>OY728134.1:453305502-458305502 GCA_963277665.1 Viscum album | reverse complement strand
TTAATGATGTTAATATCCAAAAACTGACTTTCACCCTCAACCCGCGTCAATCGTGGTTAGGCCCCACCTAGGGATGGAAAACCCTCTTGAGCTCAATGATGGTCCCAGATTTGTAATCTGAGTTACCTTTAATGAGTTATAAAGATTTTAAAAATAAAAAAAATTAATTATTTTATTTATGGTTACATCCTTTTTGTCCTTTTCCACAATAGCCCCATGCCGACTAAACTTAAGTTGTTCCTAGGGAAAAACCACTAATCTGAATGCAAAAATTCCCACATATTTATGATCTGGAAACCCATTTAAGAGTTATTCAAATATTTCTTGAAAACTGATCACACGTTCTATTTAAAAACATAACATTTTTTGACGGATTATTATGGGCACACCGGGCCTCGGAATCGTACACAATCTCAGCACCGAGTCTCCTAATTTTTCCAAAAAAATTCTAAAGATAGAATCAGGAAAATACGAGTCATTACAATCATGTACTTAAAATAATTAAAACAAGTTTCTATAATGGAATATTCAAGGACTAAAAATAAATTAATAAATAAATATACCACGGGTCGGGCCATGTTGTTCTTACCAGGATACCACGAATCTCATCCTTCCTAATTTAGCCTCATATGGTTGGGAAAGTCATAAAAATACACCACATAATCTGGATAAGGCTAAAGAACTCATCTCAAGAGTCAACCATCTCACCAATGGATAACTACCATATAATCTGAATAAGGTTGTAAAATTTATCCCTTGACTCAACCATCTCATAATGGATTACCATATAACTATAACAAGGTTGTATAGTTCACTCATAAACTCAAACATCTCACCGATGAATGACCACAATATAATCTAAAAAATGTTTTATTATTTTTCTCTTGAATCAACTATATCTTTATTGATAGCCACATAAAAATTTAACCATCACTCTGATACAAGGATTAGAGTTATCAAAGGGAAAAAATGCGCCCACATGTTAATTTAATCATAAAATAGTGCTCATGTAGGGATACACATTCACCTACATGAAATCCAAGTCATTCATATTTATATAAAATCCATAACATGATAATTACTTCTTATAACAAGTATGATAGAGCTTAATAGTCAAGAAACACCTATTGATTTGAGCCAGACACCACGATTATAATAAATCATTCCCAAAATCATCACATTAGAGTTTAAAAAAGGTAAAAACAAAGGCAAAAAATGAAGAAGGGATATAGGTAACATGCATGGTTATCCTTACCAAGAGGAATCTATTACAATGAATGAAACTTTGATCTATGATGAAATGAGTCTAGAGTATCCAAAATCACAAAAAGGGGAGCTTCATGAACAAAAATTCCATAAAGGGTTTGATGAGAGGAAATAAGGGGGTTTGCATATAGATATCCCCTATTATACGTGAAATATAACCTAAGTGAATTTCCCATCATGAAGGAAACATTCACATAATTAAATTTAGGGACATCACCTCCATACAACACTAACCTAATATTTCATAGTGTGATACAGTGTGTCACACTATGATTGCCTATTTGAATCTCCAAAATAGATTTAGGTCCCTCTTGGTCCTTCTAAACTCTCTTGACACCTCCAACAATTAAAATAATCATATTAAAAATTTCAAGTAAAAAATATCAAATTGTAATGAACCTTGAAATTAAAGGGGAATTAAAAACTCCCTCCTAAGAACATATCAATCTTGAGAAGTTTCTATAAGGGTATCTCAAAAAACCTAAACTCTAGGCCCAAATAGCTGACTTCTAGGCCTAGACATTTGTTTCTCACTCTCAAAACAATTCTTAGAGATGTCCATGTGACCACACTACTCATGATAGTGGTGTTACCATTCCACATATATTCTTTCCTCATTTCTTTATATAACACAATTTGGACAATCATCTAGATAAACAATGCCTTATAACATGAAATTATAACTAATGACCCCACACACGAGGCCCCTCTCACACCCACAAGCAACAACACTAACATTTCTTACTTTCTCAAGTGTTAAAATCCAAAAATGAATCTATACTATGTTTTATCACATGATTAACCCCTTGTATCATGAGATGAATAATGGTTCACCCTCTGAACCATGTCACCAACTAGTTTTCACCACTAAAAAAAGTCATGAACCACATTTCATTGAATGAAACGTGTTAGGAATCATGATTCACCCAATGGATCACCCTAAAAACACACTAAATCCCAATTAAATCCTATTTAACAAACCAAGGTTCACTCCACTGGTCTAAGTCATGAATTAACACCCCATAAAATCCAATTGAAACACATACATGGGTATATCTCATTCATCAATGAAACTTAATCACTCACATGAACAAATACTAAAAACTGCTTCTACCCCTAGGTTAAGTTCAAAAAAACATCCCTTTTGAAAAGAACCAAGGAATTTCCACCAACACCAATCCATATGCATGATCTTACCTTATAAGCATTTGAATGATTGCACTCATGAATATATCCACCACTTATCAAAATTGATTACACTCTAAACCAATAAATGCAACTCAAGGGCCACATCCTCTGTATCAGCACATAACTCTGACACAACAATGCATTATAACTACAACATATCCTTATAATAACTATAAAGTTTACAGGTACATCACACACCATTACAGGGAATTCCCTAGATTACTAAACCACTATGCTGAGTTACAACCTCATAACATTTCTATAAAACCCACCATTTACTGCTACACTACCCAATGATTGATGAATTGTATTTTTCTCCTATGATGAGCTAAACATCTCACAAACCCATATCACTATGAGCACTAGATCATTTCATTACCCCACCACAAAGGCATTTCCTTTCATATTGGTCATACCCTAGTGAATGTGTGTTATTGGTCAAACCACTCCAAATTACACCATGGAGAATTGTTAGCTAGTAGTATCACTAATCCTCAACCCTCAATCTACTAACATCATTGATTACCCCCACCTATGAAACTAAACCATAAACATGGAATAAGTTTTTGGAACAGGATGAAGAAAACAATATTTCTAGACAACCTCAAAATCATGAAAATTTATGTTGATCTTCACCTCATTTGACATAAGGGTCACCATCCACAAGACTACCTACCATCATGGGAATTATTGTACTTCCACTCTGTTAAACCCTACTAATCTGATTTAGTATTCTTCAAAGGTTCACACTACAATACCCTTGACCATCATACCTGACAACCACTATCAAATGTGCTAATCTAGTGTTTACAATTCTATCAGATTAACAACTATCACTCAACTTAGCCAATCTTTGATCATCAACACCAACCAACTAAACAAACCAACTCATAGGGAACAACAACCCCTATCCATTAATACAAAATAAAATGATACAGTGGTACCAAACTACTAACCCACACATCTCAAGGATTCACAATACTAAACCATGATCCACCCTTAGAGGTACCAACAGACATTATCACTATCCAAGCCTACCTCAAATAAGACCATACACTTATCCAAACACAAACCAATGATATTATGACACATAAAAACTCTACCTTCCATTATTTCACCACCAACATAGCTTCTTTTTTTTTCTACCAAGGAAAACTAATCGACCACAATTTTATCCGTAATTACCATTGTCATCCCACACTTTTCTATAAACCTAGTGTAAATTCCATAGAAACCAAACAGTACACCACTACTTAACTTTGTGAGAACAAACCATGAAGAGATCCATGGATCCTAACATGTATGGTCCCAGGGTAGTTAACTAAGGAACAATCCATTAGAGACCCTTACAACCACATCCAATGCTCAAGATACAACTATCAACAAAAATTTATTGACAACACTAACTTCCCACACAAAATCTATTCTCCAACCACCCTTTCAAAAAAAAGTTCCTCAAACCCTACATTCTCGATCCTAAATTCATTTAATTATACTTATCTAGGAATGAAAACTATTATCACACATCAATACCACCATATCTCACATGGTACTACTAATATAATGAACATCTAGTGGACTCATTTCAATCTAAGGCCAGAGTTTAGATTCTAAGCAGAATCACAAGTTTACCTTACAACTTACCAATAAAAACCCTACAAGAAGGGTATTCCATAGATCCCTTTAATAGTTTGAAAAAATTGTTCACATTTGGAACCACTATAGATAGAATCACTTCAGATTGTATTCAATCCAATTTCTAACAATTTCTCCTGAGCTACTCTCTAGGTCCCAAAACTCTCACAGATCTTACACTCCCTGAAACCAATACATCACCTAATAAAGACATATTCTTGGTCCACATTGATTAAGATTCAATACCTAAGTTCCCCACAACCTAATCCAAATACTACCACACACCTAACACCACAAAATTTCACTAGATTTTCACTTAAGGAAAGGAGAAAAACCCACTACAATTCCTCTTCAGGATTGTGGAAGATAATAATTCCAAAGAACTGTATAAAACTAATGGATGATAGCTGTAAAAACCCGAGATTTTATGAGAATTATTCTTTTTAATTGATGTCTTGTGTTGTACGCTACACCATTATTATCTTGCGCTATACACAACACCATATTAGCTTCCAGTATACGCAACACTATTCTTGGCTTGTGTTACACATAATTTCATGTTCGTTTTGTAGAAATTATTCTACGCAACATTAAGTATAGACTTTGTTTAATGTATAAATAAAATATGGTTGTATTTTTTTATAAGAAACAACAAAGGAGTCTTACACTACATTCCACCCTAACTTTTCTTGCATTACACGGAATCACGACCTTCCTCGATAGCGTGTGCAGTACACAATACCGGGTTTCACTAAACAACGATATATTGTTATAATATTATTATGGACTATCCTTTATGAATAGTATTAGCTACATTTTGAATTTTATAACATTATTATTCATCTTAAATATATTCTAGAACATGTTATGAAAATAAAATAAATTTTTCGGGTAAAATAAGTATTTTTCAAAAATGCAGTTTTGTCGCCTTTTGATGGAACACTCATTTTAAATCTAGTTTTTGACATGTTTATAAGTTAAAATTGACAAAATAAAATTATTCCTTGGAATCAGGGTATAAAAATTTAATTTGGATGAATTTTTCATATTATTCTGATAACTTTCATATTTTGATGAATAGTAAAAACACGCTATATTTTAATTAAAAACAAATTTTTTCATCACAATAATTTATATGGTTAGATTTTCTATTTAATTGGTTTTAAAGTGCAATTATAATATATTTTTTTCCATTTAATCCAATTTTGGTCATTGTAATTAATTTCACTTTGAATTTGGACATAAACAAATGTCGATCTTTTGATAGTTATTGTTTCTTAAAAACACGCTATTTGTTTTGATAACGGGAATTGATTTTAAAATTAATTAATACCACTTCTATGTTTTGAATTTGGAAAAATGGACCTCATTTTTGAATTCGGAATATCAAATATATCTTAGGATGAATTTTTGGTATTTTTCTGAAAAACTTCAATTTTTGATGAATAGTGAAAACACTGAGTTTTTGGTTAAAACCGACTTTTTATTTAAATAATAATTTATTTCATTTAATTTTTTTAGGTTAGAATAGATACATAATACTTATATAAGTTCAATTAAATTCATTGGAATCATTTTATAATAATTTTAGATTTATAAAAATTGTATTGAACTTTTCACCGTCTTTTACCCACCTCCTAGGAGCTTTTGCAATTGTTCATAAAACTGAATTTTACCGCTTCTGTGAGTTAAATTTAGAAAATACGAGGGACATGGTTAATATCAAGGAGTAAAATGTGGTTTAATTAGATAAAAATAACTTGTGGTGAATAGTAACTTTTTACTTTTATTTACCACGGTTAAAAGTAAATATGGTAATTCAAGGTTAAAGGAATATTATAATAATTCAAAATTACCTTAACACTTGTCCAAAACTTATTGGATGAGTAATGGACGACCATGGGCATCCTTGGGTTGATTTTGGGACCCCATGGAGCCACTTATGAAAGACAATGACACATTAGATTAATTAATTTAATGTAAAGACAAAATTGGCATTATCAAAAATCCTTTAGTAATTAATTTTTATAAGGGGATATATAAAATATCTTTTCAACTATAAATATTAAAATGGAAAGCTAAAATGATTTACTACATGTTGGTATTTGTTTTATAATTTTTAGACATCAAATAAATTAAATTATTTATGACACAATAATGATGCAGTATTTACCTCATTAATAAATGATTTAAATAAATAAGATTATAATGATTAAAATATTATCCAAAACATGTCCAATTCTGATTGGATGATTTTATTTCGACCATGAGTCATCGTATCTTCATCTTTAATTAATTTAGGACATTTTGAAACCGAAGATATGTTTATAATAAAATTATATTTCCACACTTTCCAAAGAGCCCCTCCTCTCCCTTATAAAAGGATACCACTTCTATGCAATTACTCACACCTCTCAACCCTTTTGGCTCGTCCAAACTCTGCCCATATATGGTCCCTACATCTCTCTCCTTCCCCTAGAAGCCTTAAATTAGGAAAAAGTCACTTCAAGAAGTCCTTTTTGTTCAAACCAAATGAAGTTACCCAAATTAAAGGTAATAGTTTCTCTTAAGTTGTTTTCTTTTATTCTACTTCTCCAACCCATAAACTCTTTTTAATACTTTATTTTGTAACAAAAATACTATCCTAAATATACTAGGATGTTTTTATTATAATTATTATAACTACACTTACACACACCTCCATCTAATGGATGAAGAACATAATGTTTCTGTGATGGAAAACTAACGCCTCACGAAACGATGATTGTTCAATTTTCTCCTACCGCCTCTCATGGTGGCCATTATGATGGAAATATATTTATATATGATATATATTATGTTTATTATTTCCTTATTCTTATTTACTTCCCAATTATATCAAGCCTTTATGTTTTCCATAGTGGGTAAATATGATGATCTCATTTGAGGAAGTGCGGACTACCGCCCCCTCAAATTGATGTGATTCATTAATGCCTTATGTGGGATGTATAAAGGATGGAGTTAATAATATTATATATCATATTATACTAGAATTATAATATACCTATTCCATTAAAATAATAAATATAAATGAAATTTGCGTTCATGTGTACGTACGGCTTACCGTCTCCATGAACGGTGCATTTCATTTCTTACCTCTATATGTTATGTACTATTATAAATAAATGTATATGATGGATATATAATGAAAATATATGATATATAAATCCTGATTTACATTATGGAAGTAAGTAAATCATGATATAAGTAATAATAACATCAAGAACAACAAGTCCAAACACGTACGATAAATAAGATGATTTTACCCAAAACGTTTCTTTAACATGGGATTTACAAAAGAACGGGTAATATAAAGTCATAAGTGAACCATATATGATATAATAACAATGAATATAATTCTGTAATAAGTCAATGACATTATTTAAATCATTATATAGGAGGTTCAGATACATACGAAGCATATCAGACCTAAGGTAAGGGAGAAATTTTCCAATATCATTTTTATCCGAGATTGTTTATTCGTAAATATTCACTGGGGTTATATTTAACATCCATGTTCCTGTTTTCTAAAAATGGTTTCATGTATTTTTAAAGTCCTTTTTACCCATTTTTGGCTTTTACTACATGGTATGTAAGGAATCTTCCTTTTTTTATGTTACGAGGCACTTTTATTTACTTTTCCATCAAAACTACGAGAAGAATGTTTTTTTAACTTACATAGTATGAATAGATTTTTATGGTTTTATAAAGCCTTATTTTCATGAAGCTTACTCTAAAATATTTCATGACTATTTTCAACAAAATATATTTATTTTAAAATTGCATGGCATTTTGTGAAAAGAGAATGATTTTCAAGAAGAAAGGATATTTTCCTCAAGAATTCATTTCAAGTGTTTTATCGAAACCATTTTCTATCTAAGATGACATTATTTAATATTTGTATGTTTCAATTATAACTTCTCTAAGATTTATATGGTTTCACTTTTCTTATGATGAAATGATATCCATTTGTTTTATATGGATTATGTTATGATGGAATGATGTTTATAAAATCCAATTTATTCTTTGGGATATGATGAATGATTTATGTTTATGTTGTGGAACACATAAGAATGATTTCAATATGAGATGGGAGGGACCTATATCTTCCTCCAATGCATTGGGTAAAGATTTATATCGCATGGGATAGACATGGATGGAATGACAAGTAAACCCGGTTCAGTAAGGGACTTTGTCCACTAAGATAGTCTTGGTAGCAATGCCTTGGCTACTATGGAAATCATTACATGTGCTTAATGGATACCAAAATTACATGTTTTATTCCCATTCTAGTTTATCATGATTAATGTTCCTTTATGATCTATGCCTTATGTACTGCCATGTTTTATGTCATTTCCCAAGATTTTGATGTTTAAACATTATGTTCATGTTTTTAAGTTCAAATGTATATGATTGGTTTTATTTTATCCATGCTTACCCTTACTGAGCATTTGAGCTCACCCTTTATATGTTTTATTTTCCCCATGAGATAAAGAAAGGGTAATAAAACAAAAGGGGAAGATATTTATGGGAGATGTTGAAGATCTTTCACCATGATTAGAAGATTATATTCCGAGTTTCCAAAGATACTAAACTATTACGGTCCTTATGTGTCTGTTTTTGTTATGTATTAAGTATTCCGCAAAAGTAATGTAATGTCCATGTTCGTCAAGCTTTCGAGTCTCTATAGTTGGTATCAGAGGAAAGGTTTAGTTAACCTTTGGAAACTAGGATGTGAAAAATTAATGAGATCTCTAGAAATATTTCTAAGGTGTATCTAGGGATGTCCCTAAGGTTAGGTATAAGTATAGGTTATAGTCCTAGAATTATGGTAACAATCTTAGAAATATAACTAAGATGTTAGATATTTAAGGTACCCCCCCTTTATTTTGTTGTTTTCCCTAGCATTATTTTTTCCTCTCACACTATTCTTTTTGGGTTTTAGACGATGGCTGGAACCAGAAAGAACCATGTTGATCAATGTAATGGATGATGCAATGACTGTCCTCCTGAACAAACCAACTTCATGGGAAATGGAGTGAAAAATATTATTGCTATACTTACACAAGCTATGAATCATTTTGAACTTCCAAATGAGTAGAGAAGAGAACAATATTCTATTGTGTCCTTTATGAGGCAACACCCACCTTCTTTCATTGGGTCTTCTAATCCACTTGTTGCTGAACAATGGATCAGTACCATTGAAAAGATATTTTCCATACTTCATTGTTCGGAACATGAAAAAATTCATTCTAGCTATTTACCGATTAGAAGGCGAAGCAGATCAATGGTGGACTTTAATTAAGAATACAAGGCCCCAAGGTGAAATTGACTCAATGGAATGGGATGAGTTCAAGAACTTATTTTTTCAATAATTACTTCCCTTGTATTCTTTGAACAAAGATGGAAAAGGAGTTCCTTAAGCTTAAACAAAAGGATGATGAATCTGTTAGTATATACGAAGTGAGTTTTACAAGGCTTGCAAGGTATGCATCTGGCTTTATCATCCAACCTGAAAGTAAAGTTGATCGATTCTTCAGTGGCTTAAAACCAAGTCTTCGAAGGGCATTAGCTATAAGAGACTTCAGTAGCTATGAAGAAATTTTGTGTTGTGCTATCAAGGTAGGACTGGAAGTTGGTGTTACATATCCATCTCATGGTTTTGACAAGAAACGAAAGAAGGAGTTCAAGGAGAAATATCAGAACAATGGTGAAAAGAAGATGAATGTTTATTTATGCTCAAAGTGTGGAAAGAAGCATGGTGTAGATTGCCTAAAAGGTACTAGAAAATGTTTTAAGTGTGGAAAATAAGGTCATCGAGGAGTTTATTGTTGAATTAATAGGAAAAAGGTTTCTAATGATGTGAATAGAGAAAAGACAACAGAGAAAACTCCACCAACACTTTAATGTTTCAAGTGCAAGGAAATGGGGCATTATGCTAATAAATTCCCTAATCCAAGGGTTAATGATGATCAAAATGAGAAACCACTTAAGGAAGAGGACAAAGGGAAGTCACATGCAATCACTATTGTCAATGTTGAATATGACAACGATGTGGTGGAATTATTTAGTGTTCATGTAATGGGATTAAAAAATAATGTTGTATAAGTAATATCATGGTACTATGGAATAAAGAGACATCTAAGTATTGTTACACTATTGTCTTTCCTTATGTTTTTAAAGTGTATGATGAATGGTAACAGTACCCATGAAAGGTTATTCAGATATTTTTGGAAAGCACATAATATGCGCATAAAGAAGTGCTAAAGAGATAATGAAATGTTTGATAGTATTAATGAGCTCATGAATGGTTTGAGTATACAGAATTTTTGGGATTTTGGTACGTGGAAAGAGTTAACTTTTGACAGTATTCATGTTTTCACTAAGGTTAAATGGGTATTCATTTTTCTATAGAATACATGATTAAGGTATTCACATGATTGGAATGTGATCAACAAGATATATCAGGGATAAATGATGGTATTCACATGCTCAGTAGATGACATTTATAGTAATTGTTATCTTTATACTATATGCTTGGATAGAAGTATTTTGGATAAGCCTAAAGATTTGAAATGGATTATGTTGGAGGCAAGTTAGTATTGTTTAAGGCTAGAAATTTTTTTCGATATTATTGATGGAATTTCATAATGATGTAATTTTAGAAAAAGGACAACCTGCAAGATGGGTGACAACCCGTCGCGTCGGACAAGGCTGTGGGAATCAAACCCACAGCTGAAGTGCGACAGGCCTTTATCGCCTACCACTGGCCTACAGGAAGTCCCTGGTTAGTAGAAATTAGTTTTATTTTATTAAGATGTATGATAGTTGAAGTATAAGTCCATTTTGGAACCATATATGAATAAGATCACCATAGATGGACTTATGTATATAACCTTTGCTAACCTTATGTTTGAGAGAGATGGATTGACCAATAATTCTATCACATGATCTGCTAACACTTCACGGAAGACAAATTCAACATCATTTCTTTAAAGGATAAAGTGGAAATTGTTTAAGGGACAAACAACGGTGAGATTGTACCGAAATAAATTAAGTATTCTTCTAATTCAAATTCTTCAACATTAGGGAAATTATCTCGAAGGCCAAAAATGTTGTCCTAGTACTCTCATATCCGATGAATCAGATGGTACCTTAGATCATCACAAATTTATGGCTTTTTGACTGTTGGTTTTATCATATCCATGTCCTCTACCACTCTCCATCAGAACATGATGGTTAGATTTCTCCTTCAAATCCATATTTTCACCTATGATCTCTTATATGGAAACCTAGTGATGAGTTAATTTGGGTAACCGTTACATTTCATACTTCACTTTTTAAAATTAAGTTTTAGCATTCCTTTTTACGATGTGGGTTTCTATGAAAGAAATTCTCAAGTAACAAACCATTTATAACCCCGATGAATTTCGAGGGCGAAATTCATTTTAAGGGGGCTAGAATGTAACAACCCGAGATTTTATGAGAATTATTTTTTTGAATTGATGTATTGCATTGTACACTACACCAAGATTATCTTGTGCTATACGCAACACCATATTAGCCTGCAGTATACGCAACACCATTCTTGGCTCGTGTTACACACAATTTCAAGTTCGTTTTGTAGAAATTATTCTACGCAACATTAATTATAGACATTGTTTAATGTATAAATGAAATATGGTTGTATTTTATTATACACAACAACAAAGGAGTCTTGCACTACACGCCACCCTGACTTGGCTTGCATTACATGCAATCGCGACCTTCCTCAATAGCGTGTGCAATACGTAATACCGGGTTTCACTAAACAACGATATATTGTTATAATATTATTATGGACTAGCCGTTATGAATAGTATTAACTACATTTTGAATTTTATAACATTATTATTAATCTTACATATATTCAAGAACATGGTATGAGAATAAAATAAATTTTTTGGGTAAAATAAGTATATTAAAAAAAATGCAGTTTTGCCGCCTTTTGATGGCACACCCACTTTAAATCTATTTTATGACATGTTTATAAGTTAAATTTGGAAAAATAAAATTATTCCATGGAATTCGGATATAAAAATATAATTTGGATGAATTTTTAATATTATTCTGATAACTTTCATATTTTGATGAATAGTAAAAAGACGCTATATTTTAATTAAAAACAACTTTTTTCATCGCGATAATTTATATGGTTAGCTTATCTTTTTAATTGGTATTAAAGTGTAATTAGAATATATTTTTACCATTTAATCCAATTTTGGTCATTGGAATTAATTTCACTTTGAATTTGGACATAAACAAATGTCGATCTTTTGATAGTTATTGTTTCTTAAAAACACGCTATTTGTTTTGATAACGGGAATTGATTTTAAAATTAATTAATGCCACTTATATTTTTTGAATTTGGAAAAATGAACATCATTTTTGAATTCGGAATATCAAATATAGCTTAGGCTGAATTTTTGGTATTTTTCTGAAAAATGTCAATTTTTGATGAATAGTGAAAACACTGAGTTTTTGGTTAAAACCGACTATTTATTTAAATAATAATTTATTTGATTTAATTTTTTAAGGTAAAAATATATACATAATACTTATATAAGTTCAATGAAATTCATTGGAATCATTTTATAATAATTTTAGATTTATAAAAATTGTATTGAACTTTTCACCGTCTTTTACCCACCTCCTAGGAGCTTTTGCAATTGTTCATAAAACTTAATTTTACCGCTTCTGTGAGTTGAATTTCAAAAATCCAAAAGACACGGTTAATATCAAGGAGTAAAATTTGGTTCAATTAGATAAAAATAATTTTTGGTGAATAGTAACTTTTTACTTTTATTTACCACGGTTAAAAGTAAATAGGGTAATTCAAGGTTAAAAGAATATTACAATAATTCAAAATTACCTTAACACTTGTCAAAACCTTATTGGATGAGTAATGACCGACCATGGGCATTCTTGGGTCGATTTTGGGACCCTATGGAACCACTTATGAAAGACAAGGACCCATTATATTAATTAATTTAATGTAAAGACAAAATTGGCATTAACAAAAATCCTTTAGTAATTAATTTTTATAAGGGGATATATAAATTAACCTTTCGACTATAAATATTAATGGGAAAGATAAACAGATTTCTTACATGTTGGTATTTTTTTATAATTTTTAGACATCAAATAAATTAAATTATGTATGACACAATAATGATGCAATATTTACCTCATTAATAAATGATTTAAAAAAATAAGATTATAATGATTAAAATATTATCCAAAACACATTCAATTCTGATTGGATGATTTTATTTCGACCATGAGTCATCTTATCTTCATCTTTAATTATTTTTGGACCTTTTGAAACTGAAGATAAGTTTATAATAAAATAATATTTCCACACTTTCCAAAAGTGCCCCTCCTCTCCCTTATAAAAGGAGACCACTTCTATGCAATTGCTCACACCTCTCAAGCCGTTTGGCTCATCCAAACTCTACCCCACTAAGCTCCCTAAATCCCTTTCCTACCCCTATAATCCTTACATTAGGTAGAAGGCTCTTCAAGAAGTCCTTTTGGTTCAAACAAAAGGAAGTTACCCAAATTAAAGGTAATAATTTCTCTTAAGTTGTTTTCTTTTATTCTACTTCACCAACCCCTAAACTCTTTTTAATCCTTTATTTTGTAACAAAAATAGTATACTAAATATACTAGTATGTTGTTATGAGACGTATTCAAACTATACTTACAAACACCTCCATCTAATGGATGAAGAACATAATGTTTCTTTGATGGCAAACTAACGCCTCACGAAACGATGATTGTTCGATTTTCTCCTACCGCCTCTCATGGTGGCCATTATGATGGAACTGTATTTATATATGATATATATTATGTTTATTATTTCCTTATGTTTTTTTACTTCCCAATTATATCAAGCCTTTATGTTTTCCATAGTGGGTAAATACGATGATCTCATTTGAGGAAGTGCGGAATATCGTCCCCTCAAAGTGATGTGATTCGTTAATGCCTTATGTGGGATGTATAAAGTATGGAGTTAATGATATTATATATTATATTATACTGGAATTATAATATACCTATTCTATTAAATTAATAAATAGAAATGAAAGTATCATTCATGCGTACGTACGGCTTACCGTCTCCATGAACGGTGCATTTCATTTCTTACCTCCATATTTTATGTACTGTTATAAATACATGTATATGCTGGATATATAATGAATATATATGATATATAAATCATGATTTACATTCTGTAAGTAAGTAAATCATGATATAAGTAATAATAACATCGAGAACAACAAGTCCAAACATGTACATTAAATAAGATGATTTTACCCAAAACGTTGCATTAACATGGGATTTACAAAAGAACAGGTAATATAAAGTCATAAGTGAACCATATATGATATCATAAAAATGAATATGATTCTGTAATAAGTAAATGAAATTATTTAAATCATTATACAGGAGGTTCGGATACGTACGGAGCATTTCAGACCTAAGGTATGGGATAACTTTTCCAATCTCGTTTTTATCCGAGATTCTTTATTTGTAAGTATTCACTGGGGTTATATTTATCATCCATGTTCCTATTTTATAAAAATGGTTTCATGTATGTTTAAAGTCCTTTTTACCCATTTTTTACTTTTACTACATGGTATGTAAGGAATCTTCCTTTTGTTTACGTTATGAGGTACTTTTTTTGACTTTTCCTGCAAAAGTATGAGAAGAATGTTTTTTTTAACTTACACAGTATGAATGGATTTTTACAGTTTTATAAAGCCTTATTTTCATGAAGCTTCCTCCAAAATATTTCATGACTATTTTCAACAAAATCTCTTTCTTTTAAAATTGCATGGAATTTTGTGAAAAGAAAATGATTTTCAAGAAGAAAGGATATTTTTCTCAAGAATTCATTTCAAGTGTTTTATCAAAACCATTTTCCATCTAAGATGACATTATTTCATATGTGTATGTTTCAAGTATAATGTCTCTATGATTTATATGGTTTCACTTTTCTTATGATGAAATGATATCCATTTGTTTTATATGGATTATGTTATGATGGAATGATGTTTATGAAATCCAATTTATTCTTTGGGTTATGATGAATGATTTATGTTTATGTTGTGGCACACGTAAGAATGATTTCAATATGAGATGGGTGGGACCTATATATCCATCCAATTCATTGGGTAAAGATTTATATCTCATGAGATAGACATGGCTGGAATGGCAAGTAAACCCGGTTCAGTAAAGGACTTTTTCCATTAAGATGGTCTTAGCAGCAATGCCTTGGCTACTATGGAAATCATTACATGTGCTTAATGGATGCCACAATTACATGTTTTATTCCCATTCTAGTTTATCATGATTAATGTTCCTTTATGATCTATGCCTTATGTACTGCCATGTTTTATGTCATTGCCCAAGATTTTGATGTTTAAATATTATATTCATGTTTTTAAGTTCAAATGTATATGATTTGTTTTATTTTATCCATGCTTACCCTTACTGAGCATTTGAGCTCACCCTTTCTATGTTTTCTTTTCCCCAGGATATAAATAAATGTTTTAGGTAAGAAAAAAAGGGGAAGATCTTTATGGGATATGTTGAAGATCTTTCACGACGATTAGAAGATTATTTTCTGAGTTTCCAAAGACAATAAACTATTATGGTCCTTGTGTGTCTGTTTTTGTTATGTATTAAGTTTTCCGCAAAAGTAATGTAATGATCGTGTACGTCAAACTTTCAGGTCTCTACAATAGCACAATTGTTGTCCTATGATCCTATTATAATTTTTCTCTCTGTTAGATCCATATCACAATAAACCAGGATGACACTACAAAACAACCCATCTAACTCATGAATCATTACCCCAAATGTGTAACAACATATACTTTTATAAATGAAATCTACTTTGTGAATGAATAAATGTATTATTACATAATGTAGTTATATAAATCACATGCACTACATTCATTATTTTGGACCACTATAAGTTATATATTCATGGATTTAAATGACTTTTAATAATAATAAATGTTGATAATTTAACCATTTTATAATGATCATATGATTAGTATATATTAAAGTTTATGATAAATCCAATTGACATAGACAAAAGAAGTGATAACATTGACCAGTATGATCATACCCTATGAATCCCATTTAATAGAACATCCAAGGGAGAAGGAATCACTGGGATTTTCCCTTGACCAATCCCAAGATGAGATATAACAAATAAATCTTGAGTGAAAAATTTTATGGGATTATTTTAAGCTCACCGTGATTACGACCCAAACCATGTTCGCTAAACCCCCCCATGGAAATCTCACCATCACACACCTTACCCTTATGTAATACGCTGGTGTAACAAGAGGTTATGTATCTAGACCCTAAAAGTAAAAAATTTTATATTTTTATTTTTTAATAAAATAATTAATATGTTTTTTTATTATAAAAATTTAAAAATTTAAATAATGAGTTTGAAAAAAACATATATTTTGAATAGATAAAACAAAAATTTTATTTTTTTTGGAAATATATAGTCTCAATCAAGGCACTCTTTTTTATGAAACCATGATTTTTTGGAAATAAATATTATTTTAATAAAATATTCTTGTTAAATAATATTTATTTAGATATAAATTATAATATAATTTTACAAAGTCAAATTTAAATTTTAGAAGGGTTCGAAAACTTTTACTGTAAAAAACCCATCATTTTTCAATAGATGGGTATTTTTTATTTAAAAGAGTAAATTTTAATATTTATCAAATTATTTTGATAAAATATGTATTACATTTGAAATTATCAAGTCAAAATTATCTAATCGTTAATTTTTTTTATAATTTTTCAGAGGTAGTCAAATTTTTGGGTAAAACTTTAACATGGTATAAATATATAGTATGTATTATGACATCATAAAAGGACAAAAGTGATGTAATAAATACTATAAAGAGTATCCACAACTAAAATAATTTTTAACTTTTAAATAATATATTTTTTGAGTAATTTGATTAATTTTATAAACCTTTAATGAATCCTCAAACACCGATATAATATTTTATGTCTTTAATATTTCTTATTTATAAACATGAATCACTTTCACATCACCAATGGTAATAATTTAATGTGTTTGGTTAAAATAATTATATAGTAAGAAATTTCACCACTATTTGGTAGAAACCTTGGGAAAAAACCATAGGCTGATTTGTGGTTTAGATTAATTTATTCGATAGATTTCAAATCCTAAGTTTAGAAATCAATAAATAATTCCCATCTCTTTTTCTATAAAAACCCACCCAACATCCCATTCCTCTTCACTAAAAACCCATGTATAATGATTTCAATCTACCTTTACCTCTATATATACCTACCAAGGTTCCCTAAATCACTTAATAACCTCCATAAGCTTTTATAAGCGCCCTCTCAAGGCAATGGGTCCTCTCCTTATCCTCTTTATTCAAGAACCTTCTTTATATTGTGCCTTTTTTATTTCCAATTTTTTATTCTGGGATATGTTTTTAAAAATATGTATTACCATCCTTATGATTTCAAAGAAATTATATACACCTTTAAGTCTCATTAAACCCTTTCCATGAATCCTTATGTACCCCCGTTATGTTGTTGAAATTATCCCATTATTTTCCATGCTAAACTTTTATATTGTGAATGGCTATCCCCATTTCTAATAAAGGTTATTCACCCTAATAGTAACTATCCTTAATTGATTTGGGAAATCCATGTATGTAAACCACCCTCCTTTATCATTTGATTTTATGTGATGAAATTTTATCCTATGTTGAATGATCTATGCAGCACACTTATAGATGTATGTGATATGAATGTGACGAGAAAGCCTAGAATTATATATTTCTACAATACATTGCATAATGTTTTTATCATATAAGGTAACATACATAGTGAATAAAAGGATATCCTTAGCATAATTTTTTTGATGTATCAATTAATATCATTGGCTTATGTGTATGATGTCAAGTTTCATGTTGTTTATACATTCCCATGTTACGTTTATATTATTATCTTATAACAAGATTTGATGCTCAAATTTTTTATTCTCATGCCTATTATGTTAACTTGAAGTGAATTTTGACTCACATATACTACTTTACCATATTATATTCTTTTATTATCACATTATTAAGATTTATAGATCACCCTTCCCTTATGTACACCCCCAGGATATCCAATGTAGTTTTAGAAGATCAATGGAATTTTAAGGGCACATTATGGAGTTTTAAATAATGTTGTGGTAGCCATGTTTCACATTATTATTCTATATACCTAATTTCTAAAATACACTTTTCCTAAATATCTTTTGGGATTGTATTATGTGTACCTTTATTTGATAAATCATGAAATACTATTAATGAATGATATATGTTTTCATAAAATGACACCTTACTAGCCCACCCATTAAAGGGTACTCACCTAGCTGAAGGGAGAACACATCCACCTTATTACCATAACCATGATGTACTCACTCTAAAGAGAGTCATATATACACCACAAGGAAATATCATAATCTAATCACCCATTTAGAGGGTCATTTGATAACAAAAGCTCCAAGATAAACTGACCAACCATATCCAAGCACATCCCCTAAAGGTGGATATCCACCAACCCACAAATTCATTACATCACCACTCCAGCCAAAAACTAAAAATATAATTCATGACCCTCAGTCTAAGATTCTTATCAATCATAACAAGAAAGGGTTTCTAGTGGGTTGTCATTCACACTAATACACAAACCATAAAGACCATTTTAAAGGGCCAAATAGGCTTGTCTAAAATCCTGAATTAGCACACCAATCAATTTACCCCTTTTTAAATAAAATTTCAAACCTTATATTAAAAAAATCATTTTTAAATGATATTAAAACTATTTTAAAACCATTAAAAAAAAATCCTCCTTTCATTTTAGACAATTGATAAAAAAACCAATAATTTCCCCCATTCTAAATAATTCCAAAAAACCATACTCAACCCAACTCATAACCCAAACACGGTAAAATACATTTTCAAAATCACTTTAGTAACCTAAAACAATTAGATGACCATTAAAAACCCTTTATGCCAAGTGAAGTTCCCTTAAAATATATAAAACATTTAAATATCTCAGGTATAAATGACATGTTAAATAAGGAACACACTAAATAATCTTACTATTATTACAAGGATCAAGTCCATATCATCAACACTTGCAAATTAGTCAAAATAACATATATAATAGTTTATAACATGATCAGGTTATGTAAATTATAGAATCAAGTACATAAGAATTAAACCTGTTTTCTTATCCCTGACAATTGGACTCACCAACTCTATAAAATTAGGCAAACACAAAATCTCATAAACCACAACACCAAAATTAAGTGCATCACTCATGGTGAAGTAGATTAACCATAAAAGCACAAACTAAAATTACAATATCATCCATAAAAATATGGAATTTCCCAATACATGGGTTATAGTTTCCCAAAAATGTGTTCTATACAAAGTACTGATAATCTAATATCCCATATCTACCAAGACCCAAGGATCAAAAAAAATTTGGATTTGATATCATGTTGTGACACCCAGATCCAGATTTCCCAATCCATGAAGCAGGTTTAGATAACCTCATGTGTACCTCCACATATAAAAAAGGCCAATTAATAGTGGAGAGGTCCTAATAATAACCATGTGAATACTATATTATCAACAATAGATAAATAATTAGAGTGCACAATAACATAAGATTAATAGTATAAGTAAACAACAGAATAAAAAATATAAAAGCAATATCATCCAATTCTATAACAATATGATATATAATATCAAAATAAAAAATTCAATAGATCCACACATGTGACAAATCATTATATAGAATAATAAAAATACAACATTAATAATGAGGCATCTCCATCAGATCGACCTATATTCTGTTTCAACATCATGTTCATCAGCCATATACTCCCACACAACTACCAAAAGTAGGTCCCTTTTCCCTCATTTTAATACTTGAAAATAATGTCTACACATGTATCAATATTTCCAAGTAGGGTTTTAGTACCAACCATGCAACACCCAAAGATTTTGTGCAATATATATATATTTCAAATTAATTTAATCTTTTTGATATTTTTCATTTTCGCACAATACTGAATATAGATTTTTTATATGAAAAAACACCATGTTTGGTTGAATTATATAAAACACCTTGATAATCTTTCACTACACATAACACAGGCTTAGATTACGGTATACAAACCACTATACTTGGCTTGGGTAACACACAAGGTTGAGTTCCTTCGATATCACGGGTCACACGCAAGACTGAGTTTTACAAAACAATAGTATATTATTAAAATATTATTATTTAATATAGTACAATATAACCTAGATGTTATATTATTGGTTACAAATAATATTAAATAACTTATAAAAATATATGGTTTATAATATAACATTACTGGTTACCAATTCATTAGAAATGAAAATATATACCAATTTATTATAAAGTGACTATTTTTATTTTTATGCTCCAAAGTCATTTTGACTTAATAAATTGAACAAATTTTAATTATTTAATGATATTACTGATATATATATTATTAAATAAAATTTACTTATATTAATACCATATATTTTATAGTAACAATAGAAGAACAATCCTAATTTTAAGCATAAAAACCTATATTTTTTCAAAATGGTAATTTTACTACCTTTTAATGGCGAACCCATTTTCAATACTTTTTTTAATAATTTTAGAATTTTTAAATGAAAAGATAAAAATACTAATAGAACTAATGATATTAAAATTTACTTTTGATGAATTTTTGGTATTTTTATGAGAAACTTCGTGTTTGGATAAATAGTGAAAAATACTGCATTTTAGTTCAAAATTTCATTTTTTTCAACATTATTTTTATAGTTAAGTTATATTTTAATTTTTTTAAAGTATAATTAGTTCAATTGTACATAAATAAAACAAATATAGGTCATTTTAGAAAATTTCACATTGAAATTAGATATATAAAAACTATAAACTTTTGAACGTTTCACTTTAAAATATCTCTTTTTTTTCTACAGGATTAATTTTAAATATAATTCTAATAATTATTTGAATCTAATTAGTTAAAATGGATTCCATATTTGGAATCATATTTTAAAAATTATTTTATAATGTTAATTTCATTTTTTATGTATTAAAATGTTTCCATGGTAAAAAAATTATTTACTGCGGTATAGGTAAAAAATGAATCTTGTTAAAATTAAAAATGTAAAGGTTTGAAATAATTAAAACCAGAAAATTTAAATGTTTTTTGAGGTATTTATAGACCATATAAATCCTAATTTTTTTTAATTTCGATCCAAATTCATTGAATTTAATGCCACCACAAAATGGATGGCTTTAAATATAAACTATTCAAGATTTAATCACTTAAACTCACCTCTCATCAAGTATAAATACCACCCCTCACCGCACCATTTCAACACAAAAATACTTGTATCTCCGAAACATCCTCCCAAAACTATCCCACTCACTCTCCCTACATCCATGTTCTTCTAGTCTCACCAAAAGACCAAATTAATATCCTTAAGGGTCTCTGAAGGAGGTGATATTCATGAGGTAATGTTTCCAAAGTACTTCTCTTAATGTATTTTATTTTTCAACTTTCTCCTCACCTCCTTCATATATAATTGAAAGATAAATCCAAAATAATTAATATAATTTAGATTCATGTTTATAATGTAATATATTATATCCATTTCAATTCTCATCTTTTCTAATTCAATGAAATGAAATTGTTGTCAATGTTATGCCAATTAATCGTCTCCCTGAATAACGTTTTTGTTATTTCTTTAATTACAACATCCCTGAATAGTATTAAAACTAAATTTCTGGTTAAATAAGATTTTAATATTTATATTATAACCTATATAATATTATGGAAATTTTATATTAAACATAACTTCATTATTTATATATTTTGGATATAAGATAACTTCGTTTGTGGACGTGTGGACTATCGCCTCCTCCAAGCGATGTGATTCGTTCACACTTCACATGGAATGTATTAAGGATTTTTTTAGTTAACATATATGATATGAATTACCTATTAATTATACTCTAATTATATTATAAATATTTGTATATATTTATATGCATTTGATTTACTTTTTCTCTTTCAATACGATAAGAAAATGAAAATAGTGTTCATGCGTACATATGACCCATCATCTCCATGAACACTGATTTTACATTTATTTTAAAATATTATTATAAATACTTATATATTTAATATATATGATATTTATACCATGTTTTATATTTTTTAAATAATTAAACCATGTGAATCAAGAATAACAAGTCAAAACACGTACAATTAACAAAGAAAATATCACCCAAAACGTAACTTAAACATGGAGTTAATAATAAACGAGTAATACAATGTGTTAAGTAAATAATATATGGTATTATAAATATGTATATAATAATTTTATATATTATTAATGAACTTATATTTATTATATAGTAGGTTTTTACAGGTATGAATAGAGTCAAGACATAAGGTAAGGGAATCTTGTCTCACTTTTTATTTTCATTAGATACATACCTTATTCATGGATTTCTTATTTTGTGTGGTATACATAATAAAAATGAAGGTATTATATGAATTTTATTAGTAAATTTATGGGTATTAATTTATCCATTCATGGTCTCGTTTTCATTGGGTTTTATGGTTCAAAAGTTACCAAATAAGTTAGGTTGTTTAGTCGTAATTAGTCTTCTTTGAGACACATGATTTTTATGCACCTATATTCGTATAGGCGGTTTATATACTTCCATTTGACATGTTATATCATAAATATCCATATTTTAATGATATTTTAAGCTTAATTTAGTGTTATTATTTAATTTATATTATGATACACAAGTTTTAATGTGGTATGGGACACTTCAAAATGTTTGAAAATTATTTTCCTCAAGAAATGTTTTCAAAAGATCTCTTAAGTTCATTTTGAAGGAAACAGATTAAAAAGAAATTTTTTTTAAAGTGTTTTGAAATACTTATTTATAATTTTTCAAATCTATTTGAAAAATAAAAATATTTTCACAGATTGTTTATGTTCGTGAAATCATGTTTCAAATTAAAATGATTAATTTTACAATCTCATTAATTTCCAAGATTATTTATATATAATTCTTTACTGGGGTATATTTGTCATCCATGTACATGTTTATTAAAATTGTTTTCTATAATATTTTTAATAATCTACTACAAATTTTTAAAGTCATTTCTACCAATGTATGAGTTTTTATTAAAAAGTTTGAAATGAATATTTTATTATTTCCCTAATAGGGTACCTTTTGAATTTTTTGATAAAAGTACAGGAAGAATGTTTCTTATATTATACCTCATGAATAGATTTTTACACTTTTATGAAGACTTAATACCTTAAAAATTTACTTACATTCTTAAAAGTTTTTTTAAAAGAAAATTCTTTATTTTAAAATTTCACAGTATTTTAGGTAATGAAAATATTTTCAAAGTAGAAAGGATATTTTCTCCAAGAATTGTTTTCAAGTGATATCTCAAAATTATATTCCATCTAAGATCAGATTATTTTATGTTATGTTTGTTTTAATAGGGATATTTTTCAATGTTTCCATTATTTTTATTTCTTTGAATGATTTTATGTTTATGATGTAATGATATTTATGAAACCAATTTATTTTCTTGGACTTATGTTATGGTTGAATGATATTTAAGAAACCCATTTATTTTAATGGGTTATTATATGATAAATGATTTGTGTTCTTATTAAAAACATATGTATGATTTAATTATGAGATTTGTGGGACCTATATCTCCCTCTAATGCATTGGGGAAAGATTTATATCTCATGAGATAGTCAAAGATTGTATTGAGAGTGAACCTTGACTATTATGATGGCCATGGGAGTGAACCATAACTACCAAGATGGTATGAGGAGTGAACTAATACTATTAATATGGCCATGGTAGTGGACAATGACTACCAAGATAGTATGAGGAGTCAACCCATACAACCAATATGGCCTTGGAAATAATGCATTGAATACTATGGAAATCATTTTATATGCGTATGTGTCTACCAAAATTACATGTATTATTCATATGTTATGTATTCACTACTAGAATTTTTAATTTTGGAGGCGGGAGACCTGTAGAGGCCACTATTTGGCGGCCACTAATGCCATCAACAACAACCGAAAAATGGCGGCCACTACATAGAAGACCTAATTTTACCTCTTTTCCCCTCCCGACCCCCCGCCCCCTAATTACCCACCCGACCCCACCCCCCGACCCCGCGACCCCGACCCCAGTGACCCCGCCCCAGCGACCCCTCCCTCACCCCGCAACCCCGACCCTGACGACCATCCCCGACCCCGGTGACCTTCCCCGACCCCGCGACCCCGACCCTGGCGACCCCGCCCCCGGCGACCCCACCCCCGCCCCCGGCCACCCCGACCCCCGGTGACCCCTGAGACCCCGCCCCCCAGTGAGCCCCTGCGAGCCCCGGCGACCCCTGGCTACCCCCGGAGACCCCAACCCATAGTGACCCCCGACGACCCCAACCCCACGGTGCACCACCCGTAACCCCGGTGACCCCCTACGCCACCCACAAACCCACGCTACGCCACCCGCGACCCTGACATCTTGCGCTGCACATTCGGACAGTCCTGCCCCCTTCATCTCCTCTCAGCCCCGCTACATTCCTCCGGTGAGTCCTCACGTCCTGCCTCTGTCAGACCCTTCCGGTTCGTCATTCCCCGCCGTGTAGAACCCTCCCACGCTTCGTCCAGCGGTTCTGCCGCTTTCGATTCCAGCTGTCGAACCCTTGTCGTCAAGTCGTTGTGCCATCATGAATCTGCCATCGAGTCGCACCCCATTACCCACGATCGAGTCCTTTGCAGGTAATGTTTTTATCCTTCAAATTTAACTTTTCAATTCATTGGTTTTTAAATTTAATGATACGTGTTTATTTAGAATTTAAATAAGATATTTCACTTTTAATGTAGTCATGTCACAGGGTGGTCATAGTGGTTCACCTGATTTTGTCTGTATGTATGTTTTCATTTTTTTAAATTAAGTGATTGTAATGTTCTGGGTATATTTCTCTAACTGTTTCTAATCATTAATTTTTATTGTAATTGAATTATGAATTTATGTTTATCAGGATCTAGTGTGTATTTCAGCAGATGCAGGGGTCCTGGTAGAGGGGTTCGATCCTGGAACTCTGGAGCCTGATTGGATGTGTTATTTGATGACACATTTCATGCAGTCAAAGAAGGTGGTACTGTACTGAGTCTTCAGTTTTGGCATATGATACGAGACTCACACATATTTCCTCTGACGACTCGTGAATGGAGTTATTTCCCCCAGGATACGATGGACAAATTATGGAGGGATGTTCAAGTAAATTCATTGTTTAATTTTTCATGATATTGTTATTATTATTGTCCCAACTACTGACAATTATTTTCAACAGGATAATTTGACATCCTGTCCAGATGAGTTTCAAGATGTATGTATGTCTAAATGCCGAAAATTATGGAAGGATTACAAGTCAAGGGTGAAGAGAGATCACTGGACACCATTTGTGGGTGTGGCCGACATTCTACAGCGAGTCCCTCCAGGAATTCTTCCCGAGTAGTGTCAGGATTTGGTTTCATTTTGGTCGAGTGAGGCGGAGATGGTAAGATTTATTACTTTTAATCTATAAATGACTAATTTTTCAAATGTATATTAATTAAATATTCTGAATGTAGACTGAGTCTGCTCCTCATTCACATAATCGGGTGATGCAGGGCACGCCTTCGAGAATTGGCACTTGACATGTGTCATTGCATAGACATGATGTATGTTTAAAATTCACAATTCATTCATATTTTAAAAATGTTGTAGTATAACATGGTGAACCCCTTTATTATAGTTACACCAACGCAGCGAGCTGATCGATCAGATGTCCATATGGGTGAGGACTCATAGGGCGGGTGATCCTGATGTTGCCGGTGTTATAGTAAGCAAATTATTTACTAATAAATGTATTTTTATTTTATATAAATTATTCATATTTTTTCATTGATTTATTATATTCTACATTCTTAGTTTGACGCTCAGTTAGTAGAGTTTCCAGCGGAGCAATGTCGTAGTACTGTGCGTAGAGATGAAATATTTCACCATGTCATGGGGCATGATGGTCATGGTTATTCTTTGACTTATGGCGGTGGTGTCCCACGATGTGCAGTTGTTAGAGTAGATGCGATGGGTGCATACAGAGATTTAGGTATGCGCACATAGACTGAGATAGATTCTACCATGCAAGATATGCAGTGCAAAATGGATGCGCAGTTTCAGCAGTTGCATGCAGAGTATGAGGAGAGTTTGTCACAGATGTCATCACGTATCGATGAAATGACATCGCAACAAGTGACGCCATAGGTAAACATTATAAAAAACCATACTTAGACTGACTTTTATTGATATGTTTAAGATACATAATATTGATATATATTGTAGTCTCAGAATATAGCTGGTGGACATTGCAGTGATATTGGAGATCCATATGAGGATGAACCCCATGCATGAGGTAATTTTATTTGTGTTGATGAATTATCTAGTATTTGTGGATAATATCTTTGTGCACTCCAAAACTGTTGTGATCATACCCATATCTTGACATCATCTAGATTACACTTATTGAACATGGACTATACTCCAAACTATATATATGTCACTTTTTTATTGATTAGGTATAGTTAATGGGTCAAATAATCTTAGAGGAAGGTGTTTCAATGGATGGAGATAAAGTTCAGGCAGTCGTTTCTTGGGAGAACCCCAAGAACTCTTTTGATATCTGTAGCTTTCTAGGGTTCCTAGGATTCAATGAAATTATTATTCTTGATGTGTACAAGGAGACGACACATCAATCGGACATGCGGTTTGCGCGCAACGGCTCAATATGATCTTTTTAAGTGTTGGGCACGCTTTTGAAACTCGCGTGGGGTGGTCCAAACCGGCCGAACGATGTCTTATTGGCATGAAATCGGAAAAAAACAATGGGTGAGTGAATTGTGAAGTGGTCGGGCAGACGACACGCCAATCGGAGGTGCCGTGTGCCAGCACTGACCGAGAATGCACTTCTGGTGCCATAAAAGGCCAAAACATGCCTCTAACAGTCAAATTCAGAGCGTACGACATCAGATTGACCTGAAATCATAGGGGAAACAATTTAATTATTATTCTTGATGTGTACGAGGAGAGGTAACATCAATCGGACATGCGGTTTGCGCACAACGACTCAATATGCGCTTTTTAAGTGTTGGGCGCGCTTCCTAAACGTGCGTGGGGTGGTCCAAACCGGCTGAACGATGTTGGATTGGCCTAAAATAGGATGAAAACAATGGGTCAGTGAATTTTTAAGTGGTCAAGTAGAAGGCACACCAATCGGAGGTGCCGTGTGCCCACGCTGACCGAGAACGCACTTCTTGTGCCATAAAAGGCCAAAACGGGTCTCGAACGGTCAAATTCAGAGCGTACGACATCGTATTGACCTGAAATCACAGGGGGAACAATGTAATTATTATTCTTGACGTGTAAGAGGAGACGAAACATCAATCGGACATGCGGTTTGGGCGCAACGGCTCAATATGTGCTTTTTAAGTGTTGTGCGCGCTTCCGAAACGCGCGTGGGGTGGTCCAAACCGGCCGAACGATGTCGGATTGTCCTGAAATATGATGAAAACAATGGGTGAGTGAATTTCGAAGTGGTTGGGCGGACAAAACGCCAATTGGAGGTGTTGTGTGCCCACACTGACCGAGAATGCACTTCAGGTGCCATAAAAGGACAAAACGGGCCTCCAACGGTCAAATTCACAGCGTACGACATCAGATTGACCTGAAAATCATAGGGGAACAATGTAATTATTATTTTTGACACGTAAGAGGAGACCAAACATCAATAAAACGTGCGGTTTGCGCGCAACGGCTCAATATGCGCTTTTTTAAGTGTTGGGAGCGCTTCCGAAACGCACGTGAGGTGGTCCAAACCGGCCGAACGATGTTGTATTGGCCTAAAATCGGACGAAAAAAATGAGTGAGTGAATTGTGAAGTGGTTGGGTAGACGGAATGCCAATCTGAGGTGTCGTGTGCCCGCGGTGATCGAGAACGCACTTCTGGTGCCACAAACGGCCAAAACTGGCCTCTAACAGTCAAAGTCAGAGCGTACAACATCGGCTTGACCTGAAATCACAGGGGAACAATGTAATTATTATTCTTGACATGTACAAGGAGGAAAAATGTCAATAGGATGTGCGGTTTGCGCGCAACTAATCAATATGCGCTTTTTAAGTGATGTGTGTGCTTCCGAAATGCCCGTGGGGTGGTCCAAACCGGCCGAACGACATCAGATTGGCCTGAAATAGGACAAAAACAACGGGTGAATGAATTGTAAAGTGTTCGGGCAGACGAAACGCCAATTGGAGGTGTCGTGTGCCCGCACTAACCGAGAACGCACTTCTGGTGCCCTAAAAGGCCAAAAGGGGCCTCTAATGGTCAAATTTAGGGCGTACGACATTGGATTGAACTGAAATCACAAGGGAAATAATGTAATTATTATTCTTGACATGTACAAGGAGACTACATATCAATCGGTAGTGCGTTTTGTGTGCAACGACTCAATATGCGCTTTTTAAGTATTGGGCACGCTTCCGAAACGCGTGTGGGGTGGTCCAAACCGGCTGAACGACGTCATATTGGCCTGAAATCGGATGACTACAATGGGTGAGTGAATTGTGAAGTGGTTGGGCAGACGACATTCCAATCAGAGGTGCCGTGTGCCCGCGCTGACCGAGAACACACTTATGGTGCCATAAAAGGCCAAAACGGGCCTCCAACGATCAAATTCAAAGCATACGACATTGGATTGACCTGAAATCACAGGGGGAACAATGTAATTATTATTCTTGATGCATACGAGGAGACGAAACATCAATCGGAAGTGCGGTTTGAGCACAACGGCTCAATATGTGCTTTTTAAGTGTTGGACGCGCTTCCAAAACGCGCGTGGGGTGGTCGAAATCGGCCGAATGACGTCGGATTGGCTTGAAATCGGAGGAAAACAATGGGTGAGTGAATTGTGAAGTGTTCAGGCAGACGACATGCCAATCAGAGGTGTCGTGTGCCTACGCTGACCGAGAATGCACTTTTGGTGCCATAAAAGTCCAAAACGGGCCTCTAATAGTCAAATTCAGGCCGTACGACAATGTATTGACCTGAAATCACAGGGGAAACAATTTAATTATTATTCTTGATATGTACGAGGAGACGACACATCAATCAGACGTGCGGTTTGCACGCAACATCTCAATATGTGCTTTTTAAGTGTTGGGCGCGCTTCTGAAACGCGTGTGGGGTAGTCCAAACCGGCCGAACGACGTCGGGTTGGCCTGAAATCGGACGACAATAGTGGGTGAGTTAATTATGATGTGGTCGGGTAGAAAACACTCCAATCGGAGGTGTCGTGTGCCCGCGCTGACTGAGAACACACTTCTGGTGCCATAAAAGGCCAAAACGGGCCTCCAACTGTCAAATTCAGAGCGTACGACATCCGACTGACCTGAAATCATAGGGAGAACAATGTAATTGTTATTCTTGACGTGTAGGAGGAGATGAAACATCAATCGGACATTCAGTTTGCGCGCAACAACTCAATATGCGCTTTTTAAGTGTTGGGCGCGTTTCTGAAATGCATGTGGGGTGGTCCAAACCGGCCGAACAACATCAGATTGGCCTGAAATCGGACGACAATAACAGGTGAGTTAATTGTGATGTGTTCGGGTAGACGACATGCCAATTGGAGGTGTCGTGTGCCCGCACTGACTGAGAACGCACTTCTGGTGCCATAAAAGCCCAAACTGAGCCTCTAACGGTCAAATTCAGAGCGTAGGACATCAGATTGACCTTAAATCACAAGGGAAACAATGTAATTGTTATTCTAGACTTCTATGAGGAGACGACACATCAATCGGACGTGTGGTTTGCATGCAACGGCTCAATATATGCCTTTTAAGTGTTGGGCGTGCTTCCAAAACGCACGTGGGGTGGTCTAAACTGGGCGAATGACGTCAAATTTTCCTGAAATCGGACGAAAACAACTGGTGAGTGAATTTTGAAGTGGTCGGGTAGACGGAACACCAATCGGAGGTGTCGTGTGCCCGGGTTGACCGAGAACGCACTTCTGGTGCCACAAAAGGCCAAAACGGGCCTCCAACGGACAAATTCAGAGCGTACGACATCGGATTGACCTGAAATCACAGGGGGAACAATGTAATTTTTAGTATTGATGTGTAAGAGGAGACGACATATCAATTGGACGTGCGGTTTGCACGCAACAGCTCAGTATGTGCTTTTTAAGTGTTGAGCGCGCTTCCGAAACACGCGTGGGGTGGTCCAAACCGGACGAACGATGTCAGATTGGCCTGAAATCGGACGAAAACAAAGGGTGACGGAATTGTGAAGTGGTCGGGTAGACGACACGCTAATCGGAGGTTCTGTGTGCCCACGCTAACCAAGAACGCACTTCAGGTGCCATAAAAGGCCAAAATGGGCCTCTAACTGTCAACTTCAGAGCGCACGACATTAGATTGACCTAAAATAATAGGGGGGACAATTTAATTATTATTCTTGACATGTAAGAGGAGATGTCCCATCAATCGGACGTGCGGTTTGTGTGCAATGGCTCAATATGCACTTTTTAAGTGTTGGGCGCGCTTCCGAAACGCCCGTGGGGTGGTCCAAACCGGCCAAACGACGTCAGATTGGACTGAAATCGGATGACCACAACAGGTGAGTGAATTGTGAATGGTCAAGCAGACGACATACCAATCAGAGGTTTCGTGTGCCCGCGCTGACCGAGAACGCACTTCCGGTGCCATAAAAGGCCAAAACGGGTCTCTAACGGTCAAATTCAGAGCGTACGACATCAGATTGACCATAAATCATAGGGGGAACAATGTAATTATTATTATTGATGTGTACGAGGATAAAGAACATCAATCGGACATGCAGTTTGCGCACAACGGCTCGATATGTGCTTTTTAAGTGTTGGGCGTGCTTCCGAAACGCGCGTGGGTTGGTCCAAACCGGCCGAACGACGTTGGATTGGCCTGAAATCGGAAGACAACAACGAGTGAGTGAATTCTGAAGTGGTTGGGTGGACGACATGCCAATCGGAGGTGCCGTGTGCTCGCGCTGACCGAGAACGCACTTCAGGTGCCATAAAAGGCCGAAGCGGGCCTCTACCTGTCAAATTCAGAGATTACGATATTTAATTGACCTGAAATCACAGTGGGAAGAATGTAATTATTATTCTTGACGTGTACGTGGAGACGACACATCAATCGGACGTGCGGTTTGCACGCAATGGCTCAATATGCGCTTTTTAAGTGTTGGGCGTGCTTCTGAAATGCACGTGGGGTGGTCCAAACCGGCCGAACGACGTCGGATTGGCCTGAAATCTGACGACAAAAATGGGTGAGTCAATTGTGAAGTGGTCAGGTAGAGGGAACTCCAATCAAAGGTGCCGTGTGCCTGTGCTGACCGAGAACGCACTTCAGGTGCGATAAAATGCCAAAACGGGCCTCCAACGGTCAAATTCACAGCATACAACATCAGATTGACCTGAAATCATAGGGGAACAATTTAATTATTATTCTTGATGTGTAAAAGGAGACAACATGTCAATCAAATGTGTAGTTTGTGCGTAACAGCTCAATATGTGTTTTTTAAGTGTTGGGCGCGCTTCTGAAACGCACGTGGGGTGGTCCAAACCAGCCGAACAACGTCAGATTGGCCTGATATCGGACGACAACAACGAGTGAGTGAATTGTGAAATGTTCGGGCAGACGACATGCCAATCGGAGGTACCGTGTGCCCGCAATGACCGAGAATGCACTTCTGGTGACATAAACAGCCAAAACGGGCCTCGAACGGTCAAAGTTAGAGCGTACGACATCAGATTGACCTGAAATCATAGGGGAACAACGTAATTAGAACAATAGAATTAACGATTTTAAAATTTTAAAACAATAATCAAAATTATGAATATATTTTGAAAATCGTATACTTTCGATCTGTTATAGTAATTTTGAATTGAAATATGTTAATTTGTTTCGATTATTTGTTTATAGGTTTTATTTGGTACGAATTTTATTATTAAATTTTGATATGTAGTTTTATTTGATGAGGGTTGCGGAGCACAGAAGATGACGATGAGATTTATGTGGTATTCATAGTATTTTAGATATTTTTTAAAAAAAAAAATTTAAAAGTTACAGGGGCCGCCATTTGGCGGCCGCTGTAGCCTGTGTTCGGGTTACCTAAAGCGGCTGCCAGACGGTGGTTGCTGTTGTTCAGCCCTACAGCGGCCGCAAAATGGTGGCCGCTGTTGGTCATACCTGTGGGCCTTTAGCGTCCGCCAAACGGCGGTCACTGATAGCAACAACGACATACCAAAAGTGGCCCCTGTTTTGTGGATGCTAGGCGGCCGCTATAGACCTTTAGCGATAGCTTTTGGTGGCCGCTAAAAGTCATGTTTGTACTAGTGATTCATAGATTATGATCTTTATTCATTTATGATTAATGTCTTATGAACTTCGAATATTTATTCCATGATTCACATTTATGATATTATGATATTAATAGTGTGATCATATAAATTTATGATCACGTTCTTATACACCTATGATCATGTTTATTCTTACATGTATTCCTTGTTTACCCTTACTGGGCATCTAAGATCACCCATTTTTATGCTTCCTTCCCCAGGTTATGCAGATATGTATTAATTATGATGTGTCTAAGAAGGGTTATAGTAAATAAGAACCTAGTGGGAGATAATGTTGCTCATTAATGTACCTGTGTTTATGTTTCCATGTTTCTAAAGGCACTAGAATATTACAGTCTTTGAGCGACTATTTTTTTAATTTATTAAGTATTCCCCAAAAGTGAGTTATTTTCCATTTGGAAAAATATTGGTTAATTATAAACTAATTTTAACACCAGAAACATATCCTTAATATAACTGATTCATGTGTATATAAAGGCGTATAGAATGACTATAAATCAATGAAGGAATAGATATACAATTGGGAGAGTCACCATGTGTTTTCCAGGCTGATACAAACCTTGGGCCTATCTCCCTGAAACCCATGCCTGAAGGAAAGTGATAAAAAACCACCATATAATCTTGATAAGGTTATATAATTCATCTCATGAGTTAACAATCTCACTTATAGATAACCACAATATAATCTGAATAATGTTGTATAATTTATCCCATGATTCAATCATCTCAAAATTGAAACCACATAACCTAAATAAGGTTGAAAAATTCTCTTACCAACTCATCCAACTAATTGATATATATCCATAGTATATTATGTACAAGGTTTTACAATTTATCCCATGACTCCACCAACTCATTATGGCTAGACATATAGCAATTTAATTATCACTATGATACCAGAAGCATAATTCTCACATGTCTATACACACACCCACATTCTAATAGAAGTTTACAATAGAGTTATCATAGTGAAACAAACACATAAAAATGAAATTTAAATCATAAATATTTATATAAAATTCATAACATGGTAATTACTTTCTATCCCAAACATGAAAAAGCCTAATCATCCATAATCACCAATCGATCCCAGCCAAACACACCGATTCTGAGAAATCATCTATAAAGTCATCACATTAATGTTTTGTTAATGAAAAAAATAAAAAATAAGTAAGAATTGATCTAGATAATTAGTTGGGTTCTTCTTAACAAGAGTAATCCATAGAAATTAATGATTGTTCTATTGGTAAATAACTAATTCCACAGGAGCCAAAATCACTAAAAGTAGCTTCCTGAACAAAAATTCCAGCAGGGGTTCAAGGGGAGGAAATAAAGGGTTTTCCAAGAGGGCCACCTATTTTAAAACACAAATAATAATTACTAGGAGTCGTTAAAAATGTTAAATACTCTTTCACATAATGAAATTATGGTCAAACATCTTCTAGTAGAACCAACTTGACATTTCATGGTGTTGCACACTTTTTCTCATTGTACATACCTACATGAATCTCCCGAATAGCTGTAGGTCCCACCTAATTCTCTTAAATTCACTATAAAACGCCACTAATACATTTTATATTCCAAATAATAGATTTTACATTACAAATAAATTAACTCATACCATAACATACCTTGAAATTCATGGGGAGTTATAGGTGTGATCTTGTTAGCCTATCCCTTTTCAAGTTCCATATTTATAGACTCTGCTTGAGTGTGGATTTCCATAAATCCAATTTGGGTCTCTTCATTCTCAACAAATGAATATTTTTATAACTATTATGATTTACATAGGTATTTAGTAGCTATTTATAAAGAAGCTACATCATCTGAGGTTTTTTTTGAAAATCACCTAGCTCTCTCAACTTCTATTATGAAGAATTCATTGCTAGTAGTGGAATTAAGGTGGTTACGAATAGAAAATTAATTAAAAGGCGCATTAACAATCTATAAAAATCAATTATAATTTCTATCTAAATTAGTATCATCACAAAAAATATTCCAAGATAATGAACCAACTTAGGAAGGGGATATAAAGGTTCTAAATTTTAGTTCTTCCATTTTCTTATTGATGTCTATATTAGTGTTCCAGAAACCTTTAATATACTATAGATGATAAAATTGGTCTGAAACAAGACTAAGAGAGATTTAAAATCCTAATTTGATTCCCATTCCTAAACTATGTTTGAACATTCATGTATTAAGACTGGTTTTAATAGTTTCATCTTAAGTAGTGACCAGAGACAGTGCCTTGCCTTCCACAACCCATCCCAAAAGGTGAATTGGGCTGTGAAAATAATATGAACCACAAATAATATTTTAAATAGGTAAATTTAATTACATACCTTCATGATAAGGTGTATATACTCCCACATGTACCTTACCTTTGTTTTCCCCTTTCTCCTGAGAGGTTTTCTCATTACTGGGGATTCCCTTATCAAAATCCAAAGGTGATTTCAAAATAACATCAGCTTTAACCTAAATAGGCATGAAGTTTCCAGTGGAAAAGGAATAATTTTTCCCTCCTCCATTATGTTTTCTATTCTTAATTATTTAAACTGTAACGCCCCGACCCCAGCTACCCAGAGTCGGTGCATTACTTCGTAACATTGGCATGATCACAAAAGATCAAGTCTCGAAAGACCGATTAGTTTAGTAGCCTTGGAAACACTAGATACATTCATAAGTCTTTCATTACATCAAAAAGTAAACAAACTACAATAACATGGTCTTCATAGTCCACACTCATATCCTCACTGACTATTCTTGCAAGTCAGTCATAATACACTTCTTCACATCCTGGAAAATATTAAAACATTGAAAGGGGTGAGCTCAGATGCTCAGTAAGGATAACAATATTGCAGAAGCTTTCATAAATAAACATCAACATTTAAGGCAATGTATAACTAAAACAAAAGCCTTTTAAACATGAACATCAACATAATATGGAAAAATTAAAATGAGATAATGCCATTCACTTCTTCACATGGATATTCTACTGGTCGAATAATCACATGAAATATCAATAACCACTTTCATAATGAGGGAATGTATAATTCCAGACATTCTGAAACATTTTGTCAAGGCCTCGACCAAGACGTCTAAAATTATTAAGGCCTCGGCCAAAACCATAAATCAAATTTGGAAAGGGCCTCATCCAATTCCACGTCTAGTTGTCTCATGAGACCTACCGATACAATTTTTTAGAAGATAATTACGTTTAAAATTGCCCAAATATACTCCATTGTTTTTCTGAAAACATTATGCAAGCTTCTGAAAACAAAATAACTAATTCTGAGACTGCTCGACTATTTACAGGCCATGATGGGTCCATGCCCAATCCCTTCCTGTCTACCACACTCGAGAGTCGGGTTTTCTGAAAACATTTTTAAGCTTGCGTTAAGTACGTATACATTTGCACTGGATTTTCATATATTGGAGAGAAATATCTCTTTTTTGAAATCATTTAAAAATCACATAATTATAAAAGAAAACCTTTTGAATAAATGTAAAAGTCAAAGGGGTTTATACACCGTATAAAATAAAGTTGTGTATAAAACGAAATATGCCTCAATGAAAGGAGATTGAGATGAAGTCCTTACAAAGATCATTTTTGAAATAAAATAGATCTATTATGTGTATTCAATATAAGTACACATAAAGAAAGTACAAATACAAGATAGGACATAATAATATCATGACATAATTTAAAAGTAGGAGATTAACCCAAAGAATAGAAATTGGGTTAAGAAGTTCCCTTACCTTGCGTCCTGTCCTGACTCGACCGTTCTTTAACCTTCTGAATAATAAACTAGAGTTAATTTATATTTACTTAAGAACCTTTTTCATGTTCATTATTCCTTTTATATCCCTTATTACCATGTTATGAACATTATTTAATTATTTAAGTTAATAACGGTCGTTTTGTCGATCTTTGGTACTTGTGTCAACAATAACCTTCTTATAATTACAAGTTGTTCATGTGGTGAAATATCCATTATATCCAGAATTATATTCATGATGTAGATATCATATATATCATATATATCCAGTATATAAATTCATTCATAATATTACGTAATATTTAGAGGTAAGAAATGAAATGCACCGTTCATGGAGACGGTAAGCCGTACGTACGCATGAACGCTACTTTCATTTCTATTTCGTATTTAATGTAATGAAATAATAATTATATAAAGGTATAATATAGTTCCAGTATAATATCATATATAATATCATTTACTCCATACTTTATACATCCCACATATGGCATTAACGATTCACATCACTTTGAGGGGGCGGTAGTCCGCACTTCCTAAAATGAAATTATCGCGTTTTACCCATAATGGAAATCATAAAGTATGCCATAAATGAGAAATACAGAAGCATAAGTAAAACATAAACATATTATATATCATATATAAAAATAGTGACATCTTAATGGCCACCTTTGAAGGTGTTATATGAGTGTTGAACAATCATCGTTTCGTGAGGCAGAAATTCGCCATCCACAGAAACCGTATGTTCTTTAACCATTAGATGTAGGTGTGTGTAAGTGTAGCTCGAATCCTTCTTATAACAACATCCTAGTATATTTAGGATACTGGTGTTGTTACAAAAGAAATGAATAAAAAGAGTTTAGGGGGTTGGAGAAGAAAAATAATACAAAACAACATTAGAGAAGACATTACCTCAAAATCGGGTAACTCTTTTTGATTTGAGCCAAAGGCTTCCTTGGGAAGAGTTCTGCCCAAAGTGAGGCTTCTAGGAGTAAGAGGGGGAAGTTGGGAGAGTATTTGGTCAGAGGTTGGCCGATCCAAATGGCTTGAAAGTGTAAATGATGTGGGAGAGGTGGGGGCCTTTTATAAGTGGAGAGGAGGGGCTCTTTTGGAATGATTGAAATGTTACATTATTATACAATGATTTTCGGATTCTAAAGGTCCCAAACTTATATAATTCGTGTCTAAGGTGATAAGGGTTCGAAATATCTTCATCCAATAGGCTTTGGACAAGTGTAAGCCTTGGATTTTGCATTATCTTCTCATTTTATTTAAATCGTCAAATAATGAGGTCATCGCTGCATCATAATGATGTCATAAATAATTTAATTTATTTAATGTCTAAAAATTATAAAAAAATACTATGATGTAGGAAATCGTTTTAGCTTTCTAATGAATATTTATAGTCAAAATGTGGACTTGTGTAACCCCACTTAAAAACTATTTTAGTAAAACAACTCATGTTTGTGTCAATTTAATTTTAACATTAAATAAATATATATTAATGTCATTTTCCAACCAAAGTGGCTCCATGGGGTCCCCAAGTTGACCCATGGGTTGTCTTGGTCGGCCATGACTCATCCAATAGGAGTAGGACAAGTGTCATGCTCATCTTATATTATTAAAACATTATTTTTACCTTAAACTACACTAATTACCTCTAATCGCGATTAAGAACTTAAAAGTTACTATTCACCAAAAAATTATTTTAATCTCATTGAACCACATTTTACTTCTTAATGACAACCATGTATGTCGGATTTTTGAAAATCAAATCACAGAAGTGGTAATATTTTATTTTAACGAAAAATCAGTTTTTAACAACCACTTAGTGGTTTCACTATTCATCAAAAATTGAAGTTTTTCAGAATAAGGCCAAAATTTCACCCTAAGCTATAATTGATATTCCGATTTCAAAAATGATGTCTATTTTACAAAATTCCAAACATATAAGTTGCATTAATTAATTTTATAATTAATTCCCGCTGTCACAACAAATAGCGTGTTTTTAAGAAACAATTTATATCAAAAGATTGGCAATTGTTTATGTCCAATTTCAATGTTAAAATAATTATAATGACCACCATTGGATAAAATGGTAAAAATATATTCTAATTATACTTTAAAACCACTAAATAGTATAACTTATCACTATAAATTATTTTTATTAAAAAAGTTGTTTTTAAGTATTTTTCACTATTCATAAAAAATTAGAAGTTCTCAGAAAAATACCAAAAATTCAACATAGGCTAATTTCGATATTCCGAATCCAAAAATGAAGTCCATTTTGAAATATAAAATTTCTATAATTTTAAAAAGTGGTTATTACTATTCATAACGGCTACTTTGATTAGTCGCGGTGTTTTAGAACTTGAAGTTGCGTACAATGCAAGCTATTGCATTTTTGAATGAGAAGCGTATCGTGGAAGCTCGGGGTGTTACATTCTCCCCTCCTTCAATAAATTGCGTCCTCGCAATTTGAAATTTTACTTTGAAAATAAAAGGTTGAAAAGAGAAATTACCTTTGAGGAAAACCCACATCGGAAATAAGATTAATAAAATTTAGCCTTAATAAGAGGGAAATGGAAATAAGAAAGTCACCACCAAATTATGATCTCGATAAGGAGAACATTGGTGGCAATTAGAGACATATAATTGGAGGAAAAACGTAAATATTTGTAGGGATTGATTGAGGTCATCAATCACAATCAACTGTCAAATTGAGGGCCTCAAAGCCTTCAATCTATGTTGATTTAAAATATCATCAGTTCAACAAGACATAAGGTATTAGGATAACACATTTTTTTTTGTTTTAATATCCCTTTACTAAAGTTTAAGAATTAATTTATTCATTGAATAAGAGATAGGTATATATATATTTATGCTTGAAAATTATAGTTTCAACCTTCAACTCATCTTTCACTGAAAAAGATAATAGAACTCAAAAATATTATACTTATCCTAATTGTATAAGGTTACAAATATTAAAACATACCATTTAGATTAGTAAAATTATTTTTTAATAACCAAGGACTTCCTGTAGGCTAGTGGTAGGAAATAAAGGCCTGTCGCACTATGGTTGTGGGTTCGATTCCTGCAGCTTTGTCCGACGCGACGGGTTATGCCCCACCCTGCAGGTTGTCCTTTTCCTAAAACTATAGTATTATAATATTCAAAAAATAATCTTCATAAATTTTTTTTAACCTTAAACAATACTATCCAAAGATCAACTTAATCCACTCCAACCTTTATAGTTATCCAAAATACCTCTATCCAGACTTTCTCTAAAAGGTCTTTTAATTCCAAAATCAATTTATCATATTCCCCAAACAAATTAAAGTTTCTCTTATTGTCACATACTAAAAATATGATTACCATCATCATATTAAAACCTTACTGAAATCAAAAAGTACCACAGTACAATCCATATATATATATATATATCACATTATTCTTATAACCAGAATATAATCCTTGAGTCCAAAAGCACCAATACATTAATTATTCCGCTTCAACTGTAGTCACAGCATAAGATTGGCCTTGATTCCTTGGCCTTTTCTGAGGTAAGTTTCCTTGACGCTTAGGACATTCATTTGCATAATGCCCCATTTCCCTACAATTGTAGCATTCAACTTTGACAGCCTCTTTCTTTCCCATGCAATCACGAGCCTGGTGACCCTTTTCTCCACATTTATAACAAACTCTCATTCCTTTTAGGCACGTACCAGGGTGATTCTTCCCACAATTATCACATAATGGAAAATCCTTCTTTCCCTTTTTCCCTTTATCTGTCTCTTGTTCCCCCGTTCTCTTCTTCTCTTGCTTTACTTTGTTGTCATAAGACTTAGAGAATTCCTTTTCTGTCTTGATAGCACACGAGACAATATCTTCGTATGATGAGAAGGATTGTGATACTAAAGATCGACGGAGAAATGGTTTTAACCCATCAAAGAAATGATCAATCTTACTCCTTGGGTTACGTATATAATCTGCAGCATACCTCACTAACCTTGTAAAGTTGGCCTCATACTTTGCGACATTCTCATCCTCCTTTTGTTTCAGACTCAGAAATTGCCTTTCCATATCTGCTCTATGGTCATGAGGAAAGTATTTTTCTAAGAAAAGATCTTTGAACTCCCTCCATTCCATATTCGATATGTCATCATCTTCCTTTGTGTTTTGAATCAGCGACCACCACTGATCGGCATCTCCAGTGAGGCGGTAAACTGTCATGACAACCTTCTCCCTTTCACTACCTCCCATGGCATGGAATATTTTCTCTAAGGAATTTATCCATTGCTAAGCTACTATAGGATTTGTACTCCCATTGAAGGTTGGTGGTTGTTGCCTCATGAATCGATCTAACATTGATCCTCCACGCTGTGGATCAGGGTGCTCCATACGGGTAAGGTTATTATTCATAACCTGAGTAAGTTGTCCTAGTATGGTGATTAGCTGATCGGCACCAGTTGCATCACCAGCCCCACTATAATTATCTTGAGCAGGAGGGAAATCCCTACATGGAGTGCGTGCATTGATACGATTTCCATTTCTTCCACTAGGCGCCATTTCTAAACAATGGCATAAACTAGATCAGTTTATGAATCAAAATACATAATCCCATACTTATAAAACACTTAACATAAATTGAACTATTTATGGATATAATCCATAATCATAAAAAGTTTTTCTTTTAGGAAGTATATACTCATAACCGTTCATAGTGGTTTGTAAAGAAAACGAGAATTATCCTAAGCATATCCCTCGGGAGTGTCGTAACAAAGAGTGCAGCAAGGCCCGTTGTTGTGCGCCAGTTCCCATTCGAGTCTAGCTCAAAGCGGTGTTTTCGGGTTTTACCCCTAGGTACATCTATGCCAAATCCGCCTCTACCTGCTCGTATCCAGTCAGGGATGTATTGCTCGGAAAACTCACAAAATCTCTACAATAACAAAATTCTAGGAAGTTCTTCTATACTAATCCTCAAAGTCTATCTTTGGGCTATGTGCTCTAATCAGAGTTTATCTAAATTTAGCTTCCAAGGTTAGTACTAAACTGCCTCTGATACCAACTGTAACGCCCCGACCCCAGCTACCCAGAGTCGGTGCATTACTTCGTAACATTGGCATGATCACAAAAGATCAAGTCTCGAAAGACCGATTAGTTTAGTAGCCTTGGAAACACTAGATACATTCATAAGTCTTTCATTACATCAAAAAGTAAACAAACTACAATAACATGGTCTTCATAGTCCACACTCATATCCTCACTGACTATTCTTGCAAGTCAGTCATAATACACTTCTTCACATCCTGGAAAATATTAAAACATTGAAAGGGGTGAGCTCAGATGCTCAGTAAGGATAACAATATTGCGGAAGCTTTCATAAATAAACATCAACACTTAAGGCAATGTATAACTAAAACAAAAGCCTTTTAAACTTGAACATCAACATAATATGGAAAAATTAAAATGAGATAATGCCATTCACTTCTTCACATGGATATTCTACTGGTTGAATAATCACATGAAATATCAATAACCACTTTCATAATGAGGGAATGTATAATTCCATACATTCTGAAACATTTTGTCAAGGCCTCGGCCAAGACGTCTAAAATGATTAAGGCCTCGGCCAAAACCATAAATCAAATTTGGAAAGGGCCTCATCCAATTCCACATCTAGTTGTCTCATGAGACCTACCGATACAATTTCTTTTAGAAGATAATTACGTTTAAAATTGCTCAAATATACTCCAGTGATTTTCTGAAAACATTATGCAAGCTTCTGAAAACAAAATAACTAATTCTGAGACTGCTCGACTATTTACAGGCCATGATGGGTCCATGCCCAATCCCTTCTTGTCTACCACACTCGAGAGTTGGGTTTTCTGAAAACATTTTTAAGCTTGCGTTAAGTACGTATAAATTTGCACTGGATTTTCATATATTGGAGAGAAATATCTCTTTTTTGAAATCATTTAAAAATCACATAATTATAAAAGAAAACCTTTTGAATAAATGTAAAAGTCAAAGGGGTTTATACACCGTATAAAATAAAGTTGTGTATAAAACGAAATATGCCTCAATGAAAGGAGATTGAGATGAAGTCCTTACGAAGATCATTTTTGAAATAAAATAGATCTATTATGTGTATTCAATATAAGTACACATAAAGAAAGTACAAATACAAGATAGGACATAATAATATCATGACATAATTTAAAAGTAGGAGATTAACCCAAAGAATAGAAATTGGGTTAAGAAGTTCCCTTACCTTGCGTCCTGTCCTGACTCGACCGTTCTTTAACCTCCTGAATAATAAACTAGAGTTAATTTATATTTACTTAAGAACCTTTTTCATGTTCATTATTCCTTTTATATCCCTTATTACCATGTTATGAACATTATTTAATTATTTAAGTTAATAACGGTCGTTTTGTCGATCTTTGGTACTTGTGTCAACAATAACCTTCTTATAATTACAAGTTGTTCATGTGGTGAAATATCCATTATATCCAGAATTATATTCATGATTTAGATATCATATATATCATATATATCCAGTATATACATTCATTCATAATATTACGTAATATTTAGAGGTAAGAAATGAAATGCACCGTTCATGGAGACGGTAAGCCGTACGTACGCATGAACACTACTTTCATTTCTATTTCGTATTTAATGTAATGAAATCATAATGATATAAAGGTATAATATAGTTCCAGTATAATATCATATATAATATCATTTACTCCATCCTTTATACATCCCACATATGGCATTAACGATTCACATCACTTTGAGGGGGCGGTAGTCCGCACTTCCTAAAATGAAATTATCGCGTTTTACCCATAATGGAAATCATAAAGTATGCCATAAATGAGAAATACAGAAGCATAAGTAAAACCTAAACATATTATATATCATATATAAAAATAGTGACATATTAATGGCCACCTTTGAAGGTGTTATATGAGTGTTGAACAATCATCGTTTCGTGAGGCAGAAATTCGCCATCCACAGAAACCGTATGTTCTTTAACCATTAGATGTAGGTGTGTATAAGTGTAGCTCGAATCCTTCTTATAAAAACATCCTAGTATATTGAGGATACTGGTGTTGTTACAAAAGAAATTAATAAAAAGAGTTTAGGGGGTTGGAGAAGAAAAATAAAACAAAACAACATTAGAGAAGACATTACCTCAAAATCGGGTAACTCTTTTTGATTTGAGCCAAAGGCTTCCTTGGGAAGAGTTCTGCCCAAAGTGAGGCTTCTAGGAGTAAGAGGGGGAAGTTGTGAGAGTATTTGGTCAGAGGTTGGCCGAGCCAAATGTCTTGAAAGTGTAAATGAGGTGGGAGAGGTGGGGGCCTTTTATAAGTGGAGAGGAGGGGCTCTTTTGGAAAGATTGAAATGTTACATTATTATGCAATGATTTTCGGATTCTAAAGGTCCCAAACTTATATAATTAGTGTCTAAGGTGATAAGGGTTCGAAATATCTTCATCCAATAGGCTTTGGACAAGTGTATGCCTTGGATTTTGCATTATCTTCTCATTTTATTTAAATCGTCAAATAATGAGGTCATCGCTGCATCATAATGATGTCATAAATAATTTAATTTATTTAATGTATAAAAATTATAAAAAAAACTATGATGTAGGAAATATTTTTAGATTTCTAATGAATATTTATAGTCAAAATTTGGACTTGTGTAACCCCACTTAAAAACTGTTTTAGTAAAACAACTCATGTTTGTGTCAATTTAATTTTAACATTAAATAAATATATATTAATGTCATTTTCCAACCAAAGTGGCTCCATGGGGTCCCCAAGTTGACCCATGGGTTTTCTTGGTCGGCCATGACTCATCCAATAGAAGTAGGACAAGTGTCAAGCTCATCTTATATTATTAAAACATTATTTTTACCTTAAACTACACTAATTACCTCTAATCGCGATTAAGAACTTAAAAGTTACTATTCACCAAAAAATTATTTTAATCTCATTGAACCAAATTTTACTTCTTAATGACAACCATGTATGTCGGATTTTTGAAAATCAAATCACAGAAGTGGTAATATTTTATTTTAACGAAAAATCAGTTTTTAACAACCACTTAGTGGTTTCACTATTCATCAAAAATTGAAGTTTTTCAGAATAAGGCCAAAATTTCACCCTAAGCTATAATTGATATTCCGATTTAAAAAATGATGTCTATTTTAAAAAATTCCAAACATATAAGTTGCATTAACTAATTTTATAATTAATTCCCGCTGTCACAAAAAATAGCGTGTTTTTAAGAAACAATTTATATCAAAAGATTGGCAATTGTTTATGTCCAATTTCAATGTTAAAATAATTCTAATGACCACCATTGGATAAAATGGTAAAAATATATTCTAATTATACTTTAAAACCACTAAATAGTATAACTTATCACTATAAATTATTTTGATTAAAAAAGTTGTTTTTAAGTATTTTTCACTATTCATAAAAAATTAGAAGTTCTCAGAAAAATACCAAAAATTCAACATAGGCTAATTTCGATATTCCGAATCCAAAAATAAAGTCCATTTTGAAATATAAAATTTCTATAATTTTAAAAAGTGGTTATTAATATTCATAACGGCTACTTTGATTAGTCGCGGTGTTTTAGAACTTGAAGTTGCGTACAATGCAAGCTATTGCATTTTTGAATGAGAAGCGTATCGTGGAAGCTCGGGGTGTTACATAAACATTAGGTCTCACCTCTAAATATTTACATAATATACTATTTCAGAATTCAAGTATATTTTTTCTTATAGTTTGATTCTATTGAACTAAAGATCACCCTCAGAAGGCTAAAAATAATTGGAGATAGTGAAATCACCATTTCTATTTATAGATATGATTAAAAATTTATTGATATCAAAAGGGTTCAAACTAACTTTGGGTTGGTAGTGTTCCATCTCTTATTACCTATTTTGATTTCTTTATTTTTTTAGTCTTGTGCAGATTGTTATCTTTGTGGTCACATACTTCTTGATCTCAAAAAATAAAAATAAAATTAAGAGCTCTTACTAAGATATAAAATACTTATATGGGTCTATTTAATTATTCTTTGTTGGATGAATCTAGTTACTATGTGTCCCTCAACTATGAGGTGTTATCTATTCCTTCCCTTTTTAAAAATTATCAATTAAGTGACCCATCATCACATAAGAGTTCTTAACCAAATTCCTAGGAAATTATCCATAATAATGGCCTATATTATTTTATCCCTTACAGAACTCAAGAACCATTTTATAGTGATTAAGAAAATTAAATGTTTGTTTTTTATTAGCTAATAAAACTATCTTGATGAGCGGGGAGCTAAGGCCCACCTCCACTAACACAGGATAAAAGTAACCACACTCTATGTTTTTAGTTTTCTCATCAATCTTGATTGGAACAAAAACTACCAAGGTAACCTTCTATAAGACATTTAGATTCCATAAAAACAAACTCAATGATCCAATTCTAAATCAAGTTTGAGTGATAGAGTTTTTCATATACAAGGTATTGAAAAAGGATCATAGTCTTGAATCTATATAATTATAGGCTTCATATTAAAAAAATCCATATCCATAAGATTTAGAATTTATAGTCATAGATGGAAAAAATTTTAAAAATACCCCACCTATAGATGTAATTCTACAACTATATATCCCCTAAAAATAAGTGTGGTGATTTTTTAGATCTAAAAGACTCAACCTATTTTATTTATCTTTCAAAAATAGATGGATGATAATAGAATTATCAAATTCTTTTAGCCTATATATGAATATACCATGTGATTCTTCATGAACAATGTGTCCCCATTCTTCAAAATATTCTTAGAAGATGAATTTAATTAATAATAAATTATATCAATGTTTTTGTGTTCTAAGACACGTGTAGTGTCTTGAAAACATCCTTGTTCAAGTCAATGGCTCGATGCACGTGAAGCCTATAAATCCATATCTAGCTTAGCTGATTCAGATGCCGATGAACTAGAAAGGCAAGATAATACATTAGAAAAAGGAATTTGGTATATATTAACTAATAATAATAATAATCATCATCATAGTATGATAATATTATTAACAAAATAATATATGATAACAATGTTATTTTTACTTAATTTAACTTTATACAATATTTAGTATTTCAAATTATAAATTACAATTAATAATAATTATAATAATAATAATGATAATTATAACAAAAATAAAAAGGACACATAGTTACTCATGTATTTTATAAAAACATAACAAAAATATTTAAAAAACCAATAAAACTTTACGTAAAAAAATAATATTATGATAATACAATAATTAATTACATAAGTATTGGGAATGATAGACAGGAAAGTTAATATTTTATGTTGTTTATAAAGGTATGAATATTTAGTACACATAAATTTTATAGTCATGCGTCTAATAATGCTAAGATATTTCCCGTAAAAACATAATGCATGATTGGGATGCATAGCCTTCTATATTGTGCATATAACTATAAAATTTATCTAGGATGTCAAAATTTCAATGTTTTAATAAATAAAATTAAAATAAATTATATTTAAAAGAAATATAAGTGGGGTATTATAATTGATGGGGAATAATAACACAAATTAGTGGATAAATTTGGTCCTAGACTATATTGGGATAAATAAAAAAATTAAATCCAATATATATTAAATGTAATTAAAAAATGTGAGTTTTATGGGGTGTATTATGAAAACCAAGGAAATAATTAAACCTATTTATTATAATTTAGTGTTTTTGAAAAATAGAAATAAAGAGAATGGAGTTTTGAATTATCAAGAAGAATTATTTTTTTCAAATTACATCCATGAATTACACCATGTATTATAGATTAAACATCCTAAAGATAATTTTTTCATTCCTCTACAAAAATATAGTATAAAATTTCCATAAAGGTTTTGTATAGAAAAATTTTATTTATGAAGTACACCAATGGTTTCTCAATCCCTTGATTGTAAAAAATAACTTTTTTAACCATGAAAGGGTAAGGAAGAAATAAATAGCCCAAAATTACTATATCTCATTGCTATATGATCACTAAAGTACCTTTTAAATAATACAGGAATATATATATATATATATATGAATTTATTATCCAAATATAGTTATTTTCATACTTAGATACATAAAATAGTATCAAACATATATTGATATACCTTCAAGGATATTATGATTGATGATTATATTATTAAAAAAAATTCAGAACCAAAATTTGTTGGTTATACAAATTCTATATGTATATATATATTTTTTCATGTAAGTATAGATCAAAAATTAAATATTTCACATATTGTGTAACTATCATTTTATGGATTTCTATAAAATATATTATTTTTATAAATTTATCTAATCAAGATGAGTTAATTTCACATCATGAGACATGATGATAATGTGTTTAGTTGACATAAAATTTTCATCATATTAGATATAATTTTGGATTGAACATAAAAAATTATATTTTTATAATTTTAAATGAGGATAATTAAACATTTATTGAGCCATTAAAGGGATGATATTTCAAAAGTGATATGATGAAATATATCACAAGAAATACTTTTTCATAAGAACTTAAAAAGAATAGTGATATTGATATCTATAAAATTAGATCATGGTATTATATTTAAGAATTATTTCACAAGGTAATTGCTTGTTAAAACATTTTATATAATAGCTTATAGAATTAATAGATAAATAATACAAGAAATTTCATTATTTGATGTGGGGGTTTGTAGAATTATATGGTCTTTTTAACTTCATTAGGGGGTTTCTATTAGGTTGTTCTAATATGGTTTTTAACGCTGGAACTTAAATTAGACATAAAAGTAAACTATTTTAAATCAATTTCCCCATAAGGTTCGTTAAGTAAATATTAAATAAGATTCCCAGAAATTTATGACATCCAACGGGGAGTTTTAATGACTCATAAAATTAAAGGGAATTCTTTTTCATAATTTTATTTGGAATTTTACAAGAACGCAGTTTCTGACGGCGCCTGATTCCGAGGCCGGTGTGCCTGGAATCATTTTCCGAAGTTTGGATCGGGTAAGTTCAGTGAATGAACGAGCATGTTTTCCTAACTTTTTAACCGGTGCTCGGAATCTAAATCTGAGGGCACCGATGGAATCGCAACACCGATAATTTCTTAGAAACACCTTTTCCGGAGTTGCGTTTTTTCGGGTGTGGTTATTAAATTTTTGGGTTAAGTAAAGGAATAAAATAAAAGTTGTGAAACCAATTTTATTTTATTTAAATAAGTGTTAACCTAAGCTAAGTGGTTGAGTGGGACCCACATCCTAACTTATCCACTAGGTAGGATATTAGTGGGGTGGGGCCCACACGAGCCCCACCCTTTCAACTTCCTCAACCCCTCCTTTATTTCACTAACGCACCCGCACACCCCCCCTAATTAAGGAAAGTCAACTCGTGCGTTTATTTAAATATTAAACGCCTCTATTAATTGGGCGGTTTAAACGTTGCAATTAAATTCAACTAATTGGTTGATTCAATTTTGAATTTAAAAAACGTCGGCTTGTGTGTCATTAAAATAAGACATGTCTTGTTTTATTATGGTTGGGCTTGTTGTGTTGAGTTTTTGGGAGAAAAAGGGGAGTCTTGAAGTTCTTCCTCCTCAAACGAAGAACGCGAAGAACGCCGATCTCCGACGACGGACGACGGTGAGAGACGCCTTCCTCAGAGATCGACGACCCGACGTGCATCTCCTCGTTCCTTCTTTCCATGTCAAAGGAAGGGAGACAACGTTTCTCCGTGACGCGACAATCCTCTTCTTCTGCGACGATCAAATCTGCGATGTCCCTTTCCTCGACAAATCTCGTTCGGTGACAACGCTTGAGGTAGGGGAATTTATTTAGTATTCTCCTTATCATTTGAGAAAAGAACGACGAGCACGGACCAACCATTTCCAGGTTGATCCGCGGATCGTTCCTTCTTGCGGGTTGATGTTGGGGTTGTTTTTTTTTCTGTGAATTATTTCTTTGTCGTACGTCGACTTCTTTTGTTGGCCACTTGCTATCATTATAACGGGAGGAGGTCGGACCGCACAAACACAGACGACCCTCCTCCCCCTTGTTGTTGATTATGTTGAGGCTTGAACGAAGGCGGCGTGGTGCAATGACACCGCGCAGAATCATGGAGAAATACGGCAAGGATGCGCGGCACCGTCACGCTACGCCGTTGAGGCCGAACGAAACCGCGAACGGAGTCGGGGCCACAGAGGCAATTCGAAGACTCCGCTGGTTGAACGTTGTGCGCGGATTGGCAGGCGACGAAAAATGGGGCCGCAAGGTCATTTTGAAGCCTCTTCAGTGAAGGTAGGGTCCTGGGAGTACCGTTGGCGAAGACAACGAGCAAAATGGACCACTGGAGCACGTCCGGTGGTCCGCGGAAGGCGGCAGTGGTGCGCCGCCGGAATGGAACCGCCGCGACTGAGCCGCGGCAGCGGGCCGAACCGGAACGGCTTAGCCGTTCCGGTGGTTGAGCGGCGTGGCTTAAAGCCACGCCAGTTACATCGACAGCGGGGGGTTGTAACCCCCCCCCCCCCCCCCCCCACACCAGCTGGCCACGCGGGCGTCGCGCAGTTCCGCGCCAGCGCCAGGCCGGGCCGCGCCGCGCCCAGGCCGGGACCGGCCCCCCGGGTTAGGCCGGGCCGCGCCAGCCGAGCCGGGTTGCGCCCTGTTGGGCTGGACCCGTATCCGGGTCGAGTCGACCCGGTTCGGGCCGACCCAGGGGGTCTCGGGCCGGGTCGGACCGTGCCTGAACCCCCAATTTTCAGGTAGTTTCCGTTAAAATGCTCATATCTTGGGCCAAGGACCTCTGATCGATGCACCATCAGTTGCGATGCGATCCTTGTATCGAGACGGTCATTTCGGTATATTACACTCAGGGTTTCGGAGAACTTTGGGTTCGGCCGAGTTGGTTCGAACACGAAACCAACCGGGCCCTCGGAGCGGAAACACTTATATCTTGAGTTCTGAATGTCCGATTGATGTGCCGTCGACTTTTTTGGATTCCTCTTGATGAGACGGAAATTTTGGATTACTTCTCCTGAGATTTGGATGCAGTTGGATAGTGGCCGGGTTGGACTATACCCGAAATCCAACCGGTCCCCTGGAACGGAAAAACTGATAACTTTCAGACCGGACGTCCGTTTGATGAACCGTCAGCGACGTTGGTGATCATATTGAGAAACGAAACCTATGAGTATACACTATGAGAGTTCGGGGTACAGTTGAGATATGGTCGGGTTGGTTCGCACACGAAACCAATCAGGCCCCTAGGACGAAAAGGCTAATAACTCACAGACCGACCGTCCGTTTGATGCGTCGTCTGTTGCGTTGAGACCCCTATGACGAGGAGGTCCTTTGAGATACTTCTTTGTGGGACTTTGAGATACTTGGAGTATCGAACTGTAGCTCGTGGAGTGGACCCTCCCGGAGACGAGCGTACGGAGTACGGAGACCGTGTAACTGGCTGAGACCTGACGACTGCTTGACCGACTTGACTTGGAGTGAGTCGACTAGCCCAGTGGACGGAGCACTACTTTGTTTGGGTGCAGACCCATGGCGGACGGAGCACTACTGAGCTTGGGTGCAGACCCACGGTACTCGTCCGGAGAGTACCTCTGTAGACTATTAGGGGGTGTGCACTACTGTGTTTGGGTGGCATACCCCGACGGGAAGCACTACTTTGTTTGGGTGGCTGGCCCGCGGTACTCAACAGGAGGAGTACCTCAGCAGTCTTAGGTTAGTGAGCAGTACCTCGGAGTCGTGATAGGACCATTGTACACTCCAGAGATGGAGCTCTTCAGTAGTTGCGGTTTCGATAATAAAAATCATGGTTTGAGCTGAGTCTATGACCTTTGTGTTTATCTCATGATTGAGATGGGTCACGTGATAACTTCGGTATATGTGTGGGCATATACCTGGGTGGTGGTTATCCGTTGATTTCGTAATCTTTGTGTTTCCTCATGATTGATATGGGCTACTTGATAACATAGGTATATGTATGGGAATATACCTAAGTAGAGGTTATCTGTTGAGATTCTTCTTTGTGGTTATCCTTGTTGGATTTAGTGGGACCTTGAGGGTCTCGGGGCCCCTACTGAGTATCATATACTCACCCCTGCATGGGCTATGACTGCACCTTGTTGTGTTGGTTGCAGAAGACGGGCAGCACTGACAGAGGCCGAGTTTTCGAGGACAGGATGGTACCCGGAGGTGGACCACACGACGAGCCAATATCCGGAGGTGGACTTCAAGGCAAGACGATACTTGGAGGAGGATGACGGGCGAGAGAATTGTGGAGGCTATCTGTACCTACCCTTCAGCTAGGATCCGTGGTGGACGATCCAGGAGCTGCGCTATCTGTACCTACCCTCCAGGTAGGATCCATGGTGGACGATCCATGAGCTGCGCTATCTGTACCTACCCTTCAGGTAGGATCCGAGGAGGATGACCCAGGAGATGCTTCCTTTCATCCAGTTGTTTGTCTTTTTCTGTTGTACTTTCATTCAGTTGTAGCTATACTTTCAGTTGGGTTTGTATTCTGGCCCATTTACTTTTCAACACTTTCTTTTGTACTTAGTGTTTTACTTCCGCTTGTACTCTGTGGTTTTTTTTTACTTTTATAGAGGCAATGCCTTCCCAGTTATCGGGAATTACGCCTTTGGTGCTAGTCGCCAGACCCTGGCCTATGGAAGGCGGGCTTGGGGTAGTCATGACACGGGCCCTGAGGATGGGTCATGACAAATTGGTATCAGAGGAGTCGGTTCTACCGCAGAACTTATAACTCTGATATTTTTATTTCTTTCTGTGAAGTAATAGTGTGAAGGGTACCAAGTGTGGTTTTCAGTTCAGGGAGTCCAGTGTTGGTGCGGGCAGCCGATGTATCCATACACCAGTACCTTGACAATTGATTTTCGACTTTGTACATGAAAACACTGATTGCGTGTGAGTTTTTCAAAAGTTTTCCCCCTTAAAACGGCTCAAACCAGGTCAGCTCACTAGGTATAATCGTTTGACCATGTCACGTATGTTTCTTTCAGGATGCCTCTCCACGGATGATCAGCTAGATCCCCGAGAGATGTACGTACTGGCAGCCTGCCGAGCGACGAGGCTTCAGTACAGGGCCCTCTTGTAGTTGAGGCACCATCGGAGGCACCAGCGGTACTACCACCCGTTGGGCCACCGATGCCACCAGCCCCAGCAGTAGAGAGTGCACGTCACTTGAGCGCGCTGCACGATTTCCAGCGCCAGAGGCCACCCAGGTTCAGGGGAGAGACGGACCCGCAGGCGGCTGAGGATTGGCTGGGGGTAGTGGTGGGAGTTTTCAGGATTGTGGGTACACCAGCGGACTTCATGGTGATATTTGCTGCCAGCCTCCTTCAGGCAGTAGCTGAGAGATGGTGGAGCCACTTGTTCCAGTTTTGCGATGGGATGACCTTCACTTGGGAAGACTTTGATACCTTCTTCAGGGTGGAGTTCATACCAGTGGCTCTACACCCCGAGCGTGTTCAGGAGCTGCTGAATTTGCCGCGTGTTTTTCTATCAGTAGCCGTGTCATCTGTAGGTAGTATACAGATGATGCAGAGGTCCATGAGGACCAGACCAGCAGTTGGGCGATCTCGGATTTTAGGATTGATGGTGCGGGGCACCCAGGGTGGGGTCAGAGCCAGGCTTACCAGAAACAGACAGTGTTACTCCTGTGGCAGGATGGGGCACATGGCACGTGACTGTCCGACTCCCCGCACAGTTGATCCGCAGGCGTTGGAGGAGCCACCGAGACAGAAGCAGCGGTGGGTGCTTGAGTGATAACCGAGCAGTGGACAAGGCAGTAGAGCTCCGGAATCAGGTGGACAAGAGCGGAACTAGTGGATATCTTTTTGTTCTTGGTACTTCTAGTTCCATGTTGTTGTTGTTGTTTTTGTGTCTTTGTACTATGAGCTGCAATAATAAAAGACACTTATCTTTGTGATGCTTGCTTTTCTGTCCTTTTGTTTGGTTGATACTGAGAGGTCCCAGTTTAAACTGTTGACTTGACCCTCACTATCTATATTTCTACTGGAGGAGACTCAGTGACCTCACACTGATGCCGACAGTGTGAATCGACCCTTGGAGGAGAGAGTGATAGTTGGATCTCTTAGTAGTAACGTCGAGGCCTTACGACGTCATCCATGGCATGAGTACATCATTCATGTCAGGATTGACTGTACTAGGCAAAGGGAGTGGTTCATCCAGGGGATGAGACCGAGTTTCTATTTTCGGCGAAGGAGAAATCTTAGCAGCTCTTACAGATCGTAGGCAAGGAAGGTGCATATCATCCAGGAGCGGATGAAGACTGCACAGTGCAGTAAGAAACAGGAAGCTGGCGCCAGTCTTAGAGACTCATGTGTGTTAAATGTTTCAAGAAGAGGAAGCTTTAAGGAGAGACGAGTCTGTGAAGCAGTAGACGTGGAGGCAGATCTAGGAGAGCATCTTGAGGTGGTGTACATTTTAATATGCTACAACCACCCGCCTTAGTTGTCCCCACCAGACTCAGGGAGCTAGAAGGCAGGGGAAGATTGCGGCTGCATGCGGTCAAGGAGTGTAACCCAATGGCTCTAAAAATGATTCAAGGGACAGTCTGTGTCCACTACGAGCTGTGGTAGTAACATACGTCAATATGAATCATTCATTCTTTCACAAATCTTGTCCTAGACCAAGAGTTTCCGGTATGCCGTAGAATTGACCCTCACGTCTGGAGATAGCTTGGGAGAAGACTCGATAATCACACTTACGCCGATAGTGTGGTCAGACCCTCGAGGCGAGAGTTTCGGTTGTAATCTCTTGGTGGCAGCGTTGAGGCCTTACGACGTTGGTTTGAGTATGGACTGGGCAATCACAGTTCATACACAAATTGATGGTATTAGGAAAAAAGGTTGTGGTTTAACTACAACGTCGGAATGAGTTTTCCTTGGTCGACAAAAAGGAAACCCCAGGCAGCACCGGATAAACTCATGCATAGGAGGGTGCGGCCGATCACTCTTGAGTCGGTCAACCTTACCCTCGTGGCAGCAGGAGTTTTGAGTTTCAGTTCTAAACAGGAATTGGAGACCTCTTGAGTTCAAGGATGGCGATCACGTCCTTATACGGGTTTCACCTCGACGAGGTTTACAGAGATGTGGCCAAGGAGGAAAGTTATCTCCGAGGTTCAGTGGAACTTTTCAGGTCCTCAGCAGGGTAGGCGAGGTGGCTTACCGTTTGACCCATCCACCTCAGTTGCACCAGGTACACGATGGCATCCACGTATCTCGACTGGAAAGATACGCGCTTGACCTGACGCATATCAACGACCATGAGGAGCTGGACATTGGCGATGTGGTGACTTTTACGGGGTTCCAGTAGGATTTGGGGATCGACCGGAGCGGTCCTACGAGGATGGTAGTTTCCACTTGTGCGCTTTCATTGGCAGTACGTGAACCTCCAGGTGAGCACATGGGAGTGGAAGGCTCAGATGCGTGCTCAATAAAGCTTTTGTATCCCTAGTTTGTGTTAAAACTTTACGAGGACATAAATCCCTGAGGTGGGAGTAATGTAAAGACATGTAAAATTGAAGGGGATTTATTTTCTTAATTTTCTTTAGAATTTTACAAGAACGCAGTTGCTGATGGCGCCTGATTCTGAGGCCGGTGTGCCCGGAATCATTTTCCGAAGTTTGGCTCGGCTATGTTCAGTGAACGAACGAGTGGGTTTTCCTAACCGGTGCTCGGAATTGAAATCCGAGGGCACCGATGGAATCACAGCACCAGTAATTGCTTAGAAACACCTTTTCCGAAGTTGCGTTTTCTCGGGTGCGGTTATTAAATTTTTGGGTTAAGTAAAGGAATAAAATAAAAGTGGTGCAACCAATTTTATTTTATTTAAAGAAGTGTTAACCTAAGCTAAGTGGTTGAGTGGGACCCACATCCTAACTTATCCACTAGGTAGGATATTAGTGGGGTGGGGCCCACATGAGCCCCACCCTTTCAACTTCCTTAACCCCTCCTTTATTTCAATAACGCACCCGCACCCCCCCTAATTAAGGAAAGTCAACTCATGCACTTATTTAAATATTAAACGCCTCTATTAATTGGGCGGTTTAAACGTTGCAATTAAATTCAATTAATTGGTTGATTCAATTTTTAATTTCAAAAACATTGGATTGTGTGTCAATAAAATAAGACAAGTCTTATTTTATTATGGTTGGGCTTGTTGTGTTGAGTTTTTGGGAGAAAAAGGGGAGTCTTGAAGTTCTTCCTCCTCAAACAAAGAACGCGAAGAACGCCAACCTCCGACGACAGATGATGGTGAGAGATGCCTTCCTCGGAGATCGACGACCCGACACGCATCTCCTTGTTCCTTCTTTCCGCGTCAAAGGAAGGGAGACACCGTTCCTCCACGACGCGACGATCCTCTTCTTCCACGACGATCAAATCCACGACGTCCCTTTCCGCGACAAATCTCGTTCGGCGACAACGCTTGAGGTAGGGGAATTTATTTAGTATTCTCCTTATCATTTGAGAAAATAACGACGAGCGCAGACCAACCATTTCCAGGTTGACCCGCGGATCGTTCGTTCTTGTGGGTTGATGTTGGGGTTGTTTGTTTTTTCCCGTGAATTATTTCTTTGCCGTACGTCGACTTCTTTTGTTGGCCGCTTGCTATCATTATAACGGGAGGAGGTCGGACCGCACAAACACGGCCGACCCTCCTCCCCCTTGTTGTTGATTATGTTGCAGCTCGAATGAAGGCGGCGTAGTGCAACGGCACCTCACAGAATCATGGAGAAATACGGCAAGGATGCGTGGCGCCGTCGCGCTGCGCCGTTGAGGCCAAACGAAACCGCGGCCGGAGTCGGGGCCGCGGAGGCAACTCGAAGACTCTACTGGTTGAACGTTGTGCACGGATTGACGGGCGATGACAAACGGGGCAGTCAGGTCATTTTAAAGCCTCCGCAGTGAAGTTCGGGTCCCGAGAGGACCGTTGGCGAAGGCGGCGAGAAAAACGGACCACCAGAGCACGTCCGGTGGTCCGTGTAAGGCGGCGGCGGCACACCGCCGGAACGGAACCGTCGCGGCTGAGCCGCGACAGCGGGCCGAACCGGAATGGCATAGCCGTTCCGGTGGTTGATCGGTGCATCTTAATGCCGTGCCGGTTACATCGACCGTGGGGGGTTTTAACCCCCCCCTCCCCCTACACACACCCGCTGGCCACGCGGGAGCCGCGCCGCGCCGCGCCAGCGCCAGGCTGGTCCAGGCAGCGCCGAGGCCGGGCCGGGCTACGCCAGCTGGGCCGGGTCACGCCCTGTTGGGTCGGACCTAGAACCGTGTCAGTTCGACCCGGTTCAGGCCATCCCATGGGGTCTCGGGCCGGGTTGGACCGGGCCCAAACCCCATATTTTTGGGCAGTTTTCCGTTCAAATACCCATATCTTGGGCCAAGAACCTTCTATCGACGCACCGTCAGTTGCGATGAGATCTTTGGATCGAGACGAGCGTTTAGGTATATTACACTCAGGGTTTCGGAGAACTTTGGGTTCGTCTGCGTTGGTTCGAACACGAAACCAACTAGGCCCTCGGAGCGGAAACACATATATCTTGAGTTCCGGACGTCCGATTGGCGTGCCGTCAACTTTTTTGGATTCCTCTTGATGAGACGGAACTTTTGTATTACTTATCCTGAGATTTGGATGATTTTGGATAGTGGCCGGGTTGGACTATACCCGAAATCCAACCGGGCTCCTCGAACGGAAAAGCTGACAACTTTCAGACCGGACGTCCGTTTGACGAACTGTCAGCGGCGTTGGTGATCATGTTGAGAAACAGTCCCTATGAGTATACCCTATGAGAGTTTGGGGTACAGTTGAGATACGGCCGGGTTGGTTCGCACACGAAACCAACCGGGCCCCTGGGACGAAAAGGCTAATAACTCACAGACCGGGCGTCCGTTTGATGCGCCGTTTGTTGCGTTGAGACCCCTATGACGATGAGGTCCTTTGAGATACTTCTTCATGGGACTTTGACATACATGGAGTATCGACCTGTAGCTCGTGGAGCGAACCCTCCTGGAGACGAGCGTACGAAGTACATAGATCGTGTTGCCAGCTGAGACCTGACGACTACTTGACCGACTTGACTTGGAGTGAGTCGACTAGCCCAGTGGACAGAGCACTACTTTGTTTGGGTGGAGACCCAGGGAGAATGGAGCACTACTAAGCTTGGGTGCAGACCCGCGGTACTCGTCTGGAGAGTACCTCTGCAGGTTATTAGGGGGTGTGCACTACTGTGTTTGGGTGGCATACCCCGGCGGGAAGCACTACTGTGTTTGGGTGGCTGGCCCGCGATACTCGACAGGAGGAGTACCTCAGCAGTCTTAGGTTAGTGAGAAGTACCTCGGATTCGTGACATGACCACTTTACACTCCAGAGACGGGGCTCTTCAGCAGTTGCGGTTTCGATAATAAAAATCTTGGTTTGAGCTGAGTCTATGACCTTTGTGTTTACCTCATGATTGAGATAAGTCACTTGATAACTTTGGTATATGTATGGGCATATACCTGGGTGGTGGTTATCCGTTGATTTGGTAATCTTTGTGTTTCCTCATGATTGAGATGGGTTACTTGAAAACTTAGGTATATGTATGAGCATATACCTTGTAACAGCCCGAGATTTTATGAAAAATATTCTTTTTAATTTTATTAATGTCTTGTGTTGTACGCTACACCAAAAGGAGCTTGCACAACACGCATCCTTGACTTGCCTTGCATTACACGAAATCGCGACCTTCCTCGATAGCGTGTGTAATACGCAATACCGAGTTTCACTAAACAACGATATGCTATTAAAATATTATTAAAACTAGCCGTTATGAATAGTAATAACCACTTTTTAAAATTCTGTAAATCTTATTTTTCAAAATGAACTTCATTTTTGGATTCGGAGTATCGAATTTAGCCTAAGGTGAAATTTTGGTACTTTTCGGATAACTTTCATATTCTGATGAATAGTGAAAATTACTAATTTATAATTAAAAACAACTTTTTTAATCGAAATAATTAATAGTGATAAATTATTAATTTGAGTGGTTTTAAAGTATATTTAGAATATATTTTTACAATTTAATACAATGTTGGTCATTGGATGTAATTTCACATTTAAACCAGACATAATCAAGTGTCAATCTTTTGATATATATTGTTTCCTAAAAACACGCTATTTATTTTAACAGCGGGATTTAATTATAAAATTAATTAATACAACTTCTATGTTATGAATTTGGTAAAATAGATTTCATTTTTGAATTCGGAATATGAAATATAGCTTAGGATGAAATTTTGGCATTGTTCTGAAAAACATCAATTTTTGATGAATAGTGAAACTACTAAGTGGTAGGTTAAAAACTGAATTTTGCATAAAACTTAATTTTACCGCTTCTGTGAATGGAATTTCAAAAATCCGACAGACACGGTTAATATCAAGGACTAAAATGTGGTTCAATGAGATGAAAATAATTTTTGGTGAATAGTAACTTTTTACTTTTTTTTTACCACGGTTAATAGTAAATAGGGTAACTAAGGGTAAATATGATATTACAATTACCCTAACACATGTCCTAATTCTATTGGATAAGTGTAATTCGACCAAAAAACAACCTTATGAATATAATATGACCATTTAGGCCCACTTGGATTAGATTAGGACATTTATTATTAATTTATTTAAAGAAGGGTTAAAAGAGTTAAAATCAAAGTTTATTTACTAAAACATTTTTAATATGGGGTTATACATAAGATAAATTCTATTGTAAATATTCATTAGAAAGCTAAAAAGATTTCCTACATGATGGTATTTTATTTGTAATTTTTATACATCAAATAATTTAATTTATTTATGACACAAAGATGATGCAGTAATTATCTTGTTAACGAAATATTGACATAATTGATGTTATAAACACCAAAATAAATGTAATTTGAGACTTTTTATGAATTCCACTAATTTTCTAGGATACTAAGATATATTAATGTTGATTTAATCAACTTGGTTCGAACATTTAATTCTGTTATGACTTTCACAAAAATCATATATCAAATAGTGTCAAAATTGACACAAAATAGTTTTTAAATCAAATATTATATTATTAATTGTTATTTTATTCCTAAAAATCTAAGGTTCGGCCAATTGACTTGGATAAGGATATATATATTAATAATAAACAATTTGGGGTTCGTTTGGCATGTTATAGTAAGTGTATTAACCATATAGTGAAAGAAAACAAAAAGACATGGTAAAAGTTAAATTATTTAACTTAGAGTTAAATCTAATTGATAAGGTTAAAATAATATCCTAAACTTGTCTAAATTCTATTGGTTGATAGGATTTCGACCCATCCCCACTTTAGCTTCGAAATAAGACCCTTTGGAACCATTATAAACCGATTTTGACTTTAATATAAAATAATATTTTGAGGTATTCCTAAGGTGCCCCTCTCCTCCCCTATAAAAGGACACCTCCTCCCCCTCCTCCTCACACCAATTTGAGCACTCAAGCTCGGCCAACCCCTGCCAAAATCTCTTCTCCACTTCCCTAGCAACATCATAGAGGTTCTGGTCTTCCTCAAAGACCAATTCTAGTGCCCTAAGAGGAGGTCTCAAAGAGGCACTTCAAAGAAGAGGTAATTACCGTTACCAATTCTTTCATCTTTATTTCTTCTTCCACTTCTTCTTCTTAGGTTGTTTCATTATGAAGTAATAACATCAGTATCACTAATATACTGATATGTTATTATAAGTATGAAAAAACCCTATTTCACCATCTATCCATCCTACGGGAAAAGAAATCACCGCGTGTGCGTACGTACGGAATACCGTCTCCACGCCGTGGTGTAATCTATTTTCCACCACCACCTTACATGGATGGGTATAATGGTGTAAAGAATAACTATACATAGTTATTACAACATCATATTGATTCTGATATATTTTATAATCCACTCCAATTCAATTCAATATTTATAGAAATGATATCATCGCTCGTGCGTACGTACGGACTACCGTCTCCACGACGCGATGAGATTCATTCTCCATGTTAACCATTTAAGAATGATTATAATGTATATATAAGAAATAATAATGAAATATATGACATTATAAAGCTACTGGATTTATGTATATATATACATATGTATGTCATCTAATTACTTCCATTTCAAGACAATAAGGAAAGAAAAACAGCGTTCATGCGTACGTACGGACTACCGTCTCCATGAACGGTGTTTTTCATTTTATTTATCTATCTATTATATAAATATATATATACTGAATATATATGATATATAAATCATATTTTATATTCTGGAAGTAAGTAAATCATGATATAAGTAATAATGATGTCAAGAACAACAAGTCAAAACACCTACGATAAATGAAACGATTTTACCCAAAACGCTTCTTTAACATGGAATTTACAAAAGAACGGGTAATATAATGTCATAAGTGAACCATATATGATATCGTAACAATGAATATGATTCTGTAATAAGTCAATGACATTATTTAAATCATTATACAGGAGGTTCGGACACATACGAAGCAAATTGGACCTAAGGTAAGGGAAATATCACAATCTCATTTTTATCCGAGATTGTTTTTACTTTGGCATTTACTGGGGTGTATTTTATCATCCAAATCCATGTTCCATAAATATGTAATATTGTTTCCATCCACTTAAAATAGTTTAAAACCAATTTTACCCTTTTGTGAGTTTTTAGTAAAGAATATGAAAGGAATCTTTTGTCGTTTTTCGTACGAGGTACTTTTTGACTTTTCCGACAAAAGTACGAAGAATGTTTTTTTATACGACATGAATGGATTTTTAAGACATTATTTTCAAGAAACTTCATTTAAAAGTTTTAAAGTTTATTTTTAATCAACTTCTTTTATTTTAAAGTCGTATGACATGTTATGAAAGGAAAAATGTTTTTTTTGAAGTAGAAAGGATATTTTCCTCAAGAATGGAGTTCAAGTATTTTATCAAAATTATTTTCCATCTAAGATAATAAAAGGGTTCTGTTTTTATCCCTATTATTACATTGGTTTGATTATGTTGTGATGGAAATATTTTTTTATGAATTCCTTTATCTTATATGAATTGTTTTATGATGTCATGTTGTTTAAGAATCCCATTTTTATTACATGGGTTATGCTATGATGTATGGTTTATGATTATGTGGCACACATAAGAAAGGATTCATTATAAGATGGGTGGGACCTATATCTCCCTCCAATGCATTGGGTAAATATTTTATATCTCATGAGATAGACAGGGCTGGAACGGTAGGTTATACCGGTTCAGTGAAACAGGACTGAAACGAGGGTTACTCGATTCAGAAAGGGACTTTGTCCACTAAGATAGTCTTGGCAATGAGTCTTGACTAACAAGAAATGATTCTCTATGATTATGTGTGAATGCCACAAAGGTTCATGTTTTAAGTTATGATTATTGTGATTTCATTTCACTACTATGATTTATCCCATGTTATGAAATTATGCTCTCTTTTGCAGGTTAAGATTTCCAAAAGATATGTTCTTATGAATATGATGTGATTGATTTTTCTTTTGTATACCCTTACTGAGCATTTGAGCTCACCCTTTTATGTTTTCTTTTCCCCAGGATATAAAGAAAGGTTTTAGGTAAAAAAAGGGGGGAAGATCTTTATGGGATATATTGAAGATCTTTCACCACGATTAGAAGATTACGTTCCGAGTTTCCAAAGACACTAAACTATTACGATCCTTGTGTGTGTGTGTTTTTATTATGTACTAAGTATTCCGCAAAAGTAATGTAATGTCCATGTACGTCAGGCTTCAGGTCTCTACAGTTGGTATCAGAGGAAAGGTTTAGTCAACCTTTGGAAACTAGGATGCGAGAACTTTAGTGAGATCCCTAGAGATATTTCTAAGGTATGTCTAGGGATGTCCCTAAGGTTAAGTATACGTATAGGTTATAGTACTAGAACTACGCTAACGATCATAGAATTAAACCTAAGATGTTAGATATTGAAGGTACTCCCCCTTTATAATGTTGTTTTCCCTAGCATGATTTTTTCCTCTCACACTATTCTTTTTGGGTTTTGGAAAATGGATGGAAACAAGGTGATTCATGATAATGGAGGATATGCTGGACAATGGAATGATATTCTTCATGAGAAACCAAATGAAATGGGATTTGGATGTCCAAACATCATTATTATGCCGAATCAGCAATCTCACAACATGATCAATAAAGTAAAATTTGGTAAGTTTCCTGACTCGGCTAATAAGAGAAAGATGGAGTTTCATGATGATCATAGAGGAAATAAAGTTCAATTTCCCCTATGTAAATCATGTGGGAAGAGGCATCAAGGAGAATGTTTCAAGGGAACTGGAAGATGCTTTGGGTGTGGAAAAGAAGGACACAAAGCAAGTAAGTGCAAAGGAAAAGGGTCGGTTAACACCATGGATGAGGATAATGGTAATGCTACGACATCAAAAATGGTTAAGTGTTTTAAATGTGGAATGTATGGGCATTATGCAAACAAATGCCCTAAGGGAAAGACTCATGAAGAGAATCAGTATGGTCATATGGGTAGTATTTATGTGGATGATGATGAAGAGACTACAAATTATATGTGAGATGAAAGAATTTTTTGAAGCTCGGTCAATGGTTTGAGAATGTAGTGGCATGATTACATGTTTATCATGTGTAATTTTGGAATAAAGAGACATCTATGGATTGTTACACTGTTGTCTTTCCTTGTGTTTTGAAAAGTGTATGATTAATATTACCAGTATCCATGAAAGGTTATTCAGATATTTTTGGAATGTAGATGATATGCGCATAATGAAGGGATAAGGAGAAAATTAAATGTTTGATTGTATTCATGAGCTCATGATTGATATAAGGACTAAGTGATATCATGGTTTGTGTATATAGAATTTTGAGGATTTTGGTATGTGGAAAGTGTTAACTTTAAACTGCATTCATGTTTTCACTAAGGTATTCAAGCGAATACATGATTAAGGACTTTGAATGTTTGGAATGTGACCAACAAGACATATCTTATGATATGTGGAGATCAACGACAGTATTAAATCTCTGGTAATCGTTGTCACTATATTATGAGTGTGGACTGCAGTATTATGTATAAGCCTAAAGATTAGACTGGATTATGTTGGACACAAGTTAGTATTGTTTAAGGATAGAAGATTTTCGATATTATTGATGGGATGTTATAGTAACGTAGCTTTAGAAAAAGGACAACCTGCAGGACGGGCGACAGCCCATCGCTTCGGACAAGGCTGTAGGAATCGAACCCACAACTGAAGTGCGACTGGCCTTTATCGCCTACCACTGGAAGTCCCTGTTTAGTAGAAACTAGTTTTATTATATTAAGCAGTATGATATATGAAGTATAAGTCCATTTTTAATCTCACTATAGATCGACTTATGTATATAATTTTTTCTAACCTTTTGTTTGAGATGGATGAAATGACCCGTCATTCTATCACATGATCTGCTAACACTTCACGAATAACAAATTCAACTTCATTTATTTAAGAGATGAAGTGGAAATTGTTCAAGGCATGAACAATAGTGAGATTGTACCAAAATAAAGAAAGTATTTATTCTAATTCAAATTTTCAACTTTAGGGAAATGATCTTGAAAACCAAAAATGTTGTCCTAGTGATCTTATACCTGATGAATCAGATGGTACCTTAGATCGTCACAAATTTATGGATTTGTGATTACTGACTTTCCCATAGCCATGTTCTCTACCACTCTCCATCAGAACATGATGGTTAGATTTCTCTTCCATATCCATATTTTCACCTATGTGGAAACCCAGTGATTAGTTTATTTGGGTAATCGTTACATTTCATACTTTAGTTTTTAAAGCCAAGTTTTGGTATTCCCTTTTACGATGTGGGTTTCTATTAAAAAAACTTTCAAATAGTAAACCATTTATAACCCCGACGAATTTCGAGGGCGAAATTCATTTTAAGGGGGGTAGAATGTAACAGCCCGAGATTTTATGAAAAATATTCTTTTTAATTTTATTAATGTCTTGTGTTGTACGCTACACCAAAAGGAGCTTGCACAACACGCATCCTTGACTTGCCTTGCATTACACGCAATCGCGACCTTCCTCGATAACGTGTGTAATACGCAATACCGAGTTTCACTAAACAACGATATGCTATTAAAATATTATTAAAACTAGCCGTTATGAATAGTAATAACCACTTTTTAAAATTCTGTAAATCTTATTTTTCAAAATGAACTTCATTTTTGGATTCGGAGTATCGAATTTAGCCTAAGGTGAAATTTTGGTACTTTTCGGATAACTTTCATATTCTGATGAATAGTGAAAATTGCTAATTTATAATTAAAAACAACTTTTTTAATCGAAATAATTAATAGTGATAAATTATTAATTTGAGTGGTTTTAAAGTATATTTAGAATATATTTTTACAATTTAATACAATGTTGGTCATTGGATGTAATTTCACATTTAAACCAGACATAATCAAGTGTCAATCTTTTGATATATATTGTTTCCTAAAAACACGCTATTTATTTTAACAGCGGGATTTAATTATAAAATTAATTAATGCAACTTCTATGTTATGAATTTGGTAAAATAGATTTCATTTTTGAATTCGGAATATGAAATATAGCTTAGGATGAAATTTTGGCATTGTTCTGAAAAACATCAATTTTTGATGAATAGTGAAACTACTAAGTGGTAGGTTAAAAACTGAATTTTGCATAAAACTTAATTTTACCGCTTCTGTGAATGGAATTTCAAAAATCCGACAGACACGGTTAATATCAAGGACTAAAATGTGGTTCAATGAGATGAAAATAATTTTTGGTGAATAGTAACTTTTTACTTTTTTTTTACCACGGTTAATAGTAAATAGGGTAACTAAGGGTAAATATGATATTACTATTACCCTAACACATGTCCTAATTCTATTGGATAAGTGTAATTCGACCAAAAAACAACCTTATGAATATAATATGACCATTTAGGCCCACTTGGATTAGATTAGGACATTTATTATTAATTTATTTAAAGAAGGGTTAAAAGAGTTAAAATGAAAGTTTATTTACTAAAACATTTTTAATATGGGGTTATACATAAGATAAATTCTATTGTAAATATTCATTAAAAAGATAAAAAGATTTCCTACATGATGGTATTTTATTTGTAATTTTTATACATCAAATAATTTAATTTATTTATGACACAATGATGATGCAGTAATTATCTTGTTAACGAAATATTGACATAATTGATGTTATAAACACCAAAATAAATGTAATTTGAGACTTTTTATGAATTCCACTAATTTTCTAGGATACTATGATATATTAATGTGGATTTAATCAACTTGGTTCGAACATTTAATTCTGTTATGGCTTTCACAAAAATCATATATCAAATAGTGTCAAAATTGACACAAAATAGTTTTTAAATCAAATATTATATTATTAATTGTTATTTTATTCCTAAAAATCTAAGGTTCGGCCAAATGACTTAGATAAGGATATATATATTAATAATAAACAATTTGGGGTTCGTTTGGCATGTTATAGTAAGTGTATTAACCATATAGTGAAAGAAAACAAAAAGACATGGTAAAAGTTAAATTATTTAACTTAGAGTTAAATCTAATTGATAAGGTTAAAATAATATCCTAAACTTGTCTAAATTCTATTGGTTGATAGGATTTAGACCCATCCCCACTTTAGCTTCGAAATAAGACCCTTTGGAACCATTATAAACCGATTTTGACTTTAATATAAAATAATATTTTGAGGTATTCCTAAGGTGCCCCTCTCCTCCCCTATAAAAGGACACCTCCTCCCCCTCCTCCTCACACCAATTTGAGCACTCAAGCTCGGCCAACCCCTGCCAAAATCTCTTCTCCACTTCCCTAGCAACATCATAGAGGTTCTGGTCTTCCTCAAAGACCAATTCTAGTGCCCTAAGAGGAGGTCTCAAAGAGGCACTTCAAAGAAGAGGTAATTACCGTTACCAATTCTTTCATCTTTATTTCTTCTTCCACTTCTTCTTCTTAGGTTGTTTCATTATGAAGTAATAACATCAGTATCACTAATATACTGATATGTTATTATAAGTATGAAAAAACCCTATTTCACCATCTATCCATCCTACGGGAAAAGAAATCACCGCGCGTGCGTACGTACGGAATACCGTCTCCACGCCGTGGTGTAATCTATTTTCCACCACCACCTTACATGGATGGGTATAATGGTGTAAAGAATAACTATACATAGTTATTACAACATCATATTTATTCTGATATATTTTATAATCCACTCTAATTCAATTCAATATTTATAGAAATGATATCATCGCTCGTGCGTACGTACGGACTACCGTCTCCACGACGCGATGAGATTCATTCTCCATGTTAACCATTTAAGAATGATTATAATGTATATATAAGAAATAATAATGAAATATATGACATTATAAAGCTACTGGATTTATGTATATATATACATATGTATGTCATCTAATTACTTCCATTTCAAGACAATAAGGAAAGAAAAACAGCGTTCATGCGTACGTACGGACTACCGTCTCCATGAACGGTGTTTTTCATTTTATTTATCTATCTATTATATATATATATATACTGAATATATATGATATATAAATCATATTTTATATTCTGGAAGTAAGTAAATCATGATATAAGTAATAATGATGTCAAGAACAACAAGTCAAAACACCTACGATAAATGAAACGATTTTACCCAAAACGCTTCTTTAACATGGAATTTACAAAAGAACGGGTAATATAATGTCATAAGTGAACCATATATGATATCATAACAATGAATATGATTCTGTAATAAGTCAATGGCATTATTTAAATCATTATACAGGAGGTTCGGACACATACGAAGCAAATTGGACCTAAGGTAAGGGAAATATCACAATCTCATTTTTATCCGAGATTGTTTTTACTTTGGCATTTACTGGGGTGTATTTTATCATCCAAATCCATGTTCCATAAATATGTAATATTGGTTCCATCCACTTAAAATAGTTTAAAACCAATTTTACCCTTTTGTGAGTTTTTAGTAAAGAATATGAAAGGAATCTTTTGTCGTTTTTCGTACGAGGTACTTTTTGACTTTTCCGACAAAAGTACGAAGAATGTTTTTTTATACGACATGAATGGATTTTTAAGACATTATTTTCAAGAAACTTCATTTAAAAGTTTTCAAGTTTATTTTTAATCAACTTCTTTTATTTTAAAGTCGTATGACATGTTATGAAAGGAAAAATGTTTTTTTGAAGTAGAAAAAATATTTTCCTCAAGAATGGAGTTCAAGTATTTTATCAAAATTATTTTCCATCTAAGATAATAAAAGGGTTCTGTTTTTATCCCTATTATTACATTGGTTTGATTATGTTGTGATGGAAATATTTTTTTATGAATTCCTTTATCTTATATGAATTGTTTTATGATGTCATGTTGTTTAAGAATCCCATTTTTATTACATGGGTTATGCTATGATGTATGGTTTATGATTATGTGGCACACATAAGAAAGGATTCATTATAAGATGGGTGGGACCTATATCTCCCTCCAATGCATTGGGTAAATATTTTATATCTCATGAGATAGACAGGGCTGGAACGGTAGGTTATACCGGTTCAGTGAAACAGGACTGAAACGAGGGTTACTCGATTCAGAAAGGGACTTTGTCCACTAAGATAATCTTGGCAATGAGTCTTGACTAACAAGAAATGATTCTCTATGATTATGTGTGAATGCCACAAAGGTTCATGTTTTAAGTTATGATTATTGTGATTTCATTTCACTACTATGATTTATCCCATGTTATGAAATTATGCACTCTTTTGCAGGTTAAGATTTCCAAAAGATATGTTCTTATGAATATGATGTGATTGATTTTTCTTTTGTATACCCTTACTGAGCATTTGAGCTCACCCTTTTATGTTTTCTTTTCCCCAGGATATAAAGAAAGGTTTTAGGTAAAAAAAAGGGGGGAAGATCTTTATGGGAGATATTGAAGATCTTTCACCACGATTAGAAGATTACGTTCCGAGTTTCCAAAGACACTAAACTATTACGATCCTTGTGTGTGTGTGTTTTTATTATGTACTAAGTATTCCGCAAAAGTAATGTAATGTCCATGTACGTCAGGCTTCGGGTCTCTACATACCTAAGTAGAGGTTATCTGTTGAGATTATACTTTGTGGCTATCATTGTTGGATTTAGTGGGACCTTGAGGGTCTCGGGGTCCCTACTGAGTATCGTATACTCACCCCTGCATGGGCTATGCCCGCACCTCGTTGTGTTGGTTGGAGACGACGGGCAGTGCTGACAGAGGCTGAGTGTTCGAGGACTGGACGGTACCTGGAGGTGGACCACACGACGAGTCAGTATCCGTAGGTGGACTTCATGGCGAGACGACACTCGGAGGAGGTTGAAGGGCGAGAGCGTTGTGGAGGCTATCTGTACCTACCTTTCAGGTAGGATCCGTGGTGGACGATCCAGGATCTGTGCTATCTGTACCTACCCTCCAGGCATGATCCGTGGTGGACGATCCAGGAGCTGCGCTATCTGTGCCTACCATTCAGGTAGGATCCAAGGAGGACGACCCATGAGCTGCTTCCTTTCTTCCAGCTATTTGTCTTTTTCTGTTGTACTTTCATTCAGTTGTAGCTGTACTTTCAGTTGGGTTTTTATTCTGGCCCATTTACTTTTCAGCACTTTCTTTTGTACTTAGTGTTTTACTTCCGCTTGTACTCTATGGTGTTTTGTTTAATTTTATAGAGGTAATGCCTTCCCAGTTATCGAGAATTACGCCTTTGGTGCTAGTCGCCATCCCCTGGCCTATGGAAGGAGGGCTTGGGGTAGTCACAACATGGGCCCCGAGGAAGGGTTGTGACAGGAGTGCTTAAAAATAATAATATTATTAATGGTGGATATAAAAATTTATATTGATGTTGACTCCCATGGGTGGTAATCTCCATGGGATTGATTAACCTAAATCGTATCTTCATTATTGTAGTAGATGATTCTAGTCTACGTATTTTACATGGAAGTTTATAATTAATTCACAACACTAATCATATATTTATATATCTGGTGTATATATATGTGTGAAAATACAACAAGGGAATAATATTTTTCCCTATATCTAGTCTATTATCTCTTGTATATTTCTTTTTGATTATTATTGTGACACTATGATTATACCTTTTCATCATCATCTTGTCTATTATCAATATTTCCCATAATATTTTATCAACATCCCACTTATAAGTTTTAAATAATTCATGGTTTCAATTAATTCTATGATCCAATTTTTTCAAAAATTAATTCTTTATAAAATTAATAGTAAAATATTTATAGTAAAAGGATATTTTAGCCTTTTAATAACTACTAATATGAAAAATACCAAAAAGTTGGAATGAATAATGAAATTAATTTACTTGGATTGTGAAAATTCATTATTTTGTATGAATAATTTTATCTCTCTTGTTTTTTTTATTTTCATTTTTTTATATTTTCATCATTCCCAAGATCCGTTTTTTCATTTTATTCGAATCAATGAAAATAAAATATTTTTCATTAAATTTTCATTTCATTTTATAATTCTGAATATTGATGATAAATTATTTTATATGAATTTTTACTAGTTAATTTGAATATTTTTTCTAGTCATTTAAATTATTTTACTTTGAATTTAAGTGTAATTATTTTTTAAATGTGTAAACAAATTCCTTATTTATTTAAATAACTTATCAGAAGTGATAATTTTTATAAGAAATTGATATCAAATAGATCCTCACAAAATTAAATTCGTACAATGATTAACACTTATAATATATAGAATACTCGATGATGAAATTTCAAAGTACTCAAAATTTCACATTATATAATTTAATGTATCGATCAACAAAGAAGGAAAGAATCTACCTTTTGATTGGTTAGTGTAATTTTAATGTAGAGATTTTATTTTTACATATTCTATTTTAGACTCCTATGTATGATTTTATTTATTATCTCAAGACTCTAATTGATAATATTCATGTATTAGTACTTATAGAGTCATGAAGGGAGATGAAAAATCTCAAGAGAGAGAAGAATTATGAAATTAGAAAACATTGAGTGTAGATCCCCCATTTATAAAATTAATTCATAAAATATATTTTGATCATATGGAGTAAAAAATATAATAATTAAAGTATTCAATGTGAAACAAATAAATAATAATTATAAGAATACATATATAAAATATCAAAAATTCAATTAAATTTTGAAAAACCACTTTCTACTTCTTAAGAAGATAAATCACAAACAACTAATTAAACACAATATCATTATCATTACAATATAAATAAATTATTTTGATAAAAATGTACAAGGTAATTCATAGATTTTAAATAGATTAAAAAAATCATAGATACAAGATTATTCATAAAATAAAATATTTATATTATTACCATTTAATATAAAGTTTTATAGGTAAAAATAAATCTATAAGTCTACTACCCAAATATAGACATTTCCAAAATAAAATACCAAAGTATTGTTTGGAGTGAGACATGATATGAAAATATTTATAATAAATTTAAAGGTTAAAATATTTAATCAAATATTTTATTATTGATTTATAATTTCTATAATTACATTCTCAAAGTGTATAGTTAAGTTAAAATTACATAAATAAAGAACAAACTATAAAATTGGTAAGTGATATTTTATGATATAGGGAACAAATGATGATGAATTAATAAATAAAATCATATAAATGAAATACATTGTTAGAGACCCATCATGTGAAATCCCTACCCACTAATTTAATATATTAAAATAAAATTCTATATTCATTTAATTTTACTCTTCTTAACCATAAATGGTAGAAAAATAATATACCAATATTTTTCATGGACACCACCCAGTATAAAAAACATACAATAATTAATAAATTTCTATATAATTCTCTGATAAACAAATTATATTTTGAATAATTTCATATCCTAAAGTGTTATTCTTTCTTATACACTGAATGAATAGTATAAATTAAAATAAAATAGATGTATCACTAACTAAACCATGCTATAGATACCAATAAAAAAATAAAGTGGAAAAAAATTGGATGTTGTGGAGATCTGGATTGAGTTTTTATAGTGCATGTACTCAGTAATATCATTATATGTTTATTAGAAAATATACATGAAATAGTTCCTCAATGGTTCTTTATATAGGTGTAGAATACAATAATTTAATCATTAACAGAGAATTCCTCAATGGGAAAATAGTCATTAGTGCTGAAGCGTTTTATATTTCTATTGTGTGATAAATACTTTAGTAATGATTTTACTTATTGAACACATAGTCTTTGGAAAATATTTTAAACTATAATATTTGATGAAATACAACCATTGGTGATGATATTAAGCTAGGAAAATGTATTTTTTTTTATTTTAGATTTCTAATTCTTTAACATGATAGAAATCCTTATGTAGAATCTAGTAATCGGATAGTCTAGTAGTAGAAACAAAATATATTTTCATTTTTTGAATTTACAGTTCAATGAATTAACCCCCATAAATTTAATAATTCAAGAGAACTTATCACATATTTAGTTTATAGGTGTGTTCAAGACATTATTGTGAAAACAACCTAAAATATGAGTTTTACTACTTTAAAAAATTATTACGAGTTTCAATATTGATGTTTAAATGTTAAAATGCATTTTTTAAATTTTAAAGTGTATAAATATTTGGGAAGTACTCATATGGTGCCTCCTTATGAAAAAGAAATGTTACCGCCAGTATATATAAGGATCACTCAACTAGATGATATGTGAGGGTTATACGAGGGAGTACCAATTAGAGTGAAAAGGAATGTATAAGGTTTTTCTATTAAATCCCTACATATGTAATGGTTTCATACATAAGGGTTATTAAAAAATAACCCTACATACATAAAGGTTATTCCTTTTCCATTAAAGTGAAATGATTATAATTCCTTGAGATATGTAAGGTTGATCTATAGATGAAAAGTAAGGGTTAATTCCTTTTTAGAAAAACATATGTGTGTTTTACATAAGAATAATTAGCTGATATATAAGACAAGGTCTAGATCTACATGTGATATGTAATATCAAATAAGGGATATGTGAGGTCTTGTATGTAATAGAACTATAACTAAGCTTCTCATGTAATGTTTTATACTATATAGAGAAGAAGAATAATCCCATGTATGCCCTAACATATTATTAAGCCTTATCAATATATCATTTGGTTCCAATGTATCCACAAGCTCTTATTAAGGTAATATCAACCACCAATGTAGATATCATTTTCCATTCCACTATGGAATAAATCCTGGTATTTTATGTTAAAAATAATATTTTATATCTTTTTAACCTATAAAAAATAAATGTGATTAATGGGAATATTTTAAGTGGTAAATAAATATAATGAGAGTATTTTTTAGACTAAAATTCCATAGAAAACCATTCTCATGTGGAAACCAATCCCATTCACATGTCTAATCTTAAAGAAACCTACTATTTTATATTTAAATAATTCATACCCTTCTTTGTAAAGTTTTCAACATTTTGGTTGTTGGATGATTTAGAAGAGGTATTACAATTTTATTTTTCTAATTCATTATTTTTTGAATATTAAATTCATTCTCTCTCACTATTATCTCATTTTGCTTTATTTTTTCTATTATGATATCTACCTAAAAGGTCACGAAGAGATAACCTAAGGGTTGATTTGGGAAAGGTTCTATGAATTTTATGATTCACTATTCTGTTAATTCATTTTCAAATTGAACCTATTATTATTCAAGAAGCTTTAGTGTTGTGAGGTTTTTAATAGTGTTTCTCATCCCTGCTTTATGACTATTTTATTCTCCCAGTTAAATATCATAATTCACTTCCTTAATTTTTACTACTAGAATATGATATAACCATAGGATTAAATGAAAAATGGTGAGTGATCTCTAGATGGGGGATTAGTGAGGGTAATTTGGGTTCTCTATCAATTTTGGAGTACTATTTATTCTGCCCATGAAGGAAGTGGATATGCAGCACTTGAGGATTATTAGGTAAGCTATGAAAACAAAACATTATGTTTAGTGAGGTATGTTTATGCCTTATGTAAGAGTGGAAACATTTATTGAGAATAATATTAAAATGAGTCTGTAAGTGAAAAAATTCACAAAACCTAATCCTATGGGAAACTTATTTATTCTAACCTCATTCTATTTGAATATAAATCTATATGTTTTTTTAATTATATAGATTTTCAAAAACACCACATGTTTTCATTGATTTTAAAAAAAATAATAATAATGTGATTGGATTAGAGAGTGATTCAAAATTGGATACTTGGGAGATGACCTCAATTATCCATTTTTCTTCACTAGGAAATAAATATTAATTTTTACCAACATATAACATGCATGTCATAGATTACCACCATTTTTTGAGGATCAAGTCTGGGTGACCTGTATGACCATAAGATGATTATTCAAACTTTTCATTTGAGTGATTGATGTTTATTCCTTATCAATAATGATAATGTTTTATAGAAATATCATAGGGTGATAAAAATTAAAATTTATTTTTTTCAGTGTCGAAAAATGGATGGTTGAGGTTGTGTCTCTATGTGCCTATTTTGGATCACTCAGTATTTCTAATAGTTTATAATATTTTTATTTCTTTATATATGTTTAAAAGTGTAATTAAAATATAGGATTTTTGAAAATGTAATCAAAGTATAATTTTTTTTCACATGTAGGATGTAACCATAATTATGTTAGGAAGAGAGAAGATACCCCTCAAATTAATTTTGGTGAATTCCTTCACTGTCACACTCATGATAATATCATTATAATTAAATATACATAGTCCAACATATATGTAAACACACCTCACTAAAAATAATTTTATGTTTGTAAAAATTTCCCAAAAATTCTGAAGTACTAGACTTACACCTTATTTATTTGAATAAAAATAGATACACATCAATCAAGGGTGAACTAGATTATACCTGGCTAAAAATAACTCATAATTATCTATTAAATCAACTAGTTCCATCGTATAACAAAAAATTTAATTGGGAAATGGAAATGTGATGTTCAAGTTCGAGAAGAATATAGTCACCAAGAAAGGACGAGATGTATTATCACAAACCTCACAACCCTATAACTTCCAAAATCCACATAGGTTGAATTCAAAAATTAATTAAAAGCATAATGACATAAGAAATTCATAGTACCTCACCCATAAAAACCCTTGATATTTCTCTTCATGATCATATAGGTTAGAGATCATAATATAAAGAACAATAAAAAAGGGAAGAGGGATAGAGAGCAAATAGTTGATTTAAAATACAGAATAAATTCTTTAAAAAATTAGTAATGGAACCATAAAACTACTCAAAAGGATGAATACCATGTTAGGTACCTTATACAATGAAATTAATCAATAATTAAATATAAAAAAATCATGTTTCATCAATATTTTACAAGTTCATGGGATCACTCTATATGAGATTTTCTTGAGCAGTAGGATGTTTCCATATAGTAGAAAGTTTTTATTTCTTATCTAGATATAAAGTGTTGAAAATATTATCATTATCTCTAGTATTACCTTAAAATATTTCCAATGTTTTAATTTACTTCTTCTTAATCAAAAGACATAACATATAATTTATTAGATGAGAATTCTATTATAAATGACATGAAAAATCAGTACTTTAAATGCATGTTGAGATGGAGTGGGAAGAAAAAACTACATTGGTGGATGATATTATGTTGAGAGGATATTGTGAATACATTATATCTCAAGAGTAAAATTTTCATGATTAAGAATATGTTTGGGCATGCACATGCTTCCTATTTTCTTCTTAGTAAAGCATAAAACCTTAAATGAGCAACTTGGATAGAATTATCCTAAGTAAAAAACCTCACGTATCCCTAATTGGATATTATATATAACATAGAGATATAAATTATATCTTACATATCTATATATAACCCATATGTATCATCCTCATCTCTTTTGTATCAAAGGAATTAACCCTTACGTATCTCAGGGAAGACCAGACTTTTCACTTTTATAGCAATGGAATAACCTTTACACATACATGGTGTGTTTCTAGTAACCATTTCATATAAAAACTTTATATATTTAGGGATTCAAAGGAATAACCCTTATTTACCTCTTTGTATTTATATGGACCCGGCCATAAACATTACATAATCTTGAATTAAATGAATAATTCACATTGAGGATCCTTTAAGGTTTATAGTTTTAGAGAATTAGGAATAAAAATTACATTACATTTCAAAAATTTCAAAGTAGAAACTTATACTCAATTTCCATATTTTTTCATAAAATAAAAACTCTTGAATAAACTTGACAATTTCTAGTTCCATGTTTTAGACAACATAAATTTTCCTTAATCCCATCCTTGACACTATTCCACGTTATGTCCTGTGAAAAACATTTCAAAAACTTGGGATGAGCATAAAATGATCAGTAAGGGATACACGAAGAAGTAAAATTGTTATATTTTCAAAACAACAAGTAATCCATGAATACTTTATCATAATTAATACTTTTCCCCATTATGAAGTAGCAAATACTCTTCACTGAATAAAAGATCACTGCATACACTTTTGTAAACAAAATATTACCATAAAACCCATATAAAGAACACATAACATATATAGGTAACTTGGGACATAAACATACTTAAATGGAATAACCATACGGTCTACTTCCACACATATCACTAAATGGAATAGCCATAAGGCCGACTTCCATACCCAATGCATTGGAGGTTATAACGTAACCACCCGTCCTGGTTTTCATGGCACCACCCATCTTTTGGTTTATCACATAACCACCCATCAAATGTCTAAGTACCGTAATAGCACATAAAATATTGAAAATTTAAATATTTCTCTAATAACATTTCATTTCAAATCACAAGAAGTAATTTCAAGATATTGAAATAATCAATCCATTTTCATAAACCATTTAAAAAGAGATTTTTGAATCAAAGTGTCCTATACCACTTTGAAGATTTTAATGGAATTATAATTTTAAAAAATTAATGTCCATATAAATAAATACTCAAAACCATTTTTAAAACATGGAAATTAAAGGTAAATATTTAGAATAATAAATCTTTAAAACATTTAAAATGATATTTTAGTTAAAGAGTTTTAAAAAAAATGAGAGACTCTTGAATACAAATAATTGGGGAATAATATTTAATAAGAAATTTATAATATAATGAGAATAAAGGGATTCATGATATAATATGACAAAGGACAGTATATACACCATATATGAGTGAATTGGTGCATAAAAACAATGAAGTCTCAATGGAAATGTAAATTGAGATGAAATACCTTATAAAGACAGTATCCTTAAATTAAGGATAAATAAATATCATAATTATGTGTGAAGAATATAAATTCACCCCAATATAAGTGGATATTAAGTGTAAAATAATCAGAAGACATTCACACATATTAATAGGACGACTTATTCAAGAAGTACAAGTTTAACCAAAGAATTGAAATTGGGTTAATAAGTTCCCTTGCAAAAATTTGAAAGCCTAACAATGTCACTTTAAAATATAGAAAACGATTTGATGAGATTTAAAGGGTATATCATCACTTGGACATAAAATTTACATCAATAAGTATATATATAAGAACATATCCCAACATAGTAAGATGTTAATTGAAAGACATAACAAAAAGAAGCCTTTCTAAAAGATGAGGGTGAAAGGTTCTCTTACCGATTTGGTAACTTATAAAACATACGCCACATGAAAGAAGGACCATACAATGTAGATGTACATACCCATAAATGAAATTATATTACACAAAGATTATAATCATGGGCATTACAAACACCACTCAAATGAAATAGTGACAAATATAGCATGAATCTCACGGGAATAGAAAGTGAGATAAAACCCCCTGACCCCGTTGTAATCAATCGAGTCGTATGAAAAAAAGATAGTAACCACCAAATGAATCACAAAATACCATGAATATAATGAGAATCATGATAATATATATTAATGGCAATATATATTACACCACATGTAATAAATAAGTGGCGAACAATGCAAATCTCACAGAATTAAAAGTGAGATAAGAAATCCCCTTACCTCGTGTCCTACATCACTCGTATGTTCCGTGTTATTCATGAATAATAAAATTATGTTATTCCATAATTAATTAAGATAATTTTTAAAGTTTATTATTCATTTTATATCACTTATTATCTTTCTATAAAAAAACTAGTTAATTATTTGAGTTCATATTGGATATTTTTTCGATGTTCGGAACTTGAGTAAAAAATGAACTTGTTATAATTACAATTTGTCCATGTGGTCAAAAGTACATTATATCTAGAATTATATACATGTTTTATATATCATATATATAATATATATCAATTATATATGTATTTATAATATTCCATATCATTTGGAGTTAATAAATGAAACACACCGTTCATGGAGACGGTAAGCCATACATATGCATGAACGATACTTTCATTTATACTTTATATTTAAAGGAATGAAAACATAATGATACATTGGTATAATATAATTATATTATAATATCATATGATATTTATGTTACATAATTTCATTAACTCCATCCTTTATACGTTCCATGTATGGCACGAACGAATCATATCACCTTGAGGGGGTAGTAGTCCGAACTTCCTCAAATGAAATTATCGCGTTTACCCATAATGGAAACCATAAAGGTTTGAAATAAATGAATAATACAAAAGCATATAGAAAACATAAAAATAATATCATCAATTATAAATACAGTTCCATTTCAGTGACCACCATGTTAGGCAGTAGGAGATAATCGAACAATCGTCGTTTCGTGAGGCGTTAGTTTTCCATCCACAGAAACAACACGTTCTTCATCCATTAGATGGAGGTGTGTGTAAGTGTAGTTCGAATCCTTATTATATAAAAATACTAGTATATTTAGGATTCTGGTGTTGTTATTAAATAATGTAATAAAAAGAGTTTAGTGGGTTGTAGAAGTAAAATAAAACAAAATAAAACAAAAGAATTTAAGAGAAACTGTTACCTTTAATTTGGGTAACTTCCCTTGGTTTGAACCAAAATGAATTCTTGAAGTGCCTTATGCCTAAGGTAAGGCTGCTCGGAGGAAGATAGGGATGTAGGTAGCTTAATTGGGTAGAGGTTGGATTAGCCAAGAGGATTGAGTGGTGTGAAGAATTGGTTAGAAGCGGTCTCCTTTTTTAAGGGAGGGGAGGGGCTCTTTAGAAAGTGTGAAAATATTATTTTATTATATAATGATATTATGTTTCTAAAGGTCCAAAAATAATTAGATTCTAAGATAAGATGACTCATGGTCGAAGTAAAATCATATTATATGAAATGGACTGGTTTTGGATAATATTGTAATCATTATAATCTTATTTATTTAAATCAATTATTAATGAGGTAAATAAAACATCATTATTATGTCATAAATAATTTAATTTATTAGATGTCTAAAAATTATAAAAAAATACTATCATGCATGAATTTTTTTTAATCTTTTTAATTAATATTTATAGTTGAAAATATGACTTATATAACTGCATATAAAAAGTAATTTACTAGAAGATTTTTGTTTATGTCATTTTGGCCTTTACTTTAAACAAATTAATCTAAAGTGTCATTATCATTCATAAGTAGCTCAATGGGGTCCCAAAATTGACCCAAGGATTCCCATTGTTGTCCATTACTCATACAATAATGTTAGGACACGTGTTAAGGTAATTTTGAATTATTATAATATTATTTTTACCTTGAATTACCCTATTTACCTTTAAACGAGGTAAATAAAAGTCTAAAGTTACAATTCACCAAAAATTAATTTCATCTTATTGAACCACATTTTACTTACTAATAACAAACATGTATGTCAGATTTTAGAAATTCAATTCACAGAAGTGGTAAAATTTTATTTAAATGAAAAAGTCAGTTTTTTAACTACTACTAAGTGGTTTCACTATTCATAAAAAAATTGAAGTTTTTCAGAAAAATACAAAAAATTCAGCATAAGATATATTTGATATTCCGAATTCAAAAATGATGTTTATTTTTACAAATTAAAAACATAAAATTTTCATTAATTAATTTTAAAATTAATTCTCGTTGTAAAAACAAATAGCGTGTTTTTAAGAAACAATAACTATCAAAAGGTTGACACTTTTTTATGTCCACTTTCAAAGTGAAATTAATTCCAATGACCTATATTGGATTAAATGGAAAAAATATATTCTAATTAAACTTTATAACCAATTAAAAATATAATATAACCATATAAATAAATTATTTTAAAACGTAGTTTTAAATTAAAATACAACATTTTCACAATTCATTAAAAAATGAACTTTATCGGAAAAATTCCAAAAATCTACACAAAGTAAATTTTGATGTCACCATTCCAAATAAGGATTTTATTTGGTAAAATAGAATGTATTAAAGTGACCAAAACTATATTTAAAGAGGGTTCACCATTAAAAGGCGGTAAATAGACCATTTAATGTAAATTGTGCTTAAAATTAGATTCATTCACATTTTAAGCCTGTAACTTTTATTGGATAAATGTAAATACATTTAAAAACATGAATAATCAAATTGTAGTTAGTTTTGTTCATTCCCTCCAATACAACGACTAGGAGTTAATTACCATTTAAAATAATAATATTATATTATTAGTGTGCAATGTAAGATTTCAAAGAAACCCATTGTTGCGTATCAGTCATGCTATCGAACATAAGAATATTTTTAAAGTAAAATTAATATTTAATTCAAAAATATTAATAAATATGAAAAGTGTCTTATAACTTATTTATCTAAAATGTTACATCCTTTTCCCCTTTTGGAAATTACGTCCTCGCAATTTTTAAAACTGGGCTGGGAAACTTATTTAAAAGTCCCACTTCAGAAAAATAGTCAATAAATATATCACTTTAAAAGAACAAAAGAGAAGTAAAAAGGTCACTCGAGATAATCCCATAGTAGGATTCCATGTAAGAAAATACGGATATGGAAGAGAAAAAAAGCCATCAAGTTCTGATGGAGTGTGAGAGAAAACATGGTTAGGAGAAAGTTAACCACCAGAAAATCACAAACTTGTGATTGGTTAAACAGTCTTTGATTCCCCAGTAGGAAAAGTTAACAGTTAATATTTTTGTTTTAAATTAATTTTCATAAAGTTGGGGAATTTATTTATTATCTTAACTAAAAATATAAGGAAACATACATACTTGTCATGTAGACTTTCATCCTTTATAAGCATTCTAATAAAAACTCATATTTTCTCCAAACAATGAGTATTCAGGATGACCTTTTCACATTAAAGGCTCTATAATCAACTTCGAGAGAATCACATAATCCACAAAATATGAACTATATATTTCCCATTTATTTAGACCGTAACCAAAACCAAAAAGGTTAGTACAAGATAAGATAATCCCTAAAAGGATAATTATTTATAAAAAGAAATACTATTTCTAATCTTAAAGATTCAACAAACAATACCCTTAGTGCAACAATGACCATTCAATAAAAATAATTCCTTAAAATTCTTCAATATAATACAAACTAACATTAAAAACCAAAACTCAGAAGAATTTAATCCCATAGTCTTCCACAATGAATCTTAACATTTATCTCCAAATAACATCGACTACTTTTAAAGTATCATACTGAAGTGTAATTAACCTAATCAAACAATCTCTATGATAGGCTAATAATTTACATAAATAACCCAAAATAAACTTATTCATAAGATCATATAACTAAAAATAATTACTCGTACTAACTCGGGACTTCACATAGTCCAGTGGTAGGTGATAAATCCTAATCGCACTTTGGTTGTGTGTTCGATTCTCACAGCTTTGTCCGACATGACGAGTTGTCACGCGGTCTGCATGTTGACCTTTTTCAAAAACTATATAATTTTATAAAATTTAAAAAAAGAGATAAATTCATCAAAAACAACCATAACATATTTTAACCATAAAGTTTATCTAATAACTTTTATTTTTCATCCCAAAATGTATTAACCTGTAATTTAATCAAATTCAATAATCATATAAACCCAAATGGTTCATTATAACAATATCCACCAAATAAAATATAATTATTCCTTGAATAAAATTTTCATATATCAAAATTCAGGGTTACACAAAATATAAAAAGTCTTCCAATGTAATTCCATCTTCAAAAGAGTCTTAATATTTTTAAGCATTTCATCATCATAAAATCTACAATAACTCTTGAATCCCTTATATGTTGACTTCTTTCTCATTAAACATTCTTCATGATCCATTAACTATTCTTTAAAAAATTATTTTGAAATAATTCTTTCCTACAAACAAAATCATGAGTCATATCCTAAGATTCAATAATGTCAAAACATATGTTAAGAAATAATCCATACCTTTCATTGGTCATTTTCAGTTTCTTCATCCTCAATTGGAATAACAATAGGTATTGGTAAAAATATATTTTATGATACTGGTGATCCCATTCCCAAAACATCTTCGTAGGACATCTATTTGTATAGTGACCGTGCACACCACATTTAAAACATTCAATTGATCCCTCAGAAAGAACTTCTTTCCCTTTCCTAGAGTCAACTAGATGCTTCCTTTTTCCATGGAAGGTTCTTGCTTTATGACCTTCATTACCACATCTATATAATCTTTCCATCCCTTTGAAGCATTTTCCTAGGTGTTTCCTTCCAAATCCTTGACGCATATGTTTTTGAACATACTTACCTTTATGATTATTACCTGAAATTCTGTATGGATTTGTTTCTCGCATATACGATGCCTTATAAAAATCACCATGGTTCAAGTTGTCAATCATGACTCCAGATAGTTGGTTGAGAATAACCACAAGAGTTCTCATTGCAGCTCTCATTTCATTCAGTTGATCGTTCAAAAAACCGTCACAGTTTTCTTCACATCCACTGTTACTTTCGTGCCTGCTAGATCCAGCCATTTACTAAAACCAAAAAGGTCAGTGTGAGTATATCAGAAAAATCATCATATAATATCTTATGAGGAGGGTAAATACTTATCCATATTATCTAAAACTAATTCAAAATTAATATTACTCTTTCTAATATGATAACCATTATGGTTATGTCACTTATACTTAGATAACACCTGATTCACGCACAAATTTACCCAAGAGAAGAAGTTAGGACGATCCTTGTAGTTTAGCTTGGGTTGTCGAATCCTCGGAGACCTAAGAAGAAACCTATAGAAATGTAAATTATATGGACTATTTTGGGCTATGAAGTGGCCAACATGGGTTGATTTTAGATGGGTTTAAAGGAACTCTAATAGACTTAAGTGAATTCAATTTAAAAGAATGAGTTGATCCTATGTTATCACTTGGGGTGGATTGGACGTATTCCCTTTTCAATTATTTCAATTTCTTATATTTTAGATGAGTTCATTTAAGGAGATAAAAAAACTTCATCACTTACTAATTTTATACCAAAACACCATAATACTAATCAAATATACACTTAAAGGATCCATGTTTTGATCACTTCAAGGTAAAGGTTCGTATTAGCACTTGAATTGTGTGGCCTTAAATTCAACAAGGACAATTGAGTTTAAAAATCATCAAATAAAAATCTCAATTAAAGAAGTGATTAGACATTAATGGGGTGATAAATAACATCCAATACTTCCCCTTTCAACTCCCTTGGATCAAAACATAATTGGGTTATCCCTTCATTGATTCTATTATTTCAATGGAAGTGGAAAGTGGACTCATGAGGGAAGAAATGGAGAAGTAAAAAAACACAATAAAATAACGATCACTCCACCGTTGTGTGATAATTTCACAAGGTATGGTGTGAATAAATTCACAACTTGATCTAATGTTATCAAAGTGATATGAAGAACAATAGAATAAGAGGAGAAGAAGAACTTTTATTAAGAAACTAAAGTGAATTGAACAACTTACACGTGAAAGACAAACTTGAGACAACAAAATCGCATCATAACATTAAAATTGAACAAAGCATCAAAGATGATCAACTCTTCCACCACCACTGCCTTAAATAGTAATTTTGGAGCCTTGGGTAGAGGCTACAATAGTGCAAATCATCTAAATTAATTTTCGTAGGCCATAGGTGGGTGGAAAGTTGAGGGAGAGTTGATTTTTCCACCCTTGACCCGAGGTGGCATCCAGCTTTCATCCACCGATCTGACATGATTGGAAGACCTTCTATATGTAAGAATAAGAGTGGGACATAGAATAAGAAAATTTATCCCCAGATTTATCCTAACCTCCTGAAACATTTGGGCCCATTTGGAGTTGTGGATTCTGAGATATTATTAGATTCGTGGGCTGTTTTTCGGGGCTGCATAATCTGGCCCAAAATTTTATCTCTAACTTGGGCTGCCTAAATAACCACAACAGATGCCGAATTATCACTGGATTTGGATAATTATTTGTTCATATATATATGTATTATAGAATCCCAATAAATTTGGGATTTATTAGTTTTGTAATTTGGGTCCAAAATTATCATTAGTGGGCTGGTGTCCAATCTGCCTTCTCTAGAATTGCTTCCATTCATCTCCAAATATCTCCATGATCGTTTATGAATCCTCCATTGATCCATGAATGAAAAATGTTCATATTGAAGTTTAGATAATTTTAAAAAAATATAAAATTAAAATATGGAAAATTACATTCTTTAAAACCAGATTAATAATTGGGTACTTTAAAATATGTTCACAAATGTACCACATAATAGTGCATTTTAAGAAGGAATTACAATCGTAATGTGAAATGATGTTTAAAGTGTAAAATTAACAAAATGGTGTTTATGAATAATAAATCACATTAATATTTTATATATTAACAATGAATATTAGCCTCATTTAGTGGCTAATCACACCCCCCAACTTGAGTTTTTCTAGTCCCGAGCAAAATGTATCTCAACAATATGAAATTCAAATTCCCTTTTCCAAAAACATTTTAATACACAATGATCACCAAAAACCATTATATAAAACAATCATGAAACCCATAAAAATATTTTAATACATGATAGTTTCATAAGCAGATCCCAATCCCATGCCCATTCCTTTGCTCAAATTCATTGTGATATTTCATCCAATATCAATTAAGTATGAGGATGTGTTGTGTATCACAATAGACATGGGGGTTCATCTTTATTCAAGGGGGAAATGATGGAAGCACTAGGTGGAATCACATTTCAATATTAATATGAGTATTCAATTTTTTTATATTGTATTTTTTTATAATTTTTCTATGGTAATTGAAATTGCACTCAAAAGAGTCAACCCCTGTAGCGATACTTTGCCGATGACTCCCAGGTTCAAAGACCATAGGGCACCAAGTGAAGCCCACATACTCGAGCATCATCTCGAGTTATCTCAGTCAAAAAAAATTCAAATTACTAAAAATAGAGATAAAATTACTAACTCTGGTCCAGAAAACTATGGAGTCACGATCACCAAGTGCCGAAATCCATGCATTAGGTCATTTAATTGTTCTACGTGCAAATGTATTGTTTTTTTTAATTTTTTTTGAATACTAATATTAAAAATAAAATGATCACCAACCCTATGGTATTTATTTGGGGGACCCCATGAACTCAAACTAATACCCCACTATCCAAAGGACATGCATTGTGATTTTCTTTTATTTGGATGAAAATATAAACCATGAAATATCACATTAGACAGCCACACTTTCCAAAATCTATGCTCATGAAATTATACATGGATTAAAATCAAAATCAGGGCATGCTAAATTATTTGATATTAAGTTTCAAAGTGTGAAATGTGTGTTACCATGTTTAAAGTTAAAGTAATTTTTCCTTACATTTACACACATTTTTTTTCTCATCATTCTTTTTTTTACACAAAAGCACTTTTTAATTTTATCTCCCCCCAAAATAAAATAAAACTATCCCCAGTGTTGGAAGAAATGAAAATTTAGAAGGATTATAGGTAGGTAAGGGAATTTCAAAAAGGAAATTAAAATATGAGGATCATGGAATGAAGTCACATGTTGGTTGAAGTTGAAGTTCTTGTTTCTCCAATTTAGTCCTTTGATATCCATGTCACTTGCGGAGTTCCCTAGTGGAGAAAAAAAAGAAAAGAAAAAGAAACAATATATATATATATATATTTATATAATAAATAAAGTAAAATATAAGTATATATAATAAAATTATAGAATAAGGAATCACAAAAGCCGTAGGCCAGTAGTAAGCGCGCACCCCTGTCTCCCTTCAGTCCTGGGTTCGAGTCCCCGCGGCTTCGCCGGTTGTGACAGGGTTTGACCCATAACTTATGACGTGTCCTTTTTATTATTTATTAATATATATATATATATATATTTACTTATTTTAACCTAAAAACACATTAAAATAAAACAAAATGATGATACATTGTCTTCTTTTTAAATTTCTGGGTAAGGTATTACTCAAGGATCACACCACGTGACACAGATGAATACGGTGCTCCCCTTTCATACCCATCCATAATCATAATAGAAGAATAGGGAAACAATATTTTTTTTTATTTTTTTAAATATCAAAATGATTCATTAATCCTATTTAAAAAATGATTCACAAAGATGAGAATCACGGGTTGCCTACCGTGCAACACTTTGTTTAACGTCATTAGCATGACATAGACCCATAATTGATTAATTATTTTTGTCATCTAAGGTAGGTTCACACAATTATTCATCAACATCATGTTTTTGGAATGGTTCTATGAATGGTTTGACTCTATGACCATTAACTTTAAATGTTTGAACCTTGGTGGGATCTTGAATTTCAACAGCCCCATGGGGGTACACCTTATGCAATATGTATGGACCTGACCATCTAGAACTAAACTTTCCCGAGTGTAAATTATGTTTAGAACTGTACAAAAGAATAGGTTTACCCAGTTCAATGTTTTCGGTTTTAATATTTCGATATTGGTAGGCTTATACTTTAGCTTTATTGATCCTTGAATTTTCATAAGCCTCCATCCTAACTTATTCAAGTTTATTGAGATTTAATTCCTTTTTGTTTTGGCCAATGAGAGGTCATAATTCATTTTCTTAATTTCCCAAAAAGCCTTATGTTCAATCTCCACTGTTAAATGTCATGCTTTACCATAAACCAACCTATATGGGGACATTCCTAAAATGGTATTATATGCGGTTCGATAGGCCCAAAGAGAATCTAAGAGTTTGCTTGACCAATATTTCCTAGATTTTTAACAGTTTTCTCAAGAATTTGTTTAATTTATAGATCGGCTAACTCACCTTGACCATTGGTCTATGGATGGTACGCAGTGGACGCTTTGTGAGAAATTACATAATTTTCCATGAGTGATGAGAATTGACGATTGAAAAAATGAGTTTCACGATCACTAATGATAGCCCTAGGAATTCCAAATCTAATGAAGATGTTTTCTTTTAAGAATCTAATTATAGTTTGATGATCATTAGATTTTTTTGGGAATGGACTCAACCCATTTTGATACATAATCAATAACTAAGAGAATGTAAAGATATTCCCTAGAGTTTGGGAAGGGACCCATGAAATCAATTCCCCAACAGTCAAATATTTCAACCACTAATATGGGAGTGAGTGGCATTTGATATCTTTTTGTGTTGGACCCTACTTGTTGACACCTAGGACAAATTTGGGAAAATGTGTAGGAGTCCCTTGAAAGGGTGGGCCAGAAGAGAACACACTGAAGAATCTTAGTAGATGTTTTCTTAGAGGAAAAGTGACCTCCACATGCCTCACTATGACAGAATTTAAGGATGGACTCTTGTTCAGATTCTGGGACACACCTTCTAATGACTTGGTCAGGGTAGAACTTATAGTGGTATGGGTCATCAAACACATAGTTCCTAACATCAGAAAATAATTTCCTTGAACTTGAGTCCCTAATAATTTTAGAATTACTCCTGTAACTAAGAAGTTGGCTATGTTGGCATACCAAGGGCAGTCACTCATAGAGTATAGGTGTTCATTAGGAAATGAATCAGACACAGAAAGGTGATTTAAGTTGTTATTTAATTACATCCTAGAGAGGTGATCAACTACAACATTTTCAACTCCATTTTTATCCTTTATTGTGAGGTCAAATTATTGCAAGAGAAGGGCGCACCTAATCAGTCTAGCCTTGGAATCTTGTTTTTGGAAGATGTATTTTAGTGCAGAATGGTCAGTAAACACAATGATGGTGGATCCTAAGAGGTAGGACCTAAACTTCTCTAAGGAAAAAACAATAGAAAGTAACCCCTTTTCAGTAGTGGTGTTGTTTATTTGGGCATCATTTAAGGATTTGCTTGCATAATCAATGACATAAGGAGATTCATCACAATGTTGTCCTAACACAGCTCCTACAAAAAAGTAACTATCATCACACATAAGTTCTAAAGGAAGGTTCCAATTTGGAGATTTCGTAATGGGAGGAGAGGTGAAAGAGGATTTGAGGGGTGAGAATGAACCCTCACAACTTTTTGTCCAAACAAATGGATCATTCTTTACTAGGAGTGCACAAAGAGGACAGAAGATTGAACTAAAGTCCTTGATGAATCTTCTATAGAAACTAGCATGTCCTAAGAAAGACCTCACTTCCTTGACAGTTTTGGGTGATGGAAGGTGACGAATGATGTCAACCTTGGATTTATCAACTTCAATCCTCCTACCTGAGACTAGATGGCCTAGAACTAGTCTGTCTTTAACCATGAAATGTCATTTTTCCAAGTTTAGAACCAGATTATTTTCTTCACATCTTGAGAAGACTCTCTCCACATTCTGTAGACATCCCTCAAATGTATCCCCAAACATAGAGAAGTCATCCATGAAAACCTCTAGAAAATCCCCTACCATGTCTGAGAAGATTCCCATCATGCACCGCTGGAAGGTTCTAGGGGCATTGCATAAAACAAAGGCCATGTGTTTGAAGGAAAAGGTGCTGAATGGATAGGTGAATGTAGTTTTCCCTTGATACTCTAGTGATACCTCAATCAGATTGTACCCCGAGTACCCATCTAAGAAATAGTAGAATGCATGACCTGCCACTCTCTCAAGGACTTGGTCAATGAATGGTAAAGGGAAATATTCCTTCTTGGTGAATGATTTTAGATTCCTATAGTCAATGGAGACCCTCCATCCACTACTCACCCTATTTGGAAGAATCTCTCCATCCTTATTAGTTATCACTGTGATTCCTGCCTTCTTGGGAACCACTTGGATTTGGTTGACCCACTCACTCTCAGCTATGTGATATATGATACCAGCTTTTAAAAATTTTAGAAGTTCCTTCCTTACTACCTCCATGATATTAGGATTGAGTCGCCATTGAGGTTGACGACATGGATTTGAATCAGATTTCAAAACAATCCTATGAGTCCCGATAAGTGGGCTAATACTAGGAATATTAGACAGGGTCCAACCAATGGCTTTCTTATGTTTCTTAAGGACATATAGAAGCATCCTCTCATGATTGGATTCGAGAGAAGAAGAAATTACAATTGGATGTGTTTTTTTGTCCCCTAGGAAGGCATACATGAGTGCAGTAGGAAGTTCCTTCAATTCAAGATCAGGTTGGTTCAGAATTTCAGCAAAATATTGGGACATTGGATCAATAAAAATTTTGTTTCCTATAGTTTTAGATAGGATTGATTCCCCACATGTAGAAGTTTCAGCAACTAGATTATCTTAATCATATTTAGGGAAGGATGTTTTATTGGTCTCAAAGAAACTGGTTTCCTGAAAGGTTTCACTGATTATTGGACCTAAGACTTCATCAAAAGAGTAATTTGAAAATGATTCAATCCAAGAAGATAGAATTCCTTCATGTGAACAAAGGAAATAAATTTTATCCTCACTTAAACATCCATCAAATATTCCTTGATGTTTTATGGATTCATTATCAATGCTTCCTATCATGTTTACTTCATGAATGTCCTCATCATCCCCTATTTGTGAGATTGCATTATTGATGTTCAAGTCTATACTCATGTTCCCAAAGGTGATTTTCATGTTCCCATTTTGAACTCGGATAAAAGAGTTGATTATTTCAAGGAAGGGACGACCAAGAAAAATTGGGTTTTGTTCCTTATTTCCTAAGTTTGGATGGTTGTCAAGGACAATGAAGTCAGCAGGGTAGATGAACTTTTCAATCTTTACCAGAACGTCCTTTAAAGCACCCTTTGGAACCATAATGCAACTATCAGCAAGTTGAAGAGTGACATATGAGGGTTGGAGTTCTTCTAGGCCAAACTGGTAGTACATAGTATAGGGAATGAGATTGACACTAGCACCTAGGTCACACAAGGCCTTGACAAATTTGCTCTCTCCTAGTTCAACATTGATGTAAGGGCAACCTGGGTCTTTCACCTTAGGAGGAATGGTCCCTTGAATGGTGGTAATCACATTAGCAGCCAAAAGGATTTGGTTTTTGTGGGAAAATTTTTTTTTAAAAGTGCACAAGTCATTAAGGTACTTTGAGTAGGTACGTATGGTTTGGATTGCATCGAGAAGGGGAATGTTCAACTTGACTTGTGAGAAGATTTCCCTCAATGTTTCACTAAATTCAGGCTTGGTTTTCCCCCTCATGCGTTGAGGAAATGGTGTGGGTTGTGGAGTTGTTTGGTGAAGAGTTGTTTCTTTGATAATGTTATCGTGTTTTTTAGTTTGATCATTTGGTTCATTTTAGTTTTCATCCAAGTTTGAGTCTCTAGGTGGGTTCTGAAATATTTGTTCAGGTTTCTCAATTGATTTCCCACTTCTTAAAATAGTCACAACCATTAGTTGTTCATGAGTTATTTGAGTGCAACTTGACTGTCCCCTTGAAGTTGAGGATGGTACTGCATGTGTAGGAAAGTATGCCTTTCCAATTTTGATGGTTTTGAGTTCTTGTTTTAGGGAAGAGACTTTCGAGTTCATCCTCTCTATTTGTTTTCACAACTGTTCTAGTAGGATTTGTGGAACAGTTTGGGTTGACGCTTGAGAAGATTGGTTTATCCCAGGGGATATTTTGGAGGTGGGATGGTTTGTTGAAAATGGACTAGTGGCTGTTGGTATTGGATAGGTTGGGTTTGGAACTGGTTATGGGTTTGGTAGTTCTGATGTGGGTAAGGATTTTGTCCCTGTTGCTGGCTAGGTTGTTGGTTATCATTCCAGTGGAAGCCTGTGTGGTCATTATACCTTGGGTTGAAGTTGTTTTGGTATTGAGGATTTTGAAAGTTCAAGGCATTTACTTCCACTGGGGTTCCTCCTAAATGAAAATCCTTGATGGATGGAATGGTTTGGCAGTTGTCTCTCTTATGGTCATGTTTTTCACAAATTGTGCAAACAGGGTCAACAATTTGGATTTCATGGACTTTCCTAAGGTCAATCTCTTCAACCTTCCTAGAGAGTGCTGCAAGTTTTTCCCTAAGGCTTTCCTCTTCTCTAAGTGTATGAATTCCAGTAGTTCCTTGGGGATTTTCAGAATAAGGTGAAGTTCCCCATGTTTGGTTTTTTTCAGAAAGGCTTTCTAGATACTCGTAAGCATCATTTGGGGATTTGTTTTTAAAGGTTCCATTACACATCATGTCAATCAATTGTTTGTTACCCGAACCCAACCCTTCATAGAAAATTCTCACTTGTTCAGGAATAGAAAAACCATGGTGTGGAACCATGTTTAGAGTGTCCTTGAACCTCTCACATGTTTCATAGAATTATTCTCCCTCTTTTTCAAAAAAGTTTTTGATGCTCTTTTTAAGTGTAATTGTTTTGTGGTGGGGAAAGTATTTTTTGTAGAATTATCTTTGTAGTTGGTCCCAAGAGTTAATTGATGATGGTATCAAGTTTTTTATCCAATTTTTAGCTCGATTCTTTAAAGAAAAATGAAAATATCCTCATCTTAACTGATTCTAGTTGATGTGGGGGACACATGGTTTCTACAATGTCATTGAACTTCTTAATGTGAAGGTAGGACATCTCAGACTCCATTCCATGGAATGTGGGAAGGTGGTTTAGGACATGGGGTTTAAAGATGTAGTTAGAATCTCCTAGGGAATTGTTTCTAATTAATGATAGGGAATTGGTCCAGGAATATGTGATGTAGTCATTCATGTTTTGATAAATTGCATTCCCCAAGTTTGGGGCAGCCACATTTGGGTTTCCATTTTGGTTCCCACCCAGGTTTTTGAGTTGGTTTCGTTGAAGAACATCCATTGAAATAGGCTCAATTTTTGACTCTGGAGTATTAGGAAGATTAGGATCTAATGGAAATATTTCCCTTGGTGTACTTGACTCCTCAACCCTAGGACTATCCACCCTAACTAGACTGTTTGATTGATCGCGAGTGTAGGTGAACATGCGCCAAAAGAAAAAAAATGAGAAAGGGACAAGATAAGAGAATTTGGATGAGAAAATAATAAATGGGGGAGAATAGAATGGGTGTTTAGATGACTTACATGGGTCCCCAACAATGACGCCAAAATTTTATTCACACTCAAATTTACCCAAGAAAAGAAGGTAAGGTGGTCCTTGTAGTTTAGCTTGGGTTGTCGAATCCTCAGAGGCCTAAGAAGAAACCTATAGACACGTACATTATATGGACTATTTTTTGCTATGAAGTGGCCAAATTGGGTTGATTTTAGACGGGTTTAAAGGAAATATAATAGACTTAAGTGAATTCAATTTAAAAGAATGAGTTTATCCTAGGTTATCGCTTGGGGTGGATTGGACTTATTCCCTTTTCAATTATTTCAATTTATTATATTGGAGTTGAGTTCATTTAAAGAGATCAGAAAACTTCATCACTTACTGATTTTATACCAACACACCATAGTATCAATCACCTATACACTTGAAGGATCAATGTTTTTATCACTTCAAGGTAAAGGTTCGTATTAGCACTTGAATTGTGTGGCCTTAAATTCAACAAGGGCGATTGAGTTTAAAAATCACCAAATACAAATCTCAATTAAAGAAGTGATTAGACATTAATGGGGTGATAAATAACATCCAATCCAGACCCTTGTTACTCCCTTGGATCAACCCATAAGTGGGTTAGCCCTATATTGATTCTATGGTTTCAATGGAAGTGGAAAGTAGACTCCTGAGAAAGAAATAGAGAAGTAAAAAAAAACACAATAAAATAATGATCACTCCACCGTTGTGTGATAATTTCAAAAGGTTTGGTGTGAATAAATTCACACCTTGATACAATGGTATCCAAGTGATATGAAGAAAAACAGAAAAAGAGGAGAAGAAGAAATTTTATTAAGAAACTAAAGTGAATTGAACAACTTACATGTGAAAGACAAACTTGAGACAACAAAATCACAACATAACATTACAATTGAACAAAGAATCAAAGATGATAAACTCTTACACAACCAATTACTTAAATAGGAATTTTGGGAGCCTTGGGTTGAGCCTAAAACAGTAAAAAGCATCTCAATTAATTTTGGTAGGCCATAGGTGGGTGGAAAGTTGGGGGAGAGTTGATTTTTCCACCCTTGACCCGAGGTGGCATCCAACTTTCATCCACAGATCCGACGTGCTTGGAAGACCTTTTAGATGGCCAAATAAGAGTGGTCTATAGATTCAGAAAATGGAGCACTGGATGTCTCCTAAACTCCTGTAAAATTTGGGCCCATTTGGATTTGTGGATTCAGAGATATGATTCGATTCGTGGGCTGTTTTTCTGGGCCGCAGAATCTGGCCCAGAATTTTATCTCTAACTTAGGCCGCCTAAATAACCACAATGGAGGACGAATTAGCACTGGCTTCTGAATAATAATTTGTTCTTATATATGTCTTATATAATCCCATGATATTTGGGCTTCATTGGATTTGTAATGTGGGTCCCACATTCTCATCAGTGGGATGTTGTCCAATCTGTCTTCTCTAGAATTGCTTTCATTAATCTCCAAATAGCTCCATCATACTTTATGAATCCTCCATTGACCCCTGAATGAAAAATGTTCATATTGAAGTGTAGATAAATTTAAAAAAATATCAAATTAAAATATGGAAAATTACATTCATTAAAATCAGATTAATTATTGGGTACTTTAAATGATGTTCACAAATGTACCACATAATAGTGCATTTTAAGAAGGAATTACAATAATAATGTGAAATGATGTTCAAAGTGTAAAATGAACTAAAATCGTGTTTATCAATAATAAATCACATTAATATTTTATATATTAACAATAAATATTAGCCTCATTTAGTGGATAATCAATACTCTAACCTCTAAAATTATCTAAACCGACCTCTGATACCAACTATAAGGACCCTACCTTAAACATTACATAATCTTGAATTAAATGAATAATTAAAATTTAGGATCTTTTCAGGTTTAGAGTTTTATAGAATTAGGAATAACAATTAAATTGCACCTCAAAAATTTCAAATTATACTCTTCTACTCAATTTCCATATTTTTTCTTAAAATAAAAACTCTTGAATAAAGGAGACATGTCTAGTTCCATGTTTTAGACAGCATGAATTTTTCTTTGATCCAATCCTTGATCCTATTCCACTTTATATCCAGTGATAAACATTTTAAAAACATGTTATGATCATAAAAATCTTAGTAAGGGATACACAAAGTAGGAAAAATGTTAGATTTTCAAAACAACAAGTAATCCATGAATACTTTGTCATAAGTAATACTTTACCCTTTATGAAGTAGTAAATACTTTTCACTAAATAAAAGAACATTTCTTACCCTTTTGTAACCGAAATATTACCATAAAACCCATATAAAGAACACATAACATATAAAGGTAACTTGGGACATAAATATACTTAAATGAAATAACCATATGGTCAACTTCCACGCATATCGCTAAATGGAATAGCCATACAACCGACTTCCATACCCAATGCATTGGATGTTATAACGTAACCACCCATCCCGGTTTTCACGGAACCACCCGTCAAATTGTTTATCATGTAACCACCGATAAAATGTCCAAGTACTATAATAGCACATAAAATATTGCAAATATAAACATTTCACTAATAACATTTCATTTGAAATCATATGAAATAATTTCATGATATTGAAAAAATCAATCTATTTTCATAAACCATTTAAAAATAGATTTTTTAATCAAAGTGTCCCATACCACTTTGAATATTTTAATGGAATTATAATTTTAAAACATTAAATTACATATAAACAAATACTCAAAACCATTTTTAAAACATGGACATTAATGATAAAAATTTAGAATAATAAATCTTTAAAACATTTAAAATGATATTTTAGTTAAAGAGTTTTTAACAAAATGAGAGACTCTTGAATAAAAATAATTGCATAATAACATTTAATAAGAACTTTATAATATCATGAGAATAAATGGATTCAATATATAATATGAAAAAAGTATAGTATATAGACCATGTAAGGGTGAATTGGTTCATAAAAACAATGAAGTCTCCATGGAAATGTAAATTGAGATGAAATCCCTTATCAAGACGGTATCCTAAAATTAAGGATAAATCAATCTCATAATTATCTGTGAAAAATATAAATACACCCAATATAAGTGGATATTATGTTTAAAACAATAAGAGGTCATTCACACATATTTATAGGAAGATATATTGAAGAAATACAAGTTTAATCCAAATAATTGAAATTGGGTTAAGTAGTTCCCTTGCAAAAATTGGAAAGCCTAACAACGTCACTTTAAAATTTAGAAAATGATTTGATGAGAACAAAAGGGTATCTCATCACTTGGACATAAAATCAACATAAATAAAGATATATATAAGAACATATCCCAACACAGTAAGATGTAAATTAAAAGACATAACAAAAAGAAGTATTTTTAAAAGGGGAGGGTGAAAGGTTCTCTTACCGATTTGGTAACTTATAAAACATACACCACATGAAAGAAGGACCATACAATGTAGATGTAAATACCCATAAATGAATATATATTACACAAATATTATAATAATCAGCATTACAAACACCACTCAAACGAAATAGTGACAAATATAGCATGAATCTCATGGGAATAGAAAGTGAGATAAAACCCCCTTACCTCGTTGTAATCAATCGAGTCGTATGACAAGAAGATAGTAAACCCCAAATAAATCACACAATACCATGAATATAATGATAATAATCATAATATATATTAATGGCAGTATACATTACACCACATTCAATAAATAAGTGGCGAACAATGGAAATCTCACGGAATTAAAAGTGAGATAAGAAATCCCCTTACCTCGTGTCCTACTTGACTCGTATGTTCTGTGTTCTTTCTTAATAACAAACATATGTTAATATATACCTCATTAAGAAATTTTTTAATGTTTATTATTCATTTTATATCACTTATTATCTTCCTATAACAACTAGTAAATTATTTGAGTTCACATTGGATATTTTATCGATGTTCGGAACTTGAGTAAAAAATGAACTTGTTATAATTACAATTTGTCCATGTGGTCAAAACTCTATTATCTCTAGAATTATATAAATGTTTTATATATCATATATATCATATATATATAGTGTATATTTATTTATAATATTCCATATCATTTGGAGTTAATAAATGAAACACACCGTTCATGGAGACGGTAAGCCGTACGTACACATGAACGATACTTTCATTTCTATATTATATTTAAAGGAATGAAAAATTATTGATAAATTGGTATATTATAATTCTATTATAATATCATATGATATTTATGTTACATAATTTCATTAACTCCATCATTTATATGTTCCATGTATGGCATGAACGAATCATATCACCTTGAGGGGACGGTAGTCCGCACTTCCTCAAATGAAATTATCGCGTTTACCCATAATGGAAACCATAAAGGTATGATATAAATGAATAATAAAGAAGCATAAAGAATACATAAACATAATATAAATCAAATATAAATGCAGTTCCATCTTAATGGCCACCATGTTAGGTGGTAGGAGATAATCGAACAATCATCGTTTTGTGAGGCGTTAGTTTTCCATCCACAGAAATAGTGTGTTCTTCATCCATTAGATGGAGGTGTGTGTAAGTGTAGTTAAAATAATTATTATAATAACATTCTAGTATATTTAGGATACTTGTTTTTTTATAAAATAAATGAATAAAAAGAGTTTAGGTAGTTGGATAAGTAAAATAAAACAAAATAAAACAAATGAATTTAAGAGAATCTGTTACCTTTAATTTGGGAAAATTCCTTAGGTTCGAACAAAAAGGACTTCTTGAAGTGAATTATGCCTAAGTTAAGGCTTCTAGGAGGAAGAGTGGGATTTAGAGAGCGTAATTGGGTAGATTTTGGATGATCCAAAAGGCTTGAGAGGTGTGAAGAATTGGTTAGAAGTGGTCTCCTTTTATAAGGGAGAGGAGGGGCTCTTTTGGAATGTGTGAAAATATTATTTTATTATATAATGATGTTCGGTTTATAAAGGTCCAAAAATAATTAGAGTCAAAGATAAGATTACTCATGGTCCAAATAAAATCATCCAATAGGTAATTGGACAGGTTTGGGATAATATTTTACTCATTATAATCTTATTTATTTATATCATTTATTAATGAGATAAATACTGCATCATTATTGTGTCATAAATAAATTAATTTATTCAACATCCAAAAATTATAAAAAAACTACTATGATGTAGGAAATAGTTTTATCTTTCTAAATAATATTTATAGTCGAAAATATGAATTATATAACACCATATAAAAATTAATTTACTAAAATATTTTCGTTTATGTCATTTTTTCCTTACTTTAAATTAATTAATCTAAAGTGTCATTATCATTCATAAGTGGCTCCATGGGTTCTCAGAATCGACATAAGGATGCCCATGGTCATATGTTACTCATCCAATAAGTTTAGGACAAGTGTTAAGGTAATTTTGAATTGTTATAATATTCTTTTTACCTTGAATTACCCTATTTACCTTTAACCGCGGTAAATAAAAGTAAAAAGTTACTATTAATCAAAAAATTATTATCATCTTATTGAACAAAAAATTACTTACTAATAACAACCATGTATGTCAGATTTTCGAAATTCAATTCATAGAAGTGGTAAAATTTCATTTAAATGAAAAAAGTTTGTTTTTTTAACTACTACTAAGTCGTTTCACTATTCATCAAAAATTGACGTTTTTCAGAAAAGTACCAAACATTCAGCCTAAGCTATATTTTATATTCTAAATTCAAAAATGATTTTTATTTATCCAAATTCAAAACATAAAAGTTTCATTAATTAATTTTAAAATTAATTCCCGTTGTTAAAACAAATATTGTGTTTTTAAGAAACAATATCTATCAAAAGGTTGACACTTGTTTATGTCCACTTTCAAATTGAAATTAATTATAATGACCAATATTAGATTAAATGGTAAATATATATTCTAATTACCATTTAAAACCAATTAAAAAGATAATATAGCCATATAAATGAATTATATTAAAACATAGTTTTGAATTAAAATACAATATTTTCACTATTCATTATAAAAATGAACTTTATCGGGAAAATTCCAAAAAATTGCACAAAGTAAATTTTGACTCCCCATTCTGAAGAAGGTTTTTATTTGGTCAAATAGAATTTATTAAAGTGACCAAAACTATATTTAAATAGGTTTCTATATTAAAATGTGGCAAATCGGCCTTTTAATGTAAATTGTGCTTAAAATTAGATTCATTCACATTTTAAGCCTCTAACAGTTATTGAATGAATGTAAATACATTTAAAAAATATGTATAATCATATTTTAATTAGTTTTTTTAATTCCCGCCAATACAACAGCTGAGAGTTATTTACCATTTAAAATAATAATATTATATTATTAATGTGCAACGTAAGATTTCAAAGAAACCTGTTGTTGTGTATCAAGTACGCTAACGAACATAGCAATCCTTTTAATGTAAAATTAATATTTAATTCACGAATATTAATGAATATGAAAAGTGTCTTATTCTTTATTTATCTGGGATATTACAGTACTCTCAATGTTACATTTATATATGGTCCATTTATATTATCTAGTTGATTGACCTTATGTATGCAGGTGGTAACCTTTACATATCACATGGAAACCCCTTCTGAGTACTTTTCAAAACTTTATCATGACTTGAAAATAATAAAAAAACAAATTTTAATATTTATACATCAATATTTAAACACATAATAATTATTTAAGAAGTAAAACTCATAATTTTTTATGCTTTCATAATAAAGTCCAAAACACATCTATAAACTAAATATATGATAACTTACATTAATTATGAAATTCATGGGGATTAATTCCTTGTATTTAAAAGTAAAAATAATGATAATATATGCTCTCTCAATTCCCTTACACGTAAATAATTTTTTATCATGACCCCTCCTCCAAAATGTACCCCTCCTGGGTCGGTAATGAGAGAAGAGAGATAATGACACCTGATGACTTCCATCAATAGGTCACAAGTTAGTGAAAAACACTGAGGGTATATCATACACACTTATTGAATGCATTTACCTTTAAGATATGATAAATGAGAGAGATAATATATAAACCACCATATAAATCATACTTATAATAAAGTAAAATATCCCAAGTATATGAATGTAATTTTATACTACTAAAAACAAATATAAGAAAAAAATAAGTACCAAAAGATAATCATGGTAGTGATCACCATTCCCAAATATCTGTTGAACAACCCACAAGCTAGAAATGTCTATTCCGATCACCAAAAAACTTCCATTGACCTTAATAATAGTTTATATATATATATATATAGGGTGAGCATAAAATGTAAGCTTAGTAGGATCCTTCCCGACACCTTTCATGCTAAAGATAAAGAAAGAATGTGAAAGCAAAGTGAACAAAAAGTGAATCTAATTCATTACCTAAATAGGTATGATAAGTTCCCAACCTCAATGTGTCTATCTCTCACCAAGTATCATATATAAGTGATCATATAATATAATATCAAAAAAGGTACCCTAGTACCACTTCCCCACTAGTTTTTTTCTATACCCAAACATCAAACATCTTGAGCCATCTATCTCTAAAAGTTAGACAACATGAAGAAACCTAGGATAAGTATCATCTCATGAATTCCATGCATCATCTCATCTCATCACATACCAGACACCTCATGCATCACATCACCTCATCACATCTCTAGATAAAAACTGAGTTATTTTTCGGATCCACCATAGCCTGTATGTAATATATTTTACCTTAAGACCTCATAACCAATATATGTTATACCTATAATAAACCATAATATACTATATATAGAGATATATGTGTGTGAAATAACATCAATCCATTAAAACCATCTATAAAAATATATGGAAAAAATATAACCTCCATTCATGCATAAACTTATGAATATGCAACCAGGTCCATGAATAGCATTGTGAAAAAGTAATCAGGTTCTTTTATAAACTTATAGATCTGAAACCAATTCCATGCATAACAAGATAAACATGTAATCAGGTTCATTAATAACATATATTCTCATTATTTATCCATCATTACCCAATTCATTGGAGGGAGATATAGGTCCCACCCGTCACACAATGAAATCATACATGCATGTGCCACAAGATAACAAAACATTTATAATACCATGACCCAGGAAAAGAGATGGGTTTTATGAACATAAAATAAAAACCTATGAAATCAAATTTTTATCATTAATATTTCTTCACATCATAACCATTGGAAAATATATAGGTTTCAAAATCAATTCATCAAAGAATAACCCATGAAAAGAAGTGGGCGTTAAAAGAATATAACCCATGGAAGATAAATGGGTGTCATAAACATCATTTGATTTTAACATGAACCACTCAATAAATAACATGAATGGTATTATTTGATCTTATCCCCAATAAGTCATAAACTATAAAAAATTGTTTCATCTTAGATAAAAAAGAACTTCGATAGCTCTTTGGACAAAATTTCTTGAAGAAAATACCATTTCTTCTTGAAAAATTATTTTTAAAACACTAAACCTTTTGAAAACCATTGTATTTAAAAATAACCTTATAAATATATAATGGAATATTGAAAAAAAATTTAAATCCATTATCCTTTATAACTTATAAAAGAATGTTAAAAAAAATTAAAACATATTTTTCATTGAAAATACTTTTAAATATTATAAAAGAATATTTGAAATCAGTGAAATACTTTTCTTTTAAAATACAATTTTTAAATAATATAAAGAATATTTGAAAATAATTTAAAACACTTTTGAAACATAAAATAGTTTTTGAAAAACATTTTCAATTGAAATCCATTTTAAAATCAAAATATTTCCAAAATTTTACGCATAAAAAATTTCCATAAAAAAATTTAAATTTACAAAGTACTATTCAAGGAAATGACATTCATGACGACGAGTAGGCCCGTACATGAAAAATATTCCTTTTTGACCTTAAATGATTAGAAAATAACCTTGATAAAAAAATAAAAATAAGGTTACTTTTAAAAAATATTTATATGAAAGGAAAAACACGGGTAAAAATTTCCTTCAAACATCATAGTTTATTATTAAAACCTTCTTGAAAACAATTTTAGAAAACATAGTTTTGAAAGAAGATATTTTTCTGACTAAAGGATTGAAATAACATCATATTTTCATAAAAAACAACTTCTTAATTATATTATGTACCAAAAGTTGAAAATGGTACCATTTTTTGGATATAAGTTTCATATATAAAGGTTAAGTAAATTCATGAGAGTTCTTGAGATATGGGTCATATTATTTGATCAATAAAATCATAAAAAATCTCAATAAATGATGTGATTGAATCTATAAAACATTACCATATTGGTAAAATTAAATCACTATAAATTTGAAATAATAAAAATACATTGAGCTTAACCAATCACTAAAATAAGGATTTTAATGAAATAACATGTCAGAAGTAACTATATACACCTCATATAAAAAATAGGTGCATAACATATCATGTATCTCAATGAAGGAAAATTGAAACAAAATTACTTCACTGATTTTGGTAACTTTTTAAAAGTATCTGATATGAAAGAAAGATCATAAAATGGATATGTAAATATCCATAAATTTAAGTATAAGAATCATAGAATACATCCATGGGAAGTAAACACACAACATATAAGAAATAGGTGGTGAACATATGTAATGACCTACTATTTTATCAATGGAATTCCCTTCTTAAAATTATACCTTATAGTATAATAACATAAGATTACATATATAACACCATAAAAACATTATAAATAAAGAATGAGTGATATAAAATACATCTATATACGTTAAGTATTATATATCGATGAAATCGAAACTTGACCTTTTGAATAGTAATGTGACCATTGGGAATAGTTTACCGATCAATTGAATAGTAACCTCACCAATGGTAGTATAAATAAAATTTATCCATCTTATAAGTGTCAATATGATATAATTATATGATGCTATAAGTAAATTAATGTTTTTAAATTATTAATTATGTGTTGGTATTTTTGTAAGTCATGTATATTTAATTACAATCTTATGATTAATTAAATAAATTAAAAGAAAATTTATTTTAATAAAATGTATTCATAAAATAATATTTCGATGTCTTATGATTATTGGATAATTTTATGATATCATAATTAATTTTTCAAAGTGTTATAAAAGTAGTTTTAATTTTAAATTTTTTTTCAAGTAAATTATGATTTCGATTAAAAAATAAATTTCTCATATTTTGAAAATTATTTTTAAAAATGGATTTTATTTTGGAATTTTTCACATTAAAAAATGTTTATGGTGATTTTTTGGCATTCTTTTGAAATACTTTATTTTTTGGTGAATAGTACAGTAGGGTAAATAACAGTATAAAAACATTGTAAGTTAAACACACTATTGATTAAGTCATAGCTAATGTTAGCACCACTAGTTCAAACTCACATGATCAAATTTCTTTTTTTAGTCTAAAAAATAAGAACTATTTCATTTCATGAGAAAAATAATAATATAACGAATTAAATATTGGGAAAACCCCCCTCTCCTCCACGATAAATACCACCTATCACCACCTCTTCTCCTCACACCTCTCAATCCTTATTCCTTGTCCAAATTCTACTCAAATGTCCTCCCAAGACCTCCCCCACATTAGGGAGATCTTAGTCTCATCAAAATACCAAAACCTATTCCCTAAAGAGTCTTTCAAGGAGGATACATTCAAGAGGTAAATTCATCTTTCTGTTTCTTTTATGTTCCTTTCAAGATATTTCTTTTATTTTTTTCCTCATAACCTCCCCTCATAAAAATGGTATGATAAATCAAATACCTTACATATACTATAATTTTGTTACGCTAATTTAATAATTCTCCATTATCTAAATTTCCCCTCCTTTTATACTAAAAATGAAAACATCCTCTAATATGTGTTAATTTATTGTATTCAAGGATGACAGGTTATCAATTTCTAATACCATCTATAAGGCGTGTCATGAAACCCTTTTTATGTTTGAAAATAATAATAATATATGTAACACCCCGACCCCAGAATCCAAGATCCAGTGCACTATTTTAATACATTGGCTTGATTACAAGGAATCAAGTCCCGAAGGACTAGTTAGTTTAGTAGTCATGGAAACAAGATACATACTTAACTTCAACATTGCAACTTGAAAATAAAAACAACACTAATTTATTCCATTAGAAACATCCAAGATTCCAAGATTATTCCTGCATTTCACTCACAACTAACTTCTTCATATCCTGGGAAAATGAAACATATAAATGGGTGAGCTAATATGCTCAGTAAGAGTAAGAAATACACCGAAAGAAAATATAAAGATTAGGCATGGTGAATAATTGAAAACACATACCTTAAGGAATAATAAACATGCACACTTTATGGCTGGAATATGAGCTGAGTAAATAATGCCATAATAAAACATTTTCATGGGTATTCTACTAGTCGAATAACCACATGAAATATCAATATCTAATCTAATAATGATGGAATGCATAATGCCGGACATCATACCCACATAGTCAAGGACTTGTGCGAATACTACCAATAAGATTTTTTCAAGGCCTTTTTCCAAGACACTGGTTTGTCTCATGAGACCTACCGATACATCGAGGAGCTATAACGGGATCCACCCGTCACTTACTAAGTCCAATTTATTCTTCATATGAAAAGTTTGATTCGTAACATGAACATTCATATTAAAACTATCATATGAAATGTCAATACTTTATCCACAAACCATGAATGGTATAAAAATAGCACATCCACATTCAAACATAACACATTCAATACAATATGGACGATTGTATTGTAAAAGATTAACCTCAATGTAGAATAATAAAGGATATTTACATAGATGAAAATAATCATCAAAATTATTTGGGAGAAATATCCCCCTTTTTCTTGAAAACATTTAAAAGTCACACTATTTGTCAAGAAGCCGTTTAAAATTAGATTTTTGAATCAAAGTGTACCATAAAACATTGAAACATTGAAAAAATTTTTTAATTTTAAAACATTCATTTCCATATAAATAAATCCTTAAAACCATTTTTAAAACATGAACATTAATGAGAATGATTTATAAGAATAAAATTTTAAAACATTTAAAATGATATTTTAGTTAGAGTTCCTAATCAAATGAGAGAGGCTTGAATACAAATACTTGATGTAATCAAAACATTATTATATCTTGAGAATAAATGATTTCATTATATACTATGTCAAAGGACTGTATATACACCATATTAAAGTGAATTGGTGCATAACAACAAAGAAGTCTCAAAGGAATGTAAATTGAGATGTAATCCCTTATAAAGGTAGTATCCTTAAGTAAAGGATAAATCAATGACATAATTATGTGTGAAAAATATAAACACACTCAATGTGATTGTATATTCAGTGTAAATCAATCAGAGGACATTCACACATATTCTTTTAAAAACAACACCAATGACTGGGATGTTTAACTCGATGAATGGAAATTGAGTTAAGATCAAGTTTATATCATTGACTAGAGAAATTATCAATGGAGTAATTATGGGTATCAAAATTATATCCACATATAGGGGAGTGGAAATTACTGTATAAATAATAAATAGTTATTCCACACATAATCTTGGAGTAAAATAATCAATGAAGTATGCGTAAAGCCCACTAAGTGGAAATTGAAATTTGAAATTCCCTTACCGATTTGGTAACTTAGAAAACATAAAACCCATGAAAGAAGGATCATAAAATGAAGATTTAAATATACATAAATTAAAGTATATTACACCAATAATAAAATCATAGATAGTAAATAAGGCACACAAAATGAAATAGTGGACAATATAGCAAGAATCTCATGGGAATAAAAAGTGAGATGAAAACCCTTACTTCGTTGTAATCAATTGGGTCATATGACCAAAATTTAATAACCACCAAATTAATCACAGAATTCCATGAATATAAAGAAAATAATGATAATATATATATCAAATTGCAGGACACAATACACCACATACAATAAATAAGTGGTGAACAATGTAAATCTCACACAATTAAAAGTTAAATAAGAAACCCCTTACCTCATGTCCGACTTGTCTTGTATGTTCGTTGTTCTTCCTGAATAATAAACATAAGTTAATTTATACGTGATTCAGAAAATTTTTCAAGTTTATTATTCCTTTTATATAACTTATTACATTTCTATAACAATTAGTTAATTATTAGAGTTCATATTGGATATTTTATCGATGTTCGGAACTTGAGTCCAAAATGGGCTTGTTATAATTACAATTTTTCCATGTGGTCAAAATTCCATTATCTCCAGAATTATATACATGATTTAGATATCATATATATATATATATATATTATATATAAAGTATATATATTTCTATTTATAACAGTACATAACATTTGGAGATGAGAAATGAAATGTACTGTTCATGGAGACGATAAGCCGTACGTACGCATGAACCCTACTTTCATTTCTATTTTGTATTTTAATGGAACTAAAACATAATTATACATATAATATAATTACAGTATAATATCATATATAATATCATTAATTCCATCCTTTATATGTCCCACATAAGGCATTAACGAGTCATATCATTTTGAGGGGGCGGTACTCCGCACTTCCTCAAATGAAATTATCGTGTTTTACCCATAATGGAAACTATAAAATAATGATATAAATAGAGAATAAAGAATAATAAAGAAAAAATAAGCCTAATATATATACCATATATAAATATAGATCCATCTTAATGGCCACCATGAGAGGCGATAGGAGATAATCAAACAATCATCGCTTCGTGAGGCGTTATTTTTCCATCCACAGAAACAGTATGTTTTTCACCAATTTGATGAAGGTGTGTGTAAGTGTAGTTCGAATACATATCATAAAAATATACTATTATATTGGTGATAATAGTGTTGTTATAAAATAAAGTAATAAAAAGTTTTTAGGGGGTTGGATAAGTAAAATAAAAAGAATAAAACAAAAGAATTTAAGAGAAAGCGTTACCTTTAGTTTGGGTAACATCCTCTGGTTTGAACCAAATGGACTTCTTGAAGTAACTTATGCCTAAGTTAAGGCTTCTAGGAGGAATATGGGGATATTGAGAGATTATTTTTGAAGGGGTTGGATGAGCCAAGGGGCTTGAGAGGTGTGTGGAATGGTTCAGAAGTGGTGTCCTTTAATAAGGGGGAGGAGGGGCTATTTAAGAAAGTGTGAAAATATTATTTTATTATATAGTGATATTCAGTTTCTAAAGATCCAAAACTTTTTAAAATCAATGATAACATGACTCATAGTCGATATAGAATCATCCAATAAGAATTGGATAGGTTTTGGATATTATTTTAATATTAATAATAATATTTATTTAAATCATTTATTAATGAAGTAAATACTACATCGTTATTGTATCATAAATAATTTAATTTATATGATGTCCAAAAATTATAAAAAAATTACCATAATGTAGGAAATATATTTAGACTCCCAATGAATATTTATAGTCTAAAATATAACTTGTATATCCCCATGTATTAATTGATTTACTAAAAGATATTTGTTTATGTCATTTTGGCCTTTACTTTATGTTAATTAAAATAAAGTGTCATTATCATTCCTAAGTGGCTCCATGGGGTCCCAAAATAGACCCAAGGATGACCATGGTCGGAAATGACTCATCCAATAAGGTTAGGACAAGTGTAAAGGTAATTTTGTATTATTATAATATTCTTTTGACCTTGAATTACAATATTTACCATTAGCTGCGGTAAATAAAATTCAAAAGTTACTATTCACCAAAAATTATTTTCATCTTATTAAACAAAAATTTACTTAATAATAAAAACCATGTATCGTGTATTTTCAAAATTCAATTCACAGAAGCGGTAAAATTTCATTTAAATGAAAATATCGTATTTTTAACTACTACTTAGAGGTTTCACTATTTATCAAAAATTGTGGTTTTTCAGAAAAATACCAAAAATTCAACCTAAGATATATTTGATATTATGAATTAAATTTTTTTTCTATTTTACCAAATTCAAAACATAGAATTTGTATTAATTCACTTAAAATTAATTCCCGTTGTCAAAACAAATAGCGCGTTTTTAAGAAACACAAACTATCAAAAGATTGACACTTGTTTATGTATAATTTCAAATTTAAATTAATTCAAATGACCAAAATAGGTTTAAAGGGAAAAAATATAATCTAATTAACTTCAAAACCAATTAAAAATATAATCTAACTTTATAAATAAATTAAATTAAAAGGCAGTTTTTAATTAAAAAATAGTACTTCTCACTTTTCATAAAAAATGAATATTATTAGAAAAATACAAAAATTTCATCCAATGTAAATTTTGATGTCTTTATTCAATAGAAGAATTTAATTTTTTCAAATTGAATATGTTAAAGGGTAAGAAATTGTATTTAAAAAGGGTTCGCCATTAAAATGTGGTAAAATGGATTTTTTTTGAAAAATACATTTTTTTCTAAAAAATTGATTTTGTTCTTATAATATGTCTAAGAAACACATAATACATATGTTAAAATTATATGGAGTATATAAAATTCAAAATCCAATTAATAATATTCATAACCACTTTTGAACGGCTAGTTTGGCAAGTCTTGGTGCGCTCGAACTCGGTGTTGCGTGTAACATAAGCTATTGAATTTAAAGAAAATAACTTACTATGAAATATTGGGGTGTTACATTCTTCCCCCCTTTTGAAATTTCATCCTTTAAATTTTAAAATTTGTCTTGGGAACATAATTGAAAGTACCCCATCAGAAAATGTTTTAATAAAACTATCACTTTAAAAGAAAGAAAGAGAGTAGAAAGGTTACACGAGATAACTCGTACTAGGATTCCATGTAGAAAAACATGGATATGGAAGATAAAATATGTGTCAGGTTATGATGGAGAGTGATAGAAAACAAGATCAGGAGAATGTTAAGAACAAGAAAACCACAATCTTGTGATTGGATAAATGGTCATTAGTTTCCCATTAGAAAAAGTAAACAGACAACATTTTTTGTTTTAAGTTTAGTTTCATATGGATGAGGAATTTATTTATGAGATTGACTAATAACATAAAGAGATATACTTACTTTTTAAGTATAATATTATCCTTTTATAAATTCATACCACTAACTCATCTCTTTTTCCAAACAATGAGTATTCAAGATGGATTTGTCACACCTGAAGCACTAGAATCAACTTCTAGAGAATAAAATGATCCATAAAGGATAAAATATATATTCCCCCTGTCTTTAGATATTAAAAAAAGTCAAAATGGTTAGTAAAATATCAGATGATCCCCAAAAAGCTTAATTCTTTAGAGATAGAAAAAATAATATTAATTTGTAAAATTAAACCAAAAATACCCAAAGTTCAATAAATACCATTCAATAAACAATTGTCCGTAAAATATTTCAATATAATCAAAACTAATATTGAAACCCAAAACTCAGAATAATTTTCTTACGTTGTCTTCGATGTAAAATTGTATCTCCAAATAACATCTACTACACTTAAAGTCACATACTTAAATGTAATTAACCTAATCACATATTCTCTATGATATGTTAATCATTTCCATAAATAACACAAATTTCTATAAATACTAAATAAAAACTTAGATAAAAACCCATAATTACTTCTCAAATGAAATCCCATAGTATTCTATTTTCCTTAGGCATATAGTGTTACCAAAAGAGAGCATATCTTCCAAAATAAAATTTATCACTTAATGACCAAATCATTTTCCTATACTAAGGATAAATCATAAGTTCCCAATTTCAACATACTCTTGATCCGTAAAATCCTTTAACTAAAAAATAATTAGTCATACTAACTAGGGACTTCATGTAGTCTAGTTGTAGGCGTTAAATCCCAGTCACACTTTGGTTATGGGTTCGATTCCCATAGCTTTGTCCGACGCGATGGGTTGTCACTCAATATGCGTGTTTTCCTTTTTCAACAAAATATATTTTATAACATTACCTAAATGAGATAGATTCCTCAAAATAATCATAACATAATTTAACCACCAATGATATCTCATACCTCGCATTTTTGTCCCAAAATTTAATAACCTATAATTACCTCAAATTCAAGAGTCATATAAACCCAAATGGTTATTTATAAGTATATCCACAAAAAAGATAATTATTCCTCCAATACAATTTTCACATAACAATCTTTAGGGTTACACATAGAAGAGAAAAGTGTTCCAAAGTAATCTTATCAACAAAGAGCACTAATACCATTAAATTGTTTTCCATCCATTTATTTCCACATAGGTTCTTCCATGACAAAGAGGTTATCCAGTAGAATAGGGCATTGACTTGGGTGATGCCATGGTCCCTTACATTTACGATAAATGATCATAATTGGATTATTAGGATCATTTTTATTTTCTTCTATAGTACTCTTCATTTATCCTCGGCAATTATTTACTTTATTCCCTTCTTTCCCACACGTAAATAATTTCTTTGTTCCATTTAGACACTTTCATGGGTGTCTCCGTCCACATTTCTGGCATGATAGAAATTGAGCTTTCTTCTCGCCATGGTGTCCACTGCTGGAGCTCTTATAATTCACTGCCTTTCTCTTCTTTGTTGAGTCCGAGGGTTGGTTAATATATACATTTTTGATCATATTTTTGGAAAACTGATTCGAAATGAAGACAATATCTTTTACTCCTATCAACATTCAGTTTCGTTTCTCATTTCCATCACTGTTCCCACCTTGTACATCATGTTCAATTTAACTATGAATTCCTTGGAATCCAGCAATTAACTAAAACCAGAAATCATTGTGTGAGTAAGAATTGTCATAAAATTATTTAGAAAATATCACCACACTTTATTTTCAATCAAAAACACCCTAGGATTAACCAAGGCTATTTATTCTCATCTTATATTAAAATACTTCAAATCAGATTGTAATGAAAATGTGAATTATCCTAAGCGTATCCCCCGGGAGTATCGTAACCAAGAGTGCAACAAGGCCCATTTTCATGCACCAGTTCCCATTCGAGTCTAGCTCAAAGCAATGTTTTCAAGTTTTACCCCTAGGTTCATCTGTGCCAGAGCCACCTCTACCAGCTCGTATCCAGATAGGGATGTATTGCTTGGAAAATCCAGAAAATATTTACATTACCAAAATTTTTGGATGTTCTTCTATACTAATCCTCATAGTCTATCTTAGGGTAATGTTATCTAATCAGTGTTTTTATAAATCAAGTTTCCAAGGTTTGTACTAAACTTCCTATAATACCAACTGTAACACCCTGACCCTAGAATCCAGGATCTAGTGCAATATTTTTATACATTCTCATGATTACAAGGAATCATATCCCAAATGACCGATTAGTTTAGTATTATTGGAAACAAGATACATACTGAAGTTCAACATTACAACTTGATAAGAAAAAAAACACTAATTTATTCCATTATAAACACCCAAGATTCTAAGATTATTCTTGCATATCACTCATAACTATCTTCTTCATATCCTAGGAAAATGAAACATGTAAAGTGGTGAGATCAGATGCTTAGTAAGAGTAAGAAATATAGTGGAAGATAACATAAACATTAGGCATGGTGAATAATTTAAAACAAATACCTTAATGAATAATAAACATGAGTACTTTATGGAAGAAATATGAGCTGAGTAAATAATTCCATAATAAAACATAGTAATGGGTAGTCTACTAGTCGAATAACCACATGAAATATCAATATCTAATCTCATTATGATGGAATGCATAATGCCAGAAAACATAACCACATAGTCAAGGAATTGTTCCAAGACAACAAATAAGATTTTGTCAAGGCCTTATGTGAAGACACTATTTTTTCTCACGAGACCTACTGATGAATCTAGGAGCTATAGCAGGCTCCATCCGTCACTTACTAAGTCCAATGCATTATTTATATGAAACGTTTGAAACATAACATAAACATTCGTATTAAAACTAGCATAAAAACTGTCAATACTTTATCCACAAACCATGAATGGTATAAAAACAGCACATCCACAGTCAAACATAACTCATTCAATATAATATGGAAGATTTTATTGTAATAGATTAACCTTAGTGGAGAATAATGAATGATATTGACATAGATGAAAATAATCATCAAAACTATTTGACAGAAATATCCCCCTTTTTCTTTAAAACATTTAAAAGTCACACTATTTGTCAAGAAGCCTTTTAAAAATAGATTTTGGAATCAAAGTGTCCCATACCACTTTAAAACTTTTTAAAGTAATTTTAATTTTAAAACATTAATTTCCATATAAATAAATCCTTAAATAAAATTTTAAAACATGGACATTAATGAGATATATTTAAAAGAATAAAGTTTTCAAACATTTAAAATGATATTTTAGTTAGAGTTCCTAATCAAATGAGAGACGCTTGAATACAAATACTTGAGGTAATAGACACTTTATAATATCTTGAGAATAAATTATTTCATTATATACTATGTCAAAGGACAGTATAAACACCATATAAAAGTGAATTGGTGCATAACAACAAAGAAGTCTCAAAGGAATGTAAATTGAGATGAAATCCCTTATAAAGATAGTATCCTTAAGTAAAGGATAAATCAATGACATAATTATGTGCGACAAATATAAATACACTCAATATTATTTTATATTCATTATAAATAAGTCATAGTAAATTCACACATATTCTTGTAAAAACAACACCAATGACTTGGATGTTTAACTCAATGAATGAAAATTGAGTTAAGATCAAGTTTATATCAATGACTTGAGAAATTATCAATGGAGTGATTACGTGTATCAAAATTATATCCAAAAAAGAGGATTATAAATTCATACATAATTAATAAATAGTGATTCCACACATAATCTTGGAGTAAAATAATCAATGAAGTATGCGTAAAGCCCACTGAGTGGAAATTTAAATTTGAAATTCTGTTACCGATTTGGTAACTTATAAAACATACAACCCTTGAAAGAAGGATCGTAAAATGAAGATGTAAATACCCATAAATTAATTTATATTACACTAAGAATACAATCATGGATAGTTCATATTCGACACAAAAGAAAATAGTGGCCAATATAAAATTAATCTCATGGGGATAAAAAGTGAGATGAAAACCCTTACTTAGTTGTAATCAATCGAGTTGTATGACCAAAAGTTAATAACCACTATAGAGACCCGAAGCTTGACGTACATGGATATTACATTACATTTGCGGAATACTTAGTACATAACAAAAACACACACACAAGGATCGTAATAGTTTAGTGTCTTTGGAAACTCGGAACGTAATCTTCTAATCATGGTGAAAGATCTTCAATATCTCCCATAAAGATCTTCCCCTTTTTTTACCTAAAACCTTTCTTTATATCCTGGGGAAAAGAAAACATAAAAGGGTGAGCTCAAATGCTCAGTAAGGGTATACAAAAGAAAAATCAATCACATCATATTCATAAGAACATAACTTTTGGAAATCTTAACCTGCAAAAGAGAGCATAATTTCATAACATGGGATAAATCATGGCAGTGAAATGTAATCACAATAATCATAACTTAAAACATGAAAATTTGTGGAATTCACACATAATCATAGAGAATCATTTCTTGTTAGTCAAGACTCATTGCCAAGACTATCTTAGTGGACAAAGTCCCTTTCTGAATCGAGTAACCCTCGTTTCAGTCCTGTTTCACTGAACCGGTATGACCTACCATTCCAGCCATGTCTATCTCATGAGATATGAAATATTTACCCAATGCATTGGAGGGAGATATAGGTCCCACCCATATTATAATGAATCCTTTCTTATGTGTGCCACATAATCATAAACCATACATCATAGCGTAACCCATGTAATAAAAATAGGATTCTTAAACAACATGACATCATAAAACAATTCATATAAGATAAAGGAATTCATAAAAAAATATTCCATCACAACATGATCAAATCAATGTAATAATATGGATAAAAACAGAACCCTTATTAGCTTAGATGCAAAATAATTTTGATAAAACACTTGAACTCCATTCTTGAGGAAAATATACTTTCTTCTTCAAAAACATTTTTCCTTTCTTAACATGTCATATGACTTTAAAATAAAAGAAGTTTATTAAAAATAAACTTGAAAACTTGTAAAGGAATCTTCTTGGAAATAATGTTTTAAAAATCCATTCACGCCGTATAAGTTAAAAATAACATTCTCCTCGTACTTTTGTCGGAAAAGTCAAAAAGTACCTTATATGGTAACCAAAGGAAAGATTCCATTCATACAATGTGGTAAAAAGTAAATAAAGGGTAAAAATGCCTTTAAAAATCCATGGAAGAATGGTAAACATTTTATGAAATCATTTTTAGAAATCATGGTCATGGATGATAAACATAACCCCAGTAAATACTTACGTATAAGCAATCTCAGATAAAAATGAGATTGAAACTTTATCCCTTACCTTAGGTCCGATTTGCTTCGTAAGTGTCCGAACCTCCTGTATAATGATTTAAATAATGTCATTGACTTATTACAGAATCATATTAATTGTTATCATATCATATATGGTTCACTTATGACTTTATATTACCCGTTCTTTTGTAAATTCATGTTAAAGTAGCGTTTGGGTAAAATCATCTCATTTGTCGTTCGTGTTTTAACTTGCAATTATTCATATGATTACTTAGATAATGATTACTTAATTCCAGAATATAAAACATGATTTATATATAATATATATTAATAATATATATATATATATATAATATATCAGTAAATGAAAAGAAATACACCGTTCATGGAGACGGTAGACCGTTCGTACGCATGAACGCTGTTTTCGTTTCCTTATTGAGTTGAATGGAATTAAGTAGATGACATACATATATATAAACATAAATCCAGTAGCTTTATAATGTCATATATTTCATTATTATTTCTTATATATACTTTATAATCATTCTTAAATGGTTAACATGGAGAATGAATCTCATCGCGTCGTGGAGATGGTAGTCCGTACGTACGCACGAGCGATGATATTGTTCCCATGGTCGTGGAATTATGTTGAAGTGTTTGTATACTATTTCAGTATCAATACCACCTTATAATAATCATATATAGTTACTCATTACACCATTATACCCATCCTTGTAAGGTGATGATGGAAAATAGATTACACCACGGCGTGGAGACGGTATTCCGTACGTACGCACGCGCGGTGATTTCATTTTTCCGTAGGATGGATAGAAGGTGAATTAGGGTTGTTTCATATTTATAATAACATATCAGTATGTAAGTAATACTGAAGTTATTACTTTATCATGAAACAACTAAAGAAGAAGAAGCTGAAGAAGAAAGAAATTGAAAAGATTGGTAATGGATATTACCTCTTCTTTGAAACGCCTCTTTGAATCCTCCACTTAGGGAACTAAGATTGGTCTTTGAAGAAGACCAGGACCTCTAGGATTATTCTATGGTAGTGGAGAAGGGATTTTGGCAGGGTTTGGCCGAGCTTGAGTGCTCAAATTGGTGTGAGGAGGAGGGGGAGGAGGTTTCCTTTTATAAGGGAGGAGAGGGGCACCTTAGGAATATCTCAAAATATTATTTTATATTAAAGTCACAATCAGTTTATAATGGTTCCAAAGGGTCTTATTTAGAAGCTAAAGTGGGGATGGGTCGAAATCCTATCATCCAATAGGATTTAGACAAGTTTAGGGTATTATTTTAACCTTATCAATTAGATTTAACTCTAAGTTAAATAATTTAACATTTACCGTGTCTTTTTGTTTTCTTTCACTATATGGTTAATACACTTACTATAACATGCCAAAAGAACCCCAAATTGTATATTATTAATACATATATCCTTATATAAGTCATTTGGCCGAACCTTATATTTTTAGGAATAAAATAACAATTAATAATATAATATTTGATTTAAAAACTATTTTGTGTCAATTTTGACACTATTTGATATATGATTTTTGTGAAAGTCATAACAGAATTATATGTTCGAACCAAGTTAATTAAATCAACACTAATATATCATAGTAACCTAGAAAATTAGTGGAATTCATAAAAAGTCTCAAATTACATTTATTTTGGTGTTTATAACATCAATTATGTCAATATTTCATTAATAAGATAATTACTGCATCATCATTGTGTCATAAATAAAGTAAATTATTTAATGTCTAAAAATTACAAATAAAATACCATTATGTAGGAAATCTTCTTATCTTTATAATGAATATTTATAGTCGAATTTATCTTATGTATAACCCCATATTAAAAATGTTTTAGTAAATATACTTTGATTTTAACTCTCTTAACCCTTCTTTAAATAAATTAATAATAAATGTCCTAATCTAATCCAAGTGGGCCTAAATAGTCATATTATATTCATAAGGTTGTTTTTGGTCGAATTAAACTTATCCAATAGAATTAGGACATGTTTTAGGGTAATAGTAATATCATATTTACCCTTAGTTACCCTATTTACTATTAACCGCAGTAAAAAAAAGTAAAAAGTGACTATTCACCAAAAATTATTTTCATCTCATTGAACCACATTTTAGTCCTTGATATTAACCGTGTCTCTCGGATTTTCGAAATTCCATTCACAGAAGCGGTAAAATTAAGTTTTATGAAAAATTCAGTTTTTTAACTACCACTTAGTAGTTTCACTATTCATCAAAAATTGATGTTTTTCAGAACAATGCCAAAATTTCATCCTAAGCTATATTTCATATTTCGAATTCAAAAATGAAGTCCATTTTACCAAATTCATAACATAGAAGTTTCATTAATTAATTTTATAATTAAATCCCGCTGTTAAAACAAATAGCGTGTTTTTAAGAGATAATAAATATCAAAAGATTGAAACTTGTTTATAAGTGGTTTAAATGTGAAATTACATCCAATGACCGTTATTATATTAAATTGTAAAAATATATTCTAAATATACTTTAAAACCACTAAAATTAATAATTTATCACTATTAATTATTTCGATTGAAAAAGTTGTTTTTAATTAAAATTTAGTAATTTTCACTATTCATCAGAATATGAAAGTTATCTGAAAAGTACCAAAATTTCACCCTAAGCTAATTTCGATATTCCGAATCCAAAAATGAAGTCCATTTTGAAAAATAAAATTTACAAAATTTCAAAAAGTGGTTATTACTATTCATAACGGTTAGTTTTAATAATATTTTAATAGCATATCATTGTTTAGTAAAACTCGGTATTGCGTACTACACACGCTATCAAGGAAGGTCGTGATTGCGTGTAATGAAAGAAAAGTCAAGGATGCGTGTTGTGCAAGCTCCTTTTGGTGTAGCGTACAACACAAGACATTAATAATATTAAAAAGAATATTTTTCATAAAATCTCAGGCTGTTACATTCTACCCACCTTAAAATGAATTTCGCCCTCGAAATTCGTCGGGGTTATAAATGGTTAACTATTCGAAAGTTTCTTTAATAGAAACCCACATCGTAAAAGATAATACCAAAACTTGGCTTTAAAAACTAAAGTATGAAATGTAACGATTACCCAAATAAAATAATCACTAGGTTTCCACATAGATGAAAATATGGATATGGAAGAGAAATCTAACCATCATGTTCTGATGGAGAGTGGTAGAGAACATGGCTATGGAAAATCCAGTAATCACAAATCCATAGATTTGTGATGATATAAGGTACCAACTGATTCATCAGGTATAAGATCACTAGGACAACATTTTTGGTTTTCAAGATCATTTCCCTAAAGTTGAAGAATTTGAATTAGAATAAATACTTACTTTATTTTGGTACAATATCACTGTTGTTCGTGCCTTGAACAATTTCCACTTCATCTCTTAAATAAATGAAGTTGAATTTGTTATTCGTGAAGTGTTAGCAGATCATGTGATAGAATGACGGGTCATTCCATCTGTCTCAAACAAAAGGTTAGCAAAAATTATATACATAAGTCGATCTATAGTGAGATTAATCATATATGGTTCCTAAAATGGACTTATACTTCATATATCATACTACTTAATATAATAAAACTAGTTTCTACTAAATAGGGACTTCCTGTAGGCCAGTGGTAGGTGATAAAGGCCAGTCGCACTTCGGTTGTGAGTTCGATTCCCACAGCCTTGTCCGACGCGATGGGCTGTCGCCCGTCCTGCAGGTTGTCCTTTTTCTAAAGCTATTTTACTATAACATCCCATCAATAATACTAACCTATGTCCAACATAAACCATTCCAAACATTCAAAGGCCTTAATCTTGTACTCTCTTGAATACCCATTGAACCATAGTGAAAACTTGAATGCAGTTAAAAGTTAACACTTTCCATATACCAAAATCCTCAAAATTCTATATACTCAAACCATGATATCACTTAGTCCTTATATCAATCATGAGCTCATGAATACTGTTAAACATTTCATTTTCTCATTTTCCCTTCATTATGTGCATATCATCTTATTTCCAAAAATATCTCAATCACTTTGAATACCACATTAGACCAATACATAGATATTCCAATACTCCATGATACAACATTATTTTGGAATCCCATTACATAAACACTTAATCATTCCACCACATCGTTGTCATATTCAACATCGCCAATTGTGATCGCATGTGACTTCCCTTTGTCCTTTTCCATAAGTTGTTGCTCATGTCGATCATCACTAACCCTTGGATTAGGGCATTTATTGGCACAATGTCCCATCTCCTTGCACTTGAAGCATTGAAGTGTTGGTGGTGCATTCTCTGCAGTGTTTTCTTTATTCACATCATTAAAAACCCTTTTTCCATTACCTCGACACTCAACTGCTCGATGACCTTCTTTTCCACACTTAAAACATTTTCTAGTCCCTTTAAGACAATCTCCACCATGCTTCTTTCCACACTTTGAGCATAAGGAAACATTCATATTCTTTTCACCATTATTCTGAGAATTCTCCTTGAACTCCATCTTTCGTTTCTTGTCAAAACCATGAGATGGATATGTAACACCAACTTCCATTTCTACCTTGATAGCACAACGCACAATTTCTTCATAGCTACTAAAGTCTCTTATAGATAATAGCCTTCGAAGACTTGGTTTTAAGCCACTGAAAAATCGATCAACTTTACTTTCAGGTTGGATGATAATGCCAGATGCATACCTTGCAAGTCTTGTAAAATTCGCTTCGTATATACCAACAGATTCATCATCCTTTTGCTTTAGTTCAAGAAACTCATTTTCCATCTTTGTTCGAAGAATACGAGGGAAGTACTTACTGAAAAACAAGTTCTTGAACTCATCCCATTCCATGGACTCAATTTCATCTCATGGCCTCATATTCTTGATAAGATTCCACCATTGATCAGCTTCACCTTCCAAACGATATACTGCTAAGATGACTTTATCATGTTCAGAACATTGAAGAACTGAAAATATCTTTTCAGTGGTACTGATCCATTGTTCATCAACAAGTGGATCAGAAGACCCATTGAAAGAAGGTGGACGTTGCCTCATGAAGGACTCAATAGAATATTGTTCCCTTCTCTGTTCATTTGGAAGTCCAGAATGATTCATAGCTTGTGTAAGTATAGAAATAAGATTTTTCACTCTATATCCCATAACATTTGTTTGTTCAGGAGGGCAATCATTGCATTGTCCATTGCATTGATCAACACGGTTCCTTCGGGTTCCAGCCATCGTCTAAAACCCAAAAAGAATAGTGTGAGAGGCAAAAATCATGCTAGGGAAAACAACATTGTAAAGGGGGAGTATCCTCAATATCTAACTTCTTAGGTTAAATTCTAAGATCGTTACCGTAGTAATAGGACTGTATCCAATACGTATACTTATCCTTAGGGACATCCCTAGACAAACCTTATAAATATCTCTAGGTATTTCACTAAAGTTCTCGCATCCTAGTTTCCAAAGGTTGACTAAACCTTTCCTCTGATACCAACTGTAGAGACCCGAAGCTTGACGTACATGGATATTACATTACATTTGCGGAATACTTAGTACATAACAAAAACACACACACAAGGATCGTAATAGTTTAGTGACTTTGGAAACTCGGAACGTAATCTTCTAATCATGGTGAAAGATCTTCAATATCTCCCATAAAGATCTTCCCCTTTTTTTACCTAAAACCTTTCTTTATATCCTGGGGAAAAGAAAACATAAAAGGGTGAGCTCAAATGCTCAGTAAGGGTATAAAAAAGAAAAATCAATCACATCATATTCATAAGAACATAACTTTTGGAAATCTTAACCTGCAAAAGAGAGCATAATTTCATAACATGGGATAAATCATGGCAGTGAAATGTAATCACAATAATCATAACTTAAAACATGAAACTTTGTGGCATTCACACATAATCATAGAGAATCATTTCTTGTTAGTCAAGAATCATTGCCAAGACTATCTTAGTGGGAAAAGTCCCTTTCTGAATCGAGTAACCCTCGTTTCAGTCCTGTTTCACTGAACCGGTATGACCTACCATTCCAGCCGTGTCTATCTCATGAGATATGAAATCCTTACCCAATGCATTGGAGGGAGATATAGGTCCCACCCATCTTATAATGAATCCTTTCTTATGTGTGCCACATAATCATAAACCATACATCATAGCGTAACCCATGTAATAAAAATGGGATTCTTAAACAACATGACATCATAAAACAATTCATATAAGATAAAGGAATTCATAAAAAATATTCCATCACAACATGATCAAATCAATGTAATAATATGGATAAAAACAGAACCCTTTATTATCTTAGATGGAAAATAATTTTGATAAAACACTTGAACTCCATTCTTGAAGAAAATATACTTTCTTCTTCAAAAACATTTTTCCTTTCTTAACATGTCATATGACTTTAAAATAAAAGAAGTTTATTAAAAATAAACTTGAAAACTTGTAAAGGAATCTTCTTGGAAATAATGTTTTAAAAATCCATTCACGCCGTATAAGTTAAAAATAACATTCTCCTCGTACTTTTGTTGGAAAAGTCAAAAAGTACCTTATATGGTAACCAAAGGAAAGATTCCATTCATACAATGTGGTAAAAAGTAAATAAAGGGTAAAAATGCCTTTAAACATCCATGGAAGAATGGTAAACATTTTATGAAATCATTTTTAGAAATCATGGTCATGGATGATAAACATAACCCCAGTAAATACTTACGTATAAGCAATCTCAGATAAAAATGAGATTGAAACTTTATCCCTTACCTTAGGTCCGATTTGCTTCGTAAGTGTCCGAACCTCCTGTATAATGATTTAAATAATGTCATTAACTTATTAAAGAATCATAATCATTGTTATCATATCATATATGGTTCACTTATGACTTTATATTACCCGTTCTTTTGTAAATTCATGTTAAAGTAGCGTTTTGGGTAAAATCATCTCATTTGTTGTTCGTGTTTTAACTTGTAATTATTCATATGATTACTTAGATAATGATTACTTAATTCCAGAATATAAAACATGATTTATATATAATATATATTAATAATATATATATATATATATATATATATATAATATATCAGTAAATGAAAAGAAATACACCGTTCATGGAGACGGTAGACCGTTCGTACGCATGAACGCTGTTTTCGTTTACTTATTGAGTTGAATGGAATTAAGTAGATGACATACATATATATAAACATAAATCCAGTAGCTTTATAATGTCATATATTTCAGTATTATTGCTTATATATACTTTATAATCATTCTTAAATGGTTAACATGGAGAATGAATCTCATCGCGTCGTGGAGACGGTAGTCCGTACGTACGCACGAGCGATGATATCGTTCCCATGGTCGTGGAATTATGTTGAAGTGTTTGTATACTATTTCAGTATCAATATCACCTTATAATAATCATATATAGTTACTCATTACACCATTATACCCATCCTTGTAAGGTGATGATGGAAAATAGATTACACCACGGCGTGGAGACGGTATTCCGTACGTACGCACGCGCGGTGATTTCATTTTTCCGTAGGATGGATAGAAGGTGAATTAGGGTTGTTTAATATTTATAATAACATATCAGTATGTAAGTAATACTGATGTTATTACTTTATCATGAAACAACTAAAGAAGAAGAAGTTGAAGAAGAAAGAAATTGAAAAGATCGGTAATGGATATTACCTCTTCTTTGAAATGCCTCTTTGAATCCTCCACTTAGGGAACTAAGATTGGTCTTTGAAGAATACCAGGACCTCTAGGATTATTCTAGGGAAGTGGAGAAGGGATTTCGGCAGGGTTTGGCCGAGCTTGAGTGCTCAAATTGGTGTGAGGAGGAGGGGGAGGAGGTGTCCTTTTATAAGGGAGGAGAGGGGCACCTTAGGAATATCTCAAAATATTATTTTATATTAAAGTCAAAATCGGTTTATAATGGTTCCAAAGGGTCTTATTTCGAAGCTAAAGTGGGGATGGGTCTAAATCCTATCATCCAATAGGATTTAGACAAGTTTAGGGTATTATTTTAACCTTATCAATTAGATTTAACTCTAAGTTAAATAATTTAACTTTTACCGTGTCTTTTTGTTTTCTTTCACTATATGGTTAATACACTTACTATAACATGCCAAACGAACCCCAAATTGTATATTATTAATACATATATCCTTATCTAAGTCATTTGGCCGAACCTTAGATTTTTAGGAATAAAATAACAATTAATAATATAATATTTGATTTAAAAACTATTTTGTGTCAATTTTGACACTATTTGATATATGATTTTTGTGAAAGTCATAACAGAATTATATGTTCGAACCAAGTTAATTAAATCAACACTAATATATCATAGTAACCTAGAAATTAGTGGAATTCATAAAAAGTCTCAAATTACATTTATTTTGGTGTTTATAACATCAATTATGTCAATATTTCATTAATAAGATAATTACTGCATCATCATTGTGTCATAAATAAATTAAATTATTTAATGTCTAAAAATTACAAATAAAATACCATTATGTAGGAAATCTTTTTATATTTATAATGAATATTTATAGTCGAATTTATCTTATGTATAACCCCATATTAAAAATGTTTTAGTAAATAAACTTTGATTTTAACTCTCTTAACCCTTCTTTAAATAAATTAATAATAAATGTCCTAATCTAATACAAGTGGGCCTAAATGGTCATATTATATTCATAAGGTTGTTTTTGGTCGAATTACACTTTTCCAATAGAATTAGGACATGTGTTAGGGTAATAGTAATATCATATTTACCCTTAGTTACCCTATTTACTATTAACCGCGGTAAAAAAAAGTAAAAAGTGACTATTCACCAAAAATTATTTTCATCTCATTGAACCACATTTTAGTCCTTGATATTAACCGTGTCTCTCGGATTTTCGAAATTCCATTCACAGAAGCGGTAAAATTAAGTTTTATGAAAAATTCAGTTTTTTAACTACCACTTAGTAGTTTCACTATTCATCAAAAATTGATGTTTTTCAGAACAATGCCAAAATTTCATCCTAAGCTATATTTCATATTCCGAATTCAAAAATGAAGTCTATTTTACCAAATTCATAACATAGAAGTTGCATTAATTAATTTTATAATTAAATCCCGCTGTTAAAACAAATAGCGTGTTTTTAAGAGATAATAAATATCAAAAGATTGAAACTTGTTTATAAGTGGTTTAAATGTGAAATTACATCCAATGACCATTATTGTATTAAATTGTAAAAATATATTCTAAATATACTTTAAAACCACTAAAATTAATAATTTATCACTATTAATTATTTCGATTGAAAAAGTTGTTTTTAATTAAAATTTAGTAATTTTCACTATTCATCAGAATATGAAAGTTATCCGAAAAGTACCAAAATTTTACCCTAAGCTAATTTCGATATTCCGAATCCAAAAATGAAGTCCATTTTGAAAAATAGAATTTAAAAAATTTCAAAAAGTGGTTATTACTATTCATAACGGTTAGTTTTAATAATATTTTAATAGCATATCGTTGTTTAGTAAAACTCGGTATTGCGTACTACACACGCTATCAAGGAAGGTCGTGATTGCGTGTAATGAAAGGCAAGTCAAGGATGCGTGTTGTGCAAGCTCCTTTTGGTGTAGCGTACAACACAAGACATTAATAATATTAAAAAGAATATTTTTCATAAAATCTCGGGCTGTTACAACCACAAAATGAATAAAAAAATACCCTGAATATAAAGAGAATAATGATAATATATATATCAAATTTTAGTACAAAATACACCACATCCAATAAATAAGTGGTGAACAATGGAAATCTCACAGAATTATAAGTGAGGTAAGATACCCCTTACCTCAAGTCCGACTTGTCTTGTATGTTCCTTGTTCATAGTGAATAATAAACATAAGTTAATTTCTACTTTATTAAGAAATTTTTTCAAGTTTATTATTAATTTTATATAACTTATTACCTTGCTATAAAAATTATTTAATTATTTGAGTTCATATTGGATATTTTAACGATGTTCGGAAGTTGTGTAAAAAATGAACTTGTTATAATTACAATTTTTCCATGTGGTCAAAAGTCCATAATCTATAGAAAAATATACATGATTTAGATATCATATATATATATATATATATCTATTTATAACTGTACATAACATTTGGAGACAAGAGATGAAATGTACCGTTCATGGAGACGGTAAGCCGTACGTACGCATGAACGCTACTTTCATTTATATTTTGTATTTTAATGGAATTAAAAAATAATTATACATAGGTATATTATAATTAAAGTATAATATAATATATATTATCATTAACTACATCCTTTATATGTCCCACATAAGGCATTAATGAGTCATATCATATTGAGGGGGCGGTAGTCCGCACTTCCTCAATGAAATTATCGCGTTTTACCAATAATGGAAACCATAAAATAATGATATAAATGGAAAATAATGAAGAATAAATAAAAAATAAACATAATATATATATCATATATAAATACAGTTCCATCTTAATGGCCACCATGAGAGGTGGTAGGAGATAATCGAATAATCATCACTTCGTGAGGCGTTAGATTACCATCCATAGAAATAATATGTTTTTCACCCATTAGATGGAGGTGTGTGTAAGTGTAGTTATAATCCTTCTCATAAAAACATACTAGTATATTAAGGATACTAGTTATATTGTAAAAGAATGTAATAAAAAGTGTTCAGGGGGTTGGATAAGTAAAATAAAAAAAATAAAACAAAATAATTTAAGAGAAAGCGTTACCTTTAATTTGGGTAACTTCCTTTGGTTTGAACCAAATGGACTTCTTGAAGTGCCTTCAGCCTAAGGTAATGCTTCTAGGAGGAATATTTGGATCTTGAGAGATTTTATTGGTAGGGGTTGGATGAGCCAAGGGGCTTGAGAGGTATGTGGAATGAGTTAGAAGTGGTGTCTTTTTATAAGTTGGAGGAGGGGCTCTTTAGGAAAGTGTGAAAATATTATTTTATTATATAGTGATATTCGGTTTCTAAAGGTCAAAAACTAATTAAAGTTTAAGATAAGATGACTCATGGTCGAAATAAAATCATCCAATAATAATTTTACAGTTTAGGGATATTATTTTAATATTAATAATCATATTTATTTAAATCATTTATCAATGTGGTAAATACTACATCATTATTGTATCATAAATAATTTACTATATTTGATGTCTAAAAATTATATAAAAAATTACCATAATGAATGAGATATTTTTATCTTTCCATTGAATATTTATAATCGAAAATATGACTTATATATTTTGGCCTTTACTTTTAAGTTAATTTAAATAAAGTTTCATTATCATTCCTAAGTGGCTCCATGGGGTCCAAAAATTGACGCAACGATGCCCATGGTCAGCCATGAATCAGCCAATAATGTTAGGACAATTGTTAAGGTAATTTTATATTTTTATAATATCCTTTTTACCATGAATTACCCTATTTACCTTTAATCACGGTAAATAAAAGTCAAAAGATACTATTCACTAAAAATTATTTTCATCTTATTAAACCACATTTTATTTACTAATAACAACCACGTATCTCAGACTTTTGAAATTCAATTCACAGAAGTGGTAAAATTTCATTTAAATGAAAAAGTCGGATTTTTAACTACTACATAGTGGTTTCACTATTCATTGAAAATTGAAGTTTTTCAGAAAAATACCTAAAAATCAGCCTATGATATATTTGATATTCTAAATTCAAAAATTATGTCTATTTTAAGAAATTAAAAACCTAGAAGTTGGATTAATTTATTTAAAATTAATTCCCGTTGTCAAAACAAATATCGTGTTTTTAAGAAACAATAACTATCAAAAGATTGACACTTGTTAATGTATAATTTCAAAGTGAAATTAATTACAATGACCAAAATTGGATTGAATGGTAAAAATATAATCTAATTAAACTTAAAAACCAATTTAAAATATAATCTAACCTTATAAATAAATTAGATTAAAAGGTAGTTTTGAATTAAAATACAGTATTTGTCACTATTCATAAAAAATGATTATTTTTAGAAAAATACCTAAATTCCATATAAAGTAAATTTTGATGTTTTGATTTTAAAAAATAATTTTATTGTTTCAAATTGAATATGTAAAAGGGCCAGATATTGGATTCCAAAAGGGTTCGCCATTAAAATGTGATAAAATTGATTTTTTTTGAAAAATAAATTTTTTATCAGAAAAATTGAATTTGTTCTTATAATATTACTAAGAAACACATAATACATCAGTTTAAATTATATGGAGTATATAAAATTTAAAATCCAGTTAATACTATTTATAACCGCTTTTGAATGGCTAGTTTGGTAAGTCGTGATGCACTCGAACTCGGTGTTGCGTGTAGCGTAAGCTATTGAATTTAAAGAAAATAACATACTATGAAATTTTGGGGTGTTACAATATATGTATGATAAAATTTTAAAAATTTTGGAATCATTATTCACATATGCTGAAATATAATAAAACAAAACAAGTTCATTGGGAGTGAAATCGCTCAAAATAATCCAAGTGTTTATCATTAATGATTTATCTAATTATTCATCCTCACCCAAAATAACCAAATGACTTATATAATCACTTAAACTTCTATATGAGAATTAATTACTTATAATTTAATTTTTTTACTACAATTTATATTTTACATGAACTTCTGTACTCTTTTATAACCAATTCAATCATGAAAATTAAGAAAACAAGCGCTCATGAACGATAAAATTGAACATTATAAATCATCAAAAGGAAATAAAAGAACTAAATAATATTATAGTAAATCAATTACATGTATAAAAGGTTATATAATTACTTATTAATGAATCTAATTTCATTATTAAGGACATTAAAATCAAGTTTGGAACCATTTTGATGATAAGGTAAGCGATTCTACCAGAACCTCCATTATTCCTTTAGGTTTCTCTTCCACTCCTTTTACCAAAATTAAATTAAATTAAATTTTTATTTAAATCTAATAAAAAACATGTATATGTTCCAAGAACATGTATCTAGATATTTTTATCCTCATTATTTTGGGATATACATGTTTTAAGTTGTTCCATTTTCAATAATTCATGATAACAAGATGTTTCAAGGGATGTTCCCAAATTCTTACCCATTTTTAGGTGCACTCCATAACCTATTTTAGAATAAAATTATTTTTATAAAACCACTCATTTGATTATGAAAACATTCTTGGGTAACTTATGGTTTTATATAAATTATTATTCCTTATGCATTTTAAATGATCTTTGATATTTTTCTTAAACCACACTAAAATGTTTTAATTCTAATGTTTCTTAAATACTCTTTTCCCATGTTATAACATCAGATTGACATAACCTATCATGATATAATCCAATTATCCTTTATTAATTTCGATAAATTATTTATTCCCTTTCTTTGATAGACACTTTTATATTATGCCCGTTTATTATGATTTGTGACAAGATTAAGATACCTACTTCTTTCTATGGGTAGACCTTATATTTTAGTTTTATTCCTGACATATGTTCATTTATATGGCTCAAATATTCAAAAACATGTTATTATGGGCGAACCCATATAGTGATCCAATGCATTAGGTAATATTTAGTCTCATGAGATGTTATGTGCAACAATTTTGGTGGTTTGCCTTGACTCATGCTCCATGTGAAACGGTCTTGGTGGTTAGCCTTGACTCAAGCTCCTTGATGTGAAAAAATCCTTGAATCATGCTCCTCTATGTGTGATGAGACTTTACTCATGATAAAGTAATATTTTATAGTGCTTCCTCATTACTATAAATCCATGGTTATAAGATCCCATGAACTATCTGTTAAGACTACCTTTGTTCCATGACATTTTATAACATTATGTTATGCCTTCTCACTAATGTGCTAAGCTTTATTCTTATGTTTATTCCCTTGCTGATATTTTTACCTCATTCCTTTTTTCATGTTATCACTAGGTTATCCTATGCATATTTAATGTCTCAAAGGAAGTTAATATAACTTAATGGATGATAAATAAATATATTTTTTTAATTGTTTCATATTTTAAGTTTTATGTACATAGTCTGCCAAGACACTAGAGTTTACAATCATTGTCTTATAATATGTTGTTTATTTATTCCTAAAATCATGTATTGATATGTATAAAATTCTAGGGTCACTATCATTGGTATCAAATGAAGGGTCTATTTTTTGGATATTTAGAATAGAGAACTTTAGTAAGAACCTTAGGGATAATACTAAGTCTAAGAAAACATACATAAATTGTGGTATGTATAGAGTAAGTGGATTATCAAGAAAATACATCCCTATCTGGATACTACAAGTGGAAATTTTACTAGAATATATGTACCTAGGAGTAACAATGCTCACAAGGTGTTCTGGGCCTGAACCTGGGTAACCTGGTACACAAAAACGTGCCTTACTACGCACCTGTTTTGACAATCCCTGGGGATATTCTTTGGTATATTAATAAGCTCATTAAGAACCATTATTAATGGGAAAAAATACCATAGGAATATATTTTAGGAAAAAAAATTATGGATAACTTATATTTAAACCTAGTTAATCACAAGTTGGGATATACCTTTCTTTTAAGAGTTTATCCTTTTATATTTAATGTTTCATTTTTATGATTATTAGTTATGTATTAAATCCCTCTAATTGAAATTAATTTTTCTTAGTTAATGGATGGAAAGAGAAGAAAGCGTTCCAATAATCAATGAGATAGGTAATTTGATGACTGTCCTAATGAAATTCAAAATATAATGGTAATGGGTGCTCAAACCATTATGAGAGTACTTGCTTATCTGGATCAAGTTTTTTAAACAAATTGAATCATACAGAACACCCTTCTTATCCAAGGAAAGAGAAATATAGAATCAAATCCTTCATGTGGAAAAATGCCTCCCATATTTAGGGGATCTTCTAATATCCTCAACATGTAAGAATTGATTAGCTCCATTGAAAAGACATTATTTGTCCTCTAGTGCCCAGAAGAAGAGAAAGGTGTGCTGGAGGTCTATCATTTTGATAGGGAAGCTGATCAATGGTGGGAACTAATCAGGAACACAAATTTCACTGAGGAAACTGATTCCATGGAATGAGAAGATTTCATGGAAATATTTTTCAATTAATATTTTCCTCAAACCGTTTGTCTCAAAATGGAAATGGAATTCCTCATAATTAAGAAAATAGAAGATGAGTCTATCTGGGTGTATGAAGACAACTTTACAAGGCTTGCAAGTTATTCCTTCATCTTTGTCATGAAAACTGAAAGAAAGGTGGATCACTTCTTTAAAAGAATGAAGTTGAGTCTATGAAATTAATTTGCGATTTGAGAATTTGATAGGTACAAGGAGATTTTTTGTTATGTCATGATGGTTGAAAATGGAAATCAGAGACTCTCAGTGGTCTCATGGGACCGATTGAAAAAGGAAGAAAATGGATTATTACATGGATGGTTCAGAAAATAAATCCCATGATGGAAAGAAGACTGAATATCCCAAATGTAAAATTTTTGGGAATAAGCATCCTGGGAAATGTTTAAAGGGAACTAGTAAATGCTTCAAATGTTGAATAATGGAATAATTTGGATAAGAAAAGCTAAAGTGATATGAATAATTCCATTAATGTTGAGTATTAAAGGAAGTTTCAGATCAACAATCATCCTGTAGTGCATTGTTTTAACTACAAGCAGCATAGGAAGTTTTCAAATCGATTCCCTAAGAACAGGGTTGTGAGAGGCAATCAACAACAACCTCCATGAAAACAAGGAAGGGAATATTATATCAATACTACTAATGTGGAGTCGGAAAACAATGTGGTGATTGGTATTCTGGTTATCCATTCCAGAATACAGAACGTACTATTTGATTCTGGTTCTATTCATTCTTTCATATCTTGCTAGTATAGTAGAACTACTCAATCACCACCTCAAAATTTGGAAGTTAAGTTATTTTTGAGAATAAAAAATGGGGAAATTATTGCATCCAAATTATATAACTCTTCTCTAGTTAACGTTTTTGGATTGAACCATCCATAAAATCTTATCATAATCTCTTTAGTGTAGTTTTATTCTATATTGGTAATAGATTGACTATCTATATACAAAGACAACATCGACTGTCTGGAAAGGGAGATCACTCTTCAAATCCCAAAGCATTCTTCAATTAAATATAAGTGTAAGGTGGAGGATGAATCTACATTAAAATCATTGTCATAACTGTGGATACTTCTACCTTATGAGCAATAATATATAGCTCAAATTATTAAGACAATGGAGAGAATGATGCTCTAAGAAATGCCCATCATGAGTGATTACATTGATGTTTTCCATCAAGTGTTTCTTGATATTCCTCTTTATCGAGAGGTTGATTTCTCAATTGAGATTATTCCTAGATATCTACTTATATCAAAGACACCTGATAGAATGGACACCATTGAGCTGGAAGAGCTAAATAAGAAGATACAGGAAAATCTTGAGATGGGTTTTATATAACTGAGTACTTCAATATGGGGTGCATTGGTCCTCTTTGTTAAGAAGAATGATGGATCAATGCACATATGAATTGATTATCGTGAGCTTAATAAAATCACAATAAAGAAAAGTATCCCCTCTCATGGATAGATTAATTGTTCAATCATCTTTGTGGGGATAGTTATTTCTCAAAGGATGACCTTCAGTTGGGATATCAACAACTAAAGGTGAGGAAGAAATATATTCCCTTTTCTGCCTTTCAAACGATGTATAGAAACTATGAGTTCATAGAGATGCACTTTTTTCTCACTAATTATCGAGAAATTTTCATGGATTTAATGAATATAGTCTTTAGGGATTACCTCAACACATTTATCATAGTATATATCAATGATATTATGATATAGTCCAAGAGAAAGGAGAAATAAGAGGGAAATTTGAATACCATGTTGAGGACTTTGAGAAGGGAGAAACTATTGAAAAGTACAATAAATGTGAGTTCTAGAAGGAGGATGTATCATTTTTGGGTCATGTTATCACCAAAAAAGGGATATCTTGGGACCCTTTCAAGACAAAGGATATTGAAGAGTATACCATGCCAACATCTGTAACAGAGATAAATAGATTCTTTGGACAAGTTGGGTATTACCAATGATTTATGAAGAACTTCTCTCAATAGTCAAACCAAAAAGAAAAGAAATCTTACACAGAAGGGAGTGGAGATTTTTTGGACTCAATAATGCTAGGAAAGCTTTAGGGAGCTCTAAAAGAGGTTTATCACTGTGCTAGTACTCACACTCCCGATAAGGGGAGAACTATTTGTGGTATACATTGATGCTTCTAAGAAGGTATTAGGTTGTGTACTTATGAAAAATGATAATGTGATATCCTACACCTCAAGGAAGTTGAAAATTCACAAGAAAAACTATCCTACACATGATCTGGAGTTGGAAGCTATGATCTTTGTGTTGAAATTTTTTTAGAATTATCTGTATGGGGAGAACTGTGATATATATTCTGATCACAAGAGTCTTAAATAAATATTCACATAGAAGGAGATTAATATGCACCATAAAATATAGTAAGAGCTTATCAAGGATTATGACTGCTCAATCCACTACAATCCTTGTAAGGAAAATAAAGTACTAGATGCTATAACTAGAATGGATCCTACATCTTTATCAAATATGAAACTTCAGAAGGATCCAATATTAGTATATTTGTAGATGATGGACATGGGAATTATTAAGGTAGAAACATCATCAATCCTTTCTCAAATGATTTCTTAACCATCACTCTTAGAGAAAATAAAGGATGCTCAAAGAAATGATGTGGAAATTCTAAAAAGATTAGAAGCTATTGGAAATGGGAAATCCTTTAAGTTTAATATGGATGAGGAAGGATTAAGAATATTTGGGTCATGATCATGTGTACCATTTAATCTAGAGATAAATAAAGATATTTTAAATGACGTATATAGCTTAACCTTCTCTATTCAAATAGGGAACACAAAGATGTATTGATATCTTTAAGAAAAATATTGGTGGGGAAATATAAAGAAGGATATTTCTAAATATATATCAAATTTCTGGTAGTTTAGTAAGTGAAGGATTAAGGGAAAAAGTCTAAAGGGTTGATGAATCCATTTCCCATAATAGTATAGAAATGGGAAAACATCTCCACGGATTGTTTCATTGGACTTCAAAAGACATCAAGAAGAAACAATAATATATGGGTTATTGTGGATTGTCTTAAAAGACAACCTTATTTGTCGTAATTCAAGAGGAATTCTCTTTGGATATAATTTCATGGATATACATCAAAGAAGCAGTAAGGGTTCTTGGAGTTCCATAATCAATTGTATCCGATCAAGATCCAAGATTCACCTTGAAGTTATGGAAAAGTGTCCAACATGATCTAAGAACTGATCTAAACTTCAATATGGACTATCATCCTAAAACTGATGGAAAATCTGAGCGAACTATTTAGACATTGGAAGACATGTTGAGAGCATGTTCTATAGACATCAACAGAGGGTAGGACCAATATCTACCACTGATTGAGTTCTCTTAAAATAATAGTTTACACTCTAGAATCCAAATGTCTCCATATGAATCTATTTATGGGAAAAGGTGTAAAACACCAGAATGCTGGGATGACGTCAGTGAGTGTAATATAGTAGGACCTGAAATGGTCGAAGAAATGGTGGAGAAGTTAAAAACTAACCAGCATCACATTAAAGAAGTTCAAAGTCAGTTGTGGAGTGATGGAGACAATCCTTGATGAAACCTCAAGTTTAAGGCCAGAGACATGGTATTCCTCTACATATCTCCATTAAATAGTATCATGAGATTTGGGAATAAAGGGAGGCTAAGTCTTAGGTACATCGTCCCATTCAAGATCCTTGTTCGTGTCGGAGCCATGGACTATCGACTAGCACTTCCACCAACATTGTCTCAAGTACATGATGTATTCCATGTATCCATCTTACAGAAGTACATACCAGATCCTTCAAAAGTACTGAATTCATAGGTTGTATAGTTGGATAATAATCTCTCTCATAAGGATCAGCCCATAATGATCTTGGATCATAGAGATAATGTTCTTCACATTAAAAAAACTCACTTAGTCAAAGTAATATTGCAGAATCATAAGTATAAAGAGGCAACATGTGAACCAGAAGAGGTGATGAAGGAAAATTACCCACACCTATTTTAATACTAGAATATAAAATGAAATTTTGAGGGTGAAATTTCATAAGTGCGGAAGAATGTAAAGAACCAATGTTTTATCAATGGAATTCCCTTCCTATAATTATTTCTTATGGTATAATCACATAATATTACATATAGAACACAATAAAAACATTATAAATGAAGAATGAGTGAAATAAAAAGAATCTCTAGAAGTTAAGGAACACATATTGATGAAATAATAATTTGACATTTGGAATAGTAATGCGAACCATATAATATTAAACAGACCAATATAATATTAACCACACCAATGGTAGTATAAATAAACTTTATCCATCTTATAAGTGTCAGTATGATATAATTATACCATAGTATAAGTAAATAAATATTTTAAAACATTTAATTAAGTGTTGGTATTTTTATGAGTCATGTATATTTAATTACAATTTTAGGTTTAATTTAATAAATTAAAGGAATTTTGTTTCACAAAATGTATTCATGAAATAACAATTTGATTTATTATGATTATAAGTTAATTTTATGAGATGTTATTTAATTTTTCAATGTGTTACAAAAGCGGTGTTATTTTTAAAATATATATTTTCAATTAAATTATTTTTGGTCGGAGTAGAGTACTCAAGAGGGGGGGAGTGAATTGAGTACCTATTAAAATTTATGTAAAACTATTTTCTTAAAAATATTCCCCAATAAAAATGAATACACCCTAGTTAATCAAGGTAATCTGTTTATAAAAGTTGAAATGTTCCAATAAACTCTAAAAATATTGATTAATTATCCATAATATCAATATGAGATATTGATAATACTTTTAAAGTTATTCTAATAAATAAAAATAGTTATAACTTTTATCCAAGACTATAAAACAGAGTAAAATATAGTGTTTTATGAAATATACAACAAAGCAGAGAAAAACCAAATTTAAAGACGTCGAAGATAAAACAAGTGGTTCAATCTCAAGCCAAAACCTAATACACTCCACTTAGTGAACACCTGCCTCTAAGAAGTTTATATTAATAAATGTGGTCCCCACCCTGGATCGGGATAAACAATAGTGTATTGGACTATCTAGGTCACCCAACCTCTTCCACTATTCTTCATGGGCTTAAACTACCAGGTCACACAAGGACCTCTTCCACACTTATTCATGGGAGTAAACATATGTAAAAAGATATGATAGTAAGGATATATTGTATCCTTTAGTTAGTATAGGAGATAGTGTGTGTTTTAATAAAGACACAAAAAAATTTCTCAAAACCTAAAAATTGTAGAAAATAGAGAAATGATTATGAGAAAAGGTTAGAAGTGCTCAAAGTTATGCAGATCTGGACTTGTAGGATGAAGCAGATTCAAGTATCGAGTCCTCATATGAAAAATATTGTCTCATAAGTCTTCTAGTTCTATGGTGTAAGCTGTCTAGCTCATGTTACTCTTAGAGTTGGTACTGAAAAGATATTTTTGTCTCTAATATACAGTAGTTCAGCCTTTGGAATCGAGATTTCTTCCTGTGTTCTTTAGTAATATCTATTTGCATGTATCTGTTCTATTTTCAAATGCTCACTCTACTCCTCGTATTATTCCAGTGCCATGTAGTTATTTTTATTTTAGAGTGCATGTGTTAGAGCTGACATGATTCATGTATTCTGAACCTCGTACCTCTTACTATCAAGTGACATGTCTAAAAAGAAACATTAATTATGTTAGTGCCTTTAAATGACTCAAATATGACTATTAGAAATTAAATTAAAAACGAAAAAACAGATTAAAGAATAGGGTCATAGTCTTTCTAGAAATGGTTTCACTTGGAAATGGTGTCACCACGAAACAATGAATTCTTCTTTGCAATTTATCGGTGAGATAGTCATGATGGCATAGTTGTACTGAGATCAGGAACTGGTAGCACAAATGCGGTGTTAGAATCACAGTGTTTGGTGCTTTTCCAAGCTTTGAACGGTGTCTTAGTGATGGTAGCAAGGAACAAGTGTCACATGCTTCTTGATATTTGAGATTGGTTACGGTGTTATGGTCACATAGATTGCATTATGGTGTCTAGTTCATGGTGTCTATATTACAATGTCTTGCTCATGGTGTCTAGATTATGTAGTATGGGTCCTTTGCGAGAAAACCATAACCGATGGCAGACTCATAGTTTCTCAGACTTATCCAAATATCTGTAAAAATTCTTAAGCAATAATACTCATAGAATTAATTAGACTTAATCATTGATATAATAAATCATTATAGAACAAACTTCAATATAGTCTATAATAATCAAACAAGATTTATAGGATTTATGATCACTAAAACATGATTAAAACATGAGGAGTCCAACAATTATTATTTGTGTTAATAATAAAATTTCTAATATATATAAAATTATCATTAAAAAATGGATTTCATATTTGAATTATTCATGTCAAAAAATGATTAGGGTGAATTTTTTGTGATTTTTCTAAAATACATGATTTTTTGTGAATAGTAAAATACAACAATTTATAGTATAAATACATTTTAATTTAAATAATTTATTAATTGAGTCATGGAAAATTTAAGCACCATTGGCTCAAACTAAAATTATCTAATTACTATTTTAGGTCTCAATAATCAATATTATTGCATTTTTGAGGAAAATAATAAACCAATGAATTAAATATTGAAAAAACACCCCTCTCCTCCACTATAAATACCACCCCTTCCCCTCACACCTCTCAAGCCTTGTGACTTATCCAAATTCTTATCAAATATCTTCCAAAGACCATACCAACATATATGAGATATTTTTCACATGAGAAGACCAAAACCTCTTTCTTAAAGAGGCTATCATGTAGGATTAATCGAATAAGTAAATTCCTCTTTCTGTTTCTTTTATTTTTCTTTAATGATATTTATTTTATTCTAATATCCTCAACTCCCCTCATCTATATGGTATGATAAATCTAGTAACATATATATAATTTAATTTTGTAATGCTAATGGAATAATTCTTCATCATCTCTCTTTCCCCTCCTTTTATACTAAAAAGGAAAACACCATTTCAGAAGTGTTAATTTATTGGATTCAAGGACGATGGGTTTTCAATTTCTGTCACTATATTCAAGGATGTTCATGAAACCATTTTTATGGTTGAAAAAAATAATAATACATTTATTATATCTTATTTAATTTTATAAAAAAATTATACACAAATGATGTAAAATAATAAAACCTAAAAATTTTGTTGTGAGCGAAACTACTAAAAATAATCCAAGCATTTATCATTAAAGATTTATCCAATGATTCATCCTAACCAAAAACAACCAAATGAATTATATGATAAATTAACCTTATTTATTATCATCAATTACTATAACTTCAATTCCTTACTTCAATTTACATTTTATATAATCTTACATACTCTTTTAATAAGTGAATCGATCATGAAATTTAAGAAAACAAGCACTCACTAACGATAAAATTGAACATTATAACTCATGAAGAGGGTATAAAAGAAATAAATAAAATTATAATAAATCAATTAAACATATAAAAGGTTATAGAATTATTTATTTATGAATGTAATTTTGTTATTCTGGACATTAGTATTAATTGGAGAACCGTTTCAATGATAAGGTAAGGGATTCTACCTAAACCTCCATTATTCCTGAAGGTTTCTCTTATTCTCATTTTACCCAAAAGAAGTTCTCTTTTCATATTATGTAAATATTATAAATAATATGTAAATTTTCTAGACTCATGTTTCGTGTTATTTTTATCATCCTTCTTCAAGGATATACATGTTTTTAAGTGGTTCCCTTCGTAACACTTCTCGATCAATCAACCGTTTCAAGGGAACTTCTCAAATTCTTACCCATTTAAAAGTAAAATACCTAACCTATTTTAAGATACCATTATTTTTATAAAAGAAATCATTTTATTTTAAAAACCCACTTGTGTAACTTCTGGTTTTATATAAAATATTATTCCTTTTTAGATTTTAAATGATCTTGGATATTTTCCTTAAACCGCACTAAAATGTTTTAATTCTAAAGTTTCTTAAATACACTTTTCATATGTTATCACTTAAATTTCACATCACCTATCATGATATATTCTTATTATCATTTATTAATTTCTATCTATTATTTAATCCCTTATTTCATGGACACATTTATATTATACCCATTTATTACGATTTATGTAATGATTAAGATACTTGCTTCATTCCTTGATTAAAAATTATGTTTTTGTTTGATTCCTTGTGTATAGTAATTTATGTCGCACACGTATTCAAGAAAATTTTATAATGGGTGAACCTAGATTGTGCCCTAATGTATTGGGTTGTGTTTAGTTTTATGAGATTTTATATGTAATGACCTTGGTGGTTAGCATTAACTTGTGCTCCATATGAAACGATCTTGGTGGTTAGCCTTGAATCGTGCTCCTCAATGTGAAATGAGCATTGAATTGTGATCCTCAAGGTGATATAATCTCTTAATTGTGATAATTTAATGTTTTATGGTTCTACCACATTACTATGATTCTTTTATTATAAGATCCCATGATCTATATGTTAATATTATTTTTATTCGATGCCTTTTTATATTCTTATGTTATGCCTTCTAACCCATGTAGTAAGATTTATTCTTATACTTATTTTCTTGATGGTATTTTTTTCTCATCACTTTTTTCATGTTATCCAAAGCTTATCCTATGTAGATTTAAGGGATCAACGGATGTTACTATCTCTTAATGTATGATTAAAAAATAAACGTTCTATTTTTTTCCCACGTTTTAAGTTTTATGTACCTAGTCTTCCAAGACACTAGACTTTATGATACTTTGCTTGTAATATGTTGTTTTATTATGACTAAAATCGTGTATTGATATCTATAAAAGGTTAGGGTCACTACATTTGGTATCAAAGTAATGTTCTAGTTATTTTTTTGAGATTAGAAATAGAGAACTTTAGTAATAACCATAGGGATAAGACTAAGTCTAAGAGAACATCCATAAATTGTAGTAAGTATATAGTAAGTGGTTTATCAAGAAAATGAATCCCTTTCTAGATAATAAAAGTGGAAATGGTTCTGGAATAGATAGAACTTGGGGTAAAAACTCCGAAATGATGTTCCAGTCTTGACTCTCGGTAACCCGATACATGACAACGAGCCTTACTGCGCACCTAGTTTGACACTCATAGGAGATATGATTTGGAAAACTATTAAGCTTCTTAAGAACCATTATTAATGGAATAAAAAAATATAATAGGAATATATGTTAGGAATCAAATCATGTATAACATATATTGAAACCTAGGGAATAACAAGTTCGGATATAAATTTCCATTAAGAGTTTATCCTTTTATGTTTAATGTTTTCAACGCTTATTAGTTAAGTATTCAACCCACCAAATTGAACTTTATGTTTCTTAGTTAATGGATTGAAATTGAAGAACACATTCCAACAATCAATGTGATAGGGAATGTGATGATTTCCCTAATGAAATTTCAAGTATGATGGGATCAGGTACTCTAAACTTTATGAAAGTTCTTACTCAGGTGGATCGAGTTATGAATAATAACATGAATCATGTGCAACACCCTCCTTTCTAAGGAAAGAGAAAGTTTCCATAAAATACTTCTTGCAGAGAAGGCCTCCCATGTTTAAGGGATCCTTTGATCCCCTCCTCAGGAAACAATGAATTAAATCCATTGAAAAGATATTCTATATTGTTTTGATGGGGAAGATGATCAGTGGTGGACACTGATCAAGAACACAAAGTCCAAGGGAGAAATTGATTCCATGGAATGTGATGATTTCCAAAAAATAATTTTCAAAAAATATTTTCCAAAAACCCTCCATCTCAATATGAAAATGGAATTACTTATTTATAAGAAAAAATAAGATGATTCTATCAGGTCGTATGAAGGAAAAATTTACAAGGATTTCAAGGAATGCATCAGGCTTTGTCATGAACATTGAAAGCAAGGTGGATCACTTCTTTAGTGGACTAAAGTCATGTTATGAAATGTATTGGTTATTTGAAACTTTTATAGTTATGAAGATATTGTACATTATGTATTTAAGGTTGAAATGAAGATCAAATACACCCGGTGTTATGATGGGCGCAATGAAAATATGATGAAAATAGAGTATAACATGGATGGATAATTAAACAAATCCCATGATAGAAAGAATATTGAACATCCAACATGTCAAAATTGTGGGAAGAAGTATTCTAGGATTTGTTTAAAGGGAACCAAGAAATGATTCATATATGGAAGAATGGGGAATATATCTAAGAACATCTAAAGGTATATGAATAATTCTACTAATGTGGTGGAATACATGAAGGTTCAAATCAACACTCAGCATATAGTGCATTGTTTTAACTACAATGAACATAAGAATTTTTCAAATCAATGCCCTATGCCCAGGGTTATCAGAGGAAATCAACAACAACCTACATGGAAACGAGGAAGGGTATATCATATCAGTACTAGTGATGTGGAGTTGGACAACGATGTAATGATAGGTAAACTAGTTAGTCATTCAATAATAGCAAACCTACTATTTGATTTTGGTTCTGTACATTCTGTTGCATATTTCAAGTTTAGTAGAACGTTTTAATCACCACATCAAAATTTTTATATTGAGTTATCTATGAGAATAGAAAATTCGGTAATTATTGCATCGAAAGTATATAAATCCTCCCTGGTTAAATTTTGTGGACAAAACCTCCCAAAAAATCTGTTCATAATTCATTTGGTGGAGTTTGATGCTAAATTGGGTGTAGATTTTCTATCTCTATACAAATACAACATCCACTCTTAGGAAAGGGAGATCACTCTTCACATCCTCAAACACCCTTAAAGTATATACAAGTGTATGGAGGAGGATTAATCTCCATTAAAATAGTTTTCTCAAGTGTGGATATTATTTCCTTATGAGCAAGAATATCAAACTCAAATGATTGAGACAAAGGATAGAATCATGCTAGAAGACATGCCCATTGCGAGGGATTACATTAATGTGTTCCCTAATGATTTGCATAGTCTTCCAAACGACTGAGAGGTTCAGTTTCCAATTGAGAAAATTCCTAGATCTCTCCCTATATCAAATACACCTTATAGAATTGCCACCATAGAACTGGAATAAATGAAGAATTAAATACAAGAGAATCTGGAGAAGGGGTTTATATGCCTGAGTGCTTCAAAATGGGGTGCAGAAATCCTATACTTTAAGAAGATTGATGAATCAATGCACCTATGCATTTATTATCATGAGATCAAAAAACTCTTGATAATGAAAAATAATCCAACACTAATGATAGATGAATTTTTCGATCAGCTATGAGGGGCTAGTTATTTTTCTACGGTGGTCCTTCGGTCAGGATATCACCAATTAAAGGTGGGTAAGGAATATATTACCAATACTAACTTTCAAATGATGTATGGATACTATGAGTTCATAGTGATTCCATTTTTTACTATATAATTCTCTATCAATCTACATGGATTTAGTGAATAGAGTCTTTAGGGATTACATTGACAAATTTTTGGTAGTATTTACCAATGATATTATGATATACTCCAAGAGAAAGGTGGAACATGTGGAGGATTTTAATATTGTGTTGAATACATTGTGAATGGAAAAATATATGCAAAGTACAATAAATGCGAGTTCAATATGGAGGAAGTATCATCTTAGGGAATGTTATCACCAGCAAAGGGAATGCTATGGAGGATTCCAAGATAAAGGCAATAGAAGAGTGGCCTATGAAAATATATATAACAGAGATCCATAGTTTCCTTGGTCTAACTAGATATTAACAATGATTTGTGAATAATTACTATTGATATTAAAACCTAATAACCAATCTGACATGAAAGTGAATGAACTTTTTCTGGACACAAGAAAGTGAGGAAAGCATTAAGGATCCCAGAAAGAGGCTTATCACTAAGCATGTTCCGACACTCATGAAAAGTGGAGAACTCTTTGTGGTATAAAGTGATGCTTAAAAAAAAGTCTTAGAATGTGTAATGATAAAAAATGATAAATTGATATCCTATGCCTCAAGGCGGTATAAAATTCATGAGAAAAACTATCATTCACATGATCTAGAGTCGGTAGTTGTGATCTTTGAGTTAAAAAATAGGGAAATATTATCTCGATGGGGGAGAAGTGTGAGATATTTACTCATCACAAGAGTCTCAAATATATATTCACAGAGAAGGAGATTAATATGAACTAGCGAAAATGTTTAGATCTCATCAAGGATTATGACTACTAAAACCACTACCTTCTTGGTAAGACAAATAAAGTAGTGGATGCTCTAAGTAGAAAGGATATTTCATCATTATCAATGATGGAAATTGATAAGGATCTAATATTATTTGATTTATAGAGGATGGACAAGGGAATCATTAAGATAGAAAATTCATCACTCCTTTCTCAAATGATTTCTCAATTATCCCTCTTGGACAAAATAATTGACGCTCAAAGAAAATATGTAGAAATTATAAAAAGGGTGGAAGCTATTAGAAATGGGAAATCCTCTATGTTCAAGATAGCTGATGAAGGATTCATAATATTTGGGTCACAATTATGTATACCATAAAATCTAGAGATAATTAAGGAGCTTCTAAATGATGCACATTGCTCAAACATATCTATTTAGGCAGGGAGCATAATGATGTATTGATATCTCCAAGAGAACTATTGGTGGGACAATATGAAGAAGAAGGTTGCTGAATATACATCAAAGTTCCTAGAATGTCAGAAAGTGAAGGACTAAAGGAAAAATTCTAAAGGGTTTAGGAAACCATTATTTATACCATTGTAGAAATGGGAAAACATGACCATGGACTTTGTCATTGGACTTACAATGAAATCTAGAGAAAATGATTCTATATGTGTTATTGTGGATCATATTACAAAGAAATATCAATTTTTTCAATTCAAGAGGACTTATATTTGGATTAACTTGCATGAATATACATCAAAGAAGTGGTAAATATGCATGGAGTACCACTATAAATTGTATCGGATCGAGATCCAAGATTCACCTCAAAGTTTTAGAAAAGTCTCCAACATGCTCTTAGCAATGAGCTGAACATCAGTATGACCTATCATTATCTAAACTGATAGAAAATATAAGAGATCTATTCAGACACTGGAATTCATGTTGAGAGTGTATTCTATGGACATCAAAGGAGGAAGGGACAAAAATCTCACTCAATTTGAGTTCTCTTACAACAATAGTTTCCACTCTAGAATCCAAATGCCTCTTTATTAAGACCTTTATGGGAAAAGGTGTAGAACACCATCATTATAGGTTGAAGTTAGTGAGAGTAAGCTACTAAGACCTAAAATGGTCAATGAAATTGGAGAAGGTAAAAGCCATTCAGTATCACATTAATGCAGCCCAACGTCGACAGGAGATTTATGTAGACAATCATCGATGGGACCTCGAGTGTCAAGTTAGAGACTTGGTAGTCCTCTGTATATATTCATGGAGGAGGATCATGAGATTTGGGAATAAGGGGAAGCAAAGTCCTAGGTACATTACCCCCTTTAAGATCCTTGATCATGTAGGAGTTGTGGCCTACATACTAGAACATCCACCAACCATGTCAAAAGTACATGATGTATTCCATGTAACCCTCTTAAGGAAATACATAGTAGATATGTCACATGTATGGAATTCATAGGTGGTACAATTGGAGAATGATCTCTCTTACAAGGAGAAATGAGTATAGAGCTTAGATCATAGAGATAAATTTCGGTGCAACAAGACTACTCACCTGGTTGAAATATTATAGAGGAACCATAAGTATTAATAGGAAACTTGGGAACCATAAGAGGTGATGAAGGATAAGTACCCACACCTGTTTTCTTCCTAGATTGTAAAACAAAATTTACATGGAAAAATTTCATAAGGGAGAAATAATGAAATGACCCAATGTTTTATCAATGGAATTCCCTTCTTATAATTATGTATTATAGTGTAATAAAATAATATTACTTGAAGAACACAGTAAAAACATTATAAATAAATAATGAGTGAAATTAAAGGTATCTCTTGAAGTTAAGGAACACATATTGATGAAATAATGACTTGACCTTTGGAATAGTAATGTGACCCTTATGAACAGTAAACTGACCAATTGAATAGTAACCTTAGCAATGGTAGTATAATTAAAATTTATTCATCTTATAAGTGTCAATATGATATAATTATATCATAGTACAAGTAAATAAATATTTTAAAATTATTAATTATGTGTTGGTATTTTTGTAATTCATGTATATTTAATTAAACTTTTATGGTTAATTTCATAAATTAAAATAAAATTTATTATCATAATATGTATTCATAAAATAATATTCTTCTGTCTCATGATTATAAGATAATTTTATGAGACCTTAATTAATTTTTCAAAGTGCTAGAAATGCATTTTTAATTTCAAAATTTGTATTTTTCAAGTAAATTATGATTTTAATTAAAAACAAAATTTATCATATTTAGATAATTATTTATAGAAAATGGAGTTACTTTTTGAATTCTACATGTAGAAAAATGGTTAGGGTGAATTTTTGGTCTTTTTCTGAAATACATGAATTTTTGGTGAATAGTAAAATATGGTAATTTACAGTATAAATACATTATAAGGTAAATACACTATTCATTGATTCATGGATGATGTAAGCACTATTGGGTCGAAATCACATGATATAATTACTAATTTTAGTCTCAATAGTCATCATTATTTCTTGTCTTGAGGAAAATAATAAACTAATGAATTAAATATTGAGAAAACACCCATATCCTCCACTATAAATACAACCCCTCGCCATCTCTTCCCCTCACACCTATAAAGCCTTGTTCCTTGTCAAATTTATGCTCATATCTCATCCCATGACCTTCCCCATGTCTAGGATCTCTTTTTCTCATCAAAATACCCAAACCTCTTCCCTGAGGAGGCTCTCGAGGAGGATAAATTCAGGAGGTAAATTCCTATTTCTGTTTATTTTATTTTCCATTCAAGATCTATCTTTCCCTTTTAATATCCTCACCTACACTCTTACAAATGGTATGATAACTATTAAAATTTAAATATAATGGACTATTTTTGTTATAGTGATATAATTTTTCATCATCTCTCTTTCCCCCTAATTTTATACTAAAAATTAAAACACCACCCGAGATGCGTTAATTTAATGCACACAAGGACGAAAAATTTAAATTTCTATTTCCATTTTCAAGGCTATTCATGAAACCATTTTTTATGGTTGAAAAAAAATAATATACGTATTATATCTTATTTATTATTCTAAAATCATTATACACACTTGATATAAAATAATAAAACAAAATAATCTCGTTCTAAGAAAAACTGCTCAAAATAATCCAAGCGTTTATCATTAAATATTTATCTAAAAATTCGTCATCACCCAAAATAACCAAATGAATTATATAATCACTTAACCTTATGTATGATCATTAATAAATTATAACTAAAATTCTGCACTTAAATATATATTTTACATGAACTTCCATACTCTTTTATAAGAGAGTCGATCAAGAAAATTTAGAAATCAAGCACCCACGAACAATAAAATTGAACATTATAACTCATCAAAAAGGCCTAAAAGAAATAAATAAAATTATAATAAAAAAATTAAATTTATAAAATGTCCTCAAATTATTTATTAATGAATCTAATTTTATTATTCATGATAATAATATCAAGTGTATAACTGTTTTGAATTTGAGGTAAGAGATTCTACCTGAACCTCCATTATTCCTTTGGGTTTCTCTTCCTCTCATTTTACCCAAATGAATTTATCTTTTAATTTTATTTAAATCTTCTAAATACTATTTACATGTTCCAAAATCATTTATCAAGATCTTTTCATCCTTATTCTTTAAGGATATACATGTTTTTAGGCGATTCCCTTCTCGATACTTCCTGACAAGCAAACAGTTTAAGGGAATTTCCTGAATTATTACCCATTTTCAAGTTCACTCCATAAAATGTTTTAAAATGAAAATAATTTTATAAAACCACTCATTTTATTATTTAAAACTTTTTGGTTCACTTCTTATTTTATATAAAAAATTATTTATTTCTTCATTTTAAATGATCTTTGATATTTTCCTTAAACAACAGTAAAATGTTTTAATTCTAAAGTTTTTTAAATACTCTTTTCACATGTTATCACTCAAGTTTTACATCACCTATCTTGATATATTACAATAATCCTTTACTAATGTCCATATATTAATTCATCCATTCTTTTATGGACACATCTATATTACGCCAACTTATTATGCTTTGTGACATGATTAAGATACATGCTTCTTTCTATGGGTAAACTTTATGTTTTTGTTTGATTTCTTATGTATGATAATCTATCTGGAACACATACTCATGAACATTTTATGATTGGTGAACCCAGATAGAACTCCAATGCATTGGGTAATGTTTAGTCTCATGAGACGTTATGTGCAACAATCTTGGTGATTATACTTGACCCGTTCTCCATGTGTAACTGTCTTAGTGGTTAGCCTTGAATCATGTTAATTTATGTGAAAAATACTTGAATCATGATATTATATGTGATATGAGCCTTGAATCATGATAAAGTAATGTTTTATGGTGATTACACATTACAATGATTCCATTATTTTAGGATCCCATGTTATATATATAAAGATTACTTATGTTACAATCCTTTTTATATCATTATGATAGGCCTTGTAATATATGTGATAAGATTTATTCTTATGTTTATTCGCATTCCGGGATTTTTAGCTCAAACCTTTGTTCATGTTATCCCTAGGTTATCCTAAGAAGTTATAAGGGCTCAAGGTAAGTTTGGTTCTCTTAATGGATGATAAATATTGAAATGTTTTATTTAGTACGACGTTTTAAGTTTTATATAGTTTGTCTTGTAATATGTTATTTAATTATGCCTAAAATCAAGTATTGATATGAGTAAAAGATGAGGGTCACTATAGTTCGTATCAGAGGCAAGGTCTAGTTATTTTTAGAGATAAAAAATATATCACTTTAGTAAGAACCATAGGAATAAGACCATGTCTAAGAAAACATCCATAAATTATAGTAAATATAGAGTAAGTGGTTTATCAAAAAATACATCTCTGTTTGGATACAACAAGTGGACCTTGTTTTGGAATATATGTACCTAGGAGCAACAACTCCAATAAGGTGTTCTGGGCCTAACTTGAGGTAATCATGTAATCGAAAATGGACCTTACTGGGCACTTGGTTTTACACTCCTAGGGGATATGCTTTGGTAAATTCATAAGATCATTAATAACCATTCTTAATGGAACAAGAGAAAAATACCATAGGAATATATGTTTGGAAACAAATCACGGATAACCTAGATTAAAACCTAGGTAATCACAAGTTAGGATATAATTTTACTTTAAGAGTATATCCTTTTATGTTTAATGTTTCTTTTTTTATTCTTATTATTTAAGTTTTCAAGCCCCCTAATTGAACTTTGTTTTTCTTAGTTAATGACTAGAAATAGAAGAACCCATGCCAACAATCAATGTGATATGAATTGTGATGATTACCCAAATTAAATCCCTTATATGATGGGAACATGTGCTCAATACTTTATGATAGTTCTTCCTCAACTGGATCAGGTTATGAATAATAAGTTGAATCATTTGGAATGCCCTCCTTATCCAAGGAAAGAGAAAGTATCCATCTAATTCATAATACAGAAAAGGCCTCCAATGTTTAGTGAATCTACTAATCCCCTCCTCACAGTATAATGGATTAACTCCATTGATAAGATATTCTCTATCCTCTAGTGCTTAGAAGAAGAGAAATTTGTGCCGGTGGTCTATCATTTTGATGGGGAAGCTGATCAGTGGTGGAAACTGATCAATAACACAAATTAAAAGGAGTAAATTGATTCCATGGAATGGGAATATTTTAGGAAAATATTTTTCAATAAATATTTTCCCCAAACCCTCCATCTCAAAATAGAAAGGGAATTACTTTGACTTAATAAAAAATAAGACGAGTCTATCGGGGTGTATGAAGAAAACATTACAAGGTTTGAATGGTATGCCACTGGCTTTATAATGAATACCAAAAGCAAGGTGGATCAATTCTTTAGCAGAATAAAGCTGAGTCTATGAAAAGTATTTGTGATCCAAAAATTTTACAGCTATGAGGAGATTTTTCATTGTACCCATAAGGTTGAAATAGAGATCAAACACTCTTAGTGTTCTATCGAGCCCAATGAAAAAATGAAAAAAGAGTATAAAATGGGTGGATCAGCAAACAAATCCCATGATTGAAAGAAGACAGAACATCCCACATGTCAAAATTGTGGGAAGAAGCATACTATGAAATATTTAATAGGAACTGAGAAATGCTCCAAATGTGTAAGAATAGGGAATCTAGCTACAAACTACCAAAGGGACATGAATAAGTCCACTAATGTAGAGGAATAATGGAATGTTCAGATCAACACTCAACCTATAGTTCATTGTTTGAACTACAAGGAACACAAACATTTTTCAAATCAGTGCCCTAATCCCAGGGTTGTTAGAGGAAATCAACAACAACCTCCAAGGAAACAATGATGGAAATATACCATCAGTACTACTAATATGGATCCAAAAAATGATGTGTTGATAGTTATGCTGGTTATTCATTCAATAATAGATAATGTACTATTTTATTATTGTTATATGAATTCTTTCATATCTTATAATTTTAGTAGAACTATTCAAACACAACCCCAAAATATGGATGTTGAGTTATCTGTGAGAACAAAAAATGTGGTAATTATTGCATCCAAATTATATAACCCTCACAAGTAAAATTTTGTGGACTGAGCCTCCCAAAAAATCTTATCATAATCCCTTTGGTAGAGATTGATGGCATATTTGGCATGGATTTTTTTATCACTATACAAATCCAACATCAACTTTCGGGAAAGGGAGATAAATCTTTACATCCCAAAGCATCCTAGAATTCTATACAAGTGAAAGGGGGAGGATGAATCTCATTTGGAATCATTGTCTCAAGTTTGGATACTACTGCCTTATGAGAAAGCATATCCAGATCAAATGATTGAGTCAAAGGATAGAATCATGCTCGAATACATACCCATTATAAGGTAATACACTAATGTTTTCCCTGAAGAGTTTCTTGGGCTTCCGAATTAATAATAGGTTGAGTTCTCAATTGATCTTATTATTGGATCTATACCTATATGAAATACAACTTATAGAATAGAAACTGTATCATTGGAAGAGATGAAGAAGCAATTGTAGGAGAATCTGGAGAAGAGTTTTATACACCTGAGTTCTTTACTATGGGACGCCCCAGTCCTCTTCATTAATAAGAAGGATGGATCAATGAACATCTTCATTTATTATTATGATCTCAATAAAATAATGATAAAGAAAAAGTATCCCATGCCATGAGTAGATTACTTGTTTGATCATCTATGTGGGGATACTTATTTCTCTAAGGTGGACCTTTGGTCAGGATATCACCAATTAAAGGTATGTAAGGAAGATATTCCCAAGACTACCTTATGAATGAGTTATGAACACTATGGGTTCATAGTGATTCCATTTAGACTTACTAATGATCCAAAAATGTTCTTGGATTTAATGAATAGATTCTTTAGGTATTACCTTGAAAAATTTCTCATAGTCTTTATTGGTGATATTCTAATATACTCCCAGAGAAAGGAGGAAAGTGAGGATAATTTAAATACTGTGTTGAAGACTTTCAAAAGGGAAAAACTGTATGAAAATAACAATAAATGTGATTTTTGGATGGAGAAAGTATCATTCTTTGGGCATGCTATCACCATAAAAGAGATATCTGTGGATCCTTCTAAGACAAATGTAATAAAAGAGTGGCCTAGGCCAATATATGTAATGAATTTCCATAGTTTACTTGGTCTAGATGGGTATTACCAATGATTTATGATGAACTTATCACAATTTTAGAAACCAATAACCAAGATGACATGGAAGCGAGTGGAGTTTTTATGGACTCGAGAATACGAGGAAAGCTTTAAGGAGCTCAAAAAGAGGCTTATCACTGTGCCGGTACTCACACTCCCGAATATGGGATAAAGTTTTATGGTATACAAAAATTCTTCAAATAAAGTCTTAGGATGTATACCGATTAAAAATGATAAACTGATAGACTACGCTTTCAGGAAATTAAAAATTCATGATTAAAACTATCCTACACATGATCAGGTGTTGGAAGATGTGATCTTTGCATTGAAAATTGGGCAGCATTATCTCTTTGTGGAGAAGTGTGAGATATATATTGATCACAAGAGTCTCAAATGTATATTCACATAGAAAGATCTTAATATGTGCCCGTGAAGATTGTAGAGGCCCGAAGCTTGATGTACATAGACATTACATTACTTTTGCGGAATACTTAATACATAACAAAAACAAACACACAAGGACCGTAATAGTTTAGTGTCTCTGCAAACTTGGAAAAAAATAATCTTATAATCATGTTGAAAGATCTTCAACATCTCCCATAAAGATCTTCCCCTTTTGTTTTTATTACCTAAAACCTTTCTTTATGTCCTGGGGAAAAGAGAACATATAAAGGGTAAGCTCAAATGCTCAGTAAGGGTAAGCATGGATAAAATAAAACAAATCATATACATTTGAACTTAAAAAAATGAACATAATGTTTAAACATCAAAATCTTTTGCAATGACATAAAACATGGCAGTACATAAGGCATAGATCATAAAGGAACATTAATAATGGTAAACTAGAATGGGAATAAAACATGTAATTGTGGCATCAATTAAGCACATGTAATGATTTCCATAGTAGCCAAGGCATTTCTGCCAAGACCATCTTAGTGGAAAACGTCCCTTACTGAACCAGGTTTACTTGCCGTTACAGCCCTGTATTACTGAACCTAATTTACTTTCCGTTCCAGCCAAGTCTATCTCATGAGATATAAATCTTTACCCAATGCATTGGAGGGAGATATAGGTCCCACCCATCTCATAATGAAATCATTCTTACTTGTGCCACAACATAATCATAAATCATTCATCATAACCCAAAGAATAAAAATGGGTTTCATAAACATCATCCCATCATAACATAATCCATATATCGTTTCATCATAAAAAATTTGAAACCATGTAAATCATAGAGATATTATACTTGGAAAACATTTGAAATAATTTCATCTTATATGGAAAATGGTTTTGATAAAATACTTGAAAAGAATTCTTGAGGAAAATATCCTTTTTTCTTCAAAATAAATTTCTTTTCACAAAACATCATGCAATTTTAAATGAAAAATATTTTGTTTAAAATATTCATGAAATATTTTGGAGTAAGCTTCATGAAAATATGGCTTTATAAGACCATAAAAATCCTTTCATGCCGTATAAGTTAAAAAAACATTCTCCTCGTACTTTTGTCAAAAAAAGTCAAAAGTACCTCATAATGTAAACAAAAGAATGATTCCTTACATACCATGTAGTAAAAGACAAAATGGGTATAAAGGAAATTACACATACATAAAAACACTTTTAGAAAACAAGGACTTGGATGATAATGATAACCCCAGCAAATACTTATGAATAAACAATCTCTGATAAGAACGAGATTGGAAAGGTTATCCCTTACCTTAGGTCTGATATGCTTCGTACGTATCTGAACCTCCTGTATAATGATTTAAATAATGGCATTTACTTATTACAGAATCATATTCATTGTTATGATATCATATATGGTTCACTTATTACTTTATATTACCTATTCTTTTGTAAATCCCATGTTAAAACAACGTTTTGGGTAAAATCTTCTTATTTATTGTACGTGTTTGGACTTGTTGTTCTTGATGTTATTATTACTTATATCATGATTTAATTACTTCTAGAATATAAATATTGATTTATATATCATATTTATTCATTATATATCCATCATATACATGTATTTATAATAGTACATAACATATGGAGGTAAGAAATGAAATGCACCGTTCATGGAGACGGTAAGTTGTACGTACGCATGAACGCTACTTTCATTTCTATTTATTATTTTAATGGAATAGGTATATTATAATTCCAGTATAATATGATACATAATATAATTAAATCCATTCTTTATACATCCCACATAAGGCATTAACGAATCACATCACTTTGAGGGGGCGGTAGTCCGCACTTCCTGAAATGAGATCATCGTATTTACCAAGTATGGAAAACAAAAAGGCTTGATATAATTGGGAAGTAAAGAAGCATAATGAAATAATAAACATAATATATATCATATATAAATAAAGTTCCATCATAATGGCCACCATGAGAGGCGGTAGGAGAAAATCGAACAATCATCATTTCATGAGGCGATATTTTTCCATCACAGAAACATTATGTTCTTCATCCATTAGATGGAGGTGTGTGTAAGTGTAGTTCAAATCCTTATCATAACAACATACTAGTATATTTAGGATACTATTTTTGTTACAAAATATAGGATTAAAAAGAGTTTAGGGGTTGGAGAAGTATAATAAAAGAAAACAACTTAAGAGAAACTAATACCTTTAATTTGGGTAACTTCCTTTGGTTTGAACCAAAAGAACTTCTTGAAGTGCCTTCTTCCAAATGTAAGGCTTCTAGGGGGAGGAGAGGGATGTAGGGATCTTATTTGGCCAGAGTTTGGACGATCCAAAATTCTTGAGAGGTGTGAGGAATTGCATAGAAGTGGTCTCATTAATAAGGGAGAGGAGGGGCTCTTTTGGAAAGTGTGGAAATATTATTTTATTATAAACTTATCCTCAGTTTAAAAAGGTCCCAAAATAATTACAGATGAAGATAGGATGACTCATGGTTGAAATAAAATCATCTAATCAGAATTGGACATGTTTTGGTTAATATTTTAATCATTATAATCTTATTTATTTAAATCATTTATTAATGAGGTAAATACTGCATCATTATTGTGTCATAAATAATTTAATTTATATGATGTGTAAAAATTATGAAAAAAATACCAAAATTTTGGAAATATGTTTAGAATTCCAATTAATATTTATAGTTGAAAATATAATTTATATATCCCCTTATAAAAATTAATTACAAATGATTTTTGTTAATTCCAATTTTGTCTTTACATTAAATTAATTAATCTAATGTGTCATTGTCTTTCATAAGTGGCTCCATGGGGTCCCAAAATCAACCCAAGGATGACCATGGTCGGCCATTACTCATCCAATAAGGTTTGGATAAGTGTTAAGGTAATTTTGAATTGTTATAATATTCTTTTAACCTTGAACTACCCTATTTACTTTTAACCGTGGTAAATAAAAGTAAAAAGTTACTATTCACCAAAAATTATTTTTGTCTAATTGAACCAAATTTTACTCCTTGATATTAACCGTGTCTCTTGGATTTTCTATATTTAACTCACAGAAGCAGTAAAATTAAATTTTTTGAACAATTGCAAAAGCTCCTAGGAGGTGGGTAAAATACGGTGAAAAGTTCAATATAATTTTTATAAATCTAAAATTATTATAAAATGATTCCAATGAATTTCATTGAACTTATATAAGTATTATGTATCTATTTTGACCTAAAAAAATTTAAATCAAATAAATGATTATTTAAATAAAAAGTCGGTTTTAACCAAAAACTCAGTGTTTTCACTATTCATCAAAAATTGAAGTTTTTTAGAAAAATACCAAAAATTCATCCTAAGCTATATTTGATATTCCGAATTCAAAAATGATGTCTATTTTTCCAAATTCAAAATATAGATGTGGCATTAATTAAATTTAAAAGTAATTCCCGTTATCAAAACAAATAGCGTGTTTTTATGAAACAATAACTATCAAAAGATCATCACTTGTTTATGTCCAATTTCAAAGTGAAATTAATTCCAATGACCAACATTGGATTAAATGGTAAAAATATATTCTAATTAAACTTTAAAAAGAATTATAAAGATAATCTAGCCATATAAATTATTGCGATGAAAAATGTTCTTTTTAATTAAAATATAGCGTGTTTTTACTATTCATCAAAATATGAAAGTTATCAGAATAATATGAAAAATTTATCCAAATTAAATTTTTATATCCTGATTCCAAATAATAATTTTATTTTGTCAAATTTAACTGATAGACATGTCAAAAACAATATTTAAAGTGGGTGCGCCATCAAAAGGCGGCAAACCTACATTTTTTTGAAAAATACTTATGTTACATGAAAAATTGATTTTGTTCTCATACCATGTTCTAGAAAATATATAATATGAATAATAAAGTTATAAAATTCAAAATGTAGTTAATAATATTCATAACATCTAGTTCATAATAATATTATAACCATATATCGTTGTTTAGTGAAACTCTGTATTGCGTACTGCACACGCTATCGAGGAAGGTCATGATTGCGTGTAATGCAACCCAAGTCAGGGTTACATGTGATGCAAGACTCCTTCATTGTTTCTTATAACATAATCCAACCATATGTCATTTATATATTGAATATATATATATGTACATACACACTCAATGTTGAGTAGAATTACTACTATCAAAATTGCGTGTAACATGATCCAAGAATAGTGTTGCATATACTGCAAGCTAATACGGCGTTGCGTATAGTGAAAGGTAATCTTGGGGTAGTGTACCACACAAGACATCAATGAAATTGAAATAATATTTTTCATAAAATATCGGGGTGTTACATTCTACCCCCCTTAAAATGAATTTCACCCTCGAAATTTGGCAGGGTTATAATTCAGTTACTATTCATAGAAACCCACATCGTAAAAAGGAATAATAAAACTTGATTTTAAAAACTAAAGTATGAAACGTAACAATTACCCAAGGTAACTCATCACTGGGTTTCCATATAGGATAACACAGGTGAAAATATGGATATGGAAGAAAAATCTAACAATCAAGTTCTGATGGAGAGTGGTAGAGGACATGTCTATGATAAAGCCAACAGTCACAAAGCCATAAATTTGTGATGATCTAAGGTACCATCTGATTCATCAGATATGAGAGTACTAGGACAACATTTTTGGATTTCAAGATAATTTCCCCAATGTTGAAGAATTTGAATTAGAAGAATACTTAATTTATTTCGGTACAATCTCACCGTTGTTTGTGCCTTAAACAATTTACACTTTATCTCTTAAAGAAATGAAGTTGAATTTGTCTTTCGTGAAGTGTTAGCAGATCATGTGATAGAATGATAGGTCATTCCATCTGTTTCAAACATAAGGTTAGAAAAGGTTATATACATAAGTCTATCTATGGTGATATTATTCGTATATGGTTCCAAAAATGGACTTATACTTCAACTATCATACTGCTTAATAAAATAAAACTAATTTCTACTAACCAGGGACTTCCTGTAGGCCAGTGGTATGCGATAAAGGCCTGTCGCACTTCGGTTGTTGGTTCGATTCCCGCATCCTTGTACGACGCGATGGGTTGTCGCCCATCTTGCAGGTTTTCCTTTTTCTAAAATTATATCATTATGAAATTCTATAAATAATATCGAAAAAAAGATCTAGCCTTAAACAATACTAACTTGTGTCCAATATAATCTATTTCAAATATTTAGTCTTATCCAAAATACTTATGTCCAAGCTTATAGTATAAAGAAAACAATTACTAGAAATGTCATCTACCGAGCATGTGAATACCATCATTTATCCCTGATATATCTTGTTGATCACATTCCAATCATGTGAATACCATAATCATGTATTCTCTTGAAAAACGAATACCCATTGAACCTTAGTGAAAACATGAATGCTGTCAAAAGTTAGCGCTTTCCACATACCAAAATCCCAAAAATTCTTTATACTCAAACCATTCATGAGCTCATTAATACTATCAAAAATTTCATTATCTCTTTAGCACTTCTTTATGCGCATATTAGGTGCTTTCCAAAAATATCGAAATATCCTTTCATGGTTATCGGTTCCATTCATCATACACTTTAAAAACTTAAGGAAAGACAACAGTGTAACAATCCTTAGATGTCTCTTTATTCCATAGTACCATGAAATTACTTATACAACATTAATTTTTAATCCCATTACATGAACACTAAATCATTCCACCACATCATTTTCATATTCAACATTGCTAATAGTGATCGCATGTGACTTCCATTTGTCCTTTGCCTTAAGTGGTTTCTCATGTTGATCATCATCAAACCTTGGATTAGGGAATTTATTAGCATAATGCCCCATTTCCTTGCACTTGAAACAGTGAAGTGTTGGTGGAGCGTTCTCTGTTGTCTTTTCTCTATTCACATCATTAGCAGCCTTTTCCCCATTACTTTGACAATCAACTGATCTATGACCTTCTTTTCCATACTTAAAACATTTTCTAGTACCTTTTAGGCAATCTCCACCATGCTTCATTCCACACTTTGATCATAAAGAAACATTCATCTTCTTCTCACCATTGTTCTGAGATTTCTCCTTGAACTCCACGTTTTGTTTCTTGACAAAACCAAGAGATGGATATGTAACACCAACTTACAGTTCTACCTTGATAGAACAACACACAATTTCTTCATAGCTACTGAAGTCTCTTATAGCTAATGCCCTTTGAAGACTTGGTTTTAAGCCACTGAAGAATCGATCAACTTTACTTTCAGGTTGGATGATAAAGCCAGATGCATACCTTGCAAGCCTTGTAAAATTCACATCGTATATACTAATAGATTCATCATCCTTTTGTTTAAGAGAAAGGAACTCCTTTTCCATATTTGTTCGAAGAATAAGAGGGAAGTACTTATTGAAAAATAATTTCTTAAAATCATCCCATTCCATGGAGTCAATTTCACCTTGGGGCCTTGTATTCTTAATTAAAGCCTACCATTGATCTGCTTCGCCTTCTAATCGGTAAATAGCCAGAATGACTTTTTCATGTTCCGAACAACGAAGTATAGAAAATATCTTTTCAATGGTACTGACCCATTTTTCAGCAACAATTGGATTAGAAGACCCATAGAAAAAAGGTGGGCGTTGCCTCATGAAGGACTCAATTTAATATTGTTCCCTTATCTGCTCATTTGGAAGTCTAGAATGATTTATTGCTTGTGTAAGTATAGAAATAATATTATTCACTCCATCTCCCATGACATTTCTTTGTTCAAGAGGACAATCATTGCATCTTCCATTACATTGATCAACACGGTTCCTTCGGGTTCCAGCCATCGTCTAAAACCCAAAAACAATAGTGTGAGGAAAAAATCATGCTAGGGAAATAAAAATAATAATGGGGAAGTACCTTAAATATCTAACATCTTAGGTATATTTCTAAGATCGTTACCATAATTCTAGAACTATAACCTATACTTATACCCAACCTTAGAGACATCCCTAGACATAACTTAGAAATATTTCTAGGGATCTCACTAAAGTTTTCGCATCCTAGTTTCCAACGGTTAACTAAACCTTTCCTCTGATACCAACTGTAGAGGCCCGAAGCTTGACTTACATAGAAATTACATTACTTTTGCGGAATACTTAATACATAACAAAAACAAACACACAAGGACCATAATAGTTTAGTGTATTTGGAAACTTGGAAAAAAATAATCTTCTAATCATGGTGAAAGATCTTCAACATCTCCCATAAAGACCATCCCCTTTTGGTTTTCTTACCTAAAACCTTTCTTTATATCCTGGGGAAAAGAAAACATATAAAGGGTGAGCTCAAATGCTCAGTAAGGGTCAGCATGGATAAAATAAAACAAATAATGTACATTTGAACTTAAAAACATGAACATAATGTTTAAACATCAAAATATTGGGCAATGACATAAAACATGGAAGTACATAAGGCATAGATCATAAAGGAAAATTAATAATGATAAACTAGAATGGGAATAAAACATGTAAATGTGGAATCCATTAAGAATATGTAATTATTTCCATAGTATCCAAGGAAATGCTTCCAAGACCATCTTAGTGGACAAAGTCCCTTACTGAACCGGGTTTACTTTCCCTTCCCGCCATGTATTACTGAACCAAATTTACTTTCCGTTCTAGCCATGTCTATCTCATGAGATATAAATCATTACCCAATGAATTGGAGGGAGATATAGGTCCTACCCATCTCATAATGAAATCATTCGTACTTGTGCCACAACATAATCATAAATCATTCATCATAACCCAAAGAATAAAAATGGGTTTCATAAACATCATCCAATCATAACATAATCCATATAAAACAAATGGATATCGTTTCATCATAAAAAAGTGAAACCATGTAAATCATAGATATATTATACTTGAAACATACACATTTTAAATAATGTCATCTTAGATGGAAAATGGTTTTGATAAAATACTTGAAAAGAATTATTGAGGAAAATATCCTTTCTTCTTCAAAAATCAATTTATTTTCACAAAACGTCATGCAATTTTAAAAGAAAAATATTTTGTTTAAAATAGTCATGAAATATTTTAGAGGAAGCTTCATGAAAATAAGGATTTATAAAACCGTAAAAATCCTTTCATGCAGTATAAGTTAAAAAAAACATTCTCCTCGTACTTTTGTCGGAAAAGTCAAAAAGTACATCGTAAAGTAAACAAAAGAAAGATTTCATACATACCATGAAGTAAAAGAACAAATGGGTAAAAAGGACAATAAACATACTAAAAACACTTTTATAAATCATGGACTGTGATGATAATAATAACCCCAACAAATACTTACGAATAAACAATCTCGGATAAGAACGAGATTGGAAAGGTTATCCCTTACCTTAGGTCTGATATGCTTCATACGTATCCAAACCTCCTGTATAATGATTTAAATAATGTCAATAACTTATTACAGAATCATATTCAATGTTATTATATCATATATGGTTCACTTATGACTTTATATTACCCGTTCTTTTGTAAATCCCATGTTAAAGCAACGTTTTGGGTAAAATCATCTTATTTATCATACGTGTTTGGAATTGTTGTTGTTGATGTTATTATTACTTATATCATGATTTAATTACTTCTAGAATGTAAATCATGATTTATATATCATATATATTCATTATATATCTATCATATACATGTATTTATAATAGTACATAACATATGGAGGTATGAAATGAAATGCACCGTTCCTGGAGACGGTAAGCCGTACGCATGCATGAACGCTACTTTCATTTCTATTTATTATTTTAATTAAATAGGTATATTATAATTACATTATAATATCATATATAATATCATTAAATCCATTCTTTATACATCCCACATAAGGCATTAACGAATCACATCACTTTGAGGGGGCGGTAGTCCGCATTTCCTCAAATGAGATCATCGAATTTACCCACTATAGAAAACATAAAGGATTGATATAATTGGGAAGTAAAGAAGCATAATAATATCATAAACATAATATATATCATATATAAATATAGTGACATCATCATGGCCACCATGAGAGGTGGTAGGAGAAAATCGAACAATCATCGTTTCGTGAGACGTTAGTTTGCCATCACAGAAACATTATGGTCTTCATCCATTAGATTGAGGTGTGTGTATGTGTAGTTCTAATCCTTCTCAGAAAAACATCTTAGTATATTTATGATACTAGTATTGTTACAAAATAATGGATTAAAAAGAGTTTATGGGTTGGATAAGTAGAATAAAAGAAAACAACTTAAAGAGAAACTATTACCTTTAATTTGGGTAACTTTCTTTGGTTTGAACCAAAAGGACTCCTTGAAGTGCCTTATGCCAAATGTAAGGCTTCTAGATGGAGTATAAGGTTGTAGGGAGCTTATTTGGGTAGATCTTGGAGGATCCAAAAGGCTTGTGAGGTGTAAGGAATTGCATAGAAGTGGTCTCCTTTTATAAGGGAGAGGAGAGGCTCTTTTGGAAAGTGTGGAAATATTATTTTATTATAAACTTATCTTCGGTTTGAAAAGGTCCCAAAATAATTAATGATGAAGATAAGATGATTCATGGTCGAAATAAAATCATCCAATCAGAATTGGACATGTTTTGGATAATATTTTAATCATTATAATCTTATTTATTTAAATCATTTATTAATGAGGTAAATATTGTATCATTATTGTGTTATAAATAATTTAATTTATTTGAAGTCTAAAAATTATAAACAAACTACCAACATGTTGGAAATATTTTTATCTTTCCAATTAATATTTATAGTTGAAAATATAATTTATATATCCCCTTTTAAAAATTAATTACTAAAGGATTTTTGTTAATACCAATTTTGTCTTTACAATAAATTAATTAATCTAATGTGTAATTGTCTTTCATAAGTGGCTCCATGGGGTCCCAAAATCGACCCAAGGATGCCCATGGTCGGCCATTACTCATCCAATAAGGTCTGGACAAGTGTTAAGGTAATTTTGAATTATTATAATATTCTTTTAACCTTGAATTACCCTATTTTCTTTTAACCGTGGTAAATAATAGTAAAAAGTTACTATTCACCAAAAATTATTTTTATCTAATTGAACCACATTTTACAATTTGATATTAAACATGTCTCTTGTATTTTAGAAATTCAACTCACAAAAGTGGTAATATTAAGTTTTATGAACAATTGCAAAAGCTCCTAGGAGGTGGGTAAAAGACGGTGAAAATTTCAATACAATTTTTATAAATCTAAAATTCTTATAAAATGATTCCAATAAATTTTATTGAACTTATATAAGTATTATGTATCTATTTTTACCTAAAAAATTTAAAATCAAATAAATGATTATTTAAATAAAAAGTTGGTTTTTACCAAAAACTTAGTGTTTTCACTATTCATCAAAAATTGAAGTTGTTCAGAAATATACCAAAAATTCAGCCTCATCTATATTTGATATTCTGAATTCAAAAATGATGTCTATTTTTCCAAATTCAAAACATATAAGTGGCATTAATTAATTTTAAAAGTAATTCGTGTTGTCAAAATAAATAGCGTGTTTTTAAGAAACAATAACTATCAAAAGATCATCACTTGTTTTTGTCCAATTTCAAAGTGAAATTAATTCCAATGAACAGCATTGGATTAAATGGAAAAAATATATTCTAATTAAACTTTAAAACCAATTAAAAATATAATCTTTCCATATTAGTTATTGCAATGAAAAAAGTTGATTTTAATTAAAATATAGCGTGTTTTTACTATTCATCAAAATATGAAAGTTATCAGAATAATATGAAAAATTTATCCAAATGAAAATTTTATATCCTGATTCAAAAGAAGAATTTTATTTTTTCAAATTGAACTTATAGACATTTCAAAAACAATATTTAAACTAGGTGCGCCATCAAATGGTGACAAAACTACATTTTTTGAAAAATACTTATTTTACTCGAAAAATTGATTTTGTTCTCATACCATGTTCTATAAAATATGGAAGATGAATAATAACATTATAAAATTCAAAATTTAGTTAATAATATTCATAACGGATGGTACATAATAATATTATAACCATATATTATTGTTTAGTGAAACTCGGTATTGCGTACTACACACGCTATCGAGGAAGGTCGCGATTGCGTGTAATGCAAGCCAAGTTAGGGTTGCGTATGATGAAAGACTCCTTAGTTGTTTCATATAATAGAATCATACCATAATTCATTTATACATTGAATAAATATATATGTATATACACACACAATGTTTCATAGAATAACTACTTTCAAAATTGTGTGTAACATGATCCAAGAATAGTGTTGCATATACTGCAAGCTAATACAGTGTTGCATATAGCGCAAGGTAATCTTGGTGTAGTGTACAACACAAGACATCAATGAAATTGAAGGAGTATTTTTCATAAAATCTCAGGGTGTTACAAAGATGGTTAGCGATCGTCAAGGATTATGACTACTCAATCCTATACCATCTTGGTAAGGAAAATAAAGTAGCAAATTCTATATGTAGCAAGGATCCTATATCTTTATCAATGATGAGAATTTATAAGTATCCAATCTTCTTATATTTTCATAGGATTGGGATGGAAATGATTTAGGTAGAAACATCATTAATCCTTTATGAAATCATTTCTCAACCAGCCCTCTTAGAGAAAATAAAGGATGCTTAATAAAAAATTAGGAAATTATAAAAAAGATAAAAGCTATTAGAAATAGAAATTCCTATGAGTTCAATATGGCTGAGGAGGAGTCGTAATATTTGGGACATGATTATGTGTAAAATATTATCTAGAGATAATGAAGGAGCTTCTAAATGGTGCACATAGCTCGACCTTCTCTATTCACCCAGGGAGTACAAAGATGTATTTAGATCTCCAAGAGAACTGTTAGCGGGATAATATGAAGAAGAGGATTGATGAATATACATCAAAGTTCATGGTATGTCAGTATGTGAAGGATAAAATGAAAAATTCTAGAGGCTTGATGAAACTATTACCCATACCAGCACAAAAACGGGAAAAATAACCATGGACTTTTTCACTGGACATCCAAAGATATCCAAAAGAAACAATGATATATGTGTTATTGTGGATCGTATTACAAAGACAGATCACTTTATCAAAATTATAGAGGACATATCTTTGGATCAATTTTAATGTATCTACATCCAAGAAGTGTTAAGGATGCATGTAGTACCACTATCAATTCTGTCCGATTGAGATCCAAGATTCACCTAAAAGTTCTAGAAAATCATTAAAATTATCTAACCACTGAGATGATCTTTATTACAACCTATCATCGTCAAACTGATGTCCAATCTGAGTGAACTATTCATAAACAAGAATACATGTTGATAGAATGTTCTATAGACATCAAAGGAAGATGAGACCAATATATACCTCTGGTTGAGTTCTCTTACAATAATATTCTCCACTCCAATATCCAAATGTCTCCATATATACCACTATATAGGAAATGGTGCATAACACTAGAATATTGGGATGAAGTCTATGAGAGTAAGCTACCAGGACCTTAAATGGTTAAAGAAATGGTGGAGAAGATGAAAACCATTCAGCGTCACATTAAGGAAACCCAAATGTGATAGAAGACTTATGTAGACAATTATTAATGGGACCTCGAGTTTAAGGTCATAGATATAGTATTCGTCTGCATATCTCCATGGATAAGGATCATGAGATTTAGTGTAATGCCCTGGCCTTAGTTACCCAGATTTGGTGCATTATTACATAACATTGGAATGATCACAAAAGATCAAGTCTCAAAAGACCGATTAGTATAGTAGCCTTGTAAGTACTAGATACATTCATAAGGTTTAAATTACATCATAAAATGAAAAACTGCAACAACATTGTTTTCATAGACCACAATCACATCCCTTCAGACTATCCCTGCAGGTCAGTTAAAAAATACTTCTTCGCATACTGGGAAAAATAAAACATAGAAAGAGGTGAGCTCAGATTCTCAGTAAGGATAACAATATATAAGAAACTTTCATAAATAACCATAAAAATTTATGGCAATGTATAAGACTAAAAAAATCCTTTTAAACTTGAACATCAACACAATATGGAAAATATAAAATCAAATAATTCCATTTACTTACTGACATGGATATTCTACTAGTCGAATAATCACATGCAATATCAATAGCCACTTTCATAATGATGTAATGCAAAAAGCTAGAATTTCATAACCACATAGTCAAGGCCTTATACCAAGAATACAAATAAGATTTTGTCAAGGCCTTGTACCAAGACACTAGTCTATCTTATGAGACCTACCGATCCATCGAGGAGCTATAGAGGGCTCCACCCATCACATACTAAGTCCAATGCATTCCGCATAAGAAAAGGTTTAAATATAACATAAACATTCGTATTAAAACTAGCATACTAAATGTCAATACTTTATCCATAAATCATGAATGGTATAAAAATAACACATCCACATTCAAATATATCATAAAAAATTCTATACAATATAGAAGATTTGTATCATAATAAATCAACTTCAAATAAACTTAAAATCCATAAAACGATATTGACATAGATTAAATCAAAACCATTTTTAGAGAAATATCTCTTTCTATTTTGAAATAATTTAAAATTCATATAATTATAAAAGAAAACATTTATTTTGGGAATAATCTTATAAGATTGTAAGCGAATATTTGAAGATGTTATAATAGTGGAAAATAGCCACACCCACCGTATAAGTTAAAAAAAAGACATTCTTACCTTAATTTTTTCAAAAAGGTTATAAAGGACATTGTTTGGAAAATAATGGAAAGATTACTTTATAAAAATATTATAAAAATTAAATCAAGGGTATAAATTAATTTAACCCATAATCTATAAAATTGTAAGAATGTTTTGAAATATATTTTTAAGAACAATGGATGTGGATGATAAAGAGGTCCTAGTAGATACTGATATAAAAACAACCTCGGATAATAAAGAGATTGTGAAATTAACCCTTAACTTGTACTTTTCCTTGGTCAAGGGTAGGTTAAACACCTGTATAATGGTGAAATAATTGTTATTAAATTATACAATAATCACATAAATTAATATGATATCATATATGATCTTTTAACATTTCTTTGTTTATAATATCTTAGTATTATCGTTGTTTCGGGTGTTAACAGATTCTTTTTCCTTTATATTCATTATTATGTGAGTCATATTTGTTATGGATGAGATGTATCTTATTCATATCCATAATTATGTCAAGTCTTTAAAAATAATTTTTAATCATCTAATGAAAATTGGTCTTGAATGGACACGATGGGGAATGAATCTCATCATGTTTGTGGAGACGGTAATCCGTACGTATGCACGAGCGACAATATCATTCTTTTGATATTAAAATAATATATAATTGGATTTTATATCATATATACAGAATAATTATCATGTTATATTTATTATTTACATCAATTACACATCATTATTATACCCATCCAAATAATAATATATTGAATAACAATTACACCACGACGTGGAGACGGTAAGCCGTACGGACGCACGTATGGTGACATGTCATTTAAAGGATGGTTAGAATAATGAATTTGGTTGTACCATATTTATAATAACATCAAATTATATATAATATAATGGATTCATTATTTTAAAATGGAAACAACAAAGAAAAAGGAAGTGGAAGAAGAAAGGAACTTGAAAGAGGTGATGAAATATTTACCTCTTCTTCGGGTTCTTCCTTTTGATTTGATCAAAAGGGATCCCTAAGTTGGCTTTATGACTAAATGAATGCCTCTATGATGAAGTTAGGATAGTTTAGAGGGTATTTGGGCAGAGGTTGGCCGAGCCAAATGGCTTTGAATGTGTGAATTAGAGAGAAGGGGGAGTGCCCTTTTATAAGAGGGGTGAGGGGCACCTTAGGAAAAGCTAGAAATATTATTTTATAATAAAATACTTTTCGGTTTCTAATGGCTCTAAAATGTATTATTTAAAGGATAAGGTGGGGATGGGTCGAAAAACACTCAACCAATAGGTTTTAGATATGTTTGGGTCCCTATATTAGCTTTATCTTTTAGATTTAACTCTTAGTTAAATAGTTTGACACTTACCATGTCTCTATGTATTTTTATATTACATGGTTAATAAACATACTATATACTTCCAAAAGAATTCCAAGTGGTTAATTAATGATACCCCTATCATTATATAAGTCTTTTGGACAAACATTATAATTTTAGGAATAGAATATCAATTAATAATATAAGAGTTTTTTAAAAACTATTTTATGACAATTTTGACACTATTTGGTCTTCTATATTTTCTAAATTTATAACAACATTATTACTTAGAAAAAATTATTCTAAAGAACCATAATTTTTCATATTATCCTATAAAATTAGTGGAATTTATAGAAAGTCTCAAATTACATTTATTTGTATATTTATAATATCAATTATTTTAATATTTCATTAATTAGTTAATTGCAACATCATCATTGTGTCATAAATAAATTAAATTATTTAATGTCTAAAATTTATAAATAAAATACCATTATGTAGGAAATTTCTTTATATTTATGATTAATATTTATAGTCAAATTTATCTTATGTTTAACACTATATTAAAAATGTTTTAGTTATGAAACTTTGATTTTAACACTTTTAACTCTTCTTTGAATTAAATAATAATAAATGTCCAAATCTAATCCAAGTGGACCAAAGAGGTTCATATATTATTCCTAAGGTTTTTTTGGTCTAATTATACTTATTAAATAGAATTAGGACATGTTTTAGAGTAATAATAATATAATTTTTACCCTTAATTATCCTATTTACTTTTAGTCGACGTAAATAAAAGCAAAAAGTTACTATTCACCAAAAATTATTTTCATCTTATTGAACCAAATTTTTCTTAATGATATCAACCATGCCTCTCTTATTTTTGAAATTCCACTCATAGAAGCTGTAAAATTATGTTTTATGTGAATTTTGAAATTCTCTTAGGAGGTGGGTAAAAGACGGTGAAAAGTTCAATAAAATTTTTATATATCTAAAATTTTTATAATCTTACAACAATGAATTAAATTGAACTTATATAGGTCTTATGAATCTATTTTGACAAAAAATAAATTTAAATAAAACAAATAATTATTAAAATAAAAATTCCATTTTAAACAATAACTTAGTGTTTTTCACTATTCATAAAAAAACCGAATGTTTTCAGAAAAATACCAAAAATTCACCCTAATCTAATTTCGATATTACAAATCCAAAAATGAAGTCCATTTTGAATGATAAAATTTATAATATTTTAGAAAGTGGGTATTAATATTCATAACAGCTAGTTTGATTGGTTGTGGTGTGTTAGAACTTGAAGTTGCATACAAAACATGCTACTGTATTATTCAAAGAGAAGAATACTATGGAAGCTTGGGGTGTTACATTCTCCTCTCCTTCAAATAATTTCATCCTCAAGATTCCTAGAATATTAATACATAAAAAGAATCAGCTGGTTCTTCATTATAAGTTCCTCAGGTTCCCACATTGCCTCTTCCATCTTATGGTTTCTCCATAGAACTTTTACCAGATGAGTTGTCCAATTTCTCAGCACTTGTTCTCTTGTATCATGAACCTTAACAGGCTCTTCACAATAAGACATATCATGTTCCAGTTCTTATTCCTCATAGGTGAGTACATGCATTGGGTCAGACATGTATTTTCTCAACCGTGATACATGGAACACATCATGGACTTTGGAGAGACTTGGCGGCATTGCCAAATGGTAAGATACAACCCAAATTCATTCTAGAATTTCAAAAGGTCTGATGTACCTAGGACTCAATTTTCCCTTCTTACCGAAATATACAACACCCTTCCATAGAGATACCTTCAAGAAAACATGATCTTCTATCTGAAATTCCAAATCCTTCCTTCGGTTATCTGCATAGCTCTTTTGCCTACTTTGAGCTTCTTTGATGTGGTTTTGTATTACCTTCACATTTTCCATCTTTTCCTCCACCAGTTTGGGTCCTATGAGTTTACTTTCACCAACATCATCCCAATAGGTTGGTGTGTGACATCTCTTTCTGTATAACACTTCACATGGTTCAATCTGAATACTTGAATGAAAGCTATTGTTATAGGAAAATTCTATCAGAGGTAAATATTGATCCTACATACCTTGAAAGTCAAGTGAGCGTGATCTCAACATGTCTTCTAAGGTTTTAATAGTCCGCTATGATTTTCCATCAGTTTAGGGGTGGTAGGCAGTGCTCAAATGAAGTTCAGTATCCAAGGATTTCTGAAGACTTTTCCAGAATCATAATGTAAAATGTGGATCATGATCAGAAACAATCGATAGTGGTATTCCATGAAGTCTTACGACATCATTAATATATATTCATTCTAATTGTTCAAGAGGTAAATCTTCTCTTATAGCAAGAAAATGTGCTGACTTGGTAAGATGATCAATAATGACACATATTGAATCATTCCTTCTAGGATTATTTGGTAGTCCCATGAGAAAGTCCATCGTAATATTATCCAATTCCCACTCAAGTATGGGAAGAGGTTGCAAGGACTCTTCCAGGCTGTTGCCTTCAAGCTTTCACTTTTTCACAAACCATACACCTTGACACAAAATCAGCAATCTCCCTCTTCATGTTGTTCCACCAAAAATGTTTTGTCAAATCTCTATAAATTTTGGTGCTTATAGGGTGTATAGAGAAACTGGAACTATGAGCATCATCCAATAATTCCCTTTTTAGATCAGGTAAATCAGGAACACAAAGTCTCTTCCCAAATTTCAAAATTCCATCATCATACACAAAGTCACTCAATCTCCCATCATTCACAGCTTTAATCTTCTTTTGAAACTATTCATCACCGGTCAGAGAACTCTTTATCCTTTCTAGTAAATATGTTTTGGAAACCATTTAAAAATGTATAGATATTTCACCTTCTATGGAGATTCCCACATCCATATTTACTAGATCCATGTATATAGGATCCTTTTCAACTCTCATCTTGTTCAAAACTCCATGATCTTTTTTGCTCAATGCATATTCCACCTTATTTGCCTTTTCAGATAGTAGTGTATAGTGAAATCATAATCCTTGAGTAGTTCAAGCCATATCTTTTTCCTCACGTTGAGTTCTTTATGTTAGAAAATATACTTCAAACCCTTGTAATCTGTATATATCTTACATTTTTCACCATAGAGATAGTGTCTCAAAATCTTCAAAGCAAAGATTATAGCTGCCAACTCATGATCATGAGTAGGATAGATTTGCTGATGAATGTTTAGCTGTCGTGATGCATATGCAATAACCCTATCATTCTGTATAAGGACACAACCAAGTTCTCTCTTCGATGCATCACTATAAATAACAAACCCATCATTCCCCAATGGTAGAGTCAATATAGGAGAATTGACTAGTCTTTTCTTCAGTTTTTTAAAACATTCTTCACACTATTTTGTCCAAACAAATTTAACCCCTTTACGTGCAAGCTTGGTTAATGGGTTAGCCAATCGAGCACAATTCTGGACGAAATGATGATAATAACCTGCTAAACCAATAAAATTGCATACCTCAGTTATACTTGTAGGTTATGTCCATTCTTGGATTTCCTTGATATTTGACGGATTAAGGGTGAATCCATACTTAGAGACAATATGGCCATGAAAAGAAATCTCCGGAAGCTAGAATTCACACTTGCTAAACTATCTATATAATTCACGTCTTCTAAGTGTCTTTAGGATAATGCGCAATATATTTTCATGATCTTCATAGCTTTTGGAGTACACCAAGATATCATCAATAAATACCACTACAAATTCATCAAGATATTCCATGAAAACTCTGTTCATTAGATCCATGAAAATAGTGGTTTCATTAGTCAATCCAAAAGGCATTACAATAAACTTGTAATTCCTGTACCTGGTTCGAAATACTATTTTCTGAATGTCTTCCTTCTTCACACACAACTGATGATATCCAGATCAAAGTTCAATCTTTGAAAAGTATTGAGCTCCATGAAGTTGATAAAATAAATCATCAATGCATGGTAGGGGATACTTGTTCTTTATTGTTATAGCATTGATCTCCCTGTAGTCAATGCACAACCTCATAGATCCATATTTCTTCTTAACAAAAAGGATAGGGGCTCAACATGGAGAAACACTAGGGTGAATAAATCCCTTATTACTCAATTCCTCAATTTGTTTCTTTAGTTACACTAATTCTATAGTGGCCATTCTATAAGGGGTCTTAGTTATGGGCCCTGATCCAGGAATTAAATTAATGGAAAACTCAATTTCTCATTCTAAAGGATGTCCAGGTAAATCTTCTGGAAACACATCAATATATTCTTTCACAATAGTAACATCATCTATTTGAACATTCCTTTCCTCACCCATATTTATTTCATTCTCTTTCTCCCCAATAATTGAATTTAGTTGAGCTACTGGAAGTGGATATAGATTAGAATCAGGTGGTAACGATTCTTCTCTAAAGATAAGGTGTTCTTTATCATCGTCACAAAAAATTGTAACCTCCTTCTTCTTATAAAAAATTTTCAAATCATGGTCTAAAATCCAATCCTTACCAAGGATTATATCAAATTCAATCATGGGTATGATGATTAGATCAGCAGATAAAAAACATTTATGTGCTCTAATGGAGACTGATTCACAAAAATTTGTAGCGATGATATTTCCCTTAGGAGTTTTGACTGAAAACTCCCTTGTTAAATAAAATTGGAAATATCTAATTTTCTTAGCAAACTAGGAATATATGAAACAATGTGATGATCTGGAATCAAATAAATCATTGGCTCAACTTGAGGAAACCATTAAATTACCTATCACCACGTCTTTCGGAGCTTCAACCACAACAGTAGTGATAACATAAGCATGGCCTTGATCCCTTGTCCTTTTATAAGGTAAGTTCCCATGATGCTTAGGAAATTCATCATCATAATTCCCCCTTTCTCTACAATTGTAGAATTTAACATTGACATCCTCTTTCTTCCCCTTGCAATCATGAGCCTAGTGGCCTTTTTCACCACACTTGTAACAAAATCTCATTCCCTTCAGGCAAGTACCAGGGTGTTTCTTCCAACACTTACTATAGGATGGATATTCAACTATTCCCTTCCTCCACTTATTTTCATTTCCAGAGTGTTCAGCATATCTCTTCTTCTATTTATTTTCTTTAAAGTCATAAGACATAGAGAATTCTTTTTCTGTCTTGATATCACATGAGACAATATCTTCGTATGACGAGAAGGATTATGAGACTAATTCTTGATGAAGAAATGGTTTTAACCCATCAAAAAAAATTATCAATATTACTTCTTGGGTTACGTATATAATGTCCTACATTACTCGCTAAACTTGTAATGTTAGCTTCATACTTTACAACATTCTCATCCTCCTTTTGCCTCAGACTCATAAATTGCCTTTCCATATATTCCCGATGGTCACGAGGAAAGTATTTTTCTACGAAAATATCTTTAAAATCCCTCCATTTAATAATTGATACTTAATCATATTCCTTTGTGTTTTGAATAAATGACCACCATTGATCAACATCTTCAGTGAGGTGGAAAACTGCCATGACAATTTTTTCCCTCTCGCTACTCCCCAAGGCATGGAATATTTTTTCTAAGGAATTTATCCATTGATCGGCTACTAGTAGATTTTTAATCCCATTGAATGTTGGTGGTTGTTGCCTAATGAAGTGATCTAACATTGATCCTCCATGCTTTGAATCAGGGTGCTCCATACGGGTAAGGTTATTATTCATAACCTGAGTGAGTTTTCCCAATATAGTGACAAGCTAATCATCACAAGTTGTATCACAAGCTCCACTATAATTATCTTAAGCAGGAGGGAAATACCTATATAGAGTGTGTGCATTGATATAGTTTCTATTCCTTCCACTAGGCACCGTTTATAAACAATGGCATAAACTAGATTATTTTATGAATCAAAATATATAATTCTAAACTTGTAAAACACTTAACATAAATTGAACAGTTTATGGATTTAATCCATAATCATAAAAAATATTTTCTTTGAGGAAGTATATAATAATAAACCCTGTATAATGGTTTGTAAATAAAATGAGAATTATCCTAAGCATATCCCCTGGGAGTTTCATAACCAAGAGTGCAGCAAGGGCCATTATCGTGCACCAGTTCCCGTTTGAGTCTAGCTCAAAGCAGGGTTTTCAGGTTTTACCCCTAGGTACATATGTGCCAAATCCACCTCTACCTCCTCATATCTAGACAGGGATGTATTTCTTGAAAAACTCACAAAATATCTACATTACCAAAATTATAAGAAGTTGTTCTATACTAATCCTCAGAGTCTATCTTAGGGTAATGTGCTCTAATCAGAGTTTATCTAAACCTAGTTTCCAAGGTTTGTACTAAACATCCTCTGATACCAACTATAATGCCCCAAACCTAGTTACCTAGATTCGGTGCATTATTACATAACATTGGCATGATCACAAAAGATCAAGTGTCGAAAGAATGATTAGTTTAGTAGCCTTGGAAGTACAAGATACATTCATAAGGTTTACATTACATCATAAAATGAAAAACTACAAGAACAATTTTTTCATTGGACACAATCAAATCCCCTCATACTATCCCTACAAGTCAGTCATAAAATACTTCTTCGCATCCTGTGAAAAATATAACATAGAAAGGGGTGATTCCAGATGCTAATTAAGGATAACAATATAGCAGAAAATTTCATAAATAAGCATAAACATTTAAGGAAATGTATAAGATTAAAAAAGCCTTTTAAACTTGAACTTAATCATAATATGGAAAAGATAAAATCAAATAATTCCATTTAATTACTCACATGGATATTCTACTAGTCTAATAATCACATGCAATATCAATAGAAACTTTCATAATGATGGAATGCATAATGCTAGACTTTCATAACCACATATTCAAGGCCTTATGCCAAGAATATAAATTAGATTTTGTCAAGGCCTTGTGCCAAGAAACTAGTTTGTCTCATGACACCTACCGATGCATCGAGGAGCTATACCGGGCTCCACCCATCACATACTAATTCTAATGTATTCCTTATATGAAAAGGTTTAAACATAACATAAACATTCATATTAAAACTTGCATATGAAGTGTCAATACTTTATCCATAAACCATGAATGGTATAAAAATAACACATCCACAGTCAAACATAATAGAAAAAATTCAATACAATATAAAAGTTTTGTATCATAATAAATCAACTACAAATAAACATAAAATCCATCAAAGGATGTTGACAAAGATGAAATCAAAACCTTTTTTAGAGAAATATCTCTTTCTATTTTGAAATAATTTAAAATTTATATAATTATAAAAGAAAACATTTATTTTGGAAATATTATTATAATATTTTAAGGGATTATTTAATGATGTTATAATAGAAGGAAATAGCTGCACCCACCGTATAAGTTAAAAAAAAGACATTCTTACCTTAATTTTGTCGAAAAGGTTATAAAGGACCTTGTTTGGAAAATGACGGAAAGATTCCTATATAAAAATCATATAAAAAGTCAAACAAGGGTATAAATGACTTTAAAACATAGTCTATAAAATAGTAATAATGTTTTGAAATATATTTTTAAGAAACATGGATGTGGATGATAAGGATGTACCAGTAGATACTAATATAAAAACAACCTCAGATAATAAATAGATTGTGAAATTAACCCTTAATTTGTACTTTCCCTTGGTCGAGGGTAAGTTTAACTCCTTTATAAAGGAGAAATAATTTTTATTAAATTATACAATAATCATATAAATTAATATGATATCATATATGATCTTTCTACATTTCATTGTTAATAATATCTTAGTATTATCGTTGTTTCAGGTGTTAAAATATTTGTTTTACTTTATATTATTTATTATGTGAGTCATATTTGTTATGAATGGGATGTATATTATTCATATCTAGAATGATATCATGCCTTTAAACATTATTTTAATCGTCTAATGAAAATTATTCTTGAATGGATACGATGAGGAATGAATCTCATCACGTTCGTGGAGATAGTAATCCGTACGTACGCACGAGCGACAATATCATAATTTTGATATTAAAATAATATATAATTGGATGGTATATCATATATAAAGAATAATTATCATGTTATATTTTTTATTTACATCAATTACACATCATTATTATACCCATCCAAATAATAATGTATTGAATAACAATTACACCACGACGTGGAGATGGTAAGCAGTACGTACACACGTATGGTGACTTGTCATTCAAAGGATGGATAGAATAATGAATTTGGTGGTAACACATTTCTAATAAAATAACAGTATATAGAAGATACTGTAGTTATTATTTTTCAATGGAAACAACAAAGAAAAAGGAAGTGGAAGAATAAAGGAATGTGAAAGAGGTGATGAAATATTTACCTCTTCTTCGGGTTCTTCCTTTTGATTTGATCAAAATGGATCATTAGGATTTATTTATGACTAAAGTAAGGACTATTGGATGAAGGGAGGATAATTGATAGGGTATTTAGGAAGATTTTGGCCAATCCAAATGGATTTGAAGGTGTGAATTAGAGAGAAGGGGGAGTTCCCTTTTATAATAGGGGTGGGGGCACCTCAGGAAAATCTAGAAATATTATTTTATAATAAAATAATTTTCTATTTATAATGGCCCCAAAATGAAATATTTAATGTATATGGAGGGTATGGGTCAAAAAACACTCAACTAATAGGTTTTAGACAGGTTTGTGTCACTATATTAACATTATCATTGAGATTTAACTCTTAGTTAAATAGTTTGAAATTTACCATGTCTCTTTGTATTTTTATATCATATGGTTAATAAACATGCTATATACTTCCAATATAACCCCAAGTGGTACATTAATGCTACATATATCATTATATAAGTTTTTTGGAAAAACCTTATATTTTTATGAATATAATATCAATTAATAATATAATATTTTTTTCAAAAACTCTTTTATGACAATTTTGACACTATTTGGTATTTTGTCTTTGCTAAATTCATAACATCATTATTACTAAGAAAAAAAAATTTATACCCAACCCTAATATGTCATATTAAACTAGAAAATTAGTTTAATTCATAAAATGTCTCAAATTACATTTACTTGGATATTTATAATATCAATTATTTTAATATTTCATTAATTAGGTAATTACTGAATCATCATTGTGTCATGAATAAATTGAATTATTTAATGTCTAAAAAATATAAATAAAATAAAATTATGTAGGAAATATTCCTATATTTCTAATTAATATTTATAGTTTAATTTATCTTATGTGTAACCCTATATTAAAAATGTTTGAGTTATTAAAATTTGATTTTAACACTTTTAAGTCTTCTTTGAATTAAATAATAATAAATGTTCTAATCTAATCCAAGTGGACCAAATATGTCCATATTTTATTACTAAGGTTTTTCTGGTAGAATTATACTTATCCAATAGAATTTGAACATGTTATAGGGTAATAATAATATCATTTTTACCCTTAATTACCATATTTACTTTTAACCGTGGTAAATAAAAGTAAAAAGTTAGTATTCACCAAAAATTATTTTCATCTTATTGAACCACATTATTCTTACTGATATCAAATGTGTCTCTCAGATTTTTGAAATTCCACTCACAGAAGTGGTAAAATTATGTTTTATGTGAATTTTCAAATTCTCCTAGGAGGTGGGTAAAAGACGGTGAAAAGTTCAATAAATTTTTTATATATCTAAAATTATTATAAACTGGATCCAATGAATTACATTGAACTTATATAGGTATTATGTATATATTTTGACCCAAAATAAATTTAAATAAAATAAATAGTTATTTAAATAAAAATTTGGTTTTAAACTATAACTTAGTATTTTTCACTATTCATCAATAATTGAATGTTTTCAGAAAGATACCAAAAAATCACCCTAAGCTAATTTTGATATTACGAATCCAAATATGAAGTCCATTTTGAAAGATAAAATTTATAAAATTTCAAAAAGTGGGTATTACTATTTATAATGGCTAATTTGATTGGTTTTGGTGTGTTAGAACTTAAAGTTGCGTACAACACACTCTACTGTTTTATTCAAAGAGAAGCGTACCGTGGAAGCTTGGGGTGTTACATTTACAGAGAAATGGATTCTAAGTCCATGTTACATCGGCCCCTGTGAGATCATTAATCATGTTAGATCCATGACATTTCAACTAGAACTTCAACGAACCATGTCTCAATAAAATGATGTATTCCATGTATCTCTCTTAAAGAAGTACATAACAAATCTTTTAGATGTATTGAATTCAGCTGTAGTATAGTTGTTGACTGATCTCTCTTATGAGGAGCATCCAGTAAAGATATTGGATCATAGAGACAATGTTCTATGCAACAAGACTACTCACCTGGTCAAAGTACTATTGCATAAACATAAGTATGAAGAGGAAACATGGGAACTAGAAGAGGTGATGAAGGAAAAGTACCCACACCTATTTTCTTCCTAGAATATAAGATGAAATTTCGAGGATGAAATTTCATAAGGGGAGAAGAATGTAATGAAATAATGTCTTATCAATGGAATTTCATTCAAATAATTATGTCTTTTAGTATAATCAAATAACATTACATATAAAACACAATACAAACATAATAAATGAATAATTAGTGAAATAAAAGGTATCCCTAGATGTTAAGGATAAAATACTGATAAAATAGTAACTTGACCTTTAGAATAGTAATGTGACCCTTATGAATAGTAAACCGACCAAATGAATAGTAACATCAACAATGGTATTATAAATAAAATTTATCAATCTTAAAAGTGTCACTATGATATAATTATATCATAGTAAAAGTAAATAAATATTTTAAAATTAATAATTAAGTGTGGGGATTTTTGTAAGTCATGTATATTTAATTAAAATTTTATGATTAACATAATAATTTAATGAAAATTTATTTTCATAAAATGTATTTCAAAATTAATATTTTTATTTATTATTATAATAAGATAATTTTATGTGACCTTAATTAATTTTTCAATGTGTTAGAAAAGTAGTTTTAATTTTATAATTTATATTTTTCCTGTAAATTATGATTTTAATTCAAAAATAAATTTCACATATTTAAAAAATTATTTTTAATAAATAGAGTTTATTTTTCAATTCTACATTTTGAAAAATGTTTAGGATGAATTTTAGGATTTTTCTAAAATAATTGAATTTTTAGTGAATAGTAAAATATGGTAATTTACAGTATAAATACATTATAAGTTAAATACACCATTAATTAAATCATGGATGATGTATGAATCAGTTTTTAGAACTCACATGATCTAATTACTATTTTTAGTATCAATAATCATCAAAATTTATTTTATTTAGGAAAATAATAAACTAATTAATTAAATATTTAGAAAACACTCATCTCCTACACCACAAATACCAAGCCTCCCCACCTCTTCTCCTCACACCTCTCAAGCATTGCACCTTATCCAAATTCTACTCAAGTATCTTCCCAAGAAATTACCCACATCCAAGAGCTCTTGGTATTATAAAAAGATTAAAACCTCTTCCCTAAAGAGGCTCTCAAATAGGATAGATTCAAGAGGTAAATTCATCTTTCTGTTTCTTTTACTATTCTTTCAAGAAATTTATTTTCTTTTTATCTCCTACCCTACCCTATAAAAATGGTATGATAAATCCAGTACCTTGTATATACTGGAATTTTGTTATGCTAGAGGAATAATTCTTCGTTATCTCTCTTTCCCCCTCCTTTTATTCAAAAAATGAAAACATTTTCTGAGATGTGTTAATTTATTACATTCAAGGATGACATGTTTTCAATTTCTATTACCATGTTCATGGAAATTCATGAAACCATTTTTATGGATGAACCAAATCATAATATATGTATTATATCATATTTAATGTTTTGTAATCATTATTCACACATTATGTAAAATAATAAAACAATACATGTTCGTTGGGAGCGAAACCATTCTAAATAATCTAAGCGTTTAACATTAATGATTTATCTAATGATTCATCCTAACCCAAAATAACCAAATAAATTATATGATCCCTTAAACTTTGGTATGATCAATAATAACTCATAAAATCAATTTTGGAATTAAATTTACATTTTATACAAACTTCAATACTCTTTTATAAGCGTGTTGATCATAAAAATTAAGAAACAAAGCACTCACAAATGACAAAATTGAACATTATAACTCATAAAAATAGAATAAAAGAAATAAATAAAATTAAAACAAATAAATTACATGTATAAAAGGTTCTATAATTATTTATTAATTAATCTAATTTTTTAAATCCGGACATCAAGATCAAGTGCGGAACCATTTCGAAGATAAGGTAAGGGATTCTACCAGAATCTCCGTTATTGCTTCGAGTTTCTCTTCCTCTATTTTTACCAAAATTATGTTATATTTTATCAATATATAATCTTCTAAATACTATTTAAATTTTCCAAAATCATATATCCAGGTATTTTCATCCTCATTCTTTAAAGATATACATGTTTATAAGTGGTTCCCTTCTCAATACTTCCCAATATGCAAGCCGTTTTAAAGGAACTTCTCGAATTCTTACTCATTTTCATGTGCACTACATAACCTATTTTTAGACACCATTATTTTAAAAAACCACTCATTTTATTATGAAAAAAATTCTTGGTTCACTACTGGTGTTATATAAAAGATTATTCCTTTTTCCATTTTAAAACTTCTTTGATGTATTCTTTAATTACACTAAAATATTTTAATTCTAATGTTTCTTAAATACTCAATTCACATGTTATCACTTAATTTTGACATAACCTATCATGATATATTAATATTATCTTTTATTAATGACCATATATAATTTAATACCATCCTTCAAGGAATCTTGTTTATTATTCCCATTTATTATGCGTTAGGACATGATTATGATAGCTTCTTCTTTCCATGTGTAAACCCTATGTTTTTGTTTTATTCCTTATGTATGATAATATAATAAGGAACACATATTCATGAATATGTTAGGATGGTTGAGTAAAGATATCTCTCTAATCCATTGGGTAAATTTTAGTCTCATGAGATGTTATGTGCAACGATCTTGGTGGTTAGCCTTGACCCGTGTTTCATGTGCAACAGTCTTGGTGGTTAGCCTTGAATCGTGATACTCTCTATGAAATCAGCCTTGAATCATGATCCTCTATTTTCTATGATCCTTTACTGGTAATAAAATAATTTTCTATGGTGCTTCCAGATTATTATTATTCCATGATTACAAGATCCCATGTTCTATATGTTAAGATTACTTATGTTCCATTCCTTTTTGTATCATTATGTTATGACTTCTAACCCATGTAAAAAGATGTATTCTTATGTTTATTACCTTAATAGGGGTTTTATTTCATCCATTTTTTCATATTATCCACTGGTTATCCTATGTATATGTAAGGTATCAAATGAAGTTAGGAGATCTTAATGGATGATAAATAAAGAAATGTTTTATTTACTCCCATGTTTTATGTTTTATGTTTATAATCATCCAAGACACTAGCCTTTATGATCCTTGTCTTGTAATATGTTTTTTAATTATGCATAAAATATTTTATTTATATGTGTAAAAGGCTAGGGTTTTTATAACATAGCTTATGTCTCAAGAAAAACAACAGTGAGAAGAAACCCCCCCACAACTTTTATATCTTTAGAATATTGATTCAAATGAGATAATAACCAATTTTAAAGATTATAATATCATTAAATAAAGTAAATTAATGATATAAAATGTCATAGGGAAGTATACAAACCACACAAAAGAATCTACTGGTGAATATTGCATGTATCTCATGTAAATTGAATTCCAGTACCTTAAGTATTCATATTAATTTTACATGTTCAAACCCCCTATATAATAAATATATGTTTATTATAAATATTTAAAAAACAATTATATTATATTTAATACCATATATTATTCAATTATGACTTTATATTACCCGTTTATTAAGAATTCCATGTTAAAGTAACATTTCAAGTAATAACCGCTTTGTTTATCACACATGTTTTGACTTGTTATTCTTGATCCTCTTACTTAGATCAATATTTAATTATTTAAATAATTTAACAATTTATTTATATATAATATGTATATTATAAAAATATTTATAGTAATATATAAAGAATATAAATATGAAATGGAAAACATTATTCATTGAGATGGTAGGCCGTATGTACGCATGAATGATGTTTCTGTTTATTTTTAAAGACTAAAAGTAAATGATATATATATATTCTAATTATAGAAGAATTATTATGTAATATACATGATATATTTTTATTGAAACCTTCCTTAATACATTCCATTTATAGTATAAACAAATCACATCACTTTGAGGAGGTGACAGTCCACACGTCCACAAATGATGTTATTGTATTTACAAAAAATAGAAAACATGAATTTATGTGTTATATAACTATTCCAGAAGAATATATAAATCATAAATCTCATATATATAATATAATAACATATTTTATATCATAATTCCCAACCATGAAAAGTGGTAATAAAAAAAACAACATCATTTCGTGAGGTGGTAGATCATCATACACAAGAACAGTAAGTTCATTACCCATTCGATGGAAGGTTATGTAAGTGTAGGTCAAACCCATATAATAAAAACATATAATTATATTAAGGATAATGGTGTTATTATATTTTAATTTAATAATAATAATTGAGGTGGTAGATAAATAAAATAAAGCAAATGATCTTGAGGGAGGATGATACATCTTATTTGGGTAACTCTTTTTGGTTTGCACAAAAGCGATTCCATGGATGGATTTATACCCAAGGTGAGGCATATAGGTTTAGGAAATATATTTTTAGGATATATTTTGGAAGATATTTTTTGGTCCATAGTGGATTTATAGGTGTGAGGAATTGTTATGTGTGAGGGACTTTTAATAGTGGAGGAGGTGTGACATTCTTGTAAATTTTGGAAAATTGAATTCCACCGATGTTTTTCCAAAAAATTGTCTCTCCAATAATTGTAAAACGAAAATAAAAGAGAGTAGAGGGTTGAAAAATTTCCATAAAATGGACTTTTTACAAGTTTATAAGTCATTTCTTCTCATTTGATTAAGGTTTAGTGATTTATTAAGCAAATTTCACACTTAATCATTATAATTAGTTTTAATTACATTAAATAATTGATTTGGTAAAAAACTATGTTGAACTTATTAGATATTATAAATTATAATTATTCAAAATATGAAATCAATTTATCCAGATTATAATCACATAATTTGTAAAAAATAATTTTAAATTAATCTTAGAGATGGAATGAGAAAGCAAGTTTTTTTAAAGAAAAAATGCACAAAGGTTTGATAAGTTTTTATATGCATTTTCAAAAGTGAAACTGATTCCAATTACCTAAATTGGATTATTTGATTTATATTCGATCTAATCTAACATTAAAAAAATAAAATACAGAATTTATCTTTATAAATAAATTAGATAAAAAATAATTTTTGAATTAAAATCCAGTATTTTTCACCATTCATAAAAAAATAAAAATTCACAATTTTTTTTAACCTAAGATATTTTTTATGTTAATATTTAAAATATGAAGTTTATTTTAACATATAAAATTTAGAAAAGTTCCAAAATTTATATTTAAAATAGGTTCCCCATTAAAATGCAGTAAAACTACTTTTATAATAATATAGTTTTTTGTATATAATATTGGGTTTGTTCCTATATAATGACTATAAAATCTATCTGATGAATGTAAAAATATTTAATTGAATAAATTAAATGTATATTTAATTAATATCATTCACAAATACTAATTAATTTAATTTTTTTAGGATAAAATGATTTTGTCAACATAATAGAAGATTTTGTAAAATCATTTTCTTTTATATTCAATTCGTTCTTATATTCATTTCAAATTTATTTGTAAACAATGAATTGAACCATTTATTTTCATTAGTTATTTAATAATATTCAAAACCTCCAATAAACATCAAGGTTATATATAAATAATAATATTTTTAATAATATATTACTGTTTAGTAAAACATGATCATACAAGTAATGTAAGCTAGCAAGGAAAGTCATTCTTTTTTGTCATGTAAGCTATCATCGGTGATCCGCATAGATCACGATAAAAATTATGTTGCATGTAGTGAATGTTTAAATTGGTGTTGCATATAAAAAAATTAGAAACAAATTTCTTCAATATAAAATATACTATTTTTAGTGTTGATTGAAATGGAAAATATAAAAAAGGTTTAATTAATTCAAAAAAAAAATGATTCCCAAAATCTCATGGTGTTACATTATACCACCATTAAAATGAATTTCTACCTCAAAATTATTCTGTGTATCAAAGGGTTAATACATGAATTTTTGTTTCATAGAGGACCATATCCTAAAAGCAAAAACTTAAACTTCCTTTAAAAAGTGAAAGTTGGAAACATGACAGTTACCCAAAGTTACTCATAACTAGGTTTCCGCAAGGGAGAACATTGATAGAAAGTGAAAATATAGAAATGGAGGGGAAAATTAAATATTTATAGGGAGTGACTGAGGTCATCAATCACAGACAAGTGAATTATAAATGGATGGTTTATGGCCTTATATTCATAAATTCATGATGAGTAAAAGGGCCATCAGTTCAAAAACAATTATGGCATTAGGACAATTTTTTTTATCATTTTCCTAATGTGGATTACTTATTTTATTGAAATAAAATATAATAAAATATACTTACTTGAAATATTTATATAAAAACAATCTCATCCTTTTGTTTTTCATTGATTAATTTCTAATTCTTCCATTACTTTTAGTAATGGATATTCAAAAATAAAATTTGATACCTAAAGCACTAAAATATACTTTTAACAGATCTAAATGCCCATAAAAGAGTGAAATTAGTAACTATTTATCTATAAATATTCTCCAAAGTATATATGGGTAAAATAAAAATCTCTAAACCATAAAATTAACACTAATAGTTCATCATTAATATTTATTCATCCAATTGGTTAACTAAAAAATTACACATTAACCAGGACATTACGTAGGCCAGCGGTAGGTGTGAAACCCTTTTCTTCCTTCAATAATGGGTTTTTGACCTATGGCCTTAACATAATTGATGGGTTGTCACCTAACATAGAGTTTTTCCTTTTTTAAAACCAAATTGGCATAATTACCAAAATAAATATGATGTACATCCTTGAAATAAAGTTAAACACTAAATATTCTTCTAACTAAGGTTTTTAATATAACGTCATTACATAAGTACTTCATCCGATGTTTAATTGAAACTTTCTATACATGGTTAACCTCATAATCCTTAAAAATATGAAAATACATTTATTTATAAAGAAAGTCACAAAATCATCATAATATTGATCCGATGAATTTCAAAAATTAGCACATGGTTGTCACATTAAAAAAAGGTGAATACCCTTATCGTATATTATCTTGAAACATGGTAATAACCAAAATTACCATAAATAGTTTTGTAAACCATGAATTTTCCCTTATTATATTGATTACTGGATATATTCATTTAATAAAGGCTTTTTTAAATATCATTCATGATAACATATATTGATTTTTCAACAACTCCTTTATCAGTTTTGAGGTAATCGGCACCGTCCAATTTACTTATTTATAACCAATACATCCTTATCCAAACATCATTATTTGAAAATAAATTACATATTAAGGGTTATATTTCCTTAGTAAAAATATCACCTTTCCATGAAATTAATTTTCTATATCACAAGGACAATTCATCACATCATTAATATCCTTAATGAAAAACTGATTATGATAATACTTATATATTTCATGATTCATAATCTTTGAATTCCAAAACATACACCCTTCAAATCATTAGTTTTTTTTCTTAAATCATTACTCAGGATTCATAATCTTATTACTTAATAACCCTTATCCTAGAATATGAAATAAAAATCTGTCTTAATATTACTTAACATTAATCTAATCATGCTTATTAATTTTTATGTAAACAATACTGGAAGAACATCACATACCTTTCAAAAGTGTTTTTATACCTCTTTATCTTCCGTAGTATAACCAATACTCGTGGACCTTCATGATTCTATTCTTAATATTTCTAATTGATTTTCATCATGACCATAATTTTCACATCAAAAACATTCAATGTTAACCCAGTTCAGTTTAGTTCTTGCTTTTTATTAAAATCAGAAAGTATAGGGTGAGAAACACTTATCATAGAAGAAAACCACATAATCCTGAAAATAATTACTCATTGGATATATAAATAATGAACCAACTTATTTAATCTATGAAACCTTAGGTTTATAATAAGTTATTCATAGTCATATTCAATTTAAATCTTGTTTGACAGTTCAAAAAGAGTTTGTTCCTTCCCAAAGAATATTTCATAAGAGTGTCAAATCAGGTTCATAGTAAGGCTTGTTTCATATACCATGCTATTATCGAGTCATGCATGACGCACCTTGTTAGAGTTTCTACACCTAGGTACATATGTGTGAGAACCATGTTGAGTTTTAATAGACATAAAATAATTTATTTCCATGAAACCACTAACTTTATCCTTTACAAAATTCCAGGAATTTTTCCTAAATGTTAACTCATTTTAGATAAATATCTGGACATATCCTTGGAAATATTCACAGGGATCTCACTATATTTTTCTCATCCTAGTTTCTAATAATTGAATGAACCTTTTCATAGATAACAACTATAAAAACCCAGTCTTAATGTGTATAGAAATTACATCATATTTTCAGAATACTTAGTACATTACTCAATAAGGGTCCCAAAGACATTATTACTTTAGTGACTTTGGAAACATGGAAACATAAACGATGTTATGTAAGTGATACACATTATCTAACAATAGATTCTTCATGACTATAACCCTTCTTAGTAACATCATAAATAAAACATATCTTCAAAACATGTGTGAAGGAAACATTAAAATGGGTGATATTATATGATAAGTAAGGGTAAAAAGGGGGCTATATACGAATAACGTGTTCATAAGGGCATGATAACATGATCTTATAATTAGAAGATTATACACTTCATATCAATGATCATAAACCCAAATCATGGTATAAATATTAGCATTTCATAAGATATGAATCATAAGATAATCAGGAACATAAGACATTAAATTATAACATATGAATAAGACATGGACTTGTGGAATACACATCACATTATAACATTGTGAACATTTATAAGTAGAAAAAAGTCCACTCATTATGTTAAGGACCAAAAATCAGGCCGACATATAAACATATAGACAAGGAACTAGGTCCACACATTATTTTGTGAACATGAAATTAGGTTCACAGATAACATTATGAATATTTAATCAGGTTCATTCATAAACTTATGAATATGAAACTAGGTACATGAATAACCTTATGAACATGTAATCAGGTTCACACATAACATTATGAATACATAATATGGTTCATTCATAACATTGTGAACATGTATTCAGATTCATGCATAAACCTATGGACATACAACTAGTTTCATTCATAACATTGTGAACATGTTATCAAGTTCATGCATAAAATTTATATTCATGATTCATCCATCATTAACCAATGCATTAAAGGGATATATATGTCCCAAACATCACATAATTAAATCATCCATTCATGTGTCATAAGATGAAAAATCCTTCATCATATCATGACCCATGATAAGAGACGAGTTTTATAAACATAAAATCATAACCCATGAAATGAAATGTGTATCATTAACATCTAATCAAATCATAATCTATGGAAAAGATAAAGGTTTTATAATAATTTCATCAAATCATAACTTGTGAGAAGAAGTGTGTTTCAAAATAATATAACTAGTAGAAGAGGAAAAAGTATCAAAAACATAATTCCATCAAAACATGAACCATTCGTGAAAGAATATGAATGGTATTCTTGGATATTATCCCTATTAATTCATAAAAAATAACAATATATGTTATATTAGATCTAAAATAACATGAAAATATCTTTTGAAAATATTTCATTAGGAATATACCCTTTATTCTTTGAAAATTTATTTTAAAACATTAAACCTTTTTAAAACCATTTTCCTTGAAAATAATGTTGAAAACATATAAAGGAAGTTTGAAAACATTTTCAAAAATATTTTACATCAAAAATTATAAACGAAACATGAAAAAATTCTAAAACTATTTTCCTTTGAAAATAATTTGAGAACTTATAAAATAATATTTGAAATAATTTAATTCCTTTTCTTTTAAAACAACCTTTTAAAATCATATAAAGGAATCTTTGAAAATAATTTAAAATATTTTTAAACAAAAAATAGTTTTTGAAAACCCTTTTTCCTTAAAATATATCCAAAAATCAAAAAAATTACCTAATATTGGGAAATATGTTTCTTTAAAAATAATCTTCTAATTTCACAATGTAATCTTCAAGGAAATGTCTATCATGATGGGGGTAAGTCTATATATGTCGAACATTCCTTTTTCACCTTAAAAGTTTAGAAAAGTTACTTGATCAGAAAATAACAAGAATATTTATTTTAAAACCATTTAAAAAAAGTAAAACATTGTTAGAAGTGTCATTTAAACAACATAGTATAATTATAATACATTGTATTGAAATAACACGTATTTCTGACTCAAAAAGAAAAATAATGTCAGATTTTCCTAAAAAACTTTTTATAATTATATTAAGTACCCAAGAGAAGAAAAATGGTATAATTACATGAATATAACATTCATATTTAGAGGTTATAAAAATTCATTAGAGTTCTTGATATATGGATCATAATTTTTCATTAGTGGAAGCATAATCCTAAACAATATTGGCAATCAATGAGATTGAAGCTACAAACTGTTACCACTTTGGTAACATTAAATCAAAATAAAGTGGGAAAAATAAAATTTCATTAAGATTGAACTATCATGAAAATTATTATATTCGTATATAACATGTAACAAGTAATTATATACACCTCATAGAAAAACAACGGTGCATAACATGATAGGTGTCTCAAAGAAGGTAAATTGAAACAAAATTACTTTACTAATTTGGTAACTTTTGAAACCTAACCCCATTGAATGAAATTTTATCAAAATTATATATAAAAACTGATAACTTTTTGTATAATAATATTATAAAACATCCATGGTAATTAAATAAACCACATATAAGAAATATGTGGTGAATATGGCTTGTGTCTCATGAAAAATAATAGTGAGACGAGAAAACCCTTACAATTTTTGTAACCTTAGAATTATGATCCCCATGAGATAATAAAATAATTTAAAGCTTACAATATCATTAAATAAAATAAATAAATTATATAACATTTCATATGTTAGTATATACACCAAACTAAATAATCCAATGTTGAATATGACATATATCTCACGAAAATAAAACGTGAGATGAAATTATTTTAACTTAAGTCTTGAAATACTTTATACATGTTCAAAACTAATATATAATAAAAATAGTATTACCATAAATCTTAAAAATAACAATATTATTATATATAATTCCCTATATAACTCACTTATGTCTTTATATTACCCATTTATAGACAATTCCATGTTACAGTAATGTTTTGGGTAATAACCACTTTATTTATCATTAATGTTTTCACTTGTTATTCTTGATCCTCTTGCTTATATCATAATATAATTATATATATAATATATAAAAGTATTTATATATCATATATATTAAGTATATAAATATTTACAGTAATCCATACAGGATAGAAATACGAAACGAAATACACCTTTCATGGTGATAGTAGACCGTACGTAAGCATGAACTCTATTTCCATTTATTTTGAAAGAAGAAATGTGAATAATATATATATATATATATATTATAATTCATATATCATTATTATTTCATATATATCATATAATATTACTAAACTCATCCTTAATACATTCTTTGTAGAGTGTGAACGGATCACACCGCTTTGAGGAGGTGGTAGTCCACACATCCGCAAATGAAGTTATCATATTTACACAAAATGAAAATCTTGGAGGTATGTGTTATATAAAAATTATATAATAATATATACATAATAAATATATTATATTTTATATAAAACCATAGTTTCTATCATAATTATCAACCATGAAAGGTGGTAAATGAAAAAACGAACAACATCGTTTCGTGAGGTGGTACTTCACCGTACTCAAGAATGGTATGTTCATTACCCATTAGATGGAAGTGTGTTTAATCATTTGTATAAATATTATAATAAAAACATTTCAGTAAATTTATGATATTTTCGGTATTATATAAGTGTGGAATATGAATAATTGAGGTGGTGGAGAAAGAAAATACAACAATGGAGCTTGAGGGAGGATGTTACCTCTCATCCGGGCAACTCCATCTAGTTTTCAAAAAAGGGTTTCCATGGATGGATTTATGACCATGGTTAGGCTTATAGGTCGAGGGTATTTATTTTTAGGATCTATTTTGGAAGAAATTGGTCGAAAAAAAGTGTCTTGAGAGATGTGAGGAATTGAGAGGGGTGATTTCCTTTTTATAGTGGTGGAGCGGTGGCATTCTTGTAAATTTTTGGAAAGGGAATTCCACCGAAGTTTTTTCTATGGAAAGTTGATCAAATAATGGTAAGAAGTTGATAAAAGATATTATAGATTAGAAATATGTCAATATAATGACTTTTGGATAAGTTTATAGGTCATTTTGTATCTTATGTTTATGGTTTAGTCCCTTATTAAGCTAATTTTCATGTTAATCATTATAATTAATCTTAAATCCTTTCACTAAAATTTTAAGTCAAAAAATTAGTTTAAATTATTATAAATTATAAATTAATCTGATTCAAAATATAGAATCCATTTTTCCAAAGTCCAATTACAGAATTGGTGAAAATTAATTTAAATTTAATCCCACAGACGGAACGACAAAGACATTTTTAAAGTAAAAATTTTCAAATGTTTGCTATGTTTTTATAAAAATTTTCAAAGTGAAATTTATTAAAATGATCTAAATTGGATTAATTTATTTATAGTTTATAAAATTTACCTTTAAAACCAATCATAAAAATAATTTAACCTTTTGAATAAATTATATGAAAAAGTAGTTTTGAATTAAAATCTAGTATCTTTCACTATTCATCAAAAAATGAAACTTGACAGAAAAATACCATAAAAACCCTAAGACAATTTTTATGTTAAAATTTAAAAATTAATTTTATTCAGAAATATTAAATTTATAAAAGTTTAAAAATTTATTTTTAAAAATATGTTCTCCATTAAAAGGCCGTAAAACTGCATTTGTAAAAATATAATTTTTGTGTGTAATATTTGGTTTATTCTTATAGCATGCTTATAAAATATATATGATGAATGTAAAAATATTTTACTGAATATATAAAATATATATTTCATTTATATCATCAACCAATACTAATTAATTTAATTTTTTAGTATAATATTTATTTGTGATCATAAAAGTAGTTTTTTTAAAACATTCCCTTTATATTGAATTGGTTCTTATATTAATTTCTAATTAATTTTTAACCAATGAATTCAACCATGTATTTTCATAATTTTATTATTTCTATTCTTAACTTTCACTTAATTACTAGGTTATATTTAAATAATTATATTTTTAATAATATATTAGTGTTCGGTAAAACTCAGTCTTTCGTGTTACGTAAGCCATTAAGGAAAGTCAGTCTTACGTGTAATATAAGATAACCTCAGTGTGTCGTATATAGAAATATAAAATTTATGTTTCGTGTAGTGCACATTTATCTTGGTGATTCATATTACTCAATCCAAACATAGTTCTTTAATATAAAATAAACTATTTCAGTGTTGCGTGAAATGGAAAATATAAAAAGGATTAAATTAATTAAAAAAATATATTTCACAACATATTGGTGTGATACATTCTACCCACCCTTAAAATGAATTTCATCCTTAGAATAATTGCGGGTATCAAAGGTATAATAATTGAAAGTTCCCTTCATAGAAACCCACATATAACAATTTAATACAAAATATTTTTTAAAAGGGAAAGTTGGAAACATGATAGTTACCTAAAGTAAATCATAACTAGGTTCCAACATGAGAGAACATTGGTGGCGCATGAATTTATGGTCTTGGAGAAAAAGAATAAATATTTATTGGGAGTGATTTATTTTTTTTAAAAATTAATCGAAAGACCAATGGAAACTTGACGTCCTTAGATTCATAAATCTGTGATTATTTAAAGGGCCATCAATTCAAGAAAATATGGTATTAGGACCCCAATTTTATTGATCATTTTCTAAAGGTTGAGTAATTATTTTATTGAACAAGAATATATGTAAATATACACACTATATATATTACTATAAACACAATTTCAGAATTTGGTTATGCTTTGATTAATTTATAATTTATCCCTTTCTTCATTAAGTGGATATCCAAAAGTTAACTTTGTTTCCTGAAGCACAAAAATACACTTTTAAAAGATATAAACGCCTATATTAGTGTGAAAATCCTAACTATTTGTCTCAAAACATTCTCCAAACTCAACTTGTTTAATGCATTAATCTATAATCCTAAAAAGTAACACCACTAATTCATCATTAATATGCATTCATTAAAATGTTTAACTAAAAAAATTACACTTTAACCAGGACATCACATAGGATAATAGAAGGATTGAAACCCTTATTGTCCTTCGGTCATGGGGTCAAAACCCACAACCTTTCTAGATTTGATGGGTTACCAACTGACATATATGTTTTCCTTTTCTAAAACCACATTGACATGATGCCCAAAATAAACATGATGGACATCCTTGAAATATGTTTAGTCACTAAATAGCTTTTTAACATAGGTTTACAATAAAACCAAAATACATAAATACACTATCTCAAGTTTAACTTAAATTTACCAAAAAATTTCAACCTTATAAGCCTTAAAAAATATGAAAATACAAAACTTTATAAATAAAGTCATGAAATCAGTATAACATTGATCCCCTATATGTCATAAAGTACCTATTCGTTGTCACATTCCAAACATGTGAATACAATCATTGTACATTCTCTTGAAACATTATAATAACATAAATTACTATAAATACTTTAGGAAAACATAAATGATCCAATATTCAAAAGATTACTGGATATATTCCTTAAATACATGAAGTTGTAAACTTTATCTATGATAAGATAATTTTTTTAAATAAATCCTTTAGCAGTTCTGAGGTAATAATTACCATCTAGTTTAATTATTCATATCCAACACATATTTATCCAAGAATCATTTTATAAACATCATGAACATATTAAAGGTTATCTTCCTTTAGATAAAATATCACCTTTCTATAAAATCACTTTTATACCTCAGAAACACCATTCAAAATATCCTTTGAAATCCTTAATGAAAAACTAGTACTGAAAGTACTTAAATATTTCATGATTCATAATCTTTTAATTTTAAAAAATACCCTTTAATCATACAACTTTATTCTTAAACCATTACTTAGATTTCATCATCTTATTCCATAATAACCCTTGTCCTATAATATGATATATGAATCTTGTTATAAGGTTCTTCAATCTTAATAAAATCATGATTCTTAAATTTAATATAAAAAATACGGGAAGAACATCTCATACCTTTCACATGTTGTTTGACGTCTCTTTATCATCAACATTATAACCAATATTCATGGACCTTCATGATTATCTTCTTGAGATTTCCAATCTATTTTCATCATGTCCATACATTCCACATCTGAAAAATTAAATTTTAACTGAGTTCTTTCTAGTTTCTATTATTGATTAAAACCAGAAATCATAGGGGGAGAAACACTTTTCATTGTAGAAAACAACATAATCATGAAAAGAATTACTCATTGGATGTATATCTAATGAAATATACTGCTTTAATATAATAAAAATTAGGTTTACCCTATGTTATTCATATTCCTATTCTATTTACGTCCTTTATGATGGTTCGTAAAGAGTTTGTGAATTCCCAAAGCATACCCCCTAGGAGTGTCAAACCAGGTGCATAGTAAGGCTCATTTTCATGTACCGGGTTGCGCTCGAGTCATGAATGATGTACCTTATCATATTTGTTACTCCAAGGTACATATATTCCAGAACAACATCCACTTGTAGTATCAAGATATGTAATTATTTCTTGGAAACCACTCACTCTATCCTTTACCAAAATTACATGACATTTTCCTAAACATTAATTCATCCTTATAATTATACTTAGATACATCCCTAGACATATCCATAGAAATATTCATAGGGATATCACTAAAGTTTTCTCATCTAATTTTCAAAATTTTGACTAAAACTATGCTCTAATACAAACTATAACAAGCTAGTCTTAACGTACATATATATTACATCATATTTTAGAATACCTAGTACAATACTCAAACAAATGCTAAATGACTGTATTAGTTTAGTGAATTTAGAAAAATGGAAACATAAATTTAGTTTCAAAAGTGAGATAAATTATCCCCTACTAGATTCTTTGTGACTATCACCCTTCTTGGAAACATCATACATAAAACATATCTTCATAATCGGGGGGAAGGAAACAAAAAAATGATTGAGATTATGACAAACCTGCTCTTTATTACATACTTAAACATGTTTTATTACATAAAAAATTCACCTAATAAAATATATAATTAAGATAGGTCTAGTTTCATTGGGTATTAGGAACATTACATAACAAATTAAAACAAAGGATGCAACATCTTATTGAAAAATTTCTTTACATTACCACTAGATTCCCTCGTACTTAGCATGGCATGGGATAACCTGAGGACATGCATAATAAAAGGGTGAGTTATAAATCCCAGTAAGAGAGTGAACAAGGAATAATATGAAAGATACAATACATGTTAGGAAATAGGCATATCAACAGAGCATAAGATAAACATGAACTTAAAGGCATGATATAGCATGATTAACATAACATGGAAATGTGGAAACAATATTTAACATGATTTTAGCATGATCCAAGGATCATTTAACATGGAGCATGATTAAACCCTCATTTAACATGATTTAGTATGAGTAAAACTTCATTGCACTTGATGTATCATGATACTAATCTTTACCCAATGCATTGGAGCACTATTAGGATGCACCCTTCTTAAACATTTCATTTCATGCATAAGTGTGCCACATGGATCATTAAACATAGATTCATTAAACATAAAAATTTATTCCACAATAAATATATATGGAATTCACACATGAAACTCTATAATAAATAAGTAAATGTGCATAATGTGGAATACCTTTGATAGAGAAACAGACGTGGTATTCATTATACAATGTATTTAGCTTGGAAAATTGTGGTGCAATTTCAGTAGCATAACAACGTGACATAAGGATTCATAAAAATGTTTGATGATAGAGAAAGGGGTGTCTCATAATATTTATATGAAATTTAAAATAAGGGGTTCATATATATACATGTCCCAACATAATTAATGGAATTTAGATTCACAATGTAAAAGAAATGCTTGAATGTAAATGAGGAGAGAGAGATTACTTATGGAATTTCGGCATGGTAATAGGTGTACATGTGAGGAAATTAATGAGAGGGAAAGGGGTATATCATCATTCAAACATAGAGAGGTCAGTATGGGGGTGGTGTGAAATCATACTCCAACATTTGTAATTGAAAAAAGGGCATAAAAATATTAAGGAACTTGGACAAAAATGAGAAAAGAGGAAATTCCTTACTTGGAAGTGTGATCCCAAAGGCTTGTGAGAGAATTGAGATAGGTTTCATGGGAGCTTGGAGAACATTGGGAGGATTCTAGAGAGATAAGGTAATAGGATGGATGAACTACAAAGGCTTTGAGTGAAGAGGAAGTGGGAGCTTGGGCAGGGTTATATAGAAAATGAGAGGGAATTGTTTATTATTTTGGTTTGGGTCCCCACACATTAAACTAATAAATAACCCAAACCAACCCATGGTTTTTGCCCATGGGTTTTTTCAAAGTTTAGTGGAAACAATACTTTATAAGGCTAATGGACTAACTTCTTAAAATAATAGGGTTTCTTAAGTGGAGGTGAGTCACACTCACAAGGAAATTCATTTAAAAATGAAAATGTTTTATAACTCTTGGAGGGTCCACTAATGTTTTGTAAAATAAATAAAAAAACCTAAAATCAAATTATATTAATGTTAAAACATGTATTGGTCGAAGATATCTTTTATAGTATTTCATTACATTACTATTTGGTCATTATGATGTCATAAAACACATTATATATTTAACTTGTATTTAATTTTTACCAAAAAATTCAACTATCTCAGAGAATTATAAAACATTCACCATTCGATAATTTAGAAATCTTAATTCTAAAACTAATACTAATTTCATCAAAATATTTTTCTAAATATGGGAATTTTTACTTTTAAAATAAAAACCGCCATTTATCGAATATTCGTGGGTTTTGACAAAGACGACTTTCAAACCATAATAAAAATTAAAATTTCATTCATAAAATTATAAAATCATTTATATTTATTAAAAATTAATTTAATTATAATAATACTTTATTAAAATATTATTTAATTAAAAAATCAATTAATTCATAAAAATATATTTCTTATCTAATCATTAACTAAAAATACTATTTGTGGTATAAAAACTATTTAAATTGCAACAATAATAAAATGTATGTATATTCATTATTATATACAAAAATAATGCACAAAATCATAGTGTTATGGTCTTGTTACATAATCTATTATAACACCCGCATAAGACTGAAGGGCAGGGTTTACAATGGTGACAGACTCTTGGGGTGGCTTAGATAACATTGCTCGGGTGGTAATCTCGATCAAATTCCACTTGTCTCATAGGTAGTTATGTTCGAGCATAAAATGTTGATGCTCAGGTTGGGATTAGTCAAGAGAGAATCCCAATGATGCCACCTCCTTTCCAAGATCTGACAAATGGGCTTTATACGGGGTAAGTCTACTGGATGAGGCCATCGCTTCCTTTGTCCGAGTAAATTTGATTTGTTAAAGTCCTATATTTATACTAAAAATGTGATCATTGTTCAACGTCTATATTAGCAATGGTCAGAATTCTTAACGGTATTTTAAAATCCAAAAACATAAATACGAGGAAGTGCATAATTTTTACATAACCATAATATGATATTTAAATAGATCAAGAGGAATTTTCATTAATGAACGTTTATGTCATTACAATATTCCCCCCTTAAGAAATTTCTCCGTCAAAATTTCTTTATCCACACTAAAAAATATGTGGGTAACTCTACTTCATCACTTCCTCTGATTCCCATGTTGCTTCTTCAAACTTTTGGTTTCTACATAACACCTTGATGAGGGGCATTGTCTTATTTCGTAGAACTTTTTCTCTACGATCTAAGATCTTTACTGGTTTCTCCTCATAAGAAAGACCATCTTCTAACTATACTACCTCTAAAGAGAGTACATGTGAAACGTCTAGTATGTACTTCCTTAAGAGGGATACATGAAAGACATCATGTACTTTGTCCATGGTAGGTGGATATGCTAGTTGATAAGCCACATCCTTAACACGATCAAGAATCTCAAAGGGGCCGATGTACCTAGGACTTAACTTCCCTTTCTTTCCAAACCTCATGAACTTCTTCCAAAAAGATATGTGTAGAAATAACATGTCTCCAACTTTGATCTCAAGGTCTCATCGACAGTTATCTTTATAACTCTTCTGTCGACTCTAGGCTGCTTTGATATGCTGCTGAATGGTTTTAACCTTCTCCACCATTTCTTAAACAATTTTTGGTCCTAGAAGCTTACGGTCACCGACTTCATCCCAACACACCGGTGTTCTATAATTTTTCCCATAAATGGCATCATATGGTGCCATTCAGATGCTTGAGTGGAAACTATTATTGTATAAGAATTCAACCAGTTGAAGATGTTGGTCCCATCCTCCTTTTAATTCCATAGAACAAGATATTAACATATCCTCCAGTTTATGAATAGTTTGCCTAGATTGGCCATCAGTTTGAGGATGATAGGCCATACTGAAGTTCAGTTTAGTGCCTAGAACATGTCGGAGACTTTTCCAGAACTTCCAGGTAAATCTACAATCATGATCAGATAAAATAGACAGTGGTACTCCATATCACCTTACCACTTATTTTATATAAATCCGTGAAAGTTGATCCAATGATAAGTCCTCTCGAATCACTATAAAGTGAGTTTTCTTCATAAGACAATCCACAATGACCCATATAGCATTGTTTCCTCTGGATTTCCTTGAAGGTACAGTGACAAAGTCCATGGAAATGTTTTCCCACTTCCATGTTGGTATGGGTAGTGGTTGCATCATCCCCTTAGAACTTTTCCTCTTAGACTTCACTTGTTGACATACCTGGCACTTTGATGTATATTCTGCATTTTGTCTTTTTATATTGTCCCACCAAACATTTTCTCGGAGATCTCAATACATCATTATGCTCTCTAGGTGAATAGAGAAGGTTGAGTTATGTGAGTTATCCAGAAGCTCATTATTTATCCCTAGATCGGATGGTACACATAATCGTGACACAAATCTCACAATTTCATAATTTGAAACCACAAACTCTGATGATTTTCCATTTCTGGTAGCTTTTGACCTTTTCTGAATTTCCACATCCTTTCTTTGAGCATCCTTTATTTTCTCCATGAGGGATGGTTGAGAAATCATTTGAAAAAATATTGATGATGTTCCCCCTTAATGATTCTCATGTCCATCCTCTCCAAATCTATGAAGATTGGATCCTTTTCAATTCTCATCATTGATAAAGATGCAGGATCCTTTCTACTTAGTGCATCTTCCACCTTTTTTTGCCTTAATGGGATGGTAGTGGATTGAGTAGTCATAATCCTTGAGGATCTCTACCCATATTCGTTGGCGCATATTAGGATCTTTTTGTGTGAATATATATTTGAGTCTCTTGTGATCAATATATATCTCACACTTCACCCCAAAGAGATAATGCAAAAAAAATTCAATGCAAAGATCACAGATTCCAACTCCAGATCAAGCATGGGATAGTTTTTCTCATGGATTTTCAGCTGCCTTGTGGCGTAGGCTATCATTTTATCATTCTACATTAACACACATCCTATACCCTTCTTCGAATCATCACCGAATACCACAAAATGTTATCCACTTGTGGGTAAAGTGATCACATGCACAGTGATAAGCCTCCTTTTCAACTCCTTGGAAGCTTTCTTCACATTCATCCCTCCAAAAAATCTTTACTCCCTTTTGGGTTATCATTGTAAGAGGGTTGGAAAATCATGAGAAATGTCTCACAAATCATCGATAATATCTAGCTAACCCTAAGAAGATACAGATATCTGTTACTGATGTTGGCCTCGACCATCCCTCAATTGTAGCTGTCTTTGAGGGATCCACATATATCCCATTTATTGTGATGATATGACCCAAGAATGAGACCCCCTTCAACCAGAACTCACACTTGCTGTACTTTTCAAAGAGATTCTCCTTTCTCATGGTCTCTAGTATAGTTCTTAGATTCTTCTCATGATCCTCCTTGGTTTTTGAGTATATTAGAATATCATTTATAAAGACAACCACAAATTTGTTGAGGTAATCTATAAAGGCTCTATTAATCAAGTTCATGAATATTTCTGGAGCAGTAGTGAGTCCAAAAGACATTACTATGAATTCATAGTGCCTGTATCTTGTATGAAAATCAGTCTTGGGGATATTTTCCTTCTTCACCCTTAATAATATCTCAACTGCAGATGCACCTTGGAGAAGTATTGTGCTCCACATAGCTGATCGAAAAAGTCATCAATTCGGGGAAGATGATACTCGTTCTTTATCGTGATTTTGATAAGCTCACAATAATCACTGAAAAGGTGCACTGACCCATCCTTCTTCTTGATGAAGAGGACTGGTGCACCCCATGGTGAAGCACTTTGTCATATAAAACCTTTATCCAGATTCTCATGTAGTTATTTCTTAAGATCCTCAAGCTCCACAACAACCATTCCATATGGTGTCTTGGATATTGGCAATGCCCCAGGTATAAGGTCAATTGAGAATTAAACATCTCTTCTAGGATGAAGACCATGAAATTCCTCGAGAAACACTTCAGTGAATTCCTTCATAATAGGCATGTCTTCAAAGATGGTGGCATCCTTGGAAACAATCATCTAAGCTAGATATGCATGCTCATTGGGTAGTAATATCATTGCTTAAGATGATGGAGCTAAAGAAGATTCATCTTCCTCCTTGCACTTGTATAGAATCAGAGCTCGATTCTCTATATAGAGAGTGATTTCCCTCTCATGGAAATTTATGTTGGCTCTATTTAAGGACATCCATTCCATGCTGAGAATTGCATCAAATTCCACCGGAGGGAGTATGATGAGGTTCTCTGGGAAGTTTAGTCCATAGATTATGATAGCGGAGGAGTTATATTAATGGGATGCATTGATTTCCCCATTTTCCATACTCACTGATATCTTTACTTCCATGATTTGTGGTGGTACTGGAATATTTCTACTAAAATTTCAGGATATAAAAAATGCGTAGAACCAAAATCAAAAAGTACATTCATTATTATTGAATGAATAACTAGCGTACCTGTCACCAATTCTTTGGCGGGGTTCACTTCAACAGTAGTGATGGAAAAATCTCACCCTTGATACCTTGGAGGTTGTTGGTTGCCTCTTAAAACCCTTGGCTTAGGGAACTTATTTGAAAAGTTCTCCGGTTCTTTGCAATTGAATAAATGAACAATGCACTGATAGTTGAACGAAGAATTCCTATCCTCTTTTATAGCAGTAGTTTTTTCTTGAGGATAATTAATCACCATGTGCCCTTCTCTTCCACACCTAAAGAATTTCATCACCCCCTTCATGTAATTTCTGGGGTGCTTCTTTTCGCACATTTGGAAAGTGGGGTGCTGGGTTTCTTAGCCCCATTGGATTTATCCATCGGACTAAAAGAATTTAAGTCCACCTTAATCTTCTTATCCCCTTTATACCTCTATGATTCCAAGATATCCATTTCAACTTTGAGGGCACATTATAAAATTTCCTCATAGTTTTCGAAGTCACGTATTTTCAGGGATTTCCGTAGGCTAGGTTTCATCCCACCAAAGAGGCTGTCAACCTTGCATTCGGGGGTAACGACAAAGCCAGATGCATATCATGTAAGCCTTATGAATTTTTTCTCTTACTCTCTAACATATGCGTCGTCTTTTTTCTTGAGGCAAAGGAAGTACCTTTCCATATTATGTTGGAAGGTGCGCGGAAAATATTTATCCAAAAATATCTTTCGGAAGTCCTTCCATTATAACACCTAAATATCCTCCTCTGGGTTTGTGTTTTTGACCAATGTCCACCATTGATTAGCTTCACCCTCCATACAATAAGCAGTCAAAATAACATTCTCTTATTAAGAACATTGAAGGATGGAGAAGATCTTTTCAATGGATTTGATCCATTGTTCAATGAGTGAGGGATTAGATGATCCATTAAAAGTAGGAGGCCATTGTCTCATGAATCTCTCGATAACGACTTGTTCTTTCTCAGGGGGTTGAACGTTCCTCCTGACCCATGTTTCTATTAAAATATTGAGTTAAATGAGAGAGAAGTAGGACAAATTTTTTGATTCCCACTCCCATTGGATTGGGCATCTCATTAGCACAGTCATCACATTGATCTTCACATCGTTTGTTAGCCCGATTCCTCCTATTACCGGCCATTGGCTGGAATAAAAGGAATGTTAGGGGTAACACATAAAGGGTAATCCTAGGGAAAAAATGGATGACTTATAAATTAATTTTATTCCTTAACTTATGAATCTATAGGCTTCAATCTATGCTATTCATGATCTACATTATAACATATATTATTAGGGGAATATTTTTTAATTCCCTTAATAAGGGTTCATAATAAGCTTGTGAATTTACCAAAGCATATCCCCCATGAGTGTCGTATCCAAGAGTGCAGCAAGACCCATTGTCATGTACCAGGATACCCCGGGTCAAGACCAATACTCATTTTCGTGGTTTTCATCCTAGGTACATCTCTGCCAGAGCCGCCTCTACCTGATCGTATCCAGACATGGATGTATTTTCTTGATAAAAAACATAATAAATACTCATAAAAACATAGGCATGTTTTTTATTATACTTATTCTTTTTCTATAATTCTATACCATGGTTTTCCAATCCTAATCCCAAAAAATAATTAAACCTATCCTATAATACCAACTATGAAAAACCTGAGCTTTATTACACACTTAAAAATGATTTATTACATAAAACCTTCACTTTATATAACATACAATATTGATAGGTCTAGTGTCTTTGGGTATTAATAACATTACATAACAACTTAAAACATAATATGCGACATCTTATTGAAAACATCATTTACATGACCACTATATTCCCTCATACTTAGCATTGCATGGGATAACATGAGGACATACATAAGAAAAGGGTGATCTATAAAGCCTAGTAAGGGAGTGAACATGGAATAAAATGAAAGTTACAATACATGTTAGGCAATAGGAATATCAATGGAGTATAAGAGAAACACGAACTTAAAGGAATGATATAACATGATTAACATAACATGAAAGTGTGGAAACAATATTTAACATGACTTAGCATGATCCAAGGATCATTTCACATGGATCATGATTAAAACCTCGTTTAAATTTATTTAGAATGATTAAAACCTCATTTTACTTGACGTATCATGATAACAACCTTTACCCAATTCATTGGAGCGCTATCAGGGCGCACCCTTCCTAAACATTTTATTTCATGCATAAGTGTGCCACTTGGATCATTAAACATGGATTAATTAAACATAAAAATTTATTAAATGGTTAAGATATGTGTAATTCATACATGAAACTCTATAATCAATAAGTAAATGTGCATAAAGGTGAATACCATTGATAGAAAAATGGGCATGGTATTTACTACACAATGTCTTTAGCTTGGAAAATCGTGGTGCAATTTCGGCAGCAAAACGTCATGACCTAAGGATTCATAAAAATGGTTGATGAGAGATAAAGGGGTGTATCATAATATTTATATGAAATGGAATTTAAGGGGTTCATATAGATACATGTCCCAACATAAGTAAAGTAATTTAGATTCACAATACAAAATAATTTCCTGAATGTCAATGAGGAGAGAGAGATTCCTTACGAAATTTCGGCATGGTAACAGATGTACATGGGAGGCATTTAATGAGAGGGAAAGGGGTATCTCATCAATATAACAAATATAGGGCTCTGTGGGATAGGTGATAAATCATACCCAAACATTTATAATTGAAAACAAAAGTGCATAACAATATTTAGAAACTTGGACAAAAATTAGAAAAGAGGAAATATCTTACATGGAAGTGTGATCCCAAAGGATTGGTAGAGGCTTGAGAGAGGCTTCTTGGGAGCTTTGTGTTCCTTGGCAAGATTATAGAGAGTGGAGGGAGGAGTTTGGACTAACTACATAGGATTTTAGTGAAGAGTAAGTGGGATCTTTTGTGGGTTTATATAGGAAACGAGAGGGAATTCTTTATTATCTATGTTTTTGTCACCACACATTAAACTAATCAATACATCCAACCATAACATGGATTTTACCCATGGTTTTTTCTAAAGGGGAGTGGAAAGAAATATTTTATATGGTCAATGTCCGAACATCTAAAACTAATAGGGTTGCTTATGTGGAGGAGAGTCACACTCTCAACGATATTCATTTAAAAAAATGAAAATGTTTTATAACTCTTGGAGGGTCCACTAAAGGTTTGTAAAATAAATCAAAAAAACCTAAAATAACAATATTTTAATTTTAAAACATATATTGGCCTAAAATATCATTTATAGAATTTTATTATGTCACTATTGGATCATTATTATGTCATAAAATACATTATATATTTAAACAGTATTTAATTTTTACCCAAAAATTTGACTATCTCAAAATATTAAGAAAAATTCACCGTTGGATAATTTTGATGTCCTAATTCCAAAAATAATATTCATATTATCTAAATAATTTTTTAAATATGTGAATTTTTACTTTTAAAATAAAAACCATTATTTATCAAAATGTCATGTGTTTTGACAAAAACAGATTTGAAACCTTAAAAAAATTATAATTGCATTCATAGAATTATATGATCATTTAAATTTAATAAAAACTAATTTAATAATAATAAATGTTTCATTGAAATATGATTTAATTCAAAAATACAATAATTCATCAAAATAGATTTCTTAATTAATATAAACTATAAATACTATTTGTGCTTTAAAAACTATTTACAAACTAATAATAATTAAATGTATGTATATTCATTAATATATACAAAAATAATGCACAAAATCATAGTGTTAAGGTATTGTTAAATAACCACTTATAACACCTTTATAATACCTAAGGGTAAAGTGTGTGATGGTGACAGACTCTTGGGGTGGCTCAGATAAAATTGCTCTAGTGATAATCTCTATCAACTTCCACTTCTCTCGTAGGCAGTTCCATTTGAGCATAACATGTTGAATCTTCGCTTGGGATTGGTCAAGAGTGAAGCCAAATGACACCGCCTCCTTTCCAAGCTCTGAGAAATGAGCATTATATGGGGAAAGTACGCTGGATGAGGCCATCACTTCCTTTTTCTAAGTAAATTGGAATTTTCAAAGCCCTATATTTATACTAATCATGTTATCACTATTAAATGACTATATTAGCAATGACCACAATTCATATCGTTATTTTAAAATCTAAAAACATAAAAATATGTAATTGTGTAATTTTTATATAACCATAATAAGATATCTAAATAAATAAAGAGGAATTTTCAATAATGAATGTTTGGGTCGTTACAGAGATCATATGATCTGTAAGGGTAAACATGAGAAATTTATAAGTATAACTTGAGAGAAAGGGAATGAGAACACAATCATATCATTATAATATCATACCTTGTATATAAAATATCCTAAACATGAATCATGACGTAAATATCAGTAGTTCATAAGACACGAATCATAAGATAATCAGGAACATAATCCACGAAAGAATAACATATGAATAAGACATGGAACTATGGAATAAACATAAGATGTTAACATTGGGAAAATGTATATGTAGATATAGGTTCACTCATTAGGTTTAGGACTTGAAATCAGGCCCTTGCAAAAACTTATGGACAACAAACCAGGTCCACTCATCACATTGTGAATATGAAATTAGGTTCACACAAAACATTGTAAACATGTAATCAGGTTCACACATAAACTTATGAAAATGAAACCAGGTCCATGAATAACATTTTAAACATGTAATCAAGTTCATGCATAACTTTATTAACACATAATAAGGTTCACTCATAACATTGTGAACATGCAATCATCTTCACATATAAACTTATATACACACAACTAGGTCCATGAATAACATTGTGAACATGTAATAAAGGGCATGAATAACATTTATACTCATGATTCATCCATCATTACCCAATGCATTGGAGGGAGATATAGGTCCCACCCATCACATAATGAAATCATACATCCATGTTCCACAAGATAACAAAAAATTCATCATATCATGACCCATTAAAAGAGATGGGTTTTTTAAATATCAAACAAAAACCCATGAAATGAAATGTGAATCATTAACATCCCATCAAATCATAATATGTGGAAGAAATATAAGTTTCATAATCATTTAATCAAAGTATAACCCATAAAAATAAGTAGGATACAAAATAATATAATATGTGGAATAGAAATGGGTATCATACACATCATTCCATCAAAAAATGAACCATTTGAGAAAGAATATGAATAGTATTATTGGATATTATCCATAATCTGTCATAAACTATAACAAACTATGTAATCTTAGAAGGAAAATATCTTTTAAATATCATTTGAAAAAATTTATTCATTAAAATATCCTTTCTTCTATAAAAAATTATTTTTAAAACATTAATCCTTTTTGAAAATATTTTCATTGAAAATAACCTTGAAAAAGTATAAAGTATGCTTGAAAATATTTTGAAAACCATTTTCCATAAAAACTTATAATATATGCTTGAATTTTTTATAATACTTTTTTAATAGAAAATACTTTGAAAAATTATAAAAGAAGCATTGAAATAATTTAAATCATTTTCTTTGAAAATAACCATTTGAAATCATATAAAAGAATTTTTAAAATCAATTAAAACACTTTTTAAACTTAAAACAGTTTATGAAAACCCTTTTTCATTGATTTTTTTAAAATAAATAAAATTATAGAATATTAAGAAAATTATTTTCTTTAAAAATAACCATGTAACATTATAAAGGAAGCTTTATAAAAATGATGGCCATGAATGAGGGTAAGTTTGTAAATTCTAAATACTTCCTTTTATTCGTTAAAGTTTAGAAAAGTGCGTTGATTAGAAAAGAACGAGAATATTCCTTTTAAATATGTTTTTTAAAATTGTTAAAACACGAGTAAAATTTCCTTTAAAAATAATTGGATAATATCAAAAAAATTAAAATATTTTAAGAAAACATGGTTTTGAAATAACCCAGATTTTCTGATTTAAGAGAAGAAATAACGTCAGATTTTTATAGATTTTTTTCTAAATTATCTTAACCACCAAAGAGTAGAAAAATTGTACCATTATATTGAAATAAATTTTATATCCAGAGTCTAAGAAACATTTTGAGAGTCATTGGGATTGGATAATAATATTTTATCAATGAAAAATAATCATAAAAAATCTTGATAAATGATGATATTGAACTTTAAACTGTTACCACTTTGGTAACCATAAATTATAATATAATGGAAATAATTACATTACATGAAGCATCAACTATCATTAAAATAAGAATATTCATGATACAATAAGACGAAAGGTTGTATATTGTAAAGACTCGTAAAATTCAAGGGAATTTTTTAATAAAATTTTCTTTGGGATTTTACAAGAACGCAGTTTCTGACGGTGTCTGATTTCGAGAACCGGTGTGCCTGGAATTAATTTCTGAAGTTAGGCTCGGGTACGTTTAGTGAAAGAACGAGTGGGTTTTTCTAACCTTTGAACCGGTGCTCGGAATCTAAATCCGAGGGCACCGATGGAATCGCAGCGCCGGTGATTGCTTAAGAAGACCCCTTTCAGGAGTTGCGTTTTCTCGGGATGGGTTGTTTTTTTTTAAAGTGAGGGATAATTATATAATTGTTTTAAAATTATATTTTCCTTTTCTTGTTAAGTGGATTAAGTGTTGTGTCACAACACTTTTCTTCTCTCTTACGGTTATAACCTATGTAAGGGAGTTAGGGGTGGGACCCACTTGTTGATAACTACCTTTGAGAGGATTAAGGTGGGATGAGTCCCACACGAGCCCCACCGTTTCTTTTCTTCTTAAGTAACGCACCCGCACCCCCTATTAAATGAAGTCAACTCTTGCGTTTAAACTTTTTAATAAAGGCCTCTATTAATTAGGCGGTTTTAAACCCCTCAATTAATTGATCGTTTCTTTTCTTTTTGAATTTCAAGCGTTGGTTTGTGTGTAAATAAAATAAGACACCACATATTTTATTTAGTTGGTCTTGTTTTGTTGAGAGGATTTTGGGAGAAAGGCTAAGGGGCTTGAAGTTCTTCTTCTTCGACGAAGAACGCGAAGAACGCGAAGAACGCCGACCTCCGACAGAGGTCGACAAGAACGCCGAATCCTCAGAGATTGACTACGCGACGCCGTATACCGCGACGCCAATGACGTTCCTTCTGTGATGCTTTCTTCCGCGACGATCCTTCTCTTCCGCGACGATCCTCTTCTTCCGCGATGGTTAATTCTGCGACGAACTCTCGTTCGACGAGAACGCTTGAGGTAGGGAATTAATTTGAGAATGATTTTATTCCCTTGTTTTGTTCATTCTAAAAAAAAAAAGAACACAGATCAACTTATTATCTAGTTGATCCATGAATGTTTTCCTTACGGGTTGGGACTAAATTTTTGCGGGAAGTGGTAGGGGTTTATTGCTTCTTGTTCGTGAAACATCCTTAGTCGTTCCACGTATTTTTTTGGGCCCGCTTGTTGTGAACTTAACGGGAGGATGTCGGACCACACGAACACGTCCGACCCTCCTCCCCCTTTGTTGTTGTGTTGTTGCGGTTCGGTAGATGGCGGCATGGTGCGACGACACCACGCGGGAACCTGGAGGGATGCGACAAGGATGCGCGGCACCGTTGAGGCCAAATGAAAGTGTGGTAGTAGTCGGGGCCGCGAAGGTGAACCGAAGACTCCGCAGTTTGTTCTTTTGACGTGCGGATCAACGACCATTGACGGAACGGGCCTCAGAGATTATTTTTTGATTTCGTAGTGAATAACGGGACCAGAGATGAGCTTCGGTGCAGACAGAATTGAAAACGGACCACCGGAGAAACTCCGGTGGCACGCGGGCATCACCAGTGGAGTGGCGGCGGGAACCGGCCGGCCGCCTGGAGGCGGCGGTGCCCCGGCACGCTGCCTGAAGAAACCGCGATGGCTGAAGCCGTGGCGGCGAGCGTCTAAATCCCGCGGCCGCGCGGGATTCAGGGGGACGCGGCGCGCGCCGCGTCCGCGGAGCGCCAGCTCGCTGGCCGAGCCAGCGAGCCCCCCGGCCGAGCCGGGCCGCGCCCTGGCGGTTCGGTCCCGGACCCGGTTCGAGCCAACCCAGGGGGGTTGGGCCGGGTCGGTCCGGGCCCAGACCCCCCGTTTTCGGACCTCTTTCGGTATTTGACCCATATCTTGAGCTACGGACCTACGATCTACGAACCGTCAGCGGCAATGCGACCCTTGAATCGAGACTGTCGTTTTGGTATATCACACTCACGGTTTCGGAGTACTTTGGGTTCAGCCAGGTTGGTTCGCACACAAAACCAACCGGGCCCTCGGAGCGGAAACACTTATATCTTGAGCTCCGGACGTCCGATTGACATTCCATTGACTTGGTTGGATTCCTCTTGAGGAGATGGAACTTTTGACATACTTCTCCCGAGGTTTGGATGCAGTTGGAGTTTGGCTGAGTTGGATTGTACCCGAAATCCAACTGGGCCCCTAGAATGGAAAAGTTGATATCTTTCAGACCAGACATCCGTTTGATGAACCGTCAGCAGCGTTGGTGATCACGTTGAGAAACGTTCCCTATGAGTATACCCTATGTGAGTTCAGGATACATTTGAGATACGGTCGGGTTGGTTCACACACGAAACCAACTGGTCCCCTGTGACGAAAAGGCTAATAACTCACAGACCGGGCGTCCGATTGACGCGCCGTCTGTTGTGTTGAGACCCCTATGATGAGGCGGTCCTTTGAGATGCTTATTCGTGAGACTTTGTGATACTTGGAGTATTGAACATTAGCTCGTGGAGTGGACCCTCCTGGAGACGAGCGTGCGGAGTACGGAGACCGTGTAGCCGGCTGAGACCTGACGACTGCTTGACCGATCGACTCGGTGTGTTTCGGATAGCCCAGTGGGGAGCGCTTGGTTGTAGCTACAGACCCACGGAGGAGGAGCGCTTGGTTGTAGCGGCATACCCGCGGTACTCAACAGAAAGAGTACCTATGGAGGCTATGAGGGGGAGCGCTTGGTTGTAGTGGCAGACCCATGGTGGGAAGCACTTGGTTGCAGCAGCAGGCCCACAGTACTCGACAGGAGGAGTACCTCACCAGTCTTAGGTTAGTGATCAGTACCTCGGAGTCGTGACAGGACCAATGTACACTCCAGAGACGGGGCTGTTCAGCAGTTACGGTTTCGATAATGAAAATCCTGGTTTTGTTGTACCTCTCGTATCCCCTCGTGGTTTAATTTTCATGATCACAATCACTTTCTTATTTATCTAATATTGTGTTTTAAGTATTGTGGATGATAGGCAAGAGATTGCCAAAGGAATGGCCCAAGAAAGCATCTCAAGTGGACTGAAATTCAGTCCACCGGCCAGCCGGTGGCACACCACCGGCCAGCCGGTGGCACCTGCTTTCAAGAGGAAGCCACTGCCTCCCCACCGGCCAGCCGGTGGCCTCAGCACCGGCCAGCCGGTGGCACCCCCTCCAAATAGTGTCAGCTACTGCCTCACCACCGGCCAGCCGGTGGCTCTGGCACCGGTCAGCCGGTGGCGCCTGAACCAGAATCCTATGCTTTTTTGCACACACCGGCCAGCCGGTGGGACTGTACCGGCTAGCCGGTGGTTCCAGTCAAACTAGCCGTTGGAGCTTTGACCAGGCTGCTCCACTTGCCTCCCAACGGCTCCGAAAGCCTTTCCAACGGCTCCAAAGGCCTCCAACGGCCATATGAGGGTTCCCCCTCTATAAATAAAGGACCTTGAAGCCCCGGAACAATTGCCGGACCATAATTAAGCTTTGTGAAGCCAACGAACACAATTCTTCTCATCTGGCAAACCTCCGGCGGATTGCTCCAAGGGAACCACAACTGCTCCAATCCAATTCCACATCCAAGGAGCACCACCATAGAAGCTTGGGAGTGCACGTCTTCAACTCCATTCAACCTTTGGCGCCCAAGGCTTCTCAACAATACGGTTTTTCTTGTTTATTTATTTTGAGCTTTAAATTTGGGTTTGTGCCTACAAACCCCAAACCTTTTCTCATCCCTCCTTCTTTTGGGTTTCACACCACCACTAAGGTGTGAAGAGGTTTCTTCAAGCCTTACCTTGTAAAAGGCTTGAGTTGTCGGTGAGCTAGCCTTCACCCGTTAAAAAGGCTAGTGGGTTCTTACTAAACCATTAAAAGTAAGTGGGTTCTTGCTTAACCAATAAAAGCAAGCTGTAATAGGTCCTAGTGCTACCTCAAAGCCTAGTGGGTTTCTTGCTATAACCATTGAAAAGCAAGCGGTAGGAATCTCTCAACGGTTGAGTTGGGAGCGGAGACGTAGGCCGGGTTTTGGCCGAACTCCGTTATCAATTTTGTGTGTTTTGCCTCTTTATTTCCGCTGCACCTTTACTTTGATTTTTAATTTGTCTATCAATTTTTTAAAAGGCAATTCACCCCCCTCTTGCCATCATTCCCCGTGTTTATTCCGACCTAACAATTGGTATCAGAGGACGTATTTGAATAATTCCCTTAAACGGTTTCAAATTAAAGATCCTATTTTTTTTTGATGGCTTCTACCGCTTCTTCCTCGCTTGCCCCCGAAGGTCATTCATTGGGTCGTGCTCCATTGTTTGATGGAACCGACTATTCTTTTTGGAAAACCCGCATGACCACTTTTCTTAAAAGTATTGGATATCCTATCTTTAAAATTGTCATGCATGGTTATACTTTTTCTAGTAAAGATGAATCTAAATGGACCCCCGTTGACATTGCAAATTTCGAGCTTGATGGCAAAGCCATGAATGCTCTACATTGTGGGTTAGATCGTAATGTTTTTGATCATATTTCTTCTTGCTCTACTTCACATGATATTTGGAAATGTTTAGAGCTAACCCATGAAGGTACTAAGAAGGCTCAAAAGCAAGAACCCGACATCAAGCAAGAACCCGATGAAGAATCCGTGCCCAATTGCTCACTTCACAAGAAAAGGGCCACGCCAAAGGAGAAAGGAAAGAAGAAGGTCCTCAAGGCGACATGGAGTGACACCTCCTCATCATCATCCTCCCCCTCCTCCTCGAGCGACCAAGGTACAAAATGCCTAATGGCATTCCATGAGGTAACATCTTCCGATTCCTCTTCCTCATGTTCTTCAAATTCCAATTCTTTAAATCATCTTTCTTATGAAGAACTCTCTCATGCTAGAGACCAGCTTGAAAATGGTTTTCATGCTTTATCTTCAAAATTTGTTTCTTTGAAAAAATCTTTCAAAAAACTTTCCTCCGAAAAAGACCAACTTCTCAAAGAGAAGGAGGAACTCTCCCTAAAAATCCAAAATTTCCCCAATGTTGATTCTTTGGAATCAACCATTAAAGACCTTAGAGAATCATTAGCCAAGTTCACCCAAGGGGAACAAAACTTGTCCAAAATATTAGGTTCTCAACGAGTTTCTAGGACCACTCATGGACTTGGCTACTCCAACCAAGCTTCCTCCTCCCATGCTCCAACTATTTTTGTAAGGGGGAGCTCTAGTTTTAAATTCTGTAATTATTGCAAAAAACCCGGGCACATGATTTATGAATGTAATTGCAAAAACGCCCGATATGGTAGGCCCAAATCAATTTTTTATTCGGATGAATTCTTTAGGAGAAGACCCGCCATGAGACAAATTTGGATTGAAAAATCCCTTCTCGCAAGTCTCTCCGGGCCTAAAATTGTCTCTTTTCAAAATCCCTCTCCCCGGTGACTTATTGTTTTTATTTAGGGGGAGTTAGGATCTTTTAAAGTTTTTTGTGTACTCAAAATTTTCGATTCAAACTTTCAATTTCAACACTTTGTATCAAATTTTTTCAATTCAAAATTTTCTATTAAATTTTTATTTCAAAATTTTCAACTCTTGGTATCGAATTTTTATTTCAAAAATCTCGTTTTTCATCGAATCCCTCAATCAAGTTTTATGCCCCGTGCTATTTTGATAATCACAAAGGGGGAGAAATTTCTTGATTGATTGGGGGAGAAACCTTTTTGATCATGCTTAGCATTTATTTTCAATTTATTCATTAAAAGTATGCCTTCAATTTATGTTCTTACTTTAAATTGTTTCGGTGATTGTGATCATCAAAATAGGGGGAGATTGTTGTACCTCTCGTATCCCCTCGTGGTTTAATTTTCATGATCACAATCACTTTCTTATTTATCTAATATTGTGTTTTAAGTATTGTGGATGATAGGCAAGAGATTGCCAAAGGAATGGCCCAAGAAAGCATCTCAAGTGGACTGAAATTCAGTCCACCGGCCAGCCGGTGGCACACCACCGGCCAGCCGGTGGCACCTACTTTCAAGAGGAAGCCACTGCCTCCCCACCGGCCAGCCGGTGGCCTCAGCACCGGCCAGCCGGTGGCACCCCCTCCAAATAGTGTCAGCTACTGCCTCACCACCGGCCAGCCGGTGGCTCTGGCACCGGTCAGCCGGTGGCGCCTGAACCAGAATCCTATGCTTTTTTGCACACACCGGCCAGCCGGTGGGACTGTACCGGCTAGCCGGTGGTTCCAGTCAAACTAGCCGTTGGAGCTTTGACCAGGCTGCTCCACTTGCCTCCCAACAGCTCCGAAAGCCTTTCCAACGGCTCCAAAGGCCTCCAACGGCCATATGAGGGTTCCCCCTCTATAAATAAAGGACCTTGAAGCCCCGGAACAATTGCCGGACCATAATTAAGCTTTGTGAAGCCAACGAACACAATTCTTCTCATCTGGCAAACCTCCGGCGGATTGCTCCAAGGGAACCACAACTGCTCCAATCCAATTCCACATCCAAGGAGCACCACCATAGAAGCTTGGGAGTGCACGTCTTCAACTCCATTCAACCTTTGGCGCCCAAGGCTTCTCAACAATACGGTTTTTCTTGTTTATTTATTTTGAGCTTTAAATTTGGGTTTGTGCCTACAAACCCCAAACCTTTTCTCATCCCTCCTTCTTTTGGGTTTCACACCACCACTAAGGTGTGAAGAGGTTTCTTCAAGCCTTACCTTGTAAAAGGCTTGAGTTGTCGGTGAGCTAGCCTTCACCCGTTAAAAAGGCTAGTGGGTTCTTACTAAACCATTAAAAGTAAGTGGGTTCTTGCTTAACCAATAAAAGCAAGCTGTAATAGGTCCTAGTGCTACCTCAAAGCCTAGTGGGTTTCTTGCTATAACCATTGAAAAGCAAGCGGTAGGAATCTCTCAACGGTTGAGTTGGGAGCGGAGACGTAGGCCGGGTTTTGGCCGAACTCCGTTATCAATTTTGTGTGTTTTGCCTCTTTATTTCTGCTGCACCTTTACTTTGATTTTTAATTTGTCTATCAATTTTTTAAAAGGTAATTCACCCCCCTCTTGCCATCATTCCCCGTGTTTATTCCGACCTAACAGGTTTGAGCTGAGTATATGACCTTTGTGTTACCTCTTTATTGAGATGGGTCACTAGATAACCTAGGTATATGTGTGGGCGTATACCTGGGTAGTGTTTATCCGTTGATTTCATAATCTTTGTGTTTCCTCATGATTGAGATGGGTTACTTGATAACTTAGGTATATGTATGGGCATATACCTAAGTTGAGGTTATCTATTGAGATCTTCTTGGTGGTTATCCTTGTTGGTTTTAGTGAGACCTTGAGGGTATCGGGGTCCCTACTGAGTATCGTTATACTCACCCCTGAACGGGCTATGCCCGCACCTCGTTGTGTTGGTTGCAGACGATGGGTAGTGCTGACGGAGGCCGAGTGTTCGAGGACTGGATGGTACCCGGAGGTGGAATACACGACGAGTCAGTATCCGGAGGTGGACTTCACGACGAGACGACACTCGGAGAAGGTTGACGGACAAGAGAATCTAGGAGCTATGCTATCTATCCCTACTCTTCAGGTAGGATCTGTGGTGGACGATCCAGGGGCTGCGCTATCTATACCTACCCTTCAGGTAGGATCCGAGGTGGACGACACATGAGCTGCTTCCTTTCTACCAGCTGTTTGTCTTTTTCTGTTGTACTTTCATTCAGTTGTAGCTGCACTTTCAGTTGGGTTTGTATTCTGGCCCATTTTTTTCATCACATTCTTTTGTACTTAGTGTTTTACTTCCGCTTGTACTCTGTGGTGTTTTGTTTACTTTTATAAAGGTAATACCTTCCCAGTTATCGAGATTTACGCCATTGGTGCTAGTCTCCATCCCTTGGCTTATGTAAGGTGGGCTTGGGGTAGTCACGGCATGCGCCCCGAGGACGGGTCATGACATATATAGACCTAATAGAAAAAATATAGGTGTATAACATGGTATTTGTCTCAAAGAATTAAAATTGAGACAACATATTTTAATTGATTTTGTAACTTTTGGAATATATACCCCATGAAGGAAAGATCATAAAATAGATATTTGAATACCTATAAATTTAATTATAGGAATCAGATAATACATCCATGGTCAGTAAACATACAACGTATAAGAAATAGGTGTTGAACATAGCTTCTGTATCATGGAAAATAAAAGAGAGATGAGAAACCACTTCCTACTTGCGTAACCTTAGAATCATGATCCCTAGGAGAAAATAACATCATTTAAAGATTATAATATCATAAAAAAAATTAATTATATAACATGTTATAGGGCAGTATGTACACCACACAAAAGAAACAAGTGGTGAATATGTTATGTATCTCGTAGAAATAAAAACTGATAAAAATTACCTTACCTTAAGAATCAACATTCTTAGTATATCTTCAAACCTCCTTTATAATAAACATAAGTTTATTATAAATCTAAAAAATAACCATATTCTTATATCTAATCCAATATATGTTTTATTTAGGAATTTTCATGGTTTTAGGTGTAGTAAAAGCATGCATAGGTGGGTGATATATTGAAATTTATATTAATAATAATTTCTTGAAACCAAGAGAAAGGATCTTTAATGTCAACTTTATAATTTATTTATTTAATATCTCTAGAAATAAATACCCAGGGTTAGGAACATTCTTTGTTGGTGATTTTTAGCATCCAAAAAGACCCTTTCTGATTACATTCATTGCACTGTGAGGATCTAAGGATTGAATCCCTCTAGCGATGATCCACATGTTCTCTTATGATATCGAAGAAGAACTGCTCAATTTTGAGGTGCTAGCATGTTGAGTCAAATGTCTTGAATTTTTTGTTCTTGATTTATTGTTATTCAGTCTTGAAGTAATACCTCCTACACTTCTCATTCACGGAGTGAGAGAGAATAAGGAGTTGAGAGATAATTTTTTGTGTGCAACAATTCTATATTCTCAATTTTGGATTCTCTACACAATAGACAAAACCATCTATTTATAGAGTTAGGATTTAAGTTAAAATATTATTTAATTTCATATAGGCCATTAAAAAATATTTATAACTTTTAATAAACACCATTCTACATAATAATAATAATAATAATAATTATTATTATTATTTTGTGGGGCATGCCAACTTGCATAATGAGAAATATTATATAATTGTATTGTTAATTAATATTTATCACCAGACTCAGTCTTGGTCCATTAGAACTCCTCTATAATTTATTGAATAACCAAATAAATATTTTATTCAGAAATAAATATTTTATTCACAATCTAGAGAATAAATATATAATAAAATATTTAATGAAAAAAAGAAATATTTGATTCACAAGCGAGTGAATAAATATTTATTTAATTTGTGTGATAAATATAACAAGAATAAAATTATTCCATAAACGTGAGAATAATATTTATTACATTAATTAATATCAAATAGAATTTAATCCAGATCAATGGAAACACTTAGTGTGTTACCCTATAGGATTAGTTCTCATTGGAAATAAGCGGTCTTGCCTAAAGTCCATGATTACTATCTAGAAATGGGTCAAGGAACCCAAGATAAATAACTTAATGTTGAAACATCAAGAACCACATAATAATTCTCACTATGTAATATAATCCCCTTTTCAAAATATCTCATCAAGTAGGTTGCATATATGTGTAACCAGCCTATATGCTCGATATGTAATTGTTTGACTATCTGAAATATACATGTAGTTGCACAATGGATATAGAATTTAATGCTATGATTATATTCTAATAAAGGTTTTGAGATATCATCTTCCATAAATATAGAAGGGAATAAAATCCTTCCTCAAATTATTCATTTAGGGCATGTCACTCATGATGCACCCAATGTATCGAACTTTACCATGAACTATTATCATTGTGGTTTATGAAATACATCTTTTTATTCTAGTTGTACCATGAATTAATAATAATATTAAATTATAAGGACTATCACAAATGCCCGTAGATTTGAATATATGACGAAAAAAACATTTGGAATTCATACCAGTAGGTCAGTTATGATAATATCCCATCTTAGAGATTACCAAATGAGAGTTTGATGGTAAGAAGCTACATTTACTTATGAGTACTGACACTTGATAGTCTATGTACTATATGTCCCATGATGGTGCATTATCCAAGCATTGGACATTATTTAAGAATATCATCATAGCACATCAAGGTTCTCATCATAGTAGGGAACAAATATGACCTTATCGATGTGATGTATACTCCAAGAAATTATTATATTAGATTCATGTAGAACAAAAAATAATATATAATAAGAAGTTTTATTAATATTCAGTATATCAAATATTTATGAAATTAAAGTACAAATTGTTCGTCCGGGGACACCAACTCCAAAAACTCTCACTTATACAAGAGCCAACTTGATAGAGATAATATTTACACTATTTTTAATGTCTATTTAAATGATTTAAACCTCAAAAATTTACTAATTTTATCTTATTTGTAACAATTTTGGATTTAGAGTGTGTTTTGTAATAAAAAGTATAAATTGCTTAATTCTGGATTTTAAACAGATTTTTATCACAAGGGTATTTTAGTCATTTTTAATAAAATGTATTTAAAAAATTTGTGATTAAAATATTGTTTTAACCCTTATTTTATTTCCATCATCTTTGTATTTAGAACCAGGTTCAAATTAATGCATTTGGAGGCCCAAAAAATCAATGAAGTTAACAATTTTTCCGGGCGGACTGCGTGGACCCCATCTTAGTAGTGGAAACATAAATCAACCTAAACACCTAAAAATTATGGGATTCCACTTGGATATGAATGAGGACTCAAATTCACGTTCAGAAAGTTAATTTCATTCTGTTTGGAATCCATTATGGTGGCCATTTAATGACATCATTTTGAAGGAAGTTTCCTAGAAGCTTCATCCAGAAAACATCCTCATAATAATAAAATCATAACTTGTTATAGGCACATCCAATAAATCTGAACTTTGGAGGGTGGACGACCAAAAAATTTATGAACATCATTTATGATGGGTTCCATGTTTGAATCTATTAATTAATTGGTCAAAAACATGACAACCCTTGGAAGAAGAAATCTGTCTATAAAAGGAGAGGTGCTCCAACCTCTAAATCACATTCCATTCATCACCACACCATCTCTCTTTCGAGATATGATTTTAATGTGTAATATATTTTTTAATTTCTCTTGAACCTATATTTTTTAATGAATCGGGTTGTTTTATTTCTTAAATATTTTTCAACAAATTTGTTTGATCATCGTTCCATCTATAAAGTAGAACAATTGATTTCGCTATTTAAAATTATTTGGTGAGGTCTTGCCATTGAGCATAGCGAATTCAATTAGGTTCAATTACTTGGAGGTTTTTAAGTAATTGAGTCACTTATATAGGTGGGACCACAATCATATTTAATTCTTAATATGATGTATATTCAAATTTGAGTTTACACCTGGGGGTCCTTGGGGGTACATTTAGGAATTTAAATTAAGGGATATTTTTTATATAAAAGGAATAGGGGAGTGTCCAAAAGGGTGAAGCTTATCTGTGACTGATGTTTTTAATCCTGATTTCAAACCCACTTTATCTTTCATTTAAAATTATTTCACTTTATTATTTAATTCAAATTTTATTTTCAAATTTTTAATCAAATCCCCATTTTAATTTCTGCAAAAATAACTAAAGTGAGAGTTTTGCAACTCGATCTACAACCTGCTCGAGAGACAACCCTGTGGTCACCACTGTGCTACATCAAAAGGGAAAATATTGATTGAGGTTTTTACAACACAAACTCACTCACATCAACTGGCGCCGCTGCTGGGGAGGTTTCTAGAGTTGATTTTTTTTCATGACCCGAACTTGTTACCTTTGGATCCAGAAATTGATAGAAATTTTCACACTTAGGATAGAGCTACTAATCCCCCAGTTGCAAGTTGTGAATCATCCAACAACACACCTAGGAGGGACTTAGTTGAAACTAAAATCCAAATTGCTAAAAATAGAACGTTGAGAGAACTAGATTTTTCCTATGATGAAAATCAAGAGAATCATGTAGAGTACCATGATGCCCTTGCTGGATTTGAAATCAAGTCTGGTTTCATCCACCAGCTTCCCAAATTCAATGGGTTTCCTGGTGAAGACCCACACAAACACCTCCAAGAATTCAGCTACTTGTTTGTCAACACGAAACCTCATGGAGTCGATGCCGATCAAATGAAGGTGAGGTCGTTTCCTTTTTATCTAGATGGAGTTTCTAAGGAATGGTTTTTTTATTCTCACTCATCCTTGATTAGAAATTGGAAGGAATTAAAAAATATTTTCCTTGAAAAAATTTTCCCTGCATCTAGAACTGCCTCCATTCAAAAAGAAATTTGTTGAATTAGGAAAACATAAGGAGAAACACTTCAAAAATACTGGGAAAGGTTCAAAATTCTTTTTTTTAGTTTCCCCCATCATCAAATCAGTGATTATCTTCTCATTAAATACTTTTATGAAAGATTGTCTCTCAATGATAGAAGTATGATCGATGCTACTGCAGGAGGAGCTTTAGTCGATAAGACACTAGCTGCCGCTAGGATTCTAATTTCAATCATGGCCCAGAATGCCCAATAATTTGGAACAAGAGTCCTTCATGTCAAAGCTGCACAAGAATTCTCTACTACTAGTCTCAAAAACAACACAATTGGAAGTCAAATATCTGATCTTACCACCATGGTAAGGTCAATGATGTTGTCTAATACCCCTTGAACACAACCCAAACCAGAAGTGGATTTAAAAATACATGTCCACTATGGGATTTCTTCTTCGAAAGAACATTTTAGTGACCAATGACCGCAAATTGAAGAACCTATTGAGAACTGCAAAGTAGTTTTTCCTTGAAAACCATTTCAATGAAACCAATAAAGACCATTAAAAAACATCCAAAATTTCAATCAGGGATGGAACAACAACTGAAATGAAATATTTCATCAGCCTGAACAAACAATAGGATTCTTCCAAGGATAATCAAGTAAGTATCAACCAAGATATTTCTATGAGAAAGCCAATGCTCATTCTGGAAGCAACTTTCAGCCTACCATTCCCACTCAAAACACTGATAGGAACCTTGAAGAAGTAATGAGGAAACAACAAGAGGAAATGAGGAAACAAAAAAAGGAAATGAAGAAACTAAATGAATATTCAAAACAACAAGATAACAAAATGAATACCTTGATGAATCAAGTGGGTCAACTTGCATCTTGTATTAATTTCATAACAAATCAAATGAGTGGTGGTTTATACTCATAGGCATAAGTAAATCCGCGGAATAATGGGAAGGAAAATGTGAGTGCAATTGAACTTAGGAGTGGCACAAAATTGAACAACCCTCAAATTGAGAACATCAAGCTTGCTACTGACACTGTTGATGAAAATAATAACCTTGATAAAAATGCTGAAATTCTGAAGTTGATAGAAACACAAAATCAAGAGAGGAAATCCTATTTGAAAGAACAAAGAATGATTGGAAGAGGATGTCTAGTCCTTATGTTCCTCCAAAACATACTCAGAGTACCCCAGAACATTCAAACCTCCACTGCCTTATCCAAGGTCTGAACCACCACCAAAGTAAAGTGCTAAAAATGAATTGGATAAAAAGGTTTTGGAAACATTCATGATAGTCCAAGTCAATATTCCATTGATCGATGCTGTGAAAAAAATTACAAGGTATGCTAAGTTTTTGAAAGACATGTGTACCAACAAGTGAAAGTTCAAAGGAGGTGAAAAGGTAAACTTAGGAAGGAATGTTTCATCGATGGTTTAACTTTCCCTTCCTGTAAAGTGTAACGTCCCTGGAAAATTTACCATTCCTTATACCATTGGTAAATTTTAATTCAAAGATGTGATGCTTGATCTAGGGGCCTCCATCAATGTCATTCCACATTCTGTCTACTCATCTCTTCATGTTGGAGACTTGAAACTCTCTGGAATTATTATTCAACTTGCCAACTAAAGTACCACCAAACCTGATGGAGTTATAGAGGATGTTCTCGTTCAAATTAGAGACATGATTTTTCTTGTTGACTTCTATGTTTTGGATATGGAAGATGATCGGTTCAGCACACATGCTCCCCACATCCCGAGGAGGCCATTTCTAAAAATGGAGAAAGTGATCATCAACGTTCATAAGGAAACACTTTCACTAGAGTTTCGAGGAGATGTTGTTCATTTCAACATTTTTCATTCAATGAAACAACCAGTTGAGGATTATTCATATCCCCATGTAAACATGATTGATTGTTTTTCCTCTGGCATGTTACCTAATTTTTTCTGTGATGAAATAACAACTGATGTGGAAAAAGATGGAAATTTGTATGGTACTAAATCATATCAAAATGAGGATGAAATTGGAAACTGTTAAGAGTCATGGGATGCTGAGACTGAATATCTGAGTATTAATGAAGATGAATTTCTAGAAACCACTGAACTTGTTAGTGGTGTTCTAGGAGAGGTTTCCAATTTTTCACATCAAACGAGTCTGGAGATCATAAAAAGAGATCACCATGATGAATATAGATCTTCACTAAACAATCTATCTTCTGAGAAGTTCCCTGTTGTTGTCAATATAACCACCCCACCTGAGATAGAATTGAAACCCCTTTTGGATAACCTCAAGTATTCCTTCTAAGGTCATAATGAACAATTCCCAGTAATCATCTCAAAATATTTCCTAGAAGTCTAGGAAAATAAATTGTTGGAAGTTCTCAAGTCCCACAAGGAAGTCATAGGATGTACTATCTCTGATCTAATAGGAAGCAGTCCCTCAGTTTTTATGCAAAGAATTTTACTGGAGGAGAATGCTAGACTGGTAAGACAATTTCCAAGAAGACTGAACCCAACACTTCTGGAGGTTGTGAGGAAAGTAGTAACCACCCTACTGGCAGCTGTAATTAATTTTCCCATATCTGATAGTCAATGGGTAAGTCCAGTTCAGGTTGTTCCTAAAAAAGGTGGCTTTACAATCTCAAGAAATGAATTTGGTGATCTTTTCCCCATAAGGCTTCCAAATAAATAGAGAATGTGCATTGATTACAGGAAACTCAATTTGGTTACAAGGAAAGACCACTTCCCATTACTGTTCCTTGATCAAGTCCTTGAATGACTAGCTAGAAAAACCCACTATTTTTTTCTTAATGGATTGCTTGGATATTTTCAAATTCACATTTTACTAGATTATCAAGAGGGAACCACCTTCACATGCCCCTTTAGAACTTTTGCATACCGAAGGATTCCCTTCGGTTTATGTAATGCCTCGAGAACTTTTCAAAGGCGTATTTTAAGTATCTTCTTTGAATTTTTGGAAACCTGAATGGAAGTTTTTATGGACGAATTTACTATGTATGGATCATGTTTTCAATGTTTCTTGAAAATCATGGCACGTGTCCTTGAAACATGCATTGAAAAGAACCTTGGTCTAAATTATGAAAAATTCCATTTTATGGTTGCTAAAGGGATCGTTCTTGGACATGTTGTGTCACAAGATGGAATAAAAGTTGATCAATCAAAACTTGAGGTCATTTCCTCATTACCATACCCAAAAACTGTGAGAGATGTGAGATCCTTTCTTGGGCATGCTGGATTTTATAGGAGATTCATTAAAAATTTCAGTATGATTTCCATTCCATTGTCCAGATTACTCCAAAAAGATGTCCTATTTTTTGCTAAAGGATGGGGCTGAAACCTCAATTTATTATTTTGAAAGAAAAGACCTCTTTAAACTGGGTAGAGGGAGATCCATTACATATCCCGAAGGCCCAAGGCCAAGTGGCCGGAATACAAGGCTTGAAAGCCCATTTGAATGGCCCAAAGGACCCCTCCGTGAACAGTACTGCTACAGTACCCGCGATGCTACAGTACCTGCTATGTGAAAAGAATTATCATGTGATTTCATATGCCTCTCAGACTCTAGATCAAGCCCAATAAAACTACTCAAGAACCGAGAAAGAATTTTTGGCTGTTTTCTTTTCTCTAGACAAATTTAGAAGTTATCTACTGTGCTCCAAGATGATTGTTTTCACCAATCATTCTGCAATCAGATTCTTGAGGAAGAAACATGATGCAAAACCAAGAATTCTGAGATGTATTTTACTTTTACAGGAGTTTGATGTCGAAATAAAAGATAAAAAACGATGTGAGAACCTTGTTGCTGATCATTTGAGCAGGATACCATCTATTGAGAATAGAAAACTTTAGATGTGTCCACCAATTATGGAAACCTTTCCAGATGAGGATTTATTTGTTTCTCAAAGTGAAATACAATGGTTTGCTAATCATTTGACCGATTTGGATTCTTATGAACATACCCACTGGTTTTACAAACATCAAATTCATAAACATGTGAGTGATTCAATGAAATGAATTTGGGATGATCCTTATTTTTGGAACATTGGTAGTGATCAAATGATACGAAGATGCATTCCGAACTCTGAATTTCAATCCATCGTACATTTCTGCCACACATTAAACTGTGGAGGACACTTTGGACCATAGATAATGGTAAGAAGATTTCGTGATTCTAGATTGTATTGGCCCACTATTTATAGATATGCTTTCTAATTCTGTAGAACCTATAAAAATTGTCAATTCAAAAAAACCTTTCCAAGCGGAACGAGATGCCACAAAAACCACTTTTGTTTTGTGATGTTTTTGATGTATTGGGAATTGATTTTATAGGGCCTTTTCCAAAATATTTTGGATATCTATACATCTTTATAGGTGTTGATTATGTGTCTAAATGGGTAGAGGCTATCCCCACCAGAAGTGATGATGCAAAGATTGTGTCTAAATTTTTGAAAGGAAAATTGTTTTCAAGGTTTGGATTTCCAAAGTTTCTAATTACAGATCAAGGTACCCATTTTTGTAATAGGACTTTGGAATCTCTTTTGAAGAAATATATTGTTAATCATAGGTTCTTTATGCCCTATCATCCTCAAACAAACAGAATGGCTAAGTTTACCAATAGGGAGATCAAACAAATCCTAGAAAAAACAGTGAACCCAAATAGAGAGGATTGGTGTTTAAGACTTGATGATGATCTTTGGGCCCAAAGAACTACTTTCATAACTCCAATTGTAATGTCATCATTTATATTAGTCTATGGAAAATCTTTTCATCTACTAGTTGAGTTAGAACACAAATCCTTTTGGGCTATAAAAACATGTAACATGAACCTATATTCTGCTGGGAAAGAAAGAAAATATTGTTTTTAGGAGCTGTAGGAGATTGGGAACAATGAATACGAAAGATCCAGGTTATAAAAAGAGAGAAGCAAAGCCTTTCACAATGGGAGGATTCTCAACATAAACTTCAAGGAGGGAGACAATGTTCTGCTGTTTGATGCTAGATTGAAACTCTTCCCAGGTAAATTCCGTTGCAAATGGTATGTCCCATTCATCGTTACTCATGTTTTTTCTTTTGGTTCAATACAGATTAGAGATCCAACAAAAGGGACATCATTCACTGTCAATTGGTATAGGCTGAAGTAGTTTAGAGAGAATTTTCAAGATCCTCCAAGTGAGGATATTCAACTTCATGATGCAGAATACAATTAATAACAGGTTGTGTCTTTCCTTCTCATTTATTATTATTATGTCTTTAATTTCCTAAATTTCATGATCAAATATTTTTTCTTCACAATGAGGAAATTTCATAGAATAAGTGTGGGGGGGGGGGAGGCATAATTCTTGGTATATTAGGTTTTTAGGAGATTTTTTTTGAAATAATTTTTTTTTCTCTTTGAAATTTTCTTTCCATCTTTAACGTGTTTCTTTTTCGAATTTTATCTGTTTTCCTTTAAAAATTTTCCTGTTCAAAAAAAATATTTTGGAATTTCTTGAATTTATTTTGAAACTCATTCCATGGAGTGAACCAATTGATCCTTTGAAACTTAATATAAATGAATGATGAAAATGGCATTGTTTGAAGTTAAAAAATTTGGAAAATTCATGAAAATACCACTAATTTTTAAATCTCATGGCACATGTCACTGACACTGTAATTGAAATTCTCATTCATGTGATGCCTCTGGACCCATTTTTACATATTCTTCACATTCAACTCTTTCTTGAGAGAACCAACTCGTGTTGTTTAAACCAGAACATGATTTAATTATATCAAAACATGAGGGCTGAGATACTTGTGATTAAAATGATTGAGGCATTTGTTTTGATATTGGATCCACCTTTTCATGATTATCCTTTTTATTTCGGCCTTACTTGAATATTTTATCCTTATTGATCCCTTAGTAGCCATGTATAGCCTATTAGATTAGCCACATTACAAGCGAAATTTCCCTTTCCAACGAGCTCTGGAAGTATAAATGCATGATCTAGTTGAACATAAGTGTGGGATGGGGGGAAGAAGTCTTGTGATTTTCTACCTCATTTGGTCTTGATTTGGGAGGATATTCAATCATTAAAGACATATTCGTGATGATGGAATATATTTTCCAGAGAGCTGTGCCCATCTGGAGCTTTCAAATGAAATGGAGTTGTGCCTATCTGGAGCTCTCAAATGAAATAGAGTTATGCCTATCTGGAGCTTGCAATAGAAATAAGTTGTGCCCTATCTGGAGCTTTTGAAAAAAAATTCATATTTCATACTGAAATATTGATGGAAAAGTGATGATCAGAACTGATTATTTTTCATAGGATAATATGGAGGAGACCACACTTGAGTGAAAATTAGAATCATGCATTTCTTCTTCAAAAAGAGTCAAACCCTCTTTATTCAGCCCCAAACTTTTTCACATTTAAATCCTACCAACCCCAAAACACAGAAAAAAATTGTAAAGCCCTCCTGATAATCATATGTTCTTGGGTCACATTGGGTGGATATGTAGAAATTTATCAAGCCTATGGTAATTCTTGCATGAGTTGGATGAGAAAATCCTTGTTACAAATATATATTGTGCGTTGAGAGAAAATAAATGCGAGGTAAGTGTGTTGTGTGCATGTGAAGACAAAAGAAATGGAAATGGATTTACTTATTTGAATTTATAATTTTAAATATTTTTCTTTAATGAGGCATGATATCTTTTTCATTCTTTGTGGTAAATTGGTAAAATCCATTGATATGTGTTTTATTTTTCTTGATTCCATGGTCACCTGTCCAAGAGTCCAAGAGCCAAGTGTGGGGGAATTGATAGAGATAATATTTCCACTATTTTTAATTTCTATTTAAATTATTTAAACCTCAAAAATTTACTAATTTGATCTTATTTGTAACAATTTCGTATTTAGAGTGTGTTTTGGGATAAAAAGTTTAGATTGCATAATTCTGGATTTTTAACATATTTTTATCACAAGGGTATTTTATTCATTTATCATAAAATATATTTCTAAATTTTGTGATCAAAATTTTATTCGAACCCTTATTTTATTTCCATTATCTTTGTCTTCAGGACCAGGGTCAGCTTCATGCATCTTGAGGCCCAAAAAAATCAATGAAGTTGACAATATTTCCGGGCGGACTGCGAGGACCCCACCTCTGTAGAGGAAACATAAATCAGCCTAAAAACCACAAAAATGATGGGATTATACTTGGATATGGACGAGGACTCCAATTCGCATTCACAAATTTAATTTCATGCCATTTGGAATCCATTATGGTGGCCATTTAATGACATCATTTTGAAGGAAGCTTCTTGGGAGCTTCATCCAGAAAACATCATCAACAATAAAAAAATCATAAGTCGTTATAGGCGAGTCCAATAAATCATAATATTGGAGGGTGGACGGCCAACACATTTATGAACAACCTTTATGAATGGGTCCATGCGTTAATCTTACAATTAATGGGTCAAAAACACGATAACATTTGGAAGATGAAATCTGTCTATAAAAGGAGAGGAGCTCCTACCTCTAAATCACATTCAATTCATCTCCACACCATCCATAACGAAGGGAGTTGGATTGAGAGAGCAAAGGGGAATGTGGATATTGAGATCCTTAATAAGATTGAATCCTTTTAAGATCCAATAGATAAGGTGAAGGCTTCTCAAGTGATGTAAGGCTAAGCGGCAAGTGGTTATGGACGACGACACCCGACAACCATTATCTTCCGAGTTTTGATTTTAATGTGTAGTCTAATTTTGAATTTCTCTTGAACATAGATTTTTTAATAAATATGGTTTCTTTCTTTATTAAATATATTTTCAACCAATTTTTTTGATCTTGTTTCCATCTCTAAAGTAGAAAATTTGATTTCTCTATTTAAAATTCTTTGGTGAGGTCTTGCCATTGAGTATAGCGAATTAAATTAGGTTCAATTACATGGAGGTATTTAAGTAATTTATTCACTTCTATAGGCTAGACCACAATAATATTGAAGTATTAATATGATGTCTATTCAAATTTGAGTGTACAACTGGGGGTCCTTGGGGGTACATTTAGGAATTTAAATTAAGAGATATTTTTTATATTCAAGGAAGAGGGGAGTGTCTGAAAGGGTAAAGCTTGTTTGTGACCGCTGTTTTTAATCCTGATTTAAAATCCACTTTATCTTTCATTTAAAATTACTTCACTTTATTATTTAATTGAAATTTCATTTTCAAATTGTTAATCAAATCCCCATTTTCATTTCTGCAAAAATAACAGAAGTGACAGTTTTGAAACTCGATCTGCAACCTCCTCGAGAGAAAACCCTGTGGTCACCACTGTGCTACATTAAAAGGGAAAATACTGATTGAGGTTTTTACGACACAAAAACACTCACATCACAAAAACCTACAACCTTCAGTCTGCTAGAAATCACATGATAAGCATGTTTCTACTATGTAAATTAATTTGTTAAGGGGTATGCCATGTTGTCTTCTATGGAAATACTAGTCACTACAACTTCACCTCTCTGATAATAATATTTCAAAAAATGACACTTTTGAATAATGTGATTCATCCACTGATGTTGCCTTGCCTCCTTTTATAGAGCCACCGCTAAAATATTATCACAATAGTGTGTGGTAGGATCTTTTCTTCTAGGTACCACATCAAGATATTGGAAGAATTTATGCATCTATACTACTTCTTTAGCTATATTAGAATCTACAATATATGCAGACTCTAGTGTAGAATTGATAACCACAATATGTTTTGACCTCCTCCATCTCACAACACCTCCATTAAAAGTGAATATGTATATTGTTTGTGACTTCATGTCTTCAAGATCAGTTTGGAAACTAGCATATGTATATCCTCTGATTACAAGATCCTATTATCTTCTTTAAACTAGGAATATGTCCTTAGTATGCCACTAATATTTAAGGATAGTCTTGATTTCCATCTAATGGAAGTCACCTGGTTCATCTTGATATCATCCAACCACACTTAATGAGTATGTTACGTCTAGACTAGTACATAGTATAACATACAAGACTGACCCAATCACCGTTGTGTATGTAATACTTATAATTCCTTTTCTTTTCTCATGTGTATGAGGACACATTTTCATGGAAAGATGAATTCCATGTGACACTAGAAGAAATACCCTCTTATATTGTTCCATTTTGAATCTATTTAACATATTTTAAATGTATGTACCTTGACATAGGCTGAGAAACCTCTTAGATCTATCAATATTGATCTCGATCCCAGGAATATATTTTGCTTTTCCCATGTACTTCATAGAGGATCATTTATTAAACCATGCCTTAATAGACTCTAAGACTAGTATTTAATTTAAAATGAGTAATATTTCATGAGCATATACTATTAGGAAAATTAATACACTCCCACTAAACCATTTATAGACATGAAGATCATATTTTTTCCTTTATTAAACCAAATTCTGTTATGGCCTCATCAAATTGAATGTTCCATGACTATGATGCATAATTTAATCAATAAATAGACCTTTGTAACTTTCATAACTTGTTGGAATCCTTTGGTGTCAAAAAATATTCATGCTATGTAATATAGAAATCTACATTAATGTTCCCTTTAAGGAAGACTATTTTGAAATCCATTTTCCCAATCTCATATTCATGGAAATTTGCAATTCCAAGTGGATTTTTGATGGATTCCAACATTGAAACTGGTGAAAAGGTTTTGTCTTAGTAAATTAATTGATGTTGTTTAAACCCTTTTACAACCAGTCATGCCTTATAGGTACTGAATTTTTATTCCATGTCCAATTTCATCTTGAATACCTATTTGAAATCTAAGTGATTTACATCTACTAGAGGGTTTACCAAAATCTAGACCTAGTTTTGGTACATGGAATAAATTTCAAAATTCATGGCTTCTTCCACTTGGAAACATATATTACACTTACTGCTTCCTTATAGGTTAGAGGATCATTATTATCAACTAATAATGAATCACTATCCTAAGTGACTAGAAAATCATATTTTTCTGGTTTTTTATCCCCTCCAGTACTCTTAAATAGTAACTGTCTCTCTAGAAATTTTTTTTCTACCATAGGTATTTGTGCAATTTTTTCCTATTCCATCTCTTTTGTATCTTGATCCTAGACTTCATAATAGTTTATCTTTATCCAACTATCTTCTTTCGAGATAATTCATCCTCATGAAATGTAGTACATCTATCAACCACATCATTTTTTCCTAAAATATTGTATAGGTCATATCCCTTTTTTTATTTATGATATCTTCTAATGATACACTTTGTGCCTCGGGGTGAAATACCCTTACCTGTATAGGCCATAACAAATGTTTTTAACCCCACACATGTACTCAAGAAAAAAAGGGTTTATTTCTATTCCATAATTGGTATGGTATACCATCTATTGTTTTATTTTTCACTCGGTTTAATATTTATGCTACTGTTTGTAACACATATATACAAAAGGATAATGGAAGACTCACATGACTCATCATTGATCTCACAATGTCCAACAAGTTGTGGTTCCTCATTTATTTTACACCATTCAAATGAGGCATATAAGAAGGATTTAGTTGAGATAAAATCCTAAACTTCATTAAATAACAAATGAAAACATGATTATGATATTCTCCACCATGGTTTGATTGATTTTTATTAATATTCTTTCCGAGATGGTTCTAAAATTCCTTCCTATATTCAATGAATTTATCAAAATAGTCTATCTTATACCTCACTAAGTAGACATATTCATATCTACTAAAATCATTAGAAAAAGTTATTAAGTATGAGTACCCACCCCTTACGTCAATAAGAAATAGTCCACACACATTGGTTTGAACTAATTCAAGAAGCTCTTTACGCCTTTCACCTTTCCCACTAAACGGGGATTCATCCATTTTTCCTGGTAAACATGTGTGACATACACCAAGTGGTTTCAGTTCAAAAGAATCTAAAAATCCATATTGATGTAATTTAGTCAAGCACTTTTCATTTACATGACCTTGAAGGTGAGGCCAATGTTGGGTGTGGTATGAGTCATGTGAAGTATATTCATTATGGATTTCCATTATTTGGTTCTTCTAATACCACACATAAATACTATATTTTAATCATGAATCACAACAAAAAATTATATATTTATAAAAGAAGAAAAATTTAATACCAAATTAGAAAATAAATCCACTTTTATCAAGTATGGATACAGAAACAATGTATTTGGTAACTAAAGGCACATAATAACAACCCTTTCAAACCAAGATCATTTCGGTCAACAGTGAGAGGTTGTAGTCCCCAATAGCTATATTAGCAAGTTTAGCTTTGTTGGTTTCCTGAATATCGAACTCTCCTCAGCCATTTTTTTTGAATCTAATTGGTTCCTATATTTCAACACATATATGAGCACCACAAGATGTATCAAATATCCAATTTGTAGAAATAAATAAATTTCACTTGATAAAAAACGCACCTAAAGCTTCACCTTGAATATTTGGATGGGTTATTTTTTTCTTCTAGTGGACTTTCTTTCCATATGAGAAATATAAAACATTTTATTACCTTTCTTTCCACTTGATCATCCTCTTCTTGGAAGGGAATAAAGAAGCATTGGGATTAAATCTCTTTGCATTCCCTTTCTATTTATTCACCATAAGTACAGATGTTTTTTCATGATTTGTATCCTTATCTACTTGGTGAAGAAGAGTAAGAATATCTGGAAAATACTCATCAATGATGTTCATATTAAAATTCATTAAAAAGACAAAATGATTAAATGGAGTGATTCCATAATGAGATTGGTGGCTATTTATTAAAGGATTTTAAACCCTAAAACCTCTAAGCACTCAATTTAGCCAATGATCTTGACTACATGAAGCCCAAATAGGGAACCCTCTCCAAGATTTCTCAAAAAGAGCCTTAAAAATCTCAAACTGTTTCTTTCTAACTCTCTCCTTGTAAAGACCATAGAGGTGATCAAGAATTCTATAGACATCATTATTTTCATGAGACATCATTAGTTTACTAGACATCAAAAAAAATCATCAAACACTGAACATCGACTACATCACTCAAATGTTTTTCATAGATAAGGAAATATTCATCAATCACCTCTTTAGCAAGAGGATTATGTAGTGAAGATTCTAGAACATAATATTTCAATTCATGGAATAGAAAACTCTAAAGGTTTCTAAACCACTCTTAGAAATTAATATTGGTAAGAAGGTTATATTTATCCAATACTAATCGGAAGGATAGTTTGGATGATGAACTTTTCATTTTATTATCTAATTAAAAATCCATATTATTAGCATATTTCCTGATTACAAAATAAGTGACATATAAAGTAATTAGGTATGTTGTCTTTCCAACTGTGGACTTTCAACTCCTTAATCCATTGAGTGGATTCCCCGCTCTTGAAATAATAAATTGTATTTCCTCAACACTAGCCTCAAAATTTATATTGAATAGACTTTGGATGCTAAACTCAGAACAATTTTGGTTAAGTAAACCTAAAAATCTCATGATAAATCCTCGATAAAAGTATGTGTCCAAACTTAGGCCATTTACTACACTTAGTTCTATGATTTAATTATCAATCAAGTAATGGATGGCTTAGTCTGACCTAATATTTAATTTTGGTATTTTAATTTATTAGGCATAAATTTTATCTTTTTTTTATCCTTTACACATCTAGTTAATATTAAGTTGATGTTACATAGTTAATTTACCATGTTGGATAATATATTTATACATAATTCATTTACATAATTTCCATCATTGCACATTAATTACTTTATTAATGTGATCATGGTCTTGCATCCATAAATTAAATAATTTTATAGATGTAAATAATTAATTAAACGACCCATTCATGATCTTTATATAACTATTAATATAATTAGAAGACATTAAATAAACCTTTTAACTAGGGTAAATAACTTATATTTCCAGTCTTGGCATGAGTTACAAATTCTACCTTTCTAGCTGTGTATCACCTAGGTTGGCATAATTGTGGTTCTGTATTGACCTACCTCTATATGCCGGGGGATGATCCATTAATTACAAATATTTATTAGCCACATTAAGTTAAGGGGAACCAAAGGATTGGTTAAAGAGGGTTATATAAATATCCTTAGACATGTAGGACCTACATAATAATGGAGTGATGGATTAATCACAAGTGATCATTTAATTTACTATTAAATAATAGGAAACTAATATAATAAATTAAATTAAATCATCCAACACCTAAAAAGAACATTCTTAATATCATTAATGTTCATACATTCAATGAATACATACAACTAAATGACTAGCATTCAATTCATTATCTATTATTTTATTATTAAAGATAAACATTCTCGTAATAATTAATTAATTCCATTTTATCTTAACGATCATACAATATTATTTGGAGATACTCATCCTTAATGGAATTCATGGAAAATAAATGACAGAACCAACAATGACTTATTAATTAAAATAAATTAATTGAGCATTTAAAAATTCTTCCAAACATTATTAAATTTTCAAACACACATCGACGTTCCAATCAATAAAAAAAAGTTTTATATTGTAATTTATCAAATTTATTGTAATTTTAATTTTCTCTATTAATGGGAGAATAATTCATATGTATATGAACCTACATTCAATGTACATTAGCTATTTAATATCCAAGCCACACGCTTGGGGCTTCGACATGTTAACTCAGCCACACTACATAGTGTGTACATGTTAGATACACAACCTGTATTTTCTTTCCAAGTGCCACATTGTCACAATCAAAATGTGGTGGGCAATAAAATCTCCACATGTAAGTAATTTCTTGTCACATCTCGATACAATGAGCATGGGTATATGACATGGGCTCTAGCCTCATGCCATGTAACCCAGTTTTACCAGCCAATGATTTTCAACTTCCTGATGGAAACTACAATCATTATTCATTTGCTCTTAAACCATTAATAAAATGAAACACTGAACAATCATTATTAATATTTTTATAACATGTTTATTCAAATTGGATTAAACAACGAATAGAATGAAATTAAAATATAACCAAAATTCTGCATAGATCAATAATCAAATAAATAATTATAAATTCATACACAACTAATCTGATACAACTTGAATGTTGTGGGTATAGTTGAAGAGTGTAGAGGTGGGTGATATATTGAAATCTATTTTAATAATAAATTCTTGAATAAATGCGAGAGGATATTTCATTTAAAATTTATAATTAATTTATTTAATATATAAAGAAATTAATACCTGGGATTATGAACTTTCTTTATTGGTGAATGTTGATCATCCGAAAATACCCTTTCAGATTACCTTCATTACACTGTGAGGTTCCAAGTATAAAATCCATCTAGTGATGATCCACACATGATCCTATGATTTTCGAGCAACACCACTTGATCTCCAGTTTCTAGCATGAAGAGTCGAATGTCTTCTGTTGTCTTTTCTTGATCGCTCATTATTTTTTCTTGAAGAAATCTATATTCCACTTCTCATTCTTGAGAGGGGGAGATTAGGAGGAGTTGAGAGGGAATTCATTTTGTCTAACTATTCTATATTCTTAATTTCTAATTTTCTACACAATAGACATAACCGTCTATTTATAGAGTTACAATTTAAGTTAAAATACTATTTAATTTCATACTAGCCCTTAAAATGAATTTATATCCTATTATAAAACTCATTTCACATAATATCAATTATTATTAGATATATTACTATTTTGTGGGGCGCGATAACTTGTGAAATAATAAATATTATATAACAAACTTGTTAATTAATATTTTTCACCAGAATTAGTCTTGGTCCATTCGAACTCTTTTATCATTTATTGAATTTCCAAATAAGAATTTTATTCATAAATAAATATTTTATTCATAATCTAGAGAATAAATATTTATTAAAATATTAAATAAATAAAATAAATATTTTATTCACAAGCTAGTGCATAAATATTAATTTAATTTATGTAATCAATATAACATGAATAAAAATATTCCTCAACCTTGAGAATAATATTTATTCCATTAATTATACTCAAATATAATTTAATCTAGATCAATGAAAACACTTAGTGTGTTAACCCTAAGGATTATTTCTCATTGGCATTAGGTGGGTTTGACGAAAGTCCAAGATTATCATCTAGAAATGGGTCAATGAACCCTATAGAATGAACTTAATGTCACAACATCGAAAACCATATATGAATATTCACTCTAAAATATTATCCCTTATTTATAATATCTCATAAAGAAGGTTTCACGTCTGTGTCACCAACCTATATTCATGATATGTCTTTCTTTGACAATTTGAAATAAAAATGTCATTACAAAATAGACATAGAATTTTATGTGAAGAATATATTATAATAATAAATACCAGATATCCACTTCTATAAATAAGAAAGGGAAAAATCCTTCGCCGACTTATTAATTAATGACATGTCAGTCGTGACGTGCCCAACATATCCAACTTTGTTGTAATATTTTATCATCATGCTTTATGAAATAAATCTATGTATGAAAGTTATAAGATAAATTAATATTAATGTTAAAGTATAAGTAAAACCCCACATGCTCACAGATAGGAATATCCTATGATATAAAAACAAGCCGAATTCCTTCTGGCGGGTCTGTTTTCATAATCTTCTTTCTTAAAGATTACCAAGTGGTAACCTCATGAGAAGAAGCCTCATCTGCTTATGAGTACATATACTTGATTGTATATGTGCGATGTATCCCAAAATAGTACATTATCCAACTGAAAAACATTATTTTAGAATATCATCATTACATGTCATGGTTCTCATCATAGAGGGGAACTGCTATAACCTTATCAATGTGAGATATACTCTAAGACAATATTACATTTGAGTCATGAAAAAAACAATATTTAATAATTATTTTTATTAATATTCAATACATCAAATAATTATGTAATTTAAGTAAAAATAGTTGGTCCTAGGATAAAAAATCCAAGAATTTATATTAAAATTTTATTAACAATTCCATATTAAAGTAACATTTAGTGAAATAACCTCTTTGTTTATCGTACATGTTTGGAATTTTTATTCTAAATAATAGTACATAGTCCATGATTTAATTATTTTTTGAATTTAAAAAATGATGCATATATCATATATACTTAGTATATAACTTTTTATATTAATATATAAAGGATTTAAATAGTAAATGAAATACACTTTTTATCGAGACGGTAGGTTGTACATACGCATGAACACTATTTCGATTTAGTTTGAAAGAAATAATATAAATAAAATATATGTATATATATATATATTAATAAAATAATCATTATTGTGTCATATATATCATATAAAATTACTAAACCCATCCTTAATACATTCCATTTAGAGTGTTAATGAATCACATCACTTTGAGGAGAAGGTAGTCCATACGTCTACAAACAAAGTTATCATATTTACAAAAAATGGAAATCATGAAGGTATATGTTATATAATAATAAAAAATAGAATATATATATATATATATATATCATAAATATAATATATATCATTTAAAAAAAAATATTTTCCATCATAATTCCCAACAATGAGAGGTGGTAATGGAAAAACGAACAACATCGTTTCACAGTTCTCTATACACAAGAATGGTAAGTTTGTTACCCATTAGATAGAAGTGTGTGTTAGTGTAGGTAAACATTTTATAATAAAAACATCTCATTATATTAAGGATACTATTTTATTATTTAATTATGTAATAAGAAGAATTTAGGTGGTGGAGAAAGAAAATAAAACTAAAGAACTTGAGGGAGGATATAACCTCTAATTTGGGTAACTCCTTTTGGTTTCCACCGAAGAGATTCAGTGGATGAATTTATAACGAAGTTGATGATTCTAAGTTGAGGGGATGGATTATGAAGATTAACTTGGTAATATCTTGGTCATGAAAAATTGGCTTCAGAGGTGTGAGGAAGTGAGATGGGTGAGTGACTTTTTATAGTGGAGGAGGGGTGCAATTCATGTATATTTTTGGAAAGGGAATTACTCCCAAGTTTTTACAATGGAACATGGCTCCAATAATGTTCCAAAGTCTATATAATAGAGGATAGGGTCTAGATATGGACATATTATGAATTTTGAAAAAGTTTAGAGGTCATTGTTTCTCTTGAGATTATGTTTTAGTCTTTTATGAAGCTAATTTGCCTCATAATCATTGTAATTAATTTCAATTAAATTCACTAATATTTTTAGTCAAAAACTAAGTTTAACTTATCAAATATAATAAATTATTCTCATTAAAAATATTTGGTCAATTATTTTTAATTAAAATATTAGAATTTTGAAAAATTAATTTAAATTTAATCCCACAGACATAATGACAAAAGAGGGTTTTTAAAGTAAAAATGCTCAAAAGTTTGGTAAGTTTTGATATCCAATTTAAAACTGAAGCTGATTCCAATTACCTAAATTGGATCAATTTATGTATATTTAATCTAATTTATCTTAAAATACTCTCAAAAACAGAATTTAAACTTTTAAATAAATTAGATGAAGAAACAATTTTGTATTAAAATTCATTATCTTTCATTATTCATCAAAAAATGAAACTCATAGAAAAATACAAAAAATTAAACCTAAGATAATTTTTTCATTCCTATATAAAAAATTAATTTTATTTTTATATATAAATTTATATTTTTGTCAAAATTTATATTTAAAATAGTTTCTCCATTAAAAGGTGGTAAAACTGCTTTTATAAAAATATAGTTTTTATGTGTAATATTAGGTTTGTTATTATCTTATGCCTATCAAATATAACCAATAAATGTAAAAATATTTTAAAAAATATATAAAATATATATTTCATTAATATATTTCTACAATATTATATAATTTAATTTATTTTGAAAAAGTTTATTTGTGAGCATAAAAGTAGTTTTTATAAAAACATTCCCTTTATACTCACTTGGTTCTTATATTCATTTCAAATTAATTGGTAACCAATTAATTCAACCTTGTATTCTATTAATTCATTTAATCCTATTCATAACCACCACTTAATTACTAGGTTGTATTTAAATAATTATATTTTTAATATTATATTATTGTTCGGTAAAAATTGTTATTCTATGTTACACAATCCATTGGGGAAAGTTGGTCTTGAATGTAATTTAAGCTAACTATGATGTCCAATGTAAATAATGATAAAATTTATGCCATGTGTAGTTTCCATTTAACTTGATATTGTCAATAATTCAAGACAAAACTGGTGATTTAATATAAAATAAACTTTTTTAAATGTTGCATGAAAAGAAAATCCTTAAAAAGATTAAATTAATTCCAAAAATACATTTCAAAAAATTTAAGTGTTTTGAAAACTATGGGTATTAACCTAATAATAAGATAAAATTTAGTTATCATCTCTCTAACACCCGACTACCACTACTAAGGACTAGATACCCTATAAGAATACGATTATTCAAGAAGACTTCATTTAATTCACTGTTTAATTTTAACATTTCACATTATGTTAATTAATTAATCATCCATTAATTAACATTATTAACATTTAATTAATAACTAAGAAGTCTTTTTCCTCCTTTCATAATCTAACTAATTCCATGAGTCACCAAGATTATCAAAAAAAATTCTATTCAGGAACCAACCCCATGGTATAAAACATTTATTAATTATTAACATTCTATAATTTTAAGTACTCTAGGAAACATCACAATATACCACAAAATAGATGCATAAACCAATAAAAACTAACTACCTCAAGTAGTAGGAAAAATAATATAGGTAAAATAGCAACTTGAACATTTGACCCTTAAAGAAATTTTTTTTAATGTTGGGTCCAATGTCTCTTTTTAGTAAAAAAATGAATGACCTATTTTATCTTGGGTAGATGGAGACACGTAACTTGGATCTAAGGCCTATGATATTTTAAGCCCAATTTATTATCAATAAATAATACATATTTCAGTAATACAATGGGAAAACCCATCTTTAACCTTTTTCATCAATCTCAGTGCCATCCGCATCACCATCATGTGTATTACCATGTATCTTACCATCAAAGGCATCAATTGCTTCCAAAAACCTGGGCCTCCCCATCCATATCTTACAACCATTATCCATTATATAATGACCTTACATAACATAGTAAGGCTCACATAAAGAGAAAAACATAAGTTAGAAGACAACAAATAGAGTCAACAGGGTATCTTCACCGTAAAAATAGGGCATCCAACCTTCACATATAAACAAACTCAGTCAACCCCAAAAATTTTTATTTATCAAAAAACTGGTTCTATTAAAATATTTGACTAAATGATTAATTTTTAATAGGTAAAAAATATGTTCAACCTAATTCATTATCTATTAAAAGATATAAATTATTTCAACATGATTAAAATCATAACATCGAGTTGCAGTAGCAATAAGGAAAAATAATTCCATTAACATGACTCTATTATTATCAATAAAATGAATTTATAGATTCATTTTATTTATCCAATTATATTAAGATATTTATGAATAATTCAATTAAACATACATCAGGTACTATTTTAATTCTGTTAAATTATAAGAGTCAAAAAATTCAATAAACATACATATTTAATTCTCAATACAAGAAACATTACCAACATTATGTTATTTAACCATTTTCATCAAATTAAACATACTAATCCATAACATAAAATACTTGCTAAAAATTTATAAACAAATATATCACATTATCTAGTAAAATAAAATGAAAATAGTTATCATTATGGAAAACATATGTGATCACTAAAACTATAAACTATTTCATTTCATTAATCCAGTTTATCCTTCATTAAGGTTAATTCCCCCACCACCCACAGATATAAAGCATGATTATTTTAGGATTGAACATAAAATAATAGAAGAATAATGAAATCTCCTACATCAAGGACTTCAACATTTCTTAAATTAGAACAAAAAAAAACCAATCTCCAATATCCTATCCCATATCAAATCTGTAGTGGTTTTTGGACACCACCCCCAACCATACTAATAATTAAAATAACTCTATAATAAATAATGAGATAAAATACCCAAATAAATAAAAACATAAAACGTGAGGAATAATATTTACTAGAGAAGAAACCCCAATAAAAGAGAAAAACACACCTTAGATCACCACATATTTAACACGAGAAGTCAGGATAAATCCTTTTTGAAAGGGATTCAACACTCCTTGAGAGAACTCCTCTCAAGTCCTAGGGTTGGGAGATAATTAGGGGACATATGGTAAAATTAAGGGTGTATTATAATTTATAGGAACACTTCCAGATATGAATTCATGGTTTCAATGAACAATTTTGAATGGGAATGGCTCAAGTTTTAAGATTCTCTGAAAAACATGTCACTAAGATCCTATGAACTTGGATCAAATCATGTAATGTAATTCATTTTCACATTGTGAGTTTTTAGAAAAAGGTTCATCGAATCCTATCCTCAACCATTAATGTTATGAATATACCCTAAACATCATGAATCAAACCCCATGAACATACCTTATGAAATACCGAAACAACAACATCAGTCCACACACTTCCCAATCAGGTTGTAAACTATGTTTTACATCATTAATTCCTCATCCATCCATATTTTAGCTTCCAAACTCCACTAAACCTTCTCTATGTTTTCTCTATGAACCACCAGCTTCATAATAACCCCAATTTATGCTATATAAGGATACAACCCCTTAGATCCACTATTGGAAAATCATATAATAAATATTTTAAATTCACAAAAAAATAAAAAATGATAGAATTTTACAATATCAACTCCTAATTTAAATTTTCATGTATCATTTATGAAAAAAATTCATTTCATGTTCTATTCTCACATTTAATTTTGTTAAACCAAAAATATATATCCATTCCCTAATTTAAACCTTCCACACATTTATAATTTATGTCTCTCCTTACTCATGAGAAATCTAATCAAGATTTATAATCATACTTATCAAAGTGAATATATCACCTTAATCATGTAACAATTGAAATTTATCCACACCAAGTAACAAAAATTATTTTCCATCATGTCCATGGTAATGTGATGAGTATAATCACCTATGAAATGGGTAACCTGGGTTCGAAACTCATGTAGGTTTCACCATAGTATTTCTATGTTTCTAAATCTCTACATAATGAGTCTGGTACATGTGTTTATCACATGTATTTTTTAGGGTTGTTCTATAGATGAGGGTTGAGAGGCCCTTGTGTTAAACATTTAGAGGAAAATTGAATAGGTTTGGATTTAATTTAAGTAAAATTCATGATTAACAATTTACAATCAAGAATGGAATCCTCATTCACTACCATTTTCAATGAATCAATTACCAACTCTTTCTATATAATTATGTAATATTTACACAATAATTACTTCATTGTTAATGAATTATTATTCTCTCTCCTTAATTTTTTTTCACTTTTTTGTTTTTATTTTAAAATTATTCATTTATTTTTTAGTTTTAATATAGATAATAATTTTTAACTTTAAACGATTGTTGATATTCCTTTCCCAATTTGAAAGGATATTTTTTCTTAAATCATTCCCAAATTTTATGTTTCTCCCAAAATATGCTCAGAAAACAATTTACATTGAGATATTCTCATTACAAATTTACCCCAACCTTCAGTCCAACTATGATAATTAACATAATTCTAGATTTTGGTAGTTAGGGATTTCAGGCTTTTAGTGTGGATAACTTATAATGATTTTAAAATTTTCAAGGGGATAAAAGGGTTAAATTTAAAGGTAGGTCATAATATAAGTTTATTATAAAAAGGGATTTGTAATCAATAAATAAACCAATAATTATTAATACAAGTTCTGCAATACTCCAAGGTTTTGAATAGAATACATAGAACATTCTGATTATTCAATCTTATCTTGGTTCTCTCAAGAAATTAGGGAATTATAAATAAGATATCATAAATGGGTTAGAAGTCTCACATGAAAATGAATATAATATTATAAAACATTTCAGGGAATAAGATTAAAAAATAATTGGTATTTTTATGAATTCCCAAAATATAAAATCAAGAATTAGTTTATTTTAACATTCATCTAATTTTAGATTCTTCGGTCAAATAATTTCTCACAATTGGAATAGGTTCTTAAAAAATGAAGAAAATAATATTTATTTATTAGTGTAGCATAGTGGATAACCACGGTCAACACTCAAGGATTCCATTTTGGATCACTCACTACTGTAATAAATTTATTATATTTTCCTTATTTTTATATGTTATGAATGTAATGAAATCAATGGGTTATTTTTTTAAAAAATGTAATCAGAAGAAAATCAATATAAAAATGAAAATAGAGTGAGGTTATAAGAAATAAGAAAACCCTTGGATTTACAAATTGTAAATTCCTTCACTATTATCATACTTCCTTCAAATTCCATAGTAATTTGATTTCTTAGATAATTACCTTTTAAACTAGGTTTAGAGGGAACCCTTCCTTCACTATAAAAATCATGTTAATATCATTCTAACTCAATGATCATACTCCATAACATATGTAAATAACCCTTATTGAACATGATTGTGTGTTTTTATAACATACCCCAAAACCCATAGGAACTACACATCCACTTCCTATATAGTAAGAATACTGGATACTCCTCAATCTATAGACCACCCACCTTACCCCTAAGATAGAAATACTTATTTATTCTCCATTAAATATACCAGTTACATCATATAATGTCAGAATAAATTGAGGATGATTTTTTTTGTTCAATTAGGAGAAGAAAATTATCATGAAGTAGGGATTATAAACAACATCACTAACATCATAAAATTGAATCTTTATGAATCCTTAGTTGATAAATTCTAAAATAAATTAAAAGCATAGTGACTCAAAAAATTTATAGTATCGGTCTTGAAGAAACCATCAAGTTACCTCTTTATGATCATTGGGGTAAGATATCATAATATAAAAAATGAAGGAAAATGAGAAAATTGAGAGAGATAATGAACATTGTAATAAAAATATACAATTAATTGAAAAATAAATTAAAATAGTAAAAGATATTATAAATAAACCATAATTGAAAAGAAAAATTCCCTATAAATGATGGGTTGTATTTTTAAAATTTATAGTAGGAAAGGGTTTTTATGCTTTTATGTTTTCATATGATATACTTTAAACTATATTATATTGAGTAGTAAAGTGTTTCCAGGTAGCAGCGAGATTCCATCTTTTTTCTAGTTTTGAATTCTTTGAAATCATCTCATAATATTTTATCATTCCTTCAGATATTCCCCAAGATCATATTTACTTACTCTCATTTAAAAAGATATAAAATATCCTTTTTTAGTCTAGAATACTATGATTCACTCTATGAGGCTTTGGTAATTCTAATGTAGCCTATTATAATATGGGATATGGTAACTATATTTCCTATTGAGATTATATTGAGAGGGGATTGAAAATAAATTTTCACTCAATATTACATCTTAAATGTTTAATAATATTTCATGTTGTTTTTGGGATTATTTTTCTTCTCAACAAATTATAAATCATTGTGCGAGTAGATTAGCCTCAATTCTCTTTTGTAAAAAACCTCATATGTACCTGATTGTTTATTATATATCATAGAGATATTTTAATTGAATCTTTTGTATCAGCCTATAAAACTTATGTATTATCCTAATCTCCTCTATTATAATAGAATTTACAATGACTCATTATTCTTATACTTGGATATTTCATCTTTTTAGATGAATATTAATTACAATACACAAACACTTTCATGAGGACTATAATAGTTCGGTGCCTTAAGAAACATGGAACACAATCTTCTTAAATCCCGAAACATCTTAAATATATCCCATAAAGATCATCCAAATAATTACTATTCATAGGCATATGTTACATAAAAACATTATTTATAACATTGGGTAAGGAAAGATAAGAAAGGGTGAGATCTTATTCTCAGTATGGGTAAATAAGGGAGACCTGTAAGAATAACATAATCATAAGGGTATGTGAACATGAGAATAAAATTTGAAAACCATACCCTAGATATCAAAGATCATAATCATGTGTCGTGGAATAAATATTTTCATATCATAAGACATGAATCAAAAGGAAATCAAAGAACATGATCGATGAGAGTATAACATTGACATAAAATATAGAATTGTGGACAACACATAAGAATAGAAAATCATTTCCTTATTTTCAAGGATTAATTCCAAGGATATCATAATGGAATGGGTTCACTCCCCAAACCCTCATTGTGTAAAAGGTACCTTACTAAATATGGTTCACTCCCTAAACCCTCATTGTGTAAAAGGTCCCTTACTGAACAAGGTTCTCTCCTATTCCAATACTCTCTTAAGGAACCGAGTCCACTCTTAGTTTCAGCATTGTCTAACTTAACCGAGTTCACTCCCCATTCTAGTCTTCTCTTACTAAACTAGGTTCACTCACTGTTCTAGTCATGTCTTACTGAACTAAGTTCACTCCCCATTCTAGTAATGTCTTATTGAACAATGTTCTTCCCCATTCTAGTCAGGCCATACAAAACTGGGTTCACTCCTTATTCCAGCCTCATCTTATTGAATCGAGTTCAATGCTTGTTCTATTCATGTCTTATTGAACTGAGTTCACTCCCCATTCTAGTCCTATTTATCTCATGATTTATTAATATTTAAATAGTTAATTTGAGGGATATATAGGTGCCACATGTATTTAGTTATAACTTAACCACTATCCTTGGTTATAACATAACAACCATTACATAATAAAAATCTTACATATGTGTTCCATGATATCATAAAACATTCATCATAATAAAAATCAGGAAATGAAATGGGTTTCATAAAAATTTTATCATAAAATAACCTGTTGAAAATAAATAGGTTTCATAATAATTTAATCAAAGAATAACCCATGTAAAATAAGCAGGTTTTAGAAAAACATATCATCATAAAAATAATCCATTTAGGTAAAGAATAAGAATGATATCCTTAGATCATATCCCCAGTAAAGAATATGTAACATCAAAGGTTTCTATATTAGAAAGAAATTTATTTTGAAATATAACTTGTAACATTTTTTGAGGTAAATAAATTTTCATTTAAAATAAAACTTTTAAACTAATAATTCATAAAATATTTTTCAAATATGTTTCTTTGAATATAACCTTTAAATATTATAAAATAAGCATTAAAATCATTTAAATTTTTTCTTGAGGAATATATACTGTTCTCTTTGAAAAATGATTTTTAAATCATAATTTTGTTTTAAAATAATTTTCATAGAAAATAGATTTTACAAATTATAAGTGAATCTTAAAATAATTTTGTGGTCTTGGCAGCAGGAAATAATGTCTATATCGTGATTATTAAAATAAAGTTTATTTCCATATATTCGAAAAAGGAAAAATTAGAATTGTTATAAAACGAATATTAATTCCATGAAATTTCATAAAAAATTAAAAAATGGGTAAAAATGTATTTTAAAAATCATAAGTGATTAATAATTTTTGTTTAATGCATTCTTAGGAAACATGGTTTTACAATAAACTAGATTTTTTGACCGAAGAGAGAAATAAAGATAGATTTTCATAAAAAATATTTTATTAATTATTTTAAGTAGAAAATAGGGGATAAATGGTACCATTATATGAATATATCATAAATAACTAGAGGTGAAGAAAATTCATGACAATTTTTGATAGGTAGATCAGAAGACTTCAATATTTGACACATAATCATAAAATATAATAATAAATTATGTGATTATAATATTTACCACTTTGGTAACATTGAATTACAATACCCATGAAGGAATAACATAAAATGAAACCTAAATATGAATAAATTCATGATATTACATGTCAAATTGACTGTATATACACCTTGTGAAATAATATAGGTGAAAAATATAATATATGTCTCAAATAAGAAAAATCGAGACAAAAATATCTTATCTCTTTGATAACATTTAAACTCTAAAGCCCATGAAAGATAGATCCTAAAATGGTTATGTAAATAAAATAATAATTATAATAATCATATAATACATTCATTGTTTGTATATATACCACATAAATTAAATATGTGGTGAATATGGCATGTGTCTCACATAAGTAAAAATTGAGAAACAAAATCCCTTACCTTAAGTCTTGATTTACATCGAACACATTCAAACCTCAAGTATAATAAATATAAGTTTATTATACATCTATTAAATAATCACACACACCCACAAAAACACACACACAAAAACAGATATATATATATATATACATATGTAAAAAAATATATAATTTACTTATTTCCTTTTATTACACATTTGTTAATAATCCCATATTAAAGTCACGTTTCGGTCAATAACTTCATTGTTTTTTCATATAAGTTTTGATCTATTATTTTTTTGGCCCTATTAATTTGACCATGGTGTAATCATATACATCATTTAAATCATGAAATAAATATAATAAATATTCATTATATATTTATTTATAGTAATCAATAAAATATAGTGATAGGAAATGAAATACACTATTCATGGAGATGGTAGTCCATACGTACGGATGAAAATTGATTCCATTTTCTTGTTAGTTTGAAAGAAATAAAAGTAAGTGATATATATATTATAACCAATGAATAATTTTTATGTCATACATATCATATATTTTAATTAAACCAATCCTTAATACCTTCCATGTTAAGCGTGAATGAACCACAACACTTCGCGTGGTTGTAGTTCATCGTACACATGAGCGATATTATCATATTTCCAAAAAATGGAGAGTATGAAGGTATGTGTGATATAATAATTCCAAAATAAATATTACATTATTAGTATTATATATATAATATGTAATATATAAATCACTCATTATGTCTAGCATTGATAGGTGGTAATGGAGACGAGAATGATATTTGTTCGTGAGGTTGTAGTCCACCATACACACGAATGATGATTTCATTACTAGTTGGATGGAATTGGAGATTATTGTCACTAATCTCCATACAATAAAATTTTTCCAATATATGGAAGATACTGATGTTAATATATCAACATGTTCTAAATATAATTGAGGAGGTGGAGAATGAAATAAAATAAAGATGCTCGTTTATGTACATTACCTCTCATTCAGGTATCCTCATTAGGTTTGCACTAAGTCATTCTTAGAGAGAAATTTGGTCAAAAATAGAGTTCATTGGATGAGATGAGTGAATTTATAAATTTATTTGGCTAGGTGTTCAATGAATAAAATAGTTTTGAATATGTGAAGAAGAGAGTTTGGGGGTGGCCTTTTATTTGTGGGGGAGAGGACACAGTTGGTATTTTTGAAAAAAAAAATTTCTCCCATGTTTTACATATTCCACAAAGATCAAAAATAGAAATTTATAGAACCATAGAGGTGTAATGGTATAAATATGTCTATTAAATAGTTTTTATTTAAGTTTATAGCTCTGTATCACCCATATATTTTTTAGATTAATCCTAGTAAAATGATTTTTATCTTAACCGTGATAATTAGTTTTTTCTTCATTCACTCTTTATTTTGGTAAAATATTATGTTTAACTTACTAAAAATTATAAATTATTCTGATCCCAATTATTGAATCTATTTTAATAAATTCTATTCACATAAGTGAAAAATTTAATTCAAAATTAATCCCATATACTTGATGAGAAAGTAAGTTTGTAAACAGAAAAAGTTCAAAAGATTGAAGTTTCTTATATCAAAATTAAATATAAAATTTATTATAAGGACCTAAATTGTATTAATTTACATTAAATTGAATAATAATAATTTAAAACCAATTCAAAATATAATTTAATATTATAAATAATTTAAATGAAAAGGAAGTTTTCAATTATAATTCAGTATTTTTCACTATTCATAAAGAAATGAAACATTTCAGAAAAATACAAAAAATTAACACTAAGATAAATTTGTTATTAAAATTTGATAAAATAATTTTATTTTTTCAAAAAAAAACACTATAAAATTATAATAAATTAGTTTTAAAATATGTTCAATATTAAAAGGCGATAAAAATATTTTGTTAATAATACAATTTTTGCATAAATTTGGAATTAGTTTTATCTATTATATAGAAAAAATTTGAAACTTTTTAAATATTTTATTGAATATGTAATATATAAATTTCATTAATATAATATTCCATGTGAGATTTGTTTCATTTAGTTTTATAAACTTACTTGTTCATATAAAGTTGTTTTTCATAAAAAGATTTTTCTTTTATTTTCTAATAATTTTTACTTTCATTTATAATTAATCTGTCACCCTATAATTCATTTTATATGTGTCAAACATGATTCCATAATTTAGTTAATCCTATTCATACCTTCTATTGTAATGTCTTGGTGAATATTATCATATTAAATAATAATATTTTAATACTGTGTAACATTTATTTTAAAATTGGTGTTGTGTGTAACACAATCTAAACTCGATATTGTGTGTAACACATGCCAACCTTAGTGTTGTGTATAATTAATTCTAAAATGATTATTTTATGTAATATATAAATAAAATATATTAAATATATTTGAAAAAAATATTTCACAAAATCCAGGGTTGTTACATTTTACCCCCTTTAAAATGAATATCGTCATCAAAATTCATCTCAGTCATCAAAAGTTCAACCTCTAAAAAGTCCATAATAGAAACCACAACATAAAATGGTCAAGAAAAAATTATTTAAAAATAGAATTATATATGTTAAAATCATATATAATAACACATATAGGGTTTCCAAATAGGATAATATAGGTGGGAAGTGAAAATATAGACATAGAAGAGAAAAATAATAACCAAATACTAATGGACAATGATTGAGAATATGGTCAAGAGATGGTTAACAATCACAAACACATAAACCTAAGAGACATGAAAAAGGTCATTGATATCATAAAAATTTATGATAACATGACTACATTTTATTTCAAGGTCTTTTTCCAAATTTTTGTGAATTATGTTTTCTATCTATGCTATGAACATAAGGAAATTTACTTGATTTATTTTTACTTATTAGGCACAATTTCATCCTTTGGTTGTTCCTTGATAAACTTTAAATTCATATTTTACCCCAAAAATTAAAGGTGATTTTTTTATTCTTGAAGTACTAATAGATCATATGATCTATAAATGGAATCAGAATTCATTCCTCATATATTTAGTTATCATCACAAGAAAATTGTTAGCATAGGTTATGCATAAATCTTCATATGTTAAAGTAATACATTAATCTATAAAACCTAATCCAAAGTTCAACTTAAAACATTCTATAATTTGTTAAACTTATAACACTTCCAAAATTCATAATTTATAAAGATGGTCACTTAATTTCCCAAACTCAACTTAACATTAATCCTCTAAATACCATTAGGTAACTATTAATAGTCATATGAAAAAAATATGTGATTAACATGGTCATATATTCTCATTAATCTTGGTAATTACAAAAATTACCATTACATATCAATGAAAAGATTAATTATTCATCTTCTCTTAAATAAATACATAGATTATTTAACATATTTCATTGATCTGATAATGTTGGAAACTCAATCAATGATAACATAAACCACTTTCCACACAAATCATTAATCAATTATAAGGTTATCAATACAATCCAATTTACTTATTCACATCGAACATATCTTTACATAAACATCAATATATCAACATTTATAAAACATTAAGTGTTATATGATTTTTATCAAAATATCACATTTTAGTCAAATAACTTTTCTTGGTCGTTAGAATCATACCAAATATTCATTCAAATCCTTAACAAAAAATTTAGATTGTACAATCCTTATATTTTTCATGATTAATACAACATAATAATTGATTCCCCACACGTAAATACATAAGTTATAAAAATTCCTTCTCAAACCAGTAACTAGACGTTGTCATATTATTCCTTAGTAAATATTTCCTTTCATATCTCATCCATGGTCTCTTCATCACCAATAGAAAAAACATTACTCGTACAACCTTGCTGACTCACTTAACAAGCTTTCCCCTTTGGACATCGATTTTCATAATTCCCAGTCTTTCCACATTTAAAAAATTACACTATTGATGATACCATTGTAAGACCATTATTCTCATCCATTTCATTGACCGAATGTTTCATTTTTTCCTTTGCAATTACTTTCTTTGTGTGATTTTTTAAAACACTCAAAAAATATTCCTGTCCCTTTGAGACATTCCCTTGGGTTCTTCTTCTCACATTATCAACATATAGGAAACTGAATCTTATTTCTTCAACTGAGTGAAGTATTAGTGAACTCTATCATTCTATTATTTGGTGAGTCTAGGAGTCGGTTAAGGTACATGTTGTTAATCATGTTCCATGAAATCCAAATAGGAATAATCACAACATCCTTAACTCTAGTAATCATACCATTTAGCTTCTTATCAGCATATCACTCATCACATTCAATGTTATCCTAGTTCCTTCTAGTCTCCAAAATTGAATAAAACTAGAAATCATAGTGTGAGAAAAACTAATCATAGTGAAAAGATAAATGATCATAAAAATCACTTATAGGATGTCTAAATCATGACACCTTATTCTTTAATCTATGTAACCTATGTTTTATATTAGGTGTTGGAAAAAATCCCTCAAGGAGTCCTCTCGGTATGTTTTGGGTGTGGTTGTGTTTGTTGAAAAATCCAGATGAGCACAAATGAGTATGGTGGGTATTTCTTGAAGAGACATTTTTATAGTGACACAGTTTCCCAGTGTTTTCAAAATATTGGGGCCTCTAAATCAGTAGTTTGATGTTGGAAAGGAATGATTTCTTTATAGGAGTGATCGGTATGAAGAACATTGATGAAAATTGGAAAATGGTGAGAACCGAAATCTAAAATTCATGGACCACATACCATGTTTCGGGAACGGTATGCAAAGTGGAAGAAACGATATACCAGAGTGGTTTGCGAAATAGAAAAAGGTTCATAAAGGAAGGTGGTGTGGTACACGGATCGAATGATGAAGGTAGAGGAGAGAGATTGTGTAGGAGAAAAGGCAGTATACTGAGCGCGTATGAGAAATGGTTCACCGGTGTCTTGTGGTTCACAGCAATAAAAGCCTCAATTTGTGGTGGAGGCATGATTGAAGACTTCATAAATATTGGATTAGTGGATTTTTCAGATATATTTCCCTATATAAGGATTTCTAATCCAACCAATTATTGTTGAGATTGAATATCATTAGAGAACATATTTCTGGTTCGGGAATTCAGCAGAGAAAAGTGGTTTGCGCTGAAGGTATTTTTAGGGAACTTTACCTGTTAAAGAAATCTGGTACACAGAGGAGGATGTCTGGTATATGGAAGGAGATCTCTCGGTAAGCATAGGAGGAATATCCAGTACACAAGAGGGATAATTCCTCAAGTGGTGCGTGGAGGCAGAACACTGGTACGTAGTAGTGAATATAGTCTATAATAGAGAACAATTCACAGAAAAGAGGGGTTCTATAGAGGTGGTTCGTGAAATCGGTATGCGGTAGAGGTATGCAGTAGTGGTACTCGATAACGAAGGCAGAGGCATTCTGCAGACTAAGGGTGGTTCACAGTAGTGGCAGGAGTATACAGAGGAGGTGTTTTTCATACCAATCTCGGTACTCAACAAGTGGGAGAAGAGAATGGTTCACAATTTTCACAAGGAGGCTTGAAAAATCTTCAAATAAGTTTGTGAAAGTATTTTCTGGTGCCTAGAAGTACCTGGGAAGGTGGAATTCATCTACGGGTGAAAACTAGACTTCAACAGAGCATCTACCTATATTTGAGGATACATGAATTCAAGAAAATGGAGGGACCTACATGTCCATAAACTGTGTTTGAACTACAAGACCATAAAAAGTGAGTGGATTACTTTCCAAGGGCAGTGAGCAAAGGAAGAGGGAGATGGTGACCCTTCCCCTAGACAATGATCCAGAGAAAGAGGCATAGGGAGTAACCCTTGGGAATGTAGTGAGAAAATCTTAAACACTGTAAAGGCAGTGAGCCTGGGTAAAAAAGATATAGCTTGAACATCGTACTCATTATTGGAAGCGAGCCTTAGTGAATTCGGTACATCGACACATTACCGTTTTATTCTCCTTGGACGTAGCCTAGTGAGGCTAAACCAAGTAAAAATCACTGTTTCATGTGCATGATTTCATATTTGTTCATCTATTGCTATGGGAGGAAGAGAGAGTTGAGTTTTTTATTGATAAAACAAGATCCGAAGTGAAAAAAGTTTTAATATTTCATACCTTGATTCACCACCCTCCCATAATATTTGACCTAGTGGACTTAACATTAGGTTATTTATATTCACCATCTATTTAAATTCTTTATGATGGTTTATAAAGAGTTTCTGAATATCCAAAGCATATCCCCTAGTCGCTTCAAACAAGGTGTACATCAAGGCCCATTGTTATTCACCAGCTCCTAATCGAGTCTATATAAATAGAGTGTTTTTATGTTTGATACCGTAAGGTATATCTTTTTTAGAGCCACAACAACTTTTAGTATCCATAAAAAGATGTAATTACATAGAAACCACTCAATCTATCCTTTACCAAAATTCTAGAAAATTTTCTTATACACTAACTCATCTTTAGACTTATCCTTAGAGACATCCATAGACATATCAATAAAAATATCCCTTGGGACCTCAATAATGTTTTCTCATCCTAATTTCCAAAGGGTAAATAAACTATTCCTTTGATACCAACTATAGAGACCCATGATTCTCATATATAGATATTAAATCATTTGAGATGAATGTTCTTAACACTAAACAAACACATTCCTAAGGACCATAATAGTTTACTACCATTGGAAACATAGAACACAATCTTCTTAATTCTTGAAATATCTTAAATTTCTCCCATAAATATATTTCCATTATGTACTATTCAAAGACATACCCTTTATAAAATCTTTTTTTCTAACCTGGGGGAAGGAAACATAAGAAAATGAGAGATCAGATACTCAGTAAGGGTAAAAAGGGAGATACACAAGAAAAACATGAGAATAAAGTAATGTGAACATGATAAAAACATTAAAAAAACACTATATATAAAAGATCATAACAATATGTAATTACATTAAGACTGGAAGTTAATAAGACATGAATCATAAAGGAATAAAATAACATGATCCATGAGAGCATAAAATTGGCATAAAACATAGAATTATGGAATACACATAAGCATAGAAAATCATTTCTATATTAGTCAAGGATTAATGCCAAGGATATCATATTGGAATGGGTTAACTTTCCAACAATCCTTGCAAACAAATTACTTTACTAAATTGGGTTCACTCCCATTCTATTATATTCTTACTGAATCAGGTTCACTCCCCATTCCATCCATGTCTCAATGAATTTAGTTCACTCCATATTCTAGTCATGTCTTACTGAACTGGGTTCACTCCCCATTCCAGTCCTATTTTACTGAACCGAGTTCACTCCCTATTCCAGTCCTTTATTACTAAATTGAGTTCACTCCCTATTCTAATGCCATTGTACTAAACGTGGTTCACTCCTTGTTCCAACCCCGTCTTACTGTACTGAGTTCACTACCCATTACAATATTGTCTTAATGAACTTATTTCACTTCCCATTCCAATAATGTATATATCATGTTATATACATATTTACCCAATGTATTGGAGGGAGTTATAGGTATCAAATTTGTATGGATATAATGTAACCACCATCCTTGGTTATAATGTAACAACCATCACATAATAAAAATCATATATATTTATACACAAAGATTACAAAAAATTCACCATAATAGAACCCATGAAATTAAATGGGATTCATTAAAATTACATCATGAAATTAAATATGTAAAAGAAATATGTTTCACAATCATTTCCAAATTTCATCAATGCATAACCCACATAAATGAAGTGGATTTCATAGAAAACTTATCATCATAAACATAAACCACTTAGGGAAATAATTATAATAGAATCCTTGGATCATATACTTAGTATGAAAAATGTAACATCAAATATTGTCATCCTAAATGTAAAATGATTCTGAAAGATCAATTAGAACATTTCTTGGTGAAAATAACTTTTATTTTAAAAATAATTTTTGAAAATAAAAATTCATAAAATATTTTGGAAATAATTTTATATGAAAATAAACTTGGAAACTTAAAACAAAATCTTTAAAATACATTTAAAACATATCTTGAGGAAAATGTACTTTTCATTTTGAAAAAAACATTTTAAAACATAAATGATTTTGAAAATATTTTTCATTGAAAATAGTTTTTAAAAATTATAGGGTAATATTGAAATAATTGAGAGGTTACAAAAATGGGAAATATTATTCATAACATAAATGTTAATAAAAATATTATTTTCATATTTTAATTAAAATACAACAAGCCTTGCTTTGATAAAGACCTTATGATTACTTTGAAAAAATTTTAAAAAAAAATTCTAAATATGTAAAATTTTATATGACAAATCATAAGATAGTAATAAAAAATTTTTGAAAACATATTTTTAAAAAATGGTTTTGGAAGAAAACAATATTTTCGACGGAAGAGAAAAATAAAGCCATATTTTTTGAAAAAGATTTTCTTAATTATTTTAAGTACTAAAGAATGAAGAAATAGTACCATTACTTGAATATATCATGAATATATAGAGGATAATAAAATTAATGAGAATTATTTAGATATAGATCATGATATTTTAACATTGTATATTTAATCATAAACAATCTTGATAAATAATGATATTATAACATAAAATATTTTCCACTTGGTAGCATTAAATCATAAGACCAATGAAGGAATAACATTAAATGAAACATAAAATAAGAATAAATTCATGATACAAAATCTCAAAGGGTATTTATATACACCTTGAAAAATAATAAAGGTGAATAACATAATGTACATCTCAAAGAAGGAGAAATAAGTCAAAAATCACTTATCACTTTGGTAACATATGAACCATAAACCCCAAGAAAGAAAGATAATAAAATAGATATGTAATTAAACATAAATTTTAATGATAAAAATCATAGAATAAATTTATTATATGTATATAAATCATATAAAATAAATAGGTGGTGAATATGACATGTGTCTCACAGAAGTAAAAGTCAGATGGAAATCCCATACCATAATTCTTGACTTCTATCATACACGTTCAAACATCCATTATATTAAGTATAATTCTATTATAAATATTTTACATAACCAAACACATATATATATATATATATCATTCCATATATGATTTACTTATTCCTTTTTATTACCCATTTATTAATAATTTCATGTTCATGTTACGTTTCAGGTAGTATCTGCTTTATTTTTTCGTATAAGTTTTGATTTTAGTATGTTTTGGTCCTCTTAATTTGATCAGGGTTTCATCATAACTAGAGTGTAAAAAAATTTATATATATCATATATATTCATTGTATAGGTATATAGAGTAATCCATAAATATTAGTGATAGGAAATACAATACATCGTTCATGGAGACGGAAGGCTGTACGTACACATGAATGTTGTTTCCATTTTACTGTCAGTTTGAAAGAAAGAAAAATAAAAAATATATATTATCATTATATAATAATGTTTATTCCATACAAATCACATATTTACATTAAACCCAACCGTAATACCTTCCATTTAAAATGTGAAGGAATAACATCGCTTCAGGAGGTTGTAGTCTGTTGTACACATGAGCAGTGTTATCGTATTCACAGAAAATAGAGAGTATGAAGGTATATATGATAAAATAATTCATAAATCACAATAAAATCATAGGTATCATATATAAATAATAAATAAATCATTATATCAAATCTTGAGAGGTGGTAGTGGATAAAAAAATGGCATGAGTTTGCAAGGTGGTAGTTCATTGTACCAAAAAATGTTGATTTTATAACCCATTTAATGGAATTGGAAATGGTCATGAAATTATTAAAAAAATACCAATATATTTAATATAATGTGGTTTTTATTTCATCATGGATTAAAAAAAAATTAATGAGGTGGATAATGAAATAAAAGAAAGATGCTAATTGAAGAACATTCCGTCTAGTTTGGGTATCCTCCATAGGCTTGCACTAAATCTTTCCTAGATTAGATTTTTTTACAAAATAAGGATTCTAAGATGAAATAAGGTAATTTGAGAATTTATTTGGTTATGTATTTTCTTAAATAAATATTTTTTAGGGTGTGAATAAGAGATAAGAGAGGGTGAATTTTTAGAAGTTGGGGAGACGACACACTTAATATTTTTGAAAAGAAATAAGTGCTCCCACATTGGTCATATGTCATAAGGGTACCAATTTTGAAATTCCCAAAACATGTTGGTTTCCAGGAAAAAAATGGACATAAATAGTTTTTTGATAATTTTATAGGTTATTTTAAAACATTTATTTTTAGTTTAACCCTCAGTAAACTCATTTTTTACCTCAAACACGGTAATTAATTTTAACTAAATTCAATATTTATTTTGGTAAAAAATTATATTTAACTTATTTTAAATTATAAATAATTTAAATTAAAAATATGGAATCTATTTTTCCATATTGAATTCATATATGTGGAAAAATATAATTTAAAATTAATCCTTCAGACAAAATGAGATATAAATTTTTGAAAGGAAACATTTCAAATGTTTTAAATGCTTTAATATCAAAATTCAATATGAAATTGATTAAAATGATATAATTTGGATAAATTTATATAAAATTAAAATTACTTAACTTCAAAATCAATTAAAAATATAATTTTACTTCATAAGTAATTAAAATGAAAATACAATTTTAAATTAAAATTCAATATTTTTTCTATTCACAAATAAATGAAACTTTTCAAAAACAAATTACCAAAAAGTATACCTAAGAAGATTATGGAATTATGATTTAAAAAATAAATTATATTTTTGAAAATAAATTCAATAAATTTTTTAAAAACTAGTTATAAAATAATTGTGCAATAAAAAGGGGAAAACTATTTTTAATACAATTTTCAGCATTAAATTGAATTTATTTTTATCCATTGTCTAGAAAAAACATGGGATAAATATTAAAAAACATATTACATATATAATATATAAATTTAATTAATATAAATCAGTAATACTTATTTTTTAAATTAATTTGTATAAAACTCACTTGTAGGAATAAAATAGTTTTTCAGAAATATATGTCCCCTTTATTTTGAAATAAATTTTTATTTTATTTTATAATTAATTAGTCACCAAATAATTCATTATATATATGCAGAACATATTTCCATAATTTAGTTACTCCTATTCATAACTTCTATTTTAACTTCTGTGTTATAACTATCATATCAAATAATAATATTTTAATATCATGTAATGTTTTGTTTAAACTTGGGGTTGCATGTAATGAAAGCTAATCTCGGTATTGTTTGTACCACAATCCAAACTTAGTGTTGTGTGTAATTCAATATATGAACGGGTTTTATGTAATTTATAATTTTAAAAATATTAATTATATTTGAAAAACTATATTTCACAAAATCTCATGGTGTTACAAAATTTTCCTTTACATATCATCCACGATTCACCCTTACACATCTCAAAAAAGTATCTAATTTTCAATTCTTTGTTAAAAGAATTATTAATGTAGTTTTAGTATCTAGTAACCCTTATGTATGGAACATTTACACATATAATGATTTTTTTAGAAAAAACTACACACATCCCTTTACACTCTGATGTGTACTCTTGCATATGACTTATATATATCTCCCAGTTGAGAGGCTCTTACATATATTGGTGATAACAATTATTTTTCCTATATAATATCATGTTGGGTACTTTTCCAAATATTATATTCACTTGAGAATTAAAAAAAACACATTTTAATATTTTTCAATGAATATTTAATCTTATTTTAATCATTGAGTAGTAATACTCACAATTTAGGTTGGTTTTATAAAAAATAAAAAAACAAACATATGCACTATATTATAAATTCCCTTAAATTATGAAATTAATGGGGATTAATTCATAGAATTATGAAGTAAAAATAATGATAATACATGCTTTATCAATTAACCCATGCTTAAATTTTTAACTCTTAGTAAATCATTTAATATCCATATCAAATTTACATCAAAAGTGTAAATTTTCAAAGATCTTTTTTACAATTTATTTTACCCTCTCTAATTTATGAAAAATAATTATTTCATTTTATTCTCCCACATTTGAATTTTTACAACATCAATTATACATCACTTACACAATAAAAACCTACCCCACATTTATAATTCATGTAAATTTTCACTAAATATAAAATTAGTTTAGTATTATGATCATTATTAGAAAAAACCATATATAACTATAATATTGAAAAAATTATCATTTCTATACATCATTTGATAGAAATTTATTTTAATTAGTGTAATCTTTTTAGGGTGATTCTGGTTAATTGGTAAAATAATTTATAAATCCATTGATAAAATGAGGAGATAAAATATTTTTGTATAATTCATTAATATTCCAATAGAATTACAGGAAATATCTATCTCTCTATTCCCTATTATAAATACATAACACCAAATAACAACCCCTACATAATTCATATATAATAATAAAATTAATAGTAAGGATTTAACATTATAACATTTCAAATATTTTTTTGTTTATAGTTTTAGAGAATTTGGATAACCATAAAATTAAAAAATAAAGGATCACTACAATATAATATATATATATTTTACACAAAAATAGGTTCTAAAGTTTAGAATAATTTATTATTCAGAACACATTAATTTTTTCATGATGATTCATTGTGACAAAAATATTTACCTTTATATAGTTTCAATAAAACCTTAAATCATATAAAAACATTTAAAAATGTTGTGAGTACAGAAATACTATTAAGGGATGAAAAAAGGGAGCTGGTTAATCCATTGAAAAACATGAGAACCTATAAAAATGATTTACCTTTTGATAATAAAGTTAATTCTTATAAATAAAACATAATCACAAGATAAATAAATACTATATCAAATAAGAACCTTTAAAATATTATAAATCTTATAAAAACCATGTATTCATCTTGGGAAAACAGGAGAACCCTTGAAAAATGTGTTCCTAGAAAACAAACCTCTCACCATTAAAATATGACAAACATTTATTCTATTAATAAATTCATTTACTCGTCTCATGTAATCAGATTATTTCTATTATAAATCATATAAATCAGATAAATATTACATAATTAACTTGTTAATAATTCATAACTCGTTTATATAACCCTTTAGAATCAGATTTTCATAGGAAGAACCAATTCAATTATTCCCAAAATTTTATCTCTAGAGACTAAATCATTAACCAATGGATTAGAGTGCTATATCCTGAGATCACCTATCATCATATATAATTTACAATTACCATAAAATGATTAAAAATATAATCTTTTCACATATAATCTTAAATATCGTGAAATGTTCATTTGAACCCACAATCAAAATAACTTTCAAGTGTCTCATAAAAAATAAGAAATATCCTTTTCCCTTTTAAGACTCTTTACCAAAAAAATCATAAAAAATTGGAATATATTTTTATTAAAAAAAACATGGAATATTGGAAAGGAAAATTGATAAAAAAATAATAAACATAGTTATAGGGAAGAAATTATGTAGTAAATATTAATAATACATTCTTTCAAACTTTTTTGAAGAGATTAAAAAGTGACCGACATAAAAAATGTTAAAATATTCCTTTTTATCCTTTTTAAAGAAATTATTATGAAGTTAAAAGGAATTTAAACAATTATTTAAGTATAAATAAATATATTCTTGAATTAATTTAATGAATATATACATGAAGGAAAAATATTTTGAAGTATATTTTATAAAATGTTTAAATAAGGTTTTAAAGAAAAATACCTTACAACAAGTCCCATCTTTACACATATGTTCTATACCATTTTGAGAAATAAAATTATATTAAATATATAATTAATAAAATAAATTCATGTTCATTAAATTATCATCATTAGTTTTATATCACTTATTCTCACATATTATTTAGTCACTAAATAGTTCTAGAATACATTGGTTATTTTGAGGACATTTGGTCCAAAATAGTATCGGTGTGTTTACCGAGGTCAATGGGGTCCTTTATCCATCATCTAAAAACTATTAAAAAATAAATAATTATATTTTTTATATGGTAAATATAATTTTATAAATATCTATGTATGGGGTTTAAGAAAAATAAAATACATCGTTTCATAGAGGCAGTAACCCACATGTACACTCGAGTGATGTTTCCGTTTTCAAACGGATGAGAGGAAAATATAGTAGATAATAGTTTATATTTCCATAGTCATAATTATTTTATAAATACCATATTTATTATTTAAATTTTTCTGAATAAAAATCCATGTGGGAAGATAATAAAAAATGAAATATGTTTCTTTATAAAGGTGATAGTCTGCACATACACAAGAACGATGTTTTCATTTTCCATTAGATGAAGAAGAGGTATAAAATTATTGTTAAATAATTATAGAAAAATTTATGTATATTAATTGTAATTATAAAATTATATTATTATGGTAATAATATATTGAAATTATTTATAAGAAAAAAAGAAACATGAAAGAACTCAGTAAAGACTTTTGCCTCTTCATTGGATATCCTCCTTTGGATTACACTATAAGACTTATTAGTTTTGTGTTTTAGAATGAATATATCCTATAATATTTTATAAAAATAGTTAATAATGGATTTATTATAAATTGTTTTGATTTATGGTTCTTAAATTGAGGGATGAAGCGGGGATATGAGATATCCTTTATGTGAGGAGGGTGACAATTTTGTAAATATTTTAAACATTAAAATAAATTAATTTTCAATAAAAAGTGGAACCCATAATCAAATACGAGATATATTGTGTTTAAATAAAATCTTAAAAATAATATTAGATATAATTTTTAGGGATATCATGCGCTCTTATCCATTTATTTTATCTCTTTTAACCATTTTAATGGTTACAATGGTGACCTAATTTTTATAAGGGTAATTCATTTATATGATAAAAAATAAAATAGTCCTTATTAATTAATTTAAACTTTATGATTAAAAATAATAAATTAATTTTAAAATATTAAATTTCTATAGGTGTTAAATAATTACTATTAATATAAGTACACAAATGAAATGAACAACAATTTTTTTTTAGAAAATGATATTTAATGCACAAAAATGAATTTACATGAAAATCATATAAAATTTTGATTAACATGGAATTAATTTGATTATGTTAAATAAATATAGTGTTATGTTACTTTCAAAATAATCCAAATACAAAATTTACTTATGATTACTTGGTTAAAATAAAATAACCAAACATAATTGTCTTTATAATAAAAACATTACTAATATTCCAAAAAATATCCAACATAGGTTTATAAAATCAATATAACATTTTTCAATACATTATTTTAATTCATAAATGTATATTTTTACGGTAAAATGTTTTTTTTAATTTTTTACTCTTTATCAAAACATGAAAACATCATAAATTTGATAGTATTTTCTAAAATGAGATTTCTCAGTATTCAACTAAAATCAACTTTTACAAAAAAATCCCAAAAATTAACATTAGACCAAGATAAATGGCGAGGTTTAATTGAGAAAAATTTATTTTTAACCAACAATACATCCAATGTTCACGGAAAAATATTAAATAACATATAAATATTAAACTACCTATTAACTACATAGGAAACTCAAAATTAGGATAAGGCACTCCCATGTAATTAAAAGATAATTCAATTCCTTCCACACTATGACACCCTAACCTGAAACCACCATCCATGATGGAGTTCCATGTAGACTCAGTTATGCCAACCCATATATTAAATGTTTTAAACTAGAGATAAGGGCCTAATAAACATGGTGGGGAGACTATGACCTCAAATTAGTGTCACACAATAGCAAAAAAATAACCAAAAAATTTCTTCATATAATCAGAGTACACATAAATAAATAAAACCGATGTAATATCAAAATGAGATGATGGAATATAGGACCATAATCATCAAAAAAATTCATTGTTCACCCATAGAGACTACCTCAAATAAAGATTAAAAAAATACATGTTGACCCTATTACCATCCTCAATCCTCAACTCAATCCATTATCCCAATACCCACAAATTACTTCAACTCGATTCACTACACATCATGTGCTGAACCTTAAAGAAGAAATAAGGTGCACAAACACCTAGGTGCCCTTGTAGGGTGTAAAAAATAAATCACATGAGGCTCTCACCAAGTTCCCCCATAATATTCCATAATATATGTGTACACATGAAGAAATTAATCATGTCGCATAAGCACATCAAACGTCATGTGCTATCTAATAAACTACAAATCCCTACGCATCAGGCCACCATATGCTAACTAGGACACCATGAAACCTGATTATATATACTTTGGTGTAATTAAAGAATTAATTTATCCTTACCTCATTCCATCACCAACGTATCCCATCCTATACACAAGAACTCATGGATGAGAATCATCAAAGTATTGATTGCTACCCAAAGGGGTATGGTCCGGTCTCGTGCTCGAGCTCCAAACTCAAATTATAAATCATGGAAGTCCAAATTAAAATACTAAATATCTACTATATTATTCATATTATGGTCCATACATATGATTCCACATCATATCTAGACTCCATATCACTCATGAAGGTACCACAATTTGATCCCATTATGTCACTATCGAGGATCCTATCTTAGTCTTGGATGTCAAAATGATACAATATCACTCATGGCAGGGCATGGACATCCCATCTCACTCATGGAGATGAATTTTTTTTAAACTAAATTATCTTACTCATTTTTGTATTATAATTCACACACAATGAGCACTCTATCTCACTCAAGGCAGTCTAACCAGTACCACCTCACTCATAGCAGGTCACGGTCTTAGGACACTCTCCCCAAATTAAATATGTTTCCTAACATGAGAATATGAACAAGTAACCATAAAAGGTCTACAACCTATCACATAGACCATCATAATATTCTTGTGTTCTAGTCACCTAATACCAACTACAAGGACCCGACCTTAAAAAATTACATAATCTTGAATTAAGTTAATAATTCACATTGAGGATCTTTTAAGGTTAGGAGTTTTAGATAATTATGCCATAACGATTACATTTCATTTGATATACAAAATACACACTTCAACATAGTTTCCATTTTTGATACAAAACAAAAAACTCTTGAAAAAAAGAGTCATGTCTTGTTGCATGTTTAAGATAGCATGACTTTTCCTTGATCCCATCCTTGACCCTATTCCACATTAGGTCCAGTGAAAAACTTTTAAAAAACTTGGGATGAGTATAAAAAGCTCAGTAAGGGATACACAAGGAAGGATAATTGTTAGGTTTTTTCAAACTACAAGTAAACCATGAATACTTTAACATAATTAATACTTTTCACCTTTATGAAGTAGTAAAAAGTCTTCATTGAATAAAAGATCACTACATACCCTTTTGTAACCAAATTATTACCCATATATAGAACACAAAACATATAAAGGTATCTTGGGACATAAATATACTCAAATTGAATAACCATATGGTCGAATTCCACACATATCACTAAATGTAATTTCCATACGGCCAACTTCCATACCCAATGCATTAGAGGTTATAATGTAACCACCCATCCTGGTTTATAATAACACCACCCGTCTTTTGGTTTATCATATAATCGCCCGTAAAATGTCCAAGTACCATTATAAAATCACAACACATAAAATATTTCCAATATAAACATTTCAATAATAACATTTAATTTGAAATCACAATAAATAATTTCATGATATTGAAATAATCAATCCATTTAAAAACCATTTTCAATACCAAAACACCCAAAAATAGAATAAGGGATTTCCTTTTCATTTTAAAAACATTAAGGCTTATAGAGGAAGCTAAATAACGATTACGGCGGCGGAGAGGTCATTGTCACCAGAAACGTTAAAAACATTCCATTTATTGTTTAGTATAACTCTTTATAGAAAAATATTACCTTTGAATGAAATTAAAAGTCAAAGGGTTTTACTTATACCCCATGTAAAAGAGGAAGGTTTATATATTATCAAAATATGCCGCAATGAAAGAATATTGAGACGAAGTCCCTTACCTCATGTCCAACTTGACTCGATCATTCATTAATCTCCTAAATAATAAACAAAAGATAATTTATACTTTCTTAAGAACCTTTTTCAACTTTTTTATTCCTTTTATATCACTTATTATCATGTTATAAATATTTTGTAATCATTCAAGTTAATAATGTTCGTTTTGTCAATATTTGGTACTTGAGTAAAAAATGAACACCCTATATTTACAAGTTGACCCTGTGGTCAATAGTCTATCATATCCATAATTATATTCATGATTTATATATCATATATATCATATATATCAAGTATATACATATATTTATAATAGTTAATAACATTTGAAGGTATGAAATGAAATGCACCATTCATGGGGAAGGTAAATTGTATGTACACATGAACGCTACATTCATTTCTATTTCTTATTTTAATAGAATGAAAATGTAATGATACATAGGTATATTATAATTCTAGTATAATTTCATATAATATAATATCATTAACTCCATCCTTTATACATCCCACATATGGCATTAACAAATCATATCACTTTGAGGGGGCGGTAGTCCGCACTTCCTCAAATGATATTATTGTGTTTACACATAATGGAAACCATAAAGGTATGATATAAAAGAAAAACACAAAAGAATAAATAATACATAAACATAATGTATATCATATATAAATATAGTGTCATCTTAATGGACACCATGAGAGGTGGTAGGAGATAATCGAGCAATCATCATTTCATGAGGTGTTAGTTTTCCATCCACAAAAACAGCATGTTCTTCACCCATTAGATGGAGGTGTGTGTAAGTGTAGTTCAAATAATTCTCATAAAAACATCCTAGTATATTAAGGATACTATTTATGTTATAAAAAAAGGAATAAAAAGTGTTTAGGGGTTGGAGAAGTAAAATAACAGAAAAGAAGTTAAGACAAACCATTACCTTTAATTTGGGTAACTTCCTTTGGTTTGAACCAAAAAGACCTCTTGAAGTGCCTTCTACCTAAGTTAAGGCTTCATGGAGTAGGAGAGGAATGTAGGTTGCTTAATTGGGTAGAGTTTGGACGTGCCTAATTCTTGAGAGGTGTGAGGAATTGGTTAGAAGTGGTCTCTTTTTATAAGGGAGAGGAGGGGCTCTTTAGGAAAGTGTGAAAATATTATTTTATTATATAATGATATTTGGTTTCAAAAGTTCCCAAAATCATTAGATTCTAAGATAAGATAACTAATGGTCGAAATAAAATCATCCAATAGAAATTGTACAGGTTTAAATAATATTTTAAACATTATAATCTTATTTATTTAACTCATTTATTAATGAGGTAAATACTATATCAGTATTGTGTCATAAATAATTTAATTTATTCGATGTCTAAAAATTATAAAAAAATACCATGATATAGGAAATATCATTATATTTCCATATAATATTTATATAACAAAATATTACTTATATAACACCATATAAAAATTAATTTCCTAAAAGATTTTTGTTTTTGTCATTTTTTCCTTTACATTAAATATATTAATCTAATGTGTCATTATCATTCATAAGTGGCTCAATGGGGTCCCAAAATCGACCCCAAGATGCCCACGATCGGCCATGACTCATTAAATAATGTTAGGATAAGTGTCAAGGTATTTTTTAATTATTATAATTTCTTTTTACCTAGAATTACCCTATTTACCTTTAACCGCGGTAAATAAAAGTCAAAAGTTACTATTCACAAAAAATTATTTTCATTTTATTGAACCACATTTTAATTACTAAAAACAACCATGTATGTCATATTTTTGAAATTCAATTCAAAGAAGTGGTAAATTATCATTTAAATGAAAAATTCAGTTTCTTTAACTACTACTAAGTGGTTTCACTATTTATCAAAAATTGAAGTTTTTCAGAAAAATACCAAAAATTAAGCCTAAGCTATATTTTATATTCCACATTCAAAAATGATGTTTATTTTTCTAAATTCATAACATAAAAGTGGAATTAATTGATTTTAAAATTAATTCTCATTGTTAAAATAAATTGCGTGTTTTTAAGAAACAATAACTATCAAAAGATTGACAATTGTTTATGTCCAATTTCAAAGTGAAATTAATTCCAATGACCAAAATTGGATTAAATGGTAAAACTAAATTCTAATTACACTTTAAAACCAATTAAAAAGAAAATATAACTATATTGATAAATTATATTAAAACATAGTTTTGAATTAAAATACAACATTATTAACTATTCATTAGAAAATGAACTTTATCAGAAAAATACCAAAAAATTACCAAAAAATTACCGAAAGTAAATTTTGATGTCCCAAATATAAAGAAAATTTTTATTCTAAAAATAGAACATAAAAATATTACCAAATCCTAATTTAAATTGGGTTCTCCATTAAAATGTGGTAAAATCGATCTTTTACTGAATATTAGAGTATTTATGCATATAATTTGATTCATTCACATTTTAAGCCTCTAAATTTTATTGGATATAATGTAAATAAATTTAACTAACATGTCTAATAATATTTTATTTAGTTTTTTTCGTTCCCACCAATACAAAGGCTAAGAGTTAACTTCCATTTAAAATAATAATATTATAATATTAGTGTGCTACGTAAGATTTCAAAGAAACTCATTGTTGCGTATCTGGTATACTATCGAACATAGCAACCCTTTTAAATTAAAATTAATATTTAATTCACAAATATTAATAAGTATGAAAATTTCTTATTCTTCATTTACTTGGGATGTTACATCCTTCCCCCCTTTTGGAAATTCTACCCTCGCCATTTTTATTAACTTATCAAAATAAGTGGGGGTATTTATCCCTCATAGCATTTTCAGATTCCCACGTTGCCTCTTCAATCATATGGGTTTTCAACAAAAGCTTTACCTGGTGAATTACCTTATTCTACAACACTTTCTCTCTTTGGTCAATAATCTGGACCGGTTGTTCCTCATAAGAGAGATTCTCTTCCAAATGAACTACCACTAGGCTCAAAACATGAGATGGATCTGGAAAATACTTTCTCAACATAGAAACATGAAAAACATTGTGTACTTGGGATAAATTTGGAGGTAAATCCACTCTGTATGCAACTGATCCAACTTTCTCCAAGATTTTATATGGTCCACTGAACCTCGGACTCAACTTTCCCTTCATACCAAAACACACCACACTTTTCCATGGAGAAACATTAAGAAAGAAATGATCACCTACCTCAAAAGAAACATCCTTCTTCCAGATATCCGCATAACTTTTATGTCTGCTCTGAGCTGTTCTCATGTACTTCTAAATCAACTGAACAATCTCTGCCATCTCTTCTACCAATTTTGGTCCCATCAGCTTCCTTTCAACTACTTCATCCCAAAAAGCTGGAGTTCGACAACGCTTTCTATATAATGTCTCAAATGGAGCCATATGTATTCTGGAATGAAAACTGTTATTATAAGAAAATTAAACCAAAGAAATATGTTGGTCGCAACTTCCCTGGTAATCTAGTGAACATGCATGTAGCATATCATCCAAGTTCTGAATTATTCGTTCTAACTATCCATCTGATTGAGGATGAAAAGCTGTACTAAAATTTAATTCAGTACCCAACAACTTCTAAAGACCTTTCCAGAAGATAGAAGTAAACCTGAGATCACGATCAGATACAATGGAGAGGGGAACACCATGCAACCTGGCTCTCTCTTTAACATACAACAAATAAAGTTGATATAGAGGGAATGTATCTCGAATATGAAGGAAATAAGCATATTTAGTCAATCGATCAAATATAACCCAGATTGCGTTATTACCTCGAGATGTCTTCGGTAATCCCACAAAAAAGTCCATGGTTTTATTTTTCCATTTCCACTCTGGCACCAGTAAGGACTGAAGAATCCCTTTCGGTAACTACCACTCTACTTTAACCTACTAACAAGTAAAATACTTTACAGTAAAATCAACAATATATTATTTCATTCCATCCCACCAGTAATACTCCCAAATATCTCTGTACATCTTAGTACTACCAGGATGACCTGAAAACGGAGAACTATGAGCTTCACATAACAACTCATTCTTCAACTGTTAATCACAAGGCACACATAATCTCTTCCCAATCCTCAAAACACAATCATTATCGACATTAAAATCAGACAACTTACCCATCTGAACCATGTCCACCTTTTTCTGCAACTCACTATCTCCTTTCTATGCTTTCGTTATTCTGTCTGATAGAGATGATTTCACTAACACCTAAAACAAAACAGAATAATTCCTTGCACAAAAAAATTCTATGACAAAGTTCATCAAATCAAAAACCAAAGGATCTTATTCAAAACGTAGCATGGTTAATGAGACATTACTTTTTCAGCTGAAAGCATCAACCACTTTATTTTCTTTTCCCTGATGGTAATGGATCATCCAATCATAATCATTGATTAATTACATCCATCTCCTCTATCTCATGTTCAATTATTTATGAGTGAATATATACTTTAAACGTTTTTGGTCAGTATATATTTCACATTTTACTCCATACAAATGATGCCTCAAAATTTTTAAATCAAAAACAACAGCGGATAATTCCAAATCATGTGTAGGGTAATTTAACTCATGTGGTTTCAACTGATGTGAATCATAAGCAATTACCTGATTATTCTGCATTTGGACACAACCAATTCCTTTCAACAAAGCATCACTATAGATAAAAAACTCGCCATTTCTGGATGGAAGTGCCAAAACTGGAGCATTCACCAATCTTATTTTCAATTGCTGAAAACAATCATCACATTCTTTTGTCCAGATGAACCTAACACCTTTTCGAGTTAACTTAGTCATTGGACTAGATAACTGTGCAAAATTTTCAACAAACCTCTGGTAATAACCTGGAAAACCATGAAAACTATGGATCTCGGTAATATTTTTGGGTCTTGGCCATTCATCAACAACTTTAGTTTTAGCAGGATCAAAAGTTATGCCATTTTTTGAAACAATGTGACCAAGGAACGAAATTTGTTGTAACCAAAACTCACACTTGATGAATTTCCCAAACAATTTATTTTATTTTAAGGTTTTCAAGACAACCCTTAAATGTATTTTATTCTCCACTTAACCAAAATTTTATCAATAAAAAAACTAACATTTATCATCTCAGTCAACTGATCCATCACTGCAACAAACTGTTCAACCCTGATTCTGACAATCTCAGGATACTGATTGAGAATGTCATTTGCCTTTGTACGCCTTCCCAACACAACTTCCCTATTTTTCTATGAAAAACAGTTCTTAATAGAGACATATATTAGTTGAAGCAACATGGAAATCTATAAATTATATATCATTTCAATATTACCATAAATTAATTTAGGGACATTAATTTAACAATACCTTAACTCCTAAAGTTTTCTAAACCATCTTCTGATACCAATAAAAGGAAACGACCTTAAAACATTACCTAATATTGAATTGGGTTAATAATTCACATTGAGGTTATTTTTAGTTTTATAGTTTTAGATAATTAGTCCATAACTATTACATTTCATTTCATATACAAAATAGACACTTCTACTCATTTTCCATTTTTGTTACAAAACAAAAACTCTTGAAAAAAAGAGTCGTGTCTTGTTCCATGTTTAAGATAGCATGAGTTTTACATGATCCCATCCATGACCCTATTCCACATAATGTCATGTGAAAGACATTTCAAAAAATTGGAATGAGCATAAAAAGCTCAGTAAGGGATACACAAGGAAGGGAAAATGATAGTTTTTTCAAAAAAAAAAGTAAACCATGAATACTTTAACGTAAGTAATACTTTTCACCATTATGAGTAGTAAATACTCTTCACTGAATAAAAGATCACTACTTACCCTTTTGTAACCAAATTATTACCCATATAAAGAACACATAACATATAACGGTATCTTGGGACATAAACATACTTAAATGGAATAACCATACAGTCGACTTCCACACATATCACTAAATGGAATAGCCATATGGCCAACATCTATACCCAATTCATTGGAGGTTATAACGTAACCAACATGCCTGGTTTATCATGACACCACCTATCCTTTGGTTTATCATGTAACCACCTATCAAATTCCCAAGTACCATTATAAAATCATAACACAGAAAATATTTCCAATATAATCATTTCACTAATAACATTTAATTTGCAATCACAAGAAATAATATCAAGATATTGAAATAATAAATCCATTTAAAAACTATTTTCAAAACCAAAACACCCAAAAACATAATAAGAAATTTCCTTTTTATTTTAGTAAGCATTAAGTCTTATAGAGGAAGCCAAATAATGATTACGATGGCGGAGATGTCATTGTCACCACAAACATTAAAAACATTTTGTTTGTTGTTTAGTAAAACGCTTTATAGAAAACGATTCCCTTTGAATGAAATTAAATTTCAATGGGTTTTACATATACACCATGTAAAAGAATAAGGTGTATAAATTTTCGAAATATGCCTCAATTAAAGGAGATTGAGACGAAGTCCCTTACCTTGTGTCCGACATGACTCGATCGTTCTATAATCTCCTGAATAATAAACTAAAGTTAATTTCTACATGATTAAGAAACTTTTCAAGTTTTTTATTCCTTTTATATCACTTATTATTATGTTATAAACATTATGTAATCATTCAAGTTAATAATGGTCATTTTTTCAATATTTGGTACTTGAGTAAAAAAATGAACACCTTATATTTACAGGTTGTCCATGTGGTCAATGGTCCATTATATCCAGAATGATATTCATGATTTATATATCATATATATCATATATACTGAGTAAATACATGTATTTATAATAGTTCATAACATTTGGAGATAAGAAATGAAATGCACTGTTCATGGAGACGGTAAGCCATACATATGCATGAATGCTACTTTCATTTCTAGTTCTTATTTTAATGGAATTAAAACATAATGATACATAGGTATATTATAATTATAATATAACATAATATAATATAATATCATTAAATACATACTTTATACATCGCACATATTCCATTAACGAATCATATCACTTTGAGGGGGAGGAAGTCCGCACTTCCTCAAATGAAATTATCGTGTTTACACATAATGGAAATCGTAAAGGTATCATATAAAAGAAAAACACAGAATCATAAATAATACATAAAAATAATATATATAATATCTAAATATATTTTCATCTTAATGGTCCCCCTGAGAGGCAGTAGGAGATAAGAAAACAATCATCGTTTCATGAACTGTTAGTTTTCCATCCAGAGAAACAATATGTTCTTGACCCATTAGATGGAGGTGTGTGTAAGTTTAGTTAGAATAATTATCATAAAAAATCATAGTATATTTAGGATACTGGTATTATTATAAAATAATGGAATAAAATGTTTTCAGGGGATGGAGAAGTAAAATAAATGAAAAGAAGTTAAGATAAACCATTACCTTTAATTTGGGTAACTTTTTTTGGTTTGAACCAAAAGGAATTCTTGAAGTGCCTTATGCCTAAGGTAATGCTTATAAAAGGAGGAGAGGGATATAGGGAGCTTAATTTAGCAGAGTTTGGACGAGCCTAAAGGCTTGATAGGTGTGAGGAGTTGGTTATAAGTCGTTTCCTTTTATAAGGGAGAGGAGGGGCTCTTTAAGAAAGTGTGAAAATATTATTTTATTATATAATGATATTCAGTTTCTAAATATCAAAAAATAATTAGAGTTGAATATAAGATAACTCATGGCCAAAATAAAATCATCTAATAGAAATTGGATAGGATTAAATAATAATTTATTCATTATAATCTTATTTATTGAAATCATTTATTAATGAGGTATATACTGCATCAATATTGTGTCATAAATAATTCAATTTTACCAATGTCTAAAAATTATAAAAAAATACCATGATGTATTAAATTCCTTTAAATTTACATATAATATTTATAGTCAAAAATATTACTTATATTACACCATATAAAAATTAATCTATGAAAAGATTTGTTTTTTGTCATTTTTGCCTTTACACTAAATTAATTAATCTAAACTGTCATTATCATTCATAACTGGCTCCACGGGGTCCCACAAACGACCCAAAGATGACCATGGTCTCCCATGACTCATAAAATAAGGTTATAACAAGTGTTAAGGTAATTTTGAATTATTATAATATTCTTTTTACCTTGAATTATCATATTTACCTTTAGCTGTGGTAAATAAAAGTCAAAAGGTTCTATTCATGAAAAATTGTTTTTTATCTTATTGAACCACATTTTATTTACTAATAACAACCATGTATGTCAGATTTTCGAAATTAAATTCAGAGAAGTTCTAAAACTTCATTTAAATGAAAACGTTGGTTTTTTTAACTACTAGTAAGTGGTTTCACTATTTATAAAAATTGAAGTTTTTCAGAAAAATACCAAAATTTCGGCCTAATATATATTTGATAATCCAAATTAAAAAATGATGTTTATTTTTCCAAATTCAAAACATAAAAGTGGAATTAATTAATTTTAAAATTAATTCCCGTTGTAAAACAAATAGCGTGTTTTTAAGAAATAATAACTGTCAAAAGATTGACATTTGTTTATGTCTTATTTTCAAAGTGAAATTAATTCCAATGACCAAAATTTGATTAAATGGTAAAAATATATTCTAATTACACTTTAAAACCAATTAAAAAGAAAATATAACTATATAAATAAATTATATTAAAACATAGTTTTGAATTAAAATACAACATTTTTCACTATTCATTAAAAAATGAACTTTATCAGAAAATACCAAAAAATTACCCAAAGTAAATTTTGATGTCCCAAATATAACTAAAAATATTATTTTGTCAAATATAACATATAAAAATTACCAAATCTAGATTTAATTAGGGTTCTCCATCAAAAGGTGGTGAATCGACATTTTACTGAATATTAGAGTATTTATGCTTAAAATTAGATTCATTCATATTTTAAGCCTCTAAATTTTATTGGATAAATGTAAATACATTTAAAAAACATGTATAATCATATTGTAGTTAGTTTTTTTCATTCCCAGCAATACAACGGTTAGGAGTTAACTACCATTTAAAATAATAATATTATATTATTAGCGTGCAACGTAAGATTTCAAAGAAACCCGTTGTTTCGTATTTGGTACGCTATCGAACATAGTAACACTTTTAAAGTAAAATTAAAATTTAATTCACAAATATTAATAAGTATGAAAAAAACTTATTCTTCATTTACTTGGGATGTTACATACCTAGCCTCTCATCAGGAACATGTTTCATCTTTACCGTTAGGGAATCCATTGGGTCCTCCCATCCCCCACGATCTCTGTTCACTATTACCATCTCATGTTCATCACATGACTGTGGCCTCCCAATCTATAGGCTCGTCCCAATGCTTTCCTCATTATGTAGGGTCTAATTTTTCACCACTTCTTGTCCTACCACCCATTGACCATCCTAATCCTTCCTATTCTAAGATCATTGGCATCTCGAAGCCAAGTCCCACACAAAACCCATTATCTTTACCTCAGTCTCATCTCACATCTCCTAAGGGTGATATCTCATAGTGTCACCAATAGGATAACACTCTCCAGTATGCCCCCATCAATCCCTGAAGGAATCACCCTGGTCACAATTCATTCCAAGCCACAGGACACAATCTGGAAGGAATCACTCCTCATGCATGAGGTGTATAGTCATCTGACCCTTCACCTTAGGGCTAAGCCTCACATATATATCCAATAAGATATATAAATCTCACCTAGGATACCCATATCTCATCTCAAAACCTGAGACTCACCCAAGGTCTCTTGTCAACTAAGACGACACTCCCTTATCTCAGTGACATATTATGCAAGTTATTTTAATAACTTATGGTACTAAAAAGTGATTTCCCCAAACACAGGAGGTATAAAACCATCATATCTCTATCTCTAGGCACTCTTGGACCCATCCATCTACCCGATCTCAAGAATTTTTTTAGGAGAGAACACTCTTGCATAAGAATGTATGAGACTTTATATTAATTGGGCCATCTACCTCTCTAAAGGAGTTGTTATCCACATCGATATTTCCTTTACCATGATCATTTTTATCCATGCCTTGTCCAAGATCATACCACCAATCGAACTGTTATCTCATGCTAAACATAATAAATGGTTAATAATAAACATTTATTACAAAGTATTTAATTTATACCAAAGACAAATAATGACTAAAAAACACATCAATCATCTCCATATTAGAAGAACTGCAAACAACTATACATATAAGGCCCATTTAGTACTCCCAAAACCATATAGACAAAATCACTATCACTCGACACCTAACCAATAATAAATCTTTCCCAATTTTATTCTGAAACATTAAATAAATTAGTGTAAGGGATTACATATAATAAAATAATTAATGATGTTGTTATATTACCCTATTAGCTCCTCCTCTAAATAACCAATATGAAAATATAATCATCCTCGGTCAATTCTACTATTCTCTAGTGGAATCATCACAAAAAAATAACCTATTTCCAACCAAAAATCAATGAAAAATAAAATAAAATAGACTTTGAAAAAAGAGAAGATGATCTTACCATAAACCACTATCAAAACACATATGAATGCTTCCCCTATCAAACGATATAAAAGGGTATGTGAGGGTGGGGAGGAAAAACTGGAAATGGATTTTGTTGAGATCTCCCTCTCACTTAAATCACAAAATCCCATCCCCAAAAAAACAAAAACACCCCTCTAAGAAAAAACACCATAGAAGCATTCAAAGAATGAACTAGGGGGTTCATTCCATAAAAAACTCATGGGAGGGGCTCGCCCCATATCCCACCCTCATTCATGTCTTGGAAGAAACCCCTTAAATACATTCACTGTGTGAAACTCTTATCACATCATAAATAGTATGCTGCTATAATTTTTAGTGCACTCACCACCTAAACACTATCTGACATAAATCCAAAAAGAAAAGGAATCCACAATGAATTAAAACACAACCAAATATACTATTTAATTATATTAAAACACACAAAATTTCAATATAATTACCTATTTTCAAAACAAACCCCTCACCAAATGAAAAAATTAAATTCCCTTAGGAATTTACAACCCGTAATGATGTAGGTTGTTACAAGATCCCCACTATACTGACTTTCTTACTCAAGATTAATTTAAATTATTGGACTCTATATAGTAAATTCCTTGGGGGAGTGGGGTATTCATGGTATGATGAACTAAAACAACAGTTACTTTCGGTGTTGTTTCATTTAAAAAAAAAACTCATTACTTTATTCCTCTCACAAATATATATATATATATATAAAGTAATAATATCATGCGAGAGAGATGATAATATAAATAGGTTTACCCTAACTGGGATAATCTAAGAAGAATATAATGGTCATTTTACAATTTGAAAAAATCTTCTTTAATGAACTTATGTTATAATATATAGTGTAGTCTCACTTCCTCCATGTTTTCAACCATTCAAAATTTGAAATCGTACTAGTCTCTAAACTAAAGTGAACGCACTACTCCCACATAATTTTATTCTAATTATTTCAATCAGACTTAATTTTATTCAAAATAAAATGGTTATTACATGAATCTTTATTTTTATCAGAGAGGTGAAATATACTATTCCTTGTACTTGACCTGATGAAACACTATTCACCAAGGGCTCCATTGTGTGGACTGTTTTCACCATGAACTCCAACTTCATATAAAGTTTCACATGAGTTATATTACATAAACTTGATTTATAGAAAATCTCTAAGATGTAATCCTCTATAGGCCATCCTATATGAACTAACCCATGTACTTTAAATGCATCAATAGACTTCCATAAACTCCCCTCCGTGTACTCCAACCTGTTAGAAAGACTTATAACTTTATGTAAAAATTTCAAAAATTTCAAAATTTATTCAGTGATGATGCTCTATAATGGAATTCACTTTTCCTAACGAAGTGATTAGTGGTACTTTACATAGTAAAATCTATTTGAAAAACTGATTAAATAAGATGACTGTTTCACCCATTACTAAAATACACTTCCACAAAATTCTTGCAACCTTACATCTACATTCTCCAACTTTGAGGTATATTAAGATTTTCCTCCTTATGATCATGTCCTATAACTTCAAAGTAGCCAAAAACTACCATATAATGACTACATACTCCCTTCATGTATCCAAAAACATACATCATGGTCATCATAATATAATTCATAGTCTATTATCCTTGAGATTCCTTTTCCATTCTATGCACATACATCCTAGTATGTGAATATGGCCCCTTAGTCTACATACCCGACCTCACATAATACAGGCATGAACTTGTGGAAATAATTCTAACTACATAAAATAAATTTTAACCATATTTTTCTATAAAAAACATGAAAAACACTAGAAAAATGCACCAACATTTCCCACTCATATTCTAGGATAAAACATTCTTGAACTTTGTCAACTGACTTATTCAACAAACAAAATAACACAAAACCCTCAAAATATCATTTTGATAGATTTTAGACAATAATCTCCCAATGCGGGTTTATTGAAAATGCTTCAAAACCACTCAAAAACGTTTTTTGACAAAAAACTCTACACCTATATATTTATCCAGCATTCACATTTTTTTACACCATGGAGAGTTCAAATACTTATTCCACACATACTCTAAGACCACATGAGACAAAATATCCCTGATAAACAAGAGTGACAAGAAAATTTCATCAGTGAAACACACCTTTTTCTATAACAACTATTGAATTGATAATAATTTATCTTGAAATATAATACCAAATGTTGTTGTTGAGTGATACAAATTATTGTAAATATTTGCATAGAGTATCCCTCAAGAAGAACACTTCTTCAACCATACATTTTAACATCTTTCACCATGAAACAACTTTCATTATGAACCCATAGGTCATTATTTTTTACTATGAATTTATTGAAATAAAAACTTCAACGTCACTTGATTTAAAACATACCTTCATATCTGCTCCCCTTGATTTATCATTGTAAAAATACATACCCTCCCACAAACAACATTCCTCCCATTCAAGAACAAGATCTATCCACCCTTTTCAACAAACTCAACATCCACTCCTTTGTGGAATGTAATAGGGAAACAACAAAAATCCATTAATAGGGAAATTTACAACATACCATAGGGAGTGGGGGTCCCATATCCCTAGTGTTTAACTATGGGGATATGAATGTATGCCATGATCTAGCCTATGTCTTTCCAAATCTTCCTTGGGTAATTCCTTAGTCAAATTATCTATGACTTTATGTTAAATTGGCACATAATCTAATATCATCAACCCATGTTCCACATTCTCCTTTAGAATGTTTCATTTTATTTCAATAAGATACATCATTGAGTGATAGAAAACATTTTTTCAATGATTTATAGAACTTGAATTATCACATTTGAGTCTTATTAGAGACTTACCTTCTACCATAATGTCTTTATGATATTTATTTATCCCTATTAATTTCATGCAAGTTTAAGTGTCCATAAAATATTTGTGTTTTGTGGTTCATAGTGAAATTAAATATTTTTCTTTCTCAATCATGAAATAAAAAATTTACAATGTTATAATGAACCAATTGTTGTTAAATTTCATTCATCTACCGAACTAACCCAATCAACATATCTGTTTAAAAAAAATATCATATTTTGATGTCTTATATAAAATCAAACTAAAATTCATCATGGATTTAATATAACAAAGTATTCACTTTATTGAATGTATGTTTCATTCCTTTGGACTAATTTTTTACCATTACACTTGGAATATTGAATAAATAATATTAGGACGAGTCATTGTTACTTAAAATAGGCTTCAAATGATATACATTTATTCTATTATATTGATCAAATTTCCATCCCTATCCATTGAAAATTCATCCTTGTAGAAACTGAATTTTCCATCTCCTAATAATCCTCTATTGTAAATCTTTTCATAATATCCTTGGAATATTTAGATTGATAAATAAATGTGTGATTCTTCCTTATATTACTTATAGAATAAAGATGATAGTCAACTCTCTAATCATAAACATTTTAAATTCTCATTTTATGAATTATAGATTTTTTTTCATTGTGATTTCCATATTGAATGAAATATTATTTCAGTCATATACACTAGAACCATAATAATCTGTTTAATATAATGATTAACATATATATTTTAATCAAATCCACAATGATAAAAATTATTCTTATTCATGTATTAATCTAGTCTAGAATACTATGATCTTGGTGCATACTTCAGACTATAAAGGACTTTCATCAACTGAAATTTTTTTCCCATATTCAAGACCAAAAAACCAACTTGATATTCTATATACACCTCTTCTCACAAAAATCCATTTATAAATACTAACATGATATCTATATAGAAAATTTTTAATTAAAAATTCACTTCAATAGTTAAGAATATTCAAATTATCGATAACCTTGAGATATGTTAAAATATCTCATCACAGATTCCCTTGATCTAGGAGTACTACTTTCACGCATGTTATGAAATTTTTCAAAAAACCATGTCATATTATTTAATATTTTTATAGAATGAACATTTTGTCTTGATTATGTTATTTTATATCAAACTTGAAATAATCTCCCATGTCTGATTCTTCTCATCTTATATAAGCTCTTCATTTATCTACTGAACCTAATTCTCTTATCCAGTATCTTTCAAAAAATTGGCTCTACTTGTGATATGAAATATGTTTTATATATAGAATTAATTATCCATATTTTCACGAGAACTATATATTCATTGATGATATTATATTTATAAATTTTAGTCTAAATCTTCAACATATGTGTAGATGAAGGTCTGGAATCATCTCACACTTAATCAATATCTTCTTCTAAATCATTATTTCCCACAGAATATCCACCTAATCTAATTATGTTATCATCACACTTATTAAGAAACTACTCACAATGTTGCTAAGGATTTGGGTCATTATCCACTATAGTTAAATGATTTATTCAGACAACCTTTCCCTACCACTTATTGATGTATTTTTATGATTTACTTTTACTTCAGTTGATAAGGAATATTCCTTCATCTCCATAATAATCAAATTTATGTGCTTCCCCTTATTGAGATTTAATCACTTACTTAAAAAGATTTTAAAGTATTTCTATAAGGCCCCGACCTTAAAAATTACATAATCTTGAATTAATTTAATAATTCATGTTGAGGATATTTTTAGGTTTACAGTTTTAGAGAATTAGGCCATAAATATGAAATTACATCTCATGTATTACAATGTAGACACTGTTACTCAGTATCCATTTTTTCGTAACATAAAATCTCTTAAAAGAAAAAAATAATTCTTTTCATGATATAAATCTTCTTGAATTATTCCTTTCTTTTACCCTTCCTTATAACTTATGAAAAACATTTCCAAAAAATGTGGTGAGAATAAAAATCTCGGTAAGGGTTATAAAATAATTAAAGAAAACATTAGACCATTAATAAATAAAAATAAATGAAACCATACTTTTTAATTATAACATACATCATGAAATCATAATATTTATGAATAACACACAAAAATCATAAATCATAAAGGTAACTTGTGGCATACATAACATAATTACATTGTAGCTTTCAGAGCTATATAGAGAGTTACATTTTAAATACCCATCATAGTATATTCCCTAAATCTCTTATGGGAAATATTAATGTTTACCTTCATCACATTACCCAATGCATTGGATAACTACCTCAGGATCTCCCGCCCTGGGTTTATCAGAGAACCACCTATTTACATAAATAGTTCCCAATAACCATAACATAATCATAAAACATAAAATATTGAAATTATCAACATTTCACTCATCAACCAAAATAAACCAATTCATGATATTGAAATATTAATTCCATTTCTAAAACCATTTAAAACATTTAGTAAAGAAATATTTGAATCAAAGTGTCCCATAACACTTTAATTTTGTTGAAAGAATTAACATTTTAAAAAATTAATGTCCATATAAATAAATCCTTAAAACCTTTTTGAAAAAATAGACATTAATGAGAAATATTTAAAATATTAAATCTTTAAAACATTTAAAACAATGTTTTTGTTAAATATTTCCTTTCCACTTGAGAAAATAATTGAATAAAAATAATAAAATAATAACAAAGAAACATATAATATCATTACAATAAATTGATTCATGATATAATATGTCAAAGGGTTGTATATACACCCTATATGATAATAAAGGTGCACAAGATCAAGATATGCTTCAAATGAATGGAGATTGAGACATAGTCCCTTACAAATATTCGGCAGCCTAACTGCGTCACATTAAAATTTAGAAATATGAGTTGATGAGAGAGAAAATGATCTATCATAAATTGGACATAAAATATACATAAATAAGGACACATTGGAACATATCCTGACATAAGAATTTGGAAATTAAAAGACATAACATAAAATAAGTCTTTTACTAAAAGATGAGGGTGAATGGTTCCCGTACAAAGATCCAATCATTACATTAAGGATATATTAGTGAAATAATTATGTGTGAAAATATAAATAAACCTATTATAAGTAGGTATTAAGAGTAAAAAATAATATTTCATTCACACATATTTATAGCACAATATAATCAATAAGTACAAGTTTATCCCAATGAATGGAAATTGGGGTAAGAAGTTTCCTTACCTCGTGTCTGACTTGACTCGTTTATTCTTTAAAATCCCGAATAATAAACTAATGTTAATTTATACTTAAATCATAAACTTTTTCATGTTTATTATTCCTTTTATATCACTTATTACCTCATTATAAACATTAAATAATCATTTATGTTAATAATGGTCGTTTTGTCAATATTTGTTACTTGAGTCAAAAATGAACTTCTTACAATTACAAGTGGTCCATGTGGTAAAAATTACAATATCTAAAAAATGATATTCATTAATTATATAGCATATATATGATATATATCCAATATATATTAGTATTTATAATTGTATATAACATTTGGATATAAGAAATGAAATGCACTATTCATGGAGACAGTAACCTGTAGGTACGCATGAACGCTACTTTCATTTAAATATTTTAATAGAATTAAATATTAATTATTCGTAGGTATATTATAATTCCAATATAATATCATTAACTCCATCCTTTATACATTCCATGTATGGCATGAATGAGTCATATAACTTTGAGGGGGCGGCAGTCCGCACTTCCTGAAATGAAATTATCCTATTCACCCATTATGAAAACCATAATGGTATAATATAAATGAAAATTATAGAAGAATAGGGAAAAATAAACAGAATTTATATCATACATAAATAAATTTCCATTATAATGGACACCATGAGAGGTGGTATGAGATAATTGAACAATCATCGTTTCGTGATGTAGTAGTTCACCGTCCACATCAACAGTATGTTTGTATCCATTAAATGGAGGTGTGTGGATGTGTAGTTATAATCCTCCTCATAAAAACATCCCTGTATATTTAAGATACTGGTGTTTTTATAAAATAATAGAATAAAGATATTTTAGGGGGTTGGAGAAGTAAAATAAAAGAAATGAACTTGAGAGAATATGTTACATTTAAATCAGGTAACTCCCTTTGGGTTGAACCAAAAGGATTCATTGAATTTACTTATTACCAAAGTAAGGCTTCTATGTAAAATAGTGGGATTTTGGGATCTTCTTGGAGGAGATTTTGGATGAGACAAGGGTCTTGAGAGGTGTGAGTAATGGGTTAGAGGTGGTGGCCTTTTATAAGAGGGAGGATGGCCCATTAGGAAGGTTTGAAAGTATTATTTTATTATAAAATGATTTTCAATTTTAAAAGGACCAAAAATTGTTTAATTAAAATAAAAGGTGCATATAGGTCGAAATAAATTATTCCAAAAAAAAAATTGAACTGGTTTTGGATAATTTTTAACCCTTATCCTTTTTATTTAACCCTTTGTTAACTTATTTAACTTTTACCATGTCCTCTTATATATTCATAATATATGGTAAATATATTTACTATAAAATGATAAGCGACCCAAAATGAATCATTAATGAAATTTTAAACATCATATATGTTAGTTGTCCGAATCTTAGATTTCTAGGATTATTTTATCATTTGATAAAATATTAAATATTTTAAAAACTCATTTATGTCAATTTATAAACTATTCATATAAAGACTTTTAAAAAAATATATCAACATGATTATTTCGAACGAACATCATTAATTAAAATAAAAAAAGTCATTATTATCCCTAAAACTCTTTGAAGGAATAAAAAGTATCAAAATAAATTTATTTTAATATTTATAGTATCATATATTTGAATCCTTTATTAAGGAATCAATTACTGCATCACCATTGTGTCATAATTAAATTCATTTATTTAATTTCTAAAAATTATCAATAAAATACCATGATATATTAAATCTTTTTGGATTTATAAGGACTATTTAATGTAAAATAGATAGCTTATATAACACCATATAACAATTGTTTTACTAAAATATATATGTTTATGTTACCTTTTCCTTAACTTTAAATTAATTGTTATAAAGTGTCATTTTCACTTACAAGTGGCTCAATAGGGTCCCCAAATCATCCCAAGGATGCCCATGGTAGTCAATGTATACTCTAATAAGGTTAGGACATGTTTTAGGGTAATTTAATATTATTATAATATTATTTTTTAACCTTATTTACTAAATTTACCTTTTAACCATGGAAAATAAAATATTTACTGAAGTTACAATTCATAATGTATAAAAATAAAAGTTATCTACTTACAAAATTTGGAAATCCTGATTCCAAATATTGTATTCATTTTTCCAAATTCAAAAAATAGAGTTTGCAGAAATTAATTTAAAATAATTTCTTGTTGTCAAAACAAAAGCTTGTTTTTATGAAATAATAACTATCAAAAGATTGACACTTGTTTATATTTAATTTCAAAGTAAAATTACTCCTGATGACCAAAATTGAATTAAATGGTAAAAATATAATCTAATTACACTATAAAACCAAAAAAAGATAATATATCCATAAAAATAAATTAGATTAAAAGTCAGTTTTGAATTAAAATGTAGTATTTTTCACTAATCATTAAAAATGAACATTATGAGAAAAATACAAAAAGTTCACAAAAAGTAAATTTTTATGTCCTGATTCTAAACAAGAAGTTTATATTTTCAAATTAAACTTATAAAAAGTAAAAAAAACTATATTTAAAAAGATTTCTCCATCAAAAGGCAGTAAATTGACCTTTTAGACAATATTAGAGTATTTATGCTATAAAATGGATTCATTCACATTTTAAGCCTCTAAAATTTATTGGATAAATTTAAAACATTTAACAAACATTTGTTATCATATTTTAGTTACTTATGTTCATTCTATCCAATGCAACCACCATGCGTTAACAAATATTTAAAATAATGATATTATATTATTATTTTTCAATATGACTCAACGTTGTGTGCAACGTAAGATTTCCAAAAAACCTGTTGTTTTGTATTAGGTACACCATCGAAAATAAAATCCCCCTTTAAAGTAAAATTAATATTTAATTCAAAAATATTAATTAATATGAAAATTATTTGATCTTTATTTACTTGGGATGTTACAATTTCAATATCAGGTTATTTCTATAAAATATCTCATATGATGTGTTTTATTATTTTTGACAAAACAAAAATTAGTTATAAATATATATGAATGTTAAGACTAGTTCCTTCCAAAACTTCTATGGTAAATACTTTTCAATAGGAATCATTCTCACCATGTTTTTAGGATATGGTTTATCCTCCCAACCACACCATTTTATTGAGGAGTTCTCACTATTAAAACATAGTGACTTATCCCATGCTTCTTGAGATAGTCCTCCACTTAGATGTTGGTAAAATCCATGCCGTTATTGGTTTGGAATTTGAGAATTTCTTTCTAATCAGTTTTTTCAACCTCCCTTTGATATTGTGTTATTAAAATGAATACTGTATACATGTGATTGATGACGTAAATCTACTCCATCCTTCTACAATAGTCATTTAATATAACATAATATATCTTCTTATTAAATTCTCTTGGTGATATAGGTCCACACACATCAATATACACCAGTTCAAGAAATATTATTGAATTATTATCTTTCATCTTGTACACATTTTGTGTGATTTTATCTTTTGGATAGGTGTCACAAATGTGTGTATAATCACATGATATATTAGGGAGATCTCAAAATCCATCACATTTCATCAGATCTTCCAAGGTTATTTTACATGAATGGATAATACCTCTATGAAATGACCTATTTCTTTATTATTAAGATAGAAATAACACATATTTGTTTTTCTAATGACATGTTATAAATTCCCCTTCATACTATTAACTTTTATAAAAACTGAACTATCTTTTACATTGACAATATATGCTTATTGGTAAACCATATTAAATTACCCAAGTCACACTCTTGATTGGAACGTAACAATCTATGGCCGAGACCTTCAACAACCAAGAAAAATTCATGTCTCGTATCGTTACCTATAAACTTATATTTTATAAATCCTCTAATATTTAACCCATTTTCATTTAAAAATCTTACAATTCCTTCCTTCTCATTTCAGATTCCATTGATAACATCCTTATTTCACATAATGTGTGAAATTCATTCATTGTCAAGGGTCAAGAAACCATCATGATTCGATGATTTCAAGACAATCCATTTAACCACATATTTATCAACAATTTTTTCAAGCCATATATTTGACTTTACACCTAGTATTTATTTACATGATTGACCCTCTTCATAGTTTGAAATACCAAAATAAATTTGAAAAGATATAAATGTATCTTTCATTTTCAGTTCACTTGAAGATTACATGAGCATATATATATAGAGACTTTTAGTTTGAATCAAAAAATTAATATGCATTGTTAATGAGTATTACATTTCCATATGTCCAAATATTCCACACCAAAAATATTTTCCATCAAAATTATCTCTACAACATTGAAATATTATTATCTAACTTTGTTTAACTTGTTCCCTTTGGTACCTCTTAGTTATGGAACTAACATTTAGGAATATACTATCTTTCAAAAGTCATAACTCCTGATTCAAGGTTAATTATTTTTTTACTACTGTAATAGCTATTATTTTATAATTTTTATGAATTTTAGGATCCTGGGACATACCCTAACCATCCTTAACCTTTAGAGTGGGTGATAGTTTTCTTAAATCGTCCATCAATATGTTTTGTTTACGATCAATCCTCATACCAACCTTGTCATTCCGATAAGACCGTTACTTATGGTAAGAGTCCTTTTTTAGTTTTTATAGACCCTCATGCTATATTTTCACTTTTCCAAAGGCCTGTTACATTTTTTTCATAAGGTTATAGCGAGAGTCAAAATTCTCTCATAATAAATAAATTTTCATCATAGGACAATAACTTTATCCTCTATCTATTCAATATTTTTGACCTAAGATTTAACTATCTCAGTCAAACCATTTATAACCCTAGTATATTTCTAAACTTTTAGTCTGTACTCAAAAATCATCAATGATGTTTTTGGCATTCTAGATTCTAGTTTTACAGTTTTTTTCTTCGGAATAAAATTTTCTTTTTCTTTATAGTGCATATAGAGTTTATTAACATGAACCATTATATTTGATTAATTTATATTATATCTCTAAACATATATCTCATCAATAGATACATAAATTTCAATATGGATATCAAATATTAATTACAATTAACTTTATTCAATGTCACTCTCTACCCTCATCTTAGAATTCCATGTAATATGCACCGTAGAACATTCTTAGAAACCATTATATAAAGATTCAAAACATTTCACATCAAAATAATGTGAGTAAAAGATTCCATTTAAAAATTTATTTACCCCTTTATAGATTTGAGTAAATTAATTGCATGAATTAATTAAACTATTCTTATTCGTGGCCATCCTCCATGAATAGCTTCTTCATAACCTTCAATGCCACCTCTTTAGACCTTACCTTTTACACATTCTTAATATCATCATTTCTCATCTCTTATATGAAAATATTGTTATTAAAAACATCTAATGCAATCTCCTTTGAATCTTTTTTGAATAGTATAGAGACTTTCAAATTTATATAGGGTTGTAGTCCTCTCAAGATTCACTTAACAATCATCACATCGTTGAGAGTTTCTCAAAGACAACACATTTCATCCATAATAACATTTACCTGATCAAAGAATATGTCAACAAATTTGTTCAGATGAGTCCTCAACTCCTCATACTTGTTCCACAAAACATGTTTTTTAGATTCTGATAATTTTGAATCAAATTCAAATATATTTATAAACGTTTCCCATATGGAATGTTAAGTTTGAAATGACACAACCTTCGAAAAGATTATGTTGGATAAGGCTCACCCTAAAACATTGAATCCTTAGGTTTTCCCATCCAATTATCTTGGATTCACTTCTGATAAAGCTCCACTACACATACTGACTAAAATACAGTGCATCATAGCTATAAAAACACCCATTCCTAAAGTATAGATGTATTTTTCTATCTCATTCTTCCACAACTAAAAATTATTTCCATCTATGTTCATAATACCTTTGTGATTGATTTATTCCATTTCATTTACTAGGATAGAAGCCCCTGAATTTAACCTTTAGATTTGACTCCAATTATTGGACCTTCTATGTGGAATTACTTGAGGGGTGAGGGAGGGGGGGTTGAATCAAGGCATGATAGATTTAAAAAATTACCCATCCATTTTTTTCAATTAAACAAAACTATCTTCTCTCTTCTTCTCATATCAATATATCTATATAGAAATAAAAGAATGAAGGAGACACAATAATTTTTTCCACCCTAACAAGTCTAGTCTACTAAGTATACAAGGGTGATGTTCCAATTTTCCATAATCTTCTATAGCACACCAAAATTCCAATATTAAGAGCAGACTCATTGTCCCCTTTTTTTCAAGCAATCATAATTTAAAAGATCATTTCTATCACTGTTGAAGTGAACAAACTGCTCCTTCAGATTATTATTTTGATGATCTATATCATCTTTTATTTGATTCACAGTAAAATTGATGTGACATAAAGCACTATTTTCATCAAAGATATGTTACCCACTATTCAGTGTACTTGACTTCAAAGAACAATGTTCATTTTGAGATCCATTTCATAGACTACATTCACCAAGAACTCTAAATTCATGTAAATCTATATAAAATCCTCACCACATACTATTACTTCAAAAATTAGCTATTAGAACTCCTACTCCACGCACCTTCCAACCCGAACTACCTTGCATACTCTGACCTTTCTATAAAACATCAATGTACTCCACTCCATGAACACTAATCTCATTGATAAACTTCCTTATTTGTGGAAAACTTTCATACATTGAAGAATTTATCTAATGATGATGTTCTCCAATGGAATTCTCTCCCATTAATAAAGTGGTTAGGGGTCCATTATATAGGAAAATATAACCAAAAATCTGATAAACAAAATTAATATTTATCCCTTAACTAAAAACCTATTCAACAAACTCTTCTACGCCTTTCAAATACATCCTCTAACTTCAAGATAGCCCAATATTTTCCACCTTATGACATCATCTTCTAACTTTATGGTAGCTAAAAAATTACCTCCTTATGAGTATGTACATCCTTAGTGGATTTGTGGACTTAATTAATGGAGTTCATACTTGAATTCATGTTCCACAAACCACAGGCTTACTTTATCATTCCACACAATTACATCCTAGTTAGTGAACTTGAACTTATAGTAATGACCCACAATCATAGTGAATAATTTTTATTAAATAAATATCATACAGAGTGGTTTGTCTTATAGGTAGTGAAAAAAACCTTGATACATTAATAAAATAAAATCAATAAGTAAGAACAATATATTATCACCATTAAATAGGTGGATATCAAAAGGAGTGACCATCCTATGAAAACTATGTAAATGATATATTAATATAACTGTCATTTATTAAAAATACATTTATTTTCCACTCATGTGTTTTTATATAAAAATTAATTTATATAACATTTAATAATTTAATTTTATATATTTAACATACTTTTTAATTATATATACAAAATTTACCAAATATGTTTTTTGGATTTCGATAAAATATTTGATTTTTTGATGAATAGTGAAAAATGTCAACTTTTTCGAAATGATCACTTTTATTACATTATAAGTATATTAAAAGAACTATATTTTTTTTAATTAATCAAATATATATATATATATATTTATGGAGTAAATTAATTAATTTTAAATATATTGTTTTAAATTTATAATAATAATTATTAACCGTATAAAACAAAAGTAATATTATAGTTCTATTTATCTAATATTTTTTCTGAATTAAGTATTTTATGGTGAAATTATATTTTATATTCTCTAAAAGATACATAATTTTTGTTTTATAATAAATAAATTTATTTCATTAAAATTGATAATGTTGATAACTTTGTCTTACACATTAGTTTTATGCTTGAAAAGTCACTTTTTTCCAAAAAATGTTTTCTTTGACATATTTTTGTTATTTTAAAATCAATGTTTCACACAATTAAAATTTTATTTAATAAATTTAAATTAATATTTTATATCATATAGTTCAAATTAGGTAAAAAGGTCATATTTAATTTTGGTTATTAAAATTAATTACAAAGGTAAAAAACTAATTACCCTGGTAAAAGTAAAAGTGGTAAAAATGATTTAATAAAAGAAAATGATAAAAAACATGATTAAAATAAATTTAAAAATGGGTTTTTTAGCTATAGATTGACCAAAAACACATTCCCTTCCTATTTCATACTTTTTTTATATTTTTTACCTTAAATAATAACATTGCATTATTGAAAATGTAAACTGTGATTCCAAAATTTCTATCTCTCTTCACTCTATAAAATTGGATCCTTCCACCACTTCTATTAAAATATATTATAATATCTTTTTTAGAATCTAAAAGTTTGTTACCCATGTCACCCTATCAAAATTAATTAATACTTCAGTCATCATTAGTTAATTTTAGGCCTCCATTTCTTTAGTGATTTCTATAATAAAACTCAACCTCTTGGAATATATATTACCTCCTTAATATTTTATTCATAATATTACTTTTCAAAACCACTTATAAACACATAAATATAATGGTATTAGTTTAATTAATAATCTAATATATTATTATATTAAAGAAATCCCCCCAATCTTTCATTTTTTATCCACTAAGAAGAATAAAAGAACATAGATTAGGTGTACGTGGGAACTAACGACTTCATAAATCAATATATTCCATTTCTAATTACCATATATGAAATATAGATTCCATTTTGTTATACACGTTTATACCCTCTCATTATCCATGAAATAATAATTTTAACCTTTTGTATGTAAGGACTATCGCCACTATAAAGTAACATTTTTTTCCTCAGGTATTTCAATCCTCTATAATAATATATTAAAATATGGTTCAAAAACATAATAAAATCTAAATTATATAATTATACTTCCATAATAATGATATTATAACAAAATTACTCCATAATAATGCTTATCCATTAAATTATGGTATCTTCTTAAAGGGTCGGTTTAAACCTCAACTTGAACAATGATACAAAATAATATCATGCATAACTATTCTAATTTAATTACCAATAATATTTGATATAAATAATCAAATAAATATTTGATTTTAGTTTTAGAGTGGTAAATTTAATATTAAGCTCATTAATTAAGATTCCAACACCCATTCATTAAAATCACTAAAACAAACTCATCACATATTTTATATTTAAATATCATAGGCAAAACTCCAATAGAATGAAATTATAACATTATAATTAATTAAAAGTATCAATTACAATACCATTTATGATCTGGGAAAAATGAATAGAAATTCCATGATTATGAAATTAGTTTGGAATGATCAAGATTGATAACACATGAAATAGAAAATGTGTAATAACTAACTAATACACATGTAATGAATAATTATGAATTATGTTTATAAAAGTTTATGTATATGAATAAGGTTATCTAATAGGTTATTAATATTATTTTTTTATAGATTAGGTTAAAGTACTTTCATGGAAATAAAGTGTTAAGTAAGGTATTTAGTAAATGAAATTTCTTCATTTGAGTTATATGAATTATTCTTGTATGAATTCCCATATGTTCAGTACAATCATTGATTTTCTATTTTAAATGTTTTTACCTCTTATATATATATGGAGTAAGAGTTTTAAATTCCAATACAATTTCATGATGTGTATAATTTTCACTTGGTTTTTAGAAGTAAAAGGATACTTTTTTTAAAATTGAATTGTGTCTATGACTTTTACATCTATGATTACATAGTGTTTTTTTAAAAACTCCATTTCAATTTGGTTTTCACTTCCCTATAAACATTTAAAAATATCAGTCTATAATGGAGTTTTGATTCACGATTCAAACTCCATTTTTCATCTATTATGTGATTATTTTTTGGTGATTAATTTTTCAATGTTAATCAATTTAATTCTAAGTGTTATAATATTTTTGAAATGTAATTAAATCCATTGTATTTCCTGGGTTCTTTATGATATAAAAGTGAAATGATTTTTCTTTGAAATTTTTTGAAAGACATTATTATTTATATGAGTTATTCATGAGATGTGAATAATTTTCATTCCAATATTTTATAAAATGCATTATATTTAAAAGAGTTTATTATAATATGAAAGGTGAATGAATTTAATTTTAAATTTTTATAATGACCATTTTTATTTCTATGGGTTCTTTATGAGAACTAAATGATTTTCATTCCAACATTTTATAAAACCTCTTTTATTCCAAAGAGTTATTTATACTAAGAATGGTGAAAATTTTTAGTTTTCATTTATTTATGTTACCCATTTTTATTTCCCTTGGTTATTTATGAGATTTGAATGATTTTAATTTAAATGTTTTATGAAACCCATTTTATTTCCATGGGTTATTTTTTATGGCATAATTGAATGATTTTAAAGTGGAACTCATAATTATGGATAATGATGTATGGGGACCTATTTTTCACTCAAATTAAATAGTTAAAAGATTAAATATCATGGTATATTTATATGTGGGAACAATTTAGTTGTTCAAAAGTGTGGTGTAAGTGTGTGACTCATGAAGGTGATGTATACGTGTGTAAAATTAAGTTTTCTTGAAATTAATGGTGAAAGTGTGTGACTCTTGAAATTAATATTTACGTATGATAATGTTTGTACCATAGATAAAATATGTTATGTGTTTAAAAATTATCCTCTAATTATTTAAGGTTTATTTTAAATTATTTAGTCCATTTTATGGATATTATGTTTCCTTGTTCATATTTTTTGGTTTTAAGTTCTCATGTCATGTCCTTTGAAATTCACTGATGTTTTATAATTATCACTCATGATGATATGATATTTATCTTATGATAATTTCAGTTTACTGTCCTTATGAACTCATCCTTGATGAATCTTTTATTCAATCTTTACTATGAGTATGATTTTACTATGTTCTTATATTTTTATTTCCCAGGTTATAAGGATGAGTTTTATTAATGAGACATTGAGAAGATGGTATATTATGGAATACATGTGAATAAATAATGACATTTATTGTAAAATAAGTTGATTATGTAGCTAATAATCTTGGAAACTAAACCTCATATGACAATTCATACCTATGAAACTAGATCTGGTTCTATAAACACATACTATACATAATCACTTTAATTCCTGTGTACGTGATTTGATATAACCATGAATATTTCAAAAAGAAATAATAATTATTAAATCACTTAAATATGAAACATATTTTTAGGTTTAAAGAAATATGGAATTAAAAAACACCATAAAAAAAATAAATCTCACGTATTTCTAAACTAATTGACATTTTTCCACTATATAATAATCTACTTAATTCACGATAAGTCTTCAACATCTCCCATAACTTTTTCCCCAATTTATATCATTATAAACATGTCAGGTGTAAAAATTTTCATTATAAACCAAGGAATAGAAAAATGAGAATGGGGTGAGCGCAAATAAATTGTAAGGGAAATATAATTGAATCTATAAAAAACATAACCATGAAAATATATGATGTTGAAATAATAAATAATATGAATAATGAAAAAATACACTAAAACTGAGAGCATTCTATATCCATGAAAATAAATGGAAAAATGGATATCAATAATATTGATCTCCTATTTATGGAATTCATAATTTGAAAAATCAAAAACCTAATATCAAGTCCTTTTGACACCACACTATACTAATATGGGGAGAGTTATACACTAAAACCCAAGTTGTTTTGTCTCATTAGACCTATAAATGCATTGAGGGGATATATAATTTTCCACCCCACGAATCACTTTTTTAATTCCAATTCTTTTCATATAAGATAAAACAATATTTTTCATATTCTTCCATAAGTAATACTTGGATGAATAAAACCAATTCTATCTATATAATGATAAAAATGTTAATACATAATCAACCTCTTTGAGAAGTTAGTAATCATCAAGAATGCCAATACATTTTTCTATGGAAATAAAATAGATCACATGATCATAATTAATATAGATAAATAAGATGTATTAGATATAAATATATAATGAACATGAAAATAATCATTCATATTGGAATAACCACATACAGAATGCGAATACTTTTCCCCATGAAAAATGAAAATCATTTTTTCTAGCTGTACATGACACAATATGAATTATGTAAAATGTGATTTCCAAGATATATAGAGAAATTATTATACAACTAAGTCAAAAATCAGATAATAATATCACAATACAACAAGATTAAGATGGTGAATTATTTTAAAAGAACATATCTCTAGTGTAAAATAATAAACAAAGATGGATGTTTATATTGAGGGAAGACAGCATTGTAAAATAATTCTTGAAAGATACACCCAGGAATTAAATTTTTTGGTACCTTGGGTTCATTCTACTAAAATATGAAAAAATATTATTGTATAAATATTGAAACATAAACCCTATTCGATTAAATACTTTTGAAAATGAAAATGGAAATAGAAGAAAAAACATAAATTTTTTTTGAAAACATTTTTAACATTGACATAAAATAAAAATTTATATGTCACTTGTAAAGGACATTTTTTAAAAGGTGATGTGAAAGGTTTTGAAAAACAGTAATTTTAAAATAATCTCCAATAATAGATCATTAAAAAGATATAATTTATCAATATAAATTATATGAAAGATAGTTCATGAAGCATGATAGATTTGAAAATGTGTTTATGTTGTAAAAAAATTTATTTAGATACTAAATAATAAAATTTAAGGGTAAAATGTACCCAACTTATATAAAATAAGTAGAAGTGAATGATAACAACTCAATGTAAGAAAATTGATTTTCTAAAAACACTTACAACTGAGGTAACACTTGATTCAAAGATATTTAAAGACATGAAATTGATTTATCTTATTTTATCCCATTAATTACAAGAAAATATATTATAAAACATTTATGGGATAGTAAAGAAATAGAAAACTATAAAAAGGAAACATGGTGCATAATATGTAACATGACTCAAAAATCAAAATAGAAACTAAGAAAACCCTTACAACTTGAGTAGCACTTTAATCGAAACATCTTGAAAGAGTGTTCAAGTAATTTAACATAAAATAAAATTATTTAAATATAAATCATGATATTAAATCTCAATTAAGAATTTTATACACCACATTAAAGAAATTATGTGTAGAGTACCAAACATGTGTCAAAGAGAGTAATTAGAGATGAAAACACTTACCTAATTATAGATTCAAAAATAAACTTGAACAAAATTGTCTGAATAATTAAATAAATGTTAATAAATAATTAATAAATAAAATTATTCATAAATATATCTATTTATAACCTTCATTTATAATTTCTCGGTATATATTTATTTGTTAGTTTTTACCTATTTTCATCACCAGGTGTAATTAATATTTATCACTTTGAAATATATTATTAAAATAGTTGTTAATATATATTATTTTGACAACATAAATCATTATTTGATAAAATAATCTGTTGGAATATATTTTAAAATACATTTTATCAAGAAACAATTTCATTCCATCGCAGTTTTTCTTATAGATTATGAAGATGAAATCAACGATCATCATATTTCAGTGATTCTAAACAAATAAATGGTGCTTTATTAATTAATGATTTAAATATTTATATAAAATTAATAGAAAAAAATTATTTTCATATTTATATCATATTAGTATATTAAATATTTTATCATAGTCATCGATGGTAAAAATGAAAATTATTGTTTAAGTAGGTTGTTAAACTGACCAAAACATGAACCCATTATGACTAATGGGTGATTATAAGGTGGTTTAACAGAAATATCGTTATAAAAAATAAAAATGATCTTATTTTTGGTTTATTAGTGTGATATATTATAATTAAAATGTATTATAAAGAGAATATAATTTATTTAAATTCATTACCTTCAAAGAAGAGACCATTATCCTCTCAGTTCACTAATTTAAATCAATTGAATTAATGGTAGTAATTTATTGGTCATATTATTAATATGTTATCAATTTTAGAATTATATAAACTTAATGATATCATAAATATCATTTCTATATTTTATTCATTCCACATTACTATCCACAAAAGGAGGTGACGAAAACAAAAACAAAAATCAATCGTTCTATGGAGGTGGTAGTCCATACGTTTGAATGGTTGGCAGATTCATTTTTCATATAACGGGGAAAGAAGTAATAGGGATTATTATATATGCATAAAAATTATATAAATATCATAATTATATCTTATATTCTCATTTATACCATCCTTTTATACTGGTGTAGGGAAACAAACATGTTGCGTCATGGAGAAAGTAGTCTTCACAATGAAAGAATTAGGGTTTTATTTTTCTTAATAGAAAAGGGAAAAGGTGATTAATTATTATTCAAAAAATAATAATAACATCCAAAATATAACCAAAAAATATATAATTACATATTTATGCTTAGATTTTAACTTCAAAAATAAAAATAAAAAGGAAATATGTTATGTAAAATTGATTACTCACGTTGAACACATTGATATTTTATTAGACAATACCTTAGATATTGATGAAATAGGATAATCTCTTTTGACTAGAAGCTCAATATAGTGAAACATTATTATATGGGAAGGGAAAATTCTTAGGTTTTATAGGGAAAAATATTTTTTTTGGATTCCCTTTAAGGAGTGGAGAGAGGCCCCTTTTATAAGTAGTGATAATGATATTTTTTTAAATATTTGAACATAATACAATGGGATCACATTTTAAACATGTAAAGTAGCTCCAAATTTGAGAAATAATAGATTATGGAAAATTTAAGGTCAATACACACCTCATAAAATATATTATATATATATATATCAGTTTTAATCATTTTAAGTCCCTTCACCCCTTAAATTATTTCTTTTACAATTTTATCTTTTTTCGCGATAATAAGTTTTTCAATAGGGAAAATTAAACTTTATTACTATAAATAAATAGGTCCTTATTAGATAATTTGGAACCAATTATGTACAATTTTAAATAGATTTATTTTTATTGAATTTATGAAAGTTATAAAAATTAATTTTAAAATAATGATATATAATGTACTAATAACAATTTTTGGTAAAATATTACATATGTTCTAAAATTTCAAAGACTAGTTTGTAAATTAAAAAAACATTTTTAAAATTATGAAGTCAAATATAAAAGACATATTTTTTTTAAAAAAAATTATTTTTTGAATTTACAATTCATTGTCATATTCTGATAACTCAATAAAATCAATGTAATTTGTAAAAATAGTATTTTTCACTATCCACCTAAAAATAATTATATTTAAATAATACTAAAAGTAAATATTTTGAATATATTAAGATTATTAATTCAAAAAATATTTAATTTAGTAAAATCAAAATTTTAAAATTTTGGAATTTAATATTAAAATAAAATCTCAAAATATAGTTGAAAATTATTCATATCAAAAAATGACTTTTTAAAGTGTCAACTATTCTTTATTCTTATTTTATATCAATTATTAATTACTTTATATTAGATATATTTTTAATATTATAAATATATTTTTATTATTTAATCAGAATAATCTTTTTTTTCTTGAAATAAAACACAATTTTTAGAAAAATATATTTTTAAGTGTAGAATGATTTTCATAATTTTGTAGCTATATTATTTGAATTCCCTTAGTATTAAAAGTAGAATTTTTTTCATTATACTCATATTTTATTATTTGGTTATTCCAATTCATAACTCCTAATCAAACAACTATGTTTTAATTGTTTAATCACATCATGGTTTTGTTTTAGTTTGACATTCCATGTAGAGCCCTCTATCAAACACATTGACTTATTTTAAGGCATTCATATATTAAAATTTTTGGGTGTTATATTATTTCCACCGAAAATAAATAACATCTATTCATTTTTACTCATAAGATCAAGGTAACTTCTATATGGAAATAATAATTTTTCAAAAACTGTTAGATGAGAACTATTTTATTCAGGTTTTGAAAAAAAATTTATCAATATGAAAAAAATTATAAGTTCTTTATATAGAGAGTTAACCCAATAGTAATTTCACATAGAAATATATAAATGCAAGAAGATATAGATCAACATGTAATAACTTCCCACAAACCTTGAAAATGATTTTTGTGACAAAGACACCCTATGGGATTTTATTTACAAATCATTATCTAGTAGTTAGTGAAAATATTCATGACATATGATAGTAAAACATATAGAGTGGAAACTCACTCTCATCCACATAAGTATTAGTTTCATTGGATATTCATTCTTCACATGTTTGTTGGTGACAATTTATCTTATTATCCCGTGTATTGGGATATTGAGTTTTATAATTACTAACTTTACTGCAATTTAAGAAACACATTTTTGTATCTTCCTTATTTACCTTGAACATGTGATTTTTATTACCTTTATCTCATCACATATATAATTTACCTGTCTCTTTAAGTTAATTTACTTCATCATTTTATATATATTTAACATGTAGGAAATTTCATCTTAGTTCCTTCATAATCTTTATTACTAGATCTTTCATGAGACTCCATATTTATTTTATTTTGTGTTTTAGGGAATTCTAATATGTTCTTATTGTTAATAATATCTCATTATATATGGTTTAGAATAATCATATGGTTTCTCAATCCATCTCCTATTCTACTGGGTTTTTCATTAATTTAATATCTGTATTGTCACTCACACCCATGGTTCCTTCTAGTTCTAGTCATTACTAAAACCAAAAGGGTTGACATGAGCGTTGAAATATTAACAATATAGGGGAAATTATCATTATAAATGAAATAAAAGGTATATAAATTAAAATCTTTTACCCCTATGATCACATTAATTTTGTTTATCCTACATTCATTTTAACTTAAACTATGTTACTTTATGTTTAGATATATTTTAATTTTCTACTCAATCTATCATAATATAGATCCAAAACTAACTTGATAATTATTAAAATATTTTATACCAAAATATCATTGAATTATATTCACTCAAAATATATCTTATCATTTATCCCTGAAATCATATATAAATTAATATGCATAATAAATTTTGAATATCCATATTTAAATCATTATTATCCATGATCATATTCCTATTAGTTTATCTAACAAAAAACTATTATTATCCCTCATAGTGGTTCATAAATAGAATATGAATTTACCAAATCAAATCCCCAATAGTGTTAAACTAGCTGTATAGTTAAGCCTACTTTTCTTGGACAAAGTGATGGTCATGTTAATACCCAAACCTCCCATTTCAGGTATATTAACCCTAAGTACATCTATGTGAGATCCTAAATCTACTTGTATTATCTAGAAAGGGATGTAATTTCTAGGAGAATAAAACAATATTTATTTCAACAAAACATCAGGATGTTAGCCTATATGTAGAATTCTCACATGGGCTTTTCCCTAGGGTTTTAACTAAAGTTCTCTTATCCCAATCCCCATATAAATTATATATTATTTTTATAGCATTAAGAAGTATTATATCCCAAAATGATATCTATTAAAATCAACCATAACTCATCAAAAAATAAATTATCAAAAAAAATCATAATATCAATATTTATTTAAACCCTGCTCGAATAACAAATGTGATTCCCCGAACCCTCGCTCCTAGATCACGTTCCACAAACACATACTTCACACACATAATTTGATACTACAAACGCAATCCTAGATATAACCATACTTATTTAAAAAATAATTAACCATTATTAAATCCCTTATATCATAGATATATTTTTAGGTTTAGTCTCTTAGAGAATTAGGTAACATTATAAACTAATAAATCCCATGCTTTTCTCAATTAATGAATATTTTTCCCACTATATAAGGAAATATTAAATTTATGAAAAGTTATCAAAATTTCCCATATATAATTCCACACACGACTTCCATATAATCATGTCAGTGTTATATTTTTCTTCCTAGCCTTGGGAATATAAATTTGAGAATGGGGTGAGATAAAATGCTCAATAAGGAAAAAATATAACTGAAGCTTTAAAAAAAATCATGAAATACATAATATTAAATGAGTAAAGAATATTAATAATTCCATAATCAATTGAATCTAATAGGATGTTATATCCATGAAAATAAATCAAAACTTAGATATTAATAATACTGATATCACACAGGTTGAATTCATAATGTTGGACATCAAAAACAAATTTTCAAGGCCTTAAGTTAAGACACTATACTGATATGGGTAGAGGTATACACCAAAACCAAAGTTATTTTGTCTAATGAGATATGTTAAAACATCAAGGTCCATTATAATGTCAAGATCCACCCATAAATTGTTTAGGTCCATCGAATTGAGCATAAGAATCAACAATACTTTTCATACCATTACATAAGGAATCCATATTTGAATAAATTGATAGATATTTTTATAATGAAAATTATGGAATTTAAATACATAATCAACCTATGTTAGTAGTCAATAATCATAAAAAATGTAAATAATTTTCCCCATGTAAATAAAAGGGATCACATTATTAAAACCCATCAAAATAAATAATGTGTATGGCCAAAAAATATATGTTCAACTTTCTAATAATAATCTATATTGGAATAAAAACATATAGAATTCCAATAATTTTCCCCATGTTAATAGAATAAAATTATTTCTTGGTGAACATACCTAATTTAAATTATGTAAAATGTGATGTTCACACTGTATAGAGAAATGATTGTATGAATAGTCAAATAATGGAATAACATGATCATAATACATCAGAATTTAAAATGTTGATGGTTTCAAATGAACATTTTCCCCATGAGACAAAGTAATCCTAGATGTATGTTTATATTGACGAAAAAACCATAAAAAATGCTTGAATGATACCCCCCAATAAGGTACCACGAATTATATTTTTTTGGTATCTTGTTTTCAATACCCAAGAATATGATTATATATTTGAGTATAAACAGTGAAACATAAACACGGTTAGGTTAAATAATTTTGAAAATGAAAAGGGAAATAAAAGGAAAACTTAAAAGATATTTTAGAATTGTTTAACACTAACATAAATAAAAAATTATTTGTATCTTTAAAATATAAATTCTTAATAGTTTACATGAAATATTTTGAAAACCATTACATTCAAAATAATCTCCAATAATGGATCCTTGAAATGTTATAATTATTTTGTTGTGTAAATTAGAATAGGATGAAAAAGATATTAATGTGAAAGGAAATACAATTCTTATTATCTTCAAAACACCTTTATTCAAATATAACATTGTAATAAGAGTAAAAAATAATTTATATAAAAAATTTATTTTCCCAAAGAGGATTATAAAATAAAATATAATAAAATATTAGGGTGACAGAATGTAATCATGGAAAATAAATGATCATGATGAAATATTGTAATTCAAATAAATAAATTTGAGTTATCAATATCCATTATGAGAACCATACTCTGTGAAGTATAAAACACTTGGAAATGATTTTATTTGAAAAAATGTAAATACTGAGAGGATACTATTTTATATAATCAAATGAAATAATGTAACCAACTTATATAAAATATGTTTAGGTGAATGTTAAAATCTCAATGAACAAAAATAACGTTACCAAAAACTTTTATGACTGGGGTAACGATTGAGTCAAAGGATATTTTAATAAAAGAACTTTTGTTGGGATTAATTTTTCCCATTATTTAAAATAAAAGAATTCATATAAAATTCATGTGTTATTAAATCAACATAACACCATATAAATGAATCACGGTTCAAAACATGTAACATGTCTCAAATAATCAGAATTGAGATCAAGAAAACCCTTGTGGCTTGAGTAACATTTTAATCAAAACCCATTGAAAGACCAAGATTGTAATTAAAATTAAAATACCATGATTAAAATATAATTCGTGATACTATATCTCAAATAGTGTGTATAATATCCACATGAATGAAACTAGGGGAACAATACCAAACATCACTCAATGAGAGGAATTTGAGAGTAAAACCAATACCTTGGTCCATATTCATTTTGTTCTTACAAAAAATTTCCTGAATAACTAAATTAAATTAATTAAATGCATAATAAGGAACCATATTAACAACTATAATCATATGTAATCCTCATTTATATTCATCATATACATATATATAAGCAGTTTTTACAAATGTTTTACACTGGGTGTATGTAATCATTATCAGATTGAACTAGTTTTGTAAAAGAGGTATTGGTATCCATTATTTTTTCAAATTCCATAACTATTAGATTATAGAACATATGATAATAGATTTTATAATATTGTTTATAAAAATATAATTTCATTCCATAGTAACTTTGTTTACAAAATATTAAGATGAAATCATTGATGGTCATATTTTAGTTATTTTTAATGAACAAAATGTATTTTATTAATTAATGTGGTAAATGTTGATATAACCTTAAAAAAACCTAAAAACATTATTTAAATATTTATTTCATATTATACTTAAATATAAATTCTCATAATCATCCCTGATATAAATGTAGAGTAATGTTCTTGTATGTGGTTAACCGACCCAAACATGAACCCACCAAGATTAATGAATGTTTATGAGGTGCTTCATTAGTATTATCATTTTTTCAGAAGAAAAATAATATTATTTAGTATTTATTGGTGTGATATATAAAAAAAATAAAGGATTATAAATATAAGATAATTAATATATAGTCATTATATAGAAATAAGAGATCAATATCTGCTTATTACGATCATTTTAAATTATTATGTGAGATCTTGTGTTTGTGGACCTATTGTTTTTATGAGAATTTGATTTTTTTTCTATGTTGGTGGATGATCCACCTTATGAAATGAAAATTATAATGAGGTTCTAATTATTTGAACATCCAGACATGGTGTTTTTGGATGGGTTCAAAGTAATGATGGAAGTCCAGGTGGGTCTGAGAATGTACCGAAGGAAGTGAGAAGTTGGGATACTAAAAAAGATGTAGTGAGACATTCACCTAATGAATCAAACTCATTACATGAGTGGGTTTCATGGGGTGTATCCTTGAAAATACATGACATGAATGTTTGGGGGTAACCCTTAGGAATTCACATGTGTATCTAGTTTATGTTGTGAATCTCGTTCATGTCATAAAATTGTTTCACATCATAAAACATGTTGGGATATCTTTTTAAAATGGTTAGTAGGGCCTTTCCCAATTTTTTCAGCATGCAACAAGAGGGCGCACATGGTAGGATCTCGGTCGATACTCCTCTCCCCACCTCCATTATTCATCGATTGAGGTGATATTGGGTGTGATTTAACAATGTTAACGGGTAATATATTCACCCTTCATCCTTCTACAATATTTACCTCCCATCATTCCCGATTTCAAGTGTTCATATTTAGGTTTTTTCAACAATTCCACCAGATAATGATAGAATCAATCGATTCGAATGGGGTTTTTACTCTACCTCAGAATAGGATGTCCTGAGAGTCTATCTACACTTAGGTACCTCCTATTTTATAAGGGTACATCCCCATTGTAAAATTAAAAATATTAAATTATTTAAATTAAATTTTTTGAGTTATTTATTTTGACATCATTGGGTAGGGATTTCCCCAGGAATGTTCTCGGGGGTACCTATTAGACTTTCGGCACATGGTTGCTCATTTTTTTCATCCAGAGATAGGCGTCGAGTGTGATATCTCCTTTTATTACTTTTTTTGGTTTATGTTTTATATTTAATTATTCAATGATGTTACTGATGTCTTTTTACCATAAATGATCTTTCTAGTATTAAGTAGGATCTTGGAAGCCAATGAAACTTGGCTCGGACATCAGGAAGCTTGGATGCAGCTGTTCAGGGATATTTATAAATGGTCTAAATATTCTTTAAGATATGTGGTCTTTTGTACCCGACCCTTATTATTTGTGCTTGTTTAAAATATTAGAAGGATGATTAGGATCACCTAAAACAAAAACATCATCCCAATTGAAACATTATGGTGATTTTTTATTTAATAAAAATGGGTAGATTGTATGGGATAAATGATGAGGGTCACTAATAACCCAATTGTGATAGCTTCATCCCATGAAATGAGGCTTTGATCATGACCGAAGATCCCTAGTAGTATTTCTATACTTATGGATTTTTAGTATGCCAAGAGGGATTCCTTGCTAGCATAATGACTTAGAAGACCCCATGTGATCATATATTTACTCATGGATATCAGGGATCCTGAAAAGGATGCCTCTCTAGCATTTTGATTTGGGGTACCTAGCGGGTCCCAATGCTTGACCAACCCAAATCTAGTGCATTATGGTTCCTATTAGAGATGTTAGTGGGCGTCACCTTAGAATCTCTAGCAAAATCATAACCCAGGAGGTTGTGACTGTAGTAGTGGGATATGTGTTTAGACTCACTCACACTTTTTTATTCATTCGACTATTTAATACATAACCAAAAGTGATTATTAGAGGTTCTTTCTAGATTTGATTTTCTACTGAGATAGATGTGATGAATCTTTTTTATTTGGGATTTCCAGATGTACTTCATGGGATCTGGTTTCTAGGCGTTTTTATTTTTTTTTTATTTTTTTGGGATTCCCAAATGTGTTTTATGGGATCCTTCATATAAGAATTTTTTTATTGTTATATTATTATTGGTTATGATATTTAGGGATGGAACCCTTTATATTATGATATTCTATTATGGATTCCATTTTATTATGATACTCAAGCCCGACATCACTATGATTATGATACTCAAACATGGAGAACCTATCTATTTTGATACTCAAGTGATGGATATGATGAAACTCTTCCAAATTTATTAATTTAGCATGGTTTTGCCCAAGGAACTCCTCACCATTGATTTGACATATACTAAACAGTTGATTACACTCTCGCCGAGTGACACCTATGATAATCCCTAGGTTTGGGTGGGAGCACAATGACTACATTGACCAGATGTAATTCCTAGTGATTGGGTTATTGATCCATATATTTAAATGGATAACAAACATGTACATGGATCTAGAGATCATTCCTTACATATCACCTTATTTCTATCCCGCTTAGGGTTCATTTGAGCTCCAATGACATGAATCCCCATGAATTGGGACCTATGGATCATACATTAGACTATATTTACATTGATTAGGTGGCATGGAATCCAACTGAGATACCATTTATAGGATGTTAAATTATAAAATTAAATCCTTCATTATAGTGCTTGGAAGAGAGTATGGTCAACCCTGGTTTTGGAAATGTATCCCACTGTGGTGAAAAATATTGTATAGAGATTTTTTTGGAACTGGGTGAAGCTGGTTTATTCAATCAGGATTAAGGAACAATGGATTGATTAAATTATACATGAATTGAGTGGTTAAACATCCAACTCAATTCCCTTTTCATTAAATGTATAGACAATTGGGATTACAGACCCAAGGATCAAATACCATTGGTTTATGATATTTTTCACATTACTTATATGTATATATATCTGTATTTATTTATTTGTGGTAATATATATAGAAAACATATGTATATATAAATAATGGCACATTGCTAGTCAATTGGGATCACAGTCCCAAAGATTGACAATGGTTTATTTTATTTGCATCCTAGTTTGTATATATTTTTTTATTTTTATTTCATATTTTTATCCTGATGAGAAGATCACATATTCATATAATACATATTAAAGACTATGTGTGGGACAACATGGCTAGTTCCCTACTGAGTTTTTTACTCATGCCCTGCTCGGCCCACTGTTCCACTAGGGTACTTGAGCATACATTCACTTGGTTGTTGGTACAGATAAAGTCGAGGACTAAGACTGATCAAGTGGGATGGCTCAAATATTTATATGAAAATAGGGTATGTGGTATGGCGCAAGGATAATAGTATAGACTTTTAATTTTATTTATGTTCCTTTTATGTACTCTTGTATGTATGGTCAACACAATGGTTGATCAAAGTTGCATGTATGACACAACTATTATAGATTTTCTAAATTTGAGTTATTATTGTAGCATTATTTCCAGTTTATTTACATACTATTCCCTCTATTTATTACTTATATGGATGATATCTAGTTATTTTCTATGTTGTCACTGTAATATGATGGCATAGTCTACCCACTATACCACATTTAGACCATTGGTGGTAGTCATTAGTATTTGGAATATGAGGAGTTTCACTTTCTGTCTTGTGGTGAACCATCATGGAGTACTGGTTTAGTGGAATCTAGGTCAAGAAATTACAAATTAGAATCAAAGGTGTTTCTTTTCATATTTATTTACTATTTGGGATATGGTATAATCGAGTATTAAGAACGTGTCGAAACTTGTGATGGATATCAGATCGGTGCGTCGAGAAAACCTATTCTTGAGATAAGTCCTTGTTTCCAAGGATACGAGATTACTATTTTGGATATGTGATGTTATTACTATATATGAATTTTTCTTTGAGAGACACAATTATTTTGTGTAGTTTTTGATTTATTCTTGAGTTATATCTCTTGAACAATAGGTAGGACTCTAGTGATTGGTTTTGACTCTTGGATGGAAAAGGATAGAGGCATATCATGCACCCTATTTGGAATACAGAATTCATATGTTATATGTCTGATAGTGTGTTATTTTTATTGATTATAGAGGACAATTGTTTAATGTTTCAAAAAAACCTAAATGGTGTTTTACCTTATAGGTTCTTTTTGTGGTAGTCTACTCAATTGGGATGACCTATATATACATATATTGTTGGGAAAAATCCCATAAGGTAACATTGTATCATTTTTGGGTTGATTGTGTTTGTTGACAAAGTAAGTTCTCATGGGGAATTGTCGAGTTCTAGAGATGTTGTTGACAATCCATGTTGACAAAGAACCATGACAAAAGAATGGATGATCTGGTGGTGGTACAAAAAAATAGACACAAGGTGGCACCATTTTCCAGTTTTTTCCAAATTTTTGATGTCCAAAATTTTGATTTTGGTGAGCATCCTGAAATATATATTTCCTTGAATATCACATCAAAATATGGAAAAGGTAAGAATTTTGTGAAGATAGGATTCATGGATTGGATTTAACGAAGACATGAAAAATATTGATGGTGAATATTCGCGATTATGACAAGTTTAGCGAACGGAAGAGTTGAAGAGCATTGCAGTAGTGAAAGGCATTACAAGGGAGCTTCGTGGTGGTGACATGAAGGAATTGACGGAATGATTTTCCATTACAACGAGGTCCATGATCAGGAAATTTCTGTGGTGCTTCACGATATAGAGAGAATTTCGGTGGAAATTTTAGAGCAGTATGATTTGAGATGATATGGTATTGACTTTTCATGGAAGGTTTGAGGGTTGGTCGAATTTCCTATAAATAGGTTTTGACCCCTTGAGAGAATTAGAGAGTTTTCCTATGAAAAATCATATCTCTCGAATCGCGAAGGTGGTTCGCGAAGGCAATGTGATTCGTGAAAGAGAGGTGCTTCGCAGCGGCTAATCTAGGTCCGTGAAAGGCAGTGTGCTTCGCTATAGATAGAAGCTTCACAATAGCTAATCTAGCTCCATGAAAGAAGTGTGCTTCGTGAGGGAGTGTTCTTTGAGGTGTGTGTGCTTCACGAAGAGGTAGGGACTTCGTGAAGGATTTTTTGAGCTTTGTGAAATTGGGAGCTTCACAAAGTAGGGTTCTTTGTGAAGGTATTTACAAAGTGTGTAGCCTTGTGATCTATGGAAAAGGGGTATTAATCAGTGGATAAATTTTAGACATCAATAGAGTATATAAATACAGTAGAGGATGCATTCATTAGTGATAATGAAGAGACCTATAGGTCTATAAACTGTGAGAGGATCTTATGAAGAAGCAATGAGCTCACTTTAGTTGAAAGAGTAGCGAGTTATGAAATTGTGAAGTTGTTGTAAACAATAAGGGACAGTCAGTCCAATTATAACTTGTAAACAACAGTGTGCTTATAGTTGATTTGTTACATCAGCACACTACTGGTGTATGTTCCTGGGATGTACCCCAGTGAGGGTGAAAAAAAGCAAAAATCGATGTGTCTTGTGCATGCTCTAAGGTTTATTCATACTCTGTAATGAGAAGGAGGGAGAAGACGGTTTTGTTTAACAGCAAAAAAAGATCAAAAGGGGAAGTTTTTTTAATCTCTCATTCCCTGATTCACCCCCCTCTCAGGGTATCTAGCCTAGTATACCTAACAATTGGTATCAGAGGGAAAGGATAATATCAGATGTTATCTCTCAAATGGAGGTCACCAATCATAATAGTATTTTAATCTTCAACGAGAACAATTTTCAGGTATGGAAGAATAGGACGCAACATTACTTATGATCATTGGTAATGGATGTGTTCACAGCTGTAATTCCTGGCATAACAACCGATATTAATAGTGGTGAATTATCAGAAGCAGAGCATAGGGAATTGGATGTTGATGCCAAGGGAACTAATGCGTTAGGGGGAGATCTATCCAATGCCATCTATATGAAGGTTATGTCATGAAAAAAATCATATGCCTTGTGGGAAAAGATATTGAATATATATGATGGAGACACAAAGGTTAGAGAGGAAAATATGCAAGTTCTGTGGAACAAATACGAAGATATGAGAATGAACTCGAATGAGTCCATTGATACATTCTTTGATAGGGTAAATGTTGTAGTAGAAGAAATGCGAGGTCATGGTGAAGTCATTGAATACAAAACTATTGTGATGTGAATCCTGAGTAAAATTCTACCTTAGTTAAATTAGAAGGTTTTAGTTTTGGAAGTTAAAGACCCGAAAGAACTAACATTCTATAACCTACACAGGACCCTTATTGCCTATGAAATGAGAAATGATGATAACAATGTCGTGGAAATGGGGAAATCCAAATAGGGGGCATTCAAATCCATAAAGAATCCCACTATTGAATACTACTAGGAATAAGAAGAGATAGATGAGGTGATGTCAATCCTCTCCTCAAACCATTAAAGTGAAAAATAAAAGTTTAAAGGGAAACATCCACTTACTTGTTTTCGATGTGGAAAGGTTGGACATCTTGTGGCTAGGTTCCCCAAAAAGTTCCAATAAGAAGATTATGGTGATGAAAAATAAATTCCCAAGAAGAAGTCTTCAGTTTATGTGAAAGGAATGAAAAAATTCATGAGGAATTTATTTAATAGGATGAACATTATTTCCAAATAATGTGACAGTTCAGATGAGTTTGAGGCTGAGGAGGTTGAAGATATAGAGAACTGTAGAGACCATGGAGAAAATTCTATGGTAGCATTTTTTGGTAGTAATCAGAAAAAGGAAGAAATGAACATTGATGAATAATAAGAAGTTGAAGGAAGAGTTGATATGAAATCTGAGTTAGAGGCTTCTCTTGAGGCGATATATATTTGGAGAGGCAAAACAAAGAAATCAAACAAAGTAGTTTGTGAGGCCAAACTCTCTATGCAGCAGAAGGAAGAAGAGATGTCTAAGTTGATGGAAAAAATTGAGAAACTCAATTCATCAACACCAAAGGACTCAGATTCAGTTAGTTAGTTTAAAACCAAGATTTATGAACAAAAAATGAGGATCAATGTCTTTAATATCACAGTGAAAGATCACGTCAAGCGTATCGAAGAGCTTGAAGAGGAACTTGTCGATCTACACCAAAAAGTTATGGATTAGGAACAACCTTTGATTCTCAACACGTTCTTGGGAAAGAAGATCATTTTGAAGATTAAAAAGATGAAGGATGAGACAAGTAGTTTAGCAGGAAAGAAGCATCAATAGAGCTCAGACGTTAAAGAGTATTTGGGGCTTGATCAGAAACAGAAAGCATTCAAGGTTGAAGTCAGACCACTAGTGCCTGTTTCGAGAATGGAAATTGATATGGTTACAAAGAAGAATCATAAAATTCAAAGAACCCAAGGGAGAACAAGCAATGCAAAAGTGACACATAGGAATGCACCCTATATTAGGTGTTATTGTTGTGGAAAGATGGGACATTCACAATATGTGTGTTCACTAGCCAAGAGATATTTAAGGGCACAATAACAGAGGTGATAGCCAAACATATAATGGTTCTCTAGAACATATTTTGAAGGATACTATTATCGGTGTGAGGGATTTGGGCTCATGGCCAGATACTATACATCGGCCATACAGAGGAATGTGCCAAAGCATAATCAAAATGTTCGCAAGTAGCAGATCAATGAACCAACATGTGAGTTGAAAATGGAAAATAGATTTATAGCATTGCATTATGAATCCCATCCATCATACTCTGAGAAAGAACAGAAGTCACAATCTCTACCGAGTGTGAAGCCAAAAATATCGACCAAGAAGAAATAGGATGAGAAAGAAGTGGTGGAAGAAATTTCCCTTAAATCATAAGACCGTTGTGGTGTTTGGATCCTTGATAGTGGTTGAACATCACACATGACATGTAATAAGGAACTTTTTATAGGTATAAAATATGATAATGAAGGAGTTTTCAAGTTTGGAAACAATGAAGGCCTGAATACTATTAGCTCAGGAAAGGCCAAGTTTGGGGGAAAAGAGATGAGACGTGTGTATGTCTTAGTAGTAGAAGTCCTCAGTCACAATTTGCTAAGAATCGTTCAACTATGTGACTCAGAACATTCAATAAGGTTTACTAAGAAGATGTGTATCACCAAATGAAAATATGGGGCTATAGTTTTAAAGGAAAAAAGGACAAATGGAAATCTCTACCAGGTAAGTGGAGAAGAATATATTTCCTTTCTGTCCAGAGAGGAAGAAAACAAGCTGTGGCATAAACAACATGGTCATCTATGCCAACCATCCTAGGAAGATCTCATAAAGTGTGATGTAGTAAGAGACCTCCCTAAGCTACCACATGATCGTACTCACACATTCGATGCATGCCAACAAGGTAATATCATCAGAAAGACATATAAGGAAAAGGAAAATAAGTCAACCAGAGTTATCGAATTAGTTTATGTAGATGTTTGTGGTCCCATAACACAAAGATCAATTGATGGAAAGAGGTACTACATTCTTTTCATTGATTACAAAATAAGAATGGCTTGCGTATTTATTATTTCCCATAAGTCTGATGTGTTTACCTGCCTAAAATAGTACCATAGGGTGTAAGAAAGGATGCTTGGATAGAAAATTCTAAAGTTTCCTACTGATAATGGTACGTAATTCCCAAATAGTAATATAGAAGAGTATCTCAAGAAACACAGGATAAGGCATCATGTTTCTTCAATAAGAACTCCCCAATAGAATGGAGTGGTTGAAAGGAGAAATTATATAATAAACAAATATGGCCAGAACTATGCTTACGGAAAAAGACCTACCAGATAAATTTTGGAAGGAAGTAGTATTGACATTATTCTACATTTCTAATAGGGATATTTTGTGTCTGAAAGAAGGAAAGACTCCGTATGAGATATGTTATGGGAAGAAGCCAATGGTTAAATACTTTCGAATCATTGGGGGTAAGTTATTTATACACAACAAAGAAAAACACAAGGAATTTGAGTCACACAGAGATGAGGGAATATTCCTTGCCTACTCAAAAAATGCAAAGCATACCAATGCTTTAACAAAAGGCTGGGAAAATAGTTGAGAGAAATTATTTTACTGTAGTAGAGAATGAAGAGAGATTTCAACAACACATTGAACAATTTCCTGATGAATTTGATGAGGAGGAAAGTAAAACAGGAGGAGCAGAAGTGGCTGATGCTGAATCAGAAGAAGACACTGATGACAAGAACGAGGAAGTAAAATCTGTATCTGCATTAAATCCAAAGGGTCAAGCTAAAATTGATAGGTAGAATATCATTGTTGATTAGTCAGCTCCAGTTCAGACAAGAAGAAGGAAATCTCTGAAGTAGACATATTTCCTATCTCAGGTAGAGCCTAAATGCTTTGCTGATGCAGCTGAAGATGAAAACTGAGTTCAGGCTATGAATGAAGAGCTTGATCAGAATGAGAAGAACTAGACATGGGATATTGTTTCATGGCTAGTAGATAAGAATGTCATCGGGACTAAATGGGTCTATTGCAACAAGATGAATGAAGATGAAACAGTGATTCGAAAAAAAGCATGATTAGTGTGCAAATCATACCCCCAGATAGAGGGAATAGATGCTGATGAGACATTTTCACTGGTTTCCAGGCTAGAGAAAATCAGATTATTCCTAGCCATTTCAGTGCAATGGAAGTTCAAAGTGTTCCATATGTATTTCAAATCTTCCTTCTTAAATGGGGTTCTAGAAGAAAAAGTGTATATCGAGCTGCCAGATGGGTTTCAAGTTAATGAGGATTAGAACTAGGTATTTCTATTGAATAAGGTGTTGTATGGGCTTAAACAAGCACCTAGATCATGGTACTCAAGGCTTGATCAGTATTTGTAGAAGCTTGGTTTCTAGCGTGGGGGAGTTGATTACAATCTCTATTTCAACAATGACATTAATCAAAGGATGATGGGGGAGGTTTATTTGGATGTTATAATATTTGGTAGATCAGATGAAGCTCAGTGAAGACAGTTTTCAGAACTCATGAAATGTGAGTTTGAAATGTCAATGATTAGAGATCTGACATTTTTCCTTGGTTTATAGGTGTCACAAGGAAGGAATGGAACTTCAATTTATCAATACAAATATTCTAAGGAATTTTTGAGGAGATTTTTCATGGAAAACTCCTAGGCGATGAAAACTCTGGTCGCTACCCGGATGAAACTATCCAAAGATTAGGATGACAAGGGATTTAATATCACATAATACAGGAAAATCATTGGAAGTTTTCTATACTTGACTACGAAAAGGCCAGAAATTTTATTTTCCACATGGTAACCGGTGAGATATCAAAGTAATCCCAATGAAATCGACTTGCTTGTTGTGAAACAAATAATTCGGTATATTAAAGGAACTATGGATTTTAGTTTGAAGTATACTGACAAATCTCAGGAAGAGCTATTGGGATACACAAATACAAATTGGGCCAGTTCAGTGGATGATAGGAAATCAACTTCTAGAGGTGTTTTATATCTTTTTGGATTGTTCATTTCTTGGAAAAGCATGAAGCAAGATTGCATTTCATTGGGCACCGTAGAAGCTGAGTATATTGTCTCCACTCAAGCATGTACATAGTTATTGTGGATGAAGCAACAACATGATGATATGGGAGTTGAAGTGAAGTCTCTGATCCGAATCCAGTGCAATAACTCATTTTCTATAAATCTTAGCAAAAATATCATCCATCACTCAATGAAAAAGCAAATTGAGATAAAGTATCATTTCTTCATGGAGAAAGTTGAGCAAGAAATCGTGAAATTGGAGTATGTGCCTACAGACCTATAAGTTGCAGAAATCCTGACTAAGGCCTCACCCAAAGATATTTTTGAGAGGCATCGAATGGCTTTGGGAGTTCATTCAACTCCCCACACTTGAAAAGGTGTGGATGTTGGACCTCCTCTCCATGAGGTATGGTGTGTTTTTCTCTAAAGTACTAATTTGTACTCTTTCCAATGTTTCAGACCACAAAAGAGTGACCTTTGGGTTTGTTGACAAAGGGGGAGAAATAGTGACTCATAAAGGGAGAGAAACTGTAGCTAAGGATGGAAGAAAATGTCTTTGTCAAATACATGGGGAGAATCTGACAGGTGGAGCAACGAGATAGGGGAGAGCAATGAGATAGGGGGAGAGTTTTAAATATGACGATGCAAGAAGGGATCAATCAAAGAATAGATATCACGACAGCTGAGGATCATGATAAATGGAGAAGAGTAATGTTGGAATGGTGTTTGAATGTTTCTAGTGATCAATAATTGGTATCAATTTGGAAATTGGTATCAGTTTGGGGTCAACAGTTGGTGTTAGAAATGAAGTGTTTCATTGATGGACTTTTAATTTACTCTTGTTTCTCACGTCGTGCATTGCTCATGTGGGCTTAGATTATATAGTGAGTGAATCTTTGGTCATTATCTGAAATGCAAGAGGAAAAGGACGGTAAATGATGGAAGGAGCTTCAGTGAAGTATCAAAGTGTAGAGATTGGTTTTGAGAAGAGTTTTCAACAGACCCCAAGGGCGAGATTGTTGGGAAAAAATCCATTAAGGCGACGTTGCATCATTTTTGGGTTGATTGTGTTTGTTGATAATTCAGGTTCCCATGGTGAATTATCGAGTTCCATAGATGTTGTTGACAATCCACATTGACAAAGAACCATAAAAAATGAATGGACGATCCGGAGGCGGTACAAAAGAATAGATACAAGGTGGTGTTGTTTTTTAGTGTTTGCCAAATTTTTGGTGTCCAATATTTAGATTTTGGTGAGCATTGGGAAGTATATATTTTCTTGAAGATATCATCAAAATATGGAAAATTCATGAATTTCAGGAAGATATGCTTCATGTATTGGATTTTGTAAAGACATGAAAAATGTTGATGGTGATTTTTCACGATTACAAAAAGCATTGCGAACACATGTGTTGAAGAGCATTGTGGTGGCGAAGGGAATTGAAAGGGATATCCAGGGTGACGACATGAAGGAATTTATGGAATTATTTATGATTATGATGGGGTCCACGATCAAGAAATTTCCATGGCGCTTTTCAATATAGATAGAATTTAGGCAGAAAGTTTGGAGCTTCGCGATTTGAGATGACGTTGCCCTGACTTCACACGGAAGGTCCAAGGGTTGGTGAAATCAACTATAAATAGTCCTTGACCCCCTCAAGAGAAGTAGAGAGATTTAAAAAGAAAAATTCGTAGCTATCGAATCTTGAAGGTGGTTTTCCAAGGTAGTGTGCATCATAAAATAGAGGTGCTTCGTAGAAGCTAATGTAGCTCCGCGAAAGGCAGTGTGATTCACGACCGATAGGAGCTTCACGGTAGCTAATCTAGCTCTACGAAAGAAGTGTGCTTTATGAGGTAGCGTGCTCTACGGTGTGTGTGCTTTGCGAAAAGGTAGGGACTTCGTGAAGGTTTGTTTGAGCTTTTCAAAATTGGGAACTTCTATAAGTAGGGTGATTTGTGAAGGCATTTCCAAATTGTGTTGCCCAGTGATCAGTGGAAAAGTGGTATTGATCATTGGATAAAGTTTGGACTTCAATAGAGAATCTACGTACAGTAGAGGATGCATTATATAGTGATAATGAAGAGACCTACAGGTCTCTAAACTGTGAGTGGATCTTTTGGAAAAGTAGTGAGCTCACTTCAGTTGAGAGAGAAACGAGTTCTCAAATTCTAAAGTAGTTGTAAAATAGAAGGGACAGTGAGTTCACTTCAAACATGTAAAAAACAGTGCACTTATAGTGGATTTGGTACATCAGCACACTTCTGGTGTATGCTCCTTGGATGTAGCCCAGCGAGGGTGAACCAAGTAAAAATCATTGTGTCATGTGCATGCTCTATGGTGTATTCATACTCTGCAACAAGAAGGAGGGAGAATAGGTTTTTGTTTAATAGCAAAACAAGATCAAAAGGGGAAGTTGTTTTAATCTGTCATACCTTGATTCACCCCCCCCCCCTCTCAAGGGGTCTAGTATAGTGGACCTAACAATTGGTATCATAGGGTAAGGTTAATATCATAAGTTCTCTCTCAAATGGAGGTCACTGATCATAAAGCAATTCTGTTCTTCAATAGGAACAATGTTCAGGTATGGAAGAATCTAATGCAACACTACTTCCGGTCATTGGGATTGGATGTGTTCACAACAGAAATGCATGATATAATAGCTGATATTAATACTGGTGCATTATAGAAAGCTGAGCATAGTGAATTGGATGCTGGAGCTAAGGGAATTAATGATTTAGGGGGATCTCTATACAATTCCATATATACGAAGGTTATGTAATGAAAAACATCACATGCCATGTGGGAAAATCTATTAAATTTATATGAAGGAGACACAAAGGTTAGAGAGGCAAAGATTCAAGTTATGTGGATGAAATATAAAGATCTAAGAATGAACTCGAATGAATCCATTGATACATTCATTGACAGGGTAAATGTTGTAGTAGAATACATGCAAGGTCTTGGTGAAGTCATTGATGACATAAAGATTGTGAAGAAAATCCTGAGGAAACTTCCACCTCTGTTCAATCTGAAGGTTTTAGTTTTGGAAGATAATGACCTGAAAGAACTGAAATTGGATAACCTTCACAACACCCTTGTTGCATATGTAATGAGAAATGATGATAATGATGTTGTGGAAAAGGGTAAATCAAAGAGGTAGCATTCAAATCCATAAAGAAGCACACTATTGAAGAATCTTAGGAAGAAGAAGAGACATATGAGGTGATGTCATTCCTCTCCTCAAACCTTCAAAGTAGAAAAGTAAAGTTTAAAGGGAAACTTCCACTTGGTTTTTTCGATATTGAAAGGTTGGACATCTAGCAACAAGGTTCCCTAAAAAGCTCCAAGAAGATAATGATGTCGATGAAGCTGAAATTCTAAAGAAGAAGTATTCATATTATGTGAAAGGAATGAAACAATTCAAGAGGAATTTATTTAAGAGGAAGAACCTTCTTTCAAAAGAATGTGACAGTTCAAATGAGTCTGAGGTTGAGGAGGTTGAAGAGATAGAGAACTGAAGAGACTGTTGAGAAAATGCAACGGTAGCATTTGTTGGGTGTAATCATAAAAAGAAAGAAATGATCATTGATGAAGAAGAATATGTTGATGTAATATTTGATATTCAAGCTGAGTTAGAGGCTTCACTTGAGGAGATAGATGTTTGGAGAGCCAAAACAAAGAAATTCAACAAAGTAGTTCATGACGCTAAACTCTATATGAAGAAACAAGAAGAAGAGATGTCTGATTTGATGGAAGAAATTGAGAAACTCAATTAATCAACACCAAAGGACTTAGATTCTGTTAGTGAGTTTAAAACCAAGATTTAATAAAAGAAAATGGATATCGATGGCTTGAATATCATAGATAAATATCACATCAAGCGTATCAAAGATCTTGAAGCAGAAGTTGTCAGTATGTGACAAAAAGTTGAGGATTGGGAAAAACCTTTGATTCCCAACACATTCTTGGGAAAGAATATTATTTTAAAGACTAAAAAGATGAAGGAGGAGCCTATTAGTTCATTAGGAAAGAAGCATTAATGGAGCTCAGACATTAAGGTTGATTTGTTGCCTAATCAGAAATAGAAGGGAAGTCAGGGTTGAAGTCAGGCCATAAGCACCCGTTTTGAGAATGGAAATTGATATGGGTACAGAGAAGAATCAGAAAATTCAGAGAACCCAAGGGAAAACTAGCTGTGTAGAAATGACACATAGGAATGCACCCTATATCATGTGTTATTATTATGGAAAGATGGTACATTCAGAGTATGTGTGTTCCATAGCCAAGAGATACTGAAGGGAATAAGAATAGAGGGGACAACCAAATAAAGAACGGTTCTCTTGAACATATTTTGAAGGACACTATTTTTGGTGTAGAGGATTTGGGAACATGGTGAGATACTGTACATCAACCATATAGAGGAATGTGCCAAAGCATAATAAAAATGTTCTCAAGCAGAAGATCAATGAAACAATAGGTGAGTTTAAAATGAAAAATAGATTTATATTATTGCAAGATAAAGCTAGTCTATTATACTCTGAGAAAGATCTGAAGTCTCAATCTATGCCGAGTGTGAAGCCAAAAATATGGACCAAAAAAGAAAAAGGATGTTAAGTCTGTGGTGGCAGAAATTTTCATTAAGGCATCAGACCATTCTAGTGTGTGGATCCTTGACAGTGGTTTCACATGTCACATGACAGGTAATAAGGTTCTTGTTATAGGCATAAAATATGACAAAGAATGAGTTTTCAAGTTTGGAAACTATGAAGGCCTGAAGATTATTGGCTTAGGAAAGGCCCAGTTTGGGGGACAATAGTTGAGAGGTACTGATGTCTTAGTAGTAGAAGGGCTTAGTCACAATTTGCTCAGCATCACTTAACTATGTGACTCAAGATATTAAATAATGTTTACTAAGAAGATGTGTATCTTCAAAGCAAGAGACGGGGTAGTAGTTCATCAGGGAAGAATGACAAAGGAAAATCTATACTAGGTAAGTGGAGAAGAAGATATGTGCTTTCTATCAATAGAGGAAGAAAAAAAGTTGTGGCATAAACAACATGGTCATTGTTTCCAACTATCCTTGGATGATCTGGTGAAGTGTGATGCAGCAAGAGACCTCCCTAAACTATCATGTGATTATTCTCACACATGTGATGCAAGCCAGAAAGGGAGGCTCATTATAAAGACATATAATGAAAAGGAAGAGAAGTCAACCAGAGTGCTCGAATTGGTTTTTGAAGATGTTTATGGGCCCATCAAACCAAGAGAAATTGACTGATAAATGTACTACGTTATTTTCATTGATGACTATAGTAGAATGGAATGGGTATTTGTTATAGCCCATAAGTCTGATGTGTTTGAATGCTTCAAACAGTATCGGAGGGAGTGTGAAAGGATGCTTGGACATAAAATTATAATGTTTCATAATAAAATGGTATGAAATTCACAAACAGTTAGGTGTAATCCTATCTCGAGAAACATGGGATAAGGAATCCAGTTTCTTCAGTAAGAACTCTCTAATAGAATGGACTGGTTGAAAGGAGAAATCAGATCATCAAAAACATGGCGGGAACTATGCTTATAGAAAAATATCTTTCAATGAAATTTTGGAAGGAAGCAGTATTGACATCATTCTACATTTCTAAAAGGGCTCTATTGTGGTCAAAATAAGGAAAGACTCTATATGAGATGTGGTATGGGAAGAAGAAAATGGAGAAATACTTTGTAATCTTTGGGAGTAAGTGCTTTATACTCAACAAATAAAAACACATGATATTTGAGTCACATGGAGATGAGGGAATATTCCTTGGCTACTGAGGAAAAAGAAAAGCATACAAATGCTTTAACAAAATTCTGGGAAAATTAGTTGGGAGTAACGATGTCACTATTGTAGAGAATGAAGAGATAATTCAATGGCACAGTGAAAAATTTCCTAATGAAATTGATGAGGAGGAAAGTAACACAGGAGAAGAAAAATTGGTCAATGTTGATTCAGAATAAGACATTGATGATGAGCATGAGGAAGTAAAATCTGTATCTGCACAGAAGCCAAGGAGTCGAGATGAAATTGACAGGCAGAATATCATTGGTGATCAGTCAGCTCCCGTTCAAACTAAAAGAATGAAATATATGTAGTAGACATCTTTCTTATCTCAGGTAGAGTCTAAATGCTTTGATGATGTGTCTAAAGATGAAAACTGGGTTCATGGTATGAATGTAGAGCTTGATCGGATTGAGAAGAACTAGACGTGGGATATTGTTTCGAGGCCAGTGGATAAGAATGGCATCGGGACTAAATGGGTCTATCACAACAATATGAATGAACAAGGCACATTGATTTGAAACAATGCATGACTAGTGTTCAATGGATACTCCTAGATAGAGGGAATAGATGTCGATTAGGCATTTACACTGGTTTCTAGGCTGGAGACAATCAGATTATTCCTAGCCATTGTAGTGCAACGAAAGTTAATAGTGTTCCATATGGATGTCAAATCAAAAATCTTAAATGGGGTTCTGGAGGAAGAATTGTATATAGAAGAAATAGATGGTTTTCTCAATCATGAGGATGAGAACAAGGTATATTGACTGAAGAAGGCGTTGTATGGGATGAAATAAGCACCTAGAGCATGGTGCTCAAGGCATGATCAATATTTGAAGAAACTTGGTTTCTAGCATGGTGGAGTTGATTACAATATCTATTTCAACAAAGGTAGTAATAAAAGGATTATGGTTCTAGTTTATGTTGATGATATAATATTTGGCAGATCAGATGAAGCTCAGTGCAGATAGTTTTCTAAATTATTGAAAAATGAGTTCAAAATACCAATTATTGGAGATCTGACATTTTTCTTTGGTTTACAGGTGTCACAAGGAAGGAATGGTACTTCAATTTCTCAGTCCTAATATGCTAAATAATTTTTGAGGATATTTGGAATGGACAATTCCATGGAGATGAAGAATCTGGTTGCTACCCTGACAAAACTGTCCAAAGATGAGGATGGCAAGACAGTTAATATCACAAAATACATGAAAATAATTAAAAGTTTGTTGTACTTGATTGCAGCAAGGCCAGACATTTTATTCATCATATTCCAAGCAGTGAGATATCAATGTTATCCCATGGAAAGCCACATGATTTCAGTGAAACAAATACTTTGGTATATCAAAGGAACTGTGGATTTTAGTTTGAAGTATACTGACAAATCTTAGCAAGAGCTATTGGGATACACAGATGCAGATTGGTTCGGTTGAATGGATGATAGAAAATCAACATCGATAGGTTCTTTCTATCATGCTGGATTATTCATTTCTTGGCTAATAAAGAAGAAATATTTCATTTCATTGAGCACCGTAGAAGCTGAGTATATTGTTGCCACTCCAGCATGCACACAATTATTGTGGATGAAGTAGCAGCTCGATGAAATGGGAGTTGAAGTGAAGTCGCTGATCGGAATCTAGTGCTATAACTCAAGTGCTATATATCTTAGTAAAACTCTTGTCTATCACTCATGGACAAAGCATATTTAGATAAATTATTATTTTATCAAGGAGAATGTTGAGAATGGAATCATAAAATTAGAGTATGTGCCTACAGACCTACAGTTTACAGACATTCTGACAAATGCCTTACCTATGGAAGCTTTTGAGTTCCATCAACAGGATCTGGGAGTTCATTCCACACCCTACACTTGAAAAAATGTTGATGTGGGACCCCTCTCCCTGAGGTATTGTATGTTTTTCTCTAACGTCCTAATTTGTACTCTTTTCAATGTTTCAGACCACAAAAGAGTGACGTCTAGGTTCATTGACAAAGGGGTAGAAATACCAACTCCTAAATGGGGAGAAAATATGGCTATGGAAGATAGAAAATGTCATGGTCAAAGACACGGGGAGAAGCTGATAGGTGGAGTAGCGATATACTGGGAGAGCAATGAGATAGGGGGAGCATTTTAAATCCGACGATGCTAAAAGTGATCGATCAAAGAATAGATATCACAACGACTGAGGATCATGATAAAATTAGATGAGTGATGTTGGAATGGTGTTTGAAGGTTTCCATTGATCAGAAATTCGTATCAATTTGGAAATTGGTATCAGTTTGGTGTCAATGGTTTGTGTTAGAAATGAAGTGTTTCATTGATGAACATTTTATTTACTCTTATTTCTCATGCTAAGCATTGCTCATGTCGTCTTAGAGTATATGGTGAGTGACTCTTTGGTCGCTATCTGAATCAAATTAGGCAAAGGATGGTAAATGATGGAAGGAGCTTCAGTGAAGTATCAAAGTGCAGAGAATGGTTTTGAGAAGAGTCCTAAAAAAGTTGGCATCATTCCGCAGTGTTTTCCAAATTTTTGGGGTCTAAAATTTGGAGTTTTGGGAGAATCGCAAAATTTGGATTTCCTTGAATATCTCATCAAAATATGGAAAATGCATGAATTTCACAAATATAGGATTCATGGAATAAATTTCATGAAGACATGAAAAATGTTGACGGTGAATCTTCGCGATTACGACAAGCCTCACAAACGGAAGAATTGAAGAGCATTGTGGTGGTGAATGGCATTGTAAGGGAGATTCGCAGTGGTGGCACAATGGAATTGATGAAATGATCCATGATTACAATGAGCTCTGTGATTATGAAATTGTTGTGGTGCTTCGCGATATAGCGAAAATTTTGGCAGAAATTTCGGGGCATCATGATTTGAGATGACGTGTCGCTAACTTCGCGTGGATGGTTCGAGGGTTGGTGGAAGCACCTATAAGTAGGGCTCAACCCCCTTGAGAAAAGTATAGGGTTTTCCAAAGAAAAATTCATAGCTCTCGAATCACGAAGGTGTTTCGCGAAGGTAGTGTGCTTCACGATAGAGAGGTGCTTCGTGGCGGCTAATTTAGCTCCATGAAAGGCAGTGTGCTTCGTGATAGATAGGAGCTTCACGGAGGCAAATCTAGCTATTAAAAATAAGTGTGCTTCGCGAGGCAGTGTTCTCTAAGGTGTGTGTGCTTTGTGAAGTGGTAGGTACTACATGAAGGCATGTTTGAGTTTTGAAAAATTTTGATCTTTGTGATGTAGGGTGCTTTGCGAAGGTATTTCCAAATTGTGTTGCCTAGTGATCAGTGGAAAAGGGGTATTCATCGGTGGATAATGTTTGGAATTAAATAGAGAATCTACATACATTGGATGATGAATTCATTAGTAATAATGAAGAGACCTACATGTCTATAAACTATGAGTGGTTCTTTTGAAGAAGCAATGAGTTTACTCCAGTTGAGAGAGCAGTGAGTTTTCAAATTGTGAAGTGGTTGTAAACCCGAAGGGATAGTGATTCCACTTTGAACTTGAAAATAGGTGTGCGCTTATAGTGGATTTGGTACATCAGTACACTACCAGTGTATGCTCCTTAGAAATATCCCAGTGAAGGTGAACCAAGTAAAAATTAGTGTGTCTTATGCATGCTCTAAGGTTTATTCATACTCTGCAATAGGAAGGAGAGAGAATAGGGTTTTATTTAACAAATATACCAGATAAAAAGGGGTAGTTATTTTAATCTGTCATACCCTAATTTATCCCGCCTCTCAGGGTATCTTTCCTAGTGGTCCTAACACACACACACACACACATATATAGATATATATTTCATTCTGATGGGAGTTGATGTGGATCTGTGTTAAGATGTTTGATTGTGTGATTGATGACTTATTACTCATGTATAAAGGATATAGTGACCATAGTAGGTCATTAGGGAATATGATTCCAATATAATGAACCCCTCACAAGGTGTTATTACCTAGGTTCAATTATTTAATGTGTTAGTACCGACCTATATAGTAATTTATTATATACCTTGGAGTGACATTATACTTAACTGAACTACATGATTATAATATGACATGGATCATTGAGATACTATTGTGTGTATACTATTGACCATTACATGTCAGTGTCGGTAGTTGATAATTTCATGTTTGGTGATATGGTCAGGTTTCTTTATATGATGCTAATGAAAACATATAAATTTTAATAGAACAGGACCCCCAAGCAGTATTACCATATACTGATTCTCAGTGAGTGTCAGTTTTATGATTTTTCCTATGTTGAGATCATGGTATCCAAAGAACTGTCCTTATGGGGATGCTTGTAGAGGATCAGGGTCCTAGTAGGATGATTCATGACAATTATAACCCTCATAGGTTTGTGCTACCTTTACATTAGAGTGGTGTGATCTTTGGGGTAGGTTGTTATAACTAGTGACCCTATCATGCGAATCTATCAGTAGGGATAGGTGGGATACCTAGAGGACCTTAGTTTTGATTTAGAACCTTATAGGTGTTCACTTCATTTTAACCAAAGGTAACATGTTATTAGGGATTTCACTGGATTTTGGAATCATTTTTTAGGAAATGATCTTAACTTTAAGCTCATTTGAGACTTATGCATGCTAACTGATTGGGATTTTTGATATAGGCATGGATATATGAAATCATATTTTTAGGAAGCACCTAGGGTTTTGACCCCCCCGTGATTCACTATTTCATTTTCACCCTTAAACCAATGTGATAAACTAGTTTGTATTTAAAATTATTAAAATGATAACAAATTTCACTTCATGTTTGATTTAATTATTTTTTTCACTTTTAAAAATGGAAATGCTACTTGTTTTGATAATTACATTATAGGTGGAGGTGGTTTGAAGGGACCATGTTTATGACCATGAAAAATGGTTCTAACTACACCGGATCCAAGCACACCAGTTGAAAAAACCGCAAACTTATACTAAATTGTGCATAAAAATTAGATGAAATATTGTGATCTGGTCCAAAATCTACTGGCCTACATTTCATCTGAAGGAAACTATACCCAATTCTTCCATTATGTTTCCCAACAGATCTGATCTGTCTAGCACAACGAATCTGTATTAAGTCAATAGTGGGGTGTTGTGATCTATCCATATCTTGAGCTATAAGTGTCTAAATAAAGCCACACTTTTGGTGAAAATATTCATGAGGTAGGTATATGACTTTTTAATTTTCTCCAAAGCAGGATATGGAAGTATAAAGGATTAAAGCCATGAGCCAAGTGGTTTTAAGAAATATGTGTTCCCAAAACCTACTTCAACTTTTTCTATAAAATGGAACATTGGGATCCTCAATTTCATGTTCATCTAGAGGGAAAATATTTGGTATTTGGGACACCCAAAGGTGTCCTATCATCATTTAATATGTTTTGGAGTCCCCAATCCTCATAGGGGAATCAAGGATGAAGTTGACGTTACACTCGAGGCTCATCCTCCTCTCGATGGTGAGCTAAAGGGTGGATGATTATTTTGAGGGAGATACACATACATGGGAGGGAGTAATGAAGAATTTTCTTTTATTGGTTTTGTTTAATTTTTTTGTTGGATATTTGAATTATGTCTAATTTGGATTTTCTTCTCCTTTTTGTATATTTATATTGTTATTTTTATGTGAAGCACTTATTATTTCAACACCGGTTGGGTTGAGATTTCAAGCAGGACTCTTAGGTTGTTCCAATGGGACAACACAAGCTTCCTTCCTCTCTCTCTCTCTCAAACACACACAAACACACACACACACATATATATATATATATATATATGTGATATTTTAGTATTCTTTAGTATCTATTGTTCACTGATGGATTTCCAAACCTAGACAACACAATCTTTGTGTCAAGGGTTGCTTCTTTGTGCATTATTCTAAGGGGTAAGAGGGGAGTTGAGGTCTTTACCACCCTCAAAAAAATAATTAAACCAAAACATGTTCAATTTTCAGAACATTGAACTATCCAAGATGTGTACTGAACTTGAAATTATCTCCTTATATCATACATATTAATACAATTACTTTATTTTTCAACTACTAATCTATTTAATTAAGTCATTATAGTTTTAAAAAAAGTTTTCAAGACCACCCCCTCTTTTGTAGTATTTATTAAAAATACACACTTTAAACACCAAATTATCCTTGTGAGATGACCTAGTGTCCTCCCAATACAATAAAACAACCTTAAAATCATAATCAGTTTTATGTGTCACAACAACATGGTCAAATTTTGGCACCATTTCCAGGGAGCACTTTGGTTTTTAGTGCCTTTTTTTATTATATTATTGTATATTTTACCAATATTTATTTGTTTTATCATATCCCTTTATCTATCTTTATATGTTATGATTTCATTCTTGTGTAGTTTCTATGAAACACATGTTCTACTTTGGGAGATTTACCACCTTTTGAGCCAAAACTGGAGAGGATCTTACTTCAGTGAAACCTAGACGCACAAGAGAACCCTTTAAGGAGGACACACAAAACATCGACAATTTTTTTGATCCTCCATATTCTTCATCTAGAAACAATAGAAAACTTAAATAAACTTGTATAAAATTGATGAAAATAACCTAACAATAAAATAACAAACCACACTTGATTTTAATATTGAACCCACCTATATTTCTATACAAGGTGAGGCTCCAAATTTTGAACTAAAATACAGTCTAATTCACTCATTTCCAAGATTTCATGGACTCACTGTAGAAAATCCACATAAGAACGTAAAAGAATTTCATACTCCAATTTCAACCTTAAAACCTGCTAATGTAGATAAATAATAATTAAATCTTACAGAAATCCCATTTTCTTTCGATGAATGTGTTAAATATTGGTTGAATTATGTTAATTCACCAATTAGAGGTTGGCGGACATGAAACACCTTTTTTTGGTAATGTATTTCCCAGCCTCTCGAACCACAACAATAAGAAATGAAATATGTGGGATAAGATAATCACAAGGGGAAACACTCCATGAATATTGGGAGAGATTTAAGAGGTTATGATAAAGTTATCCACACCACCAAATAAGAGATTAACTTTTTAATTCATTATTTTAATAAAGGTTTAATTCCTATTGATCGAAATATGATTGATTCTACTACATGTGGTGTGCTAGTTGATAATACCCCAACAGATGCAAGAAGAATAATTAATAATACGGTACCGAACACTCAACAATTTGGTTTAATATCTAATGTACCCATTCGAGGTTTCCATGAGGTGCAATGTACTGAATTCGAGAAGAATGTGGACACGAAGTTCAAAGAGCTAAGTACCCTTATTAGACAACATTATATTACCCAAGGAACATCACAATCTCCTCTTCCCACCCATTGTGGCATATGTTTTTCTAACACCCACTAATCTGACCAATTTCCTCAATAGAGAGAAACGTTTTGAGAGTTGTGAGATAATATTTCTAGGATGACCCTATAACCAACCCTTTAGGAAAGAACTATACTATCCATATAATCCTAGGTGGAAAGACAACCAATCCTTTAAGAAAGGGGTTATTTAATTTAACTTCAAAAAATGGAACCAACTAAGGCATAACAATCATCCACCACCCCCACCCAGAAATACCCAACAACTATAAATGCACTTCCAATCACCCCCTCAAAAACCTGAGACTGTCCTAGAATATATGATGAAACAAACAGATATCAACAATCTCTATTTTCAAAAAACCACTCAAGTATCCATACAATATTGGAAAACCAAATTAGGCTTACTTGCTAACTCTATGGGGGAAATTCAAAGTCATGGGTCGGGTAAACTACCCTCTCAACCAATAGTTAACCCTATGGATAAGGTAAATGTTAGTTCTATCACCCTTAGGAGTGGAACAAAACTAAAAAACGAACTGAATCTTATAATAGAGTAATCCCATCCAAAAGAAAACACCATCCCAACTGATGAAATTAGTCCAAATATTGAAAAACCATGTCCTAAGAGAAGCCCTTCTAATGGAAAGAGTGTCTCTATTAATGAGACACCTAGGCCAACCATTCATCGTCCATTTCACCAAAGGTCCACCCAACCAAGAAAACAAAAGGAAACTAATCTTGATAAGTAAATATTGGTAACTTTCAAAAAAGTGTATGTTAAAATTACTTTGTGTGATACTATGAAGAAAATTCCATAATACGCTATGCTTTTGAAGGAAATGTGTGTACAATGAATGAGACTTGAAGGTGATGAGAAGGAAAGATTGGGGAGGAACATCTCAGTATTGACAGATCCATCACATCCCACCAACCATAATGATTCAAGAACATTCTTGATTTCATGCACCTTAGGGGTGTATTCATTTTACAATGTTATTCTTGATTTAGGTTCTTCAATAAATGTGATGCCTCATTCCATTTACTCTTCATTATAGGTCAGGGAATTGAAGATCATAGTAATTGTTGTTCAACTTGAAAACTAGAGTACTACACACCCCTATGGTGTGTTAGAGGATGTTCTTGTGATGGTTTAAAATTTAATCTTTCCTGGTGAAGTACCCCTTAGAAGAATATTCCACTCTCTCTCTGTTAACTCTATATATATACTCCCTTCCCTTGAAAAGACAACTTTTGTTTCCCATGATCTCCTTTGTGAGTTTTCATCATTAATTTAAATTCTTCGTAATGAATCATTCATTGATTTTTGTAGTAGTCTAGAAACATTTCAAGCATGTTTTTTAATTTATGACTTCTTGAACACTGAGGATCACATGATCAATGATGATACTACTAAGCCTGTAAAATCTCATTCCTCGTCTAAGGATGATACCATTGAGCATTTAGATGATATTAGTGACCTATAAAATTCACACTCTCCTGTCAATCCAAAATCTCCAAAAAATGGAACTAAAACAACTGCCTAACGATTTAAAATATTCATATATTGAGAATAGAAATACGCATCTTTTCATCAGTTCTATTTAACTCCCTCCAAAGTCTGAATTATGACTGCTTGATCATTTGAGGGAGTATAAACAAGATTTGTGATGGACACTTTCTGAAATTCCTGTTATTATCCCACCAATTTTTATACGTCAAATATTGTTAAATGCTGAGGCTAAACTAGTGAGGTAGCCACATCGTCGACTGAACCCAAACCTCCTAGATGTTGTTAAAAAGGAGGTGAAAAAATTATTTCTTGCGGGAATCATTTACCCCACATCTGAAATCCAATGGGTCAGTCCAGTACAATTAGTTCCTAAAAAACTAGGTTTACAGTAATAAAAAATGAAAGCAATAAATTAGTTCCAACTCGTGTGATGAATAGTTTGCGTTTCTGTATACACTATCACTGAATAAACCAACTCACTAGGAAGGACCATTTCTCATTTCCATTCATTGACCAGATTCTAGAGATACTAGTAGGTAATTCCCATTACTATTTTCATGATGGGAATTCTGGACACTTTTAAATTCATATTTACCATATGGATCTGGAAAATATAACCTTTACTTTCCCCTTAGGTACATTTTCATATAGAAGGATTCCATTTGGTCTATGTAATGCATTTGTTAATTTCTAGTGATGTATGGTTAGTATTTTTTCAGATTACCAAGAGAATATAATGAAAGTTTTCATAGTTGATTTCACAATTTATGGATACTCTTTTGATGAATGTTTGACTCATCTCGGTTCCATCCTATGATACTTTATTTAATATAATACTGTATTATATTATGATAAATGCTTTTTCATGGGGGGACAAGGTATTGTTTTGGGACATGTAATTTATGGGGATAGTCTCCAAGTAGATAAATCGAAAGTGGATGTAATTTCTTCACACCATTATCCAAAAATATATGGGATGTGTGGTATTTTCTAGGTCATTATAGATTTTACCATCATTTCATTCATGAAATTAATGAAATTTTAGTCCCCCTCTCCCGATTTCTCAAAAAATAAAAGTATTTTTTTTTTGATAAATAATGTGGGGATGATTTTAATAAGTTAAAATGGAGTCTCACATCACCCTGGTTATCCAACCACCTTGGTGGAATTTACCATTTGATTTCATGTGTGAAGCCTATAACTATGAAATTGGGGTAGTCCTATCATAATGGTTCGATTGAGCTCTATATGTCATTACCTATGCCTCACAAACACTTGACCCTACCCACGAAAACAACACCACAACTAAAAAATAATTTCTTACAATAGTGCTTTCCTTGGATAAATCCAGTTCGTATATTTTAGGGTCCAAAGTCATTGTGTTCCTAGACCATGAAACCCTTTGATATCTCCTTAAAAAACTGGAATCTAGACCACATATCATTCGCTTGATGCTCCTCCTTTAGGAATTCAATTTAGAAATTAGATAAAAAAGAGGAAAAAATAATGTGGTGGATGACCATACCAATAAGATCCACCCATCCTCAGACATTGACTCATCCTCCTGTAATCCTACAAATGACATGTTTCCAGATGAGAAATTGTACTGAGTATAAGATGTTATTCATTGGTATGATGAAATTATAAATTATTTGGTAGCATCTTTCTTTCCGGATTATTTTAATAAAAACCGAATTGACTATCTAAAACATGAGTCTTGTTGGTACATTGGGGAATACACATACCTTTAGTGCACATGTAGTGATTATGTTCTTAGCCATTGTGTTCTCGATAGTGAGTTTCAGTCCATATTTAGGTTCTGTCACACTCTAGCTTATGGGGGACACTTTGGTCCCCAAATGACTGCTCACAAGGTTATTGATTTTAGTTTATTTTGGCAAAACATTTTCAGGATGCCCATGATTTCTATAAATTTTGTCCTTGATGTCAAATAATGGGGAATGTGTCTAAAATAAATGAAATTCCATAATAACCATTTCTCTTCTATGATGTTTTTGATGTTTGGGGAATTGACTTTATCGGTCCATTCCCCAATTCATTTGGGATCCTTTACATTCCTTTGGTAGTGGATCGAGTTTCAAAATGGGTAGAGGAATGAGCTAAAAGGTCTAATGATTCTTTGGTAGTTAAGGAATTTCTGAGAACCCAAATCTTCTATAGGTTTGGATTACCTAGGTTTATCATCAGTGTCCAAGGTTCTCATTTCTGCAATCAGACAATGCAATCAATTTTTCATCAGTATGGGGTCAGTCATTGAGTGTCTACTGTATATCACCCCCAAACTAATGGTCAAGATGACATTTTAAAGAGGGAGGTAAAACAGATTCCTGAAAAAAAAATATTCAACCAAATATAAAAGATTAGAGTCTTAGACTCAATGATTAATTATGGGCCTACCATAATTATTTCAAATCTCCCATTGGAATGTCGCTTTATCGGCTTGTGTTTGGAATGAGTTTCCACCTCCCTATTGAGATTCAGCACCAGGCCTACTAGGCCATCAAACAATAAAATTCTAATCTTTCTAGTGTAGGTGATCAAAGGAAGTTGCACATTTAGGAGTTAGAAGAAATGAGAAATTATTAATAAGAGAACACCCAAATTTATAAGGAGAGTACCAAGGCCTCCCACGACCATCTCATACTTCATCATTAGTTACACATTTGGAAGAAGGTTCGCCTCTAAAATGAAAGGTTGAAGTTACATATAGGTAATATTTGTTCCAAATGGTTTGGACCATTCACTATTAATAATGTATCTCTATATTATATTGCTTATGTTCAAAATGATGAAACTATGAAAACCTTCATTGTTAATGGGGAGCAGCTAAAGCACTTCCTCGAAGCCATTTCAGAGTACCCAATGGATGAACTCCAAGTTCAAAAAGTATTATATGAATAATACCTATCAGGTTTTATCATTCATTCACACATTATATTTTATAACTGTGAAAACACTATACACTTTAGGTATGGGGGATGTCTATATTCCGGGGTTAGTTATTAATTTTCACTGTCTTTCTTATTTTTTTCTTTTTATCTTTCTCATTCATATTATTACTTTCATCCCTTTCCCTCCCATAACTTTTGTGAAATAGTATTTCTTTTTTATTCCAAAATTTTTAGGGAAAAAGATTCCCATTTAATCATGGAAGTTATTGAAAATTCATGTGTAATTTATGCATTTCTTGTTCTTTTACCATTAAAAAACAATTTTTTAATGAAATGTGAATTTCAGCAAGAATTCAATACTGTGGTGTGTATTTCTCTTAAATTTTGTTTTTTTGAAGGACATAAATGGTTGTATCATTTTGAAACCATTAATAATAATAGTACCCTTTATGTGAATAGTTTAAGGGAAAATTGTTTCACTTAATCTCACCACATATCTTTCCACCCAACCATGAAGTTTGAAAAATTATTACTTAATGGGCGGTAAATATAAGTTAGGTTAATTTTTATCTACCTTCAAAAATTATTTTTCCATATATTCATTCCTTATCGGATCTATTGCATTACTATACCTGATTGACCTATACCTATGTACCTATTATTCGACTATTGTACGCCCTAAAAAAACTAAAAAAACATATAATAATTTAGGTGAATGATGAAATGTGAATCAAATGGAGATATCTAGGTCAGGAGATTATAGTTTGACTTATCTAAATTTATAAGTGTGCAAGTCTTCAAATTTAATTACAATGGCTGTTTGGATGATTTGATGGAAAGAATCATACAAGTAGAGTTTTTTTTTAAAATAGCTTATATTTACTCAGTCAAAAATGGAAATCATAGAATAAAATGATTTTTACATAAACCCATGGAGAATTAGTGACATGATTTACTTTTCAATTATTTTCTTCAATTGCATCATTCATCTCTTGGAATTTCATTCTGATACGATTTTTGTGATGTACTTTTCCATGATCACTAAGAATAACTCCTCGTTGTATGTTTTTCTTTGATCACATTTCTATTAAGAATTACATTTTCATATAATTTTAAATCATTATTTGGTTTGAAATAACTAAATGAATAATTTTTGGAAATATGGATTTACCTAGGAGTGAAAATTTTTATGTGCGGGGTTGTCATCGCACCACAATTCACTATTTCATTTTCAACCTTACACCATTGTGAAAAAAATAGTTTTATATTTAAAATTATAAAAATACAAAAAAATTCACTTCATTTTTTGTTCAATTATTTTGTTTTTATCTCTTTTAATAAGTTCGATGTTACCTGGTTTGATAATTACATTTTAGGTGGAGGGGATTTGAATGACTCATGATTATGTCCTAGAAAAATGGGCATAACTACACAGGATCCAAGCACCTTAGTAGACTAAAACACACACATATACTAATTTGTGAATCCTAATGGGCTGAAATTTTCTTATATAGTTTATAATTTTCTGGGATACATTCCATATAAATTAAAATAATCCAAATTCGGCCATTAAGTGACACAGTTGACCTGATCTTTCTAGCACAATGAATCTGCACGAAGTCAAAAGTAGCGTGTTGTGATCGATCCATATCTCAAGATGTATTAGTCAAATTAATCCAAAATTTTAGTGGAGATAGTTAGGAGGTGGGGATATAACTTTTTAATTTCTTCCCAAGAGAGATAAGGCTATCTGGAAGTTGAAAACCATGTTACGAGTGATTTTAAGAAATCTGTGTGCCCAAAACCACCTTCAACATTGCCTATAAAATGAAAGCTCGGGATCCTCATATGAAAGTTAGTCCAGGAGGAAAATATATGCTATTTTAGAGAAAAAAAGTAGTCCTCTACTCATCTAAGATGTTATTGGGGACCCTATTCTCATTTTGGGATCATGTATGAAGGCAAAGTTCTACCCAAGCCTCCTCCTCCTCCCAATGGAAAGCTAAACTATGGACGATCACTTTAAGGGAGCTAGACATACCAAGGAGGGAGTTTCAGCACTTGTTCCTCTATTGGTTTTGTGTAATTTGTTGGTTAAATATTTCACATATATTTAATTTTGATCTTATTCTCCTATGAGTATATTTATTTTGTTATAATTAAATGAAACACTTTTTATTTCAACATGGATTTGGTTGAGATTTCAAGTGGGAATCTTCGGTTGTACAGATTGGAAAACCGAAGCATGATTTCTCTCTCTCTCTCTCTTACACACACACACACAGATATATATATATATATATATATATGAGATTTCAATATTATTTTGTATCCCTTTGTCTATGGTTGATAACCAGACCATGACAACACAATCTTTGTGTCAAGGGTTGCTTCATTGTGCATCATTTTAAGGCATAAGAGGAGAATCATGATCTTGAAAACCCTCAACCAAAGAATTAAACAAAACCATGTGAAATTTTCAAAACAATGAACTATAAAATCTATTCATTGAACTTGAAATGATCTCTTTCTCTCATAATTTTTAAAACAATACCTTTATTTGTTAACTACTTAACTTGTTAATTTAGTCAATTTAGTTTTTAAAAGTGTTTTCAAAACCATCCCTCTTTTAGTGATATTTATTAAAAATTCATACTTTAAACATCAAACACTCCTTGTGAGATAAACTAGGGTCTTCCCTATACTATAAGTCAACCATAAAATCATAATCAATTTGGTGTGTCACGATAACGTGGTCAGTGATTATTTTTTGAGACTCACTTTGATAGGAAGGGTTGATATGTTTTCTGGCTTGGTTGACTGGTGATTCAACTTTTTCCTAATATATTCAGATAATGGGTATATTATTGTGACTATAATAACATCATGTGATGGGCGGTCATGGAATAAATCATAGAATATGAGAGATTCTTGATTTAGAAAGGTAGTTCTAAGGGAAATTTTGGATTAACTATTATGATGAGCCATTTAGAAAGGTCATTATGGTCATATGGTGGATGAATCATGGGAAAATGAGTTATGTGATAATGGTATGCATCTATTACATGTGGTACTATTTAAATATAAAATTTATAAGTGGAAATGTGGGAGCCAAGGACTAATGGTTAGAATAAATGTTGTAGGTAGAGTTTTATTAGATTTGTGATAAAATGACAACTGTACCTTTTTGGTATAGGAGATATCAAAAATGATTCATGTACTATGGGATGATTTACCCAAGGATGGACTTGGACATACATTGTCAAGAGATGTTTTGTCATAAGTTAGTTAAAGTCAAATATATAATTTATTAATGTGAGCATTATCCAAAGAGAGATATACATTCCAATCAATGTAATGTTACCATACTCTCAGTTTAGAGGTGATCATGTCCTACATAATGTCATCATCTTGAGTACACTAAGAGAGAATCAACTGTACACCAACTTGAATAAACTATTTTCTTGTTTGATGAAGGGATGTCGTGGGAGTTCACTCATAGAATGGTTAAAAGGTAAGGAATACTATTAATAGTAAACCAATTTACATTTAACTGTGGTGAACCTCATTGTATTCTTGAAAATTTTCATTTTTCCTAGGTACTGTTTCTATGGATTTAGAATGGGCTACGGGTGACATTTTCATTAATTCTTGGGTGTGAGTGAGTTTTTAGCTAAGTCGATTGTTATGTCCGTTAATGGATTGGAAAGGAATGTGGTGACTGAAGATTCATTTATTTAGTGTGATGATAATGTTATTCCTAAGGAGCGGAGTGGGATGAGTCTATTTTTGGATGCTCATTGGTATTTTTGATTCCATGGATAAAAGGAACTATATACACTTGAATTTCGTAGGAAATTTCAAGTGCATGTTTTAAGACAAACTTGGGTGGAGTCAGAGTGCGAGTGTTCAACCACGATGGATTATAAAGATCCATGGGTATTGGATAATAAATTTTTAGATGTTTGTGCAGTGGCATGAATATAGGTATAGAAATAGATGGGGTTTCTAGGAGATGCCACAGGAATTTGGTTACATACTTCATTGATAATTCATGAAACAATCATGATATTCCTTAGGATAAAGGTTTCTTGAATCTATTTTTTTGATGCATGGATATTTAATCAGATACTTTTCTATAATATATAACCATAGGTTGATCAACTTTAATTCTTTAATATAGTTGGTTAAGCACTGTCTTGGTGTTTTATTCATAATAAAAAGAACTAGATTGAGTTTTAGAGCCTTATATACCATGTGTTTTAAGTAGTTCTTTTAAGAAAATTGGTAATTTAGAGAAACAACATAGCTATTTGAGTGGGAATTCTTGTCTCGTGTATTTTTGGGTGATGTTTTTGTTGTTATCCAAGGATTATTAGATATAATAAGTTTTAAGGTGGGGAGACTATAAGGTCTAGTGTTTTTGGACTAGTCTTTTTCTTTGAGAATTTGATTTTTTATCCATTTGTGGATGATCCATATTATGAAATCGAAATCATAATGAGGTTATCTAACACCCCATGGTATTATTGTATTTCCCATTTTAAATTTTTAATCTTAGGTAGTTTCTGATTCACACAACACCAAGTTTGAAACCGTAGAATAATATTAAATATGATATTTGGAATAATAATATGACCATTAAAAATAGTAATATGAATAATAGAATTGTAACTTCACCTATGAAAGTTTAAATAAATCTTAGTTATCTTATAAATGAAAATATAGTATATTTATTGTAACACCCCAAGATTTTATTAAAAATATTCTTTTTAATTTCATTGATGTCTTGTGTTGTATGCTACACCAAAAGGAGATTGCACTACACGCATCCCAGAATTGGCTTACATTACATGCAATCGTGACCTTCCACGATAGCATATGTTGTACGCATAATCGAGTTTCACTAAACAAAAATATATTATTTAAACTAGCCATCATGAATAATATTAACTAAATTTTGAATTTTATAACATTATTACTCATATTACATATTTTCTAGAACATGGTATGAGAACAAAATAAATTTTTCGGGTAAAATAAGTATTTTTCAAAAAATGCAGTTTTGCCACCTTTTGATGGTGCACCCACTTTAAATCTAGTTTTGACATTTTTATAAGTTCAATTTTACAAAATAAAATTCTTCTTTGGAATAAGGATATAAAAATTTACTTTGGATAAATTTTTCATATTATTCTGATAACTTTCATATTTTAATGAATAGTAAAAACACGCTATATTTTAATTAAAAACAACTTTTTTCATCGCAATAATTTATATGGTTAAATTATATTATTAAATGGTTTAAAAGTATAAATAAATATATTTTTACCATTTAATATAATTTATGTCATTACCATTAATTTTACATTGAATTCATAGTTAAAAACATTTCAATCTTTGGCAATGTTTTAACTTTTAAAACCCGTTTTCTTAACAATGAGATTAATTTTAAATTAATTACTGCAACTTCTGTGTTTAGAATTTTGAAAAATGGATTCCATATTTTAATTCAGTGGGTCCAAATTATGTTAATAGGTTACTTTTATTTTTTTGATATTATGAATAGTAACTACGACAATTTTTATTTACTATAGTTAAAGGTAAATCTGGTAATTAACGGTAAATATAAGATTATAAAATTAAAATAACACTTGCCAATGTAACACCCGAGACTTTTATGTTATATAAATCATCACAGGAATCTTTTTCTACACAACACTTACTTCGCTTGCTTTACACGCAATCGCGACCTTCCTCGATAGCTTGCGTCGTACGCAATACCGAATTTCACTAAACAACAATATGCTATTAAAACTAGCCGTTATGAATAGTAATAACCACTTTTTGAAATTTTATAAATTTTATTTTTCAAAATGGACTTCATTTTTGGACTCAGAATATCGAAATTAGCCTAGGGTGAAATTTTGGTATTTTTCTGAAAACTTTCAATTTTTGATGAATAGTGAAACCACTAAGTGGTAGGTTAAAAACTGAATTTTGCATAAAACTTAATTTTACCGCTTCTGTGAATGGAATTTCAAAAATCCGACAGACACGGTTAATATCAAGGACTAAAATGTGGTTCAATGAGATGAAAATAATTTTTGGTGAATAGTAACTTTTTACTTTTTTTTACCACGGTTAATAGTAAATAGGGTAACTAAGGGTAAATATGATATTACTATTACCCTAACACGTGTCCTAATCCTATTGGACAAGTTTATTTCGACCAAAAACAAACTTAGGAATAAAATATGACCATTTAGGCCCACTTGGGTTAGATTAGGACATTTATTATTAATTTATTTAAAAAGGGTTAAAAGAGTTAAAATCAAAGTTTATTTACTAAAACATTTTTAATATGGGGTTATAAATAAGATAAATTCTATTGTAAATATTCATTAGAAAGCTAAAAGGATTTCCTACATGACGGTATTTTATTTGTAATTTTTAGACATCAAATAAGTTAATTTATTTATGACACAAAGATGATGCAGTAATTATCTTGTTAACGAAATATTGACATAATTGATGTTATAAACACCAAAATAAATGTAATTTGAGACTTTTTATGAATTACACTAATTTTATAGGTTACTATGATATATTAGTGTTGATTTAATCAACTTGGTTCGAACATATAATTCTGTTATGACTTTTACAAAAAATCATATATCAAATAGTGTCAACATTGACACAAAATAGTTTTTAAATCAAATATTATATTATTAATTGTTATTTTATTCCTAAAAATCTAAGGTTCGGCCAAATGACTTAGATAAGGATATATATATTAATAATAAACAATTTGGGGTTCGTTTGGCATGTTATAGTAAGTGTATTAACCATATAGTGAAAGAAAACAAAAAGACATGGTAAAAGTTAAATTATTTAACTTAGAGTTAAATCTAATTGATAAGGTTAAAATAATATCCTAAACTTGTCTAAATTCTATTGGTTGATAGGATTTCGACCCATACCCACTTTATCTTCGAAATAAGACCCTTTGGAACCATTATAAACCGATTTTGACTTTAATATAAAATAATATTTTGAGATATTCCTAAGGTGCCCCTCTCCTCCCTTATAAAAGGGCACCTCCTCCCCCTCCTCCTCACACCAAATTGAGCACTCAAGCTCGGCCAACCCCTGCCATTTTCTCCTCTCCACTTCCCTAGAATAATCCTAGAGGTCCTGGTCTTCTCCAAAGACCAATCTTTGTTCCTTAAGTGGAGGATTCAAAGAGGCGTTCCAAAGAAAAGGTAATATCCATTACCGATCTTTTCAATTTCTTTCTTCTTCAACTTCTTCTTCTTTAGTTGTTTCATGATAAAGTAATAACATCAGTATTACTTACATACTGATATGTTATTATAAATATGAAACAACCCTAATTCACCTTCTATCCATCCTACGGAAAAATGAAATCACCGCGCGTGCGTACGTACGGAATACCGTCTCCACGCCGTGGTGTAATCTATTTTCCACCATCACCTTACAAGGATGGGTATAATGGTGTAATGAGTAACTATATATGATTATTATGAAGTAATATTGATACTGAAATAATATATATATACTCCAATACAATTCCACGATCATAGGAACGATATCATCACTCGTGCGTACGAACGGAATACCGTCTCCACGATGTGATGCGACTCGTTCTACATGATCTTCCTTTCATAATGATTATATAAATGAATTGAATGAATGAATATGGTATATACTACACTAATACCATTCTGGAAATGAATTATCTATAACCTAAAGATAAAAATAAGAATTTATTCAACAAAACACGCATAAGAACAAAAAGTTATAAAGACCCGAGTAACAAGTAACAATGAAATATTACTAACAAGAAGATAATATTATATGATATCATATCAATATGTATGATTCTGGAATAAGTCAATAACATTATTTAAACCATTATATAGGAGCTTCGGACACGAACAAAGCAAATCGGACCTAAGGTAAGGGAAATATCACAATCTCATTTTTATCCGAGATTGTTTATTCGTAAGTATTTACTGGGGTGTATTTTATCATCCACATCCATGTTTCATCAATATGTAATATTATTTCCATCCACCTACAATTTTTTAAATCCATTTTTACCCTTCGGTGAGTTTTTAGTAAAAGATATGAAAGGAATCTTTTGTCGTTTTTCGTACGAGGTACTTTTTTGACTTTTCCGACAAAAGTACGAGAAGAATGTTTTTTTTAACTTATACAACATGAATGGATTTTTAAAACATTATTTCCAAGATGCTTCCTTTACAAGTTTTCAAGTTTATTTTTAATCAAATTCTTTTAGTTTAAAATTTTATGACATGTTAAGAAAGGAAAAATGTTTTTAAGGTAGAAAGGATATTTTCCTCAAGAATGGAGTTCAAGGGTTTTATCAAAACTATTTTCCATCTAAGATAATAAAGGGTTCTGTTTTTATCCCTATTATTACATTGATTTGATTAATGTTGTGATGGAATTATTTTTATGAATTCCTTTATCTTATATGAATTATTTTCTGATGTCATGTTGTTTAAGAATCCCATTTTTATTACATGGGTTATGCTATGATGTATGGTTTATGATTTTGTGGCACACATAAGAAAGGATTCATTATAAGATGGGTGGGACCTATATCTCCCTCCAATGCATTGGGTAAAGATTATATATCTCATGAGATAGACATGGCTGGAACGGAAGGTTATTTCGGTTCAGTGATACAGGACTGAAACGAGGAGTGAACTCGGTTCAGAAAGGGACTTTGTCCACTAAGATGGTCTTGGAAATGAGTCAAGACTAACAAGAAATGATTTTCCATGATTATGTGTGCATGCCACAAAGTTTCAAGTTTCATGTTATGATTATGGGGATCTCATTTACACTTCTATGATTTATTAAGATTTTATGATCTCTTTTGCAGGTTATGATTAAAAAAAAAGATATGATATGATTTTTATTTCCTTTATTTCCCTTGCTGAGCATTTGAGCTCACCCTTTTATGTTTTCTTTTCCCCAGGTCAGGAAGATGGATATTAAGTAGAATATGTTAAAAGGGACCCTAGATATGATGAAATAAATGGGAGATACTGTAGAAGATTTATGAACCAGTTGTTTATGTTTCCCAGTTTCTAAAGACACTATACCTATATGGTCCTTTGTGGTTTTATCATATGTTGTAATAAGTGTGCTTCAATTTTGAAGTATTAACAATGTATGTAAAGTATGGGTCGTTATAGTTGGTATCAGAGGAAAGGTATAGTCAACCTTTGGAAACTAGGATGTGAAAGCCTTAGTAAGAACCCTAAGGATAAGTCTAAGCATAGAACACAATCTTAGTGTTTTAGAAATGGTCTTGAATAACCTAGGATAAGACCATAAGCATGAAAATTTTATTCTTGAATTATGTGGTTTCCTATTATAATTAGTGTTGCTCACACTATTCTTCTTGGTTTTAGTCAATGGCTGGAACCCGAAGGAACCGTGTTAATGCGGAATGCGATGGGAAATGCAATGATTGTCCCCCTGAGCAACCAAACAATATGGGAGATGGAATGCAAAATCTTGTAGCCATGCTCACACAACTTTCTCAAGCTATGAATCATGCAGGATTTCCAAACGAGCAAAGGAGGGAGCAACATTCTGTTGAATCCTTCATGAGGCAGCGTCCACCTTCTTTCAGTGGGTCTACTGATCCATTAGTTGCTGAACAATGGATTAGTACTACTGAAAAGATATTTTCAGTTCTTCAATGTTCTGAACATGATAAAGTCATCCTAGCAGTGTATCGTTTAGAAGGAGATGCTGATCAATGGTGGAATCTTGTTAAGAATACGAGGCAAAGGGATGAAATTGAGTCTATGGAATGGGACGAGTTCAAGAACTTATTTTTCAATAAGTACTTCCCTCGTATTCTCCGAACAAAGATGGAGAAAGAGTTCCTTGAACTGAAGCAAAGGGATGATGAATCTGTTAGTACCTATGAAGCAAATTTTACAAGACTTGCAAGGTACGCTTCTGGTATTATTATCCAACCTGAGAGTAAGATCGATCAATTCTTTAGTGGCTTAAAACCAAGTCTTCGAAGGGCGTTAGCCATAAGGGACTTCAATAGCTATGAGGAAATCGTTCGATGTGCTCTCAAAGTCGAGATGGAGATTGGAGTAACCCATCAGTCACATGGGTTTGATAAGAAGAGGAAGATGGAATTCAAAGAAAAATATAAAGAGCACACGGAAAAGAAGATGAGCTTTTCCTTATGCTCAAAGTGTGGAAAGAAACATGGAGGGAGTTGTCTTAAAGGGACAAGTAAATGTTTTAAATGTGGAAAAGAAGGTCATCGGGCATTTGAATGCCGTGATAATGGGAAGAAGATGTCTAATGATGCAAACAAAGGAAGGGATACACAGAATGATCCTACTACACTTCAATGTTTCAAGTGCAAGGAGATGGGGCATTATGCCAATCAATGCCCAAATCCAAGGGTTGATGATGATGGTCGACGTCAACAAACTCTTAAGGCTAAAGACAAAGGAAAGTCACATGCAATTTCTATCAGCGATATGGAGTACGATAACGATGTGGTGAAAGGTACACTTACCATCCACTCTAAAGTAGCAAATGTTTTATTTGATTCTGGATCCACCCACTCTTTTATTTCTGAAGACTTTTCTAAGGGTATCACCGTATTACCTCAACAATTAGATGTTGAGTTAGCTGTGACAACACCTAATGGCACATCAATCGCATCAAAAGTTTATAATTCTTCTCCGATCGAAGTTTGTGGGAAAGTGCTTCCTGCAAATCTTGTGATCCTTCCTATAGTGGAATTTGATGTGATTCTTGGCATGGATTGGCTTTCTTTATACGGAGCTCATATCAATTTCCAAAGAAGGGAAGTCACATTTCATATTCCAGATCAATCTATGATCGTCTATCAATGCAAGTATGAACATAACCATCCAGTGGAAATTTCTTCCATTTTATGGGTATTGATTCCACTAAATGAAGGTTATTTGTCTCAAATGGTTGGTGAGAAACTCGCGATTAAGAATATGCCCATCGTACGGGAGTTTGATGATGTCTTTCCGGAGGAATTACCGGGTCTTCCACCAAATCGTGAAGTTGAGTTTTCAATAGAACTCGTACTGGGTGCTTTGCCTATTTCAAAGACACCTTATAGGATGGCCCTAATTGAGTTGCAGGAATTGAAGAAGCAACTCCAAGAGAATCTTGATAAGGGATTCATACGCCCTAGTGCGTCACCTTGGGGAGCACCTGTTCTATTTGTTAAGAAGAAAGATGGATCAATGAGACTCTGCATTGATTATCGAGAACTTAACAAGATCACTATCAAGAACAAATATCCTCTCCCACGCATTGATGACTTATTTGACCAACTACGCGGAGCTCAATACTTTTCCAAGATTGATCTTCGTTCAGGGTATCATCAATTAAGGGTCAAAAGGGAGGATATACCAAAGACGGATTTCCGTACAAGGTATGGACACTATGAATTTATAGTGATGCCATTTGGTCTTACTAATGCCCCTGCTATCTTCATGGATCTAATGAATAGAGTCTTTAGAGACTATCTTGATCAATTTGTGGTAGTCTTTATAGACGATATTCTTGTCTATTCAAAGAGCAAGGAAGAGCATGAAGATCACTTGAGAATTATATTGAAGACCCTGAGAAAGGAGAAGCTTTATGCCAAATTTACTAAGTGTGAATTTTGGCTTCAAAAAGTTGCATTTTTGGGTCACATAATCTCAAAAGAGGGGATATCTGTGGATCCAGCAAAAACAGAGGTTATCGAAAGATGGTCGAGACCAACAACAGTAACTGAGATCCGAAGTTTTCTTGGTTTGGCTGGATATTATCGACGTTTTGTAAAAGATTTTTCACGATTATCTAATCCACTCACCAAGTTGACTCGGAAAGGAGTTAAGTTTGTTTGGACAGAGGAATGTGAAGAGAATTTCAAGGAGTTGAAAAGAAGGTTATCCAGTGCACCTGTGCTCACACTGCCTTGTAGTGGAGAAAGGTTTGTGATCTATAGTGATGCATCCAAGAAGGGATTGGGGTGTGTTCTTATGCAAAATGATATGGTGATAGCTTATGCCTCACGACAGTTGAAAATCCATGAGCAAAATTACCCAACACATGATTTGGAGTTGGCTGCGGTAATCTTTGCATTAAAGATTTGGAGGCATTACCTTTATGGTGAAAGGTGTGATATTTATACTGATCATAAAAGTTTAAAGTATATTTTCACACAAAAGGAGCTGAATATGCGTCAAAGAAGATGGTTGGAGCTGATTAAGGATTACGACTGCTCAATCCATTACCACCCTGGGAAAGCAAACAAGGTGGCAGATGCATTAAGTCGACAAGACCATGCTAGTTTATCCATGATGAGGATCACAAAAGATCCAATATTTATGGATTTACAAAGGATGGATCTTGGAGTTATAATGGAAGGGGAAAAATCTTATCTTTCTCAAATAAATGTTCAACCATCTATACATGTGAAGATTAAAGAGGCACAGAAAGAAAATGTCGAGTTACAAAAGAAGGTGAGAAATGTTCCTGAATTCAACCTTGATTGTGATGGGATAATAAAGTTCAGGAATCGGGTTTGTGTTCCTCCCATCCCCAAATTAAAAAAGGAGCTGCTGGATGAGGCTCATAGTTCATCATTCTCTATTCATCCTGGAAGTACGAAGATGTATAGGGACCTGAAAGAGTACTTCTGGTGGGATGGCATGAAAATAGATGTTGCTGAATATGTCTCTCGATGCTTGGTTTGTCAACAAGTTAAAGCTGAGAGACAAAAGTCCAAGGGGATGTTACAACCATTACCCATACCCGAATGGAAATGGGAAAACATCACTATGGACTTTGTCACAGGACTTCCTAAAACATCCAAAGGCAATAATGCTATCTGGGTCATAGTTGATCGTCTTACAAAGTCCGCACACTTCATTGCTATTAGAGAGGATTTCCCTCTAGATCAGCTTGCCAGGTTATATGTAAAGGAAGTGGTAAGATTGCATGGAGTACCACTTTCTATTATATCTGATCGGGATCCGAGATTTACCTCGAAGTTCTGGCGAAGTCTTCAGCATACTCTGGATACAGAGTTGAGTTTCAGCACTACTTATCATCCCCAGACAGACGGTCAGTCTGAGAGAACAATTCAAACCCTAGAAGATATGTTGAGAGCTTGCTCTATGGATTTCAAAGGAGGTTGGGATCAACACCTACCTTTGGTGGGATTTTCTTATAATAATAGCTTTCACTCTAGTATTCAGATGGCTCCTTATGAAGCTCTCTATGGAAAGAAATGCAGGACTCCAACTTGCTGGGATGAAGTTGGGGAAAGAAAGCTGTTAGGACCTGATCTCGTTAATGAAATGGCAGAAAAGGTCAGAACTATTCAACAACACATAAGAGCAGCTCAGAGTCGACAGAAAAGTTATGCCGACAACCGAAGAAAAGACCTAGAGTTTGAAGTGGGCGATAAAGTGTTCTTACGAATATCTCCCTGGAAGAGGGTTATGAGATTTGGAAAGAAGGGGAAGTTGAGTCCTAGATATATCGGTCCTTTCGAAATACTGGATCGTGTTGGGAAGGTAGCTTACCGATTGGCGCTTCCACCGAATCTCTCTCAAGTTCACGATGTGTTCCATGTATCTCTCCTGAGAAAGTACATACCAGATCCTTCACATGTACTCAGCTCAGAAGTTGTACCGCTAGAGCAAGATCTTTCTTATGAAGAACAGCCGATAGAGATTCTGGATCGTAGCGAAAAAGTCCTACGAAACAAGACCACTCGCTTGGTGAAAGTTTTATGGAGGAACCACCAACTTGAAGAAGCTACATGGGAGCTTGAGGATATGATGAGGGAGAAGTATCCTCATCTGTTTGTTACAAAGTGACGAATTTCGAGGGCGAAATTCTTTTTAAGGGGGGTAGAATGTAACACCCGAGACTTTTATGTTATATAAATCATCACAGGAATCTTTTTCTACACAACACTTACTTGGCTTGCTTTACACGCAATCGCGACCTTCCTCGATAGCTTACGTCGTACGCAATACTGAATTTCACTAAACAACAATATGCTATTAAAACTAGCCGTTATGAATAGTAATAACCACTTTTTGAAATTTTATAAATTTTATTTTTCAAAATGGACTTCATTTTTGGACTCAGAATATCGAAATTAGCCTAGGGTGAAATTTTGGTATTTTTATGAAAACTTTCAATTTTTGATGAATAGTGAAACCACTAAGTGGTAGGTTAAAAACTGAATTTTTCATAAAACTTAATTTTACCGCTTCTGTGAATGGAATTTCAAAAATCCGACAGACACGGTTAATATCAAGGACTAAAATGTGGTTCAATGAGATGAAAATAATTTTTGGTGAATAGTAACTTTTTACTTTTTTTTTACCACGGTTAATAGTAAATAGGGTAACTAAGGGTAAATATGATATTACTATTACCCTAACACGTGTCCTAATCCTATTGGACAAGTGTATTTCGACCAAAAACAAACTTAGGAATAAAATATGACCATTTAGGCCCACTTGGGTTAGATTAGGACATTTATTATTAATTTATTTAAAAAGGGTTAAAAGAGTTAAAATCAAAGTTTATTTACTAAAACATTTTTAATATGGGGTTATACATAAGATAAATTCGATTTTAAATATTCATTAGAAAGCTAAAAGGATTTCCTACATGATGGTATTTTATTTGTAATTTTTAGAAATCAAATAATTTAATTTATTTATGACACAAAGATGATGCAGTAATTATCTTGTTAACGAAATGTTGACATAATTGATGTTATAAACACCAAAATAAATGTAATTTGAGACTTTTTATGAATTCCACTAATTTTATAGGTTACTATGATATATTATTGTTGATTTAATCAACTTGGTTCGAACATATAATTCTGTTATGACTTTTACAAAAAATCATATATCAAATAGTGTCAACATTGACACAAAATAGTTTTTAAATCAAATATTATATTATTAATTGTTATTTTATTCCTAAAAATCTAAGGTTCAGCCAAATGACTTAGATAAGGATATATATATTAATAATAAACAATTTGGGGTTCGTTTGGCATGTTATAGTAAGTGTATTAACCATATAGTGAAAGAAAACAAAAAGACATGGTAAAAGTTAAATTATTTAACTTAGAGTTAAATCTAATTGATAAGGTTAAAATAATATCCTAAACTTGTCTAAATTCTATTGGTTGATATGATTTTGACCCATACCCACTTTATCTTCGAAATAAGACCCTTTGGAACCATTATAAACCGATTTTGACTTTAATATAAAATAATATTTTGAGATATTCCTAAGGTGCCCCTCTCCTCCCTTATAAAAGGGCACCTCCTCCACCTCCTCCTCACACCAAATTGAGCACTCAAGCTCGGCCAACCCCTACCATTTTCTCCTCTCCACTTCCCTAGAATAATCCTAGAGGTCCTGGTCTTCTCCAAAGACCAATCTTAGTTCCTTAAGTGGAGGATTCAAAGAGGCGTTCCAAAGAAAATGTAATATCCATTACCGATCTTTTCAATTTCTTTCTTCTTCAACTTCTTCTTCTTTAGTTGTTTCATGATAAAGTAATAACATCAGTATTACTTACATACTGATATGTTATTATAAATATGAAACAACCCTAATTCACCTTCTATCCATCCTACGGAAAAATGAAATCACCGCGCGTGCGTACGTACGGAATACCGTCTCCACGTCGTGGTGTAATCTATTTTCCACCATCACCTTACAAGGATGGGTATAATGGTGTAATGAGTAACTATATATGATTATTATGAAGTAATATTGATACTGAAATAATATATATATACTCCAATACAATTCCACGATCATAGGAACGATATCATCACTCGTGCGTACGAACGGAATACCGTCTCCACGATGTGATGCGACTCGTTCTACATGATCTTCATTTCATAATGATTATATAAATGAATTGAATGAATGAATATGGTATATACTACACTAATACCATTCTGGAAATGAATTATCTATAACCTAAAGATAAGAATAAGAATTTATTCAACAAAACACGCATAAGAACAAAAAGTTATAAAGACCCGAGTAACAAGTAACAATGAAATATTACTAACAAGAAGCTAATAATATATGATATCATATCAATATGTATGATTTTGGAATAAGTCAATAACATTATTTAAACCATTATACAGGAGCTTCGGACACGAACAAAGCAAATCGGACCTAAGGTAAGGGAAATATCACAATCTCATTTTTATCCGAGATTGTTTATTCGTAAGTATTTACTGGGGTGTATTTTATCATCCACATCCATGTTTCATCAATATGTAATATTATTTCCATCCACCTAAAATTGTTTAAATCCATTTTTACCCTTCGGTGAGTTTTTAGTAAAAGATATGAAAGGAATCTTTTGTCGTTTTTCGTACGAGGTACTTTTTTGACTTTTCCGAAAAAAGTACGAGAAGAATGTTTTTTTAACTTATACAACATGAATGGATTTTTAAAACATTATTTCCAAGATGCTTCCTTTACAAGTTTTCAAGTTTATTTTTAATCAAATTCTTTTAGTTTAAAATTTTATGACATGTTAAGAAAGGAAAAATGTTTTTAAGGTAGAAAGGATATTTTCCTCAAGAATGGAGTTCAAGGGTTTTATCAAAACTATTTTCCATCTAAGATAATAAAGGGTTCTGTTTTTATCCCTATTATTACATTGATTTGATTAATGTTGTGATGGAATTATTTTTATGAATTCCTTTATCTTATATGAATTGTTTTATGATGTCATGTTGTTTAAGAATCCCATTTTTATTACATGGGTTATGCTATGATGTATGGTTTATGATTTTGTGGCACACATAAGAAAGGATTCATTATAAGATGGGTGGGACCTATATCTCCCTCCAATGCATTGGGTAAAGATTATATATCTCATGAGATAGACATGGCTGGAACGGAAGGTTATTTCGGTTCAGTGATACAGGACTGAAACGAGGAGTGAACTCGGTTCAGAAAGGGACTTTGTCCACTAAGATGGTCTTGGCAATGAGTCAAGACTAACAAGAAATGATTTTCCATGATTATGTGTGCATGCCACAAAGTTTCAAGTTTCATGTTATGATTATGGGGATCTCATTTACACTTCTATGATTTATTAAGATTTTATGATCTCTTTTGCAGGTTATGATTAAAAAAAAAGATATGATATGATTTTTATTTCCTTTATTGCCCTTGCTGAGCATTTGAGCTCACCCTTTTATGTTTTCTTTTCCCCAGGTCAGGAAGATGGATATTAAGTAGAATATGCTAAAAGGGACCCTAGATATGATGAAATAAATGGGAGACACTGTAGAAGATTTATGAACCAGTTGTTTATGTTTCCCAGTTTCTAAAGACACTATACCTATACGGTCCTTTGTGGTTTTATCATATGTCGTAATAAGTGTGCTTCAATTTTGAAGTATTAACAATGTATGTAAAGTATGGGTCGTTATAGCCAAAATCCTATTATATGAATAAAAGTAGACCCATATCATCTAAGGGTCGGAATAGATTCATTTCATTGACTTTTTACCATGAAATAAAATAATTATTATTAAAATCAAAGAAACTGACAACATGTCACTCTCTTAAATCTTATAAGTGTAATAATTTTAATTTAGTGATAAACATCATAAAACTTCGAATATAAATAGTCCCAAGAAATCTAATAAAATTATATACATCATATGAATTTATTTATAATTTTTAGGGATTAAATAATTATCATTAATTATGACATAATAGTGATGTTGAAATTATTTTATTGATTGAAATATCAAATAAATGATTTTAAAAGTATTAAAATAAATAATATATGAACTATTTAATGTGATCCACTAATTTTATAGATAAAAATGACATGTTATGAATTTATTAAATCTTTTAGTTCGAATATATCTTATGTATATATTTTATTTAAATTCAAATAAATGAATAGTGTCAAACTTGACACTATTGTTATTTTATAAATATTACATATTATAAAATTGTTTAAAAATAAAAAAAAATATTTAAAAATTATACATTAAAATTTATATTGTCTAAAATGTAATAAAGCATAAAATTTTCGAAAATTCACAACATATAAGTAATTATTTATAATGATTTTAAATTTAGAATATTATTACCACAAATAAAATTAAATAGATTATATAAGGATAAATCAAGTTGATAATGCTTAAAATAAATTATAAACTTGCCTAAATTTTATTGGTTGATTATATTACATCCTTATCGCATCTAATATTCGTATTTGAGCCATTTTTGAGGTTTTTAAGTGGGGTTGGAATTTATTATAAACTAATATTTCTTATAATTCCAAAGGTGCCCCTCTCCTCCATTATAAAAGGGCACCTTATCCCTCTCCTCCTCACACCATTTTGATCCTTTAATCTTGGACAAAACCTGCCCATTTCCCTTATAAACTTCCTTAGAAACATACTAGAGGTCATGGTTTTCTTCAAAGACCAATTTTAGTTCCCTAAGAAGAGGTAATATCTGTTACTGATTCTTTCAAATGTATTTCTTTTTCTAATTCCTCTTCTTTAGTTGTTTCATTATGGAGTAATAACATTAGTATCACTCATATACTGATATGTTATTATAAATATTAAACAACACTATTTAATCTTCTATCCATCCTATGGAAAATGATATCACCGAGCGTGCGTGCGTACAAAATACCGTCTCCACGCTGTGGTGTAATCAGTGTTTCCACCACCACCTTACTTGGATGGGTATAATGGTTTAAAGAATAACTATATATGATTATTATAACATCATACTAATTCTAAGATATTATATCATACACTCCAATTCCATTCAATAAATATGGGAACGATATCATCGCTCGTGCGTAAGTACATATTACCGTCTCCACGACGCGATGAGATTCACATTCCATGTTAATAATTCAAGAATGATTATAAAGTATATATAATAAGTAATCATGAAATATATGATCTAATAATGCTACTGGATTTATGTGTATATATATATATATGTCATCTACTTACTTCCATTCAAGTCAATAAGGAAAAAAACAACGTTCATGTGTACGTACGGCCTACCGTCTCCATGAACGGTGTATTTCATTTCATTTATCTATCTATTATATATATTTTCAATATATTAAATGAATATAAATATGATATATAAATCATGATTTAAATTTTATAATTAAGTAAATCAAGATATAATTAATAATAATATCAAGAAAAAAAAGTCCAAACACGTACAATAAATGAATCAATTTTACCCAAAACGATACTTTAACATGGAATTGACAAATGAACCAGGTAATATAAATACCTAAGTGAACCATATATGATATAATAACAATGAATATGATTCTTTAATAAGTAAATGATATTATTTAAATAATTATACAGGAGGTTCAGATACATATGAAGCATATCAAACCTAAGGTAAGGGATAATTTTGCAAATCTCATTTTTATCTGAGATTGGTTATATGTAAGTATTTAATGGGGTTATATTTTTCATCCATTCCCATAAAATATTTTTCATAATGTATTTAATATTCTTACATGTATTTTTAATTTCATGTTTACCCCACTTTGACTTTTACCTTATGTTATGGAAGGAATCTTTCTTTTGTTTACCATACGAGGATGTTTTTGACTTTTCTGACAAAAGTATGAGGAGACTGTTTTTTTAACTTATACAGCATGAATGGATTTTTATGGTTTCATAACGACTTATTTCAATGGAGTTTACTCTACAAAATTTCATGATTATTTTCAACAAAATTGTTTTCTTTTAAAATTTCATGGCATTTTGTGAAAAGAAAATGATTTTTGAAGAAGAAATGATATTTTCCTCAAGAATTCATTTCAAGTGTTTTATCAAAACAAATCTCCATCTAAGATGAAATTATTTCATATGTTTATGTTTCAAGTATAATGTATCTATTATTTACATGGTTTGATTATTCTTATGATGAAATGATATCCATTTGTTTTATATGGATTATGTTATGATGGGATGATGTTTATGAAACCCATTTTATTATTTGGGTTATGATGAATAATTTATGTTTATGTTGTGGCAAAAGTAAGAATGATTTAATTATTAGATGGGTGGGATATATATCTCCCTCCAATGCATTGGGTAATGATTTATATCTCATGAGATAGACATGGCTAGAACGACATGTTAATCCAGTTCAGTAATATAGGACTAGAACAAGGAGTGAACTCATTTCAGTAATGGACTTTGTCCACTAAGATAGTCTTGGCAGCAATGCCTTGGATACTATGGAAATCATATCATGTGATTAATGGTTTTCCACAATTACATGTTTTCTTCCCATTCTATTTTGTCATGATTGATGTTCCATTATGATATATGCCTTACGTACTTCCAAGATTTATGTCTTTGCTCAATATTTTGATGTTTAGATTTTATGTTCAAGTTTTTGTATTCAAATGTTTATGGATTGTTTTATGTTCTATATGTTAACCCTAATTGAGAATTTGAGCTCACCCTTTTTATGTTTTCTTTTCCCGATGATTTAAAGAAAGGTTTTAGGTAAGAAAACAAAAGGGGAAGATCTTTATGGGTGATGTTGAAGATATTTCACCACGATTAGAAGATTATATTCCGAGTTTCTAAAGACACTAAACTATTACGGTCCTTGTGTGTCTGTTTTATTTATTTATTAAGTATTCCTCAAAAAGTAATGTAATGTCCATGTACGTCAACATTCGGGTCTCTACAGTTGGTATCAAAGGTTTGGTTTAGTCAACCTTTGGAAACTAAGATGCGAGACCTTTTGTGAAATCCCTAGAGATATTTCTAAGGTATAACTAGGGATGCCTCTAAGGTTAAGTATACGTATAGGTTATAGTGCTAGAATTATGGAAACGATCTTAGAATTAAACATAAGGTGTTATATATTGACGGTACTCCACCTTTATTATGTTGTCTTCCTAGCATGATTTTTTCCACTCACACTGTTTTTTTTGGGTTTTAGAAAATGGTTAAAAATAAGAAGATTCACGATAATGGAGGATATGATGGACAATGGAATGATATTATTTACGAGAAACCAAATGAAATGTGATTTGGAATTCCAAACATCGTTATTATTCCTAATCATCAATATCATAATATGATCAATAATATCAACTTTGGTAAGTTTCCTGACTCAGCTAATGAGAGAAAAATGGGGTTTCATGATGATCATAGAGGAAAGAAAGTTCAATTTCCCACATGTAAATCATGTGGGAAGAGGCATCAAGGAGAATGTTTCAAAGGAACTAGAAGATGCTTTGGGTGTGGAAAAGAAGGACACAAATCTAGTAAGTGCAAAGGATGCGCTTCTGTTAACACCATGGACAAGGATAATGGTATTGCTCGACATCAACAATGATTAAATGTTTTAAATGTGTAATGTATGGGCATTATGCAAACCAATGCCCTAAGGGAAAGTCTCATGAAGAGAATCAGCATGGTCGTATGGGTATTATTTATGTTGATGATGATGAAGAGACTACAAATGATATGTGAGATGAAATAATTATTGAAGCTCAGTCAATGGTTTAAGAAGGTAGTGGAATGATTTATGTTTATCAAGAGTTATGTTGTATAGGTAATGGTACTATGGAATAAAGACACATCTAAGGATTGTTACACTATTGTTTTTCTAAAGTATTTGAAATTATATGTTGAATGGTACTTGTAACCATGAAAGGATGTTCATATATTTTTGGAAAGTGGATGATATGTTCATAATGAAGGGGTAAGTAGATAATGAGATGTTTGATAGTATTAATGAGCTCATGACTGATATAAGGACAATGTGATATCAGGGTTTGAGTATATGGACACTTTGGGATTTTAGTATGTGGAAAGAGTTAACTTTTGACAGCATTCATGTTTTCACTAAGGTTCTATGGTAATTTATGTTTCAAGAGAATACATGATTAAGGTATTCACATGTTTGGAATGCGATCAACAATATATATCTTATGATATATGGGGGATAAATTATGGTATTCACATACTTGTTATGTGACCTTTCCAGTAATCGTTTTCTTTATAAAATGAGATTGGACATATGTATTTTGGATAAGTCTAATGATTGGAATCCACTAAGTTAGACATCAGATAGTATTGTTTAAGGCTAGTAATCTTTGATATTATTTCTGGAATGTTGTGATAGTATAGTTTTAGAAAAAGGACAACCTATAGGATGGGAGACTACCCATCGTGTCGGACAAGGATGTGGGAATCGAACCCACAACCGGAGTGCGAAAGGCCTTTATTTCCTACCACTGGCCTACATGAAGTCCCTGGTTAGTAGAAACTAGTTTTATTAAGCAGTATGATAGATGAAGTATAAGTCCATTTTTGAAATCATATACGATTAACCTCACCATAGATGGACTTATGTATATTTGATAACTTTTGCTAACCTTTTGTTTGAGACATATAGAATGACCCATCATTCTATCACATGATCTGATAATACTTCACGAATGAAAAAATCAACTTCATTTCTTTAAGAGATGAAGTGTAAATTGTTCAAGGCATGAAAAACGATGAGATTATACCAAAATAATGTAAGTATTTATTCTAATTAAAATTCTTCAACTTTAGGGAAATCATCTTGAAAACCAAAAAATGTTGTCCTAGTGCCCTTATATCTGATGAATCAGATGGTACCTTAGATCATAAAAAATTTACGTCTTTGTGATTGTTGGCTTTTTCATAGCCATGTTATCTACCACTCTCCATCAGAACTTGCTGGTTAGATTTCTCTTCCATATCCATATTTTCACCTATGTTCTCCTATGTGGAAACCCATTGATTAGTTAATTTGGGTAACCGTTACATTTAATACATTAGTTTTTAAAGATAATTTTTGGTATTCCTTTTTACGATGTGGGTTTCTAGTAAAACTTTCGAGTAGTAACCCATTTATAACCCCATCGAATTTCAGGGGAAAAATTCATTTTAAGGGGGGTAGAATGTAACACCCCTTGATTTTATGAAAAATATTATTTTTAGTTTCATTAATGTCTTGTGTTGTATGCTACACCAAAAGAAGCTTGCACTACACACATCCCAGACTTGGCTTGCATTACACACAATCACGACCTTCCACGATAGCGTATGTTGTACGCAATATCGAGTTTCACTAAACAACAATATATTATATAAACTAGCCGTTATGAATTGTATTAACTAAAATTTTATTTTTATAACATTATTATTCATCTTACATATTTTCTAGAACATGGTATGAGAACAAAATAAATTTTTTAGGTAAAATAAGTATTTTTCAAAAAATGTAGTTTTGCCGCCTTTTGATGGTGCACCCACTTTAAATATTGTTTTTGACATGGTTATAAGTTAAATTTGAAAAAAATAAAATTCTCCTTTGGAATCAAGATATAAAAATTTACTTTGGATAAATTTTTAATATTATTCTGATAACTTTTATATTTTTATGAATAGTAAAAACACACTATATTTAAATTAAAAACAACTTTTTTCATCACAATAATTTATATGGTTAAATTATAATATTAATTGGTTTTAAAGTATAAATAGAATATATTTTTACCATTTAATATAGTTTATGTCATTACCATTAATTTTACATTGAATTAATAGGTAAAAACATTTCAATCTTCGACAATGTTTTAACTTTTAAAACCTGTTTTTTAACAACATGATTAATTTTAAATTAATTACTGCAAATTATTTGTTTTGAATTTTGAAAAATGGATTCCATATTTGAATTCAGTGGGTCCAAATTATGTTAATAGGTTACTTTTATTTTTTTGGATATTATGAATAGTAACTACGGTAATTTTTATTTACTACAGTTAAAGGTGAATCTGGTAATTAAGGGTAAAAATAAGATTATAAAATTACACTAACACTTGCCAAAATCCTATTGGATGAATAAAAGTAGGCCCATATCACCTAAGTGTTAGAATAGATTCATTTCATGGACTTTTTACCATGAAATAATATAATTATTATTAAAACCAAAGAAAGTGACTACATGTCACTCTCTTATATCTTATAAGTGTAATAATTTTAATTTAGTGATAAAAATTATAAAACTTTGGATATAAATATTCCCTAGAAATATAGTAAAATTATATACATCATATTAATTTATTTATAATTTTTAGGGAATAAATAATTATCTTTAATTATGACACAATAGTGATGTTGAAATTATTTTATTGATTAAAATATCAAAAAATGATTTTAAAAGTATTAAAATAAATATTATATGAACTATTTAATGTGCTCCACGAATTTTATAGATAAAAATGACATGTTATGAATCTATTAAAGCTTTTAGTTTGAATATATCTTCTGTCTATATTTTATTTAAATTCAAATAAATGAATAGTGTCAAAATTGACACTATTGTTATTTTATAAACATAACATATTATAAAATTTTTCAAAAAAAGAAAAAAAATTTAAAAATTAAAAATTAATAATTATATGGTCTAAAATGTAATAAATCATACAATTATGGAAAATTCACAACATATAAGTAATTATTTATAATGATTTAAAATTTAGAATATTAGTACCACAAATAAAATTAAATAGATTATATAAGGATAAATCAAGTTGATAATATTTAAAATAAATTCCCAACTTGTCTAAATTTTATTGGTTGATGAGTTTACAACCCCATATCATCTAATATTCGGATTTGAGTCATTTTGGAGGTTATTAAGTGGAGTTAGAATTTATTATAAATTAATATTTCTTATAATTCCAAAGGTGCCCCTCTCCTCATAAAAGGGCACCTCCTCCCTCTCCTCCTCACACCATTTTGAGCCTTCAAGATCAGATAACCCCTATCCATTTCCCTTCTCAACTTCCTTATAATCATACTATAGGTATTGTTCTTCTTCAAAGAATAATTTTAGTGCCCTAAGAGGAGGTTTCAAAGAGGCGTGTCGAAGAAGAGGTAATATCCATTACCGATTCATTCAAATTTATTTCTTCTTCTACTTCCTCTTATTTAGTTGTTTCATTATGAATTAATTACATAATTATCACTAATATACTGATATTTTATTATAAATATGAAACAAACCTATTTCACCTTCTATCCATCCTATGGAAAATGAAATCACCGCGCGTGCATACGTACGGAATACCGTCTCCACGCCATGGTGTAATCAGTTTTTCCACCACCACATTTAATGGATGGGTATAATGGTGTAAAGAATAACTATATGTGATTATTATAACATCATAATAATTCTAAGATATTATATCATCCACTCCACTTCCATTCAATAAATATGGGAATGATATCATCGCTCATGCGTACGTACAGATTACCATCTCCACAACGCGATGAGATTCATTTTCCATGTTAATAATTCAAGAATGATTATAAAGTATATATAATAAGTAATAATGAAATATATTACCTAATAATGATATTGTATTTATGTATATATATATATGTCATCTACTTACTTCCATTCAAGTCAATAAGGAAAAGAAAACTGTGTTCAGGCGTACGTATGGCCTACCGTCTCCATGAATGGTGTATTTCATTTCATTTATCTATCTATTATATATATATATATATATGATACATAAATCATGATTTAAATTCTGGAAGTAAGTAAATCAAGATATAATTAATAAAAATATCAAGAACAACAGGTCCAAACACATACGATAAATGAAACAATTTTACCCAAAATGATACTTTAACATGGAATTGACAAATGAACCGGGTAATATAAATACCTAAGTGAACCATATATGATATAATAACAATGAATATGATTATTTAATAAGTCAATGACATTATTTAAATCATTATACAGGAGGTTCGGATACGTGCGAAGCATATCGGGCCTAAGGTGAGAGATAATTTTGCAAATCTCATTTTTATCCGAGATTGCTTATACGTAAGTATTTGCTGGGGTTATATTTTTCGTCCAAGCCCATAAAATGTTTTTCATAAAGGGTTTAATATTATTCCATGTATGTTTAATGTCATTTTTACCCCACTTTGGCTTTTACCTTATGTTATGGAAGGAATCTTTCTTTTGTTTACCATATGAGGAACTTTTTGACTTTTCCGACAAAAGTGCAAGGAGAATGTTTTTTTACTTATACAGTGTGAATGGATTTTTATGGTTTCATAACAACATATTTTAATGGAGTTTACTCTACAAAATTTCATTATTATTTTCAATAAAATTATATTCTTTTAAAATTTCATGGAATTTTGTTGAAAGAAAATGATTTTTGAAGAAGAAATGATATTTTCCTCATGAATTCATTTCAAGTGTTTTATCAAAACCATTTTCCATGTAAGATGACATTATTTCATATGTGTTTGTTTCAAGTATAATGTCTCTATTATTTACATGGTTTGATTCTTCATATGATGAAATGATATCCATTTGTTTTCTATGGATTATCTTATGATGGGATGATGTTTTTGAAACCCATTTTATTATTTGGGTTATGATGAATGACTTATGTTTATGTTGTGGCAGAAGTAAGAATGATTTCATCATGAGATGGGTGGGACCTATATATCCCTCCCATTAATTGGGTAAAGATTTATATCTCATGAGATATACATGGATGGAACGGCAAGTTAATCTGGTTCAGTAATACAGGACTAGAACGAGGAGTGAACTCGGTTTAGTAATGGACTTTGTCCACTAGGATGGTCTTGGTAGCAATGCCTTGGCCAATATGGAAATCATATCATGTGATTAATGGTTTTCCACAATTACATGTTTTCTTCCCATGCTATTTTATCATGATTGATGTTCCATTATGATATATGCCTTACGTACTACCAAGATTTATGTCTTTGCTCAATATTATGATGATTAGATTTTATGTTCAAGTTTTTGCATTAAAATGTTTATGGACTGTTTTATGTTCTCTATGTTTACCCTTATTGAGAATTTGAGCTCACCCTTTTTATGTTTTCTTTTCCCTAGGATTTAAATAAATGTTTTAGGTAAGAAAACAACAGGGGAAGATCTTTATGGGAGATGTTGAAGATCTTTCACCACTATTAGAAGATTATATTCTGAGTTTCCAAAGACACTAAACTATTACCGTCCTTGTGTGTCTATTTTTTTATGTATTAAGTATTTTGGAAAATGTAATGTAATGTCCATTTACGTCAATATTTGAGTCTCTACATTTATATCATGTAATAAGTAAAAAAATGTTCTAAAAACGATAAATTAAGTGTTTGTATTTTTGAGAAACATAAATGTTTATTTTCAATTTTGAAATTAATATAATTTTTTAAAAAAATTATTTTTATAAAATTTATTAATAAATTAAAATCTTTATTCTTTTTATTGTAATATTATTCTATGAGACCTTAATTAATTTTTCAAAGTGTTATAAAATCAATTATAATTTTAAAATCAATATTTTCGGGTAAATGATGATTTTAATTAAAAATTAAATTTCCCTTTCTTCAAATACTATGTTTGGAAAATGGAGTTCATTTTTGAATTCTACATGTCAAAAAATAGTTAGGGTGATTTTTTTTGTATTTTTCTAAAATACTTGAATTTTTTTGTGAATAGTAAAATACGGCAATATACGGTATATATACATTACAAGCTAAATACACCATTATGTAAGTCATTGGTAATTTAAGCTCCATAATCTCGAAATAACATTAATTAATTTAATATATTTATTTATATGTTTCAAACTATTCATAGTATAGATCCAAAATAATTAAAAATGTATAAAGTAAAGAGAAAACACCCCTCTCCTCCATTATAAATACCACCCCTCACCACCTCTTCTCCTCAAACCTCTTAAGCCTAGAAGATTATCCAATTTATTCCTTAACATCTTCCAATGTATCTTCCCCACATATTTTAGGTTCTTTTCTAAATAAAATACCAAAACCTATTTCCCCTAAGGAGGCCCAAAAGGAGAAGAATTCAAGAGGTAAAATCATCTTTCGCTTTCATTATTTTCTTTTAACTTCCCTTTCCTTTTGTATACTCTCATCACATCCTCTATCCAAACATTAATCATAACTAAAGTAACTTATATATACTATATTTTTATTGTGTTAATGTACAGTAAACCATCATGTCTCTTCTCCTCTTTCTTTTATTCTAAAAAATGAAAATATACGTCATGAGGTGTTGAATAATCACCTTTGAGGTTGACAAGTTTTCATTTCGTTTACCGCCATAAAGGATTGACATAAAACAATTATAATGGTTGGTAAATATGCCAAAATGTATTTTATAATAGTTTTGATTTTTATACTAAATTTTAGACAAAATAATGAACAATGAAAAAAACTAGTTTGTGATGATCAAGAAACTTCCAAAATAATCAAAATTATTATCACTAATGCCTTATCTAATGATTCACCCCAACCCCATATAACCAAATGACTTATATAACAATTTTATTTTCTTTATTATCATTAATAACATACAATATAAATTTTGGATAATTATTCTCATTTAATATGAACTTCCATACTCTTATACAACTAAACCAATCATGAAACCCAAGGAAATAAGCACTCCCAAACAATGTAATTGAACTCTAAAACTCATCTAAAAATAAATAAAAATACATAAAAATTATTATAGATAAAATAAATTTATATAATTCTTTTAATTAATTAATTAATGGATTTAATTTGATTACCCTGGATATTAAGATCAAGGGAATAACACTTTCAGACATAAGATAAGATTCATCTCATTTCACTTTCATTTCTGTGAGATATGCCTTATTACTCACTATTTCTTATATTTGGTGTATATATACTTACCTTTTATGAATCACATAATGCTTAAATTTATATTCCTTTTATTCAATGTTTCATTTTATTATAATTGATTTTATTTGTCATATGATTCGACAGTTGCAAAAGGGGTAAGATATTCTCCCCGAACGTTTGTTTTTTCATTCGGGTTACACTTTATCTCTCTTTATCCCAATTCAATTCTTTATTATTTTTATATAATTCATAAAAATTATATTTATATATTCCCAAATAATGTTTCTATATAATTTTATCCTTATTTTATGTGAAATACATTGTTTTTCAAGGTTCCCTTCTCAATTCAACCCGATAAGAAAGCCTAATCAAAGGGAACTTTCCAATTTCTTACCCATTTTTAAGTACAATCCCTAATTTATTTAAATACAAAATTTTATTTATAAAATCAATAATTTTATCATGAAAAACTATATTTTTTAACTTATGGATTTATACAACAATTATGCATTTGATTGTTTTAAATATTTTTAGTATTTTCCATTAAAACGCACTAAAGTGGCTCATTTATATGGTTTCTTGAGTTCCCTTTCCACATGTTTTCACTTTAGTTTGAAATAATTTATGCCTCAAATATAATTTAATTTTTCATCTATTTAATTTTCTTATAGATAAATTTTATGATGTGATTTTATGAAAAATACAAATTATTTTCCAAACGAGGTCTTATTTCCAAAGAAAAAAAGGGTATTTCTATCAAGAATTACTTGATTATTTTATTTGAGTATTTTTATCTATTTCAACGCCTTAGTTCGAATATTATGATTAATTGAGATTCATATTTTATTATATAATCTACCATATTTTATTAAATAGTTTATGAATAGTTTGACTGTGTATGTGGTATATTGGTACCATTCATTATATTACTCAAAAAGATTAATAGTTATGTTAATTGATTAGGGAAAATTATTTAAATTTCTTATGTATATGTTGTTTATGTTTTCACCATTCATACAAGGAATGAATTAGAATTAACAAGTGATATAGGGGACCTCTATTTCCCTTATATTCATTGTTATGTCTCATGAGACCAAAAAGGTATGGACTTGGTTAATGCCTTTCCCATTTAGTTTAAAATATGGATTTTGCCTAGGCATTTACCATTTATTTTCAAAAGTCTTAGATGAGGCCTCGATAGTATGTTTCATAGGTACATCATTATGTGTTCCGTAATTATGATATTGGTAATTAATAATCCTAATGATTATTCGACTAGTAGAATATCAATGGTTAACTATCATTCTAATATCATTATTTATTTGGGATTATTTAATGAAATTTTATTCCAAACATATTATGCTCAATATTAATGTAATGTGTTTTTAGTTATTCACCTTGCCTTATTGTGTTGGAGTTGGTGGTATAGAACCAACTACCTTGTACTTTATTCATTAAATAAAAGCCTTATCACATATTGATTGTTCTTCTGCATGACAATTCATGTGATAATGTCCTAAGGACAGTTGTTGCATTAATGGGTCATAGCGGATCCCTGTTATGATGAGAACTCGGAAGTTCCATAAAACAGTTCTTGAATATATGTTCTATGGCCGGATGATATTATTTAGGGGACACAAATAATACAGGTCATTAAGGATGAGGACTCATAAAACTTTGAGGCACCTTCTCATGGCGTGATCCCTTGGTAATATCTAGGAGGATATTATGAGAACAAGACCCGCCAGTAGAAAATTCACATTTCATAGTGTCATTGGATGTTCCTATCTACGGACGTGTGTATTGGTCCTTAGAAATTATGATTATTATTAATGGGTATTAAAACTCGTGCACTTAGATGTATTGACGAAAACTGTGACGACACACTGTTCGTAGTGAGGTAGGATACGTTGGGTGCGTCACGAGTAATACCGTATTAATAGATAATGCGATAAAGGATTTGTCACTTCTGTTCCATTACAGATGTAGAAATCTCAGGCCCTTTGATGGAATTGATATAGCCTAAATAAATCCATGGCCATGGTAAGGTATGGGTGAGTTTAATTCCGAGAAGTCAAATATAGAATAATCGATCACATGGGTTGATGGCACTAGCATGCAACCCGCATGATTAGAGATATCGATACAAAGGGATTATATTACACGGTAACTGTTCGTAGGAGGTGACACATCATAGCGGCGTTAACTTCTTTCTCTATGGGTGCCTTGGCGTGTTGCTAGATGCTAACCTTGGACTTTAGGCAGGCTCTGCCTAATGCCACTGAGAAAGAGGCCTAGAGGGTCACACACTAAGTGTGTCCATGTAACTCAGTTAAATATTAATTTAACAAGTTTAAAAAATATTATTCCCGACTGTGGTTTAATAATTATTTAAGGATTCCTGATCGCATTTATTTCGACACTGGTTATTCGAGAGGATATATTGTGGGAAAAATAATATATATATATATATATATATATTAGTGAGTAATTCAGTTACATTTATTTAATAAATAAATAGCCATTACTCAAGGTCTAATAAATATGGTGGAGGAAATAAATAAAATGAAAAATAAAAGTACAAGCCGTGTATATTTATATACACGCTGTGTAGTTTGTTTTTCGGGATTCGTGAAAAAATATTGTTTATTTAATTAAATGATATTAAATATAATACGTTAGTCGCATGTCAAGTAATAATGATGGTCAAATGTCATTATAAAGACATGGGGTATTACTAAGAATTAAATGAAATGATTAAATTCTTTCAGGTAATTAATGTATTTTATTATTCTAAGTATTATAATACTAATTACATTATTCTCATTGAGTCAGAGCCATTGTTGTGCACAACATATTGGGAAATACTCCCAAGTCAAGAGAGAATTCTCTTTCCACCAAGAATTCCCTCAAGTTACGAGAGCGAGATCCTCCACCGGATCAAGGCGGTTGAAGGCGGACATCGCAAGAGAAGGCTCTTCCGCGCTAGCACCTGGAGATACCTTCGGCGACGTCCAGAGATACGTGGAGCACGTGTGGATCACCGCTAGAGGAATCCTGTACTTGGATTCTACAAAGCAACGACGGATCACAGGATCATGACAGGAGACATCGACCAAGATAGAATTTCACCAAGGTAATTCTAGTGAATTGATTAAATTAGTTATAACCAATATATGATGATCCTATCTTTAGGGTTCTGGGATTCCCTCTTAAGGTTTTTGTTCTTCGTTCTATTCCAAAGATTCAGCGTTTTAAATCGTGACGGATCTCAGATTGAACGTTGCTTAATGTTAAAATTAAAGTTGGGAAAGCCCACCAACACGCTTCCGCTGCGCCCAGAACCTACAAGTGGTATCAGAGCGGTCATATCGTTGGTTATAATTATTTAGTTTTTTCGTTTCTGATTTGGTAATTTAATAATTTAGTTATTTCAATTCATGTTTAATCGTTCTGGAAATCTGAATCTCGAGATCTATTCCTCCTCCCTTGTTTCTCATTCACCTCACAGAAACGAATTTCTCTTTTAATTTTGATTAAAATAAAATAGAGGAACCCATCCAGAGGAGCCAAACGTTTCTGGCCATACAACACCAGAATACACGACGTGTATTCGGAAATACATGTCATGTTGTCTAGGTTCAATGCATTGACTGATCCGCCAAATCAGGCTGTGTATTGGATTCTTTATAAAGAATTTAAGACACCGTGTATTGACCAGAAACCGGTGGCACACGGTTTCCAAATTACATGCCATGTGGTCCAATGAACATGACGTGTAGTCCCTTCGGGTTAGGATTGGGCCGTGTACCCCGTACATGGCTTTCCCGGCTGGAAACCATGTAACGCGGAAACTACACGGCATGTGTCCCACAGAACACATCGTGTACTCTGAAAATTTCCAAAGTACATAAACACGCCATGTCCCCGGGTGTGTACTTCGGATAGACGATGAAGAAAAGTACACGCCGTGTAGTCGGAACTACACGCCGTGTACTCACCCAAATTACGCAGATTTATTAAAACTTATTATTATATTATACAAACCCTTGAGACGTGTACCATGGTTCAGGCATAAATCTGAGGCACAACACGTGATAGGTTTTTTATATATATGTTTTTAATTTAACATTTGCGTAATAAATGGGAATTCACTGAGTTTCTTCAAAGGTACAAGTTACGTACTAGGATAATTTTAAATGAATTTATTTGTTTAAAATTATGATGGATGAGAATCTCAAGGAAATTCAGAAAAAGGATTTAAGATAAAAGGATTGATTAATTAAAGATAATTAATTTATTCCAGCATGATTTATCTTAAACAAGAACGATTAAAGAATTGAATTCTAGTTTTATTTATGCGTAAATATTGTTGCATGTATGGACGATCATGAGCTAGACCGAGACCTTTTTATGTGAATGGTTTCTTTTAATTTATTTATTTAAATTAAATTTGTTGGTCTGCGAGCCATCTCCTCATTAATATGTAGGGCCTGCGCGCCCAAGGATTCTTTTATGTAAAAACCCCTTTTACCCCTCACCTGCATGTGAGATAAATGCATATGTAATGGATGGAGCTCCCAAGCTAGTGGAGGTGGCTCAAGTAAGGATCCAAGGTGAAACCAATCCAAGGAGATACAAAGGTGGACAGGTGGAAAGATGTAAACATGAAACAGAAAGGTTCAAGGTGTTTCTCCCCTAGGTCTTGGGTTAATTTATCAATCGCTAGATAAAATAACCAATAGAAAAGCTCATGATAATATCATTTATTTTATTTATATGAGTTGCATGGTTTATTTATTGTGGGTGTGTTTTCACGATCACACAATTAATGAATTAAACGATCAGTCATGATGGAAGTAAAATAAAACCGGCTTATACATGAATATTATCTTTGAAATGGTTAATCACTTTAGTAAATCCCACTTAATATTGACAAGAATGTAATAAAAGATAATAAAATGGCAATTTACGTATAAGGGTAAAATCCATCAAAATAAATATTAAGTCGGTATAGCCTTCCATAATCTTGGTTAGAATCGAACCATAGTTCAAAGTGCTTGACCAACCCTAGTTGGGGTACTTTCAATTATCAGGGAATTCTAATTCATGGTTTTGGGTTGACATGACTTGGTTCGCATCAAGGGTTGACTTCCATGGTAGGACTTGGTGTGACCAAGAGGAAAAGGTTTAGGAAATCCAAAATAAAAGGATTTCAGGATTGGGGAGTCCACTCAGCGGATCAAAGAGCTGTGAGTTAATGCAGTTGGAATTTGGAATGCCTACCTAAAACCCTTCAAGTTGCTTGACCAACCATAGTTGGGGTAATATGAAGGGAAATATAGATCCTTGCCACTAGAATATTCAGGCAACAGAATATTCTGTAATCAATTGTGAGGTCTATTGGATTTCGATAAAATAGTGGGAGACTAATAAGTATTAATTTATTTATTTTTCTCTGTTTTTGTAATAAAGTACTAAACCTTTGCTTGTCTTAATTTGTAGAAACGACAAGAAAATGACTTCAAACATATCATTGCGCACCATACTCGAGAAGGAAAACCTTCTCACCGGCACCAATTTCCAAGAGTGGTAGAGGCGTTTACGCGTCGTCCTTCGCCACGAAAGGAAATTGTATGTGTTGGAAGAGCCAATTCCAGTTGCTCCTAGGAAAGAGGCTAGTGATGAGGAATTATCTCTCTATATGAAACACATGGACGATGCCACAGATGTCCAGTGCTTCATGCTATCGGCCATGTCTAATGAGCTCTTGAAGTAACATGAAAATATGGATGCGTATAGCATGATGTCTCACCTTAAAGATATCTACCAAGAGAAGGTGAGACATGAGAGGTATGAGATCTCAAATGCTTTGTTTACCACAAATCATGGAGAGTCTACGCCAGTTGGGCCACATGTAGTCAATCTTATTGGCTACATTGAACACCTGGACATCTTAGGGATTATATTCCCTGATGAGTTGCGTAAAGATCTCATCCTATCATCACTGCCCAAGACCTTCTCTAGCTTTATTGTCAACTATAACATGATAGGCAACGAGAAGAGTCTATCGGAGCTTCTGACCTTGATTCACCAGGTAGACAAGGACATGGGGTGCGAAAAACCCGCAGTCCTTATGGTTAACGAGAAAAGGAAGGAAAAGGCAAAGGGGGCAAAGACTTATAAACAGTCTGAAGCCCCCGAGAACCGTCCCTACAAGAAGGGAAAGATCCAGAGGCAGGGCAAGGAATGGGAGGCGGTGTGTTTTGCATGTGGCAAGCAGGGCCACTGGAAGAGGAACTGCACCCAGAAGCATGGGGACGCTAAAGGTGCGTTCATTATCGAGTGCAATCTTTCTATTTCTACGCATTGGGTATTTGATATAGATTGTGGGGATCACATATATATTCAAATGCAGGAACCAAGTAGATTTAGAAAGATCTCCAGAGGAGAGGTGGATCTTCGAGCTGCCAATGGTGCAAGGCTGGCTGTGTTGGCTATTGGGGACTAGCACCTCTCATTACCGACTGGGATGATTTTGGTTTTACATAACTATTATTTTGTGCCCAGTGTTACCAAGAACATAATTTCTGTATCTTGTTTGGATATGGATGGATTTGTTTTCAAGTTTGGAAATAAGGGTTGTCTCTTTTATAAGAACAACGTAAGTTATGGTATGGCACATATGAATAATGGTTTGTATGTATTAAATTACGAAAACCAAGTATTGGCAATCGATAACGAAACAAACTCACATGACTCATACATCACCCAATTATGGCATCACCGCCTTGGTAATGTGAATGAGAAGCGCTTGACAAAGCTCTGCCAAGATGGCTATTTAGACTCTACTGTGCTAAAACCACTCGATACATGTCACGCTTGTTTACAAAGAAAAATGACCAAAATGCCTTTTGGAGGACAAGTTGAAAGGGCCACAGAGCTTCCAGGATTGGTACACATGGATGTGTGCAGACCATTTCCAGTAGAAGCTAGAGGTGGATATTCTTACTTCATTACTTTTACTGATGATTTGAGTAGATACGGCTATGTCTACTTAATGAGGTATAATTCAGTGTCCTTATAGAAATTTAAGGAATTCAAGAATGAAGTATAGAACCAACTTGGTAAGAAGATAAAGAAACTTCGATTGGATCGAGGTGGAGAATATCTGAACCAAGAGTTCATCGAACTTCAACGGGAGTCTGGGATTCTATCTTAGCTCACTCCTCCTTATACACCACAGTGGAATGGTGTTAGCGAAAAGAGGAACCGCACCTTGTTGGACATGGTGAGGTCGATGATGAGTCATGTGGATCTTCCATTATCATTTTGGTGATATACATTACAAACTGCAGCATACACATTAAACCGAGTACCAACTAAGGTGAAAAATGGAATTCCAACCGAGTTATGGAATGGAAGGAAACCCACCATTTCTCACACACGTGTATAGGGATACGAAGCATTTGTTAAGGCCTTCTCAGGAAAAAAACTAGCACCCCAGGGCACGAAGTGTATCTTTATAGGATATCCCAAGGAAACGAAAGGATATAACCTATATAACCCTCAAGACAAGAAAGTGACTATCACCAGACAAGCCGTCTTTATTAAGAGGGAGCACATCCTCAAGAAGGATAGTGGGAGAAAGACTGACTTCGATGAATTTGATGCTCATGATACACAAGAGTTGGGAAAGGAACAAGTTCCACAGTTCCCCGTGGAAGAGGATCCAGAAACACAAGTAATGCGTAGGTGCTCGAGAGAGGTAAGGGAACCAGAGAGATTTGGTTTCCTAGTCATCGAGGTTGTGAATCATTGTTGTTGGAAAATGATGAACCTCTCTCCTACAAGGAAGTGGTAGAAAGATAAGAAGCTGCAAGATGGATAAAAGCTATGAATTCTGAGATGGATTCCATGTATCAGAACCAAGTTTGGGTGCTAGTCAATGAGCCAGTTGATGTAAAGACTGTTGGATGCAAATGGATATTCAAGAGAAAGCTGGACATGGAAGGTCACATTATCACCTATAAAGTAAGGCTAGTGGATAAAGGATTCAGAAAACGTCAAGGAATTGACTATGATGAAACCTTCTTTCTAGTTTCCATGTTTAAATCCATAAGAATCATACTTTCCATAGCAGCATACCATGACTACAAGATTTGGCAGAGGGATGTCAAAACAACATTCCTTAAGGGTAACCTTCAGGAAGACGTCTATATGACACAACTAGACAGGTTTGTGACACCAGTTGAAGCCAAATGGGTTTGCAAGTTTCAGAAATCCATTTATGGATTGAAGCAAGCATCCATGTCATAGAACATTCGATTTGATTAAGCCATAAAGGAATTTGGTTTCATTAAGAACGAATGTGAGCCATGTGTTGATAAGTGGTTTAACGGGAATGCAGTCGTCATCCTAGTGGTATATGTTGATGACATATTACTTACTAGAAACGATGTACCAGGCTTACAGTTAGTTACGGACTGGTTGAGCAACTATTTCTCCATGAAGGACTTAGGAGAAGCAGCTTACATTCTAGGGATCAAGATCATTTGTGATAGATCCTAGAGGCTTCTTGGACTAAGTCAGGGTACATACATTGACCAAATAACAAAGAGATTTATTATGGAACAATCCAAGAGGGGATTGGTTCCAATGAAACATGGATTACAAATTTCTATGGAAATGTGTCCTCAGACACAACAAGATAAAGATAGAATGAGTAAGATCCCATATGCTTTGACTATAAGATCCATCATGTATGCCTTTTTATGTACCGGTCTTGATGTTGCCTATGCACTGAGCATGGTAGGAAGATATAAAGCAGATCTATGAAAACAACATTGGACTGCTATTAAGACTATCCTTAAGTATCTGAGAAGAACTAAGGATATGTTCCTGGTGTATGGAGGAGATGAGGCACTTATCATCAGAGTGTATGCTGATGCTGGTTTTCAAACAGATCAGAATGATCTGAAGTCGCAATCTGGATATGTTTTCTGTCTCAATGCAGGAGCTGTGAGATGGAAGAGTTCAAAGTAGCCAGTTGTCGTCGATTCTACAGCGGAGTCCGAGTATATAACAGCTTCTGATGCAGCCAAGGAAGCCATCAGGATTCGGAACTTTTTCCAGGAGCTTGATGTGGTGCCTAGTTGTAAAGATCCCATTACATTGTATTGTGATAATACTGTAGTTGTGGCTCTTGCAAAAGAACCAAGGTCACATCAACGGACAAAGAACATACTCCAGAAGTATCTCCTCTTGAGGGATTTCTATCAAAGGGGTGAAGTTTCATTGAGAAGAGTTTTCACAGAAGAGAACGTGGTGGACCCCACGACTAAAGGCCTATCTCAGAAGAAGCATGAAGATCATGTGAGAGCTAGCAGGTTAAAGGTTGTTAGCAGTTGGCTCTAGTCCAAGTGGGAGTCTGTTGGAGTTGGTGGTCTAGAACCAACTACTTTGTACATTATTCATTAAATAAAATCCTTATCACATCTTGATTGTTCTTCTGCATGACAATTCATGTGATAATTTCCTAAGGACACCTGTTGCATTAATGGGTCATAGCAGATCCCTGCTATGATGAGAACCTGGAAGTTCCATAACACTGTTCTTGAATATATGTTCTATGGCCGAATGATATTATTTAAGGGACACAAATAATATAGGTCATTAGGGGTGAGGACTCATAAAACATTGTGGCACCTTCTCATGGTGTGCGCCCTTGGTAATATCCAGGAGGATATTATGAGAACAAGACCCTCCAGTAGAAAATCCACATTTCATAGTGTCATTGGATGCTCCTAACTGCGGACTTGTGTATTGGTCCTTAGAATTTAAGATTATTATTAATGGGTATTACAACTCGCGCAACTAGATGTACTGACGAAAACTGTGACGACACACTATTCGTAGCGAGGTAGCATATGTTGGGTGCGTCACGAGTAATACCACATTAATAGATAATACGAGAAAGGATTTGTCCCTTCTGTTCCATAACGGAAGTAGATATCTCAGGCCCTTTGATGGAATTGATATAGCCTAAATAAATCCATGTCCATGGTAAGGTATGGGTGAGTTCAATTACGGAATGTCAAAGAAAGAATAATCGAGAACATGGGTTGATGGAACTAGCATGCATCCTGCTTGATTATAGATATCGAGACAAAGAGATTATATTACACGGTAAGCGTTAATAGGAGGTGACACGTCATTGCGGCGTTAACTTCTTTCTCTATGGGTGCCTTGGCATGTTTCTAGACACTAACCTTGGACTTTAGGCATCCCCCGCCTAATGCCACTGAGAAAGAGGCCTAGAGGATCACACACTCAGTGTGTCCATGTATCTTAGTTAAATATTAATTTATCAAGTTAAATAAATATTATTCCCGACTATGGTTTAATAATTATTTAAGGATTCATGATCGCATTTATTTTGACACTGCTTATTCGAGAGGATATATTGTAGGAGATATAATATATATATATATATTTATTTATTTATTAGCATGTAATGTAGTTACATTTATTTAAAAAAATAAATATCCATTACTCAAGGTCTAATAAATATGGTGGAGGAAATAAATAAAATGAAAAATAAAAGTACAAGCTGTGTATACTTATATACATACCGTGTAGTTTGTATTTCGGGATTTGTGAAAAAATGTTATTTATTTAACTAAATGTTATTAAATGTAATACGTTAGGCACATGTCATGTAATAATGATAGTCAACTATCATTATTAAGACATGGGGTATTATTAAGAATTAAATGAAATGACTAAATGCTTTCGGGAAATTAATTCATTTTATTATTCGAAGTATTATATTCCTAATTACATTATTCTCATTGAGTCAGGGCCATTTTTATGCACAACGGATTGGGAAATAATCTCAAGACAAGAGAGAATTCCCTTTCCACCAATAATGCCCTCATGTTACGAGAGCGAGATCCTCCACCGGATCAAGGCGGTTGAAGGCATACATCGCAAGGGAAGGCTCTTCTGTGCTAGCACCCGAAGATCCCTTTGGTGACGTCCAAAGATACGTGGAGCACGTGTGGATCACCGCTAGAGTAATCCTATACTTGGATTATACGATGCAACGATAGATCACAAGATCATGACCGGAGAGATCAACAAAGAAAGAATTTAACCCAGGTAATACTTGTGAATTAATTAAATTAATTATATCCAACAAATGATGATCCTATCTCTATGGTTCTGAGATTCCCTCTTAAATTTTTCATTCTTCGTTCTAGTTCGAAGATTCGGCGTTTTAAATCATTATGCATCTCGGATTGAACATTGCTTTACGTTAAAATTAAAGTTGGTAAATCCCACCAACGCACTTCCGCTATGCCCGGAACCTACATATTGTTCATGTTTATTTTAGCTTCCTCTGTATTTTTCACCCTTACTAAGAATCTGATCTCACCCCTTTCTTATTCTTTATTTTTCCCAAGAAGAGAAGATGTATATTATTAATGACTTTCATAGATGATCTAAGGGTTTTAGGTGTTTCCAATAGAGTAACTATGTTGTATTTCATTTCAAGTTGTAATTTAAAACTTTTGTTTATATCTAGTTTTCCAAAAGTTACTAAACTATTAGGTCCTTTGGGATGTGATCACTTGTTCATAGTACCAATGAAATACAATACATCTTTAGATTTATGCAATTGGTGTTGGGGTTTTTATAGGTTATGAGTGTTTGAACTTCCAGATGTGGTGTTTATGGATTTCTTCTAAGTACCGATGAATATTCCAGGGCGTACAGTAAATTACAAAAGGATGGAAAGGTAGATAGGATGCTAAAAATAGGTATAGTGGTCTATTCACATTATGAATCATATTAATGACATGAATGTGTTTCATAGGGTGAGGCCTAGTGGATATAGGATGTAAAAATTGGGTGATTACCCTAAGGAATTCATGACCTGTATCTGGTTCACGCCATGAATGAAGTTCACATCGTGAATCTATTTCACATAAGGAAAAACATTGGGGTTTCCACTTAAAAATAGTAATAGTGGTATTAACCCAATTTCTTCCTTGAGAAACATGAGGGAATTCATGAGAGGATCTTAGGCAATGTTCCTCTCCCTCTTTAAATTCTTCACCAATCAAGGAGATATTTGTTGTGATTCGACGACATCGAAAAGTAAGATCGTACTACTCCATACTTCAAAACTTCTTCACTTCAATCATTCTTGATTTTGGGAGTTTACGTTAAGGTATATTTGTTAGTTCCACTAGATCATGATCGAATTGAACGTTTTGAATGGGTTTTTTAGCATTTCCTAGGAAGGGGACAACCTCAGAGGTCGTCTTTACTTTTCTATATGTCATTACATCAAGGTACATTTCCATTGTCTGTTTATAAATATTTAATGCTATAAAATATATTTTTTGAGTGGATTTTTGATTTTGTTGTTAGGGGTTTCCCAATAATTTTCATGGAGGTATCCAGTAGGCCTTCTACATGTGGTTTCTTGGATTTATTAGTGAGTGATAACTGTATGGTGAGATATATCATATTATTACTTTTTGGTTTCCTTTTTATATTAAAATTTCTAATGATTTACCTGGTGTTGTTGTACTATAAATGATCTTTCTAGTGATAGGTATGATCTTGGAAGCCATTGTGGCTTGTCTTAGACAACAACAAGCTTGGATAGAGTTGTAGAGGGCTATTTATAAATGGTTTAAAACTTCCTAATGGTATGTGGGATATTGTAACTATCATTTAGTATTTATAATGTGTTGTTGTATTATATTGACTCTTGGGCTCTCCCTTTATAAAGAACCCCTTCTTAAACATTTTAATGAATATTTTAATTAAAGGAATTGGGTAGGTTGTACTTGATGAATTATATGGGTTACTAAAAACCTCAATACACTACCTTCATCCCATGAATTAAGGATATGACTGTGGATAAGGATCCCCAATGGGATGACTTTGTTTATTCAATTTTAGGACAAAAAGATGGATTCATTTCTTGTATACTAACTTAGAGGACACCATTGGGGGATGCATCTGTTTACCCAAGGACCTTGAAAATATTGAGTCGAATGCCTCTCCATCATTTTGATCTAGGGGACCCAATGGGTGCCCAATTCTTGATATACACTAATCTAGTGTATTATTGGTTTTGGTAGAGATGGTATAGGATGTAATTTTAGAAACCATACCAAACTAGTAATCTGTGAGGCTGTGGAAGTTGTGGTGGTTAGTTCTTTCACCAAACTCAGTATTTTATTTATGAATCCACTTGTCTACTATTGATTCAGTGATGATTATCATAGATTTTTCCTGAATTTTTTCTGATGAGCCAGACATGATGTTACATTTCTATTTATATTTATAGATGTACTTCAATAGATCTGAATTTTGAGACTTTTTATTTTACTTTATTGGGATTCCAAGATATGTTTCCTAAGATCCCTATTAGAATACTTTTTGGGTTGTTATATTATTATTGGTTATGATATTCAGGAATAGAATCCCTACGATTTTAATATTCAGGCATGGAATCCCTATGATTATCATTCATAGGCATGGTGTCACTGTGATTATGATAATTAGTCGTGGAATCATTATTTACTGTGATACTTGAGAGATGTGTATGAATGTCCTCTCTAAAATCGATTACATGATCTTGGTGTTTGTTATGGTGCTCCTCATGATTGATTTGACATATACTCGATGGACGATTACACTCTCCTTGAGTGAAGCATAGGATGCACCCCTAGGGTCTGGTGGATGCACCATTACTACATCTCCCAAATGTACTTACTATGGATTGGGTTTTTGGGAGATATATTTTAATGGATATAGAGGATGATCTTGGATTTGAAGAGAATTCCACGGAGATCACCTAATGTTTATCCCCCTTATGGTTCATTCAAGATCCAACATCGTGATCACAATGGATTAGGATATAAGGTATATATAAGAAACTATATTTACATAGATTGAGTGGTATGGAACATAGCTCATAGACCATTTTCAATATGTCCTATTATTAATAGAAACCCTTCATTATAGTGACTCGTGGTGAGTATGGATGAACCTAGGTCTAGGACATGTATCCCCTTGTGGTGATGTAGCTTTCCTAGATATATTTATGGTACTAGACAAAGAAGTTACCATTGATCAATATTTTGTATCTAAGGAATGAATTAATTATATATGGCTTGAGGGGTTTGACATCCATCTTAATGCCCTTTTTATAGGATGTTCAGATGATCGGGACTACGAACCCAAGGATCAGATATTGTCCATTTCTGATAATTTTCACCTTACTCATGTATATACATATTTATGTATATATATATATATATATTTATTTATTTGAATAAACACACAGACACATGATTGAACATTGTCAATCGATAGGGATCAATGAAGCAGAGATCAGCTACAGTTTATTTTATTTATGTTCTTGTTTGTATTTATTGGTTTAGTTTTATTATTATTGTTATCATGATGAGAAGATCACATATACAAACACTTTATATTATTGGATATGAATGGGACCACATTGGTGGTTCCATGCTAGGTTTTTTACTCATAAAATACTTGGACTACCATTTTACTAGGGCAACTGAGCAGAAGTTCACTTGGTTGTAGAAATAGGTAGGGTTAAGTCCTAAGACTAATTAAGAATGATGAATCCTATACGTATGCGGAAATCATTTATATAGTATCACTTAGGGATAGAAGTATATCCTTGTACAGTTATTTCTATTCTATTTATGTACTCATGTATGTTTTCTAACCAATGGGAGATCATATTTGTTTGTATGGCATGGTTTTTTGAGCTTTTAATATATTCCATTTATTATTACACCATTATTTCGAGTTTATTTACCTCTTCCACAATCTTTTTATTACTAATATGGATAATATCTGGTAATTATGACAATTGTTTACTCTAATACAAGGATATAGTCTCCCCACAGCCACACCTATAAACCCTTGCTGCTAGTCGGAAACCTCTAGTGTATGGGGAGGTGTGCTTGATGCCTTGTGGTGAACTGTATTGGAGAACCAGTTTAGTGGAATTTGGGTTATGATGTTATAGATTGGAATAATGATAATAATTTTCTAATCAAATAATTAATAGGTTATTAAAATTTTCATATCATAACATTAGTGATATCATAAAACTAATATGCGTACATTAATCCAATCCTCATAAGTATCCACCTAAGGTGGTGGTGAAAAGAAAAATTAAAATCAATCATTCCTAGAGGAGGTAGTACACACATGTGCATAGTTAAAGATTTCGTTTTCCATAGAATAATAGAAAGTAGAAATATGAGTTATTGTTTTAGATTCATAAAAAGGATATAAATATCATAAATATATATTAACTTCAACTTTTAGACCATCCTTGCAAGGTGGTGAAGGAAAATGAAACATGTTGCATCATGGAGGTGGTAGTCTACACAACACATGAATTAGAGTTTCATTTTTCATAAAAGAAAAGTTAAATGTTTTTTAACGATCATTCCCATAATATAATAAAATTAGGTATATAAAAAATACTGATGTCATTACATAGGTATTTGAAATTATATTTGTAAAATAATAATATAAAATAAATAAGATAAGTAAAAATTATTATTCACATTGAGAACTTCAAGATTTTCATTGAAGATCCATTGGAAATTCATGGAACATGATAATATATTTTGACCAGAAGTTGAAGATAATAATTGTATTATATGGGAAGGAAATAGGGTTGGTTTTTTGGAGGAAAATGAATATTTATGAGTTCTTTTAAGGGGTGTTCATAGTCCCCTTTTATAAGGGGTGAGAAAGACATTTTTTTGTAAATATATTAACTTTATATAAATGGAGAACAAGTTAAACATGTAGAGTGGATCTAGAGTTGAGAACTAATGGATTGCGGTAGAGATATGGTCGATAAAAATATTTTAAATTATATTAGTTACATTTCGTTTTCATGTTTCCAATCCTTTACCCCTTTCATTATTACTTTGATCATTTTAACTTTAACTTCGATAACTTGTTTTTACATAAGGTAACTTAATCATTATGCCAAAAAATAATGTGTTTATAATTAGATAATTTAGATAAAATAATTTTAAATTTTAAATAAATATCATTTCATCCAATTTTTAAAATAATAAATATTAATTTTAACACAAAAATATATAAAGTATTAATTTTATTTGAGAAAATATTACATATATTTAAAATTATAAAATATGGGATTGTAAATTAAAACCAATATTTTTAAAATAAAAATTCACACATAAAATTAACATATTGTCTTAGAAAAATGTTTTATTAATTTTGAATTTATACTTAAATACTAATAATTTCATAAAATCCATGTTATTTGTAAAAATGGTATTTTTCATAATCCACCTAATTTTTTTTAGAGAAATCACAAAAATTCATCTTAAGAGTATATTGCTATGATTAATCAAAAAATTATTCTACTTTTTTCAAATTATATTTCTAAATTTGAGAATTTAATATTTTAATAAAATGAAAAAATATAGTGTAAAATTATTCATATTGAAAGATAGATTTTGAAAATGTTAACTGTTCTTTATACTTATTAAATATCAATTTCTTATTAATTTATTGGTAAACTATTATTCCTATTATCAACCTATTTTTTATTATTTAACCATAATATAATTTTTTTCTTTGAATAAAACTCAAATTTTAGAAAAATATATTTTTATACATAAAATAACGTTTTTGTTGTCTTAGATATATTGTTTGAATTTTATTATTATTGAAATTAGAATTTATTTTTCTTATATCCATATTACATAATTTTGTTACTCTTATTCGCACCTTCTAATTGAATATCTTGGTTTGAATAGTCCAAACATATCTCAATATTATTTTAGTTTGGTGGTCCTTTTAACACGAACTAGACCCAACACAACCATTAATTTAATAGGAACTTATTGTGATCTACTTCCAAACCCCAAATGTGGTTCTAATGTGAAACTCTAAACATAAAGTGTATTATTCACCAAAAGTCACACCACCCAATTTCCAACATCCCCTATACTGAGATGATGCTCTCCCAAACACTCCCTCCCAACACACCATTGGGTCTTCAGATTATTTATCCTGAGGTTTGTAGTGGTCCCCACTATAAAGCTTTTATCTTAAAGAAAAATTCCAAACCATGGTACTTCCCACCATTGGAATGGCATACTTAATATCCACATTTAGTGATCCACTGACCTGCCAGAAAATTTTTAAATTATGATCCTAATGTGGTTCCAATCTCAAAGCTTGTGAAAAAACTCTAGTCAGTCCACCTATGATTGAATTTTCATGAAAATGATTTGTTTTATCCACTACTACACTATCACATAACCCAATCATTATGAATTTACCCCAAAAGGTATCATGAGACCATACCAGCACCCACATTGATGTTTGAACACAATTCTTAGTGTAATTCCATTATTGCATCATCAACCACCTTCTCTATTCATCATAATCTCACCCCAATCATTGACGATCCTCCAACCCAAATCACTCTTGGATCGCACTGAAACCACCCCAATCATGATGATAAGGCATATAATCCAACCACCACTAGAATAGAATCCTAAATTTTGTATTTAATAAGCAACTAGATCATATCAGATCCTCCTACATATAGGAATATTGATGCCACCTAAGTGTCTACCAGCCGATCTCATAACCTCCATGAGACTTTTGACACAATGGCGGTACACAATTGAATGACATGATTCCTCCCACTATAAGAGTATTGTTATCACCACTCCAACAAATCAACCACTAATATCTTTGGTGAATTATCTATACATTACCAAATGTGATGATTGGATGTTCCCATCCCACTCATACCTAAACATCAACAAGAAACACTAATTGAAACACAATCTCAATTCACTAGGAACATCATCCAAAATAGTTGATGGTTTACTCCATACAATATGGATTTACTTACACCACACCTTCATCACAGACCCATATGGGTCCCATAATCACAGCTCCCTAAAAACCCCTTTCAAGGGCTAAACCCCAAGGATACCATGTTTCCTCGCATCTCACCACTGCACTACCACCACATCACCACTTGGGACTATCAATAACCAAAATAATTCTCAATGAACTCATAAATTTACAATTCTGTGATCCTAAACTCAACGAGTTTCCATGCCTAAATAGTGTGTACCCACCAAATGACACTGGTACATTTCTTGAAAATCCATATCCATGCTCAATCTTCAACCTGAATGGAAAACTGATCCATTGAGAACACCCTCACAGGTCCTCAAACATGATATCACTCATTCTCACTTTAACCCAATAATGTATGTTCCCTTAGATCTTGATCACATACCTTGACTGAGAATCCCTTGAGTCACATCCCATATAACCCAATCTATCAATTTTATCCCATAGATGATGCTCCATTGTATGTTAGTAACATAATACTTCATATGGAATATCACTCATTACAAGGATAACTCCATTATCACCCACCACATAGGAATTTTTCCAAAACTATGAGCATCTAACCACGGTCACTCATGATATAGGAAATCACATCCTGAGAAACATAGGGCCATGTATCCTACTAATCCTGCACTCTAAACCCAACATCAATAGCATATATTCTTTAAGTGCTTCACATTCAGAAATCCCAAGGCACTTCACATGCTTTCAATCACCCACGCGAATGGATTAAGCATAAATCCACTAAGAATCTATATAGGAAAACACCATATATATTTTTGTTGAAACGTTCAGTGATGAAACCCCATTCTCAAGGAATCCCATGGCCATCCTTGGACCATTCATCATTCATTAAATGTTTGTGCCAACCCACCAAGGGTACCTATACATCCCTCACACAAGGGAATACATAGCCTCCAACAACTAACACCCTTCACCATGATCTAAATGACTTACCATTAGAAAATATATCATAGTATCATTGAGTATAATCCCACCATCATGTTCTACAGGAAATCACCATATATGTTGTTTAGACTTTAAAAAACATAACCCCGCCATAAAATCAAATAGAGAACACACACACACACACATGTTCTTTGAATCCTACATGCCAAATACAATGCAAGAACATATGACCCTTCCAATAGGACAATATCCAAAATCATAAACAAAATCTTCCATCAATGCATCATATTCAATAAACACATCTTCAATAATATAAAAAAACAAATAACACCAATAGTATAAAACAAGAAACTAGGAATTCCCACCATAATAGTGTTCATGACTAACTAGTTTGAGGTCCATAACATGCTTTGATAGGTTCCTAATAAAAATTTCTATCATATCCCCATTTAGTAAAAAATAAAATCCATATTTCCACTTTACGATTTTCCTTTTGAAATAAATTGTATGATACATAGTGAAACATGACCTCAAGCGCATCTATCCATACTCTATTTGTTTCCATATAGTGATGAGGGACAAATAAATATAGTGGAGTGTCCATTACAATTAATCAAAGTCATATAAAAATGATAAAATAACCAAAAAATACCTTAAATAATCAGAGTACATATAAATAAATAAAAGACATTTATATGTCAAAATGTAATGTTTCCATACTAACTCAAATTCATATAAAACATGCGCTGGTAACCCATTAGGATGGCCCCATATATAGAGTAAAAAAATAAAAAAAAATATGAAATCCAACACAAACACTATACTTAGGCCTCAACTAAAACAATACTCTAAATACCCTCAAGCTATACCAACCTGATCCATTACATGTCTTGTATAGAACCAGAAAGAACAAATAAGGTTTTCACATTCACTAGGGTTCTTGGGCAATGTGTGATAAATTTATCTTAGTTGGTTCACACCATGTCCCCTTAGTATACTTCATCATACACTTGTATTAATGATGAAATTAATCAATCCACACTCAAACTTTATATGTCATGTGCTAATGAGGCCACCATGAATCCCTACTCATCAGGTCACTATGTGATAATGATGCCACCATAGAACCAAATTATACCTTCTTTAACACCATAATAGAAATTAGTCATCGTTACTTTATTACATCACTCATATAACCTATCCCTTACATGAGGAATCATGTTAAGTCATTATCAAATTCTATACTACCACCAAAATGGTTAGGTTCAGGTCATGTGTCTGATCTCCAGACTCACCTTCTTACTCAAGGGTTTGCAATGACCAATACTCGACTACTATCATATCACTCATGGTAGGGTCTATACATCTGATTCCACATCACATCCAGACCCCATCTCAATCATGGTGGTCCCGTTATCCAATCCCATCACACCATATTCCATGATACAATCCCACTCATTGTTGTATAATCATTACCATCTCACTCATGATAGAGATTTTCTCTCCTGTCTCAATCAAGGAGATGCTAATGGTATCATGTTGCACTATCTAACTCAGGATTTGATGAAAATTCATACAAAATGAGGAATACATGTCCCTCATGATAGTCCATCAATCACAGTGTAACACATAGAGGGACAAGGATTCAGGACCCTCTCCCCTACTATGATCTCTCTCTTAACACATGGATAAACAATGAAACAACAAAAATTCCAAATCTCATTATAAAAATCATCAATTGATATTAGGGTTCTAGTCACCAGAGATCTAACACTCATCATGAACATGTCTTATCTCACCGATAAGGGTATCCAATGGGTCCTCCCAACTCTCCAAGGTCTCTATTCGTCATTAACATCTTGTTCCCATCACATGAAGGTGACCTCACAACCCATAGTCTCATCTCAATCCTAACCTCATCAGGAAGGGTTCAATTGCTCATCACCATTAGCCCTTCCACTTAGTGACCATCCCATGACATCCCTAACTAAACCCATTTTCATCCCGATGTCTAGATTTAAACAAAACCCAAGGACCACACCTTGGTCACATCTCATATCTTATAAGGGAGATCTATCTTCCCATAACTTGGAGGAAACCCCTCAATATCACACCCTATTTAGACCCAGATGAATTACCCCTCTCACAATGATTTTCAAGCCTCAAACAATCCTTTGTAGGGTGTCACTTTGCATGAATGAGATGCATAATCATCTCACTCATCATCCATCCATGATCTATTATTGAGTGTAAGGATGAAATAAAGTCAATCATCCATGAATCTTTGATATTATGGACATAGAGTAGTAGATCCCTACTATATTACAATGAATTAATGAATTTTTATCTATTGATATATGTTATTATGGTTCCTTCCTCGAGGTTTCTATAATTCCTCTAAATATGTACTCACTTATTTCAATGAAAACACCAAATATATGAACTAGTCACATTTCCCTAAAACTTATAATTAATGTTTTTTTTGAACATTGATGATTCCTCTAAAGATATGGGAATTCTTTTCTATTAGTATTTAGTGCATTACCAAAAGGTACTGGGACCTCTCTTATATTGATCTCCTCGTTGAGAAATAGATTATAGAAATCCTCAAACACACGATCAATATTTACATGGGAATTAATTACCATTTTAACCATTCCATCCCAAGGTTTAGGTAAAGATGAAATTGATAGTATAATCCACACTTCATCTATAAAAGTAACTTTCACCAACTCGGCCCAAATTTTTATCATGTTAAAACATTTCGCATGATCTACAATAGAACATCCTTCTAATATCCTAAATCTAAACAAATTAATTAGTAGGAATACATTTTTTAAGGCACTCATTTTTATACATATCTAGGAAGGACTCCAAATGTGAAGCTATGGTGTTCTTCTTAGGAATGTTAATGTTCAGATTCTATGTAAATACCATCCTCACATAGCCTAAATATTTATTATAAAACTTTAACTATTTTCCGCTCTCTATCTTGTTGTATTTATCACCCAATATAAGTTCAAGTTCCTTTAGGATGATATAGTCCTCTATCCATATCTTCTAAAAACAAAATTCTTCTATATTGAAATAAATATGCAAAACATTTACTTTAAACTTTTCAATATCTTTTGATGATACAAAAACCAACTGATATTAATTTGACTTTGAGGATGATGATAAAGGTACTTGAGTTGTCGAGTGTGTCTCAACTATGTACCATTTTATAAGACTTATTGGTGAAAGAGAAGCCTAAAAAATACTGATATAATCACTATATGGTAGAACCTTGAGTTCACCAAAAATTTATATCCACTGATAGTTCAGTGATTTGAAATTAAACTACCAGTTTTTCCCTTTATATCTTATAAAATAGAATTTTTATGTCATGTTACACCATAATCACTTCCAAAAAGAATGAAAATAAAACACACAAACATACATAGATATATTCCATGAATGGGAAAAAAAGGAACACTTTTTTAACATAGTGTAAATTTTCATTCTATGTCCATAGGTGTAAACTAAAAACTCTTTTATATAAGCAAAATTAAAATAATTAAAAACAATATAACTTAGTAAGGAGACATTAAATTTTTTAAATGTGTTATATTATATCAGTAATAGAAGGTTCAACTTAATTTTATAGGGGTGATTTTCTATTTAAGTAGGTAACACTAACCATTGATATTTTTGGTTTTCTATCTATTGACTTCACCTTTCAATAGTGGATTCCTTTTCATCAACCATGTACCCTAATACATTATTCACCACCACTAAACGATACATTGAACATCCCACCAAAATGACCTTTATAGGTTTATGGAGTTTTAGTAATCTTGTATGCATGTCGAGGGTTCCTATTACCACTATTCTTACAATCTGAAAGTGAACTTCTAGAGTATTAATATATAATGAGTGAAATTCTGGTGAATTGAAGAACAATTTTTTGTCCTAAAAAATATCCTGGAAAAAATATTTATATAATTAAAAAAAAACTAATTTGAGTTTGGATATGAATCTTATTACACATTAGAAGAAAAATTTAATGAATAAACTATTTTTTTTACAAATTAGATACGGTATTATATGTATTTAGAGAATATTCATAAAAAAGTATATAATTGTTTAAAAGAAATTATATAAAATTTTTATCCTACTTAGAATCATTTCATCGATTTTTCATTTAAAAAATATTATAATATCTAGAAGAATCATATGTTTAATAAAAATATATTTTCATTTATTAAAAGAATAAATTATTTTAAAAATAATATGAGATAAAAAAACATCTAAAATAAAATCCCCCCATAGATTGCAGTCCTTTGTATTCTTAATCAGTAACCATTTTATTCATATCTTTAAACTTGAACTTTGAATTATTCTTCTCCTTTTGAAATTAGGTATATTTTACAACATTTCTAATACATACATTTGGCATCACATACCAATCATAATTTAAGAATTTAATTTTTTAATATTTTATACGTTGTATGGTATCAACATTTGGTTTCTTGTGATATTTTAATTATTCATGACGATTTATCCTCTGATGGATATTGTAGACACAATTTTAGAAATTCCCTTTCTTCTTCTTCTTTGATGTATTTGGTGTGCTTAACTATTATCAACAACTTTTATTTTATTTTATTCCATAATTTTTACATTTATATTTATATACCATAATAGTGGATTGTGGTCATAAACCACCCATGTCCTACCTATCCATCCTCAATCTATTCAGAATAGAAGGTAAAGGTTTATAGAATTTATTCATATTATAGATGAAAAGCTATCAAAACCATTTTAGTAGTAATTTTAGAATGAAATATTTATAAATATATAGTTTAATATGTGAACATGTACTCACAATGTCATATATGTAACCAATAATATTGAGAACATGGGTGGAGACTAAAGTTCCATTGACTTTTTTACTTTGAATAAGAGCCTAAGAAACATCAAACATTCCATTCCCTCCTTAATATAGATAGCGCTTCTTTAGATTATTTGCAATATTTTAAGTATTCATATTATTATATTCTTTTTGAAACATATAATCCATGTTTAAAATCAAAAGATTTGAAACCTCCATAGAGTCTTTTAGATTTATATTATATTCATCCAACTCTTTTTGTGGAATATCTTACCCAATGGGTTTCTTCGGTAGTTAAAGCTCCAATAAAAAGATTTTTCCTTTTTCTTGAGAATGATTCTCAAGTTTCTAAACCATTTCAGAAAGTTTCTTCTATTAAACTTTTCCTTGTCTAGGTTGTATCTTAGTAACAAGGTAAATGATTTTCCATTATCTATAACAAAAATATTTTATCAGAGGAATATTTTTGTCTTATATTTCTTCATTAATGAATTTTAATGATAGTTCTCCCACTAACATTGATGATCTGATGCATCATATTCTTTTAGTGAGTCAAGATCCATATTTTTATATGTAATGAGTCTAATTGTGTGTTCCTCTCATCACATAATTATTTAGGTAGGAAATCATCATAATCACAACAATTATGATTTTTATATATTTAAAAAGATAAAATTTAATCCAAATTCATCAAATATATAAACTCAACACCATTCCACTAATATCCTCTTAAAGGGTATCCTAGACATGTTTCACCCAAAGGAAACATAAAAAATAGGTTGATAAAAGACAACCTAGGGGAACCCTTATATAGAAGAACCTACCCAAGGATGATCTAATGTCACTGATTACCTTTACTCACACAATATAATCTAGTGGAACCATATTATTGCAGAACCTACCTAGTTGGATGATAAAGGTCTGGAAATGTGATGATTTTGAAGGAATATAAAACTTAGTATTAAAGGTGTTTTCTTTTAATGTCTCAAAAATTTAATATAATCCCGGTTAGTATTAAATCCATAATCATTAAATCTCATTGAATCATTGTCTTATCATATTTTATTCATTTTTGTATGATGGATTCTAAGGATTTAGTTTTAGAATCCATATCTCAACTACCAAATTAATATGTTCTGAAAGCATTAACATGTAACCATTTAACAACCCACAGGTTTTGGTTTGTTACACAAAAATAGAATCAAGTTATATTCCTAAGTATAAAATTTCATCATAAAAAAGGCACATGGACTTTTCATGTAAAGGCAGGGAGTTATATGAGATTGATAAACTCTATTAGACTAAGCCTATAGTTACAGATAGCTAACCCCTTTACTTTTTTGACAAGGCAAAAGCCTCTAGGCTAGTGGGTAGTCTGACCCAAAGTCCCCCACTAGATGAGAATTTACTTAATTGATAATTCAATTCATGTTATTTCAAATACCTAATATGCCTAAACAACATTAAATAACCATATTAAAGATCATAAATTTTAAAAAACTGAGGTGAAGGTAGAAAAAGGTAAATATTATGGATTTATAATAAGAATTTAATGTTGGGATCTACTTCAAATAAGTATTTTATCACATACATTTTTCATACACAGTATTCATAATGTAAAAAAATTATATTTATATGAATAAAGAAAGAAAGAACTCTTAAATGAATGAAAAATTCATAAATTTAAACATGATTTCTTTTTAAAAATCTAATAAATTTAAACATGAGAATAATTTATGAATATTTCATAAATTAAAAGCTTCCTATAAAACATTTATAATTAAGCTAAACATTATGGATATTGAAAAATCTTATTCATAAATTTTTCTATTCCTAATTTCAGTATTAAACCTTTCATATCTTCCCATTATATTGAATTTCATTTAAATATATAATACTTTATGAAACATAACCCTTTTAAAATTTAATTATATATTGTAAAAATTTCTACAAAATTTCTACATCTTTTATTTGATATTATTTACACCTTCAATCATGTTAATCATAAAAACCCATTTTGTTATGGATTAAATAATTTCTTTAACTAAGACCCATATTTAATTTGAAACATTAATATTATTTAATTATAAACGACACATAATTTCAAACATAAACTTATTTATTTTTAGTCCTTATTTACATAATTTAAAAACCTATTATAAATCATCATTGAAATCACTAAGAAAATATTTCATTCAATGATTACAAAAAGTTCCATATAATTTTATTGGATGATAATTCCTTTTAATAATGTTTTCTAAATTTTTTTAAACCATTTTATATTAAAAAAAGTTATCCATGATATTAACTCTATTATATAAAATAAATATTTATAATAAATATTTCCAAAAACATTTAATCCATTAACAATAAATATTTTACTGTTAATTAATCTATTAAATGTCCTTTTATAAATTTTATAAATAATCTAAAATACCATTTCATTATTTATATTTAATTTAAAAATAATATAATTCAATTCTTAATTGAAATATTTTGTTAAAATAAATATTTTATTTATCTTCATAAATATGAGTAATAAATATGGATTTTTCATATTTTACAAGGGCCAAAAAAAATATTAATCCCATAATTATGTTATTACCATCTTATAAATAATTTTATAAATATAAATAAGACAAAAGGATAACAAAATTATATAATCATTTTATTTAAATATTAAAAATATATATACACATGTGTGTGTGAATTTCCATTTTTTATTGGCTAATTAAACTCATTCTGAGAAAACTTTAATTTATCATTTATAAGTGATTTATAAATAATAAGAAAATATTAATTTTTTTATTAAATTTCATTACCCTTAGATAGGATTCCACTATCCATACATAGAATATGTATCCTACATAAGGATAGCCTGTGATTTCCTCTATATAGATAATAAATATAAAGATAATATTTCGGTGAAAAAGTAGTTAATTTTACATATACCAAATGTGTAAAGGTAATGGGGATTAACATTATAAAGACCCGTCTATGTAAAGGTAATCAGTGATGAACATTATATAGAACTCTATATGTAAAGAAAAATATCAAGGAATTTTATATAGAATATTCTTACAAAATGGTTGAAGCATGTGAACTTTACAATAAACATATCTAAATTAATGTATAATGAGATTAACATTATATAGAATGTTTCTTACTAATTGTAGAACATTATTAACTTTACATAAACCCTTATACTTATAGGTAATATTCGATGACCTTTACATAGAACATTTTTGTGTAATGATAATAGAATTTCAAGAATAATTAAAATGTGTTTATCTATTTATTTTCAACTCACATTTCTCATATTGTTATCTTATAAAAAAAATTTAAACAACATTTTAATCATACTAACAAATTATTATGACTGTATTTGATAGAATAATAACAAATTTACAATGTTTTAATATAAATTTGGATTAAAGTAAATCTAAACCAATTATGTTGTATATATAATGTCATTCCCAAAAATAATGAAATACTCACATTTACCCATGAAGAAACCCATCTATGGTACAAATTATTTTATTTTGAAGATTATAATATGATTCTTTAGAAGCTTAATAGATCCTAAAAATTTAATATCTATACTCAAATATAATAAACATGCACGATATATATAAAAACTTATAAAATAGAGCATATATAGTTTACTGGTGGAGTGGTTTTTCATTTTCTTTTATATAAGTAGAATAACTAAGGAATATTTTGAGGAATATTTAATCTAATACTACTACCACAAGGGGGGTACAATGAATATTGGATCCTAATATCTATCATTGGATACCCAAAACTCTCAAAGTTGTGCTTGAGCTTTATTGAGAGAGATGAATGATGCTTCAGGAAGAATGATCTTATATAAATATCTATCTGAAAACAATCATTACCAATCGAATTGATTGAATAAAATTATGAAATTCCAACAATAAAGAGAAACTATTCTCCTTTTAAATAAAATATCATATTTTTTTTCATAAATGAATAATTAATCTATTATACTTGGGTATTATCAAATATTGACCCTAATGTACTGTTAAAATGCATTGATATTTCAAGTTTCATTTCATGCAACCTATTCATATAAATACATCCATCACATGCATATATTTTACATGAATCGTATCCATGTAAAATATGTGAACTATATATATATATAGTATCATACATATTATATCAATATGACATATATATAGTAACAAGACTTGTATCATACAATCCTATTCAATTTACATGCACTATATGCATGTATATTTTAGTGCAAAAGTAATAGGTAATCCCTCATATACTTAAGGTACTAGTAATCCAATATCTGCTGTGGGATTGGGATACCATTGTGCTAGATAAGTCATGAGTCCCCTATATGACTGATAGATTTATAAACTCTCCCACTGATGAGGCACTAGGCCTCTATCTATAGAGTTATTAACTCCCTCATTTTATGATCACTTCTTAATGAGGTGTGGGTCCTCCATCAAGGATTGAAAATACCTTAACTGATACACATACATTGAAAAGGTTTTGGACCCCAACTATATATTTTTTGAGATAAATTGTGTTTTTATTTGATTGGGTAGCTATGAAAGATTAGGGTTGGTAATCCTTTGGCTGGAATACGTACCATAGTGAGTCATGAGTCTCTTACTATAGTTTAGGATGACAATTTTATTGTTCATAAGAATAAGTATTTTTTATAGTTTGAAACTTATGAAACATTATTCATTCAGTTTTTTCCTTCGATATAGGACATGGAGTTAGGATATCGACTTCAGAACTTACAGGTCTTTTGGTATTCTAAGTGTCACTATTTTCTTGTGATAAATGATCCTTCACAAGGCTGGAATGAGATGACTTGAAATTATCTATATCCTTAAGACTTATAGTTGTAGATATTATTTGGATTATTACCTTCATTATGATTCTACTCTTATTTCAATGTTTGATTTGAAATATTATTCGATATTTCATTTGTGTTTCAAGGGAATCTTACTGAGTATGTTTATAATCACCCTTATATAGGTCTGTTTCCCACACATGTTGCGTTTGTAAATATGATTCATAATTTTAAGGTGTCCTTAGTATAAGTAGAGTAAGAAGTGCTAATAGTACTGATGTTTGGTGGAATACAATGGGACACAATAAATTTTTTTATTGAATGTGGATCTTGACGTTCAGAAAACATGTTAGTGTCTACCCCATCAAAGACTCCTCAGTTCCAAAGACACTTTTAGATTTATTATTTCTATTGTTTTTTCTATATATGATATTATATATAGATTTATGTCTCATAAATGCAATTTATATATTGAAATTATATATATTGTTTTTTTGGTTGTTATTAAAAAATATATATATATATATATGTCTATTGCAGGTTTCTTTAGGCTAAGTCATCTCATATATGTTATTCCTTACTAGTGTTAAGAGTTATACCTTGGCTTATTATAAGTGGTATTAGGGAAGATCAATAGGATTAATATCAGCCTAGGTGGTTCCCTAGTGAGTTGGGATATGTCAATTTCATATATTATTATTTTTTAAATGTGATTGATTTTGTAGAAGTAACTAAATGTTGAATATTTAACAATGACTTTGTAGAAATTTGGCCACTATATTTTTCATTAAATAAATTTATCTTTTCTATTTTAGATAAATTCCATGAAAAAAATAGTTATTTTTTAATAATTTCATACATAATCCTCCCTTTAATCTTATAATTTCAAAACATATTATAACTTCATATATTATAGACATATATTTAGGTAGAATATAGATTTTTTATTCATTTGTGATCTTTTAATGGTATGAGTTGATAATAAATAATTTTGATACCCATATTGTCTTGGGTCAAAATTGTTTCACAAGGAATGAATATATAATCTAAAATTTTTTGATCTCTATTATCCATACTTTTACTTTTATAAGAAATATTGACACATACCAAAATATTGAATTTTTTTCATCAAACAGTTTTGTTCAGTATGTTTGGAATATAGTAAATTTATTAATAGTAGTGTTTGAATAATGAAACTCTTATAGAACCTATTTTTTCTATAATACTTGTACCAAATTTCATATATATACATTGATGATATAAGTATTTTTAAATTTTGTATTGATTTTTGCACCTATAATTTCTTAGAGGCTAATGTATATTTTCAAGCTCTAATTCTATACATGTTACATACTTTTGATCTTAAAAATGAAACTTTTTGAATATTTTTAGGACTTTTAATACGAATAACTTCTATAATAATTGATCTTAAATATATGGATAATTTTTTATTTTATCAATATATTTTATCTGGCCTATATTTTACTAAAAACGTTTTTTACTTGATAGATTATTAACTTTTTTATAGTGTTTAAATAATCCATGGTAATATATTTCATTTAACTTTAAATTTATTTCTCAAAGTTAAGATTTTATAAAATTAAATATTATGGCATTTCATTATCTTATTATTTAGATACCTGTTTTTTTGGATCATAGGTTGATGTTGGTGTCCAGTTAGGTATATACCTTGGGAGGGGGTGGGGTATATCATGGTATATCTAGTTTTCTACCAAACTTAACAAAAAATATTATTCTATAATTATTAAGACCATTACCTCTATCAAAACTAGTATGAATTAATAAGTAATAAAAGATAGACATGAATAATTTACATGGTTTACACAAATGAGGAAAATCCATTGAGTGTGCACTGGCATTTTACCAATGCACTAGAAACACTTAGCATACATTGTGCACTACAATAAAGAGTGTTCAAACAAATCCCTAATTTACCAACCTTCATAGAATAACAAATAACTCACTACTATTTATATAATACTAAACTCACCTCTCCCCATATTTTTTTCTATGAATAGAAAAAGTATATTACACTTGTAATGGTGTATAAATCAATACTTATTATACTTACTTCTTGTGAGATAGCCTCTAAGAACAACTACTTCTTCATTGATCCTCCAATACTCTAATCTCTATTTATATCTTTCTTAAAAAATGATATTTAATTCAATAATAATCTTATTTTAAATTATTTTTTAATAGAAATATATCCCCTTTCACATTATATCTAGAATTTCTCTCCACATTCTTCATTTCACTTCTTCCTTTTATTTTTATTCATTTAATATTAATGAGATTGAAACTTTCTTTATTTAAATATGGAAACTCTATGGTTAGAAACAATATTTCCTCCAATATTAATTATGAAATATTTTAGAATTAATCAAATACATAATCTTTGGTGAAATATAATATTTTAATTTGAATTTGAATACACAAATCCTATATATATAGTATGGCTTCACTCATTAATGAATGGTCCTTACTCAAGAAAACAATAAAGAAATGCACTCAAGTATTGAATTTTAATAATATAGAAATTGTGAAATAAACATCCATTAATTTTGGAATGATTTCCTACCTATTTTTTGGGTTAACCATTAATCATATTTTTTGATTAATGAGATATATTTTAAATATGGTGTAGGTCGACCATCTCAAAAAATAAAAAATGTATCACCATTATGAACTTCTTCTCTACTCGGAGATAAAACTTATGGATTTCCTTAAGTTTTGGAAAGGACTCTTTATATAATGGTTCAATAACCCTTAAGAAATAATATTCATGACTCTTATTATTTTAAATTTCATTTGAATTGACACTTCTGTAAATAAAAGAAATGAATATTACTATTGGACAGAGATTAACTACACTCATAATCAAGAGGGGGGGGGGGATTAATTGAGTTCTTTAATTTATTTCACACAAATAGCCACCATATTTAACGTTATTATTATATTATAAAAATTTTCTCACATAATAACACAATAGAAGTAAAATAAAAATTAAAAGATACTAGACACAAATATTTATAGTGGTTTGGGGATAAAATTCCCCTAGTCCACTCCATCAACACTCAACTCGAAGAGATTGGGGACTTTCACTAGGCCGATCATTTTTCAAGGGACTCATTTTCCTTTTCCAAGGGACAAAATGATGTAGTGAAATCAACCGACACCTGGTAAAACAAAAATGGATTTCAATTGGGTTCCAACAAGACTTTATAAACACAGTCCTTCATGGTTTTTTACCAAGAAACTTTACAATGAGAGTGATAATAAATATAGAGTTTATATATAATTCTCACTGTTCTATGTTACTACTGATAAATGAGAATAAATATCTAGGAGTGATGATAATAATTCAACTAATCTCAAAGATATTTTTCTAAACAAGTTAATGATGATCATGGTAGTGTAACTATTGAGTTGAGTCGTCTTACTCAATTTTTTTAAAAAAGAGCAGCACACTCAGAGAGTATAGATAGTTGACGGTGAAAGTTCTTCTATTCTTGTCTATACTCTCCTCTTAAATTCATTACAATGCACTCAAAAAATGAATTATTATTTTTATTTTAAATTCACATCATCTGATCAATACCATTTGGGCTCTGAATTAAATTCCATAGTCCATTTTCTTGAAAACACATTTTCCCCAATACTAACCATTAAATCATCCCTTATTTGTTTTCTCAGTAACTAAATCTTTTTATAATACTTTTTACAATGAAGTGATAATCCACAATTTAATGCAATAATGATAGAATTAAATCTCACTAAATTTACATTGGTGGTAATAAATACCATGTTATAGAATGACATATCTAATTCTGCATCCCCATATAGAAAAATTTCACATATTTGAATTCATGTAGCTAAATTGGCATACATAGCCATTCAACATATAGCTTATTTATCCGCATAGCTAGATTTTTGTAGGTCTTATTCAGGTAGATGATTTTCTCCATGAATGATTATTGTTCATCTATCCAATTTTGATGTAGTACCAAGGATAAAATATCCATTTGGGTCAATTTATACATTTTCACCATGTATCCAAATCACATAGCCAATTACTCTACAGAACTGATTCACATAGAAATTTCATCAATGTAGTTAATTAATAATATAATCGATTCATCGATGTATGTGATTTCAATGTATCAAATTTAATGATGTTTCCATTTTACATACACATATCCATTACGTTGGAAATTAATGTTGGTGGTTTCTCGACATTGATTTTTTTTCACATATCCAAGTGCCTCACATAGCTAATTTTCCATACTTAGGTAGATTTCCAACAAACCTCTAGAAATTATAGATTTCAATAGAATGTACCAAAATAATGATAATACCTAAATAATACACATAAGGGGAAAAATTATTAGCATATTAATGGTATTTGAGATCATAAAAACCAAAAGTACATGGGATATGTAGGAACCAAATTAATAGTTGACAATATTTATTTTCTGTTGATCATAACACCCATAACAAAATATAGAAAATGTTTTCAGAAGGTTACAAAATTTTCTATAAAACTATATAATATATATATTTCTTCTCAAATCTAGTTTTATTCCTTTTCTTATCCACCTTAATTAGACATTTCATCCTCTCTAGAATACTTATCCCACTTAGAGAAACTTCTCCTCCTTTTTATTACACTTTGAGAAAATTATCCTTGTTTTGTGTCATTAAAATAAGAAGGGAATGGGGATGAAAAAAATTCAGTTTATCACTTATATAATTTAATTATTTAATAATAGTGCTAAAAAAGAATTTGGAATTATATTAATAATATTATTTATTAATAAAAATAAATATATTAAAGAATTAAATGAAAACAATCTCCAGAAACACATAAGAAATAAGTATTTCATTAATTGTGAATAATTGAACAAAAATACATCCAATGAGCTCTAAAAGAATATAATATTTATAATATAATAAAAAATTAAAACTTAAAGAATGATGAAAAATTAAAACTCAATTAATTTTGATTAATAAGAATTCTACTTTAATGAAATTAAAATGGTCACATGCATGTGGCTTAGTAGAAATATCTTCCAACTAATTCCCAAATGATATTAACTCAAGAGTAATATTACCTTTTTGAATGTGATCTCTTATGAAATGATTATGTAAATCTATTTTCTTCTTTTTATAATGATTTTTCAAATTCTTTGAATTTTTCATAGAACTAGTGTTATCACATTTGATTGATACTTGATTATAACTATATAAAAAATCTATTCAGGTTTTATTTATCCACAAAACAAGTCCAATATATATATATATATATATATATATATTCTTATTTAGGATTAGATAATGAAACAACGTCTTTCTTCTTACTAGACCACAATACAAAGGATTTACCTAGAAAATGGTAGGTTCATGAAGTAATCCATATATATAGTCTACAACCAATAGCATCGGCATTTGAATATGAATTTATATTAAAATATTTTTTTTATAAAAAGTATGGAAAGATAAATTGTTCCTTTTAAATACCTTAACATTATTTTTTCATGTTTTAGATGAAATTTATTAGGATTTGATAAAAATATTGCACATAGGAATAGAAAACCGCTAAATTATGGTCTAATAGTAGTCGAATACTATAGACTTATAATTATTCATTTTTATAGATTCTTATAAAATAGTTTAATAGCTTCATCCAAGTCATGTATTTCTATAGAATGAATATACTATACTAAAAAATGTTTAATGGAAGTTTAATAGTGGATATTTATGAAACTTTCACAAAAAAAGTTTAATATTTACAGAGTGTTTGTTTAAAAACAACCACTAAATTTTATCTAGATAACTAAATAAGAACTTTTCATCCCCCCCCCCACCGATCCCTTTCTCCCATGTTCCCTCCATCTCTCTCAATACCTCACCATAGTGCCCCTTCCTCCTCCCACCACTCCCTGATCAAGCCCTTTCCACTGCACCCCGATCCATCACCACCACTCCCTGAGCCCTCACCAGGATATCTCCTTGAGTACTCCCTCATATCTCACTACCCCTCCAGGAGTCACCATTCACCAAACCATCACCGCTCCCCAATCCCTATTTCTACCCTCCCCAAGCCCTCACCACCCCGCCTTGATCAGTCAACACTACTCTCTATTCCCCTTTACCCATTTATAATGAGCCACTGAGACCTCACCACCACCACTCAAACCCTCTCCCTTTCCCTTATTCCCCTTTCCCCCTCCAAGACACCATCCCTTCCATCGAGTCGTAACCATCCCCATGCCATCACTACTGAACCCTATCCATTGAGCCACCAAGGCCTCGATTCCACTTTTGGTCCATCTTCCTTGACCTCAGTGCATCCCTTTATACCTTTTAAACCTCTAGAAAATTCATCCCCTATAAACACACCACTTCATCAACCCCATTTCTCATCCGTCATGGGTGATTTTCATAGTCTATCTCATAATCTATGTATTTTTGTTAAAGATATTTTCTAATGTGTTTTGTATGGATTTATTGTAAACTTTTAATTAATTCCTTCAAAACTCTAATGATGGTTTATTTCATTCATTTTTGAAATAATGGAATAATGTAAAATATTAAAGGATTTTTTTATCTTAAACTCGATTGATTTTGTAATTATACAAGAGCGTGTATTTAAGGTTACTGAATTATTTGATAATTTTTTTAAACATTATAATATCACATATATTTTATATTTGAAAATAATTAAACATAATAATATACAAGATATAAGTTTTTGATGGATTATATACATTCATATTAAAATATAAGAAAAAAAGGTTTTTCAAAAAGATAATCAATTTAATCCGAATAATGATTTTTTTTTACATTTTTGATTTCAAATAAATTAGTAATTATTTTCTAAATGAAATAATATTTATTATATGTTTTATATTTATTTAATTAAGTGATGTTACTTTTTGATATATAGATAAATTTTGGATTACATTACCAAAGAACACACCTCAGTATGCTAAGGGTTTGGAGGATTTCTTAGATTTTTCCATTTCAAATCAATCCATTGATGGAAAAATAGGATATCCATGCATTAAATGTAAATTTAGAATATGGTAGATGTGATATGAATTTTATTAATACCTTAAACTAAAGAAATTCTATGCACAATTTTTTTTTCTGATTTGGCAAGGGAAATGAAGTGTTATGTGATGATTGATAACTAATTTTAGTCAATAGAATGAGTTCCCAACATCATCAATAGTGGAAATTAAATGAAAAACATAATAAAAAATGATTTTAGTATTGTAAGGAAAACATTTCAATATGAAAACATATCATAACTACTAAATGAGTATTATACAAATAGTAACTTGACAAATGATGTTTTTGGTAGTATAGGAAAACCAGATTAATATCACATAATATGAAGAGATCATCCTCACGATGATGTAGAATCTAATTTAAGAGTGAACTTAAATGAGAAGAAAAATGAATTTAATTATTAGTTGATGATGGAAATCAAGATAAGTATGGTGGATTTATGAAAAATTCAAAACATTTTTATACAGAAATTTTATTATATCAAATATATATGAGGAATTTAAAATATGGAAATGTCTGTGATATTGGAATTGTTTCATGAATAATTTCTTAAAGTTAATATCCATGAATCTTTTTATGATACAAATTTTTTTTAACAAGCCTGGTATAATTTATAAAAAATACTTGTTTTCCCAAAGATTATATGCTTTATTAGGGAGACGATCCAAGTAGAAAAGATTACATAAAATTTTCTAATTCTAGATGGATGTAAATGGGATATGTTTGAAGTTTGAATCAATATGATACTTTAATGAAAAATAAAAACAACACACCTAAAAAGGTTTTTTGTTACTTATCTTTAAAAACTATATTTTAAAGATTATCCAGGTCATCAAAAACCATAGTACACATGAAGTGGTATTTTATAGATAATAATACTGATGTTTTAATGAAGCATCCAAGGGATTAAAAATCCTGGAAGAAATTTGATTCTCTAGATCCACATTTATCATCCAATCCTAGGAATGAATGATTCGGATTTGATACTAATAGATTCAACCCAATTGGGACTTCGAGTACCAGTTATAGAATTTAGGTAGTTTTTTTATCCCTCACAATCTATGTCTAGGGATGTGTGTGAAAAAAATTATTTTATTATTTTGATGATTATTCCATGAATAAAATGCCTATAAATGATATTGACGTTTAATTATAGCCTCTAATTGAATAATTGTAGGCATTATGGAGCAACAGTGTTGAGACATAAGATGCAACTTCTAGAGAAATGTTCGGAATGTATGTTACTCTAATGTGGTCCATTAGTGACTTCCATAAACTTGGGAACTTATCTAGTGAGAATGCATACATGGGTATGGATTTTCCTATTTGTAACTTTCATTTTGTGCATGAATGAATAAATTATATAAATTTTTTTCTTCTTGTGTCATCATATATTTATTTATGCATCTCAATGATTTAGGTTAAACAAGTAAAAATTCAATGGGTCTATTGATTGTTGACCACCTCTATAGTTTTTAACATGTTATGAAATGTTGGGATAAATAGTAAATATTGAAACATAATTTAGAAAGGTGTATAATTTGAATTATATTGAGAAATAATTTGAAGTGATGCCTTAGTTGAAATCTAAATGCAATAATAGAAAAAACGTATATTATTCAAACTTATGGGTTTGGAATATAATTTTTTGGATCATAATCTTTATATTATAAAAGTTTAAAGGAATATTTTTGGAGATTTTGTATTTACATTACATAATGAGTATGAAAAAATTAAGTACTATCTCAATGTTCAGAAGGAATTATAAATAATGAATGTAAAACATTATATATTGTGATTTGGGAATATAATGTTTTATACAGAAATTTTTGAAATGAAAAATAATGATAAAGATATATTCCTTTGAATTTTAAAACATGTGAATGTATATAATGCGTATTAAATTAACAAAATATGGTGTGTAGACTTGAAGTATCAAAGTTTACTAGGATTGAAAATTCTTTATTAACATATTATATTACATTAATTGCTTTTATTTTCATTGAGTACATTGTTACATGAAACGTTTACTGAACTTATACCCCAATTCTACACATTATTCATACATCTATTTAATAAAACACAATTTCTAGATGGCATTGACAACATTTATGATATATTTAGACTAACACTTTTTATAATGGAGATGATATTTCCTCCATTATTTTTTACTGTCATGATGCATTTTAATATTTATTTGGTAGAGAAAACTAAATTATAAGGTCTAGTACATTTTTGCTGGGTTTATCCAATTGATAGGTACTTTATTTATATGTTTTTAATCTTAAGTAAACCAAAATAGACACTTCATTAAATACATAATTATGTTTTAATTATTTTATTTCATAGATACCTTGGTCATTTTAAATCATACATGAAATATAAATCTCAACATAAAGGTTATATTTCTGATGGATATTTAGTAGAGTAGTGTATTGATGTTGGTTATTGATACATGGATGATATTAATAAAATATTCAATAATGTTTTATTTGTTGATGAAATATCATCTCAATCTCAACTATGTGGGAAATAAAAAATCTTTCTTACTATTGGCCAATCAGTTTGGAGGATCTAAAATATTACATTGATAGAAATGATATTCTTAAAGGAACATAGATATGTGATACTAAATAAGGAAATTGTATATCCTTTTGTTTAATATATCATGTAGGATCTCATATTTTTTCACGCACATTCATCATGAATTTTTCTTGAACCTCTTTTAGTTGGGTATTCATTTATTCTTTAAACCTTGGTGGTTGAACCTTTTATTTAGGGATGGAGACCTATTGCTGAAAAAATGACCTAAATTTGGGGATATATTTTTTTTTTGAGTTAATAGAGTCTGAGTATAAATGTGTTATAGGATTATAAGGGATCTCCATGGGTTTAGAGAAAATCAATAATTTTTTGGGTTGTTTCTGCATGATATAGGCTATGATCTCTCTACTGGACACTTTCACATTAAAAACATGGTAGAAGATGTGCATCCATTTTAAGAAAAAATACGTAAATTAGTTCACATAATTAAATATTTACACACCATTAAACTAATTCACAAAGTGAAAAAGTTAATCTGGGTTATTTTAACCGAAGGTGCCTCATTTTTTGGTGTATCTTATAAATTGGGAAATTCAATTCATGAAAGGTTTTAATGTCCGTAATATCTTGGGACTATAGGATTTAAGCAATTCTTTGTATATTAATTTATTTTAATCCATTTTTCATCCCTTTCTCTTGAACCTTAGGATGGCTCCAGGTGATTTTTAAGCAATTTCTCCCCTTATGGATTTATTAGTCTAGCATTTAATATCTAGTTAGTACCTTCACTTTGGTTTTCTCATTCATTCTCCTATCCAATGTTATAGTGGTGTTATTTTTTTACCACAGTTGAATCAATTTTCTATCTTGATGTTTTTGTGATCTATATTTTCCTTATGATCTTCTTCAACTACATTCTTCATTAGAATTCCTGGTTGAGATAGGTTCCTTGATTTCATGATAAAGGTAGGTGGTTTAGAATACACCCTTATGTTATGTTTCTATTTTTTTAATTATGTGAAATATTATGCAATTACATCAAGACAATGTCCACCTCAACTAATGAAATAATGAATGATAATAATCATGTGTTTAGACAACTCCTTGTATACTTTTAGACCCAGCAACGTTAAGACTAGGATTGTTACTACTCATATGGTGAGAATACCCTTGAACAACAATAATATGGCTATTAACATAAAGTATGAATTAGAATTACATGCGACCTTAGGTGATTTCTCTAGTTGAATCACTTTGGAAAATAGATTAATTAGTTATGGAAATTATTGGATATAATTTGATATGATATGGGTGGGTACACTGACATGTTAATGGTTTAATACATAACTGGGTGAATGAAATGGAATTTTAGGATAAAAGGGGAATTTAATAAATTGAAATTTGTGGCTCATGATGTATATTGTTCTATTCTTTCATTTATGACCAGGGTTGTATGTTATTTTAAAATTCTTATATAGATTTTGTTGCCAAGTTATGATATAATGATCTTAGGGCTGGGTTCGATTATGCTGAAATGCTTGTATAGAAGACCTGTCTAGGTTATACTAAATGTTTTATATAGGGGACTTGGTCTAGTAATGATAAAATTATTATATAGAGGGAATGGCCTGGTTATGTTGTAATTCTTATACGGATTGATCCAGTTATACTGAAATTATTATATAGTGGACATGTTAGGGTTATAAAGAAATGATTATATAAAGGGTTTTACCTGAATATGATGAAATTTTTATATATTGGGCCTTTTACAGTAATGTGTTCATGCCAAAAATTTTGGGTTATGGTTGGAATGGAAATTATACATACTTAGAGTTATTCTAGAATGGTGATGAAGCATGATAATTCTTATATTATAGTAATTATTTAATTTATTCTACAATTTATCACAATATTTTATACCCTTACTATCATACTAGTTTTTTTAGTCATTTTGGTGTCTAGGTACTGAGTTTTAATCACCCCATATTATGGCCATCATTTTATAACTTATCATATTACATGGATGAATGTTTGGAAAAATAAAAGGGACCTTGTAGTTGATTTTTTCCTGTTGGATGGGTTAGATCATGGAGACAGGACCTACTAGAGATTCAGCACCATGGTTTTTTTGAGTTATTTATGTCATCATTATATTTTATCTATTTTAATTCCAACATGTTATTTAGTTTCATTTAAATTTTACAATACATGGTTCATTATTATATGGTTTACTTAGTTAATCCTATATCATTCAGTTGTATTATATAATATTCCTTCTATTGCCATTATTCTTATATTTTTTTATTTCATCTATATTTAAAATATTTACTAGTGTTATTGTCTCCCCACTATATTATCTACACCCCTGATACTAGTCAGCAACCTATGGCATATGGGGAGGCACAATTGAAGTCCATTTTCCAACCTGATTTGGCCACATGAGAGAGATTCAGATCAGGGGATAGTATATATTTTTATTAGAGTGATAGGTTTTTATTTTCTATTTATTTAATATTTAGGAAATGAATAAAGGCGACTAGGTTGTGCTCGGACATGATAATGAGTTTTTTCATGGGAGGTTTTAACCCAAATATGGGGGGAAATCCAAGCACCATGTGATGGGATTACTATTCATGTTCTTTATTATTACACATGATATTATTTCACCTTAGTTAATTCACTAGTTGTGTGATATTATTATTTCTTCCACTTTATACTCTTGGCCTAGTATTGTGTGAGATGTGTATGAATACATCATTTTTGGAACATAGGGGTATATATTACCATCGATAGTTCATGATAGGGACATATTTATTACATTTGATATATTTTCTAATATGAACTCTGAAATGAGATACTTGTTTTACCTGATAAATGAAATGAAAAAAATATTATTTATTTCCAACTAAATTGTTATTTCATGTTTAGAGAGACAGTGAGCCAACATTTCTCCATTTATTTCCTTTTTTAGGCTTACCTTATTGTTATCTAATTTTCAAAGGGGTGTGTCTTAATTTTAGAGAAAATTTTTTCTTCATAAACATTGAATTGACCATCAAGAGGCAAACAACCGACATTCTCCTAACACAACTAAATATAAGATTCCTATAGCTACTAAAGATCATAGGGATGTTTAGCTTCATAAAAGCTTCTTGAGGGTTATGAAATCGATTGAAATAGATATTGTTTTCAATGTAACATTAATTTTTAATTTTAAGAGAGAGTTTAATTTATAGAATCCACCTATGTTTCCTAAGGAGGTAGGCCCCCAAGAATTTGAGTTATAGATTGAGTTATTCCAGATGATCTCCAAGAACATTAAGAAACTTGCAGATAGAATGGTGAATCCTACTGCATACTCTTCTATAAACCATATAGAAAATGATTGGACATTCTTGAGTAACCTGATTGTAAGAGGAGTTATCTTGGAAGGAATTCTAGATGAAATTTATGATCCACATAAATCCTGAATCATTGAGGGATAATAATGATTGTGGGTTCATGCACCTGATGTAGGTGCAGACATCAGTAATGGACTACGATGGAAGTTTCACTAACTTATAGTACTTGTTTCTATCCTTGTTAGATGATTAGATATCTAGGGAAAGTTGTTTCTAGGATGGTATTCTATATGATATCATTTCATAGGTGAATCTTTTTGTCTTGAGTAACATTCAAGACATGATGAATCCATCTCTTATCACAGAATGGAATCAGATTGAGGCCTAGAGTAGCTACCGAGATGTTTTGAAAGAGAGAACTAGTAACTCTTATTCTAGTGGAAATAAGTGACACTATGATAGCTTTCTCCAAGGAAACAACATATAGATTAACCATAGAAATGATCACCTATCTTTATAATGTAATCAGTTTCAATGCTATTAGTGTGGAATGTTTGGTCCTAAGTGGCCTTATTATTCATAGTCTACATTAGATTTCCATTATTATAGTAGAATAGGCCACCTATAATGGTTTTACAAGGGTATGCATAGTAGAGTAGTGGTAGGGGATCATGACATGTACCTGATTCCGAGAATGAATCAACTACCCCTCAGTAGACTAGTACATGGAGTTCCACGTGATGTTTTGGTTAAGGATGGGGAAGTACTACCCTAGTGTAGGATTAATAATACCATCTTGAGGGAGAAAAAAATGGGTTTCATACATGATCCCAATGTAGAGGGGAAAGTTATCTACACACTATATAGCCTACTATAGCTAGTGTGGATGCATGAACATCTACAATCAAAGGTACGGTTCTTGTATCATCTTCCCTTTTATGTGCTTTATTTGATATAGTATCTTATTAATAAATTAAATACACTATTTTTTAAAATGTATTGGTCTTGGTTTTTTATGTATCCATTAGTGTCTTTGCCATTGATACACCATTGGGAGTGTGATCATATAATTTCAATCATTTCAAGGTGTGTTATCTATAAATTGGTGGTTACCATTTCTTTTAGGACTAGTTTTTTCTAGAGATGAATGGTTTTTATTTTATTCATGGTATCTTTTTTCTAGTTCTATACCGGCATCATATCGGCTATTACTTTAGGATAGTTATAATTACATCTTGAGAAGGAGGAAACTATTTTCACTAGGGTGAGTAGGAACTTTACACTGGTCATATAAGACCCATTTAGTGTAGATTAGATTTTCTCCTAGCTTAGCTAATAGGACATACTATAGATAATGGTTTAATATAGATAGTTATCTTTCCACTAGTGGCTGAACATTTTCAGTATGTCTTCCCTGACAACTTATATAGCTTAATACCCTAGTAGTTGATAAAGTTCATGATTGAGTTGGTTCTACAAGTAGAGCCAGTTTTTATCCCTCCATTCAAGATAAAACTAGTGGAGCTTAAATAACTGAAAGTTCTATTAGAAAATCTAATAGCTAAAGGTTTTATAGGGTATATTTCATCTTCTTGGGTTTCTATTGTTATTTTCTCCAAGAAGGTTTATGGGACTATAGGCTTGTGTGTAGAATATCATAGATTGAACAAGATGATGGTCAAGAAATGGTACAACATTTTGTGAATTGAAAATATCTTAGATCTGTCAAGAGGTACCTAGATTTTCTATATATGATTGACTTTAGATTAGTATATCATCAATTAAGAGTGAGACCATTAGACATAACTCATACTACTTCTTGGATCAGGTATGGATTGTATACATTCATGGTGATGTCCTTTGTTATATTAAATGCACCGAAAATATTCACGGCCTTGATGAATAAGGTCATTCATAATTTTTTGGACCAGTTTTTGGTGGTGTTCATCAATGGAATCTCAGTGTACTTATAGTCACTGTATGATCATGCTGAACATATTGACCTCATCCTGAGTACATTGAGATATCATTTTCTTTTCCCCAAGATAAACAAATACAGTTTCTAGATCAATAATGTGAACTTATTGGGTCATGGAATCTAAGAGGATTGAGTGTTAGTGGACCTAGAGAAGGTTACGTCCATGGTATATTGGGATAATCTCAAAAATGTCTTCAAGATTCAGATACTTCTTGGGTTTTTAGGTAATTATTTAAATTTTATCAAGGAATTATCCTATATGGAAGAACCAAAGTCTAATGTGACCAAGAAAGAATCAAATTTTGTATTTTTGGATGATTTTGAGATAGATTTTTAGGGGTTGAACCTCATCACTTATCCCCTCTATATATTTGATGGGTACAACATATACTATGTATTGTGAGGCATCTAGTGTTTGATTTGGAGAAATTGATATGTAGGAGGATAGATCGGTTAATTATTACTCTATATAGATAAGATCGCATGAAAATAATAATTATACTCATGATCTTGAGTTAGTGGTAGTAGTATATGACCTAAGATAATGGAGAAACATTTTTTCGGTGAGTTGTTCATGGTGTACACATACCACAATAGTCTCAGGTATATATTTTTTCAATGGGACCTGTACCTTTAATAGAGGATGTGGGTAGAGTATTTACAATATTTTGACTTTGATTTGGATACTACACTGGGTAAAGGAAATTTTTTTATCGATTCCTTGAGTCGGAAGATGTAGACAGAGGTGGTGTGGGAGCCTTGATATTAGTGACAGATGATGGACCTCTTTGAAAACATACATATAGACTTTTTGGAGTCCTATAAATAAGTAGCAATGACTTAGGAATCTATTATACCTATTATTTTGGACCATACAAGGATCAATAAAATATCATATCTATAGATCTTATATCTGAGGGAAAAAATATATGGTGAGGATCCAATATCAGGATGGTATCTTGGTTGTGGAAATTATCTTCTTTTTTATGACTAAGTATGGGTTCTTACAGACTTATATGAAGAGATGCTCAAAGAGTTTCATGCATCTAGAGGGGTGGTACATCCAATTTAGAGAATGAAAATTTGTTATATTTATAGATAGTAATGGTGTTCAATAATGAAGAAGGAGGTAGTATGATTTGTAGATAGATTTTTAATCTATTAGTAGGTACAGGCTGAGCATTAGAGGCCTTCATAGATATTGTTGTAATATCTCAGATTTTTCTTGTGTATTATTTATAAATATTATATGGCATTATTTTGAGATCGAACCATTCGACAACATGTGATTCCGAGGCACGAAGTGCCTGGAATAAATGTTTGAAATAAATTAAACTTTTAAACAGCACACATGAGAGGTTTTCTTGAAAAACTAGAATATCATTTAAATGGGTACCTGAATCAGAAATCTAAGGGCACCATTCTATTTAGAGCAGCGACTTTACTGTAGGTGGGGCCTAACATTGACTGGTGCTGGTCAGCTGCAAAAGTTAGCATTCAGGCGATTTTAAAGGAAGCATTTTAGAAGAAATAAAATAAAATAATAATTTATTTTATTTTAAAATGTTTCCATAACACTGACCTTATTTTATTTAAATAAGTAGAAGACTAGGGTTAGACTCATAACCATGGAGAACTCCCTAGAATCCTTTGGAGCTTTAGAGAGAATCCAACCTTGGAGGATTTTGACGGATGTCGACAAACGCGACACTGTGATCGTTCTTCTTCCGAATAGAGGTAGGGGTTTGTTATTTAAATTCTTCTTCCTTGATTTTCATTAGATTTAATTGATGAATGTGGATCAACCATGAACATGTTGATCCACGGATCATGCATTCTTGTAGAAGGGTGTTATTTTTCCATTTATTTTGGGGTTTGATTTGGGAATTATAATCATGATTATTGTTGGATTATCATTTTGATTCAGCCTACTTAATCATTCGAACAAGAGAAAATCAACACCATGAAGAATGACGGTGTATGTATGTTCCTTGGATTGCCTTGTGATTTCATCCCCCTTTTCTTCTTCATGTGTTCTTCGCGTTCTTCATGGGGTGAGAAACAACGGATCATTGCGCATCCCTTTTGTGACGTGATGATTCCAAATTGGAGATCCAATATCATGGAGACCTAGAAGAGGAGCGACTGTGATTGTGGCGGACAAATCGACATAATTCAAGAATTTGTGTTCTTTGACCATTCATCGTGTGGATAATCAAAATGTGTTTTCAGGGCTGATTGGAGGCCTGAAATAAGCAGAATCAACTTTGTGGTGTCAGGACGACCTAAAACCATCAGTTTCGCGATGATTGGATAGCCAGATCTAAGAAAGGAGCAGCACAGGGGGCACGATGGTAGAGGTTCGCGATTCTGAAAAATTCCAGAATATAGGGCATGTAGTTCCAAAGACCACGCCTTGTAGTACCGGTGGTGATGGCTAGGGTTCTGAAAAGTTCAAAGCGATGAAACAACGTGTTTCACCAAAGAACATGGCATGTGGGTCCTTACGTAGGACTCAATGTGTATCCCTGGGTGATACACAGACACTGGATGGAGTTCACAACACTGTACTCCACCACACAGCCAGACCAGGATGGCTACACGAGTTACCCCGTATATCAATTATAGGGGGTGGCACACACGGGATAAAGCGATGTACAAGCACTGGACCATGTACATGGAGTCAAATCTAGTTTCTCGGACACAGTGTGTGATCTATACTACACACCTTGTACTGATTTCTCTCCTACACTACCAACCTTGCAACATGGGCCATAGTACACGGGCAGCACCCGGGGTCTGAAGACACACCGTGTGACTTTTCAACATGTTGTGTACTTTTTAGTTCATGGATTGATCTTCTCGTCCACCGTATCTTGGACATGTTTAATTTGGGTTAGTTCACATTTTTCGTGTTCCCCGTAATGTCAGGTATCGTTTCCTACTACATGAGTATGATCCCTTTAGTAGGACTTTCCGCAAGAGAGTCAGGTATCCCTCCGAGAGGCCCTAAGTGATATCCTCTATCTATTATTGACCCTAGGTAGATTCAATTATTGATGTGACCACTTACATAGGGCGTTGATCCTCTACCTAGCATGTGAAATCCGGATAAGTCGTGGTATCCACCAAGGCCCTGGAAGTGATCTACATCTATGTATCATGATCTTTCCCCACTCAGGAGTGTGTTCTCCCAGAATGAGTGCATCTATCTCTCGTGACTTTCCCGATAGGCATTACTTCTCAGACGGACTTCATTAGAGATTTTAGACACGTGTAGTGATTTCTTTCGGACGAGTGCTTTGTAAAATCTTCGAACGAAATCCCTAGTGGGGGTATATAGTTGCGTGACATGTATCTAGACTACAGGTCTGAGTTTTGAGTATATCTAGAATATGTTCTCCTATCATATGTTCAGTAGACATATTCTATTTTGAGTTTACTCTGCCTTTATTTTGTGTATTTCTTTGTGGTTTTCGGGGTCCTCTACTGAGTATAGTTATACTCACACCTGCACAGGCTTTTCCCTCAAGCGTTATATTTAGTGTAGATGTGCATCCTTTTGACAGAGCCCAGGGTGGACCAGGAAAGGACTGAGCCTTTTGAGTTCTCTATAGGCCGTGGTGTCCCTACATCTACGAGCATCAGTACCAGTACCTCTTGTGTTTACATGTTGTAATGTTTTGTTTTAAGACTCTTATTTTTGGTAGGCTTGTACTTTGGCCCAGTTTACTTTTCAGTAATTTACATTCCATCATACTCTATTGGTTGGGTTTATTTGTATGCTTGCATTCTATTCCTTAGTAGTTCATTTACATTTCAAAATTGTTGTCTTGGAGATGTGTGCATGTGTATAGGTTCATAGTAAATGCCTCCCATCTTAATAATATGCATACTCGGTGCTAGTCACCAGCCCCTGGCCAATTGGAGGCGGGCATGGGGAGTCATTGTGCGGGACCCACTAGGACGGGTCGTGACAGAGTGGTATTAGAGATGGTCGAATCTACCTTAAGACCAAGAGTCTATGATATTGGTTTTGGGGCAACAGTGTCTAGTGTTTCAAGCTCGGCTTACCGGCCAGAGACTCCAGTATTAGTGCGACCCGCCAACATATCCATACATCCAGACTCGGATAACCTGCTTTTCAACTCGGTTAATGAAAACACTAGTTGCAGGGAAATAAAATAATGGTACATGCATCATATAAGAATGGGTTGTGTTTTCCATGTCCATTTTTCAGCTACCCAGATATACTCATTGACCATGGTTCATCTTGTTTCTTTACAAGATGCCTCCACGACGCATACCCGCTAGGATTCAGCAGCGCGATCATGTGGATGAACCCCTCAGTGATGAGGCTTCGATACAAGAACCATTTCCCCAGGCATTTCCACCAGGTGGTGTACCTACAATACCACCACCAGTGGATTAGCCCGTGGTACTTGCTATACCGACCGATGAGGGGTGCATGCTGAGCATGCTCCATGAGTTCCAAAGATAGAGACCCCTCTAGTTCTAAGGCAAGCCCAACCCTCTGGTGGATGAGGATTGTCTTGAGGTTGTGACTAGTGTTTTCTGTCTAGTGAGGACACCAGTAGACCAGATGGTGATCCTAGGAGCAAGCCTTCTTCAGGGTTCTGCAGGATGATGGTAGAGTCTGACCACATAGACTGACGACGAGGAGACTCTTTCATGGACGGAGTTTGAGTGACTCTTTATGGAGGATTTATCATCAGTTACACTGAGAGAAGTGCATATCCAGGAGCTTCTTCAACTCCAGCAGGGCAGTTTGATGGCGTATGACCATTCATCAAGGTTCACCAACTTCACCAGGTACTCGATGGATATGGTCAAGGATCAGTACATCAGATCATGGACCTTCGAGCGAGGTCTACGACAAGATATCTGAGCTGGTGTCATGCCTCTATGCATTTTGACATATGTTGGAGTGCTCGAGTGGGCCTTGGTGATTTAGAGATTCTTGTAGGAGCAGAGACAGTCGACGACAATTAGCAGTTTGCAGATAGGTGTGGAGACCTCGACGATAGAGAGCCAACATCAGGCATAGGGATCAGGAAACGAAAAATGTCATAGGAGGACCTAAAAAATGGGATTGATAGTACATGGCTCTCAGGATGGATCCATTCAACCTAGAGATAGGCATTGCTACACATGCGATGGTAGGGGACATCTCACTAGAGATTGTTCAACCCATCGAGCTGCTGACAGGGAAGCTGTTGATGGACCACCGAGGCAGAGGCCGAGAACGGAGCAGACAGACCCGCCAGGTGGTGGACATGGCAGAAGATCGAGGATTGTTTTAGGTGGCTGCAGAATCTTCGATCTAGATCCACAACCACCTCCGGAAGTCTGCACCAGGCTCAGGGAGCTGGCGGGACAAGGGTGGGGACAACTGCATGCAATTGAGGTGTATGGACCTGAGGCTCCTTGGATGATCCGAGGTATAATATGTGTCTTATCTACCTTATCTTCCATACTTATAGACCTAGGTACCATCCATTCCTTCATTTCTACATGTCCTGTGTGAAAACTTGATATTCTAGTAGAGTTGTTGACTCGATCCTTATGATGGAGACACCTACAGGAGGAGACTCGATGATCAAAAACCTTTGTAGATAGTGTGATCTTACCCCTGGAGGTGAGGGTTTCAGTTGGAACCTCTTGGTGGTAGGGTTGAGGCCTTATGACATCATTTTTGGTATGGATTTGTTATCTTTGGTCCATACTCAGATTGACTATTTTAGGCGAAGGGTGCAGTGTGTCTGTAGTGATGGGCTGAGGATTTCCTTTGTTGGAGAAAAGGAGACCCAGGTAGCACAGAATGGGCTCATGCATAGGAGGGTGCAGCCAATCACTCATGAGAAGGCTAGCCTTACCCTAAGAGAAGTATATGTTGTGAGATTACAGTTCCCAAAAGTAGTGGTGGAGTACGGGGACGTCTTCCCTAATGATGTTCCAAGACAACCTCCCCGCTTGGAGATCAACTTTTGCATCGACTTGAACCATGAGATGGAACCAATTTCTTCATCCGCATACCGGATAGCTCCCACAGAGCTTTGCGAGATGAGGGTGCAGTAGGAGGAAATTCGGAGTAAGGGTTTTGGGAGACCTAACATTTCACCTTGGGCAGCCCCAGTCTTGTTTTCCAAGAAGGCAGATGTGAGTTTGAGGTTGTGCATCAATTATCAGCACCTGAATCAGGTAATGGTAAAGAAAAAGTATCCACTATGGAGAATCGATGAACTCTATGATTAGTTGAGAGGAGAAAATTGGTTCTCAAAGTTTTTCCTTTGATCAGGTTATCACCAGCTATTAGTATGGGACTAGGATATATAGAAGACGGCTTTCAGATGCCTCTACGGTCACTAAGAGTACATGGTTATGCCTTTTTTCATGAAAAATTCCCTCGTAGTGTTCATGGTACTTATGAACCGGAGCATCCAACCGTACTTATACTGGTTCGTAGTGGTCTCCATCGATGACATACTTATGTACTTAGCATCAGAGGAGGAGCTAGCGAGACACCCACGAATGGTTCTAGATGTACTTCGAGAGCACCAGCTTTATGGGAAGCTCTCGAAGATCTAGTTCTTGATTTAGAAGGTTCGTCTTCTGGGACTTGTTATCTCAGAAGATGGTGTAGCTGTAGACCCATCCAAGGTGGAGGCAATGTTATCAAGGGAACCACCTCAGAGCATGATGTAGGTGTCGAGATTCCTTGAGTTGGCAGGGCATTAATGGAGATTGATTTCTGATTCCTCCCAAATATCAGGACTGATAATAGCCTTGACAAGGAAGGGACAACCATTCATCTGGATAGAGATGTGCCAACAGGCTTTCAAGAAGTTGATCTAGAGTTTGACTAGCGCCTCGATCATGAGATTACCAGAGGAGGGTGTCAAGTTCATAGTTTTCTGTGTCACATCGGGGACCAGACATGGATGTGTCTAGATGTAGAGATAGTCAGTGATTTCTTATGTTTTGCACCAGATTGGGACACCTGAGAAGAATGATGTAACCCATGATCTCGATTTGGCAGTGGTACTCTTTGCGTTGAAGATGTGGCGACACTACGTTTTGGGAGAGCGGTTCATCATATACTTGGACCACAGGAGCATCAAGTACAGATTCTTATAGAAGGATCTGAAAATGAGGCAGAGGAGATGGCTTGAGTTCATCTAGGACTATAATTTCTAGATCATCTATACTTCTGGGAAGGGGAACAAGGTGATGGATGCTCTAAGTAAGAGGTCGAGCTCGCAGCTATTAAGTGAGCTGATGGATCAGTTACCCACGTTGCAGTTATCCTTTGTGGATAGAAAGAGTACTTCTTACCTGTAGTAGACGGTTGTCACCCCTCTACTCTTACAGCTATTGAGGGAGGCATAGCTATGGGATGTCAACTGTGAGGCTTTACATGCGCAGTAATCCACATGACATGATCCTGATGGGTTTTCACAAGGTTGGGAACACATACCTCTCTTTAGAGGATACACTATTGTACCAGTGAAATTGTGGGAAGAGATTCGGAGGGAGTTTCATACATCCATTTGGTGGTACATCCATGAGTGGTGAAGATATACCAAGATCTTCGATGACAGTTCTAGTGGCCAGGCATGATGAAGGCAGTAGCTGAGTTCATTTCTAAATGCCTTATGTGCCAGCAGGTGAAGGTTGTGCACCATTTTCCAACCATATTGGCTCACCCCGTGAAGTTTCAGAGTGGAAGTGGGATGGAATATCGATGGAATTCATGACATACTTACCATGAACCTCCAAAGGACATGATTCCATCAGGGTGAATGTTGGTCGACTCACCATTTCAGCCCACTTGCTAGCTATCAGGGAGAAGAGTTCCATACAGAGCATGGGATGCCTCTATGGGCAAGAGATAGTTCATATTCATCGTGTCCCTTAGAAAATAGTCTCAGATCAATATTCCTGCTTCACATCCCAGTTGTGGAAGGGATTGTAGGAGGATTTTGGGACTCAGCTATGCTTAAGCATGACATTCCATCCCTAGAATGATGGTCAGACGGAGAGGACTATTCAGGTTTGGTAGGATATGTTGTAAGCCTATATCTTGGACTTTGGTCATAGTTGGGAGGACCTCTTACCACTGGTGGATTTTTTCTATAATAATAGATACCACACCACAATTGGTATGACCCCGTTCGAGTATTTGTATGGGAGACCTTGCTGGTAACCACTTTGCAAGACCGACCCTGGAGGGTCAGCACTCATGTGTCCAGAGTTGGTGAGAACTACCACAGAGAAGGTGCAGATCATCCATAAGAAGATGAAGACTACACCGAGCCAGAAGAAGTATTATGCTGACAGAAGACGGAGACCTCTGGAGTTTGAGGAGGGAGACCACGTCTTTCTTCGGGTCTCACCTCGATGAGGGTTATTGAGATTTGGCTGAGGCATCAAGCTATCTTCAAGGTTCATCAGACCTTTTTAGATGCTGTGCATAGTTGGCGAGGTGGCATACCACTGTAGTTGCACTGGGTACACGATGTCTTCCACGTGTCATAGCTGACAAGGTATGTGCATGACCCATCGCACATCATCGACTAGGTCGAGATGGACATCGAGGACAGAGCGACCATCGCTGAGTATCTGGTGTAGATCATGGATTGGTAGGAAAGTATCCTCCATTGTCAATTGATTCCCTTGGTTCCTGTCCAGTGGCTATATGAGAATCATCAATAGAGCTCGTGGGAGTGGGTGGCTGAAATCCGTGCTCAGTACCCACATCTTTTTGAGTAAGCCTTGTTTTGGATTTTCAGGGGATGTAAACCCCAAGGTAGGGATAATGTAATATATTTTATATTTATGTGTCTTCTTTTTAAATATTATATGGACTTATTTCTAGACTACACCTTTCAACATCATGCGATTCTGAGGCCCAGAGATCCTGGAATAAATGTTTGATATAAATTAAAATTTTAAACAGCGCGCCTGAGCAGTTTTCCTAAAAAATTTGAATATCTTTTAAATGGGTGCCCAGATCAGAAATCCAAGGTCACCATTTCATTTAGATTAGTGAATTTACCTTAGGTGGGGTCTAACTTTGACTGGCACAGGTAGGCTGCAAAAGTTAGCCTTCAGGCATTTTTTAAAGAAACATTATAGAAGAAATAAAATAAATTTATAATTTATTTTATTTTAAAATGTTTCCATAATGATGAAGCATATTTTCTTTAAATAAGTAGGATCCTAGGGTTAGACTTATAACCCTGGAGAACTCTCTAGAATGCTCTAGAGCATTAGAGAGCATCCAAACATGGAGGATTTTGACAAACGCTGACTAACGCGACACGGTGATCATTCTTCCGCTGAATCGAGGTAGGGCTTTTTTACTTAAATTATTATTCCACATTTTTATTTGGATTTAAATGAGGAACACAGATCAACAATGAACATGTTTATCCGAAGATCGTGTGTTCTTCCGGGTGGGTGTTATTTTTCTGTTTCTTTCAGGGTTTGATTCTGGAATTATAATTATGCTAATGGTAGGATTATTATTTTGATTTTCCTTGTTTATTACTTCTAACAGTAGTGGATCAACACCATAATGAATGATGGTGGAGGTTTGTTTTTCACTTTGCTTTTGGATTTCCCCCTTTCCTTCTTCATGCATTCTTCACGTTCTTTGTGGGGTGACGAACAACGGATCGTTGTGCATCTATTTTGCGACACAACGATTCCAATTTGGAGACCCAACATCGTGGTGACCTAGAAGAGGTGCGATAATGATGGTAGTGGACGAATCGACACACTTCAAGAATTGGCGTTCTTCAACAGTTCTTCACATGGATGGTCAAAATGCATTTTTAGGGCTGATATGAGGTCCGAAACTGGTGGAATCAACATTGTGGTGTCGGGGTGACCTAAACCCTTCGGTTTCATGAAGATCGGATGACCGGATCGAAGAACAGAGTAGCACAAGAGGCCTAATGATGGAGGTTTACAATTCTAGAAAATTCTAGAATACACAGCATGGAGTTCCGAAGAACACACCGTGTAGTACCAGTGGTTGTGTCTAGGGTTCCGCAATGTGCAAAGCTATGACACGTTGTGTTTCCCCAAAGAGAACGAAATGTGGGTCCTTACATAGGACTCATCTTGTATCCTTGGGAGATACAGAGACATGGGATGGAGTACACAACTGTGTACTCTACCACATGGCCAGATTAGGCCGACGACATGGGTTACCCTATGTACCGGTTAGACGGTATGGCGCACCCAAGATAAAGATGCGTACGGGAACGCGACCACGTAAACGGAGTCGACTCTAGTTACTTGGACATAGAGTGTGATCTATAATACATTCCGTGTACTGATTTTTTTCCTACACAACCAGCCTTGCGACATGGGATATAGTACACAGGCTGTTCCCGAGGTCAGAAGACACAACGTGTGACTTTTCTACATGGTGTGTACTTCTCAGTACATGGATTGATCTTCTTGTCCATCGTTTCTTGGAAATATTACATTTGGGTTATTTCCCCTTTTTCTCATTCCCCTGAAGGTCAGGTATCGTTTCCTACTACAATAGTATGATCTCTTCAGCAGGACATTCCACGAAAGAGTCAGGTATCCCTCCACGAGGCATAGAGCGAGATCCACTATCCATTCTTGAAACTTGGTAGAGTCAGGTATCGACGTGACCACTTCGACAGGGCACTGATCCTCTACCTAGTAGGTGAAATTTGAATGAGTCACGATATCCACAAAGGCCCTAGCAGTGATCCTAATCTGTGTATCATGATCTTTCCCCAATCAAGAGTCTGTTCTCCTGAAATGAGTGAATCTCTCTCTCGTGACATTTCCCGATAGGCAGTACATCTCGAACGGAAGTCATCAGAGCTTTTAGACTCATTGAGTGAGTTCTCCTAGATGAGATCTTCTTGAAATCATCAAACTGAATCCCTAATAGGGTTATACAGTTGGGTGAGTTTTCTCTAGACTGTGGGTCTGAGTTTTTAGTATATCTAAATTATGTTCTCTTATCATATGTTCAGTAGACATATTCTATTTATAGATGACTTTTCCTTTCTTTTGTATATTTATTTTTGGTTTTCAGGGTCCCCTACTAAGTATTTTTATACTCATCCATGCACAGGCTTTTTTTGCACATGTCGTGTCTTGTGTAGATGAGAAGCCTTTTGACAGAGTCCCGGGTGGACCAGGATGGGACCAAGACTTCTAAGTTCCCTATAGGACGAGGTGTCCCTATAGCTATGAGCATCAGTCCTAGTACCTCATGTGTTTATAGGTTGTACTTTTTAGTTTTTAGACTCTTGTTTTTGGTGGGCTTGTACTTTTTCCTAGTTTACTTTTCAGTACATTACTTTCCATCGTACTCTGTTGGTTGGGTTTAGTTGTATGCATGCATTCTATTCCTCAGTAGTTATATTAAATTTCATAATTGTGGGCTTAGAGATATGTGAATGTGTACAAGTTATTTGGAAATGCCTCCCATGTAAGTAATATGCCTACTCGTTGCTAGTCACCAGCCCCTGGCCTATTGGAGGTAGGCTCGTGGAGCCGTGGAGCGGGCCCCACTGGGACGAGTCATGAAAATTATAGCCTTAGACCATTCAAAAATGTAAATGGAATGATATAACTATATACATCATAATAATATTACCCAAGAAATATCTCAAGACTGGTTCAGTATGGATGACCGTAGATTGAATTTAAAAGGAATCCCACGTCTTTTCTATCTTGGAAACTGTCACTATAGATGATCTAGGTAGACTCTATGTATGGTAAAAAGTTCAAATTCATGGTTTTATGAAAAATGTCATTTCTAATGGAGATCATCATTTCACATCTTGATTTTGGATGGGTTTTCAGAACGCACTAGGATCATATGTTCTTATAACTATGAACTATCATCCTTAAAATGATATCCAATCTAAATAGATGATTCAAATTTTGGAGGATATGTTATAAGCTTGTGTACTACATTTTAGTGGTTTGTAGGAGTGTCCTATAATAGTTGTAGAGTGTGAATATAATGAAAACTTTTTGGAATCAATATAGATGGAAACTTTCGAGGCATTATATGGTTGAACATGTTTTTTGAATCTTTGTTTTTTGCAGGTAGCAAAGTTAGTGCTTGTTGGAAATAGTCTTATTCATGATACATCTAAGAAAATTATGCTGATCATGATGTGGTTTATGACCACACAGAGAATGATGAAATCATACATTGACCAATACAGATTACCTATAGATTTTGGGGTGGGACATTATGTTTCCCTTTTTATGACCCCTTAGTTGGGGAAACAACATATCAGGAAAAAGGGAAAGCTAACACCCAGTTTTTTGAAGTTGTTTGAGATATTGGAAAGTGTTCATCTAGTGGCATATGGATTTTCTCTTTTAAAACATTATAGTTCCATGAATTATTTGTTTCATGTGTAACATCCTTAGAGATATCATCCCAACCCTTCTCATGTAATGTATGTTGATGTCATCGATCATGGTGTAGATGCATCATTCGAGGTGAATATTATATAAATGTTGTATCATAATATGATGTATCTTCTAGGAAAGGCCATAACTATATTTTGAGTGCATTGGTAGCATTGGATTGTTCAACAGGAGACCTGGACATATTCATCGTGACCATATGGTGATGCATGGTGAAGCTCAAGAGGGGCTATTATATAGTGTTGATGATGTATGATCATGTATTTTTTCAAGTACATCCCTCTTGAGTTTTAGTTGAACCTATTTTGGTTGGTTTTTATTTTCATCTTTAAACCTTGGTGATGAAAAATTTTATTTTGTTATGGAGATAATTTTCCATAAAAATTAACATAATGTTTTTTATTTATGTTTTTCAAATTAATCGAGTCTAGTCATAAACATGTAAAAGGGTTCCAAGGGTCCTCCAATGGGTTGGAATGGTTTACAGGTGGTTAGATTTATTTCTAAGGGATCTAGGATGTGATTTTCCTATTATAAACTTTCACATTGTGAACATGTTACATGACATTAATCTGTTTCTAGACACAAGCCATGAACTAGTTTACAGTGTGAAACATTTACAAGTCATAAAATTAATTTTCATCGTGAGAAGTTCGATTAGGTTTATTTTAACCCAGGGTGATGCATTTTCACTATATATTATAAATTGAGAAATCCACATCATGACAGGGGTTCACATCATGATTATATTGGGACCTTTCGTTTTAAACCACATTGTGAATATGATTTTATTTTCTTCCACCAGGAAACCACTTATCCTAAACCCTAGGAAATATCGAGTTTATTTTTTTTGTGACTACATCCGTACCAGATGACTCAATATAGTATTTAGCATCACTTGAGAACCTTCACTTTGGATTCCATCTTCTTTATGTTATCCTATATTGTAGGGATATGATTTCATGAACACGGTTGAATCGGGTCTTGATTTTGATGGTTGTGTGATCTAGGTTTTCCTTGTGATATTCTTCAAATTTGTTCTTCACTATAATTCCCATTTTAGATAGTTTCTTTAATTTTAGGATAAATCTAGGTGTTCTAGAAGAAATACCTATGGTCAATTTCAATTTGTTTAAGAATGTTAAATATCAAGTCATTGTGATGAAACAACATACACATTAATTAATTGAATAATGGATGAAAATAATAATGTGTTTGGACTACTCCTTGGATACCTTTAGATCAAATAGTGCTGAGACCTATCTTAGAGCTACCCATAAGGTGATCCCACCTTGAAAAATAATGACCTATATTTTGTCCTAAAACATGAATTATCATGACATTATACCATATGTGATTTCTATGGTAGGATCACATGGGAAAATGGATTACTTGATTATTAAAATGAATAGAGATACTTTGATATGATATGTTTTTGTACACTGGAATGTTAATGGTTTAAGATATAACTTGATGAATGAAAGGGTACTGAAAGATAAATGGGTAATAGGATGAATTGACCTTCGTGGCTCATTATATATGTTGTGATATTATTTCATTTTTTACTTGGGTTGTATATTGTACTAAAATTATTATATATAGGTCATGTCTTAGTTATTCTATAATTATTATAGGGCTTGGCCTAGTTATACCGAAAGTCTTATATGGTTGATTCTTTCCAGTTATGCTGAAATGATTATATAGAGGACTTGGTTGGGTTATATTGAAATTTTTATATAAAGGACTTGGTAAGATTATTTTAAAATTATTATATATAGTGATTGGCCTGGTAGTGTTGTAATTACTATAGGTCTTGGCTTGGTAATGTTGAAATTATTATATAGAGGACTTATCCCGGTTAAGCTGGGATGCTTATATAGAAGAAATGGTCTAATTTTTTAGAAATGATTATATAAAGGACTTGGATCGAATATACAGAAATTATTAAACAAAAGATATTTTTCTAGTTATGTGTCTATGAAATGGACTTAGGGTTATGGTTGGATTGGTAATTCTATATTAATAGAGTTATTTTGGCATAGTCCCAAAGAATTTTAATTGTTATATTGTTTTAATTGTCTAATTAATAATACTATTTATCACATTATTATATGCACTTACTATCAGAACCTTTTTTTTCCATAATGGTATTGACTAACTAATTTTTACTCAAACCCTATTCAGGCCTCTATTTTGTAAAAAATATGATTACAAGGTTGTGGTTTTGGAAAAGGTAAAATAAATTGTTGTTGATTTTTTTCTTTCTAGATTGTTTGGGCCTTGGAGATGTGACTGACAAAGGATTTAAGACTAGGTTTTTTTTGAGTCATTTTTTACATCATGGCCTTTTATCTGAATGACTTTCAGAATTTCATTTATTTAAATTTTAGCCAAACATAACATGGTTCATTATTATTTGGTTTTTTTGGTTCATCCTTTATCCCCTAATTTTATGATTTATTGTTTATGTTAATTATTTTAATTTGATATATATTTATTTATTCTAAATTGAAACATTGTGGAAGGGGTTATAGCATCCCCAATTTTTTATTTACACCCCCGCTTCTAGTTAGTAGACTGTGGAATAAAAGGATGAACATTTCAGGCCAAATAACCAAATTGATTTGGCCACATGAGAGATATCCAGATCACGGAACGTTATATATTATAATATAAAAACATGATTCTTGAGTAGTTGAACATGAAATGATAAAGTTAAAAAAATATTAATAAATATCTTGCATAATTTATTACACATCATGTAAGTTAAAAAATATTTTAATTAATATGGATATTAGGTTGAAAGGTATATTTTAAAATATAATAATTTATATTACTTTTTTATATCATGAATATTGATACTCGGGGAGAGTTGTCAAGATATTAGACATTTCTGGCTCTAGGCCCTCTAACATAGGCTAGAATATTCGACTCTAACAATATGAATGAAATAAAAACTCATACAGTCTATTTGGAAGAGGGATTAATAACCTATAATAGTGAAATGTTTACAGTTTCTAAATTGGGTTACTATGGAATGTTGACTGATATTATCAAATTAAACTACCATAGTCATTTTTCAATAGTTTTATTCAAATTAAAGTGGGTGGATATTTCCCATGGTATTAAAATAGTTTCCTTGCAATTTACTTATACGAACGTATCTCACTTGATGGATTTTAGTTTCCATGTATTATGTGATCCATATATCTTCTCATCATAAGAGAAAATTGTATATTATGTGGAATAATTCATGGATGAAAGGTGGAGTGTATTTGTTCACATAAAATAAAGAAACGTGTATGATATGGGTGAAGAAGTGGACAATTTAGACATGGACATTTAATCCGATCAAAACAATAAATTTACTTATTTTCCCATCGTGATATTGAAAATATTAACATTTAAATGTTAGATAAAGTAGATTAATTATTGATGGGTCATGATAACTATATGATTGAAGGATATATTAATTTTATATGAAATCATCCATCAACTTATCAATCACCTATTTTATTTGTTATTCATTTCAAGTACTATAGATCTACTATCGTATTTAAATTATTTTTTATGCATGAGTTGTTTAATTTTAAAAAAGTCAATGTTATATTTGTATGTATGTGATGTCATTCATTACATCACGTTTGCATATTATGTGTGTTAGTACTATATATCAGTTATCATTTATAAATTTATTTTTTCCTAAATATTTCAAAATATATGTTTTAATGTTATTTTCACTTATCTAAATGGTGGAAATTAAAATTAAGAAGCAACTCAATATTCCCAGTGGACCCAAAATTTTCATTCCCAGGACCATAAAAATGTCATTAGTGTCACATGTTTATCCCTCGGTCTCCCTCCTTATAACATATGGGATGCACTATGTCTTCCCCCATAAGTATATATCACACCCTCCATCACCCTCCCGTCAGTGTCTAACACACCCTCTATTTCCCTCCCATCAGTATCTAGCACAATGCCACCCGATTCAACAGGTTCAGCAAGCGGTGGCTTCCATATGAAGGGAAGAACTATTATATACTAATAATTGTTTTTTATAATAGGTAGAAACAATTTCACTACAAATAAAAGTACTAAATGTTTATATGTATGTAATCTAAATGGATTGAAGATAATTGTCCCCTTTGATTGTTATTGGGTCCCCACATATGAATGTGTGGTATTATTTGGCTAGATTCTAGGATAGTTGGCAGCAAAGCTAGTTAACCTTCTAATAAAATATTCTTATTAGAGGCTTATACCTCAATCTTGGATGAATAAAAAATTTTATTTCATGAAAAAGGTAATTATAATACATTATGGCTCAGTTGAATGGCATTATTTAATTAAATTCTTATATTTTAAAGATAAATCTTTTGTACATATGTTATCCAACTTTACTATTGCTGATATTATATCACGAAAGTGGATGTTAAAAATTTTAGGTAAGAATTGGAAAGATATTTAATGGATTTAATGGAATAAATTTGATGATATATCTTTAAAGACTCAGTTGTAGTATGATATGGCATGTAAAAGAGTTCATAGAGAGAAGTGGAAGGTTTTTATTGATAGTTTTCCCCATGAGAAACGCATGGTTTTGAAAAATATATTATTATATTAAACTAATTTTACATATATACATGCAATTGAAAAGGAGATGACATTGCGTACAGTAATATAAAATTAAATTTTATTTATTTTAAGATGTTTCATGAAAAAATGAATCAAAAAAACTGAAAAAAATCATCACCCACACTACTCATTCAAATATTTTTTTTAAGAAATAGATCGACTATGGTAATATTTTTATTAGTTAAAATATTTATATGATAATATTATATCTTTCATAGATTAAAATTTTTATTTATCTGTATTTTAAACAGAAAAATAATTTAGGCCACCAATTCTCCTCAATTGAACTCTATTTGGATGTTCATATAAAAATTTTACGGGAGTTACGTAAATGATCACACCAAATGAGTTGAGGAATGAATTCCTTTTTCATTAAGATAAATTATTATCATTTGACACTTTAATGATATTTATTACTTTAAATTTTAAATATATTAGATTTATAGGTAAAAATACTAAAACCATTGGATTCTAATCCCATATTTTCCTTCTTGGACATCCAAGATGATCCATTTGGTCAGGTCTAGAGGGAGGAGCATCCTGGTCGCATGTGCTAGATGGGATCAGAACCATTACAATGTGAGGTATTAAGTAGATTGTTGTGGATTTTAGGGGAATATAATCCTATTTGTAGTTACTCCCTACCTTTAAATGATTATAGGTAGTTTATTTTAATGAGAAAAAAATAGTAGGGGAGCATAATCCAGTAATATGGGGCTCATATAAAGATACAAGATGCGAAGTATTTTTTATCGATAAATAGAATTTTTTTGAATTATACCAGAATATGAAATGATGGGAAACACCACAAACTTCCACAATACGCTTCTCTTTGAATAATACAGTAGCTTGCGTAGTACGCAACTTCGAGTTCTAGAAAACTACAAAAAATCAAACATTCCTTAAAAAAAAGTAGTTATGAATAGTAATACCCACTTTTTAAATTTTTATTTTTCAAAATGGACTTCATTTTGGGATTCAGAATACCAAAATTTGAATAGAGTGAATTTTTGGTATTTTTTCTGAAAACTTTCAATTTTTGATGAATGGTGAAAAACATTGTGTTATTGTTTAAAATGGAATTATTATTTAAATAATAATTATTTTTATTTAAATTTATTTTTAAATAAAAATAAATACATAATACCTATATTTTCCCACTGTAATTCATTGGAGCCCTTTTATAATAATATTATATGTATAAAATTTTGTTGAACTTGTTAATGTCTTTTACCCAACTTCTAGGCATATTTTCAAATTTGCATAAAATATAATTTTACTTCTTCTGTGAATTGAATTTCAAAACTTCAATAGACATAGTTGGAATTATTAAGTAAAATTTGGTTTGATAGGATGAACATAATGTTTTTGTGAATAGTAACTTTTAATTTTTATTTATCGCCATTAAAAGTAAATAGTGTAATTAAAGGTAAAAATGATATTATAATTACCCCATAACATGTCCTAATTCTCTTGAATAAGTGTATTTTGACCAAAATCAACATTAGGAATAAAATATAATCCTTTCTTATCCACTTGTAATTGATTAGGACATTTATTATATTTTATTTAAAGAAGAGTTAAAAGTGTTAAATTCAAATTTTAATAACTAAAACATTTTTAATATAGGTTTATACATAAGATAAATCCGACTATAAATATTCATTAGAAATATGAAAATATTTCCCACATAATGGTATTTTATTTATAAATTTTATACATTAGAAAATAAAATTTATTTATGATAAAATGATGATACAGTATTTACCTTATTAATGATGGATTAAAATACTTGATATTACAATTATTAAAATTAATTAAATGGAAACTTTTTATACCATACACTAATTTTCTAGGTTAATATGACATGTTTGGGTTGATTAAATGTATTTTGTTTTTGAAGAAATTAGGTTTTTATGACTTTAAGAAAAAAAATACTAAATAGTGTCAAAATTGACATAAATGAGTTTTTAAAACAAATACTATTTTATTAAATGATATAATATTCCCAAAAATCTATGGTTTATCCAAAAAACATATATAATGACATATATGTCATTGATGAACCACATGAGGTTTTCTTGGAATTTTATAGTATGTTTATAAACCATGTAATATAAAAATACAAGAAGACAAGTTAAAAGTTAAACTATTTAACTAAGAGTTAAATCTAAAAGATAAATATGGTACAACCATATTCATTATAAATATGGTACAACCATATTCATTATAATTATGGTACAACCATAACTCTAATACATTCTACATACTAGTATGTTATTATAAATATGGTACAACTTTATTCATTATTCTATCCATCTTATGATTGACAAAGTCACCATACGTGCGTACGTACGGCTTATTGCCTCCACAACGCAGTGAGATTTCATTCCCCATCATAACTATTGAAGAATAATTTTCATTTTATGATTAAAAATAATGATTAAGAACTTAATATCATTATTTATAAAAATCCAATACATCCTATCCATAATAAACATGACTTACGTAACAAAACATATAAAGGAAAACTAATCAGTTAACACCGAAAACAATGATACTAATAAAATATTATTAACAAATAAATCGTGGATGATGATATATTATATCATGTTTATGTATGTGGTTCTTTTATAATTTGATAACAATTCTTTAACCATTATACAGTAGGTTAACATACCTTCATGTAAGGAAAATTACATGGTAAGGGTTGATTTTACAATCTCTTTATTATACGTCCTTGTTTATACGTTAGTATCTACTGGGACTTCTTATCACCCACATCTGTGTTTCTTAAAAATGTATTTCAAAATAGTTTTACTATTTCATATACTATATTTTAAATTCATTTATATCCTTTTTTTTAAATTTTTATAAAATGTTTTGAAAGGAATATTTCAATCATTTTCTAGACAAGGTACTTTATGACCTTTACGAAAAATTAAGGAAAGAATGTTTTTTTTAATTTATACAGTAGGTGCGGCTATTTTCCACCATTATAACACCTTCGAATCATCCCTTACATTATAATAATAATATTTTCAAAATGAATTTTTTCTTTTATAATTCCATGAATTTTAAATGAGTTCAAAATTGATAGAGATATTTCTCTCAAGTAGTTTTGATTTAATCTATGTCAACATACTTTTTGGAATTTTTGGTTTGTTTGAAGTTGATTTATTTTGATATAATATTCTATAATTTATTGAAGGTTTTTTGATATTTTGACTGTGTATGTGCTATTTTTATATGATTCATAGTTTATGGTTAAATTATTAACACTTCCCATGCTAGTTTTAATACGAATGTTTATGTTACGTTTATACCTTTTCATATAAGGAATGCATTGGACTTAGTACGTGATGGGCGAGGCCTGCTATATCCCCTCGATGGATCGATAGGTCTCATGAGACAAATTAGTGTCTTGGAACAAAGCCTTGACTAAATTTTTATTTTTAGTCTTGGAACGAGGCTTCGATATGTGGTTATGATGTCCGGAATTATGCATTCCATCAATATGAAATTAGCTATTAATATAACATGTGATTATACTACTAGTAGAATATACATGTGAATAAGTAAATGGAATTATTTAATTAATCTTTTCTATATTATGATGAATTTTATGTTTAAAAGTCTTGTGTTTTAGTCTTATACATTGCCTTCAATTGTAATTCTTATTTATTAATGTTTCTATTATATTGTTATCCTTACTGAGCATTTGAGCTCACCACTCCTTTCTTATGTTTTATTTATATCGGGATGTGAAGAAGTATATTATGACTGACATGCAGGGATATGCTAAGGGATACGAGTGTGTTCTACAAAGACACAATGTTGCTTTTTCATTTCCTAATGTAATGTAAATCTTATGTATGTATCCAGTACTTCCAAGGATACTAAACTGATAGGTCATTCGGACTTGATCTCTTGTGATCATGACAATGTTATGTAATAATGCACCGAATCTGGGTAACTAGGGTTGAGGCATTACTGTTGGTATTAGAGGATGTTTAATACAAACCTTGGAAACTATATTTATAAACACTTTGATTAGAGAACATTACCCAAATATAGACTTTTAGGATTAGTATTGAAGAACATCCAAAAAATTTGGTAATGTAATTATTATGTGGGTTTTCCAAGAAATACATCCCTATCTAGATACTACAAGTGGATGTGGTTTTGGAATAGATGTACCTAGGATTGAAAAGTCTCACAAGGAGTTTTGGGCTTGACCCGGGGTCTCCTGGTACACGACAATGGGCCTTTGTGCACTTCTGGTTTGGAACTCTTGGGGGATATGCATTGGATAATTAAAATTTCCATTAAAAACCATTATGAAGGATTTATTTGTAAATACTTCCTCAAATAAAACATTTTTATGATTATTTATTATATGCATAAATTGTTCAATTTATGTTATGTGTTTTAAAATTTTGTAATTATACAAATTGACTCATAAACTGACCTAATATATGCTATTGTTTAGAAATGGAACATAGTAGAATGAATGAAAACCTTATCTACGAAAATAATCCATGTAGGGATTTCCCTCCTAAGCAAGATAATTATAATGGAGATGGTGATGAAACAGGTGCTGAATAGCTTAATACCATACAGGGACAACTCACTCAGGTTATGAATAACAACCTTACCCATATAAGACACCCTAATCTACAAAGCAATGGATTAATGTTGAGCCAATTCATCAGTAGACAACCACCAACATTCAATGGGACAACAAATCCATTTGTAGTTGAGCAATGGATATGTTTCTTTGATAAAATATTTTATTATTTGGGGAGTAGCGAAAGGGAAATAGTTGTCATAATAGTTTATCACCTCACCAGAGATACATATCATTGGTGGTCATTAATTAAAAAGACAAAGGAGGATTAAGAAGTATCAAATATGGAATAGAGGTAGTTTAAAGTGCTTTTCATAGAAAAATAATTTCCTCATGACCATCGATCAGATATAGAAATTTAATTTTTTAGTATAAGGTATAAGAAGGATGATAATTTTACAATTTATGAGGTGAACTTCACAAGATTAGAAAGGCATGCTGCAGATTATATACATAACACATGAAGTGAGATTTATTGATTATTTTATGGGTTAAAACCATTTCTCCATAGATAATTAGTCTCACAATACTTCTCATCGTACTAAGATATAGTTTCATGTGCTATCGAGATAGAAAATGAGTTCTTTATGTATTGTGACTTTAATGCAAAGAAATAGAAGGAGAGATCTACCAAACACTCTAGAAATGAAATTAAGTAGAATAAGGAAAAAGTTTAATTTCCACGCTTTAGTAAATGTGGGAAGAAACACCCTAGTACATTCCTAAAGGGGATGAGAGTTTGTTACAAGTGTGTAGATAAAGTCCACCAAACTCGTGATTGCAAGGGGAAGAGAGAGAATGTCAATGTTGAATTCTATAATTGTAATGAAATGGGGCATTATGGAAATTAATGTTCTAAGAGTTGAGGAAAAATACCTCAAAAAAGGCTGAGTGAGAAGAGCCAAGCTTATGTGATCACAACTACTAAGGTTGAAGTTCTGAATGATGTGATGGCAAGTACATTAATCATTTCCTCCAAATTATCAAATGATTTATTGGATACTGGGTCATCCCATTCTTTCATATCTTCCTAGTTTGAAAAGAATACTAGATTTTTCCAATTTCGATTATTAAGGGAGTTGTCTACCAAACTCCTAAGGGAACTATAATTGACACAAATTTTTGTGAATCATTTACCATTATGGTATATAAAATTTATTTAATTTTCTGATCCTATTGTAACTCCCATGATTAAATTTGATATAATTTTTAGAATGGAAAGGCTTTCAGACCATGATGTAAAAGTTTATTTTAAGAAGAAAGAGATTAATTTTTTATGATGATAAGGAATCCCTTATCTTTAGAGAAGAAATATCACCATTTGATTCTCATAAATATCCACCCCCAGTAGCTTAACTAAATTCAATTATTTGGGAGGAAGAGAGTGAAATGGGTGATTAATGGAATGTACAAATAGAGTATGTACCTATTGTTCATGAATATGTTGATGTGTTTCTAGAGGATTTACCTAGAAATCATATAGAATGAGAAATTGAGTTTTCCATTGACTTAATTCATGGTTCAAGGCCCATATTGTAGACCCCTTATAGAATGGTCTCTGTGGAATTAGTAGATCTAAAGAAACAACTAGAGGAATTGAGTAATAAAATATATATTATCACTTTTGTTTCTCTATAGGGAGCCCATGTTCGTTTTGTTAAGAAGAAAGATGGATCTATAAGGTTTTGCATTGACTACATAGAGATCAATTCTATTACAAGGAAGAACAAGTATCCTTGGCCTCACATTGATGCTTTATTTGATCAACTAGATTGAGATCAATATTTTTTAACGATTGAACTTCGATCTATATATCATCGCTTGTGCGTGAAGAATGAATACATTCTAAAGACAACATTTCAAACCAGGTATGGGCATTACGAGTTTACAGTAATGACTTTTGGACTAACTAATGAACCCTCTGTTTTTGTGGATCTAATGAATAGAGTTTTCAAGAAATATCATGATGAAATTGAAGTGGTATTTATTGATGATATCTTAGTATAATCAAAAATCCAGGAATATCATGAAAATTAATTGTACACTATTCTAAAGACTCTAAGAATAAATGAATTATATGGGATGTTTAGAAAGTGTGAATTTTGGCTTCAGGAGAGTTCTTTTCTCGGTAATATTTTCTATAAGGATGGAATCCTTGTTGATCTTTCAAATACAAGGGAAATCCAAGAATGGCCAGCACTGACAAGTATAACTGAGGTATATAGTTTTATTGGATTAGCAGGTTACTATTAGCATTTCATCAATAATTTTTCCCAATTGGATAATACATTAACCAAGATCACACGTAAAGGGGTAAATTTTGTTTGGACAATAGAGTGTGAATAATGTTTTGAATAATTGAAGAGAATATTAGTCAATGATCCTATATTGACTCTACCATCGGGGAATGATGGGTTTTTTATTTATAGTGATCCTTCAAATAGAGGACTTAGTTGTGTCCATATGCAGAATGATAGAGTTTTTCCCTATGCATCATCACAGCTAAAAATTCTTGAACAAAACTATCCCACTCATGATCTTCAGTTAGTAGTTGTAATCATTGCTATGATGATATGGATACACTATCTCTATGGTAAAAAATGTGAGATATATATACTGATTACAAGAGTTTAAAGTATATTTTTTCATGGAATGAACTCAACATGAGGCAAAGGAGACGTCTCGAACTAGTCAAGGATTATGATTTCACAATAAAATACCACCCAGGGAAGGAAAATAATGAGGTTGATGCTTAGAGTAGAAAGGATCATGGTGTTATAAACAAGATGAGTGTCGAAAGGGATCCTATGTTCATGGATCTAGTAAAGATAAACATGGGAATAATCATAGAATGTGAAACATTGATACTTATTCAAATGGTTGCCAAACCATATTTATTAGAAAGGATAAAAAGTTTACAGACTGATGAGGAGTATTTTCAAAAGAAAATTAAGCCTGTGAATGAAGGGAGATTGATCGACTTCATATATGAAGATGAAAATGTGAAATTTCGGAAGAGACTTTGTGTTCCTGACATACCTAATCTAGAAGGGGAATTTTTGGATGATGCACATGGCTCCAATTTATCTATACACCAAGGTAGCACTAAGATGTATAGAGATTTGAAGGAACACATTTGGTGGGACAACATGAAGAGAGAGATTGTGGATTGTGTGTCAAGATGAATTGTTTGTAAACAAGTAAAGGCTAGAAGGAAACACACTGGAGGATTCAAGCAACCTATTACCATACCTGAGTGGAAGTGGGATGATACTACGATTGAATTTGTCATGGTACTATCAAGGACTCCTAACAGGAATGCTGCAATATGGTTCATTATTGATCGCCTTACCAATTCAGCATATTTTCTTGCTATAAGAGAAGAATTACCATTTTAATGTTTAAAAAGAGTATATATTAATGATTTTTTAAGACTTCATGGTGTACCCCTATTGATTGTTTCTAATCATGATACCTGTTTCACATCAAGATTCTTTAAAAGTATTTATAAATCCCAGGATATTGAACTTTTTTTAGCACTGCCTACCACCCTCAAACTGATGGACAATCAGAATAGACTATTCAAACCTTAGAAGTCAGGTTGAGATCTTTCTCTCTTTACTTTCATGGTATTTGGGATTAGTATTTACCTATGGTAGAATGTTTTTATAACAATATCATCTATTCAAGTATTCAGATGGCACCATTTGAACTGTTATATGGAAAGAGATGTCGCACACCCACTTATTGGGATGATATTCATGAAAGAAAGGTCATAGGACCAGAATGTATTTGGGAAAAAATGACAAAGTTTAAGATTATCCAAACACATATCAAAGAATCTCAAAGTAGGAAAAAGAGCTACACCGATAACCGAAGGAAGATTTTAGAATTTCAAGTATGTGATCAGGTTTTCTTGAAGGTATCTCTATGGAAGGGTTTTATATGATTCGGTAAGAAGGGTAAATTAGGTTCTAGGTACATCAGACCTTTTGGAATTCTAGAACGAATTGGATTTGTAGCTTAACATTTGGCAATGCCGCCAAGTCTCTCCAAAGTTCATGAATTGTTCCACATATCATCGTTGATAAAATACATGCCAGACCCAACGCATGTACTCACCTATAAAGAATTAGAAATGGAACCTGGTCTGTCTTATTTTGAAGATCCTATCATGATTCTTGATACCATAGAACAAGTGTTGAGAAACAGGACGACTTTTCTGGTAAAATTTCTTTGGAGAAACCCTAAAATAGAAGAGGTAATGTGGGATCCTGGGGAACATATGATGGAGAACCACCTAAATATTTTTATGTCGTAATATTATAGAAATTTTGAGGATGAAATTATTTGAAGGAGGGAAGAATGTAACAACCAAATCTTCCACAACACGTTTCTCTTTTAATAATTCAATAGCTTGTGCGGTATGCAACTTTGTGTTCCAACACATCGCGACCAATCAAACTAGCAATTTAAAAAAAGTAGTTATGAATAATAATAAACACTTTTTGAAATTTTATAAATTTTATTCTTCAAAATGGACTTCATTTTTGGATTTAGAATGTCAAAATTAGCTTAGGGTAAACTTTTGGTATTTTTCTAAAAACCATCAATTTTTGAGGAATAGTGAAAAACACTGCGTTATTGTTTAAAACCGAGTTTTTTTAAATAATTGTAATTTTTTATTTAAATTTATTTGAAAGTCAAAATAGATACATAATACGTATATTAGTCCAATTTAATTCATTTGAGTCATTTTACAATAATATTATATGTATAAAATTTTATTAAACGTTTTAACGTCTTTTACCCACCTTCTAGACACATTTGCAAATTTCCATAAAATGTAATTTTACTACTTCTATGAAGTTAATTTCAAAAATCTGACAAACATGGGTGAATTTATTAGAAAAATTTGGTTCACTAAGATGAAAATAATTTTTGGTGAATAGTAACCTACCATTATGAATAGTAACCTACCCTTATGAATAGTAATATGACCCTTATGAATAGTAAATAAGAGTAACATTACCTATGAATAATAGAATAAAATTTAGACATCATAGAAAGTGATAATTTGACCTTAGTAAACGTTTTTGGTATTTTATAAGTCATAAATAATTAATTATAATTAATTAATTAATTTAAAAGAATATTTATTTACATGAAATGTATTCATAAATTATTTAATCAATGCCTAATAGTATTTAGATAATTTTATAAGACCCTACGTAAATTTTGAAAGAACAATAAAATCAGTTTTAATCTTAAAAACTGTTTTTAAAGTAAATTTTGATTTTATTTAAATATTAAATTATTAATATTTAGAAAATTATTTTTGAAAAATGAACTTCATTTTTCGATTCTACATGTCGAAAAATGGTTGGGGTAAATTTTTGGGATTTTTCTGAGATACTTGAATTTTTGGTGAATAGTAGAATACATTAATTTACCATATAAATACATTTTAATTAAAACCCACTATTCCTGACATCACAAGTGATGTAAGCACCCAAATCACGAACTCGTATGCCTTATTTACTATTCTTGGTCATCCAAGACTCACTATTCCTTGTCATAGGTGAAATTAATAAACTAATCAATTTTATATTAAGGAAACCCCTCTCCCCTCCACTATAAAAGCCACCCTTCACTCCCTCTTTTCCTCACACCTCTCAAGCTCCAAGACTTCTCTAAACTCTTCCCAAACACCTTCCCTAGTATCTCCCCCACGTCTAAGATCTTCTGGACTCATCAAAAGACTAATCTTAGGCCCTTAAAGAGGTTCTCAAGTGAAGGATTCAAGAGGTAATTTCCCACCCTCTTCTCCTTTAATTTCCTTTCAAGTTCAAGTTCCTTTCTTGATCTCTCCCCACCTATCTTCATCCAAATGTTTTTTAACTCCATAATTATACATATACTGTAATATTATGATTCTAATGGTATATTATATCACCCCACACCCTTTCCCTCTTCCTTTTATTTTATTAAAGAGAACATTGTTCATGAGGTGTTAAATTTATCAACTTCAAAAACAACATGTTCTCTTCTTCCATTTCTACCTTAAAATCTGGTCATGAAACCATTTTTATGGTTGAACCAGAATATTTTATATATATTATGTTCTATTTTATGTTCTGCAAATAACCTATGGCCATATTACTAAGTGAAAAGTTAAAACGAGTTCATTGTGATACAAAAACCACTCAAATTAACCCAAATAATCTTCATTTAATTCTTATCTTATGATTCGTCCACATGGATATAATATAACTCATTATAAAATCATTCAAGCTTCTGTAATATCATTAATAACATGTAATATCAGTTCTGGATGTTTACCCATGATCTACCCAAACATCAATTTAAGAATACAAGTGGACCGCTCAAGAAAACCATGAAAACGAACATCCCCGGACAACATTTTTTAAACTCTATAAGTCATCCAAAGGTACATAATATGACATAATGAAACCATAATGAACGCTATTAATGTATCAAAGGTTCTGTAATTTCTAATTAATGATTATAATGTCATTATACAGGACATTAAAGAGATGGAGGCATTCCAGTACAAGGTAAGGGGAAATCTCGAACCCAATTTTCTTCCTTCGGGTTCTCCCTCTTTCACTCAATTTTTGATACGGTTACTCCACAAAGATCATTTGTTCATCATTTCATTAACTCTTCTGGTATATACATTTTTATCACTGGTTTTTATGTCCATCAAAATGTTTTCCAAAAAAACTCGTTTTTTCAAGATCTCACCTTTTACCTTTCATTCAAGGTTGATGGTTATTGTATCAAGTATGTTGTTCCCTCTTTCTTTTGGGAACACAAAGCTTATGAATGTGTTATTATGAGATGAAACCCATTTCCTTTCCATGGGTTATTTATATACATTTTTTACATGTGTTCTATGTGGAAAGCATGATAATGATAATGTTATGATGTGACGGGTGCGCCTGGAATTATATAGCGCAATATGAATGTTTAAATGTGACGGGTGCGCCCGGAATTATACAGCGCTCCAATGCATTGGGTAAACTGATGAATCTCATTAGTAAATCTGAAATTATTTGTGAACAAGATGATATCTTTTTTCACAAGTATGTGTGGTAGTTAACCACTAAGGCATGATGTTTCATTTTTATGCATTGCCACATTTAAAGTTTATTGTTTATGCTCCTCTCATGTTCATGATCTTTTTTTATGTCATGATTATGCTCACCCCATGATGTATTATTCTTATCTATCCTCTTACTGGGATTCTAGCTCATCCCTTTTGATGTATATCCTTAGGTGGCTACATGTACTAAGGAGAGGACAAGTGCCAATAAAAATCTAGAGAAGATGAAATCAAATAAATGTTTATGGTTGATGTTGTATTTGTTATGTGTGGTCCTAGTTTTCCCAAGACACTAAACCTTTTGATCCTCCATGTTCAATACTATTATGTTTTTTATCTTTGAAATGATGTAATATTAATGTAAGAAAAGGCCGAGACTCTATAGTTTGTATCAGAGGAAAGGTTTAGTTAATTTGGGAATTAGGATTAGTAAACCCTAGAAAAAACCTCTCGCATGAGAATAAGTACAAATATGTACACAGGAATATTTACCTAGGGATACCATACGTTATGTTTTTGGTATAATTGTTTAAATTAATAATTTATTCATGACTTGTTTACTTATGTTTTGTTCTATCCTTTTCTATTTTAGAAAATGGTGGGAACCAGGAGAAATCAGGCCAACAACTCTTGTGAGGGCCAATACAACGATTGCCCGAACGACATCCCCAATGATTTTGGAGGTGGAGTTCAAAACATCATGGCAATGCTTACCCAATTATCTCAGGTTATGAATAATAACCATAATAATGGGGAACATCCTCCTTCACCAAAGAGGGAGCAACTAGATATCGAATGTTTTATGCGGCAACGACCACCGACGTTTTTTGGATCTTCTGATCCACTAGTTGCGGAATAGTGGGTCAACTCCATGGAGAAGATCTTTTCTGTTCTTCACTATTCCGATACGGAGAAGGTGACTCTAGCTGTTTATCATCTAGATGGAGAAGCTCATCAATGGTGGGCTTTGATTAAGAACACCAAGCCAAGGGATCAAATTGTAGAGATGGAATGGGAAGACATTAAGATAATGTTTCTTAATAAGTACTTCCCATGAACTCTTCACACGAAGATGGAGAGAGAATTCATAGATCTCAAGCAAAAAGAAGGAGAATCTATCACAACCTATGAAGCAAACTTCACAAGGCTCACAAGGTATGCTTCGGGTTTTGTTATCAACAATGATAGAAAAATTGATAGATTCTTTAGTGGATTAAAACCACATCTTCAAAAGGCTCTTGCAATTTGAGACTTTGGGAGTTATGAAGAAGTTGTTCGGTGTGATCTCAAAGTGGAGATGGAGTTTGGAGAATGGTCCCATGGCTATGGTGATAAGAAAAGAATGACGGAGTTTCAAGCAGGTGGATCTAGTGACAAAGGTGGGAAGAAAAATCAATGACCCACATGCCAAAAATGTGGGAAGTTGCACCATGGGAACTGCCTCAAAGGTACGAGGAAATGATTTAAGTGTGTGAAAGAAGGACACCAATCTCAAGAGTGTCGAAAAGACATGAAAATGATGGATAATGTAGCCGATGAAAGGATAGAACCACTCGTGGTTCAATGCTACAACTGTAGGGAGCTAGGTCACTATTCAAACCAGTGCACTAAACCTCGATCTCTCGAGGGTAATCAGCGCCAACAACCACCAAAGTCAAAGGAACAAGGGAAGGCTTATTCCGTCACTACTGCGGAGGTGGAACATGATAATGAAGTCGTACAAGGTACACTTCCTATTCACTCAAGAATGGAAAAGGTTTTATTTGATTCTGGTTCTACGCATTCCTTTATATCTTGCAAGTTTCCTAGAACTATAGAATCGAAGCCCCGAAACCTTGAAGTAGAGATATCTGTAAAAACACCAAGTGGTGCAATAATTGAAACCCAAGTGTTTGACTCTTCTCCTATTGACGAATGTGGGAAGATTCTTTCAGAAAATCTCGTAATACTTCCCTTGGTGGAATTCGATGCTATAATGGGAATGGATTGGCTCTCATTATATAGAGCACATATCAAATGTCGGGAAAAGGAAATATATTTTCATATTTCGAACCATCCCATGCTCCTCTACAAATGCAAGGAAGATCATGAATATCCTTTGAAAATCCTTCAATGGTGTGGTTGTTGATTCCCTATGAAGAAGCATACCTCTCCCAAATGATTGAGTCGAAGGAAAGTGCCAACCTTGAGGAAATTCCCATCGTGAGGGAATACAGTGATGTATTTCCCGAAGAGTTACCCAGAATTCCCCCGGATTGTGAGGTAGATTTCTCAATTGAACTCATACCTGGAGCTACTCCTATCTCAAAGTGCCCCTATGGGATGTCTCCTATCGAACTGGAGGAGTTAAAGAAACAGCTGCAAGAGCATTTGGACAAAGGGTTCATACACCTTAGTGCATCACCTTGGGGTGCACCAGTGCTCTTTGTGAAGAAGAAGGATGGAACCATGCGGCTGTGTATCGATTATCGGGAACTCAACAAGATCACCATAAAGAACAAGTATCCTCTCCCAAGGATTGATGACTTGTTCAATCAGTTAAGAGGAGCTCAATACTTCTCAAAGGTGGATCTTCGTTCTGGATATCATTAGGTAAAGGTGAAGAAGGAAGATATTTAGAAGACTACCTTCCGTAAAAGGTATGGGCACTATGAGTTTTTGGTGATGCCCTTCGGACTTACTAATGCCCCTGCAATCTTCATGGATTTGATGAATAGAGTCTTTAGACATTACCTCGACAAATTTGTGGTAGTTTTTATCAGTGATATTCTCATCTACTCTAAGAGCAAGGAGGAACATGAAGAACATCTAAGACTTGTGTTGGTGACATTGATAAAGGAGAAGTTGTACGCCAAGTTTAGCAAGTGTGACTTTTTGATGAATCAAGTCACATTCTTGGGACATGTGATCACAAGCGAAGGAATTTATGTGGACCCTACAAAGAAAAAGGCGATTGAGGAATGTCCCAGGCCCACTAGTGTCACATAAATCCGTAGTTTTCTTGGATTAGCTGGGTATTATTGACGTTTTGTGAGAAACCTCTCACGATTGTCAATCCCACTAACTAAGATAACACGGAAAAGGGTAATGTATGTATGGACGAAAGAATTTGAGGGAAGCTTCAAGGAGCTAAAGAGAAGGCTTATCACTGCACCTGTACTCACACTACCGAAAAGTGGAGAAAGTTTTGTGATATACAGTGATGCTTCAAAGAAAGGCTTGGGTTGTGTACTCATGAAAAATGATAATGTGATAGCCTACGCCTCATGACAGTTGAAGATCCATGATCAAAACTACCCGACGCATGATCTAGAGCCGGCAGCCATGATTTTTTCCTTGAAAATCTGGTTGCACTACCTTTATGGCGAGAACTATGACATATACACCGACCACAAGATCCTAAAGTATATATTCACACAAAAAGAGCTCAACATGCGTCAAAGTAGATGGTTAGAGCTAATCAAGGTTTACGATTTCTCTATTCACTATCATACTGGGAAGGTGAACAAGGTAGTTGATGCTCTAAGTAGAATAGAACATGCTACTCTATCAATGTTGAGGATTGAGAAAGACCCTATCTTCTTGGATATGCAAAGAATGGATTTGGAAATCATAAGGGTAGGGGATACATCCTACCTTGACCAAATGATTGCGCAAACATACATCCAAGAGAAGATTAAGGAAGCACAAAGGGATGATGTGGAGATATAAAAGAGGGTGAATACAGTAAAGCAAGGGAAGCTGCAGGAGTTCCTTATCGACGATGATGGTGTGATTCAGTTTTGAACGCGGATTTATGTGCCTTCATCACCCGGGATAAAGAAAGAGCTATTGGATAATGCACATAGCTCAACTTTCTCTATCCATCCTGGAAGTACCAAGATGTATTGTGATCTCCGAGAACAATTCTGGTGGGATAACATGAATAAGGAGATTGCGGAATATATATCAAGGTGCATGGTATGTCAGCAAGTTAAAGTTGAGCGACAAAAGTCCAAAGGTATGATGTAGCCATTGCCTATACCCATGTGGAAATGGGAAAATGTTACTATGTACTTTGTCACGGGTCTCTCGAAGACGTCAAGGGGGAATAATGTGGTATAGGTTGTGGTTGATTGACTCACCAAGACTGCCCATTTTATCGCTATTCGGGAAAACCTCTCACTTGAACAACTTGCAAGGATATATGTGAAGGAAGTAGTGAGATTCCACGGTGTTCCACTCTCGATTGTCTCTGACTGTGATCCAAGGTTCACATCTAAATTTTGGAGGATCCTTCAACATGCTTTGAGTACTGAATTAAATGTCAGCATGGCCTATCACCCCCAAACTGACGGATAGTGTGAAAAGACTATTCAGATGCTTGAAGATATGCTAAGAGCCTGCTCTCTTGAATTCGAAGGTGGTTGGGATCAGCATCTCCCATTGGTTGAGTTATCATACAACAATAGCTTCCACTCGAGTATTCAGATGGCTCCATATGAAGCTCTTTATGGGAAGTGATGTAGAACTCCAACCTGTTGGGATGAAGTTGGAGAACGAAATCTACTTGGTCCTGATCTTGTTCAAGAGATGACAGAGAAGGTTCAAGTCATCCAGAAACACATCAAAGCTGCTCAAAGTCAGCAAAAGATCTATGCTGAAAACCATCAAAGGGACTTAGAGTTCGATGTTGGAGATAAAGTCTTCCTTTGAATATCTCCATGGAAGAGAGTTATGAGATTCGAGAAGAAATGGAAGCTAAGACCAAGGTACATTTCCCCCTTTGAGATCCTTGACCGTATAAGAGCCGTGGCCTATTGTCTGGCACTTCCACTGAATATGGCTCAAGTTTATGATGTTTTTCATGTATCACTACTTCGAAAGTACATACCAGACCCCTCACATGTACTAAACTCAGAGGTGGTATAGCTGGAAGATGATCTCTCCTATGAGGAGTAGCCGGTAAAAATTTTGGACTGAAGTGATAAGGTTCTACGCAACAAGACAACCCGCCTTGTCAATGTTTTATGGAGGAACCATAAGTTTGAGGAAGCAACTTTGGAACCAGAAGAGGCAATGAAGGAGAAGTACCCTCACCTGTTTGTGTAAAATGAAATTTCGGGGGCGAAATTTCTGAAGGGGGGAAGAATGTAACGACCTGAAGTATTTCAATGGAAAATTCCCTTCTTGTATTTATGCCATAAAAACACAAAATAATGAACTACTATGTGATAAGTGACCTTTAAACATAATTTTGTCACCCCTATGTTTGGAATTTTAAAAATCTGACATACACGGTTGTGTTCAAGATAGTTTTTGCAGTCTAATGAAACAAAAATAATTTTTGGTGAATAGTAATCTACCATTATGAATAGTAACCTACCCTTATGAATAGTAATATGACCCTTATGAATAGTAAATAAGAGTAACATTACATATGAATAATAAAATAATATTTAGACATCATAGAAAGTGATAATTTGACCTTAGTAAATGTTTTTGGTATTTTATAAGTCATAAATAAATAATTATAATTAATTAATTAATTTAAAAAATATTTATTTCCCTGAAATGTATTCATAAATTATTGAATCAATGCGTAATAGTTTTTAGATAATTTTATAAGACCCTACGTAATTTTTGAAAGAACTATAAAATCAGTTTTAATCGTAAAAACTGTTTTTTTAAGTAAATTATGATTTTATTTAAATATTAAATTAATAATATTTAGAGAATTATTTTTGAAAAATGGACTTCGTTTTTGGATTCTACACGTTGAAAAATGGTTGGGGTAAATTTTTTGGATTTTTCTGAGATACTTGAATTTTTGGTGAATAGTAGAATACATTAATTTACCATATAAATACATTTTAATTAAATCCCACTATTTCTGACATCACAAGTGATGTAAGCACCCAAATCCCGAACTCATATGCCTTATTTACTATTCTTGGTCATCCAAGACTCACTGTTCCTTGTCTTAGGTGAAATTAATAATCTAATCAATTTTATATTAAGGAAACCCCTCTCCCCTCCACTATAAAAGCCACCCTTCACTCCCTCTTTTCCTCACACCTATCAAGCTCCAAGACTTCTCTAAACTCTGCCCAAACACCTTACCTAGCCTCTTCCCCACGTCTTAGAGCTTCTTGTCTCATCAAAAGACCAAGCTTAGGCCCTTAAGGAGGTTCTCAAGTGAAGGATTCAAGAGGTAATTTCCCTCCCTCTTCTCCTTTAATTTCCTTTCAAGTTCAAGTTCCTTTCTTGATCTCTCCCCATCTATCTTCATCCAAATTGTTTTTTAACTCCAGAATTATACATATACTATAATATTATGATTCTAATGGTATATTATATCACCCCACACCCTTTCCCTCTTCCTTTTATTTTATTAAAGAGAACGTTGTTCATGAGGTGTTAAATTTATCACCTTCAAAAACGACATGTTCTCTTCTTCCATTTCTACCTTCAAATATGGTCATGAAACCATTTTTACAGTTGAAACAGAATATTATATATATATATTATGTTCTATTTTATGTTTTGGAAATAACCTATGGCCATATTACTAAGTGAAAATTTAAAACGAGTTCGTTGTGATCCAAAAACCGCTCAAATTAACCCAAATAATCTTTATTTAATTATTATCTAATGATTCGTCCACATGGATCTAATATAACTCATTATAAAATCATTCAAGCTTCTATAATATCATTAATAACATGTAATATCAGTTCCGGATGTTTACCCATGATCTACCCAAACATCAATTTAAGAATATAAGTGGACCGCTCAAGAAAACCATGAAAACGAACATCCCCGGACAACATTTTTTAAGCTCTATAAGTCATCCAAAGGTAAATAATATGAAATAATGAAACCATAGTGAACACTATTAATGTATAAAAGGTTCTGGAATTTCTAATTAATGATTATAATGTCATTATACAAAACATTAAATAGAAGGAGTCATTCGAGTACAAGGTAAGGGGAAATCTCCCAATTTTCTTCCTTCGGGTTCTCCCTCTTTCACTCCATTTTTGATATGGTTACTCCTCAAAGATCATTTGTCCATCATTTCCTTTACTTTTCTGGGATATAAATGTTTATCAATGGTTTTTATTTCCATCAAAATATTTTTCAAAAGAACTCTTCTTTCAAGATATCACCTTTTACCTTTCATTCAAGGCTGATGGTTCTTGTATCAAGTATGTTGTTCCCTCTTTCTTTTGGGAACCCAAAGCTTATGAATGTGTTATTATAAGATGAAACCAATTCCTTTCCATGTTTTATTTATATAAATGTTTGATATGTGTTCTATGTGGATAGCATGATAATTATAATGTTATGATGTGACGGGTGCGCCCGGAATTATACAGCGCTCCAATGCATTGGGTAAAGTGATGAATCTCATGAGTAAATGTAAAATGATATGTGAACAAGATGCTAGATTTGTTCACAATTATGTGTGGTAGTTAACCACTAAGGCATGATGTATCATTTTTATGCTCTGCTACATTTCAAGTTTATTGTTTATGCTCCTCTCATGTCCATGATCTTTTGTCTATGTCATGATTATGCTCACCCCATGATGTATTGTTCTTATCTATCCTCTTACTGGGCTTCTAGCTCATCCCGTTTGATGTATATCCTCAAGTGGCTACATGTACTAAGGAGAGTACAAGTGCCAATAAGAAGCTAGAGAAGATTAAATTAAATAAATGTCTATGGATGATGTTGTATTTGTTATGTGTGGTCCTAGTTTTCCCAAGACACTAAACCTTTGGATCCTCCATGGGTAATACTATTATGTTGTTTATCTTTGAAATGATGTAATAGTAATATAAGAAAAGGCCGGTTCACTATAATACCTAAGATGAATTATACCCTAAATATTCATTAGAAATATAAAAATATTTACTAAAACATTTGATTTTATTTATAATTTTTAGGCATTAAAAATGAAATTTATCTATGACACAATAATGATGCATTAATTACATTATTAATGAAAGACTAAAATAATTGATATTATAAACATTCAAATAAATGTAAATTGGGACTTTTTATGCCATCCACGCCTTTTATTGTTTAATATTACATGTTAGGGTTGATTTAATGGAATGTTTTGGAATAAATCAGTTTTTTATGGCTTAAAAAAAATACTAAATAGTCTCAAAATTGACATTAATGAGTTTTTAAAACAAATACTATTTTATTAAATGGTATAATTTTCTTAAAAATATACAGTTTTGCCAAATGACTTATATAATGATATATATGTAATTAATTAAGCACTTCTGGTTCTTTGGGAATTTTATAGTATGTTTTCTAACCAAGTAATATAAAAATACAAGAAAACATGGTAAAAGTTAAACTATTTAACTAAGAGCTAAATCTAAAATATAAGGTTAATATGGTGACCTAGAATTGTCTAAAACACATTGGTTATGATTTTTTCAACCCATCCCCACCTTATCCTAAAATTAAATCCTTTTAGAGACATTATAAACTGAAAATGATTTTATAATAAAATAATATTTCAAGGTTTTCCTAATGTGCCCCCGCCTATCTTATAAAAAGGTACTTCCGCTTCTCTTAAATTCACACCTCCAAAGCCTTTTGACTCGGCCAAACCCTTCTCAAATATCCTCACATCAGCCCTCACTTCAACCTAGAGGCCATACATTTTTCAGAAATCCAACCTAAGGATCCCTTTTGGTCAAATCAAAAGGAATCACCCGAAGAAGAGGTAATAATTTTATCACCTCTTTCAAAGTTCTTTTTATATTCCACTTCCTCTTTTTTGTTGTTGTTTCCATACTAAAACAAAAACTAATGTACCATATAAATACTTATATGTTATAATATGTAATGTATAACCATATTCATATTCTATCTAACCTATGAAGGACAAAGTCACCATACATGCGTACGTATAGCTTACTGTCTCCACGACGCGATGAGATTTCATTCCCCCTCATAACTATTCAAGAATAATTTTTATTTGATGATTAAGAATAATATTTAATAACATAATATCATTCTGTATATGAATCAAATACATCCCATCCCTAACAAACATGACTTACGAAACAAAACATATACATGAAAATAAATCAGTTAACACCCCAAACAATGATACTACTAAAATATTATTAATAAATAAATAGTATAGGATCATATATGATACAACATTTATGTATGTGGTTCTTGTATAATTTAATAAATATTATTTAACAATTATACAGGATGTTAACGTACCCTCTACTATGAAAAAGTACATTTCATGGATTACTTTTACAATCTCTTTATTATTCGAGGTTTTTTATACATAATTATATAATGTGACTTCTATCATCCACATCTGTATTTCTTATAAATGTATTTCAAAACTTTTTTACTATTACCTAGACTATGGGTTAAACTAATTTATACCCATTAATGACTTTTTATAATTTTTTTGAAAGGAATATTTCTATTGTTTCCCAAACAAGGCTCTTTATGTCCTTTTTGAAAAATTTAGAAAAGAATTTTTTTGAACTTATACAGTGGGTGAAGCTATTTTTGGCCATTGTAACACCTTTGAAGCTTCCATTACAATCTTATATGAATATTTTCAAAATAAATGTTTTCTTTTATAATTATATGAATTTTAAATGATTTCAAAATAGAGAGAGATATTCCCTCAAATAGTTTTTATTTTTTCTATGTAAACATCCTTTGTTGGATTTTACGATTTTTTGAAGTTGATTTATTATGTTAAAATCTTCCATATTACATTTAATATTTTGTGATATGTTTGAATTTGGTGTTCTATTTTTATACCATCCATTGTTTATGGTTAAATTTGTAACATCCCAAGTAAGTAATGAATAATTGATATTCTTATCTATGTTTATCTATGAATTAGATAGTGTTTTAGAGGATTTAAATGAGAATAAATCCAATCTTAAGCATGAAATACTCTAATATTTTTAAAAGATTATTTTACCTCCTTTTGATGGCGAACCATTTTTAAATCTAAATTTTGACAATTTTATAAGCTATATTTTTCAAAATAAACTTATTCTTTGTGATTGGGACATTAAAATTTACTTTGGATAAATTTCTGGTATTTTTTGATAATGTTCATTTTTTTATGAATAGTTAAAAGTGTTGTATTTTAATTCAAAACCTCATTTTAATATAATTTATTTAAATAGTTAGATTATCTTTTTAATTGGTTTTAAAGTGAAATTAGAATATATTTTTACCATTTAATCCAATGGTGTTAATTAGAATTAATATCACTTTGATATTGGACATAAACAAGTGTCAATCTTTTGATAGATATTGTTTCTTAAAAACACGCTATTTGATTTGACATCGGGATTTAATTATATGATTAATTAATTCAACTTCTATGTTATGAATTTGGTAAAATAGACATAATTTTTGAATTCGGAATATCAAATATATCTTAGGGTGACGTTTTGGTATTTTTCTGAAAAACGTTAATTTTTTATGAATAGTGAAACCACAAAGTGGTAGTTACAAAAACGGATTTTTCGTTTAAATGGAACTTTACCACTTCTGTGATTTGAATTTCAAAAATCCAATATAAATTATTTTCATTATTAAGTAAAATGTTTTTCAATGGGATGAAAATAATTTTTGATGAAAAGTAACTTTTAAGTTTTATTAATCGCGATTAAAGGTAATTGGTGTGATTTAATGTAAACATGATATTATAATAAAATGAAAATATCTTGATACTTGTCCTAACCCTATATTATGAGTCATGGCCGACCAATACAACCCATGGGATGATTTTTGGGACCCCACAGAGCCACTTGGGTAAGATAATGACATTAATAACTTTTATTTAAAGTAAAAGTAAAAATGACACAAACATGTATTTTTTTACTAAAACAATTTTTACATGGGGTTATACAAGTCAGAGTTTTGACTATAAATATTAATTGGAAAGCTAAAATAATAAACTACATCATAGTATTTTTTTATAATTTTTAGACATTAAATAAATTAAATTAGTTATGACATCATGATGATGCAGCGATTACCTCATTATCTAACGATTTAAATAAAATGAAACGATAATGTAAAATCGAAGACCTAAACATTTCAAAAACCTATTGGATGGGTGTATTTCGAACTCTTATCACCTTATCCTTTAAATACATCAATTTGGGACCTTTAAAATCTGAAACGCATTTGAAAATAAAGTAACATTTTATACCTTTCCAAGAGTGCCCCTCCTCTCCTCTTATAAAACGCCCCCACCTCTACCTCCTTACCCACACCTCTCAAGCCTTTGGCTTGGACATGCTCTGATAATTTTGTCTCTCCACATAACTCTCCGCATCTTAGAATCCATAACTTAGGCAGGAAGCTCTTCAAGAAACCCTTTTGGTTCAAACCATAGGGAGTTACCCGATTTTAAGTTAATGTCTTCACTTGTGTTCTAAGGTTTTATTTTGCTTCTCCAACCCCATAAACTCTTTTTATTCATGTATTTTGTAACAAATCCAGTATATTCAATATAATATTATGTTATTATAATAATTATTTGAGATAAACTTACATACACCTACATCTAATGGTTAAAGAACATACTGTTTCTGTGGATGAGGAATTTATGCCTCATGAAACGATGATTGTTCAATATTCTTTTAACACCTTCAAATGTGGCCATTAAGATGTCACTATATTTATATATGATATAAAATATGATTATTTTTTTCTTAAGATTCTGTATTTTTCATTTATGGCATACCGTTATGGTTTCCATTATGGGTAAACGCGATATCTTCATTTTAGGAAGTGCAGACTACTGCCCCCTCAAAGTGATTTGATTCGTTAATACCATATGTGTTTCGTATAAAGGATAGATTTAATGATATTATATATGATACCATACTGGAATTATAATACTATTATGTATCATTATGTCTTAATTCCATTAAATATGAAATAGAAATAGAAGTAACGTTCATGCGTACGTACGGCTTACCTTCTCCATGAACGGTGCATTTCATTTCTTACCTATAAATGTTATGAAATATTATAAATTCATGTATATAATGGATATATAATATATATATTATATCTACATAATGAATATAATTCTGGATATAATGGATATTTTACCCCATGAACAAACTTGTAATTATAAAGAGTTTATTTTTTACTCAAGTAACAATGATCGACAAAACGACCATTATGAACATAAATATTTACATAGTGTTAATAACATTGTAATAAGTGATATAAAAGGAATAATGAACTTGAAAAAGGTTCTTAATAAAGTATAAATTAAGTCAAGTTTATTATTCAGGAGGTTAAATAATGATCGAGTCAAGTCGGACCCGAGGTATGGGACTTCGTCTCAATCTCCTTTCATTGAGGCATATTTTGTTTTATACACAACTTTCTTTTATAAGGTGTATAAACCCCATTGACTTTTACATTTATTCAAAAGTAATCTTTTTATACGAAGCGTTTACTAAACGACAAAAGGGAATGTTTTTTTTGTCGTACGTATGTGGCGACAATGACTTCTTCGCTGCCGTGACCATTATTTGAGTTTTGGCTTCCTCTACAATCCATAACTTTTTTTGAATGAAAAATAAATACCATGTTTTACTTTTCTTTTATTTTGGTAATGAAAATGGTTTTAATAATGTTTTTATATCAATGTGTTATATTGATATCATGTTATTGAAAAGTGGAAATGTTATGTTTCCTTTATGCATGTTTTATGTGATACGATTATGCTATGGTTCTTGGGCATTGTTATGAAGACGGGTGGTTCCGTGATAAACTAAGGGCAGGTGAGCCCGATATAGCTCTCTAATGCATTGGGTAACGTGATGGAGTTAAATGTTAAGGTTTCTCCGAAGAGATTTAGGGAATATACTGTGATGGGTATTCCAAACCTAACCATGAGGGTTAATCCCTACGTAAGAATGTTATGAATGCCTTAAGTTACCTTTATGTCTTATGATTTATATGATTTATTCATGATTTGATGATGTATGTTAAAGTGATTATGTTTTATGAGTAAAGTATGATTTCAGACATGGACTAATGTTTTCATTTCGTACTTTTATATCCCTTACTGAGCTTTTTATGCTCATCCCAAGTTTTTGAAATGTTTTTCACAGGTCAAGGGAAAGGTACATGATGTGATGATAGTGTCAAGGAAGTGTCAAGAAAGAATCCATGTTTTATTTTAAATATGTTTCTGTTGATGGGAAAAATGAGTACTATCTTTTATGTAACCACTTTGTTTAAATGTGGAATGTAATGCATGTTTTATGATCAAATTCTCTAAAACTCTTAACCTGAAAAGATCCTCAACGTGTATTCTTGGTGTAACTCAAGATTAAGTAATGTTTAAGGCTGGGGCCTTATAGTTGGTATCAGAGGTCGGTTTAGATAAATTTAGGAGTTAGAATTCTATTAAATGATTATCCAAAAAAAAATTTGGTCAAATTGAAATGATATAGCATTTGAAGATTACCATGTTGCTTCATCTAAGACATGTTTGTTCAGAATGGTTTTCCACAGATGAAATAGGAAAGTAGTGCTAGGAAGTCATACAGAAGGAAATGACCTTCCGAATCAGTATCCTGAGATGGTCGGAATTGGAACTAAACAGTTTGTTACAGTAATGGCGCAGTTGACTCAAGCGATAAATGGTGGTGGTATCCATGCACGAGATTATCCAGATCAACCGCAGAGGAACATGTCAGTGGTGGAACATTTCATGAGGCAACATCCCCCATCATTCAGAGGATCATCTGACCCTGTTCTAGCTAAAGGGTGGATTAAAGCACTGGAGAATATTTTCGATGTCATGGGGTGTTCAGACAATCAAAAGGTTAGTCTTGCTATTTACCGTTTGGAGGGTGAAGCAGATCAGTGGTGGTCGATGGTTAAAAATATCAGGGACGCTGATGAGATTGATGATCTCGATTGAGATGAATTCAAAGGTATGTTTCTTGAGAAACATTTTCCTAAGGCTGTTCGACTTAGGATGAAAAAACAATTCTTGGAATTGCGGCAAGAGGAAGACTCAATGGATGATTATGAAGAAAGGTTCTCTCGATTGGAAAGGTATGCTCCAAATTTTTTCCGAGACCTTGATAGTAAAATCAATCATTTTTACTCAGGATTAAAGCCAAAATATCGAAGGGCATTAGCTTCTCGTGAGTTCAAAAGTTATGAAAATCTTGTTCGATTTTCTGAGAAGGTGGAAATGGAGTTTTTCGATGATCAAGTGTTCTATAACAACCAACAGAATAATAGACCGAGGTGGCAGGAGAAAGGGAATAATTCTTCAAAAAAGTATGATGGTAAGAAAAGTAAGTTTCTAGTTTGTGATAAATGTGGTAAAAGGCATGCTGGGGAATGTCTTATGAATTCTAGAAAGTGCTACCGATGTGGTAAGATGGGACATAAGGCTCGTGATTGCACTGGAAAAGATCAAGGTGATGGTAAGAACAAATTTGATTTACAGTTAGTGAAATGTTTTAAGTGCAATGAGATGGGTCATTATGCAAACAAGTGTATGAAAAAGATCTCGAGTGATGGGAAGACGTAAGACTACAAGAAGAAAGGGGTGGTGAAATCCTTTGCAACTACTTCTTCAGATGTTGGGCCATCAAATGAAGTGGTATCAGGTAATTTGTTTGTTTTTTCAGATTATGCTAGTGTGTTGTTTGATTCGGGGTCTACACATTCCTTCATCTCTGAAAACTTTTCTAGTAAAATGGGAATACCATATCATGAAATGACTCCTGAACTTGTGGTAAAAACACCTAGGGGAAATGTTGAGGCAAAAAGAATTTATAAGAATCTTCATATCCTTATCCGTGGAAAGAACCTACTTGAAAATCTTATTGTTTTACCTCTAGTAGTGCTTGATGTTATCCTGGGTATGGATTGGCACTCTATTTACCATGTTAAGATTGACTGTATATCTAAAGAAGTTTTTTTTCAGAAAGAATTTCAGTTTGTGTACAAGAATGATCCCTTACTGTTGATAACATATCAAGAGGCTAAGAAACTTGTAAATGATGGAAATGAATGTTACCTTACACATATTGTTGAAATCAAAGGAACTATTCAGATTAATGATGTGCCAGTGGTAAATGAGTATCCTAATGTTTTTCCTGATGAGTTTCTTGGAATATTACCAGGTCGGGAATTTTAATTTACTATTGACTTAGTTCCTGATGCTAAGCCAATTTCAAAACCCCCTTATCGAATGTCTCAAATTGAACTTTTAGAGTTGAAGGAGCAATTGCAAGATTTATTAGAGAAAGGTTTCATTCGACCTAGCACATCACCATGGGGTGATCCTGTTTTATTTGTTAAAAAGAAAGATGGTTCTATGAGACTTTGCATTGATTATAGAGCCTTGAATAACATCATTGTTAAGAGAAAATATCATTTGCCTCATATCGATGATTTGTTTGATTAGCTCCAGGGAACTCAGTTTTTTTCAAAGATTGACCTGGGATCGGGGTAACACCAGTTGAAGGTAAAGGAAGCAAATGTTCTGAAGACCGCGTTTCGTACAAGATATGGCCATTATGAATTTGTAGTAATGCCTTTTGGGCTAACCAATGCACCTGTTGTATTCATGGACTTAATGAATAGCATTTTCCATGAGTTCTTGGATATGTTTATGGTGGTTTCATTAATGTTATTTTGGTGTTTTATAAAAGTAAAAAAGAGCATAAAAGACATTTAAGGGTTATTTTGAAAACCTTAAAAGAAAAGAAATTGTATGGGAAATTTAGCAAGTGTGAGTTCTGGGTGCAAAAAATTTCTTTCCTTGGTCACATTGTTTCTAAAGATGGGATAACTGTTGATCCTGCAAAAACAAAGGTTGTTGAAGAATGGCCAAGACCCACAAATGTAACTGAGATTCGTATCTCCCTTGTTTGGCAGGCTATTACCGAAATTTTGTTAGAAAATTTTCCCAGTTATCTAGTCCAATGACTAAGCTAAATCTGAAGGGTGTTAAGTTTATCTGGACAAAAGAATGTGATGATTGTTTTCAGGAACTGAAAAGAAGATTGGTGAATGCTCTAGTTTTGGCACTACCATCCAGGAATGGGGAGTTTTTTATCTAAAGTGATGCTTCATTGAAAGGACTTGGTTGTGTCCTAATACAGAATGATCAGGTAATTGCTTATTCTTCATGTCAATTGAAAACTCATGAGGTAAATTACCCTACACATGATTTGAAATTAGCTGTTGTTGTGTTTTCTTTAAAAATTTGGAGGCTTCATTTGTATAGAGTAAAGTGTGAAATATATACTGATAACAAAATTTTAAATTATATATTCACTCAGAAAGAATTGAACATGAGACAGAAGAGATTGCTAGAATTAATCAAAGGATTATAATTTTACAATTCATTACCATCTGGGAAAAGAAAATAAAGTAGATGATGCTTTGAGTCGAAAAAGCAATGCTTCATTAACAATGTTGTGTTTGGAATATGATCCTTTGGTTAAGGATTTGATGAAATTTGGCATAGAAGTTGTTGGTGAAGGATGTCCTTCTGTTTTGTTTCAGGTATCAGTGAATTCTTCTCTATCAGACAGAACTATGCAAGCATAGAAGCAAGACAGTGAGTTGCAGAAAAAGGTAGAGATGGTTCAGAAGTGTAAGTTGCCTGAATTCAACATTGATAATGATTGTGTTTTGCGATTTGGGAATAGATTGTGTGTGCCTTGTGATTCACATTTGAGGAGAGAGTAGTTATGTGAAGCTCATAGTTCTCCGTTTTCAGTTCATCTAGGCAGTTCTAAGATATATACAGATCTTCAGGAGTATTACTCGTGGGACGAAATGAAAAGAGATATTGTTGATTTTACTGTGAAGTGTTTGACTTGTCAACAGGTTAATGTAGAGCGACAGTTACCGAAAGGGATGCTTTAGCCTTTACTAGTGCCAGAGTGGAAATGGGAATATATATCCATGGACTTTGTTGGAGGAATGCCGAAGACACCTCAAGGTAATAATGCAATTTGGTTTATTGTTGATCACTTGACTAAATCTGCTCATTTCCTTTCTATACGAGATAATTTTTCCCTAGATCAACTTTCTCATTTTTGTCTTAAAGATATTGTCAGGTTACATGGAGTTACCCTCTCCATTTTATCCAATCGTGATCCTAGGTTTACTTCTAACTTTTGAAAGGCCTTTAGAAGTTGTTGGGTACTGAATTAATTTTTAGTACAGATTTTCATCCTCAATCAGATGGGCAGTCAAAACAAACAATCCAGAAATTGGAGGATATGCTACGTGCTTGTTAGATGGATTATCAGGGAAGTTGGGACCAACATCTTTCTTTGGTTGAGTTTTCTTATAATAACAGTTTGCATTCTAGTATACAGATGGCACCATTTGAGGCATTATATGGGAAGCAGTGTCGAACTCCAGCTTTTTAGGATGAAGTGTGTGGAAGTAAGTTGATGGGGCCAGAATTGGTAGAAGAGTTGATAGAAAATGTTCAGATGATACAGAGACACATGATAACGGCTCAGAGCAGGCAGAACAGTTATGCGGACAATAGGAGGAAGGATCACTCTTTTGAGGTAGGTGATCATGTTTTTCTCAAAGTATCACCATGGAAAAGTGTGATGCGATTTGGTAAGAAAGGAAAGCTAAGTCCAAGGTTCATTGGACCATATGAAATTCTTGTTAGAGTTGGATCATTTGCATACCGAGTGTATTTACCTCCGAGTTTATCTTAGGTACACAATGTTTGTCATGTTTTAATGTCAAGGAAGTACATGCCAGATCCATCTCATGTTTTGAGTCCAGAGGTAGTTCCATTGGAAGAGAATATATCTTATGAGGAACAACCAGTTCAGATTATTAATCATAGGGAGAATGTGTTGTGGAATATGGTGATTCATCAAGTAAATTTTTTTGTGGAAGAACCACATGAGTGAAGAGGCAACATGGAAATCTGAAAATGCAAAGGGGGATAAATACCCCCACTTATTCGATAAGTAAATAAATTGTGGGGACGAAATTTTCTAAATGGGGGAAGGATGTAACATACCAAGTAAGTAATGAATAATAGATATCCTTATCTATGTCTATTTATGAATTGGATAGTGTTTTAGAGGCTTAAAATAAGAATAAATCCAATCTTAAGCATTGAATACTCTAATATTTTTAAAAGATTGTTTTACCGCCTTTTGATGGAGAACCATTTTTAAATATAACTTTTGACAATTTTATAAGATATATTTGTCAAAATAAACTTATTCTTTATGATTGGGACATTGAAATTTACTTTGGATAAATTTCTGGTATTGTTCTGATAATGTTCATTTTTTTAATGAATAGTGAAAAGTGTTGTATTTTAATTCAAAACCTCTTTTTAATCTAACTTATTTATATAATTAGATTTTCTTTTTAATTTGTTTTAAAGTGAAATTAGAATATATTTTTACCATTTAATACAATGGTGGTCATTGTAATTAATATAACTTTGAGATTGGACATAAATGAGTGTCAATATTTTGATAGATATTGTTTCTTTAAAACACGCTATTTGATTTGACAGCGGGATTTAATTATAAAATTAATTAATGCAACTTCTATATTATGAATTTGGTAAAATAGACATCACTTTTGAATTCAGAATATCAAATACAGCTTAGGGTGAATTTTTTGTATTTTTCTGAAAAACCATAATTTTTGATGAATTGTGAAACCACAAAGTGGTAGTTACAAAAACCGATTTTTTTGTTTAAATGGAACTTTACCACTTCTGTGATTTGAATTTCAAAAATTCAATATAAATTATTTTCATTATGATGTAAAATTTGGTTCAATGGGATGAAAATAATTTTTGAGGCAAAGTAACTTTTAAATTTTATTAATCACAATTAAAGGTAATTAGTGTGATTTAAGGTAAAAATGATATTATAATAAAATGAAAATATATTGACACTTGTCCTAACCCTATTGGATGATTCATGGCCAACCGAGACAACCCATGGGTCGATTTTTGGGACCCCATGGAGCCACTTGGGTATGATAATGAAATTAATGCCTTTTATTTAAAGTAAAAGTAAAAATGACACAAACATGTATTGTTTTAATAACAAATTTTTACATGGGGTTATACAAGTCATATTTTTGAATATAAATTTTCATTGGAAATATAAAACTATTTTCTACATGATAGTATTTTTTTTATAATATGTAGACATTAAATAAATTAAATTATTTATGACATCATGATGATGCAACGATTACCTCATTATCTAACGATTTAAATAAAATGAAAAGATAATGTAAACTCTAAGACATAAACATGTAAAAAACCTATTGTATGGGTGGATTTAAAACTCTTATCACCTTGTCCTCCAAATAAATCAATGTGGGACCTTTAAAATCTGAAACTCATTTGAAAATAATGTAACATTTTATACCTTTCCAAGAGTGCCCCTCCTTTCCTCTTATAAAAGGCCCCCACCTCTACCTCCTTACCCACACCTCTCAAGCCTTTGGCTCAGCCAATATCTGATCTTTTTGTCTCTCAAAATCCCTCTACTCATTCTAGAATCCTTACCATAGGCCGGAAGCTCTTCAAGAAACCCTTTTGGTTCAAAACAAAGGGAGTTACCCGATTTTAAGGTAATGTCTTCACTTGTGTTCTTTTGTTTTATTTTGCTTCTCCAACCCCCTAAACTCTTTTTATTAATTTCTTTTGTAACAAATCCAGTATCTTGAATACAATATAATGTTTTTATAAGAATGATTCGAGATACACTTACACACACCTACATCTAATGGTTAAAGAACATACTGTTTCTGTGGATGGTGAATTTCTGCCTCACGAAACGATGACTGTTCAATATTATTTTAACACCTTCAAAGGTGGACATTAAGATGTCACTATATTTATATATGATATATAATATGTTTATTTTCTCTTTAAACTTCTGTATTTTTCATTTATGGCATGCCTTTATGCTTTCCATTATGGGTAAACGCGATATCTTCATTTTAGGAAGTGCAGACTACTGCCCCCTCAAAGTGATTTGATTCGTTAATACCATATGTGGTACGTATAAAGGATAGATTTAATGATATTATATATGATACCATACTGTAATTATAATACTATTATGTATAATTATGTTTTAATTCCATTAAATATGAAATAGAAATGGAAGTAGCATTCATGCGTACTTACGGCTTACCGTCTCTATGAACGGTGCATTTCATTTATTACATGTAAATGTTATGTAATATTATATATTCATGTATATAATGGATATATATGATATATATGATATCTAAATAATTAATAAAATCTTGGATATAATGGATATTTTACCCCATGAACAAACATGTAATTATAAAGAGTTTATTTTTGACTCAAGTAGCAATGATCGACAAAACGACCATTAGTAACTTAAATAATTACATAGTGTTCATAACATGGTAATAAGTGATATAAAAGGAATAATGAACTTGAAAAAGGTTCTTAAGAAAGTAGAAATTTACTCAAGTTTATTATTCCGGAGGTTAAAGAATGATCGAGTCAAGTCGGACCTGAGGTATGGGACTTTGTCTCAATCCCCTTTCATTGAGGCATATTTTGTTTTATACACAACTTTCTTTTATACGGTGTATAAAACCCTTTGAATTTTACATTTATTCAAAAGGAATCTTTTTATACGAAGCATTTACCAAACGATAAAAGGGAATGTCTTTTTGTCGTACGTATGTGGCGACAAAGACTTCTCTGCTGCCGTGACCATTATTTGAGTTTCGGCTTCCTCTACAAGCCATAACTTTTTTTTGAATGAAAAATAAATACCATGTTTTACTTTTCTTTTATTTTGGTATTGAAAAAGGTTTTCATAATGTTTTTATATCAATGTGTTGTATTGATATCTTGTGATTGAAAAGTGGAAATGTTATGTTTCCTTTATGCATGTTTTATGTGATATGATTACGTTATGGTTCTTGGGCATTGTTATGAAGATGGGTGATTCCATGATAAACTATGGGCGGGTGAGCTCGATATAGTTCTCTAATGCATTGGGTAACGTGAAGGAGTTAGACATTAAGGTTTCTCCGAAGAGATTTAGGGAATATACTATGATGGGTATTCCAAACATAACCATGAGGGTTACTCCCTATGTAAGAATGTTATGAATGCCTCAAGTTACCTCTATGTCTTATTATTTCTATGATTTATTCATGATTTGATGAGGTATGTTAAAGTGATTATGTTTTATGAGTAAAGTATGATTTCATACATGGACTAATGTTTTCATTTCGTACTTTTATATCCCTTACGGAACTTTTTATACTCATCCCATGTTTTTTAAATGTTTTACACAGGTCAAGGGAAAGGTACATGATGTGATGATAGTGTCAAAGAAGTGTCAAGAAAGAATCCATGTTTTATTTTAAATATGTTTCTGTTGATGGAAAAAATGAGTACTATCTTTTATGTAACCACTTTGTTTAAATGTGGAATGTAATGCATGTTTTATGATCTAATTCTCTAAAACTCTAAACCTGAAAAGATCCTCAACATGTATTCTTGATGTAACTCAATATTAAGTAATGTTTAAGGATGGGACCTTATAAAAGTATTAACATTTTTTATTCTAGTTTTAATATGAATTTTTATGTTTTGTTTCGACCTTTTCATATGTGGAATGCATGGGACTTAGTATGTGATGGGCAGGGCTTTCTATAGCCCCTTGATGCATCGGTTGGTCTCATTAGACAAATTAGTGTCTTGGAATAAGGAATTGACATAATATTTATTTGTAGTCTTGGAACAAGGCCTCGACGATGTGGTTATGATGTCCGACATTCTGCATTCCATCATTATGAAATTTTCTATTGATATTAATGTAATTATTAGACTATTAGAATATCCAAGTGAATAATTAAATGGCATTAATTGATTTAACATTACCATATTATAATTATTTTTATGTTTAAAAGGCTTTTGTTTTATTCTTATACATTTCGTTCAATGTTTATGCTTATTTATGAAAGTTTACACTACATTATTATCCTTTCTAAGCATCTAAGATCACCCAATTCTTATGTTTTATTTTTCCCAGGATGTGAATAAGTATATTACTATTGACACTCATGGATAGGTTAAGGGATATTACTGTGTTATATGGATACACAATGTTTATTTTTTACTTCCTAATGTATTGTAAAACTTATGTATGTATCTATTGCTTCTAAGGATACTAAACTGATCAGTCTATCAAATTTGATCTCATGTGTTCATTCCTATGTTATGTAAGAATCCACCAACTCTAGGTAACTAGGGTTTAAGCATTACAGGATGTGTCTCCTATGATATTTCATTGATGTATGGTTTGATTGAATAGGTAAATCACACAATTTAATAATCATTTAGTTAACAAATTTTTATTATATTTATCTTGAAATTTAAAAATCAAAACTTCTTAATCTTCTAGATAATTTTAATAGGGGTGTCGATTGTCTGGAGTGGAGATAGATACATAGATGATTTCAATATTAGATAATTTTGTATTGAGGAGGACATAAATTGGGTTCGATGGTAGTGTTGTGTAAATAAACTCTTGATAGACTAACAAAATGATATGGTGATTGAGAAACCTTGTTTGGGATAGAGGTAGGGGTATCTTTATTTCTCATACATCACATGAAATCTATATGATTGGTTGATTTTATATGTTTTCTTCTTAATTTTTCCTTATGGTATTAATTCTTTTTCTCTTTTGGGCTATATTATAAATGGTTTCATGTAAATTATTTCATTATTATTCAATGAATATTCTCCTTATGTTTTAGTGGAGTAAATGGATCAGAATTGTCTTGGGAAGTCTGTAGATAGTGTGGAATTGTTGATGGATGGTGGGTACCTATTATTAGGGGGTTTGTTGGGAATTTATTTTCTTTCCTATATTCTATTGAGAGTAATAAAAGTAATTGAGGTTGGTATATCTTAATATTGGACAAAGTTGCGGTAAAATATAGAAATATGGGGTGGTCAGTATCCTAATAAAGTGAGTCTATTATGTTCTAGTTGATTTTTTGGTGATTAATAATGTATGATAATGATTATTATTTAAATTCTTTTTTTAAAATATTATATTAGTGTTGGTATGGGTAGTGTATGATTAATTTTAAGCATGTTTGAATTTTAGTAGTCTCATTATACAATGGATTATTAGGTTGGACCATATAATAAGGAGATCAAAAGTTAGTCATGGGTGTATATGTTTTCGGACTTATCCAATATTTCTTATGCTCTATTTGTTATTATTATTGTCTTGGTAGTGTTTTTTGGTTTCTAGAATGAACATGGGGTTTTAGGGGAGGGGTTTTATCTTATACTAAGGCATAACAGGTTTTATGGATTTATAAAAAATGGTAAATGATATTATGTGGGAGTAGATCATTTTTTTCATATTATGGGGAATCATTATTATGGGAAAATTATTATAGTAATTATTTTCATGTTATTTTTTTATTTTTGGTGTGATAAAAGTAGTTTGGTGAGGATGTGGTAACTATTTATGAGGATGTGTGGAGGAAATGTAAAAGAGCTGTGATGTTGTGAAATTAAGTGTGGGGTTCTATATATATGGTGGCGGTTATGTGATTATATAGAAGTATAAACTCATGTTTTAATATTGTGTAATGTGGTTATATGTAAGAATGGATGAAGTGTAAACATGGTTATTTTTGTGTGTGTTTATTTTATAGTCAATTATTTTTCTTATTGATTTTAGTGGTGGATTTTTGTATTTCGATACGGTATTTTTTTCATTTTCATTTTTTATTTCTTTTTGATATTTCTAATCCACTAATTTTAGATTTTATTATAAACATTTTAATTTTACAAAATTTCTTATATTTTAAAGTATATTTATTTGATTTGGGTTTCCATCTTTGTAATCATGGGATTTAATTTACAAATATCACATACTTGGTTAAGCCTCTTTATATTAGAACAAAAAAAACAATTTAAGATAAAGTTTTCTTAAAAAGAGTAGGATCCACCACTCCCACAAATAATAAATTTGACAAAATAAAATAACATAAATGTTCATAATGAGCTCCAAGTTCTTGACTAAGACCATAAAGGGATTTTTTATGTTTGAAAACTAATTTTGAGAAATGGGGGGGTTTTAAAACTAGGAGGTTGTTCTGCCTGAAATTACATCATAAGAAAACCATTTAAAAAATTAGATTTTATGTCCATCTAATTTAATTTAAAATTAATATGTTATTCATAGGCTAAGAGAATCATATTGGATACTAATATATCTACTAGTGCAAAGGTATATTCCAAATATATACATTCCTCTTTTATATAACCAATATTTTATAGTCTATCCTTATTCCTAGAGATCACAACATGATCGTCCTATTTATTCCCAAAAATCCATTTTTTTCTTATAATAGGATAGCCACAGTTCTGTTAAAAATTATTATACCTTATTCCTCTTAAGTCATTCTAATTATTATTAAATTTATAAAACCCAACTCTCATTGATTAGGGATTATTCTATATACTTTGGTTCTAGTGGAGATAAAAGGAAAGCAATTATATAAGGTTTGATATAATAATTATATTCCAAACCCCTTCATCTAAAGTATCTATAAAAGTTTCCAAGTGATGGTTATTAAGGGTTATATGTAATCATGGAATCACACTTCCTATTTCACTGGTATCCATCCTTTAAGGATTAGGTTTACGAAATAATCTCCAAACTCATCATTATCATTACCATCAAAGAGTGGTAAAGGACTCATGTTTTCAAAAGAATTTTTTAACTCATCAACATGAGTCATTTTGTGATTAAAATTATCACTTTCATCAAATATCATTTGATTTTATTATTCAATAATCATTGACCATTTATTTAACACTCTATATGCCATGTATGTAGTATAATATCCTTGAAATATTCATTCACTAGACTTTATAACAAATTAAAATTGTTGTCCTAGGAGTTTAGATTATATAATTTTCATCCAAAAACCTTGAAATATATAACTATTGGTTTTTTATTATTCCATAGCTTAGAGCGAATTTTCTTCAAAATATGATCAATTAGAACTCTATTTATAACATAACATGTTGTACATAAATCATCAACTTAAAAATGACTGGGAGAGTTATATTCACATAACATTGTTCTTTAAGTTTCTTGAAATTTCCTATTTATCCTCTAAAAACACCATTATATTGAGGATTCCTGAGGGGTAAAAAAATATATACCTTGTTTTTAACAATAAAAATTAAACTCATGGTTCTCAAATTCTCCTCCCTGGTCAATTATTAATGAAATAATTTTTTCATCTATTTATTTTTAAATCAGTTTACAACTTATAAAAACTGAACTGTATTATATCTTCACTCTCAAAAATAAAACCAATATAAACCTATTTTAATCATCAAATATCACTTAAAAATTATTTTAATCTTAGTCTTACAGTTCTAGATAGTCTAAAAAAATCCATATGAATAAGTTTTTGGGTTATAGAAATAAAAACATCAATTCTAAATCCATGATTCATTTGTTTATAAATTTAAACATTTTACCTTTTGTCTTCTCAAAGAATTACGATAGAGAGTATAGGCATTCTATATTATAGGAAAAATAAATTTTAAAAATTTATCCTTGAAAAACGTACATGAATTTTTAAAAAAAAATCAATCAAATAAACTTCACCAAAATGTTGAATAATACTTATCATATTTTTCTTAAATCCATCCACATAAAAAATTTTGTTAATAACAAAAAAATTTCGACTTCCAACTTATCCAACTTCAATAATCTTTCCTTTGGCATTGTCAATAAATGTGACATGGCCTCCATATTTTTTTGATAAAGAGTAGAAATTGGATAAATATCCACTCACATGTCTAGACCATCCATTGTCCATATATTATTTTTCATCAATTATCATTGACCCCATCCAATAAAAATAAAAATAAAACAAGAAATTTTGTTCGTACTAATATTCTATTAGGTCCAGCAATGTTAAAAACTAAATATTTTGGAACCCAAATCTTCTTGTATGATCTATAAAATACAACACTAATTTTTTATTTTTTTATAGAAAATAACATTTGACTCTAAATAATTAAGGGGTTATCAGACTAAAATTATTATCATAATTGCATATATCTCCATACTGAAGGCAACTAATTTTAGAGAGGTATTTTATTAGAACAAGTCACAAAATTTTTTTTATAAAGATTTAATTTTTCACCGCAGATTTCTATTCAAAATTTACTATATTAACTCTACTATTTACAAGATTTTGATTCAAGTAATTTTCAACTTTTATGAAAACTATTATATTATATATAAAGTATTGTATTTTTTTGAAAACATTTAATCTTATTACCAATGTTCAATATAATATGAAACAAAATTTTATCTTAGTTTTAAAATCTAAAATACATTTATTTAAGTTGTAATTTTCAATTACAATAACATCATAAAGCTTTTTAAGAGTTTATTTTTATTATTAATGGTATAATATTTGGTTTTTAGAATAGTACAATATTTATTTAATTCCTTATATGTTAATTTTTCATTTTCAGATTCAAATTCATGTTTAGAATAATAAAAAGAATGTACCTCATCTTTGTGTCCCATAAATCACATGTAAAAATTGTGATTAGAAATTTCATCTTATGACCCATGAAGTTGTATCATCACTAGAATATTAAGAATCCATCCATATGGATTTCTTGGTTTTCCTATATTTATATATATATACAAACTTCATGGAATTTTATTTCAATAAAATCGTATTGTCTTGCAGCTGTGGACAATCTGGGTTGATATGACCTATCGTTTCTTATTCATGAAGCATTAATTCTTTAGAAGATACATGTTTATTTTTGAAAATATTGAAGTTTTTATTAAAAACAATACTCTTATTATAATTTTTTTATCATTATAATAATTTGATAAAGCTCACTACCAGAGGTAAGGCTTTTGAGGTATCTTCATTAGATTATTTATCAATTTTAATTTATTTATTTATTTTCCATATTCCATTGAAGTTTAAATTTTTATTTCATCATTCTTCTTATTGAACAATCTAATATCCTTTGTTTTAGATTATATATCATCCTCATACATCATAATATTTCTAATGAGACCTTTTTTTTATTTTTTTGACCTCAATATATTTTCTAATAGCTTCCACGATTCCACTATATCTAGGCGGAAGAATGCAGAGAATTTTCAAATCTTGGTCATGTTCAGGAATGAGTGTTCCTAAATAAGAATTATTGAAAATCATAGAAAGTCTTCCATTAATCTGGGTGATTGTTTCTCCATCCATCATTATGAAAGTATCAAAATTAGTCTTGGTAGTATTATATCAAAGAGCTCTCACATTGATTGTTCCTTAATAATCAACTGATATAGTATCTTTCATCTCATGATATGTTTTAAATTTTGAAACTCTATTTAAATCATTAAGAAATAGTCCATAGATTATAAAATTCATGTATTTTGAGTTAAAATCATAACTATTTTATGTATCAACATCCAATGATTCAGGTACTGTCTTTGTAATTTGATAAGGCTTAATTAATTTAAGAGAATCATTTAGGCCAAGGCTCACTGAAGAAATGAAAATCCATGACTCCCAACAACCATAATTATGTCCATTTAAATACAGATCTATGACCATTAACATTCATTCTATATTTCCATACATACCATCCATTTTAAATATCATAATACTTCAACCATTGAAATTTGAAAAATCAAATGCCACAACCTTTGATACTAATTGTTGGATAGAGACTGTCTACACTAAGACTCAACAGAGAGGTGAATTGAGTTCGTGAAATTTTCTTCACCTAGAAAATCACCTTATCAAAAGATATGGTTAGCTTCTGAATTTTATTAACATAATAAAATAATAGAATTAAAAACACTAAGAAAAGTGATCAAACTAAATGATTTATAGTGGTCTGAGGAATATAAATTCCCCAATACACTCCACCAATGCTCGACTCCAAGAGTTTGGTGATTTTCATCAATCCAATCCTTTTGATAGAGACTATCCAACCTTTTACCAATGACTTGCTGACTGAGTGATATAAATAAAAACATGGTAAAATAATAATATCTTTTTACTGATCACTCGTAGGACCTTACAAACAACAAACCTCATGGTTATTTTACACAAAACCCTCACCGTGATAGAGATAATAAATACAATATTTAAAGATAAAGCTCACATTTGTAAGTTAAAAATGACATAAGATAATAAATATTAATGAGTGATGATAAAAATAAGAAGAATATTAAGGAGATTCTTTTGAACAAGGAAAATATTATAATGGTAATAGAACTGTAGAGTTTAGCCTTCTTCTTCCTTTTGTGTAAAAACAAAAAATTACATTGAGATCCTCTTGACAGTTGATATAGAAAGTCCTTTGATTATTGTCTATATTTTATTATTCCATAATTTAAATTCTAATAAAAAATTCTTGTGAAACTTCTATTTTAATCACATAGATCAATAATATTTAGGCTAGTAATTAAATTCAATAAGTCCCTTCCTCGAAAATTCCTCAAAAATAGTATTGAATGTTAAATTATCCATGTACTTGTTTCCTTTATTGGCACTTGAAACTTTTTATAACCATATTTACCATAAAGTTGTAATAAAAATTTTAATTAACACACAAAAACATTAATTCTCACTAAAAGTAAACCAACAGTAATAAATAATTGACGGTTAAATGATGTAGCCAATTCTAGATCACCACATAGCCAAATTTCATATATTTGAATTCCCATTGCTGAATTGATCCATGTAACCATTCTTCACATTGTTGATTTATCCACTTATCCAATTTTGGATAGGCCTTATTCTTATAGAAAATTTAATTCATGTGGTTTTATTTCTAATGTGTCCAATCTTGATGTAGCAGAAAGAATCACATATCTATTTGGAACCAGGTAATCACCTTCACTACGTATCAATATCAAATAGCCTATTACTCAATATAACTAATTCACATTGTTATTTGATTGATTTAGTTTATTTCTTAAATAGGTGATTCATTGATATAATATATTTTAATGTAGTTAATTTCATAACATAGCTATTTTTTGTAGGTGATTCCTTCACATAGGTGGTTGACGTAGTCGATTTCTTGATGCAAGAATTTCTCCACACAGTCAAATTCATCATCTCGGAAAATTTTCATACATAGGTATATTTTTATAAAACCTTTGTAAATTAAATATTTCAATAGAATGAACTAAAATAATGATAAAAATATGAAGGTTATTTCAGATCATCAAAAGTTAAATTATATGAGATATGTTGAAACAAAATTCGTAGTCCAGACTTATTTTTTAAAAAAATTAGTAGAAAAAGGTATTGAAAAATATAGGGATGACCCTTATGATTCATCAAGAGTTCCCTTTTGTACTAACTAATTCTTTGAAACTACATCTTGATTACCATTACACACATAGGTGGACACAAGGGATATGTTAATGTTTCACCCAAAATTACTATAGTTAACTCTTATGAACCTCTTTATGTTATATTTATGAATATGTGCAACTTATCTAGGATTTAGTTAATTCTATATATTGTATACTAGATTAATCTTATTATTACATGGAAACTATAGGTCATAACCATTTTCACTACATCCTCCAAAAACTAATCTTACATGTTGACTCAATGAACTTTTGAGTCATGACTTAGAAAAAGTCATATAAACTGATACAAAAAATATTATTCTATAATTACTCAAAAATAACTTTATTCTTCTTCATACACATACGTAATTACTTTGTAATATTCCTATAATGTTCTCTAAATAACTATGTAAACAATCAAACCCCAAAAATAAATATATAATGATTTTTTATAAGAATATACCCCTTTGGGATAGTTGAAAACTTCAATATAGAATGAAAACTTCTTTAATTGAAAACATAAATACTAATTAGATTTTACCAACACCATTATTTGAATATGTTTCCTTTATATAGTTCATTGATGATTCACTAAACATCAACTCTAATCCCACATGAGACAAGCTATTTTTCGGAAATAAGATTTAAATAAATATATCGGCGTGGTTACACTTACTTTAATTTCATTTACTTAAACTATCTCATACTAATGGTCCCCCTAAATTAAAAAATAAACACCCCCACCAACCATTGAATAACATTTTCATGAATGCTACCCCTTTCTCAATTAGAAATATCGCTTCTAATCATATTCATCTATAATCATGAGAAACTTCTCCCAAGTAACTTATGAATAGATTCTCCCCATTTTTCAATGAACCCAAAGAGTTATTCATTGAAATATCTCAAGAGAGGGGTATAAATCTGAATAATTAGTGTAAGAGAGTGGATAAACCTTTTTATGAATTGTAAAACCCATTGTTAAATGGAGTTACTTTCCCCAAACCATCTAGAGGTTAAATATAGTTAGTGTCTAAGAACCAAATAATGATTTTCAAAATCATCCTTGGGTATCTCCTTCATCTTGATATCTTCAACCTAATTTTTTATTTACCCATACATCAAATTCACAATTCATTTCTATACCTTCTCCTCCATGAAGTGATACATTATCATTATATGATTTGTTATTAAAATAGGTATGATATTTTTTATAATATTGACATAATTCATTTTATCAAACTTTATTTCAAAAGAATATTTTGTATTAACCCCAATATCCTTAAGATGATTCTTCATCCATATAAATTGAGTAAATACTTTAGTATCTATAATATGTTTATCCCATACAGTGCTGAGGGAAATGTGTTTCTGATTCTTACTCAACCAATAAATGCATAAACCTTCAAGACAGAAATAACTTCCCCATTTCGACCTGTAATGATCCACTAAACCATACATTATGTATAAGTGTACAAAAAAACTCATGTTTTGATGATTTATGATAAAAAATACCAAAATACACCATGATATTTATATACCAAAAAACTTTTTTCAAAACTTGCATGTGCCTCTCCTTGGGATGAATTTGGTTCCTTGCATCTTGACATGTGGGAAAAATAATTTAAGGTCATGTTTCTATAATGTATAAGAGGATCCCAATAATTTTACTATACTCTATAACATTATCCTTTTCTACACCATCATCTCATGATAATTTTATTTAGGTACCCACCCAGGTTTTCTTTGGATTGGAATATTTCATCCATTATATCTTGAGTACTTATTTGTCATATTTGTATTAGGAAATAAATGTATGATTTCCTTATAGACATAGCTATTAACCAAGGAAATGTATTAATACACTGATCTTTTAAATATTTATTTTTAACCACATATATTATAAAATTATCAAGCATTGTGAATTGTAAGATACACTAAATATTATGTTGACCACATAAATGGGCACAAATGTAATGAATCAAACCACCGAGGACCACCTTACTGGTGAAGGATGAGCCTCCATGACCCTAATACCACATCCATAGGCTTGGGGCTATCTATAAGAATAGAGAATGCATAACATAAAATTGGAGAAAATTTCATAATGAACCTATGTTCACACACCAATACAAATTCATATAACAATGTAGTGGAATATTAAATGAAGACAACATATAGAATAATCCATGAAGGCAATAACCTCTAGGGAATATAATCAGAGTACAAAAAAATACAACCATTGTAAAAAATAATAAAATAAACACCAACTAAAAAATGAAGTCCCAACATAACAATAGTTGGAATAATGAAAATATGAGTGACCTTGAAGCCTGATCTCCATTATTGTCTACCATATACGGTCTACGCACCCAAGTATCCCTATACTCCACCAAAATCACCGCAGATCTTTCCATCATCTTCATAAGGCATGGCGCATGCAGCAAAATCCCATTTTGGGGTGAGTATATACATTATATGTAGGATGATATGAAAATAAAAGGGGCTCCATAATAAATTCAACAGAAGTAGTCATCTCAAAAAAAGTAATAGAGGAACCACACCCATCAATACATATATATTATAATAAAACAAACTCATATGAGAGATAAAGGGAATCTCCAAATAAAAACCTATCATAGGTTGATTAGTACGAAAAAAATACAAAGGGTCTGATCTGTGATGCCTACCATCCATTGTATCCATAGAGGTAGCTATATAGAGGACACACACCTTATCATTATGTCACACAGTCAAGGGAACACAATCTTTAATTGATGACCCATGCCCTACACTATAGGTGGGATTCCTCTTAGTTAGAAGAGGAACCATACCCTATTAGATTAGGAGGGTTCCAATAAGAAGGTATAGGACCCACACCTAGATCATAATGGGGTTCCACTCTGTAGGTAGAGGACTCGGTCCCTAGTCATTATAGAGGGTGCTACTCAGTAAGTTGAGAGGGCATATGCCCTAGTCTACTTATGGGTTCCACTTAGTAGGTAGAGGAACCATTCCCTATCCCATCAGTGGGATTTAAGTTAGTAGGTAGAGTACCCAAGCCCTATCTATAAGGGGTTCCTCTTAGTACATTGAAAGTAGTATGGGGGAACCACACCCTTTTTTAATAGGGGGTTGCTAACCCAGACCTCTCTTTGATGATCCTACCTGATAATGAACATCGTCAAGCATCACCTAAATAAGTGTTATAGTAGAAATGTTGCACTTTATATCTGGAAATCCACTATAAAGGCTACCACGATGTTTTATATGGAAAACTACTTAGGATAGGCTACTCATAGGACAAAATAAATGTATAGATGAAAGAGATACACATGATGGATGTTTCTTAAAGGGAGTGAATGGTGTTTATGGTGTCTACACTATAGTGACCCATGATTCTAATATATAGATATTACATATTTTAGATGAATATTCAATAAATTACACAAATTCATGCGTAAGGACGGTAATAGTTTGCTGACATCATAGACTAGGTACAAAATATTATATTTTTGTTAATGATATTAAATGTTTCCCACAATGATATTATGATATAGTAACCTTAATAGACATACCCTAATTAAATGATGTCTTTATAAAATAGGAAAATGAATCCTAAGAAAATGGTGAGGTCAGATGCTCAGTAAGGGTGAACAAGGGAGATAAAAAATATTAACTTGAACATATGGGTATGATAACATGAACATATCATTTGAAAACCATACCCTATGTATCAAAAATCATAATTTGGAGTCACATAATATGATATTTTTTTGAGACACTAATAAAAATTAAAACAAATAACATGAGTCATGAGAGCATACTATTCATAAAATAAATACAATTTAATCATATATATAAGCAAATAAAATAATTTCCTTAGTAGTTAAGGCTCATTGCAAAAACTTATCAGGGAACTATATGGATAGATACACCTCCTTGGAGGGACACATCACCATCCCTATTGGGATACCTTTCTTTATAGTGGAATTAGTTCACTCCCAAAAACATCATAAGAGTCAAGGTTCACTCCAAAGAGCATCATAGTGGACAATATCCCTTACTAAACTTGGGTTATTACCCCTTACAGTCCTATATAACTCATGATATATAAATCTTTACCCAATGCATTGGATGGAGATATAAATCCCATATATATTTGGTTATAACGTAACTACCATATTTGGTTATAACTTAACCACTTTAATATAAAAAAATCATACATATGTGTTAAATAAGATAATAAAATATTCATCATATCAGAACCCATTAAATGAAATGTGTTTCTCAAACATTTCATCATAACATAACTTGTGGAAAAGAAACATGTTTTATAATCATTTCCTTATTTCAACAAAGAATACTGCAAGGAAAAATAAGCTAGTTTAATAATCATTTTACCATGGTATAACATGTGGAAGATAAATAGGTTTCATAAAATATCTTGTCATCTTAAACATAAACTGTTTAGATAAATAATAAGATAGTATCCTTGGATCATAACCCCAATCTAGCATAAGTAACACAAAAGGATTTCATCTTATATGTAAAATAATCTTGAAACATTTCGTAGGAAATTTTTTGAGGAAAATAAATAGAAAACACTTTTTAAATGTTTATTTTTTTTCAAAATATCTTTCTTTGAAAATAATTTTCTAAAATTATACATGATGCTTTAAAAATAAATTAAAACATTTCTTCAAGAAAATATCCATTCAATTTTGAAAAACACTATTCAAAAAATAAAACATTCTAAAAATAATTTTCTTTGAAAAAAGAATTAAAACTAAGAAATGAATCTTTAAGTCATTTTGAGTTCATGATGTCAGAAAATTTATCACATTTCATACATGTTAAAATAAATATTCTTTTCACATTTTCGGTAAAATACAAACAAACATTGTCTTAGAAAACAACATGAATATATTTTTAATTTTTATGAAATGTAAAAGTTGGTTAAAAATGTATTTTAAAAATCATATGGGAGTAATAATATATTTTTGAAAAAAAATTGGAAATATTTTTTTTAGGAAAATCAATTTTCGACCAAACAGAGAAATAAAGTCGAATTTCCAAAAGAATATTTTACATATTATTTTGAGTACCAGTGAGTTGGAAGATTGTAATGTTACTTTTAAATATCAATAATATCCATAGGATAAAAAAATTAATGAGATTATTTAGATATAGATCAAAATATTTCATCATTGGATGTATAATAATAATTAATCCCAATAAAGGATGAGAATGTAACGTAAAATCAGTAACACTTTGGGATCTTTGAATCATGATCCCCGTTAAATAATGACATAAAATGGTACTTATAATATCTTGAGGATAAATAAATTCAAAATATTACATGTCAAAGAGTATCTATATACATATCTTAAAGGAATATAGGTTCAAAACATAACATATGTATGAAAGAAGGAAAATTGAGACAAAAATCTTTTACCGGTTTGGTAACTTTTGAAGGGTAAAACCTATAAAAGAGATATCCTAAAATTTATACATAAATAAAAAAACAGTAACTATAATAATTATTAAATAAGTTCACAATCATTTTACAGACCACCTAGAATAAAAATGTGGTGGTTATGACAATTGTCTCATAGAAGATAAAATTGTGATGAGAATCCCTTACCTTACATCTCGACTTTGTTCAAACATATTAAGAACTCCTATATAATAAATATAATTTTACTATATATATATTACAATGACAAATATATATATATATATACTACCTTATAGGATTTACGTATGACCATTTATTACCCATGTATTAACAATTACTTTTCAAAAAAACATTTCGGGCAATAGTCTCTTTTTTGTCTGTATATGTTTTGATTTGTTATTTTTGTTCCCCTTAATTATATTTTTGTTCCACAATTTATAAAATAATAATCATGAAATAATAATAATATTTATAAATCAATTATAATTTTAAGACCAGTCATGAAATATGGTTTTGAAAAATGAAATATATTATGATCATAAAGACAGTATGCCATATGTATGCATAAGTAACATTTCCATTTTTGAATAATAATTATAGAAATGAGGTAATTATTATATTATTTTTAAATAATTATAGTAATAACATATATATAATATTATTACTTTAAATATACTTATACATATTATCCATGTGTTATGGAGATGAAAAGAGAGTCATATCACTTCGTGAAGGCAGTAGTCCGTATGTACATGAACGAAGTTATCATCTTTCGGTGAGTGAAAAGGTAAAAATGGAAATGATATATTATCTTTCCAGAGTGATAAATATTTCATTATATAATAAATATTTAATTTATATCAGACATATTTATCCTTATTATTATCCATATAAAGTGTTAGTAAAAATGAATCACATCGCTTCATAAGGCGGTTGTCTACCGTACACACGAGCGATATTATTGTATCTCCTATAGAATTGTAAGAAAAACATTATATTTGATATAAATAATCCAAAGGTAGAATTATTTTTTAGAAATCATATATATAATTTATATCCACCATCAAATTTATAAGAACTTCTTCTTAACGTTCATATATATTATATCACTTTTGTGGAATACTTAATACATTACAAAAATAGATGCCCAAAGATTGTATTAGTTTAGTGCCTTTGAAAAAATAGAATCATAAATGCTAGTATATAATCAAGATAAATTATCTCAAACAAGGTTTTACAATAATATAACCCCACATAGATGTATCATACATGAAATATATCTTCATAACCTGGGGAAGGAAAGATAAAAAGGGGAGAACTCATATGCTCTAAAAGGTGAAACAGGGGAGATATGTAAGTATAAAAATGAGCATAGGGGTATGATAATGTGATGATAACATTAAAATATCACACCATCTATATAAAATATTTTAAACATTTATAATGAAATAAAGGTTAGTAGTTCAAAAGACATGAATCACAAGGTAATAAAAATCATTATCCAAGAAAGAATAACATTGGAACAAAACATGGTATTGTAAAAAGCCCATAAAAATATAATATGATATCCATAGTATTAAAGGAATAACTTTCAAAGACATATTAGTGGTATTGGTTCACTCCCCATACCATCTTAGTATTCATGGTTCACTCTAATTTTTATATTAATAGTATTAGTTCACTCCCCATACTATCTTGGTTATCATGGATCACTCCCATGGACATATTAGTAGTCATGTTTCAATACTAAGACCATATTAGTGTATCTCATGAGATATAGATATTTACTCAATGCATTAAGGATAAATATTTGACCCACCCATCTCCCAATGAAATAATACATACGTGTTCCACATGATCATAAACAATAATATCATAACACATACAATAAAATGGGTTTCATAAACATGTAGTCATATCATAACCTGTTAAAAAGAGACCATTTTCATAATAATTTCATAAAAGAATATCCTAGGAAAATAAGAAGGTTTCATAATTATATAACCCATGATATAGAAAGGGTTTTCTTGAAAATATTTCCAATGAAAGAGAAATGGGTTACATAAACATTTTGCCATCAAAACATAAACCATTAAGGCAAAGAATATGAATAGAGAATTTCCTAGAAGGGAATGAGTAACATAAAAAGATGGCATCTTATATGGAAAATAATTTTGAAATATGTTCTTAAAACATTTCTTGGGGAAAACTTCCTTTCATCTTTGAAAAAGTCTCTTTAAAATAGAAAACCTTTTTAAAAACCTTTTCTTTAAAACTAATATGAAAACTTATAATGAAGGCTTCAAATAAGTGTGAAAACATTTATCCTTGAAATCATATATAATAATCTTAAAAACATCTTGAAAATGTTTTTAATTTAAAGTATTTTGAAAAATTATAAAGGAAGCTTGAAAAATTTTAATAACCCTTTTATAGAAAATGTATTATAAAATATATAAAGAAATCCTGAAAAATTTAAATCATTTGTATTTGAAAATAACCTTTTAAAAAAATGTAAATAATTCATAGAAAATAATTTAAAACACTTTTTGAACAGAAAACATTTTTGAAAATCCTCTTTATTTGAAATCCTCTTAAAAAAAATTGAAGAATATTAGGAAAAAAATTTCTTTTTTAAAAAATATTTCTCTTGTAAAATAAAAATGGAATCTTCAAGTAAATGATAGTGATGATGTCTGGTATGTTTTTTCATGATGAACATTCATATTAGGCATTAAAATTTCAGAAAACTGACTTGATCATAAAATAACTAGAATTTTATTCATTAAAATGATTTTAAAACGTAAAACAAGGGTAAAAATATCCTTTAACTTCACATGATAGTAGTAAAACGTTTTTGGAAATATATTTTAGAAACACAGTTTTAAAATAACACAATTTTTCAATCGAAAGGAGAAATAATGTGAAATTTTCATAAAACCATTTTCCTAATTATGTTAACTAAAAAATTGTATATAAATTGTACAATTAACTAGATATAACATGAATATACATAGGAAAATAAAATTAATGAGGTTTCTTGAGGGATGGATCATAATATTTCATAAATGGAAGTATAATCATAAACAATATTGATAAACAATGAGATTGTATCAATAAACTGTAACCCATTTGCTAAATTTAATTCATGGTGGAAAGGATAACATTACAGGAAGCATAAAATATCACTATAATATGGTGATTCGTGTTAGAAAATGAAAAAAGGATTTACATACACCTCATATAAAAATATAGGTTCATGACATGGCATGTGTCTCAAAGAAAGAAAATTTAGGCAAAGTTACATTACCGATTTGGTAACTTTTTAAACTTAACCACCATGAAAAATATATAATAAAATGGATATTTAAATGCCCATAAAATGAATTATATGAATAATATAATACATGCATGTTTATTATACACACCACACAAATGTAATGAGTAGTGAATAATTAATGTATCTTATAGAAATAAAAATTGAGGTGAAATCTCCTTACCTTGTGTCTTGACTATCATCGCACTCATAAAAACTCTAATATAATAAATATAAGTTTATTATAACTATTTTAAATAACCATATTATTATATATAATACCTAATATGATTTTTTATGACTATATTATTCACTTATTAATAATTCCATGTTAAGGTTTAACTTCGGGTAATATCCTCATTGTTCTTCATATATGTTTTGACTTATTATTCTTCACCATCTTAGTTAGATCATGATTTACATACTTCAATAATGTAGAATATTATATAAATATCATATATATTAATTATATAAGTATTTATAATAATATATAAAATATATAATGATGAAATGGAATACACCATTCATAGAGATGAAGGGACGTACGTATGCATGAATGTTGTTTTTGTTTTGTTGTTGTATTTAAATAAAGAATGTAAATGATATATATTTATATATATTTATTCTATTAGAATTATTATATCATATAAATAATATAATTTCACTACACCCATCCTTAATAAATTCCATGTGCAGTGTGAATGAATCACATCGCTTTGAGTTGGCGGTAGTCCACATGTCCACCAATGATGTTAGCATATTTACCCAAGATGGAAGTTATAAAGGGATACCATATAAAATAATTTAATAATCATAGAAAATAATAAGTATAAAAAATATTATATATATAAATAGATTTTCCCTCATAATTCCCAGCATGATAGGTGGTAAAGGAAGAACGAACAATCATCCTTTCATGGGGCGGTAGTTCACTGTACACATAAACAATAAGCTCATTACCCACTAGATAGATGTGAGTCTAAGTATAGTATAACCCTTAATATAACTACATATTATTATATTTATGATACTGATGTTGTTATAGATTCATTTAATAAGGATAATTGAATGATTGGAAAAAGAAATAAAACAAAAGAGTTTGGGGAATAATATTACCTCTTATTTGGGTAACTACTTTTGGTTTTAACCAAAGTGGATTCCTTGGATGGATTTAGACCAAAGTGGATACTTATAAGATGATGTTAGGGATTTTTAGAAGCTATTTCAGTAGATTTTTTCTGAGCCAAAGTGTCCTGAGAGGTCCGAGGAAGTAGGAGGCATGCATGCATTTTTATATTGGAGTGGGAGTGGAACTCGTGTAAATTTTTGGAAAAGGAATTACAACCACGTTTTTCCTTGTCAAGTGGATCCAATAATCTTCCAAATTCAATAAAATGGACTATAGAGTGTAAATACTGCTATAAAATGTCTTTTAGAAAATTTTCTAGGTTACATAGGCCATCATGTTTATAGTTTAGTCCATAGTTAGGTTAATTGTTCCTTTAATCATTGTAATTAATTTTAATCACATTCAATAATATTTTTGGTCAAAAAATAAGTTGACCTTATTAGGAATTATAAATTATTTCTATTAAAAATATTTAGTCCATTTTTCAAACTTCCAGTCAAAAAATTGGTAGAAATTAATTTGAAATAAATCCTAGGGATGGGATGACAATGAAGGTTTTTGAAGTAAAAAATATTTATTGGTTTGCTATGTTTTTGTAGAGACCCGTATCTTGATGTACATGGACATTACATTACATTTTCGGAATACTTAGTACATAACAAAAACACACACTAAAGGATCGTAATAGTTTAGTGTCTTTGGAAACTCGGAACGTAATCTTCTAATCGTGGTGAAAGTTCTTCAATATCTCCCATAAAGGTCATCCCTTTTTTTCTTCCTAAAACCTTTCTTTATATCCTGGGGAAAAGAAAACATAAAAGGGTGAGCTCAAATGCTCAGTAAGGGTAAACAAAAGAAATATCAATCACATCATATATATAAGAACATAGCTTTTGGAAATCTTAACCTGCAAAAAGCTCATAATATCATAACATGGGATAAATCATAGAAGTGAAATGTAATCCCAATAATCATAACTTAAAACATGAAACTTTGTGGCATACACACATAATCATAGAGAATCATTTCTTGTTAGTCAAGACTCAATGCCAAGACTATCTTAGTGGACAAAGTCCCTTTCTGAATCGAGTAACCCTCGTTTCAGTCCTGTTTCACTGAACCGGTATAACCTACCATTTCAGCCATGTCTATCTCATGAGATATAAAATCTTTACCCAATGCATTGGAGGGAGATATAGGTCCCACCCATCTTATAATGAATCCTTTCTTATGTGTGCCACGTAATCATACATCATCGCATAACACATGTAACAAAAAATGGGATTCTTGAAACATCATGACATCATAAAACAAATCTTATAAGGCAAATGACTTCATAAAAATAATTCCCTCACAACATAATCCAATCAATGTAATTAAAGGGATAAAAACAGAACCCTTTATTATCTTAGATGGAAAATAATTTTGATAAAACACTTGAACACCATTCTTGAGGAAAATATCCTTTCTTCTTCAAAAACACTTTTCTTTTCTTAATATGTCATACAATTATAAACTAAAAGAAGTTGATTAAAAATAAAATTGAAAACTTGTAAAGGAAGCTTCTTGGAAATAATGTTTTAAAAATCCATTCATGCCGTATAAGTTAAAAAAAACATTCTTCGTACTTTTGTCGGAAAAGTCAAAAAGTACCTCGTACGAAAAACGACAAAAGATTCCTTTCATTTCTTTTACTAAAAACTCACCGAAGGGTAAAAATGGATTTAAAAAATTGTATTTGGATGGAAATAATATTACATATTTATGAAACATGGATGTGGATGATAAAATACACCCCAGTAAATACTTACGAATAAACAATCTCGGATAAAAATGAGATTGTGATATTTTCCCTTACCTTAGGTCCGACTTGCTTTGTAAGTGTCCGAACCTCCTGTATAATGATTTAAATCATTTTATTGACTTATTACAGAATCATATTCATTGTTATGATATCATATATGGTTCACTTATGACATTATATTACCCGTTCTTTTGTAAATTCCATGTTAAAGAAGCGTTTTGGGTAAAATCGTTTCATTTATCGTAGGTGTTTTGACTTGTTGTTCTTGACATCATTATTACTTATATCATGATTTACATACTTCCAGAATATAAAACATGATTTATATATCATATATATTCAGTATATATATATATATAATAGGTAGATAAATAAAATGAAAAACACCGTTCATGGAGACGGTAGTCCGTACGTACGCATGAACGCTGTTTTCCTTTCCTTATTGTCTTGAATGGAAGTAAGTTGATGAAATACATATATATATATACATAAATCCAGTAACTTTATAATGTCATATATTTCATTATTATTTCTTATATATACTTTATAATCATTCTTAAATGGTTAACATGGAGAATGAATCTCATCGCGTCGTGGAGACGGTAGTCCGTACGTACGCACGAGCGATGATATCATTTCCATAAATACTGAATTGAATTGGAGTGGATTATACAATATATCAGAATCAATATGATGTTGTAATAACTATGTATAGTTATTCTTTACACCATTATACCCATCCATGTAAGGTGGTGTTGGAAAATAGATTACACCACGGCGTGGAGACGGTATTCCGTACGTACGCACGCGCGGTGATTTCTTTTCCCGTAGGATGGATAGATGGTGAAATAGGGTTGTTTCATACTTATAATAACATATCCGTATATGAGTGATACTGATGTTATTACTTCATAATGAAACAACCTAAGAAGAAGAAGTGGAAGAAGAAATAAAGATGAAAGAATTGGTAACGGTAATTACCTCTTCTTTGAAGCGCCTCTTTGAGACCTCCTCTTAGGGCACTAAAATTGGTCTTTGAGGAAGACCAGAACCTCTAGAATATTTCTAGGGAAGTGGAGAAGAGATTTTGGCAGGGTTTGGCCGAGCTTGAGTGCTCAAATTGGTGTGAGGAGGAGGGGGAGGAGGTGCCCTTTTATAAGGGAGGAGAGGGGCACCTTAGGAATATCTTAAAATATTATTTTATATTAAAGTCAAAATCGGTTTATAATGGTTCCAAAGGGTCTTATTTCGAAGCTAAAGTGGGGATGGGTCGAAATCCTATCAACCAATAGAATTTAGACAAGTTTAGGATATTATTTTAACCTTATCAATTAGATTTAACTCTAAGTTAAATAATTTAACATTTACCGTGTCTTTTTGTTTTCTTTCACTATATGGTTAATACACTTACTATAACATGCCAAACGAACCCCAAATTGTTTATTATTAATATATATATCCTTATCTAAGTCATTTGGCCGAACCTTAGATTTTTAGGAATAAAATAACAATTAATAATATAATATTTTATTTAAAAACTATTTTGTGTCAATTTTGACACTATTTGATATATGATTTTTTTGAAAGTCATAACAGAATTAAATGTTCGAACCAAGTTGATTAATTCAACATTCATATATCATAGTAACCTGGAAAATTAGTGGAATTCATAAAAATTTTCAAATTACATTTATTTTGGTGTTTATAACATCAATTATGTCAATATTTCATTAATAAGATAATTACTGCATCATCGTTGTGTCATAAATAAATTAAATTATTTGATGTCTAAAAATTACAAATAAAATACCATCATGTAGGAAATCTTTTTAGCTTTCTAATGAATATTTACAATCGAATTTATCTTATGTATAACCCCATATTAAAAATGATTTACTTATTAAACTTTGATTTTAACTATTTTAACCTTTCTTTAAATAAATTAATAATAAATGTCCTAATCTAATCGAAGTGGGCCTAAATGGTCATATTTTATTCCTAAGTTTGTTTTCGGTCGAATTACACTTGTCCAATAGAATTAGGACATGTGTTAGGGTAATATTAATATCATATTTACCCTTAGTTACCCTATTTACTATTAACCGCGGTAAAAAAAGTAAAAAGTTACTATTCACCAAAAATTATTTTCATCTCATTGAACCACATTTTAGTCCTTGATATTAACCGTGTCTGTCGGATTTTCAAAATTCTATTCACAGAAGTGGTAAAATTAAGTTTTATGCAAAATTCAGTTTTTTTAACCTACCACTTAGTAGTTTCACTATTCATCAAAAATTGATGTTTTTCAGAACAATGCCAAAATTTCATCCTAAGCTATATTTCATATTCCGAATTCAAAAATGAAATCTATTTTACCAAATTCATAACATAGAAGTTGCATTAATTAATTTTATAATTAAATCCCGCTGTTAAAATAAATAGCGTGTTTTTAGGAAACAATATATATCAAAAGATTGACACTTGATTATGTCTGGTTTAAATGTGAAATTACAACCAATGACCAACATTGTATTAAATTGTAAAAATATATTCTAAATATACTTTAAAACCACTCAAATTAATAATTTATCACTATTAATTATTTCGATTAAAAAAATTGTTTTTAATTATAATTTAGTAATTTTCACTATTCATCAGAATGTGAAGGTTATCCGAAAAGTGCCAAAATTTCACCTTAGGCTAAATTCGATACCCCGAATCCAAGAATGAAGTTCATTTTGAAAAATAAGATTTACAGAATTTTAAAAAGTGGTTATTACTATTCATAACGGCTAGTTTTAATAATATTTTAATAGCATATCATTGTTTCGTGAAACTCAGTATTACGTACCACACACGCTATCGAGGAAGGTTGCGATTGCGTGTAATGCAAGGCAAGTCAAGGATGCGTGTTGTGCAAGCTCCTTTTGGTGTAGCGTACAACACAAGACATTAGTGAAATAAAAAATAATATTTTTCATAAAATCTCGGGCTGTTACATTCTACCCCCCTTAAAATGAATTTCGCCCTCGAAATTCGTCGGGGTTATAAATGGTTTACTATTCGAAAGTTTCTTTAATAGAAACCCACATCGTAAAAAGGAATACCAAAACTTGGCTTTAATAACTAAAGTATGAAATGTAACGATTACCCAAATAAACTAATCACTGGGTTTCCACATAGGTGAAAATATGGATATGGAAGAGAAATCTAACCATCATGTTCTGATGGAGAGTGGTAGAGAACATGGCTTTGGAAAAGCCAGTAATCACAAATCCATAAATTTGTGACGATCTAAGGTACCATCTGATTCATCAGGTATAAGAGAACTAGGACAACATTTTTGGTTTTCAAGATCATTTCCCTAAAGTTAAAGAATTTGAATTAGAATAAATACTTACTTTATTTTGGTACAATCTCACTGTTGTTCGTGCCTTTAACAATTTCCACTTCATCTCTTAAATAAATGAAGTTGAATTTGTTATTCGTGAAGTGTTAGCAGATCATGTGATAGAATGACGGGTCATTCCATCTGTCTCAAAAGGTTAGCAAAATTTATATACATAAGTCGATCTATAGTGGGATTAATCATATATGGTTCCTAAAATGGACTTTATACTTCATATATCATACTGATTAATATAATAAAACTAGTTTCTACTAAACAGGGACTTCCTGTAGGCCAGTGGTAGGCGATAAAGGCCAGTCGCACTTCGGTTGTGTGTTCGATTCCTACAGCCTTGTCCGACGCGATGGGTTGTCGCCCGTCCTGCAGGTTGTCCTTTTTCTAAAACTATATTACCATAACATCCCATCAATAATATCGAAAAAACTTCTATCCTTAAACAATACTAACTTATGTCCAACATAATCCATTCCAATTTTTAGGCTTATCCATAATATTGCAGTCCACTCTCATAACATAGTGAAAACGATTACCAGAGATTTAACACCATCGTCGATCCCCATATATCATAAGATATGTTTTGTTGGTCACATTCCAAACATTCAAAGTCCTTAATCATGTATTCTCTTGAATACCTTAGTGAAAACATGAATGCAGTTTAAAGTTAACACTTTCCACATACCAAAATCCTCAAAATTCTATATACTCAAACCATGATATCACTTAGTCCTTATATCAATCATGAGCTCATGCATACAATCAAACATCTCATTATCATCTTATCCCTTCCTTATGCGCATATCATCTACTTTCCAAAAATACTGGTACCATTCATCACATACTTTCAAAACTTAAGGAAAGACAACAATGTAACAATCCTTAGATGTCTCTTTATTCCATAGTAGCATGAGATTACTTATACAAAATTACACATGATAAACATGTAATCATTCCACTACATTCTTAAACCATTGACCTAGCTTCAAAAATTATTCCATCTCACATATCATTTGTAGTCTCTTCATCATCATCCACATAAATACTACCCATATGACCATACTGATTCTCTTCATGAGTCTTTCCCTTAGGGCATTTGTTTGCATAATGCCCATACATTCCACATTTAAAACACTTAACCATTTTTGATGTCGTAGCAATACCATTATCCTCATCCATGGTGTTAACCGACCCTTTTCCTTTGCACTTACTTGCTTTGTGTCCTTCTTTTCCACACCCAAAGCATCTTCCAGTTCCTTTGAAACATTCTCCTTGATGCCTCTTCCCACATGATTTAAATAGGGGAAATTGAACTTTCTTTCCTCTATGATCATCATGGAACTCCATCTTTCTCTTATTAGTCGAGTCAGGAAACTTACCAAATTTTACTTTATTGATCATATTATGAGATTGCTGATTCGGCATAATAATGATGTTTGGACATCCAAATCCCATTTAATTTGGTTGCTCATGAATAATATCATTCCATTGTCCATCATATCCTCCATTATCGTGAATCATCTTGTTTCCAGCCACTTTCTAAAACCCAAAAAGAATAGTGTGAGAGGCAAAAATCATGCTAGGAAAAACAACATAATAAAGGGGGAGTACCTTCAATATCTAACATCTTAGGTTTAATCTAATATCGTTACCATAGTTCTAGGACTATATCCTATACGTATACTTATCCTTAGGGACATCCCTAGACATACCTTAGAAATATCTCTAGGGATCTCACTAAAGTTCTCGCATCCTAGTTTCCAAAGGTTGACTAAACCTTTCCTCTGATACCAACTGTAGAGACCCGTATCTTGACGTACATGGACATTACATTACATTTGCGGAATACTTAGTACATAACAAAAACACACACTAAAGGATCGTAATAGTTTAGTGTCTTTGGAAACTCGGAACGTAATCTTCTAATCGTGGTGAAAGTTCTTCAATATCTCCCATAAAGGTCATCCCTTTTTTTTCCTAAAACCTTTCTTTATATCCTGGGGAAAAGAAAACATAAAAGGGTGAGCTCAAATGCTCAGTAAGGGTAAACAAAAGAAATATCAATCACATCATATATATAAGAACATAGCTTTTGGAAATCTTAACCTGCAAAAATCTCATAATATCATAACATGGGATAAATCATAGAAGTGAAATGTAATCCCAATAATCATAACTTAAAACATGAAACTTTGTGGCATACACACATAATCATAGAGAATCATTTCTTGTTAGTCAAGGCTCAATGCCAAGACTATCTTAGTGGACAAAGTCCCTTTCTGAATCGAGTAACCCTCGTTTCAGTCCTGTTTCACTGAACCGGTATAACCTACCATTTCAGCCATGTCTATCTCATGAGATATAAAATCTTTACCCAATGCATTGGAGGGAAATATAGGTCCCACCCATCTTATAATGAATCCTTTCTTATGTGTGCCACATAATCATACATCATCGCATAACACATGTAACAAAAAATGGGATTCTTGAAACATCATGACATCATAAAACAAATCTTATAAGGAAAATGACTTCATAAAAATAATTCCCTCACAACATAATCCAATCAATGTAATTAAAGGGATAAAAACAGAACCCTTTATTATCTTAGATGGAAAATAATTTTGATAAAACACTTGAACACCATTCTTGAGGAAAATATCCTTTCTTCTTCAAAAACACTTTTCTTTTCTTAATATGTCATACAATTATAAACTAAAAGAAGTTGATTAAAAATAAACTTGAAAACTTGTAAAGGAAGCTTCTTGGAAATAATGTTTTAAAAATCCATTCATGCCGTATAAGTTAAAAAAAACATTCTTCGTACTTTTGTCGGAAAAGTCAAAAAGTACCTCGTACGAAAAACGACAAAAGATTCCTTTCATTTCTTTTACTAAAAACTCACCGAAGGGTAAAAATGGATTTAAACAATTGTATTTGGATTGAAATAATATTACAAATTTATGAAACATGGATGTGGATGATAAAATACACCCCAGTAAATACTTACGAATAAACAATCTCGGATAAAAATGAGATTGTGATATTTTCCCTTACCTTAGGTCCGACTTGCTTTGTAAGTGTCTGAACCTCCTGTATAATGATTTAAATCATGTTATTGACTTATTACAGAATCATATTCATTGTTATGATATCATATATGGTTCACTTATGACATTATATTACCCGTTCTTTTGTAAATTCCATGTTAAAGAATCGTTTTGGGTAAAATCGTTTCATTTATCGTAGGTGTTTTGACTTGTTGTTCTTGACATCATTATTACTTATATCATGATTTACTTACTTCCAGAATATAAAACATGATTTATATATCATATATATTCAGTATATATATATATATAATAGGTAGATAAATAAAATGAAAAACACCATTCATGGAGACGGTAGTCCGTACGTACGCATGAACGTTGTTTTCCTTTCCTTATTGTCTTGAATGGAAGTAAGTTGATGACATACATATATATATATACATAAATCCAGTAACTTTATAATGTCATATATTTCATTATTATTTCTTATATATACTTTATAATCATTCTTAAATGGTTAACATGGAGAATGAATCTCATCGCGTCGTGGAGACGGTAGTCCGTACGTACGCACGAGCGATGATATCATTTCCATAAATACTGAATTGAATTGGAGTGGATTATACAATATATCAGAATCAATATGATGTTGTAATAACTATGTATAGTTATTCTTTACACCATTATACCCATCCATGTAAGGTGGTGGTGGAAAATAGATTACACCACGGCGTGGAGACGGTATTCCGTACGTACGCACGCGCGGTGATTTCTTTTCCCGTAGGATGGATAGATGGTGAAATAGGGTTGTTTCATACTTATAATAACATATAAGTATATGATTGATACTGATGTTATTACTTCATAATGAAACAACCTAAGAAGAAGAAGTGGAAGAAGAAATAAAGATGAAAGAATTGGTAACGGTAATTACCTCTTCTTTGAAGCGCCTCTTTGAGACCTCCTCTTAGGGCACTAAAATTGGTCTTTGAGGAAGACCAGAACCTCTAGGATGTTTCTAGGGAAGTGGAGAAGAGATTTTGGCAGGGGTTGGCCGAGCTTTAGTGCTCAAATTGGTGTGAGGAGGAGGGGGAGGAGGTGCCCTTTTTTAAGGGAGGAGAGGGGCACCTTAGGAATATCTCAAAATATTATTTTATATTAAAGTCAAAATCGGTTTATAATGGTTCCAAAGGGTCTTATTTCGAAGATAAAGTGGGGATGGGTCGAAAGACTATCAACCAATAGAATTTAGACAAGTTTAGGATATTATTTTAACCTTATCAATTAGATTTAACTCTAAGTTAAATAATTTAACATTTACCGTGTCTTTTTGTTTTCTTTCACTATATGGTTAATACACTTACTATAACATGCCAAACGAACCCCAAATTGTTTATTATTAATATATATATCCTTATCTAAGTCATTTGGCCGAACCTTAGATTTTTAGGAATAAAATAACAATTAATAATATAATATTTGATTTAAAAACTATTTTGTGTCAATTTTGACACTATTTGATATATGATTTTTGTGAAAGTCATAACAGAATTAAATGTTCGAACAAAGTTGATTAATTCAACATTAATATATCATAGTAACCTAAAAAATTAGTGGAATTCATAAAAATTTCAAATTACATTTATTTTGGTGTTTATAACATCAATTATGTCAATATTTCATTAATAAGATAATTACTGCATCATCGTTGTGTCATAAATAAATTAAATTATTTGATGTCTAAAAATTACAAATAAAATACCATCAAGTAGGAAATCATTTTAGCTTTCTAATGAATATTTACAATCGAATTTATCTTATGTATAACCCCATATTAAAAATGATTTACTTATTAAACTTTGATTTTAACTATTTTAACCTTTCTTTAAATAAATTAATAATAAATGTCCTAATCTAATCCAAGTGGGCCTAAATGGTCATATTTTATTCCTAAGTTTGTTTTTGGTCGAATTAAACTTTTCCAATAGAATTAGGACATGTGGTAGGGTAATATTAATATCATATTTACCCTTAGTTACCCTATTTACTATTAACCGCGGTAAAAAAAGTAAAAAGTTACTATTCACCAAAAATTATTTTCATCTCATTGAACCACATTTTAGTCCTTGATATTAACCGTGTCTGTCGGATTTTCAAAATTCTATTCACAGAAGCGGTAAAATTAAGTTTTATGCAAAATTCAGTTTTTTTAACCTACCACTTAGTAGTTTCACTATTCATCAAAAATTGATGTTTTTCAGAACAATGCCAAAATTTCATCCTAAGCTATATTTCATATTCCGAATTCAAAAATGAAATCTATTTTACCAAATTCATAACATAGAAGTTGCATTAATTAATTTTATAATTAAATCCCGCTGTTAAAATAAATAGCGTGTTTTTAGGAAACAATATATATCAAAAGATTGACACTTGATTATGTCTGGTTTAAATGTGAAATTACAACCAATGACCAACATTGTGTTAAATTGTAAAAATATATTCTAAATATACTTTAAAACCACTCAAATTAATAATTTATCACTATTAATTATTTTGATTAAAAAAGTTGTTTTTAATTATAATTTAGTAATTTTCACTATTCATCAGAATGTGAAAGTTATCCGAAAAGTACCAAAATTTCACCTTAGGCTAAATTCGATACTCCGAATCCAAGAATGAAGTTCATTTTGAAAAATAAGATTTACAGAATTTTAAAAAGTGGTTATTACTATTCATAACGGCTAGTTTTAATAATATTTTAATAGCATATCATTGTTTCGTGAAACTCAGTATTACGTACCACACACGCTATCGAGGAAGGTTGCGATTGCGTGTAATGCAAGGCAAGTCAAGGATGCGTGTTGTGCAAGCTCCTTTTGGTGTAGCGTACAACACAAGACATTAGTGAAATAAAAAATAATATTTTTCATAAAATCTCGGGTTGTTACAGTTTTTATATCCAAATTCATGTTGAACATGGTTAAAATTACCAGAATTGAATTAAATGATATAAATTTTTTCTAATTTAAATTTTAAACTAATTAAAATTATAATTAAATTAGATGAAAAATTAGTTTTGAATTAAAAATATGTATTTCTCACTACTCATCAAAAAATAAAACATCATAGGAAAAAACCAAAAATTTACCTTAAGATAAAATTTATGTCTCTGTTTGGAATGTTAATTTTATTTTGACATATAAAATCGATAAATTTTCAATAAATTTTATTTAAAATATGTAGTCCATTAAAAGACGGTAAAACTAACTTTATAAAAATACAGTTTTTTATACAAAAAATGAGTTTTTTCATATCTTATTCCTATAAAATCTATTAGATTAGTCTAAAAATATTTGATTGAATATATATATATATATATATATATGTATATGTATATTACATTAATATCACCCACTAATTTTAATTTCTTTAATTTATTCAGATAAAAAAATTGTGAGCATATAAAATATATTCCATTTATATTAAATTAGTTTGCATTTTCATTTCTAATTAATTGATGACTAATGTATGCATATTATATTTTTATAAAAAATATATTTTTATAATTTAATTAATTCTATTCATAAATTTTAATTCAACATCACGGTTAAATCTTATTATATTAAATAATTATGTTTAAAAAATAATTTATTGTTCAGTAAAACTCAATCATGCTTATAGTGCAAGTCATCGAAGAAACTCTTTGTTACATGAAACACATTCCAATTATATATCATGTGCATTTAAATAAATATATAATATATCCAATCCATTTAAAATAGTAAATATATTATAATGTCTTGAAAATTATATTATCTTATGTTATTGGTGTTGCGTGTAGCGTAATCTTAAATTGGTGTTGTGTTTAATGAAATAAAAACATAGAACATTCATATAAAAAATCAATATTAAGTGTTTTGTGAAATGAAAAAAGGATTAAATTTATTGGAAAAATAAAAAAAAATCTCAGGGTGTCACATTATACCCCCTTAAAATGAATTTCTCCCTTGAAATTCTTCTAGGTTATTAATGGTTTAATACTTGAAAGTTATTTTCATAGAAATCCACACCATAAATATAAATACCAAAACAAAATTTTAAAAAATAAAGTAGAAATCATAATAGTCACCCAAAGTAACTTATAATTATCTTTCCATATATGATAACATAGGTGGGAAGTGAAAATGTGGAAATGGAAGAGAAATATAAACATAAATTTTTGATGAAGGGTGATATAAAATAGGGTCGAGAGAAAGTTAACAATAAAAAATCCATAATTATATGATTACCTAAGGGACCATAGGATTCATCAGAAATGAAGTCACTGGGATAAATGTTTTGGTTTCAATATCCTTTTTCATAAGGTTTAATTACTTTCTTGGGAAAATTTAATTACATGATTTTAGGACAACCTTACCCTTTGTCATTCCTTGATCAACTTCCAGTTCATCTCTTATTCCGAAAAAATAAGGTTATTTGTTTATTCCTAAATAATCAAAAGATTGTGAGATCAATAAATGTAATGATAGGTCATTCTATCTATATTTATAACAACAAAAAATTTATCACGATTTTTCAACTATGTATAAATATTTATATGGTGATATAATGCTTAAAAACTATTCTATAAATGATTAACCTTATAACCCTTCTGAAATATAGAAGTCCATAACATTAGAAAGAAGGTCACTAAATTACATAAAAACATATCATCATTGATCTCCCATATATAATGATGTAGATATTGGTTGTTTCATACCAAAATGTGAATACCTTCATCATGTATCCCGTTGAATCATGGTAATAACCGAAATTACTATAAATCCATATTGAAAACATGCATGTTTCTTTATTTTAATGGTTATCAGATATATTTAATAAATCCAAATATGTTTTAAACATCATCAATGATAGCATAAAATATTTTTAGTAATTCTTTAATTAGTTCCAAGGTAATCAGTACCATCCAATTTTCTTATTAATATCCCACATATATTTATCAAAAAAATATTATCTTAACATAATGAATATATTAAGAGTTATATTTCCCTTAATTACGTGTTTTCTATGGACAAAACGTTTTCATTAAATAACTTTTCTATGTCTTCATCACCATGAAATGTACACTATTAAATCCTTGATGAAAACTTATACTAAAAGTACTTATATATTTATTGATTTATATAACATAATATTTAAATTCCAAAACATAAATACTTCATTCAACCAACCTTATTCTAAAACCATTACTCCGGATTTATAAACTTATTCCTTAAAACCTATTTATTATAATATTTAATAAGAATAATGTATTAGGTTTCCTCAACCCCAATATAATCCTTCATCTTATGTTTAATTTAAAAAATACTTGAAGGGCATCACATAACTTTCACATGTCATTTTCAGTCACTTTATATTCTTAAGTATAACTAGTACTCATACAACCTTCTTGATTATCTTTATGAGATTTACACCTGGGAAATTGATTCTCATAATTCCCATACTTCCCAAATCTGAAGCATTCAATGTTAACCACATTCCTTTTAATTCCCTCAATTGACTAAAACTAGAAAGCATAGTGTGAAAACATTTATCATAATGAGATACCACATAATCATCAAAAAATTACTAATAGGGTGGGTAAATCTTGGATCCTACATCTTTAATCTATGAAACATTTGGTTTATCCTTGGGTAGTTATTATCATCTTCTAATTAAATCCTTCAAGATATTTCATAAATATTTTGTGAATTCCTAATGCATATCCCCTAGGAGTGTCAAATTAGGTGTGTACCAATGCCCATTGTCGTGTACTGGGTTACATCGAGTCAGGCCTGACACTCCTTCTATTTGTTGTTACCCCTGAGTACATCTATGCTAGAGTAAAATTTAATTTTAGTATCCAGATAAGTATTAAGTGATAAGAAACCACTCACCTTATCATTTACCAAAATTACAGGACATTTTCCTAAATATTTACTCATCCTTATACGTATCCTTTGAGATATTCCAAGAAATATCCTTGGAAATATTCTTAAGGATCTCACTGAAGTTTTATCATACTTGTTTCCAAAGGTTTATTAAACCTTTCCTCTGATTCCAACTATAAAAACCTAGTCTTAACATACATAAACATTACTTCAATTTTCCAGAATATGAAATACTTTAAAAAAACATCTGCCTAAACATTATTTTGTTTAGTTACTTCAGAGGGATTATGCTTCTTCTGATATCGAACTTGGAATTCATAGAGGCATCTTTAATGCTGGACATAATACAGATTGAGCAATTCAAATGGCACTGGCCTTCGGTGGATGCTTTTTTCATCTATATTTTTGAAAAATGGGGTTTACAGGAGCATGATTCTGTTAGCCTCCTCGACTCTAGGAGCATCATTATTTTCATTTCCTCTGAGGATGACCTGATTTTTGCTTGGTCGAGTGTGCCTCATTCTTAGGATGGGGCTCAATTTCTCTTCTTTAAATGGTCATATGATATCCATATGAAATGAGACCCTCCAAAGCTGGTAGTTTGGTTATGTTTCTCCGAACTTCCTCTTCTATTCCAAAATCCCTCGATTCTTTATTTTCTCAGAAATCTAGTTTGGTGGTTCCTCTGTACCAATAATTGGACTCCTATGATGTGTCACCTGATTACCCCAAGAGTGTGTGTCGAGGTTGATGTTTTAAAGAATCCTATTAAATCATTCTTGATTTCTGTGGGAGAGGAAGTTAGATATAATAAGACCATTATTTTTGAATTTTGGGCAGATTACTATTCTTTGAGGAAGATTCTTGGGAATAGTTTGCCGACAAGCAGGCGATGGACGAGGAAACATGCAGATAATCGGGAGGTCCAAGCAGACTGGGTTCAGGGTGGTCCACGTGGTGATGTGGGTTTACTCTATGTTAGGGATGGTGCATGCATATGAGATTGTTGGGAAGGATCTGGGTAGGGGACAAGTATGGTTGAGTTGGACCCGTGTTCGGCTAGAACAATGAAACAAAAACCATTAAAGAGATATCATCCAGAGCCCAATGTAGTAGAGATCTTCAACAGGTTATGGAGATATTTGGAGATCCCTTCTAGAATCATGTCATTATCAGGGGTGACCAAGCCTTGGTAGTGGTCGAGGAATCTCATGATTTTAACATTTCTTATTCTTAGGATTTGGGGGTCTCTATAAGAGCTGTTGAACCAACTGTTAAGGTTGCGGATAGTCTGAAACCCTGAAATTTGGTGATGGTTGTACATGCTAGTGATAACAATGAATTTGACTGGAGATACATTCATCTAGCCAGGGAATGTTCAAGGATGCTCAAGATTGGGAGGAGCCTTCACATGAGGTTGGAAGGTCATTGATCACCAGTTTGGGAACCAACTCAGGGAGGATTTTGTCCTGCCTCAACATAAACAATAGACTCAAAAGTATATATAATGAAGGAGAGTTTGTAGGAAACTCTAGCAGTCCCTATGAGTTAGAATCTGATGAAGATGGACAACTATTAGATGACAAGGGTTTGGGATGGGTTGGTAAAGGTCTGCACAACCTAAGAAGGAAGAAAACAAATAAGGAAAACAGTGACCCGCAGAGCTGTATTGTTTCCAAGAAGCCAAAATTTAATGGTAGTAAGGATGACTCTTTTCTCACTAAATCTATGGAGACACGGTCGACCAAAAAAGAGGGTAAAATAAAAGAGCATGAGATCTAGAAATAGGTAGGAGAGGAGGCTTAGTAGGATGATGTCATTGTATCCCAAGTGCAAGTGGAAGGAGACTCAAAGGCAGATGACTAGCATCAGGATATGCACATGTATTCTGAGAAGATGATGCTAGAGAGGGTCAATATTATTCCCCCTAGACAAAAATGTGTAGCAGGAACTCCAGACGGCTTTCAGGGTTTGAAGGATGTGGATTTGGAAACTCATATAGAACTACACATGCACTATGGCGAAGAAGTGAAGGAGGATGTTCTCGTGATCAAGGTAACGAGGGAAGACATTAAAAAATTATGGGAAGAATGATCCAAGTTGAAATTACATGGGAGAAATCTGAATGGATTGACAAGGAATATCTCATACTGATCAGAGGCTTCAATATGGGTAAGATTAGAAAATAAAAATATATGAAGGCTTGGAAGTATCTAGTAGGGCACTACAAAGATAACATAAGGGAATATCCATGCTTCCAAGTAAATTCCCTACCCTAGAAACTCTTTAGGTAAGGAGGTTATAATCACCATAGACTTATGTTTAATAAGTCAATTGTAACCTTTGATATTTGATCTTCTTTTCTCTAGGTTTCTCACTCCCCCCTTAAATTTTTTAGAAAATAAATAGTTAATTTTGGGGAATAGGTTCTCTATGAATAGATCCCCTCTTAGAAATATAATACACGAAATATATCTTCATAACATGGGGAAGGAAACATAAAAGAGGTAAGCTCAAATGATTAGTAAGGGTAACTAAGGGACATTTTTAAGCATAAACATGAGAAAAAGTGTATGATGATGTGATCATGATATTATGAGATCATACCATGCATATCAAATATTATAAACCTGAATCATGGAATAAAGGTTATCATTTAATAAGGCTTGAATTACAATGGAATCTAAAGAATAGTCCATGAAATCATAACATAGGAATAAAACATCGAATTTTGGAAAACATATAAATATATAATATGATTTCAATAGTAGTCAAAGAATCAATTTGAAGACCATATTAGTAGTTTTTATTCACTCTCCATATTTCTTTGTAGTCATGGTACACTCCCATTGCCATCGTAGCAGTATGAGTTCACTCCCCATAAAATCTTGGTTGTCCAGGTTCACTCCCATGGCCATCTAAGTAGTCAAGGGTCACTCCCAAGACAATCCTTGTCTATCTAATGATATATAAATCATTACCTAATGCATTAGGGGGAGTTATAGGTCCCAACCGTATCATAATGAAATCATACTTACCAGTTCCACAAGATCATAAACAATCATATCATAACCCATGAAATAAAAAGGGTGTCATAAACATGTAAGCATGTCATAACTAGTGGAAAAGGATACATGGTTCATAATCATTTCATCAAAGTGTACCCCATGAAAATAATCAAGTTTCATAAGAATCTAACCCTTGAAAGAGAAATGAATTTCATAAACATATACCCCATGAAATAGAAATGGGTTTCATAATCATCATTATCTAAAAACAGAAACCATTCATAGAAATTATATGAATATAACCATTGGATCATTTCCCAAATGGGCATGACTAACATCAATGGATGTCATCCTAGATGGAAAACAATTTTAAATTATATTTTGAAATCATTTCTTGAAAAAAATATCTTTTCTTCTTTGAAGAAGGATCTTTAAAACATAAAACCATTTGAAACCCATTTTCTTTGAAAATCATTTGAAAATTTATAAATAAGGCTTCAAGTCAGTTTGAAAACCTTTCCCTTGAAAATAAATTAAATAATCTTGAAAACTTATTGAAAAAACGTATCTTCGAATAAAATTTTAAAAATTATTAATGAAGCTTGAAAACATTAAAAAAACCCTTTTATATAAAATGGATTTTAAAATATATAAAAAAATATTGAAATCATTGACGTCATTTTCTTTGAAAACAACCTTTTGAAAACATGTAAAGGATGCTTAGAAAATCATTTAAAGGACTTTTTAAACATTATTTTTTAAAAAAACACTTCTATTTTAATGTATATTAAAATAAAACAATTTTCTTAAGATTAATAATAAATCATTTAAAAAAATAATCTTTTAAAATAACAAAGGAATCTTCATGGAAATGATAGTCGTGACAACGGGTAAGTCCATACATGCCAAACATTCCTTTTATACCTTAAAATTTCAAAAAACATCCTTGATCAAAAAAAAGATTCCTTTTTAAACCTGTTTATTAAAAGGTAAAAGATGGGTAAAAATTTATTTTAAGCATTTTAGGATAATATTAAAACATTTTTGGATAACATTTTTAGGAACACAGTTTTTAAAGAGCATAGATTTCTGACCGAAAGGAGAAATAATGTTGGATATTTATAAAAACATTTTCTTATGTATCTTAAGTTCCAAAGAGTTGAAAAATGGTACCATTACATAGATATAACTTTCTTATATAGTGTTCAATAAATTTTATGATAATTTATTAGATATGAATCATATGATTTCATCAATTTAAGCACAATCATAAACAATCTCAATAAATGACGATATTGTAGCAGTAAACTATTACTATTTTGGTAAAATTAATTCATGATGGTAAGAATAATGTTAAATGAAGATTAAAATAACATTAGATAAGTTTATTCATGATATAAATTTTCAAAAGTTTTCCTATAAACCTCAAATAAAAATATAGTTGTATGACATTTAATGTGTCTCAAAGAAGGAAAATTGAGACAAAGTTACTTTACTGATTTTGGAACTTTTGAAACCTAACCACCATGAAATAAATATATAAAATGTATATTTATTTATCCATAAAATTAATTATAATAATCATAGAATATGTCCATGGAAATTATTTACACCACACAAATGAAATTAGTGGTTAATAAGTCTTGTATCTCACAGAAATAAAATGTGAGACGAATTCCCCTTACCATGTGTCTTGACTCTCATAAAAGTTGTTCAAACATTCTTTATAATAAATTTAAGTCTATTAAAAATATTTTACAGAACCATATTATTATATGTAATACTATATATGATTTTATTATGACATTACATTACCCTCTTATTAATAATTCAATGTTATGATTTCGCTTCGGTTAATATTCGTTTCATTCTTGATACTAGTTTTGAATTATTATTATTGAAATTCCTAGTTAGATCAGGATTTAATTACTTAAATAATGTAAAAATTTATATAAATGTAATATAATATATATATATATATTTATAAAAATCTATAAAATATTGAATGATGAAATGGAATACATCGTTCATGGATATGGTAGGTCGTACATACGTATGAAAAATATTTATGTTTTATTGTCGTATTGAAAGAAAGAATGTAAATTAATATATGAATATATATATATATATATATGTGTATATATATCATTATTATAGTAGAATTATTATATCATATATATCATATAATTTCACTAAACCCAACCTTAAAAAATACATGTAGAGTATGAATGAATCACATTTCTTTGAGGAGGCTGTAGTCCACACACCCATAAACGATGTTATCAAATTTACTAAAGATGGAATGTATAAATAATTTGTTATAAAATAATTACAGAAAAATAAATAAATAATAAATAAAATAAATAAAATATACATAAATATAGTTCCAATTATAATTCCCACCATGTGAGGTGTAAAAGGTATAATAGATAATTATTGTTCCATGATGCGGTAGTTCCCCGTACACATAAATGGTAAGTTTATTACCCATTATATAGATGTCTGTGTATGTATAGGTAAAAACCATAGTATAGAAATATATAAATATATTTAGGAAAATATTTTTTATATAATCATTTAATAAGGATAATTGAAATTGTAGACAGAGAAATAAAACTATAGAGTTTGAGAAAGAATGTTACCTCTTATTTGGGTAACTCCTTTTAGATTACACCAAATGTATTTTATATATAGATTTATTTCAAATATAATTATTATATGATGTGGTTATGTATTTTTTGTGGATATTTGGGAAGATATTGTTTGATCCAAAATGTATTGAGATATGTGAGGAAATACAAGGGTTGAGATCCTTTTTATTGTGGAGAAGGAGTGACAGCCTTAAATTTTTTTTAGAAAAGTAATTCCAACGACATTTTCCTCTTTTCAAGGGGATAAAATATTATTTAATATTTTATAAATGTGAGTATAGGGTATAAATATGTAAATACAATGGATTTTGGACATGTTCCTAGGTCATTTAATCCCATAAGTTTAAGGTTTTGTCTCTAGTTAGGCTATTTCCCTTTAATAGTATTAATTAATTTAAATCACATTAATTAATACTTTTAGTAAAAAATAATTTGAACATATTATATATTATAAATTTTTATTATTACCAATATAGAATCCATTTTTATAAATTACAATCCAATATGTTGTAAAAATTCATTTAAAATTAGTCCCGCAGATGGGACGAAAATGTATTTTTTTGAAGTAAAAATGTGCAAGGGTTTTCAATTTTTTTATATACAATTTAAATATAAAATTAGTTAAAATTACCTTAATTAGATAAAAATATATAATATTTTATAATTTAACTTTAAGACCAATTAAAAGTATAATTTAGCATTATATATTAAATACATGAAAATAAGTTTTTAATTAAGTTAATTTTTATGATTATATTTTTAATATGATGTTTATTTTGACATATAAAATCTATAACATTTCCAAAAATATGATTTAAAATAGGTTCTCCATTAAAAGGCTGTAAAACTAGCTTTATATAAATTTAGGTTTTTATGCAAAAAATTATGTTTTTTTCATATCTCATGCCTATAAAATATATTGGATGAGTATAAAAAATATTTTATTAAATATATAATACATATATTACATTAATATCACTCACTAATTGTAATTAATTTAATTTATTAGTATACAAAAACTTTTTGAGCATAAAAATAAAAATAATTTTATTATATTCTATTGGTTTACATTTTCGTTTATAATTAACTGGTATCCAATGAATTAATATTATTTTTTTATAAATTATATATTTTAATAAGTTAGTATATACTATTCCTAACTGGTAATGTAATGTCTTGGTTATTTATTATTATATTTAATAATAATGTTTTAATAATATTTTGTTATTTAGTAAAACTTGGTCGAGTGTGTAATGCAGGTCATAAAAGAAAGATGTTGTTACGTATGATTAAAGGTAAATCAATACAGAATGGATTTAAATATATACAGATTATATATTTTATATTTGAAATAGAAAAATATTATAATTTTTCTAATATTATATTCCATTACAGGCTTAGTGTTGCGTGTATCAAAATCTTAACTTAGTGTACTGTTTAACGCAATCCAAACTTAGTGATTTCATATTAAAAAAGATAGATTTAGTGATGTGTGAAATGAAAAATATCAAAAAAAGATTAAATTAATTTAAAAAAATAAAAAAAAATCTCAAGGTGCTAAAATATTCAGCAGTGAGAGGTGGTAATGGGAAAACTAATGACATCGGTTCGCGAGGTGGTAGTCCCCCGTACACATGAATGACGATTTCATAACCCATTTGATGGAAGTGGATTTGGTAGTAGGTCAAGAACTTAACATAAAAAATATAAAATATATGGGAGATAATGTGGTTATTATTTTTTCATGATATAATAATAATTTAAGGATTTGGATGAAGAAATAACACAAAAACACTCGTTGATGAACCGTACATATTCTTCAGGTATCATTCTTAGGCTTTCACCAAAAGAATTCAAGGTTGGATTTATGTCTAGAAATGGAGCCTAGGATTAGGGTAGGGAAGTTTTAAAGTTATTTAGATAGTACCTCTCTAATCCAAAATTGTTCTAAGGATTGAAGAAGAGAGAATATTGGTGGCTTTTTATAATTCAAGTGCGTGGAACACTTGTAATTGTATGAGAAAAAATGTGGACCAACATTTTTCACATTATAAAAGGGTCCCAAAAGGATAAATTTAAAACATTATAAATTATAAGGGAAATATAAGGACATAAAATAGATTTTATACAACTTTATCACTCATTTTAACCCTTATCATTTTAGTTTGACCCCCCAGTAAACCCATTTTTACCGTTAACGCAATAAATAATTTTTAAAAAGTTTACTATTAGTTTTGGTTAATAATTATGTTGAAATTATAAGTTATTATTAAATATGATAATTGAAAATATGGAATCTGTTTTACCAAAATATATTCATAGATTTTTTAAATTTTAATTTTAAATTACTGCCATATGCCTAATGAGAAAGTAAGTATTTAAAGAGAAAATGATCAAATGTTTACAATGATGTTATATATAAATTCAATATTAAATTGATTCAAATGAAATAAATTATATTAATTGATTAATTATTGAACTAATTTTTATTTAAAAAAAATTTAAGATATAATTTATCTTTATAAAAAAATTTAATGAAAATGTAGTTTTCAATTGAAATTCATTATTTTTTTTGTTCATCAAAAAATGAAACTTTTCTAAAAAATAAAAAACATTATTGATAAGATAATTTTGATATTATGTGTAATTCCCCGACCCTAGTTACCCAGAGTCGGTGCATTAATACATAATATTGGCATGATTATAAGGAATGAAGTCCCGAAGGACCGATCAGTTTAGCAGTCTTGGAAAATAGATTACATCATGAATGTTGCATTGCACTTTAAGACATAGAAAACGACATAAATAATCTATATGAACTCCATTATTCTCTTGGCTTAACCCTGGATATCAATCAAAATACACTTCTTGGAATCCTGGGAAAAATAAAACATTGAAAGGGGTGAGCTGAAACGCTCAGTAAGGGTAAGCAATACATCAGAAACTTTCATAAATAAGAATAAACATTTAAGGCAATGTATAACTAAAACAAAAGCCTTTTAAACTTGAACTTCAACACAATATGGCAGAAATAAAATGAAATAATTCTATTTACTTAATCACATGTATATTCTACTAATCTAATAATCACATGCAATATAAATAACCACTTTTATAATTATGGTATGCATAATGCCAGACTATCATAACCACGTAGCCAAGGCCTCGTACCAAGACTACAAATAAGATTTTTTCAAGGCCTCATGCCAAGACACTAGTTTGCCTCATGAGACCTACCGATGCATCGAGGAGCTATAGCGGGCTCTACCCGTCACTTACTAAGTCCAATGCATTCCTCATATGAATAGGGTTAAACATAACATACACATTCATATTAAAACTAGCATACGAAATGTCAATAATTTCTCCATAAACCATGAATAGTTTAAAAATAACACATCCATAGTCAAACATATCACAAAACCTTCAATGGAAGTTTTTTATAATAAATCAACTTCAAATAAGCTTAATATCCATCAAAGGATGTTGACATAGATGAAAATGATGAGTAAAACTTTTTGAGAGAAATATCATTTTTTTAAAATCATTTAAAAGTCACACATTTATAAAAGAAATAATTTAAAAGAGATTTTTGAAGCAAAGTGTCCCATACCACTTTGAATCTTTTTAAAATAATTATTATTTCAAAATATTCATGTCCATATAAATAAATCCTTAAAATCATTTTGAAAACATGGACATCAATTAAAAAGATTTAGAAAGATAAATATTAAAAAACATTTGAAACTCTGATCTTGATAAAGAGTGCCTTTAAAAATCCTTAAAATCTTTATTTTGAAATCATTTTTATGAAAAATGGACATGGATGATAAAAATATACCACTAAATACTTACACATAAACAATCTCTAATAATAATGAGATTAATAAATTAACCCCTACCAATTTGGTAACTTACGAAAAAACAACCCATGAAAGAGGTATCATACAATGAATATTTAAATACACATAAATTAAACTTTATTACACAAAGAATACAATTATGGGCAGTACATACACCACACAAAAGGTAATAGTGACAATATGGCATGAATCTTATAAGGCCCCAGCCTTAAACCTTACTTAATCTTGAGTTATTACAAGATTACACATTGAGGATCTTTTCGGGTTTAGAGTTTTAGAGAATTAGATCATAAAACTTGCATTACATTCCACATATAAACAAAGTGGTTACATAAAGATAGTATTCTTCATTCCCATCAATGGAAACACATTTAAAATAAAACATGGATTATTTCTTGACACATCCTTGACTCTATCATCTTATCATGTACCTTTCCCTTGACCTGTGAAAAACATTTCAAAAACTTGGGATGAGCATAAAAACTCAGTATGGGTTATAAAAAAAACATGGAAAGGAAACATGAGTTCATATATACATAAGAATGAAATCATACTTTACCCATAAAACATAGACACTTTAACATACCACATAAAATCATGAATAAATCATAGAAATCATAATACGTAAAGGTAACTTGAGGCATTCATAACATTCTTACGTAGGGAGTAACCCTCTTGGTTACGTTTGGAATACCCATCACAGTATATTCCCTAAAAATCTCTTCGGAGAAACCTTAACGTTTCACTCCTTCGCGTTACCCAATGCATTGGAGAGCTATAACGGGCTCACCCGCCCTTAGTTTATCACGGAACCACCCGTCTTCATAATAATGCCCAAGAACCATAACATAATCATATCACATAAAACATGCATAAAGGAAACATAAAATTTCCACAATTCAATCACGAGATATCAATACAACACATTGATATAAAAACATTATGAAAACCATTTTCAATACTAAAATAAAAGAAAAGTAAAACAAGGTATTTATTTTTCTTTTAAAAAGAAGGTATGGCTTGTTGAGGAAGCCGAAACTCAAATAACGGTCACGATGGCGGAGAAGTCGTTGTCGTACGACAAAAACATTCCCTTTTGTCGTTTAGTAAACTCTTCGTATAAAAAAGATTCCTTTTGAATAAACGTAAAAGTCAAAGGGGTTTATACACCGTATAAAACAAAGGTGTGTATAAAATAAAATATGCCTCAACGAAAGGAGATTGAGACGAAGTCCCATACCTCGTATCCGACTTGACCCGACCGTTCTTTAATCTCCTGAATAATAAACTTGAGTTAATCTCTACTTTCTTATGAATCTTTTTCAATTTCATTATTCCTTTTATACCATGTTATGAACATCATGTAATCAGTTAAGTTAATAATGTTCATTTTGTCGGTATTTGGTTCTTAAGTCAAAAATAGACTTCTTACACTTACATGTTGTTAATTTGGTCAAAGGTTCACTATATCCAGAATGGTATTCATGATGTAGATATCATATATGTCATATATATCCAGTACATACATGCATTTATAATATTACATCACATTTAGAGGTAAGAAATGAAATGCACCGTTCATGGAGACGGTAAGCCGTACGTACGCATGAACGCTACTTCCATTTCTATTTCATATTTTCTGGAATGGAATCATAATGATATAAGATTATATTATAATTCCAGTATAATAACATATATAATATCATTAACTTTATCCTTTACACATCCCACATATGGTATTAACGAATCAAATCACTTTTAGGGGGCGGTAGTCCGCACTTCCTAAAATGAAGATATCATGTTTACCCATAATGGAAACCATAAAGGTATGCCCAAAAAAAAACAGAAGCTTAAGGAAAACATAAACATATTATATATCATATATAAAAATAGTGACATCTTAATGGACACCTTTGAAGGTGTTAAATGAGTATTGAACAATCATCGTTTCGGGAGGCAGAATTTCGCCATCCACGGAAACCGTATGTTCTTTAACCATTTGATGTAGTTGTGTGAGTGTGTAGCTCAAATATATCTTATAACAACATCCTAGTATATTGAAGATACTGGTGTTGTTACAAAAGAAGTAAATAAAAAGAGTTTAGGGGGTTGGAGAAGCAAAATAAAACAAATGAACATGAGAGAATGAATTACCTTAAAAAGTGTAACTCCTTTTGATTTGAGCCTAAAGGCTTCCTTTGAAAGGATTCTGCCCAAAGGGAATCCTCTAGGATGAGGAGAGGGATGTGGAGAGAGTAAATGGGCAGGGTTTGGCCGAGCCAAAGGCTTTAGGAGTGTGTGAAATGAGGTAGAGGTGGGGGCCTTTTATAAGAGGAGAGGAGGGGCACTTTTGGAAAGTAAAGAAATATTACTTTATTTGAAACTGTTTTTCGGTTTCAAAAGGTCCCACATTGATATAATTCGTGGATAAGGTGATAAGGGTTCGAAATCCACTCATCCAATTGGTTTTGGAAATGTTTAGTTCATAGATTTTACATTGTCTTTCCATTTTATTTAAATCGTCAAATAATGATGTCATCGCTGCATCATTATTATGTCATAAATAATTAAATTTATTTAATGTCTAAAAATTATAAAAAAAATACTATGATATAGGAAATCTTTTTATCTTTCCAATGACTATTTATAATCAAAATTTGGACTTGTATAACCCCACTTATAAATTGTTTTCGTAAAACATATTATGTTAGTGTCATTTTCACTTTAACATTAAATAAAAAGTAATTTATGTCATTTCCCAACAAAAGTGGATCCATGGGGTCCCCAAGTTGACCCATGGCATGTCATTGTCGGCCATGAAACAACCAATGAGGTTGGGACATGTGTCTAGGTCATTTCATTTTATTAAAGTATTATTTATACCTTAAACTACCCTAATTACCACTAATCGTGATTAAGAACTTAATAAGTTACTATTCACCAAAAAATTATTTTAATCTCATTGAACCACATTTTACTTCTTAATGACAACCATGTATGTCGGATTTTCAAAATTCAATACACATTAGTGGTAAACTTTCATTTAACTGAAAAATCAGTTTGCTTGATTACCACTTAGTGGTTTCACTATTCATCAAAAATTGAAGTTTTTCAGAAAATTACCAAAAATTCACCCTAAGCTATATTTGATATTCCGAATTCAAAAATGAAGTCCATTTTACAAAATTCAAATCATATAAGTCACATTAATTAATTCAATAATTAATTCCCGCTGCCAGAGCAAATAGCGTGTTTTTACAAAACAATAAGTATCAAAAGATTGACACCAGTTTAAGTCTAATTTCAAAGTGAAATTGATTCCAATGACCACCATCGGATAAAATGGTAAAAATATATTCTAATTTCACTTCAAAACCAATTCAAAACATAATATAATCATATAAATAAATTAGATTAAAAAGCAGTTTTGATGTAAAATGCAGTATTTTTCACTATTCATTAAAAAAATGAACATTGTCAGAAAAATACCAAAAATTCACTGAAGGTAAATTTTGATGTCCTAATCATAAAGAATAAGTTTATTTTGACAAACATAGTTTATAAAATTGTCAAAATATAGATTCAAAAATGGTTTGCCATCAAAAGGCAGTAAAACAATCTTTTAAGAATATTAGTGTCTTTCATGCATAAGATTGTATTTATTTTCATTTTAAGCCTCTATAACACTATCTTAATTATTAATAGACATAGATAAAAATATCTATTATTCATTACTTACTTGGGATGTTACATCCTTCCCCCCTTTAGAAAATTGCGTCCCCGCAATTTATTTACTTATCGAATAAATGGGGGTACTTATCCCTCATTGCATTTTCAGATTCCCATGTTGCCTCTTCAATCATGTGGTTTTTCCACAAAACCTTTACCAGCTTAATCACCTTATTCCGTAACACTTGCTCCCTGTGGTCAAGAATCTGGACCGGTTGTTCCTCATAAGATAGGTTCTCTTCCAGCTGAACTACCTCTGGACTCAAAACATGAGATGGATCTGGCATATACTTTCTCAACATTGAAACGTGAAAAACATTGTGTACCTGAGATAAACTCGGAGGTAAAGCCACTCGGTATGCAACTGATCCAACTCTCTCCAGAATTTAGTATGGTCCAACAAACCTTGGACTCAACTTTCCTTTCTTACCAAATCTCATCACGCTTTTCCAAGGAGAAACCTTGAGAAAAACATGATCACATACCTCGAAAGATAGATCCTTCCTCCGGTTATCCGCATAACTCTTCTGCCTGCTCTCAGCTGTTCTCATGTGTTTCTGAATCAGCTGAACTTTTTCTGCCATCTCTTCTACCAGTTCTGGTCCCATCAACTTCCTTTCACCCACTTCATCCCAGAAAGCTGGAGTTCGACACCGCTTCCCATATAATGCCTGAAATGGTGCCATCTGTATACTGGAATGAAAACTGTTATTATATGAAAACTCAACCAAAGAAAGATGTTGGTCCCAACTTCCCTGATAATCCATAGAACAAGCTCGTAGCATATCCTCCAATGTCTGAATTGTTCGTTCTGACTGCCCATCTGATTGAGGATGAAAAGCTGTACTAAAATTTAATTCAGTACCCAACGACTTCTGAAGGCCTTTCCAAAAGTTAGAAGTAAACCTGGGATCACGATCCGATACAATGGAGAGAGGAACTCCATGTAACCTGACTATCTCTTTAAGATACAAACGGGAAAGTTGATCAAGAGAGAAAGTATCTCGTATAGCAAGGAAATGAGCAGATTTGGTCAAGCGATCAACAATAACCCAAATTGCATTATTACCTCGAGATGTCTTCGGTAATCCAACAACAAAGTCCATGGATATATTCTCCCATTTCCACTCTGGCACTGGTAAAGGCTGAAGCATCCCTTTCGGTAACTGCTGCTCTACTTTAACCTGCTGACAAGTCAAACACTTCACAGTAAAATCAGCAATATCTCTTTTCATTCCATCCCACCAGTAATACTCCTACAGATCTCTATACATCTTAGTACTGCCCGGATGAACTGAAAACGGAGAACTATGAGCTTCACATAACAACTCTCTCTTCAACTGTGAATCACAAGGCACACACAATCTCTTCCCTAATCTCAAAACACAATCATTATCAATGTTGAATTCAGGCAACTTACCTTTCTGAACCAGCTCTACCCTTTTTTGCAACTCACTGTCTTGCTTCTGTGCTTGCTTGATTCTATCTGATAGAGATGATCTCACTGATACCTGAAACAAAACAGAAGGACTTCCTGCACCAACAACTTCTATGCCAAAGTTCATCAAATCCTTAACTAAAGGATCACGTTCCAAACGCAACATTGTTAATGAAGCATTACTTTTTCGACTCAAAGCATCAGCCACTTTATTTGCTTTTCTCGGATGGTAATGAATTGTACAATCATAATCTTTGATTAATTCCAGCCATCTCCTTTGTCTCATGTTTAACTCTTTCTGAGTGAATTTATACTTTAAACTTTTGTGATCGGTATATATTTCACACTTTACTCCATACAAATGATGCCTCCAAATTTTTAAAGCAAAAACAACAGCAGCTAGTTCCAAATCATGTGTAGGGTAATTTACCTCATGAGTTTTCAACTGTCATGAAGCATAAGCAATTACCTGATCATTCTGCATTAGGACGCAACCAAGTCCTTTCAATGAAGCATCACTGTATATAACAAACTCACCATTGCTGGAAGGTAGTGCCAAAACTGGAGCATTCACCAATCTTCTTTTCAATTCCTGAAAACAATCATCACATTCTTTTGTCCAGATAAACTTAACACCCTTCCGAGTTAGCTTAGTCATTGGACTAGATAACCGTGAAAAATTTCTAACAAACCTTCGGTAATAGCCCGCCAAACCAAGGAAGCTACGAATCTCGGTTACATTTGTGGGTCTTGGCCATTCTTCCACAACTTTTGTTTTTGCAGGATCAACAGTTATTCCATCTTTAGAAACAATGTGACCAAGGAAAGAAATTTGTTGCAACCAAAACTCACACTTGCTGAATTTCCCATACAGTTTATTTTCTTTTAAGGTTTGCAAGATAACCCTTAAATGTTTTTCATGATCCTCTTTACATTTAGAAAACACCAAAATATCATCAATGAAAACCACCACAAACTTATCCAAGAACTCATGGAAAATTCTATTCATTAAGTCCATGAATACAGCAGGTGCATTGGTTAGCCCAAAAGGCATTACTAAAAATTCATAATAGTCATCTCTCGTACAGAACGCGGTCTTCGGAATATCTGCCTCCTTTACCTTCAGCTGATGGTTCCCCGATCTCAAGTCAATCTTTGAAAAAAACTGAGCTCCCTGGAGCTGATCAAACAAATCATCGATATGAGGCAAAGGATATTTGTTCTTAACAGTGATATTATTCAAGGCTCTATAATCAATGCAAAGTCTCATAGAACCATCTTTCTTTTTAACAAATAAAACAGGAGCACCCCATGGTGATGTGCTAGGTCTAATGAAACCTTTCTCTAATAAATCTTGCAATTGCTCCTTCAACTCTAAATGTTCAATTTGTGCCATTCGATAAGGGGGTTTTGAAATTGGCTTAGCATCAGGAACTAAGTCAACAGTAAACTCAACTTCCCGATCTGGTATTATTCCACGCAACTCATCAGGAAAAACATCAGGATACTCATTTACCACTGGAACGTCATTAATCTAAACAGTTCCTTTATTTTCAACGACGTGTGCAAGGTAACATTCATTTCCATCTTTTACAAGTTTCTCGGCCTCTTGATATGTTATCAAAAGTAAGGGTTCATTCTTGTAAACAACCTGAAAGTCTTTCTGAAAAGAAACTTCTTTAGCTCTACAGTCAATCTTAGCATGGTAAATAGAGAGCCAATCCATACCCAAGATAACATCAAACTCTACTAGAGGTAGAACAATAAGGTTTGCAAGTAGGTTCTTTCCACAGATAAGGATAGGAAGATTCTTATAAATTCTTTTTGCCTCGACACTTCCCCCAGGTGTCTTTACCCATAGTTCAGGAGTCATTTCTTGAGTTGGTATTCCCATTTTACTAGAAAAGGTTTCAGAGATGAAAGAATGTGTAGACCCCGAATCAAACAACACCCTGGCATAATCTGAAAAAACAAACAAAGTACCTGATACCACTTCATTTGATGGCCCGACATCTGCTGAAGTAGTTGCAAAGGATTTCACCACCCTTTTCTTCTTGTAGTCTAACTGCTTCCCATCACTCAAGCTCCTTGTCGGACACTCGTTTGCATAGTGACCCATCTCATTGCACTTATAACATTTCACTAACTGTAAATCAAATTTGTTCTTACCTTCACCTTGATCCCTTTCAGTGAAATCACGAGCCTTATGTCCCATCTTACCACATCGGTAGCACTTCCCAGAATTCAGAAGACATTCCCCAGCATGCCTTTTGCCACATTTATCACAAACTGGAAACTTAGTTCTCTTACCATCAGACTTTTTTGAAGAATTCTTACCTTTCTCCTGCCACCTCGGTCTCTTCTTCTGCTGGTTGTTATAGAAAACTTGGTCATCGGCAAACTCCATTTCCACCTTCTCAGCACATCAAACAAGCTTTTCATAACTTTTAAACTCACGAGAAGCTAATGCCCTTCGATACTTTGGCTTTAATCCTGAGTAAAAACGATTGATTTTACTATCAAGGTCCCGGATAAAATTTGGAGCATACCTTGCCAATCGAGTGAACCTTTCTTCATAAGAAGCCACCGAGTCTTCCTCTTGCCTCAATTCCAAGAATTGCTTTTCCATCCTAAGTCGAACAGCCTTGGGAAAATACTTCTCAAGAAACATACCTTTGAATTCATCTCAGTCAAGAGCATCAATCTCATCGGCGTCCCTGATATTTTTAACCATAGACCACCACTGATCTGCTTCACCCTCTAAACAGTAAATAGCAAGACTAACCTTTTGATTGTCTGAACACCCCATGACATCAAAAATCTTCTCCAGTGCTTTAATCCACCCTTCAGCTAGCACAGGGTCAGATGATCCTCTGAATGATGGTGGATGTTGCCTCATGAAATGTTCCACCACTGACATGTTCCTCTGCGGTTGATCTGGCTGATCTCGTGCATGGATACCACCGCCATTTATCGCTTGAGTCAACTGCGCCATTACTGCAACAAACTGTTCAGTTCCAATTCCGACCATCTCAGGATGCTGATTCGGAAGGTTATTTCCTTCTGTATGCCTTCCTAGCACTGCTTCCCTGTTTCCTCTGCGGAAAACCATTCTGAACAAACATGTCTTAGATGAAGCAACATGGTAATCTTTAAATGCTATATCATTTCGAAAAAATAATATTTTTGGATAATCATTTAATAGAATTCTAACTCCTAAAGTTATCTAAACCGACCTTTGATACCAACTATAAGGCCCCAGCCTTAAACCTTACTTAATCATGAGTTATTACAAGATTACACATTGAGGATCTTTTCGGGTTTAGAGTTTTAGAGAATTAGATCATAAAACTTGCATTACATTCCACATATAAACAAAGTGGTTACATAAAGATAGTATTCTTCATTCCCATCAATGGAAACACATTTAAAATAAAACATGGATTATTTCTTGACACATCCTTGACTCTATCATCTTATCATGTACCTTTCCCTTGACCTGTGAAAAACATTTCAAAAACTTGGGATGAGCATAAAAACTCAGTATGGGTTATAAAAAAAACATGGAAAGGAAACATGAGTTCATATATACATAAGAATGAAATCATACTTTACCCATAAAACATAGGAACTTTAACATACCTCATAAAATCATGAATAAATCATAGAAATCATAATACGTAAAGGTAACTTGAGGCATTCATAACATTCTTACGTAGGGAGTAACCCTCTTGGTTACGTTTGGAATACCCATCACAACATATTCCCTAAAAATCTCTTCGGAGAAACCTTAACGTTTCACTCCTTCGCGTTACCCAATGCATTGGAGAGCTATAACGGGCTCACCCGCCCTTAGTTTATCACAGAACCACCCGTCTTCATAATGATGCCCAAGAACCATAACATAATCATATCACATAAAACATGCATAAAGGAAACATAAAATTTTCACATTTCAATCACGAGATATAAATACAACACATTGATATAAAAACATTATGAAATCCATTTTCAATACTAAAATAAAATAAAAGTAAAACAAGGTATTTATTTTTCTTTTAAAAAGAAGGTATGGCTTGTAGAGGGAGCTGAAACTCAAATAACAGTCACGACGGCGGAGAAGTCGTTGTCGTACGACAAAAACATTCCCTTTTGTCGTTTAGTAAACGCTTCGTATAAAAAAGATTCCTTTTGAATAAACGTAAAAGTCAAAGGGGTTTATACACCGTATAAAACAAAGGTGTGTATAAAATAAAATATGCCTCAACGAAAGGAGATTGAGACGAAGTCCCATACCTCGTATCCGACTTGACCCGACCGTTCTTTAATCTCCTGAATAATAAACTTGAGTTAATATCTACTTTCTTATGAATCTTTTTCAAGTTCATTATTCCTTTTATACCATGTTATGAACATCATGTAATCAGTTAAGTTAATAATGTTCATTTTGTCGGTATTTGGTTCTTAAGTCAAAAATAGACTTCTTACACTTACATGTTGTTAATTTGGTCAAAGGTTCACTATATACAGAATGGTATTCATGATGTAGATATCATATATGTCATATATATCCAGTACATACATGCATTTATAATATTACATCACATTTAGAGGTAAGAAATGAAATGCACCGTTCATGGAGACGGTAAGCCGTACGTACGCATGAACGCTACTTCCATTTCTATTTCATATTTTCTGGAATGGAATCATAATGATATAAGAGTATATTACAATTCCAGTATAATAACATATATAATATCATTAACTTTATCCTTTACACATCCCACATATGGTATTAACGAATCAAATCACTTTTAGGGGGCGGTAGTCCGCACTTCCTAAAATGAAGATATCGTGTTTACCCATAATAGAAACCATAAAGGTATGCCAAAAAAAAACAGAAGCTTAAGGAAAAAATAAACATATTATATATCATATATAAAAATAGTGACATCTTAATGGCCACCTTTGAAGGTGTTAAATGAGTATTGAACAATCATCGTTTCGGGAGGCAGAATTTCGCCATCCACGGAAACCGTATGTTCTTTAACCATTTGATGTAGTTGTGTGAGTGTGTAGCTCAAATATATCTTATAACAACATACTAGTATATTGAAGATACTGGTGTTGTTACAAAAGAAGTAAATAAAAAGAGTTTAGGGGGTTGGAGAAGCAAAATAAAACAAATGAACATGAGAGAATGAATTACCTTAAAAAGTGTAACTCCTTTTGATTTGAGCCTAAAGGCTTCCTTTGAAAGGATTCTGCCCAAAGGGAATCCTCTAGGATTAGGAGAGGGATGTGGAGAGAGTAAATGGGCAGGGGTTGGCCGAGCCAAAGGCTTGAGGAGTGTGTGAAATGAGGTAGAGGTGTGGGCCTTTTATAAGAGGAGAGGAGGGGCACTTTTGGAAAGTAAATAAATATTACTTTATTTGAAAATGTTTTCGGTTTCAAAAGGTCCCACATTGATATAATTCGTGGATAAGGTGATAAGGGTTAGAAATCCACTCATCCAATTGGTTTGGGCCATGTGTAGTTCATAGATTTTACATTGTCTTTCCATTTTATTTAAATCGTCAAATAATGATGTCATCGCTGCATCATTATTATGTCATAAATAATTAAATTTATTTAATGTCCAAAAATTATAAAAAAAAATATTATGATATAGGAAATCTTTTTATCTTTCCAATGACTATTTATAATAAAAATTTGGACTTGTATAACCCCACTTAAAAATTGTTTTCGTAAAACATATTATGTTAGTGTCATTTTCACTTTAACATTAAATAAAAAGTAATTTATGTCATTTCCCAACAAAATTGGATCCATGGGGTCCCCAAGTTGACCCATGGCATGTCATGGTCGGCCATGACACAACCAATGAGGTTGGGACATGTGTCTAGGTCATTTCATTTTATTAAAGTATTATTTATACCTTAAACTACCCTAATTACCACTAATCGTGATTAAGAACTTAATAAGTTACTATTCACCAAAAAATTATTTTAATCTCATTGAACCACATTTTAATTCTTAATGACAACCATGTATGTCGGATTTTCAAAATTCAATACACATTAGTGGTAAACTTTCATTTAACTGAAAAATCAGTTTGCTTGATTACCACTTAGTGGTTTCACTATTCATCAAAAATTGAAGTTTTTCAGAAAATTACCAAAAATTCACCCTAAGCTATATTTGATATTCCGAATTAAAAAATGAAGTCCATTTTACAAAATTCAAATCATATAAGTCACATTAATTAATTCAATAATTAATTCCCGCTGCCAGAGCAAATAGCGTGTTTTTACAAAACAATAAGTATCAAAAGATTGACACCAGTTTAAGTCTAATTTCAAAGTGAAATTGATTCCAATGACCACCATCGGATAAAATGGTAAAAATATATTCTAATTTCACTTCAAAACCAATTCAAAACATAATATAATCATATAAATAAATTAGATTAAAAAGCAGTTTTGATGTAAAATGCAGTATTTTTCACTATTCATTAAAAAAATGAACATTGTCAGAAAAATACCAAAAATTCACACAAGGTAAATTTTGATGTCCTAATCATAAAGAATAAGTTTATTTTGACAAACATAGTTTATAAAATTGTCAAAATATAGATTCAAAAATGGTTTGCCATCAAAAGGCAGTAAAATAATCTTTTAAGAATATTAGTGTATTTCATGCATAAGATTGTATTTATTTTCATTTTAAGCCTCTATAACACTATCTTAATTATTAATAGAAATAGATAAAAATATCTATTATTCATTACTTACTTGGGATGTTACAAATCTCACGGGAATAAGGAGTGAGATGAAAACCCCTTACCTTGCACTTTCCTTTAGTCGAGGGTACGCTTAACCTCCTATACGAAGATCGTAGTATGTTATTAAATTATACCAGAACCATATTAATATTTATGATATCATACATGATTTATTTATGACTTTATACTACCCATTTAATAATAATTTCCATGTTAAATTAACAATTTGGGTAATAATCGTTTTCTTTATCGTACGTGTTTTAACTTGTTACTCTTGATTGTATCACTTAGATCTTGATTTAAATACTTCCATAATATAAAAAATGATCAATATATAATATATATTTAGAATATAAATATGTATAAAAGATATATATATGAAATGGAAAACACCGTTTATGGAGATGGTAGTCCGTACGTACGCATAAACGATGTTTCTGTTTTCATATAGTTGTGGACGGAAGTAAGTGACTAATATATATGTAAGTACATAAATACTTATTTATATAAATATATATATCTCCAGTGTCATTATAATGTCATATATTACATACTATGTATTTTTATAATCGTCGATGAATGGTGAACTAGGAAATGAATCTCATCTCATCGTGGAGATGGTAATCCGTACATACGCACGAGCAAAAATATCATTCTTTTGATATTAAAATAATATATAATTGGATGGTATATCATATATATATAATCATTATCATGTTATATTTATTATTTAAATGAACTACAAATCATTATTATACCCATCCAAATAATAATATATTGAATAACAATTACACCACGACATGGAGACGGTAGGCCGTACGTACGCACGTATGGTGACATGTCATTCAAAGGATGGATAGAATACTGAATATGGTTGTACCATATTTATAATAATATTAAAGTATATAGTAGATACTGGATTCATTATTTTATAATGGGAATAACAAAGAAATAATAAGTTGAAGAAGAAATGAATTTGAAAAAGGGTGGTGAAAACATTACCTCTTCTTCGGGTTCTTCCTTATGATTTGATCAAAAGGGCTCCTTAGGATGGCTTTCTGATCAAACTAAGGCCTATAGGTTGTTGTTAGGGAAGTTTATAGAGTATTTGGGAAGAGTTTGGCCGAACCAAAATGTTGTGAATGTGTGAATTATTGAGAATGGGGAGTTCCCTATTATTAGAGGGGTGAGGGGCACCTTTGGAAAAGCTAGAAATATTATTTTATAATAAATTCATATTCTGTTTATAATGGCTCCAAAGTGTATTATTTAAATTTAAAAGTGGGGTTAGGTCAAAAACCACTCAAAAAATAGGATTTAGACAGGTTTGGGTTACTATATTCACCTTATCTTTAAGTATTAACTCTTAGTTAATTAGTTTCACTTTTACAATGTCTCTTTTTATTTTTATATTATATGGGTAACAAACTTACTATATACATCCAAGAGACCCCCAAGTGGTCCATTAATGATACACCTATCATTATATTAGTCTCTTTTCCGAACCATATATTTTTAGGAATTTAATACCTTTGAATAATATAATATTTGTTTTAAAAACTATTTTATGTCAATTTTGACACTATTCAACAATTGATTTTTTTAAAAATCATAACAGAATGGTTACTTCAATAAGCTTTAATTAAATCAATCCTAACATGTCATATTATCCTTGAAAATTAGTTTAATTCATAAAAAGTCTCAAATTATATTTATTTGGGTATTTATAATATCAATTATTTTGATTTTTCACTATTATGGTAATTACTGCATCATCATTGTGTCATAAATAAATTAAATTATTTATTGTCTAAAAATTATAAATAAAATATCATTATATATGAAATATTTTTATATTTCTAATTAATATTTACAATCGAATTTATCTTATGTATAACCCTATATTAAAAATGTTTTAGTAAATAAAGTTTGATTTTAACTCTTTTAACTCTTCTTTAAATTAAATAATAATAAATGTCCTAATCTAATCCAAGTGGACCTAAATGATAATATTTTACTCCTAAGGTTGTTTTTGGTCGATATACACATTTCCAATAGAATTATGACATGTGTTAGGGTAATATTAATATCATTTTTACCCTTAATTACCCTATTTACTTTTAACCATGGTAAATAAAAGTAAAAAGTTAGTATTCACCAAAAATTATTTTCATCTCATTGAGACACATTTGACTCCTTGATATTAACCGTGTCTCTCGGATTTTCGAAATTCCACTCACAGAAGCGGTAAAATTATGTTTTATGAAAAATTCAGTTTTTTAAACTACCACTTAGTAGTTTCACTATTCATCAAAAAATGAAAGTTTCCAGAAATATACCAAAAATTAGGCCTAAGCTATATTTTATATTATGAATTAAAAAATGATGTTTATTTTACCAAATTAAAAACATATCAGTTTCATTAATTAATTTAAAAATTAATTCCCGTCGTCAAAACAAATAGCGCGTTTTGAAGAGATAATAACTATCAAAAGATTGACACTTGTTTATGTCTGGTTTAAATGTGAAATTACATTCAATGAATAACATTATATTAAATGGTAAACATATATTCTAAATATACTTTAAAACCACTCAAATTAATAACTTATCACTATTAATTATTTTGATTAAAAAATTTGTTTTTAATTAAAATTTAGTAATTTTCACTATCCATCAAAATATGAAAGTTATCCAAAAAGTTCCAAAATTTCACCCTAAGATAATTTTGATATTAAGAATCCAAAAATTAATTTCATTTAGAAAGATAAAATTTATAAAATTTCAAAAAGTAGGTATTGTTATTCATAACGGCTAGTTTGATTGGTTGTGGTGTGTTAGAATCACGAAGTTGCGTACAATGCACGCCATTGCATTATTAAAAGGGAAACGTACCGTGGAAGCTTGGGGTGTTTCATTGTAAATTTTTTATGTCCCCATTCTAAAGAATAAATTTATTAAGTCAAATTAAATACATAAAAGTTTAAAATATTGGAAAAAAAGGGTTTCACTATTAAAAGTTGGTTAAAGTGCATTTTTTGAAAAATACTTCTTTTATCTGAAAAAATGAATTTGTTATTAAATTATAACTAAGAAACTAATAATATGGATTCTAAAATTATAAGGATTATATAAAGTTTAAAATTTAGTTAATACTATTCATAACCTCTTTTGAACGGCTTGGTTGGTAAGTCATGGTGCGCTTGAACTTGGTGTTGCGTGTAGTGCAAGTTATTGAATTATTTTGAAGAAATAACACACTATGAAATCTTGGGGTGTTACATTCTCCCCTCCTTCAATAAATTGCGTCCTCGCAATATGAAATTGTTCTTTAAAAATAAAAGGTTGAAAATAGAAAATATCTTTGTGGGAAAACCCATATCGAAAATTGGGTTACTAAAATTTCATCTTGATATGGGGAAAAGGGAAAAGAAAGGGTCACCACCAAATTATGATATCGATTAGGAGAACATTGGTGGAAATTAGAGATATATAATTGGAGGAAAAACGTAAATATTTATAGGTAGTGATTGAGGTCATCAATCACAAACAAGTGTAAAATTGAGGTCCTTAAATTCATCATTCTATGATGATTTGAAATACCATCGGTTGAACAAAACATAGGGTATTAGGATAACACATTTTTGGTTTTAGGATTCCTTAAATAAAGTATAAGAATTAATTTCCTCATAGAATAAGAGAAGAAGAAAAATATATTCTTGACAAGCAGAGTTCCATCCTTTAACTAATTTTCTACCACAAACTCATCTTTCACTCTAAAAGATAATAGAACGTAAAAACAATTCTATTTATCCTATTGGTATAGGGTTCCAAAAAAACGAATTTATAATTCATCTACCAGATTTTAAAAAAAACTACATTATTTAATCCAGGAAATTACGTGGGCTAGGGGTAGGTGATACACCCTTGTCGCCCTTCGGTTGTGGGTTCAAGTCTCGCGGCCTTGCCGGACGCGACGGGTTGCCGCCCGACCTCCGAGTTGTCCTTTTATGGAAGTCCAAAAATAATCCAAACTATAACTATCCAAAATGCTTTAGTCCAAAATTTATAAGGAAGGGAAACAAAATGAAGATCCTTTTTGCTGCGTAATAACATGTGAACACCTTCATCATGTATTCTTTTAAAACACTACAACATCCTGAATTACCATAAAACCTTATTGATTACATTCATGATCCCTTATTACTTAAAGAATAATTGATATACTCCTTCAATCCAAAAATGTTGTAAACCACAACAATGATGGAATATACAAATCATTATTTAGTTTCAAGGTATTCAAGAATATCCAATATAATTTATCCAAATCAATCATGTATTATTCTAAAATCACTACCTCGGTATTAGAACTATATTATGGTTTATCATTCCCTCAACCATATATTTTCCAAAAATTTAACCTGCTATTTAGTCACTTTTCTTTGTTACGCACAATCTCAAGTCCTTAATGGAATAGTACTGCAGTACAATCCTTGTATACTCCATAATTATTATAACAAGTACATTGTTGATACAAAACTCAAATGACATAATCAACACAAGAACTCTAATCATTCCTCTTCATTTGTGGTAGTGTCATAACTTGATTATTATCCAATAGCATCATTTGTGGCATGTTCTGATGACTGGGATATAGGTTCATGTAGTGTCCAAACTCCTTGCAAATTAAGAATTGTACATTTGAACCCATTTTCTTACCCTTGCAGTCACGTACTTGGTGTCCTTTTTCTCCACACTTATAAAAAACTTCCATTCCCTTCAGGCAAGTTCCAGGGTGTTTCTTCCCATAGTTATCACATATGGGAAAATTATTCTTTTCCCTCTTCCCTTTATCCAACTTTCTGTCTTCCATCCTTTTCTTCTGTTTCTTCCCTTCAAATCCATAGGACTCAGAGAACTCTTTACTTATCTTATCAACACATGATACTATTTCTTCAAATGATGAAAATACCTCAGATACTATTTACCTTATAAATGATGGATTAATACCATGAAAGATATGATCCTTCTTATTCTTTGGATCAAACGTATTACTGGAGTTCACATTCCTTCTACTGGGCGCCATTTCTATACAATAGCATAAACTAGTTCAGTTTATGAATTGCAATGAATAATTCCAAACTTGTAAAATACCTAATGCAAATTGAACAGTTTATGGATATAATCCATAATCATAAAAATGTCTTCTTTGAGGAAGAATATACTCATAAACCCTTCATAATGGTTTGTATAGAAAATGAGAATTATCCTAAGCAGATCCCCTAGGAGTGTCGTAACCAAGAGTGCAGCAAGGCCCGTTGTCGTGCACCAGTTCCCGTTCGAGTCTATCTCAAAGCGGTGTTTTCGGGTTTTACCCCTAGGTACATATGTTATAGAGCCGCCTCTACCTGCTCGTATCTAGACATGGATGTATTTCTAGGAAAACTCACAAAACTCTACAATACCAAAATTCTATGAAGTTATTCTATACTAATCCTCAAATTCCATCTTAAATCTATGTACTCTAATCAGAGTTTTTCTAAATCTAGATTCCAAGGTTATTGTTAAACTTTCTCTGATACCAACTGTAACGCCCTGACCCTAGTTACCCAGAGTCGGTGCATTATTACAAAACGTTGGAATGATTACAAGGAATGAAGTCCCAAAGGACCGATTAGTTTAGCAGTCTTGGAAAATAGATTACATACATGAATGTTACATTGCACTTTAAGACATACAAAACAACATAAATAATACTTTTGAAGGCCATTATTCGCTTGGATTAACCCTAAACATCAATCAAAATACACTTCTTGGAATCCTGGGAAAAATAAAACATTGAAAGGGGTGAGCTCAAACGCTCAGTAAGGGTAAGAAATACAACAGAAACTTTAATAAATAAGAATAAACATTTAAGGCAATATATAACTAAAACAAAAGCCTTTCAAACTTGAACTTCAACATAATATGGCAGAAATAAAATGAAATAATTCCATCTACATATTCACATGGATATTCTACTAATCTAATAATCACATGCAATATAAATAACCACTTTCATAATGATGGAATGCATAATGCCAGACTATCATAACCACGTAGCCAAGGCCTCGTGCCAAGACTACAAATAAGATTTTGTCAAGGCCTCATGCCAAGATACTAGTTTGTCTCATGAGACCTACCGACGCATCGAGGAGCTATAGCGGGCTCCACCAGTCACTTACTAAGTCCAATGCATTCCTTATTTGAATAAGTTTAAAAATAACATAAACATTCGTATTAAAACTAGCATACGAAATGTCAATACTTTCTCCATAAACCATGAATGGTATAAAAATAACACATCCACAGTCAAACATATCAAAAAACCTTCAATTGATGTTTTTTATAATAAATCGACTTCAAATAAGCTTAAAATCCATCAAAGGATGTTGACATAGATAAAAATGACGAGTAAAACTTTTTGAGAGAAATATCCGTTTTGTAAAATCATTTAAAAGTCAGACATTTATAAAGAAATTAATTTAAAAGATATTTTTGAATCAAAGTGTCCCATACCACTTGGAAACTTTTGAAAATAGTTATTATTTCAAAACATTCATGTCAATATAAATAAATACTTAAAATCATTTTGAAAACGTGGACATTAATTAAAAAGATTTAGAAAGATAAATCTTAAAAAATCATTTGAAATTCTGATCTTGATAAAGAGAACCTCTAAAAATCCTTAAAATCTTCATTTTGAAATCATTTTTATGAAAAATGTACATGGATGATATAAATGTCCCAGTAAATATGTACACATAAACAATCTCGGATAATAATGAGATTGAGGAATTAACCCTTACCAATTTGGTAACTTACGAAACAAACAACCCATGAAAGAGGTATCATACAATGAATATGTAACTACACATAAATTAAATTATATTACACAAAGAATACAATTATGAGCAGTACATACACCACACAAAAGGTAATAGTGTCAATATGGCATGAATCTCATGGGAATAAGGAGTGAGATGAAAACCCCTTACCTCGCACTTTCCTTTAGTCGAGGGTACATTTAACCTCATGTACGAACATCGTAGTATGTTATTAAATTATACCAGAACCATATTAATAATTATGATATCATACATGATTTATTTATGACTTTATACTACCCATTTAATAATAATTTCCATGTTAAATTAACATTTTGGGTAATAATCGTTTTCTTTATCGTACGTGTTTTAACTTGTTACTCTTGATTGTATCACTTAGATCATGATTTAAATACTTCCATAATATAAAACATGATAAATATATCATATATATTTAGAATATAAATATTTATAATAGATATATATATGAAATGGCAAACACCGTTTATGGAGACGGTAGTCCGTACGTACGCATAAACGTTGTTTCTGTTTTCATATAGTTTTGGACGAAAGTAAGTGAATAAGATATATGTAAGTACATAAATACTTATATATATAAATATATATATCTACAGTATCATTATTATGTCTTATATTACATACTATGTATTTTTATAATCATCGATGAATGGTGAACTTGGAAATGAATCTCATCGCATCGTGGAGACGGTAATCCGTACGTACGCACGAGCGAAAATATCATTCTTTTGATATTAAAATAATATATAATTGGATGGTATATCATATATAAAGAATCATTATCATGTTATATTTATTATTTACATGAATTACAAATCATTATTATACCCATCAAAATAATAATATATTGAATAACAATTACACCACGACGTGGAGACGGTAAGCCGTACGCACGCTCTTGTTGTGACATGTCATTCAAAGGATGGATAGAATACTGAATATGGTTGTACCATATTTATAATAATATTAAATTATATAGTAGATACTGGATTCATTATTTTCTAATCGGAATAACAAAGAAATAATAAGTTGAAGAAGAAATGAATTTGAAAAAGGGTGGTGAAAACATTACCTCTTCTTCGGGTTCTTCCTTTTGATTTGATCAAAAGGGCTACTTATGTTGGTTGTCTGATCATACTAAAGCCTCTAGGTTGTAGTGAGGGAAGTTGAGAGAGTATTTGGGGAGGGTTTTTCCGAACCAAAAGGCTTTGAAAGTGTTAATTAACGAGAAGGAGGAGTTCCCTTTTATAAGAGGGGTGAGGGGAACCTTTGGAAAAGCTAGAAATATTATTTTATAATAAATTCATATTCAGTTTCTAATGGCTCCAAAGTGGATTATATAAATTTTAATGTGGGTTTAGGTCTAAAACCACTCAACCAATAGGATTTAGACAGGTTTGGGTTACTATATTAACCTTATCTTTAAGTATTAACTCTTAGTTAATTAGTTTCACTTTTACAATGTCTCTTTTTATTTTTATATTATATGGTTAATAAACTTACTATATACATCCAAGAGACCCCCAAGTGGTCCATTAATTATACACCTATCATGATATAATTCTCTTGGCCAAACCATAGATTTTTAGGAATTTAATATCAATTAATAATATAATATTTGTTTTAAAAACAATTTTATATCAATTTTGACACTATTCAATAATTGATTTTTGTAAAAATCATAACAGAATGATTACTTAAAAAAAACGTTAATTAAATCAATCCTAACATGTCATATTATCCTTTAAAATTAATTTAATTCATAAAAAGGCTCAAATTATATTTATTTGCGTATTTATAATATCAATTATTTTAATTTTTCACTATTATGGTAATTACTGCATCATCATTGTGTCATAAATAAATTAAATTATTTATTGTCTAAAAATTATAAATAAAATATCATTATATATAAAATATTTTTATATTTATAATGAGTATTTACAATCGAATTTATCTTATGTATAACCCAATATTAAAAATGTATTAGTAAATAAACTTGGATTTTAACTCTTTTAACTCTTCTTTGAATTAAATAATAATAAATTTCCTATTCTAATCCAAGTGGACCTAAATGATAATATTTTACTCCTAAGGTTTTTTTTGGTCGAGATAAACTTTTCCAAAAGAATTAAGTCATGTGTTAGGGTAATATTAATATCATTTTTACCCTTAATTACCCTATTTACGCTTAACCGTGGTAAATAAAAGTAAAAAGTTACTATTCACCACAAATTATTTTCATCCCATTGAACCCCATTTTCCTCCTTGATATTAACCGTGTCTCTAGGATTTTCGAAATTTCACTCACAGAAGCGGTAAAATTATGTTTTATGAAAAATTCAGTTTTTTAAACTACCACTTAGTGGTTTCACTATTCATCAAAAAAATGAAAGTTTCCAGAAAAATACCAGAAATTAGTCCTAAGCTATATATGATATTATGAATTCAAAAATAATGTTTATTTTACAAAATTCAAAACATATTAGTTGCATTAATTAATTTAAAAATTAATTCCCGTCGTCAAAACAAATAGCGTGTTTTTAAGAGATAATAACTATCAAAAGATTGACAGTTGTTTATGTCTGGTTTAAATGTGAAATTACATTCACTGACCAAACTTGTATTAAATGTTAAAAATTTATTCTAAATATACTTTAAAAGCACTCAAATTAATAACCTAACACTATTAATTATTTCGATTAAAAAATTTGTTTTTAATTAAAATTTAGTAATTTTCACTTTTCATCAAAATATGAAAGTTTTCCGAAAAGTACCAAAATTTCACCCTAAGATAATTTCGATATTATGAATCCAAAAATGAAGTCCATTTAAAAAGATAAAATTTATAAAATTTCAAAAATCAGGTATTATTATTCATAACGGCTAGTTTGATTGGTTGTGGTGTGTTAGAATCTCGAAGTTGCGTACAATGCACGCCATTCCATTATTCAAAGGGAAATGTACCGTGGAAGCTTGGGGTGTTTAATTGTAAATTTTTGATGTCCCCATTATAAAGAATAATTTTATTATGTCAAATTGAATATATAAAAGTTTAAAATATTGGAAAAAAAGGGTTTCACTATTAAAAGTTGGTTAAAGTGCATTTTTTGAAAAATACTTCTTTTATCTGAAAAAAATGAATTTGTTCTTAAATTATTTCTAAAAAACTAATAATATGGATTCTAAAATTATAAGTATTATATAAAGTTTAAATTTTAGTTAATACTATTCATAAATTCTTTTGAACGACTTGGTTGGTAAGTCATGGTGCGCTTGAACTTGGTGTTGCGTGTAGTGCAAGTTATTGAATTATTTTGATGAAATAACACACTATGAAATCTTGGGCTGTTAAATTATGATTTAAAAAATTATATGTATTATGTAAAATATATTTTTAGATATTGGTAAAATTCAATTTTAATGTAAGTTTGCCGAAGCAGACAAAACAACTATTTAGAAAAATACATTTTTAAGCATAAAATTGGATTTATTCACATATTTTGTCTAAAAAACATGTAAGATTAATATTATAAATTTGATTGAATATATAATATATATATTAAATTAAAATCATTCACTAAAAGTGATTATTTTAATTCATTACTGATAAATTTGTTTATGTGTAGAATAATTGTTTTTCAGAAAATGATTTCCATTATTTACAAAAGGTTAATATTTTCATTTATAACTAATTGTTCATCAAAGAGTTAATTTCATATACATGTCAAAATAATATATTTTGATAATTTAGTTAATCCTATTCATACATGTTATTCCAAATTTACAGTGATTACTATCATATTGAATAGTAAAATTTTAATAGTATGTGACATTTCAATTTAAACTCGATGTGGCGTGACACACAAGATTAACTTGGTATGTGTGTAGCAGAAGAAAAAATTAGCCTTGTGTGTAAGAAAAGCTTAAATTAGTGTTTCTTATAACATAAAATATCAAAAATATTAAATATATTTGAGAAAATCACAATATCACATGGTGCTACATTGTACCCCGCTTAAAATGAATCTATCCCTCAAAATTAGTCTTGTGGATCATAGGTTTATAATATGAATATTAATTCATATAAAATCACCTCATTAAAGGGTTCATAAAAAATCTCATGAAAAAACTAATTTGATGCATGAAATTCATCTATAATAAAACATAACATGTTTCTAAAAAAGATAACATAGTTGGGAAGTGAAAACGGGAACATATAAGAGAAAACTAACATCCAAATAATAATGTCGAGTGATAGAGAAAAAAGTCAATATAAAGTTAGTGTCCATAAACCTGTAAACAAAATTGGCATTAAAAATTCCATTGGTATCATAAAAAATGATGATAATAAGAAAATGTTTTATTTCATGATCCTTTTCCAAGCATTGGGGAATTTTTTCGATATTGACTGAGAACTTATGAACATGTAATTACCATATATATATTTATTTCATAGGAATAATTTCATCCTTTGGTTGTAACTTGATCAATTTTTACTTCATCTATTACTCTAAAATATTACTTTTTAATATTTCAAGCACTAAATAATTTCTATGACATAATGATAATTCATTTTTTTATCTATAGTTTAAAAAATGATTTCACTAGATATCCAATGTGGATTAGTATTCATATGGTGAGGCAATAAATTATTCTAGAAAACCACATCCAAAGGTCAAATTATACCTTTCCATAAATGTTTAACCTTATAAACCTTCAAAAATTTAAAAAACTATATAAAAGGTCACAAATATATCAAAATCAACTTAATATTAATCTCTCATATATCATATAGTGTCTCTTGATTATCGCATACCAAATATGTTAATATATCCATAATGTATTCTTTTGAAAGATTTTAATAAAATTAATTACCGTAAAACCTTATTTAAAACATACACGCTTCCTCATTACATATATAAAACCCAGATTATTGGATATATTCCTTAAATCCAAAAAGGTTGTAAACTCCCTCTGTGATATTATAAACCACTTTATCAATAAATCATTAGACAATTCCAAGGCATTTAGTACTATCCAATTTAATTTATTAATATCCAGCATCTCTTTATCCAAAAATCATTATCTCGGCATTTGGAATATATTAAGGGTTTTATTCCCTTAATCAAAATATCACTTCCCCATTTAATCAATTTTCTAGTCCATCAGTACCATTTAGAATATGTTTGAAATTATTTATCAAAAACTCATACTAAACAATCCTTATATATTTCATGATTTCAATAACATAATCCCTTAATTCTAAAAAAAATCTTCAATAAACCCACTTCCTTATCAAAGAATTAGCTGGGAGTCATTATCTTATTTCTTAATACCTCTTCCCTTTCATATGTCATTAGTAGTCTCTTCATCATCAATAGAGAAACCATTACTCATAAAACCTTGATGATTATCTTTATAATATTTTCCTATTGGACATCAATTTTCATAATTCCCATAATTTTCACATTTAAAACATTTGATAGTAGATGATACATTATGTATACCAATATTTCCATCCATTTTAATAACAAAAATTTTCATTTATACATTACAGTTTCATACATTATGTCCTTCATTTCCACACCCAAAACATCATCTTTTCTATATGAGACATTTCCTTGTGTTATTCTCCCCATTTATCGATATATAGGAAATTGAATCTTCTTTCCTCTTTGGTCTCGACTAATTAAACTATTATAAAATTATATCCTTTTTTTCTTTGGTGAGTTTGAGAGTTGTTTAAGGTGAAAATTGTTAATAAACTTCCATGATAATAGATTAGGATTAATAAAAATATCTTTCAATGCAGTCATCATCCCATTTGAATTCTCATCAAAAACATTTCATTCACATTTAATTTTATCCTTGTTCCTTCAGGATCCAACCATTTACTAAAACCAAAGAGCTTAGTGTGAGAAATGATAATAATAATGCCATGCCAAATAATATTGAAAATCACTTATAGTCTGTCTAAATCATGAAACATAATTTTTATTCTGTGAAAAAATAGTTTTATCCTAGTATATTCATAGTAATAATTTATTTAAATCCACCATGATGGTGCATAATGAGTTTGTGAATTTTCAAAGCTTATCCCCCATGATTTCCAAACCAATTGTACAACAAGGCCCATTTTTGTACACCATGAGACGATTGAGTCCATATCATTTCCCTTTTTTCAGAATTATTACCTCTAGGTACCTTTGTTCTAGATTTACATCCACTTGCAGTATCTAGAAAGGGATTTAACTTTTTTTTAAACAAATCAATGTAACCTTTACAATAATTCCATAACATTTTATTATACTTTGACTCATCCTTAGAATTATATTTAGGGATATCACTAATGTTTTCTCATCCCAGTTTCAAAAGGTTTAATAAAAAATTCCTCTGATACCAAATATAGATATCCATAATTCTCATATATAGATATTACAACTTTTTATATTAATATACAATACATTATGAAAAAAAATTCCTAAGGATAATAATAGTTTAGTGTCTTCAGAGACTAGGTATAAAATATTCTAATTTTTTGAATGATCTTAAATGTTTACCATAATGATTATCTAATCTAGTATACTTCATTTAAATACCCTACATAAATATTTTCTCTATATTATATGGAAAATAAACATAAGAAAAGGTTGAGGTCAAATGATCAGTATGGTAAAAAATGGGAGATACATAAGCATGACATGACCATAAGGGTATGAGAACATGAAAATTACTTTTGAAAACCATACCCTACATATTAAAGTTCATAATCTATTGTTATATACCATGTTTTTTCCAGTTCATAAGACATGAATCACAAACAAATAACATATTGTGATTCATGAGAGAATATCATTGGAATAATATATAGAATTTTATCACACACAAGTATGGAAAATAATTTTACTAGTTGTCAAGGATCGTTGTCAAAATCTATCAGGGAACTCAATGGTTAGCTACACTTCTTTGGAGGGACACAACAATATCCTCAGTGGAATCCCTTTCCACATAGTAGAATGATTCCACTACACAAACCAACATAGTATTCACGATATAGTCTCAATACCATTATATCAGAAGGAGTCCCTTACTAAACCAAGTTTTCTCCCCATTAGAGTCATATCTATCTCATGAGATATAAATATTTTCCTAGTATATTAGAGGGAGATATAGGTCCCTCCCATATTTCTTTAACATAATCACCATAAATATTTATAACATCACCACTGTCACATAATGAAAATTATACATATGTATTCCATACTGTCATCAAACATTCAACATATGAAAACCCATGAAAAAAATGGGTTTCATAAACATTTAAACAAAACATAAAATGTGTAATGGAAAAAGGTTTCATAAGGATTTAATTATTTCATCAGTGTATAACATGTAAAAAAAATAAGTGGGTTCCAAATGCATTTTATCATGGTTAAGCCCATGAAAGAGAAATGTGTTTCATAAACATCTTTTCATCATAAACATAAATCCTTTATAGAATTAATAAGATTGGTATCATTGGATCATATATCCAGTAATGCATAATTAACATCAAAGGATTTAATCATAGATAAAATATAATTTTAAAAGATTAATTTGTACATTTACTAAGAAAAATAGCCTTTATAATTGGAAAACAATTAAAAGTTAAAACATTATCTAGATCCTTTTCTTTGAAAATAACCTATTAAAATTATACATGATGATTTTAAAAACATTTAAAACATTTCTTGGGGAATATATAATTTATAATTTTAAAAAAACATTAAAAACAATTTAAAATTTTGAAAATCATTTACCTTCAAAATAATCATGAAAACTTATAAAGTAATATTCAAAAATATTTGAGGTCATGATGGTGGAAAATTACATACATTCCATACATGTTAAAATAAATAACTCTTTAACAATTTTGGTAAAAGATAAATGGGATTTTTTTGGAAAACGATAAGAAGATTCCTTTAAGTTTTTTTTTGTAAAAAATAAAAAATGTTAAAATTTCTTTTAAAAATCATAGGGTAGTAAAAAACCAATTTTTAAATCATTTTTAGAAAACATGGGGTTGGAAGAAAATGGATTTTTGACCAGAGAGAGAAATAAATTCATTTTTTCATAAATATGTTTTCTCAATTATTTAAAGTACCAAAGATGTTGAAATAGTAATATTACTTATAAATATCATGAATAACCATAATATAATAAATTTAATCATTTTATTGAGAGGTATATCATAATAATTCATCATTAGAAGCACAATCATTAACAATACTGATAAATGATGAGATAGTAATGTCAAATCATTATCACATTGGTATCATTGAATCGTAATCCCCATGAAGGATTAAAATAAAATGGAACATAAAATTTAATGAGGATAAGTAAATTCATTATATTACATTACAAATGGGGTTTATATTTAACATGTAAGGGAATAAAGTTTTATAGAATTATATATGTCTCCAAGATGGAAAATTGAGACAAAAACCTCTAATCGATTCGGTAACATTTGAAGGGAAAATCCCACGAAAGAGAGATCCCAAAATGGATATGTAAATATTAATAATTTTAAGTATAATAATTATAAAATATGTTCATTTATAGTATATATACCACATAAAAGAAGCATGTGGTGAATATGGAATTTTTATCACAAAATATAAAAGTGAGATGGGAATTCCTTACTATAAGTCTCAAATTCCTTCATACATATTCAAACATAATGCATAATAATTATAAATATATTATAAATATATTAAATAAACATAATTATATATATCATACTATTTTATTTAATTATGAATATATATCACCCATTTCTTAACATTTCATTGTTAAAATGACATTTCAGGTAATAACCGCTTTGTTTTTCATTTATGGTAGGATTTTTTATTTTTGGTACCCTTAAATTGATCATGGTTCCATCATATCTAGAATAATAACCCTGAAAAATTAACATATTTATAAATAAATTATACTTTTAAGACCAATCATTAATGATGGTTTTGATAAATGAAGTACGTAATAATCTTGGAGACAATAGGTCATATGTACAAATAAGTAATGTTTCCATTTTTAAATGATCATTATAGAAAGAAGTTAAATAATATATTATCCATCAAAATTTATCATCATATAATAAATACAAGATTATTTATTTAAATAATCTTATAAATATCATCCATGAAATGTGGTGATGAAAAGAGAGTCACATCCCTTCGTGAAGGCGGCAGTCCACACGTACATGAACAACATTATCGTCCTTCAGTGATTGAAATGTTAAGAAATAAAATATGTATTAAATTTAAAGAGTGATAAATATTTCATTAATATAATATTTATTTAATTTATTTCACATATATTTATCCTTATTATCCTCAATATAATGAGTTAGTGAAAATGCATCACATCCCTTATTGTGGCGGTAGTCCTCTGTACACATGAGGGAGGTGACTGGCACACTTGTAATTGTTTGAAAAGAAAAAGTGTACCAAAGTTTTTCATGTGATAAAAGAGAAAAATATAGAGAAAATTATAATACTATAAATTATAACTTCTATATATTTACATAAAATATATTTTTTAAAATTTTTATGTCATTTTAAATCTTATCTTTTCAATTTACCCTCAATAAACCCTTTTTTATCGTCACTGTGATAAATACTTATTTCCGTTTTAACTATTAAATTATTGGAAAAAATGAAGTTGAAAATATTATATAATATAAATCATTATTATTATAAATATGTACTACATTTTAATTACTTAAATTCATCATAGTAGCGAAGTTTAATTGAAAATTAACATGCATGTGCGATGAGAAAGTAGGGTTTTAAAAAAAGAATATTCAAAACATTACAAAGTTTTTATATTTAAATTAAATTTTAAATTGATTATAACAAAAAAAATTGTATTAATTTATATATAATATAAACAATTTAACTTAAAAAATTAAAATATAATTTAGCTTTATAAATAAATTTAACGAAAAGGTACTTTTCAATTGAAATTCAGTATTTTTCAATATTCATTAAAAAATTAAAATATTTATAAAAATAAGAACAATTAACCCAAAGTTAATTTTGAAATTACAATACAAAAATTTATGATTATTTAAAAAAATAAACGTTATAAAATTAGTAAAAATTAATTTTAAAATAAGTGTGTCAAATGAGAAAAAACGATTTTTTTAGAAAAATACAATTTTAAGTTTAAAATTGGATTTATTTGTATCTCTTCGACCAAAAAAACTCATAAGATGAATTTTAAAATTTTTATTGAATATATAATATATTAATTAAATTAAAATCATTTTCAAAAAGTGAAACTTCTACTGAATTGAGGTAAGGCTTGTTTGTGTGTATAAAGAATGTTTTTTAGAAAATGATTACCTTTATTTTCAAATGTTTTCATTTTCAATTATAATTAATTGGTCACTAAAAAATTAATTATACATAAATGTGTAAACTTTATATTTTACTAATTTAGTTAGTCCTATTTATACCCACAATTCCAACATTTAGGTGATGACTATCATATTAAATAATAATATTTTAATTGTATATCACATTTCCTTTAAACGTGGTGTTGCGTGTATCACATGTTGTAATTGGTATTATGTGTAACATAAGGCAATCTCTTTATTGCATGTAATGAAAGATAAACATACTTTTTTGTGTAATTAAAAATATAGAAAAGATTAAACAAATTTGAAAAAAAATATTTCAAAAAATCTTGGGTGTTACACACATGAAATGTTTTCCTACTCTGATGTCTGGTCGTGTTCTCCTCTGAAAATTGATAGGACCCCCTATAATTGTAATATATGTTTAAGTGTCCCACATGGAATGCCTCATCCAACTAGGGCCTACCTGTTTTCTCCTTGATATGCGTATGTTAATTGGGCCATGTCGTGTACCTAGTCATTCCTAGGTACCAGCATGTGTCATTGTACTCCAAAAGTACACAGTGTATCCTCCAGCATGGGGTCTTGGCCATGAGTAGCTGGAACATAGACTAGACACCCCAGGAGGGTCACGTGGTGTGTGGGCTAGACTACATAGAGTGTGACCCTTAACTCTTTCTAAAACCCTATCACCATAGCTATGGGGATACATGATATGTGTTCTTCAGAGTTATATGGTGTGTAGTAGGGAATTTTCCATATTCTAGGATTTACTTCAGGCGACATCTAGATATATCCTTACCACCATGATCACCACTGATTTACTGTGAAAAATTGAAGAGTAACTCCTCTTTCCATCTATTCCCAAACATCAATGGCTGGGAATTGAATCCTAATCACCTGTAGTGGTCTACCATGCATCCCATGCACCTCACATTTCTCGTAGTTATCTATAATACAAAATCAATTGAAATCATCACCCACACCCCACAAAGAATATCGATCCATCTAAAATCACAATCTATATCATTTTTTGCATGACCACCATGAATTTGTGGGTTCAGGAATTCTCAAATGTCCCTAAAAAAGTTAAACTATGAACCCATAGGACAACTTTGAATAAATCAAAGAAGGATGGGGCAATCACAACAATAAAGGTGGTAGCAATTATTTTCCAACATTCTCTTAATATACATTTATCTTATCATCATTGGTAATCCAATTATAATTTTTCATAGTGCAACGATCTAAAAATAGTCTGACATATCAAAAGGGTATTGTGGATAAACCTTATAAAATCATCATAATATGCTATTTATAGAGGATTTATATTATCTCATTTAATAAAAGAAATAAAAAACTTATATATTTATTTTATTTAAACTCACCGACCAATGAAAACCTTAACCAGATGTCCGGTATAGACCAATATTTGGTCACACCTAGGCTAAAACCTATGTCTCGAAATCAACCATGGTATTAGGCTTCCAATACAAGGATCCATTCAGGATATATCTCATTATTTAAAAAAAATTTCATGTGATATTAACTTATTTAAAATTTTCATTATATAAATTTTTCACTCACCAAGCCTCAAAATATCACACTATCTCATCATCTATATCTGAAAATATTCTTAAATATAATTTAAAGGATTACAATTCAAAAAAAAGTTACTAAATTAGTCAACCTTCAATGGTTTTCATCACCAAAAAGCACAAGCTGTACAAAATGTTTTGTATGTCCATCCTATATATGGATCAATCAATTCAAGGATCTCTCCTACATACTGCTATTCTAACATAACACACAACCCAAGGGAATGGTATATACTCTTTGTATCCTCTCATGTTGATCCAAAATCACCACCGAGTTCTCTGTGAAGGTGGGTCCATCCCTAATGCCCAACCCTCCCCATTCAATGACATGCCTTGGTTTTTGCACATATCTCCTCAGCTATGACACATGGAAGATGTCGTGTACCCTCTCTAATAGAGAGGGTAAGTTTAGGTGGTCAAAAACCTTTCCATCACTCGATAGGATTAAAAATGGCCTGATAAACCTTGGGGATAAATTTACTCCTTAGATAAACCTCTTTAATCTTCATTATAGAGAGACTCTCAGGAAAACATGGTCTCCCAAACTGATCTCCAAGGCTTATGATGAAGATTTGTGTAGTATTCATATCTACTCTAGGTGATCCTCATATGCTCATGGATAACTTGAACTTTCTTTCAAATCACCCACACCATCTCCTGTCTAACTTGATATGTCTCTCCAATCTCATTCCATCACGAAGGTGAACTGTAGGGTCTCTTATACAAGTCCTTGAAATATTCTATTTTGATCATGTAGTGATAAATTTTATTATAAGAAAACTCTACCAATATCAAGTGATCCTCCTAGATCCTTAAGAAGTCTAAAACACAGGATATCAGCATATCGCTCAATAATTTAATAGTACGCTCTGTCTTCTAATTCGTCTGTGGGTGAAACATTGTACCCATCCTCAGTTGAGTCCAGAATTCCTCCTTTAAGCCTTTACAACTCTGTGACAAAACTGCACATCTCATTCAAAGGAAATCATATAAGGAATCTAATGGAACTAGATGATATTCTATACAGAAAACTATCCCATACTCTCCACTCAAATATGATCCCCGATATAAAGTAAGTGTGTCATCTTCATGAGTTAATAAAAAAGCACCCAGATGGAATCACGTCATCTCACTGTCTGTGGAATCAATGTCAAAAAGTCCAAGTATATGTTATCCAATTTCCACTCTAGGAAATCAAGTGGTTATGTCAAACCTGCCAGAACTCGGTTCTCATCCTTCACATGCTGACATGTGAGACACATAGAGATGAACTCGGCCACACTTCACCTCATCATAGCACATGAAAACTATCATTGAAGTTTCTGGTGAATCTTACCTACACTAAGATGTATATCCAAATGATAACCATGAAACTCCCTTACCACCACCTCTCAAATATTGAATAGGACAACCGTCCATCTTTGGAAAAGGATCATGTGCTACCCTTCTATAGAAAATCCATCTGGTGAATCTCCCAATGACATATGGGCATGAAGAACCCCATAATAAATGTCTCTGGACTGAGTCTCTATCACATGATGAATAAGTAGAGAAGTCAACACCATTAAAGGAAGTTATTCTTCACCGCTCTCCTCCACCAGGGATATCTACAAAGAAGACAACTACTTAAATACCCCCTCCATTAATAGAGAATGATATTTCTTTCTAAGGGAATCTACCACAACATTTCCCATCCTAATATAATGGACTATATCAAAGTCATAGTCCTATAGGAACTCCAACAAAAACCTATATATTAGGTTCATATCTCTCTATGTGAAGATATACCTAAAACACTAAAGCTCTAAGTAAACAAAAAATAACTCTACCAGAAGATATATACTCCACATTTTTAGAGTAGATACTATCACCAACAACACTATATCATGATCCATATAGTTCTACTCAGGGGTCTGAACTACTTCAACCCATATGTGATCACTACATACCTTTTCATCAATACAAAACTAATAATAGCTCCAGAAGCATCATAAAAAACTACCTACTCCACACCCTCCTTCGGTAGTCTCAAAAATAGGATCACTAGTCAACCTCAACCTTAACTCCACAAAAGATATCTTACACTACACATTCTAGGAAAAAATATTCCATTTCCACATTAGGGTGGTAAAAGGGGTAAAAATCCTTGGGAAGTCCTCCAAAAAACTGATGTGGTACTCCACCAAGGTAGAAAACTTTCCACCTATAAAACGCACTTTGGTGGCCCCTAATAAATAATTACATCAATCTTTTCGGGGTACACAACTTAAATGTTCTCATAAATGACATGCCCTTGAAATTAAACCACATGGATTTATAATTGGAACATAAAGAGATTACAAACTAGTTTGTGCTCCAAAAGTAATTCTAGAACCATCCTCAAGTGCTCTGCGTAATCCTCCTCTGATGAAGAGTATATGAATATGTCATCAACAAATACATGCCCAAATAAGTCTAAGTATGGTTTTAATATCTAATTAATCAAATCCATAAACATAGTGGAGAAATTCATCACACCGAAAGGCATCACCATGAACTCATTGTCCCCATAGAGACATTGAAATTCCATCTTCAGAATATCAGTCTCATAAACCCTCAACTAATGGTAGCCAGACCCATGATCGATCATCATGAATCAACTCTCACCTCGAAATTGGTAAAAGAGGTCATTAATTATTTGCAATGAGTTCTTCTTCTTAACCATTTCCTGGTTTAGGCAATGATAATAATTAAAATATGCTATATCCAATCCTTATTTTTCACAAAACAATTGGTGTTGCCCATGGGGATACATTGGGATTAATAAAAACATTCTCTTTATGTTTATACATCTGCACCCCCATCTCTCAAATCGTGATATGTTCCATTTGATATTCCATATAATATATAAACATTATCTCAAGGTGTAAGTCAATGAAGAAGTCTATATCCCTCCCCAAAGGTTGTACATGAATCCCTTAGGGAAGACATCGATAAATTCCCTCACTAATAAAGGAACCCATATGTATGGGGAGGTGGCTATGTCAAGGGTAAAACACTCCAACAAATAGGTAATGGTATGAAGACACCATACCACATGTCCCAGTCAATCATCCATGAGATCTCCCCCCCCCCAAGGAGAATCTCATCCAATATGTCCAAAGTCATTTGACCCAGATATGATTATAGTCGATCTGGTCTCAAAATATGGACAACCAGTACACACCAAATATACTTTCATAAGGTTTCATTGTGACGACCTATAGGTCCCACAAAAAAAATCATCACCAAGTGAAAGATCATACTACTAGAAGATAATTGATATTGAAGTATCAAACCTAGTCAAAAGTTTTAGAAAAATATTTCATGATAAGGTATGAATAGGGATCACTAAAACTCTTATATTAGATATGGTAATGAAGTGTTTATTCCCATTTATGTCAATATGTACTACATAAATTTATAATAAATATATATCATACCTCAATTCATCTCTTGAGTTGTCGGGTTGTAAGCCTCCATGGCATGTTGCTACCCATGACCTTGACCTCAAGCGCCCTGATCTAGTAATGGACCACATGGTGGTGATGGTGAGAGTATCTCATAGAATATCATACCCCAATATCTCCTCCTAGATGCCTTATTTCTCCTCTTTCAACTCCACCTTCCTAGGGGCTACCCTGGACATGTTTAGGAGAACAAAGATCATTGTGTTGCCTCTTCCATGGTGGTCCATCCACTATCTACCTTACCTCCTTAGCATGTAACGCCATGAAATAACATGACATGTGACTGAAAAAATAACATAAATAGAATTTACCCTCTCTAGGATGAAATACAACCTTATATGAACCCTATGCTACCTGTACAATTATGATAAGATCTTCAATGCTATGATCCTCAAAACTGGTGCATACCAGCTTCTAAAAATGTACCAACACCATGAAATCCACTACTAACTCTAGATATCAGTCATCCCTCATATAAGAATATCTCTATCACTACTTCCCGATCATCCATCCAAGAAAAGTGGGGAATGAAAAGGGGAACCTGACTGAAATGAATGTATCTACAGAGATCCTGCTTTAACTTCTATGCCAGGAAGTAACCATCACAAACCATTTTTATGGAGTATCACCTAAGGTTAGTGAACCTTGTTTCATACTTAGAAACCATAATACTACACAAATATATCTCCAAAATATATTAATTTCAAACTGATTAAAAACATGAGGATTAGTACTCCTCATGAAATAGCTACTAGAAGTTAATCCATGACAGTGTTGACTCATCTTTCGTCTGCATGACTAGACTCCAAAAGTGCTCTACTAATCTATAGAAAATACAATATTCTAGTGAGACCATATTATTTGTTAGGTTTTTCATGACCCTAGAGACACACATCACCAACTCAAGAAAATACTCTATTTATTGGGGATCCAGATCAGTATGGAACCTTAGCGGCCTTTGGTACTAGAACTCACCTAGTAGGATAGGCCTATAAAAATATTCATCCTACCCTGCTCGTATGATATACTACTTGAATAATGGTACTAGTACTTTCCTCCTTGGTGGAAGGATCTAGTGATATGGAAGCTAAACTAAGGTATCATTAGTAATCAGACCATCATCATGATCCTAAATCAATAACCTGACTGACTATCTTCATAAAGGCCTCTTGAAAGTGATCAAGATGCACCATAGTAAGATGAGTATATATATATGTGTGGATATCATCTAAGAAGAATATTCAAAGGAATCAATCATATATTTCATGTTGAAAAACATTTATTTAGATCCCCAATGTATGGATAAGTCAACCACTATAGAAATACTGGGTTCCCAATCCTGAATTCCACACATGAGACAATTTGAAATAATTTCCCTAAGTTCCCAACCAATCCTCTCCATGGGTCTGTCTCTACACCTACCCAAGAAAAACCACATTTGATAACAATCTATAATAACTGAACCCATCGAGTTCCACATAGATGGCATAAGTTTGGGCCACCATAACGCTAAGCTTGCCTCTATATGCTAAAGGATGGAGACAAGCACTAAGAAGGAATAACATAAAATAGGATGCTAATGTACCTTTACACATGAACCCAAACATTTCCTTGAAAAATAACAGATGAATAATAAATATTAGTGAAACTTAGAGTAATCCATGAATACAATAACCTATAGGAAATAAAATCAGTGTATGACAGAATACAACCAAATTTAAAAAAGGAAAAAATGTACAACCAACCAAAATTGAAGTCCCTACAAGACAAAAACTTTAATAAAGTAAAGATGATTGATCCTCACTCCTAATCTACATGTCTGACCACCATATGATTTCTATTCACTATATTATCCTTACTGACTAAAAATTAATTTTTTATTGAGAGTAACCCCATTTTAATGGATAAGAAATAACCCATCATGACATCATTGACCTAGAAAAGAAGAATAGCCCCAATAGATCAAATGCTCAAGACCATAAAAAACCCGCACAAGAAGAAAGAATCACCACCCAACAACAAAAAACATTAAGTCCAAATTCTACTGTCTCAGAGTTGAATGAAAAGTTGTCCCATGAAAAAGCACACATGCCTCGAACTGATGGCCAAATACATACCCTCTAAAAAAATATGATTCTAAATAGCCAAGCAATAGTGAGAATACATTTCCCTTAACATCATCTGAAAATAATTCTTTCAGACAATGAGATGCTGACACCCTTGAGCGGCAGACCACCGAGGCCAAAACCAAATTCAAATCACCTATAAAACAAACAGCAAGAACAATAATCATCATCCTAGGAAAATACTCAATAGAATGAACCTTAAGAACTATGATAAATATAGAGAATCACAAGAATAAAAAACATTCCACATCATGGCCACCAGGGATGATATCCTTCATTTCCAAATCAAACAGCACAAGAAACAAATTGGGAGCAATCCCTACATCACACCTCTAATAAAAATCCTCCAATACAAAAGCCACCATGGGAAACAGATGCTCCTATACATTATGGACTTCATAGCTGCCAATTTCCCCAAACCCAGATTCAATCTGAACCAAGACACTAAATCCCAACCATGAAAATAACAAACCAACAATCTTTACACAACATCACCGACTCTGATACCAAGAAGAGATTTTCCAATAATCGTCAAGCACCATAACGATCAAAGTGAATCCAAGAAAAAAACTGCAAAAAATGAAACTAGGACATCACCATATGCCCAAAGGAAGACCCGTCGTTGCCAGATCTCGTCACTGCCAGCCTGGTCTCGCAGTGGAACAACGAACCACCCTGCTTTCCCACCGGAGTCAGGGGGACATCCAGATTCCACAAAAGCTGGAGCTCAACCATAGATCAACACTTTGCCTTTGTGGAAGCCCTATCTAGTAAAAAATATTCTGTTGGGAAGCAGACCAGCCATGATGCAAGGAAGCCGGATGTCGAGCCCAGAAAGCCACTCCAGTTGGGGATCCATCACCACAATCCACCAAGCACGAGAGGGAATGCCGCACCAACCTAAGGATGAGTATATTCATGCATAGTAAGACCCCATAAAACTAAATGATAAGTAATTGAGGATATTAGAGAAGTATCTAGCTCATCCCAATGTAAGATTAAACAAAACCCAACATGCACACACACACACACATAGATATATATATATTCTCATAAAAGAAACCCATATAAAAGGGAAATGGATATCTATCTCACAAAACATCCCAAGTAGATGAGTATAACAACAAACCAATAGTGTTTTATCAATGATCCCACACATCCCATGTATCTATTGAAGTTATAATGTGGAGGAATCTTACCTTTCCATTATTCTATATAGTTAAGCGGCACAATATCTAATAGTGGAGCCATTTCATACACTGCCATGGGAGTTCCACACAGTGGGTAGAGGACCCATTCCCTATTACATTAGTTGAGAATTTCTTAGAAGTTAGAGAGACTAAATAGTATTCCAACAGATTGTATACCACTCAATCCAGTGCACGATGTATTGGATACCCACACCATAATACAATGGGGGCGGGCGGTTGCAAATCCTGACCTCTCTATGATGATCTTGTCTGATAATTTCCATAGTCAAGTGTCTCCTAAATAAGTATCACACTTGTAACATTACAAGTCATCTCTAAAAATTCACTACAAAAGAAACCATAATGTTATACATAGAACATTCTTCCAAAAAGGATACTCACAAGAGAAAAATCATACGAAGTAGATATACAAGCTGTATGTTTATAAAAGGGGGAACGTGAAATGTATAAGGTCCCAACAGTGTGTGTTCCCACTCTACTTTCTATCAGTATTCTCTTATGGACATGGCTCAAAGGCCATGTCACCATACACAGTGTGTATTAGCCACCCGTGGCATACCCTTGTGCTCTTGGTCATGTCCATGTTCATCGGTCTGTTGAATGTATCAAGCTGTGTACCTAGCCATGTCCAGGTAGAAACATGTGTTCGTGTACTCCCAGAGTACACAATGTTTAATCATGCATGGGTTCCAAGATGTGTGCAGCTGGCACATGATTTACCAACCTGAGGAGGGTCACACATTTTTTGATCCTTAACCTCACCTAAAACCCTAGTGTTGCAACTAAGGGTGATACACACCATATGTTATTCCATGTTATATAGATTGTATTTAAGGATATTCCTTATTAATATCTTTCTCTAAAATGAATTCTTTATCTAACCTCAAAATATTTTTACCCACCATTTTATAGCTTGAAATCCTAGGTTTGTTCCTTCGAACATCGATTCATGCCCTCTGGTGGCCAGAAATATGATCTCGGTCACCTACGGTGGTCTGTATCGCATCTCATGTGCTTCTCATCACCCTACATCATCCTAGAACTTATATATATATATAACTCATCAAAAAAATCCCACAAAATACTCTACACCTCTATAAATAACCTTACCACATTTCATTCGCACAATCTCGATGAATTAGGGGGTTCGATATTGCTCGAACATGCCCTGAAAAAGACAAATAGGACCCCATAGGACAATGGAGAAGAATAAGAAGAACAATAGGGAAAAATAAAAATAAAAAGGGAGATAAAAATCATTCAACAAATGTTCTTGTAAAATGATTTCAATGTAGGGAAACCATGGTCAGATCATGAAATGCAATAATAAATTGAATAAAACTATTTAATTCATCAACAGGTTTATACAAAGGGTGGGAAAACACATATCAAAAGAAGATAAATATATATCCATTATAAATATTTCAATCAAGGGAAGAAAATGAATTTTATGATACCTAACTCTACTATGGATCAATCATTGGTGAATAATACAGTCTCTTGTGAAGGAAAATACACACTATGTCAACTGCCTCTCAATCCACTTTGATTTGATCGTTATTCCTCATCCAATTAAGACTTTAATACAAAAAACACATTAAACTTCTTCTATTATCTCTCATGGGTTATGTGTATAACCCTTGAAAAAAACATTGTAATAGGGTATTTATAATGGATTTTAGTTAACTCATTTAATAAAAAAATTATTTATTTATTTCAATTAAACACACCCACCAATGGATGCCTCTAACAGATGTTTCATGCATACTAACCTTTAGATGATCCTAGGGTAAAACCCATATCCAATAATCTACAATGGTCACTGATTTTTGATCTAAGGCTCAATTCAAGAGTTATTTAATTTTTCTAGAAAAATTACACATGCGTAATATTTATATATTTAATATTTATATAATATATATTCTGGACCCACTAGGCCTTGAAATATCTTGTTGTCTCACCAGTTGGCTCTGAAAATATTATTCAATATATTTATTAGTATTTTAAAGAAAACATGGGGTCACTAAAAGTAACAACCTTAGATTATTTTATTTCTTGATAAGGATTGTGATCCACTTTTCACACAGTATCCTGATACCACTTATTAGTGTCTTAGCTGAAGGATCCATATTTCATGAAATGTACCTCCCCATATATTAAAAGGATATGAATAATGAAAAGGGAATAAAGCATTAGTTTATGGAGACTAATCCCTTGAATCTATGTGAAAAAAACAATGGAAAGGTCTAAACATAATCTAAAATAAACATTAGTGTACATGAAAGAAATAAACACATCCATTCTCATACAAGAGCATAAAATCACAAATCAATTGATCATCCATTGGTTTGACCACATACACAAAATAAATAAGGAAATAAATTATACAATAAGAACAACTTACATCATCAAGAATTAACTCAATCCCTATCTCTAATACCTATCGAGTTATCATGGTTTGGTCTAATGCATAACCATCTTTTAATATATAACGAAGACATGCGGTCTATATGTGGAATAAATTTACCTTATAGGGTGTGGGAAATATATATTTATGGGGTCATACTATGTGACCCTAATATACATCACCATATCCATATTTCTAAATGAGAAAAAATGGAATAAAATTATCATGTACATAATGTCATCATGTGCTAACTGGGCCACCATGACACGTGACCAAAGATTCTTTTGGCCTATGATATAAATTAGTCATCTCATGTCACACATAAAACATCATACTCAAATACTTTAATTAGGGTACCATATTTTTCCACAACCACTTCCCAAGGATTTAGGGTATGATGCCTCAATACAGATCAACCTATACCTGAAGATATAGAGTGAGGTTATATTCTACATTCTAGCCACTAACTTATCACTCAAGGTAGAGATCAATATACAAACCCCAACCACTACCCTATCACTCATGGTAGGGTACTATTTCATATCAAACCCTAGAATGACTTTCTCACTCAAAGAAATCTATGCTAACACATTATCACTCAAGGTAAGTCCATTATCCTAACCATTACATTATAAAATAAGGTAGGGTTAGATATCACATCCCAACCTGAACCCACCTTCTCCCTAAAGGAAGTCCATGCCAACACCTTCTCACTCAATTTGAGGCCATTATCCTAAAAACTATCTTATCACTCTATATAAGGTCTAATATCACATTAATACCTGACCACTACCCTATCGCTCAATGTAGAGTATAACCAATAACTTCCTAATAAATGTAAGGTTCTGCCTTGGGATCGATTATCAATCATACAACATTCTATTTTCAAAAAAATATTCATGATGAAACACATGACTGAAACAAAAATCTAGGAACACCGACCATATCAAAATATGTATAAATTTTCACCAGAGCACTAGTCACTCAATATCTTGCCTCGTATCTAGAACATGTCTTGTTGCATATATAGACTCATAGTCTAACCTAATAACGATCATCTCAATTTATTCTCATTGACACTAATATATAAATATCACCCCATGATATTTATTTATGCCATAGCCTCTACTTGACCCAAATCACAAAGTGGATGATCTAAAAATCCTCAAAATTCCATATCACACTCAACACCACTAACCAATATCTAACCCAACTAGCTTTCACTAAGGCAATGGGAATCCCTGATACCACACCCTCACACTATTTTCCATGAGTAACAATAGGTTCTATCTCACATATTCCATAAGAGAGCTCTCAAACCCATATCTTAGATAAAAACTCCCTCCTTCAAGACATGTCATGTTTGGAAGGGATTATCCAAGTCGCAGTTCACACTAAACTGCCAATCCACCATTGATGGGTGTTCCTCAACTAACAAGAGGTGCACTTCTACCTCACCCATATTTTCTAGGTATAAACCTCTCATGCTTTCCCAACTAGACTTAATAATCAGACCAAGTCTACTCACATATCATCTAAATCCTAAAGACCTATCATGGTCCTCTCATAACCTAAACCATATCCTTGTCCCTTGAGAGAGATAATATTTGGGAAATTCTAGAATACATAAGGCTCAATAGAGCCCTCACTCCCGCTCTATGAGGATAAACTCCATACTATTTATTTTTTCATGGATTTTCATGATCCATATCCCATTACCTAGTCCTATTTAAATAAATATTAATTAAAACTCATTTATTAAAATTAAGGCGGTTTTATATTATAGGAACCATAAACTATGAACACATAGTTCCTTTCCTCTCCGCGATCCTCTAATCCTCAGCCATACTTTTCATGCCTCATCCAAGATAATATAGATACCTAAGACTATATATTAATAAATGAAATTATTATAATTAAATATAAGTAATTATAATTAATTATGTGATTTAATACAATGAAGTACAATCACCTAAAAACTCATCAGGAATTCTACATCACTGAAACTACATGAATTGACATGCCCTCATCTGCCCTTGATCTCTTCAATTCATGTTGATCAAAAACCCAATAAATATATGGTGATTCAGACCTTCATCCAGTGGAACTTTTAATAAATACCTATCTAAAATAATCTAATAATTAGAACTAATGAGTGGGAAGAATAATAGAGGGATAAATAGGAATATATCACATTAAATGTACTATATAATTCCATAACATTACCCCTCACCAATTGGAATTGAACACGAAGAATTATAGGGGGATATATAGTTGAATGGTCTCTCTCCATACCCCCTTAAACCTAAATAATTGGGGGGATAACCCCAAAATAATGGTTCTACCCATATTGAGAAATAGGTAAGAGTATAGGTCCTGGAGTGACCCTACTATGTCATAACATGAACATCCCAAAATAGCGAGCCTAACACCCCTGCACAACTCTATCACAACATGAACCTTATGGGTCATGGTGTGAGTACCATAGGTAGAGTGATATGCCACTCGCTAACCACCATCATAGCGCAACCCTTATGAGTTTTGGAATGACACACATCCCTTATACAAGGCCTATTACTTCCCAACATTTCCTCTACTCTCTTTGTATAGCCTTCATACCGTATAATGGGATACCTCCCATACTGTACTATGTGGTACTAATCACAAATTTGCCAATATAGGTCATACTGTGAAGATATTTTTCCACAAATAACCATAAAGTAAATATATGGGTTTTCTAATATATCAAAAAATGGGATTTGTGATGTATGTCACCCTCATCCATGGTGTGATTCTCATTAATAATATATTTACCTTAGCTAATGCCTACACTGACATCCACCATGTTATGATGATCACTAGTCACAATGTGACCTATTTCCCCACATCCAACACACCTCAATCAACCCCTCATAGTGGAATTACCCACCCATGTTATCAAGTTATAATCCATTTATAGAGAAATCTGTAAAATGGGTCACCCTTCCCACACTCCTATATTTACTCAGGCATCCAAAACATCTCATGGGCCTTTAAATATTTCAAAAAAAAACTCATATAGATTTTATAACATTTATAATTCTAATATTAATCTTTATTCTTGATGTATACTTTACTTTGTGAGAAAATTACACAAATTTACCTAAAAATTAATGACACAAAAATCCAATGGGTCATTAAAAACTCCACCTCATTGGAATGAAATATTTGTAATATCATTTTCATGCCTTGAAAACCAAGACCTTGGATCTTTATTTAGTTAATACAAATACTTATTCAACATACAAAATTTTCTCTCATATTTATACATATGAAATCTATATGGTTATTTGATGTACATTTTCCACATAATTACTCCATTGACAAATGATTATTTGACATTCATTTGGATCACCATGAATTCTCTTGGAACTATAATTTTCAATAAAATTCAAATTTATTATAATAGAGAATCAAGAGAAAAGTGTAATAAACATCAATTAACTCAATTTAGGAACACCCAATACACAATAGTCATGATAATTTTTGACATAACTTCCTATCTTCATCATGTTTGTTCTTAAACACCCACTTAGTTCCAATTAATTTTTTTGTATTTTTCCTTGGAAAACTTTTCCATGTTTGAATATTTTTAATTTGGTCAATAAACTATTTCTACACTTTGACATATGTTTCTTAATTATAAGCCACTTTAAAAATAATAGATTCTACTTTAGAGAAAATAGAGGTTTTCTATAGAGCCTTCATCCTCCATGTTTTCACTAGAGCAATATGGTATCCAAAAATATTCCCATAATTGATTTCATCCATATTATTATCCTAATTTCAACTACTATACCTATTTTATTATCCTTATATTTGGTGTCACCTTTTTAATCTTCCATAACTGCATACTCTCTCATATGGCTGCAAAATTTAACATTTCTTTCTTCTCAGATTTCATTGTTATTTTCTTTATGAAATATTCTCACAGGAAAAAAATATACCAATTGTACATAACCATAAAACCTTGTATTTCATTGCCTTTTCCTAAACTTTAGTTATATCATTTCTATTCTTTGATTTGAAATGAATATGCAAAGATAATACCTTCACATCCATGAGATTGAATCCCATAATTCATCTCATTATTTAGAAGAAAACATTTAATTTTGAAAAATTAAATGTACATTAGAGATTAATTATTCACATAACACATCTCATAGCATTTATTCTATTCATTTTTATATAAAAAAGTCATAATATAGATGTAAATAGATGTAACCACAACTTTTTAATATACCTCTGATAGATGTTTCTCAAGGTGCATTTTATGGGACACATTATTGATAACCTTGTTCATCCTCTCAATAAAACTATTTTTATGAGGAGTACTTACCACTGAAATTTAGTTCCATGGCATATGATGTTAGAGATATTTTTATACACTATTATTTATAAATTTAATACCATTACCAATTAATAACTTCAAAAAATTTCACTCAACTGTATTCTATAATAATATCTGATAACGAGTGATATGCCTAAATACATTAAATTTGGGAGTTATTACATATACTAATTCGTCATCACATAATTATTGATAAATAGAACATATCATCGCTTCTTATCCATTCAATTGGGTGATATTATCCCATATAGATTGATGTGCACTAACATAAGAAAAATAGTTGTCCTTTTATCCTTTCACTTGTAAGTATTTTGAATAATTTTATCATTTTTTCATATATAATACGTGTGAGTGATATTTCTTGAAAACTTAGGGATATCATGAGATCATTAATTTTTCATAAAATACTATAACAAATTTGGTCTCACATAGCTAAGCCTTTTATGTAATGCACCAACCACAATTGCTCAGATCCGGTGCTAAAATAAGTTGTGTAATTATTTTATAAAATAAAATGGAAAATTACAAAACATATTACAAAATAGAGGATCTTTACAAGTCTAGGTTTTGATAATTTGAAAAAAATATATTACATTTCATAAAAAATGTACCCAAAACATCAGTGTTCTGCCTCTTCATTGTAAAGTGTGTCACTGATAAACCTAGTAAACCTATAAAATTAATTTTAAAAAGTAGGGTGAGCATTTAGAATGCCTAGTAAGTAGTTTTAATAAACTCCTTTAAAAAATAAAAATACATACTTTAAATCAAAATAAAATAAATTTCCCATAGCATGTAATCATCTTATTTTTTATAAGCTATTAAAAACATTTTTAAGAGAAACACATGCTCAAAGATTTCCATTCTTATTTAAAAGTAACAAATTTAATGTAATATCAAATATGAAAAAACTTAAACAAAAATACATTAAATGTAAATTATAATATAGTTAGTGGTCATACATTATTTATCTAGGAAATTTCGTGGGTTCAGATACAATTTTCACAGAAAAAAATAATTTTTCATAATTTTCTCATAAAACAATAATAAATATCTTTTAACTCCCAAATTTAAACCACAGAATGTTGGGAAAATTTCTAACTTAAGTAAACAAGTTATTAATCCCATATGAGTATAATAAAAATTACATTTGAAATTATAATGTTGTGAATCACACAATATGAGTGAAAGTAAAATATGTAATATCATCTAACTATTAATAAGGGAATGGTTCTTAACCATGAATACACTACTAGATGAACAATCACATGGAAAGTCAAATAATAAACTCGTAACGAGGGAATTCATGACATCGGACATCATAATCATTATGTCAAGGCCTCATGCCAAGACCATACAAATTATACTATCAATGCCTCATACCAAGACCCTAGTTTGCATCATGAGACCTAGTGATGCGTCGAGAGGCTATAGCGGGCATCACCCATCACATAATAAGTCCAATGCATGTGGGAATACATAATGTTGGACATATTAATAATTTTGCCGAGGCCTTGTGCCAACACACTAGTTTTTTTTATTAGACCTACTGTTGTATTGAGATGATATAGTGGGCATCACCCATCACTTACTATGTCCAATTCATTCCTCGTATGAATGGGGTTAAACATAAATAATGTATACATATTCCATATGAAAACATTCCCCAATCTGTATACATAATTACAAACCATTCCTAATAATAACTTAAATGGGATCAAAAAATCCCATAAAACTATTCATAAACCATATAATGTATCACCATGAAAGATGAATCCCTTAATTGAAATAAATGTCTTTATTTGCGTTGAAAAAATAAATGGATATTAAAAATATGCATGCATGATAAAAGACATTATGAACATGAAAATACAAATTAAACATTTAAATTCATGAAGAAATCCATTTGCCTAATAATCTCACAGGTAAACCTTAAAATTAATTTGAAACCATGAGTTTATTATGAGTGAAACATGTTTCGATGTTTTTCTTGACGCATAGCCAAGATCATATGAAAAGGGGCATTTTTAATAAAACATTATGACATGTGATGCACGTTTGTTTTTTGGAAACATGGCGATAAAATGAAAATGTAAATTATAAAATTGTTCAAATAATTATATAAATGAAATTAAACATTTCATCCTTATATATATAAATACATACCTATTCCATTTATTTCGTAATACTCAATATCATGGAGGAAATTCATGTTTTAGAAAAACATCAATAAATGAGAATATTTATTGGCAGAGTTAATATGAGATGAAATTTAAAACATAAACTTTGTTATGTATATATATATAAGTGGAATATTGGTTTAGAAACTATACATGGAATCAGTGACCTTTGAAAAATAATTAGTGTTTTAATGAAACAACATGTGGAACCAAAAACAAATTGAATTAGAAAAAGTATAAACTATCTAGAATATAAATAAATAACCCTTGATTTGAAAATAATACTTCTGTGTATATTTATATAAATATGAAATTCTCTTTAAAATCTCTAAAAAGTATTGATATCACCAAGACTCATGTCCTTTAATTTTACATAAAGTGTTAATAATATTTAAACATTCATGTACTCAAAATCTCATTCATTAACTCATGCAATAAATTTTATAAAAAGAGATAATTTAAAACTATATCTTAAGTAAATATATTGATTACAAATTTTTTTTATTGATCATATTCATAAGTTAATGAAAAAAACATAAACTTTTTATGTAGAAAAATTAAATTATTCTTCACATTATATAATATTCTTAAGAAATAGTTATTTATATAATAATCATAACATAATCAATATATCATTTTTAAGATAGACATTCATCATAGTGCATACATGTACATAAATGTATGAAAACCTTATTTAAAAAAAGGTTTAAGTGGGATACATCATGTTATGCATGAATGAAATATTCTTGTATGTTTATAAAATTGGAATTACCTCTATAAATTAAAATGAATTCGCTTACAATTTTAATAATTTGCTCACGTAAAATTGATGGACATAAAACGTGAAGATGCATATAAATATAAATAACAATTATACCACAAACAATAATATATAATTTAGAAGTATAATGTTATTATCATAACACTAACATATAAACACAGAATTACATACTTTCATGTTTATAAATTTTGTATTTAAGATAATATTATCCCAGATGTCTTTAGACTTTTTTGAAAGAAAATAAACCCACGTTCCATAGTTTTATAGAAACCAAGAACCCTAATATAAAAAAATAATTTTAGTACACTGTTATAATCAAATATTAAATTAAGGAATAATTTTCATTCAAATTAAAGAATTAAATCTGAAAATGTAACACCCCAAGATTTCATAGTATGCACTTCTTCAAAACAATTCAATAACTTGCACTACACGTAACACCGAGTTCAAGCACACCATGACTTACCAAACAAGCCGTTCAAAAGAGGTTAGGAATATTATTAACCAAATTCTGAACCTTATATAATCCTTATAATTTTAAAATCCATATTATGAGTCTCTTAGACATAATGTAAGAACAAATTCCTTTTTTTCAGATAAAAGAAGTATTTTTCAAAAATGCACTTTTACCAACTTTAATAGTGAACCCTTTTTAATTCCAATATTTTAATATTTTATATATTCAATTTGACTAAATAAATTTATTCTTTAGAATGGGGACATAAAAAAATTTACAATGTAACACCCCAAGCTTCCATGGTACGCTTCTCTTTGAATAATACAGTAGCGTGTGTTGTACGCAACTTCGAGTTCTCACACACACTACAACCAATCAAACTAGCCATAATGAATAGTAATACCTAAATTTTAAAATTTTATAAATTTTATCTCTCAAAATGGACTTCCTTTTTGGATTTTGAATATCGAATTTAGCTTAGGGTGACATTTTGGTACTTTTCGGATAACTTTTATATTTTGATGAATAGTGAAAATTACTAAATTTTAATTTAAAAAAACTTTTTTAATCAAAATAATTGGTAGTGATAAATTATGAATTTGAGTGATTTTAAAGTATATTTAGAATATATATTTACCATTTAATACAATTTTGGTCCTTGGAAAAAATTTCACAATTAAACCAGACATAAACAAGTGTCAATCTTTTGATAATTATTATCTCTTAAAAACACGCTTTTTGTTTTAACAACGAGAATTAATTTTAAATTAATTTCTCCAAATTATGTGTATTGAATTTAGAAAAATGGATTCCATATTTGGAATCAGGATGCTCAAATTGATTAAATAGGTAAATTTTATTTTTAGACATTTTGAATAATTACTTCGGTAAATATTTTATTTACCATGGTTAAAGGGTAAATCCGGTAAATAAGGGTTAAAAAATAATATTATAATAACAAAACATTACCCTAAAACATGTCCTAACCTTATTAGATGATAAATTTCCGACCATGGGCATCTTTGGGTCGATTTTGGGACCCCATGGAGCCACTTTTAAGTGATAAGGACACTTTATTTTAATTAAGTTAAAATGAATACAAAAATGACACAAGCATATATCTTTTAGAAAAATAATTTTTACATAGGGTTATAAATGTTGGATTTTAGACTATAAATATTAATTAGAAATCTAAAACGATTTCATACATAATAGTATTTTATTTATAATTTTTAGACATTAAATAATTTATTTTATTTATGACACAATGGTGATGCAGTAATTACCATAATAGTGAACAATTAGAATAATTGATATTATAAATACCCAAATAAATTTAATTTTAGACTTTTTATAAATAAAAATAATTTTATAAGTTAATATGGAATCTTAGAATTTATTTAATTCACTTTTTTCGAAGTATTCATTCTTTTATGAGTTTTAAAAAAATCAATTATTGAATAGTGTCAAAATTGACATAAAATAGTATTTAAAACAAATATTATATTATTAGTTGATATTAAATTTCTAAAAATCTATGGTTTGGCCAAGAGACTTATATCATGATAGGTGTATCATTAATGGACTACTTGGGGGTCTCTTGGATGTATATAGTATGTTTATTATCCATATAATATAAAAATACAAAGATACATTGTAAAAGTGAAACTAATTAACTAAGAGTTAATACTTAACGATAAGGTTAATATAGTGACCCAAACCTGTCTAAATTCTATTGGTTTAGTGGTTTTCGATCCATCCCCAACTTAAACTTTAAATAATCCACTTTGGAGCCATTATAAACCGAATTTGAATTTATTATAAAATAATATTTCTAGCTTTTCCAAAGGTTCCCCTCACCCCTCTTATAAAAGGGCACTCCCCCTTCTCACTAATACACACATTCAAAGCCTTTTGGTTCGGCCAACCCCTGCCCAAAATACTCTCTCAACTTCCCTCAATTAATCCTATAGGCCTTCCTATAGTCATAAAGCCAACCTCTGGCTCCATTTTGATCAAATCAAAAGGAAGAACCCGATGAAGGGGTAATGATTTCACCACCCTTTTTCAAGTTCCTTTCTTCTTCCACTTCTTCTTTCTTTGTTATTACCATTATAAAATAATAAATCTAGTATATTATATATACTTTGATGTTATTATAAACATGGTACAACCATATTTCAGTATTCTATCCATCCTTTGAATAACATATCACCATACGTGCGTACGTACGGCTTACCGTCTCCACGTCATGGTGTAATTGTTATTCAAAACATTATTATTTGGATGGGTATAATAATGATGTGTAATTCATGTAAATAATAAATATAACATGATTATTATTCTTTATATATGATATAACATCCAATTATATATTATTTTAATATCAAAACAATGATATTGCCGCTCGTGCGTACGTACGGACTACCGTCTCCACGAACGCGATGAGATTCATTCTCCATCGTATCCATTCAAGTATAATTATCATTTGACGATTTAAAAAAAATGTTCAAGGACTTCATATAATTCTGGATATGAATAATATACAACCTATCCATGACAACCACGACTTACGTATCAAAACATATAAAAGAAAACGAGTAAGTTAACACCCGAAATGACGATAATACTAAGATATTATTAACAAAGCAATGTTAAAAGATCATATATGATATCATATTAATGTATATTATTCTTGTATAATCTAATAACAATTATTTCACCATTATAAAAGAGGTTAACCAACCCCCAAACAAGGAAAAGTACAATGTAAGGGTTTATTTCACAATCTCTTAATTATCTGAGGTTGTTTATACGTAATTATCTACTGGGATCTCATTATCATCCACATCAATGTTCCATAAAAATATATTTAAAAACATTTTTACTATTTACTAGAAAATGGGTTAAAGTCATTTATACCCTTATGTGTTTTGAAAGAAATATTTCTGTCATTTTCCAAACATGGTACTTTTTAACCTTTTCCACAAATTTAAGGTAAAAATGTTTTTTAAAACTTATATGGCGGGTGTGGTTATTTTCCATCATTATAAAATCGCTGAAGCTTCCCTTACAATCTTATAAGAATATTTTTAATGTAAATGTTTTATTCTATAATTATATAAATTTTAAGTTATTTCAAAATGAATATTTTAAGAATTTGTAAAAGGTACTCTTTATCAAGATCATAATTTTAAATGTTTTAAAGATTTATCTTTCTAAATCTTTTTAATTAATGTCCATGTTTTCAAAATGATTTTATGGATTTATCTATATAGACATGAATGTTTTGAAATGATATTTCTTTTCAAAAGTATCAAAGTGGTATGGGACACTTTCATTCAAAATTCTCTTTTAAATTACATCCTTTATAAATGTGTGACTTTTCAATGATTTTGAGAAAAGACATATTTCTCTCAAATAGTTTTGATTTAATCTATATCAACATACTTTGATGGATTTTAAGCTTATTTGAAGTTGATTTATTATGATACAAAACTTTTGTTTTGTATTGAAGGTTTTTTGATATGTTTTACTGTGGATGTGTTATTTTTATACCATTCATGGTTTATGAAGAAAGTATTGAAATTTCGTATGCTAGTTTTAATATGAATGTTTATGTTATGTTTAAACCTTTTCATATGAGAATGCATTGGACTTATTAAGTGACGGGAGGAGCCCGCTATAGCTCCTCAATGCATTGGTAGGTATCATGAGACAAACTAGTGTCTTGGCACAAGGCCTTGACAAAATCTTATTTGTATTCTTGGCACGAGGCCTTGGCTATGTGGTTATGATAGTCTGGCATTATGCATTCCATCATTATGAATGTGGTTATTGATATTGCATGTGATTATTCGATTAGTAGAATATCCATGTGAATAAGTAAATGGAATTATTTCATTTTATTTTTACCCTTATATGTTGAAGTTTAAGTTTAAAAGGATTTTGTTTTATTTATACATTGACTTAAATGTTTATGCTTATTTATGAAAGTTTCCGCTGTATTGCATACCCTTACAGAGCGTTTGAGCTCACCCCTTTCTATGTTTTATTTTTCCCAGGATTCCAAGAAGTATATTGTGATTGATATGTAGCGTTACGACAAGGGAATAATGGTATTCATAAAGGATTTTTTATGTTGTTTTGTATGTTATGAAGTGTAATGTAACATTCATGTATGAAATCTATTTTCCAAGACTGATAAACTAATCGGTCCTTTGGGTCTTGATTCCTTGTAATCATGACAATGTATTAAAATAATGCACCGACTCTGGGTAACTGGGGTCGGGGTGTTATAGTTTGTATCAGAGGAAGTTTAGCAATAACCTTGGAAAATAGATTTAGATAAACTCTGATTAGAGCACATAGCCCTAAGATAGACTTTTAGGATTAATATAGAAGAACTTACTAGAATTTTGGTGTTGTAGAGATTTTGTGGGTTTTCCGAAAATACATCCCTGTCTGAATACGAGCAGGTAGAGGCGGATCTGGCACAGATGTACCTAGGGGTGAAACCCGAAAACACCACATTAATCTAGACTCGAACGGCAACTAGTGCACGACAATGGGCCTTGCTGCACTCTTGGTTATGACACTCTCGAGGGATATGCTTAGGATAATTCTCATTTTTTTTACAAACCATTATAAAGTGCTCTTGAGTATATACTTACTCAAAGAAAACATTTTTATGATTATGGATTATATCCATAAACTGTTCGATTTTCTTTAGGTATTTTACATGTTTGGAATTATTCATTGCATTTCATAAACTGACCTAGTTTATGCTATTGTATAGAAATGGCACCCAATAGAAGGAATGTGAATTCCAGTAATATGTATGATCCAAAGAGTAAGAAGGATCGTATATTTCATGGTATTAAGCCATCATTTAGAAGTGAAATAGTCTCCCACGTATTATCATCATATAAAGAAATAGTATCATGTGTGCATAAGATAACTAAAGAGTTTACTGAGTCCTATGGCTTTGAAAGGAAGAAAAAGAAGAAAAGGATGGAAGAGATAAAGATGGATAAAGGGAAGAGGGAAAAGAATAATTTCCCCATATCTGATAAATGTGGGAAGAAACACCCTGGAACTTACCTGAAAGGAATGAGAGTTTGTTATAAGTGTGTAGGAAAAAGGGCACCAAGTACGTGACTGCAAGGGTAAGAAAATTGTCTCAAATGTACAATGCTTCATTTGCAAGGATTTTGGACACTACGCAAACCTATCATCAGACTATGCCGCAAATGATGCTATTGGATAACAATCATGTTATGATACTACCTAAGATAAAGAGGAATGATTAGAGTTATTCTGTTGATTATGTCATTTGAGTGTTGTACCAGCAATGTACTTGTTATAATAATTATGGAGTATTTAAGGATTGTATTGTAGTACTATTTCATTGAGGATTTGAGATTTTATGGTACTATGAAAAGTGACTCTACAGCCAGTTAAACTTTTTAGAAATTACATGGTTGAAGGAAAGATAAACCTTAATATGGTCTTAATATTGAGGTACTTATTTTGGAATAAGATATGGTTGATTTGGGTAAATTATATTGGATAGTCTTGACTTCCTTGAAACCGATTAAAGATTTGTATATTATATAATTGTTGGAGTTTACAACATTTTTGGATGGATGAAGACTATCCAGCATTCTATATGGAATATGGGAGCATGAATGTAATCAATAAGGATTATGGTAATTCAGGATGTTTCAGGGTTTTAAAAAAATACATGATGAAGGTATTCATATGCTATTATGGGGTAAAAAGGATCTACATTATGTTTAACTTACTTATAAATGTTGGACTATGAGTTTGGACAAAAGTATTTTGGATAATTCTAGTTTGAGATTAATTTTGGATTGCCATAAAAGGACAACCCGGAGGTCGGGCGGCAACCCGTCGCGACCGGCAAGGCCGCGAGACTAGAACCCACAACTGAAGGGCAACTAGGGTGTATCACCTACCACTGGCCCATGAGATGTCCTAGATTAAATAATGTAGTTTATTTTAAGAAGGTCTAGTAGATGAATTATAAATTCATTTTTTTAGCTCCAAACGAATAGGATAAATTGAATATTTTTTTTATGTTCTATTATCTTTTAGAGTGAAATATGAGTTTGTGGTAGAAATTAGTTAAAATATGGAACTCTACTTTTCAAGTATATATTTTTCATCTCCTCTTATTCTATGAAGAAATTAATTATTATACTTTATTGAAGAGATCTTAAAACCAAAAATGTGTTATCCTAATACCTTATGTTTTATTGAACCGATAGCATTTTAAATATTCATAGATTACTGAATTTAAGGACCTCAATTTTAAACTTGTTTAAGATTGATGAGCTCAATCACCACCGATAAATATTTACGTTTTTCCTCCAATTATATGTCTCTAATTTCAACCAATGTTCTCCTAATAGAGATAATCATTTGGTGGTGACCCTTTCATTTCTCTTTTCCTCTTATTAAGACTAAATTTTATTAACCAATTTCCGATGTGGGTTTTCTCACAAAGATATTTTCTACTTTCAACCTTTATTTTCAAAAATAATATCAAATTGCGAGGACGAAATTTATTGAAGGAGGAAAGAATGTAACACCCCAAGATTTCATAGTATGTGCTTCTTCAAAACAATTCAATAAATTTCACTACACGTAACACCGAGTTCAAGTGCACCATGAATTACCAAACAAGCCGTTCAAAAGAGTTTATGAATAGTATTTACTAAATTTTGAACCTTATATAATCCTTATAATTTTATAATCCATATTATGAGTCTCTTAGACATAATGTAAGAACAAATTACTTTTTTTCAGATAAAAGAAGTATTTTTCAAAAATGCACTTTTACCAACTTTAATAGTGAACCCTTTTTAAATCCAATATTTTAAACCTTTATATATTAAATTTGACTAAATAAATTTATTATTTAGAATGGGGACATAAAACAAATTCACAATATAACACCCCAAGCTTCCACGGTATGCTTCTCTTTGAATAATACAGTAGCGTGTGTTGTACGCAACTTCAAGTTCTAACACACACTACAACCAATCAAACTAGCCGCAATGAATAGTAATACATACTTTTTAAAATTTTATAAATTTTATCTCTCAAAATGGACTTCATTTTTGGATTCGGAATATCAAATTTATCCTAGGGTGAAATTTTGGTACTTTTTGGATAACTTTTATATTTTGATGAATAGTGAAAATTACTAAATTTTAATTAAAAACAACTTTTTTAATCAAAAAAATTGGTAGTGATAAATTATGAATTTGAGTGGTTTTAAAGTATATTTAGAATATATTTTTACCATTTAATACAATTTTGGTCATTGGACAAAATTTCACAATTAAACCGGACATAAACAAGTGTCAATCTTTTGATAATTATTATCTCTTAAAAATACGCTTTTTGTTTTAACAACGGAAATTAATTTTAAATTAATTTCTCCCACTTCTGTGCATTGAATTAGGAAAAATGGATTCAATATTTGGAATTAGGATGTTCAAATTGAGTAAATAGGTAACTTTTATTTTTAGACATTTTGAATAATTACTTCGGTAAATATTTTATTTACCATGGTTAAAGGGTAAATCCGGTAAATAAGGGTTAACAAATAATATTATAATAATAACAAATTACCCTAAAACATGTCCTAACCTTATTGGTTGATACATTTCCGACCATGGTCAACTTTGGGTCGATTTTGGGACCCCATGGAGCCACTTGTAAGTGATAAGGACACTTTATTTTAATTAAGTTAAGATGAATACAACAATGACACAAGCATATATCTTTTAGAAAAACAATTTGTAAATAGGGTTATATATTTTGGATTTTCGACTATAAATATTAATTAGAAAGATAAAAATATTTCCTACCTAATTGTATTTTATTTTTATTTTTTAGACATTAAATAATTTAATTTATTTATGACACAATGGTGATGCAGTAATTACCATAATAGTGAACAATTAGAATAATTGATATTATAAATACCCAAATAATTTTAATTTGAGACTTTTTATAAATAAAAATAATTTCCTAGGTTAATATGGAATGTTTGGTCTGATGTAATTAACTTTTTTTGAATTAATCATTCTCTTATGAGTTTTAAAAAAATCAATTATTGAATAGTGTCAAAATTGAAATAAAAAAGTGTTTTTAAAACAAATATTATATTATCAATTGATATTAACTTTTTAAAAATCTAGGGTTTGGCCAAGAGACTTATATCATGATAGGTGTATCATTAATTGACCACTTGGGGGTCTCTAGAATGTATATAGTATGTTTATTAGCCATATAATATAAAAATACAAAGAGACATTGTAAAAGTGAGACTAATTAACTAAGAGTTAATACTTAAAGATAAGGTTAATATAGTGACCCAAACCTGTCTAGATTCTATTGGTTTAGTGGTTTTAAAACCATACTCACCTTAAACTTTTAATAATCCACTTTGGAGCCATTAGAAACCTAATATGAATTTATTATAAAATAACATTTCTAACTTTTCCAAAGGTGCCCCTCACCACTCTTATAAAAGGGCACTCGCCCTTATCACTAATTCACACATTCAAAGCCTTTTGGATCGGCCAAAACCTGCCCAAATACTCTCTCAACATCCCTCAATTCATCCTAGAGGCCTTAATTGTGTCATAAAGCCAACCTAAAGAGCCCTTTTTATCAAATCAAAAGGAAGAACCTGGAGAAGAGGTAATGATTTCACCACCCTTTTCCAAGTTCCTTTCTTCTTCCACTTCTTCTATCTTTGTTATTACCATTATAAAATAATAACTCCAGTATATTATATATACTTTGATGTTATTATAAACATGGTAAAACCATATTTCAGTATTCTATCCATCCTTTGAATAACATATCACCATACGTGCGTACGTACGGCTTACTGTCTCCACGTCGTGGTGTAATTGTTATTCAAAAAAATATTGTTTGGATGGGTATAATAATGATGTGTAATTCATGTAAATAATAAATATAACATGATACTTATTCTGTATATATGATATAACATCCAATTATATATTATTTTAATATCAAAATAATTATATTGTCGCTCGTGCGTACGTACGTACTACCGTCTCCACGAACGCGATGAGATTCATTCTCCATCGTATCCATTCAAGTATAATTATCATTTGATGATTTAAAAATAATGTTCAAGAACTTCATATAATTCTTGATATGAATAAGATACAACCTATACATGACAACCATGACTTACGTAACAAAACATATATAAGAAAATGAGTAAGTTAACACCCGAAACGATGATAATACTAAGATATTATTAACAAAGCAATGTTAAAAGATCATATATGATATCATATTAATGTATATGATTCTTGTATAATTTAATAACAATTATTTCACCATTATACAGGAGGCTAACCTACCCCCAACCAAGGAAAAGTACAAGTTAAGGGTTTATTTCGCAATCACTTCGTTATCCGAGGTTTTTTATACGTAATTATCTACTGGGATCTCTTTATCATCCACATCCATGTTCCTTAAAAATGTATTTAAAAACATTTTTACTATTTACTAGACAATGGGTTAAATTAATTTATACCCTTATGTGGTTTGAAAGTAATCTTTCCATCATTTTCCAAACAATGTACTTTTTAACCTTTTCCACAAATTTAAGGTAAGAATGTTTTTTTAAACTTATACGGTGGGTGCGGTTATTTTCTGCCGTTATAAAATCTTTGAAGTTTACTTTACAATATTATAAGAATATTTTCAAAGTAAATGTTTTATTTTATAACTATATGACTTTTAAATGATTTCAAAATTAATATTTTAAGAATTTTTGAAAGGTACTCTTTATCAAGATCATAATTTTAAATGTTTTAAAGATTTATCTTTCAAAATATTTTTAATTAATGTCCATGTTTTCAAAATGATTTTAAGGATTTATCTATATGGACGTGAATGTTTTAAAATGATATTTCTTTTCAAAAGTTTCAAAGTGGTATGGGACAGTTTGATTCAAAAATCTATTTTAAATTACTTCCTTTATAAATGTGTGACTTTTCAATGACTTCGAGAAAAGAGATATTTCTCTCAAATAGTTTTGATTTCATCTATGTCAACATCCTTTGATGGATTTTAAGCTTATTTGAAGTTGATTTATTATGATACAAAAATTTTGTATTGTATTGAAGGTTTTGTGATATGTTTTACTATGGATGTGTTATTTTTATACCATTCATGGTTTATGGAGAAAGTATTGAAATTTCGTATACTAGTTTTAATACGAATGTTTATGTTATGTTTAAAACTTTTAATATGGGAATGCATTGGACTTAGTAAGTGACGGGTGGAGCCCGCTATTGCTCCTCGATGCATCGGTAGGTCTCATGAGACAAACTAGTGTCTTGGCACAAGGCCTTGATAAAATCTTATTTGTAGTCTTGGCACGAGGCCTTGGCTATGTGGTTATGATAGTCTGGAATTATACATTCCATCATTATGAAAGTGATTATTGATATTTCATGTGATTATTCGATTAGTAGAATATCCATGTGAATAAGTAAATTGAATTATTTCATTTTATTTTTGCCATACTATGTTTAAGTTTAAGTTTAAAAGGCATTTGTTTTAGTTATACATTGCCTTAAATGTTTATGATTATTTATGAAGGTTTCCGCTGTATTGCTTACCCTTACAGAGCATTTGAGATCACCCCTTTCTATGTTTTATTTTTCCCAGGATTCCATGAAGTATATTGTGATTGATATGCAGGGTTAAGACAAGGGAATAATGGAATTCATAAAGGATTATTTATGTTGTTTTGTATGTTATGAAGTGTAATGTAACATTCATGTATGTAATCTATTTTCCAAGACTGCTAAACTAATCAGTCCTTTGGGACTTGATTCCTTGTAATCATGCCAATGTATTAAAATAATGCACTGACTCTGGGTAACTGGGGTCGGGGTGTTACAGAAAATAAATTAAATGACTCCTTACTATAAGAATATGCACATAATATAAAATTTCATTTAGATAAATCAATTAGAGTGTATGACCCATTAAATAAATTTAAAATATCTTTAATCACAACTAGATTTTTATGAATGATAGTAACACCCATAAAAACATATAAACATATACTTTCACTTATGTTTGAAAATAAATTTATACACACAGAATAATTACGAACCTAAATCCCTTTTTCTTGAATTGTAGAAGAGAAGAAGAGTGATAACTGATTTTATGTTTTTGAAAAACAAAAAATTAAGACCTTATGCATAGCTTAAAGAGATTGTCCCAGACTAACTCACAACTCCTCCCATTTACCCAAAGTTGTATGGATCTTATACCAAAAAACTCACAGCAACAAAAGCTTGTAGTTCAAGCTAGATAAGCAGTAAATTGAAAAATATAAATAATTGCATATACAAACAAAAAACATTATTCTACTAAAAAACAAAGCATAGAACCAGCTCAAAACAAGGGCATCAACTATATAAAATTTAAGTAAAATAGACATTTGTGTACCAAATTCATTCAAATTGGTTCTAAAAGAAAAAAAGAGTACAGACAAACACTGATAAATAGTCTAAAATTGTGGAAAGAAAATTGAAGCAATTACAAAAGGTCAAAGAGGAAAATGATGATACTATTGCTAATACAAAGATATTTGAACCTAAAAATGGAACACGTACCTCGAATTAGATATGGAGAACCTAATCTCTAATTTAGATGGAGCTATACTCGCGGCTGAACCATGAACTACCCATCATCTGTACTTCGAGCATCATCTCATATTTCCCTTTCAAAGCCACCGGCTCCATCGCCTGTATGCGACCCTCACATACACCTCTAGGCCTCACAATCAATGTAGAGACCCCAGCGATAAAAATACCCATGTTAGACGCCTCTTTTTAACCCAAAACGTGATGCCCTGCTGTGAGATACCTATTATGGACCTGCGGAACCCGCTAGACCCCCTTTGAAAGAAAATAAATATTTCTCATTTAGTTTTTATTAAATAGGTATTATTATTTTACTAATTTAATTTATTTCAAACAAATGAATTTTATTTTTGAGTTTAATGAAATTATAAATTATAAAAACAAATAATGATATTTCTTTTTACTAAAAAATTAATTTCATTTATTTATTATTAATTTTATAAATGTTTATTTAATATAATTAATATAAATTTTATTCTTATATATGAATAATATTATAAGTTTTAATTTAATATTAAAATAGTTATACTATATAATTATAATTTTATTAAAAAAAATCATAATATTAATAATTTACATGCCTAATAAAAATTTATAATTTAAAACTAATAATTATTACTTCATATTTTCAAAATCTATAAAACCCAAATAATTTTAATACAATTATTCATATGTCAGATTGAATATGTATTTTCATAAATTAAAACATGAATATTAATAGTGTTTTTTTTACAAAATGATGTTACTTAAAACATTTGACATTATTCTTTCAACATATAATACTTTAAATAATAATTTTTTAAAATAACATGTGTAATTTCAATATTTAATTAAAATATTTATAATATAAAATTTTAATTTCATTAATAATATTTATAATAATAATATTACCTTTAATTATTATTTTTTATTTAATAAAATATCATTTCATGATACAATATTCCTTAAATTTATAATCAATTTATATTATTTTAATATGTTGTCTTTTATTTTAACAAAAATTCCATTTTAAAAACAATCAAGGTAAAAATTTCCAATTTAGGTTAAATGAAATAACATGGTTTTATTAAAATATTTCATAATATTCTTTATTTAACATATAACTCATTTATTAATTAAAATAATTCTTTTATTGAAACTTGGGGTGTTAGAAAACTCTATAACTCATTTTAATATTTCATAATTTTCTTGATTTAACATATATCAATTCATTCATCAAACTCTATAAAATTTCTGAATTTCCATATTTAGAATTTAGAAAACTAGGACCGTTAGACTTATAGACTCAACAACATCTAGTCTCCAAAGTTGTTTAGAATGTTCCTCGGATACCAACTGTAACACCCCGACCCCAATTGCCCGAAGCTGGTGCCAAAATATACTATGTGATTTTTTTATAAAAAAACCAAGAAATTACATGACATATTACATAATAGAGGATCTTTACTGGTCTAGGTTTTTGAGAATTAGATACAACTATTACATTTGCTCAAAATTGTACAAAAAATAAACTTAGGTGTGCTACCTCTACAAAGTAAAATATGTCATTGATAAACCTACTAAACTTATAAAATTGAATTTAAAATGTAGGGTGATCATTTAGAATTCCCAGTAAGGGATTTTAATAAATTGCTTTAAAACATCAAAATACATACTTTAAATTAAAAAATATACCTTTCTAAGAACATGTCATCATTTTTTCTATGTGTTACTAAAAATATTTTTAGGAGAAACACATGCTCAATGATTTAAATACATATTTAAAAGTTACAAATATATTGTATTATAAAATATGCACACACATGGACCAAAATACCTGAAATAACACTTATAATCTAGTAAATGGTAATACTTAAATTAGATAGGACATACCAGGGGTGAAAATAAAATTTCCACATGAAACAATACGTATTCATATTATTCACACAAAACAATAATAACAATCATTTAACACATAAATGTAAACCATGGAATGATGGTATAATTTATATCTTCAGTAAACAAATAATTAATCCCATATATGTATAATCAAAATAGCATTTGAAATTATAATGTTGGTAATCACATAGAAGGAGTGAAAGTAAAATATGTAAGGTCATATAATCATTCATAAAAGAGTGATTCTTAACCATGAATACACTACTAGATGAACAATAACATGGAAGGTCAAAAACTAAACTTATAATGAGGGAATGCATAATGTCAGACATCATAATAATTATGTCAAGTCCTGCTGGCAAGACACTAGTTTTTCTCATGAGACCTAACGATGCATCAAGAGGCTATAACAGCATCACCCATCACATAATAAGTCCAACACATATGGGAATGCATAATTTTGGACATCGATATAATTTTATCAAGGCCTCCTACCAAGACACTAGTTTGTCTCATGTGGCCTATTATTACATCGAGAGGATATAGCAAGCCTCACCCATTACTTACTATGTCAAATGTATTCCTCATATGAATGGGGTTAAACATAAACAATGTATACATATTCCATGTGAAAAACATGCCCCAATCTGTAAACAAAGTTACTAACCATTCTTAATAATGACTCGAATGGTATCAAAATAGCCCATAGAACTATTCATAAACCATGTAATCTAATATCATGAAAGATTAATCCCTTAAATTAAATAAATGTATTTATTTTCCATGCCCAAATAAAATGATAATAAACATACGCATTCTCTCTAAGATACATTTTTCACATAAAATTATAAATAAAACATTTCAATTCATGAAGAAATCCATGTTCTTGATAATCTCGGAGGTAAACCTTAAAATTAATTTGAAGCTATTATTTTATTATGAGAGAAATATGTGTTGATGTTATTCTAGAAACATGGACCTGATTGTATACAAATTCAAGATTTTCAAAACAACATGATGACATGCGATGCGTGGTTTTTTTGAAACATGGTGATAAAATGAAAATAAAAATTATTACGTTTTTATCATAATTATATTCATGAAAATGAAGATTTCAACCTTATATATATATATACATACCTATGAGATTTATTTGATAATACACAACATCATAGAAGAAATTCATATTTTAGAAAAATATTGATTAACAAGAATATCTAAATGTTGAAGTTAATATGAGATCAATTTTAAAACATAATCTTTGTTATATATATATATATAAGTAAAATAATGGTTTAGAAACCATACATGAAATTAGTAACCCTTGAAAAATAATTAGTGGTTTAATGAAACATCTTGTGGAACGAAAAAGAAATTGAATTACACAAAATATAAACCATATTGCTTATAATAAATAACCATTGATTTGAAAATAATACTTGTGTGTATATTTATATATATATATATGAGCATCTCATTAAAATATCTAATGAGTTTTTATATCACCAAATCTCATTTCTTTTAACATTACATGATCTGTTAATAATATTTAAACATTCATGTACTCAAAATACCATTCTTTAAATCATGTAATACATTTTATAAAAAGTGAGAATTTAAAACTATATATTAAGTAAATATATTGATTGAAATTTTTTTTAATTGATTATATAAATAAGTTAATGACATAAAAACAAAAACTTTCTGCATATAAAAAGTAAACTACCCTTCACATTATATAATATTCTTGACAAATAGTAATTTATATTGCACACATAACACTATCAAGATTACTTTTTTTAGATTGACATTCGTCATAGAGGATACGTGTACATCAAATTATGAAAAACCTTATTTTAAAAAAGGGTTTAAGTGAGATCCATCACATTGTATACATCAATGAAATACTGTTTCATGTTTATAAAAATAGAATTACCTCTATCATTGAAAAGGAATTAGCTTACAATTTAAAAAATTCATGCACATAAAATTGAAGAACATAAAACATGAAGATGCATATATATATTTATATATAACAATAATTCATTAAAAATACTTACATGATTTAGAAGTATATATTATATATCATAACACTCACATATAAACATAGAATTACATACATGAATGTTTATAAATTGTGTATTCAATAAAATATTAATTGATAAAAATTAAAAATTATTTGAAATAAAATAAATCCCCCCTTACATAGTTTAATAAAAACCAAGAACTAGAATCTAAGAAATTATTTTAGTAGACCCTAACCAATGAATTTTAAATTAAAGAATAATTTCCTCGCATAATCACAAATTAAATCTGAATGTAAATTAAATAACTCATTACTATGAGAATATGCACATAATAGAAAATATCATTTATATAAATAAATTATATAGTATGATCCCTTAAAAAAATTATTATACAATTATTCACAAATATATTTTTATGAATGGTAGAAACACACATATAAAACATATAAACATGTAACACCCCAAGCTTCCACGGTACGTTTCCCTTCGAATAATGCAATAGCGTGTGTTGTACGCAACCTCGAGCTCTAACACACACCACAACTAATTAAACTAGCCATTGTGAATAGTAATACCTACTTTTTGAAATTTTATAAAGTTTATTTATCAAAATGGACTTCATTTTTGGATTCGGAATATCGAAATTAGCCTATGTTGAATTTTTGGTATTTTTCTGAGAACTTCTAAATTTTTATGAATAGTGAAAAATACTTAAAAACAACTTTTTTAATCAAAATAATTTATAGTGATAAATTATACTATTTAGTGGTTTTAAAGTATAATTAGAATATATTTTTACCATTTTATCCAATGGTGGTCATTAGAATTAATTTAACATTTAAATTGGACATACACAATTGCCAATCTTTTGATATAAATTGTTTCTTAAAAACACGCTATTTGTTGTAACAGCAGGAATTAATTATAAAATTAATCAATGCAACTTATATGTTTGGAATTTTTTAAAACAGACATCATTTTTTAATTCGGAATATCAATTATAGCTTAGGGTGAAATTTTGGCCTTATTCTGAAAAACTTCAATTTTTGATGAATAGTGAAACCACTAAGTGGTTGTTAAAAACTGATTTTTCGTTAAAATTAAATATTACCACTTCTGTGATTTGATTTTCAAAAATCCGATATACATGGTTGTCATTAAGAAGTAAAATGTGGTTCAATGAGATTAAAATAATTTTTTGGTGAATAGTAACTTTTATGTTCTTAATCGCGATTAGAGGTAATTAGTGTAGTTTAAGGTAAAAATAATGTTTTAATAATATGAGATGAGCTTCACACTTGTCCTACTACTATTCGATGAGTCATGGCCGACCAAGACAATCCATGGGTCAACTTGGGGACCCCATGGAGCCACTTTGGTTGGAAAATGACATTAATATATATTTATTTAATTAAATTGACACAAACATGAGTTGTTTTACTAAAACAGTTTTTAAGTGGGGTTACACAAGGCCAAATTTTGACTATAAATATTCATTAGAAAGGTAAAAAGGTTTCCTACATCATAGTATATTTTTTATAATTTTTAGACATTAAATAAATTAAATTATTTATGACATCATTATGATGCAGTGATGACCTCATTATTTAACGATTTTAATAAAATGAAAAGATAATGTAAAACCCAAGGCTTACACTTGTCCAAAGACTATTGGATGGGTAGATTTAGAACACTTATCACCTTAGCCACGAATTATATAAGTGTGGGACCTTTAGAATCCGAAAAGCATTGTGTAATAATGTAACATTTCAATCTTTCCAAAAGAGCCCCTCCTCTCCTCTTATAAAAGGCCCCCACCTCTACCTCCTTATTCACACTTTCAAGCCTTTTGGTTCGGCCAACCTCTGCCCAAATACTCTCCCAACTTCTCTCCCTTCATCCTATAAGCTTTACTTTAGTCAGAAATCCATCCTAAGGAGTCCTTTTGATTAAATCAAAAGAAGAACCCGAAGAAGAGGTAACATTTTCATCACCCTCTTTCAAGTTTCTTTCTTCTTCCACTCCCTCTTTGTTTATTATTTCAATTCTAAAATTATAACTCCAGTACCTTCTATATACTGTGATGTTATTATAAATATGTAACAACCATATTCAGTATTCTACCCATCATTTGAATGACATGTCACCATACGTGCGTACGTACGGCTTACCGTCTCCACGTCGTGGTGTAACTGTTATTCAATTTATTATTATTTAGATGGGTATAAAAATGATATGTAATTCATGTAAATAATAAATATAACATGATAATGATTCTGTATATATGATATAATATCCAATTATATATTATTTTAATATCAATATAATGATATTGTCGCTCGTGCGTACGTACGGACTACCGTCTCCACGAACGCGATGAGATTCATTCTCCGTCGTGTCCATTCAAGTATAATTATCATTTTATGATTTAAAAATAATGTTTAAGGACATGATATCATTCTGGATATGAATAATATACAACCTATCCATGAAAAACACGACTTACGTAACAAAACATATAAAAGAAAATGAGTAAGTTAACACCCGAAACAACGATAAATCTAAGATATTGTTAACAAAGCAATGTTAAAAGATCATATATGATATCATATGAATGTATATGATTCTTGTATAACTTAATAACAATTATTTAACCATTATACAGGAGGTTAGCCTACCCCAACCAAGGAAAAGTACAAGGTAAGGGTTTACTTCACAACCTCTTCATTATCCAAGGTTGTTTATACATAATTATCTACTGGGACCTCGTTATGATCCACATCCATGTTTCTTAAAAATGTCTTTCAAAACATTTTTACTATTAAATGGAAAATGGGTTAAAGTCATTTATACCCTTATACGTTTTTTAAAGGAATCTTACCGTCGTTTTCCAAACAATGTACTTTTTGACCTTTTTGACAAATTTAAGGTAAGAATGTTTTTTTAAACTTATACGGCGGGTGCGGCTATTTTCCGCCATTATAACTTCGTCGAAGCTTCCCTTACAAGCTTATAATAATATTTTCAAAGTAAATGTATTATTATGGGACTTTTAAATGATTTCAAAAAAGAGAGATATTTCTCTCAAATAGCTTTGATTTCATCCATTTCAACATCCTTTGATGGGTTTTAAGTTTATTTGAAATTGATTTATGATACAAAACTTCCATTGAGCATTTTGTGAAACATTTGACTGTGGATGTGTTATTTTTATACCATCCATAGTTTATGGAGAAACTGTTGACATTTCGTATTCTAGTTTTAATACGAATACTAATGTTATGTTTAAACCTATTCATATGAGGAATGTATTGGACTTAATAAGTGACGGGTGGAGCCCTCTATAGCTCCTCGATGCATCGGTAGGTCTCATGAGACAACTAGACGTGGAATTGGCTGAGTCCCTTTTCCAATTTGATTTATGGTTTTGGCCGAGGCCTTAATCATTTTAGACGTCTTGGCCGAGGCCTTGAAAAAATGTTTCAGAATGTCTGGCATTATACATTCCCTCATTATGAAAGTGGTTATTGATATTTCATGTGATTATTCGACTAGTAGAATATCCATGTGAGTAAGTAAATGGCATTATTTCAGTTTACTTTTTCCATATTATGCTAAAGTTCAAATTTAAAAGGCTTTTGTTTTATTTATACATTGCCTTAAATGTTAATGTTTATTTACGAAAGCTTCCGCTATATTGTTATCCTTACTGAGCATCTGAGCTCACCCCTTTCAATGTTTTAATATTTTCCAGGATGTGATGAATGACCTGCAGGGATAGTCCGAAGAGGATAGAAGTGTGGACTATGGAGACTATGTTATTATAGTTTTTCACTTTGTGATGTAATGTAACATTTATGAATGTATCTAGTGTTTCCAAGGCTACTAAACTAATCGGTCTTTCGAGACATGATCTTTTGTGATCATGCCAATGTTACGAAGTAATGCACCAACTCTGGGTAGCTGGGGTTGGGGCGTTACAGTTGGTATCAGAGGCAGTTTAGTACTAACCTTGGAAGCTAGATTTAGACAAACTCTGATTAGAGCACGTAGACCTAAGATGAACTTTGAGGATTAGTATAGAAGAACTTCTTGAAAATTTTGGTATTGTAGAGATTTTGTGAGTTTTCCAAGCAATACATCCCTGTCTGGATACGAGCAGGTAGAGGCGGCTCTGGCACAGATGTACCTAGGGGTAAAACCTGAAAACACCGCTTTGAGCTAGACTAGAACGGGAACTGGTGCACGACAACGGGCCTTGCTGCACTCTTGGTTACGACACTCCCGGGGGATATGCTTAGGATAATTCCCATTTTCTTTACAAACCACTATGAAGGGTTACGAGTATATACTTCCTCAAAGAAATTTTTTTTATAATTATGGATTATATCCATAATTAGTTCAATTTATGTTAAGTGTTTTACAAGTATGGAATTATGTATTTTGATTCATAAACTAATCTAGTTTATGCCATTATTTAGAAATGGCGCCTAGTGGAAGGAATGGAAACCGTATATATGCATGCACTCCGTGTAGGGATTTCCCTCCTGCTCAAGATAATTATGGTGGAGCTAGTGATAAAACTGGTGCTGATCAGCTTCTCACCGTACTAGGACAACTCATGCAGGTTATGAATAACAACCTTACTCGTATGGAGCACCCTGATCCGCAACGTGGAGGATCAATGCTAGACCGTTTCATGAGGCAACAACCACCAACCTTCAATGGGAGTACAAATCCTATAGTAGCTGAGCAATGGATAAATTCTTTAGAGAAAATATTCCAAGCCTTGGGGAGTAGTGAAAGGGAGAAAGTTTTCATGGCAGTTTACCGCCTCACTGGAGATGCCGATCAATGGTGGTCACTAATTCAAAACACAAAGGAAGATGATGAATTAACAAACATGGAATGGCAGGAATTCAAAGAGTTGTTCTTAGAAAAATACTTTCCTCGAGACCATCGAGTGGATATGGAATGGCAATTTCTGAGTCTGAGGCAGAAGGAGGATGAGAATGTCGCAAAGTATGAGGCTAACTTTACAAGGTTAGCGAGGTATTCTGCAGATTACATACGTAACCCAAGAAGTAAGACTGATCGTTTCTTTGATGGGTTAAAACCATTTATCCGTCGATCTTTAGTATCACAAACCTTCTCTTCATACGAAGGTATCGTCTCGTGCGCTATCAAGACGGAAAAGGAATTCTCTAAGTCTTATGACTTTAAATCAAAGCAAGATAAGAAGAGATCTGCTGAAAACTCTGGGAAAGGAAATAAGGAAACATGGAAGAAGGTTAGAAATGAATTTCCACTCTGTGATAATTGTGGTAGGAAGCACCCTGGTGCCTGTCTAAAAGGAAAAGGAGTATGTTACAAGTGTGGTGAAAAAGGCCACCAAGATGATGAATGCAAGGGAAAGAAAGCGGCTGTCAATGTGGAATGCTATAATTGTATAGAGAAGGGACATTATGCAAATGAATGTCCTAAGAATCAGGGGAACTTACCTCAGAAGAGGCCAAGGGATCAAGGCCAGGCTTATGCTATCACTACTGCTGAGGTGGAAGCTCCGAAAGACGTGGTGGCAGGTAATTTAATGGTTTCCTCAAGTTTAGAAAATGCATTATTTGATTCTGGATCATCGCATTGTTTCATATCTTCCCAGTTTGCTAAGAAAATTAGATATTTCCAATTTGATTTAACAAGGGAGTTGTCGGTCAAAACCCCTAAGGGAAGTATTGTTGCAACAAAGTTTTGTCGATTAGTTCCCATTAGAGCACCTAAATGTTCTTTACCTGCTGATCTCATCGTCATACCCATGATTGAATTTGATATAATCCTCGGTATGGATTGGCTTTCGGACCATGATGCAAAAATTTATTTTAAGAGGAAAGAAGTTACGATTCTTGATGATGATGATAAGGAACACCTTATCTTTAGAGCAGAATCGTCGCCACATAATTCTTATCTAGATCCACCCCCAGTAGCTCAACTAAATTCAATTATTGGGGAGGAAGAGAAGGAAATTACCGAGGGTGATGAAAGGAATATTCAAATAGAGGATGTACCTATTGTGAGAGAATATGTTGATGTGTTTCCAGAAGATTTACCTGGACATCCTCCAGAACGAGAAGTTGAGTTTTCCATTGATTTAATTCCTGGATCAATGCCTATATCGAAGACCCCTTATAGAATGGCCACTGTGGAATTAGTTGAACTAAAGAAACAACTAGAGGAATTGAGTAATAAGGGATTTATTTGCCCTAGTGTTTCTCCTTGGGGAGCCCCTGTTCTTTTTGTTAAGAAGAAAGATGGATCTATGAGGTTGTGCATCGACTATAGGGAGATCAATGCTATAACAATAAATAACAAGTATCCCCTACCTCGCATTGATGATTTGTTTGACCAACTACATGGAGCTCAATACTTTTCAAATATTGACCTTCGGTCTGGATACCATCAGTTTTGTGTGAAGAAGGAAGACATTCCAAATACAGCATATCGAACAAGGTACAGGCATTACGAGTTTACAGTAATGCCTTTTGGATTGACTAATGCACCCTCTGTTTTCATAGATCTAATGAATAGAGTTTTCAAGTAATATCTTGATGACTTTGTAGTGGTATTTATTGATGATATCTTGGTATACTCCAAAAGCCACGAAGATCATAAAAATCACTTACGCATTATCCTGAAGACTCTTAGAAGACATGAATTATATGGGAAATTTAGCAAGTGTGAATTCTAGCTTCAGGAGATTTATTTTCTTGGCCATATTGTCTCTAAGGATGGAATTTCCGTTGATCCTTCTAAAACCAAGGCAATCCAAGAATGGCCAGCACCGACAAGTATAACTGAGGTACGCAGTTTTATTGGTTTAGCAGGTTATTATCGACGTTTCGTCCAGAATTTTTCCAGATTGGCTAACCCATTGACAAAGCTCACACGTAAAGGGATTAAATTTTTCTGGAAAAAAGAGTGTGAAGAATGTTTTGAAGAACTAAAGAGAATATTAGTCAAAGCCCCTATATTGACTCTACCATCGGGTAATGATGGGTTTGTTATTTATAGTGATGCATCGAAGAAAGGACTTGGTTGTGTCCTTATGCATAATGATAAGGTTATTGCCTATGCATCACGACAGCTAAAAATTCCTGAGCAAAACTATCCTACTCATGACCTTGAGTTAGTAGCTGTGATCTTTGCGTTAAAGATATGGAGACATTACCTCTATGGTGAAAAATGTGAGATTTATACTGATCACAAGAGTTTGAAGTATATTTTCTCACAAAAAGAACTCAACATGAGGCAAAGCCGATGGCTTGAACTACTCAAGGATTATGATTGCACGATACTTTACCACCCGGGGAAAGCAAACAAGGTGGCAGATGCTTTGAGTAGAAAATACCATGGAGTTTTGAATGTGATGAGAATTGAAAGGGATCCAATTTTCATGGATCTAGTGAAGATGGACATGGGAATAACTAGAGAAGGTGAAACATAAATGCTTTTTCAAATGGTTGCCAAACCATCATTACTAGAAAGGATTAAGAGTTCTCAGACCAATGATGAAGAATTTCAGAAGAAGATTAAAGATGTGAATGATGGAAGATTGAGGGACTTTGTGTATAAGGATGGAATTTTGAAATTCGGGAAGAGACTTTGTGTTCCCGATATACCTGATCTAAAAAGGGAATTGCTGGATGATGCTCATAGTTCCAATTTCTCTATACACCCTGGGAGCACCAAAATTTATAGAGATTTGAAGGAACATTTTTGGTGGGACAATATGAAGAGGGAGATTGCTGATTTTGTGTCGAGGTGTATGGTTTGTCAACAAGTGAAAGCTGGAAGACAACATCCTGGTGGAGTATTGCAACCTCTTCCCATACCTGAGTGGAAATGGGATAATATTACGATGGACTTTGTCATGGGACTACCAAAGACTCCTAGAAGGAATGATGCAATATGGGTCATTGTTGATCGTCTTACTAAGTCAGCACATTTTCTGGCTATACGGTAGGATCTACCACTTGAACGTCTAGCAAGACTATATATTAATGAAGTTGTAAGACTTCATGGAGTACCCATATCGATTGTTTCTGATCTTGATCCTCGTTTTACTTCAAGATTTTGGAAAAGTCTTCAAAAGGCCTTGGATACTGAACTTCGTTTGAGTACTGCCTATCACCCTCAAACAGATGGACAATCAGAAAGGACTATTCAAACCTTAGAAGACATGTTGAGATCATGCTCTCTTGACTTTCATGGTATGTGGGATCAATATTTACCACTGGTAGAATTTTCCTAGAACAATAGGTTCCATTCAAGTATTCAGATGGCACCTTATGAAGCGTTATACGGAAAGAGATGTCATACACCAACCTGTTGGGATGATGTTGGTGAAAGAAAACTTGTGGGACCAGAACTGGTGGAAGAAACAATGGAAAAGGTGAAGGTAATCCAAAACCACATCAAATCAGCTCAAAGTAGGCAGAAGAGCTATGCCGATAACAGAAGAAAGGTTTTGGAATTTCAGGTGGGAGATCATGTTTTCCTAAAGGTATCTCCATGGAAGGGAGTTATACATTTTGGTAAGAAGGGTAAGTTGAGTCCCAGGTACATCGGTCCTTTCGAAATTCTAGATCGTATTGGGGCTGTAGCTTATCGTTTGGCGATGCCGCCAAATCTCTCCAAAGTTCACGATGTTTTCCACATATCGCTATTGAGAAAATACATGCCCGACCCAACACATGTACTTACCTACGAGGAATTAGAACTGGAACCTGATCTATCTTATTGCGAAGAACCCATCAGGATTCTTGATGTGAGGGAGCAGGTGCTAAGAAACCGGACGACTCGTCTGGTAAAGGTTTTGTGGAGAAATCATAAAATGGAAGAGGCAACGTGGGAACCTGAGGAACTTATGATGAAGAACCACTCGTGTCTTTTTATACAGTAATACCCTAGAAATTGCAAGGACACAATTATTTGAAGGAGGGGATAATGTAACACCCCAAGCTTCCACGGTACGTTTCCCTTCGAATAATGCAATAGCGTGTGTTGTACGCAACCTCGAGCTCTAACACACACCACAACTAATTAAACTAGCCGTTGTGAATAGTAATAACTACTTTTTGAAATTTTATAAAGTTTATTTATCAAAATGGACTTCATTTTTGGATTCGGAATATCGAAATTAGCCTATGTTGAATTTTTGGTATTTTTCTGAGAACTTCTAAATTTTTATGAATAGTGAAAAATACTTAAAAACAACTTTTTTAATCAAAATAATTTATAGTGATAAATTATACTATTTAGTGGTTTTAAAGTATAATTAGAATATATTTTTACCATTTTATCCAATGGTGGTCATTAGAATTAATTTAACATTGAAATTGGACATAAACAATTGCCAATCTTTTGATATAAATTGTTTCTTAAAAACACGCTATTTGTTGTAACAGCGGGAATTAATTATAAAATTAATTAATGCAACTTATATGTTTGGAATTTTGTAAAATATACATCATTTTTTAATTCGGAATATCAATTATAGCTTAGGGTGAAATTTTGGCCTTATTCTGAAAAACATCAATTTTTGATGAATAGTGAAACCACTAAGTGGTTGTTAAAAACTGATTTTTCGTTAAAATGAAATATTACCACTTCTGTGATTTTATTTTCAAAAATCCGACATACATGGTTGTCATTAAGAAGTAAAATGTGGTTCAATGAGATTAAAATAATTTTTTGGTGAATAGTAACTTTTAAGTTCTTAATCGCGATTAGAGGTAATTAGTGTAGTTTAAGGTAAAAATAATGTTTTAATAATATGAGATGAGCTTGACACTTGTCCTACCCCTAATGGATGAGTCATGGCCGACCAAGACAATCCATGGGTCAACTTGGGGACCCCATGTAGCTACTTTGGTTGGAAAATGACATTAATATATATTTATTTAATTAAATTGAAACAAACATGAGTTGTTTTACTAAAACAGTTTTTAAGTGGGGTTACACAAGTCCAAATTTTGACTATAAATATTCATTAGAAAGGTAAAAAGATTTCCTACATCATAGTATTTTTTTTATATTTTTTAGACATTAAATAAATTAACTTATTTATGACATCATTATGATGCAGTGATGACCTCATTATTTAACGATTTTAATAAAATGAAAAGATAATGTAAAACCCAAGGCTTAAACTTTTCCAAAGACTATTGGATGGGTAGATTTAGAACCCTTATCACATTAGCCACGAATTATATAAGTGTGGGACCTTTAGAATCCGAAAAGCATTGTGTAATAATGTAACATTTCAATCTTTCCAAAAGAGCCCCTCCTCTCCTCTTATAAAAGGCCCCCACCTCTACCACCTTATTCACACTTTCAAGCCTTTTGGTTCGGCCAACCTCTGCCCAAATACTCTCCCAACTTCTCTCCCTTCATCCTAGAAGCTTTACTTTAGTCAGAAAGCCAACCTAAGGAGTCCTTTTGATTAAATCAAAAGAAGAACCCGAAGAAGATGTAACATTTTCATCACCCTCTTTCAAGTTTCTTTCTTCTTCCACTCCCTCTTTGTTTATTATTTCAATTCTAAAATTATAACTCCAGTATCTTCTATATACTGTGATGTTATTATAAATATGGAACAACCATATTCAGTATTCTACCCATCATTTGAATGACATGTCACCATACGTGCGTACGTACGACTTACCGTCTCCACGTCGTGGTGTAACTGTTATTCAATTTATTATTATTTAGATGGGTATAAAAATGATATATAATTCATGTAAATAATAAATATAACATGATAATGATTCTGTATATATGATATACTATCCAATTATATATTATATTAATATCAAAATAATGATATTGTCGCTCGTGCGTACGTACGGACTACCGTCTCCACGAACGCGATGAGATTCATTCTCCGTCGTATCCATTCAAGTATAATTATCATTTTATGATTTAAAAATAATTTTTAAGGACATGATATCATTCTGGATATGAATAAGATACAACCTATCCATGAAAAACACGACTTACGTAACAAAACATATAAAAGAAAACGAGTAAGTTAACACCCGAAACAACGATAAATCTAAGATATTGTTAACAAAGAAATGTTAAAAGATCATATATGATATCATATGAATGTATATGATTCTTGTATAATTTAATAACAATTATTTCACCATTATACAGGAGGTTAGCCTACCCCAACCAAGGAAAAGTACAAGGTAAGGGTTTACTTCACAACCTCTTCATTATCCAAGGTTGTTTATACATAATTATCTACTGGGACCTCGTTATGATCCACATCCATGTTTCTTAAAAATGTATTTCAAAACATTTTTACTATTAAATGGAAAATGGGTTAAAGTCATTTATACCCTTATACGTTTTTGAAAGGAATCTTACCGTCGTTTTCCAAACAATGTACTTTTTGACCTTTTTGACAAATTTAAGGTAAGAATGTTTTTTTTTAAACTTATACGGCGGGTGCGGCTATTTTCCGCCATTATAACTTCGTCGAAGCTTCCCTTACAAGCTTATAATAATATTTTCAAAGTAAATGTATTATTATGGGACTTTTAAATGATTTCAAAAAAGAGAGATATTTCTCTCAAATAGCTTTGATTTCATCCATGTCAACATCCTTTGATGGGTTTTAAGTTTATTTGAAATTGATTTATGATACAAAACATCCATTGAGCATTTTGTGAAACATTTGACTGTGGATGTGTTATTTTTATACCATCCATAGTTTATGGAGAAACTGTTGACATTTCGTATGCTAGTTTTAATACGAATACTTATGTTATGTTTAAACCTATTCATATGAGGAATGTATTGGACTTAATAAGTGACGGATGGAGCCCGCTATAGCTCCTCGATGCATCGGTAGGTCTCATGAGACAACTAGACGTGGAATTGGCCGAGACCCTTTCCCAATTTGATTTATGGTTTTGGCCGAGGCCTTAATCATTTTAGATGTCTTGGCCGAGGCCTTGACAAAATGTTTCAGAATGTCTGGCATTATACATTCCCTCATTATGAAAGTGGTTATTGATATTTCATGTGATTATTCGACTAGTAGAATATCCATGTGAGTAAGTAAATGGAATTATTTCAGTTTACTTTTTCCATATTATGCTAAAGTTCAAGTTTAAAAGTCTTTTGTTTTAGTTATACATTACCTTAAATGTTAATGTTTATTTATGAAAGCTTCCACTATATTGTTATCCTTACTGAGCATCTGAGCTCACCCCTTTCAATGTTTTAATATTTTCTAGGATGTGAGGAAGTATTTTATGAATGACCTGCAGGGATAGTCCGAAGAGGAGAGAAGTGTGGACTATGGAGACTATGTTATTATAGTTTTTCACTTTGTTATGTAATGTAACATTTATGAATGTATCTAGTGTTTCCAAGGCTACTAAACTAATCGGTCTTTCGAGACTTGATCTTCTGTGATCATGCCAATGTTACGAAGTAATGCACCGACTCTGGGTAGCTGGGGTCGGGGCGTTACAAAACACCTAATAAAACTTAGGTTTTAAAATAAACTTATAGACACACAATAATAATAATAAATCCCCTTTTCCTGAATGGAAGAAGAAAAAGGAGAAACAACAGATTATATGGTTTTGAAAAACTAATTTTTTCCCTTACCTAAAGAGTATACCACAATATGTGCAAGCCTTTTACATAACTTGCACAGACTCTCCCAGACTGACTGAAACCCCCTCCCATTTACCCAAAAGTGTATGGATTTTATATCCAAAAACACACAACAACATAATCATGTAGTGAAAGCTGGTTAAGTAGTAAATTAAAAAATATAAATCATTGCATTTACTGGTGTTGTAAACTGTTCAACCAAAAAAAACATATGATGATCTCATAACAAGGAAAACAAAATTATAAAATTGCACTCAAATAGACTTCTACAGAAAAATTCATTCAAATTGGGTCAAAAATCCAAATCAAAATACAAAAAACAAACACAGATAAATAGTCTAAGATAGGGGAAAGAAAATTGAAGCAATGAAAAATTGTCAAAAAGGAAAAAGAGGCTACTATTTCTAATTCTAAGAGATTCTTACTAAAAAGGGAAAACCTTCCTCATACTAGATCTGGATTACTTGGAAGGAAACCCTAACCTCATGATGGTAAAACTCTATTACAGTTGTAAATCCCAAGAACTAAACTTATGACCCCGATTGAAACCCGGAGCTGCCACCCGGCCAACACACATCGGCATCTGATCTCTAATCTAGATGGTGTTATACCCACAACTGAACCTTGAACTCCCCATCATCCATGATTTTATCCTCATATAGAATTTCCCTCTCGAACCCATCAACTCCATCACCTACGTGCAACCCTTATAGAAACCTCAAGGCCTCCCAATCGATGTAGAGACCCCCTCCCGAAAAACACCCTTGTTCAACACCTCTCATTAACCCCAAACATGATGCCCTGTTGTGAAATGCCTATTACAGACCCCGTTGACCCCCTATGAAAAAAACAACTCTCTATTTTTTTTGTTAAATTGTTATTATTGTTGTTCTAATTTAATTTATCTTAAACAAATTAATTCTATATTTGAGTTAAATGTAATTCTAAATTATAAAAACAAATAATAAGATTTCATCTTAAAAAAGTGTATTTCTTTTCTTTGTTATTAATTATATAAATGATTTCTTTAATATACTTAATATAAAGGTTAATATTATATTATATATATATATATCATATTATATTTTTTACTATAATATTAAAATGGTTATACCATAAAATTATTATTTTATTAATTAAAAATCATAAAATTAATAATATTATTAATCTAATCCAAATTAATAATTTAAAACTAATAATTATTACATCATATTTTCAAAATATATAAAAGGCAAATAGTTTTAATATAATTATTCATATGTAATATTAAATATTTATTTTCATAAATTAAAACTTGAATATTAATTGTGTTTTTTTACAAAATGATATTACTTATAACAATTGACATTATTATCTCAACAGATAATAAATTAAAATAATAATTTTTTGAAATGGTATATATAATTTTAATATTCAAATATAATATTTTTAATCTAACATTATAATTTCATTAAAGAAATTTATAATAATAATGTTACATTTAATTATTATTTTTTATTTTAAAAAATATCCATTCATGATACTAAGTTTTTTAAAAGTATAATTAATTTATATTATTTTAATATTTCATCTTGTATTTTAACAAAAATTTCATTTTGAAAATAATAAAGGTAAAAAATTTCGTTTTAGTTAAATTAAATTACATAGTTATATCAAGATATTTCATAATATTATTTATTTAACTTATAATTAAGTTATTAATTTAAATAATTCTTTTGAAACTCAGGGTGTTACTGTAGTGACCCGGAGTCTGACGTACATTGACATTACATTACATTTGCGGAATACTTAGTACATAACAAAAACACACACACAAAGATCGTAATAGTTTAGTGTCTTTGGAAACTCGGAACGTAATCTTCTAATCCTGGTGAAAGATCTTCAACATCTCTCATAAAGATATTTTTTTTATACCTAAACCTTTCTTTATATCCTGGGGAAAAGTAAACATAAAAGGGTGAGCTCAAATGCTCAGTAAGGGTAAACAAAAGAAAGATCAATCACATTGTATACATAAGCACATAACTTTTGGAAATCTTACCCTGCAAAAGAGATCATAATTTCATAACATGGGATAAATCATGGCAGTGAAATGTAATCACAATAATCATAACTTAAAACATGTAATTTTGTTGCATACACACATAATCATAGAGAATCATTTCTTGTTATTCAAGACTCATTGCCAAGACTATCTTAGTTGACAAAGTCCCTTTCTGAATCGAGTAACCCTCGTTTCAGTCCTGTTTCACTGAACCGGTATAACCTACCATTCCAGCCATGTCTATCTCATGAGATATAAAATCTTTACCCAATGCATTGGAGGGAGATATAGGTCCCACCCATCTCATAATGATACCATTCTTATGTGTGCCACAAAATCATAAATCATACATCATTTCATAACCCATGTAATACAAATGGGAATCTTAAACATCATGACATCATAAAACAATTCATATAAGATAAAGGAATTCATAAAAATAATTCCATCACAACATAATCAAATCAATGTAATAATAGGGATGAAAACAGAACCCTTTATTATCTTAGATGGAAAATAATTTTGATAAAACACTTGAACTTCATTCTTGAGGAAAATATCCTTTCTACTTCAAAAACATTTTTCCATTCTTAACATGTCATACAACTTTAAACTAAAAGAAGTTGATTAAAAATAAACTTGAAAACTTGTAAAGGAATCTTTTTGGAAATAATGTTTTAAAAATCCATTCATGCCGTATAAGTTAAAAAAACATTCTTCTCGTACTTTTGTCGGAAAAGTCAAAAAGTACCTCGTAAGAAAAATGACAAAATATTCCTTTCATATCTTTTACTAAAAACTCACCGAAGGGTAAAATTGGATTTAAACAATTGTATATGGAGGGAAATAATATTACATATTTAGGAAACATGGATGTGGATGATAAAATACATCCCAGTAAATACCAAAGTATAAACAATCTCGGATAAAATGAGATTGTGATATATTCTCTTACCATAGGTCCGACTTGCTTTGTAAGTGTCCGAACCTCCTGTATAATGATTTAAGTCATGTTATTGACTTATTCCAGAATCATATTCATTGTTATTATATCATATATGGTCCACTTATGACTTTATATTACCTGTTCTTTTGTAAATTCATGTTAAAGTAACGTTTTGGGTAAAATCGTCTCATTTGTCGTTCGTGTTTTTAACTTGTAATTATTAATATGATTACTTGGATCATGATTACTTATATCCAGAATGTAAAACATGATTTATATATAATATATATTCAGAATATATATATATATATATAATATCGATAAATGGAATGAAATACACCGTTCATGGAGACGGTAGTCCGTACGTACGCATGAACGATGTTTTCGTTTCCTTATTGAAGTGAATGGAATTAAGTAGATGACATACATATAAATTTACATAAATCCAATATCATTATTATGTCATATATTTCATTAATAAGATAATTACTGCATCATCGTTGTGTCATAAATAAATTAAATTATTTAATGTCTAAAAATTACAAATAAAATACCATTATGTAGGAAATATTTTTAGCTTTATAATGAATATTTATAGTCGAATTTATCTTATGTATAACCCTATATTAAAAATGTTTTATTAAATAAACTTTGATTTTAACTCTTTTAACTCTTCTTTGAATTAAATAATAATAAATGTCCTAATCTAATTCAAGTGGGCCTAAATGGTCATATTTTATTCCTAAGTTTGTTTTTGGTCGAAATACACTTGTCCAATAGGATTAGGACATGTGTTAGGGTAATATTAATATCATTTTTACCCTTAATTACCCTATTTACTTTTAACCGTGGTAAATAAAAGTAAAAAGTTACTATTCACCAAAAATTATTTTCATCTCATTGAACCACATTTTAGTCCTTGATATTAACCGTGTCTCTCGGATTTTCGAAATTCCATTCACAGAAGCGGTAAAATTAAGTTTTATGAAAAATTCAGTTTTTTTAACTACCACTTAGTGGTTTCACTATTCATCAAAAATTGAAAGTTTTCAAAAAAATACCAAAAATTAGTCCTAAGCTATATTTGATATTATGAACTCAAAAATGATGTCTATTTTACCAAATTCAAAACATATCAGTTGCATTAACTAATTTAAAAATTAATTCCTGTCGTCAAAACAAATAGCGTGTTTTTAAGAGATAATAACTATCAAAAGATTGAAACTTGTTTATAAGTGGTTTAAATGTGAAATTACATCCAATGACCATCATTGTATTAAATTGTAAAAATATATTCTAAATATACTTTAAAACCACTAAAATTAATAATTTATCACTATTAATTATTTCGATTGAAAATGGTGTTTTTAATTAAAATTTAGTAATTTCCACTATTCATCAAAATATGAAAGTTATCCGAAAATTACCAGAATTTCACCCTAAGCTAATTTCGATATTCCGAATCCAAAAATGAATTCCATTTTGAAAAATAGAATTTAAAAAATTTCAAAAAGTGGTTATTACTATTCATAACGACTAGTTTTAATAATATTTTAATAGCATATCGTTGTTTAGCGAAACTTGGTGTTGCGTACAACACACACTGTCGTGGAAGGTCGCGATTGCGTGTAATTCAAGCCAGGTCAGAGATGTGTGTTGTGAAAGCTCCTTTTGATGTATCGTATAACACTAGACATTAATTAAATTAAAAAAAAATATTTTTCATAAAATCTCGGGGTGTTACATTCTACCCCCCTTAAAATGAATTTCGCCCTCGAAATTCGTTGGGGTTATAAATGGTTTACTATTCGAAAGTTTCTTTAATAGAAACCCACATCGTAAAAAGGAATACCAAAACCAATCTTTAAAAACAAAGGTATGAAACGTAACGGTTACCCAAATAAACTAATCACTGGGTTTCCACATAGGTGAAAATATGGATATGGAAGAGAAATCTAACCATCATGTTCTGATGGAGAGTGGTAGAGAACATGGCTATGGAAAATCTAGCAATCACAAAGCAATAAATTTGTGACGATCTAAGGTACCATCTGATTCATCAGATATAAGAGCACTAAGACAACATTTTTGGTTTTCAAGATCATTTCCCTAAAGTTGAAGAATTTGAATTAGAATAAATACTTACTTTATTTTGGTACAATCTCACTGTTGTTCGTGCCTTGAACAATTTCCACTTCATCTCTTAAGTAAATGAAGTTGAATTTGTTATTCGTGATGTTTTAGTAGATCATGTGATAGAATGACGGGTCATTCCATCTGTCTCAAACAAAATGTTAGCAAAAGTTATTAAATATACATAAGTCATTCTATAGTGAGATTAATCATATATGGTTCCTAAAATGGACTTATACTTCATATATCATACTACTTAATATAATAAAACTAGTTTCTACTAAACATGGACTTTTTGTAGGCCAGTGGTAGGCGATAAAGGCCAGTCGCACTTCGGTTGTGGGTTCGATTCCCACAGCCTTGTCTGACGTGATGGGTTGTCGCCCGTCCTGCAGGTTGTCCTTTTTCTAAAACTAATTTACTATAACATCCCATCAATAATATCGAAAATCTTCTATCCTTAAACAATACTAACTTATGTCCAACATAATCCATTCTAATCTTTAGGATTATCCATAATACTGCAGTCCACTCTCATAATATAGTGAAAACGATTACCAAAGATTTAATACTGTCGTTGATCCCCATATATCATAAGATATGTCTTGTTGGTCACATTCAAAACATTCAATGGCCTTAATCACGTATTCTCTTGAATACCCATTGAACATTAGTGAAAACATGAATGCAGTTAAAAGTTAACTCTTTCCACATACCAAAATCCTCAAAATTCCATATACTCTAACCATGATATCACTTATTCCTTATATCAATCATGAGCTCATGAATACTGTTAAATATTTCGTTTTCTCATTTTCCCTTCATTATGCGCATATCATCTACATTCCAAAAATATCTGAATAACCTTTCATGGATACTAATAACATTAATCATACACTTTCAAAACTCAAGGAAAGACAACAGTGTAACAATCCTTAGATGTCTCTTTATTCCATAGTACCATGAGATTACTTATACAACATTACACATGATAAACATGTAATCATTCCACTACATTCTTAAACCATTGACCGAGCTTCAACAATTCTTTCATCTCACATATCATTTGTAGTCTCTTCATCATCATCCACATAAATACTACCCATACGACCATACTGATTCTCTTCATGAGACTTTCCCTTAGGGCATTGGTTTGCATAATGCCCATACATTCCACATTTAAAACATTTAACCATTGTTGATGTCGTAGCAATACCATTATCCTCATCCCTGGTGTTAACTGAACCTTTTCCTTTGCACTTACTGGCTTTGTGTCCTTCTCTTCCACACCCAAAGCATCTTCCAGTTCCTTTGAAACATTCTCCTTGATTCCTCTTCCCACATGATTTACATAGGGGAAATTGAACTTTCTTTCCTCTATGATCATCATGAAACTCCATCTTTCTCTTATTAGCTGAGTCAGGAAACTTACAAAATTTTACTTTATTGATCATATTATGAGATTGCTGATTCAGCATAATAATGATGTTTGGACCTCCAAATCCCATTTCATTTGGTTGCTCATGAATAATATCATTCCATTGTCCATCACATCCTCCATTATCATGAATCATCTTGTTTCCAGCCATTTTCTAAAACCCAAAAAGAATAGTGTGAGAGGCAAAAATCATAATAAAGGGGGAGTAACTTCAATATATAACATCTTTGGTTTAATTATATGATCGTTAGTGTAATTCTAGTACTATAACCTATATGTATACTTAACCTTAGAGACATCCCTAGACATACCTTAGAAATATCTCTAGGGATCTCACTAAAGTTCTCGCATCCTAGTTTCCAAAGGTTGACTAAACCTTTCCTCTGATACCAACTGTAGCGGTCTGGAATTACTTCCAGTGGAATATAATTGATACCTATCAGGGCACTCCATGGGCGGCTACACCCCCTGGGCGGGACACACCACCATCCCCAGTGGCAGCCATTTCCTCATGAAGCCCTTGGGCGGAGAGCCATGCTTCGTCCAACGCTCACATGTGAGAGTTCCCAAGGATTGGATACATTCCTACCTCCTTTGCCTCTGATACCAACAATAGTGACCCGGAGTCTGACGTACATTGACATTACATTAAATTTGCGGAATACTTAGTACATAACAAAAACACACACACAAGGATCGTAATAGTTTAGTGTCTTTGGAAACTCGGAATGTAATCTTCTAATCCTGGTGAAAGATCTTCAACATCTCCCATAAAGATCTTTTTTTTATACCTAAACTTTCTTTATATCCTGGGGAAAAGTAAACATAAAAGGGTGAGCTCAAATGCTCAGTAAGGGTAAACAAAATAAAGATCAATCACATTGTATACATAAGCACATAACTTTTGGAAATCTTACCCTGCAAAAGAGATCATAATTTCATAACATGGGATAAATCATGGCAGTGAAATGTAATCACAATAATCATAACTTAAAACATGTAATTTTGTGGCATACACACATAATCATAGAGAATCATTTCTTGTTAGTCAAGACTCATTGCCAAGACTATCTTAGTTCACAAAGTCCCTTTTCTGAATCGAGTAACCCTCGTTTCAGTCCTGTTTCACTGAACCGGTATAACCTACCATTCCAGCCATGTCTATCTCATGAGATATAAAATCTTAACCCAATGCATTGGAGGGAGATATAGGTCCCACCCATCTCATAATGATACCATTTTTATGTGTGCCACAAAATCATAAATCATACATCATTTCATAACCCATGTAATACAAATGGGAATCTTAAACATCATGACATCATAAAACAATTCATATAAGATAAAGGAATTCATAAAAATAATTCCATCACAACATAATCAAATCAATGTAATAATAGGGATGAAAACAGAACCCTTTATTATCTTAGATGGAAAATAATTTTGATAAAACACTTGAACTTCATTCTTGAGGAAAATATCCTTTATACTTCAAAAACATTTTTTCCTTTCTTAACATGTCATACAACTTTAAACTAAAAGAAGTTGATTAAAAATAAACTTGAAAACTTGTAAAGGAATCTTTTTGGAAATAATGTTTTAAAAATCCATTCAAGCCGTTAAAGTTAAAAAAAACATTCTTCTCGTACTTTTGTCGGAAAAGTCAAAAAGTACCTCATACGAAAAATGACAAAATATTCCTTTCATATCTTTTACTAAAAACTCACCGAAGGGTAAAATTGGATTTAAACAATTGTATATGGATGGAAATAATATTACATATTTAGGAAACATGGATGTGGATGATAAAATACACCCCAGTAAATACCAAAGTATAAACAATCTCGGATAAAATGAGATTGTGATATATTCCCTTACCTTAGGTCCGACTTTCTTTGTAAGTGTCCGAACCTCCTGTATAATGATTTAAGTCATGTTATTGACTTATTCCAGAATCATATTCATTGTTATTATATCATATATGGTCCACTTATGACTTTATATTACCTGTTCTTTTGTAAATTCATGTTAAAGTAGCGTTTTGGGTAAAATCGTCTCATTTGTCGTTCGTGTTTTTAACTTGAAATTATTAATATGATTACTTGGATCATGATTACTTATATCCAGAATGTAAAACATGATTTATATATAATATATATTAAGAATATATATATATATATATATATATATATATATAATATCGATAAATGGAATGAAATACACCGTTCATGGAGACGGTAGTCCGTACGTACGCATGAACGCTGTTTTCGTTTCCTTATTGAAGTGAATGGAATTAAGTAGATGACATACATATAAATTTACATAAATCCAGTATCATTATTATGTCATATATTTCATTAATAAGATAATTACTGCATCATCGTTGTGTCATAAATAAATTAAATTATTTAATGTCTAAAAATTACAAATAAAATACCATTATGTAGGAAATATTTTTAGCTTTATAATGAATATTTATAGTCGAATTTATCTTATGTATAACCCTATATTAAAAATGTTTTATTAAATAAACTTTGATTTTAACTCTTTTAACTCTTCTTTGAATTAAATAATAATAAATGTCCTAATCTAATTCAAGTGGGCCTAAATGGTCATATTTTGTTCCTAAGTTTGTTTTTGGTCGAAATACACTTGTCCAATAGGATTAGGACATGTGTTAGGGTAATATTAATATCATTTTTACCCTTAATTACCCTATTTACTTTTAACCGTGGTAAATAAAAGTAAAAAGTTACTATTCACCAAAAATTATTTTCATCTCATTGAACCACATTTTAGTCCTTGATATTAACCGTGTCTCTCGGATTTTCGAAATTCCATTCACAGAAGCGGTAAAATTAAGTTTTATGAAAAATTCAGTTTTTTTAACTACCACTTAGTGGTTTCACTATTCATCAAAAATTGAAAGTTTTCAGAAAAATATCAAAAATTAGTCCTAAGCAATATTTGATATTATGAACTCAAAAATGATGTCTATTTTACCAAATTCAAAACATATCAGTTGCATTAACTAATTTAAAAATTAATTCCTGTCGTCAAAACAAATAGCGTGTTTTTAAGAGATAATAACTATCAAAAGATTGAAACTTGTTTATAAGTGGTTTAAATGTGAAATTACATCCAATGACCATCATTGTATTAAATTGTAAAAATATATTATAACTATACTTTAAAACCACTAAAATTAATAATTTATCACTATTAATTATTTCGATTGAAAAAAGTTGTTTTTAATTAAAATTTAGTAATTTCCACTATTCATCAAAATATGAAAGTTATCCGAAAATTACCAGAATTTCACCCTAAGCTAATTTCGATATTCCGAATCCAAAAATGAATTCCATTTTGAAAAATAGAATTTAAAAAATTTCAAAAAGTGGTTATTACTATTCATAACGACTAGTTTTAATAATATTTTAATAGCATATCGTTGTTTAGCGAAACTTGGTGTTGCGTACAACACATGCTATCATGGAAGGTCGCGATTGCATGTAATTCAAGCCAGGTCAGAGATGTGTGTTGTGAAATCTCCTATTGATTTAGCGTATAACACAAGACATTAATTAAATTAAAAATATATTTTTCATAAAATCTCGGGGTGTTACAGTTACATTTTATGACATAACTCATTTTATTCCTTTTTTGGATAGAGCATACTTTTCTTCTTCTCTAGTAATGAGGTACTGATTCCCCTTTGCGTTTTCCCTTTAATTAAAATAGTTCCATAATTTCCATTGATGAAACATGTATTTTTGTGGAAATTAACCACATTTCTTGAGTCATATTGTTGAGTTACACTTAATATGTTGTGACCGAGGCCTTTGACCACCAATACCTCTATGTACCTCAAGTTGTTTCCTCCAATATTGGATTTCCTATAGCCAATTATGTTCAAAATTTCATCTTTATAAAAGTGTATGAAACATTATTGGTTTTATTTGATCCCTATGCCCATCTTTTTAAATGTTTTCACGTGTGAATTGAATCCTTCTTCAAGGATCAACACATCAACCAAGTCTATTTCATTTAATTAAATTTATGTGATGTTCAATTTCTCACATTTCCCTTTTATAATCCATATCAACCATTTTCTTTTCTTTGGTTATGAATGATATTTTTCACCCCTCAGTCTGTTGAATCATATTCATCTTATAAGGTCTTTAATTTTTTATAAGTTTCTCTCTGTCTTGATGATTTTTCCTGCTGCTATGATCTCCAACTCTAGAACTATTTTTGACATATTTCTTCATACCCTTTACGATAAATTTGTGGTCTTGTATTCATACCGATCACACCAAGAACAATATTTGTTAAAAATATATTGATTATAGGAAATTCTGCTCAATTGTTTTTATTTCCCAAGCCTTAAAATATCACTTTTTATGGAAAACATGTTTTTTCCATCATTTCATAACAATAAAACATTATATGGGTTTTATTATCATGTATCTCGACAACTAAAATTATAATTTTTTGAGTCTATAATGTTTCATTCTACTCGACATTTTTATTAAGAGTCAATGCTTGTATCTTTCATTAACCACTACTAATTTTTTCATAGAATCAATCCCATCAATAGATTTTTATTTATCATTGTAAAACTAAACTTGTGAGAAGTGATTAATTTTTTATCTGACTCCCCATCCACCTCATTATATTCACTTTTAGCTCATGCACTCAAACTTTATAATTTCATATTGGGAGTTAGAATTATCTCTTTATTATTAAGGTTTCAACTTATCATCATGACTTTGATTTTGAGTTCCTCGATTATATCTGCATTATCCATCACTAGGTTTTCAAAGCCATCAATTACCCAAGATTGGGGTTTTTTTCTTGATCTCAATATCATTAACAGATCACTAGGTGATTCTTAAATTAAGTCATTCAATGTTAGATTTGATATCAAAATTATCTTCTTATTTATTTTGTATTTAATGTTTTGCATCAAAAACTACTATATTATATTTATTTTCTTTGTCCATCCAAACATCAAGTTGTTCAACACTATCTTCTAGTTTAGCCTCTTGGTCAAATCTTCCATCAAATTCATCACCATCACCATCAATGTGCACAACTAATTTATTTTATATGATTTCCAAATAAACTTATTCACTGAAGTCTTTGTATTTATTGAATTCGTATGCTTTAATTTATTCTGACCTGACATCTTCTTGGGAAATAAAATTCATCTTTTAATGGAATTTCTGTTATTACCTTACCTTTATTTTTACACCATTAGATAATATCATCTTGGTTTCTTCCTCTTCATGATAATCTTATAATTTATTAGGATATGTTATAGGGTGATTCCCTATTTTACACATTAAAATCAGAAAAATTGAAACTTACGATTGAATTTTTCCTTTCTACTTTTGAGATTCGAGAAAATAAATGGAATCACATAATCAACATCCCCATCCTTGGGATCATCATCCATTATGAGTTTCTTCATCACCTTCAATGATACTTCATGACACTTATCATTAATCACTAAATCATTATTATTTTTCCTCACCTCTTATACTATGAGAGTGATATAAAATCTATCACATGCCACCTTCTTTGGGAATTTGTTCTTGAGAACCAAGAATTTAGTGCTGAAATGAGGTCGTAATATTATCTAGATCCTATTTAAAATTTTAATCTAGTAGATATTTTATTGTTGTTCTTAAATTTATTCTATAATGGAGTCCACCAGATCCAATCATGCATACACAAACTCATTCATGAATATTCTCAATTCCTGATACTTCTTCCACAACACCTAAAACTTAGCCTCATATACATTGGAATTGAATTCATAAATGTTGATAAGTTTTTAAATGGTTTGTAAGGTTTAAAAAAACAACTTCATATATATTTTGTTGCATAATGATCATACTGCATTATTTAATCCCTATGTGAAAACATCAACCACCATTTAATATTTTTCAGATAAAACCCCACTTTTAGGATTTCCAGAATCCCATGAATGTCAGTTTTGTAGAGGTACATTCTAAATGGTTAAATATAGTGTTGTATCTAATTTTTACAAAGATAGAAATTATTACCATTAAAATTTAAATTACCTTGTTTTTGATGACCAATTCTATTATTTCATAGAGATAAAAACATCACCAAGAACATTTAGCACTAATACAAATTTTTTGTCCCCATTAAGGTGAATACCCTGGGGGTTGGGGTGAATCAGGGTATATCTATTTTTCAATCAACCCTCATCAATGATATTATTATGTGAATTTTTTGGGAAATATATAACCCACATAACTAGTATAGAGTGGAAATGAATCAAAAGAGTGACATAAGAAATTTGATCAGTTCACCCAAAAACATGCAAATTCAAGGTGCATGTAACAGTATGTGTTGATGAATTGGAAACACTAAGTGTGGTAATTTTATTGTAATAAGAAGTGTTTATATTGAAAATATATTTTTATAAAAATAATGGAACAATAAATAACTCAATAATCTTCCAAATATATATCTTATTTTTTCCCCTGAATAAGAAAGTGATATTGCACTGGGAATGGTGTAGAAATCAGAACTGATTACACTATATTCTGTTGTGATAGTCTCATAGAACACCTTTTTCTTCTTCAATGTCTTTCTAATACTCAACCTAGATCATTTATTCTTCTAAAAAATTGATCTTAAATTTATTCATATTCTTGTTTTCTGTTCATTTTAAATAGAAAGATATCTATTCTTCTCTCTCTATCAAAAAGTATCTATTACTTTATTTGAAATCTACCATTTATTTTTATTCACATAATACTCTCCTAAGAAAATGATTCCATATTTTAACATTTAATGTCTGAGTAATAGTTTTTTATTTTCTTGAATATTAATTTCTCATTTTTTGGAATGAATCAAATACTCAATAATCCACTAAATACCATATTTAAATTCAGATATGAATATTTTTTGATATCTCTATAGCATGAAATAAATATTCAGTATATGATTCTTATTAAAGTTATTGATCTAATAAATCAGTGGAAATATTAAATCTAATTCGTTGGAATATCATGAGATAACCCCTCTTTAGTTTTGTCCCAATTTTATCCCTTTATGATCAATGAACCATTAATCATATTTTATGATAAAAAAATATTTTTTAAATATTTTATAGGTTATCCATCTCCTAAAATGTGGAAGGGAATATGACTTATGAATTTTTCATTTACACTAAGATGTCTCTTGTAATCATTCTTGAGTCTAAAAATGACTATTAAGAAATTTTCCAGTAAAACTTATGAAATTATTAACCTGACTTACATTTTCATCTTTTACATGAAATAACTGTTAATAATTCACAAAAATGTATCTTAAATTTTCCATTTATAGAAGAAAATAATTTTACAAAATTCATGGATGACCCTTACTATTCAAGATGATATTCGTTTATGACTTCTGAAATTCCTTGAAAGTATAACCATGTTAATCATACACACACCTAGAGAATTTAGGAATTTTTTTTATTATACAACAAATATTACCAAAGTTTATGCCTAAAATGTACATCATATTATAATTATTAAAATTGGTAAATTCTCATCAATTACCTACTCTAGATCACTCCAAATAGTAGCCAGATTGAACCACCATATGGCCTTAGGTGCACCTCCTCATATACCAGAGACATTCGACCTGTAGTTGGGGTCTATAGAAATACCATGGGGATACTATATAACCTTTATCAAAGTACATAATATGATATAAAACAACTAAAAAACACATTAAAGTAAACATCCATCAAAGGGAACATAAATAAATTAACATCCAGTAATAATACATGAAATGTAGTAGAGGCCTGAATAGTCATACTAAACATTAAACAACTAACAAACCACTGGCCTGATCAGAATATATAGGGGAATAAAATAATAAAATAAATGTTAATGATGCTATAATTAACTCTAAGACATACCATATCTCGATCTATGATCTCATCCAATCCATCCAGATCAGCCAAGCTATCTAGGGCCTCCGCCCAAATCATGCCTACAATAAGAACGTGATCATTACTCGGGTACTGATGTGCAATGGGGGACAAAACAAAGAATGAGTACAAAACATAGTAGGTAATCACCAATGTAGTCTCGTACAAACTGATATAATTTTTGATATGTGCATGTGACATTATTAGTTGAAATAAATAAATAAACTGTCTAAAAATGAAAAATAAATAAATAACCCATCTCAACAACTACTTCATCTCGAAGCCCAAATCTCTATAAGAGTGTCACAAAGAATGTGCCTCCCAAATATCACCACTTACCCATGGGATTACACATATAACCCATTCCATGCCTAAAAAACATCATTGATACAATTTTTTTTGAGCCTGATCTACCACGCCTTCCTCAATCAATACTATAGTGTCTCTAAGCCTACGAATCACATCAGTGGAACCTCTTTTCCTTCATCGGGGATAATCTTATCATACCTGTAATGATGACTAGTGAATCTTGTGGGATATCCAGGCATCCCTCATCCTGAATACCCCAAATTTACCCCCACATTAATACTTAGGGGTTCTCAATATCATACCAAACATTAATTCCTTGGAGGGGAAGACCTAAGAAATCCTATACATCTAGGGATTCCCAATTCCATGGAAAACTATGAAATTAAATTGAATACCCTCTCTCGATCCCACAGTCAATATCCTATGAATCCAATAACATATATATCCTCATCCAAACCATTAGGGGTGTGTCTAACTAATCATTGGTGTCATCCTAGGCATCAATTGACTGGATACAACACTCACCCTTAAAATTTCCAAAATCTGAGTATCAGGATATACACCCACTCAACTCCTCATACGATAATTTGAATCTTATGTATCATGGGAACTCATAATTGTATATTAGTAATACCATTTTAATCCAAACACCCCATAATTTGAAATGGTATCCCTATATTGAAGGAACTCCTACCATCATAGGAATTCCTGTAAGTGTAAAATCAAAAATATCTAAAGATGGATACTAGGTACTACATCTAGGAATCCACTCTTACATCAACTATATCTCAAGATACTAATAGATATAGGAATCCACCCCCAATGTGATATGATATTAGTTCCCAACCATATTTAGAATCCAACTATCTCATCCATATCATCAATTGATTCTTGAGAATCCCGTTCAATAAATTATGTGATAGGTCTGACGACAGATTCACTATCTTTTTGGGAAATCACATGCCACAAAACAAAAATATAAAGAAATATAAATTTTCCACAAGGGATGGATGAATTACCGAAAATATCACTTTTATCAAAGAACCATTTGTATTATACGTCATTTCAGGTTCGAGATGACACCCTTAACCATATCTACCCATATCCATACATAAACACTTAGGGTCAGTCCATCAATAGGGAACCTACTCAGGTCCAGTCAGTCACTATACATCATAAGAACCTTATCGCACATCCTTAGTCTCATCAAAGTTCTTGAGTTAACACCATACACTATAGTGATGTCACATACCCCAATATCATCACATTATAGCATGACCACATTATCTTTATAGGGACTTTCCAAATAGATAATATTAATTGACATTTCCCTAAACCCATATCAGTTTTTAAAGTCTCACCAGGTCACTCTATGGAAGAAACCCTCCAACCAAAGCCGATTTTCTATCTATATAGGTTATGTACATATCATTTCAAGGACTCATATCATCAACTTCTGAGCTAATAAAGAATGTACCACAATTCATCAGGGCCTCAGTACTTTGGTTATCCTAGTTAAGGTATCATGTTTAAATTAATAAATTTAATTTAACATGTTAACGCCTTACATGATTTAACCACAAACCCCGTGCATCATAGAAAATCATAAATGCCCTAGGGAAAATACACATACCCTTTACATCATGTAAGAATATTCCCAACACTTTTTGAGGCCTGATTAAACCTATAATGGTCCATCTATGGCCAAGGAACATATTCCATGATCAATCAAACTCCTTTCAACTTCCTAACCTCTTAACCCAAGAGAAACACTAATAATTAATCATTTGTAACATTTATAATAAATTAACTAATTCGATTCTGACTTGGTATAATTCTGGATAACTCACCACATCACCACGTCATAGTAGAACAATCTCTAAATGCAACCTGTGGGTCTATCTCATATCCCCAACCCTTCACTGATCGAGATCCCAAAAAAAATAATTCCAAAAAAAATCCTGATTTAATTATATTTAATTATTAAATCCACGAAAATTATTAAAGATGACATTACTTAATGTAACAATTAGACAAAAGGTGTAGAAAATATCTCAAGATATCACCCTATTAGGTTTCATAAAAGTCCCATGATTTTTATCAGATTCCCCATGTTCTAAGGGAATCAACAACGAATCCCTAATCAGGAGAAACCAAAATTATAAATGAGGAGAGGAGGATTCAACTGGATACCACATAAGGGAAGGGAATACCTCAAAAGACATTGAAATCCAAAAAGAACACCCCTTTAAAGCGTATTCAAGATGGTAACAAAATGGAAGGGAGATCCCCTACCACATGATAGAAAGACAACAAGGAGGGGAGGATACCCACTCTAAAAACACAGGGGTAAGGGTAATTTCACCCTTTAATGATCCCACATGTGAGTTGGTGGATATACTATATCTATTGTTATAGAAACCACCCAACTTCTCACAAGGATCCTCTAAGCCCCTGGTATGGAATCTAAGCATCCATCAAAGATTAAAAGACCTATTTTAAGCAATATAAACTCAAAAATCCTGATTTCAAATATTTTTTCTCAAAATGACCCATCCATTAAAAAAAATTAAAATTACCTCTGGGGAATTTTCATGTTGTACAGACATACTACCTTACATTCAAAAAGAATTATCGAATTATTTAGAGTATATAATAGATAACTCTTATTATTCTAGTGAACATAAAGGATTTTCCATTTCCCTATAACTCCTCTAAAATGTAATCTTATTCATTGATTCAATAAACTTTAAAAACCAGACATTTATTTATTTAAAAAAACTTATACAATCCAAATTATTAATGAATTACACTAAAATCCTCTAGAATTCAATATACACAAACCATATGATTAAATAAGCTTCTTTGAAGGTTCCATAAATATCCTTGTTAATAAATAAAACTCAAAAATCCTTCCAAGGGGATTTTTTTCAAAAAAAATGTAATCTCAATTAATAAGAGTTCATGAGTCAGGTCATATCCTTTGATAGATATATAAGATGATTAATCATTATATTTTTATGTTTCTATGTATATTTGTTTTCTAAAATTTGAATAATCTAATGAAATTTAATTGATACAACTATATTATTTAAAGAATGAATTTTTATATTAATTGTATGAATTAAAACTACCTAATTTGTATCTAAATTAAGAATTTAGAATATTCTAAACTCATTGATGATGATTCTAATGACGCATCATGAAATGATAAGGTGTTATTGCGAAATTTTTTTGGATATAATATATATTTGAATTATAGATAGTGATTTCTTGATCATGGTTAAGATCCAATACATTCCCTACATAAACTGATTCTTTATAATATCAAATAACATGAGAAATATTATTTATTGAGAGATTTTTTAAACCATTATTACTCATCTTGAACAATGAAATATTTTATATTATTAAATTCAAATTAAACTTTTAATTTCATTAGGTTAAAATTAATTTAACTCCTTAATGATGAAGGTATTCCCTAAAGAATATATATATATATATATATATATATGTGATTTTATTTTGGCTATATTGTATGTTGTGATATTGGAGTATCATAAGTTAATATATATGATATCATTCAATCCACAATAGTCATATTGTTTAATTTGGATATATTATAAGTAAATAAAAATCATAGTGTATGATTCATTTAACACACTATAATTAATAAGGTAATCAGTCCTTAAATGCATACTGTTCAGGTATCTTTCACATAAGCTATCATTGTTGTTAAAATTTTAATAAGATAAAAAATATGGGATACTTAATTTTGTTATAGGTTATAAATTCTGATTAAATGAATAATTTCACTTGAACATTATATAGAATTAAATTCAATACTATGGAAGGATCTAGAGTTCCCCGATACCCATAAATGGAGGCAATGACCAAGAGATGGTGGGTGTTCAATATTTATCTTATGACAACCAATTCTATATATTACACTCATCCTTCTGATTTATTAACTCCTAAGAGATATTAGAATATCTTTTCTGTGAGGTGAATTCCACCCAATAGTTGGGTGATTTATTCAATCCATGGATACATCCTAGAGTAATTATTTTTATGGTTTCTTCTTAGGGATCTTTATTAAGAATTTGTTTAAGATAGTCAAAGTAGTTTCCATCATTGGTGCAAGGTTTACAATATTCTTCATTTTATATTTATAAATGGATTCAATTTCATGCATGGTTGATCTTAAGATTTTAAGTTTCTATATTATTCTTATTTATTGAACAAATATTTTCAACCCTTGGAAACCATTAGTGTTATCATAGAATTATGATATTTTTTGACTATCAAAATCATGTTAGTAAATGATAAAAATATAATATCATATAGTTTTCATGTTAGATATTGTGAGATATGATTGGTTTTTTTTGTGAATTATATAAGATACGTTATGTAATAAGTTCTGATAGGTTCATGAAATATGATATAAGATATTATAGAAAAGGAATCAGTTCAAATAAATTGATTTTACATATATTGTTGTCTGTGAAATATGATATAATATAGGGTGATAACACTATTTCATATGAAGAAAATATTATATTTTCATTATAGAATATAACCGAATGAAGGTTGATGTAGACATCATATAATTATGATATAGAATCTAATATTTTCACTTGGTTAATGTTATTTATACTAGACACTGAAGGGTTATTCAAATGAAATCTATGTTGTATACTATGTTTGCAAGCATGTGTCAGGTTCTTCTAACCTTATCCACCTAATGCTAGTTTTTATTAAATGAGCTATATTATCATTAATAAATTACTATTGATAGTTCATGGATCTATGTGAAATTAGTGTTGAACTATTTCATGACTTATGAACTAATTATATAATAGAAATAGATTTAACCGGAATTTTTTATTTTTCAATTTTTCAATTATGAATCGAGTTGTATAATTTAAAACATGTTTATAAATTTTTTTAAAGGTATTTTTGTATATGTATGTAACTTATAAATTATTTATAAATTAATTAATAATAAAATTCTTATAATTTATGAATTAAACATTTGTGAAATATTTTCTAAATAACCATAATATGAAATGTTAATATTAAAAATTATTTTGAAATTTATATGTCATGTCTCATGATTTGGATATATTTTTATTATTTATAAATTATATGTTTAATTCATAAAATTTTTATAAATTATAAAATACCTCTAAATATAGATGTTTTTATATATTAAATTATGAATTGTTCATAATTATTAATTTGAATTGTTAAAATTAATAATCCTTATATAAGAAAGTACTTAAACCATTTTAAAAGCTGTTTTAATAATTGATATGATCCATATTTAAATAATATTAAATTTGTGACATTTAGATTATATAAATGTTTTACATAATAGAATCATAATATAAAATATTTTTATTTCATTTAATATTCTATATTTAAGTTGAATTAATTATAAAAAGATAATATGAAGAAGTTAATAATAGATATAAATATAGTTTGTTTATATTTATCAAATAAAATATTATCCATAATGCATGACTAACTTATAAAATGTTTATAATTTCCTTATTTGTGAATTATTCATAAATCTTTTATGTCATGTCTAAATTTTTGAATTATTTATTTAGTTTAGTCTATGTTATATTCATGAGTATAGTTTTTATATTATAAATTTTTGAATGTTTTATTTTATAGCATTAACCTACTTCTATAAATTTTTATACATGAATATAATGAGTTTTACAAAATGTATGATAATTAATTTAGTTTTATTTTACCTTGATTTTGGATTTTTGTAAGTTATAAGCTTGAATTTAAAGGAATATTATATTTTAAATATCATGAGAGTTAGATTCATGATGGAATTTTGTTTTACATTACGTAACATTTCCTTGGGTTGAGGGACTTTGGGTCAGACTTCTCATTGGCCAAAGGTTTATGCATTATCATGAAAAGTGGGGGTTGAATATCCTTCACTCCAAGATTTATATTATATATATTTTTTATTTAATATGATTATAATACTTTAAATAAAAAAAATTTATAAACATTATTCATGAAATTCATTTATATATGTATAAATTTAGTTGGATTTTAATTTGAGAGAGTAAAAAACAATGAGTTGTGTAAATAATTAAAAATCAATATAGTTTGAACATATTTATATATTATAAGGAATGATATTCTAATATAAATCCATATAAACATGAATGCATGTAAATTTAACATTTGAGATAATATTTAGAGTTTAAATCCCGTTGAAAAATACTACGTGTTAGATTCCTTCCTATAAAAACTCTTTTCAAGACCTCAATCATCAAACTTGGTAGGTTCATGATAAAGTAGGGAACTCCTGGATTATTTTGGTAATAAAATAATTTGCTAATGTGACCCTTAGAGTTATATTAATCGTTTTTAATATTTTATTTTAATTACCCATAGATGGAAACCCTAATAATTATGATTCTAAAGGAATAGTGTTAAATTTATCCAAATATTGAATCGACCATAGAGTTTTCTACTCAATCATTCAAGAGAAATATTTGATATGAATGTTCTTATCAAAATATCAAGAGTGATGAGATATATAAAAGGCGTAGATATAGCTTATGGAAATATGGATCATAACCCACTAATGAATATGATGAAATTTAAAATGGGTCATCATTTTAGTGGGATGACATTTAATAAATGTCTTAACTAAATGAATGGAGAACATGATTCTCATTTGAAAAAAATCAATTATATATGTAAATGTAATCATAATTTTCTAACTTGACTTTGAGATCAATATAATAAAAACAAAGAATCATAATTTAAGAAACCTCATAGAATGATACAAAGACTTAATAACTTTTCTTAAAGAAGAAAAATTCTATATACTTGAGAAATAACATCATGATTAACTAACTATTGATTTTTTTAAATGGTTGAATCTATATGGATATGAAATGTATAAAATTATTTGAAGTTCCAATAGAATTATATAAAAAATAACCTATGAAAATTGTGTCTCCACTCATTTAATCAATGTGGTTAAGTATGCTAATGATTTTTAGAGACCGGAGGTTTCAGAAAATGCTTGTTCAAGTTATAAGATTAATTTATTAATAATAATTATAAATGTTATGAAAATTTGAATGAGGTCAAGAAATAGTAACCTGATTTTATATAATTTTTTAAGATAAATAAAGTTAACAATCTGATGTCTAGGTTATGGTGTCATATTTCAATTAAAAGTTGTTAAAAGTTAAAATCTAAATAAGAAAATTTATTTGAAAATACTAACAATGCTTTGTACATTAGCTATGAAATTTCATTTAAACCTAAAGGTAGCATCTGGAAGGAAGTACATTGTTTCCATATGGTGAATTTTCTCTAAATAACTAAAGGATTTTGGAACTCCATGGAGTTTCCAGGTCATGAATTCATATTACAAAAATAAATTATTTAATTTTGATGGTGTTTCATAAAAAGGTATATTTTAAAAAATATATAAAAGTGTTAAAAATAATGGACTTAATTAATAGAGATTATTGTTTATATTCAAATTATAAAGCAAATGGTTACTAAATCATGAAGTTAAATAAAATGGAATATAACAATCCATGATGTATCAGAATAAATTATTTGTATATACATCTTTTTTATATTATATAATAAGATAATTTATTTAAAAAAACTTTTTTGGGTTTCTTAGATAAATCTCCACTTCTGAGGGTTTAGTGGGAACTATTGAAATGATATTTTTTAAGGTTCCATAACATTGGAACTGAGGTGTGAAGATATATTTTTGATGGCTCAAAAAAAAATAATGAATACCAAAAAATCAAAATGGGCCTCGTCCTAGGAAACTGACCAAGGGATATGGAAAACATAAACATACATAACATATAGTGATTCCCATTTTACTAGAAAATTTCACTACCTACCACCAAGAAATTTACTGCTTCTTGCTGATGATAAATCAACTAAGAACCACCTGAAGTTATAAACATAAAAAAATACACCTAAAAAATATGTTATGCCAAAAAACATATAAAAATATCACCACTATTACAAAATTTAACAATTCAAAAAAACCCTAGGGAAAATTGCGTAGAGTCACCACTAAGAAGAGCTAATACTGCCAGAACCAACACCAAGAGTTCACTAACCTTAACTTAAAATATATGATTCCCACTAACGAGGTAAAAAATATCATTTCACTTTGAAATATATTTCATATGAGACCCCAAGAGATCCACCAACTATCCCTTTACTATATTAGAAAAGGGTAGTATCCACCAATTTGTTCTAAGATCAAAATTGATAGAGACAATGGAGGATATCCATTAATGGATGACCAAAGAATGATCGTTATTTCCCTAGGTAAACAATTAACATGGAAAGAACATTGAATATAAAAAAATAATAATAACCTTAAAGACCCACTCAGATACAAAACCAACCTAGGTGAGTAGAATAATGAAAGACACAATACCTATAGCAAATATTCATAACATGGATAAAGGGAGGATACTAGATTTTATACCCCCCAAAAGGGGAATGAACCTCTATAACATAGAGGAAACTGGAAAACCTTGATATGGTAGTGTAATAACACCATTGATGATAAGAGATAGTGTGAACCCTAGTAGTTCCCCTTATTAAAAAATATGCAACATCATGAAAATGAAACTATAACAATGGTACCTTAGTAATAAATGATTTCAAGAGGACATGGAAAACCAAAAACATATAAAAAATAGAAGAATAATATCCCCACAAACCTACAACATCTCACATATTTCAATTAATGTGATCACATAGATTTTATTATTAAGGATACTGGGATGGTAGGGGGTGAGAGATAGAATATCTATAAATATCCATGAGGATATAAAGATATCCCATTTGGGAGGTCCTCAGTAGATGAGATCTCCATTCCAAGAGGGTGATGGATGTGAATGGAAACACTTAATAATTTGGGTTTCTCTAATTAAAATAATTTAATTATAAAGAAGAGTTACTTTTAATAATGGAGATTTTAACACCCATTTATCTTAAAAATAAAACAATATTCAATATTATATCCAACACAGAACATCAAGATGAAACGAACCAGACATATTATTATTTAAATATGACCACTATAACCTAGAAATTAAATTAAAGGGTGTGAATAAGATTAACTTATTTATAAAATACATACTATTTCCATACTCAACATAGATGTATTGATAAATTCTTAGTAAATAATCAATCCATTTTTGAGTAAAGTCATTTTATTCTTCTAAAAATATATTTTTATTTATTTTTCTGATAAAATATTATAAAAAATTTATAAAAAATTTATTTAATTTTATTTTATTAAAATTATATCAATTTTGAAATCAGAATATGAAAATTATATTATGGTGAAATTTTTTAATTTCTCTAAAAGGGTTGATTTTTAAATGAATGGTGATAAGTAATGATTATTATTTAAAACTGTATTTTCTTTTAAAGTATTTAAAAATTTAAAATTCTATTTTGGAATAGTTTTAAAATTTCATTAATTTTTTATTAATAATAATCCAATTAAAGTCTTTGGAATGAATTATTTATTAGAATTTGGTATAAAAACATTTTTATAATTAAAAATTTATTTTTCTGAAAACTATTTTTCTCTATGTTTGAGTTTTAATCATAAATTACTTTATACATATTCTAGATATTAAATTAGGTAAAATAAATTTCATACTTTTAACCAATAGGTTCATTTTTATTGTAAATATATCCCTTTTATTTTAGGTCATTATGAAATGAAATCTTAGTAAATTCTTATCATCATGGTAATGGTAAATCAGTTAATTAAGGTTAAAAATAATTTGATATGGACAAAAAATGGAACTAAAACTTGAATTTTCTCTATTTTATGAGCGGAGTTTTTCCATATCCATCCATGTTTTTCAAATATGGAAACTTGGGTCTATATTTATTTGATACTGACCTTTATATTATTTTATATAAAGAAAAGTAAAAAATGTCAGTATCTTTGTTTTATTATCTATAAATTTTTGACATTGGCATAAACAAAAGTTATTTTTTTATAAATTTTTATTTTAAATAAAAATTATTTTTTTCATTTTAATTTATTTAATTTTATTAGTGATGAAATTTTTACATTAAATTCTTACGCAATTTTGATATATTATTTATATAATTATTAGAAAAATTAAATAAATGATATTAAAAATGATAAACATAATAAAATATGAAAGATTTATTTTATTCCATGATTTATTTAGATGAAAATAACATATTATAGAGTTATTAAGTGATTATATTTTAATTCCCTTATTTCTATGTAGTTTTCAAATTCAAATTAAATAAATATTCCGAAAAATGACACTCATATTATTTTATCATAAATAATATTTTATTAAATGATTTTAAATTTATAAAAAAAAATATAATTATCCTTGTGATTTTTATATGATTAAAATATCAACTATGGTATATTTATTTACCAATTATCCTTTTATAGTAACAATATATAAATGTAATGCGTAAAAACATTTTTTGCGCGGTAATTGTCAAAATGGGTATATGCAAGTTGAAAAATAGAGATAAGGTTAAAAACCTAATGAAAACATATACAAATTCTAATTTATTATATTATATAGATCCATAATTATCCAATATTATAATTATATCAGTTTGGTGATTTTTGTTTTGAAAATTAATTTCTAATGATTTAATATTTTAAGAAATTTCAAGAGTGCCCCTCCCCTCTCTTATAAAAGAGTACCTGCCATATTCTGTTATTCATACATAAAATCTTTTGAGTTCAAAAAATTTATAATGAAATATATTTATAACATACCTAAACACAATATATAGGCCATACATTTGTAATAATACCAACTTTAGAGGGTTTACAGTGTAATGAAAATGATGTTTTCTGAAGAAGGGGTATAACCATTAACTAAATGTTTTAGTTTTATTTCTTATTCCACCGACTTAAATTATTATTCATCTAGGATGATATAATAACACTGTTATATCCATTATACTTACATATTATTATTCTAATTCAATAACCAACATCCAAGTCACCTTTTATCAAATAGGAATGAAAAAAATCATATATGTGTACGACTGACTACCGACTCATGAAGCGATGTAATTTATTTTTCATCATCACCTCTCAAAAAGGTTTATAATGATAGATTTAGTAAATATATATGTAATTTATTGTATTATTGTGATTATATAATGGTGAATTTTTTCATTGTTCTCTAATTCCATCCACCATAAATGGAAACAAGGTTCATAGATAAGTATGACCTATCGTCTCTATCAACAATGTAATCAATTTTTATCTATACCTTTTAAGGATTAATATATATACATATAATTTATATATAAGATATTAACATCATGGTTAAAATTTTTAATATGATGGTACCAAGATTAATGTATAAAATATCAACACTGTCAAGCTAAAACTTGCATAAAAAAGGAAGCAGTTATCCCTCATAATAATGATTTTAATAATGGATTATTAATAACTTGATGGTATCATTTTATGAAAAATAACACATGTTAAGGATATATATGATTATGTTTTTGGAATAAATTTATAATAAATCTATATTTATTATTGACTAGTTTCTAACACTTAAAAAAATGCAATACTTAATGTAAGAGATCTCTTTGAACCACCCTTTATCTTTGTGTAAAAAACATTCTCTCCAGAAATCCGATTATCACTCTCTTTGATGTTATTAAATGATTATAAATTCGATATATTTTTCTCTTAAATATTTACCTATCTCATTATCACTTATTTTTATGTGTTAATATGTTCCTTACGTTCATTTCTCAAATTTCTTTATAATGAATTCTCTTGGGTCATGATACGAGGCAAGATTTTACAACCCCTTTCTTTTTATGGTTAATTCATATGATTTTGATTTATGATTGATTTCCTTTTGTGGAACACATATTAATGAACATGTTATAATTAGTATTACAAGATATATCACCAATTTATTTGTGAATTTTTTTTCTCATGAGATGTTATGTATGGGATTAAGAAGTAATCCTAATCTAATATAGGACTTTTTCTACCACATAATGTTGTCTTGGAAGTTATCCTTAACTAGTAATTATATAATTTTTTATGTTGCATCCAGATTCCTTATTATTCCATGATCATATGGCTCCATGTTATTTATATTATTCACCAATGTAATTACACATGATAATTCTCTTTTATGATATAATGTTATACCTTTGGCTCAAACATTATTCTTTCTTATCATGTGTATTCCCTTACTGATCATTTGATCTCACCCTTAATTATTTTTTCCTTTCCCCAAGATATAAAATTATGCTTTATTTATGACGATTCGATGAAGGGTAATAGTTATGGAGAAATACATAAGAGATGATGTTCTTTTTTTATGAACTAGTTTTTTGTATAAAAGTTTCAGAATACACTAAACCTTTATAGTTATTTTGCAGATCATAATGATTTGTAATGAATATTTATCTAATAAGATGTAATATATTTGTATAAAAATTATAGGTCAATATAGATTGTCTAATAGTAGGTTTTACTATTAATTGTTTATTATGTTTAAAAAACATTTGTAAAAACCCCAAGAGAAAATCTTAAGTATTGGATAATATCGTGATTTTTTGTAAGATATATATTATGCGGTTTTCCAAGAAAAAAAATCTATCTGGACTATAAAAGTAGATGTGGTATCGACATGGATATATCTAGGGTTTATAAACTCAAAGATATTTGGTCAAGTATATCTAATCCATCATTATTGTTCATGGTGAGTGTGCCCTTAATATGTACCATGTTTGACGCACCTAGGGGACATTAATTGGTTAATTCAGATTTTCTTTTTAAACTATCATAAAGGATTTTAAAAGAAGGTGATCATGAAAGACATAGATTAGAATTAAGGTGTACTAGATTGAAAATATGGTGTCATTATTTAAAAATCCTATAAATGATTTTTCATTATTAGGATTACTATTTTTGACACCGTGATTTTTGGTTTTATTCAATGGCTTGAACTAGGAGGAATCATGTTAACACTAAATGTGATGAAAAATGTAGTGATTCTAAGAAACCAAATAAAATGATGATTAATGTGAAAGATATTATGATTATTTCTATTTTTTATGATATATGAATAAAAAAATGTACCTTATCCAACTCCTAGACACACCATTGACGATAAGGATGGAGTTTTCTATGAGTTAATGTGGTGGAGACCATAGAGTAAAGAAAGATCAATTTCCTTCATGTTAGAAATGTGGAAAGATAAACAAAATATAATTCATAAATGGAATATGAATATTATTTATGTTTGAAAAATAATGGAATAGATAAATGAATTTCCATTAAAAAATAAGGAGTTAAATGGAGAGAAATAAATTTCAACCTAGAAATCCACTTATTTGTTCATTGTCTTACATGTGTGTAAATTGGGAATTATATGAAAAAATTATATCCTTTAAAGGTTAACTCCATGTCTATGAAAATACATATGTTATTCTAATCTCTATTATTAAAGTATTTATGTGTTTATGTATTTTGATTTTATAATTATGTTGTAGAATTTTTATATAAATTATATTCTAGATTTAAGAATCATGAAACATATATGGATTATTCTGTGGTAGTTTTTATTTAATAAATTGAAAACACTTATTGTAAGGAACTAATAATCATGAATAGTGATTTAGTGGTAAGGTGATACTTTTTATATTCGATTAAGATAATATTGACATTGATGTAGTAAAATTGATAGCATTGGTGACCTTGAAATTGATTAGTAATTTAATAAAAAAACCGATCTATGTCATATTTGATAAATTTTAATTCATTTTTAGATTTATGAAATATATTTAATTTTCTGTGATTTTATTTGTGGAATAAGGATTTTGTTATGACATGTTTCCATGTGGGGTTAACAAAATATTTATGGATACCATCATGATTTAATATGTTTAAGGTTTATCATAACTTAAATATCTTAGATACCTCTTATTAATTTTTTTGTAATGGAATTTTGAGGTGATTAATGATATTTTAGGATATGTTTTATTGAGTTAAGTTATATGTAACCCTTCGGTTTAACATGATGTATTATTTTAGAAGAATTTTATTACACTTTTGGGGTCTATGAAAAATATTCTGAGATCACCGTTGAAGTGAAAACATTATTTAATGTTGATGTTATTGAGGTGATTTGGGAGGTATGGTTATCTATTTTTTGAATGATCTATGTTGAAACTTTTGTGTTATTGTAAAAATTCTAGAGTAAAATATATTACTTCTTCGCATGATGGCATATAAATTTGGGAAATTATTTTACCTTATGATAACCATTTTAGGGTTGCTTATTTTTTAAATATAGGAGGGATATCTTAAAATCCTTTTTGGATTATGTGATTCTCTAGAAGTTAGTTTTAGTGATTATAGAATTAAAAATTCATCTTTAATACACATCATATGGAGAAAAATTTGAGATTGTGGTGGAAATTGATTAATGAGTGAAATTATACTAACAAGGTATGTATATTTCCTTATTTTTTTAGTATAGAAGGTAATGGAATTCCTTAATTATAGGAAAAGATATTAAAATGATAATTTTACTCTATCACATTGATTTATGATGAATGGATGGTCTTTTACACACCTCTTTAGTTTATATTTTTTTGTCATTAACTTTATCCTAATCATTCACTTTATTATTGTCAGTGATCTCTATAACTCTCTATTATTATTTGGAAAAAAAAATTCTTCCATGTATATATTTTAACATTCCTCTAATTTTTTCATTTTCAAAAAACAATATGTGTTATTCTAGATAACCTTTGTACTCCCCTTTCTCACTTTTAAATTGGCTTTTTTATTACCCCTTTTTAAGATGTCGAATTTCAAAAAAAGTGTATTAAAATTTAAAACCCTTGATGAAAAATATTAGGATCAAATTACAAGGATGATATTTATTAAATGGGATGAGATTGTAACACCATGATATTTTAAAAAGAAAACTATGTTTTATAGACTATACGATACATTACACTAAGCCTAAATAAACCATAGAATATTATTATTTAAATATGGCCATTATAACCTAGATGTTAAATTGGTTGGATTTAATAGGATTAAAAAACTTATGAAATATACAAAGATTACCTTCTCAATATATATCTATTGATAAATTCCTAGTATATAATCACTCAACTTTTATTAAAGTCATTTTATTCAAAAAAAAATGTTTTCTTCAAAATATGGAATTTATTTCATTTTTTGAGAAAATATTATAATTTATTTTTTGAAAAATATATAAATTTTATTTGATAAGAATTATATAATTTTTTAAATTATCATATTAAAATTAGCGTATGGTAAAAATTGTATATTTTTTTGAAGAGTTTGTTTTTTCAATGAATAGTAAAAAAGTACTTATTTTTATTGAAAACTATATTTTCATTTAATTTACTTAAAAATTGAAATTATATTTTTCATTTGTTTTAAAATTTAATTTATTCATTTTGGTTAAACATAATCAAGTTATAATAATTTTAATTTAACTCTGGACAAATTGATACCTACAACACTGTTCACAGTAGTTTAATCTCTTCTTACACCTTACTGACTTCTCATAAAGAAGTGGATGCTATGGATGCTCCTAGTTCCTTATCATCTACATCTGGGATCACCTATTTTTCAATATTTGTGCCTAATTCTGGTAACAAGAATTATTCTTCATCCATGTTGGTTTCACGTTGTGAAGAAAAAACTCACATTACTAATGAGAAGGACCGAATTTCTAATGACAGTGTGTTCCCTAACACTCAGGGAAAAGACAAACTCAATGTCTCGAACATTGATGATCTCATTAAAGGTATTAAAATCTCCAAAATTCCTAAAAGGAAAGTATGGAGACCCTCTAAATGTAGAAAAATGAAAGAGACTGGAACAAAAAAGGGGGTTCTAACCCTGGCATTATGTTTAAATGACGATCTTGTACTAGAATTGTCAGGGATTGGCCAATCAGAATACCATGAGATCTCTCAAATCCTTTATTTTTCAGCACAGAACTCTCTTTATTTTTATCTCTAAACCCAAAAGGATATTTTCTCCCAAAATTGCTAATTATGAATTTCTAGGATTCCATCTTATCGATTATAATATATTCATCTCTAAAGATAAAAATGTCTATTTTCTGGCCCATTCATCTTTAACAGATATGTCTTTGGTTGATAATTGTGGAGATCATGTAACATTCTCCTCCCAGCATTTTGGTCTTCAACATTATTTCTTCTTTTTTATGCTAATAACAAATATCAGTATCGAAGGAGATTATTAATGGATATTGATGTTTTTAGCTCTGTCATCTCTGATCCATGGATTATTCTGGGGTATTATTACTCTATTATTCATTCGGATGAGAATATGGACACCATGTTTAATGCTATCTCCTCTAGGGAGTTCAAGTATTGTATTGATTCTAATTATTTGCATGAGATTAATATGGTTCGGGCTAAATTCGCATGGTATAGGAGATTTTTAAATAAATTTGTTGCTAGCTGGATTGACAGAGATTTTAATAATGAATATTCTCTTGATCATTGGGACTCCATTTCCTGCATAACACTTCCTAGAAAAAATTCTGATCAACATCCAATTCTGGTGAATCTGATTAGTAAAGAATCCAGACCTCCTTTTCCCTTTCGTTTCAATAATGCTTGGATCAACCATCCTGATTGTTCTTCTATTGTTGAAAATTCATGGAATTATTTCAATTTAGGTCATGATGTTGTTTCTTATATAACCAAACACAAAACTCTTAAAAGAACGTTGAGATTATGGAGCAAAGAAAATTTTAGCTCTATTGATCAAGATATTTTATCCCTTGAAGATTCTCTTCTACATTTGTAGGTTCATAATATAATGAATAATTTCTCTAATGGACATAAGGAGGATTTTGAGATTGTTTTAAATTTCAATGGTCTCTTGAACATGAAAGATACTTTACAAAGAGATATTTTTAAGGTCAAATGGAAAAGGGATGGGGATAGGAACACCAAATTCTTCAATTCCTTACAATTAATTTGTAAGGTCTCTAAACCTCTATCCATGATTAAGAATGGTGATCATATCATTGACAATGATATAGATCTCTGAGAACATGTCATATCTTATTTTAAAGATCTCTTCAATGGTTTTTCTTCACTTAATGAGCCTGTGGAGTGCATCATTCCTAAATTGGTCAGCAATCTAGATAAATTCAATCTTAACTCTTTTCCTTTGAGCATTGAAATTAATGAGCCTATTTTTTGCCTCAAATTTGAAAGCTCTATAGGTCTGGATGGTTTTGGTAATTTCTTCTTCCAAACATATTGTGACATAATCCAAAATGATGTTTGTAAACTTGTTAATCATTTCTTTAAGGGTGGTAATCTTAATAATTGCATCAATTCATAGTTTCTTGCTCTTATCCCAAACGTGGATAATGTTTATCAACTTCATTTGTTCAGACCATTTGCCTTAGTAAACACCATATAGAAAATTATTTGCAAAATCTTGTCCTTGAGGCTCACGAAAGATTCCAGTAAAATTGTTTCTCCTAATTAGTTTGGTTTTATCAAGGGAAGGTCTATTCAAGACAGCCTTATTAATACCTCTGAATGTGTGAATTTCCTTAGGAAATCTAGTAGAGTTGGAAATATTTCTCTTAATATTGATGTCAGAAAGGCTATTGATACTATGAATTAGGGCTTCATTTGAAAATTTCTTCTTATGTTTGGGTTTGATGGTAGTTTTATTACTTGGATCAAGAACATTTTATGCTCTACTCATATCTCAATTCTTATCAATGGATCCCCTCGTGGTTTTTCTGATTGTTCTAGGGGGTTAGACAAGGCGACCCTCTTTCTGCGATTATTTTCTCAATTGCAGAAGATTATTTAAGAAGGTTCTTCTCCATCATGGCTGGAAATGGTAGGATGAAGCCTATTAATGCTGGTAGAGGTATTGTTTCTCCCACCCACCTTTTTTATGTAGATGACATTATCATTTTCTCTTTGGGGGATAAGGGAAATATCAAGAACATCAAAAAGGAACTTTTTCATTATGCTTCTATCTTTGGTAAAGATATTAGCTAGGTGAAATCCTTTGTCTATTTTGGTAAGAACATCACTGAACAAAGGAAACATTACATTGTTAAGGAGCTGAACAGTAAGGAGGTGGTACTCCCCTTTAATTATTTGGGGGTTCCCTTGTTTTGGGGAAAGTCGAAAGCTAGATATTTTATAAAGATTATTATAAAAGTCAGACAACATCTCTATACATGTAAAAGAAAATATCTCTTCATGGTTGTTTATGTTTGTTTGCTTAAATCTATTATTATCCTTAAATTTTTGTACTCTTATATGGATTTTAAATTTCATATTTCTCTCATATGAAGTATCAATTCCTCTCTTTGTAATTTTATTTGGAGTGGAAGCATCTTCAAAAGAAAGCTGGCTACAGTTCCTTGGTCTGAATGCTGCAAACCTTATGATGTTGGGGGTTTGGGTATTAAACATCTTGTTCTATTTAATGACTCTTTGAAAGCTTCCTTAATTTGGAGATTTTTTAATAGATATTATGAGGCCTTAAACTTTATTCATAGAAAATTATTGAATAGGTTAAAGATTGGTTCTTTTAATCATCTTGACTCCTCTGTTTGTCTAGCTTTCATGTAAATCATCTCTTCAAATGATTCTCAATCCACATTGTTAGTTTCAGAAAATTCTTCCCTTAATTTTTGGAAAATCAAATGGATGGATAATCCCCTGGCAGACCATGTGATGGATGACAATAACATAGATTTGGACATTACTATTAAGGATAAACTTGGGAACTAGGATGGTCTTCCGAGCCACATTGTCAACATTGTTAATAATCATTATTTCTCTTATTGGAATGATTTTTTGGCGTGGGAGCCTGCAATTAATGGTATTCTCTCTTAAATTGTTTATTAGGAGTTCTATTTGAATTTTAGCTTGGAAACAAATTGGATGGGTAATTTTCATAAAAACTTCATCAGACCATCTCGCTCCAATTTGGTTTGGAGAATTTCTCATCGAAAGATACCAACGGATTATTATCCTCAGCATTGTCTTATCTCTTTATGTTCTTCTTGTGTTCTTTTTCATCAACATAGAGAGGTTTCTGATCATTTGTTTCTTTGCTGTGTTACTACTGCCTCAAGGAGGAAGGCTCTAACATACATATTTGAAGTCTCAATTCCTATGATGGCATCCATCATGGAGTTTATTCGAAGATGGATGTCTCTTTATCTTTCTTCACTATTATTGGACTCATTTTAGGTTGTTGCTTCTGAGTTTTTGCGTTATATATTATCTTCTAGGAATAATTTTATTCATGGGAATTAGTCTTTCTCGGTAACTACTACTCTCTCAAACATCCTTACAATGATGTGTGCGGTAAGCTTACCTAAGAAACATTTTTGTGCCAATTCTATTCATGATTTTTTTGTTCTTGCCCGAATTTGAATCAAAGGAATTTTTAGACCTCCATATGGTATTTTTTATGTTTTAAGGCAAAAACCACTTTTTGGTTGGATGCAACTAAATTCGGACAGTGCATCGAAGGGAAATCCAGGACCTTCTGGGTATGGCTCCATTTTTAGGGATCATCATGGTCAGGTGATTGGCTATTTCTATAGCTCCTATGGTATTGCTTCTTCAATTTAATCTGTGATGCTAGGAATTATTGTTGTGGTGGAGTATTCAAAACATTGTGGATGGAATTATCTTTGGATGGAAAGTGACTCGACTGTTATTTTCTCTGCCATTAGAGAAGGATCATGTCAGCTATCTTGGAAACTTTATAATCCTTTGTTGAACTTCTTTGACTCCCTTAAATCTATGAATCACATTATTACTCATGTCTACTGGGAAGATAATTCTGTTACAGATGGTTTTGCAAACAATGGAATTAACAGTGTTGACTTCATCTGGTATGATAATCTCCTAGATGCTTTTTCCCCTTTTGAAATAGGATTTGGATAGATCTCATTTTTTGATCATGTAAGTTGGATTTTTTATTTTATTAAGGGGCCTTTCTTTTCTTGGATGAGTCTCATATCCTTTTTAAAAACAATATTTTTAATTAATTCTATACTATAATTTGGTAAAAACAAATTTTTATACTTGAAAATAAATTTTTATAAAAAATTATTTTTTGTTGCATTTTGTGTTGTAATCATAAATTAATTTCCACCACATTCAGAAATTCAAAATTTAAAATTGGATATATATTTTTAATAAAAAGTTATAAACATTTTAAATAGAACCCATTAATTTTTGGTCAATAATAAAACTATCCTTAGTATATTTTTTGTCCCCATGATATTTGTAAATCAGGTAATTAAGGTCAAAAACCAATTTGATAAGAAAATAAATGAATTTATAACCCATATTTACCATAGTTTATGAGTTTTTTTATCCATTTCCATCCTATTTTTTAAAATATTGAAATTTGGTGCCATATTGCTTTGATTTTGACCATTATATTATTATTTGTAAAGAAAAATAAAAAATTTCATTCTATTTTTTTTATTATCACTATATAGTGGACATAGAGATAAAAAATGTTATGTTTAGTAATAAACAATTATGTGGAATAATTTTTTTGATAATGGTAATTTATTTCATATTTCTAGTGATGAAATTATTAACTTAAATGCTTACACAACACCGATATAGTATTTATTTAATTAATAGAAAAATTAAATAAATTATTTTGTAAATATTAAAAGTAATATTGTTTTAATGAAATATTATATTGAATAAATTATTTAGATTATAAATATGTTATTTGAGATTTTTTAATGTTTTAAATTATAATTGCATTATTTCAAAGTTATTTTAAAGTAAAATTTAATAAATGTTTCCATAAATGACTTTAATATTATTTTATAATGAAAAATATATTATTAAATAATTTATAATTCCAAAACATCCTATATTTATCCAAATGCTTCTTATATGTATAGTAATATCAACTATGGTCGATTTATGGACTAATGGGCATTTTATAGTAACTATATAAAACCCTAAATAATAAAAAACATTTTTATAATGGTAACGCGAGTCAAAATAATATAAGGTTAAAATAAAAATCTAATCTTGTCCAAATATTATTGTATGATAGGATTTTGACCAATAATCGTCCTATATCCTAATTATATTTGTTTGGAGCATTTTTTATTTAAAAATTTAATTATATTAAATTAATATTTTATGAAATTCCATGACTGGACCTCCCCTCTCTTTTAGAAGGGAACCTCCTACACTCTTTTATTCACACATAAAAAGACATTTAGTTCCTCAAATACCTTCCCAAATATCTTCCTAAGAATAGGTATTATCATTAACCTAATGTTTCTGTTTTATTTATTCTTCCAACTCATTAAAATATTACTCATCTATTTTAATATAATAACATAAGTATCTATTATATAATTATATGTTATTCTATTAATGGAATAACAAACATCCAAAACCTCTTCCATGAAATTGGAAACAAAACCATTTTTTGTGTGAACAACATAATACCTCTTCATGAACTGATGTAATTTATTTTACATAATTTCCTCTCACAGATGTTTACAATGATGGATTTAGTAAATAAATATATTATTTATGATATTGTTGTATTTATAGAAATTTTAATTGTTATTTACCTTTCTTTCATTCCACCTATCAAAAATGGAAACAACGTTCATGCGTTCATATGACCAACCATCTCCATAAACAATATAATTCATTTTTATCTCTAAATTTTATGGATGAATGTATATATAATGAATATATATGATATTAATATCATTTTTTAATATTATATTTATTATTAAACCCTGATCAATGTATAAATACTGAGACCTTCTAACAAATAAATTCATAAAAAGGAATTTCTTATCACCGTGAACAATGATTTTAATAAAATATTGTTAAAAAATATGTAGTAAGATGTCATAAAAAACAATATATGTTAATGATATATATTATTATGTTTTTGGAATACATTTATAATAAATATATATCCATTATACATTTGTTTTTAACACATACAAAGAAACACAATACTTAACGTAAGGGGTATCTTCAAAGCCCCACTTATCATTGGGATATGAACTTTCTCAATCTAAATCACTTTCTACCTATATTTGATGTTATGAAATGATTATAAATTTTTTATATATGTATATTAAGTATATAATTTTCACATTTTACCTTCTTTTTTTATGTTAATTAATTACATAATTTTATTGATCTAATTCCTTCTTAATGGATTCGTCTCGCTAATGATATGAGGAAAAATAGTGCCAACCATTTCTTTCAATGGGTATTTCCTATGATTAGTATTAATTTTTTGGGGCACATAATCATGAAAATTTTATTATTGGAGTTACTAGAAATATATTCAATTCATTGGGTAACATTTTTGTCCCATGATAGATTATTCATGGGATTAGGGAGGAAACCTAATCTATTATGGGTCTTTATCCGGCTTGTAATATCATCATGGTTGGTAGCCTTAACTTATGCATTTTTAATGTTTTGTATTTCTATCACATTTTTTAGGTTTCCATGATCTTATGATACCATTTCCTTTATTTTATTCTCCAATGAAATTTCTCAAGAGCCTTATCTTTAATGATATCATGTTATACCTTTGATTCACATATTATTCTTCCTTATCTTGTCTATTTCCATATGAGGATTTTTTGATCTCCCCCTTTTTCCCTTTATTCCAAAGGTTATCAAATTTAGTTTTAGTAGATAATTATTGGGATTAAAATAAATAAATTTCATTTTAGATTCACTTGGATGTATTGTGCACCTTGTCTTCCAGATATACTAGGATTTTAGATCCTTTGGCTGTATTTAATGAATATTTTTGTCAAAATTAATTTAATAATATGTATAAAATGCTTCGGTCACTATAGATATCATACACATGGTTTATTATTATTTATATTCTCTAACGTTCATATAGAAAACTTAAGGATAAATTGAGTTTTAATTCAGATAAAAAGTGAATAACCAAATATTTTTCAAAATAGGAGGGATGTGGTCCCACCACCAGTCAGTGGAATAATTTTTTAAATAATATTATATTCATGTAAATTAAATTAACACATATAATAATATATTATAAATTTTTGTAAAATATTTCCCCCAATATTATATCTACGTTATTTTCTCACACAAAATATTTAGTTTATATTAACATGATATTTTGAAAATAATATAGTTTATAAGATCCTAGTGGGAGTATGGTTAAACTTAAATATATTAAATATTTAATAAGTAATTTTTTATACTAATCAATATACATACTATATGTCACTAAATATTTCAAAAATGGTTTTGGGTATATAAATAAATAAAAGTGTAAATATTTACATTTTGCTACAACAATGAAGTGAATGTCACTCTATATCCTAAAAGTGTTTAAGATGTGTTGGTAAACATAATGTAAAGAGTTACATATTTTTAACAAATATATGTTAATGAAAATATTTTATGGAATATTTTCCATGGATGATAATGATGATGAACATAGTCATTATTCTAAATAGACAAAAAAAGCCATTAACATCATATGTTTTGATGTTATAAAGTTATAGAGTTTAAATTTATATTTCAAGGAGTTAAACATCCGGAATATGATTTTTAAGTCTCATGATTAGTCATACCATATTAATTTATATATTTTACTCACTATAATTTTAGTGTGAGGGTTTTATAGGGTAGTCACACATAGAAGTTGTAAGAATTACAAAAATTATAAGTTTAACAAAACCCCAAAAATATAAAATGTGTATGGCCTTTATGATGGTCTATGATATGGAATATTATTATATGAGTTCTTATGTGTTATTTTATTTATATTATTATAATTTTTTAGCAATATAAAATATATCATGTTATACACCAGGTAATTTACACTTTATCATTTTTTAAAACTTGTTATGTTTGTTATGCGTAGTGAAATGATAATCGACCTCTAAAAGTATGACTTTGAGTTATCCCTAACCATTATTTATCATGAAGTTTTATAGGTTTTGAATGAAAATCTAATGTTAGTATGAGAAGGATTTAATATAAATATAAGAAATATTATCATGAGGCACATATTTAGTTTTGTGTGATGGATGACCCACCATGTGTACCACTTGGAGTGTCACAGACTATGTATTTGGTAGACTAGGGGTGAATTTTTCATATTTTGATTTATCAAATTCTCAAGGTTAGTAAGATAGATAGAATAATAACCCTCATATTATAATACTACAATTATACAAGCCTTAAGGCTTAGCCAGTCATGGCGTATTTGGGTATGTTACTAATTATCTCATTTTTTAGAGATTAACAAGGATTAAAATTTTCCAATCCATTGATGCGTAAGACATATGTACCCTTGATTGAGATAGAATGATGGATTATATGACCATACCTAGATAACACATGCAATGTGATAATCTATTTTATGAGGGTAAAGTGTTGCATTGTTCTATAAAGGTGAATAAAATGTGATTTATTCATTGACAGGGTTAGTTTATACTCAGTGAATTGAGAATATATGAGTAGGTATATGATAATGAAATACTCAGTGTCCTATTTTTAATAAATTACATTGACAAAGGAATCATATGAATATTCATTCTCATATAAAATAAAACTATTATACAAGGGTATATATATAAATGTGTTTGATGGAAATAATTATAGATTCTTTTTAACATTGAGTAACAAATTTTCATTGATTGAAGATTTTCTTTTATAATACTTATGTATTCAAGAATTCATATTTAATTTCAATTATAAAAAATACCATGGGTAATATTTTATCGTTTAGTTAATGAGAATTGTGTTTTATAAAACTCAAAGAGTATCACTAAATGTATTTTAGAATTTAAAAAAATATGTTTTTATTTATTTTCACAATGTATTTTATATGATATGATACAAGGTGAAATTTAAGATAGTTTTCAAGATGTTTTTATTTTGAAATATACAAATGGAGTTTTGGATATGGTTTAACATGTTATAATATATGATACAATATTTGATAAAATGAAATAATGTTTATGTGGCTTTAGAGTATATGGAATTATTACATCTTTATTAAGGTACACCCTCTTTTTATGTTTAAGATATTTATTTTTGGGTTTTAGATGTGTTGATGGTGAACCAAAATATTTATTAATAACTTGGGATGATTAGTGCATGCATGAGTTTATCCATGTTGGGAATATACATTCATGATGTGAATGTTTTCTAAATTGAAGCCGTGATATTGGGTTTATAAAATGAAATATTTTAACGACATGAGATATTATTCATGCTATGAATTAGGATTTATTGATTATAATCCAAGGTGATTTGGTTTTTGGTGTTTCATATATTCTGAATGTTCACATAATGAACCAATGATTCATTATGTGAATCAAGTTTATTCTATAAGATTAAATTTTTTCCACCCATATATTTTATCATTTACCTCTCTTCTACTTTCCTCAAACACATAGACTTCTCAAATTGATTTTAGGTGATCTAACTTTATTCAATCTCCTTATATTAGTGTTTTAATCCTGATATGACTGGTTTTCATTAGATCAATTAGTTTGATTGAATATCTCAAGTTTCTTCTTAATCTATTGGCTTGGAAGTGGTTCTGAGCTATATTGTTGGAATTTATTGATCATGTTGTGATATCTCTCGATACTTATATATTCTCCATGAATTTATCTCTAGGTGGTTACATCTCATGTCATTTATGGTGTGACACATGTGACCTTTTAGGTATGTGTTGATCTATCTTCTCTTATAACACATTTTCTATTGTAAACATGATCTTTTTTTGTTAGGATCACTTTTTGGGCCTCCTATTATTTTTTCTGAACCTCAATTTCTTTCAGGTTTTTCATTCCATTATGGGTGTTTTGTAACACAAACCTAAGGTTATTGGTTCCATTTATAGACTAGGTTCTATGAACAATAAATGATATTGATTAATTAAATTAATTTCTAAAATAATGAGCATGATTATTCACTGATTTATTTGTATGTATAAAATGGGTTTTTGAGAAAACATGTTTTCGTAGAATTTTCATAAAAGAAGTTTTTAAATAATTATGAAATGGATTGTGAAATGAGTTTTAAAAGAACTTTTTGATAAAAACGGTCATTTGGAATTTTTTGTGAAATATTAAAGTCCCCTTTAAATTGAATTGATATATGTTTCACATGGGAGCTTTGAGAACCTTTGTGGAAGGTTTAGTATTGGGAATTGTCCATTTAAATTATAAGGTAGTTCACTTTATAGGATATCCTTAAATTTATATATCATAGTAACATTGGATTGATAAAAATTATTGACATTGTAATGGGGTTCAAATTTTAGGGTGTTCCTGCATACCTAGTTTATGAATGAATTGACCCTAGGGAATTGATTACAAAATAGTAGTTGATTTGTTATTGATGTACAAGTGATATAGATATCAAAAAATTTGTTATTTTGGGTGTGTTTACCATTGTGCTTTAGATTTAAATTGTTTGTTATTATATATAATATTCCAAATGTTGTGATAAAGGTAAATTATACTGGAAAATTGTTCTTTGGAACTACATGACGTGGTTTTTAAAGGATTTAGAAAATGGGGAATTGTTTACCATGGTTTTGATATAAAATTACGAAACTAATTATCATGCCATGATTTCTTTAAATCAAGAACATTAGGATTATTTTATAGATACTTGTTATGAAACACCTAGGTGGTATCCTATAGAGATGATTCATCTCACACATGGCATACTCGCTTAAGGGTGTGTATATCTTATTTTATTTTAATATAGAAATAGAAAGGTAGCACATTGAGGTTGTGAGGTTTATATTACTTCGGTACATGTGGCTGGTGGTGAGATAGTGGAAAATTATCGCAATTCACATGGAGTGGTATCTGTTAGTCTGGGTATCAATCTATTAGCAATTTTAGGATATTTACATTGGTTTTCATCTTTCTACCTTGGGATGTATCATAATAATTGTCTATATTTTATAATAAAATACTTCTTTTATGGGTTTATTTATATTTATATATATTACAAGTATCTTGTTTTAAGTTTGGAAAATAATTCCATATTGTTATTGATGGATGTTTGGGTTCTTGTCGCTAGCCTTTAAGGATCAAGAACACCCTTAGATTCTTACTACGGTCATGTTTGAAGCCTAGTTCTATTGTTTTTATGGCCCATGTTCTGACAATTTAGTATAATAAGATAGTTATTATTTGTCTTGGGAAGTTGGTAGACATGAGATAGGACTATCATAAATTAAGGGGTAGGCTGTAGTGAGTGCCTTGACATACCTTTCCATTACAACCCTTTAGTCACCACGGGATTATAGGATGTGTGTCTTCCTTATTTGTTTTGAACTTGATCTAAGTTTCTTCTGGTGTTATTCTGGTTTAAAATGCAATTATTTCCTTTTTTGGTCATTTATTATTCTTTTGGAATATAAAAACGTGCCTTTAAGATATCTTCTAAAGGATTTTCTAGAGGGTGCAGTGGGTTATTCTCTTCAAGGGAATCCAATTTAGGTCATAATATATTTTAGGCTATTAATCAGTAACTTCATGTTGTTGAATAGAATGTACTGCGTGTTTAGAACCAAGTTGTTGAGGTGAAACCAAGAGATGGAGGATATTGAGATTAGTCATTAATGTTCCTATACCATAGGACCCCATCCTTTAGGGGTATGAATGATCCCCAAAAGATAAAGGATTGGTTGGACTAGAACGAGAAGTTATTTGTCTTATCAGAGACACTCGAATCTATTTTGGTGAAATGAGAAATGTTGAAGATCAAGGGTCCTAGAAAGTGGTTAGGATATTATTTGTTTTAGGGAAACTATAATGTGATATTGGAGTCTTAGGGATTCAAGGACCTTTTCTTTTATCTATTTTCATTAGATTATTTGGTGGTAGAGAAGCCTTTGATGTTTATTTCCTTATAGAAGGGAGAGTGTTCAGTATCAGAGTAAACAAACTATTTTTCATAGATGGTTATTTTTCTATAAAAGTAGTGATGAATTATTTGATGAAAGATCAAAAATACCTACATATTTTCCATCCATACTTCTATTCATAGGAATTAATGATAATAATTACCACCTATGTAGATATGGTTAACATATTGAGGATGGCATAAAAGGATTTCATGTGTAATATTGGATTATCTTTCTCTTCTCTTCCTCCCAATGGAAGTTTCAATAACACAAAAGGAAAGAAGAGGAAGTGGAATAATAATAGTAATGATGGTGGAGGTCATTCTGAATAATGTTCCTATTTAACATAATTAGCTCATTCTAGTAGTGTGATCCTAAATTTCTATCAATGTGGAAAGGTAGGGAACACCCGACAGTCTTTTCCCGCACCAGTGAAGACATTTAGTTCTTATGGCCACTGAATCCATTTGTAGGGGTTATTCAAGGATTTTTACACAATGTATTATGATTGGGTATTCTCATTTACAAATGCCAGAGTGGCATAGTTAGATGATTAAATTTTTTTAGTGCTCTATCCATAGGACATAGAAGTGAATGACCATTACATAGTGGATGGGATTCTGCTAGAGGTTGATGTGGGGTTTGCTATAGTGAGGGGTACCATATTTATTGCATCCTCTATGGAAACTCCCCTATTTGATATAATTGCCTCACAATATATTACATTATTCCTTTTGTTTGATGTATTGAAACATCCAATGGAGAACAAGTCCTTTGTTATAGAGATGGAAACACATCTTGGAAAGAGGAAAGAGTAGGGATTACTTTGTCCATATTTTAATATTTTGATTGATAATTAATAATCAGCCTACGAATTCTTGGTTATCAATTTATATCTTTTTAGGTTATCATCAGTATTGATTAGATGGTCTCTCATTGAATTCATATTGATTGTTATCATTGGTGAGTTTTTTTCTTTTTATCCAATGGAAGCTATTGGGTGTTTCGGGGAGAGTGGAACCTAAGGCCTATTCATCCTGGGCCTTTTTACATATATCTCAAGAGTCTTCTATCTTCTATTATAGTTGAGGCTGATGATATATATTTACCCATACTTCTCATAAAAATTTATTACATCTTAACAGATAAATACTCATTAAATATCATTATGATCCATGAAAGAACTATAAAGGTTTAGTTTACTTGTAGACTAGATAAACAATATTATTATTTCATGAATGATATTCAAAATCTCTAAAAAATATATTTACACAAATTAATCTTCTTATACATACCCTATTTAAAACCATTCTTCATAACCTAGGGAAAGGAAACATAAGAATGGGGGAGATTGGATTCTCAGTATGGGTAAACATGGGATATATCAATGATCACAGAAGCATTACAAGGGTATATATCAATGACTATAGGATATTAACATTAAAAAAACCATACCCAATATATCATTAATCAGAATCATGATTTATGGAAAAAATATTTATATTTCATAAGAAATGAATCATAAAGTAATCAAAAAACATGATCCAAGAGAGAAAAACATTGGCATAATAAATAAGATTATAGAATATACATAGTCATGGAATATAATTTAAATTGTCAATTATAACTTATAATACTATCATAGTGTACTGGGTTAACTCCCCATTCTATCATATCCTTGGTCATGGTTTACTCACAAGACTATCGTAAAAGGTGAAGACCCTTATTGATATGGGTTCACTCTCTAATTCCCATACATATTATGTCATGATATATCCATCTTTACCCAATGTATTAAAGGGATTTATAATCCCGGAACCATATTTATAAAATGAAAATATTTCATATGTGTTCCAAAATATCGTAAAACATTCATCATAACTTCATAACATACCCCATTGAAAAGAAATGTGTTTAATAAACATTTCATTAATTTATTATAGTATAACCCATGAAAATTAAACGGGTTCCATGAAAATATCATTATCATAATCAGAAACCATCCAATTAAAAAATAAGGATAATATTATCATATCATATCCCTAGTAAATCATAAATAACATTAAATAATGTTATCATTGATGAAAATTATTTTAAATAGTCACTAAAATATTTCTTGGGTAAAATAACCTTTTCATATAAAATCAGTTATTTAAAATATAAAGATTTAATAAATATTATATAAAAAACTTTATATGAAAAGTACGATGGAAAATATTATACAAATATTTAATGAACTGATCATTCATGATGGTAGGAAAAGGTTTATATATTATATATTTAAACAAATATTTATTTCACATTTTCAGTAAAAAGTAAAAAGTACCTCATTATAAAAATGATAAGAATAATAATTTTAAATAATTTTGTATAAATTAAATCAATGGTAAAAATGAAATTAAATAATTATATTATAATAGTAAAAACAATATTGAATACATTTTTTGAAAACGCAAACATGGAATAAAAAATTTCTTGAATAAAGGGGAAATATAGATTGTAATTATCATAAACATTTTCACAACCATTTTATGTAGCCTAGAGAGAAGAATGATAATATTAATTATAATTTCCATGTATAACCGGTGTAAAATTAAATGTAATGGGTTTATTAGATAAGGATCAAAAAATTTCTTCAATTTAAATTCCTGAATAAATAATTATGATTAAAATGTGATTGAAACATAAACCCCATACCACATTGGTAACTAATGAATAAAAAACTCAGGAAAGAATGAAAATTATATAGATATGTAAATCCCTATAATTTTTATTATAAGAATCATAAATTAAACTCATGAGAATTATTTATTCCACACAAAGGAAACAATTTTTTAATATGGCATAAGTCTTATAGAAATAAAGGTGAGGCGAAAATACCTTACCTCAAGTCTCCCCTTTCGTCACATGTGTTATAAACTAGAGTATAATAAATAAATATTTATTATACATGTATTCCATAAAATTGATCATATATATCATACCACATATTATTTACTTATAACATCTTATCACACATTTATTATCATTTATTTATACAAATCTCTATTTTAGGTGATAACTGATGTGTTTTTCATGCATGTTTCGGTTCGATAGTCCAAATCCTTATAATTTGATCATGGTTACATCACATCCATAATATTAAGAATTTCATGAGTATCATATTTAATAATTATATTAAATTTTATAAATATTCATATAAATTGGTGATGAAAAATAAATTACCTCACTTTGTGATGATTTTAGTTTGTACGTACGTATGGGTGATGTATGAATTTTTCAATAGATGGAATGAAATAATGGTAAATAATAATTCAAATTTCTAAAAAAACATAATAATATAATAGATATCATATATATTCAGAAATTGTGTCATGATATTCATTAATGTGAAATCGTGATTAAAAATGAAACATGTCACTTTGTGGATGTGGTAGTCCACATGAATGCACAAACGATGTCTTATTTTACCATATGATTAAGAGTAGGTGGATAATGGTTATCAAATCATAATAATAAGATCTAATTTGAGATATTTTTAATTAAAAATTTTATAATGGATTCAAAATATTAATAATTTTTAAAAGTATAAATAAAATTGGAAGTATGCATTTAAGAATTATACGTCTTCATCGAGATGCCTATTTTGGCCTACACCTTAAGCCTTGAAAGGATGGTATTTTAGAAATAACATAAGATCTAAGATGTGTGGAAAGAATACAGGAAGGTATTATTGTAGGTTTTGGTTGAGATATAAGTCTTATATTTTTTTATAATAAAGGAGAAGAGGTTCCCTTTTATAAGTGAGGGGAGGGGCACCCATGGAATTATTTAAAATATTAAATTAATATGAAGTAATTTTCATTGAAAAGTGGAAAAAAATTGATATATATATATAATATAATTTTTATTAGATTATATCCTCTCATAAAATAAAATTCGTGGAATTTTATGTGGTTATCTCACCCTTATCTCTTTGTTTTAACCCTCATTAATGCTTTTGACAATTACCAAAATATCAATGTTTTTTACTCTTCAAGGGAAAATAATATTTTTCAAAAGTGCAGAGTGAACTAAAAATTCTCCATCATTTATATTAAAATCCATATACATTTAAATTTTCTAAATATATTATTTTTATGAATTTTAAATTATTAAATAAAATATTGTTTATTAAGTAATATCATGAATGTCATTTTTTGAACTATTCATTTTCTTTGACATTAAAGTCATCAAAATAGTTATGTAATTTGAATAAGAGCCGTTAAAACATCCATAATATGATATATATATATATATATATATCTAATAAATTATTCTAACAAAATAATTCACCCAATTTTTTCTACACCTAATATTTTTAAAATCATTTATTTTATTTTCTTATTAATTGAATAAATACTATGTTGACATCATGTAATATTCTTAGATATTTATTCAATAAATAAATATTATTAATAAATTAAATTGATGAAAAAAATTAATAAATTATTCAAATAAACATTTTTAACTGATCATTATCTTTTTTATCCATATGAACAAATATCAGAGATATTAAAATCAAGAGAGTAACATTTTTTATTTTTCCTTTTCTTAAAACAATATAAAGTATATAATAAAAGAAAAATGGAAGCAAGTGTCCATATTTTGAAAAAATCAATAAAAATGGTTAGAATCCAATCATCTAATTGGGTAATGTAATGTTTTTATGAAATTTTAAAATCTTTATTCCAACATTTTAACCCTATTTTACTCAGTTTATGGTTACTAAGGTGAAAAATACTTACCAAGGTTATTATTTATGAAGACCAAAAATAAATGGGAACTATAAACCAAATCAGAAACAAATAATTAAAAATTCTATTTCCATTTTGAGTATTCAATATCTATAATTTTCAAAAATAAATTTTATATAAATTTGTAAAACACAATGAAAATAAGTTTTTAGAAAAAATGTGTTTTTAAGCATAAAAACTAACTTTTATTAAAATCATCAATATTTATGAATAAAATTATAATAGTTATATTATTATATATAAAATAGATTATATGTCCCTTTATGAAAAATCCAAAATATAATGGTACTTTTAAATTACTATATTTAATGAAATGAATTGAGCGTATTTGAAAAATTAAAATTTTTAACTATTCACTAAAAATAAACCATTTCATAAAAATCAATAAAAATCATCCTAATTTAAATTTGATATTGTAATTTAAAAAATTATTTTCATTTTATAAAATAAATTTTCTAATATTGGAATTAATTAATTATAATTTCCATTCACAAAATGTAATAAAAATAATTTTTGATGCAACTTCATTTTTAAAGAATAAAATGACTTTTCTAAAAATTGACTATTTATTGACAAAAAATTTGCCTTTAAATTTATATTAATTTAGAACATAATAAATATATTTCATAATTTTATTACTCATATTAATACCTTTCCAATTCAATAGCCCAGTCACATTTTAATAATATTATTTTTTTAATACTTATGAATTTGCTTAAATATCAGTTTTTCTTGTTAAGATGGCTACAGAGATTATTATTATTTTACAAAACAAATTTGGTGGGTTAAAATATCCCACTTAAATAAATTATTACATTATATGTTTATCTTAATAAATGTCTCAATATTTGAAAAAACATTTTTTGAAAACCCACATCATACCCAGGGATAGTAAAAGGTCTATTGAAAATGTGAAGTGGGAAACATAAAGGTTACCATAAATAACACATAATCAGGTTCCCGTATAAGGATAAAATTTAGAAAAGTTAAAATATAGGAATTGAAGCAAAAAGTACCATCCACATACTAATATATAGTTATATAAATCATGGTCCTGAGAATGTTAATGAGAACAGAACCCTAAATCAGCGAGGGGTAAAAATTAATTATATATAATGTTAAAAGGATAACATTTTTATTTCATGATCCATTTCCTAAAGGTGAGGGATTTTTTTATAATCATTAAATAGAACATGAGAAAATACAATCACTTAATATCTTTCAATTTCATAGAGACAATTTCATCCTTTGGTTGTTCTTAGATCAATTTCCACTCTATATCTTACTCCATGAATTGGATATTCAAGATGAATTTTTCTTTCCTAAAGAAATAATGTTAGATCATAAAAGATCATAATATATATAAAATTATTAAAAGTAATTCATGATATATCTAAATATTTAATAAATAAATATTTTTTGAAAAATTTATCTAATATGGATAAATATGTTTCATTAATATCTAAGCCTCGACAACAATACCCAAAGTTAAACATAATGCATTCCATAAATAGTTAATCTTGTGGATCTTCTAAAATTTTTATATATTAATTAAAAACACGAAAATATATAATATCTGATAATATTTTTCTTAGATATACTTTAACATTTAACCCCAAACAATATGAAGTATTTCATAATGTTATATACCAAACATGTGAATCACTTAGACCTATATTCTCATAAAACATGACAATCATTTCCCAAAATAATCTGACTAACCATAGAAACACATAAAAAACAAAAATGATTCCAAAAAATTAACTATATACTTATTAATTAAATGAAATAAAATATTATCAAACATAATCCATAAATTCAAAAAAGTATTAAATATCACGAAAGAAGACATAAATCAGTTTGTCATCAAATAACTAATCAATTACAAGTTCATAAATAATATCCAATTTAAATTATCAATATACATCATCTCTTTATCCCAAAAAACATTATTATCCCAAAAATAAGAATATATAAAAATTTAATTATCTCTAAATCACATGTTTTCAAAAAATATAACATTACCAATAAATGATTTCTCTAGGTTGTCAGTACCATTCCACATATTTTTTAAAATAATTAAATAAAAACTACTATAGAAAAACCATTATATTTTCATGATTTATATAACTAGAATATCACTGATAATAAACTTTTATAACATAATTATTGAATCCAAATATTTAAAAACTTAAATCATTCCACTTAAATGATCAATATAACATATGCTCTTCCTTGATCATGGATATTTCCCATGGATAATTTAAAATTTCACCACACATAAGAAATTAAATTGCTTATAAATTTATTACTCTATTCCCTTCATATCTATATAGGAAAAATAATCCCCTTTCTTTAAGACATTTTTCTAGGTTCTTATTTCCACACTCATGAATTGATGATAATTAAACATTCTTTCTCATATGGTCATTACCACATTATATCTGATAACAGTCCATCTTCATATAATTTTAAATTTTATGAAACTCACCAAAGTTTATATTGTTAATCATATATCATGATTGCTTATTAGGCATAATATAATGGTTTCCCCTTTTAGCTCCCATCTCATTAAGTTTATAAGGAGAAAAATCATTCTATTACCCAAAATATTCAGCATTAAGACGATTACTGTTGGATCCATATATTGAATAAATATAAATAAACATTCTAGCATGAGAAATAATTATCATAATGTGTAATCATATAATCATGAAAAATAACTCTAAATTATGAAATCTTCCAATAAATCTATGACCCATTTTTTAACCTAGTTTATCAATAAGAATAATCTATTCAAATCCTTTATAATGGTTCGTAAATAAAATTTCAATTATTCCATTCCCATCCCCATGGATTTTAAAAATAGATTATTAGTAAGTAAACACTCATTGTGCACTATAATGATAGCTGATACACACTCAACTATCCCATTTTAGGGTAATTACCCCTAGATGCATCTATATAAAAAACACATATACTTGTAGTTTCTAAATAGGTATCTATTTATATGAAAAGATATAATAAATATCTTAGGATAAATTTAAGATGTTATCTTATACTAAAAATTATCCCTACGGTCTGCAGAAAAGTTTTATAATCCTAATATATATATATTAACAAAACCCTACTCTAATACAAACTATAGTGAACCATATTCTTCATTATCAAATATTTCATTTAAATAAATAAATATTTATTATATGACATTTTCATCCATTCCAAAACCATAAAGGATTAGTGTATTTGGAGAATAGACACACAATAATCTTATTTCATCAAAATATATTCAATTTCCCACAAAAGAAAATATACCAATATAGTACTCTTCTCCAATTTACCTAACTTGGATCCATTATTCAGATCCTAGGGATAGAGATATAAAAAAGGGTGAGATCAGTTGCTCGCTAATAGTAAATAAGGGGGAAGTCAATGGAAAATTAAGCATAACATGAGAATAAGTGTATAATAACATGTGTTTAACATTTGAAAAATACTATACACAAAATATAATAAATCATAATAATGATTCATGGTATAAATCTTGGCAGTTTATAAGACATGAATCAAAAAGTAATCAATGTAAATAAACCATGTGACGATAACATTTTCAGAAGAAATATGTTTCTACAATACACATAATCATGGGAAGTAATTTCCTTGGTTAAGGATCACTTCCAAGACTATAATATTAGTTTGGGATCACTCACCATTTCATTATATCGTTAATCATATGTATCTTCCAAGACTATCACAATTGAACAATTCTCTAACTATACTTGGTTTACTCCTTATTCAAGACCTTATTATCTCATGAGATATACATATTTACCCATTGCATTGTGGGATATTTAATTATAGTCCAACATATAATATAATAACAATATTAAATATGTATACCACAATATCATAAAAAATCACCATATCATCCTAATATAACACATGTAATGGAAAAATGTTTCAGAAACTTTTCATATTTTCATCATAGAAAAACTCATGAAAAATAAATGGGTTTTATAAAAATATTATAATCATAATCACAACCTAATAAGAGAAATAAAAATAATTGTTTCATTAGATCACATCCCTAGTAAACCATATCTAACATAACAGGATATTATCATAGATTAAAATTCCTTTAAAATACCACTGAAATGTTTCTTGAGAAAAATACAGATTCATTTGAAATAAAATTTTAAAAAAAATAAAAAATAGAAAATATTATAGAATTTTTTTTGGAAAGAACCATTTAAACTTGTAATGTAGGCTTAATACCATTTAGTGTTCAAGATTTCAAGAAATTTTATTCATGATGTGTATGTTAAAACAAATATTCTTTTTAAATATTTAGTAAAAAAACAAAAATACCTTATTCAAAAAATAAAAATATGATTCTTTTTAAATAATTTTTATAATAAATAAATAAAGGGTAAAAATTTATTTATAAAATCCTAGGATAATTTTAAAAACCTTCTTGAATTTCTTTTTAGAAAACATGCAAATTAAAGAATAATATTCCTGATGAAAAGAATAAATTAAATTAGTTCTTCTCAAAAAAAATTCCAAAATTTTTTTAGTATCATAGAGAGGAAAATTAAATGAATAACTAAAGTAGAATAAAATTAATACAATTTATCAAATAAGTTTCTTAAAATTTTATCAATATCAATTCAAGCATATACAATCCTGATTAAAATGGAATTTAAACATAAATCTCTTACCACTTTGGTAACATTTGAATAAAACCCTCATGAAAGAGATAACCTTATATGGTTATTTAAATAAATAATTTTCTTTATAATCATAATAAAATATATTATTGTAAGTTTATATAGTAAAAAATATAAATAAGTGGTGAATATGGTGTGTGTATCATAAAAATAAAAGTGAGTAAAAATACCTTGCCACAAGTATCTTATTTCTTTATAAATGTTCAAGTATCCTATATATTATATATAGATTTATTATACACGTATTAGAAAACATTAATCATATATATCATATTGTATATGATTTAGTTATAATATCTTATCACCAATTTATTATTAATTCATTACTAAAATCATTGTTACATGTGATATCTGCTTTGTTTTTCATGCTTATATTGATTTGAAATTACAAATACTTACACTTTTATCTTGGTTCCATAATATTCATAATGATAACGAATTAATTATTATAATATGGAAAAATTATGTACAATAAAATCTTGTTACTGTTTTCAGTTATTCATAGACAACTCTTTTGATCATTCTTGGTTCGATTTATTTTGAGATTTTATCACGAAAAATTTAGATATTTTGCGAGGCATTCTAGGTAGTGAAAAGTTGGTGCATAGGATTCCAAAATTGTGCTCCATGCTAATGAAAACCATGGAAACCAAGGAAGTAAAGGTTTACCTAGTTGGAATAGAATTTGAAAAACTATGCATCGACCAAGGAGAAAATGTGATACCCAATCAGTATGGGCACATGACTAGGGTGAAAATTTTTTCTAACCATGAGGGACTTCCAAGATAACCATGAGTACAAGGTTTCTTAATCCAAAATTATGTTTTATAATCCTAAAACTCTTATTTAAGGTTCCTGGTAGACCTAACTCAATCCCCTATGATTTGTTCTTCTATGGGAGATCCCAAGAGGTGATTTTGGCCCCTATCGACCCCTATACAAGAGGATTAATGCTTGGTTAATGATGTTAGATAACCTCCCATTAGGTTTTCTCTTCTCATTATCTTTCTCCCACTCTCTCTATACTATCCTCCCTAGGGTTTTTTGGATCACTGTTTTATTCAAAGATCTAATAACCTTGGTTTTTCATCATAAACTTAGATTTGATTATTGGATTATCATTGTTAATTTTCTTTATCGGAGTTTCCCAATTACGGATTTATATTTTAAGAACCAATGATCCTTTGGTTGGTGGTTACATTATGATGGAAAATTTTTGTTAACCCTAAATTTCTTGATTTTATTTTTATTTTTTGGTTTGAAATCAATTTCATTATAAATATATTTCAATTTATTTATTAAAAACCCAATTACATTGATGTTAGGGTTTTGGACTTTTTTGGCATGAAATTGGGGAAAACCTCCAATTCCATTGAATTGTGGTGTTATTATGAAATGTATAGAAATTTTTAAAATTTAAATTGATTAATTCAAACCTAAAAAAGGATTTTATAAAATTTATTTCAATTTGGTTTTTGATGAAAATGGCTTAAAATGGTTTTAATATAAACTCATTGGTTTTATATTAGAAAAATACATTTATTTATTAAAAACCCATGTATTTGTTTTTAAATGGGAATTAGAATATGGAGATAAATAATGGGATCCACTATGTTTTATGTAGTCTTATAATTAATTTTCCATCATTGATTGTTATTAGATACCATGAAAGCCTAGGTATTTATAGAGTTATTTTAGACAAACACTCTAGTTTGGAATTTCCCTAGCAATAGATTTATACTGTTCAACACTAACAAAAATATTATTAGCTCAAATTATTCCTATGTAGGATGCAGATGAGTCCTCCTCAGCTAGTGTCAAGGGACATGTGTAAAAATTGTGGTTTTTATTATATGAGTGTGTGATGATCTCAGAACCTCAAACTACCATATATTTTTTAAGATGATAATGTAGCTATATATTTGAAATATAGGCCATTATTTTTTAATAAGTCTAACACATTCATTCTAAATTTATTTGAATTATTCTAAATAAAAATTTTATATATAAATTTATGGAAAAAATTTACATCATTTAATTGTATACCATGAGATATTTTAAAAATTATTTTGAACTACCAAGATTGATTATTAAAAATTGATGCATTATTTGTATAATTTTGTTTTTTCATCTTATTATAGAATACTTGGTGAGACCCTACAGGTCTTTTAGCTCACACCCTACTTATTCATTTGGGTGTATACAGATTTTCTACTTTCAGGTTCGACAAAGGGTAAGGCAATACTTAGAGGTGGTAGTAGAAGTTGATCCTTGGGCTTAGTGAGTTGCATCCATTGGTAATTGGGAATCTATCTTATTTTTTCCTACTTTTTTATAGTAACTTTGGTTCGGTATACTTTTTTTACTTCTAGTTAACCTCTAAATATGGATTTTTTTTCTTTTATTTGTACTAACTTGTTTATCCGGCTTCCATTATGTTTGTGGAAAATTTGTTCCTACTATCATATTGTATAATGCTAGGTGCTAGTCGCCAACCTATGGGGATCATTAATTCCCTTTATTATATGTTAAGGAAGGATTGGTTATCAGGTTTCCAAGGTACCTAATATGTTTTATGACAATGTGTTATAAATGTTGTAGGTTACACATATTTCCATGATGTTAGTATGTGGTTTTTATAATATTTCTGAGACATAGGATGTAGTTCTGTTTGATTGTTTGGCTAGATATCACTACAAGGAGACTGATGTCACCAAGGGTGGTTTGACAAAGTCAAAATGAGGATAAGTTATAGTCCTTTCCCTACTATTTATATGGATAGTTTTATATCCAAATCTTGTTCTTTAATACATTGGGATTAATTTCCAATGTTTTTATGTTTGTGTGTTAATCTAATGTCTTCAATGTTGTCTAATAATATTGGGTAGCATCACGCCTCCATGAATATGTGAAAATAATATTAAAGAGTGAGTTGGGGATGAAAATTAGTGATTGAATCCTCTCATGGACCCAACACTAGCTGAGGAGATTGTGCATACTTTATAAGATTTGGGATAAGAACTACCACTGGTTCCTATTCAGGCTCCAGCTACGGAAGCTCAGAGTGATGTTCTTTAGAATCAATATGAGTAGTTCCTTCTCCATAAGATACCATATTTAAAATTCTCTAATGATCCTTAAAAGTTAGGGGAATGGTTGAGTAGGACCGAGTGTTTTTTTGGGTTCTTGGTGACACTTGAGGAAATCAAGATGACGTTTTTTCACCTTTGTGTTGGAAGGACTGAGTAGCATAGAGTGGGACATAATGGTTATGCTGAAGAAGCATGAGGTATTATAGTACAAATACATCAAGGATATTTTCACCAAATGGTTCTATCTAGAGTTGATGATGTTGGTTAAGGTTATTGAGTTTTTAAAACTAAAGTAGGATGAAAATACCATGAAAGAGTATGCAAATCAATTGGATGAGCTTATGGGGTTTCCACTAGATATTGTTCAAAAGAGAATATGACAATTCAACAGTTTGAGTTGGGACATCAAGATCATATTCATTATTAGGTTTTATTTCTGATGATACCTTATTATGATGATGTGTTGAATAGAGCATTAATGGTTGAAATGGGTACATCTGACATTACATGGTTGACGGGAGTACCTTTTTATTTGAGTGGAAACAAAAGTTCCTTCAAAGAAAAGGGTAGCATGATGATTCTTATGGTGGATATCAGCATAATGGATTTTCTATAAAAACTAAAGTTCGTGGTAGAGTCCATTTATTTTTTTACTATTGTTGAAATCCATGTTATTCAAAGAGGGTTTTCACTAAGTCACCCACGGTAGGTGGTTCCTGGGGATGGTCAAGTCATTTTCAAAAGTTCTTCATTATCTATTCCTCTCTTGGTAGAGCCTTAAGATGATCAGAACCTTATAAAACTCTAGAGAAATCATATTCTTCAAGTATAAAAGGATTTTACCCATAGGAATCAAGAACAAAGCTTCATCACATAGTGGAAGAATCTCCATAGGAAGTATATATGGGTCCATCTACTGTGAGAGGTACCATCACTATAAATTTGTCACTAGTTATTATTTTAATTGATATTAGTTCCTCACATTCATTTATTTAAACAAATATTATTAATATGATAAATCATTCTACAAATCTTTTGAATTATTTTATAGATATCACTGCACCCCTTGGGTAGAAGAAAAAGCTGTCTCTCTATAGACCTTATTGTTTTTTCTCTCTATCTTCTAGTTTTTCAAATTATGTCACTTCATGTAATATTCAAGATGGAATGGCTCATTACTAATAAATGTCATATTTATGTTTATCTTTGATGGGTCTCATTTACCACACTTGATGGTGTTTTATGAATCTTTTGAGGAGAATGATACCCAAATTCGAGTAGATCTAGAACATCTTATCTAGAATTGGGGGAAGTAATATATATCTTCACTTTTGATCTAGAGAGATAATCCTTGAATGGTGACCTGAATCAAGTTTTATTTGATTTTCTTGATGTGTTTCATTTTTAATTCTATGGTTTTCCACCAGTATGAAAGGTTGATTTCTCTATTTATTTTTTTCATTGTACTCTACCAATATCCATTCCTTCTTACTGCATTGAACCTGCCGAAATGAATAGTTGAAGACTTTGTTGGATGATATTCTAGTGAAATGATTTATAAACCCAAGTGTGTAACCTTGGGTAGTTCTAAAACTCTTTAATAATAAAGTTAATAGATAAAATTTTCTTTGAAATTATTATATATAAACTCAGTCGATTTATTATTTATAACAGGTATCCATTTCCATAGATTTATGATTTTTTGACTTTTTGAAACGGGATAAGTTGTTTTCAAAGACTGATCGTCAATATGGTTACCATCAATTGAGAATAAAATAATCCTACATCCAAAATACCACCTTTGATAGTAGGTATGATAATTATGAGTACCTTGTCAGGACATTTTGTTTAACCAATGCTCCTTTAGTTTCCATGGATTTAATGAACATGATTTTCCATGAGTTTCTTGATACATTTTTTTTATCTTTTGTGATGAAATCCTTCTTTACTCTATATCTGAGGATGATAATGTGAATTATATGAGAAAAAATATGGAATTATTGAGAAATCATAGACTTTATTCCAAGATATCAAAATGTGATTTAAGGATTCTGGAAGAGAAGTTCTTGGGACACGTGGTGTCAAAACATGGCACTTTAGATTATCCTGAAATGGTAAAAGATATTATGACATTGGAGAAACCTTGAAAAGTATTCAAGATTTAGAGATTCTTGGTCTTATCTAGGTATTATCATTTTTTATTAAGGACTTCTCAATGTTTGATTCTTTGATGAAAGATCTAAATTGGAAGGCAATAACATTTTCTTGGGATTATAAATTTTGGAGTTATTTTGTTGAGCTGAAACATCTTTTGATAATTGCACAAATTTTAACTCATCAAGTGGAAGTTAGGTGTTTGTTGTCTTCTATGGTGTATCAAGTTCAGGTCTAGGACTCATTCTTATAGAGGTTGATCATTTCATTTCTCATGGCTCTCGTCACCTTAGGCTAGATAAGAATAATTATGCACCCCCTGACCAGGAACATGAAGCTGTGATGAACACACTCAATATTTGGCAGAATTAACATTTCATATAAAGGTATATCATTTTTTATGACCCCATGATATTAAGTTGTATCTTTTCTCAAAAACATATGAATCTCCGCTAGAGGTGTTGGTTGGAATACCTGTAATCTTTTGACTTTGAAATCATATGTACCCTGGTGAAAGGGAATGTTGTTGAAGATGCATTGAGTAGGAAACTTATAACATGGGAAATGAAAGAATCATTAGAAGAGTGGAACATGATGGATCTCTTTAAATAGTTGCATATCAAAGTATGGTATTAAGGGAACGAGGATTCCTTCTCATGTGTTCAGTTGAAATTCACTCTTCTCAAGATGATTCTTTTGGAACAACAACTTGATGATGAATTCTGCAGCATTATAGACTCTATTTATGGTGGGGAGACCATTATTAATTGGTTATTATCCATAAATGGAAATCTATGATAACAAAATATATTTGTTATTCCGTTAGTGTCAATGAAATATGTGATGGGTGATTTTGATAACTATAAGTGGGAAGTTGAATAGGAACCATAAAGATGTGTTATGACATGTGACATTGATTCTAGTTTCTAGGTATGAGATAAGGAATTTTGGATTTTCTCACTCATTAATATACATTAAAACAGGTCAAGGTCGATCACCATATGTCTTCATGTTTACTTCAACTACTTAACAATCCATCATGGAAGCGGCATGATATTTATATGGATTTTTTGGTAGGGTTTCTGCAAACCCATAGAAAGAAGAATGTGATATGGGTTGTGATCAATAGGATGACCATGTTTTCTCAATTTATACCAATTCAGAATACATCTAATGTTTAAGAGTTGGGAAATATCTAGGTGAATTATATTCATAGTTTTCATGGAGTTATTTATATAATAGTTTTTGATAGAGATCCTCGGTTCACTTCTAGCTTTTGGAGAGGCCTTCAGGATGAACTGTGATCTCTGGTCCATTTGAGCATGAAATATCATCCGTAGTTGGTTGGATAGATAGAAAGAGGTATAAATATTATTGAGGATATAATTCATGCCTACATTATCAACGTTTTTGGGGATTTGGATGACCATCTAGGGATGGTTGAGTTTTCTTATAATAATAGTAACCAGTCTACAATCATAACAGCTTCTTTTGAGGCCTTGTATGGTGGACCTTATAGATCTTCATTGTGTTGGTCAGATATCAGTGAAAGTTCATTGGACAGATAGATATTTTTTATCATATGAAAAAAATATTTATTTGATTCATCAAACAATGTTGATGGATTAGATAATACATAAGTATTATACTAATCATTTCTATAGACCATTAGAATTTCCTACTATTGACTATGCGTTCTTCAATGTTTCACCCTAGTTGGGTCATTGATAGCATGAGAGTCAAGCGATGTTTACTCCTTGATTTTTGGGACATTTTGTGATTATGAACTAGGTGGGGAAAGTTTCTCTCCATTTATCACTTCCACCACAGTTTTTGTCGATATATAACATGTTTCATGTATCATAGATCCAAAAATATCTATCTTATATGTATCATATTCTTAGATTGAGGGATATTGATGTTGAAATTGATTAATTCATGAATGAGTATCCAGTATGGATGGTTTATTTTAAAAATAATGTAATTAGTGGGAGTATGATACCATTTATTTGAGTGTTATGGAATCACGGTTCTGAATTATATGAGGCATGGGACAGGGAGGCATTTATGAGAGAGCAATGACAATATATTTTTGACATGGAAGCTTATTAGAAAGATGAGGATATAAAGTTTCTATGATAGAGAGATTTTAACATCTTGTTACAATTTTCAGGTATTCATAAATCGCTCTCTTGATCATTCTTTGGTTGGGTAACTTTTGGCATTGTTTTGGCTGAAACTTTGAAATTTTTGAATGGATTTTGGGTTGTTCATGGTTAGTGTACAGTTTTCCAACACCTTGCACCCTGTTAGTGAAATCCATGAAAACTAAGGTAGTAATGGTTTCCTTGATTGGTTCATGGTTTTAAAAACACGTGACCACCATGGAGAAACCATGAAACCCCTTCAGTATGGGCACATGGATAGGTCACATGGTTTATCTAACTGTGCAACCCTGCCCAGCTAAATACTCATATGAGTTTCCTTAATCTGAAAGTAAGTTTTAAAATGATAAAAATCTCATTTAATGTTCTATATGGAACTAAATAAACTCCCTACAATTTCTATTTCCATCAGAGAACCCAAGAGGCAATTTTGCCTCTCTACACCTCTCCATATGTGGATATAATATTGGAGAATGATGTTTGATCTCCTCCCAGTAGGTTTCCTCTTCCCATTCCCTTTCTCCCACTCTCTCTCTCTCTTTTCCTCAATAGGGTGTTTTGGATCTCAGTACTATTATAAGATCTAATAAACTTGGTTTTGGATATTAAACCTATGTTTTATTCTATTATTCTCATTACCAAGGATCTTTGTTGGAGTTTCCCGATAAGGGATTTGTTTTTCGACATCCCATGATCCAGAGGATGGTGGTTCCATTATGATGGACAATTTTGATTAACCCTAAATGTATTGATTAAATTTAAATTATTTTATTTAAATTCAATTTATTGATAAATTTATTTCAATTTAGTTATTAATAATCCAATTTCACTGATTTTTGGTATTGGATTTGTTCGGCATGAAATTAGGGAAAATCTTTAATTCCATAGAATTAGGGTGTGCTCATAAAATTGATGGAAAATCGTAAAATTTAAATTCATAAATTAAAATGTACAAATTGATTGGATGAAATTGATTTCAAAATGGTTTTTGATGAAAGTAGCTTAAAATTGTTTTGATTGAAATCCATTGGTTTCATCTTAGAAAAAAAGGAATTTTCTAATTAGAAACCCATGTATTGGCACATAAATGGAAATTGGAATATGGAGAGGGATAATGGGATGAATGGTGTTTTAAGAAGTATTAAAATTAATTTCCCATTATTGATTTTTTTATATCACATGAAAATGTGGGTAGTTTGTGAGTTATTTGGTTCAAATTCATTAGGTTGGAATTTCCTTAGCAATAGATCAATTTTTTACAACATTAAAAACATTATTAAAATATATTATTTCTTTAGTAGGATGGAGATTATTCCTATCAAGCCAGTGTTTAAGGATGTGTGTACAAATTTTGGTTGTCATATGAGTGTGAGAGGATCCCATTACCTAGAACTATAATACCTTTTTGCGGACCATGTTTCTCATTGTATGTATTTAAAATATATTCCATTGTTTTGTAAGCAGTCTTACACATACCTTATGAATTTATATCAATTTTTATATGTAAAATGTTTATTAATCCATTTGTTTAATATATTACCAACATTTGAATTGTAATTCATGGGTTGTTTTAAATATGCTTTTGAACACCCATCCCTATTTATTATGAATTGAATCTTTATATGGATAATTAAGTGTTGGAATCTTATTATGGAATAATTAGTAAGACCCTACTGGTCTTTTATCTCACACCGTACTTGTTCCTTCAGGTGTTTTTATATTTTCTACTTCCAGGTTCGAGAAATGGTAAGGCACCTCTTTGAGATAGTATTAGTTATTGATCCTTGGGCTTAGTGATTTGAGTTCATTGGGACTTGAGCAATTATCATGTTTTCGGGTAATTTGTTGTAGTACTTTAGGTTGTTTATACATGTTTGAATTTTAGTAAACTTCTATTTGTGGAGATTCTATTGTATGCATACTAACTTGATAATCATTATTTCAGTTTTTTGTGGCAAATTCATTCCCAATTTTATATTTTATGATGCAAGGTTCTAGTCTTAGACCCATGGGGATCGGGAATACCCCTCAGGTTATGCTAGGGATGACTTGGTTATAGGGTTACAAGGGTACATGAGATGGTTTGTGACATGTAAACTTTTATACATATTAATATAAAGAGATGATGAAAATTAAATTTTATAACTTCATGGAGATGGTAGTCTGTATGTTTACACGATTGATGTTTCCATTTTTCAATTTATATAATGAAAGAAAGTAAAATAACAATTCACTTTTACCGAAATAGAGTAATATAATAGATATCATATATATTCAATAAGTTCATATTTATGACATTAAATGTGATGTGGTGAAAAAAATTAAATGCATCACTTCTTGGAGGTGGTAGTCCACACCCATGCACACATAATGTTTTCTTTTCTAATATGATGAAAATGTGCTAAATAATGGTTGTTTAATAATCATAATAACAACTAAGTATGCTAAATATTAATAATTCATCATTTTATAATGTATATAAGAGAAAAATAAGTGTTACAAAAATTAATAAATTTGAAAGTACTCAGTTATGATTTATACTCATTCATAAAAAATTCTCTTTTGGATTAAACATTAGGTCATAAATGGATGAGATTTTGGAAATAATATAATATCTAAGATTTATGATGGAAATTTAGAAAGGAATTATGGAATGTATTTTCTGATATATATATTGTTGGTCGGAGTGGACACTCAAGAGGGGGGTGAATTGAGTTCCAATTAAAATTTCTGTTAAAAACAATTTCTATTAAAATCCCCCAATTTCAAAAACAAATTAAACTGTAGTGAATTTATATAGATTATGAAGGTTCAATTAATTTCTCAAAGATTGATTAATTCTCAGTTAACTTAATCTTATGATTAAATTAACCTTTGAAACTAACTTACTGATTTATAACAAATATAAACACTTGCTAATTTAATTATCAAAGTAGCTTTGAAGATAGATTGTATTTCAAAGTAGTAGCAGCGGAATATGAAATTAAATATGTATAGTATGGATATAGAGTATAACTACAAACACAGTGAATTAACCAAGAGGTTCAGTCTCAAGCCGAGACTTAGTCCTCTTCCACTTGGTGATCACCTGCCACCAAGCAATTTTATAAAAAGGATTGATACATAGCCTGTATCGGGCTTTACAACAGTTTTCACAAACTGTCCAGGTTTGACAACCTCTGCCACAGTTATACGTGGGAAAACAAACAACAGCAGCAAGCTGTCCAGGTCACAAGACCTCTACCACTATCCTCAGTGGGAAATGGGGTGTAAAAGGGTTTGCTGAGGATTTACAGATCCTCCAGTGAAAGTACAGGAGTCAGTGTGTGTGTTTAATATAGCAGATAACACACACTGCTCAAAAGATAGAATAAATCACAGAACAAGAGATGTAGAGTTTAGAAGTAGTTCTGGTGATCTCAGTGTAGCTCTTGACTCCTTTGTATTCGATCAGAAGTGAGTTTGAGTCCTCTTCTCGTTTCTGTTCTAGAAACAGAGTGTCGTATGCTCCAGGTTCACAGGTAGTGAGAATGTAGTCGATGATGTTCTTCAGGGTTCTTCGAGTATGCACATAACACTTCTCTGTGTTCTTGATGGAGCTCGTTTTTGTTTTCTTGTGTTTCTGGTACACGACGCCCTTCACTAGTTTGCATGCTCTGTGTATTCGTTGTATATTTGGGCAGCGTAGTCTTCTCGTATTTATCTCCCGACAGGGGACAGAAAAGATTTCTTTTCAGCAGGTACGAGGTACGGGTTCCTGACATCCGACAACCTTTATCAGGTATTTGACAAAACATCAAAATGTATGATATGACCGTTAGATAAATTAAATAAATTAAATATAGGAAATAAAGAAGTTAAAACAGTGAGTTGAGAATGTATGTCACTGTTGACTTCAACTGTGGTCTTCCAACTGTGGACTTCCAACTGTGGACTTCCTTCTGTGGACTTCCAACTGTGGACTTCCAACTGTGGACTTCCTTCTGACTGCTGACTTCAACAAAGGGGCTTGCTGTCTGTAGGCTTGCAATGGTAGCTTTTACTCCATGTAGCTGTAGCCTTTCTAACTGTAGACTTGTAACATCAAATTTGTAGAGCTGTAACCTTTGTCAATTGTAGACTTCGATCATCTGTAGACTTAGTAGACAGAAGCTGTCTAACTGTAACCTTGACTGTAGACTTATGACTGTAGACTAGTTCATCTGCGAACTTGTTTCAACTGTAGACTTGTTCGACTGTGAACTTGAGCAGAGATAACTTTGAACAGAAGTCTTGTAACTGTGACCTTCGTCTGTGAGCTTTGACAATAGACAGCAGTAGACTTGTAACTGTAAGCTTGTATTAGTCTTCGACTGTAACCTTGTAACTATGAACTTCGACTGTAACCTTGTAACTGTGAACTTCGACTGTAACCTTGTAACTGTGAACTTCGACTGTAACCTTGTAACTGTGAACTTCGACTGTAACCTTGTAACTGTGAACTTCGACTGTAACCTTGTAACTGTGAACTTCGACTGTAACCTTGTAACTGTGAACTTCGACTGTAACCTTGTGATGACAGTTAATTGTATCTGTGACTTTGAAAATAAAACTCTGACTGGTAGCTAACAATACCAAACTTATGTAAATGCTAATGTAAGCTGTTTCAGTAAAGTTATGAGAGTAAGAATATGAACTGTTTAGAATAAAATACGTTTAAGCATAGAATAATAAGATTAATGCAAAGGTTTAATACATCATAATCAATGTTTAAGCATGATTTGGGATTATCAAAACAGGTGATTCCAACAATCTCCCCCTTTTTGATAATCACAAATTATGTCAGTATGAAATATAGAAGTATCAGAGAGAAGTGTGCAAAACACAGTATTGGCAATATGAGCACAAAAATTAGGTATAATCCGCAAGGATTTCTCCTCTCTGTATAGTTTCATTTTTCCCTTGAGTTTCCCTATTTCTCCCCATTTCACCCCTTATCTATTTCTCTATTTCTCTTTATTTCTCCCCCTTTGTGATTAACAAAAAGAAAGACAGAGAGAGAGAAGATAAACATTGTATTAATAAGGAGGACAATACATGACCCAAAATGTGAATACATGATCCCTATCAAAAAAAAACATAAACAGACTCAATCCTCTTCATCTGGAGGTAAGGGATCTTTTCCTTTGGAGGAGGAAGATGAAGCAGGAAGTGAAGGATCAACAGGCTGAGGAATAGCAGCAGGAATGTCTGGAGGGGCAGCAACAGAGGCTCCTGAAGGCCGGTAGTGAGTAGCTTGCCGAGGGATCAGTGGTCTAAGGCTTCGGAGGGCTTCAGCAGGAGACATTATGGAAGAACCACTGGGGTTGGAGACAGGTAGGGCAGGAGGAACTATAACAGGTGTGCAATCCACATGAAGAAAAGGTAGGAGCAGATTCCTGAAATCCATGATAATGTTTCCTCCTCTGTCCATGGCAGATAAGAAGTCATCTTTGTTTTCCAAGAATTTATCCAAAGCCGGGGTCAACTCTCGTAGCTTGCTAACTTGTTCTTTGAAAGCTTGAGTTACAGGAGGCAGCTTCATAGTTTCTAGCATGAGCTTGAAGTGATGGTTCAACTGATGCTTGGTGAAAATCCGATCAAAGTAATAATCCACTTTACTTTTGATGGCCTCCTGAGAAGCAGTAGCAGCCTGCAGGTGCTCACGAACAAAGCCACTGACTTCTCTTGTAGTAGCAAGGATCTGTAGGTCTGATGTGTCATTTGCACGGGCCTGAGTAAGCTCTTCTCTGAGAAGGCTTCTAAACTGCTCAAGGTCCACAGGAGAGCTAGATGAAGGAAGGGACTTGACTGAGAATGCCACTGTCTCCTTGAAAGACTGAGTCAGATTTCCAATCACCTTCTGAATGACAGCATCCTGATTGCTGAAGTGTTCTTTGACTGAATTCTTGAAACGCTCAAACACTTCCACAAATTGTTTGATCACCTCTTTGATGTACCGAATCTCAGCGGCCACTTGAGTTTGAGAACTGCTCATGGCAGTCAAAGAATCAACTGATTGTCTTAGGGCAACCACAGCTTCAGTCCAGCTTTCAATCTGAGTATGACATACTTTAACTTCATTCATCGTTTCTTTTACTGGGCTTGCCACAACACAGCCCAGGGATAATTCTAAAGATTGTTCCACATTTTTCAGCTCATCAAAAAGACTGGTTTTCAACTCTTCCATGGATTGTCTTATAACCTCCTTCATTTCAACCTTTAAGGATTCAAGGTCCTCCTTGGTTGCCAATTTGTCAGTCTCAAGCATTGAAAGGTTGTCAGTTAGGATAACTGGATCCCTTGGTGGCTTGTCTTCCTCATCCGAATCTTCATAGTTAAGTCCAAGGACCATATATCCTGGATCTGATGACCATCCTTCTATATCATAAAGTACAGAGACTGAACCAAAATGCTCCCCCTCACTTGGAGCTTTCTCTTGAGCATTTTCCTCTATCTGTTCGGCTTTGGGTAACTCTATATTTTCTTCTGCAGTCCCAGCAGGTTCGACAGTGGATGCCACTCCTGCTTCCTGGTCAGACACCGACTTAATTGTATAGCCTATTGGAGGGCTCAAACTGAGCTCTTTTTCTTTCTCTTCATCATTGTCCTCTTCTTCAGTTTCAGCAACATTTTCATTTTTCTCATTCTTAGCCCCAGCCTCTTCTGTCTCAACAGTTTCATCCTCTTCAGAGGTATCTCTGACAAAAGTTATTGTCCTGACAGGACTGTGAGGTAGCTCAGGGTCACTCCCATCATCAATGGGGGTGTTCTCTCTTGTAGGGTCACTAGCTTCTTCAGCCTCCTCTTCATCTGAATACACAGGTTCTGGCTCATCAGGTTTTAAGCCTGGATCTCTTTTGTTTCTTGGCCTAGATGGATGAGTAGAGGGATCAAAATTCTCATAAATTCTCTCCTCATCATTCACCCATGATTTCTTCCAGGGATTCCAACTGATCTTCATGAATTTGCAGATTACCTTTGAGATACAGACACTGTTTTTAGCCACAATTACTTCTTCTTGATTTCTAGCTACACCCTTTACTTTCAGCATCACCGAAATAAGCTTAGCATGAAACAAGGCATTGGATTTTGAGCTGGCCTTAATCATATCTTCCATCTGTGCCATCAGCAACCTACATAGGTTGATCTTCCTTCCATGCTTCAGTAAGTACATCAGGAATATGTCCTGGTACTTCAGTACTGCAAAGTCTCCTCTTCTGGGACTTAGTACATGCTGAACAAACTTAAACAGAAGTCTATCTTCTCCATTCATTTCGGCAGCAATAATCTTCCTTAACTTACCATCACCTGTCAGTTCTTCCAGAGCCTTCTTATACTCAAATATTCCACTATCCGGAGGAGCTACTCCAGAATAGTAGTCATATATTCCTTCATGAGGAACTCTTAAACAGGCAGCCCATTCGACAGAAGAGAAACTAACTTCATTACCGTTTACTCTGGATATTAGTCTATGCATATCATCCTCCTCTTCGAACTTTAGGAATTCATAGAATTCTTTCACAAGTTTTGGGTAGTACGGTCCATTGTTGTTGGTGAAGCATTCGGTCCATCCTTGCACATTTAGTGCTTCCAGTACTAACGATTTGCTCGACAACAACCATTCTTCACTTAGCTCCTTTTCTGCAAAGATTTCTCTCTTGGTCAGATGCGGGTTTGCAAGTCTTGTTAGGGTATTACTGGTGCCACTGGATTTGGCTCGAGTTCTCTTCGGCATTGGTGCATCTTCGTTGACAGTCGGGGGTCGCTTTGTTCTGGCCATTGGAACTGAATGAGGTTTCGAGGTTCGGTTGAAGGTTTAGGGTTTAGGACTTGAGAGAGCAAGGGTTGAAATGAGTGGATTGAGATATGTTCGATGTTCTCAATTTTATCATTTAGGGATTTAGAAATAAAAGTATAAAGAAAAGAAACGGTTCGAATTCCCGCAAAAATAAAATAAGATTAAACAGCGAAACAGCCTACAGAGAGATGCAGCAGTGAGGTACACCGGTGAGGTCTAACTGTGAGGTTTCAACTGTGAGGTCTAACTGTGAGGTTTAACTGTGAGGTTTAACTGTGAGGTTTAACTGTGAGGTCTAACTGTGAGGTTTAACTGTGAGGTCTAACTGTGAGGTTTAACTGTGAGGTCTAACTGTGAGGTTTAACTGTGAGGTCTAACTGTGAGGTTTAACTGTGAGGTTTAACTGTGAGGTTTAACTGTGAGGTCTAACTGTGAGGTTTAACTGTGAGGTTTAACTGTGAGGTCTAACTGTGCTATAATTAATCATACCTAACTCATGTTTGATGTAACTTAATCTCTCAGAATTCAAAGGCTTTGTAAAAATATCAGCTAACTGATGTTCAGTGCCAATGAACTCAAGAGTGATATCACCTTTTTGATAATGATCCCTCAGAAAGTGATGTCTCACATCTATATGTTTTGTCCTAGCATGAGATACTGGATTTTTAGAAATGTTAATAGCACTTGTATTGTCACACCTTATAGAGACATGTTTGAATTGATATCCATAGTCTAGTAAAGTGTGTTTCATCCACAAGATTTGTGCACAACAGCTACCAGCAGCTATATACTCAGCTTCTGCAGTAGACAATGCAACAGAATTCTGCTTCTTACTACACCAAGATACTAGTGACTTGCCTAAAATGTGACATGTTCCAGAGGTGCTCTTTCTATCTAACTTGCAGCCAGAAAAATCAGCATCAGAATAGCTTAATAAATCAAATGATTGTCCTTTTGGATAAAATAATCCCAAATTGGGAGTATGTTTTAGATATTTGAAAATCCTTTTAACAGCAGTCAAATGAGACTCTTTTGGATTGGATTGAAACCGAGCACACATGCATACACTGAACATGATGTCAGGTCTACTGGCAGTAAGGTACAGTAGACTACCTATCATACCTCTGTAATTGGTTTGATCCACTGGTTCACCAGTTTCATCACTGTCCAACTTGCAAGTGGTGCTCATAGGTGTGTCACTACCTTTGGTGCCATCCAAAGAAAAACGTCTTAGAAGATCTTTAATATATTTACTTTGGTTCAAAATAATACCATTTTTATTTTGAAAGATCTGAAATCCAAGGAAAAATTTGAGTTCTCCCATTAGACTCATTTCAAACTCATTTTGCATTATTTTTGAAAAATCAACACATAAAGAATTTTTAGAAGATCCAAAAATAATATCATCCACATAAATTTGTACTATTAAGACATCTTTAGAAATCCATTTAATAAAAAGAGTAGGATCAGCTATCCCTTTAGTAAATCCTTTCGAAATAAGAAAAGAGCTGAGCCTATCATACCAAGCTCTTGGAGCTTGCTTTAAACCATATAAAGCTTTAGATAATTTAAAAACATGATTAGAAAAATGGGGATTTGTAAAACCAGGAGGTTGTTCCACAAATACATCCTCAATTATATATCCATTTAGAAAAGCACTTTTAACATCCATTTGGTATAGTTTGAAATTCAGATGAGCAGCATAAGCAAGTAATATCCTAATGGCCTCTAGTCTTGCCACAGGTGCAAAGGTTTCCTCATAGTCTATTCCTTCTTCCTGACTATACCCTTGTGCAACTAGCCTAGCTTTGTTTCTGATTATATTACCAAACTCATCAACTTTGTTTCTAAACACCCATTTAGTGCCTATGGTAAGAGTGTCTTTAGGTCTTTCCACTAATTCCCAAACTTTGTTTCTTTCAAACTGATTTAGTTCTTCTTGCATAGCCATTACCCAGAATTCATCACTGATAGCATCATTGACATTTTTGGGTTCAAGCTGTGAAAGAAAAGCTTGATGTTCAACCTGATTTCTTAGAGAAGCTCTAGTTTGTGTTCCTCTATCAAGATTACCAACAACAGCATCTAAAGGATGATTCTTTAGAATCCTAGTTGATTTGGTAAAGGTTGGACTAGAGATTTCAGGTTCATTTATAGGTTCGGGTTCCACAGAGGAAGTTTCTGGAAAAAGTCCAGAACTGGATGTTTTTATTACTGGTTCTTTAGATTTGTCATTTAGGTCCAGAACAGATAAGTCTTCTTCAACATCTTCAAGAGAAGTTTTAGACTCATGTGGATCAGTCTCATCAAACTTGATGTGAACAGATTCTTCCACACATTTGGTTTTCTTATTGAACACTCTATAAGCTTTACTAGACATAGAGTAACCCAGGAAAATTCCTTCATCACTTTTTGGAGCAAATTTATCAAGGTTGTCTTTAGTATTCAGAATAAAGACTTTGCAACCAAAAACTCTAAAGTAATTAACCTTAGGCTTCCTATTATTCCACAACTCATAAGGGGTTTTCTTAAGAACCGGTCTGATCAAGACTCTATTAATGACATAACAAGCTGTATTAACAGCTTCAGCCCAAAAGTAAACAGGCAGGTCATATTCATTAAGCATAGTCCTTGCAATTTCTTGCAGGGTTCGGTTTCTTCTTTCCACTACACCATTCTGTTGGGGTGTCCTAGGGGCAGAAAAGTTATGAGAATAGCCATTGAGTGAGCAGTAAGATTCAAAATCTTGATTTTCAAACTCACGACCATGATCACTTCTTAGGGTCTTAATCTTAAGTCCACTAAGATTTTCTACAGACTTAGAGTATTTAACAAAGTAAGAACAAGCTTCACTTTTGTGAGCTAGAAAATATACCCAAGTATATCTAGAAAAGTCATCTACAAGAACATAGACATAGTGCTTCCCATTTAGACTTGAAATCCTTGATGGTCCAAACAAATCCATGTGAACCAATTCAAGTGGTTGAGAAGTTGACACTTCTTTCTTTGACTTAAAAGAGACTTTGTGTTGTTTTCCCTTTTGACAGGGATTACACACTTTGTCATTTGGGAATTCAAGCTTAGGTAGGTCTCTAACTAGGTGTTTATTAGAGAGTTTTCTAAGTGAGTGAATGTTGCAGTGTCCTAATCTCCTATGCCACAGCCAAGATTCTTTATGAAAAGCATTTAAGCAAGTAACATTATGTTTAGCTAGAGTGTTTAAGTCAACAGCATAAACATTTTCATTTCTTAAGGCAGAAAATATTAAAGCATTTTTGGAATTATAAACATCACAAGAATTGTTTTCAAACTTGACATTGAAACCATCATCACATAATTGAGAAATGCTAAGTAGGTTGTACTTAAGTCCATCAACAAATAAAACTTTGGAAATTAATACTGAGTCAGTGTTACCAATCTGGCCTAGGCCGATGATTTTTCCTTTTGAGTTATCACCAAAAGTGACATATCCTCCATCAACCTTTATTAAGCTTTTGAAGCAGGAATAGTCCCCAGACATGTGTCTTGAACATCCACTGTCTAAGTACCATACCTTCTTGTAATTGCTTTTCAAACAGATTTCCTACAAAACAGATTAGACAAGAAATGACTTTGGTACCCAGATTTTCTTGGGTCCAGATATGTTAGCAATCAAGGATTTAGGTACCCAGATTTGTTTTATGGGTCCCATACAATTAATAGATGCAACAGATTTAGAGAGATATACTTTATTTGATCTACAACTATTTAAGTAACCAGTTGAGGCATACGAATTTCCAAAACTAGAACTAGCAGGATTTTTTTCAGACTTAATAAATCGGGTTTTAGCAAACTGTCTTTGTCCAGGTTGGTATCCCAAGCCAGTAGCATACTTAGGTGCAACTTGTTTTCCTAGCAGTTGAGTTAGAGTATCTTTTCCATTTGTGAATGTTTCTAGGTCCTTTCTAAGTTGTTCATTAGATAGTTTCAGTTCTGTATTTTCCTTTAATAATTGAACATTTTTCTCTCTTTCTACATCAAGTGCAGACTTGACACTTGCAGTAAGAGCATGCTGTTTCTTTAAAGACTTATATTTATCCTTTAGTTCATTACACGTTTCTTCCAGCATATTACAGTATTCAGTCAATTCATCTTTAGACATATTTTCAGAATCAGAACCAGATTCTGCTTCACCTTCAGAATAATAAGAGTTTAGAGTGGGAGTGTCTAGGGTTACTTCAGATGTGTTTGTCATGAAACACATATTAGCACGATTTCTTTCAGAATCACTGGACTCTGATTCACTTGTGCTGTCTTCTGAAGCACTCCAGGTGGCCTTCATAGCTTTCTTATAATTCTTGTCCTTGTACTCATATTTCTTCTTGAATTTTAACTTAGGACAGTCAGCTTTGATGTGTCCTTTCCTTTTACATTCATAGCAAACTATGTCTTCTTCTTTATCAGTTTTCTTCCAATCTTTCTTCCACTTACCTTGTCTATCATACTTACCTTTGTAGTTTGGTTTTCTGAAGAACTTCTTCTTCCTATAGAACTTCTTGAATCTCCTTGCTATTTGTGCCATCTCGGCATCACTGTCAGAATCTAAGTCTTCACTAGATGAGCTTTCAGTTGGTATATGCACTTTCTCCTTGTCTTTGCTCTTTGATGCAGTAGACTTAAAAGCTACAGATTTTCGTTTTGGTTCCTCATCTTCCTCTTTATTTACCTTTAGCTCTTCTTCGTACATCATCAGCTTACCAATTAGCTCCTTGACAGGTAAAGTTCCAATATCACAGGATTCTCTAATTGAAACGGATGTGCCTCTCCATCTGTCAGGCAGACATCTCAATAATCTCATGATTTGCTCCTTTGCTGGAATAATCTTTCCGAGTGAGCTCATTGTGTTGACTATCTCATTAAACCTGAGATACATGTCAGAAATAGGTTCATCAGCTTTCATCTTAAAGTTATCATATTTGATAGTATAAGTATTTAACCGCATTTCCTTGACATTAGTTGTTCCTTCATGAGAAACAGCTAAGGTGTCCCAGATTTCAAAAGCAGTTTTACATGCAGAAATTCTATTGAATTCCTCATCTCCTAGAGCACAGTAGAGAGCATTCACAGCCTTACAATTGTTATTGTAAGCTACCTTAGTAGGTTCATCCCAAGTTATTCTTTCAGTTTCTGGAATCTTGTATTGAGACTCTATAGCAGTCCAAATATCAAAACCCATACTTTCCAAATGAATTTTTATTTTGAGCTTCCATTGGGCATAATTCACACCATTAAAGAAGGGTGGCCTGTTAGTAGCAGCACCTTCTAGTCTATTATCCATAAGGAAATTTTAGAAAAAGTTTTAAAGAGATAAAATTTAGAACTAACAGAAATTTAAGATCTTTTAGATAAAACTACAATCACAGTTTAAAAACAGAGAGTTAAAATAAAACTTTGAGCAAGTATAACTGAGATAAAAAACACATCCTCTGATACCAAATGTTGGTCGGAGTGGACACTCAAGAGGGGGGTGAATTGAGTTCCAATTAAAATTTCTGTTAAAAACAATTTCTATTAAAATCCCCCAATTTCAAAAACAAATTAAACTGTAGTGAATTTATATAGATTATGAAGGTTCAATTAATTTCTCAAAGATTGATTAATTCTCAGTTAACTTAATCTTATGATTAAATTAACCTTTGAAACTAACTTACTGATTTATAACAAATATAAACACTTGCTAATTTAATTATCAAAGTAGCTTTGAAGATAGATTGTATTTCAAAGTAGTAGCAGCGGAATATGAAATTAAATATGTATAGTATGGATATAGAGTATAACTACAAACACAGTGAATTAACCAAGAGGTTCAGTCTCAAGCCGAGACTTAGTCCTCTTCCACTTGGTGATCACCTGCCACCAAGCAATTTTATAAAAAGGATTGATACACAGCCTGTATCGGGCTTTACAACAGTTTTCACAAACTGTCCAGGTTTGACAACCTCTGCCACAGTTATACGTGGGAAAACAAACAATAGCAGCAAGCTGTCCAGGTCACAAGACCTCTACCACTATCCTCAGTGGGAAATGGGGTGTAAAAGGGTTTGCTGAGGATTTACAGATCCTCCAGTGAAAGTACAGGAGTCAGTGTGTGTGTTTAATATAGCAGATAACACACACTGCTCAAAAGATAGAATAAATCACAGAACAAGATATTGAAAGTACAGGAGTCAGTGTGTGTGTTTAATATAGATAACTTATCCTCTCTTCCTCAAGATATTGAAGTAGAGTTGTCAATCAATTTGTTGTCGAGTACGTAGGTGATTTTTCTACCCTCTAACCATATGGAACCTACTAAGCTAAAATTAATCATGATTTAGTTGGATGATCTACTTTAGAATGGATTTATTCTTCCCAGTGTTTTTCCATTAGAGACCCCCAATTTATTTTCCATGAAGGCCAATGGTTTTTTGTGTATCTTTGTAGACTATCAAGTACTGAATCAGGTGAATTATAAGAAGAAAGACCCTTTTCTCCACATTGATGAGCTATTTTATTATAAGTGTGTGAAGTTGTTTTTAAATATATAACTTTTTTCAGGATATTACCTTCACAATTTTTAGTTTTTAGATATCATAAATACCTCTTCCAAGAGAAGGTATGAAAATTATGAATACCTTATAATTACTTTTGGAATGAATCTCTTAGAGACATTATGGATTTGATAAAATAGATATTACATTAGTATCATGACACCTTTTTATTGGTATTCATGAATAATATCCCGTTTTATTAAAGATATTTGTGTGACCCTATGCACCAATTGAATTTGTTTTTTGAAATCTTAAGTATCAACTAAATTTATGAGAAGCTATTGAAATCTAATTTTTGGATTCGATAAGTGATGTTCTTAGAGCGTATGATTTCATAACATGAAATTATAGTTTAACAAAATAAGTTTAAGGTAGTATTGTTATGGGAGGAGCCACAAAAATTATTTGAGATACAAAGCTTCCTAGATCTAGTTGGATATTATCGGTAGTTTTCAACAATTTCTCACTAATAACACAACTTTGAACTATCTTACTAACAAATTGGTGAAAGTCACTTTGAGGAATAAATATAAAACATATTCTAATGAATTGAAGTGAATTTTGACATTGGATCCTATTCTTATCTTTTCATTATATAGTTAGGGATATGTAGTATACTATGTTGCTTCTATTTCGGGTTTGGTGTGAATACATATGAAAGATGTTTATATGGTGACATACGAGTCTCATTATCTTTTTCAACATGAGAAGACTTACCCCACTCATGATTTGTATATTCCTACAATTATAAATGTAATTATGTATTGGTTAAGATGTCTTTTTGGGGATGTTTATATGGTATTTTATGATCAAAGGAGTTTGAGCTACATATTTTTCATAACGAATTGAATCTCAAATAGAGAGGATGGGTTGAATAACACCCAATATTTGACTCTAATATCTCATATATGCTATGAAAGTGGAATATCATCATAGATACTCTCAGTAAGAAGTACTAAAATTAAGATGTTCTAGAATAAAAAGAGGAGTGAAAATTTATAAGGATTTTTTCTCTATTTCATTTTGATACAAAGGAAAATTATTCAGGCATGGTTCTGAAAATTGTTTCATTATCACCATTTCATGTTGACTCTATTATATAGTTTCAATATCAATATGATGATTTCATAGAAATTAGGTAAACATTATATAATTTGGAGACCACTTTATGCTGGTCTCCCCAAAAGAATGGAATTCTCCACTTTATGATGAAAATTTTCATCCCAATTTGATCCAGGAACTCTATGTTTTATGATTAACATAGTTCTTTAGGTTCCATTCACCATGTCACTATAAAGATGTATTATTAACATGATATAATATTTTTGGTGGCTGGGTATGGAGTATGACATCATTAATTATGTGTCACATTATTACACCTTCCTGTAGATAAAGGTAGATCACTTAAATTCCCCAGGTATACTCTATCCTTTTCAGGTACCATTTTTGAAATAGGAGGAGGTGTATATTGATTTCATCATTAGATTACCATGGAATTCCCATTGAAATTATGTTATTAGAAAGGTGATTGATAATTTTATAAAATTATATCATTTTACTCCAATCAGGGACACCACCAAGGTTCAAGATATAAATAAGCTCTATGTGTATAAAATTAAAAGGTTTCATGGGGTCCAGTCTACCGTTGTATCTAATATAGATCCTAGGTTTACTTTTACATTCTAGAAGAGTATCCAAGACATTATGGGGACTTAATGCATATGGAGTAAAACTTACCATCCATAGATGGATTGATAGATAGAGTATTCTAATCCTGTTCTGAAGGATATCCTCCATGCTTATGTCTTGGATTTTGGTGGAATGTGGGATAGCCATTTGGAACTATTCAAGTTAACTTATAATAATAGTTATCATTACATGATTAGAATGGATACCTTCAAGGATATATATGGTCTCCTGTGCAGGTCACATCTTTCTTGGGAAGAGGTAACTGAGGGCTCTCACAAGGGATCAAGCCTCATTTAGGATACATCGATGGTTATTTAAGATATATGTTGACATCTAGTTATAGTTTAGAGTCATTAAAAATCATATGTATATAATTTACACTCTCCATTGGAGTTTCTCATTGGTTATCATGTATGATTGAATGCATCTCCTCAGTTGAGTCACTATCAACTTGGTAAATAGGTGAAGCTATATCTAGGATATATTGGACCATTTGAGATAACTGGTCAAGTTATAAAAGATTATTATTTGTGGAATTATCATCTATGTTAAAATGTATTCATGATGCTTTCTACATATCTCTGCTCAATAATTATCATCTATATCCTTCTCATGTCTAGAGTTTGTAGGAGATTTAGTTAGAGCTAGATGTTTTTTTGTGAAGAAATTAGTTGAGAAAATTTATTCTTAGATGAAATTATTTTGTGAGAATTATATTTTTCTAGTTAAGGTTTTATAGGGGAATATATTATATTTTTATGAGACTAGGAAGCATGAATTGTTGGAGAGGGACCATTGTATCACCACATTCTAGAGAATTCTTTTTCCGTGTGAAATTATTGGGATAGAAAGTACTATGTTATGGAGAATTATAGTATATTGGTTAAGGTACATCATATTTTTACATTTAAGAGGTTACTTTTTAGGTTTGAGTTGTTTTAAAGGTGAACCGTGGGTTTTTATTAATAAAATGGATGGAATAGTGTCTATAGGGGGATGTTCACACCCTAAATGTATATTCATGACATGAACAAATTTTAAGAAGAATTCATGATTTTTGTTTTAGGATGTAAAAAATTTTCATGATGTGAGAATTTATTCACATTGTCAGCTAGTATTTTTGGAGTATACTACATGGTGACAAGTTTTTTGGTGTGTTATCCGTTATGAAAGTTCAAATCATGATCCAATTAATCATAATGTGAATCGTGTCTTTTCTAGTAGATTAAATGTATTATAATTCTATATATTCTCTCATTGATCTACCCAATATTTTCTTTAAACCCTATGTCTTCTCGAGTAAATTATGGGAATATCTCTCTAACTCTATTAGTAGGGGTTTCAATCCAAGTTTTATCAACTATCATTGTATCGGTATGTTTGATAGAATATCCCTCTTTTATTATTTGTCTCCTGATTTAAAAGTGGTTATAAGATATAATTTTGGATTCTATTGATCATGATTTTAACTCTCTTGATCCTTGTAAGATTCATTATTCATTTTTCTCTGGGAGGCTGGATCTTATGTTGGTTGTGGTGTGATATGTGTGACCTTTGAGGTACGTGTTGATCAATCTCCACTACTAACCAGTTCATTTTTGTAACATGATTTTATATTGATAGAATTGTTATTTTGGGCCTCCCCTCACTTTTTCTAGATATTATGTACTTTCCAATCTGTGGATCTCATTGTGGGTGGTGTGTGGACTAAACAATATATATGTAGTTCAATATATATCCAATGTTCAATGAAACCTGAATGCTCTTATTTTGTTAAATGTTTTTCGAAATGAATTTTTTTGATTCATTATTGAATGTTTTTTGTGGGTAACTTTTTTAGATAATATAGGTTTTCCAAAATTTTGGTAAAAGTAATATGTTTTCAGTGCATTATGAAATGTGTTTACAAAGAAAGTTTCTAATGAAAAATTTGTAATTGTTTGTATGTTTTGATATGAAAATTGAAAATTGAAATAGGTTTCACATGGGATCCTTGCGTACCTAGGTGGAGGGTTTAGTATTGGGAATTGTCCAATGACATTGTAAAGAAGTTAACTTTATTGGGTGTTATGCCTTTCCTATATCATAGACACACTATCTCTAGGAACATGATTAACATTGCAAGGAGGTTCAATTTCTGGGGTGTCCCGCTTTCCCAAGTTTATGGATTCATTGAGTCTATGTACTTGAGTGTTCACTAGTCATTGATTAGTTTTTGAGGTACGAGTGACCTAGATATCATAACCTTTAGTTTCATTGTTTTTTACCATTATTATTTTTTCTTTTTACTATTTTGTATTTGATATGATATGACACATTATTTCAGAAATATAAATGGTTTATGGAAATTTTTATTTGAAAAAATATCACCATGTTTGTGAATGATTTGTAAAAATGGGATCTATATACCATTCCTTTAATATATGCTCAGGTTACTTCTTGGCATTCCATGTTTTCTTTAAGTCGATCATTATAGGATTATTATACAGATACTAGTTATTGAATACTTGGATGGGATCTTACTGATCCTTTTTAGATCCCACCCTATACAGTTCAGTAGGGGTGTTCTTGCCATGATTTATCTGATTCTAGAAAGTGAAATGCACCATATTGTGGAGGAATGGTTTATATCTAGTACGTGTGGGAAGTTAGTGGTGAGATGGTGATACGTTTCCCACATTTCACATGGATCAATAGTTATATGTTTTTATTTCATTTATATTGGTTTCTTTTTAGGAAATGTTCCTTGGTTTTTTATCTTTCTACCATGAGTTCTATCACTACCCATGTCATTATTTTTTAGGTAAAATTTATTTTGTGTATATATATGCTATATCTCTGGCTTCAGGTTTGGAAAATCATTCCCCATGGTTTTTTGGTTTCCTGGGTAATTTTTTCTAACCCATTAGGATTAGGAATTCCCTTCGGGTCATTCCATGGCTTGTTTTGGAGTCTAGTTAGATAGGTTTTCTAGTTCGGGTCAAGATAGGGGGTTTTTCGGATATATTACCCAAATTCTATATAAAAATGATTTTATTTTTTCAATATCAAACCATGTGATATACTTATATCATAAGGAATAGAATATGACACCATAAAACTATCTATTAATTGTATTTTATGAAATTTACCAATTTTACGACAATATGAATCATTGTGCATCATTAATGAATCGCCATATGATTATTAAGACAATAAAATTTTAAAGGGTTAAAATTCAGATCTCTTGAATGATGTATATCATTATATTTAAATGTTTCATTAGATGAAATATATGGGTGAGTTAATTTGGACGTAGGTCATAATCTATTCATAATTGAATACCTTTAAAAAATATTCTCTTACATTTGAGTAAATTATTTGGAAGGCTTGGGAGTGTCCTAATACCTTTTTAAGGAGTATTTTCACTATGATATGATGAGTGTTTATGGTTTATCTTTTAACAATGGTTCCTCTTTGTTTCCCTCTTCCGTCCCCTTCCATATATCTAGAGAGACACTTGCATATCATAGATTATAGGATAATTCCACTCAATAATTTTGTGATTAAATTAATCCATAGAGACATCCTAGGGGAATAAATATCAAGGATAACTCTTACTCATATTCAAAACTCATTTTTTTAGGATACATAATGTAGTGTCCATCACTGGTGTAAGGTAAACCATATTACTTTTTTTCTATTTTTACATGGTTTTGCTTTCATGAATTCTTAATCTTGTAATTTTAGGTTTGTTTTTCCTTTCACTACATTTAATTTATGTCATTAAAAACATAGAAAACCATCACTTCATTTTTATAAAATATAAATTGAAAATAGAAATACATTTAGAGAAACTAAAAGATGAAATATATCTTTCCATGTAGTGATTATAGTCGGCATTATCAATACCATAAAAGTAGATAAATATTTAAAAAAACAATTAGATGTTTTCATTAGATCTTTATAATCCTGAATTTGAGAGTTGGAATATATAATCATTATTATATATATCTGATGCATATTATCTATTATCAACTTGAGAAAAAAATCTTAAGTAGGGTTTGAATTGACAAATTTAAAAACATTATGTGAAAATATCCATTTATAAAATTATTTAAAACTATATGTATAGAAAAGTTAAATTAAATGAAATATAACAGTTGAAGTGTTAGTTGTGAAAAAAATAAATGAAAATCAGGTTTGATCATAACATGATAAATCATATTCTATTGATTAGTAAATGTATTGTTATCATTAAATCATGAGAAAATCACCTAAATGTTAGTGTGAAAAGTAATTATCATATACTAAATAGAAAAAAAATAGTCTAGTAGATATATGATATACTATAAAGAAAACTATTTGAATTATTAAAAGTAAATATGATGTCTTGTATAAAATGATAAATCGTTATGCTTACTAATTGGAGAAATATGTGATAAAAATGGAGTAAAGTAAATTTTGGTTAAATTCTTGCAAATAAAATATTTTATTCTAAAGTAAGAGTAAACGCATTTTATTATATGGATGTTTACTTATTGATATTTGTTGAGTTATTTTCTAAAAAAATATAGAATAAATAAATTTTGGTAATTAAATTAATGAATATAAAAGTTATAAGTACATTTTTTGTTTGATATAAAACATATAAAACAAGTTTAGTAGATAACATTTTATAGAACAATATTTTTATAGATTTATAAATTATTCTTATTATAACATTTATGTATTGACCAAGTTAAATTCAATACCATAGTCTCTAACTTTGGATAGTCTCTAATCCTTCTATTTTAAATAATTATTTATAAATTTTATTTTGATATAGATATCTAGTTTATGTTCTTAGTAGGTAGATATATTTCTAAATTAACTGTTATCTTAATATTGTTTTATTACATTAGGTAAGTATTTCATATTGTGAAACCTTCCTAAATTTACTCTGTACAAAATGATAAGATGTTTTATCTTGAATTTAAGAGGATGGTCCTTTTCGTAGAATTAAATATTTGTCTCTTCCTTAATGATTTATAGAGAGTGAATGATTTAATATTTTTTGACATTCATAATATAGTTTTTCCATTCTAATTTAGTCTCTCTAATTGTTTTCATTTGATATATATATTTTGGATGATGTAGAGCTAATAAGTTTAACTTATACTTCCTTTTCATTATAGAATATTATATAGATTATTTCATTTATTCATTTCTCTTATTCTAGTTCTATATATTACGTTATTATTAAAAAAATTCATGTTGTAAAATAATCTGATTTTAATATGTCATTTATTAAAACATATAATATTGAAACACTTAAAAGTAACACCAGATAAGAAGTAATTTTTTTTGATAATTAAAATGCATTAATGTAGATGATGATAATTATATTGTTTAAAGGATATTGCCAGAAACATACTGAAGATAATCCAAAATTTAGATATATATATACACATACATACATACTTATATATATATATATATATATTGAGTTTTTTTACCAAAATTGTATCTTCAATAAACATTTATTTAAACATTTTTGAATATTACAAAAGGGAATTAAATCTTATAAGTTTGATTTATCTATGATCATAGTATATGGATATTGTGTTTTTTAAAGGATATTAAGATATCTCTTACACCATTAGTCATATTTGATTAAAGTTTTATTTATGGTTTAATATCATTTAAAGGTTGTTTAGATAGTTTTTAAGAATAGTAAGAACAATTAGGTTAGTGTTTATCATGTTTTGTATAATATATTGTATTAATGCTAAATAAAATATTTGACCATCAAAATTATATATGTTGGTTACTAAATGATCTTATGAAATCCAGTTCATGTCTGAACTATACATATATTAATTGAATCAATCACATGTCTATACCAATAGCTATTTTTTTAAAGACCTAATCTAATAATCATAAAAAGAACAAATTGAATTTTACATGTGGTGGATCAAATTTATTTTTCGTACATAAATGAGGCTGGACAATTTTTTTACTAACTAAACAAACTTATTTAATGAATTAATATTAAAAATTGAATTTAAATTTTATAAATTAGATATTTATTAATAAAAGTATAACAAACATAATTTATTACTGGGATGTTTTAGCAGGATGAAAAAACATCAATAACATGTTTTGGAGTAATTTTTAATTCTCTTAAATGTTTTATTTGATAGGTGTGGATTAAATTTTTGAGTCTTTAATGAAATATTATATCACATGAAAAATTTATGGAATTCATATTTGTAGGATGGAGTAAGATAATATAACCTAAAATTAGTATATCATTATGTAAAGTGTTGAAAATTCAAAGGGTTATTCTGTTTTTAGTAGAAACATTCTACAACATGTCATTTAGAGAATTTGAATGGTGGGGGTAACATACAATTATAGTCTCCCAAAATCATATATAATTATTAGTTTAATACTATAGAAAACAAAAAACAAAGAGGAAACTTATATCTAATTAAATCACACACAATACATTATAGTGAGTGTATTCACATCCACCACATTTTCAAGACATGGATAAGAGTGTAACGACCCGAAATTTTGAATAAATATTGTTTACTAATTTCATGTGTTATTTTATTTTATTTTTATACTCAACAAAAATGTTTTATTTGATAAACATGATTATAATTAAAATGAGACCAGTGGGTTTTGACTATTATATAACCATCGGTCAATATGACCACTGTGAACAAAATGTTTTGATTATTGTCTCTAAATATAAGTAATCTTGGTTAATTATTATAGAAAGAAGATTCGATGGCCTCACCTAGTAATCTTGGACCGATCGAAGCCCATCTAACAGAGCTTGGGAAGGAGGTAGCACCATTGGGCTTTGCTCTGGATCAAATCCAAGCCGAACTTCATCATGTGAAGCTAGAATGGAATCACCTTCGTGAGAAGTTCAAACTGATAGAAATTACTACTCGGGCAATGTTGACTGAGCCGCCCCAAGCTTCTATCACCCTAGCACACCTTACTCATAGGTCCTATGCTGGTATTATAAGGGGCTATGTAACGAGACCGTAACAACCTTGTGTAATCCTTGTTTTAAATAAAAATTGGGATTTCTTCTTATAATGAAGTTTATGAATTTTGAAATGACCGGATAAATATAGTATGCATTTTTTTTATGAATTTTAGAAAAAGGATATTTTAAAAATGTTTATGTAAACCTTAAATAATTAAAAATGTGTAATGATTTTTAAAAAATGGTCTTCTACAATTATGTTCAGTACAAAATTTGGAGTCTAATAAGATCAACTTAATTTTTTATGAATAGTAAATTATGAATAGTGATTTTACGCTTAGGATTAGTAAGGTGACCAAATGGATTAGTAATCTCACTTAAAGAAAGTTTTAAAATAATCTAGGCACCTTGATTAAGTAATGTGATTCAATAAAATGGTTAAATAACGGTTTCATAAATTATTATTCAAGTATGAGTTTTTTTCGGATGAATAGTGTTTTTTAATTAAAAATTTAATTAAAAATAATTAGAAAATTATTTTTATAAAAATGACTTTATTTTTGAACTCAGAGCATCGATATTATGTTAAGGTAATTTTTGGGGGTTTTTCTGAAAAAAATGAATTTTCGATGAATAGTGTTTTTATTTAAAAATTAAATTAAAAATATTTAGAAAATTATTTTTATAAAATGGATTTCATTTTTGAAATCAGAGCATTGATATTTGGTTAATGTGAAATTTTGGGATTTTTCTGAGAAAGTTGAATTTTCAGTGAATAGTAAAAATACAGATTTAGGGTTTCAGTATGTTTAATGACATCATAACGGTGTCATGATGATGTCATGAGATCTTTTGAGGGTTGGCCGGCCAAGGGTGATGAATTATTGTTTTGGGGGCCCCATGTGGCCTAACTCCATGATAAATGCCAAGGGAGAGCACATGGGTTTGAGAAAAGAACATGTGAGGTGTCCCTTGGCCATTAATGCTTTGTCCCCTCACTTCCCCTATAAATACCCACCCTTTCCTCCTTTAGTTTTCACTCCCAAATCTCCCCCAACGAAGTTCTGGTCTTCTTACCTCCCAAAGAGTCCTCCAAAGGTGCCCCCAAGCCCTCAAGGTCCAATCCTTTGAGTTTCAAGAGTCACGTTTTAAGGTAAGGGATCCGACCTCTCTCTTTCTTTTCAAGTAATCTCTTTTATGTCATTTCTTTTATACTCCATGTTCTTATGTTGGAGGATGTTCTTTTATATTCATCCTACTGCCTATTTCATGTTCATATGATGAGAGACCCCCCCTTGCTCTCATCAATTCGTTTTAAGAATGTTTAAGTGGCGCCGTTAGGCTGCCGAATTTTTAAGGGATTCTTTCACCTTCCTCGTTTTCAAGTTCTATTTTCATTCAAGTATTTCATGTTCCTTTTTATTATGTTGGGGTATGATCTCTAAATTATCATACTGATATTTTATGATCATATGATGAGAGACCCCATTTTATCGCTTCAATTCAGTATTTTGAAGTTTTAAGTGGCGCCGTTAGGCTGCCGAATTTTTAAGTGGTTCTTCACCCTTCTCATTTTGAAGTTCTACTTTCATGTCAATTATTTCAAGTTCCTTTTTGTTATATTGGGGTATGATCTCTATATATATCATACTGGACTCTTATGTTCATATGATGAGAGACCCCATTTGATCTCTTCAATTCAGTATTTTGATGTTTTAAGTGGCGCCGTTAGGCTGCCGAATTTTTAAGTGGTTCTTCACCCTTCTCGTTTTGAAGTTCTACTTTCATGTCAATTCTTTCAAGTTACTTTTTGTTATTTTGGGTAATTATCTCTATATCTACCATACTGAACTCTTATGTTCACATGATGAGAGACCCTATTTGATCTCTTCAATTCAGTATTTTGATGTTTAAGTAACGCCGTTAGGCTGCCGAACTTTCATAAGAGAAATCTTTTTTTTTCTTCCATCCATGTTTTTCATTTCAAATGGTATGTCCTTGAAATTTCATTACCATGATCATGTATCCTTCTTATTCTGTCCATGTACTATTTTATGGGTCATTTATGAATGTTTGACCCATTTTACCTCTCTTTTAATGTCTTCTAAAACCTCGGAACATTGCCGTTATGCTGCAGAATTTCTGTCTCAAAATGTCTATCTCTTTTTCTAAAGTTCTTTTATATTATTAAGTGAACACTCAAAGCTCTGTCTTCTAAAGGGGTATTCACATATATACCAAAATGTTCTATTTTAAATTCTGGGATTTACACATATGAGACCCACCTTCCTTTTCTGTGGGTTTTAAAGTGATATAAAGATCATGTCTTTAAAGCAGTTTTTAAAAAGTTATGATTATGAAATGAAACCCATTTCCTTTATGCTATATGGGTTATTTATGAAATGTTTGATGATGATATATGTGGCTTACATGATAATAAATTCAAATTTAAGGGTGCGCCCTGATAGCGCTCCAATGCATTGGGTAAAGACTTAATCTCTAGAGATGACCATTTTAACGACGCCTTGGTGAATAACCTTGGTAATTTTTAACGACACCTTGGGGATGGACCTTGGTGAAACGAAACGATTGTCAATATTAAATGTTGCAGCCACATATTCAAGTTATGAAAAATGTTGTTTTTATTATGAAATGCCTCATGATTTCTTTCTCATGCCTTAAAGTTCTTTTCATGTCCTTATTGAAGTATATCAAGTTTACATGTAAAATGTTCCTCTTGTTTCCCTTACTGGGCCTTCTGCTCACCCTTTCTTTTGATGTATGTCCCCAGGTTATGAGATGCAGTAATGAACCTAGAATGAACTTAAGGAGACGCCTTTAAAGTGTTTAAGAAGAATGTTTTATGTTGTTTTCATGTATTATGTTCCTGGTTTCCAAGACACTAGACCTTAAAGATCCTCAGTTTTGTGTAATGTAATGAAAGTTTATGTTATAAAAAGGCGGGATGCTATAAAGAGTATGTTAGAAATAGAGTTCATTGAGGTCTCACTAGAAGAGAATTGGGATGAAAATATTTTTAGAAAATAGTATTATAAGAAGAATATAATAGAACAAATGGTTCTCATTCATGAAATAATGGTCCATGAGAAAGATTAAATGAGATGGATTCCCAAGGGTGAATGTAACTCAGCTTATTTCCAAGCATGTAAGAAAAAAATAGATTTTAAAGGCAAAATACTAGACATAAAAATGTTTCTTACATAGAAAATCCAGAGATAGTTGGAGCCATTGATTTATCACACATCAATGAAATTCTAGCTGGTCTCAATCCTTAATTTCCCAGTCATTTCCCAGGATGGGTTGATGAGTATGTTGATATTTCACCCTAGGTGGTTTCTAGTAATGATAATTTAGTGTTTGAAGATTTTCTGAAAGAGAAATAAATTACCGAGGTGATGAAAAATCTTATCCAAAAAAGTGCACCCAGAACCGATGGTTTCACAAGGTATTTTTTAGGATTTCATGGAATTTGGTTGGCCCTAATCTTCTTGGATATCATTAAATTTTATGGGGAAGAACCATGGTTTCATCAAGTTTGTGTGTCGCATTCAACAAAGGGATCCATTTCCCCCAACTATTTTGTAATTTCCCAGGAGGTCCTCTGTAGTAATATCAACATGAGTTTATCCAAGGGAATATTTTTTCCATATAGAAGTATAATTAAATTCAATATCATATCCCATATCATATATGTAGATGATATTATAATTTAATTGAATGTGATTAAAAGGTTTTCTAGAGTCACTATCGAGTTTCTTAATGAATACTAGAAGTGGAGAGGTAGGTGATTAACCACAGGAAGAGTAATGTGTTTCTCTTCAATAGGTGTTCAAAATCTTGTGAATGTGTTATTTATTCTCAGTTGAATTAACAGAGTGGACTCTTACCAAGGGAATACTTGGGTTCCCTAGTATCCACTATGAGGATTTTAAATTCAACATTTCGATCAACATCTAGGAATGATTTGAATCATAATTCTCAACTAGAAAAATAAATATCTCTCTTTCTGTGAGAAAATTACTCTCACTAACTCTGTCTTGTCCTCCATCCTGGTGCATGATTTATCTGATGTTAGAGAACTTAGGAAAGTGATTCATAACTTTAATAGGATATTGTCCTCATTTTTGTGGGATTATCAATCTAATAGTAAGAATCACTGGGCTTCCTGGTAGCGAATGGCCAAATCAATTCAAGAGGGAGGGATGTGTGTGAGGGATTTGGAGGACACTCGGTACAGAATTCAAGTGAATCTTGCATAGGAATTCTTACTAGAACATTCGCTTTGGGGGATTCATATGAAGAATAAGTATAGTTAATATATGGGTTTCTCAGGGGGATTTCATCCACTATTTGGCATGTGGTCTTTCCACATGTTCAGGTGCTTAAGGATAATTTACACTCCCTAGTGGAAAGTGGTGACCTATCCTTCTAGTTCCATAATTTGGCTGGTTCTTTCCTTAGTTTCCCATCATGACATGCACTAGATTTATCTTTTGAGAGCCTAGAAAACATCAAAACATCCTTTATTCCATTCTTACTCTAGACCAGCACTGTCTATACAATGAAATTGAGATCATCTTGGAGATGGAATAATGTATCTTAATTTCTTACACTTCAATATATTTTTCTATTATGGAATACTGCAAAGTTACTCACCCATCTAAATGTTTTGATGAGTGGGGGAGACACTGTAGAGGAAGGAGTTACTGGTAAAGTTTAATTTTCTATTGTGGAGAATCAAGAACCAGACATTAGCTACAGATGAGAATATTCAACACATGGGCATCTTCTTGGTTTGTAGATGTTCATGCTATAGAGACCGCAATGAGAAGTCTCTTAATAACCTATTTTTTCAAAGTGAGTGGGCATGTGCAATATGGAGGTACTTTAGAGTCTTTATATTTTTATATTCCCTAAAACTAATGGGTCTCAATTTTTTTAAAAAGTGGTTTCATGGATATAGTTATATCGGTTAGGAAAGTAAGGTGAGTGGTGTTGGGATAATTTTAGACTATTTGTGCCTCTGGAGGGAAATAAATTCTAACTATTTTGGGGAATCCCATTCCTGAGAAGAATCACTATTTATCCCCCACCAAATTGATGCTACTCAACATGGTGAAGATTATGAAGAACTGGGATGAAAGTCCCACCCTTAGTCCTCTTCATACAGGTGTTATACTCTCCCACCCCAACAACTGGAGTGATAAAGGCAACTGGGTTTGCTAATACCCCCACACTTTAGGTATTAAACATAATACTAATGGATCTTTCATCTCAATAATGGCCAATAGAGGAGGTATGGTTCGAGACCCAAATTGCTACCTCATTTTGGTTTTTAGTGTTTCTTTTGTATTGGGTCACTCCCTCTAAGAGGAAGCCTCATTCCTCCTCAATGACCTCCCGGTTTTCCACCAGAAAAACATTAGCTTTGCAGTGGTGGTATTTGACTCGAGCATCTGCTTTAAATATTTGAAGGATTATGGGATGGTCCCATGGTCTACTGAATATTCCATTGGAAGGTATCAAAGGTTTATTTATAGTCCGATGAATTTGCTCCACACATGAAGAGAAGGAAAAAAGGCTACGAATTTCCTTGCTTCTCAGATGACTCAGTATACAAACATGACTCTTTTCCATAACTTGCAATCCCTTCCCACAAAATGAGTGAACATAATTAGGGGGATTCACTTGGATTAAATTATTTCAACCCCCCCCCCCCTCCAATTTTTTTCACTCATGTTTTCTGTTTCTTTGAGTTTCTTTAACTTAAATAATAAAAATATTTAATTTGGATTGTTGGACCTACATTGGGGATATACACTTTTTTATTCCCATGGAAACACTAAAAAATATGGATATTACCTCCCCAATAATAAATTATAGTGTTTAATTTAATATTAAAATGTAATCATCAAAATAATTCCTTAAAAATAAATGAAATAATATTTATGGATAAATAGGTTAATAAAAGTAAAAATTATACAATTTTCAACTTTATTAAATAATTAAATGATATTATTATTTAATTTAATTGTGATTTCTTTATTTTTAATTGAACCACCATGTTTTTAAAAATAAATTCAAAATAGGTCTTTGAAGAGAATTAAATTTCTCTTCATTTATTATCATTAAATTTCTCTCTAATTAATATGATGAAATTAAAGAAAAATGAAAAAAAACATTAATATATTTATTATAAAAAATAAAGCCAAAAAAATATCAAGGAAAAACTTGTTTCAAAAAGGTTCAATGGAAAGAAATTTGGAATTACTATGAAATAATCTTAATAATTTTTTTATTTTTATTATATATTTTATTACCCTATATTAAGTAAAGGTTTTGTTTGAAAATTATAATCTTTTGGAATAATATCAGGTACTTATTTTAAAAACTAAATCAATTATATTTGTAGGGGTGCAATTAAATTGAGTTTAATTTATAAAATATTCAACTTGATTTCAAAATAAATAATTTTTAATTTGGAATTCTCAACTTGAGCTTGATCAAATAGTGATTTTAACCTCAAACTCATCCTAGTGTCTAAATTGAAATTCAAAGTAATTTTGTATTATTCTCAATTAAATAATTAATGAAAAATATAAAAATTATAAATACACCATACATGTAACACACGAGGTTTTAGGACCAATTTTTTTTTTTTTAATTATATGTTTATATTTATAAGGAATATTTTTATATTCTATCAAAATAATTAAAATTTATTAATAATGTAACACCCCGAGCTTCTACGATACGCCTCTCTTTCAATAATGTGATAGCTTGCATTGTACGCAAGTTCGAGTTCTAAAACACCGCGACTAATCAAAGTAGCCATTATGAATAGTAATAACCACCTTTTAAAATTATAGAAATTTTATATTTCAAAATGGACTTCATTTTTGTATTCGTAATATCGAAATTAGCCTATGTTGAATTTTTGGTATTTTTCTGAGAACTTCTAATTTTTTGTGAATAGTGAAAATTACTTAAAAACAACTTTTTTAATCAAAATAATTTATAGTGATAAATTATACTATTTAGTGGTTTTAAAGTATAATTAGAATATATTTTTACCATTTTATCCAATGGTGGTCATTATAATTAATTTAACATTGAAATTGGACATTAACAATTGCCAATCTTTTGATATAAATTGTTTCTTAAAAACACGCTATTTGTTGTGACAGCGGGAATTAATTATAAAATTAATTAATGCAACTTATATGTTTGGAATTTTTTAAAATAGACATCATTTTTGAATTCGGAATATCAATTATAGCTTAGGGTGAAATTTTGGCATTGTTCTGAAAAACCTCAATTTTTGATGAATAGTGAAACCACTAAGTGGTACTTAAATAACTGATTTTTCGTTTAAATGAAATATTACCACTTCTGTGATTTGATTTTCAAAAATCAGACATACATGGTAGTCATTAAGAAGTAAAATGTGGTTCAATGAGATTAAAATAATTTTTTGGTGAATAGTAACTTTTAAGTTCTTAATCGCGATTAGAGGTAATTAGTGTAGTTTAAGGTACAAATAATGTTATAATAATATGAGATGAGCATGACACTTGTCCTACTCATATTGGATGAGTCATGGCCGACCAAGACAACCCATGGGTCAACTTGGGGACCCCATGGAGACACTTTAGTTGGAAAATGACATTAATATATATTTATTTAATGTTAAAATTAAATTGACACAAACATGAGTTGTTTTACTAAAACAGTTTTTAAGTGGGGTTACACAAGTCCAAATTTTGATTATAAATATTCATTAGAAAGATAAAAATATTTCCTACATCATAGTATTTTTTTTATAATTTTTAGACATTAAATAAATTAAATTATTTATGACATCATGATGATGCAGCGATGACCTCATTATTTAACGATTTAAATAAAATGGGAAGATAATGAAAAATCCAAGGCTTACACTTGTCCAAAGCCAATTGGATGAGGAGATTTCGAACCCTTATCACCTTAACCTCGAATTATATACGTTTGGGACCTTTAGAATCCGGAAAGCATTGTCTAATAATTTAACATTTCAATCTTTCCAAAAGAGCCCCTCCTCTCCTCTTATAAAAGGCCCCCACCTCTCCCACCTCATTTACACTTTCAAGCCATTTGGCTCGGCCAACCTCTGCCCAAATACTCTCCAAAAATCCCTCTATTACTCCTAGAAGCCTCACTTTGGGAAGAATTCTTCCTAAGGAAGCCTTTGGCTCAAATCAAAAAGAGTTACCCGATTTTGAGGTAATGTCTTCTCTAATGTTGTTTTGTTTTATTTATCTTCTCCAACCCCCTAAAATCTTTTTATTCATTTCTTTTGTAACAACACCAGTATCCTCAATATACTGGGATGTTGTTATAAGAAGGATTCGAGCTACACTTACACACACCTACATCTAATGGTTAAAAAACATACGGTTTCTGTGGATGGCGAATTTCTGCCTCACGAAACGATGATTGTTCAACACTCATATAACACCTCCAAATGTGGCCATTAAGATGTCACTATTTTTATATATGATATATAATATTTTTATGTTTTACTTATGCTTCTGTATTTCTCATTTATGGCATACTTTATGATTTCCATTATGGGTAAAACGCGATAATTTCATTTTAGGAAGTGCGGACTACCGCCCCCTCAAAGTGATTTGAATCGTTAATGCCATATGTGGGATGTATAAAGGATGGAGTAAATGGTATTATACACTATATTATACTGGAATTATATTATACATTTATATCATTATGATTTCGTTCCATTAAATATGAAATTGAAATGAAAGTAGCGTTCATGCGTACGTACGGCTTACCGTCTCCATGAACGGTGCATTTCATTTCTTACCTCTAAATGTTACGTAATATTATAAATGAATGTATATACTGGATATATGAGATATATATGACATCTAAATCATGAATATAATTCTGGAGATAATGGATATTCTACCACATAAACAACTTGTAATTATAAGAATTTTATTGTTGACTCAAGTAAAAAAGATCGACAAAACGACCGTTATTAACTTAAATAATTACATAATGTTCATATCATTGTAATAAGTGATATAAAAAGGATAATGAAATTGAAAATGGTTCTTAATAAGGTATATATTAACTCTAGTTTATTATTCAGGAGGTTAAAGAACGGTTGAGTCAAGTCAGACACGAGGTAAGGGAATTTCTTAACCCAATTTTCATTCTTTGGGTTAATCTCCTACTTTCAAATTATGTCATGATATTATTATGTCCTATATTGCATTTGTACATTATTTATGTGTACTTATAGTGAATACACATTATATATGTACTTTATTTAAAAAATGATCTTTTTAAGGACTTCGTCTCAATCTCCTTTCATTGAGGCATATTTGGTTTTATACACAACTTTCTTTTATACGGTGTATAAACCCCTTTGACTTTTAAGTTTATTCAAAAGGAATCTTTTTATATGAAGTGTTTTGCTAAACGACAAAAGGGAATGTTTTTCTTTCCGTACTTATGCGCCGACAATGACTTCTCCGCCGCCGTGACCATTATTTGAGTTTCGGCTTCCTCTACAAGCCATCTTTTTTTTGATGAAAAATAAATACAAAGTTTTAACTTTCTTTTATTTTGGTATTGAAAATGGTTTTGAAAGCGTTTTTATTATATCAATGTGTTGTATTGATATCTTGTGATTGAAATGTGGAAATGTTATGTTTCCTTTATGCATGTTTTATGTGATACGATTATGTTATGGTTTATGATATGTTTAAACCTATTCATATGAGGAATGTATTGGACTTAATAAGTGACGGGTGGAGCCCGCTATAGCTCCTCGATGCATCGGTAGGTCTCATGAGACAACTAGACGTGGAATTGGCCGAGGCCCTTTCCCAATTTGATTTATGGTTTTGGCCGAGGACTTAATCATTTTATACGTCTTGGCCGAGGCCTTGACAAAATGTTTCAGAATGTCCGGCATTATACATTCCCTCATTATGAAAGTGGTTATTGATATCGCATGTGATTATTCGACCAGTATAATATCCATGTGAAGAAGTGAATGGCATTATCTCATTTTACTTTTGCCATATTATGTTGAAGTTCATGTTTAAAAGGCTTTTGTTTTAGTTATACATTGCCTTAAATTTCTATGTTTATTTATGAAAGCTTCCGCAATATTGTTATCCTTACTGAGCATCTGAGCTCACCCCTTTCAATTTTTTAATATTTTCCAGGATGTGAAGAAGTATTTTAGGAATGACCTGCAGGGATAGTCAGAAGAGGATATGAGTGTGGACTATGAAGACTTTGTTATTAGTTTTTCACTTTATGATGTAATGTAACGTTTACGAATGTATCTAGTGTTTCCAAGGCTACTAAACTAATCGGTCTTTTGAGACTTGATCTTTTGTGATCATGCCAATGTTACGAAGTAACGCACCGACTCTGGGTAGCTGGGGTCGGGGCGTTACAGTTGGTATCAGAGGCAGTTTAGTACTAACCTTGGAAGCTAGATTTAGATAAACTCTGATTAGAGCACATATCCCGAAGATAGACTTTGAGGATTAGTATAGAAGAACTTCCTAGAATTTTGGTATTGTAGAGATGTTGTGAGTTTACCAAGCAATACATCCCTGTCTGGATACGAGCTGGTAGAGGCGTCTCTGGCACAGATGTACCTAGGGGTAAAACCCGAAAACACCGCTTTGAGCTAGACTCGAATGGGAACTGGTGCACGACCACGGGCCTTGCTGCACTCTTGGTTACGACACTCCCAGGGGATATGCTTTGGATAATTCTCATTTTCTTTACAAACCACTATGAAGGGTTATGAGTATATACTTCCTCAAAGGAAACATTTCTTTTTATGATTATGGATTATATCCATAAATAGTTCAATTTATGTAAATTATTTTACAAATATGGAATTATGTATTTTATTTCATAAACTAATCTAGTTTATGACATTGTTTAGAAATGGCACCTAGTGGAAGGAATGGAAACCGTATCAATGCACGCACTCTGTGTAGGGATTGCCCTCCTGCTCAAGATAATTATGGTGGAGCTAGTGATACAACTGTTGCTGATCAGCTTCTCACCGTACTGGGACAACTCACGCAGGTTATGAATAATAACCTTACTCGTATGGAGCACCCTGATCCGCAACGTGGAGGATCAATGCTAGACTGTTTCATGAGGCAACAACCACCAACCTTCAATGGGAGTACAAATCCTATAGTAGCTGAGCAATGGATAAATTCCTTAGAGAAAATATTCCATGCCTTGGGGAGTAGTGGAAGGGAGAATGTTGTCATGGCAGTTTACCGCCTCACTGGAGATGCCGATCAGTGGTGGTCGCTGATTCAAAACACAAAGGAAGATGATGACGTATCGAATATGGAATGGAGGGAGTTCAAAAATCTTTTCTTAGAAAAATACTTTCCTCGTGACCATCGAGCAGATATGGAAAGGCAATTTCTGAGTCTGAGGCAGAAGGAGGATGAGAATGTCGCAAAGTATGAGGCTAACTTTACAAGGTTAGCGAGGCATGCTTCCGATTATATACGTAACCCAAGAAGTAAGATTGATCGTTTCTTTGATGGGTTAAAACCATTTCTCCGTCGAGCTTTGGTATCACAATCCTTCTCATCATACGAAGATATTGTCTCGTGTGCTATCAAGACAGAAAAGGAATTCTCTAAGTCTTATGACAACAAAGTAAAGCAAGAGAAGAAGAGAATGGTGGAACAAGAGATAGATAAAGGGAAAAAGGGAAAGAAGGATTTTCCATTATGTGATAATTGTGGGAAGAATCACCCTGGTACTTGCCTAAAAGGAATGGGATTTTGTTATAAATGTGGAGAAAAGGGTCACCAGGCTCGTGATTGCAAGGGAAAGAAAGAGGCTATCAAAGTTGAATGCTACAATTGTAGAGAAATGGGTCATTATGCAAATGAATGTCCTAAGCGTCAGGGAAACTTAACTCAGAAAAGGCCAAGGGATCAAGGACAATCTTATGCTGTTACTACAGTTGAAGCAGAATAACTAATGTATTGGACTGATGGATTATAATTCGGTTATTAGAATAATGTGATATATATATATAAAGATTGTACTGTAGTACTTGTTGATTTCATTAAGGTTTTAATATGATGAAGGTAATCATATTTTTAGTATGTGACAATAAAAGAAACTTTACTTTGTTTGGGGAATCTGATAAATTGATTTTGGAATTAAGAGACCTTTTAGAGAAAGTCTGGACAAAGGTATTTTGGATAACTATAAAGGTTGGAGTGGATTAAGTTGATCTTTGGATAGTATTGTTTAAGGTTAAAACATTTATGAAGATTATTTTTGGAATATTATAATACTATATTTTTAGGAAAAGGACAACCTGCAGGGTGGGGCATAACCCATCGCGTCGGACAAAGCTGCAGGAATCGAACCCACAACCATAGTGCGACAGGCCTTTATTTCCTACCACTAGCCTAAAGGAAGTCCCTGGTTATTAGAAAATAATTTTACTAATCTAAATTGTATGTGTTAACATTTGGAACCTTATACAATTTGGAAAAGTATAATATTTTTGGGTTCTATTATATTTTTGAGTGAAAGGTGAGTTGAAGGTTGAAACTCTAATTGTCAGGAATAAATATATATATACCTATCTGTTATTCAATGAATAAACTAATTCTTAAACTTTAGTAAAGGGATATTAAAACAAAAAAATGCGTTATCCTAATACCTTATGTCTTGTTGAACTGATGATATTTTAAATCAACATAGATTGAAGGCTTTGAGGCCCTCAATTTGACAGTTGATTGTGATTGATGACCTCAATCACTCCCTACGAATATTTACGTTTTTCCTCCAATTATATGTCTCTAATTTCCACCAATGTTCTTCTAATCAAGATCATAATTGGGTGGTGACTTTTTCATTTCCCTTTCCCTCTTATTAAGGCTAAATTTTATTAACCTTATTTCCGATGTGGGTTTTCCACAAAGGTATTTTCTATTTTCAACCTTTTATTTTCAAAGAAAAATATCAAATTGCGAGGACGCAATTTATTGAAGGAGGGGAGAATGTAACACCCCGAGCTTCCACGATACGCCTCTCTTTCAATAATGCAATAGCTTGCATTGTACGCAAGTTCGAGTTCTAAAACACCGCGACTAATCAAAGTAGCTGTTATGAATAGTAATAACCACCTTTTAGAATTATAGAAATTTTATATTTCAAAATGGACTTCATTTTTGTATTCGTAATATCGAAATTAGCCTATGTTGAATTTTTGGTATTTTTCTGAGAACTTCTAATTTTTTGTGAATAGTGAAAATTACTTAAAAACAACTTTTTTAATCAAAATAATTTATAGTGATAAATTATACTATTTAGTGGTTTTAAAGTATAATTAGAATATATTTTTACCATTTTATCCAATGGTGGTCATTAGAATTAATTTAACATTGAAATTGGACATAAACAATTGCCAATCTTTTGATATAAATTGTTTCTTAAAAACACGCTATTTGTTGTGACAGCGGGAATTAATTATAAAATTAATTAATGCAACTTATATGTTTGGAATTTTGTAAAATAGACATCATTTTTGAATTCGGAATATCAATTATAGCTTAGGGTGAAATTTTGGCATTGTTCTGAAAAACATCAATTTTTGATGAATAGTGAAACCACTAAGTGGTACTTAAATAACTGATTTTTCGTTTAAATGAAATATTACCACTTCTGTGATTTGATTTTCAAAAATCCGACATACATGGTTGTCATTATGAAGTAAAATGTGGTTCAATGAGATTAAAATAATTTTTTGGTGAATAGTAACTTTTAAGTTCTTAATCGCGATTAGAGGTAATTAGTGTAGTTTAAGGTACAAATAATGTTATAATAATATGAGATGAGCATGAAACTTGTCCTACTCCTATTGGATGAGTCATGGCCGACCAAGACAACCCATGGGTCAACTTGGGGACCCCATGGAGCCACTTTAGTTGGAAAATGACATTAATATATATTTATTTAATGTTAAAATTAAATTGACACAAACATGAGTTGTTTTACTAAAACAGTTTTTAAGTGGGGTTACACAAGTCCAAATTTTGATTATAAATATTCATTAGAAAGATAAAAAGATTTCCTACATCATAGTATTTTGTTTATAATTTTTAGACATTAAATAAATTAAATTATTTATGACATCATGATGATGCAGCGATGACCTCATTATTTAACAATTTAAATAAAATGGGAAGATAATGAAAAATACAAGGCTTACACTTGTCCAAAGCCAATTGGATGAGGAGATTTAGAACCCTTATCACCTTAGCCTCGAATTATATAAGTGTGGGACCTTTAGAATCCGAAAAGCATTGTGTAATAATTTAACATTTCAATCTTTCCAAAAGAGCCCCTCCGATCCTCTTATAAAAGGCCCCCACCTCTCCCACCTCATTTACACTTTCAAGCCATTTGGCTCAGCCAACCTCTACCCAAATACTCTCCCAACATCCCTCTATTACTCCTAGAAGCCTCACTTTTGGAAGAACGCTTCCCAAGGAAGCCTTTGGCTCAAATCAAAAAGAGTTACCCGATTTTGAGGTAATGTCTTCTCTAATGTTGTTTTGTTTTATTTATCTTCTCCAACCCCCTAAAATCTTTTTATTCATTTCTTTTGTAACAACACCAGTATCCTCAATATACTAGGATGTTGTTATAAGAAGGATTCGAGCTACACTTACACACACCTACATCTAATGGTTAAAGAACATACAGTTTCTGTGGATGGCGAATTTCTGCCTCACGAAACGATGATTGTTCAACACTCATATAACACCTCCAAAGGTGGCCATTAAGATGTCACTATTTTTATATATGATATATAAATTTTTTATGTTTTACTTATGCTTCTGTATTTCTCATTTATGGCATACTTTATGATTTCCATTATGGGTAAAACGCGATAATTTCATTTTAGGAAGTGCGGACTACCGCCCCCTCAAAGTGATTTGAATCGTTAATACCATATGTGGGATGTATAAAGGATGGATTAAATGGTATTATACACTATATTATACTGGAATTATATTATAAATTTATATCATTATGATTTCGTTCCATTAAATATGAAATTGAAATGAAAGTAGCGTTCATGCGTACGTACGGCTTACCGTCTCCATGAACGGTGCATTTCATTTCTTACCTCTAAATGTTACGTAATATTATAAATGAATGTATATACTGGATATATGAGATATATATGACATCTAAATCATGAATATAATTCTGGAGATAATGGATATTCTACCACATAAACAACTTGTAATTATAAGAATTTTATTGTTGACTCAAGTACCAAAGATCGACAAAACGACCGTTATTAACTTAAATAATTACATAATGTTCATATCATTGTAATAAGTGATATAAAAAGGATAATGAAATTGAAAATGGTTCTTAATAATGTATATATTTACTCTAGTTTATTATTCAGGAGGTTAAAGAACGGTTGAGTCAAGTCAGACACGAGGTAAGGGAATTTCTTAACCCAATTTTCATTCTTTGGGTTAATCTCCTACTTTCAAATTATGTCATGATATTATTATGTCCTATATTGCATTTGTACATTATTTATGTGTATTTATAGTGAATACACATTATATATGTACTTTATTTAAAAAATGATCTTTTTAAGGACTTCATCTCAATCTCCTTTCATTGAGGCATATTTGGTTTTATACACAACTTTCTTTTATACGGTGTATAAACCCCTTTGACTTTTAAGTTTATTCAAAAGGAATCTTTTTATACGAAGTGTTTTGATAAATGAAAAAAGGGAATGTTTTTCTTTCCGTACTTATGCGGCGACAATGACTTCTCCGCCGCCGTGACCATTATTTGAGTTTCGGCTTCCTCTACAAGCCATCTTTTTTTTTGATGAAAAATAAATACAAAGTTTTAACTTTCTTTTATTTTTGTATTGATAATGGTTTTGAAAGCGTTTTTATTATATCAATGTGTTGTATTGATATCTAGTGATTGAAATGTGAAAATGTTATGTTTCCTTTATGCATGTTTTATGTGATACGATTATGTTATGGTTTATGATATGTTTAAACCTATTCATATGAGGAATGTATTGGACTTAATAAGTGACGGGTGGAGCCCGCTATAGCTCCTCGATGCATCGGTAGGTCTCATGAGACAACTAGACGTGGAATTGGCCGAGGCCCTTTTCCAATTTGATTTATGGTTTTGGCCGAGGCCTTAATCATTTTAGACGTCTTGGCCGAGGCCTTGACAAAATGTTTCAGAATGTCCGGCATTATACATTCCCTCATTATGAAAGTGGTTATTGATATCGCATGTGATTATTCGACCAGTAGAATATCCATGTGAAGAAGTGAATGGAATTATCTCATTTTACTTTTGCCATATTATGTTGAAGTTCATGTTTAAAAGGCTTTTGTTTTTGTTATACATTGCCTTAAATTTCTATGTTTATTTATGAAAGCTTCCGCAATATTGTTATCCTTACTGAGCATCTGAGCTCACCCCTTTCAATGTTTTAATATTTTCCAGGATGTGAAGAAGTATTTTAGGAATGACCTGCAGGGATAGTCAGAAGAGGATATGAGTGTGGACTATGAAGACTTTGTTATTAGTTTTTCACTTTATGATGTAATGTAACGTTTACGAATGTATCTAGTGTTTCCAAGGCTACTAAACTAATAGGTCTTCCGAGACTTGATCTTTTGTGATCATGCCAATGTTACGAAGTAACGCACCGACTCTGGGTAGCTGGGGTCGGGGCGTTACAAATAAATGATTCATAAATGGTATAAACCAAACTAAAAACACTTTACTCAACCATAGTAGAACATTACAACAAATTTACATGAAACATTTATTCCTTATAATATATTATTACATATCATAGATTAATACATCAATTAAAACTGTATAAATTTAATGGGGATATTAAATAAAAAGTTATAATTTATCAAAATCTAAGAAATTCCCTTGATCATCTCCACCCTTCAAAATCACAATTAACAGAAAGAAACCTGTAATGAAAAAAATCATGAAAGGAGAAATAATTGTCCTAAATATGGAATGATAAGTATTACTTCATAAGTCATAATTACATGTGTGATTTTTGTAAGTTCATATATAAGAATGAAATAAGGTCATTATATATATGGTCGTTGAAAACATCGTCATTCCAAATATGGTCATTAAAAAAATATTCATCGGATATATTAGTATCAGATTGATAAAATGAAGATATTTATTTTTAGTAACAAATTTTCATATTATTTTAAAAACAATAAATAAAGAAAAAAATATAAAATATTTTTATAAGATATTTTATGCATTAAAATATAATTATTAAAGAATGATATTATAAAATTAAAAAAAATTGAGTTTTATTGTATGGATAAAATTAAACGATTATAATATAATTAATTAATTTAAATTATATTTTTGTTAAGATCATTTAATATAAAAGAGTTTTCTCAAAGAACAATCTTTCTACAATTGTCCTGTATTTTTATCTTAATTAAATTAATCACTACTAAAGAATGATTTTAATTAATTTTATTGATAATATACACAATTATATAAATTAAAATTCATCCCATATTTATTACAAAGCATATAATAAAAATAGATTTATTTTATTCTTAAAATACCTTTTTCTAAGAAATTTTTTTTTATACGTTATGCACTAATATATTAAAATTATTTCTTATCACCTATATAAATTGAATATGATAAAATCCTTTTCATATTTGGAATCATTATATTCAAATTAGTTAATATGGGAAATTTCATTTTTATACATAAAAATAAGTTACCAAGGTTAAAGTTAATTGCCACGATAATAATAAAATGGTTATTTTCAAAGAATCTCTTTAATAAACATTGTATAATTTTTATTTAAATATATTAATTTTACCTAAGATAATGAACTTAATGTTTTTTCTAAACATATAAAAAATATTAACTCTCATTTAATTATAAATTTATTAGAAATAAGAATAAAAACACTTAATTTATAAAAAATATTTTCTTAAAAAATATTTTTTAAATTTAAATTTAATTTTATTATATTTAGAAATTATGTTAGAGAAAATGGAGTAAAAATCAGGAATAAAAAATATTAAATTAGTTAATAGAGTCCATTATATATTTTATTAAAAAAATTATCGTGGTGAAATTTTAATCAAGGTTAATAAAGGTAAAAAATGGGAACCTTAAATTGGCCTGAATTTTGTAAAGTTTATATGTAAATTAGAACATATATAAGACCTGTTTTTGTTGGTAATTCATGCCAAAAATTTTTCACTAACCCTTTCTCACATACCTCACCTAACGCCCTTCATATTTCTTCCTTACCCCTTACATAACATTCAATTCTAATGAAATGTTCCTATTTTTCACCTATAAAAAGATCTCACTTACACCCTTGTATAGGCACACATGAAAATCAATATTATTTTAGATAAACCCATAATACCTATAATATAATAAAAAACACATTTTGAATCCCTTGTTTACAAACTAGTTTCCCAAACCCATAATTTCTAATATTTCTTTCAATAAAAGACTCATATCCTCAACATGAATATTATCCACTCCCTCACATTTTTTTCTATATATTTCTCATCCAATATCCTCTAAATATATTCAAACCATAAAAATATGCTACCATAAGTATCATTAGTATACTTAAATTAATTATATTTATAGAACTACCATTTTCTACCTCCCCCATCTACTCGAAAAATGAAAATGTCATTTGTGTTACATGCGGACTACTGCCACCATGATTGATGTATATCATTTTTCATCACCATTATTCATCAATGGTTATAAAATAGATTCAATAGTAATTATTATATTTATGACATGATTAAGGCTATGTAGAGATAAATTATTCATTCTATTAATACTATTAACAATAGGTGATCATTTTAAATTTAACCACCTAAAATGAGCTTACGGCGTGGAGAAATGATTTATTGGTTGTAAGTAATAGTTTATTATCAGTTAACTTCTTCTTATACCGCATACAAATTAGTTATTATCTAATTAAAAAACCCAAAAAAATATTTTTAAACTTGTATAATAATTATAGTATATCTAAATAATTTGATAATCATACTTATCCATTTATTATAACAAGTGTTTGCTTATGGTGGTTTAACCACCAATATAGACAATGCGTGAAATTTATATCATGCATGAATTTGAAAATTTATTTACTAGTAATATTAGATATTAATGTGTAAATATTTTTTTTATTTTTGGTTATTGGAATATAATATTTATACTAAAAATAATTAGCAGTATACCACTTTGTTTTGTTAAAAATTACTAAAACTAGATCATCACCAATTTCATCTTTGAAAATCCTAAATAAAAATATCCTGCAATAAAATCAAAACATTATAAAATAATATACTATGTATAATATTTTACCATGACTAATATTTGAATTATAACACCCCAATGTTTTAAAAATAATTTGGAATTCATGAATCATTGTTAAGTAGATAGTTTCAACAACACATTAAACATAATTTTGTCTCTTCGATGATTTGAATTAAAAAAAATGGTCATTTACGATTTTGATCAGTATGTTATTTGGATTTTGAAAAAACCAGCTTGATTATTTAGTGAATAGTAACTTACCCTATTGAATAGTATATATGAATATTAATATTACCTTAATGAATAGTAAATTGTATTATTATTTCATTTCCTTAAGGTTTTGTGATAATGAGATGTTGATTAATTTTTCAAGGTATTAAAAAATGAGTTATAGTTTTAAAATTGTAACTTTTGAATAAATTATGATTTTATTTTAAAATTAAATATATAAAATTGAGAAAATTATTTTCAAAAAATTTACTTAATTATTCAATTCTTCACCTCATAAAATGGTTAGGATGAAGTTTAAGTATTTTTCTAAAATTCATGGTTTTTTTATGAATAGTGAAATAAAGTAAAATATTATATATTCAAATTATCTGTTAAATGCACTATTTTTGACATCATCACTAATATAGTACTAATTATTTCAAAATCACAGGCACCTATTACTCTTTGGGGTCATATAAATAAGTACTATTCATAGTCTGGAGAAAAAAAATTAAACTAATGGTTAAAATAATGTAAATTCCCTCCTCCCATCCACTATAAATACTACCCTTATTCCCTTATTCCTCTCACAACTATCAAGCCCTGAGAATTGTATAATTTATAAAACATTCTCTCCCCGAGTCTCTTCCCCACATCCATGTCCTATTGGTCTCACCAAAATTCCAAAACCAAAGGCATTAAGGAGGATGTAAAGTAGATGACATCAAGAGGTAAGAATCCTCCTCCTTTTTATGTGTTTTATTCTCAATTCCTTTATTTTCTTATACTCTCTTACCCTCCACATATCCAAGAGGAGTTAAATCTCCATAATTTTATATATCCTTTATTTTATCATGTTCATGTAAAATATTCATCGTCTTTCTTCCTCTCATCTCCCTCTAATTCTAATAATAAAAACACCGCCCGCGATGTGCTGATTTATCAAAATCATGGACAATGTGTTTCCAATTTCCATTACTTTCTTCAAATAATATAATAAAATACTTTTAATGGTTGAATATGAATTTAAAGTTTATTTTTTAAGCTATTTTATGTTGTTTAATTAACTTCTATTCTTGAAATTAAATTATATAATGAAACAAGTTCATGATTATTGAGTAACCGCCAAACATTATCTAAACAAACATCATTATTGTTTTATCTGATGATCCATCATCATATAGGATAAAAACTGATTTATGGTATCATTATTCGTTTCTAGAAACATATTAATGTTATTTAATTCAAATTTTCTAATTTCATTTTCATACGATAAGAAAATCAAATACAAACAAGCCATGGAAATCAAATAAAGAAAGCACCCATACCATTGAAAGGAACAAAATACTAACAATTAGAGGGTGGAATGATGTTATGAAATGATCATATAAGGTGTTAAAAACATGAATACGTTTCTATAATATATTAATAACACTCTTTTAACCATTATACAAGAGTTTTGAACAAGTTTTAATTAAGAAAAACCGAGGTAAGGGAATTCTTATCCTTGTTTCTATTCTTTGGGTTAACATTCTAATTCTTTATTTATATGGTATTAAAAAATTTTGGGTGATAAATTTTGTATATATTATGTTTAATAATGTGTACTTATAGTGTATATAAATATTCCCTCTACTCTATTAATTCTCTATTCAATTATATGATATATATAAGGTTTTTTCATTTAAAATCCTCTTTTAAAATTCTATTTTACAAAATTCAAAAGAGTTGCTTTTATGAAATTATTCATATTGTATGATTATGTTCTAGTTATTAAGAAATGTTTATGATGAAGGGTTTTACCTATATCTCCCAACAATTCATTGGGTATGTGTATGTTTTAGGTTAACCTTATGGTTAGTCCAAATGTAACTCTGATGGTTACACAATAAGGTAGTTGTGAGGGTTACATTGTAATGTATCCGTGATGGTTACAAGATATATGGTAGCTAATATGGTTACAAGATTATATAAGTAATTATCAAGATACCTTTATGGTTCTATTTATGATCTATATTTTTTGGGGAAATCTCATGGAAATCTCAAGTTTCACAAAGTATGTTTATATGGGTGAAAAGTATGTATTTTTTACAACGATTTCATATATTAAAAGTATTCATGGACTAATGTGTTATTTCCTTATTTTTATACCCCTTACTGATCATTTTGTGCTCACCCCAAGTTTTTATATGATTTTCATAGGTTATAAGGATGTTCAATATAAAGAAGGAATCCATGTTAAATGTTATGATGTTTTTTTCAAAGAAACATGTTTCATTTTAAAAGTTTTATATTTTGGAAGAATTGGATATTTTTTTATGGTATCCACTCTATATTAATGTAGAATTTTATGTATTTATATTATCCCAATTCTCTATAACTTTAAACATTAAAAGATCCTTAATATCAAAGGAAGTGAGTTCTTGACTAAAATTCACGATTATATAACGTAATAATCTCGGATTGTTATTATTGGTATTAGATGATGGTTTAGATAAATTTAAGGGTTAGGATGATGTTAATAGAATAAAATAAAGTTTTTATACTTTAAGTTTAATTTGAAATGATATAAAATTTAAATATTACCAAGTTTCTTTGATTAAGATATCATTGTTTGTTATGATTTTCCATATAAGAAACATGGAAGCTAAAGAGGAGAGGCACCGACAGAATGATATCCTTCCGAATCTATATCCCAAAATGGTAGGGATTGGAATTGAGTAGAATGTGACAGTAATGGCTTAGATAACATAGGAAATACATGGTTGTGTAGTCCATGAAATAGAATAACTATAGGTATCCCAATGGAGCATGACCATAGTGGAAAATTTTATGAGGCAACACCATCCTATATTTAGTGGATCTTCACACCCGGTAGCAGTTGAAGGATGGATTAAAGCCCTGGAAAAAATATTAAATGTTATGGGATGTTCATATAATCAAAAGTTAAGTCTTTCCAGTTATCATTTGTAAGGTTAAGCTTATCAGTGGCAGTAAATGGTCAATAATATCATGAATAGAGAGGAGATTGATGCCTTAGAGTGTGATGAATTTAAAATTATTTTCCTTTTGAAATATTTTCCTAAGGTGGGGCGACTTAGGATTGAGAAGAAATTACATGAATTTAATAAAAATGTGGAAGATTCAGTGTCTTTGTAGGAAGGAAACATCACCTGATTGTTTAGGTATTCTCCAAATATTATTCAGGTTTTGGATAGAAAAGTAAACTACTTTTACTCAAAATTAATACCAAGGTATCGAAGGGCATTGGCCTCTAATGAATTGAAAAGTTAAGAGAAAATTATCTGATGTACTGAGAGGGTAGAGATGTAGTTTACTGATGATCTCATGCACTTTTAAAAAATTAGAATACGAGGTCTCTATGGAACATTTTGGGTCAGAATAAAGTAATGAAATGTGTTGGTAAGAAATTTCAGTTTCCATTTTGTGAAAAGTTTTGAAAAAAACCACGGTGAATGCCTTACCAAAACTGAGAAGTGTTTTCAATATTGAAAGTTTGGAATATTGTAATGTCCCAGATATAAATTCCACTAATTGGTGCCCCATACCATTTTTTTCACATGGCCTCAAGCACATTTCCCCAAATGCCAGAGGATTCAGACTAGTAGTGAGGGCTTAAGGTGTGATAGTGGGGAAACTATTCCCCCATTGGCAGAGTGTAAGACAACAGAATAGATAATAAAAATAGTATAAGTAGTAAACAAGACACAAATAAAGTAAACAACAAAATACTGGAGGATAAAGTTGCCCAAAAGGCATATAATATCAAAATGATATAGCATGTTACATTCTCTAAGAGAATAGTGAAAACATGATACACTATAATCAAGCATAATACAATACCAAAGTATGGTAAAAAAATGAAACTCAGTAGCATTTTAAGCCATGCCATGGTTCCATGCTCTTCTTCTCCTAAGAAGTAATCATGTACTTGTACAGGGATCCCTTCCCTTATGGACACCTACAAAAATATAGTCTATTTGGTCCGAACAACATGACCCAAATAGTGCGTGAGAAAAAAATCCTAGTAGGAAACCACCGAAGGTCTGTGCCAATATGTCAGTGAGTATATAAAATAGTAGTGTACAATAGTGAAATGCAGTAAACTAGTAGGTACTCAAAAGTAAAAATATCCTTCAAATACTAGAATTCGTTTACATTCATTTTATATTCTTTAATCAATTCAAATTCATTAAATTATATAAATCTCAGTGTCTGAGCTAAGGCTGTCAATCACCTATATAAAGTAAACACAACAAATACCTTTGTAGAATATCTAAAAAATGAACAGATGTATGAATCCAAGATTATGATTTGTCTTGGAAGATGCATCAGAAGTTATTCTAATTCAATATATCTCCAGGAAAAGACTGATGTAATAGAATTTTAGCATATTCAAAATCAGTGACAAGCTCGGTGTATCATCATTTTCAGTATGTTCAAATTAGGGACAGACCCAGTGTATCTGCATTTCAATATATTAAAATCTAGGACAATCCTAGTGTATCATCATTTCATCATGTTCAGGTCCTAGCTCGATGTATCAGCACTTCAGCACAGTAAATAATACAGGTAAATTTTTGCTCATACATGGTTATCAAAATAACATCTCCCATGGGAAACTTTATATAACAGGACTAACATGTGAATTAAACTATAACAAATATTTAACAAACATATTCACATGGAAAACATTTAATTAAAATATTAATTTTTAAAAAACCTTCAAATGGGAAACAAAGGCAAGCCCATTGGTATGCTAGGCCAGACAGCTAAACAGGGGTCATCCGAGGGAAAATGCACCTAAAAAGGTGGCCCTTAATCAAACAAGATAAGCATAAAAATGCTTCAATTAATTTACTCAATAACTTTAATTTCATTAGGTATTAACATGGTAAAAATATCAATCATGTGACACACAAAACATGGATGAGCAGCACAACGACACATATAAACATCTTGACATTTAACAATTAACATGAGACCACCTTCCTAGTCTTATTATGACTCTCCTTGTCCATCCTAGACTTCAAATTCAAGGTAGAATGGTAAAGATATACAAAATATGAATATCCATTCAACCATAAATAACTCTTTAAAGTACTAAAATCTCCACGAATGACTCAAGAGTAATCAAGAACTCACTGATTGGGTTCAAACAAGACTAACGGTGATCAAAACGGCATTCAGATGATCAACTGGAAACCAAATCCCATCATGGAACTTCTGCCTCACGAACATGGTGCCTCCTCTATCAAAAATGATATAAAACAAGGTTAGTACCCATTTTAAGTGAAGAAAACAAAATACATGGGCTGTAAATCAATATACACACCATGTATATCATTTTACTATTCATTTGGTGGCTGACATCAGCTGAAATACTTTCCATGACCGGACGACACGACTAAATAGAATGTACTAAGAAGTACACGGTGTGTAATTGGATTTATTCTATTTTCCTTGCTGACATTCTCACACACCATGTATTTCCATCATACACATCCAAACTATACAGTGTGTAATTAGGATTACTTGGTGTGTGACCGTGAATCAGCTTGTGTGACAGTATGATTCTGGAACCTGTCTAGTTCTCCCTTATTCTCTCAAAAAAACCCAAAGAAAAAAAGAATAAAAGAAAACCATACCTCAAAGTAAGAACCTCATTCTTACAAACTCCCCCCCCCCATTAAATCAATCCAACCCCAAATGTCCCTTCCAAGGGTGGTGAATAAATATCCGAGAATAACTTTGACCATTGAGTACATATGTCGACATCCCTATCCCAAGTCTCATCTTATACTCAGTTGTTCTTCCATAGCACCCATAGTAGAGGAACTAACTATCCTTAGAGAACCATCATGATCTTGTCAACTATATGAATCAGATGCTCCTCAATGGATGCATCAACTTGAAGCACAACTTCCTCATGCTGAAAAACATGAGATAGGTCTTGGTGATAGCGGTGTAGCTGAGATACATACAAGACATCATAAATGGATCGATACCTCTAAGGTAACTATAACCGATAGGAAAACAGCTTGACACACTGCAGAATCTCGAATGGACCAACATATCTCTATGAAATCTTAGCCCGTCTCCTGATTCTCTTGTGTCCCAATCTCAGTGCGATGTGTAGGATAACTCAATCCATGACCATGAACTCCAAAGGTCATCTACGATGATCTACATATGATTTCTGATGAGACTATGTAGTATAAATCTACTTCTGAATCAACTGAACCTGTTCAGTAGTCTCATGGACAAGACAAGGTCCCAAAATAGCAGCCTCTCCGGCCTCCAGCCAAGACAGGAGTGATTGGCATGCCCTACTGTAGAAAGCCTCTTATTGTGAAATATGAATAGTATCCTGGAAGCTATTATTATAGGAAAACTCAACCATAGGTATATGCTTCTGCCAAGATCCCAAAATTCTAGGACACATGCACGCAACATGTCCACTAGCACCTGTGTTGTATACTCTAACTAGACATCAGTCTGAGGGTGCTATGTTGTTCTCTGAAGCACCTATCTACCCAGCACCCTCTGAAAACTCTTCTAGAAACGAGACTAAAAGTGGGTGTCCCTATCTGAAACAATATAATGAGGGCCCCCAAGAAGTTTTACCTCCTCTCAAATATTCATTTTTTGATCCAATCAACACCAATTTTCTCCTTTATCTATAGTAAGTGAGAAACCTTCATAAGCCTATCAACTACGGCCCACACAACATCATTTCCTCTAGGATACCTCAGTAACTCTATCATGAAATCCCTTACAACATGATCCCATTTCCACTCCAAACAGGTTACTACTGTAAAATCCTAGCAGGTCGCTAGTGTTTCGCATTCACCTACTGACAGGTGGAACATCTGGTAACAAATCCAACTACATCCTACTTCATACCCAGCCACCAGTACTAACATCCCAATCACAGTACATCTTGGTGACTCTGGGATGCACTACCCAAGATGAAGCAAGAAACACTCACATCATCTCATCCCGTATATCCCCTGAAACCCACACGCATCCGTGGATATGAAAAACCTCATCCTCACATATCATCCATCCATGAGAAGCATCCTCACCTGCCATTCTATCCCCTAAAACTAGGCCTTCAGAATCTGATAGCTACCTCATCCTCACTATGTCTAATAGGGTAGAGGTAATAGCTGAAGATAAAAGATAATTCTATTCTTGACTATTTTGCTCCTCTAAAAGAATCTCAGAGAACAAATCTATAATCTTTCATTCACCACTGGCCTTCTAGACTGCCTGTATCTGAGTCCTCCTACTCAGTGCGTCATCCACTACATTTTCCTTTTCAAGCATACATGCAAGATCAAAATCGAATGACTGAAGGTATTCCATCCACCTTCTCTATCATAGATTCAAATCATGATGATTAAAGATGTATTTGGGACTTTTGTGGTCTATGTACAACAAAAAATTCTCTCCCAATAAATAATGTCTCTAACAGCGCCACGCATGAACTATGAAAACCAACTTGAGATCATGTGTCAGGTAATTCCAATCATGTGGACACAACTACCGAGTCCCATATGAAACAACTTCATCCCTATGCATAATCGATGCTCCCAACCTGATACTCGATGAATCACAGTACACAATGTCACTCTTTCCTGGCTCTGGAAATATTTGTATCAACACTGAATTCAAATGCCCTTTTAGCTTTAGAAATGCTATCTCACAAGGATTTGACTACTCAAACATCAGACCTTTCTTAGTCAATCCCATCATCAGTGTTTTTAAGCATGAGAAGTCTTTTCTAAATACATGTAGGAACCAGCTAGCCCCAAGAAACCTCGTACCTCAAAAACGTTCTTGGGATACTCCTAGGTCACTAAAACTCTAACCTTATCTAGGTCCACTAATACTCTAGTCTTTGAGATGATGTGACCTAATAAGTGAATCTAATCCATATAAAGGTTTAATTTTGAGAGCATAACATATAACTGATTCTATCTTAGTATATTCAAAACAATCTCAAGATGTTTGGAAAGTTCATGTTGATTATGATAATACACCAATATATTGTCCAAAAAACACCACAAAAGAATATAGGTAAGGATGGAACACTCCATTCATCAGTTCCATGAAAACTGCTGGTGTGTTTGTGAGACCAAATGGCATAACCATGTACTCATAGAGACAATACCTGCTACGAATGGTTGTACGAGGTATTTTTTTCCGTCGAACATGTACCTGGTGATATCCTGACCTTAGGCCAATTTTTGAGAACACGCGAGCTCCTTGAAGTTGATCAAACATGTCATCTATTTGTGGAAAGGGACATCAGTTTTTAAAAATCAATTGGTTCAGTTAACGATAGTCCATGAATAGCCAAAGGGTACCGCCCACCTTTTTTGCAAAAAAGGACCAGTGAAACCCAAGGGGGTGTACTGGGTTGGATAAAACCATTAGCTTTCAAGTTTTCCAACTTCTTCTTTAGCACTTGTAATGTCGTTGTATCCATCCTGTAATGAGGAAGGGATATCGATGGAGCCCCTAACACTATCTCGATAGTGAACTCCACCTCTCTGACTAGATGTAATTCTAAGAATTTTTCCAAGAAAATGTCCCTAAAATGATCAACCACAAGAGGGAAATCTGCCAGACAAGTACCCTGTTCATCCAGAGATAAACTCATAATCTGGGCTGTTATCCAGCCAAACCCACGATGCTCGGGTCCAGCCCTACTTTCCTGGACATCCCATTCACCATTACATATAAAGTCTCCAACCTTTGGCTATGTGAAACTCGCCCTATGGAAATAGAAATCAACAATGGATCTAAAAGGAACCACAGAGTACATTTCGAGAATAAAATCAAAGATCATCCTCTCTAAGATGTAATGGTTCCATAGAAGGTGACACCCATCAATCTCAAGGGGGAACTCCTTGAACTGACACACCCCTACTGTTATAATCCCTAACTAAGTTTCTAGCATCGTAACATCAGAAGTAGTATAAACATAGAGCCCAAGTCTTTCCACAATGTCCAAAAATATAAAACTATATGTTGCACCAGTATCAAAAAGTAAAAAAGATAAAATAGAGGCAACAAGAATAGTATCTCTGAAAGTTGACAGTCTAGGATTCTGCTCCTACTGGGTCTATTGAACTGCATATGTCTGACATGTACCATGGCCCTAAGACACTGCTTGGATACACTGAGCTGACCCACCCTTCTGTCACTGAGATCCTAGGGTCGGGCTACCATGACCACAACCACCCCCCGGCCTGAACTACCTGAGGTATTCAAGTTACCTCTCTGAGGAAAAGATGTTGACGCCACTCTTGAATGCGGAGTTGGGGAATACCCTCTTTAACTAGATTCTGGTGGAAACATCCAGCAGAACCTCTATAAATGGTCCATCGTGCAGTAAGCTCAAAACATGACTAGGTCCATTGGGAACTGAGGTTTATGATGCCCAATCCTTCTACACTGGTATCAACTCACCTAGATACCAGAAGAAAGGTTATGACTGCTCATATCTCTGTGAGAAATATATAAATGGAACTTCCTACTTCCTCTCAAGACAGTACTAGATATCGATGTCGAACCTCCTTGGCTCGCACCCCCAGATTCCCGTAGGTTGTGGTCAGTAATCAGTGCCTGATTTTAAAAAGTAGAGACATAAGTTAACCTGAATACATTCACCAATGATCGGATGTAAAACCTAAGACCATCCACAAATCGTCTAGCTTTTGATATGTCATCACCCATTAGAATAGGTGTGAATTGATGAAGCTCAGTAAACTATGAAGAATAGTCCATAACTAACAGTGCACCCTACACTAGGTGCATGGACTCATGGGCTTGGTCACCCATAAGAATCTCAAGAAAATAATAATCATATAAATCCACTTGAAAGTGTTCCCATTCCATATCACAATGATGCCATACCAGAGTGATAACAACCCACCATTGCTTGGAAGAATCACACAGAATATATGTCACTAGTTTGACCCTCCTCTTGAGAGGCATCTATAGATGCTTGAATATAGTCATCACTGATTCCAACCATGATTACTCAGCCTATGGTCTTCCATCCCCTGAAAATGTAGGTGGATGATGCTGCTAGAATATACACGTCAGCTCTTCCATAGATGTGTTATCTTGCAGAACTCCATGAAAGGTCTTCATGAACCGCACAAAACCTTCATGAAATTGTGCATTAGCATCTGTGTTCGATATAATATTTGGTACTGCAGTTATTATAATTGGAGGTTCCATCGGTATCCCATGGTCCACCATCTCTAGAGCATGATCAACACCACTCTCTTAGCATAATTCTCATGGTCGTCACGGTGGCATGACTCTACAAGGTCAAAAACATCCCTTAGATTAAGCTCATTGTCAAGGTTTGTAGTACAAGAGTTCCAAAACAAAAATAGAAAAGTCTCTCAATGTTTAGGAAAGAGGTACTATACAACATGTAGAGATAATACATGGCGTGTACCCTTATGTTGTAACATGGCCATGTTCTACTGCTAGTCTGGGTATGTATCAACCCCAGGTACAGGGCGTTTTCCACACACACACGGTGTATACACAGGTCTGTCCTCCTAGACATGTACTCCCACGCATCCAGGACCACATGGGTTCTGCCTTAGTAGGCTACACAGCGTGTACCGATGGAACACAGCGTTTTCAGGTCCAAAACCATACATCCTATTTTTTCTCTCACACGGCCTATTAAATGGTTATATACTACACTACGTGTATATATAGTACATTTCTTGTATATATTAAAACATTTCATGACTTATTCCCCAAACAGAAATAACAAACATCATGTAAGTCTCAACTACACACCATGTATACTGGTTTCTTCAAGACAGAATCCCTAGATTTCTCAGAAAACTCATGTTCATTAGAAAACTCAACCAGCGGGATGCCAAATTCTGATATGTGAGGGCCTATACTTCCGAAGAATCTATGTTTGGAACCTAAGCGAAACATATCTCATCACAAGTTCATTGAACATATAGTGCCATTGGTATGTCATTTCCCAGTCTATAAGGGCTTATAATCTTTATTGATTGAAAGATAACATTAAACCATTATCAACTGCACCCAACTAACATAGTAGTAGACACAACTATCACATCATCTATCACAACAGCATGCAATATCTAATGCATCTTTGACATCATGACATAATTCATGGCATGTGATTCTAACAAGTTCATATATGATGTATGGTATGGAAATCCATCATTTCATCGAGTTTCAATAGAAATAGACCCCATAATTTCATTAATAGTAATAGAATAAATAATGTGCATCACCCAATGGTGAAATAAAATCAAATGTAATATATCAAAATCAAAAAACACAATTTAATTCAAGGAAATTTAGATTTTCCATGTAGATAGGGTATCTACTCTTAGGAACAGCTAATTACCAAACCCCATTTTCTTCGTATCCCTATCTAATGTCACAAAACAGTAAAACAAACAAGAAAAGAAACCCTCAGATACCACTTTTTAGTTTTCTAAAACCGGATGCCACTAAACAGTTCCCTGTACCGGATTGGCCACATGGCCTCAAGCACATTTCCCCAAACTCAAAGGATACTGACTTGCAGCGAGTTCCAAAGGTGTGATAGTGGGGAAACTATTCCCTCATTGGCAGAGTGTACCACATCACAGTAAATAATAGCAATACAGGAAGTATTGTACATCATGCAACTTAAGTAAACAACTAAAAATGGGAAGATAAGTTAACCAGAAGTCATATAATATCAAAATAATGCAGCATATCACATGTTCTAAGAAAACAACTAAAACATTATACACTGCAATCATGTACAATACAATACCAAATTATGAGAAAACAAAATGAAACTAAGTAGCATCACAAGCCTTGGCTTGGTCCCATGCTCTCTCGATCCTAAGCAGCAATCAAATACCAATATAGGGAGCCTTAACCCTATCGACACCTACAGCAATATAGTCTGTTTGGGCCCCAAAAAAAAGATCCAAAGAGGGTGTGAGAAATAAATCCTAGTAGTCAACCACCAAAGGTCTATTCCAATCTGTCAGTGAGTATATGAAACAGTAGTATACAATAGTAAAATGCAATAAACTATCATGTACTCAAAATTAAACAATCGTACAAGTAATATAATTCCATTACATTCATTTCATGTTCATCAATAAATTCAAATTCATTTAATTATATAAGTCTTGGGGTCCGGCCTAAGCTCGTCAATCGCCAATATAATGTAATCAGAACATTTACCTCAGTGGGATATCTAAACAAAAGAAGTGGTGACTGAATTCATGCTTGTGATTTGGTAGATGCATCGTATGTCATTCCATGTCAATATATCTCAGTGTTAATCCCGATATATAAGAGTTTTAGCATATTCAAATTTAGGCACAAGCCTAGTGTATCAAGATTTCAGCATGTTCAAATTAGAGACAAGTCTGGTTTATCAGTATATCATCATATTAAAATCAGGGACAGTCCATATGTATCAGCATTTTTGCATGTTCATGGCCTATACTGATGTATCATCATTTCAACAAGTAAAAAATACATGTAAATATTCACTCTTACATGAAAAAAAATAACATGTCATGTGAGAAGTTTTATATAACAAGACTAACATGGGAATTAAACTATCACAATTCTTTAAATTACATTTTCACATAGAAAAATATTTAATTAACCAATTTCTGTTTAAAGAAACCTTAAAAGGGTAAAAAAGGAATTCCCATCAGCATCCTAGGCCAAATGGCTAAAAAATGGTCATTTGAGGGAAAACGCACCCGCGTGGTGGCCCTTAATCAAAATAGATAAGTTTAAACATGATTAAATTAATTTTATCAATCACCTAAATGTAATTAGGTATTAACATGGTCATTTTATCAATCAATTGACACCCTAAACATGGTCGTGTAGCACAATGACAGAAATAAACATCTTGACATTAAACAATTAGCATGAGACCACCTACCTTTTGTAGTATCAGTCCCCTCTTCCATCCTTGATTTCCAATTCAAGCCAGAACAATAAATATCTACAAAATGAGGATATCCATTAAATATTAAATAACACAATTGAGAACTAAAATCACCATGTATGGCTCATGGTTAATTGATAACTCACCAATTTGGTTTAAACTAGACTGATAGTGATCAAAATGGATTACAGATTCTCAACTAGAAACCAAATATTCTCCTAACACTACTGCCTCACAAACTTGGTGCCTCCTCTGTCCAAAATGACCGAAAACGAGGCTACTGCCCATTTTAAGAGAAAAACACAATATACATGCATGTAATTCCATATACACAACATGTATATCATTTTACTATTCATTTGGCAGGTGACTTCCACCAACTTACATTCCAGGACCTGTCGACATGACTAAATGACATGTACTAAGAAGTATATGGCATGTAGTTGGTTTTATTTTATTTTCCTTGATGACATAACCATGCTCCGTGTATTCCCATCATACACAGATAACCTACATGGTGTGTACATAGGATTATATAGAGTGTAACCCTGAATCAGCATGTGTGATAGTATGATTTTGGCCCTTCTCTAGTTCAACCTTGTTCTCTCCAAAACAACCCAAAGAAAAAAAGAATAAAAGAAAAGTGTAACTCAAAGTAAGAACATGGTTCTTACACATATGTTCTGAGATTGCAATGAAAATTATCCTAATACTAATCCTAATAAGTAAACTATAAAATGTCTTAAATGTGGAGATATGGGTCATTATGAAAATGCCTTCCCAAAGAGAGACTCAAATGATGAAAATAAGCTAGAATATAAGTAGAAAGGTGTAGTAAGATCCTTTGCAACTATTTCAGCAAATTTTGGGCCGTCAAATAAAGTTTTATCAGGTACCTTTTTTGTTTACTCATGTTTCTCTATTGTTTTGTTTTATATGGGGTCTACACATTCCTTCATTTCTGAGGAATTGTTTGTTAAATTTGAATTACCACCTCAACAAATGAGACTTGAATTTATTGTTAAAAATCCAGGTGGAAATATTATTGAAAAGTGAAATTATAAGAATATTTATATCAAGTTCTGTGGAATGACTTTACCTAAAAATGTTGTTTTTCTTCTTAGTAGAGTTTGGTTTCATTCTGGGAATGGATTTTCCTTTTGTTTATCATGCTAATATTGACTATAGTGCTAATGAAGTTGTTTTTATAAAATAGTTTCAGTTCCTATATAAGAATGAACACATACAATTGATAACATATTAATTAGATGAGAAACCATTGATAGATGGAAATGAAATATATCTTCCGAATATTGTCTAAAACAAGGAAACTTTCTAGATTAATGATGTTCCCGTAGTAAATGAATACCTTGTTGTGCTTCCTGATGGGTTACCCGGTGTCATACCTGATCAAGAAGTCCAATTCAAAATTGGCATAATGCTTAATGCTAATCAAATTTAAAAACCCCCATATCGAATGGCTCAAAATGAAATTCTTTAATTAAAAATTCCATTGTAAGATTTTCCTGATAAGGGCTTCATTCGTCCTAGCAGTTCACCTTGGGGTACTCCTGTTTTTTTTTAAAGAAATATGATTCCTTGATAATTTTCATTGATTATAGATCTTGGGATAAAATCACAGTTAAAAATAAGTATCCTTTTCCACATATCGATGACTTGTTTGATCAGCTCCAGTGAGCTCAATATTTTTCCAAGATTGATGTCACATCTGAATACTATCAGCTGAAGGTGTAGGAGGATGACATCAAAAAAATTGCTTATTTTTACTAGATATGGGCATTATGAGTTTGTTGTTATGTCATTTGGGTCAACTAAATAACCTATTGTATTCATGGATCCTATGAATAGAATATTTCAGGATTTCTTGGATAAGTTTTTAGTTGTGTTTTTTGATTCCATTCTAGTATTTTCTAAGAGTAAAGAGGAGCATGAAAAACATCTAAGGGTTGTTTTGCAAACCTTAAAGGAAAGGAAACTATATGGAAAATTCATCAAGTGTGATTTTTTTGGAACTTGTTTTTTTTTCTTGGAAACATTGTAAATAATTATGGAATAATATTTGATCCTACCAAAAAAAAAGTGGTTGATGAATGACCAAGACCTACAAATGTTACAGAGATTTGTATTTTTATTGGATTAAAAGGTTATTACCAATGGTTTGTTAAAAAAAATTTAGGGTTATCCATCCCACTAACTATGTTAACATGATAAGGGGTTAAATTTATTTGGACTGAAGAATGCAATGTTTCTTTTCATAGACTGAAGAAGAGATTGGTGAATGCTACTATTTTGGACTTGCCTTACTGAAATGGTGATTTTTTCCTATATAGTGATGCTTCATTGAGGGGACTTGGTTGTGTTATTATGCAGAATGATCATACAATTTCTTATTCTTCAAAACAACTTAAACCTAATGAGATAAATTATCCAAAACATGATGTGGAATTTGAAGCTATGGTTTTTGTTTTGAAAATTTGGACGCATCATTCATACAGAGCCAAATTTCAAATATATACTGACCATAAAGGTCTGAAGTATATATTCACTAAGAAGTAATTAAACATGGGATAGATAAGATGGCTTGAACTAATAAAGGATTATTATTTCAGGATCAACTACAATCTGGTAAAATCAAACAAAGTGGTGGCTGCCTTGAGTCGAAAACAGTATGCATCATTAACCATGTTACATTTAGAACATGATCCCTAGATTAATGATTTCATGAATTTTGGCTTAGAAGTTGTTTTTGTAGGAAATACCTCCGTTTTGTTTCAAGTTTCATCACATTCATCATTATCAAAAAGAATTAAACAAGAACATAAGGAAGACCCTAAGCTATAGAAAAAGGTATAATTAGTTAAAATGGGTAAGTTTCTAGAAATTAACGTTGATAAAGTTTTTGTTTTAATATTTGGTAACAGTTTTTGTGGGCCTTGTGATTCATAGTTGAAGAAATAATTATTGAGTGAAGCTCATAGTTCTCCATTTTCAGTTCATCCTAGTTGTACTAAGTTGTACAAAAACCTTCGATAGTATTACTGGTGGGATGGAATGGAATGGGATATTATAGAATTACTCTAAAATGTTTGACATGTCAACATGTTAAGGCAGATCAACAGTTACCAAATGGGATGCTTCCACCTTTTCCAATTCCGTAGTGGAAATGGGAGAATATATCCATGGACTTCGTTGTGGAACTAAATAAGATATCTTGAGGTAACAATGTGATTTGGTTTGTTGTTGGTCGATTGCCAAAATCTGTACATTTTCTTTCCATTCGTGATATAATAACATTGGATTAGATTTCTCGAATACACCTAAAAGAGATTTTTAGGTTACCTGGAGTTCCTCTTTCAATTGTATCTGACTAGGATCCTAGGATCATTTCAATCTTTTGGAAGGGCCTTCAGAAGTCGTTAAAAACTGAATTAAATTTCAGTACATCTTTTCATCCTCAATCAGACAGGTTGTCAGAATGAACGATTCAGACTTTGGGGGATATGATTTGAGCTTGATAAATAGACTACTAGGTATGTTGGGATCATAATATTTCTTTAGTTTAGTTTTTATATAATGACCGTTTTTATTCCAATATGAAGATGGAACCTTTTGAGGAATTGTATGGGAAGTGGTGTTGAACTCCATATTTTTTGGATGAAATCAGGAAAAGGAAGTTGATGGGACCATATTTTGTAGAGGAAGTGGCTAAGAAAGTGAAGATGATCCAACAGCACATGGGGACAGCTTAGAGCAGACAGAAAATTTATGTAGACAATAGGAGGGAAAATTTTCTTTTGAGGTAGGTGATCATATTTTTCATAGAATCACCTCATGAAAGAGTGTTATTCATTTTGGTAAGAAAGGAATTCTAATTCCATGGTTCATTGGATGTTGTGAAATCATGGAGATGGTTGGACCAGTAGCCTACTTAGTATATTTGCCTCCATGTTTATCTCAGGTACGTAATGATTTTCATGTTTTGTTGTTGAGAATTTAAGTGCCAGATTCATCTGATGTTTTGAGCCCAGAAGCAGTTCAGCTGGAAGAGAACCATTCTTATGAAGACAAACTAGTTTAGATTTTGATTGAAGGGAACATTTATTACCGAATAAGGTAATCCAACAGGTACAGGTTTTGTGGAGAAACTACACTATCAAAGAAGCAACATGGGAATAACAAAATACTATGAAGGAAAGGTACCCTCACATGTTTAAATTAAAGTTTCTGAAACTTTATCTTAATTATATAGTTATAAATAGAATTTAAAAATAATTTTTCGACATCTATGATTTGCTATTAAAAAACAGTCATCAATAATTGTGATTAGTATGTTATTTCAAGTATGGTGAAACCAACTTGGTTCTTTAGTGAATAGTAACTTACCCTTATGAATAGTGATATAAATAGTAATATAAATCTAATGAATAGTAAATTTTATGATTATTTTATTTTCATAATGTTATATGATTATGAGATGTTGATTAATTTTTAAATTTGTTAAAAAATGAGTTATAAATTTATAAATTTTATTTTTGATGAATAATGATTTTATTTAAAAATTAAGTTCATATTATTTAGAAAATTATTTATAGAAAATGATGTTCATTTTTAAATTCTATGCTTTAAAAAATGGTTAGGATGAATTTTTGGTATTTTTTTAAAATTCTTGATTTTTTTATGAATAGTGAATTACGGTAAAATGCAGTATATTCAAACTATAAGTTAAATACAATATTTTTGACATCATCGATAATGTAGGACCACTTGGTTCAAACTCAAATGAACTTATTAGTATTTGGAATCACATTAATCAATACTATTCAAAGTCTTGAGCAATAATATTATACTGATGATTAAAATAATGTAAAATCCCTCCTCTCCTCTTCTATGAATACCACCCTCATTCTCCTTATCCTATCTCACCTATCAAGCCGTGAGCATTATCTATGTTCTTCCAAATTACCTCCCCAATACTCTTAAACATTTCCAAGATCTTTTGGTCTCACCAAAAGTCCAAAACCAAAGTCCTTAAGGAGGATCTCAAGGAGAAGTGATCAAGAGGTAAGAATCTTCTTCCTTTTTATTTATTTTCTTTTCAATTATTTTCTTTTCTTATAATATCTTCCCATAATCTTATCCAGGAGGTCAAAAATATCTATAATATTATATATTATTTATTTTATCATGTTCATGTAAAATATTCATCAACTTTCTTCTTCTTATCCCCCTCTTATTCAAAAATAAATTCACCGCTTGTGATGTGCTTATTTACAAAAATCGTAGACTATGTCTTTCCAATTTCCATTACTTCCTTCAAATATGATCATAAAACTCTTTTAATGGTTGAATATAAAATTTAAAGTGTATTTTTTATCCTATTTTATGTTATTTAATGAACTTATATGCATAAAATTAAATCATATAATGAAATAAGTTCATGATTATCGAGGAACCACAAAAAATGATCTAAACAAACATCATTAATGTTTTATCTAATGATTAATCATAATATATGATTAAAAATGATTTATTTAATCATTATTTCTTTATAGAAACACATGAATACCATTTCACTCCACTTAATGAATTTCAATTCCATATTAAAAGTAAATCTAATACAAACCGGCCATGGAAATCATGTCATGGAAGCACCCAAAACATTGGAAGGAACAAAATACTAAAAATTAAAGGGTGAAATGATGTAATGAAATGATCATATAAGGTTTTATAAACATGAATATGTTTATTTAAGATATTAATAAAACTCTTTTAACCATTATACATGAGTTTTAAACAAGTTGGAAGTAAGACGAACCTGAGGTAAGGGAATTCTTAACCTGATTTTCATTATTTCGGTAAACATTCTACTTTATTATTTATGTGAAATTAAAATTGTTTGTGTGGAGAATTTTGTATATATTATTTTTAAATAAGTGTATTTGTAGTGTATATACATATTCTATCCAAACAATTAAGTCTCTATTCAATTATATGATATTTATAAGGGGCTATTCTTTTAAAATCATCTTTTAAAATCATCTTTTAAAATCATCTTTTAAAATCATCTTTTAAAATCATAATTTAGAAAATTAAATAAAATGTTTTGATACAATTATTCATATTGTATGATTATATTCTAGTGATTTGTAATTGTTTTTTATAAATGTTGGGACCTATATCTCCTTCAAATTCATTGGATATGTGTAATTTGGAGGTCTTCTATATGGTTACTCCAAGTGTAACTGCGATGTTTACGCAATAAGGCAGCTGTGATGATTACTAATTATAAGGTAGCCAATATGGTTACATTATTATGTAAGTAATCCCCCAATATACCTTTATGTTTATATTTATGTTCTATATGTTTGGTGTAAATCTCATTAAAATCTCAGGTTTCAAAAATGAAGTTTATATGGGTGAGAATTATGTTCTTTTGAAAGTGATTTCATACGTTACAAGTATTAATGGACTAATGTGTTGTTTCCCTCTTTTTATATCCCTTAATGAGCTTTCTGTGCTCATCCCAAGTTTTTAAATGATTTTCACATGTTATAAAGATGTGTAAGACAATGAAGGATTCCAAGATAAATGTTATAAATATTTTTTAAAGAAATCATGTTTCATTTTAAATGTTTTATATTTTGAAAGAAATAAATACTGTTTTTATGGTATCCACTCTATATTAATGTGGAATTTTATGTATGTATTATTTCCCAGTTCTCTAAAACTCTAAACCTAAAATGATCCAAAATATGAATGTAAGTGAGTTCCTTAATAAAAGTCAAGATTATGTAATGTGACAAGGTTGGGTCCTTACATGAATGATGAACTTTATATCAATGTATGGGGTCGACATAGCACCCCGACCTGGGGTCCACTTAACCCGTGCCCTAAGTTGGTGGGTCACATGGACCCAAGCGCACCTTCTCGTAGGCTAGAGGATTCCAAACAGATGTGAGGTTGTGAAGTTGGGTTGATGGGGAGAATATAACCTCAATTAATTATGGAATAGTGGATACAATGGATAAAAAACAACATAGGGGGAATATATAAGAGACAAAATCAATAAATTGTGGAAGTATAAATTTACAAATAGAATAAATAACGAGAAAAATAATAAATAACTGAAAAACTGAATAATACTCAAAAGTCACTAGGAAGTGTCATATACATGTATTCGTAGTGCTATGATATATAAAATGGGAACATGGGAAGAACATGTAAAAAAATACAACAAAAAAGAACAAAAATATGCTCCAGGAGCATCTCAAACCTAGGCTCGGTCCATTACTCATATGCTCCATCTATAAGCAAAATGTATCAATAGCCTATATCAGGGCCTTTGACCTTACCTATTCATGAATTCATAAAATATACTTAGGTACTTGAGTTATCCCTAGTGGGGTGTGACAATAAATCTCAATACCCACTACCAACGGTGTCTAGAAGTAATCCAAGAAGTACTCGTAACTAAATAGTGTGCATGTAAAATAGAATAGAAAAACTATGTTAAAATAAATAACCAACCCTCTTAGGTTCCTAGAGGACACCAGGAGGCTCTACTTGCTTCAGTTCATGGATGGAATTGAAGTTTGATCATATTATATATATATATATATTATAGTTATATATTTCATCCACCTATATGAACCAAGTACATGCTGATGTATGTGGCCATATACCAAAAATAATAGGTGTTTCCTAGGTCGGGGAATAACTCATACATCTATAAACAGTATAATGATACTATAAACTAAATTAATGGGTTACATGCCCTAAACCTCATAATGAGTGGGATATTTAATGCTTGTCACTGAGGATGGTGAGTGTGACTTCATGTAAACACTTGAAACAAGTGTCATTGTGTGTAAATCCCACCATCCAACCAGTAACAATGGTCTAAGATGTCATGCTGAACGCCAAATGTAAGGGAGAATGATACCACCATGATCAACAAGACCCTTACCATCATACCACAACCCATAACAAGGCATAATCATTTTTATAATATTAAGCATGTGGAAATACCTATCATGTGTCATGTTTACCAAACCCATATTTATAAATAAGGTGTAGTAGTTGAATTAATCATTTCATAAGGTAAGAAAAATTAGGTGTGGACTCTCCACCCTTTAAAAATTTAATTTTAAATAATTAATTTAATTTATGTAATACATCCATAATTAATGATCCTTTCTATATAATAAACACATTTAAATAATCCAATTCCATTTATGAAGGGAAACTATCATGTATTGTCCAGTACCCATAGTTAATCAATTCCATTTTTCATAATAAAATAATTCAATTTATAAGGATCAATGATCTATTTAGAAGGTTACATGGTCATATAACAAAATTTCATACATGGGAAATTCCAATTATAGGTTGATCCAAAAACCTAAGAGGTGCCTAGAATTCTATTAACATTCATATATCAAGGGAAACCCCATATAATGACTAAGCCGAAATCTAAATAGAAAATATGGTTTTTTAATCATTTAACAAAAAAAGGTATTTGATTTATAGTACCCAAGGGGCATCTATAAATGTGGTATCCATCCTCTAAACTCTCAAATAAGGAACAAAGGATGTGCATGAATCTGTATTAATTAATTTGATACGAAGAACTAAATTAAAAGAGGAATATTGGGAAAAGTCAGAATCCATCACAATGGTGTAGCTATGGAACAAGAAAAATCATGGGGAAAATGATACAAACACATACCTTAAGACCATATATGAATCCTTGATCGATATCATCCTAAGATTAACTGTAGATTAGAAGATATCTAATAAATGATACAGTGACCTGAAAATAGGGAAATGAGTTTTCACCCAAAAAACATGATGGATTCAATGATAAATATAGATAGTAATGGATAAGATTCAAGATCTCACATTATGATTACAACACCATATATGGATCTTAAATAAGACACCAGATACGGGAATTCACTTAAAGCTTAGGTTGAAAATATTTTGATCTCATGGGAGAAGAGAACACAAATAATTTGCTGGAGGAATAGGGGAGAAAAATAAATTATGTTTTTAGGTTAAATAGGTGAATTATAAAACTTTCACCCTCAAAATAGGGGGTGAAAGGTTAAGGCATAATATTTACTAAACCATACATAAAACGTTCTCAAGTCGCTATTTAAGGATTTATTCTGCATGGTTAAGGTGCATGGTTAACAAAAACACGTGAGAATTGTGAAAAATTCCATTACTAAGGAACTATAAAATATATCATGGCCATGCCCCTGGAGTTATGTGGTTGTAGACAAATAGTTTGTAACATATGACACCTCTATATTTATCCGCACAGTTAAAGGGAACCATGTGGCCTAGGAGGCACGGTGTCCACTAACCACGTGACAGAGTATTTTCTTCCCATTTTAGGACTCCAGGCTTTGAACGATACTCAAACTCACCTGAATCCTTTTCTTGATTAGGAATCATTAATATAGAAGTTTAATTAATTTAAATAGAAAAAAATGAGACATAAATTCTTCAAAATATACTTCATTACAACAGATATCAACATTACAAAGAACATATGAAACAATCAAAACCACTAACTCTTGAAAATGAAAATAAATAATAACTGGATATTGCATCTATAATTAATGATTATAATTTAATAGTAGAAAAAAATTTATATATGAGTAATGCAATTAAAAAAAGTTAATGAGATGGTTATATTTATTAAATAGGTGGTTTAAGTGATTCTATGGAAGTTAATAGTTAAGGTAAGTGTTTCTTATCTCAATTTTCATTTTTGATACATATTCTACATTCACCACTTGTTTTTTTGTTAAATATAGTACTACATGGATGAATTTTATAACAATTTTTATGAAATTAAATAGATTTAACAACCCCTTTCATGTTCACTCATTCAATTTAGTTTTTATTAAAAGGATACCAAGCCCTTAATGGGTTTTAATAACTCTATCCCTTTTCATTGAGTTATAATAATTCTATTTGAGATTCCCAATTCAAATATTATTTTCATTTACCCTATGGTTATATCATATTTTACTTCCATGAACTTTCATTAGGATTTGAAACTATTTATTATGAAATTATTTTGGAATTATTTTCACATAAAATCATCTTCTGTAATGGATTACATTCTATATAAAAGTGAAATGTAGTTAAGAATAATTCCCATCCTATTTAATGACATTATATCCTCCATGTAGATATTGTAACTCCCCGGCCATGGTTTCTTGGAGAAAGTGAATTATTTGGTTAAATTGGCCTGATTAAAAGAATGTTGTATTCTGAAGGACCAAATAGTTTTGTGGTTTTGGAAAAACATATACAAACACATGTTTTACATTAAAACTTTGAAAGGAAAAACAATATAGATATTCCATTAGATACATCCATAACTTGTAGATTAACAGTCCAAGTAATTCATAATATTCATCTTCGTGTCATAGATAAAAATAAAACATAATAAAGGGGTGAGATTAAATGTTTAGTATGGTTGAGTTATATAGTAGATGATATCATAACCATAATCACTAGGCAAGGTGAATAACTATAAACACATTCCTTTAAAAATATACTTGAACAAAATATGGTAGGGATGAAGGTGATTAAATAAAGCTATTTAAATGATAACAAGAGAATGAAACATAACCATTGATATTATACTAGTCTAATAATCACATGGTTTATCAATTTATAATATCATAATGAGGTAATGTATAATTTCAGACACCTGAAACATACTTTCATAGCCTCATCCAAGATGTTCGAAAAAACTAGGGTAAGACCTCAACCAAAACCCAATTATGCTTTGTCTCATGAGACCTATTGATTAATCGAGCGGCTATAGCAGACCCCACCCATCACATTATATGTCCAATTAATTTTTCATATTAATGGGTTTAAACATAAACATCATATACATATGAAATGTAAATAACATTCCCCAATTTGTAAACATAACTAATAACCATTCGGAGTAGTATGGTGAATTGTATCAACCTAGAACATCCATTATAAAACTGATCATAAACAATTTAATCAAATTTTTGGGATGATAAACATAAGATATTAATATTAATAAAAAAATAAAATTCAATATATATGTTTAAATAAAAGAAAATACTAGAATAAAATAATCAAGTAATTTTTTATAGAAATACACTTTTTAAATTTCAAAGAAGATTTATTTTGGAAGATTAATTTGTGTTTGAAATGATTGTTTTTATAAACCCATAAATAAATAGATAAATTTTTTCATTAAAAAATATTTATTTTATAAAAATAATGGTGCTTAAATAGATTATAGATGGTACTTGAAAACATGTAATAAATTGAGATGTTCCCTTTAATTTAGTTTGCTTATTTGAGAAGGGAACCTTGTAAAATATGTATTTACCATAAAATAAAGATGAAATGATTAGGATATGTGAGTTTTGAAAACATAAAAATTATATAGAAGAAGCAAAAAAAATTAATAAGAATTATATTATGGTAATTATAGTGAAAGAATAACCCAAAGGATAAAATAAAGGTTCTGGTAGAATCCCTTACCTTATGTCTGAATGTGTTCTGCACATCACCTTAAAATCCTAGATAATTATATTAAACCAATTAATTAAGTATTTAAGAACATTTTCTATTATTTTTTGATTCATTTTAGTTTTTTGATGTTCATTTATATCCTTATTGACGAGTTATGGAGTTTGATTTTAGTATTTGGGAGCATTTATTTCCTTGGTTTTCATGATCTATTCACATGTTTATAAGTAATGAAGTTCATGTAAAATGAGTATAATTATCCAGAATTTAAATTAATGGTTGTTAATGAGAATCCAAAAGTTAAAATGGTTTTATATATTATATGGTTATATGGTATAATGATGAATCATTAGATAGTATATTTAGTGATAATCATTTGGATTATTAAAGCAGTATTTCCATCACCGCGAACAAGTTTTGTTGTATGAATTAGTATTATGTATATATTCTGGTTTCAAAATATTAAATATGTTATAATATATATATATATATATATATATATATATTATTCTTTATTATACTTAAAAATGTAATCATTAATAGCCTTGATTAACGAATGTTTGTCGTCCACGAAGGTTTTTAAACAGCACCTCTCGCATGAAAATTTACTTTTTAAAATAAATGCAAGAGAGTGATATTAAGGATATTGATTATTGTTCTTCCATTAACATGAAATTATTCCAATATAAAAATGATACTGTAGTTATCATGATCATTTTAAAAGAGTATGTGAGGAGAGAATAATAAAATAAATAACTTGAAAAAAGGGAAAGGAAGATGATATTACTTATTGAATACTTCTCCTTGAAAATCTCATTTAGGGGATTGATTTTTTCCTTTTGAAGAGACCAAGAGCTTCTAGATGTGGTGTAGGATCTTAGGAAGATGATTGACCAGAAAAATGAAAAGGCATAAATCTTGGAAGGTGTAAGGAGAATAGGGGGTGAGGGGTGGTGTTTATAGTGGATGAGAGGGGTAATTTGTCATTATTTTATTATTTTTCTCAATATAAGAAATAATATCAATTATTATGACTAAATAGAGTAATGAGTTCATGTTAGTTTGAACTAATGTTGCTCAAATCAGCTAAACATCATCCAAGACTCAAAAATTCATGTATTTATCATTTATTGTAAATTACCATATTTTACTTTTCACAAAAATTCCAGTATTTCAGAAAACTCCCAAAAAACTACCCAAATAAATTTTCGATGTTTAGAATTTAAAAATGAAATCAATTTTATGATAATAATTTTCTAAATATGAGAAATTAAATTTTTTATTATAATCATCGTTTACTCAAAAAAATACAGTTTTAAAAATTAAAACTGATTTTATAACACCTTGAAAAATTAAATAACATCTTATTAAATTATTTTAAAATCATATGAAAAAAATATTGATTTATGAATACATTTTATAGAAATGAATTTTTCTTTAAATAAATTTATAAATTATTAAATTATAATTAAATACCAACACTTAATTATTAATTTTTAAATATTCACTTATTTATTCCATGGTATAATTATATCATATATTCATTTATAAGGTGCCTATATTTTATTTATACTTTCACAGGTGCAATTACTTTTTATTAGTCTGATTTACTATTTATAAGGGTCATATTAGTATTCCTAAGGTCAAGTTACTATTCACTAGAAATTTATGTTGATCCTCCCAGACTCTAAATATCATACTAATTGTAACAATGTATGTTCATTTTTTGAAATTCAAATCACAAAAGTGGAAAATTTATTTTTAAAGGAATGATTAAAAAAAGGTTTCTTTCATAGAGACTCAATGTTGCATGCATTATATTGTATATTTATTTTCAAATCCTTTAGGTGTTACACATATACCTTCTTTCCAAAAATTATTTCTTTTATTATTAGAAACCTGAATACATTTTATCTCATTCTGAATTCATATTTATCTTTACGACTTTCTAAAATGAATGTTTTATAATCCTTTTTATTATGCAAGTTTTAATTAAGGTATTTTAGAAAATAAAAAGGATTTTTTAATGATTTTATGATTCATCTTCCACTCCACATTTACTTTGGTTAAAATTTATTTATTTTTCAAGGATTCATTTTTTATACTTATTTATAAATGATGTTTGAAAAGAAGTATTCCAAGAGCCTTATTGAAAATGATTTTGTAATGTGAATCATAACTTCAACTTTTTATAATGAGGTTTAAAAAATCATGAGAAAACTTTCTATGATTCCCCTTCCATTTGTTTATATCATCAAACGGTCTTTCTACAATGGATTTATGTTTCTATGAATCATTTTCTAAAGTCTATTATGAGATACTTCTTTTTGGTTGATTGGATTTTTTTTATCAATATATCTAATTCTTTTTTTCATTTTATGTGACACCCTTTTCAAATTTTTTGAAACCCATTTTCATTCCATAGTATTTTTATGACATGATTAATTAGTTATTTCAAGTTTCAATCATATATATGGATGATTATTATTATATTGATGGGGTCTTTTTTAACCATCTAATTTATTTATTAATTATTTTTCATCTCATGAGATAATGACTTTGTGTGTGTGTGTATTTTCAGTTAGCTATGATCACAGAGTCTATGCTATAGTGTATTTGTGATTCGATATTATATTGTTCATTATATATGCCAAAAAATACCATGTGTGAGAATATTTATAGTTATTAATGTTGAAAAATACTCTTTGAGAGTTTATTTGTGTTTAGATATACTGATAAATATTGTGTGTGAGTATAAATGCAGCTATGTATACTAAAAAATACTATGTATGATCATAATTGAGAATGGATATGATTATAATGTAACAATTTCCTTTGATTTTTTATATGATAAATTTCAATGATATGATTTTCTTTTTCCATTATGACCATGTTTGTTGTCCCATATTTTCACACTCTTATTCCATGATTCAGGTTTGATCATTTGAGATTATAAGTACTTTCATTTTGACCTGTACTAGACTATTTTAAATCGATGGTCATGTTAGTAAAATTTTCTCATGTGATAAAGTTTCTTATATTATTTTGATCAAACCCTTTATGACTCTTTTAGAAGTTTCCCCTTAAATAGAATTTGATCTTCCCACTTTCTAATGTTTTTTAGCCCTATCTTATGAAGATGAGTATAAAATATGATTTGTATAGAATGAACTCAAGTATTTTGTGATTATAAAGGAATATTTATTTGGTATCGGAGCAGAGTTTGGTGATTTTTAGGGATTAAGTAAAAAATATAGAAAATAGACTAAATTTGTGGTAATGTGGATAGTGTGTAGTTTCCTACAAATAAAATCACTCTCTTGATACAAACTAGTGGATCTATGATTTAACACAAATGAAGCTAGGGGTAATTGCTTTTAAAAAGGTTGGCATAGTATTTACTCATTATTTACTTTATGGAAAACTAAGGGTCCCAACTACACACCTATTTTGACACTCCTAAGGGATATGCATTGGTTGATTCATATGCTCTTTATGAACCATTATAAAAATTTTAAATAGAATTTGAGGTTGTAATATGTAACCAATTAGGTTAGAAAACCTAATAGTAAAATGATCTCAGACAAGCTAGGATGAACTAAAGGAAGTATTGGTTGATACCATTATATTATAGGTGAACCATAAGTATCATAGAAATTAAATACATCTTAGGACTGATTTATCATCTTCATGTTATCATTTTTTATAGTTTTATTAGATATTATCATAACCATTTTGGATTTAATATTTGTTTGGAAGTTGGATCATGAAAATTAAGCTATGAAAGGTATGTATGTAGAAACATTAAAGGATTATATCTATATATAGAGTCTTATTCAAAAAATGGTTGTGACACTCACTACATTAATATTATGAAGGAATAATTGAGTTTCCTAGTCCTACCTTGGATAGTGAGGTTGATATCGCATTAGAAATTATATATTCAGTCACATATATTTTATGGATACCCTAAGTTAATTTAATTAGTGATTGATAATTATAATTATGTGGAAAAATTTTATTCATGTAGGGAAGGATGTAAAACCCTATGATTTAGGACCAATTATATTTATTGGAATTATATTATACGGTTATAATTAATTTTTATCTTCTCTATCAAAATAATTAAAATCTATTAGGAAATGATTCACATAAGATATAAACCAAAAAAAATTATCCATAATGGATCCTTATAGAATATTACATGAAACACTGTATTTTAGACAAAGTATTATTACATATCATAAATTAATACATCCAAAAATGCATAAATTAAATCGGTAAAATAAAGTGAAAAAAATAATATCTTTAAAACTAAAAAAATCCCCTAGATCATCTTCACCCTTGAGAAACACCATTATTAGAAATAAACATGTAATGAGAAAAAAAAAATATAAGGATAAATCATTATGCTAAACAAGTAATGAGAAGTGTTTCATTTGAAGTGAGAATGTAATAAATGATTTTAGAAAGTATATATATAGAAATGAAATCCGACAATTATTAATATGGTCATTGTAAATATGGCCATTTAATATAAATTATCAAACAGTTATACTAATGGTTTGTATATTTATTAACAAATTTAGAAAATATTTTAAAAATATTAAATAATGAAATAAATATATAAAATTTAATTAGAACATTTTATTATAAAAAAATTATGAATAAAATTTTCTTTATTAAAGAATGATATGATATAATTAAAATAAATATTTAATAAAAATATCTTTATATATTAAATAATTAGAATATAAATAATTAATCATCATAGTATTTAGGTTAAAACCATTAAATATAAAATGGATATTTTTCAAAGAACTATTTTTTAAAAAGTGTTGTGTACTTTTTCTTGATGATACTAATCATAGGTAAATAATGATTTTAATGATATATATTTATAATCTATATAAGTACTTAAATTAAAAATCATCCCATTATTATTACAAGGAAATTAATATGAATAAATTAATTTTATGCTCGAAATACATTTTTTTCTAAAAAAATAAATGTTATGCATGACTATGTTAAATTTAATTTTTATCACATGTATAAATTGAATCCTTTAGAATTATTTTCATATTTTTAATTAGCATATTAAAATTATGTAATAAGGTTAATTTCATTTTTAGGAATAAAAATAATTTACGGAGGTTAAAGTTAATTACCACATTAATGAGAAAAAGGGTATTTTCAAATAATTGATTTCATAAAAATTATGTAATATATATATGTATATATGTATATATATTAGGTTATTGGTAGTATAACTACATAAAAACACACACACACACCTTAGGGGCATAACCCAACCCAACATTATATAATTTTTACATAAATAAATTAAATTTACCTCTTTAAAATAATAACTCTAAAGTGATATATAAGAATATAAAAATATATATCAACACTCATTTAATTGGTATTTTATATGAATTAAGATTAAAAACACTAAATATAAAAAATTGATGTTTATTCAAAAAAAATTATATATGATATATATTTTAAATAAAAATTTAATTTTCTTATGTCTATAAATTTAATTTTTTTATATGTAGTCTAAATTAAGATTAATCATGTTGAATTTAGGTATCATGGGATATCATATTTTTTTAATAAAAAATTACCATGATAAAATTTTAATCAAGGATAATAATTGTAAAAATGGGTAACTTAAAGTGGCTCAGATTTTGTAATGTTTACGGGACACTTATACCGTCTATATGTGTTTTTAGGAGGGAATGTCCAACCCACATGTCTCCCCAAACTTTTCTCACCCAAATCACCTAAATATGATTATATTACATCCATAAAATTTACCTAACATTCAATTAGAATTAAATTTACCTCATTTTCACATATAAAAAGTGATCAATTATACACTCGTTAGGAAATATTCAGCTCATCTGTAAGGATTTTTTATAATTATATCCCATTTAATTGAGATAAAATGATTCACTTTGAGACTTACTCTTTTATATTTTATTTCCCACACCGTATATTTGTATTATATTATACATCCACTTTATAATCTGGTGATTTACAACCCTTTCTCATGAACTCGTTTTGGAATTATTTTATATACATTCTTCTTCATTAATGGAACCCTTTATTTATAAAAGTTCAACATTATTTAGATTAATTCCCATCATCTTTAATGACTATTTATCCTATATTTATATATTAATTATTTTTAATGAAATATTTTTTCTTATTTTGTAACAAAAATATGTTTCATCTCATGTGAAATTCATATTTCTCTATACCATCTATTAAAATAAAAGTTCATTATTTTTTTATATTTTGGGTTTTAATTAAGGTAATTTAAAATATTATAGATAATTTTTTTCAATAAAAATTATATTATTTGTCTTCAAATCCATATTTTCCATAAATAAGATTTATGTGTTTTTCAAGGATCCATTATTGAGACTTCCTTCTAAATGATTTTTGAAAAAGTTTTTTCCAAAACTAATATTAAAAATTACTTTAATATTGACTCGTAACATTTTCATTTTTACAAAAAATGTTAAAATGTTTTATAAAATCACTTTTTATGATTTCTCTTCCATTTTCCTCTTGATATCCAAGTATTAGGAAGTTATATATTTATGAATCACTCTATAAACTTCATTTTGAAATGATTCTTTTGGGTGATTGATTTTCTGGTATCAACCAATCTAATTCTTACATGGATTTTATGTGATACACTTTTGAAAAATAATAAAACCAATTTTTGTTCCTTGGATTTTTGTGATATGATAAATTAACTATTTCAAGTGTAACTCATATGTATGGATGAGGATTATTTGAAGGTGGGTCATTTATTTCCCTCTGAGGTATCAGTTTAGTACATGTATCTCATTAGATAATAACTTTGTGTGTGAGTGTATTTATGGTTATATATGATAAAAATGACTGTGTTTGAGTGTATTTATGGTTAGATACACTAAAAAAGGTTATGATTGAGAAAATTTATTGTTATATATTCTAAAACATACTGTAAATGAGTGTATTTTTGGTTATTTATTCTCATAAATATAGTGTGTGAGAGTATTTGTGGTTAGAAATAATAACAAATATTACGGCCTAAGCTTAAAACACATATTATTTCACAATTCTTAACATATTTTTTATGAAAATAAAATTCATGGATCTATATTTCTAGGGTCTTTGGAATATTAGATACAAAAATTTATCATATTAAACATAAAAAACAAAATCTTTATTTGAAACTCCACATAGTGTTCCTAACTCCCATAGATATTCCAATACTGTATAGGATACCCTATGGAATGTATATAAGAAAAAGGTTGAGATAAAAATCATCTAAAGGTAATAAAAATGAATATTATGTATAAAATCATAGTCAAGAGTCAAAACATGATATCATAAGTAGTATAATCATAAGCATGGAATCATGAAATAATTAAATAAAAGCATAATATCCTGAAATCATAAACATGTTGAAAAAATATAAATCATGAAATCATAAGAAGTTTTCAAGTTTAATAGAAAAGAAATAATAATATAATTTATCCACCATCATAATTTTGGTATTATATAGGTAACCACTACCAAAATGTAGTGTTCTTGGGGTAACCACCTATACCATAGGCTGTGTGCTTAGTCTAACCACCCATGCACCATAAATGGTATCTTATGATACATTAAAATTTCCCTATTAATTGAAGGGATATAATAGACCCACTAATCATATATTATATTAACCACCATAATAATATATACAAACATATATGTTCCAAAAAAGGAAAAAGAAACCATATAAAAATCATAATAACAATATATCCCATGAGAAGAAAGTGGGTTTCACAATCTTGTCTTACATCATAATTGAAGGCTATATCACAAGAATTCATTAGATTAGAATTAATTTAATCATTTTGATTATTCATAATTAAAAAATAAATTTAGGTCCTGAAAATGGAGTTCTAGTATAGGAAATTTATTAAAAGTATCTAAGAGAAGAATGAATAAAAATATTCCATATTGGTGATGCATTGAAAAATAAGTAAAGGATCATTTTACGGAAAGAAAGAGCTTATTAGTTTTTATAAAATAAAAATTAAGCCAAAAATTTTTCCAAAAAAAATTATGGTCTTTAGAATCAATACATGGTTAAAACAATTTATGTGGTTGAAACTTTATATATGAAAATAAATAGTAAAGTTCCCTTAAATCAGGTTTACATTAAAGTGTGAATTTTTATGGAATATAAAAACCTATATAACCCCAAAAATGAATAATATGTTTTTCAAGGTATATATTCAAGGGATATATTTAAAAAAATATAAGAGTTAAATGAGAATAATATGATATAAAATGTCGGAAAATAATTGGAATATTTAACTGAAATGTCATGAAAGAGGTACAAAATATCCATTTTTATATTTTAAAACATCTTTTATAAAATCACAGATAATAAAATAATATAATAAATATTTATATTTAAAAATAACATAAATTAAATATGATTTTAATGTGAGATAATAGTTAATAAGTTTTCTAATTAAAACAGGGAATATTGGATTGAAGGGAAATTATAGACAAGGAAGGAGAAACCGTCGTTTAAATGGATCAGAATTATTATTAACATAGTTGAATTTCAAAAAGTCTTTGACATAACCAGTAAATAAAATTTAAATAAAAAAGTTATCTCAAATTATATAAATAGGATATATGATATAAAATTAAATATGAAACTCAAGGAGAAAAATAATAACTTAGAAGATCAGATTGAGTTATGAAAGTCCCTTATATGTTTAGAAAGACATCAATAATTTCCCACAAAAAGGAATATTATGAATGGAAGTTAAGTTTAAAAATTCAATAATAATTTTATGACATTATTATTATTAGGGGTATTAGATACAATATAAAAATGAATATTTTTTCATAATATAAAAGCATGTCTCAATGAAGGGTGATTATGCCGAGACCTTTGTGACATAAGAAACATTCTATAAAACCCTTTAAAGAAATAAAAATTGAAGATAAAGTTTAAATATAGTTAATTTAGATAATAAGTTATATTTATTATCCAATTGGAATTACACACATATGTTAAAATAATTTTGGTTAATAAAATAAATTGTATCTTAAAGAAAGAAATATTGAGATGGAACCCTTACCTCATCTCCAAAAGCTTTTTGTATTTACACTAAACATATTTAATAATTAAATTAAGTTTGTTATATTTTTAACCAATAACTTTATTCATCTATAATTAATTTTATTTATTCCATATATTATGTTTTATTATTTATATTTAATATGGTTCTTTCTTATATCAGTTAACGGTGGATGTTTGATTAATTTCTTTCTAACTAATCAATTTTTTTGAATGTTCTCAATAGAGTTGTAAAATAACTTTATGATTTCTAGAATTATGGAGGTTTGTGTCTTTTATTATTTCATTTGGATGATTCATATATAGTTTCAAAATTTATCCCTAAAAGATTCAAACTAACAATGGTTCCATGCTAAGTCCATTGAAGGTGATTAAAGTAACTATAACCATCTATTATTTTTAATAATCATATATTTCCATATATTATCATCCTATTATATTAATATTATCCCAAATATAATTTTTATATATAAATTTTTAAATTCAACCATGTTAGGTGGTCATGGAAAACAAAACATGTTGTTTATGGAGGAGGTATTTTGTACACACACATGTCAACATTTTTGGGGTTTTAAATGATTTTTTAGGGAATTATAAAATATATATTACCTTAGTATAATAACATTTAAACATGGTAAAAAGGATGGTTTTTTCATAACTTCATGGATAGAGGGTACTTGAGGGGTTTATAAGAAGAAAATAACTTAGAAAAGTTGGTTTGACTGTATTACATTTCCTTTAGTTGTTTTATCTTAGGGAGATCCTTAATGACCATTAGTATGGTATTTATGTAAGAACACTCCTTTAAATTTGTGTGGGGTTTTGAGGATAGACTGTAGAGGGTTTTTCGAGTGAGACAAGGCTTTGGAATGGGAAGTGAAATGGGAAGGAAATAGTCTCCTTTTATAACTATTGAAAATTGAAATTTTGTAAAAAAATATTTGTTAATAATGTGACTCCATTATTTAATGTAAAAGGACAAAAAAACGGATAATAATGGTTTGGATAAATAGATAAGGATTATCATCCTTCCACCAACCAATATCATGCAATTTTTTCACATGTTTCGAACTTTTTCACTATGTGAAACAACTTTTACCCTTACCTTTGAAACTCTAACTTCGCTATTGGAAACATGTTTTGATGGATGATATTTAATATGAAATTATTTAGTAACGTGAAATTGTTGATTTAAAATTTTTAAATAATTTTATAAAATATAATTTCTATGAATTTTGGAAATTAATATTAGTTTTAGCACACGTAACACAAAAAAACCCATTTTGAGAAAAAAAATTAGGAATATAATTTTTGTTTAGGATAAAATTATAAATGTAAATGATTTTATTGAAATTAAAATGTTCATTATTTTTAAAATATGATTTCATTAAAATTATATGAATTCTAAAACCTAATTCTAGAATGGGAAAATTATATTAAAAAGAACAAATGAAAATTTGTTTTTTGTTAAAATATTACATAACTTTTATAAGATTTTATATATGGTTTTATATGGTTTGGGTGATTTGTTGACCTAAGGTACTGGTTTATTAATTCCATTGGATCAAGTTACTTTCAAAAATTCAAGATCGATGACATCTTTGGTATGCTACCATTGATGTATAATGATTAACATAGGGTTTAGGATGATTGATCTCAGGACGAGGACATTGTCAATGAATCACTGATCTCTATGTGCGAGATGATGAAATATGATAGGAGATTCTATTAGACATGGGGATGAACCCAAATGAGGATGGATTATATTGATATTCCTGGTGTGTGGTTGAGAATGGTCCATCTTTTATTCCATGTTATTTCAGTCTCTATATTTTCCTTTGGTAGTTTGATTTTGGATCTCACAAGATGCATCAACTATAGTTCATGGGTAGCAATAGTGTTATTGGTGGAAATTGCTTGTGAAGTGACAATGTGGTGCACATAGTGGAAATTTTTTGGGTTGTGGTTGGATAGGTTTATAGGTTTCTCAAATTAGGGTTTCCTTGGGACTTTAAGATTTTGGGCCATAATATCATTTATCGAGACATGAGACCTAGAGGTTATCACTGGTGGGTAGTGGGTGGCATGTCTAGGACCAAGCGAATGACTCTACACAATAGAAAGGTAGTATAGTGTCATTTCAAGGTGGGCGACCCCATTTAGATATATGAGCATACTAACACCACTAATACAAAAAACAATTACCAGCGCAAAAAATTCCTTTATCCATGATGATAATTAAGGCACTATTAAAAGGGGTTCCCATTAAACGATGCTAAAGAAGTTCTGAAAAAGGCTCTTTTTATCAGTACTAAAACACAATGGTAAAGGGGGTCTTTTAACTGCGCTAAAAAATAATTGATAAAATTTTCCTTCAGCAAATCTATTCTTTTTACACTAATAAAATCAAAAAAAATTGAAATTTTTTCTACTTCTTCAAATCGGAGTTTGGACCCCCCCCCCCCCCCTTTATTAGCATTGAATCCCCTTTTAACAGCACTAGCGAGCCTCCCCCACCCTTTAACTACACTAGGTATCCCATCCCCACTTTAATGGTGTTATACACCCGCTTCACCTTCTCGCACGTTTGCTTGCATTTGATGGGTTTCGAACATGAGACCTCCCCCTCATACTCCAGCACCTTTTCAACTCCACCATATTATTTTGTTCTTTATTTTATGATATATTTATATTTTTTTATCTATATATTTTTATATATATATATAGATATTTAAATATAAATATAAATTATGTTTGGTGTGTGTTTGTGTGTGTGTGTATGATTACACATACAGTCATATATATATATATATATATATATATATATATATATATATATATATATATCTGTGTGTGTTCATCTACAAATATAATTATACATATTTATATTTATTTGAATATATTTTATATCAAAATTTATATATATATATATATTAGAATATATAGATAAATATAAATATGTTTTTCAACACAAATACATTTATATATATATAATCATTATATATACATTAATTGTATATGTATATAAATATCCTTGCATTTTAATTTAAAAAAATGGATATTATTTTTTATTTATATAAGGCTTATATATTGAGAAATATATTTTATATATAAATATGATTAGTTATTTATTTATAAAATTAATTTATTTTGTGTGAATATATAAAAAAATATGTATATATTGTTATATATTTGATTATAAATAACAGTACATTATGAAAAATGATAAAATTTCAAAGCCATAATATCAATATAAATGTATGTCTTGAAAATAAATTCAGTCCTCATTGAGAAAGGGCAAAACACCCCCTTAAACGAGGCTGAAAATATATCGAATGTTAAAAAATTGGAGTACCCCATCTAAAAACTCAGTTTTGGGGGACTTATGGGACTTTGTTGGCCTTATAAAATGTCACAGAGGGTTTCCCTCTATCATTTGGGAATATAAATCGTTAAAGACATAAATTTGATATGTATAAGACCCCAAATAGTGTAACACCCCAGGTAAATAAAGAATATGAAATTTTTATATTTATCCATATTTGTGAATAAAATATTAATATTACTTTAATGGGAACACTATGCTCGATGGCGTACCCAATACGCAACAACGAGTTCCTTTGAAATCATACGTTGCATTCTAATAATAAAATAATATTATTTTAAATGGTAGTTAACGCCTAGCCATTGTAATGATGGGAAATAACCGAGCTAACTAAAAAATGATTATATATGTTTGTCAAATATTTTTACTTTTATCCAATAAATGTTAGAGGCGTAAAATGAAAATGAATCCAATTTTAAGCATAAATCTTCTATTATTCTTTAAAAGGTAGATTAACCTCCTTTTGATGGAGAACCCTTTTTAAATATACTTTTGACAATTTTATATGTTGTATTTAACAAAATAAAATCCTCCTTTAGAATTTGGACATCAAAATTTACTTTGTTTAAATTTTTGTTATTTTTCCGATAAAGATCATTTTTAGTGAAAATGTTGCATTTTAATTCAAAAACTCCTTTTAATATGATTTATTTATATGTATATATTATATTTTTAATTAAGATTAAATTGAATTTATAATATATTTTTACCATTTAACCGAATGGTGGTCATTGGAATTAATTTCACTTTGAAATTGGACTTAAACTAGTGTTAATCTTTTAATAGATATTGTTTCTTAAAAACACGCTATTTGTTTTGACAGCGGGAATTAATTATTAAATTAATTAATGCAACTTATATGTTTTGAATTTTGTAAAAGAGACATCATTTTTGAATTCTGAATATCAAATATAGCTTAGGGTTAATTTTTGGTATTTTTCTGCAATTTTTGATGAATAGTGAAACCAATAAGTTGTAGTTAAAGAAACTGATTTTTCATTTAAATGAAACTTTACCACTTCTATGATTTGATTTTCAAAAATCCGACATACATTGTTGTCATTAGGAAGTAAAATGTGGTTCAATGAGATTAAAATAATTTTTGGTGAATAGTAAATTTTAAGTTTTATTAATCGCGATTAAAGGTAATTAGTGTAAGTTAAGGTAAAAATAATGTTTTAATAATATTAAATGACCTTGACACATGTACTACACTTATTGGATGAGTGATGTCTGACCAATAAAATCCATGGGTCAACTTGGAGACCCCATGGAGCCACTTTGGTAGGAAAATGACATTAATAACTTTTTATTTAAAGTTAAAATAAAAATTTCACAAACATGAGTTGTTTTACTAAAACAATTTTTAAATGGGGTTATAAAAGTCATATTTTTTACTATAATTATTCATTAAAAATCTAAAAACATTTCCTACATCATGATATTTTTTTTATAATTTTTAGGCATTAAATAAATTAAATTATTTATGACATCATGATGATGTAGCGATTACCTCATTATTTAACGATTTAAATAAAACGAAAAGATAATGTAAAATATTAGACCTACACATGTCAAAAAAATATTGTACTGGTGGATTTCAAACTATTATCACCTTATCCTCGAAATACATCAATTTGGGACCTTTAAAATCTGAAACTCATTTGAAAATAAAGTAACCTTTTATAACTTTTTAAGAGTGCCCCTCCTTTCTTCTTATAAAAGGCCCCCACCTCTACCACATTACCCACACTTCTAAAGCCTTCGTCTCGGCCAACCCCTGCCCATTTCATCTCTCCACATCCCTCTCTTCATCATTGAATCCTCACCATTGGGCAGAATCCTTTCCAAGGAAGCCTTTGAGCTCAAATCAAAAAGAGTTACCTGATTTAAAGGTAATGTCTTCTCTTGTGTTCTTTTGTTTTATTTTGCTTCTCTAACCCTATAAACTCTTTTTATTCCTTTATTTTGTAACAAAACTAGTATATTAAATATACTAGGATGTTTTTATGAGAATCATTTGAGCTACTCTTACACACACCTTCGTCTAATGGTTAAAGAACATACTATATCTGTGGATGGCGAATTGCTGCCTCACGAAACGATGATTGTTCCATCTTCTCTTAAGACCTTTCATGGTGACCATTATGATGTCACTATATTTTATATATGATATATATGGTATTTATGTTTTATATATGCTTCTGAATTTTATATTTATAACATGCCTTTATGCTTTTCATGTTGTTCAAATGCGATAATTTCATACGAGGAAGTGTGGACTACCGCCCCTCAAGTGATGTGACTCGTTCATGCAATACATGGAATGTATAAAGAATGAAATTAATGAACATATGTGACCTATATAACATATATATTATACTGTAGTTATAATATATATATATATATCTCAATTATTTTTAATTCCATTAATATGAAAAAGAAATGAACGTAGCGTTTATGCGTACGTACGGCCTACCGTCTCCATGAACGGTGCATTTCGTTTATTTTTATCTCCAAATGTTATTGAGTAGTATAAAATGAATAATTACTGTAAATATATGATATTTAAATCATTAATACTATTCTGGAGATGATTTACTTATAACTACATGGACAATCATTTTCAAACAAGTTCATTTTTGACTCATGTACCGAAACATCGACAAAAACATCTGATATGAACTCACATTATTAACCAATTATTATAACATTATAATATTTGATATGAACTGAATAATAATATTTAAACGATTTCCTTAAGAAATTATAAATTGAACAAATTGTATTATTCATGAATATAAAGAAACGAACAAGACAAGTCAGACTTGAGGTAAGGGATCTTACCCCTCTCTTTCTTTTTAAGTACACTCTTTTATGTCATTCCTTTTAGGCTCATCTTTCATATAATTGGGATGTTATTTTACATTACTCTTACTATAATTTTTATGTTCATATTATGAGAGACCCTATTTTCTCCCATCAATCCATTTTTGGAAGTTTTGAGTGGCGTCGTTAGGCTGCCGAATTTTCGTAAGAGATCCAATCTCTATCTTTTTAAGTACTCTCCTTTATGTAACTTCTTTTAAGATCCTTTTTGTTATGTTGGGGGATGTTCTTTTATATTCCTCTTGTTGTACATTTTATGTTAATATGATTAGGGACCATATTTGATCTCATCAATCCATTTTTGGAAGTTTTAAGTGGCGTCGTTAGGCTGCTGAGTTTTCGTAAGGGATTTTTCATCTCACTTTTATTCCTGTGATATTTATGCTGCATTTGCCACAATTTTCAATGATTGGTATATGTACTTCCCATTATTCTAATCTTTATTTAATATAATTTTTTATGAGTATTTACATCAATTTTGTATTGTCCTTCTTTCATGGGATGTATGTTTCGTAAGATACCCAAGTCGGTAAGGGAACCTTTCACCCTCCTCTTTTTATAAGACTACTTTTTGTTGGGTATTTTAATTTACATATTCTTATTCTGGGATATGTTCTTATATATCCTTATTGATGTAATTTTTATGTCCAAGTGATGAGATACCATTTTTTCTCTCATCAACTCTTTTTTTGAATTTTGAAGTGACACCGTTAGGCTGTCGATTTTTTGCAAGGGAACTTCTTAACCCAATTTTGATTCTTTAGGATAAACTTTTACTCCTTGAATATGTCGTTCTATGAATATGTGTGAGTGACCTCTGATTGTTTTACACTTAATATCCACTTATATTTGGTGTATTCGTTTGTCACACATAATTAGGTAATTGATTTATCCTTAATCCAAGGATATCGTCTTTGTAAGGGACTTCGTATGAATCTCCTTTAATTGAGGCATATATTGATTTAATACAAGACTTTCTTTTATATGGTGTATAAACCCCTATGAATTTTAATTTTATACAAAAGGAATCTTTTTCTACGAATCATTTTACAAATGACAAAAAGTATTGTTTCTTTTAACGTACGTGGTGACTACGACATTTTCCTCCGCTGCGATTATTATTTGGTCTTTGGCTTCCTCAGCAAGCCGGATTGTTTTTAAAATGAAATAAATACCATATACTATTTTATTTATTTTGGTATTGAAAATGGTTTTATAATGGATTTTTATGTTAAGATATTTATGTGGTATATTGTGATCAAAGTGTGGAAATGTTTTCTTTCCATTATATTTGTTTTATGTATTATGATTTTATAATGGTACTTGGATATTTGATGGGTGGTTACGTGAAAAACCATATGACGAGTGGTGCCGTGAATACCAGGATGGGTGGTTACATTATAACCTCCAATGCATTGGGTATGGAAGTTGGCCGTATGGATATTCCAGTAAGTATGTGTGGAAGTCAGTCGTATGGTTATTCCATTTAAGTATGTTTATGTCCCAAGTTACCTTTATATGTTATGTGTTCTTTATATGGGTTTTATGGTAATATTTTAGTTACAAAAGGGTAAGTAATGGTATTTTATTCAGTGAAGAGTTTTTACTACTTCATAAAGGTGAAAAGTATTACTTTGGTAAAGTACTCATGGTTTACCGGTTGTTTTGAAAAACTAACAGTTTTCCTTCTTTGTGTATCCTTTACTGGGCTTTTAATGCTCATCCCAAGTTTTTGAAATATTTTCCACGGGACTTAAAGATGAATAGGGTCAAGTATGGGATCAAGGAAATACATTCTATCTAAAACATGGAACTAGACATGTTTCTTTTTAAGTATTTATTTTATTTTATGGAAACTTAATAGAAGTTTCTACTATGTAATCTTTTGAGACGTAATAGTTATGACCTAATTCTATAAAACTCTAAACCTGGAAAGATCCTCTATGTTAATTATTCATTTAATTCATGATTAAGTAATGTTTAAGGCCGGGGCCTTATAGTTGGTATCAGAGGTCGGTTTGGATACCTTTAGAGGTTAGGGTATTCTCTAAGCATAAGTGAAATTACTATAATGGTTAGGATTTCAGAAAGAGTCTTAGTTTTAGATAAAGTGAATGAGTAAGTATATCTTAGTATTTATCTTCCTCATTAGTACATGATGGTTTTGTTGATATACTCACACAGCCCTTTTTGGTTTTAGTAAATGGATGGATCTAGCAGGCACAAAAGTAACACTGGATGTGAAGGAAAGTATGACAGTTTTCTGAGCGAGAAACTGAATGATATGGGAGCTGCAATGAGAAATCTTGTTTTTATCCTCAACCAACAATCTAGATTCATGATTGACCACCTAAACCTTGGTAATTTCTATAATCCATCGTATATGCGAGAAACAAATCCCTACGGAACTATAGGTAATAATCATAAAGGTAAGTGTGTTAAAAAACCTATGTGTCAAAGATGTGGAAAGAAACACCTAGGAAAATGTTTCAAAGGGACAGAAATATGCTATAGATGTGGAAATGAAGATCATAAAGAAAGAACCTGCTATGGAAAAAAGGAAGCATCCAGTTGACTCGAGGAAAGGGAAAGAAGTTCTTTCTGAGGGATCAATTGAATGTTTAAATGTGGTGTTCATGGTCATTATGCAAACACATGTCCTATAAAGAAGTTTCGGGAATGGTATCACTAAGATCGTACAAATATTCGTTTAACAATACCTAATTCCATTCCGATTGAGGATGAAGAAACTGACAATGACCAATCAAAGGTATGGATTATTTCTTAACATTTGTTTTCCTATTTTGGTATCTTAGGATTTGATTCATGATTTTGTTTGTAGGAGAAAATTATTTCAGAATAAGTTGGAAATGAAAGGTTAATGGATCATGAAGAATGTTGAATGAGTAAGAAGTAAACATATAAGGTCTTCAAGAGTTATGGTGAAATTATTAAGAGTATTAAGTCTCTTTTGATGATGGGGTTACATTAGAAAACTTTTTATAGTATGTGTAACCCTGATGTTTGATATATGAAAATTTTATTCAAGGAATAGTTATCTGTTCTTTTGTGTACATAGTTATAAAGAACCAATTGGGTTTATATGATCCTTACCTTTGAGTTAATTATGGGTTACTATATGTTACGATGGAAAGTGAAAGGAACGAGATAAAATTGATGTTAAATTATGTTATGGTTATTTTTTAAGATTCCATCTCATTGTTGGGGAATGTTTTAAGAATTATATAGTTTTGGATAAAGGAAAACAAGGAGACCGTGTGACAACCCGTCGCGTCGGACAAAGCTGCGGGAATCGAACCCACAACCAAAGTGCAACTGGTATTTATCGCCTACCACTGGACTACGTGAAGTCCCTGGTTAGTTTGAATGATTCGTTTTAGTTAGATGATTTTATGAATTAAGATTAAGTTGATTTTGGGTTATCAATGGAAATTATTAGCCTATCATAGAGGATATGTGATTAGCTTAATTACCTTTCAATACGAGACTTTAAGAGCAACTGATGTTGTTTAGAGATAAATGTTATGATTTAACTTGGAAGACTATGTGATTAAATCCTTAAAATATTTGGGTTTCAATCTTAGTTTGGTTTACTTTTGGTCATCATTTAACTTTGGGTCTTGTAGGACAAATTTTGGAGATTAAGAATAGATTTCCTTTTTATAGAGGATTGCCCTTTTGGGTATTATCTGATCTCATACTAACCTTGTTGGTTTTAGTTTTGGTTAAGGTCTAAAGACATGGGATGTATACAGTTCTCTTTTGTGGATTAGGTGATTCTCTAGAAGTTGATTATAGCTCTCTTAATGTAAACAAGTCATCCTAAATACTCATCTTTTGGAAAAAATATGAGTTCGTGTAAGAAATCTAGTAAAAGTTGAAAGTCAACATGACAAGTAAGTATGTTTCCTTATGTTTTAGTTAAGTTCAAAAATAAATTCCTCAATGAAAAGTAACTAAAAAAAATGTTGTCTGTTCACTTTTCTTACTGGGGAATCCAATACAGTTTAACCCATCACAAGTTTGTGATTTTATGGTGGTTAACTTTCTCCTAAACATGTTTTCTATCACACTATCTCAGAACATGACCCTTTGTTTTTTTCTTCCATATCCATGTTTTCATAAATGGAATCCCAGTATGGGTTAACTCGGGAGACCTTTGTACTTCCCTTTCTTTCTTTTGAAGTGATAGTTTAATTTACTCCTTTTCCAATGTGGGGCTTTCAATGAAGTTTCCAAGCCCAATTTTAAAATTGCGAGGACACAATTCCCAAAAGGGGGGAAGGATGTAACACCCCAGGTAAAAAAAGAATTTGACATTTTTATATTTATCCATATTTGTGAATAAAATATTAATATTACTTTAAGGGGAACGCTATGCTTGATGGCGTACCCAATACGCGACAACGAGTTCCTTTGAAAACATACGTTGCATTATAATAATAAAATAATATTATTTTAAATGGTAGTTAACACCTAGACATTTTAATGGAGGGAAATAACGGAACAAACTAGAAAATTATTATATATGTTTGTCAAATATTTTTACTTTTATCCAATAAATGTTAGAGGCGTAAAATGCAAATGAATCCAATTTTAAGCATAAATCTTTTAATATTCTTTAAAAGGTCGATTAACTGCCTTTTGATGGAGAACCCTTTTTAAATATACTTTTGAAAATTTTATATGTTGTATTTGACAAAATAAAATCCTTCTTTAGAATCTGGACATCAAAATTTACTTTGTGTAAATTTTTGTTATTTTTTCGAAAAAGATCATTTTTAGTGAAAATGTTTCATTTTAATTCAAAACCTCCTTTTAATCTGATTTATTTATATGGATAGATTATATTTTTAATTGAGATTAAATTGTATATTTTTACTATTTAACCCAATGGTGGTCATTGGAATTAATTTCACTTTGAAATTGGACTTAAACTATTGTTAATATATTAATAGATATTGTTTCTTATAAACACGCTATTTGTTTTGACTGCAGGATTTAATTATTAAATTAATTAATGCAAATTATATGTTTTGAATTTTGTAAAATATACATAATTTTTGAATTTGGAATATCAAATATATCTTAGGGTGAATTTTTTGTATTTTTCTGAAAAACTTCAATTTTGATGAATAGTGAAACCACTAAGTGGTAGTTAAATAAACTGATTTTTCATTTAAATGAAACTTTACCACTTTTATGATTGGATTTTTAAAAATCTGACATATATGGTTGTCATTAGGATGTAAAATTTGGTTCAATGTGATTAAAATAATTTTTGGTGAATAGTAACTTTTAAGTTTTATTAATTGCGATTAAAGGTAATTAGTGTAATTTAAGGTAAAAATAATGTTTTAATAATATGAAATGACCATGACACATGTACAACCCTTATTGGATGAGTCATGTCCGACCAAGACAATCCATTGGTCAACTTGGGGACCCCATGGAGCCACTTTGGTAGGAAAATGACATTAATAACTTTTTATTTAAAGTTAAAATAAAAATGTCACAAACATGAGTTGTTTTACTAAAACAATTTTTAAATGGGGTTATACAAGTCATATTTTTTACTATAAATATTAATTAGAAATATAAAAATATTTCCTACATCATAATATTTTTTTTATAATTTTTAGACATTAAATAAATTATATTATTTATGACATCATGATGATGCAGCGATTACCTCATTATTTAACGATTTAAATAAAATGAAAAGATAATGTAAAATCTAAGACCTACACATGTAAAAAAACATATTGTATTGGTGGATTTAGAACTCTTATCACCTTATCCTCGAAATACATCAATGTGGGACCTTTAAAATCCGAAACTCATTTGAAAATAAAGTAACCTTTTATAACTTACCAAGAGTGCCCCTCCTTTCCTCTTATAAAAGGCCCCCACCTCTACCACCTTAACCACACCTCTCAAGCCTTTGGATCGGCCAAGACCTGCCCATTTCATCTCTCCACATACCTCTCTTCATCATTGAATCCTCACCGTTTGGTAGAATTCTTTCCAAGGAAGCCTTTGAGCTCAAATCAAAAAGAGTTGCCCGATTTAAAGGTAATGTCTTCCCTTGTGTTCTTTTGTTTTATTTTGCTTCTCCAACCCTCTAAACTCTTTTTATTCCTTTATTTTGTAACAACAACAGTATCATAAATATACCAGGATTTATTTATGAGAAATATCCAAGCTAAACTTATACACACATTCGTCTAATGGTTAAAGAACATACTATTTTTGTGGATGGCGAATTGCTGCCTCATGAAACGATGATTGTTCAATCTTCTCTTAACACCTTTCATGGTGGCCATTATGATGTCACTATATTTTATATATGATATATATGGTATTTATGTTTTCTATATGCTTCTGAATTTTATATTTAATACATTCCTTTATTCTTTTCATGTTGTGCAAATGCGATAATTTCATACAAGGAAGTGTGGACTACCGCCCCCTCAAGTGATGTGACTCGTTCATGCAATACATGGAATGTATAAAGAATGAAATTAATGAAAATATGTGACCAATATAACATATATATTATAATGGAATTATAATATATATATCTCTCAACTATTTTTAATTCCATTAGTATGACAAAGAAATGAAAGTAGCATTCATGCATACATACGGCCTACCGTCTCCATGAACGGTGCATTTCATTTATTTTTATCTCCAAATTTTATATAGTAGTATAAAATGAATATGTACTGAAAATATATGATATTTAAATCATTAATACTATTCTAGAGATGATTTAATTATAATTACATGGACAATCATTTTCAAACAAGTTCATTTTTGACTCATGTACCAAAACATCGACAAAAATGTCTGATATGAACTCACATTATTAACCAATTATTATAACATTATAATATTTGATATGAACTGAATAATAATCTTTAAAAGATTTCCTTAAGAAATTATAAATTGACCAAATTTTATTATTCAGGAATATAAAGAAATGAACAAGACAAGTTAGACTTGTGGTAAGGAATCCTACCCCTCTCTTTCTTTTTAAGTACACTCTTTTATGTCATTACTTTTAGGATCATATTTCTTATGATTGGGATGTTCTTTTATATTAATCTCACTGTAATTTTTATGTTCATATGATGAGAGACCCTATTTTCTCTCATCATTCCATTTTTGGATGTTTTGAGTGGCGCTGTTAGGCTGCCGAATTTTTGTAAGAAATCCAATCTTTATCTTTTTAAGTACTCTCCTTTATGTCACTTCTTTTAAGCTCCTATTTGTTATGTTGGGGGATGTTATTTTATATTAATATTGTTGTAAATTTTATGTTAATATGATGAGAGGCCTATTTGATCTCATCCGTCCATTTTTGGAAGTTTTAAGTGGCGCCGTTAGGCTGCCGAGTTTTCGTAAGGGATTTTTCATCTCACTTTTATTCCTGTGAGATTTATGCTACATTTGCCACAATTTTCTTTGAGTGGTATATATACTGCCCATTATTATACTCTTTGTTTAATATACTTTTGTTTATGAGTATTTACATCAATGTTTTATTTTCATTCTTTCATGGGATGTATGTTTCGTATGATTCCCAAGTCGGTAAGGGAACCTTTTACCCTCCTCTTTTTATAAGACTTATTTTTGTTGGGTCTTTTAATTTACATATTTTTATATTGGGATATGTTCTTCTATATCCTTATTGATGTAATTTTTATTTCCTAGTGATGAGATACCATTTTCTCTCTCATCAACCCTTTTTCGGAATTTTGAAGTGACGTCGTTAGGCTGTCGAATTTTTGCAAGGGAACTTCTTTACTCAATTTTGATTCATTGGGATAAAATTTTACTCCTTGAATATGTCGTTCTATGAATATGTGTGAGGTATCTCTGATTATTTTACACTTAATATACACTTATATTTGGTGTATTCATTTGTCACACATAATTAGGTAATTGATTTATCCTTAATCCAAGGATATCATCTTTGTAAGGGACTTAGTCTCAATCTCCTTTCATTGAGGCATATATTGTTCTAATACAAGACTTTATTTTATACGGTGTATAAACCCCTTTGACTTTTAATTTTATACAAAAGGAATATTTTTCAATGAAGCATTTTACAAACGACAAAAAGGAATGTTTTTTTAACGTACGAGGTGACAATGTCATTTTCCGCCGTTGTGAGTATTATTTGGTCTTTGGCTTCCTCAGCAAGCCGTAATGTTTTTGAAATGAAATAAATACCAGTTACTATTTTATGTATTTTGGTATTGAAAATGGTTTTTATAATGGATTTTTTATGTTAATATATTTAAGTGGTATATTGTGATCAAAGTGTGGAAATGTTTTCTTTCTATTATATTTGTTTTATGTCTTATGATTTTATAATGGTACTTGGACATTTGATCGGTGGTTACATGATAAACCATATGACGGGTGGTGCCATGAATACCAGGATGGGTGGTTACGTTATAACCTCCAATGCATTGGGTATGGAAGTCGGCCGTATGGCTATTCCATTAAGTATGTGTGGAAGTCAACCATATGGTTATTCTATTTAAGTATGTTTATGTCCCATTTTACCGTTATATGTTATGTGTTCTTTATATGGGTTTTATGGTAATCTTTTGCTTACAAAAGGGTAAGTAATGGCCTTTTATTCAGTGAAGATTTTTTACTACTTCATAAAGGTGAAAAGTATTACTTTGGTAAAGTACTCATGGTTTACTTGTTGTTTTGAAAAACTAACAGTTTTCTTTCTTTGTGTATCCTTTACTGGGCTTTTAATGCGCATCCCAAGTTTTTGAAATGTTTTCCACAGGACTTAAATATGAATAGGGTCAAGTATGGGATCAAGGAAATACATTCTATCTAAAACATGGAACTAGACATGTTTCATTTTAAGTATTTTTTTTATTTTATGGAAACTTAGCAGAAGTGTCTACTATGTAATCTTTTGAGATGTAATAGTTATGACCTAATTCTATAATACTCTAAACCTGAAAAGATCCTCTATGTGAATTATTCATTTAATTCATGATTAAGTAATTTTTAAGGCCGAGGCCTTACAAATAGACACCTAGATCAAAAGTTATGGTCATTTGATGTTCGAGTTATATTTTCGACTAATTTTTATTGTTTTATTAATTTTTAGATTTTTAATATTCATGTTGTTAATAAATGACTATTACTTGATAATAATTAGAAAATTATTAATTAAAAAAATTATTATTTTATAATCCATTTTCACTAATTATCTTTTATATTAAGTTTAAATGTATATTTGGACTTATCTACAACATATATAAAAATATATATGTTATATTTATTTTAGTATAAATATATTTATATATTAATATATTATTTTTAATTATTTTTTAAATAAATCTATTATTAGCGCTACTAAAAAAGTACTGATAAAGGGGGTCTTTATTAGTGTTTATAAAAAAGAAATAATAATGGCACCACTACTTTTTTTATCAATATCAAAGTCTGGTGCTGCGAGAAGACATTTTTTGGTAGTGCACATATCATCCCCATGTAGTGGGATGGATAGGTGCCCTACTATGTGACTATATACACTTTATATGTAAAGACTCAAAAATTCGACGTAATTTTTTTTAATTATATGGGAATTTTACGAGTCCGCAAAGATTGATGGTGTGTGATTCTGAGGCCCGGTGTGCTCAAGATAAATTTCTAAACATTCTTTCGGGTACTTTCAGTAATCATGCGAGCGAGTTTTTGTAACTTTTGAACCAGTGCTTGGATTTGAAATCTGAGGACACCATTGAACTCACAGCACTGGTATTCACTTAAGGAGACCTTCACTTTGACCATAGTTGGTCCGGAGAAGAAGTAAGTTTTTGTGACTTTTAAAATAAAATAAAAAAATAATCTCACTATTTTATTTCTTTTCCAACAATGGACAAGAGGTAGCGTGGGACCTGCAGTGAGTCAAGCCATTAAGTGGCTTGACCCTTCAAATACTAAGTAATAGCGTCATTGTAATTTAGGAAGGTTCCTATTAAATTAACCTTCATAAATTCCACAATCGTTACTTACCCGCCCCCTCTTCTATTTATATAGTGCCTGGGGGAGGAATTAGAACGACTTCACCAAGAAATGAATCTCTGGTAAAGTGTCGCAACGCCCAACATTTAGAGGACGGAGCTGGTTCTTGCATGTGGTGACAAGTAACCCCGAACCACGAACCAAAGAATGATTAACATAGACATATCCTCAAACGTGGATGCTCTCCAATCAAACTTGAGGTAGGGGTTATTTTGTTTGTGCATTTTTGATTTCCTCTTCCCCATTTTTGAATTTATACGAAGAACGCGGGTCAACCGACTAACGGGTAGACCCGTGATTTTTTTGTCTTCATGGGAGGTCGTTGTAGGGTAACTTGTATGAATTTTTGTTTGCATACCCCTTACCCCGTTCTTGATGTTCATCTTGATTTATGAACAATTATGCCACTTTCTACCGTTCAAATGTGGAGGGTTCAGGCCAAATGAACATGACCCGACCTCTCCACAACCTTTGTGAATTTTGATGGTCTTGAAACGATGGCGACATCCCGAGACAAGTACGGAAGTCTTCAGAATGAAGAATAGGCCACCGGGGCACGCCCAATGACCTGATGAATGTCTCCAAAGACACGTGCTAGTGACAGACACCGAAGGGACTCGGGAGCAACGACCGAAACTCTGGTCGGCCACGAATACGACAACGGCACAACCACACCACCAGAGAATTGCTGCGGCCCGTTGGCCATGACGGGTGCCGGCACACGGACAACCGCACGAAGGGGAGGCGGTGGCATGCGTCTGCGCTGCTGGGCATGCAAGATTCATGGCCTTGTACCACGACGGTGAAGCGAGGGTTGTCGGCTCGCTACCGACCGTGGGTGATGGCATGGCACACAACAGCGCCTCGCGGAGGAGGGCTGGCCATCCGACCTGTCGCGAGCTGATCGGGTCACCCATCGCAGGATGCACTCTGGGCCGCACTGGCGGGCTAGGCCAGACCCAAGGGGCCGGGTCAGATCCAGGTCTAGACCCAGGTCAGGCTGATTCGACCCGAACCGGTTCGGGTTGGCCCAGGCCGGGTCGGACCAGACCCTGACCAACTTCAACCCCTCTTCACTCTTTTCGCCATAACTTGTGCTAGAAGAATCCGTTTAAAAAAACTTCTACAGCACCAGAAACCATGGATCGAGATGGTCCTTTTGGGTATACCCCCTTGAGTTTTGGATAATTTTGGGGTACATATAGGTTGGATCGAACAAGAATCTAACCGGGCCCTCGGGACTAAAAGACCAATAACTTATAGACCGAGCATCTGATTGGCGCACCGTATGTTGTGTTGATACCTCTATTACGTAGCGGTAATTTTGCATACTTCTTAATGGGAATTCATGGAAGTTGTTGTATCGACCTGTGGATTGAGGAGCGGACCCTCCCGAAATCAAGGGAGCTTGGTGCGAGAACCCTATGGCTGGTTGTATCATGAGAAAGGGATCCTATATGGGTCTGTGCTTAGGGATCCTAGGTGGTTCTGTGCTTTGGGATCCTTCATGGGTCTATGTTTGAGAGTCCCACTTGGATCCTCTCTAGGAATCCAAAAGGAACTACTCTAGGTTCCTACGTGGGTCTGCAATACTAGGATCCTATGTAGGTCTGATGATTTAGGATCATGCATGGGTCTACCTCTTAACAGAGTAAGATGATTTAGTAGTTACATCTAATCATCATTACTATTATACCTAAGTTATACCTGGTGTGAGTAGAATCTTTACCTTTGTGGTGATACCTTTGTGGTATTCTTCTGAGTGACGATACCTTTGTGGTTCATTCCTTCATGGTGATACCTTTGTGGTATTCTTCTGTGTGGCATACCTATGTGGTACGTACCTTCGTGGTGATACCTTTGTGGTATTCTTCTTTGTGATGTTACCTTTGTGGTACTTACCTTGTAGTGTTACCTTCTTGGTATTCTTTCCTTCATGGAACAGTCGAGCTTTGGGATAATGAGTTGGGCCTTGTGTTTCCTCATGAATGAGATTAGTATACTTGATAACATTGGTATATGTATGGGAATATACCTAGGTAGGGTTGAAATTTGTTTTCATGCTTTGTGTTTTATCCTTTGTGGATTTTTGGGAGACCTTTTAGGGTCTCGGGGTCCCTACTGAGTATCGTTATACTCACCCCTGAATGGGCTACGCATGCACCTTGTTGTGTTTGGTGCAGACAACGGACAACGCTAACGGTGGATGAGGGTACCAGGACTGGAGGTATCTCAGAGGTGTACATAGACGACGGGTACCGTAGAGACGACCATTCGATAGCGGTACCTACCCTTTAGGTAGGATCCTTACTGGGTGTTCATAGGAGCTATTTTAGATTGCTTGTACTTTTTAGTTTTCTTGTACTTTCAAGTTGGGTTGTATTCTGGGCCCTTTTTCTTACTGTACACACTCTTTTTACTATATAGTTTACTTGTGTTCATATCTTGCGGTGTGATTGGTTGTGTATGTTTACAGGTTATGAAGGAAATTCCTTCCCAGTTTTAGAGAATACTCCTTTTGGTTCTAGTCGTCATCCCCTGGCCTATGGAAGGCAGGCTAGGGGTAGTCACGACACGAGTCTCTGGGAAGTGGTCATGAAAAATTGGTATCAGAGGAGTCAGTTCAACCATAGAACATTCGACTCTGATCTTCTTTTTAACGGAAATAGTGTTAAGTACAGTGAGTGTGGTTATCAGTTTAAGGAATCCAGTGTTTTTTCAGCATCGACATATCCATACGCCAGGACCCTAACTTCTGATTTCTGACTCAGTGCATGAAAACACTGATTGTGTTTGTGTTTCGAAAAGTTTTCTTAGTGATATTTTTGAGTCAGCTCACCAGGTATAACTTATGAACTGTGGAGCACCTATTTCTTTTCAGGATGCCTCCATGTAGATAGCCAGCTAGGGTTCTGGGTATAGTACATGATTATAGCCCACCGAGCGATGAGGCGTTGGTGTATGGCCCTTTATCAGAAGAGGAACCAGTGGAGGCACCAGCGATACCAGTAACCATTGGGCCACCGATGCCACCATCCCCAGTAGTAGAGGGTGCATGACACTTGACCATGTTGTATGAGTTCCAGTGCCAGAGGCCACCCAGGTTCTGAGGCGAGATGGACCCACGGGTAGCTGAGGAATGGTTGGAGGTCGTGGTGATAGTCTTCTGACTGGTAGGGACACCAGCTAATCTCATGGCGATCCTTGCCGCCAGTATTCTACATGAAGCAGCAGTAAGATGGTGTAGCATGATGTTTTAGGTTCACGATGAGGTGACACTTCTCTACGCGGACATTGAGAGCCTATTTCAGACATATTTTTCCTTAGTGACCCTTTGCGTAGTGCGTATACAAGAGCTTCTTCATCTGCAGCCAGGAAGCATGAATGTGGCTCAATACTCAGTGATGTTCAGTGACCTCTCACAATACTCCACTGATATAGTTTAGGACACATTATTTTGTTCCAAATCCTTCAAGCAGGGACTCTGGAGGGAGATCAAGGCTTCGATGATTTCTCTCAACATCCCGACGCAGGAGGGGGGTTAGAGAGAGCCCTCTTTGTGGAGAGTTTTCTTTCTGAGAAGACACCAACAGTGAGACCCACCACAGGGTGTCACATAGCAGAATCTTCTACAGCTAGCAGCAGACATATGTCACAGAGGTCTAAGAGGACCAGACCTACAGATGGACGACCACAAGATTCAGGTTCGGTTGGGCAGGGCACCGAATATAGAGACAGTCATGCGAGGAGTAGGCAGTGTTACGCATGCAGCGGGCATGGTCACATGGCTTGTGACTACCTGACCCACCATACGAATGATCAATAAACGGTCGAAGGAATGCCTAATAAGAGACAGAGGTTCGACCGATGAATTCCGCAGGGAGCAGGCTGATGTGGTAGAGGAGTTGGCCATACAGCTGGTGGTGGGTGACGATTCAAGGTGTTCCCACCACCACCACCAGGTTTTCCACCCCAACCACTGGGAGTGGGTGGACATGGGTGAGATCAGCTCTATGCAGATGGGGCCTATGACCATGAAACTCCAGAGATGATATGAGGTACGATATGTGTCTACTCCACCTTAGTTCTAGTACTTACAGACCCAAGTTCCAGTCATTCATTTATTTCCACTACCGTCGTTCGGAGCTTGGAGATTCTGGTGGAGCCGTTAGCTCCATTCTTACGGCTAAACACTCCTACAGGAGAGGATTAAATAATTATACACTGGGTCTAGTAGTGTGAGATTAATCTAGGAGGCGAGAGCTTCGGTTTTGATCTCTTAGTAGTGGCATTAAGGCCTTACGACGTCATCTTGGGTATGGACTGGTTATCTTCAGTCCTTGCTCAGATTTACTATATTTGGCGTAAAGTGCGGTGTGTCTGCACGGATGGGACTAGTTTTACCTTCACTGGAAAGAAGGGATCCTTTGAATCACATGATGGACTTACCCAGAGGAGATTGTAGCCGATCACTCATCAGTTGGCTAGCCTAACCCTCAGAGCGGTTGATGTGGAGAGTCTAAACTATCCTGTAGTGGTGGACCATCACACAGATGTCTTGCCTAATGAAGTTTCGGGACTACCTCCTCACAGAGAGGTGGAATTTTACATTGACCTGTACCCCTAGACGACACTGATATCTACAACAGAATATCGGATGGCTCCCATGGAGCATTGTGAACTGTGGGTATAGCTAGAGGACTTACAAGGGAAGGGATTCATCCGGCCTAGCATTTCTCCTTAGGCAGCCCTAATTCTGTTCACCAAGAAGGAAGATGGGAGCCTGGGACTTTTTGTTGACTATCAGTGCATGAACTAGGTGACCATGAAGAATAAGTGCCCACTCTTGAGGATTGACAACCACTTTGATCAGCTGAAGGGAGCGTCGTGGTTCTCAAATATAGACCTCAGATCTGGCTATCACCAGCTCAGAGTGTGAGATGAGGATGAGCAAGAGATGGCTTTTAGATGTCGGTATGGATATTATGAGTTTTTAGTCCTGTCTTTCAACATGAAAAATGCTCCAGTAGTGTTCATGAGACTCATGAACTGGATCTTTCAGCCATACCTTGATCGATTTGTAGTAGTCTTCATCGACGACATTCTGATCTACATTGCTACCAATGAGGAGCGTGCCTAAAATTTGTAGATAGTTCTTGGACATACTCTGAGATAACCATCATTATGGTAAGCTCTCTAAGTGCCAATTATGGATCCTAGAGGTTCACTTTCTAGGACATTTCATTTTGGAAGCTGGAGTTATGGTGGATCTAGCAAAGATTGAGGTAGTACATTCTTGGGAGCCACCCAAGAGTGTGACGGAGGTATGGAGTTTCCTGGGTTTGGACGGATAATACCGAAGGTTTGTTCTAGATTTCTCTAGAGTTGCATCACCTTTATTAGCATTGATGATGAAGGGGGAACCCTTCTTGTGGTCGAAGAGATTCCAAAAGAGTTTTCATGATCTAAGGTAGAGACTGACTGGTGCCCCCATCATGAGGCTACCGGAGGAAGGCGTTGGGTACGTAGTCTATTGCGATGCATCAGGGACCGGGCATGGATGTGTCCTGATGAGGAGCGAGAAGTGATTGTGTATTGTTCTTGACATCTGAGATAGCATGTGAAAAACTACTCTACCCATGACCTGGAGTCAGCAGTAGTGGTCTTCACCTTGAAGATGTGGTGACATTACTTGATGGGAGAGTGCTTTACAGTTTACTATGATCACAAGAGTCTTAGGTATATCTTCTCTCAGAAGTACCTGAACCAGAGACAATGACGTTGGCTTGCATTCCTCCCGGAAAATGACTTCGAGATAGTATATACTCATGGGGAGGGGAATGGTGTAGCTGATGCACTCAGTAGGAGATCTGATATACAGCTGCTAGGTGAGGCGACAGAGTAGCTAGACGCTTTACAGATATCCTTTGTGTAATGAGATGAAGTATCTTTTCTTCAGTCTCATAAATTCACTCCCCCACTTCTTCAACGAGTTAGGGAGGCACATCGTGGGGACACTAACTATGAGGCTCAACGTTTTCAGATATCCACAGGGCAGGCACCTGATTGAATTTATGAAGGTGAGGAGCATGTCATCCTCTTTAGAGGACATACCAAGGTACCAGTGTCACTCTAGGAGGATATGTTTAGGGAGTTCCACACATACCCTCAAGAGGAACATCCAGTATTGGCGAAGATGTACGGGGACCTCTGATGATAGCACTGATGGCTGGGAATAAAGAAAGTAGTAGCAGATTTTGTCTCTCAGAGCCTCACTTGTCATCAAGTGAAGAAGGAACATCAGGTGTCAGTAGGCTTATTTCAGCCTTTAGAGGTCCCAGAGTGGAAGTGGGATAGGATATCCATGGACTTCGTGACAGGACATCCATGTACATCTAGGGGTAATGATTCTATCTTGGTGGTCATCGAAGAACTCACCAAGTCGGACCACTTCCTACCAATCAGAATGTAGGGTCCAATAGAGAGCTTGAGACGCCTCTATGTTTAGGAGATTGTGCGGATAAATTGAGTACCCTCGATGACTGTCTCTGATCAAGATGCACGTTTCACTTCCCAGCTTTTGAAGGGGTTGCAGGAGGCTTTCAGGATGCAGCTTTGTTTGAGCACCGCCTTACATCCCCATACGGATGGCCAGACTGAGCGGACCATTCAGACCCTTGAGGACATGTTGCGTGCTTGCATCCTCGACTTCGGTCGTAGCTGGGAGGATCACTTTCCCTTGGTAGAATTTTCATGAAACAACAGATATCACTTCACCATTGGGATGACACCTTTTGAGGCTCTGTAAAGCTAACCTTGTTGATTGACTTTGTGTTGGACTGACCCAGGGGAGTCAGCACTCATGGGACCAGAGATGCTATGGGATACCATGGAGAAGGGGTAGATCATCTAGGAGTGGATGAAAACTACACAGATCATGCATAAGTCTTATGCTGACAGGTGATGGAGACCTCTGGAGTTCAAGGATGGTGACCATGTCATCCTACGGGTCTCACCCTGATGAGGTTTGTGGAGAATTGGCCAGGGATGTACGTTATTTCCTGGGTTCATCAGAGCCTTTCAGGTCCTCCACATAGTTGGCGAGGTGGCTTACCTCATAGCCCTTCCACATCAGTTGCATAGGGCGCATGATGTCTTTCACGTATCCCAACTGAGGATATACGTGCACCACCCATCACACGTCATCGACAATGGAAAGATGGACATCAACGATGGGATGACGTTTACGGAGGTTCCAGTATAGATTGAGGATCAACATGAGCGGGTCCTTCATGGGCGGTTGATACCTTTAGTGCTTGTACGTTGGCAACTTGGGAACTTCTAGGAGAGAATGTGGGAGCGGGAGGCTCAGATTCGTGATCAGTACCCCCACATGTTTTCCTAGTTTTTGTGATGTGGCTTTCATGGATGCAATGCCCTGAGGTAGGGAGAATGTAAAGACCCGAAATTTCCATGTAATGTTTTTTAATTATATGGCAATTTATTGAGTCGTAAAAAATTGAAAGTGCATGATTCTGAGGCCCAGTGTGCCTAGAATGAATTTTTGAACTTTTTTTCAGGTACGTTTAGTAAATGTGCGAGTGGGTTTTTGTAAATTTTGAACAAGTGATCAGAATTGAAATCCAAGGACACCGTTGAACTCACATCACTATTATTTGCATAAGGAGACTTCCACTTTGACAGTAGTAGGTCCAAAGAAGAAGTTATTTTTTAACTATTAAAAGGGAATGAAATAAAATAATCTCACTATTTTTTTTTTCACCAACGAACAAGCGGTAGTGTGGGACCAGTGACGAGTCAATCCATTAAGTAGCTTGACCCTTCAAATACTAAGTAACATCATCATTGTAATTTAGGAAGGTACCTATTAAATTAACCTTCATAAATTCCATGATCTTTATTTACCCCCCCCCCCTCCACTCTCCTATTTATATGAAGCTTGGGGGGAGGAACTGGCATGGCTACCCCAGGCGATGAATCTCTGGTAAAGTTCCCTAATTCCCAACACTTGGAGGATGGAGTCAGTTCTAGCAGACGGTGACAAGCAACCCCGAACAACGAACTGAGTAACGGTGAATGCCGACACTTCCTCAAATGCGGACACTGTCCCAACGAACTTGAGGTAGGGATTATTTTGTTTGTGCGTTTTTGAATTCCACTAACCCGTTCTTGAATTTATACGATGAATGCGGGTCAACCAATTAACGGGTTGACCCAAGATTCCTTCGTCTTTGCAAGAGGTTGTTGTAGGGTAACTTCTAGGAATTGTTGTTTGTGTACCCCTTACCAAATTTATAACGTTCATCTTGATTTAAGAATAATTATTTCTCTTACTACCATTCTAACTTGGAGGGTTCATGAAAAACGAATACGGCCCAACCTTTCCGCAACCTTTTTGAATTTTGATGGTCTTGAAATGATGGAAACATCCCTAGAAAAGTGTGGAAGTATTTGGAACGGAGAATGGGCCTCTAGGGCGTGGCCAGTGACCCAAGGAATGTCACCGGAGACCCGTGTTGGTGATCGGCACCGGAGGGACTTAGGAGCGGCAGCCTGCACTCCGGCTGGACGCCAAGATGGCGGCGATGCAACTGTGCCGCCGGAGAAAGGGTCGCGGCCTGTCGGCCACGGCGGAGCAGGGGCGGCGGCTGACACATGGCCAAATGCATGAAGGGGATGCGTCGGTGTGCGTCCATGCCACCAGGTGTGCAGGAGCCATGGCCTTGTGTTGTGGTGGTGAGGCGAGGGCGGTCGATGTGCTGTTGGCCGCTTGTGATGGCACGGAATGCAACCACGCCGCATAGAGGAGTGATGGTCATTCGGTCAGCCACGAGCTGAGCAGGCCGTACCGTTGGGCGGGGCCAAACCTAGCGGCCCAGGATGGACCCAAGGCCAGACCTGAGTGGGTCCGGGTCAATTCGACCGGGTCGGACCAGACCCGAACCCACTTTGACCCGTTTTTGTTCTTTCAACCATACCTTGAGCTACGAGTGTCTGTTTGATGAACTGTCTATGTCACCAAAAACCTTGGATCGAGATGGTCCTTTTGGGTATACCCCACTTGAGTTTTGGATAAATTTTGGGAATGGACGGGTTGGATCAATTATGAATCTGATCGGGCCCTCGGGACTAGAAGGCCAATATCATACAGACCCGACATCTGATTGATGCATCATCTAGTGCATTTAGACCCCTACTATGATGAAGTCCATTGGGATACTTCTTCGTGGGTCTTCAAGGCAGTTTAAGTATTGACCTGTGGCTTGAGGGGTTGACCCTCCTGGAATCAAGCGAGCTTGGTGCGGGAACCCTATGGCTGGCAGTATCTTGAGAAAGGGATCCTATGTGGGTCTGTGCTTAGGGATCCTATGTGGGTATGTGCTTTGGGATCCTACATGGGTCTGTGTTCGAGAGTCCCACTTGGATCCACTCTAGGAATCTACGTGGAACTACTCTACAATCCTACATGTGTCTGCTATACTAGGATCCTATGTGGGTCTGATGATTTAGGATCTTACATGGGTCTGCCTCTTAATAGAGTAAGATGATTCAGTAAATACATATAATCATCTTTACTACCATTCCTATGTTATACCTGGTGTGAGCTGAATCGTTACATTTTTGGTGATACCATTTAGGTATTCTTATGATTGGCGATAACTTTGTGGTCCTTTCCTTCATGGTGATACCGTTGTGATATTCTTCGGTGTGGTGTACCTATGTGGTACATACCTTAGTTCTGATACCATTGTGGTATTCTTCTGTGTGATTCTACCTTTCTGGTACTTACCTTATGGTGTAACCTTCATGGTATTCTTTCGTTCGTGTAATAGTCGAGGTTTGGGCGAATGGGTTAGGCCTTTCGTTTTCTCATGAATGAGATGAGTATACTTGATAACATAGGTATATGTCTGGGAATATACCTAAGTAGGGTTGAAAGTTATATTCATGATTTGTGTTTTATCCTTTGTGGATTTTTGTGAGACCTTTGAGGGTCTCAAGGTCCATACTGAGTATCGTTATACTCACCCCTGCACGGGCTATGCATGCACCGTGTTGTGTTTGGTGTAGATGATGGAAAACGCCGATGGAGGATGAGGGTACCTAGACTGAAGGTAGCTCATAGGTGGAAATAGAAGAGGCATACCATAGAGACGATAGTTTAAGAGTTTTACCTATCCTTTAGTTAGGATCCTTGGTGGGTGTTCACAGGATCTGTTTCAGATTACTTTCACTTTTCAGTTTTCTTGTACTTTCCAGTTGGGCTTGTATTCTGGCCCCTTTTTCTTACTGTACACACTCTTTTTACTATACAGTTTACTTGTGTTTGTATCTTGTTGTGTGCTTCATTTTGTTTGTTTACAAATTATAAAGGCAATGCATTCCCAACATTAGAGAATATGACATTCAGTGCTAGTCGCCAGCCCATGGCCTATGGAAGGCAGGCTTGGGGTTATCCCAACACGAGTCTCAGGGAACAGGTCATGACATGAGACTCGTATGAGGATGTAGAGAAACATTCAGGTGATACAAGTGATTGGCCACACATGCATCATTGGGTGGGAGGCTCTAATGATAGATGGGCGTACCGACCCTTATCATCTGGACCTCCTCCCACATTTTATATTGAGGGGTGACCTACCTCATTCTATAAATTTATCATGATGAAACATTTCATGTAATGGGGGAAATTAAACTTCCAATCTATGATCATAGTGTAATGACTACTCAATATGGGAGACATTATATTTGAATGGTTAGATGACATGATGTAAAATGATGACTCAGGGAATTAGGTCCATTTATAGGCTGTTATTCCATCTAGAATAGGTCCTATGGGCCTTTTCTCCTTTAGTTCATTCATGGGTTACCTCTCAACCAGTTCAAAATGTAACCTAGTTTTAGGAAGTAATCAGGCCTGGTCCTGAACAAAAGGCTAGAGCCTTATGTTTTATTGCAGGGTGCTAGGTTCGGTGGGTGTCTAGGAATGGGATGAGACATCAATCCATGCCTGTGTCAATTGATAGAATTATTTTAAGTTCTAGATTGCTTCTCCTCGATTAGGGTAGCCTATGCAAAGATGTGGCCAAGGGACCTTACCTTATGTCTCAAAGGCCCTTGGATCCCTCTCTTACCAGCAGCAGGTCCATTTAAGGGATGTGGGTCAAATGGAAGATACCTAGCATGAGGTTCAAACTCAACATTGATGTATATTGCCGATCGAGCTCGATTCATGGAGGCAGAGTTGTTCGCAGTTCTCTTAGATCTGTGATGACAGATTTCTCAAATTTTTTTGTAATGATAATTCTCTTCAAACGGAGTCTCAAGCCTTACTCACTAGTTTGTTTCTTTGTAATCAGAGGGATATTCCAATTCAGGAAGTGGAGGTTAACTCTCTCATTAACGTCAAATCCTTCTCTGGAAAAGGTTCAATCCCTTGGAGAACTGAGTACTCAATTAGAATATGCAAGTCACTTTTGGATAGTCAAACATCCATCATCCAAAAATGGCTGGAGTATAGTATGGCCTCTGGTTCATTGGCTGCTAAAGCTACGACAAATGATAACTGGTTGGTTTTTTCATGTCCCAGATCCTTTCCATTAGATGGATCTATTTTTTTACCAGCTAACTCCCCTAAACTGCACTATTTCTTCCCCCTTAGTACCTCTTTTTGTTCTTTCCCATCCTTCTTTATTAATAAAATAATTTTTTTTGTTATAAAAAAACCCCAACCTATTAAAGAAATATTTGGTTTTATATTTAATAACAGTATTTTAAAATACTTAATTTGAATTTAAAAGATTTTATTTTTTATTATAAATATGGTTTCATGAAATTTCATTGAATTATTGTATAAAAATTTCATAAAAGTGAAAATATTACTAAAATCATCATTTTCAATATTCACTAAAAAAGATTTTTTTTGAAAAAGATAAAAAGTAATGTTAAGGTAATATTTTTATTATAAATATAAAATTATTTTCATTTTTTCATAGAATGTTTTTAAAATTAATCAATTCTATTTTTAATTAAGAAAATAAAATATAGTGAAAATATATTTTTATAAGAAAAAAACTATTGGTATATCCAGTATGATTGTCCATATAAATTAATAATTAGTCTACTATTAATTAATTATCAATGATTAAAAATATATGGTTACTATTAATTCATAAAACAAGTAGTTCCTTAAAATAAAATTTCAATTTTTGAAAAATATATTTTTAAGCATTGAGAAGAAAATGATATTTTAGAAAAGAATAAAAATACATGAAATATCTATACATATAAATATTTAATTACATATTTATATAATAATATTTTTTATTACATAAACCCTTATTATCTTTATATAATACCCAATCAATAGATAAGAACTTATTACGGTTTGAGGTGGTGCTTCAGATAGCATGGATCTTGTGGCAATATCCAAGAGATTTAACTTCTCCCATATACATATTTTATCAAAGAATAATTGATCAAGTTAGGATTGGTATTATTATAAGGAAAAACCTGTAGAGGATACCCATTATTAGCTTATACAAATAGGCTTTACATGGCTAGATTCTACTTATGAATGCCATTTATTCCTTTCTTTTTATATTTTCTTATACGAAAACTTCAATTTTATACTAACTAATTTAGTAACTATGTTAGTAGTCATATTCAATATTCAAAATATATAAAGGATTTTTAATTTAGTATTTATATTCTCTATAACATGTTATTATATATATTTCTTATTTTAGGAGGATATATATTGAAATTTTGGGTTGTTACATTTCTCCCTATAAATAAATTGCATCCTCTCAATTTAAATTATTTTCAGTTAATGAAGTTAGCTAAGGCTATCTATAATAAAAATAAATATTTTTCTTTCAATGGTCATAACAATCAAATATATTTACTTATAATAAGAATAATCCCAATATTTTGTTTCTTCCTAACTATTTGAGTTAAATACCTATCAGGGTTTGGTGTGAAGACCTATTTTCCCCTTTTGTATATATTCATACTTACACTGAAAGATTATTATTAGTTATTCTTAGGTATGAAATGGGATTCCCTATTTTATAATATATACCCTAAAGAAACATATCTCCCATACCTCATGGTTTATCAACTTGACAGTGCCAATAAAAAGTTGAGGCCGAATGTTGAAGTTGAAAAAGAATTATCCTCCTCATAAGGTTCATTATGATCCATGTTTAGTTTCCTCCCTTAAATTTTTAGAGTTCCCACCTCCACCACATAATCCTACGCCCTCTCTATAGAATCCTTCTCTATCTTTTACAGTCATAACAGATAACCAACCATTTCCCCCACCTTCTTGTTAATCCAGTCTATGATTTTCCAACTCTGTGATCCCCTCTTGGATAAAGGTTTAAGGGGGGTGTACTCCCCAACATATCTACTCAAGGTGGATTAGAATCTTCCAAAATAGAGACTTCAATTACCTAATCTATTTCCCACACTCTCTGCATAGAATCACATACTATGTGGTATTGAACATGATTATAGAACTATTCCTAGCCACGAGATCACTAGGTAATAACCCCCTTCTTCACCTAACCACCATATACGTTTTTCACTAGCAGTGGTAGCAAAGGATTATATTCTATATCCACTAATGGAATAATTCTATTAACCTCTCCAAAAAAAATTGGGCCAATATATGGTGGTGGTTCATAGATGGATGATAAAGAATATGATTTATTTATATTTTCCTTTATTGTAGTGACATTAAGATTTATTTGTAGAAGCTACTGGTGGTTGTCTCTACCCCCATCTATTTTCCATTAAGGAGTATGTTTTGGGAAATATAACCATTATTGGTAAATAATGAGTTAATGTTGAAATAGTTAATCTATTACAATATGTTATTTCAAATTCATCTAAAATAACCATACTAAGATATAAATTCTAATAAATTTAATTTACCAAATCAAACCACCATATAACTTTATATTTTTTATGATAAAAAACATCAAGGAGATATAATTAAAAATTTATTAGAAAATTAATATGGCTAGAATAATGATCCCATATTAAAAATTATAATAAGGTGGATTTAGTTATCACAATCCACCTCTTAAGTAGTAATTTAACATGATCCAACAAGTTCTCATAGTTGTGGTGTTTGTTTAGGACAATCATTCTTATCATCCATATATTTTTTACACTAACTTGGATAATGTATATGTTTTCCACACTTAAGGTATTGGAAAACCAGTGATGCTTTTGGATGCATTCTTTCCACTTCCATAATTGTAACCATCCAATTAAAATTCCTATGATGCTTTGATTCTTGATGACCCCATCTTCCATAAGTGAACCATTTTCTAGTCCCCTAGAAGAAATTGCATTAGTGACTCTTCCTATATTATTCACATATAGGAGGTTTAATATACCTTCTTCCATTATCTTTAATGCCCAAACTTTTATAAGCATGCATCATTCCCTTCCTTGGTTTCTTTAGGACATTAACTATATTAACATATTCAACCATGTTTCCTGAAAGTCAGTTTGACATACTCTCAAAATGTATATTCCCATAACCCATTCCAATGGGTTGATCATTAAGGTAGTCATAAAATTTTCCATCTCACTTGAGGTTAACTAGTCTTCTTATTATTATATAAATCACTAAAACCAAAAGGGATAACATGATTGATGTAAATTTAAAATCATATAGAAATTATCATAATCAATAAAATAAAAGGGTTTGAACCTATAAACCTTTTACCCCTTTCCATCATCATGTTAGACCATAATTACCTTAGTTCTACCTATGTCAATATTTGATTAAACTTGGTTACTTTGTGTTGGGTTACATATTTTTCACCCTAGACCCTCAATTGAACTAGGAAGTCAGTCGATCATAGTGGTTCAAAAACAATATATGATTTACCATATCATATCCTCAAGAGTTTCTATCGAGGACTGTATTTAGGATTCTTTTCCATGCACTAGGTCAAGGTTGATTTAATACTCAAAACACCCTCTATATGGTTTTTACGCTTTAATACAGATATTCTAGATCTTACATCAATCTTTGAGTATCTACAAAGTGCTACAATTTTATGTAAAAACAAAAAATTTATACTTTTCCAAAATTTTAAGATGTTCTCTTACACTTAGGCTAATCCCCAGACTTATCGCAAGGGGTTTCATAAAGGTTTTATCATCCCAATATCCATAAATAAGCATAACTTCCTTCGATAACAACATTAGAGACCCAATCCTTGATCACATATTATTTCACATTTCCTAACATATTTTTTCAATAAATACAAGTCATGGATCTAGAGTTCTAGTTTCTTATGAAGATTAGAAACATAAATACAACATTACAAACATAAAAACAACATCATTGTTTTAAACTAAACATAGTGATACTCACTCCAATATATCTTCTAAAAATGTATAGGATACCACAATAAAAATACATAAGAGAAAATGTGAGGTAGAAATCTTAGTAAGGGAATAAACATAATGATAAATCAAAACATGTGAGTCATGGGTCATAACATGATATCATGTAGAGGAAAATCATAATCCTGGAAACATGGAATAATGAAATGAAATCATAAGATCATGGAATCATGAACATGTTTAAACATCATATAACATGTTATCATAATCATATGTCAAGGATAAATACTAATATAACATAATATTGTCTAACAACCATCATGAAAGAGAGTTCCTAGTCTAACTACTCATTCACCTTACATATAGTTCGTAGGCTAACAACCTGTGCACCACACATGGTTTCTTATGAGACATTAACATTACCCAATGAATTGGAGGTCTATAACAGATCCAACTTCACATATTAGGATAAATTCCATCATAATATGTACAAGAATATGTGTTTCACAAAAAGAATATAAGAAACCATACATAAATCCTAATCGTGGTAAAAGCCACCAGATGATTGTGGGTTTCGATGTCTTATCATAAAGAATAAGCAAATCCTATGTCACAAGGATTCCAAAAATAAGAATAAATTAAGTCATTTTGATTGTTTATAACTAAAAATGGAAGATAGGTATTTATCATGGACTTACCATTTGGAACATCATAAGAATGGTCTAGGAGAAGAAAGAATAAAAGTATACCACTTGGGTTATGCTTTATGAAATAAGAAAAGGATCATTTTAAAGAAGTAAATGTTTATTATTTTATATAAAACAAATTTTGAACCAAGATTTTTTTCCATATAATAATTACTAGTAATGGAAGATATACAAGGTTTTAAAACATTTTATGGAGGTGATTATTAACATGAGATAAGAAAAAGAAAATTTATATTAAATCGGGTTTATATAGAAGAGGGAATATCAATGGGAACTAAAAACATGTGTAATCCCATAAATGAAAAATGTTTTAAAATAGTTATATATTCAAGGTATATATAAAAAAATCAATAGAAGAGGTACATGAGAATAATATAGAATAAAAATGGATAAAAAAGGTAATGTGTATGTGGCAAGCCACAAAGAAGCTACAGAAGATCCCTTTTTATGTTTTAAAGCTCCTTTACTGGAATACCAATCATAAAATAACATAATAAAACATTATTTTAAAGGATAATAAGGTAAATATGATCTAAATATGTGATAAAACTTAATGAGGTTTTCAATTTTTTATCATAACATTATGCGGAATAGAAATTTTGAATAAGGAGGGGAAATTGTTCTTTAAAAAGATAGGAATATTTTTTAATATATGTTCATTTTAAAAAAGTATTATTACTCACAAGTAAGTAATATTTGATTAAAAATTGATATACTATGATAAAAATTGGCTATAATATACAAATAGAAAGATGAAACTCAATGATAACTCATTTTAACTCATGCAATCAGATTGAGTTATGAAAGACCCTTATATTTTTTGGAAGACATGAATCACAACCCACAACAGGGAAGTGTATTCATATAAGTGATGTTTCCATTTTTGAAAATGATTTTATGATATCACAATTAAACATGAAATTATTTAAATGATAAAAATTAATATTGGTTCATAATATCAAAGGATACCTCAATAAAGGGTGATTGGGGTGAAATCCTTATGGCTTAAGAAACATCCCAATCAAAACCCCATGAAAGTTAGAGATACCGATGTTAATGTTCAAAAACCATAAATAAATATAATATTTAGTATTAAAATCAAATTTTAATTATACACATAATTTAATATAAATTAAGTGTTAAAAATTATATGCATATAAGAGAAGACAATTTTGATATGAAACCTTCACCTCATGTCTGAAAGAGTTATGCACTTGAACTTAAATTTATGAATAATTAACATAAGTTCATTATATATACACCCAAGAACCTAATTCATTATATGGTATATAAATTATTATTATTTTTACTTATTTTAAACATGGTTTTCTCTTACATAGGTTACTCGAGGTTGTATTGTTTTTTTATTCATAACATTTTCGGTCTCCTAACCACGGTCACAGGTGTTGCACAATAACTTCTTGATCTCCATAATTATAGTTGTTTAGGTCCTTTATTATTCTATTTGTAAAATAGCTATATATTTTCAGAGTTTATCCCAAATATATAAAATTAAGAAAGGTGGATTGATATGTCCATTTAAGGTGGTTAAAGGAACTATAACCATTTACTATTATTTTTACTAATATATTATCATATTTTATCATTCAAAAATAGTAATAGTGTAAACAATTTAATTTTAACATAATAAAAACTTTTTTAAATTTATTTGTGTTAGGTTTTCATATAAAAGAACACATTCTATTCATGGAGGAAGTAATCCACACACACACATAATGTATTTTTTGTTTTTATCAATAATTTTGGATGAAATTATAAATATCACATTCCAATAGTACTATAAAATTTAATCATAATCAATATTAAAGTGCTATAATGACATTGTGGATAAAGGGTACATTAGGGGTATAGTATAAGAAAAGGATTCAAAAATTTTGGGTTCATTGTATTTCCTTCCCCTTGGTTTCTCTCTCTTGGGTCACATATTATGTCTCCATATATTGGTATTTTATTGAGACTAAATATTCAAATTAATGGGTAGGTAATTGAAGATATACAAGGGATGATTTTTTTTAACACGAGAAGGATTTAAAAATAAATTGAAATTCATGATACACTGAGTCTCTACATAATGAAATTTTTTTAAGGATATAGTTTTAAACAAGTTGTTAAATATAATTTTTCCATCCTATGAATTGAATTTTAAAAAACAACATACAAGGTTGTGATCAGTAAGTTTCTTGAAGTCTGATAGGACAACCTTAATTTTTAGGGAATAGTAATATAACATTATGAATATTAATGTTACCCTTATTAATAGTAATATAACAAAAGGAATCTTTATCTCACAAATGAATTTATTTCTAATAATTTATGAGACCTAGATTAAAATTTCAAGGTGTTATAAAATCAGTTATAGTTTTAAAATTGTTATTCTTCTAAAAAATTATGATTTTTTTTAAAAAATAAATTAAACATATTTAGAAAATTAAATTCATAAAATGGACTTAATTTTCTTATTTTACATGTCAAAAAATGGTTATGGTGAATTTTTTACTTTTTTAAGAAATACTTGAGTTTTTGGTGAATAGTAAAATTCGATAATTTACAAAAAATGCTAACTAAATGAATTTATGCATCATGATTGAGTCATGTATGATGTAAAGAGCCATTCATTAGAAAACACAAGAACGTATTACTATTTTTGGTCACAATTATCTAGACTATTCATAGTTCTGAGAAAAAAAATTTAAACTAATGATTAAAATAATGGAACCCCTCCCCCCCTCTCATCCACTATAAATACCTCCCTCACCCACCTATTCCTCTCACACCTCTCAAGCTTTTATAATTTTCTAAATTAAACCCAATACCATTCACAAGGATATTAACCATGTATAAGACCTAGGGGTCTCACCAAAAGGCCAAAACCAATATTTTTAAGGAGGATCTCAAGGAGAAGAGATAAATAAGTAAAAATCATCTTCCATTTTCTTGTGTTTTCTTTTCAATTATTTTATTTTATTATAATCTATTCAACTCAAATATTATAATACGAATATAATATCCATTATTATATATATTCTGAATTTTTATCATGTTTATGGAAAAATTCATCATCATTATTCCTCTCCTATTCTTCTAATTCTAAATATAGAAACATCATCCATGATGTGTCGATTTACCAACATCGTGGATGATGTGTCTTCAATTTCCATTACATACTTAAAATCTTATTGTAAAACCATTTTAATGGTATAAACATACTTTATGGTGTATGATATTACCTCTATTATGTTATTTAATTAACCTATATTCATAATATTAAAGGTATATGATGAAACAAGTTTGTGATTATCGAAGAACCGCCAAAATTATCTAAACAAATATCACTAATGATTTATCCATTGATCATTCATCATGCCATATATACAAAATGATTTATCACATAATTTAATGTTATTAAAACATATTAATAAAATTTCACTCAAATTCTATAGTTTCTCTTCCATTTTAAAAGAAAATCCATTACGAACCAACCATGGAAATCATGTAATAAATGCACGAGAAACAATAAAAATAACAAAATATTATTGATAAATGGGTCAAATAATGTTATAAAATGACCATATAAGGTTTTATAAACGTTAATATGTTTTCTTAAAATAATATTAACACTTTTTAAACAATTATAAATTAGGTTTAATCACATTTTATTCAAGTCAAACTTGAGGTAAGAGGATTCTTAACCCAATTTCCATTCTTTTGCAAACCTTCTACTTCATTAATTATGTTCTACTGAGTTTATTTGTGTAATTAAGTTCATTTATATTATTATTTATTATATTTATTTACATTTTATACACATAATACATTCATTATATTAATTATCACTTGAATTATATGATATTTTTAATATACTTTTCATTTAAAAGCCTCTTTTAAAATCCAATTTTAAAAAATTAAAATGCAATGTTTTTATGAAATTATTATTGTTTTATAATGATATTATGATTATGGGGAATTTTTTATGATGAAGGGTGGGACCTATATCTCTTTACAATATATTGGGTATGCATAATTTGGAGGTTGGTTATATGTTACTCTAAGTGTAACTATGATGGGCACACCATAAGGTAGCCATGAGGGTTATCTAGTATGACAGTTGTGAGGGTTACAAATCATAAGGTAGCTATGTGGGTTACAATATTAGTAAGTAACCCCCTAATATACCATTATTATTTTATACATTGTCTTTAATGTTTTATATAAATCTCATGTTTCATAAAGTAAGTATATATGGGTGAAAAGTATGCCTTTGTGGGAATAATTTCATATATTTATAAGTATCATGGACTAATGAGTTCTTTCCTTATTGGTATATCCCATACTGAGTTTTTTATGTTCATAAAAAGTATCTAAATGTTTTCCATAAGTTATAAGGATTTGTAATAGAAATAAGGAAGTCAAGTTTAATGTTATGATGATTTTTCAAAGAAATCATGTTGTTGTTTTTTGTTAAAAAATTTATGTTTTGGAAGAATTGGATAATAATTTAATGGTACCCTCTTTGTATTAATTTGGGTTAATATGTATGAGTTATGTTATAAAATTCTAAAACTCTAACAAAAAATATCTTTGGGAATGTAAAGAAGTGAAATCTAGTTAAAATAGCTAGATTATATATTGTTTGTGTTTGGGTCCTTATAGTTGGTATCAAAACGTGGTTTAGTTAACATTAGAAGTTAGTATGATGTTAACCAAATTCCATAAATTCTTTTTACCTTATGTTTATGCTAGAATGGTATAGAATTTAAATATTACCATGTTTATTCATCTAATATATTGTTGTTCAGTATGGTTTTCCACAAAAGAAACAGGGAAGCTAAACGGGGAAGGAACTGAGAGGCTGATATCTTTATGAATCTACAACTAAGAATGGTAGGAATTTGAACCAAGAAGTTTTTAATAGTAATGTATCATCTGTTGTAGGTAATAAATTGTTTTTCAATCCACGAAATAGAATAACTAGAGTTACCATAAAGTAACATAATTATAGTGGAACATATTAGGAGACAACACCCTCCTGATTTTAGTGGATCTTCTGACCCAATAGTGAATCAAGGATGTATTAAATACCTTGAAAAGATATTTGATTTTATGGGATGTTCAAAAAAATCAAAATGTTAGTCTTTAAAATTATATTTTCTAAGTTGAATATGATCAGTAGTGGTAAATGTTCAAGAATATTAGCGATAGAGAGGATATTGAAGCCTTAGAGTGGGATGATTTTAAATGTGTTTTCCTTTAAAAAAATTTCCTAAGGTGGTTTGACTTAGGATAGAGAATAAATTCCTTGAATTTATGTAAATAGGGGAATATTCAGTGGCGGTGTATGAAGAAAACTTCACCAAATTGGAACATTATGCTCCAAATCATATTCAGTATCTTGATAGAAAAATCAATTGCTTTTACTTAGGATTGAATCCAAGATACGGAAGCGTATTGGCCTCTCAAGAATTCAAAAGTTATGAGAAACTTGTCTGATAAGTTGAGAGGGTATAAATTGATTTTTATAATGTTCACTTTTACATTGAATAAAAAAAAGAAGAGGTCCCAATGGAATTCGATGGGTAAGAATCAATCAAAGAAATCTAATGGTAAGAAAGTACAGTGCCTTGTTTGTGAAAAGTGTGGTAAAAAGAACCCTGGTGAATGTCTTACTAAAACTGGGAAGCATTTTTGATGTGGTAAGTTTGGAAATATGGGATGATAATATTATTAAAATGATCTTATAATCAATCATCATAAGAAAACTTTAAAGTGTTTCAAATGTGGTGAGATGGGTCATTATGCAAATATCTTCCCAATGAATGATCCGAGTGATGGAAAGCAGCCAGACTATAAGCTGAACGGTGTAGTGAGATCATTTGTGACTACATCATCAAATTCCAGCCCATCCAATGAGGTCGTATCAATTACATTGTTTATTAACTCATATTTTTTTAAAGTATTTTTGGATATAGGGTCTACACATTCCTTTATTTATGAGAAATTATTTGGTAAATTGGAAATATCACCTCAATAAATGATACCAAAACTTATATTTAAAACACCACAGGGAAAAGTTACCGAAAGAAGGTATTTTAAAAGTATTCCTATTTTTATCTATGGAAAGACATTACCTGAAAATATTGTTGTTTTTTATCTTAGTAGTGTTTGATGCTATTTTGGGTATGGATTGTCTTTCTATTTATCATGATAAGATTTATTTTAGAGATAAGGGGTTCGTTTTCAGAAAGAGTTTCAGATTGTATACAAGAACGAATCCATACTGTAACGAACCCGGCGGGCCTGAAGCCCAACCAAACTCGGCCACGCCCGAGCCCAGCCCTCTGGCAGATAGCAGACCCCCACCCTCAGGCAGATAACAGGCCCCCACCTCAGACCGGCCCGGATAACACGTGGCAAGAACTGTCCCCTGCCTGGCGGGGATTTTAATTCGCCTCCCCCGGTCTGAGGTGGGGGCCTGTTATCTGCCTGAGGGTGGGGGTCTGCTATCTGCCAGAGGGCTGGGCTCGGGCGTGGCCGAGTTTGGTTGGGCTTCAGGCCCGCCGGGTTCATTACACATACAATTGATAACATATTTGGATGTTTAGAAGATTTTGAAATATGGAAATGAAATTTATCTTACTCATATTTTTTAAAACAAGGGAACTATTTAGATTAATGATGTTTCAGTGGTAAATGAATACCTTGATGTTTTTCTTGATGATATACCTAGTGTTATACCTGATTGTGATGTTGATTTCATAATTGCCTTAGTTCCTAATTCTAAGACAATTTTAAATCCCCCTTATCGAATGAATCAAATGGAACTTTTGGAGTTGAAAAATTAGTAACAAGGGTTTCATAATAATTACTTCATTCATCTTAGCACTTCACCATGGAGAGCTCCTTTTTTTTGTTAAAATGAAAGATAGTGCCATTAGAATTTTTATTGATTATAGAGATTGGAATAAATTTACTATTAAGAATAAGTTACTTTTGCATTAAATCGATGAATTGTTTTCTCCTCTCTAGGGTGATCATCATTTTTTCAATATTGACTTGAGATCTAGGTACCATCAACTGAAGGTGAAGGAGGATGAAATTCCAAATACAGATTTTTGAATTAGATATGTTCTTTATGAATGTATTATTATACCATTTGGTTTAACTAATGAACATATTGTACTCAAGGATCTTATGAATGGAATATTTTATGAGTTCATGGATAAGTTTTTGGTTGTTTTTATTGAAGACATTTTGGTATATTCTTGAAGTAAATATGAGCATGAAAAACATCTAATGTTAGTATTTCAAACCCTAAAAGAAAATAAACTGAATGGAAAATTCAGAATGTGGGAATTTTGGATTCTAAAAAATTCTTTCCTTGGTCACATTGGTTCTAAAAATTGCATAACTATTGATCCTACAAAAATGAAAGTTGTCGAAGAATGGACATGACCAACCAATATAACTGAGACTCATAGTTTTAATGGTTTGGCATGATATTACTAGAGTTTTGTTAAATACATTGCACGGTTATCTAGTAAACTGGATAAGTTGAATCAAAAAGGTGTAAAATTCATCTGGGCAAAATAATGTGATGATTGTTTTCAATAATTGAAAATAATATTTGTGAATGCTATATTTCTGACCCTATCTTCCATAAATGGTTTGTTCTTCATCAACAGTGATGCTTCATTAAAGGTAATTCATTGTGTTCTGATACAGAATGATAAGGTAATTTCTTATGCCTCATGACAACTAAAACCTCGTGAGTTAAATTATCCCACACATGATTTGGAATTAGCAGTTGTGGTTTTCACATTAAAAATTTAAAGGAATCATTTATATAGATCCAAATATGAAATATATACTAACCAAAAAGTCTGAATTTTATATTCTCTCAAAATGAATTAAACATGATTCATAGAAGATGGGTTTAATTGATAAAAAATTTTGATTGCGCAATCAATTACCATCCAAGAAAAGAAAACAAAGAGGCCGATTCCTTGAGTCAAAAACATCATGCATCATTAACTATATTACAGTTGGAACAATATCCCTTGATTAATTATTTAATCAATTTTTTCTTGGACGTTATTGGTGTTGTAAATTCCTCTATTTTGTTTCTGGTTTCAGTATAGTCGTATTTTTAAAAAAGAATTTACCAAGCGCAGAAAGAAGATGAGGAGTTAACAAAAAAATAAAGAAATAGTTATAATGGGTAAGTTTCCATAATTTTACATTACTAAATATTTTGTTCTAATATTTAGAAATAGATTATGTGTGCCTCTTGATTCTCAGCAGAAGAAAGAATTGTTGTTACTAGATCATAGTTCTTCATTTTCAGTTCATCCTGGTAGCATGAAGATGTACAAAGACCTATGGGAGTATTACTTGTGGTATGGAATGAAAAGAAATATTACAGATTTTACTGTGAAATATTTGAAATGTAAACTAGTTAAAGAAGAGAGGGGGTTACCGAAGGGGATGCTTCAGCCTCTACCAGTGAAAGACTTCTTGATGTAACAATGCAATCTGGGTTATTGTTGATCTACTAGCTAAATCTTCTCACTTCCTTCCTATTTGAGATACTATGTCTTTGGCTCAACTTTCTCGATTGTACCTAAAAGAGATTATTAATTTATATGGAGTTCTTCTTTCCATTTTATCTGACCAGGATCACAGGTTCACTTCAAACTATTTAAAAGTACCTTAAATTTCCTTGGTAATAGAAATAGATTTTTATACAACTATTCATCCACAATAAAATGGGTAGTAAGAATAGATGATTCAGACTTTGGTGGTTGTGCTTTGAGTTTGCTCAATGGATTACCAAATAAGTTGGGATTAGCATATGTATTTACTTTATTTTTCTTATAATAATAGTTTTAATTCTAGTATACAGATGGATCCTTTTGAGGCATTATATGGTAACCAGTGTCAAAGTCCATATTGTTGGGATAAATTCAGGGAAAGGAAGTTTTTGGGACCAAAATTAGTAGAGGAAGTGGCTAAGAAAGTGAAGATGATCTAGTAACACATGAGGACCACTCAAAGTAGGTAGAAAAGTTATAAAAATATCATGTGAAAGGAAACCTGAGTTCACGGTTCATTGGACCTTAAGAAATCTTGAATAAAGTTGGACTGTTTCATAAAAATATCATTGCCTCTGATTTTATCTCAGGTACACAATGTTTATCATGTTTCAATGTAGAGAAAGTATGTACCAGATTCATCTCATGTTTTCAGTAGAGAAGTTGTTCAGCTGGAAGAGAACCTTTCTTATGAAGAGAAACCTATTCAAATTATTGATCAAAGAGAATAAGTACTGAGAAATAAGGTAATCCACTAGGTAAAGGTTTTCTAGATAAACCACATTATTCAATAAGAACCATGAGAATCTAAAAATCCTATGAGGGAAAGGTACCCTAACTTTTGTAATATGTAAATAAAATTGAGAGGATGCATTTTATAGAAGGTGGGGAGAATGTCACACCAAAAGGATTTAAAAATAAATTGAAATTCATGAAACACTCAGTCTCTACATAATGATACTTTTTAAGTATATAGTTGTAAAAAAATCCGTTAAATATAATTTTATCATTTCTATGATTTGAATTTAGAAAAACCAACAAACACGGTTGTGATCAGTAATTTTTTTGGAGTTTGATAAGAAAAACATAATGTTTGGTGAATAGTAACCAACCCTTTATAAATAGTAATGTTACCCTTATGAATATTAATATTACCAAATTAATTATAACCTCACTAATTAATCTATTTATAATAATTTATGTGTCCTTGATTAATTTTTCAAGCTGTTATAAAATCAGTTATAGTTTAAAAATCGTTATTTTTTGAATAAATTATTATTTTATTTTAAAATTAAATTAAAATTATTTATAAAATTATTTTGATAAAATGGAGTTCATTTTTGGATTCTATATGTCAAAAAAAATTTATGGTGAATTTGTTGGATTTTTCTGAAATACATGAATTATAGCTGAATAGTTGAATTCGATAATTTATTCGAAATGCTAAATAAATGAATGTCTACATAATGATTGAGTCACAGATGATTTAAATGGCCATTTTTTCAAACTCACTTGAAATTGTTACTATTTTTTGTCAAAAGAATCAAGATTATTCATATTCTTGGGAAAAAAACATTAAACATGGATTTTATATAAAAAATATAATTTTAAAATAATTAATTTAACTATATAATATGTTTTTTTTATTTTAAAAAGGATTTGAAAAAAATCATTTCTTTATTATATAAAACTATCATAAAATTTATTGTATTCTTAAAATTAGTTTTGTTCTATATTCACCTAAACATTAATTATTTCAGAAAAAAATAATAAATTAACATTAAGATAATATTTTTTAATTAAGAATATAAAATATAGTAAAAAAAATTTATAGGAAAATGATTTTTGGTATATTAAGTATTTTTTTCCCTATAAAAGACTAATTAGAATAGTTTTAAATAATTATTAATGAAATAAATATAAATTTTTATCATTCAGTCGTAATAAACATAGTTCCTTGTTGTAAGACCCCAATTTTCAAAAAAATACATTTTTAAGCATTGAGAATAAATGATCATTTGAAAAGCCTAAAAATTTATGATATATATGTAAATATAAATATCCTATTAAATATTGATATAATCATAATATCTACTTACAGAATCTATTATGATATTTATGAAATAACAAAGAATGAGATATGTTCAAATCATAGTTTCTAGTGGGGGTTCAACTATAATTGATCTTTTTCAAATCTCTATGGGCTTAAACTTATCTGGTATACAATCTTGATCAAATCATAATTTCTCATGTTCATATTGGGATTAGTCTATGAAAAAACATAGAGAAGATACCACCATTTTGATCTTAGAAAATTGGGCTTCATTTGGAATAATTATACTTCTAGATTCCATTTCCTTTTTGATTTCCTTCAATTTTCAAAATGGATTCTTTAATTTTAAACTAGCCAATCTAAGGGATAAGTTTTAGTGGTCATATTAAATATTAAAAATATATATATATTTTTTCTCTTTAGTTTTTTAAAGTATGAAAAACACTATAATATATTTTATTTATTTAAGGTAGACATATAGTGATGTATTAGGTCATTACAACAAAGATCATGCATGAGTGTATTTGTAGTTAGATATGCCCACAAAGACTATGCGTGAGTGTATTTTTAGATATCTATAATAAAAAGTACCAGGTGTCAGTGTATAGGAAGTTATCTATTCTTAAAAAGACTACGAGTGAGTATAATTGTAGTTATATATTCCCAAAAATACACTTCATGGTCATAATTACGAATGGCTATGTCCACGATGAAATAATTTCCAATGATTTTGTATATGACACATTTTTATGATATGATTTATGCCTTCGATATGATCATGTTTATTGTCAGTTATTTTTTTCACTCTTATTCCATGGTAAAGACTTGATCATTGGAGATTATATATACATTTATATTGACTTGTGGAGAGTTAATATGAATCCTTTCTCCTATGAACATGTTTCTTAGATTCTTTAATCTATCCCTTCAGGACACTTTAAGAATATTCCCTCACTTTTCTATTTATCTCAACCCTTTCTTATGTTGTCCACCACCAGGTTATGAAGTTGAGTATAACATATGATATTTCAATAAGGAATTTTAGTATGGTGTGAATGTATAGAAATATTCAAATGTGTTGAAAAATAATTTGTTTATGTAACTAACCTCCAACGACAGTAAACCTAAAGGTCATTGGTATTCTGTGATATTATTCTGAGATATAAAAATTATATTAATTATATGAAAGTTTATCATGTTCCATCTCACTTGGTATTAAATCCTATGTGTTTTTATCACTGGACCTGAGTTTACTGGTATGGGGAATCTCATTATACATATAAATATGTAACGACCCAAACATTCATGAATAAAATTCCATTTCTTTTATTTAATTAAAATGACTTATGGATATAGAAAACATATTCACTTTTCTTAATTTTATCCAATTGGGTTTAAATGATCATTATGTATAATTATCATAAAAAATATAGTCGTTGAAAACTGATCACATGACTAGAATAAATTTATTCTTTTTTAAATTATTTTTTTAACATGGACAAAGGAGAGGATGACCTCATATAGTAGACTTGAGTCTTCAAAGCTCATTTGTTAGAGCTTGGAAAGTAGGTACTGTCACTAGGCTTTTCTATTAACCAAGCTCAATCCAAGCTTCAACATGTTAAGCTTGAATGAAATAATCTCTGGGAGAAGTGGAAGTTAATAGAGATTACCACCTGAGATATGTTATCCGAGCGGCCCCAAGAGTATGTCACAATCGCACATCTTATGATTAGGTCTTATCTAGGTGTTTTAAGGGGTTATGTAACAAGTTATTAGTTTCCTTTTTTGTAATCACTTTAATAAATGAAATTCGTATTCCACTAATTTCTTTATGAGAAAACAATTTCTTAAAACTATAATGAATTAGACAAATTGACTTTTCAGGTAAAATATTAATTTTTAGAAATATATATATTATATTATTAAACTACATTTTTATTAATAATTTTATTATAATAGTTTTATAATAATAATATTTTTAATTTTAAATTATGATTATGTTTTTTTTACTCTATAAACGATTAAGTTTTCAGTTTGATAAGAATTATATTTTTTAATATAAAACAAAAATATTATTTTTAATTAAAGAATTTATTTTGATGATTTAATGAATATTTAAAATAGTTATTATTTTAATATAATATTATTATCAAATTAATTTTATTAATAAGAAATTATTATATGATTTTAATGAAGTCAAATGTAAATTTGATTAAGGTTAAAAACTATTTTTTTCAAAACATGTCAATTTTCAGTAAATGTATATTTTTATTTTAAAAGATAAAATTCACATATTTATAATAAATTTTAGATAAAATAAATATTATTTTTGGAGTAAATACTTCAAAATTATCCAACTGTGAAATTTTCATAATTTTCTGAGACAGTCAATTTTTTAGGTAAAAATTAAATAACGAATAAATATAAAATGTGTTTTATGACACCACAATGACCCAATAGTGATGTAATAAAACAATATAAAAGATTTTTTCGGAAACAATATTTTATACCCTTAAAATATTGTGATATTATATTTTTTTATTAATTTTATAATGCCTTAGTTTTCCCTCCAAGTCTTATAAAATATTTTAACAGTTTAAAATGATTTCCTTGAGAGTGTGACACACCTCCACATAAGAAAGCCGAATATTTTAGTATATTCGGACCTTGGAATTATGAAATATTGTATTCCACTTCCCTTTTTATGAAACCATGGGCAAAAACTATGGGATTGTTTGTGGTTTTTAGTTGTTTAATGTGTAGTGTCCAAAACCAAAATAATAATGAAATGCCTCTCATTTACTAAATAATCCCACCCAAACTCTCATTAATATTCACTCAAATCATTTGTAGATTGACCATACTCTACCAGATACTCCCTATAGTCCTAAAAGAGAACCTAAATGCTCTAAATAATCATCTCCCAATCCTTTTAGATCAAACTTCAATGTGACGGATCCTTACTTTCTTCTCCTCCTTTCAAATTCAATCATCTTATTTGAAAGTAGTTCTTGTAATTTCAAATGGTTATAATGTCAATATTTCATAGTAATTATATTACTATCCATTTTATGTAATTTTAATGAGGTATTATTTATCCTCCCTCATATTTACACTTACCTAAGATGTTACTATGCAAAAAATTTCTAAGGGATTTAACTCTTCTCATTTCCAGTCAAGCCACTCTTTTACATTATGTTCCTTAAGTTCCATATTTATATAGTGGGTTATGATGTTCCATGACCCCCATACATTCCATTTGATGTATATATGATGATATATTACTTTACCTCTCATCAATCCCCCTATGATCCTGTAAGCACAACCATTACTTTGAAGAAATTCCATAAGGGATCATCCGCCCTCATCTGTTATCCAGAATTATGTTCAGTTATGTCATTGAATTTATTTTATTCCTATTTTGGGATATATTATTATATATCCTACATAATACCCATTTGATATATAAATTATTATATCCCTTTTCACTCTCATTTATCCCTCTTATGAACCCTTATGTATACTCATTACCATGCCGAATTTTCGTAAAGGATTTATACCTTTCACATTTTTATCCAAGTTTCTTTATGTTGATAAAACATTTTATTATCAATTAAAAATTTTGTGATATGATTATTAACCTCCCCCATACTACCCTCCTAATGTTTTAATGATGATATACCTCTTTCTCTCTCACCAATCCCTCCAATGTACACCTTTTATAATGCCGAAATTTTATAAAAGTTATTATATTTCTCCTCTTTCTTCAAGTTTCTTTATTATGTTACACATTCTATTTCCAAATTCCATGTGTTGGGACATGTATCCATATGAAAACCATCACTCTACATTTCATTTAAATATGATGAGATACCCATTTCTCTCTCATCAACCATTTTTATGAATTTTTATATCAGTCGTTATGCTACCAAAAATGCACCACGATTTTCCAAGAAAAAATCATTGTGTAGTAAATAAAATACTCATTTCTCTATCATGGGTATTCACCTTTATGAAAATGTAATTATTGAATGGTAATTACATGTATGTATTACACATTCTTTAATTGTAGAATATTTTATGATGGTGAATGATTCCATGTTATATGATACATGTGGCACACTTTTTCATTAAATAAAATGTTTCTGAAAGGTGCTCCCTGATGGAGCTCTAATGCATTGGGTAATGTTTTGTGTACTAATACGACATGTGCAATAAGGGTTTAATCATTCTAATTCAAGTTCAATATTTCTTTACTCATTATAATTCATTTTCAATGAGCGTTTACTCATGCTAATTCACATACAGTGAGGGTTTACTCGGGCTAATTCAAGTTAAATGAGGGTTTACTCATGTAAATCCATGTTAAATGAGGTTGTGCTCATGCTAATATCATGTTGTATGTCGTTGAAACATTTTTATGTTATGATAATCATTATATATCATGCCTTTATGTTTATGTTACTATTATGCTCCCTTGATATTCCTATTTCATAACATGTACTATATTCTTCATTTTATGCCTTGTTTACCCCTTTACGGGGCTTCATATATCACCCTTTTATTATTTTTGTCCTCAGGTTATCCCATGAAATGCTAAGTACAAAAGAATTTTTTGGTCATGTAAAATAAGTTTTCAATAAAGATGTTATATTTTATGTCTTAAATTTTCATGTATGTTCTTAATTTTCTAATACACTAGACCTATCGATCCTCAGAGTTGTATTAAGTGAAAGTTTATGTAATAAATAATTTTTAAATATGTAATAAAGTGTAGGGTTTTTATAGTTTGTATCAGAGGATATGTATAGTTTTTTTGGGATTATTATTAGAAAACCCTTGTGAAATCCTTATGGATAATACTAAGTATAATAAAAACATCCCTAAATTTTGGTGAGTATAGAGTAAGTGGTTTATCAAGAAAATACATCTGTATCTGAATAAAAACAAGTAGAGGTGGCTCTGGAACAGATGTATCTAAGGGTAAAACCCAAAAACACCACATTAAGCTATAATAAAACGAGAACTACTAGTATAGGAAAATGGGCCTTACTGCACTATTGGATCGAAACTTCCGGGGCATATGCTTTGGTAAAATCATAATATCAGTATTAACCATCATTAAGGGAATAAAAATGCCTATAAGAATATATGTTTGGAAGTAGATCATTGATAATATATATTGAAGGCTATAAATTCATAAGTTTATAAAATAAAAGTAAATTATAATTTGTCCCTTTAATGTCATTGGATTCCCCTTTATATGGTGAAAATTTTAGGATACTCATCCCTAATCTTCCTTTTATTCTAACCAATGGCCAGTATTATGAGGAATATAGATAACAACTGATGTGAAGGGAAACATGATAAATGTCTCAGTGAGATTCCCAATCGAATGAGAGCTCAAGTAGGACATATCATGATTATGCCAAACCAGCTATCCAAAATCATGATTACCAATTGTTACTTTGTTCAATTCCAACGGAAATCAAGGAAGAGGTAGATGACATCTCATGAAAGTCCATCTTCTAAAGTTCATAAGGGGAAGAAGACCCAATTTCCTTTGTGTTACAAGTGTGGAAAGTGGCAATGAGGGAAATTTCATAAAGGGTCTAGAAGTTGTTTTAAGTGTAGAAAGGAATAGAATAAAGTATCAAATTTCCATGAAAGAATGGATAATGTGATTGATGTAAAAAAAGTTCCATCTAAGGCATCTTACATAGTTTTATACTATAAATGTTTACAATTCAGGCATTACCCAAGGAAATAATCTATTGCAAGGGCTGAGAAGCATGATGAGCATCAACAATCTCCATGATCATGGGAGAACGTGATGTCCTATGCTAAGATGGATAATGATGAACGAATGACATGTATCCACTACATAAAAGTAGTGTATATTGTAAAGTATTTAAATTATTATGCTATTACTATATCTTTTAGGTTTTCTACAAACATTGTTTACCTAACAGAAATGATATTAAATCATTAGGTAAAAACGTATATAATTGTTTTATCACATGTTGATGTTTGTGGGAATGTTATTCATGAAAATTTTATAAGTCTCCCATTGATGGAATTTGAGGAAAAAAGATACAAATTCATTGCTTATGCCTCAAAGCAGTTGAAAATTCATCAGCAAAACTATCCCACACATGATCTGGAGTTGGCAATAGTGATCTTTGCATTAAAAATTAGGTGACATTAACTCTTTGGACAGAAGTGTGAAATATATACGGATCATAAAATCCTCAAGTATATATTCACATAGAAAGAGTTTAACATGCTCCAATGAAGATGGTTAGAGCTAATCAAAGACTATTACTTCTCAATTCACTACCATCTAGGAAAATATAATAATGTGGAAGACGCTCTATGTAGAAATTACGCAAAAATTCTATCATTAATGAGAATTAGAAAGGATCCAATATTCATAGATTTGGTGAAGATAAACATGAGAATCATAAAAAGGTAATGTCAACAATAATTTCACAAATGATTTCTCAACCGCCTCTTTTGGAAAGTTTAAAGGATGCTCAAAAGGATGATGTGATAATTCAGAAGAAAATGGAAACTATCAGAAAAGAGAAACCCTTGGAGTTAAATATTAATTAAAAATGAATTGTGAGATTTGGGACAAGACTATGTGTTCCATAAAATCTAGAGATAACGAATGAACTTTTGGATGATGCACATAGTTTGAATTTATCCATTCACCCAGGAAACACAAAGATGTATCGAGATCTGTGAAAGAATTATTGGTGGGACAACAAAAAGAAGAAGATTACTGAGTATACATCAAAGTTCCTAGTATATCAGAAAGTAATGTCTGAGAGGTAGAACTCTAAAGGTATGATGAAACCATTACCCATACCAATATGGAAATGGGATAACATAACCATGGACTTTGTCACCATAATTATGAATATATCCAAAAGAAACATTGTTATCTAGGTTGTTGTGGATCATCTTACAAAGACTTCACACTTCATTGTAGTTAGAGAGGATTTATCATTGGATCAAATGGAATGGATATACATTAGAGAAGTGGTAATGCTTCATGGTGTACCATTAACGATTGTATCAGAATGAGATCTACGATTCACCTCTATGTCTTCTAAGAGTCTCTAACATCATCTGATTACTAATCTAAGCTTCAGTGCGGCTTATCATCTTCAAACTGATGGCCAATCTGAGTAGAATATTCAAAAACATGATTAAATATTGATAGAATGCTCAATGGACCTCAATGGAGTATGGGATCAGCATCTTACTCTAGTTGAGTACTCTTAAAATAACAGTTTCAACTAAAGGATCCAAGTGGTTCATTATGAATCCCTTTATAGGAAGAGGTTCAGAACACTTTCTTATTGGGATGAAGATGGGGGGAGAAAACTCCTAGGTCTAGAAATGGTAAAAGTAATGGTGGAGAAGGTTAAGACTATCCAGTAACACATTAAAGCTGCTCAGAGTCAACAAAAGAGCTATGTTGGTAATCATCGAAGAGACCTAGAGTTCGATGTTGGAGATATGGTATCCTTCTTCTTTTCACTGTGGAAGAGAGTTGTGGGGTTTTGGAAGAATGTAAGGCTTAGTCCAAGGTATATCGTCCCTTTTGAGATCCCTAATCACATTAGAGAAGTGGCCTATATACAAGAACTCCCACCGAACATGTCTCAAGTACATGACATATTCTATGTATCAATCTTGATGAAGTACATACCAGACCCATCACATGTACACAATCCATAGGCGGTACCATTTGAGAATGAACTCTCTTAAGAATAGAAGTTGGTAAAGATCCTAGATTCTAGGGGAAAAGTTCTATGAAATAAGACAAAAAACTTCATCAAAGTGTTGTGGAGAAACCACATGTTTAGAGAAGAAACATGGGAACCATAGGAAGTGATGTGGAAGAGTTACCCACATCTATTTTAGTGCGGTAAAAGAAATTTTCGTGTATGAAATTTCTAAAGGGGGGAATTTTCTAACAAGGAAAACCTTCATGAATAAAGTTCTATATATTTTTTTAATTAAATGTCATATAGATATAGAAAACACATAATTTTTTTTTTATTTTATCCAATTGGGTTAAAATTACCATTAAGTGTCGTTACTGTTGATAATATAGTCGTTGAACAGTGATCACATGACAAGTATAAATATAATGTTTTTAAAAAGAATTTTTTCCACATAGACAAAAGAGAGGATTCCCTCATCCAGTAGACTAGAGCTATATGAGGATCATTTTTAGGAGCTGAAAATGGAGGTATCATCATTTGTCTTCGCTCTTGACCAAGCCCATGTTAATCTTCAATAGTTTAGTCTTGAACTAAATTGCCTATCAGAGAATTACAAGTTAATAGAGATTACCACCCATGTGATGTTATTTGATCCACCCCCAGAGTTTGTCACAATCACACACCTTACCCTTAGGTTTTATGCAGGTTTTATAAATGGTTATGTTAAAAGGTATTAGTTACTTTTTGTGTAATACATTTTATAAATAAAATTATTATTCCATCAATTCCTTTATGAGAATATTTTTTCTTAAAAATATAATGTATTAGATAAATTGACTTTTTGGGTAAAATAATACTTTCAGAAATATATAAATTATTACATTAAAATATGTTATTTTAATAATGATATTATAATAATGTTATAATAAAAATACATTTAATTATAAATGATGATTATTTTTATTGTTTTTTCTCTATAAAAGATTAAGTATTCATTTTGATAAGAAGTATATTTTTTTACGATAAAACAGAAATTGAATTTTTAATTAAAGAATTTATTTTGATGAATTAATGAATTTTAAAATTATTAATTTTTAATTAAAATAATAATATAAAATTAATTTGATGAATAATAAATGATTATATAATTTTTATGAATTCAAATGTAATTTTTATTAAAGTTAAAAACCTTTTTTTTCAAAACCCGTCAATTTTCTGTAAATGTCAATTTTTATTTTAAAAGTGAAAATTCACATATTTAGAAAATATATATATATTTTTTGGAATCATAATGTAAAAATTTTCCAATTTTGAATTTTTCATAATTTTCTTATATAGTATAATTGTTGGGTAAAAATTAAATATCGAATAAATATATAATGTGGTTTATGACATCATAATGACTCAATAGTGATGTAATTAAATACTTTAAAAGGGAGTTTTAGAAAATATATGTTTTACCTTTAACGTATTGTGATTTTATATTTGTTTTATTAATTTTATAATGCCTTAGTGGACCCTCTAAAACTTATAAAATATTTTAACATTTTCAAATGATTTCCTTGAGAGTGTGACTCACCTCCACAGAAGCAAGCCTAATATTTTAGTATATTCGAACCTGGGCCTTATAAAATATTTTATTCCACTCCCCTTTGGTATAGAGCATGGTAAAAACCATGTTATGGTTTCTGGTTTTGATATGTTTAATTTGTAGTGTCCAAAACCTAAATAAAAAATAATTCAGTCTCATTTCTTATATAAACCCAGCCAACCTCCCATTCTTCTTCACTCAAACCATTTGGAAGTTGACCAAATGATTCCCCATACACCTTATAGCCCTCAAAAGGCACCCCATAATTTTAATAATCCTCTTGCAATATTTTGGATCACACATACAAGTGAGGGAACCTCGCTTTCCTTTCCTGTCAAATTCAAGCATCTTATTGGAAGTAGTTCTTTTAATTTCTAATGGTTATAATGTGATTATTTTATAATAATTCTATTTATTTCCATTTAATATTATTTTAATGAGGTATTATTTATACTCCCTCATATTTACCCTTACCTAAGCCATTAGTAATCCAAAAATTTGTAAGGGATTTAACTCTTTTCATTTCCATTCAAGTTACTCTTTTAATTTATTCTTCTTAAGTTCCATATTTATTTGTTGGGTTATGATGTTACATGACCCCCAAAATGTCCATTTGATGTATATATTATTATATATTACTTTTACTCTCATCAATCCTACCTATGATTCTTTAATCACACCATTTACATTGCCAAAAATACATAAAAGATCCTCCACCCTCCTCTGTTATCAAGCATTCTTTTCTTGTTATGTCTTTGAATTTATCTTATTTCTATGTCAGGATATGTTATTATACCTCATCATTAAGTCCCATATGATTTATAAATTATTATATCCTTGTTAAATCTTATTTATCCCTCATATGAACCATTATTTATACTCGTTACCATGCTGAATTTTCATAAGAGATTTCTTCCTTTCTCATTTTTTCCAAGTTTATTTATGTTGATATACCCTTTTATTTTCAATTAAAAATGTTGGGGTATGATTATGAACAACCCCAATACTACCCTCCTTATTTTTTAATGTTTATATACATATTTATATCTGATTAATCCCCCCCCCCATGTACACTCATTTTCATGCAGAAATTTCGTAAGAGTTATTCTATTTCTCCCATTTCTTCAAGTTTCTTTATTATGGTACGCATTATATTTCCAAATTCCATTTGTTGGGCCATGTATCCAGATGAACCCCTTAATTTCCATTTCATGTACATATAATGAGTTATGCTTATATATATCATCATCCATTTTTATGAATTTTTATGACATGCTGTTATGCTGCTGAAATTGCACCATTATTTTCCAAGCCAAAATATTTTTGTAGTGAATATCATACACATTTATCTATATAGGGTATTCACATTTATGCACATATACATATTAAATGGTAATTACTTTTTTGTATTCCCCATTATTTAATTGTCCAGTAGCTTATGATGTTGAATGATTCCATGTTATATGATCCTTGTGGCACACTTATGCAAGAAATAAAATGTTTATGAAGGGTGTTCCTTGATAGTGCTCTAATACATTGGGTAATGTTTAGTATCATCATACTCCCTGTGAAATGAGGGTTTAGTCATGATAATTCAAGAGAAATTGGTGTTTACTCATGCTAATTTAAGTGAAATGAGGGTTTTCTCATGCTAATTCATGTGCAATTAGGGTTTACACATGCTAATTCAAGTGCAATGAGGGTTTACCCATACAAATCCATGGGTTATGAGCCTTGGATCATGATAATATCATATTGTATGTCATTTCCAAATTTCCATGTTAGGTTTATCATGCTATATCATGCCTTTTTTTCATGTTTCTCTTGTGCTCCATTGATATGCCTATTTATTAACATTTACTATATTCTTCATGTTATTTCTTATTTACTCCCTTACTAGACTTTATAGCTCTCCCTTTTCTTATGTATTTTATCATTTTATCCCATGAAATGCTACGTAAGAAGGAATTTTGTGTTCATGTAAAAGAAGTTTTCAATAAAGATGTTGTATTATAGGTCTTTTTTGTCATGTAATGTTCCTAATTTCCCAAGACACTAGACCTCTTGATCCTTGGTGTTTTATTAAGTTAAATTTTATGTAATAAATCATGAATAAATACATAATAAAGAGCTGTGTTGTTATAAAATACACATAATAAAATATTAATTGAATTTTGGATCAATTAAAATGATAAATAATAATGAAAATTTAAATTTTATTTCATTGAATATTTACAAAAAATGAATGAATGAATGAATAAAGAATAATAAAAATATCAAAAATATCAAAATAATTCTCAAAAACTATGGAATTCAAGAAGATATAGGTTCAATAACATAAGTGTGAATTGTAAGGAAATAAATTATTTATAATGTTTATTATGAAAGATATAAGTGATGGTTCATTTATAGTCACATCCCACTCCCAATACTTTTATTATTATATGGACCAATCACCCAAATAGATATCTATCTTTTAATAGGGATACTAATCTCCCAACTATTTTGGTTGGAAATTAAATGTTGGCCATTAACAAAATATCACGAAATTTTATTCAGATAACATTACACATTATTCGTATGTTGTATTCATAATACTAAACAACATTATGTATATAAAACATACATATTTTAAATTTATTAGTAACTGTTAAATAAAATATATATTATTATGATAATAATACCCATAAATTTGGATTTGATATTATTTAAATATACAGTTAATAAAATAAAATATTTAATCTCTATTAAATGAATCAATTTTTTATTAGATAATGCACAAACTCATGGGTAATATTAATCGAGTATTAAAACATTGATATGCATCCCTTATATACTATTATTTAATTAGTATTTATTATAAAAATCATTTATAATTACTAGATATATAAATAAAAGGTTTTCCCATGAGAATATAAATCATGTGTGTATATAACAATGTTCAATTTATTAAGTGCTTCCATTATGATCAGAATTAATGGATAATATTAATTTTGAAAAGAACATATCATTTATACCTAGATTATATATATATACTGAAAAATTAGATTAGTAAATATCATATAATAATATATCCATGATCACGACCACTTATAATCCCACTTAGTTGAGTAACTCAATGTAATTACATTTCATAAAGTTGAAATATTTTTTTAAAAAATTATATCATGACCAATAACATATTCAGTTAGATTCTATTTAACTAAATTCTGAAATTATATATTAATAATTTTAAACCATAAAATTTATTATATAGAAATATTTTTTATATCAATTAAAATGACCTACTATCAATCTCCACTCAAGAAACATTATTTTCATGTGAAAGTATCTGCTTAAAATTATCAATGTGGGTAAATATGGTAGGTAATCACCCTAAAATTTATCATTTGAGTGAGTTTAATATCTATAAGATATCATTTTCATTAGAGTCTTAAGATTTTATAAAAACTATTTTTTTAATAATCATCAAATGGGGATAACCTCGTTTGTCTTTATTATACTTAAGGTGGTTGTTATAGAATAACTTACATGTCAAATTCAAAATTATATATAAATGAATGAAAATGGAAATAATTTATTTATTCATGTGATATAAATATATATTTTATCCATAGAGAAATATTTTTCATCAGGTAATAAACCAACATCTACCACATTCATTTTAGCTAATATATGATATATATAATTTCACGATTCCAATCATGTTCTCACTGATTTAATTTTTTTTAGTTTTCAAATTATAAACTAAATTTTCATATATATATATAGTATACATATTAAAATTATATCTTTTGATAATCTATTTGATGATATTATATCGATGATGCTTGTGTTCGAGATTTTAGTGGAATCATGGTTTCTTAACACATGTCATTATTTTATTATTATAAAAAATGATCTTAATGGGATCTATAATACTAGGTACAATATTTAATTCATTGATGAACTTATTAATCATAAAATATAAATTATCTTCATAAAATATCACATTGTATCAGCTTACATTAAGAAATTTTAAATATAGGTTTCATGGAACTATTTTGAATGACAAATATTCTATTTCATAACAACACATATGTAAATTTAAAATAAATTTCTATTTTTATCTATATTTTAGTATTATTATAACCCTTTACAATAAGCTATTTTTATCCTACAAATGTTATAATGGTGTCCCTGATCCTTCTATCAAAAGGACATTTTAAAAATAATTTCAATTGCATTCAATAAGATAATATTCTATATACTCATAAATATAAAACTATATGATACTTTATATGGATATAAATCCTTAAATACATGATATAACCTATAAAAAATCATGAAAAACATTTTTCATGTTTTACCTTTTTGATTTGATGAGGTACGCTGTGATATTATAAGACTCATACATGTTTTATTAGCATTAATCCCATTTTATAAGTCTCTATCATAAAAATTCCATGAATATTACTAATTTATACGTCTCGAACTAGGCCATAGAGATATCTAGACTTATTTCTATAAATCATCCAAAGAATTTAATTTATTTTATCTTAATCCTTTCATCATGAAATAACTTCATAACAGAACCTTGAAAAACTAAAATCATGGAATGATATTTTTAATAAATATTACCTTATCAACATACAATGATATAATGAACATTGAAAACCCACTAATACTTTTTTATATATACATGGTTTATTTTTTTATTAATGAATTTAATCCCATTAATTTCTTCATCAAATTAAACATTCTATATTGAAAATTATTGATTCAACCCGTGTATGGATCACAGTAATTTTAAAATATTTACAATATTCTATGGATTAGTAAATCCAATAGGTTATATCATATATATTGCAGAAAATAAATCCCAATTAAAGAGTGTAGTTTAAACATCCATGTGATAAATCACACAGTCATATAATGTTATAATATCAATAAGAATTCATAAGGATTTATGTATATATAGTTGAAATGGTTTTATCATATTTTAACTATAAACCAATTTATATGTCTTTGTAAAAAATTATTTCATTATGGGTAAGTATTTCACTATTCATGTTATTTTTCCTTATATAAACCAAATTTCACCTTATGTGTTTTACTCCATTAAGTACATTAACTAATTTTGAAACCTAATTTTTTAAATAGATTCCATCAAATTTCTCATGGATTATAGAAATTTACCAAATTATAAACATTGTACAACAATAGATAACTATTATGTTAATCATTCATGAACATTACATCAATATAATTTTCCATTAAAAAACAACCTCTCTTAGAAATATAACAAACCCTTACATATATTTTTTATTCTGGTATACACTTAGAAAAAACATCCTCTATAACTTATTATGAAGTCAATCCTTATTTTTTATTTTTACCAATGATACCATGTTGGTCATGAACTTCACTAAGTAAAAATTTCATACTACCCACTTTTCAATTTATGTACCCCGTTTTATAATATTTACCATCTCAAGAAACAAAAACCATTTGTTATGACATGTTATACAAATAATTATATATAACCTATTTGGGGTTTAACAATAAATATATATTTATCCCATTATGGTAAAAATATTATTATAATTTATACATATCATATAATATTCAAAACCTCAAACTATGATAAAAATAATATAGGGGGATTCTCAGTTTGTATATCATTTGAATTATTTTATACAAACTTAATAAGAAAAGAATTTAGTATTAATATGTATGTTTTTAATGCATAACCCAAATAGGTTGAATGTTGGTCAACACAAATCATTACATATTAAACCATGTAGAATAAATTTTGACCCATACACTAAAATATAACATTATATTATAGTGTTATAGGAGTAGTGGGTTGTGATACTACACTAGACTCTAAATAGTTCTGAATTTTTTGTCTTAAATATTCACCAGTCCGATTTGAATGAACTATTTTGGTATTTTCTATAATTTTATTTTATAAATATCATTTAAAGTACTTTAACATTTTATAGGATTCAAACATTTGTTACATTTATATTACATAGACACATATAATAAAATATTTAGGAAGGGTTCTGAAGTAGAAATAAAAACCCAGGGTTTGAATTTTTATTCGACCACACATATCAATATTTATAATATACAATAATAATTTGTTTTATAATTTTATTATAAAAGTATATTTGATCATTTTATCTAAAAAATAAGAATAAAATTCCCCAAAATATTCATAATTAAGTGATTATAAGAGTGTATCCTTATTAATTCTTCAGGGATTTTCTCAAACCCTTCTAGAGCACTTACATTGGATCGTTTAGTGTGACAAAATTTCCTTTTGGTAAAATAACAGGTATAACCACTCACTTCACTTCTTATGTTTTTTAGGTGTGTATCTTTTAGAAGCCTTATATCACCCTAGTTTTAATAGATCTATCATTAACAATGAAAAAAAATCTCTCTTATCTAATATAAGGATAGTGAATGAGCCTAATCAAATTGTTTTCACTGTCCTTAGTTCAATTATTTTCATCACATTATATGATCACAATCTCTTTAATGTATAGAATAATAATAAACCATAAGATTATATCTTATAAACAATTTTCATCCTAGTAAAATATCGTTTTTATTATATAAAATTTGGAATATAAATCATTCTATGGATAATAACATCGAGTGAAAAGGTATTCACCTGGTTATAAAATTATCTTATTTCATGAACACTAAATTATAAATATTTGAATGTATATTTCTAGTTTGAGGGTAGTAATTATATGTAATGAACTCACTCAAGAAGTTCTTAGGTTTTTATATTGTTTTTGGTTCCTTTCCGAGTTCCTATAAAAATGTTTTTAGAATTTAAAAGGAACTTCTGGGGAAGGTTGAGCTCATGTTATGTACTTCATTAATCATTTTGGTGATATGGAAGGAACATAATGAGTCCAAACACTTTAGTTATTGAACCCACATCGATAAATTAAAAATTATTCTTCTCTATGTGATATATGAGATTAGAGAATTAAAATTACATTTGTCCTAGTATCCTTTTCTATATAATCCTTACTAGCCACTTATTAAACCCTAAAATAGAAATTTTAGGGATGTTTGGGTTCATTAATTCCAAAGAAAAGTTCCTAGGGTGGATTTAAAATTTTATTATGATAATGATTGTGTGAATTGAATAATTAATGGTGTAGTAATTATTTTTTTTAATAGGGGATCTATAGTTATGGATATCGAATCCGTCTATGGAGATAGAAACCTTCTCATTTCTAAAGTCATGTCAATTATTAATAAGATCCTTATTTATAGACTTTATAACATTTCCACTTCTATTGTGGTATCAGACACTACCGTACTTGTGATATTCATGTAAGGCCTTTATTTTATTCAATATTCCATTACCTATCTAATTTTAGGACTATAAGTAACTAATTGACCAAGATATAGATATTTACCATACATGGTGAGCTTGTAACAAGGTAGTAGAACTTATATCTTGAAAAGGAGATGGCATTGCCTCTTTAAAGTTATTTTATATCCTCATTCTAATCCATCTGAATTGTAATTTTATAGCACATAGGGATTCCTTTTGGAAGTACCAATTTAGACCTATGTGACTCATTTGGCACATTCACCCCCTTATTTAAGAAAATCATATATTTTTAAGGTCAAAGTAAATCCTTTACATATGATTCGTATTTATGATTTTTTTTAAAATAATTAAACATGTATGTGGTATTTGAAAAATTTGTTTTATCCCATTTGGTATTTACATTATAGATGTGGTCACTAATATCAAGAATTTATAAAAATTACAAATTGATAAATTCTATAATAGATATCATTAAAAAATATCCAATATATACAGTTTGTTTTTTATTTTTTTCAAAGAAATATATATAAATCAAATTATTTATAATGGAATAAACGTTGTAACAACATTATAAAATAAATTCAACTCAATAGGGGGATATAAATGGTCTATCCCCACAAATAATGCTTCATGATTTTATCTGTTAATATCATTTAGATCCACCTATCATTTTGTTAATTTTGACATTCTTTTTAACTATTTCATATTCATAAACATGTAGGAAACTTAACCAATATATATTACTTAATAAGAAGAATAAATAAATTGATTTCTATAATATTAATACAGGTAATAGAGTTTCAATAAAAAAATTATTCTTAATATACATTTGGAACACAGGATAATTCATTTTCAAAAGATCAAAACTTATTTTAATGGAATCATTTTTTATTGAGGTTTCTTATAGACTTCAACAAAAATTAATATGTTTTCAAATTGATATTCATATTAATCTTTGTACCAATATTTTAATTTTGATTTCCCTTTTACATTAATATAATAGAGTTAGTGTTAGAAGTTTTTATGGTTTTTATTAATTAACATCAATATATTAAGGAATTCAAATAGTTCCCTATCAATATCATTAATTTTATAATTAATAGTATATTTATTCACGTATCAGGGAAATGAGTGAAATATTAAGTTTGTGACAATTTACTTCATAAAGGGAGACATTAATCTAACAATATTATTAATATACACAATTATCATAATTAAATGATAGTATATAGAGGCTCATTCATGAATCTTTCATTATAAATGTGCATGGAATGATAAGAATAATTAATTTTTTGAAATATCTAAAAAGAATTACTAAAAGAGACTAGTCATATAAAAAACCTCTAATGAATAATTCTGATTTTTGAATTCAAAGTTCATGATTTTTAATATTATACATTAAATAACCGATGAATCATTAAAATGTTTATTATAAGATACTTCATCTTCTTTAGGATCATTAGAAGTATGAACATCAAGAATGATTATCTCTAAGATTTATAACTTGTTCTCATGTTTTATAACTGCTCTTTATTTATGATACTAATTGATGAAGTTATTCCAAATATGTTCGTAATTATCAAGGTAAAATAAAAATAAATAACCAGGGTAAGCATCATTTGGCAAGTGATTTTATAGAATAAGTATATGAAACATCTATATCATTCAACAAAACACACACACAAATAATAAATTAAGTATATATATATATTCAATACCATTTCCCCCACAATTATTAGTGAGTCAAGATCCGTATTTCATGGTGCACTGATTTGATTTTAACAATTCCCATTAAGAAACAACCTATTCATGTAAAACACTTTCATAAATTACATCTCAATTAGACTCTTTAATAGTTAACATGATTTTTCTCCAATTGATCATATTAATATCATCAATCATATGAATTGAGGCTTAATACTCATTGGGTGTCATGCATATGTGTCTCCTAACTCTTACATGAAAATAGAATTAACATTTTAAATCAAATAAATGGTAAATCAATACACACCCTACTTTTGAAGAAACATGTTCATTTTTTATTGATCAAGGTACCAATGAATGAAATTATTTAAAGACATCATACACTTAATATTTAGTGTAATTCCTAACAATATTACTAAAATAGTCATATCATGAAACATTTCATGATGTTGTTTAACTTTTTATATTATTCACACATCCATCATAACTCAAAATATATAACGCAAAAATATTATAAATATCATGTATAGTTCCAAATTTGATGATATTTTAATTTAATCATTTTATAATATATAATTAAAAAATTACTCCATGACAATTCATTGATATCAAGAAAGGGTTATTACTTTCGATGAATATTCAAAAACCATGGATTGTGTAACATCCCAAGTAAGTAATGAATAATACATATTTTTATCTATGCATATTAATGAATTATATAGTGTTTTAGAGGCTTAAAATGAGAATAAATCCAATCTTAAGCATGGAATACACTAATATTTTTAAAAGAATGTTTTACTACCTTTTGATGGCAAACCATTTTTAAATCTATCTTTTGACAATTTTATAAGCTCTATTTGTCGAAATAAACTTATTCTTTATTATTGGGATATTGAAATTTACTTTTGGTAAATTTTTGGTATTTCTCCGATAAAGTTCATTTTTTAATGAATAGTGAAAAATATTGTATTTTAATTAAAAACCTTTTTTTAATCTAATTTATTTATATGATTAGATTATATTTTGAATAGGTTTTAAAGTTAAAGTAGAATATATTTTTACCATTTAATCCAATGGTGGTCATTGGAATTAATTTCACTTTGAAATTGGACTTAAACTAGTGTCAATCTTTTGATACTTATTGTTTCATAAAAACACGCTATTTGCTCTGACAGCGGGAATTAATAATTAAATGAATTAATGTAACTTATATGTTTCTAATTTTGTAAAATAGACATATTTTTTGAATTCAGAATATCAAATATAGCTTAGGGTGATGTTTTGGTATTTTTCTAAAAAACTTCAATTTTTGATGAATAGTGAAACCACTAAGTGGTACTTAAAAAACTGATTTTTCATTTAAATGGAATTTTACCACCTCTTTGTTTTGAATTTCAAAAATCCGACATACATGGTTTTTATTAAGAAGTAAAATGTGGTTCAATGGGATTAAAATAATTTTTTTGGTGAATAGTAACTTTTAAGTTTTTAATCATGATTAGAGGTAATTAGTGTAGTTTAAGGTAAAAATAATGTTTTAATGATATGAGATGAGCTTGACACATGTACTACCCTTATTGGATGTGTCATGGCCAACCAAGAAAATCCATGGGTCAACTTGGGGACCCCATGGAGCCACTTTGGAAGAAAAATGACATTAATAGCTTTTTATTTAATGTAAAAGTAAAAATGACACAAACATGAGTTGTTTTACTAAAACAATTTTTAAATGGGGTTATACAGGTTATATTTTTGACTATAAATAGTCATTGGAAAGATAAAAAGATTTCCTACGTCATAGTATTTTTTTTATAATTTTTAGACATCACATAAATTAAATTATTTATGACATCATGATGATGCAGCGATTACCTCATTATTTAACGATTTAAATAAAATGAAAAGATAATGTAAAATCTAAGACCTACACTTGTCACAAACCTATTGGATGGGTATATTTCGAACCCTTATCACCTTATCCTTAAATTATATCAATGTGGGACCTTTTAAATCCGAAACGCATTTTAAAATAAAGTAACATTTCTTTACTTTCCAAGAGTGCCCCTCCTCTCCTCTTATAAAAGGCCTCCACCTCTACCACCTTACCCACATTTCCAAAGCCTTTGGCTCGGCCAAACCCTGACTATTTTTTCTCTCCAAATCACTCTATAACTCTTAGAAGCCTCACTTTGGGCATATGTCTTCCCAAGGAAGCCTTTGAGCTCAAATCAAAAAGAGATACCTGATTTAAAGGTAGTGTCTTCTATTGTGTTCTTATATTTTATTTTGCTTCTACAACACCTAAACTCTTTTTATTAATTTATTTTGTAACAAAACCAGTATCTTACATATACTAGGATGTTTTTATCAGAATTATTAGAGATAAACTTACACACACCTACATATAATGGTTAAAGAACATACTGTTTCTGTGGATGGTGAATTTCTGCCTCACGAAATGATGATTGTTCAATATTCTTTTAACACCTTAAAAGGTGGCCATTAAGATGAAACTATATTTATATATGATATCTAATATGTTTATGTTTTACTTAATCTTCTGTATTTTTCATTTATGTCATACCTTTATGGTTTCCATTATGGGTAAACGTAATATCTTCATTTTAGGAAGTGCGGACTACCACCCCCTCAAAGTGATACGATTCGTTAATGCCATATGTGGGATGTATAAAGGATGTAATTAATGATATTATATATGATATTATAATGGAATTATAATATTCCTTTATATCATTATGATTCCATTCCATAAAATACGAAATAGAAATGAAAGTAGCATTCATGCGTACGTACAGCTTACCATCTCCATGAACGGTGCATTTCATTTCTTACATATAAACATTATGTAATATTATAAATTCATGTATATAATGGATATATATGATATACATGATATCTAAATCATGAGTATAACTCTTGATATAATGGATACATGAACAACTTGTAATTATAAAGAGTTTATTTTTGACTCAAGTACCAATGATCGTTAAAATGACCGTTATTAACTTAAATAATTACATATTGTTCATGACATGGTAATAAGTGATAAAAAAGGAATAATGAACATGAAAAAGGTTCTTAAGAAAGTAGAAATTAACTCAAGTTTATTATTCAGGAGATTAAAGAATGATCGAGTCAAGTCAGACCCGAGGTATGGGACTTCATCTCAATCTCCTTTCATTGAGGCATATTTCGTTTTATACACAACCTTATTTTATATGGTGTATAAACCCCTTTGAATTTTTAGTTTATCCAAAAGGAATATTTTTTTATACGAAGGGTTTTACTAAACGACAAAAGGGAATGTTTTTGTCGTACGTATGGGGCGACAACGACTTCTCCGCCGCCGTGACCATTATTTGAGTTTCGGCTTACTCTACAAGCCATACATTTTTTTTAAAAGAAAAATAAATACCCTGTTTTACTTTTCCTTTATTTTGGTATTGAAAATGGTTTTCATGATGTTTTTATATCAATGTGTTGTATTGATATCTTGTGATTGAAAAGTGAAAATGTTATGTTTCCTCTATGAATGTTTTATGTGATACTATTATGTTATGGTTCTTGGGCATTGTTATGAAGACGGGTGGTTCCGTGATAAACTAAGGCGGGTGAGCTGATATAGCTCTCCAATGCATTGGGTAACGTGAAGGATTTAAACCTTAAGGTTTCTCCGAAAAGATTTAGGGAATATACTGTGATGGGTATTCCAAACGTAACCAAGAGGGTTACTCTCTACGTAAGAATGTTATGAATGCCTCAAGTTACCTTAATGTCTTATGATTTCTATGATTTATTCATGATTTGATGAGGTATGTTAAAGTGCTTATGTTTTATGAGTAGAGTATGATTTCATTGATTCTTAAGTATACATGTACTCATGTTTCTTTTCCATATTTTTATATCCCTTACTGAGCTTTTTATGCTCATACCATGTTTTTGAAATGTTTTCACATGTCAAGGGAAGGGTACATGATATGATGATAGTGTCAAGGAAGTGTCAAGAAAGAATCCAGGTTTTATTTTAAATATGTTTCTGTTGATGGGAAAAAAATGAATACTATCTTTTATTGTAACCACTTTGTTTAAATGTGGGATGTAATGCATGTTTTATGATCTAATTCTCTAAAACTCTAAACCTAAAAAGATCCTCAATGTGTAATCTTGTAATAACTCAAGATTAAGTAAGGTTTAAGGCTGGGGCCTTATAGATCGTATGTTCTCTAAAATTGATATGAACTTTGAATGGAATCCCAAACATGATGATGGGATGCGGAAATTGTTATTGGATTACTTGCGGTGGTAAAGAAGATGTTATTGTTTTGATGGATTTACAAGGAGTTGTTGATATAAATTCATCTTTTTTACTACATGTCCAGCCAAGAATATTGGGTTCATTATAGCAGTGAGTTCTTTTGAAGTGCCAGTATCCAGTGATATCATGGTTTTGAATCTATGAGAAGCTTCTTGCAGTCACATCTTTATGTAGGAATGACTTTTCTTCAATCATTATGAACTAGCTTTTTAAGTGAAGTGGATTTTAATGGGATTTTTCATTTTAAGAAGTGGTTCCTTTTCTAGTAAATTTCATAGACATTGAAGAGAGATCTTTTATTTTTAGTAAAATAATTCACAACAATATGTATGATTTTTATTTCAATACTCTTGATAATTCTTTCATTTTTTTCCTCCCATTCTATAATCTCTAGATTTCCAGCTCGTGAAAATACATTGCACCTCGTGTTATCACATTATTGTTACCTTTTATTTAATTAATGTTTTTGGGTATGAGATGGGTAACCAACTTATGCTTGAATCATTTTGGTATAATGATACATCTGTTACAATGAGTAAAAAATGTTCAAGAATATATAGGCCGAGTTGATGCTCCCTATTAAGTTAATTTGATTGAATGAAACCTTATTTATGTAAAAATATGATTAATAAAAATTTATATAGTAATATCTTGTATTTAAAAGATTTGTGGATGGGATTCAACATTTAAAATTCAATATACTAATTTATGTAGGGTAAACATAACTTTTAAAACCCAAAACGTTTTTATACTTTTTAAAAATTCTTAATGTAAATAAAAACGGCCGTAAATTTTTTTTCCAATTAGAACTATAATATATTTAAATAATATATATTTATTTAATAAAATTAAAATAATAAGTTATTAAAATATATAAATCAATTTTTCATACTTTATAATAATCTTTGAATTTTAATTAATAGATATAGTAATATATAATTTTATTTATGAAAATTCATTACTACTAAAAAAAATAAAAATTATAAAAAATTATAAAAATTATAAGAAATAAATGAAAAATGTGTGTTAAGATGTCTTTTATCCTCTCTAATTCCATAATTAAAATAGAGTGAAAATCCCCCCCAAGAATTATGGTATAGAGAAGATGTTACATCCCAATATTTTAAAATAGGACCATCTTGTTGGATAAAGTATATAACATGCAACAATAAGATTAAATGAGAATTTAAAACCTCAAGACTTAAGGATATATTTCTTTTTAAATAAAAATAATCTCTTTAATATCATTCGATGCATGGTACACTGTGTTTAAACGAAACATGATACTAAATTAAAACATTTTTAATTAAACCTAACCATTACAATGCAGTGGTTAAATTATTGGGTATGAATAGAAGTAAAAAATTTATGAAACTTATGTTTTAAAAATATGTAAAATAAAATAACCGGTTAATTATTGGTATGAAATAAAATTAGAATCTTTTGAAAGAGAATGAAAATTGTTCTGAAAACTGTATTTTTTTAAGGTAGATTTGACACTCTTTATGAAAATAATTTAAAATTAATTTTTAACACTTTAAGAAAATTTATTTGATAAAAAAATTAATTTTTTAAATATACATTTTTAAGTTAACTACTGTTCATTTTTTATAATTTGGTAAAACGATTTACTTTTTTGATGAATAGTAAAAATTATAAGTTTTTATAGAAAAATACCATTCCATTTAAAATATTTTAAAAGGTAAATTATTTTATAAATATGTTTAAAAGTAAAATTAATTTAATTTTATTACAATTTAACTAATTTCATTCATTTTAAAATTTTCATATTTTATTCTAATATAAAAACTTTTTAATATTTTGAAAGTGTTCTTTAGAAAAACTATTTTTCGACACTTTTGTGGGTATGATTCTATATTAAATTATAAAATTTATTTGAGTTGAATTTGAGAAAATGGATTCCATATTTGGAATCATAATAATTTATATATTTTAATAGTTTGAACTTAATTTTTTAACATAATGAAAAGTGAAAACAAGAAAAGTTATTTACCGAATTTAATCTAAAAATGAGTTTCCTGGGGGGTTAAACTAAATAGATAAGTTTTATTAATTACCCAAAAATTGTATGATTACTATTATATGGTCATATTTAGAACTTAAATATTCTAATGTTTTGAAATTTTCTGTTTCTAAACCTTTTGTAATGAGAAAAATGTGGGTAAAATTCATTCTTTTCAAAAATTCCAAGTGTGTCCTCTCCCTCACTTATAAACAGCCACCCCCTCTACTCTCCATTAAACACTTCCAAAATTCATTGGTTATAAACATAAATGATAAAATAAAATCCCAGCTAATTTAATATCATCCTATATTCCATTTATTGATCATAAATTCAACCTAAAAAGGATTTTGGTGCAAACTAAAAGAAGTGGTCCGAAGAAGAGGTCACATCCTTAACCGATAATTTTATATTATTTTTCCTATACCACATTAAAATATCAATAAAACATGATAATATAATATAATATGTTTATTACTTATAATTAAAATTTTATATGTTATTTTCATGTGCTAAAACATGTTTTCCTCCCTTATATGGGAAACAAAATTATTGACCGTGTGCACGATAAACTACTACCTCAAAACACTGATGTAATTCATTTTCCATCACCACTTATGAAGGATTCATATAATGTTGTATAAAATGTTTATATTTTATAATTATGAAATAATTATACTTTTCAATTATAATATAAAATAAATATGATTACTTTACTTTCCAAAGGGAATACGAGAATGTCGCTTGTGTATAGGGAGGACCACCTCGTGAAGTGATGTGATTTGTTTTTCCATAATGATTTACATGGAATGTAAAAAGGTAAAAAAATATATGATATATATAAAATTATAATGAGTAATTAAAAGTAATATATAATTCACTTCCTTACCCTTTCACCCATTAAGGAAATGATAATGACTATCGTGTGTACGTACGACCTACCATCTCAATGATGTGACGAATTTCACTATGCATGTTAAAAATTAAATAATTATTATAAATATGTTTATAATGAAAAATATATATTCATAATATTAGAATAATTCTTGATATGATGCAACCATAACCAATTTTCAAGATTTAGAACTTTCAGAATGAAACGGTCTGGAGAAAACATGGCAATTAACACACGAAACAATAGAGATAATGAAAGATTATTATATAATGGTTTATTATATGTTATAAAATGATAAAATAATATGTTATAAATAACATTATTATTCTCTTCTAGGTTAATAATGAGTTTAAAATCACTAAATATGAGGTTAAAGAGTGCTCAATTAAAGGGAATCTCAAGGTAAGGGGTTTTCTAAACTCAATTTACATTCATTAGGTTATATGACCACTTAACTAATTATAGTATTCCAAGATTATGTGTCAAATATATTTATATTTATCTAGGTTTTACTTATAATTTTATTTTTATTGGTATAATTTTCTTACACATAATCATCCCATTTATTAACTCTCAGCTCAATGATGTAAACTTTGTAAGGGTTTCATCTCAAACGTCATTTTTTAGACACATGGTTTTTTACACACCAAATTTATTTTGAATGGTGTATATACATATCATTTAAATACTATATCATTAATAATTCCTACATCATGAGAAATTAAGTTACAATTCATCAAATTAATTCATGGGATTTTATGATTCAAATTTTACCAATGTGGTATGAGTTTACGTTTCAACCTCATTTTAATAATGATTTATTATGATTGAATTTAAATTGAAGAGAATTATTTGATAATTATCTAATAAACCTATTTTTTCCCTTATCATCAAGGTATTAATTATTTTTCCATTTAATTGAACCATTTTTATCACTTTGGTGTATATAATTATTGAGAAAATTATTTTAAGAACATATGACTTCATTTCTCCATTCGGTCGTAAATTACATTTCATCCAAATCTATGTTTTGTTAAAATGTATTAAAAGAATGATTTACTTGGTTTGTTTAATAAAATTCTTACACTTAATTAGATTTAAAAAAAATTAAAATGAATCTTTCCTTAATTTTCTAAATAAAGTACTTTTTTACCTTTTTATAAAATGATTAATCGATTATTTGATTTTTAATATATTCATCATGAATAGAACTCTTACATAATCATGACCACCAAATGTTTTAAAGATTATTTTATTATTTCAAAACATATTTTCAAAAAAAAATTTATTAATGTTTGATAAGGTTTTAGATTTTAAATTTGTGTTTTCTAAATGTAAATGATATTTTTCTCAAGTAATTTTCAAAGTGATCTTGGTTTGATGTTACTAAAAATTTAAAGGTTATTTTCCTCAAAAAAAATTAAATATTACTAATATTATTTTAATTAAACGAAAAAACCTATAATGTTTTTTATTTCTTTATAATTATGTATATATGTTTCTCACATATATATTTATTTTATTATCCCTTAATTTTACTGGGTAATAAGTGACTTATAGTCATTTCTCAAATGCCTTATGTCACGAACCAACCCGGGTCGACCCTGAACCGGTCACCCGAGCCGGTCCGCGACATGGCCCGAGAGGCGTTCCCGATCCTCCCGGGCTGGCGACAAGCGCCAGGGCATCATTAGAGACTGTGGGAACGATTTCGCCCAATATAAATAAATAAGAATGCAAAGATAAAACAGAGCAGCGCAGAAAAAGGTAAACTAAACAAAGTGACTAAACAGAAACAAACAGGAAACAAACTAACCAAACACGCCGTCCGAACAAACTCTGTGCGACCTCGCGGGTCGCTCTCCGACTCAACGATCAAGCGTCGCCCTAGGCGAGCGCATTCAAGCTATAACCTGCACAAATACTAAAAACAGAAAACAACTATAGGCGTGAGTATTAAAACTCAGTAGGGTAGCCCGATATCTATTCCCAATGCACTACCTTTAAAATAAAAGAACATCATTTCAAGTTTGAACTACAATTTATTAAAGTATGTTTTTTTTAAGTTTTTTACTTAAAAACAAAGTACGAACCATTGCCCTTTACCATTTCCAAATTCTGGGTTTATTTCATTAGTGCCAATGACATTTCAGGAAAAGGGGAAAGTGATGTTTAAATCTTCCAAATTTGTGCAAAGGGGATTTAACTCTTTTATTTGAAAACAATTTTTTTTTTGAAACCTAATCAAAAGCAATTTAGCAGTTTCCAAAGAAAACAATACACCAGAGTGCACAAAGTAAAACACACAGCAAGGGCAATGTAGGTATACGTGTAAGCATCATAATCATTACTGCAAGCTACAAAAGCTGAATAGACATGGGTGAACCTAGGAGATCGAGAATAAACCAGAAGACACCAATACAAGAGAAATCATCCTTATCGACATGTCACGATGAAATCAAAACGCCCAATACGCTCGACCATCCACTCACGGGCAGGTCGAGGGCAAATCCCATAGCAATAAACCCAATATATCCACCTACTATGGGCCACTGGTCAGTACCATAACCTACCAGTGCAGCAATCGTTCTTAGAATATTCTCTCAATATGCCAGATTCCCATGTCTCAAGTGTTTGAACCAACTAATCCCAACCGAGCATCCAATCATATACATATATATATATAAAGCACAACAGGCATCACCCGAGTCACTCCGTGGAACAACCTCATGCCTTTTACTACTCAAGTACCCGGGAGCCTCTAAGCGCGGCCTCCCAAACAATCAATTGCAACCAAGGCATGAGAGTCGTCCTAAGAGGGTTTTTATAAAAACATTTCCATCGCTTTCCATAAAGTGCCAAACGGGCATTTAATACAGTTCACAATTACTACCAAAACCAGTTTAAAACTATTTGAAGAACCCACAAAACACTACTTCACAGGTTGCCAGTATTTTTATAAACCAAACCAAACCATTTTCTTTTCCAAATAAACTTTAAGAGCCAACCGAGCAATTTCTCAAACGAACCAATGTATTTGTTCACGCTTCAAAAGAAATCATTTCTCATTAAACCAGAACTCTATTTTATATTCTGTGAATTATGTTTAAAATCCAAACGGGCATTCTTTCATTATTGGGTGTCCGCTCGTCAAAAGGATGTTTCATGTGTCGTGTATAAAATAAACGGCTCCTTTTGACATTAAATAACCATTTAAAAATTAACCATCTTATATTAAAAATTTATTAACGTATATTATCTCATATTTATTAAAATTAATAAAATGTTGATTTTAAACAATTAGGGTGCGCAAACAGCATGAAATAATATAACTTAAATTTTAAAAGCAGTGCAAAGGGAACCTACCTCAAGATCAAGCACAGCGACAAAACAACCTCGGATCCAAGGCACGAGGACACGACGTGTGTCCGAAACCACGTGACAAAGTCTAACACTCTGCATAATCAAAACCAAGGACTCAGACACATCTAAAACTCACCAGAGCATTCGAAACCAAGCGGCGGGAATAAACGCTCACCTCGAAACCAAAGCGCGGCGACGACGGAACCTCGGAAACAAGGCGCGGCGATGGCGCTCACTCGGAAACGCCCTGCGCGGGTCCTAAAAATCCTAGGCCAACAAATAGAAAACCACCATCAACAAGAGTACGATGATAATAATGAAAATAAAGATAATAATAGTAATAATAACACTAATAATAATAATAGGATTAGTAATAATAATAATAATAGAAATAGTAATAATAACAATAGTAATAATAATAATAGTAATAGCAACATAATAATAATAATAATAATAATAATAGTAGTAATAATAATAATAATAATAACAATAATCATATTAATAATATCATCATTAATAACAATAATAATAGTTATAATAATATTAATAATATTAACATTAATAATAATAATATTATTAATAATAATAATAATAATTACGAAATAATGTTAATACTATTAACACTAATAATAATAATAATAATAATAATGGTATTAATAATATGAAAGACAATAATAATAATAACAAGACAATAATATGAACATTAATAATAATAATAATAATAATAATAATAAAATTAATAATAATAATAATAATAATAAAATGAATAATAATAATAATAATAATATTAGCAATACTAACATTAATAATAATAATGATAAAAAAAGGTTATTAACATATTAAATAAAATAAAATAGCAAATTAAATTAAAATAAAAAAACGGACCTGTGCGGCGGAGCAGAAGAAGGAGAAAGAAAAGAAGAAGAAGAAGAGAAGAAGAAGAGGAAGAAGGAGAGAAGAAGAAGAAGAAGAAGGAGAGAAGAAGAAGAAGAAGAAGGAAAGGAGAAGAAGAGAAGAAGAAGAGGGGGAATAAGAAGGGGAAGGCCGAGCGGCGGGGGGTGCAGTGCGGCGGACAGGGGTGTCGTGCGGGGGCTGCTGGGCGGAGGTAAGCAGTGGGGCGCGGGAGATGGATGCAGGGGGTTGGCCGAGGCGTTGCTGTGATGGAAAAGAGGAGGAGAGGTGTTCGTGCAACAAGAGGGGAGGCAGGTCCGGAGGAGGCAGGTGCGCCGGTAGGGAGGTCCGGGGGCAACGCCGGTGGGCTGGGTGCTGCACCGAGGGAGAGGCGCCGGGTGTTGCGACTGCTGGAAGGAGCAGGGGGGGGCGTTGTGGTTCGGCTAGCACAGGAGAAAACGGGGAGCGCTGCTGCTGTGAGGGGAGGCCGAGCGGGGGTGTCGTGAAGAGGCGGGGCAGAGCTGGGGAGCCGGACGGGGGTGCGGCGAAGCAGCGCCGGAGGGACTGGTTTGCTGCAACAGGAGAGGTGGGTGGTGCGGCGCGCTGCAGGAAGGGGAAGGGGGCCATGGACGGCGCACCAGGGAGAGGAATAGGAGGCGGCGGCTACAGCGGGGAAAAAAATATATAAAGTGGGCCGCTAGGGTTGGAGGGGAAAGAAAGAAAAGATAAAAGAAAAAAAAAGAAAATTAAATAAAACAAAACAAAATCATAATAATAATAAATTACAATAATACTAATAACAATAATAAATATTAATAACAAAACATATTTAATAACGGTTATACTACTCTCCGCAACGTTAACAAAACATAATGATAAAAAAAACAAATGATAATAATAATCATAATGAGAAAAATACAAATGGTAAAGATACTCATTTCGTCTTAAATAATAGAAATAATTATTAACTTATAATTATAGATGTGCGCGTTTAATATAAAGACTCTATTTAAAATATTTCAAAGACAACGGGATGCGCAAAAACACCAGGCAGGGACGCGCGGGGCTTCCTGAACAGTCTCCGCTCACACGCCCCACGACGTCGCGTCAAAAGTGCACTTTTTAACAAAAACTCAAAAATCTAATTCGAGGCTGGACACGAACCCCAGCAAAATAATTCAAAGTCAAAGAAATCATAAAATAAAATAGACACACGGTTTGGGGTGCGACAATTCTCCCCACCATAACGCTTTCCGCCCCCGGAAAGCCACCACATTATCCAGTCGATCGATCAACACCTAAGGATTTCACAGAACAAGATCCAACCTCTTATCTCAAAGACCATCATACCAACTACCCACGGAATCTAAACCTCATTGCCCGAAATAAATCACTAACAGAGAGAGGCCCGAACAGGCTCCCCACCATAAGAACTCAACTAGAATTCGATGACGACTTAAGAGAGAACCCAAAGAGACTCATGGTGGGTCTCCCCACCATAAAAGGACTGACCTCCTAGCGACCAACCAGAAATCCCACTTAGGCTAGAACCGGGCCTTACCCAAGCTATAAAAGCACAGCAAAAACATTTAAACCACTCACTCCCGTCCGAAAGGGATAGAAGCTTAAATGGATACTTTGCGCAACTAAAACCCTAACCCCATGGGCGGGGAGGGTGGGCCCAAGGATCAAATCACTGAAACTACGATGTACGACTACTCACGACCCATCACTTCGGGATGGACCCAAACCAGGGCCGCAACTGATTTACATCAGTGGCCCACGCAAAGTCACTGATCAGCAACTTACATCCAAAAGGCACAATTCCGACGTTACATGAGGGATAAGTCCATCGCGCACTTTGCGACAAGAGAGAACTACAACGACAGAGAAACCAGAGCAACAACACCAAAACTATCTCACCACGATGATAGAGGCACGACTTTAACCAGACTCTTTAAAATTTCCCCCGGGGGTTCCTGACTACGCACTGGCTTCACTCCGAGACCTTTTGGTTGGAGCTCTGATGGATGAAGCGTCTCCTGCCTCGCAGTCAGGTTCTGATAATCCCAATGAGATACATACATCTTTTGATCAGACAGATTGAAGGACAAGATTTTAACATTAAAACACACCAGCATTGAAAGACGAGGTTCGTCAAAAGACCCATGAAGTTCCCATACATTTCAAACCCAAAAACACCACCAGTATAACTACAACGATAAAAGATCCCTTAAACTGAAAGGAAACTTACACCAAGAACTCTGAACAAAGACCCAATAGCACATTACTTCTGAGAACACCCTCTGCGATGCTTTCTTGCAACGCCCCGACAAAATCGTCGCAAGTGACCCAGACGTCCACACGCCTGGCAGGGCTTCGGAGCGCTTGGGCACGATGACTTCTTGTGACCCCGCTTTCCACATTGATAACACACAATAATATCTCGCTCCGAAGAGGTTGATGAAAGATCCCGAGGCCTCTTGATTCCATGACCTGATCCATCCACTTCCATTTGCTTACTCATCTCCTTTCCAGAACCTTCACCAGGGCTCATAGGGATTGAAGGAGGGAGAACTACTTCGAGCACTCCTACCATCGCAGCTTCGACACGAAAAGCTTGTCTTGCCACGTCGACAAAAGAAGTTAGGTTGGACTCTGACACCTTCGACTGCAGATCAGGGCGGAGACCCGCCTCAAAGCGTCGAGCCTTCACGGGGTCATTTGTGGCATACTCTGGATCATAAGGTACTAACTCCACAAAGCGATGGAAATATTCTAACACGGATCCGTCGCCCTGCTGCAGACAACACATTTCCATCCCCTTCCTCACCCTATCTTCCTCAGAGAAATACTGGCGAATGAACGAGGCCTTGAAAAACTCCCAAGTAACCTCTTGACGGGGCTTGTTCCGAGACACTGACTTCCACCACATCCACGGTGAACCTTCAAGCATGAAGGTCGCAAACTTAACTTTCAACGACTCGAGCAACTCAATGAGGTTAAAGTCCCTTTCAGTCTTCCACATCCACTCCTCTGCCACGGATGTTTCTTCTTGACCATAGAAGAGAGGTGGATCGAGCTTCCGAAACTCAAGCATAAAATCCTTAGGTTGATCAACCGCACTACGATCACCCATCGAAGCCTCAAAGGGATAACCGCTGGACAAGGAAAGTTCAAAAACCCAATCAACGCCAACTCAACGAATGAATAAAAACCTCAAAATCAAACACTACATAGGTGAAAAGCTCAAAATCCGAGAAAACAAGTTATCATAGCATCAAAAATTTCCTCTTTGAAAACATCTTTAATTTAAAACAATCTTGGTAACTTAAACCCTCGCCATTGGTATCCCTTAGAGTCTCACTCACATGCATGTATCTGTGCCACCCAGGGCATCCATCCACCATACCAGACATCCATCCACATTTCCAACACACCAAAATGCATGTGAGTACTCATCGGAACACCAAGGCCAAAACAAAGCAACTTCATTTTCCAAAAACAATTTATTCATACCACTTCTTTTAAAACAATCCACAAATTAAACATGTTATTTCAAACAACCTTTTTTTTTCAAAACCAACTTTTCTGATTCAAACCACTTTCAGAAATCAAGGGGAACCCAAAACAACTCAAACAGGGGACTAGTGTCAGTGAGTGACTTGACCATATGGTTGGCGGCCACATGCCAAACACGTCACTGACACAGAGAGCCTTCTTGGACCATGCCCCCAGCTCCACATGGCTTGCCAGGCCATGCGGCTTAGGACTATTAGCCCAACTCCATTTGTCGTACCCCAATCGCAAAACATTTCCATAAAAACCCAAACAAACCAATTAAACCGGACTTCCCATGGAAACCTGAGGATCCGTACGGGCAAGAGTTCGCGACGCTCTTCTCGCACCTACCCCTCAAGTCCCGACAATCCTACTCCATCTACCTTGACATCCCAAATAACAAAGGGCGCTCTGAATAGTGAGGTCTGCTAAGAGAAAACCTCCTCTGATACCATTTTGTCACGAACCAACCCGGGTCGACCCTGAACCGGTCACCCGAGCCGGTCCGCGACATGGCCCGAGAGGCATTCCCGATCCTCCCGGGCTGGCGACAAGCGCCAGGGCATCATTAGAGACTGTGGGAACGATTTCGCCCAATATAAATAAATAAGAATGCAAAGATAAAACAGAGCAGCGCAGAAAAAGGTAAACTAAACAAAGTGACTAAACAGAAACAAACAGGAAACAAACTAACCAAACACGACGTCCGAACAAACTCCGTGCGACCTCGCGGGTCGCTCTCCGACTCAACGATCAAGCGTCGCCCTAGGCGAGCGCATTCAAGCTATAACCTGCACAAATACTAAAAACAGAAAACAACTATAGGCGTGAGTATTAAAACTCAGTAGGGTAGCCCGATATCTATTCCCAATGCACTACCTTTAAAATAAAAGAACATCATTTCAAGTTTGAACTACAATTTATTAAAGTATGTTTTTTTAAGTGTTTTACTTAAAAACAAAGTACGAACCATTGCCCTTTACCATTTCCAAATTTGGGGTTTATTTCATTAGTGCCAATGACATTTCAGGAAAAGGGGAAAGTGATGTTTAAATCTTCCAAATTTGTGCAAAGGGGATTTAACTCTTTTATTTGAAAACAATTTTTTTTTGAAACCTAATCAAAAGCAATTTACCAGTTTCCAAAGAAAACAATACACCAGAGTGCACAAAGTAAAACACACAGCAAGGGCAATGTAGGTATACGTGTAAGCATCATAATCATTACTGCAAGCTACAAAAGTTGAATAGACATGGGTGAACCTAGGAGATCGAGAATAAACCAGAAGACACCAATACATGAGAAATCGTCCTTATCGACATGTCACGATGAAATCAAAACGCCCAATACGCTCGACCATCCACTCACGGGCAGGTCGAGGGCAAATCCCATAGCAATAAACCCAATATATCCACCTACTATGGGCCACTGGTCAGTACCATAACCTACCAGTGCAGCAATCGTTCTTAGAATATTCTCTCAATATGCCAGATTCCCATGTCTCAAGTGTTTGAAAAAGGGGTGAGCCAACTAATTCCAACCGAGCATCCAGTCATATACATATATATATATAAAGCACAACAGGCATCACCCGAGTCACTCCGTGGAACAACCTCATGCCTTTTACTACTCAAGTACCCGGGAGCCTCTAAGCGCGGCCTCCCAAACAATCAATTGCAACCAAGGCATGAGAGTTGTCCTAAGAGGGTTTTTATAAAAACATTTCCATCGCTTTCCATAAAGTGCCAAACGGGCATTTAATACAGTTCACAATTACTACCAAAACCAGTTTAAAACTATTTGAAGAACCCACAAAACACTACTTCACAGGTTGCCAGTTTTTTTATAAACCAAACCAAACCATTTTATTTTCCAAATAAACTTTAAGAGCCAACCGAGCAATTTCTCAAACGAACCAATGTATTTGTTCACGCTTCAAAAGAAATCATTTCTCATTAAACCAGAACTCTATTTTATATTCCGTGAATTATGTTTAAAAGCCAAACGGGCATTCTTTCATTATTGGGTGTCCGCTCGTCAAAAGGATGTTTCATGTGTCCTGTATAAAATAAACGGCTCCTTTTGACATTAAATAACCATTTAAAAATTAACCATCTTATATTAAAAATTTATTAACGTATATTATCTCATATTTATTAAAATTAATAAAATGTTGATTTTAAACAATTAGGGTGCGCAAACAGTATGAAATAATATAACTTAAATTATAAAAGCAGTGCAAAGGGAACCTACCTCAAGATCAAGCACAGCGACAAAACAACCTCGGATCCAAGGCACGAGGACACGACGTGTGTCCGAAACCACGTGACAGAGTCTAACACTCTGCATAATCAAAACCAAGGACTCAGACACATCTAAAACTCACCAGAGCATTCGAAACCAAGCGGCGGGAATAAACGCTCACCTCGAAACCAAAGCGCGGCGACGACGGAACCTCGGAAACAAGGCGCGGCGATGGCGCTCACTCGGAAACGCCCTGCGCAGGTCCTAAAAATCCTAGGCCAACAAATAGAAAACCACCATCAACAAGAGTACGATGATAATAATGAAAATAAAGATAATAATAGTAATAATAACACTAATAATAATAATAGGATTAGTAATAATAATAATAATAGAAATAGTAATAATAACAATAGTAATAATAATAATAGTAATAGCAACATAATAATAATAATAATAATAATAATAATAATAATAGTAATAATAATAATAATAATAATAACAATAATCATATTAATAATATCATCATTAATAACAATAATAATAGTTATAATAATATTAATAATATTAACATTAATAATAATAATAATATTATTAATAATAATTATTATTATGAAATAATGTTAATACTATTAACACTAATAATAATAATAATAATAATAATAATAATGGTATTAATAATATGAAAGACAATAATAATAATAACAAGACAATAATATGAACATTAATAATAATAATAATAATAATAATAATAATAAAATTAATAATAATAATAATAATAATAAAATTAATAATAATAATAATAATAATAATAATATTAGCAATACTAACATTAATAATAATAATGATAAAAAAAGGTTATTAACATATTAAATAAAATAAAATAGCAAATTAAATTAAAATAAATAAAAAAACGGACCTGTGCGGCGGAGCAGAAGAAGGAGAAAGAAAAGAAGAAGAAGAAGAGAAGAAGAAGAGGAAGAAGGAGAGAAGAAGAAGAAGAAGAAGGAGAGAAGAAGAAGAAGAAGGAAAGGAGAAGAAGAGAAGAAGAAGAGGGGGAAGAAGAAGGGGAAGGCCGAGCGGCGGGGGGTGCAGTGCGGCGGACAGGGGTGTCGTGCGGGGGCTGCTGGGCGGAGGTAAGCAGTGGGGCGCGGGAGATAGATGCAGGGGGTTGGCCGAGGTGTTGCTGTGATAGAAAAGAGGAGGAGAGGTGTTCGTGCAGCAAGAGGGGAGGCAGGTCCGGAGGAGGCAGGTGCGCCGGTAGGGAGGTCCGGGGGCAACGCCGGTGGGCTGGGTGCTGCACCGAGGGAGAGGCGCCGGGTGTTGCGGCTGCTGGAAGGAGCAGAGGGGGGGCGTTGTGGTTCGGCTAGCACAGGAGAAAACGGGGAGCGCTGCTGCTGTGAGGGGAGGCCGAGCGGGGGTGTCGTGAAGAGGCGGGGCAGAGCTGGGGAGCCGGACGGGGGTGCGGCGAAGCAGCGCCGGAGGGACTGGTTTGCTGCAACGGGAGAGGTGGGTGCAGCGGCGCGCTGCAGGAAGGGGGCGGGGGCCGTGGACGGCGCACCAGGGAGAGGAATAGGAGGCGGCGGCTCCAGTGGGAAAAAAATATATAAAGTGGGCCGCTAGGGTTGGAGGGGAAAGAAAGAAAAGATAAAAGAAAAAAAAAGAAAATTAAATAAAACAAAACAAAATCATAATAATAATAAATTACAATAATACTAATAACAATAATAAATATTAATAACAAAACATATTTAATAACGGTTATACTACTATCCGCAACGTTAACAAAACATAATGATAAAAAAAACAAATGATAATAATAATCATAATGAGAAAAATACAAATGGTAAAGATACTCATTTCGTCTTAAATAATAGAAATAATTATTAACTTATAATTATAGATGTGCGCGTTTAATATAAGGACTCTATTTAAAATATTTCAAAGACAACGGGATGCGCAAAAACACCGGGCAGGGACGCGCGGGGCTTCCTGAACAGTCTCCGCTCACACGCCCCACGACGTCGCGTCAAAAGTGCACTTTTTAACAAAAACTCAAAAATCTAATTCGAGGCTGGACACGAACCCCAGCAAAATAATTCAAAGTCAAGGAAATCATGAAATAAAATAGACGCACGGTTTGGGGTGTGACACCTTAATTATGAAATTTCCATTTAATGTGATATGAATAATCATTATAAAACCTTTTTTCATTTTATGGATAATTTTTGTGTTATTAAATATGACATATTTTCTATTTTTTACACATATATCATGATCATGTTATGATGGGTGTGAAAATATAACTCCAATTTATTGGGTAAAGATTTAGTCTCATGAGATGTAATATATAGGATTAGGGATTAATCCTAATCAATTATTGGAATTTTTATATCTTTCAATATTGTTTTGGTAGTTAGACTTGACTCAGGTTTATGTCATGTTATATGTAACTGCTACATTTCCTAGAATTCAATGGTCTTATGAGATCATGTTCATTATGTTAAGATTCTATGAGATAACTCACGTTCTTTATTTTTTATAATATAGTGTTATATATTTGACTCACACATTATGTTTCATTATCATGTCTATTATCTAACTAATATATTTAGTTCACCCCTTTATTTTATGTATTCCTGAGGTTATCCCATAAAATTCTATTATCTTTGGAGTATTTAGGATCACACTAAGTGAAAGGTAAAAAATAAGATTCGATGTTTTAGTTATTTTTGATGTAAAATGAAGAGAGACTTCAAAATATAATAGGCCTTTATTATCCTTGTGTTGAATTATTGGATATTTATGTTTGAAAATAATGAAATAAAGTGAGTATAAGGATTGGGACATCGCAATTGGTATCAGAGGAAATATTTATTTAACCCTTTGAAATATTTTGAGAAAACATTATTGATAACCCTAGGGATGAGTATAAATATTTGACTACATGTAGAAAAATATCCTAGAATCATAGTGAAGTATAGAGAGAGGGGTTTCCAAGAAATGAAATCCTTATATAGATACAACATGTGGATTTGGTTCGGGAATAGTTGTACCTAGGTGAAATAACTCTAAAAAGGCACAATGTTCTTGACTCAAGTGTTACCTGATACACAGAAATGGGATTTACTGCACACCTACTTTGACACTCCGTGGGTATATTCTACGTAAATTCACAAAATTGTTTACAAACCATAATGAATGATTTTAATAAATAATGATCATGAATGAAAAAAATTTAACATAAGTTTTATTAGATATAAATGAAGGATTCATGATTTAGACATATTATAAATAATTTTTCCAGATTATGTAGTTTAACACTATAAATATTGTCGCCAACACATTGCTTTAAAGTTTTAGTCAATGGAGGAAACCAAAAGGAAGTGGGTTAACATTTTATGAGATATAAATGTCTAGATTAGAAACTAGATGTGATGAAAGATGGAATGAAGGATATTGTGATTGAAATCTCCCGACCTAGGAGCCACTAAATCGGTGCCCCGTAACGGTTCTTTTTGTGTCCTCAAGCATACCCCCTCACACACATGACGATTCTAACAAGCATTGTGGGTATAAGGTAGAAATATGAGGAGACTATACCCCAATATTAGAGTGAAAAAATAAATGTAAACAACCATACAATATACACATCACAAAAATAATATGAATAAATAAACTGAAACTAACACATGATATAATTAAATGAAATCAAATAAAGACCCAAAAACCCTTTCATATATACAACATCGACCACCCACTTGTTAGGTCACATATATTAAATAAATAATCAAAAATTAAATACATAAGTCCCTACTACAAACTATGGTCCATATCATATAACCAATCTCTAGTACCATAACTAAGTTCTCTAGATCGAACATCAGATTCCACATGATCATCGCTCTCAAGTAATCTAGGGCCTCAACTTGATCGATAGAGCATTTGTACTAAACCTAAAATAAAAAATATGGTCTACATTTACACCGAGGTGTGCATACATGGGTTGAATTAGATATCTTAGTAGACCAACTCAATGGTGAACCAATTACCAACAGTTATAAGTTCATGTTTATGAAATATTCTCTAACTAGAAAAAACATAACTGAAATAAATAAACTAATTAAACTACCATCGATCCTTGGATCCAAGTACTCGATCCGCCATTATTTCTTAGAATAATTCTAGGGTGTCTCTAATCACATCCCAATGACCATGCATCTAAAAAAATATTATCTACACTCCCATAGTATCCCCAACAAAACCAAATAAATTTAATTTTTATCTATTAATCGGTACCTAGATGCATTATTCTAACATCTAACTCTATTTCTCAAACATTAAGGGCAGGTGCATTACTCCAATACATAAATCATAAATTATAGTAAATAGATCATCATTAAGACACGTAAACCCATGTATGCAGAGCATCAGTCCACCATTCTATATTATTTTTCCTAATGAATCAGTCTGAAACCAAATTTTGGGATGCATAGAATCAGTCTTCCATCATATAATACGGTTATTATAGTGTCATTACAACACCCAAACTCATAGTTCCAAGAGAATCAGTGTGGAACATAATATCCTAGTAGTTAGAGTATTATACTAGAACCTAATCTCACGATTCCTAGAGCATCAGTCTGACACCTAATCTCAGGGTTCCTAGAGAATCTATCAGGAACCGAATCTCATGTATATATATAGAGTACAACAGATCCACTATATGCAAAAATATAAATTAAGAGCATGGATACTTGGTCTATTACTCAAAAAATTGTAGCACATATCAGTATAATAGGGTCCAACATGGAAACTAAACTACATCACAACCACCCCATGGGAATGCACCAAGCCCCATCATAACCCAAAGGAGAAATATTATGTTCTGGCCAAACATACAAAACCTATCATCAACATATCATCCATAAGTGGATTATACCTTGGTTTAGGTCCCATGGAAAAAAATCGTAACCACTACAAATCAAACACATGCACCCGATCATGGTTGCTCTTTAAAATTGGAACCCACATATCCCTTAGGTTAAACATGTAAACAGAGGCATCCCTCTTAGTATCCTCAACATCAGTATATAAGTGGATACATACCTCTCCCAATCCCTTGTAAAAGGGAGACTCTTAGGCCATAACTCGTATCTTAGGGGAACACATCCTTCAAACCATTCTCTAGAATCCCAAGGCCTCACATTATTCAATGTTAGTTACCCTCATGATAGAAATAGCCTCATTCCCATACCCTTTCCAAGAAACCCTATGTTTGTCTGAACACCCAACCCATCCATTACCTCATGTCACAACTCTATCCCACTAACCAAGGATAGCCTCATTCCCAACACCAAACATTGTTACCAAAAAACCCATACCACCTCCTCTAATCTTTCTCATGACCCTTGCCTAGATCTCATCCCATGTCTTAGCGTTTGGAGATTTTTGAACAAATTCTTGGAGGAAAAATAACTATCATTGCTTACTAACCCCAAAAAACATCTTATAAGTCCTAAAATAGCCAAGGGTTATTGTATCATGATATAATTGAAATAAAAATCATAATAGACTGCTCAAAATTCCAATTTTGTTTCCAGGGAACAAAACGTCACCCCCCTTAGATGAAAAAAGTACACTGTGTGTACTATCAAATTTGCACTTGGCCATGTACTTCTACATCTCAAGAGTAGACATAGGGTCTTCATATGTACAAATACATGACCAAGGAGTACATGGGTTTTTCATGTGCACTACTACATGACCATGCATCCCTCACAAGGGTGTCTTTCCAAGAACATGGTCACATGTCCATATCCTATTATATTGCATGTACCCATAGTATATATTTCATTTTTTTTAAAACATCATCTACCAATAAACTTTTCCACATATTCAGGTACAAGTCCATGTACTAATACACACTGTGTACATAAATTTCACTACATATACTTTTAAAATTTTCACCTCCACTAAATGGGAAGAAAACATAGGATGTTTTTTTAAAATTTAATTCTTAGTATTCATGGTTTCGGAACAGGAAACCCCTGTGAACATCATGAAACCCCTATTTTTCTCCTCGATTTAGTATAGGTCGACCCCCCATGGGGTTTATTTAAATTATAATAGAACTTTTAAATTTAAAATCATTTATTCTATGGGGATTCAGTCATAAAACTCAAAAAATTACCAACCACATGGAATAAATTACAATGCTTCATGTTTAAGTCCACTCTCAGAAGCCATTGCACCTCCATTCAGTCTTGATCTCCTCCATGGATGATGTTTAATGGAATATCCCCCCCCCCCTTATCCACTCATCCTAGGTATCATGTGAGGGAGAACCCTTTACCCTTAACATATCATGTGTGAAAATCCAAAACAGGGGATGTTTTTTACCTTTTTTAATTAATTAGTTAATTTAATGACTATTTAACACATGTCCCAAGTCTCGGATCCTGAATAGGGTTTGTACCTCCCCAAGGAAAAATCCCATATCCTAGAAACAATTGGAGAGACAGAATCTCTATATTTCTCTCCGTTCAAAATAGATTACCCCCTGAACCAACATGAATAAATTAATATTTAATAATTTGAATATTAAATATTCTAACAAAACCTGAATGGATTGAAACTCCACCAAACTCTCTTCCTATTTTAAACACCCTATTTAGGGACTTACAGTGTCAACATAAAAAATTTCTAAGATCATATTCTAGGGGTAGAAATACCTTTTTACCCTTATAATCCTTTGATATGAAAAATTAAAATTTCTAATAAAAATAAAGACCCTAAAAATAGGGGTATTTATAGTGATTATGCTTAACAAGTTATCATGATAGATGATTAAAAACTCCAACATTAAATAACTATCAAACTCACCAAGGAATATAAGGATATAGTTTACTAAGAGTTTTTATAGTGGAGACCATGAAGGAAAGAATATTCAATTTCCAATATTTCATGAATGTGTGAAAATTTACTCAAGAGAATGTCTAAAAGGAATGAGAAGATGTTTTATGTGTGGACATGAATGGAAGAATTTAAGTAATTTTCAAGGAAAAAATAAATTAATGAAATAGTTGATATTAATGGTTTCTCTAAGGCATCGTAAATGGTTGAATGATTTAAATGTGAAATGAATGATAATTATACAAATTGATTTCCTAAGGGGAATGAATAAGAAGATGATAAAAAGGTTTTACGAGTAAAGGTTTTGTTGATCATGATGAAGAGACTAAAAATGACATATAAATATAATGAGGTATTAAGTAATAATATGATGAATCCTAGTTAATGGTTTAAGGATAAATTTGAATGACTGAAATACTTATCTATTGGAATTCAATAATTATTTTAATCATGATATATATAGATAAGTATTTTTATATATAAGTTTTGAGTTATGTTTTTCAAAGAATATGTTGAATGGTACTAACTATCATGAAAGGATATTTAATTGTAACTTTATACTCTATATAAAATAAATAATTGAGGAAAATTTAATCTTGGATAAGTTCGTGAGGTTGATGTAATTAGTTAATTTTTTTGAAAATATTGAGTTTTATATAAAACAATTAGTGGTTAAAAATGATATTTAATGAATAAATTTATTTTTTAAGATTATCATCAAATTATTTAAATTGTTATAGCATCACAGAAAATTATGAATATATTAATCCCATAAGTCTTTCTATTGTTTTATAAAAAGTTCAACCCACACTTTGGGTGACAACCCATCACATCTGAAAAGGAATCGAGGCTTGAACCCAAAAATGAAGGGTGATAAGGGTACAACACCTACCACTGGCATATGTGATGTACTAGTCATTATAACATTGTTTTTACATAGATGGTTTGAAGGATAAATATTAAATTGATTATAGGAAAATATTATAGGATCAATTCATTTGATTTTGTGTTGAATAATAATATTTTAGAATACATTTTATTAGGTTGATGTGTACATAATATTTTGGTTTAACATAAATTATTATTTGGGAAGAATGATGCTATGTTTTTGAGTTTTAAGTAGAAAGGTTATGATATAAGAATTGAGGTTAAAACCTTCTTTCATATTGAGGATATTGAGTTTATTTAGGTTATAAGTCATTTATTCAAGGTGTGATCTATGTTAAACCTTCGATTTCATTATTAACGTTTCATGATTAATAGATTAAAATTAATTTAGGATATTATCTTTCTTTTTACTATCCATTTTTATTTTAATAAATATAGGAGTATTATATTTTACTCTTTATAAGGTCCTATGATCCATTTAAAGTTAATTTTAGTTCTATTGAAATATATAATTCATCTTGGATATTCATTTATTGTAGAAAGAAATTATAGGGAAAATGATCGAATAAATATTAAAAGATGAAATTGTTCAAATGAAATAGAAAGATATAAAGTCATTATATTTTCCTATATTCTCTATCTATATGGAAAAGGAGTTACCCAAATCTAGGAAAAGAATATTAAAAACATTATAGTAATACATTCATTTATTTTGAAAATAAGGTTTTTTAAATCATCACATATTTATATTTTTTAGATCCTTAGCTTTTAATTGATCATTCACTTTCTTATGATCAATGATCTCTATCACTCTCTATAATTATTTACTCATTTATTCCATGTCCATATATTCACTTTCCACTAATTTTCTCATACATGGGGATCTAACAATGTGTCATTCTAGATGACATTCAAACATACCTTTCTCTCTTATCAAGAAGAAGTTTTATGAACCCTTTTGACAATGTGGGTTTTGAAAAAATGTATTTTCAAATGTCAAACTATTGATTACTGAGATCAATTTTAAATTGTGTGGATAAAATTTATTTGGGTGGCATAGAATGTAACTCCTTGATATTTCAGAAAGAGGAAAATCCTATTAGATAATGTATATGAAAAACAACACCATGCTTATAAGAGAATGTAATACCCAAAAACATTATGATATGTATTTTTTAAATAAATTGAATCTCTTTAATACCTTACGATGAAGGAAACACTTGGTTTAAATGAAACATGATACCCTAGTAAAATCATATTATTTAAAAATATCCATTATAACACAATCATTACAATATTGGGTATGAATAAGACTAAATAAATTATGATATTTATGTTTGACACATGTATAAAATAAATTCAATGGGTAAAAATTGATTAGAAATAAAATAAGATTCATTTGAAACATAATGAAATGTTTTTTGAAAAACTGAGTTTCTCTAAAAGACGGATTAATCTCACTTTGTGAAAATAATTAAAAATTCTTTTATAAAAAATACAAGAAATTTTATTTTATTAAATAAACATAAATTTCTAAATATACATATAAAAATTATCTCATGGTGAATTTTTGATAATTTTTTGAGAAGATTTATTTTTTTATAAATAGTGAAAAAAAACTAATTTTAATTGAAAAATTCCTTTTTGTTTAAATTACTTACAAATTTAAATTCTTTTTAAATTCATAAAATGGGTTTTTGAATCCTTGAATGTGTTTACGATGGACTACCGCATCGCAAACTGATGTAATTAATTTTCCATCACCTCTTCTCAAGAAGGTATATAATGATGTTTTTAATGTTTATATATGATATTTATGATATAATTATACTTATTTAATTACAACATCACATACAAATTCTTACTTCCCATTACAAATGGAATATGATAATGTCGCTCATGTGTACGACATACTACTACCTAACGATGCGATATGATTCATTTTTCACTAGAAATTTATATGGAAGGTCAAAAGGGATAAATTTAATCAATATATGTCATATATAAAAAATAATATTTCTTTTGTAAAATTAATTTAAAATATATTTGATTACTCTTTCACCCATTAAAGAAATGATAAAGTCACTCATGTGTACATACAACCAATTGTATCCATGATGTGATGCGAATCGTACTCCATGTTCAAAATTAAATAATGACTCTAAATATGAATTTATTAGAACATTTATATTCATAAAAATAATATCATTATGGATATTATGGAACTATAACCTCTTATCAATATCCAAAACATTCTTATTGAATCATGATAGAGAAAACATGACAAGTAACACTCGAAACAATAGTGATAATGAATGATTATTAACGAATGGGTAATAAAATGTCATAAAATGATCATATTGGATATTATTAATAATAATATCATTACTTTATTAGTTAATAACTTGTTTAAAACCACTATACACGAGTTTAAAGAGTGATTAACGAAATGGAAGCGTGAGGTAAGGGGTTTTCATAACTCATTTTCCATTGGTTGGATTATATGTCAACATCATTGATTATATTATGCTATGAGTATGTGTGAAATAGATTATTATTTATTTAAATTTTATTTCCACTTCTATTTTAATGGGTATAAATATTTTACATATAATAACCTAATTGATTAACTCTCACCTCAATGATTCGATCTTTGTAACTATTTTTTTCTAAAATTTCATTCTTTGAGACACATGTTTTTACACACCTAATTTCTTTTGAATGGTGTATATACTGACCCATTACATAACATGTTAGTAATCCTCCCTATATCATTATATTTAATTTTATAATCCATCTACTTCACTCATGAAATTTTTTTATTCAATATTTATCAAAGTGGTAAGGCTTTTGCTTTCAATAACATTTTAATCGGGATTACTTATGCTTGAATTATACTGAAGGAAATTAATTAATCATTTTCTAATAAACCACTATATTTTTTTTCCAAATATGTTTATTCATGAATGTATTAGTAATGGTAACATTTTCATTTATTTCGTACATAAAATTATTTATAAATTATTTTTAAGAAAATCTAACTCTATTTCTCTCTTTGTTCAAAAATATTTTTTCTTCTAAATCCATGTTTTATAGAACAATTTTAATTTTTTTTACTATGATTTTTTAAAGCCATTTTAACCATTAATTTTATTTTTAATTTTCTTAAAAGTAACATTTCTTCCTTTTATTGAAAATGGTATTATTTTATTTTTCTTATAATAATGATAATGGAATATTTTTTTTAACATTTTTCGAATGAACTAATCTCTTCCACCGTCATAACCACAAATTGTTTTAATGAATAATTTATAAATTTCAGAGGTTATTTTCAAAAACAAATTACACAATGTTTTATATTTTAAATATGTGTTTTCAAAATGGAAATGATATTTTCCGCAACAAATATTCAAAATTGATATTTCACTGATGTTACTCTAGATAAAATGTTTATTTTCCTCAAGAATGTTTTCATATTTAAAATAGTATTTTTATCAATGAGAAAACCATTTATTTTTTGTATTACGTCCAAATTATTTATTTATATGTTTTTTTAAAATATAATTATATTTTTCTACCTTCATATTATCAGTTAATACATGCTTTATGATCATTTATCAAATGTATTCTTTATAAAATTTCCTTTGTATAGGATATGAATCCAGATTATGTAGCCCATTTTCATTCCATGGGTAATTTTTTTTATTCCTTATGATTTATTTTCTTTTTTTGTCACACATATATCATGAAAATGTTATAATGTGTGCACCCATATAGCACTCTAATTCATTGGGTAATGAATTAGTCTCATGATAATTCATGTATGGGATTAGAGAGTAAACCTAACTTATTATGGAAATTTTTTTCCATGTGATATTGTATAGGAAGTTATCCTTGACTCATGTTTATATCAGGTCATATTTTTATTCCACATTACCTATGATTCCATGATCTTATAATACAATGATCTTTATTTTATGCTTCCATGTGTTTACGTATATGATTTATTTTTTATGATATCATGTTATATCATTAACTCGCATGTTATGTTTCCTTATCAAATTTATTCACATGGATTTTATTCTCACCCATTTCATCCATGTGTTCCCTAGTTTATCATTTTATTTTTAAGAGATTGAAAGGATTTAGTAGAACACAATGGAAAAGAGAAAAAAAAGGATGAAAACTTTCAAATCTATATTTCTTCAAAGATTGGTCTAGTCGAGGGTATGAAGCCCTTGGTCATTTATGTTTTCACATAAAACCCCTTATTCAACCACCACACCTTGTTATTATCTTAATTTATAATAAATGCATCTATTTTCATAATGAAAGATTATTTTTTAAGAATTATATTCAAGAATGATGATTTACCATCCATTTGATACATCTTAAAGACACTTTATATTATCATATCCAAAATCAAATTTATACATCCCAACTATCCCATGGGTGAAAAAGTTTCATTTATATTTATACCTTAGAATTTATAATACTCATTGAAAACAAATTGTGATTTGATTTGTGTAACCTTATCTTCTTCATTCAGTTTATTTCAAAATAGCTGTTTGGTTTTGATGACATTCTTCTCTTTTATCCTTAAAATAACATCCTAAGTATGATTTTTTTTATTTAGAAAATCACTTCATGCATATACCTGACCCATTTCTTATACATAATAGCCAAATTAATAAATTAAGGCTAAACATGGGATAAAAATGTGTTTTTTATATCTTTCAGCCTAAATGTCTGAACTAGTGTTGTTTGGTAACCAACTTTATAGTTATCACAAATTTTAGTTCTGTTTATTTTCTTTTGTATTGAGGATGAACCTAATGTATTTACTTAATTATTAGTTTCTTATTCTAATTATTCTATGTCCCCATGATCTACCACTATGACACCCCTATTAGGATGAATTTCTACCTCAAATACCTCATTTTTATATTATGAAAACTACTCACAAGTTTACAGAAACTAGTTATTTTTTAAAATAGTTACATTTGGAATTTCCATAACTTTTAAAACCATTAGGTTATAATATATGCAATGCATAATTTTATATGTATATCCAAGGAAAATAACTTCATACCCATGAGCCTAAATCTTCTTATCTTATTGGTATTAGGAATGAAACATTTTTTATCAAACACTTAGATGTAGTTGAGTGTTGGATTCTTCTAGTACCATAGCTTATTGGGGGCCTTATCATCATTCATACATAATGAATATTTATTTAATATGTATTAGGATTTTAAAAACCTTCTTTTCAGTAAGTCTTTGGAAAAATATTTTCAATGATCAATTTTTAATCCATATTATTAATAATTAAGATATCAACAAGTTTATTTTATTAAGGAGTCCTCTCCACTAATCCAATTTTTTCTAAATAATATCCTACTTGGAAAATTGTGAATTATGTACCATTATAAGCATGAATTGGTTGAGTTTTTTAGCTAGGAATATTTTATTCTTATCTATGGAAGTGAGTAATGCATTTTAAAAACGTTGTTATGTGAGTAATGAGCATCAATGAATCAATTCAATGATAATCATTAATAAAAAACACAACATGTATTCAATACATGGATTTGGGTGTCAAATGTCCACACACATGAACATGGAAAAACTAAATCACCCTTTTATATTAATTATTATTTGTATTTTATATCATTGAAATATTATTTCTCTTCAAAACAATGTCACATATATGAGTTTTATCATATAATAGTGTAAGAATGTCTTGAGCTACTTCAATTTTCAATAATTCCACAAAGGAATTTAAATTAAATGATAAATCTATATAAACCACTATTTATTTTCATTAATCTTTGTAATCATACATATATCATATTCTCGATTGATGAAATAAATATTTTATTTGGTGAAAACTCCCTAAAAGGCTATAGTGTTTTATTTTTATTTAATGATACAGGTATTATTTTTTAACATATCTACATTCCTCAAGCCTCACAATAGACATGAACTTAATAAGCTATGACTAAGGCCATGAACCAATAGAACATCAGTGTGCCTCAAGTCCCTTCCTCCAATCTTGGATTTCTTAGAGCCAAACATCATTATAACCTCTTAATTACCAAATTAGTAGACACAATATTTATCATATATTATTCATATTAAAATATATTTATTTCCTCTCCTATGGGATGTACGCCCACTCAGAAAAATACATGTTTCAATTATATCATTTTTCCTAAAAGAAATTATAGTTAAAAAAGACACCTTAGGTTTTTTCTTGATCAACATCTGATGAATCCGTTCTATTGGTGTAAAATTAGAATGTTCCAAATCCTAATCCTATAGTCTTCCTCATCTTGTAAGGATACATATCTATTTTTTGTTTTCAACCTACTTGATGATGCTCCAAAAAATTTTGACATTTTCCTCCTCTCACTTTTTGTACACCTCTTTGTACTCTTAATGAAAAATTCATAAATTGTTTTCTAAAACCTTCAAAATAGAACTAACAACCATTAAAACATATCAATTATATGAAATTTAACTCATGTTTTTTCCTCATGAGTTCTATAATGCCTCTTCATTATGGAACAAAAATATTTTTATTCACTATATTTCCACAATAATGAAACTAAACAATTGGTGTATTTTTTCATGTATTTTTTTCTCCAACTATTTACTTTTTTATATGAATATCTTTAAATGATCATATTTTAAGGATTGGGTGCTTATGGTTTATCAATAAATGGAAAAACCATTTATTCATGATAAAGTCCCTCAACTTATTTTCTTTTTTAATTTAACCACTATAATTTTGGTAAATTATCATTTTTTAGTATAATCCATTGATAATCCTTGGTGGCTAGTGCACTCATACTCGGAGATGATATACCAAGAGTATTAAGTGTATTTGTATCATCACACATCTTTAAAAACATCATGACTTCACATTTGAGTTAACCTATTATTCTGAACTGATCATTCACTAAGCTAGCTAGACGCCTCATTAATTTAGCCTTGTTCTTTAATTTGGACCCTAAGAATCATTTCCTTCTTCGAGTCTCCATAATTTCTATATTTTATTTTTCTAATATCTTCTTAAAATTCTAACACCCCCTCTTATTTTTGTTTCATATCAATTTTTGAGTCACATAGTACTATATTTTCATTCATTATTTTTATCAAAAAAATTCCAATTTTATCAAGGTAAACCTCTTGTTTTACACTGAGATAAAATATTACCTCAATTACAATAGCATGGACATCACCTTCCCCTACTTTTGGTCAGTCCAAAATAACCCACGTACTTCTTCCTTGAGGTTTATGTAGTTATTATACTCCTCCACTTCTACCTCATAGGATATCTCAACTTATCAAGATAAAATGTTCATCATCATAAATAATTTGAATAGTAGTATTCTATTTCATATCTCACCATTGAAAAGATTAGTCATGGTTCTTCTTTTTCATTATCTTTATCCTAAAATTTCTTAATAAACACTGAAGCAATATGATTTTTTTTTCAAAAACAGGGAAAGAAAGTGGAATGTTTCATTTAAATGTCCCATTTAGAAATTTTAATTTTAGAGGAATGAAAATACATTATGCATAAAAAAAATTTATCCTTGATATTATCACTCAATTAGATATTTATTCTAGCCTTAAATTCTAACTCCATAGATTTTTCTTTTAGAAAATAAATATTATATTTTTTCACATTTCATATGTAATGTGTGTACTATTAAGGTTGTTCAAATAAACTCCTTAAGATCATTACCATAAAAAAATGAGTCCTATTTATTAAAAATATGAGTTAATATTCTTGGAATTTTATTTTCAAATTTTCTACCGTAAATGACATCTCCAAGTACCCACAATTATTCCACAAGAATGTCCACCTAAATAAATAATAAACCAACTATCGCATTTGGGATTATTTATAAACCTTCAAAAATTTTCCACAATACTTGAAACTTTTAGTCTTAGTCTTATTATTATACTTCCTCAATATTGAGAAGATTATGCCACATAACATTAGAAATTTTTATTGACATTAGATTTGTATAGATGAGGTTTCTCACGAACCAACATGGGTCGATCCTGAACTGGTCACCCAAGTCAGCCCACAGCATGGACCAAAGGGTGTTCCCAATCCCTACAGGTTGGAAACTAGTGTCGATCATCAAGATAAAACCGCTGGGAATGATTTCTCCCATAAAAGAAGATAAACAAATTAACGAGAAACAAACTGAATAGTAAAAATAAGTGCTCGTAGAGGAAATAAATAAACTGATACATGTAACTCCATGTGATTTCATGGGTCACTAACAAACATTAAACCATTCTCCCTCCAAGAGTGATCCAGCACTAGAAAAACCTGAAAGTAAAAAAAGATAAAGTAGGTGTCAACACTGAGATGCTAAGTAGGAATTCCAAAAATAAACCACTCCTGATGCCCCACCTAAAAAGTGAAATACTTTCTTACTAGTTTGAAAATAGGATACATGAAAATAAGGTACTCTACTCTTTTATCAAAATAAGTAACATGCTATTATTTTTAAGAAAACTCCATTTCCTTTCACTTTCCAAAACAATTCAAAAAACACAAGCATCATTTCAATAAATTCTTTTAAAACCCAACTTGTGCTAGAACAATTATTTTAATCTAAAAATCCATGTCAAGCTGTCATGATATCAAATAACCAAAAGTGACATAAAATAAAATAGGAACACACAAATATATCATCATAGGAGTTTCCTAGATATCTCTAGAGAAATCCCTAGATGTACTTGGTTTGGAACCACCTACCGACGTATGTTGAAACTCTTAAGCCTATAACCAACTGGCCACCCTCAACAGACCAATCTAGTGCTATAGCCAGGCCAGCCTAACAAAAAATCAAGGTGGTAACAACCCATATAATCATGGCTGATCAACAACCATCACTAGACACTCTAAAAGACGCCTAGTAAGACCATGATAAAAGTATATTATGTAAGTAGGAGGCCCTTGAACGTGTAACTCACCTAACCTGCCATCACCGCACTTGCTTACTCTATACACAGACACTGCCTATATGATAACCCATATGGGGAAATACACAAAAGGTGTTCCCATTGTAAAACAGTTCATCTATTAGTGCCAACCGGGATGTCACATAACATAACCATATAAATCATTTATTAAACATTTCAAGTGGTCAATCAGTCTTTTATATTTACAAAACCACGTTCATTTATCAATATTACCAGGAGCTAACCGGGCCTTATATCAAGTCCATCTCAAATAAACATTTCAATCCTTTATCACCCATCTTAAAAAATCAATATAGACAATCACTTACAAGACCGCAATGCAAAATGATCCCTTAATCCAAATACAGGTTTATTTCAAAAACTCTGATGAAAACACACAACACACTTAATGATGCCAATAATCCTTCCATGTCATTTAAATACCAATAATCTTTTAAAAAATATCAAATGGGTCATGTTTTAAAGGGTGCATTCAAAACCACATTTGAATCCACATAAAGTACAAACACACCATTAAGAAATAAAGGAAACATTTTGAAAGGTGAATGGAAAAGAAAGGAGGAACCATTTGGGAACATGGGTTCAAGGAAAACATTATGTTTATGTGGCATATTCATTTTATTTCACATTCATGTGTTCTCCTTGTGAACCTATGGATTTTCCCCTATCTGATGAATCACTTTTAATATCCATGAAAACACCCAAAACAATGTTTCAGAGTCACCACTTTCTTTTAAACCAAACCCAATTATTCCACATAATTACACAACCACAAACAAGAATTTAAAAACCAGGAAAATCATTCCAAGATTTTTTACCACAAATCATAATTCCATAAAAGGTCATCTAAGTCACACAACTCAAATATAAGTCTTATATCACAATTATCCATTCCAAAATAACATAACTAAATCCATACAAACCATTAAAATTCCCAAATTTGTTTTAAAAGTCTAATTGGTATTTCATCAAACACATGGAATTCATATATATAAAAGAAATATTTATGAAATTCCTTAAAAACACAATTCAAAACCAATTTTCCATCATAAAAATACCATGAAATATTATTCTCATACACCATAATAATATCATAGAATATTTTAATCATTGAATGAAAACTCAAGCATGAAAGGAATGTTCCAGAAAAGAAATGGACAGAAACACCTAGGCATGTATATATATATATAACACATAAATATAAAAACACACTTTTAAAAATTTAAGCATCCAGGGAGCTCAAATTAATGGTGTGTGCATAGGAAACCTATCTCAACAAAAAAGAGGACCAAGTTGATACACTTTAGTGCTTGAAAAATTAGGTGGCTGCCACTCGTAATTGGCTTGCACTCGCACGCACATACCTATATATATATATAACTGTAATACAATAAAAAATTTCCCCAAACCATGAGAGAAAATGTACATGGAGGACATATATATATATACATACCTTAAGTATATGCATGTGCTCCCTCAAACATTGACCAAAACTCAGTACAACATATCCATTAATCAAAAAAACATAACAGCAAGGTTCAACACACACCAAATAAATTACTAGGGACTCATAAACATCTTAAGTGCATAAAATAGAGTGTGTAGAAAAATAAATGGGTTTATAAACATTCACCAAACTAATAGTGGCAAAGATAATTGACCCAAACTGCCTCACCTTTAGCGGCGGTTGGTGGAACACGGACCAACGGGTCCCGGGAGGCCCTTTGCATGACCTTAAAGCAGATGAACACTGAAAATTGGATCAAATCGAAACCCAAAGGTTTGTACTACTCATGTAGGATAAATAATAGGTTGAAAATCACTGAAACAAGGAAAAAGAATAGGGGAGAAGTCCTTGCCATGGTGGATCAAAGTAGAAACCTATGGAAATCTAAACTAAAACCACACACATGGAGGAGGCTGGGAGGTGCGTTGTGTGCTGCAGAACGAGAGGCTCTAGGAGTGTCGCATAAAGGGAGTTCACGTTATACGAGAAGATAGTCGAAGGAGGGCCACGTGCCAAAGAGGTTAACCAAAGGAGATCTCTCTGGAGATAGAGAGAGGGGGTGGTGGCATGCGCACAGGGGGAGAAAGGGGGCTTGATGCACTTCATGAAGGGAAAGAGGAAGGGTAGGCCAACACACTAGGGTAAAAAAAGAGAAAAGAAAAAAACTAAAAAATAAATTATATCAATAATAATAATAATATTATTATTATTATTAATCATATTAATAGTGTGTATTTCATTTTTGATAATAATAATATTAATAACAATTTAATAATATTATTATTACTAAAATTTTTAATAATAATAATAATAATATCTTCAACAATAATATTATTATAATTATGGATTAAAAATTTATAAAATTTATTCATTTTATATATTGGGTAGTCGCACGGTCACCTGGGCCGACGGTACAATTACCATTCACCATGCGTTGCCCGTGAATCAGCCCAAAACCCACCAAAATTAACAAACTTCAAATATTTTAATCCCGAACTCAGCCCGAACCTTGATAAGAAAATACAAATCCAATAATTAATTAAATAAAATAATTTTAAAGGTCGTGTAGTGACAATTCTCCCCACCAAAAAAATATTTTGTCCCTAGAAAGTCACCAAGCTGAAAGTTAATCAATAATTGAGTCCATGCCAGAAAACAACTAGAAGAAACAAGGAATTCTAGGGTGACTATCTATTTCCTAAGTCACGCCCGACCGATCTAGGTGAAACCACAACCCAAAACAAGGGGAGAACACTAGAGGGTTCTCCCCACCACAAGGATTCTACTAGAACTGAAATTTAAACACAAACATACCACCCCGGGGAGGGGGAAACATAGGAACTACCAACCCGTAACCAATCCACATAAGGCTTAAACAGACTCAAAGGATAATGACCAATTCAAAAATCCATTTTCAAATAGATAGAACTACTTGAATCCCAACAAAATGTGTACATCATAACTGCACAAAGAACTAATGAACTTCTATTGATGGAAATACTTTAAAGATAGAGAAAATATATTAAAAATACTTTAAAGATCTCTATCCCAACATGAAATAAAAATTGTTCCAAGATTTAACACACCATCATCAACTCCTGACTGTATGTGATCTTCACTCCAAGACCTGCGGTTTGAGCTCTGACGGCTGAAGAATCTCCTACCTCACAATCAGGCACGGTCATCCCTTGATCATAATGTCTTATTCAGGCGACGCTTCCTACAAAACTTCTCCATATAAACCAAACAACCATAATCCTGACATGTCCTTGGAGGGATGTGACAAGATGGATTTGAGTTCCCAAACCAGCCACACTGGTGGCACACACGAGGGTGATCTGATAAACCAAAAACCATAACCATTGAAGGGGGCTCCCTGGATGTTGGTTCCTCTAGCATATACTTCTCTCCAAATGGGGGACCTTCATGAGCAGCAAGAGACTCCAAATTTCCCACCACCTATGCTCTAGAGACCAACTCGGATAGGAAATATTCATCTACCAGCTTCTTGAAATGATTGTCCGTAGGAGAGAGTACCCACTTCTAGATCTCTGGAAGAAGACCCCCAACAAATAGAGAAGACTTCGTGAAATCATGCGATACTACCTCTAGGAAAAAGGAAACCAATTCCTTAAATTGGTCAACAGGGTCCATCATCGACTATTAGACTTATTAAATAATAATGGCCAATATATATATATTTTTTATTTTCTAATGACACTTTTAAACTGGTAAGTGGGAACCAAATACACAGTCAACCAGTACAAACCCAACAAACCCCATTACCACCCACAACAAGAATCCCACCCACAAAATCCAAAATTTAAAACACCGCACATGATTTTAACATTACAAAATTCAAAATTCAAAAGGCAATCTCAGACTACGAGCCAGCTCGTAGACCCGCAAGCACCATCAGTCACGTCCCTGCCTACCGTCATCATCATCAACGTCGGAATCGAACTCATCCTTGCCGTCACCGGAGAAATTGCAACACACAGACTAGAATCGCCAGTCGATGCTCACCTTTGCCACTTCCAACCTCGTCACAACACAAGCTCCACCCAAAATCTTCACAGCTTCACCATACAACACCAACTTTGAACCCAAAAAACAGAAAAACTAGAACAACCATCCATCTTTCATCAAAAAACACACATGTAACATCAAGGTATCTACTACCATCGTGAGATCATCCCACTGTAAACCATCACGAGCACTTCCAAAAAGAAAATCACAGGAGGTCAGAATCAAATCGAGCCGGACACCAAATCTGAAATCAAACATTCCAACAACCGAATCATAAAATCGAAAATGATGAAGGAGCACTGCCAACCAACGCTCAACACAATTCTGAGAAACCTGGAGCATATTCAACCAAAGAAGACCACCACCAAAACACTAGAGGTGAAAATTGCAGCAGTAGGGAAAACCAAAATTGAAAACGAATCAAAGAGGACAAGTCATAGAACCCTTCACCATTACGGGACGCCGTAGATCAACCAAACAAAACTTGTCGCTGCCAACAGTACTGCAAGAGAAAACCACCACAAAACTTTGAAGCATCCTATCCACTGTAGAACATTACCACATCCCTCAGGCTCTGATAATCCAGGAAGACGCCACGCCTCCAGAGACCACGATCCCACGGACGCTCCGAAGAGTGAGCCAGCGAATAGAGCGACCTCGTCGCAAACCAGACTTACGCTCGAGAATCATGAACTTAAGCGCCACAAAGGTCGTAGCTTGAAATCACAACAGGAGGGAGAACTGTGAACCAAAATGGAGCGCGCTGGGAGAGACCATAGCAGATCCACCGCGGGGAACTAGAAGGCGGTGATGGGGGAAACCCTAGCACCGTAAGCCCCTTACGGGATCATCGAGGCTTGAATACTAATGAGATCCTCATTTTTATATAACATCTCCTCTTCAGGTATGAACCATAGGATTAAGAAAGATTTAAATACATCCCACGTCATCCCTACTTGCATTGACGGTTGGGTGAAAAACTATAACTTTTTAAGAGATGGACCTTTGACGAGACCCAAAATAGCACACACTCTGAACGCTTCAGGATTTCCCAACAACCGGAAGATGCGCTCTACCTCTTCAATCCACTCCACTTCCTCTAATGGACCTTGGTCACTATGAAGAACATACAAAATTTTATAAAATCCAAAAACAGGGCATGTCTCATCAAAAACATTGGGGGCCATTCTGGGTGACATTTTCTCAACAACATAAAAAACATGAACTAAATCCTATATCAAACCGAAGCACAAATGAAAGGAACAAATTGATCCAAAACAAATATATTGGGATTCAAACATACACAAGAATAACCAGGATTTGATTTTTCAAAAGAAATCATTTTCATTTAAATTTCAAAACCACCTTCTTCCTTGGACACATTTTACAAACAAACCAACATTATTTTAAAGAATGAAAATTTTTAAAACCATTCAATTCATTCAAATTCACTTTAGAAAAACATGGTCAAGCCTTTAATTTTAAATACACACCCAAGTAATCCCATGAATCATTGCACATTTTTTTATCCACTTCCATCCATACGTTCTAACACATACTTTCTACACACACCCTCACATGTGAAAATGTTCATAAGGAGTACCCAAGGTTTCACTCAAACAACTTCTTTAACAATTACAAACAAAAACCCAAATTTTAGACTAAGCACTTTTAATTATAAAAACCCATTTTTTGAATTTAAATCCACTTATAAGAAAATATTTTCATTTAATAACCATTTTCATTTTAAAAAAAACACTTACATCCCACAAAACCAAGACAAATCACCACTTACACCAAGCTTCCAAAGAGAGGGAATTGTGTATATGCCTGTCTTTATGACAAGTTCTTGAGGCATGCCCCAGGTAAGTAGTAGCACTAATATAAAATTGAATCAGTAACTTGGGTATCACATGGGTCACTACTCCATGCGAAATCACAACATAACACCAGCTCACCTGTATTGTCATCCCTTAATCCAAAATAGAAGTATAAGAATCAATCTTCATACTACCCCTGGTAACTCAAGGATCAATGTCAAAAGGGGTTCATGACACCCTTCCCATACCTACATCCAAAGTCCCAATATTCCTAATCTCCAACTACCAGACACCCCAAATAACAAGAACCTTCTATGATACTATTTTTTCATGAACCAACCCAGGTGGACCCGGAATCAGTCTGCTGAGTCAGTCTATGACATAGCCCGAAGGGCATTCTTGATTCCCACGGGATAGCAACTAGTGTCGGGCATCAAGATAAAACTGTTGGGAATGATTTGTCCAATGAAAAAAGATAAAAAAAATAAACATAAATAAAAATTAATAGTAAAATAAATGCTTGTAGAGCGAATAAAGAAACTAATACATGTACCACCATGTGACCTCATGGGTCACCACCAAACACTGAACCACACTCACTCCAAAGCGATACAACACCATAGAAACTTGAAACTAAAAAGATAAAGTATGTCTGAGCATCGATATGCTCAATAGGAATGCCAAAAATAAACCACTCCCAATTCCCCACCTCTAAAGTGAAGTCCTTTCTTGATAATTTGAAAAGAGGATACAAAAAAATAAGGTTTTCCACTATTTTATCAAACTATGAAACAAGTTTCTTTTTATGAAAAATAATTTTCCTTTCACTTTCCATAAAAATTTCCCAAACACATGAATCATTTCAATAAATTATTTTAAAAACCAACCAGAGCTATAACAAGTATTTAAATATAAAAATCAAATTGAAGGTTTCATGAGATGAAATAACAAAAATTTTCTCAAAAGAAAACAGAAACATTCAAATATATCAACATGGGAGTTTCCTAAACATACCTAGAGTGATCCATATATGTACTCTATTCTGAATCATCTATCAGCGTATAGTGAAACTCCTAAGTCTATAAGCAATTTGCCTCCCTCAACTGACCAATACGGTGTCACAACCCACTTGTCCTAACACAAAATCTAGGGGGTACCAACCTGTCTAATTGGGGCTGATTAGAAACCATCACTCAAGTCTCTAAAATATTCCTAGGATGCCCAAGGTAAAATTATGTTGTGTAATTAATAGGATATCACATGCGTGACTCACCTTACCTGCCATCGCCGAACTTGCCTAACCAACACATGGACACTACCTATATGATAACCCATAGGGGTAAATTTCTAATAGGTGTGTCCATCATACAATAGGTCATTTATAAGTGCTAAATTGGCCATCACATAACACAAGATTATAAAATATTTATTAAACATTTCAAGTTTCCAATTGGGTTTTATATTTTCAAAACTACATTAATTTATCAATATTACAAGGTGCCAACCAGGCCTTATATCATGTACATCTCATATACAATTTTAAACCATTTCTTAAACATTTTTCAAAATTAATACAAACAACCACTTCTAAGATGACAATGCCAAATGAGCCTTTAACCAATATCTAACTTTATTTCAAAAAAACAATATGAAAACACACAATACACATAAAGTTGTCAATCATCCTTCCAAGTCAATTAGAAACCACTCATCATTTACAAAATTCCCAATGGTCCATGTTTTAAAGGTCACATTGAAAACCACCTTTGAATCCACATAAAGTACCAACACCCAATTTAGAAACAAAGGAATCATTTTGAAAGGGGAAGGTAAAATAAAGGAGGAACCATTTGAGAATTGGGGTTCAAGGAAAACATAATTTGTAAGTGTCATATTCATTTGAATTTCCATCCATGTTTTCACCTCTTGAACCCATGGATGTTCCCTCACCCAATGACACACATTAAATATCAATGTAAACACCCAAAAACGTTTTTCAAAATCACCACTTTCTTTTAAACACTACTACAGATAGTGCTTTTAAAAGCACTGGAAAATGATTTTAACAACACTAGAAAAGTGATGTAAATATTAGTGAAGAGAAAGAGGTGGTACCCTTTAATGGTGCAAAAAAAGCACTAATAAAGGGTGTCCTTTATCCACACTAAAAAATGCTGATAAAGGCCCCCTTTTTTAGCACTATTCTAGTGCTGATAAAGGACACCTTTTATACGCACTATTTTTAGAACTAATAAAGGACCACTTTATCATCTCTTCAATTAGCACTGAGAAAGGTGGCCTTTATCAGTTCTCGAAATTGCACAAATAAAGTGGTCCTTTATCAGTGCTCTAAATAGAGATGATAAAGGGGACCTTTATCAGCACTCGAAATAGAACTGATAAAGTAATAGATACCTGTAATGTGTTATTTATATTAAAACAAACCCACCAACACCTACATAGCAAACCCACACACCACCTTTATAGCACACACAAGAACTAATCAATGCACAAAAGGGTTTTGAAAACAATGATGTATAAAATTGAAATAATGTTTTATATAATTACAATTATAATTATCCAACAAAAATTTAAAACATTAATTTTTAATCCTTTGACATCTGTGATCCCCTCTAAAAAATGTCCGCCCATGGTATTCGTTGCTGAAAAAATCATCCCAAATCAATAAAAAGGTTCCACCTATATAAGAAAACTAATATTATTTTATTAATACTATAAATAAATAAATTAAACATTTATATTGAAGAATACGTTAATAAAATGTCAATTTTAAATAAAAAAGACACATTTGGAGTTATACAGGTCACATCGTGCATCGTATTGAGGTGACGTTGATTCTTACACATCAAAAATGATGTATGGATCATTGCACTAAAATATCAAAATAATCTGAATGGGTTTTCTCGGTTTGGAGTATGTCCCTTGTTTTTTTACTAAAACTAATATCAAATTTAAATGACATATTTAGATTTATACCAGTAACATTTTTATTCAAATTTAGGTGTTTCATTCCTACATGTCAAAAAAGAATCATGTATCGTTGTTCTAATGTATCAAAACAATCCTAATGGATTTTCTTGATTTTCAGTGTGACCTTTGTAGTTTTCTACTAAAATATCATTTCAAACCAGAAACATCCATTTTGAGGCATAATAGTCATATCATGCATCTATTTGAGGTGATACTTTTTTTTACAAGCCACAAAGGACTTATGAATCACTCTTTTAAATTATGAAGACAATCATAGGTCATTTTCTTGGTCTTTAGTGAGAGAAGTGTTTTGAGCTAAAATGTCATTTTTTTAACTAATAACAGACACTTTCAGCCATACTATTAACACCATGCATCTGATTGATGTGAGTTTGATTCATACACAGCATAAATTACTCATGTATCATTTTCTTAAAGTATCAAAATAATCAAAATGTTTTTTCTTTATTTTTAGTATGTCACATTTTTTTACTTAAATTAATGTTAATTTTAAATAAAAAACATTTAGATTTATACAAATCACATCGTTCGTAGGATTGAGGTGTGGTTGATTTCTACATGTATAAAATGACCCGGATAAAATTGTTTTAATGTATCTAAACAATCCAAATGTGTTTGCTCAGTTTTAGTATATTTGTTGTGTTTTTACTAAAATATCATTTCAAACCAGAAACGCACTTTTTAATTCATTTCAGTCACATAATATATCAATTTGATGTGAGACTACATCATATACATCATAATGGACTTAAGAATCACTATCCTAAATTATGAAGACAATAAAAAATCATTTTCTTGGTTTTTTGTGAGTGACACATTTTGAGTTAAAATGTAAATTTTTAACTATTAATAAATTGTTTTAGTCATACTAGTCACACCATGCATCAGATTGGGGTTTGGTTGATTTCTAAATATCACAAATGGCACTTGTATTGCTTTCATAATGTATCAAAACAATATAAAAATTTTTCTTAGTTTTCAGTATGTCAGTAGTTTTTTTTACTTATATTAATGTCCATTTTAAATAAAAAGAAACATTTAGATTTATATCTGCCACATCGTGCTTTGTATTGAGGTGGTTTTGATTCATACACATCAAAAATGACTCATGTATAATTTTCCAAAATTATCAAAAACAATACGAATGCATTTTCTCAATTTTTAATATGCCAATTGTGTTTGTTTTACTTAAATTAATGTCAATTTTAAATAAATAGAGACACTTTGAGTCATACCAGTCTCATCGTGCGTTAGAATTGAGGTTCGGTTGATTCTTACATATCAAAAATAACTTATAGATCATTTTACTAAAGTATCAAAACTATATGAATACATTGTTTCAGTTTTTAGTATGTCAGTTGTTTTTTTTTTTAAAATCATTTCAAACTAAAAACGCACAATGTTTAGTCATATCGGTCATACTGTGCGTCAATTTGACATGATAATGCTTCATACATGTCAAAACGTAATTATGAATCATTTTCCTAAATAATTTGGATAATTGGAATGTGTTTTCTTGGTTTTTTGTTAGTGATGCGTTTTGACCAAAAATTTCTATTTTAAACTGATAACAGACACTTTAAGTCATATCAGCCACCACATTTTTTAGATTGATGTGTAGCTGATTCCTACACATAAAAAATTACTAATGGATCATTTTCCTAAAGCATTAAAACAATCTGAATTTGTTTTTCCAATTTTCAGTATGTCACTTGTTCTTTTGGTTAAATTTATTGTTAATTTACTTTAAAAATACAAACATAAATTCATAACAATCGCACCTTGTGTTGGATTTCGGTGCGGTTGATTCTTACACATAAAAAATGTCTTGTGGATCATTTTCCTAAAGTATCAAAACAATCATAACACATTTGCTCAGTTTTTAGTATGGAACGTTTTCCTTTTACAAAAAATACTAACAATTTTAAATAAAAATATACACTTCAAGTCATACAGGTCACATCTTCTTTCTATTTGTGTACATTCACCCATCAGGTATGTTACCCATTCATTTATAAACAAATATATCTCATCTTGTGAATAGGAGTATTTTCTATAATCATGGTAGTAATGAAAAAAAATACTCAAAGGATTAATAAATATTTTAAATGAAATAGTAATTATCTTCAAAAATACCTATCTAGGGATGCTGGTTTGTTCATGTAATGCAATCTATTTCATAAATTTTCAAACATAATAACCACATTCCTTAGCTTTTTTTGTTTTATTTCGGACACTGCATAAACATTGAGAAAAATGAGTATTTTTTTATATGTGTTTGGATAGTGAAATATTATTATATATACCCAGATTTATATCCAGTCATAGTACTTGTGATATGTCTTTCCCTTTTCCCTTGACCACATTCTATGATGTAGATGATATTCATGCACTATACTACCATAACAGATTCCTCACTAAAATATAATATAAATTATATAACTAGTTGTTTAGTTTAAAATGTGGATTTTTTATATTAAAAATTGAAAAACGACATCATGTGTGGTTCGTTTGTTGGATATACATGCATTGAATCCAAGAAATAAACCAATAGAGTATCCAATTTGACCACAATGAGCATCCAATGCATCCAAAAAACAAATAAAAGAATAAGTAATGAAAGAAATTATAATATATTTGATATGATTAAATTATAATTTTTTATCCCTAAATCATTGGTATTAAGAAGTTTCTATCATTCATATTTTTCTGTTAAACGATTTGAGGATCCCAACCACTATTTCACCCTCTTTCTCTGATTCTAATTTTTTTCTTCTATAGAGATGATGTGAGGACAAACGAATTCAAAAAATAAATAATGCGGAAATCCCTTCATTTTTTATTATATATGCCTAAAAAAATATGAAATGTATTTAGTCATAATTATCATATTATATCATCTTTTGTCTAATCAAATCATGAAAACAAACCTCATGTATACATTTATAACTGAGCCACTTAGATAATAATACTCTAGGATTTTACTTACATTTTCAACACTAATGAAATCCAGATCTTCCCATTTGTACATATTTTCCAAAAAAATGGTCTGAGTACAATCATTTTTCAACTTGGTATTCACATGAGCCAAAAATGATAATAAATGCGGATATAGAACAGGTAGGTTTATAGTTATTTTAGTATATCATTTCAATCGATTGGTTTATCATTGAGATGGTTTTGAGTCATTATTTCTTTTCACCACCTTCCATGTGTCTGTTTATAATAACATTTATCAGTTCAGACCTTTTTTTCAATAAATTTTAATGGTTTATCTTAAAAAATAAATTAGAAATGAATACCTCCTTGTCGAAATGTTTTTTTACAAGCTGTGAAGGCCATGTGATGATTGTTCGAAGAGATTATTCAAACTTATTATTATCTTCATCAACAATTGCGACAGGTAGCTCAGAACTCAGTTCATGGGATACGTTAATTAACACTTTGACATGACCTTTTGGAAGTGGTCTATTGTGTAGCATGTCATTTTGGATATTGAACACCGTAACCCTCATTACAAGGTGATGGGTGGGCATTGATAGATATATGTCACAGTAATTTTCACCATGTACATAATCCGTACATGAACATTATTAGTGTCTCTCTGATTCCCAATTTCGAGAAACGGTTATTATAACATTGATTACCTCAACTAAGAAATATTTTTGAGGGTAATGGCTTGACTGAAGCTAGTGGGGGTGGGACCTTCACACACCAGTTGTTCTTGAGTTGTTTCTTCCCTCACCCCCATCTAATTTTCAATGAACTCTCTCTGCAATTGCATATGTTCTTCAAGAATATATATTATTTCTATCATCATTTTTATTTTTTCACATTGATCCCCCTCTTGATTTTTTTCTCAAAAAAATGTTTTGGGGGTCTCCCCAAAACCAGCACCTGTGACACGACCATACTTTTATGCCTTCTTTAAGGACACAAAAAGTATGTCTACATTAGGTTTGGATGTTGTTGATTCCTATAAATATTTCATATAAATAATATAGGAAAATAATTAATCATTGTTATGAAATATCGATTTAAATAAAAACAAATATTTATTATATCATACATACAAATGTTTCCCACACTTTTGGTGGGTTTTCACCTATTATTATCCCATCTTTATTTACATGTGCCTCCTTCCATATCACATATCTTGGGATGGAAGTGACATTGGATTTGGATTCATCAATATGTATATAAGTAGAGAAACATAGTTATGGTGTTATTATATCTGACCTCATGTTTGATGCCTTTCACTTTTTCCTTAAGTATTTTTGTTAAATTCTTCAAACTACAATGCTCTTTTGTTTTTTGTGCCACTAGTGTTTCATTGCCTACCATTTCTTTAGTTTCAACATCATCAATATCTTCCTCTGGAGCACTAGCAGCGGAATGTGTAGATGGTGGTTGTACCTCTTCATTGGGATTTACAATGGACAATGAATCTCTATTAGGCTATAAAAATGTGATGTTCAGTTCTGTCATGTTTCTTAGGATTTAAAATATTGAGAATTCTATAGTGGAGTCTGAGTCCACTGTTCTGGTTGGCTTCCATTGAGGAAATTCTAGCATCTCATACGTTCTTGCATAATACATCAAGAAGTGTATGATAATCATTGATTAGTGCATCATGGTTTTCCACACTTGGATGGAGGAGAGTTTCATGATATACATCATTACAAGAAGTGGGAGTTCAAGAGAAATTGTCATTCTTCATTAAGGTACTAGTTCATTTCAATATGATTATTACCGCATCATAAGTGGTGATTCTCTAGGCCTCCACCACATCCAACCCCTAACATCCAAGGTTTTTGAATAAAAAAATAATATTGAATGAGTGAATTAATATATGTAAACAAAAATTATAATTAGTTCCACCATTTTTATAATGGGAAATGTTTAGAAATTTATTGAATTAGTTTCATTGAAAAGTGGGGATCTAAAGAGAAATATTTTATACGATATAATAAAATTTATTCTCTCACTGAAAATAATTTAATATTATTTATAATGGAATTTTAATAATTGAATGATGGTTGTTCCTTTTTGAATGAGTTAAGATTTTATGCTTTGGTAGAAGAAATCTTCGAACATTGGGGGGATTCAATAGTTATAATTCATGCATTAAAAGTTTTATATTTCATTCATTGATCATATTATTCAAGAATTTTATTTGTTGCTTAATTTTTAATATTTTTTTGTATTTCATGCAAAGGGACACTTTGCAGGAATTTGGAGAAAATGGATGAAAATATAAATGAGGAGACTATGTAAGTCAAAATTTTGTAAAGGGAAATTCATTCATTTACTAAAAAAATGTTCCAACCCTCATAATAGAATAATATGAGATAAAAACATCATGGGGTATCTAGATGCTCAACTGCAGCACCAATGAAGTTTCTAAGCGAAGAAGAGTGCATTGATGTCATAATAAAGGTTATAAATACTCAGTGGGAGAGATCAACAATAGACTAGGCTATTGCAGGCCAATACATGGAAAGACGACTAATACGGGAGGGAACTAGTGTTTTTCATTTGTCTTGTGCATGGAATATCTTTTTTAATAATGTAAAAACGACAAATAAACCATGTTGGGATCAAGGATATATGTAGAATTTAATTTTTAAAGTAAACTCATGTGTTGACCTTTTATGATGTAAGTCAAATCATTGTTCACATTGGGCTTCTAGGATTGTTTTCACCTCTATCGTAGCGCACTTGACAATCCCAAGGACTTCCATGGATATCCATGTATCTTAAGCTAACTCATTTACAGAAATGAATCCAACTTCACTATAAATTATAATATTTTCCCATGGAATCTACATCATAACCCAACACATGGAATCTGTTAACCAAAGCATAATTTATAACATTTTTTTCCTAAACTAGAATTGGTTTTATTGACCTATCACCCTATCTAGAATGACACAAAACCTCTAGAAACAAGGACAACCAACACACAATTCATTTAGTTTGCAACCAAGGACCCACAACGACAATGATTTTAAATGGGGTTTTTAGGCCGTACAATTCAGAACATCACCATCAATATTAAACTATAATAGCATGCGAGATGGATGAGAAAGAGGATAAAACTCACTGCGGAGTTGTGGTTTAGCACATAATCGAGGTGCATTTGCAGCGGAGGAGAGGCGTGCGGCGGAGGAGTCCTCTGATAAATGAGAGGCGCGCGACAGAGTAGTCACCAGTAAAGGAGAGTCGTGCAATGAATGGGAGGCGCACTACAGAGGGAATCACAGTAGTGGAGGAGAGGCGTGCGATGAAGGTAATCGCAGCAGAGGAGAAGAGGTGCACAACAGAAGAGAGGCACGCAGGGAAGGCAGGTCAATGGTGGAGGAGTCGATGGGAGAGGAGAAGGAGTAGGAAACAGTAGTGGCGATCATGTTCCTCGAGAGCTTGAGGGGTGCGAGGAAGGAGAAGAAAGTTAGGGTTTCTTTGTAAAACCCAGTGAACCTTTTATCAGCGCTAGCTAAAAATCGTTGATAAAGGTATGTTTTAACAATGCTAAAATAGAAAGCTCTATTAGAACATGTCTTTATCAGTGCTAAAAATATATCGCTAAAAAAGAAACATTTTATCTGTGTTTTTTAGCACCGATAAATATATAATGTTAATAGTTTATTTATATTATTGTATATAATTATAAAATTATATCCAAGATAAATAAATATTTATATTTATTAAATTATAATTTAAATAATTATAAAATTATACGAAACATAGTTATTATATTTATTATCTTAGAAATATATATAATAAATATATTAATTATATATATTTATAATATTATAGATGTATATAACTATATTTCTTTTAATTTTATAATTATTTATATTAATATATATTTATTTATAATTATTTATTTAAATATTTAAAAAATTCTAACCAATTAATATTTCTAATGTTTCAAATATTTATAATTTTAATAATATTTATATTTAATATATTTATTTTAATTTTATAATTCTTTAAATATATATTTATTTATTTATAACTATAAATATAAATGTTTGTATTTATTTGTTAATATATCTATATATTTAATTAATTATATATAACATTATATATGAAAAATAATAAATATATTTTTAATGAATTAATAATTATTTAAATAAATAAATATTTATTTTTATTTATAACTAATAAATATATTTTTTTTTTTTTGAAATTAAAAAGTATAATAAATAAATTATTTATAGTTGTAATTATAATGATATTTATATAAATGTAAAATGAAAACAAATATATTTATAATTTTATAAATATATATAATTAATATATTTATTATAAATTTTTAATTATTTAAATATATCTACATTTATTTAGAATTATATTTAAAACTATTTGTGTTTATTTATAGATATTTGTATATAAATATATATGATTAATATATTTATTATAATTATTTAATCATTTAAATATATCTATATTTATTTAGGAATTATAATTATAAATATTTTTATTTATTTATAAATATGTTTATATATTTATAAATATATTTATTTATTTATATATTTATAACTTTATAAGTAGTATAATAAATATATATTTTATAATTTTATAATTATATATATATATATGTATTTATATATTCATTATTAGTTATAATTTTAACTATAAATAAATATATTAATAAATTTTTGGTATATATTTATAAATATATTTATATTTATTTATTTATTTATAAAATTATAATATATGTATTTATTGACATTTTATAATTATTTAAATATATATATTTATATATATATATAATTACAAATAAATATATTTCGAAATTATTAATTTATACTTAAAATTTAATAATTATATATATAATAAATATATTTATTCCTTAAATATATTTAATGTAATTTTATAAGTATTGAGAACATAATATAGTATATATGTATCATGAATTAATCATATAAACCTATTAGAATATACATAATAAAAATGAGCCATCAATGGACAACATGAATAATAAGAAGAGTGTAATGTATAAATAAACATTCACAATGATTCATAACATATATGCACACATGATCAATAAATTAAATGACCAAATTCATTAGAAACACACATATATATAATTATAATCTTATACTTTTTAAAGCATTGTATATATATTTTTGAATTACTAAAAAATATATAACAATTATAAACAGACATTTTTTAATTAATATATACAAATAAACATTATTTTTGAATATAAATTCAATAATTGTATATAAATTATTATAAAAAACTTTTATCAATGCTAAGACAAGCGTTGATAAATCTGTCATTTTTTCAACGCTAAAAGAAAGCTGTGATAAATGGTACACCTTTGTCAATGATTTTTTAGCACTGGTAAAGGGTAGATTTATCATTACTTTTAACTTGTGCTGATAAAGCCCCCCACCCCTTTATCAGCGCTTTCGGCTTAGCACTGATAAAACGATATGCTTCCCTTGCCCTATTTTGTGGTAGGGAAATAAAACCCTACCATTCCAAATAATTACCCAAGCACAAACAAGAATTTAAAAATCAAGAAAATCATTCCAAAATAATTTCCACAAATCATAACTCTATAAAGAGGAATCTAAGTTACAATACTGACACATAAGGCTCATATCACAATTATCCATTCCACAATAAAATAACCCATGTCAAAAAAACCCTTAAAATAATAGAATTCATTTTAAAAGGCCAATTGGCAATTAATTAAACACTTAACATGCATATATATAAGGATATTTAAGAAATTCATTAAAAACCCAATTCACACCATTTTTCAATCATAAAAATTCCATGAAAATTTATAATCACACACCCTAATAATATTATATCATATTTAAAGCACTATAGGAAATATCAACCATAAAGGAATGTGACAGAAATTAAATAGACGGAAACTTCTAGGCATGTATATATATGTATATATAAATAACACATTAAAATAAAAATGCACTTTAAAATGATGAACAATAAGGGATCTCAATAGGAAACCTACCCCAACAATAGAGTAGGCCAAGCCGAGACACTTCAGCGCTTGAAAAATTAGGCGGTGACCACTCATAACCGGCTCGTACTCACATGCACTTATATTTATATATATATATATATATATATATCCATAATCCAATGCATGTATTCCCTGCACCATGAAAAAATACATATCTAGAGAACATATATATATTACATATATATGTACTTTTAGTTTATGAATCTGTGCCCTCAAAATTTGAACAGAACTCAGTACAACATATCTTAGAAACACAAAAATCGTACTAGTAAGGTTCAACGCACCTCAAATAAATTACTAGGGACTCGTAGACATCTTAAGGTGCTAAAATAGAGGATGAGAAACAATCATAGGGTTTAGAAACATACCTCAAATCGACGACGACATAGTGATTTGACCTGAACTACCTCTCCTTCTATGGTGGATGCCGGAACACAGACCAACGGGTCTCGAGAGGCCCTTTGCATGACCCAAAAGTCGAAGAACAGCGATAATCAGATCAAATAGAAACCCTAAGGTTTGGCCTATTCATGTAGGGCGACAGATAAGAAAAAAATCACCCAAGAGAGGGAAGAGAAGTTAGGAGAAGGCCTTACCATAGATGATCGATGTAGAAACTAGTGGAATCTAAACAAAAATAACGTGCAAGGAGGAGGTCGGGAAGTGTACTGCGCACTGAAAACTGAGAGGATCTAGGGGTGTCACCTGGAGGGAGTGTGCACCCTAGGGGAGGTCAGTCAGAGTAGGTCCATGTGCCAGAGAGGTCGGCCAGAGGAGAACTCACTAGAGATATAGGTAGGGGCAGTTTTGGACTCATAGGGGTGAAAGGGGGGCTCGTATGCTTTGTAAAGGGGAAGAGAAAGGGGAGGCCAACAAACTAGGGTAAAAAAGAGGGAAAAACTAAATAAGAAATTATATTGATAATAATAATAATAATAATAATAATATCAATAATAATAATACTCATCATCATCATCATATTAATAATATTGATTTCATTTTTTATAATCATAATATTAATAACAATTAAATAATATTATTATTAATAATAATTTTCACAATAATAATATTAATAACAATTTTAATAATAATATTATTATTATCTAAAACAATAATATTTTTATCATTATGGTTGAAATATTTATAAAATTTATTTATTTTAACTGTTGGGAAACCGCACTGTCACTCGGGTCGACCGCAAGGTTACTGCAAATCGGGCGATGCTAGTGCACTAGCCTAAAACACAACAAAACAACCAAAGTTCAAAAATTTTAAACCATCACTCAAACTAAACCTTGATGAGAAAATAATAAGTCAAGAATTAATAAAATAAAATAATTTTAAAGGCCAGGGGTGTGACAAAGTTGTATAAAGTTCCACATAATACATTAATTTCATCAAGGTCTATATTTAACTTATTTTGATCTATGTATGATAAAGATCCACAATCTCTGTTATTCTATGTCCCATGTATGGAATCAATGTAAACATCCAATCCCTTCAATCAATAGTAATAATGAATAATATTTTTCCCTAGAATGAAATGTTTGACTCTATATATTGACATTACTTTATAATAGAGAAACCTCTATAATAAATTCATAGAGGTAACAACTTCATAGAGAATCATTACCTCCAATACCACTAATTTTCCAATAATTAGGTAAATACTATAAGTGGTAAAATTAGAATATATCCACTTTAAATAATCCATTTACAATGACATTGTCCCACTATTAATAGAGACTTTTATCTCATCCTCAAAATCTATATAAAATAATAAAAACTGTAAATATTAAAAATACAATATATTTTAATCGGTTCTACCAAATAGGCTATTCCAAGGAGCATGCAAGCCAATGTGACTATGAACCCAAAACCCAAAATCTCACTTTATTATTAAACGGTTTAGATTTTACATAATAACCCTCCATGTTTACAATCATTGAAAAAAGAATAACGCAGGGATCATATTACAGAATGGAATGCACTGCACCTCCTTTAAATATCTTATTATTCCCTAAATAATAGGTGAAAATTCACACTAGAGATATATTATCACTTTACACCATATCCTAAAACATCCATTTAGGTTCCTCCCAAAACACCTTCTTCCTCCTTCTGGCTCTTTAAACACATAAATAGAATCTATATGATTTAGTTATATATTTCTTAATAACTCATATCTTCTAATCCCTTTCTATTTATTCTAATAAAATAAATATATCGTACTCAGTAAGACTCGCCCAAGAGTCCCACTTTTATTGAAAAATGTAGACTCTAAGAATTTTATTCCTTTAAATTGAGTCGAAAAATAATTTTAATTCAGAAAAATACTTTACTCAAGAATAGGGTAATTGCATCGCAAAATAGTTAAAAACGGACACCCAAGAATGTAAATTCTTCTAAGAAATATTTTAAAATACAAGGAGTTTCTCTGATATTAATTCAATAAAAAAATTACTAATACTGAATTTAAATCAGTAAATAGTATTGAAATAATTTCCCTTTAATCTAAGAATGGTCTTCTCCTTCTTTTTATCAATTTCTTCAATAATAACATTTTATTGGAAAAGAAAATATCCAGAAGATTATTTCAAATAAAATTATTCAAAATTTGCCTAAGTAAATGACTCTATTGATGCGATGAGATAACTCTTTCAGATCAATAAAATTATTATTCCAATGATCGTATTTTTTTTATTACAATGTTTTAGAGTACACTATTGAAGTCCCATATAATTATTATTCCAACGAATGTATTTTACTATTACAAAGTTTCAGTTGGCTTGTTGTGGTAGGAATGGATATCGTGCATTATCTCAATTGGAAGATTTTGCATACACTGAAAATATATATATATTTTTTAAATTTTTTATTATTGTTTTGTTTGTTTTGTTTTTCTTATATATATATATAAACATAACAAAACAGAAATAAAAAATAAATTTAAAATTTTCAGTAAAATTTATCTATTATTTATAATTGAGCAGTACTACCATTACAGCAATTTGGATTCTGATAGAAGATCACACCAAGGTCTCCCTTTTATAAGATGGCTTACCCTAGAAATCGTTCCACCTTTGCGATGTGGGATTCTAGTTCTCCCTTTCCTGCGCAGAACATTATGAATTTCGGATGTGGGATTCTATTTCAAGTACGTGGCATTGAAAGACTATAAAATATAAATATAAGACAAATATTAATTGAACATAATACATGGATTAAATATATAATAAATTGTTGAAAAAATAATAATTTTTTTAAAAATAAGGATGGAAAAAAATTATAAGGTTTCAAAGACCTCTACTTGAAACTTTAAAATGTTTCAAGTACGTAACTTTGAAAGCCTATAAAATATAAACTATAAGACTAACATAAATGAAACACAAAGCATGGATTAAATATATAAAAAATAGTTGAAAAGAAATAATTTTGTTAAAAATGTTGATGAAATATAATTTATATGTTTTCAAAGACACCAACATTAAATTTAAAAATGTTTCAGGTACGTGACTTTGAAAGACTATAAAATATAAAATATAAGACCAACATAAATGAAATTTAAAACACAGATTAAAAATATAACAAACAGTCGAAAATAAATAGAATTTCACAAAAAAAGTATATGAGAAAAAATTTATACACTTTCAAAGGCACCTACATGAAACTTAAAAATGAATCAAGTATGTGCCTTTGAAAGCCTATAAAATATAAACTATAAGACCAATATAAATGAAGCCTAAGACATTGATTAAAAATGTTATAAATTATTGAATTAGTTAATTAATATTATTAATTACTAATTTGTAATTACTAATTATAATGAATAATTATAATGAGTAATTATATTACTACTTAACTAATTATTTATTATATAATAATTTTTAATAATTATTATTTAAAAATTATAATGAAAAAATATAATTTATAATTATATTAATATTTATATAATTAAATATTATATTATTAATAATTATATTATTAATTAACTAATTAATTATTATATAAGAATTTTTAATAATTACTAATTAATAATTATAGTAAATAATTATAAGTTATAATTATTTTATTAATTACCTAATTATAATAATGGCATTAGCTTCATCTTTCTAAAAAAATTAACTAATTAAATATTATATAATTAATAATTATATTACTAATTAGTTAATTAGTTATTATATAAATAATTATTAATAATTAACTAATTACTAATTATATAGTTAATAATTATAATACTAATTAACAAATTAATCATAATATAATTTATAATTTTATTACTAAGTAAATAATTAATTATAAAACAATTAAAAATTATTTTACTAATTAACTAATTAATTATTATATATGTAATTAATAATAATAACTTATTAACTAATGAATTATTATAAAATTAATAATTATATTACTAATTAACTAGGTAATAATTAATAATTAATAATTATAATGAATAATTATAATGAATAATGATAATAAATTATTATAATGAATAATTATACTAAATTATTATAATAAATTATTATAATGAATAATTATAAAGAATAACTGTATTACTAATTAAATAATTAATTATTATATAATTATTTTTTAATTTAAAAATTAATAGTTACAATGAATAATTATAATTTATAACTATATTACTAATTAACTAATTAACTATTATATAATTAATAAATATATTGGCAATTAACTAATTAATTAGTATATAATTATTTTTTAATAATTACAAATTAATAATTATAATGAATAAATATAATTTATAATTATATCACTAATTAACTAATGAAATATTATATACTTAATAATTATATTACTAATTAACTAATTAATTATCATATAATTAATTATTAATAATAAAAAATTAACTAATTTATTATAATATAATTATTTATTAATAATACTAATTACGTAATTAAATAATTTATTATATGTTTAATCAATGTTTTATGTTTCATTTATATTCGTCTTATAGTTTATATTTTACAATCTTTCAAAGTCACGAACGTGAAACAATTTTAATTTTCAAGTATGTGTCTTTGAAATCCTATAAATTATTTTTAATCAACATATTTAATGAAATTCTCTTTATTTTATACAGTTTTTTATATTTTTTATCCATATTTTAAGTTAAATTTATGTTGGTGTTAAATTTTATATTTTATAGACTTTCAAATCACTAACTTGAAACATTTTTATGTTTCAAGACGGTGTCTTTGAAAACGTATAAATTATTTTCCATCAACATTTTTTAAGAAATTATTTTTATTTTAAAATAGGTTTTATATTTTTAATCTATATATTATGTTTCATTTATGTTGGTCTTATAATTTATATTTTATAGGTTTTTAATGTCACGTACTTGAAACATTTTTAATTTTCAAGTAGGTGTCTTTGAAACGTTGTAAATTATTTTCCATCAAAAAACTTTATGAAATTATTTTTGTTTCAATCTATTTATTATAGTTTTAATCCATGTTTTATGTATCATTTATATTGTTCTGAGAGTTTATATTTTATAGTCTTTCAATGTCACATACTTTAAACAGAATCCTGCATCAGAAATATAGAATGTTCTGTGCATGAAAGGGAGAACCATAATTCCACATCAGAAATGTGGAATAATTTCCAGGGTAATCCCTCTTATAAAAAGGAGCCCTGGGTGAGAGCTTCTATTAGAATCCAAACTACTGTAATGGCAGTACTTCTAGATTTTAGGTTGCAGATAAATTCTTATGAAATTTTTAATTTTTTTTATTGATGTTTTGTTTTTTTAAATATATATAAACAAAACAAAACAAAAAAATAAAAATAAAAATAATATTTTTGTAGTTTTTTTTTGTTTTGGTGGAAAGGTGACATCACCGATGCTGCCTCCCACCCGATACCCAAAGGTGGTATCAACGATGCTGCCTTTGAGGCGTATTAGTGAAAAATATTTTTAACCTAGTTGTTCTTTAAAAAATATTTTTAAAAAACTTAGTTAAAAAAACTCGATCAAACACCATATGTTCATCACATATATCCAAGTAATAGAGAAACCTTATATATAGACAATGATTTATTGCATTATTCGGGATTTTCTTCTACCACACCTTCATCAGCCTACGGAACAACCAGGGAACCGGACTCACCTGCATCATGTTAGGATGATTCGTTTCACTGATATCATCAGAGACTATGTAAATCAGTGTGATGGATGGATGAACGTATTTTCTAGAAATGCCACTATTCCCATACAGGATAACATGGTTCCATTCTTTGCCTATATATAATGTGATATTTCAAATCGGAGGGGGTCGCTGCCACTCTAGGATATAGATCTATCACTTTCTTGCAAAGAAGATAATCTCAAACCCCATATGGTTTATGTGAATCTGGTCATGTGTAACTCATTCTTTCATTCACACAAATAATCAATCCATCGATTACCCTATATTTATAAGTTATTTTGGCATCGTATGACCCATCATTCAAAATATAAGGTAGCACATAACCTGTCTTGGAAAATGATATGGAATCACATACGCTAACATACAGAGAGAGGATGCACCACATATACATACTCCATCAGGAGATCACGGTACCAAGAATATATCACGGTCCTACCACCGCCTAAATTATGAACAAATTACCACATACCTGGTAATGTGAAAGGGTGAAATATTCCATGCACATGCATAGGGATATGGGGTTATGTGAAAACCCTGTAATGACATGAAACACTTTCCATATGCACCACTTGACATACCGCCTTAACATTCAATCACCCATGGGGCACACCAATGGACATGTGCTGCATCAAATTCATGATGAGAAATTGCCCTGCATATCATTGTAAGATCCAGTACTTATCATGTTATGTTCCATAGACAAATAGGATGACTGACCAAGACAAGGTGCACGTGCCCTCAAAAGATCCCATATTGATCTTATGGTGCACTTCGAGACAACTAACTGAGCGCCCTAGGCTGTATTGTTTTTCATTAGAAAGTTCCCGAAAAACCAACTGAAATCCATAGAAAATAAAGAAGGATGATATTCAAAGGATGAGACTCCTAATAGACATGAAGTTGATGTTCCAAATCATTATTAGGAAGAATAAAATCCCTTGGTGATAGTTAGGAAATATTGATTGTCCTTAGATCCTTCAAAAAACAAAATGAAGGAGATAAACGGGCAGAGGTGAGAGGGGTTTGTGGTCACTGAAAGACATGCGACGTACTCCCTGAGTGATCTACAAAACAATGCAAGTCCTTTGAGACATGTCCACCTCATCATGAAAAATTCCTTTGGATTGTCTTCCCAGCCACATGGAAGTCCTTGAGAGTGTCTAGAATACTTCACACCGCTCCAAACATAGAAAAATAGACCAATACACCACATTATTTCACACTCTCTATATGACCCATATTGGTGAGGCGAGACACCATCGAAAAATCATGTAAAAATAAAGGACATTACTTGTGCCAAATCACATGATCCCAAACCTTTTTAAAATAAAACAAAGAGCCTAAATGGGAGAAGGTGAGAGGGGTTCACAACTGCTGAAAGACATGGGGCGCACAACCATAATGGTAAGGCACTACGACCCCTAAGTGGAACATTCACCTAAACTCATGAAATCCATTTGTCTTGAAGTACTTGCTATTTGAAGCACCCCAGAAAACTCCTCAGTGCTTAAGAAAAAACAGATAGATTCTTTAATGGAATGCTCACACACCTCTCATGCAACCTATATTGGTCATGTGACACATCTCAAAAGAAACCTCGACAACACACATGCAATCTTGAATGATTCCAAACCATTGTTACATCAAATAAAGGGGATGAAAAGGGAGGGGTTGAGTGGTTTTCATGGTTGCTGAAAGGCATGTGATGTACCCAATGCACTCGTATCGCTGTCCCATGAGACCTAAGGAAAAGTCACCCAAGGTATCATGAGTGTCTTTTCACAAACACTTGAATCTTACAAATATCCTCAGACATGTCGATTGACAGGATGAAAGTTCTTCGACATGTCCACATGATCAAACAAGTATTTAATAATATGAAATAATCCGATAAAGGATGTGTTGACGAAGGAGACTCGTGATCATTGAAAATCATGTGACTTGCTTGAAGAAGTCCAGAAAAGAGACTTGCAAAACCCTGTGGCACCAGACCCCTTCTCCAACTCCAACCCAGACACTCACCAGATACACCACACAAACCAGTGAGTATTGGGGGTGGTGATTCATATAAATTACCCACCCCAACATGAATAAAGGGTTGGATTTTTGATCGAATGGATTCCCAGGCTCTACAGGAATTGGATCTCGACTTCTACAGACTTATAATGGCAACTAATAACACAACCATCCAATTTTCTGTTAGGTAATATACTATGGGACAGCCTGAGTAGTCATGCTCTAAACATAAGTTTCTTTATGTGATCATTCACAGATCACACGAAGGAATTCTTGGTAGACATTCAAATAACATATGACATGTCTTCTAGGTCACGCAAGACTCACGACCAACTAACACTTAACAAAACTAAGGCCTTCACAATACAAGGTCTAGGACCAAGATCAAAGGTGAATGGACTAAGTAAAATAGTTTCTTGATGACCCTCATTTGCTTCACGTATGTCACCAAAAGACACGTGGAAATACCAAGACACGTCACTCAAATCTTGTGACACTCCTTCGACATGCCACATGGGGCCTGGAAAATATTATAGACATGACAGAATAGGTCACCTACCCCCCTGTGGATTCCTCTTTGATCTCTTGAACCTGTGGGTCTGTTACCAAGGACTTACGACATCTTTTAGACACATCACTTGAATCATATAACGATGCATGTTCATGACAGCCGAGTCTCACAAAAGCATCTAGATGTGACAACCAAGCTCCCACGACACCTACTAGTAATGTCAGTTGAGATTCACAATTCCCTCCAAACATGCTGGTCACGTCCCCCGTAGTCTCCCATAGGTTTCATCCAATACACATGACACCTCTTAGACTATAACACACTGGTTCTCGTGATACTCTCCATATGTGTCAAGATAGGTCATGTTATGGATCCCAGGTTGTAATAAATGGGACTTGCAACATCTTCCAGACCGTAAGGCTAGAGAAGCAGGGCATACTATGATTGAACAACATTATCTATCGTTATCTTGTAATCCCTAATCAATAGGTCATTCGCAGTGTGTAAGTCCCGACATAAATGAACTACGAGAAATCTGATTCCTTTCATAATCAGAATACATAGGATGACATCCTGTGGAACAAGAACTATACCAAACACCCAAAGGACTATTCAAATATTCAAGTTCCATAACCATACGCCATGAGGTAGATAATATACTCCCCCTAGTTTCTCACCCCGAGAATGGATCGTGTGGGCTTAGGGGGGTTCAAAAAACACCTGGCTAGCATCATAAATCTACATCATATAGGGAAACCTCAGTGTATAAGCCTCAATATAACGGTCACTATGATCGATCTGATTCTTTTCATAGTCAGGATACATAGGCTACCTATCTATGAGGTTCTAGCTCCATGTTGATCATCTAGGACGATATCAATATCTGATTCCCTTAATCAGAGCAATAAGATTGATTATTTTATATCCCTTTTTTCCCACACCGAGCATGGATCAAGTGAGCTTATAGAGTTGTATTAATCATTTCATATGCACTATAAATCTATATAATGACACATGAAACACTGATATATACATCCTAGAATAATGATCCATGAAAACTCCGATTGTCGCTATATTCTGGATATGTAGGACGTCCCTCCAAGATCCGAGCTTGAAGGCGTCCTAGAGAACCCATATAAGTCCTTCCGTGTGATGTTAAACTACATAGGTTAAATGAACTATGTGGGTTTTGATTCATGCAATAACCATTATACATAGGATTCCTTATAATGGATCAATCTCTTCCAAGAAATATTAATCGCCTCCTCATATGGGAGCATGCTAGGAAGCACTTGGTTATATGGATTCAGTATTTAAGAAACCGCCTTTTACCAGAGAGTTATTAAGAACCTCATATACATATAGATGGATTCACTAAAGAGAAAACTAACCCATAATCATTTGTTAGGGTAACTATTCCTGCATCGGCATTACGAAAAGATTATTGAGTATATCTTAAATCTAGATGAGAGTCCCAGAGTATGAAACAATTCCCCCAAAAAGGGTGAGATGATCCCGAAATACAATCCTCTTGACCAATTCGAGTCCCTAAGTGTCCTTGGGCCTAAAAACCGAGACAACCGTTAACCATTGGAAGGCATGTCTATACCCAACTATGGATGGGAGGACCATCGATATTTTCAAGGAAAATTTATAATGGTAACATGATGAGTAAAAACCATTCCATGCCATATCTCTCAGGGAAACAATTCCATAATTAAATTATGTAAAGTAAATATTTCATTACATATATTTTAAATATATTTCTATTTTAATAGAATATATAATTATGAAAAATCAGAAACTAATAAATCCCATGTCTATGATCATTTTTTATACTATATAATAAACTAATTATTCCATAATAAGACATAAAAATCCCATAATAATTACCTATAAATTATATGTTTTAGAAGTATCATGTTTAATACATTTCTCCATAACCCTGGGAAATGGAAATATAACAATGGGTGACATCAAACTCTCTATAAGGATATATATAAGAGGTAAAAATACTAGAACATAAGTGAACAGAAGATGATAATGAATAATATTACTTAAATATATTACAAATAATAATTACATAATAGAATAAAACAAAAATAATTATATATCAATAGAAAATAATGTAAATAAAAAAATCACATGTATAATAATAATCATTTCCTTAGTGATGAAATGTATAGTGATGGAAGGCTAATTTTTAAGATTTCATCCTTTCTAGGTATGTCTCTCTCTGAGTTTTCCATTAACTTTTCTTTCGAGTAAGTTTTGCTAAATATTTATACTAAACATGTAAAAATCAGAGAGGATCTAAATGGAGAGCCTTTTTTGGAAAAAAATGAATTAATGTTCATGGATTTATGCTTGTTTTAATTAATGGAGTCTTGTTATAAATAGGTTATGTGTTTCATGGGTTCCTATAAAGTTGAGAAGCTTTAAAAGGGGTTCAAGTTATTTGAAGTTAAAATGGAATGAGAAAGAATCTATAGAACATTTACATGTCATGTAATCTTCACATGTTATAACAAAATAAATCTAATGGGATGGTTTATATCGAATATCCCATTAAAAATAAGTCCACAGCATGTAAATATATTACACTTCATGTAATTACATGACCTTTTATTTTAAAGTATGTTATTTGGTTAAATTATTTTCAAAATCTACTATAGATCTTCTCCTATCGACCTAGGGAAATCCTCCAATAGATTCCAGAGTTCCAACCACCCATACAGATATCCCATTTACATGATCAATCCTTACTAAGTCATTTCAGTTAGGTTTCTTCCCTCTCTTCTTGGTTATCTAATAATTGGAATAAATTAATTGAATATTTGCATTGTTGGTTTTGATATTGATGGATTTTGATCTAGGAACCTCGTTGAAATCATCCACACCATATTGCTCATGGGAATTTACCATTGGAATCATTTTTGGTTTATCAGTTAAAGTTAGGTGTCAAGATCTTAACTATATGGTTGGATAATTTCCATGTTTGTGTAATATTGTGACTAAACTAACATAACATGCACATAAATCAATTAAATAATAAAAGGGATTATTCTTTAAGGTACATTATTTTCAATGGGCTTCTAAACATTCTTATAGATACTCATGGGGTAAGAGAACCATGAATATAATTTAATTGGCTAATGGTTTTAAAGCATGCTTATCATGATATGGTACCTTAAGTTATTTGTTGACATAAAATACCTAAATTGTAGATTTTTTTTATTGATATAACTTTTAAATAGTCATTATAGAAATTCAAGTTGTATAGAAATGGAAAATTGAAATTTTCATAATTAACCATTGATAATTTTAACGTGATATTGTGTTATCCATGTTATTTGAAAGGACTTCTCTTCTATTCTATAATTCTTACCTCTCAGGATCATCCCTAATGAATGCACACTTATATGATATAATGATGATATTGAGCAGGATCGGTCTAGTCCCATTATGTAATGCTTACAGAGGGATTTGACTCGGGTGATGTAATGCCTATAGGGCTTTGACCCAGATGATGTAATGCATATAGATATTTAACCCAGATTGTTGTGACTATACCATGGTTATATTGTTGTGGTTGGAATGGGTGTAAGACAGAATTATAGATATTTTGGCATGTAGATATAGTGGGTTATTTTACCTTGGTTATATGGTTTTGGTTGGCATGGTCATAAGACATGCTCAGAGATTTTTTAGCATAGATATGAAGCAGGTTGTTGTTGTATTTATTTAATTGTTTACATAATCGATACAAACATTTATCGATTTATAGAAAAATATAACTATAATAGTATTTAGTTTATACATGCCGGTTTGGAACTAATGGGTTATAATCATACCCTATTCGGGCTATAATTTGGAACCCATAAAAATTACATGGATGCAGGTTTGAACATGGTAAGAAGTAATTATTGTTTATTGTTTATTGTTTGCTTTTTGGATGAGATGGAGGTGGGATATCGGACCAAAATGGGGTTCGGGACTAGGGAATTTTGTGTCCTTATTTGATTTTTCTAGTGTTTTACTTGTATTATTTCTAGAATTAAATCTAGTTACATTTCAGTATGTCATTACATTATTCCTTTATCATTTATTTGATTATTTAATTAGCTCGTATGTTTTTCTTCCTCTATGTCTATAATTTGATTTCTTCCATGTATATGGTTTATTTACACTGTTATGACACTTCATACCAAGGGGTATAGCCTCTCTACTATACATTCCACACCATTGATCCTAGTCGGTAGCCATTAGTGCATGGGGATGTATGTATAAGGTATTTTAACTAACCCTTTTGACCATGTGAGAGTGTTCCAGATCGAGGGATATTACAATAGTGTTAACAATGGATCATGTTTTATTTTATTTAGTTTTTCTATTTGTGAAATGTAGAAAAGAGACAAGGATGTGCAGGGATGTGGTAATGATCTTGTGAATGGGAGTTGGTAACCAATGTATGTCGAAAATCCAAGTGCCCAGGGATGGGATTATTGTTTATGTTGCATCCTTGTTATAGTTGATGTTACATAACCTTGGGTGATTAACATGTCTTATGAGGTTATCGTTTTATGATGTTATTGTTTCCTACTATATTTACTCATGTCCTGGTATGGTACTAGATCTGAATAGATGCATCATTATAGGAACATAAAGATATATTGACATGGAATATTCTTAATAGGGGCATACATATTTTTTCATGTGACGTATACTTTCCCGTTGAACTATGATATAAGATAACTATTTCACTGGATAAATGAATCGAGATTTAGCATCATGATAAAACACTTGTATACCATTTTTAGGGATGTTATGTGTTAGTGGTTATCTATTTTTAGTCAACTATTAAGGTTGTACTTATTTCTATCCATTTCTCATATGTGTGAATTTTTATTTCAGATAAAACGAATCATTGTCATTTTTGACATGAGCATCATGATAGTTGAAATAAACACACTCGTGACGTAGCTGAACTGAAGTTCCTTTAGTTTCTAAGGATCAGATGGATGTTCAGGTTGAAGACTACTTCTTGAGGGTCATGAAATCCATTTAAAGGGAGACTATTCATACCATTCCTTCAATATCTGATATGAAAATATAGTTTTAGATGCAGAATATTCCAATTTTTAATAGAGAAGGAGTACCCCATAAATCTGAATTCTAAATCAAGTCAGTCCAGATTATCTTTAAGCATATCTAGAAACCTGCTGATAGGGGGGTGAAGATTGCGGAATATATGCATCATGGTACTTCCATGAATTGGTGGGATATTCTGTAGGAAGCTGGGAAGTAGGATTCACTATCTTGGAAATACTTTGAGATGAATTTCCAGAGCCATTTCTATCCTGATATGTTGATGAATGAAGATTCTCAAGAGTTAATGCATCTGACATAAGAGGGAATATCAATGATAGAGAATGTCATATATTTCACGGACCTATAATTCTGTGTTCCATATTTAGAATATAATAACATATCTAGGGAGAAAGGTTTTTACGAAGGTATTCTCAATGAGATCAGGTTATAGGTAAATGTTTTTCGCTTGAGTATCTTTGAGGATGTGATGAACTAGGCACTCATCACTTAAGATAATCTTAGAGAGGACCTAAGCAATGACCACACTATTGTAGTAGGGAGATCTGGGAGATCTTATTCAAGTGGAAATAATCTTCACTATGATAGTTTCTACCAAGGAAGTAGTGGGTAGAGAAGTTAGGGCTGTGGATAGCCATCTTAAGACAATGTTCTGTTATAATTCCATATCTGTGGAAATTGTTTCCACAAGAACCCTCTGTGTCCTTACCCCAACGTCAGGAGTCATATCTGTGGAAGGCTGAGTAATCTATAGAGGTTATTTATGAATTTTCCAAAGAATACCAGTGGTAGGGGATCATTATAGACACCTGAGTTGGGAAAGAAATCAGCTACCACTTAGAAGGTTGGTAGTTGGAGTTGCACTGAACGTTTTTGTCAAGGAATGATACATGGTATATTAGTTCATGAAAAGTAGTATATAGAAGGGGAAATAGTTCAGGGTAGTGCGGATAGATCGCAATTTAGTAGGATAATTCAGATACATGTTATGCATTATAATTCGACTAACATGGATGCATGCCCATCTACTGTCAGAGGTACAATTCTTATATCATCTACCTTGGCTTGTGTTTTGTTTGATACTAGGGAATCACATTAATTTATGTATAAAATTTTTAAAAATGGATTGGACTTGAATGTAGAAATATTTTCAGGTGCCTTGACTATCGACGCACTATTGTGATTACGGTTAGAGAACATCAAATGTAACACGGAATGTTCTCTAGAGATTGGTGGTTTCTATTTCATTTGGGAAGCATTTGTGTTGGAAATTAAAGAATTTTTCTTGATTATTGGAATGGATTAGTTAGTTCTATACTAGGATCATATCTAATATTATAGGAGAAGAGTTACCTTTCTATCTTAGGAAGGATCCGGTTAGTTTAACTAAGGTGAGTGGGATCTTCAGGTTTTTCATGCGGGATTAATTCAGTACAGATTGGATTGTCAAATGAATTTGATAATTGGTATATCTCTAAATAATGGTGGATTGAAATAGGATCCTTTTACTATAGTGTTAGACCATTTTCAAGATGTATTTCTTAATGAGTTATATGAATTTATTTCCGAATAAGATATTGAGTTCATGATTGAGTTGCTACTGGGAGCAGAGCCAGTTTCTATCCTGCCATACAGAATGACACCAGTACAGCTTCAGGAGTTGAATGTTCAGTTAGATGATCTAGAATATAAAGTATTCATAGGGCCTAGTATATCTCCTTGGTTTATCCATTTCTCTTCTCTAATATGGCAGATAGATCTTTGCACTTATGTGTGGATTATTTGTGGTCGAACCTGATGAATGTCAAGAACTGGTATCCTCTTCTAAAAATTGATGGTCTTTTCGATCAGTTGAGAGTTTCTAAGAACTTCTCAAATAATGATTTGAGATAAGGGTGTCATCAGTTATGGTTGAATCCATATGACATACTTCATACTGATTTTAGAAGATGATATGGCCTTAATGAGTTTATAGTGATGTAGTTCGAGTTGACTAACACACCAGTGGTATTCATGGCCCTAATGAATATGATCATTCCTCCTTTTTAGACTAGTTTTGGGTTGTTTTTTTTTTTGATGATATATTAGTATAATCCCGGTCATTATAATATCATTCCAAATAACTTGATATATTTTTGAGTACATTGATAGATTATTAGATTTACACCAAGCTAACCAAATTTGGTTTCTATATTAATAAAGTACTCATCTTGGGACAAGTTATATCAAAGGCAGGAGTGGTAGTGGACCTAGAAAAAGTCACAACAATACTATTAGGAGAAAATTCTTAGAATATCTTCGATATTTGTATTTTTTTGAGTTTAGTAGGTTGTTATGAGTGCTTTTTCTGGGATTTATCCAAGTTGGCAACACCAATGTCCTGGCTGAACAAGAAGCGGGTAAAGTTTTTTTTTGGTCTGAATATTTTAAGAGATCTTCTCAAGAAATGAAAGGAAGGATGAACTCAACACCTATCCTCACATTAACTGTTCCATGTAATGCATATACTATGTATTATGACACATCCATAGTTGGACTTAGAGAATTTCTAATTCAATAGGATTGAGTGGTTGCATATGGCTCCAGGCAGCTGAGACCACATGGGATGAAGTACCCTACCCATGATTTGGAGTGAGAAGTAGTGATAAATTCCAAAACATTTCGGATACACTATCTCCTGGGTGAGAGGTTTTAAGTATACATAGACCATAAGAGACTTAGGTACATATTTTCTCAGTGAGACCTGATCATTTGGTAGATGAGCTGGGTCAAGGAACTACATTATTTCAACTTTGAATTTTATTATAAACCATTAAAGGGTGACATATCTTTTTATTAATTGAGTCAAAAGTCATAGACATAGGTAGTAAATGAGTCTTGTGATGAGTGGAGGATAATGGCCCTCTTTGAAGACATGCATCTGAATGTTCTGGAGTCTCAGGTATGAGTTTTTATAACGTCAACATTTTTTATACTCGTACCTTAGGAATGCATTATGATAGAGTTGTTTTTTGATCCAGGGGGATCAATTATGAGAGAAAAACTATTTTATACTCGTGGATGAGTATGAGTTCTTATGGGCTTATGTGAGTAGTCGAGGAGGGTATTTCATGATTTTACATGGGTGGTTAATCGTGGTTTAACAAATATATATTGTTATATCCATATAAATCATTAGTGGTTAGGAATGAAGAAAGAGTTGGAAAGATTCATGGTTTGATGCCTCACATGTCTATAGGTGAAAGTTGTGCATGATAGGCTATATGGGATTTTTCAACCTTTTCCCATTATTGAATGGAAATGGAACAATTTCATAATGGATTTGTTTTATAATATTACCCAGTACGACCCATAAGAATGATTCTATATGGGTGATTATGGATCAACACAGTAAGGTTTCCCACTTCTTGCCTATTAGTGAAACCTTTACAATTTTTGATCTGGGTAGCATTTACATGTGTGAGGTTGTTTGATTACATGGTGTTCTGAGGAGTTTTATTCCAGGGGATCAATTATGAGAGAAAATTTTTTTATACTTGTGGCTGAGTATGAGTTCTTAAGGGCTTATGTGAGTAGCTGAGGAGGGTGTTTCATGATTTTACATGGGTGGTTAATCATGGTTTATCAAATATATATTATGATATCCATATAAATTATTCGTGGTTGGAAATAAAGAAAGAGTTGGAAAGATTCATGGTTTGATGCCTCAAATGTCTATAAGTGAATGATGAGCATGATAGGCTAGATGGGATTTTCCACCTTCTCCCATTATTGAGTGGAAATGGGACAATTTAACAATGGATTTTTTTAGAAGATTACCCAGGACAACCCATAAGAATGATTCTATATGGGTGATTATGGATCAACTCAGTAGGGTAGCACACTTCTTACCTATTAGTGAAACCTTCACAATTTATGATATGGGTAGCATTTACATGAATGATGTGGTTTGATTACATGGTGTTTTGGGGATTTTTATTTCAGAAAGAGATCCTCTTTTCACATCACGTTTTAGGATGTCTCTTCAGAGAGAATAGGGATCAAAAATTCTTTTGATCAAATCATATCATCCACAAACTGATTGTCAAAATGAGCACACTATTCTTGTTCTGGAAGATATTTTATGAGTATATGTTTTGGATTTTGATTTTTACTAGGAGTAACATATGGTATTCATGGAGTTTTCATGTAATAATTACTTCTATGAATCTATTCAAATGGATCCTTTTGAGGATTTAAATGGAAGTACATGTAGTTCACCTCATTTTTGGTTGGTGGGAGGTGAGTCGGCACTATTTGGGCCTAGTCTCATGTAGGATACATCTGAGCTAGTTCAATTGATCAGAAAATAGTTGGTGATCACATAAAGTAGGCAAAAATTGTATGCTGACCATGGGAGAAAACCTCTACAATTTGAGGTTTCTCATCATGTCTTCTTTTGGGTGTCACATAGGTTATGGAAACATCATTTCAAGAAACAATGAAAACGAGTGCCCATGTTTTTCCATCCATTTGAGATAGTGTCAAGGTTTGGTCTGGTGGCATACCATTTAGCCCTTCCATAGTTCTACAGTTTCATGCACAATGTGTTCCATGTGTTGCAACTAAAAATATATCATTCATTCCATTCCCACGTGATGAACCTAGAATAAGTTGATATTTATATTGATGCATCCTTTTTTGAGAATCTAATATGAGTTTTGTTTCATACTGAGAAATATGTTCAAGTTAGGGCTATAACATTGGACCGAGTGTAGTGGAAATATGGGAGAGTTTAGGAGGATATCTAGGAGGGGGATTCTGATATACAAAAATAGTTGCTAGACATGTTCTATGAGACCTTATTGTGACTCTTGGAGTAACTGGAGGATGAGTTGTTATACAGCAGAGAAGTTTTAACATACCATCTTTTTTCAAGTATGTCTCTCTTTGAGTTTTTTGTTAAATTTTCTTTCAGGTAAGTTTTTCCTCATCTACAAATATGGGAAAGCTGGAGAGGATCCATGTAGAGAGATTTGTTGGATAAAATGACTTAATTTTCATGGATTTATTCTTATTTAAATTATTGGAGTTTAATTATAAATGTGTTTAGTTGTTCATGGGTTCTTGGTAAGTTGGGAAGCATTAAAAGGGTTTCAGGTTGTTTAAAGGGAAAATGTGATGAGAACCTATGTAAAAAACTTTCATGCCATGTAAATGGATTACACATCATCTAATGTTTTTGTTTTTTAATAAAATATATTTGTGGTGCTCCATTTTCTAGTGTATCCCATTAAAAAAATTACATGACGTGTAACTAAATTATACACCATGAAATTATTTGACTTGAAATTTTAAATTATGATGTGTGGTTTAAATCTATTATAATTTACTGTATCTCTTATCCTTAAGACCAAGGGAAACCCTTTATGTTATTTTGGAGAGCCAACCTCTCTTCCAGACATCCCTTTTACATTATGAATACCTGGTAAGTATTTTCAGATAGGTTTCTTCCTTCCTTTCCTTGGATTTCCAACCATTATGGTGAAATTCTTTGAATAGGTTCATTTTTGTTTTGGATCCTCAATAATTTTGATCAAGGAAACTAATTTTGATCATCCTCACCTTATTCCTCATGGGTGTTTTCCATTGGAAGTGTTGCTAGATTGTATGTTGAAGGCAGGGTCTCTAAATCTTAATCCTATGGTATGATAATTTACATTTTTATGCAATACTATGATTTCTCCCACATAACGTGCACCTTAATCAATTAAATAATTTTTGGGATTATTTGTTGATGTAATTTTTTTAAATTTTCTTCTAACCTGGCTTATGGATGCCTATGGGGTGATAGAACCATGAATATATTTGAATTAGAATATGGTTTTAAGGTGTTTTTATCATGACATGATACCTTAGGTGATTGATTGATATATAATATCTAAATTGTGTCTTATTTCTTATTGATATAACTATTAATCACTTTTGATATAAATCAAAGTTGTATGTGAAAGAAAAAATGGTAATTTTCATAATTAACTATTATTAATTGTGATGTGATATTTTTGGTATCCATGCTGCTTGATATGACTTTTGTTCCATGCTGTAATGCTTATATATTGGGCTCGACACTATAATATGCACACTAATATGTTTTGGTGCCGATATTGAGTGGTCTTGGCCTAGTACCTTACTGTAATTCTTATAGAGTGTGGTCTATTCCGAGTCCCATGATGTAATGATTATATGGATTTAACTAGGATGCTATAATGATTATAGGTCTTAGACCTAGATTATTGTAATACATGCTCATAGATATTCTGACATGGTTTCAAAGTAGGTTATTTTACCATGGTTAAATGTGTATGGTTATCATATTTTTAATACATTCTATGATATATTCTATCATGGAGCTAAAGTGGGTTTTTCTAGTATATATATTTTATTTTTGAATTAATTAGTACACACATTATTCAATTTATTGCATACAATTATTATCATACTGGTTGGTTTTGACATGGTGGTGTCGACCAATTGAGTTATACCCATATCCTATTCAGGCCACCATTAGGTACCCAAGGATATTATGTGGATAGAGGTTTGGAAAAGTCAAGGTGAACTTACTATTGATTGTTTAATTAATAGATGAGTTGGAGTTTTGTTGTGGGATTGAAATGGGGTTTGGGACCAGGGACTGTTTAGTTTTTATTTGAGTCTTCTAGTCTATTACTTATATTTTTTCAATCATGAAATTTAGTTACATTCTAGTATTTCATTACATTAAATCATTATTATTTACCTGATTAATAATTTGTCTCCTATTGTTGTCTTATAATATTTATACACTTTTATTTAACTTTTTTATATGTTTTTCTTCTACAAGTATGAATCTTATTACCATGGGGTATAGTCTCCCCACTATACATTCCACAACCTTGTAGCAAGTTGGCAGCCATTGGAATATTGGGAGGTGTGCTCGAGGTCTCACAACCAACCCTTTTTCACCACATGGGAGTGTGTTGGATCATGGGACATTTCATAATTCTACACCCTAATAAAAAGCATCATAATCATACACATCCTGATTTTACCATCAAGGCCTTGGGTCTATAAATTTTTTTTTTTCAGAGCATGCATATTATAAATTTTCCAATATAGTTTCTTTCATGAGATCTATTTATGCATCGATGGGATATTATAGGCCCCAAAAGTTAGTTATTTTTTCCAATTCGTTCATCATGTGTTGGATTAAATAAATTGATAAATACATAACCCACATCCCTTATGGATTGATAAAAATCCATATTATATTAACAATTATATATATTCTCAATATTTCCTCAATTAATAAAATAAAATTACATTCAATGTAAGCATCCCTCAAACTAACATCATACAGAGTAACAAGTACATGGTTAAATCAATAATTTCCCCATTAAATCGATGTATGGAATCTTGTGGATCAACTATTTATCAAAGGAAGTAAATATATAGTGTTAAAAAGGAAATTAATTGTAATGAAAAACCATTCTTATAGATAGTGGATGATTAGGATAGAAAAAAAAAGTAATGAATTTTCAAAAAATTTAATCCCTAGAGATAAAATAGTGTGAGAGGATTTATAAAGTAATACATGACTAATATATACAGTAAAATTTTTAATCAATGGGGGAATACATATAATGTCTAAATGAAGAAAAAATGAGATGAAAAAATACTTATTGTAATGTTAAATAAAGAATAAATAAATCAAGAGAGAGATAACCTGAAATTAAAATACAATGAAATGAAATATATTCATCATACATCATGGAAATGTAGTTTTTAATACACTATATAAATGAAAATACGATTAATAGTATCAATATGTTGCATGAAATTGAAAATAGAGACAAATAAAAATTCATGCTTTAGAAACATTCGAAAGAAAAGACTTTGAAGGGTAAAATTTCAAATAAAAAAATTTATTATATGAACAATTTAAGGATCATTTTATGAAATATTATTGGGGAATTAGATATATCATACAAAATAAAACATAGTTTATAATAATAAATATGTATTAAGGGGTATAAATTGAGGCAAGAACCCCTTACCGTAATTCATAACTTCTATTAAATCACTTGAATCTCTTATATTACTAAAATAACTATATTAATCATACATTTAATGTCCTTATTTATATAAATAGCTTTTTTGAAACTCTAATTATAATTATTATCTATATTTATATTTGTTATTTATTATTTATTTTCAATATCTAGTGTGAGTATTCTTTACTCTTTTGAACTGTGTCATAATAGAGGTTTTTTTCTTCATTATTCTCCAAATATTAACAATTAACATGTCATAAAAGTTACTAGAATTTATTTTTTATTATTATTTATAATTTAATAATTTTATTATATAGGTGTTTTTTATGATCCTTGACCATGAAACCAGAGACGAACATCTTTTAGTGATTTTTCATGAATGGAAATTAGTATCTTAATTCATGAGTTTAAAATTAATATTTATATTAAAACACAAAAAAATATTAATTTCCTTATTAATGACTTATATTATCAGTAATTATATTTTCATAATATTCTATTACACTATTATATAGCACTATTCAAGTATGTGGTTAGACTGGCCCATACATGAACATACCGAAATTAATGTACGATTATGATTATGAAATTTGTTTAGTTTGGGAATAATAATATCATTAAATAATATAAATGATATTATTTATATAATATTAATTATATGAATCATATTTTACTGTATTTTAGAAAATAATAACAAAAATAGATGAATAATTTGATATGTTACTTTGTAGAGGTGGTAATCTACACAATGCACTATTAACGTTTTCATTTCTCAAGGAATGTAAGGGGAAAAGGTAGATTATAATTTTTATCTTAGTAATATTCACTAAATTATATAATTTTTATTTATTTTTAAATTTCATCATTTTAACCAGAAAAAATAGGTGGTGGTGAAAAAAATAAGTCGCCGCATCATGAAGGAGGTATTCCGCTCAATGTATGGATAATAGTTTCATTTTTATTAACAGTAATGGGGAAAAGTGGTTAATAGTTTTTATAATAGATTAATAAAGTTTAATATAAAATAAATATTTTTTTCAATATATAGTAATTATGAAATTATATTAGGGAATTTAAGAATCAAAGTAATATAATTTAGGGAAAAACAGGAAGTCATGTTGACAACTTAGGATTTCTGTTGGAAGAATACTTGGATATTTACGTATTAATCCATTATATATGAAACATAATCTAAAAGAAAATGAAGATGATTATATGGGAAGTAGATGAGTATATTTTGAAAATAAAATAAAATTTCATTAGTGGTCGGGAAGTTGTGGTGAGAGTCCCCTTTTATAGATGATGAGAAAGGTATTTTTTTAAATATTTCTACTTAATATAAAGAGCTTACTTGTTTCACATGTAAAAAATAAAAAATGGTACTTCATGGATTTTTTATGATATAATTTATATAATACCTCATACATTCATTCAAAAACATGTTTTAAACATTCTTTTAAGTCTTTGACTCTAAGATATTTCCCCTTTTACCAATTTTTGTTTTCTAGTGGTAATTAGTTTTTACCTAAGTAAATAATTTTTTTATCCTAAAAGTAAAATTGAAATTATAAAAAAAAATTTAAGTACCAATTCCAATTATGAGATACATTTTCTCATATAGAATTTATATGTGAAAAAAAACTAAATTTTATCATTAGCTCTCGTACCATGTAAAAACCTGCTTTTAGAAAAAGTGTATTTTTAAGATTAAAATCTATTTGTAGCATAAAATTATCAATTTATGTTATTATCATGATGTAAATTTTATTTTTTTAAAATATATAATAATTATTTTTACTTTATAGGATTCCATTTTTTACAAAAAACATTTAATTAAATGAAAAACCCAAACTAGTTTCTTTAATAAGAAAATATTACCTAAGATCATAGAATTTTAAACCTAGTTTTTATAAATTCATAATTTTATTTTAAAATTTATATTATTAATACTTTAAAAAAAATTAATAAATTAAAATTTTTTATATACTGCTCGGTATTTATTATATAATGATAAATAAATTAAATTTACACTTTTATTTAAAACTATATTTTTCATTATTGTCATGAAAATAAACTATTTCAGAAAAATTAAAAAATTAATCTTCATATTTTATTTAATTAATGAATATGAAAATTAATTTGATTTTTTCAATTTGAAATTCTAAAATTTGAGAATTAAACTTTTAAAAAAAAGAAAAAAATATAATCAACACTATTTTCATAGAAAAAAACCATTTAATAATATAAACTTTTGTCCTTCTTATTTATTTTTAGTTATTGATATAACAATTATTAATATATTATTAATATAAAAAATATATTTTACCCATAATATCTTTAGTTTCTTAATAATAATAAACTTTTTCTTCTGGAAATGGGGATGACCTAGTTTGTTTAAGGATCAAACATTCCAATCGATTTCTAATGGGTTTATTTGTAGAACCAGAAACATCCAATGATTCTATAACCATTTGGACCTACTTTCCAAGGGTAGGTTCTCATTAGTTGTGGACTGATAAGGCTTAAGAATTTGAATTGGTCTAGAGGATGGGAGGTCGGACTCATCACACATTTTGGGGGGAATTATTGTCTACTCTGGGACTCTCTTATAGATTTGAGTTATGTTCGTGAATCCTTATTAATTTACCAAGTATGAAAATGAGTTATTCTTTTAGATCTTGCAATCAATGATTGATATGTATGGGATTTAGATAATCTTTTAAATGTATTTGAGGTCCTTCATCAATAGAGAATCATCCATATTTATTAGAGACTCTTAGTCGATGGTATCCTTAAACACATTATATAGAAATATCATGGTCATTATCATGACCATATAGGTTTTAAAGTCACTCAGTGGGGCACTTGAAGTTTATTGTCATTTAAAAGGACATGGATTATTTCAAAGTTGGGATCATACCCGCAGATGGGCTACCTACGTATCCTTGTTAAAGAGGAATCAGAACCCACATAGTTTAGGAATTAAGATTAGTTTAACGTCATATGGGATGGATGAGAGTTAATGGGTGATGGAATTGAACCTTAGAAAGGATTCCTACGTACTCTACTTTTAAGGTAGATATCAAAGTCCACGTAGTTCAAGTAAGATGTGTGGGGCTTACGTATGTTTAACGGCCCAAAGAGATGTGTAAAGGTTACTTTTACACTCTAAGCTCACGTGAGTCATGCTCGGTGTGAGAAACAAGAGGTATCAGTAAACCTGATGATTTGTGCCATGAAATACGTGGTCACAAGGAATGATATGAAGCTTATGTATGTATGACTACCCAAGTAGATGGAAACTAGGATTTACTTCTGGAAATAAACCTAGGAACAAGGTCCATAAAGAAATTTGTGCTTTATAGAGATTTGGATGATCTAACTTGGGGCTTACTCCTGAGGAGGATGCCAAAAGTAATAGGGACTTATGATTGGGACTTACTCGTGGGAAGGAGGCCCAATTTAAGGAGACTTGTAACTTGGGGCTTATTCAAGATAAGGAGGCCCAAGGTTAAAGAGGACTTGGGGCTTACTTCTGAGGAGGATGCCCAGAGTTAAAAGGAACTTCTCATCTTAAAGGATGAGGTTGAATAAAGGAAATCTCTAACCTTAGTGACATAAATATATGTAAATCAGAAGGTTTTTAGAAGATGTTCCACAGTACTCCTTTAAAATAAGGAAGCCAACAACGAAATCATGCCATAAGTGGCTTTGAAGATGGTTTTGAAGGCTAGATCTTGAAAACTAAAGGTGAATTTGAAGAAGGGAAGTAAACTGGAAGGAGGGGCACCCAAAAAGTGTCAGGCACGCAAGTCCTATTTAGGCGTGCAAGTCTTGGTCGCGCAAGTATACTTGAGCGACATGGGTGTACTTGGGAGACGGTTAACCAATAGGGTAATACTTGGGAGAGACTTGGCTCAAGCCCTTAGAATTATCCATAAAGGTTTCCAAAATGATGGCGCACAAGTTCTGTTGAAGGGATAAGGTGGCGTGCAAGTGTAGCCATTTCCCTTAAGGGTTAGAGCACAATTGTTGATGAATTTCAACACTTAGGCCTTTTTCCCCTCTTTAGGTCTTCCATTCTAGGTAATAGATTACCTTAGAAGTGTTCGGAAGACTTCAAGAAAAGACTAGGGTGCTAGAGCTTAAATATGACTTTTGGATTTTTTTCCGTCCTCAAAATGGGATGCCCACAAGGGGTATTTATAATACATTGAGGACCTTGGGTGAAAATAAAGTAGGGCGCGCACGTCACCTGTGCGACCAATATGTGGCACGCAATTATACTTGCGTGACTATGGTGAAACTTGCGCGACCCATGCTTAAAGAAATATGTGTTCATGCCTTTGTCAATTTTTGATGTTTCTTCAAAGGATGCATCTCTTTGAGTTTAAGGTATTCCCCTTTTTCATTCGTTAGACCCTGTGAGGTAAAGGAGCGTTAACAAAAGTCCCCCCTTAGGGTTGGATCCAAAAAAGGAAAGAGGATTTGACTCTGAGGTAATGGAGAAAATGAAGGAAATTTGGTCGCGTAGGTGTTGAGCGCGCAGGTAGCAGTGCGTAGGTGCAAGACGTGCAGGGTTCGGCGTGCAGAGGTGCGGCCTTGCCTATAAATATGCGGCCATTCTCACGCAAAGCAACCGGCTTTCAAATCTTTTTGCTCTCGTCGAGCAAGTGGTTCTCGTCGCGCAAGCACACTATCTGTGGTTCATTGTTTCTTTGTGTCACGATTTTGTAGAGCTATTTGGACTTGCGTGGTGATACCTGTGCTCCCATACCTGCGCGACCGAATTAGACTTGTACTCCGACATTGGACTTGCGTGCCTTAATGCCTTAGCCATTTTTTTCGAATTTCTTCACAATTTTTATAAATAATCAACTTACTTAAGAGTTAATCATTCAACTTTCGTGCAGATTCAATGGCCCCCAAAAGAATTGGAATGGCTAATCAGCTGGCTAGCAAGCAGATTTATGACATGATGAGCATCATTGGCCATGATTACTATGATATCTGCGACAACACTCTCCCAGATTTGGCCAAGTACTTGAAGAAGTATCATCTTAATTTTCCACATATCATTTACTTGTCTTTATATGGCCATGGTCATCTGCAAGGAGTCAACGTTCCAGAGCCAAATAACTATATGCCCGAGATGCAGCCGCACTACTATCCCTATATTTGGGTTATGTTGTGCATTAAGAGTAGTAACAGTGGTGTGAACTTTCAAACTTTTTTCTGCATGTCATTTCCTTGATGGTATTAAAATAGAAATCCCATGTGTGATATGTTTTCCATTGCTGGTTGGTGGAGAGAAGATTATCATGACATTAGAACAATATCTGAAAAGAGTACTCTCTCCAAATGTCTCTTTACTTCAAATTCTTCATTCTCAAATCCATGTATCCATCTTCCAAGTCTCTTGGAAAGAAACAGAGTCACTGTTTGATCAGCAAAAAATTTTCTCAAAACACACTCAAGAACATTCTTTAATAATTGTTCCAAGAATAGCTAGTATCATTGTGTCTTATATTTTATTTAGTTGAATAAATGAATTCCAGGTGGCTGTTGATGAAGCTCGTAATGTCGTAAATCAAATAAAGAGTTATGTTGAAAGCCTCTTGTAATTCTTGAAAAAGGGAAGAGACTCAAATATGTGGATGTCCTTCTAATTCTTTTACATCAATGGAAAACACTTTCATCTTCAAACATTTCTACCTGCATTATTTTTCTATCTGCTTTAAATAATTTTACCTAAGCCAATGGGCCTAGTATGCATAGTTTTATTGTTTCTAGGATTATAAAAATAACCCTACAAACTTTATATATTTTAATTTCTCAATATTAACTAAATCATATGAAATTTAGGTTTAGTGAGCAGGGACTTGAATTTTTTTCAGAGTTCCCTTGTGTTTTGTGGGCAGTTTAATGTCATGCACGTCAGACATAAAAAGTCTAATGTTTAATTTCAAATAGATTTGACCGGATGAAATAAAAATTGACTCAATTACTTGATAATTTGTTTGAAAACATATTACCACATTCGAGTATGGAGGGAAAAATTGTAAATTCTGACTTAAGAAATTTTGAATCTGTGGAATGACATGGGAAAAGGACTAGAAGGCATTAGAGAAAGTATTTCCTAAGAATGAAGTTACCATTATTTGAAAAAACCCGTTAGTGGGTTGAAAATACGCAGGGCCACTTAAGGGCATTGGCTGCATAGTCAAATAATATCATATTTTGGATGACATTTCCGTTATGTAGACTTGTTTATGCAAGGCCACCTAGGGGCATGTGCTGTATAGTCAGGCAAAAGAACTCTCAAAAAATTTACTTTTGTACTACTAAAAATCCAGTAAAATTTTATGGAGATTAAAATTTTCCAAAGCATAGAGTCTGTTGTATGGAGAGAGGTACTTGAATATGGAGAGGATATTCCCAATCAAGATTTTCAAATAATTGGATGAATGTCACTCCGGAGAAGGTCTGAACCAAACGTAGGGAAGGGAAACATAAACCATAGACTTAAATACTTTCAGAGCCTGAAAAATAGTATGGGAAAAATATGTTAAGGATGGATATTTTTGTGAATCCCTACATATTGTCATTAAGACCAATAAGGAAAAAATTGGTTTTTCTCTCAAAAATGAAGTTACCACTATTTTAAAAACTCGTTAGGAGATTGAATTATGTAGGGCCACTTAAGGGAATTGGCTGCATAGTCAAATAATATCATCTTTTGGCTGACAGGTCCGTTATGTAGACTACTTATGCATGGCCACCTAAGGGCACGTGCTGCATAGTCAGGAAAAAGAATTCCTGGGTATCAGACATTTTGTGACCAGAAGTCAAGAAAAGGGTTATGGAGATCTAGAAGTATTTAAGGTTAGGACTACAACACATCAAAATGGTCATTGTCTAATTCATGTAGGAGATACATAGACCAATGCTAACCATAATCATGTTGTGGCTGGGTCCTGAATTGAGGTACTAGACTTCACTACATATCCTATAAGGATGGGAATCAAGCCATACATAGTTCTTGAAATATAGTTTAATGTCATGTGGGATGAGAATGTTGAAGATCTTAGTTTAAGGTCGTAGAGTTCGGACCATAATAAGGAATACACAATGTGTGTTTTATAAACCTGATGTGAATGAAGACCAGGGTTTTCATACCACATTCATGTTTTCACAGGGGGACTTTTCAGCCAAGGGACTGAAAGTGGAATTTGGGGTTACACCCAAATACTTGGGTCTGGATTCGAGGGACACATGAACTTTCCTACGTATCCCATAAGGATGGTAATCAAACCATACGTAGTTCTTGAAATACCCTCTGTACAGATTTGGTTTGTACAAATGAAGGGTGAATGTTGAATTTAGTGCAATGATGGTTTGACCTAAGATTAAAGGTTCGGGCATTACTATGTATGAACGTAGTCTTTGAAATATGACATGAATGAAGATCAATGTCAATGATGATTCCCTCTTAGTTGAGGGAAAATGGGGGACTGTATATTTTAACATCATATAGTGAGGATTATGGTGTTGCACAGTTTAATGTCATGTAGCAGGGACAAAAGGGATGTACACAGTTTAACATCATGTGGGATGAAGGTGAACCAGCGTGAAGAGATTGGTTTTGGGATGCTTCATGGATCAACATCGTATGAGACTGAGGTGAACCTGCATGAAGAGATTGGTTTTGGGATGCTTCACGGATCAACATCGTATAAGACAGAGGTGAACCGATGTGAAGAGATTGGTTTTGGGCTGCTTCGAGGATCAACATCGTATGAGACAGAGGTGAACCGATGTGAAGATATTGGTTTTGGGATGCTTCGCGGATCAACATCATATGAGACATAGGTGAACCGATGTGAAGAGATTGGTTTTGGGCTTGAACCTCAAGAGGTTTCCTATGTACCTATCCTAGAAGGCAAGGATCAAAGTCCACGTAGTTCGATTGAAGAATGAATTGGTGATCAAGTTGTACTTGAGGACAACCCAAAGATGGTGTTGGGACTTACGCATGGTTAGAATCCCAAAGAGGGTGTTATGGTTGAAGCTCACTCTATGCCCACGTGAGTTATGCTCAGTGTGGGAAATAAGAGGTAACAACAACCCTAATGATGCATAGTTTAACTTCATGTAGGACGTATAAGGGACTGTTTCAAAGTTTAAATAACATGTATCACAGACATGGGGTGCTTTGAAGTTTAACGTCTTGCAGCTCGGATGAACAGCTTAACATCATGTTGGAAAAATGAGTGGACTATGCAGTTTAAAGTCTTCCAGTGAGGACTATTGGTTCTACACAGTTTAGCGTCATGTAGGAGGGAAAAAATACAGTTTAACATCATGTAGGACGTATTAAGGGACTTTTTTCCGTTTTACGTCATGTTGGACGAATATGTGAATAGTTTAATGTCATGTAGGATAATACAGTTTTATGTCATGTAGGAAGTTGGGTTTTAAAGTTTAATGTCATGTAGCCAAGACGATGGTTATGCAGTTTAATGTCTTTCTGGATGTATTATGGGGACTATGTAGTTTTAAAGTCTTTCAGTGAGGACTATAGTAGTTTAAGGTCATATGCATGGACCAGTGCTGCACAGTTTAGCATCATGTATCTAGGATGTTGGTTATGCAATTTAACTTCTTACAGGAAATAAGTATTTGTGTTACACAAAATAATTTTTCAAGAATCTGGAATTGGTTGGAATTGTAATAAGTTTTCCATTAATTGATATTAAAGAGTAAGCTCCATTAGAGTAGACCTTATGTATTGAATAAGGTCCTTCCCACTTTGGCTCAAGATTTGGAGGCTTCATTCCTAGTATCATTGGAGTTCTGAGGACCAATACCAATTCTCCTTGAATGAATGAATGAATGAATACTAACTTTTTTGTTGAAATCTCATGCTATTCGATTATGATAGACTTCCAAGTGGTGCAGGTTGCACAATCTTTTCTCATCTAATCATTCCAATTCATCCAATCACTTTTGAGATTGTTCATCTGTAGACGACTGATCACAAATGGATAATTTGAGCGAAGGTAATTGGACCTCAATGGGAAAAGACTTCTTATGTTCCATATAACAATGAATATGGAGTTGACTATGTAGCAGTGCGGGTGGTGGTCCGATAAGCCCGTAAATCATGAAAAAGTTTATCAGTCCATGATTTAATACCTTTATCTACCATCTTTTGCAGTATATTTGAAAGATTCTTATTGAAAGCCTCTATTTGGCCATTGGCCGCTGCATGATACCGAGATGAATGGTTGGATTTGATGTCGTATTCTTGATATAACTTCCTTACCTATGACGAACAAAAGTTGGTTCTATTGTCCGTCAATATAGTATGAGGGGCACCAAATCTGGTAATGATGTTAGACTTGATGAAGCTAACAATGCTTTTAGAACTAACTTCTTTGAGAGGTATTACCTCTTCCCATTTTAAAAAGAAGTAAATAGCAGTAAGAATATACTTAAACTACTTGGATGTAGCTGAAGTATAAATTCCAACTACATCCAATCCCCATGTGGCAAATAGCCAGGAGTATTTAGCAATATGAAGCAACTCTGGGGGTTGATGAATTAAATTGGCATATACTTTTCATGAATGACACATCTAAGTGAAATCAATACAATCTTGTTTCATTGAAGACCAAAAGTATCCAAGCCTTCAGACTTGATCAGACTGTCTATGTCTATACTGGTGGGAACAACAGACTCTTGCATGTACTTCTTTCATGACAGCCTTTGTCTCTTCCCCATCAATGCATCTGAAGAGAATTGCATCAAAACCTCTTTTGAAGAGAATTTTTTGGTGATATGGGATATCATAAAGAGTAAAATTGATCACACGTCGCCGGACTTGTTCTTTCCTGGCTCTATCAGATGGGAGTGTTCCATTTTAAAGATATTCCCTGATAGGTGTCATCCATCCTATTATGTGACCATATTGTTCAGAAATGGGACTAATTTTATTGATTTCCTCTGTTCTGATTTGTACATAAGGTGAAAATGTATGATGGTGGGAAATACTGATGATTGTTTCATCTCGATTTGGATCTACCAGAGCTGTGGCTACATTAGCCAATGCATCAGCTTGAGAATTTTGTGATTGCAGGATATAAGAAAATGTTGGTTCCAAAGGAAATTCTGCCATTAACTCCCTGACGTAATCACATAAAGGGATTAACTCTTCTTTTCTGATAGTATAGACTCCATTGACTTGTTTGATTACCAAGTCTTAATCACCTTTTACCTTTAAGTGATTCACATATGCCTGAAGCGCCAATTCCACGCCTGCGATGAGAGCTTGATATTCTCTTTCATTATTTGTACCGCCTCCCAACAACAAGAAGGAATAAAGTAACCCTGCCTTTTAAGTGGAAATAAGCAGAATTCCTAACCCAAATTTGTTGAATTTAGGATCTTCCAATTTCTACCCTGTTGGACTTTTGGAGGCCCCGTCAAAGTACATTTCCCACGTCGGAGGATTATCTCTAATAAAGAAGACTTCCTCATCATGAAGTTTAGTATCTAAAGATGTATCTTCTAATGATGGGTTTTCAGCAAGGAATTCAGCCATAGCTTGGCCCTTTATTTCCTTTTGAGAAATATACTGGATATCAAATTGCTGCAAAATAACTACCCACCTTGCCAGAAATCCTATAAGCATTGGACGACTAAGGATAAATTTGAGCGGGTTATTTCAAGATACTAATTGAACCTCATGATGTTGTAGGTAGTGTATCAATTTCTGAACTGCAAATATCAATTCTAGATAGAACTTTTAAATACTTGAATATCGAGTTTCTGCCTCAAGCATAGTCCGACTAAGATAGTAAAGGTTTTTTTCATTCCTAGCATCATTTTTTGGGAAAGGAAGGCTCCCAATGATCAATCTAAAGATATCACATAGAGGATAATTTTTCTCCCATCAACAGGTGGAATTAATACCGTTGGACTCAAGAGATATTTCTTGAGGATATCAAATGCCTCTTTGAAATCTTTGTTCCATTAGTAAGTGACTCCCTTATTCATTAATTTGGTGAAGGGTAAACATTTGTCATCCAGAATGGCGACTAAAATGCCGAATATAGGCCACGTGTCCTTGAAGTCCTCTCAATTCCTTCAAATTTCGAGGAGGCAACATACCAAGGATTGATTTTTTCTTCTCAAGATCGACTTCAAAACCATGATGGCATACAACAAAGTTGAGAATTTTTCCTGAGGTTACCCCAAAAGCACATTTCAAGGGGTTCATCTTCAAATTGTGTTGTCGAAGTTTGTGGAATATGATTTCCAAATCTGCCAAGTGATTAGAATGTTTTTTGGATTTAACCACCAAATCTTCCACATAACATTCAACAAATTTCCCTAAAAATGGTTTGAAGATACGGTGCATAGCATGTTGATACATTGCACTTGTATTTTTCAAGCCAAAGGGCATTACCCGATAGTAAAACACACCCTGAGGGGCTCTAAAGGCTTTAGATCCCTCATCTTCTGCAGCCATTCGGATTTGATTATATCCATAATATCCATCCATAAAGGAAAGTACTTCATAGCCAGCTGTTGCATAAATTAAGAGTTATGTGATCGGAACTGGAAAATCATCCTTGGGACAATGCCGATTAAGATATCTGAAATCAATGAAAACTCTAATTTGTCCATTCTTCTATTTCACAGGGATAATATTAGCCAACCATTTGGGATATTGAACATCTCTGACGAAGTTATCTTTGATAAGCTTGTCCACTTCAGCTTCAATTTTGGAAGCATAAGTTGGGTGTGTTCTTCTTGCGACTTGCTTGAATCCTCGATATTCATCTGGAGAACCCAAATGATGAGTAGCAACATCAGGATCAATCCCTAGAATTTATGTATAATTCCAAGAAAAGATATCCTGGTTTTGCTTTAAAAATGAAATATAAATTTCTTTCTCTTCAAGATTCATGGCCACACTAATTAAAGTGGGGCGTGGATCTTCTTTTGTACCCATATTTATTTCTCTTAGTTCATCCACAGTGTTAGAGATGCCCTCTTCAAATGTTAGAGTAGCATCCCTGAGATCTTCCTCTTCTTCTTCAGTATGTGTTATTTCTTCTGTTTATACTTGCATAGTAGATGATGAAGCAGAATTTCCATGATCAGGAGAAAAGTTAAAACTTGAACATCCTGAAGAAGAGGCTACCATTTCTGACCCTATTAATGATGATGGGTATTCCTTTGGTAATAAAGAGGAGATGATGGATTGAGAATCAACATCATCATTTATCTCTGACATTGCTATAACTTCTTCTGGCCTGGTTGATGAAGTAAAGAATTGCTGGAATTCAGTGGATGAAATGAAGACATCTCCATTTGAGCTTTCATCATTTCTTGGTAAATCACTCATTTCTCCCATGTTGTCTTGCTTGATTTCCATAATTGACATTATGGAAGTTTCCATAAGATTATTGGGTCTATCCTGTCAATTTGATGGATAGGAAACACATAATCTGTACTCACATGTATTAATGGGTTTACTGGAATCTTTTCCAAACCATATGAATCATTAATTTTGGTGACCTTCTTCATCATGGATTTTTCTTTTCCCTCCATGTGATAAAAATCTGCCTCAATGTATTGAGATTCACATGTTTTCAACGGGGCTTTGTCACCATACAATGTCCCAATTTGACCATCAAAACAATATTTGACACACTGATGGTATGATGAAGTTACAGTCGCATGTTGATGTAGCCAAAGTCGTCCAAAAAAATGTTGAAGGTTGTGTCCTAACGAATAACCATGATATCTGAATTATAAACAAGATCTCCAAACTAAATTCTGAGTGTAATTTCGCCCAGAGGTTCTTCCTCATTTTTATCATATCCTTGCAACATCAAGGTATAAGGAGATAAATCAGATTCGGTGAAGCCCAATCGATGAAGTGTATGAATAGGAATGAGATTGACTCCTGATCCATTATCAATGAAATCTCATTGGATATCTACATCATTGACCTTTCCAGATAAATACAAAGGTCTGATATGTCCGTGTACAACATCATCTTCATCTTCATCTGTAAAATATATCACTGCATGGAATTCTGTAGGATCATTCTCTATATGGTAGACTTCAGCTGCAGCAATTTTAGTTTCAAATTCCTCAGGACTTGACAAAGCCTAAATGAGTTCCTCCTGAAGATCTTTTGATAGATTCAAGACATCCAGAATTAATAACTTGGCCGGTACTTGGGCCAAATGTTTCAAGAAATCGTATTTTTGATCCAAAGGTCTACGTTTCCCAACAGGAACATGTGGTTTTGTAGGTGCCTTAGAAGTTGATGCTTTGGAAGTAGATTCATATTTTATCGGGGTAGGAGTAGAAAATACTCCTGGCTTCGGTAGATTAGACCGACTAGGTGTATCTATTTGCTGAGAGGAAGAAGGTGTAGCCTCCAAACGGTCTTCCAAAATAACTGTGCCAAGACCAAATCTGCCATGCGTGGAAGAACTTTCCTATTCCTGTTAGCCCATTGAAGGGCCTTGCCATGAGTTTCGGCCACATATACAGTTCTGGATAGGTAAAACTAAAAGGTTTTTTGCTGTGGAATTCATAGAAAAAGACACAATTTTTTGATTCAATTGTGTTCATAAAATGGAATGAGTTCGGTTGATCATTTTCCTAACCATCCAATCATCATATTTATGCACATTTTTACTTTTGACTTTATGCCACTCACCTCCTTCCTCTGGATCAATAGCAGTAACACATGCTACCTAGGCTGAAAAACCTTTTTGTTTTACCTGTCCAAAGTCCACCATGTTTTGGAGGAGGTCTTTGAAGACAAAACGCTCTGGAATAGGATGCCCCAACATCTGATGAAATGGGAAATAGTTGGGGAGGTCTTCGTGTCCTTCCTTATTTGGCCTTTTGGGCCTTGGAAACTGAACCAAATTGTTTTCCAAAGCCGAAATGAACTACCCTGGAACTTTTTCATTTCGAAAAGAATAAACTTTGTTCTTAAAATCTTCAAATTGTTTCCGCCTTTGATCTCTTTGATCATCTTGGCGAGGCAGCCGTTGTTTTTGACACTCAGGAGGTGGAGCCCTTTGATATGGTGAAGGTTTTGTAGTGGAAGCAGGTATAGGTGCCTGCTTAATCATAACTGTAGCAGTCTCTTCTTTCCCTATTTTCCTTCATGGAACTAGTGGAATTACACAAGTTTTAGCCTTAGTCTTCATAAGAGAATCTTCAATCTGCTAAGCAATTGAAGTAAGGTCTCGAAACCCACCTGTGTATTTCACAGGGATCAACGGTGTGTGTAACTCATCAAGAAAATTTTCCACACATATTGACAGAAATTCTTCTTGAGGGAGTTCTAAACTTAAGGAATATGTTAATCCCTTCCATCGAGCAAAGAAATCTAAAACTCTTTCATTTTCCCTGTGCTTACAATTTGTAAGATAAAAAACTGTCGTGTTTAGAAATGTTGAGCTGAATTGAAGAAGGAATTCTTGACATAGATCCTCTCACCTAGTAATGGACCAGGATTGCAAGATTGTATACCATACAAAAGAAGGTCCTTGTAATGACTGTACAAAACACCTGATCTTAACTGCTTTTTTTGTTGAGGAGTTCTCATCATAGGATCACAACGAGAAACAAAATGTGTTAAGTGTTGTTTTGGATCTCCCGAACCATTAAAAATTGGGAATGTGGTACTTGCAAATTTTTACGGGGGAGGAACTGCATCCACCCATTCATGGTAAGCTCTCTTCTCTAGTTGAATGGGTGCATGCTTTCCTTCCATATCTTCCAAACGAGCTGTTAATGACTCAATGGTAGTCATTAATTTTTGATAACCATCATGTTGGGTTTGGACCTGTGCAGGTGAAGTTCCCAGTCAGGATACAAGTATCACTGAGAGGGGGAGGGGTGAATCAGTGATATCTATTTCTTTTTTATGTTTCCTTATTTTTGAAACAACCTTCGCCTCCTATTAAAGATTTTCTTCCCTGATAAACACACACAATAATAGGAAAACAATATTTTCAAGTTTCACTAGTCAACAAGAGTAGCTACGTCCTTGGTATGGTACGGAAATATTCCAGTACCACACAATCAACTAGAAAACAACCCTTTGATGTTGAATACAATGAGTAGGATATACCCTTACACTCGTGCAGCACTTTGAAAACAATCCAGTAGTGAGTGTGCTCCTTCTTAGCACAAATAGGGTAATACAATGGATCGGTGCTTCTTAATGAGATTAAACAAATCAAATCATTCAAATAAATTCTTCACTTTCCTACCTAGAAGCTGGCAGGAACCCCTAGAGCAAAACAGCATGCGCGCCCACTTGGACCTGCATGACCTATACCTGCGCGTCTTATACATGCACACCTCTTCTTCTTCTTTCCTACCCAGAAGCTGGGAGGAACCCCTGGAGCCAAGCAGCATGCGCGCCCACTTTGTCCTGTGCGACCAAGACCTGCGCGCCGGGAACCTGCACGCCTCTTCCTGCGTGCTTCCCTTCAGACGTGCTGCCTTCATGCAGCCTGTGCACCAACACCTGTGTGACCCCAACCTGCGCACCCCCAACCTGCGCGCCCAACTCTCTACTTGCGTGCCCATAGCTCAAAGATAATTATCAAGTGTTGAGCCTTAATAAATGAAGAGGTGAGTCATCTATTTATACGAATTTTGAGGACTTGTTTGACCTAGACCTACGCGCCAATACTTGCGGGCTAATACCTGCGCACCAATACTTGTGCGCCACCACTTGTGCACCACCACCTATGCGCCAATACCTACATGCCACTTTTTTTCCTTTGCCATATTTCTGAAATAATGACACATTCACACCGCCATTTGTACGCCACCACCTGCACGCTAATACCTGCGCGCCACTTTATTTCCTTTGCCATATTTCTGAAATAATCTAACCTGTGCACCGCCGCTTGCGCGCCGCCACTTCTTTCCTTTGTATTTGTTTTGGATAGTATGATGTTGAATTGTGTTTCGGCAAAAACACTTATTTACACTCTTTATCTTTCATACGACTTGCACCACAAGTTCTCCAAACTTATGATGATTGTAAAATAAAAATCAACAAAGCATCGTCTGATTTTCAAGTTCTTTACAAAGTGAATTGATTTAGCTTTTTGACAACAAATGACAACACTCTGTAACAGCAAACTTTTCTTACTTCCTTATCCATCCAACATGGTCCCAACAATACCCCCCTTTGGATTTTGTTGTCAACCAAGATTCATAAATCATTGAACTTTGTAACATTAGGAAATGTATTACTTATCAACAATTCTAAGCTTACGTGAGCTAACTCATTATAGGAAACAAGAATTATTAACAGCCAAAACCATGCTATCCAAAAGCAGTGACTATGAAATCGAATGATCGAATATCCTCAGCCTTATTCAGATCATCTTTCAATATTTTACTTCAGCATTTATCACTTCTTCAACTTTTCTTTAAAACAAAATTGTTTCCTACAACCACTCCAACAAACAGTTAGAATAGTTCACACATATACATGCTAGATTCACAGCTTACCCACAACTCCCCCTTTATGCATGCTTCTATAAGGATAGATTTATTAAAAAATTATCCCCCTTGATGACAATATATAAAGATAAGATGATAGAGGGGACAGAAACACGTACCTTAAACTTGATGAGAAGGAGGTTGGACAGCCATGTTCAACCTCAATTTTTCAAATGGTTCCTTCGGTAATGGTTTTGTAAATATATCAGCAAATTGTTCAGATGTAGGAACATACTCCATCCTCAATTAATTCTTCTCCACCTTCACTTTGATGAATTGGTACTTTATATCAATATGTTTGGAACGAGAATGTTGTACCAGATTTCTTGTAAGATCGATTTCACTATGATTATCACAACCCAAGAGCAATGGTAGTTTTAATTTAACAAGTAGATCCTCTAGCTAAGTCTTCATCCACATTAGTTGAGTTGCATCTTGAGTAGCAGCAACATACTCATCTTTATCTATTCTAAGAGTTACTGAATTCTGTTTCTTAGTATGCCTACTAACAAAATTTTTTCCAGAAAGAAAACTCCACCAGATGTGTATCTTCGATCATCAATATTTTCTACCCAATCAGCATCATAATACCCAAAATAGATCAATATTTCTGGAGGCATCATACCTGATTTCAAAATTTGTTGTGCCTTTGATATATCTAAGAATTATTTTTCCAGCAATCAAATGTGATTCTATAGGAGCACTCTGAAATCTTGCACATAAAGTGACAGCATAGACGATGTCGGGTCTTGAGGTAGTCAAATACAACAGACTTCTAATCAGCTTTCGAAACACTTTTTGATCAAAATCCTTTCCTTCTCCATCATTATACAACTTGGTTCCCACTGAAATTGGTGTTGAAACTGGTTTCGAATTTTCCATGCCAAACTTCTTCAGAAGTTCCTTATCATACTTTTCTTGGGACAGAAAAATGTGATTCTTCTTCTGTGAAATTTGTAGCCCAAGAAAGTTCTTCGTTTCTCCCAGCATGGATATCGCAAATAACTTCTTCATCTCCTCAGCAAATTTTTCACATGATCTTTCATCATTTCCAGAAAATATAATATCATCGATATAAACAATAACGATCAATGAAAAATCATGACATTCCTTGATGTAGAGATTGTTGTAAACTCTCCCTTTCTTAAAGTTCAACTTCTTTAAGAAAGTATCTAATTTAGAATACCATTCTCTCAAAGATTTTTTTAGCACATACAAAGCCTTCTTCAACCTACACACGTAACTTTCATCCTTTCCAATAACAAATCCACAAGGTTGATCAATGTAAACTTCTTCGTCATGGTCATCATTCAAGAATGCAGATTTTACATCCATTTGAAAGATTTTGTAACCTCATTATGTAGGAATAGAAAGCAAGATTCCGATTGTTTATAATCTTTCCACCGGAGAAAAGGTTTCATCAAAATCAATGCCTTCAATTTGTGAATACCCTTTTTCAAACCAATCTTGTTTTGTTTCTTATTACTTTACCTTCTTCATTCAGCTTGTCCCGGAAAACCCGCATTGTACCAATAATGTTCTTATTGTCTGGCTTGGGTACAAGTTCTCAAGTTTCATACATCTCTATCTGATCAAGCTCTCCATTCATTGCATGAACCCATTCTGGCTGCTCAAATTCTTCATTTATATCATTTGGTTCAACTTTCGAATAAAGAGAAGTATGTGATATAACATTCGTTTTTCTTCTTGTTTCAACCCTCTGATGTTTATATCCAATAATATTCGGAGGGTCCACTTGTTTCCTTAACCTAGGATGAGTTGTTCTAACTTCATCCTCATCTCTTGAGATTTTTGAGTCGGATTCCTCTTCAACGGTAGGATTAACACAGCCTATAGCATTATCAAAATCATTGACAAAAGGTTTTCTATCCTACTCAACTTCAACATCAACATATGACTGCTTTTCTTTCTCAACATTTTCAAAAACTTTTCCATATGAATAATCAAAAATTCTTCCTGTATCTGTGTTGATACATATATATCCTCTTCCTTCTGGAGCATAGCCAAGAGAAATTCCATCATTTCCTCCTTGCTCAAACTTTCCAAGGTTTCTACCTTTCTTCTTTATAATGCATGGACTACCAAAAACTATTAAATGTTTTAAACTTGGAGTTTTTCCATAGAACATTTCATATGGATTCATAACTGAGTTTGGACTATAGAAGCATCGGTTCTGAATATAAATAGTAGTGCTCATGGCTTGCCTCCAATAATAATGAGAAAGACTATGCTCAAGTAACATAGTTCTTCCCATTTCTGCCAAACTTCGATTCTTTCTTTCAGTAGCCCCATTTTGGTGAGGCGTGTATGGTGAACTGAACTCATTCCGAATTCCATGCATCTCAAGATAACATTAATACTCTTCATTATTATACTCACCATCATTATCAGTTCTCAACTTGTTCACTGAATTCTCACATTATTTTTCTACTTTCCTCCAGAAACTCTTAAACATTTTCAGAGCATCTGACTTATGTCTCATGTACATAACACAAGTAATGCGAGTAAAGTCATCAATAAAAGTAATGAAGTAATTATCTCCATTTTTTGATTTATTTCTCATAGGTCCACATATATCAGAATGTATAAGTTCCAAGGGTTGTTTTGAGCGAATTTCAACTCTCTTATGAAAAGAGTTTGTAATCTTACCTTTTTCACAAATAGTGCAACACCAATCTAATCTTCTTGATAAATCAGGAAAGTCTAGGACACTGTCTCACATTGATAATTTTCACATATTTCTTTGACACATATATCCCAGCCTTTTATTCCATAACTGATTTTCATCCACTACACCCATGTAACAAGAGTTATGAACTTCACCAACTTGGAACAAATTCCCTCTTGTATGTTATCCCTTTGTAACTATATTACCATCATTTTCACTTTTCACAACAAATCCATATTGTCTAAAGATAACTTTATTGCCCTCATCACAGAGTTGTGACACACTACGCAGGTTATGTTTCAGCCCATCAACATATAGTGTTTTCCTGGATTTCATCTTTTCTTTTCCAATAAAGGCTGATCCAACACCTTTGATCCTTAAAGATTCATCATTTCTAAATGTCATTGTTCCTTATTTGATGTCGTTCACATTCTTCATCAACTTTAAATCTGTTATCATATGAGAATAAAACCCACTATAAGGAATCCTTGGATGTTCTCCTTTTGTAGCTTTCAAATCAGTTTCGACAAGAAGAGCTTTTTTTCTTCCTTTTCCTTCACTTTCTGTTGTGATTCCTCAAATTTCCTAGCCAGGTCAATGTGCTCTGGCCAGAAAACCATGCACTCATTATTTTAAAACTTCTCAGAATTTTCCCTTTTAGATTTTAAAAACTCTGAATTTTGAGAAATATTAAGAATCTTTTGTTGCTCTGGTAACACACTAAGGCATCCCTTGGAAAGATGTCCAGATCGATCACATTATTCACAAATATTTTCCAGTGGTTGGAACCTATTCTCAACTTTCATATCAGTCTTCTTAGATATCTTTTGAAATTTAATTAGATACATTCTATTTTGAAAGGGATGACACCCCCTCAATCATTGTCTTTCAAAACTTGTGGAATAGTTGTAATGTTGTTGGTTGCACCAACACATATTTTCCATGTGTCCGAATCCACCACAGTACCAGCAGTAACCATAAAAAGAATATTTTCCTCTGAAATTTCTATACTGACCAGATTTGTGAACACGCTTCTCAGCAACCTTTTTAATAGAAGTATTTTGACCATCAACCTTCATGTTTTCATATCTAACTCCCTTTCTCAGTTCAGATATAGCATCACCAGAAGTATTATAAGTCTTTCTTAACTCGTGATTTTTATGCACTTCTGATTTTTCATCATTGCTGATTTTGACCACATACTTGGTCTTTCCATCCTTGTTCTTACCAAAACGAGTTATGTCTTTCATTTCATCCTTTGAAGGTAACTTTTGTGACTCCTTGTTTGATTCATTCTTACTGGAACATTCACCAACTTCTGAGATAGATTTTTTGAAACTGATATTCGTTTCTTGAGCTTTATAAAGTTTCTGTTGGACAAGTTCCAACTCTTCTTCCTTTTCCTTCAGCTTTGATTCAAGATGATCATTATGATTCTTTGAATTCTCAAGAGAATTTTTCAGATCATCAATCTTCTTTTCCATCTTTATTTTCTCATCAGTAAAACCTTCATGATTTCTTAATGTGGAATTTTCATTTATTATCTTGTTTTTTTCCTTCTCAAGCCTTCTGATCTTCCTCAAGTATTCTTTCAATTCTTATTTCAGATGATATTCAAGTTGAGTTTCTTCTTCTTCTGAACTGTTGATCTCGTACTCTTCATTATTCACAGCTGCAATAAAGGTATTCTCTCTTGCTTTCTCAGCAAATGACTTCTTAGATTCAGCTTCGCTATCCTCTTCTTCTTCATCTTTAGATAAAAGGCTTCTTAGTTTTGATTTGAAGAACTTTTTATCCTTACCCTTTGAAAAATATTTTTCTTTTTCAGTTTGATTCTTCCACGACCTTCTTGGCATTCATTCATCATCATCATTGTCTTCTTTGTTCTTATGAGGACAATTATCCACAAAATGACCAATTGATCCACACTCAAAACATTTCAATGGAAGTTTCCTCTTGTATTTCCATGTAACTCCATTCACATTTTTAGAAAACAAGGATAAAATTTCATCAAAATTTTTTCATACCTCATCTTTTGAATCGGATTCACCAGCATCATCTTCAATAAGGGGCTTCTTTGCATTATCTCTCTTTGTAGCCTTGAATGACATTTCTCTATCAAATTTTTTTTTGTTGTTCATGGTCTTCCCCCTTCTCATTATATATGTAATGAGAGTGCTATGAAAATCATCTAGAGGTAATGTTTCAAGGTCTCTGTCTTCTAGTGAAGACACTTTAGCATCAAAATTATTGGGAAGAATTCTCAAGATCTTTTCGACAACCGTAGAATCCTCCAACGTTTCACTAAGACATCTGATTGTACTAACAATGTCATTAATCCTGGTAAAGAAGTCCCCAACAGATTCAGATTCTCTCATTTTCAAGTCTTCATACTTCAGCCTCTATATTTGTAGTTTTTCCTTATTCACTTTTTTATTTCCTTCATAGATGTTCTTCAACTTACCCCAGATTCCTTTAGCTATAGAAACACCTTTCACTCTTAAAAATTCATTATCAGAAAGAAATGAGAGTAATGCATTTTTAGCTCTTCCATCATTCTCAAGGTTCTTCATATCGACAGGAGTAAGAGGAACTGTAACATCCCAAGTAAGTAATTAGTAATAGATATTTTTATCTAAGTCTATTAATGAATTAGATAGTGTTTTAGAAGCTTAAAATGAAAATAAATCCAATCTTAAGCATGGAATACACTAATATTTTTAAAAGATTATTTTACTGCCTTTTGATGGAAAACCATTTTTAAATCTATATTTTGAAAATTTTATAAGCTATGTTTTTCAAAATAAACTTATTCTTTATGATTGGGAAATCAAAATTTACTTTGTGTGAATTTTTGGTATTTTTCAGACAATGTTCATTTTTTAATGAATAGTGAAAAATACGGCATTTTACATCAAAACTGCTTTTTAATCTAATTTATTTATATGAATAGATTATATTTTGAATTGGTTTTGAAGTGAAATTAGAATATATTTTTACCATTTAATCCAATGGTGGTCATTTTAATCAATTTCACTTTGAAATTGGACTTAAACTGGTGTCAATCTTTTGATACTTATTGTTTCATAAAAACACGCTATTTGTCATGACAGCGGGAATTAATTATTAAATTAATTAATTTGACTTATATGTTTTGAATTTTGTAAAATAGACTTCATTTTTGAATTCGGAATATCAAATATATCTTAGGGTGAATTTTTGGTATTTTTCTGAAAAACTTCAATTTTTGATGAATAGTGAATCCACTAAGTGGTACTTATAAAAACTGATTTTTCGTTTAAATGAAATTTTACCACTTCTGTGTTTTGAATTTCAAAAATCCGACATACATGGTTGTCATTAAAAATTAAAATGTGGTTCAATGAGATTAAAATATTTTTTTGGTGAATAGTAACTCTTAAGTTCTTAATCGTGATTAGAGGTAATTAGTGTGGTTTAAGGTAAAAATAATGCTTTAATAAAATGAGATGAGCTTGACACATGTCCTACCCTCAATGCATGTGTCATGGCCGACCAAGACAATTCATGGGTCAACTTGGGGACCCCATGGAGCCACTTTGGTTGGGAAATGACATAAATTACTTTTTATTTAATGTAAAAGTAAAAATGACACAAACATGAGATGTTTTACTAAAACAATTTTTACATGGGGTTATAAAGATCAGATTTTTGATTATAAATAGTCATTGGAAATCTAAAAAGATTTCCTAAATCATAGTATTTTTTTATAATTTTTATACTTTAAATAAATTAAATAATTTATGACATCATGATGATGCAGCGATGACCTCATTATTTAATGATTTAAATAAAATAGAATGATAATGTAAAATCTAAGACCTAAAAATGTCCAAAACCTATTGGATGGGTGGATTTAGAACCCTTATCACCTTATCCTCGAAACACATCAATGTGGGACCTCTTAAATCCGAATACCATTTTAAAATAAAGTGACTTTTCTTTACCTTCAAAGAGTGCCCCTCCTCTCCTCTTATAAAAGGCCCCCACCTCTACCTCCTTACCCACACTCCCAAAGCCTTTGGCTCAGCCAACCCCTTCCCATTTTGGCTCTCCACATCCCTATCTTACTCCTTGAAGCCTCACATTGGGCAGAAGTTTTTCCAAGAAAGCCTTTGAGCTCAAATCTAAGAGAGTTACTCGATTTTAAGGTAATGTCTTCTTTTGAGTCCTTTTGTTTGATTTTGCTTCTCCAACCCCCTAAATGCTTTTTATTATTTTATTTTTTAACAACTCCAGAATCCTCAATATACTAGGATGTTGTTATAATAAGGATTCGAGCTACAGTTACACACACCTACATCTAATGGTTAAAGGACATACTGTTTCCGTGGATGGTGAATTTATGCCTCCCGAAACGATGATTGTTCAACATTCTTTTAACACCTTCAAAGGTGGCCATTAATATGTCACTATATTTATATATGATATATAATATGTTTATGTTTTCCTTAAATTTCTGTATTTTTCATTTTGGGCATACCTTTATGGTTTCCATTATGGATAAACGTGATATCTTCATTTAAGGAAGTGCGGACTACCGCCCCCTCAAAGTGATTTGATTCATTAAATACCATATGTGGGACGTATAAAGGATGGAAATATGATATTATATATGATATTATACTGGAATTATAATATACCTTTATATCATTATGATTCCATTCTATAAAATATGAAATAGAAATGAAATTAGCATTCATGCGTACGTACGGCTTACCGTCTCAATGAACGGTGCATTTCATTTCTTACCTCTAAATGATTATGTAATATTATAAATGCATGTATATATTGGATATATATGATATATACATAATTATTATAATTCTGGATATAATGGATACATGAACAACATGTAATTATAAAGGGTTTATTTTTTACTCAAGTACCAATGATCGTTAAAACGACCGTTATTAACTTAAATAATTACATAGTGTTCATGACATGGCAATAAGTGATATAAAAGGAATAATGAACTTGAAATAGGTTCTTAAACAAGTAGAAATTAACTCAAGTTTTTTATTCAGGAGATTAAAGAACGACCGAGTCAAGTCAGACCCGAGGTATGGGACTTCATCTCAATCTCCTTTCATTGAGGCATGTTTTGTTTTATACACAACCTTCTTTTATATGGTGTATAAACCCCTTTGACTTTTACGTTTATTCAAAAGGAATCTTTTTTATATGAAGCGTTTACTAAACGAAAAAAGGGAATGTTTTTGTCGTACATATGCGGCGACAACGACTTCTCCGCCGCCGTGACCATTATTTGAGTTTCGGCTTCCTCTACAAGCCATACTTTTTTTTAAAAGAAAAATAAATACCATGTTTTACATTTCTTTTATTTAGGTATTGAAAATGGTTTTCATAATGTTTTTATATCAATGTGTTGTATTGATATCTTGTGATTGAAAGGTGGAAATGTTATGTTTCCTTTATGCATGTTTTATGTGATACGATTATGTTGAGGTTCTTGGGAATTATTATGAAGACGGGTGGTTCCGTGATAAACCAAGGGTGGGTGAGCCCGATATAGCTCTCCAATGCATTGGGTAACGCGAAGGAGTGTAACGTTAAGGTTTCTCCGAAGAGATTTAGGGAATATACTGTGATGGGTATTCCAAACGTAACCAAGAGGGTTACTCCCTATGTAAGAATGTTATGAATGCCTCAAGTTACCTTTATGTCTTATGATTTCTATGATTTATTCATGATTTGATGAGGTATGTTGTAGTTCTTATGTTTTATGGGTAAAGTATGATTTCATTCTTATGTATATATGTACCCATGTTTCCTTTCCATATATTTTTTTTTCTTTTACTGAGCTTTTTATGCTCATCCCAAGTTTTTTTGAAATGTTTTTCACAGGTCAAGGGAAAGGTACATGATATGATGATAGTGTCAATGGAGTGTCAAGAAAGAATCCATGTTTTATTTTAAATATGTTTCCATTGATGTGAAAGAAGAATATTATCTTTATGTAACCACTTTGTTTATATGTGGAATGTAATACAAGTTTTATGATCTAATTCTCTAAAACACTAAACCCAAAAAGATCCTCAATGTGTAATCTTTTAATAACTCAATATTAAGTAAGGTTTAGGCTGGGGCCTTATAGTTGGTATCAAAGGTCGGTTTAGATAACTTTAGGAGTTAGAATTCTATTAAATGATTATCCAAAAATATTTTTTTATGGTCAAATTGAAGTGATATAGTATTTGAAGATTATCATGTTGCTTCATCTAAGACATGTTTGTTCATAATGGTTTTTCGCAGAGGAAATAGGGAAGCAGTGCTAGGAAGGCATGTAGAAGGAAATAACCTTCCGAATCAGCATCCTGAGATGGTTGGAATTGGACCTGAAAAGTTTGTTGCAGTAATGGAGCAGTTGACTCAAGCGATAAATGGCGGTGGTATCCATACACGAGATCAGCCAGATCAATCGCAGAGGAACATGTCAGTGGTGGAACATTTCATGAGGCAACATCCCCCATCATTCAGAGGATCATCTGACCCTGTGCTAGCTGAATGGTGGATTAAAGCACTGGAGAAGATTTTTGATGTCATGGGGTGTTCAGACAATCAAAAGGTTAGTCTTGCTATTTATCGTTTGGAGGGTGAAGCAGATCAGTGGTGGTCGATGGTTAAAAATATCAGGGACGCTGATGAGATTGATGCTCTCGACTGGGATGAATTCAAAGGTATGTTTCTTGAGAAGTATTTTTCTAAGGCTGTTCGACTTAGGATGGAAAAGAAATTCTTGGAATTGAGGCAAGAGGAAGACTCAGTGGCTGCCTATGAAGAAATGTTCACTCGATTGGCAAGGTATGCTCCAAATTTTATCCGAGACCTTAATAGTAAAATCAATCGTTTTTACTCAGGATTAAAGCCAAAATTTCAAAGGGCATTGGCTTATCGTGAGTTTAAAAGTTATGAAAAGCTTGTTCGATGTGCTGAGAAGGTGGAAATGGAGTTTGCCGATGATCAAGTTTTCTATAACAACCAATAGAAGAAGTGACCGAGGTGGCAGGAGAAAGGTAAGAATTCTTCAAAAAAGTCTGACGGTAAGAAAACTAAGTTTCTAGTTTGTGATAAATGTGGCAAAAGGAATGCTGGGGAATGTATTCTGAATTCTGGAAAGTGCTAATGATGTGGTAAGATGGGACATAAGGCTCGTGATTGCACTAGAAAAGATCAGGGTGATGGTAAGACCAAATTTGATTTACATTTAATGAAATGTTATAAGTGAAATGAGATGGGTCGCTATGAAAACGAGTGTCTAACAAAGATCTTGGGTGATGGGAAGCAGTTAGACTACAAGGAGAAAGGGGTGGTGAAATTCTTTGCAACTACTTCAGCAGATGTCTGGCCATCAAATGAAGTTGTATCAGGTACTTTATTTGTTTTTTCAGATTATGCCAGTGTGTTGTTTGATTCGGGGTCTACACATTCTTTCATCTCTGAAAACTTTTCTAGTAAAATGGGAATACCATCTCAAGAAATGACTCCTGAACTTTTGGTAAAAACACCTGGGAGAAATGTTGAGGCAAAAAGAATTTATAAGAATCTTCCTATCCTTATCTGTGGAAAGAACCTACTTGCAAACCATATTGTTCTACCTCTAGTAGAGTTTTATGTTATCCTGGGTATGGATTGGATCTCTATTTACCATGCTAATATTGACTGTAAAGCTAAAGAAGTTTCTTTTCATAAAGACTTTCAGTTTGTGTACAAGAATGAACCCTTACTGTTGATGACATATCAAGAGGCCAAGAAACTTGTAAAAGATAGAAATTAATGTTACCTTGCACACATCGTTGAAAATAAAGGAACTGTTCAGATTAATGATGTGCCAGTGGTAAATGAGTATCCTGATGTTTTTCCTGATGAGTTGCCTGGAATAATACCATATCGTGAAGTTGAGTTTACTGTTGACTTAGTTCCTGATGCTAAGCCAATTTCAAAACCCCCTTATCGAATGGCTCAAATTGAACTTTTATAGTTGAAGGAGCAATTGCAAGATTTATTAGAGAAAGTTTTCATTCGACCGAGCACATCACCATGGGGTGCTCCTATTTTATTTGTTAAAAAGAAAGATGGTTCAATGAGACTTTGTATTGATTATAGAGCCTTGAATAACATCACTATTAAGAACAAATATCCTTTGCCTCATATCGATGATTTGTTTGATCAGCTCCCGGGAGCTCAGTATTTTTCAAAGATTGACTTGAGATCGGGGTACCATCAGCTGAAGGTAAAGGAAGAAGATGTTTTGAAGACCGTGTTCCGTACAAGATATGGCCATTATGAATTTGTAGTAATGCATTTTGGGCTAACCAATGCACCTGCTGTATTCATGGACTTAATGAATAGAATTTTCCATGAGTTCTTGGATAAGTTTGTGGTGGTTTTCATTGATGATATTTTGGTGTTTTCTAAAAGTAAAGAGGAGCATGAAAGAAATTTAAGGGTTATCTTGCAAACCTTAAAAGAAAAGAAACTGTATGGAAAATTCAGCAAGTGTGAGTTTTGGTTGCAACAAATTTCTTTCCTTGGTCACATTGTTTCCAAAGATGGGGTAACTATTGATCCTGCAAAAACAAAAGTTGTGGAAGACAGGCCAAGACCCACAAATGTAACTGAGATTCGTAGCTTCCTTGGTTTGGTAGGCTATTACCGAAGGTCTGTTAAAAAAATTTCATGGTTATCTAGTCCAATGACTAAGCTAACTCGGAAGGGTGTTAAGTTTATCTGGACAAAAGAATGTGATGATTGTTTTCAGGAATTGAAAAGAAGATTGGTGAATGCTCCAGTTTTGGCACTACCTTCCAGGAATGGTGAGTTTGTTATATATAGTGATACTTCATTGAAAGGACTTGGTTGCGTCCTAATGCAGAATGATCAGGTAATTGCTTATGCTTCACGACAGTTGAAAACTCATGAGGTAAATTACCCTACACATGATTTGGAATTATCTGTTGTTGTTTTCGCTTTAAAAATTTTGAGGCATCATTTGTATGGAGTAAAGTGTGAAATATATACTGATCACAAATTTTTAAAGTATATATTCACTCAGAAAGAGTTAAACATGAGACAGAGGAGATTGCTGGAATTAATCAAGGATTATGATTGTACAATTCATTACCATCTGGGAAAAGCAAATAAAGTGGCTGATGCTTTGAGTCGAAAAAGTAATGCTTCATTAGTAATGTTGCGTTTGGAACGTGATCCTTTGGTTAAGGATTTGATGAACTTTGGCATAGAAGTTGTTGGTGCAGGAAGTTCTTCTGTTTTGTTTCAGGTATCAGTGAGATCATCTCTATCAGATAGAATCAAGCAAGCATATAAGCAAGACAGTGAGTTGCAGAAAAAGGTAGAGCTGGTTCAGAAAGGTAAGTTGCCTGAATTCAACATTGATAATGATTTTGTTTTGAGATTTGGGAAGAGATTGTGTGTGCCTTGTGATTCACAGTTGAAGAGAGAGTTGTTATGTGAAGCTCATAGTTCTCCGTTTTCAGTTCATCCTGGCAGTACTAAGATGTACAGAGATCTGCGGGAGTATTATTGGTGGGATGGAATGAAAAGAGATATTGCTAATTTTACTGTGAAGTGTTTGACATGTCAACAGGTTAAAGTAGAGCGGCAGTTACCGAAAGGGATGCTTCAGCCTTTACCAGTGCCAGAGTGGAAATGGGAGAATATATCCATGGACTTTGTTGTGGGATTACCGAAGACATCTCGAGGTAATAATGCAATCTGGGTTATTGTTTCTCGCTTGACTAAATCTTCTCATTTCCTTGCTATGCGAGATACTTTTTCCCTAGATCAACTTTCCCGTTTGTATCTTAAAGAGATAGTCAGGTTACATGGAGTTCCCCTCTCCATTGTATCTGATCGTGATCCCAGGTTCACTTCTAACTTTTGGAAAGGCCTTCAGAAGTCTTTGGGTACTGAATTAAATTTTAGTACAGCTTTTCGTCCTCAATCAGATGGGCAGTCAGAACGAACAATTCAAGCATTGGAGGATATGCTACGTTCTTGCTCTATGGATTATCAGGGAAGTTGGGACCAATATCTTTCTTTGGTTGAATTTTCATATAATAACAGTTTTCATTCCAGTATACAGATGGCACCATTTTAGGCATTATATGGGAAGTGGTGTCGAACTCCAGCTTTCTGGGATGAAGTGGGTGAAAGGAAGTTGATGGGACCAGAATTGGTAGAAGAGATGGCAGAAAAAGTTCAGTTGATTCAGAAGCACATGAGAACAGCTCAGAGCAGGCAGAAGAGTTATGTGGATAACCGGAGGAAGGATCTATCTTTCGAGGTAGGTGATCATGTTTTTCTCAAGGTTTCTCCTTGGAAAAGAGTGATGAGATTTGGTAAGAAAGGAAAGCTGAGTCCAAGGTTTATTGGACCATATGAAATTCTGGAGAGAGTTGGAGGAGTTGCATACCGGGTGGCTTTACCTCCAAGTTTATCTCAGGTACACAATGTTTTTCACGTTTCGATGTTGAGAAAGTATATGCCAAATCCATCTCATGTTTTAAGTCCAGAGGTAGTTCAGCTGGAAGAGAACCTATCTTATGAGGAACAACTGGTTCAGATTCTTGACCATAGGGAGCAAGTGTTACGGAATAAGGTGATTAATCAGGTAAAGGTTTTGTGGAAAAACCACATGATGGAAGAGGCAACATGGGAATCTGAAAATGCAATGAGGGATAAGTACGCCCATTTATTCGATAAATAAATAAATTGTGGGGATGCAATTTTCAAAAGGGGGGAAGGATGTAACATCCCATGTAATTAATGAGTAATAGATATTTTTATCTATGTCTATTAATGAATTAGATAGTGTTTTAGAGGCTTAAAATGAAAATAAATCCAATCTTAAGCATGGAATACACTAATATTTTTAAAAGATTGTTTTACTGCCTTTTGATGGAAAACCATTTTTAAATCTATCTTGTGACAATTTTATAAGCTATGTTTGTCAAAATAAACTTATTCTTTATGATTGGGACATCAATATTTACTTTGTGTGAATTTTTGGTATTTTTCAGACAATGTTCATTTTTTAATGAATAGTGAAAAATACTGCATTTTACATCAAAACTGCTTTTTAATCTAATTTATTTATATGAATAGATTATCTTTTGAATTGGTTTTGACGTGAAATTAGAATATTTTTTTACCATTTAATCCAATGGTGGTCATTGTAATCAATTTCACTTTGAAATTGGACTTAAAGTGGTGTCAATCTTTTGATACTTATTGTTTCATAAAAACACGCTATTTGTCATGACAGCGGGAATTAATTATTAAATTAATTAATGTGACTTATATGTTTTGAATTTTGTAAAATAGACTTCATTTTTGAATTCGGAATATCAAATATAGCTTAGGGTGAATTTTTGGTATTTTTCTGAAAAACTTTAATTTTTGATGAATAGTGAAACCACTAAGTGGTACTTATAAAAACTGATTTTTCGTTTAAATGAAATTTTACCACTTCTGTGTTTTGAATTTCAAAAATTCGACATACATGGTTGTCATTAAGAAGTAAAATTTAGTTCAATGAGATTAAAATATTTTTTTGGTGAATAGTAACTCTTAAGTTCTTAATCGCGATTAGAGGTAATTAGTGTAGTTTAAGGTAAAAAATATTCTTTAATAAAATGAGATGAGCTTGACACATGTCCTACCATCATTGGATGTGTCATGGCTAACCAATACAATCCATGGGTCAACTTGGGGACCACATGGAGCCACTTTGGTTGGGAAATGACATAAATAACTTTTTATTTAATGTAAAAGTAAAAATGACACAAACATGAGATGTTTTACTTAAACAATTTTAACATGGGGTTATAAAGATCATATTTTTTATTATAAATAGTCATTGGAAATATAAATAGATTTCCTACATCATAGTATCTTTTTTATAATTTTTAGACTTTAAATAAATTAAATAATTTATGACATCATGATGATGCAGCGATGACCTCATTATTTAACGATTTAAATAAAATAGAAAGATAATGTAAAATCTAAGACCTAAACGTGGCCAAAACCTATTGGATGGGTGGATTTCGAACCCTTATCACCTTATCCTCGAAACACATCAATGTTGGACCTCTTAAATCCGAATACCATTTTAAAATAAAGTGACTTCTCTTTACCTTCCAAGAGTGCCCCTCCTCTCCTCTTATAAAAGGCCCCCACCTCTACCTCCTTACCCACACTCCCAAAGCCTTTGGCTAAGCCAACCCCTGCCCATTTTGGCTCACCACATCCCTCTCTTACTCCTTGAAGCCTCACTTTGGGAAGAAGTCTTCCCAAGGAATCCTTTGAGCTCAAATCTAAGAGAGTTACTCGATTTTAAGGTAATGTCTTCTTTTGAGTCCTTTTGTTTGATTTTGCTTCTCTAACCCCCTAAACTCTTTTTATTCTTTTCTTTTGTAACAACTCCAGAATACTCAATATACTAGGATGTTGTTATAAGAAGGATTCGAGCTACACTTACACACACCTACCTCTAATGGTTAAAGGACATACTGTTTCCGTGGATGGTGAATTTATGCCTCCCGAAACGATCATTGTTCAACATTCTTTTAACAACTTCAAAGGTGGCCATTAAGATGTCACTATATTTATATATGATATATAATATGTTTATGTTTTCCTTAATCTTCTATATTTTTCATTTTGGTCATACCTTTATGGTTTCCATTATGGGTAAACGTGATATCTTCATTTAAGGAAGTGCGGACTACCGCCCCCTCAAAGTGATTTGATTCGTTAAATAACATATGTGGGACGTATAAAGGATGGAATTATGATATTATATATGATATTATACTGGAATTATAATATACCGTTATATAATTATGATTCCATTCTATAAAATACGAAATAGAAATCAAAGTACTGTTCATGTGTACGTACGGCTTACCGTCTCCATGAACGGTGCATTTCATTTCTTACCTCTAAATGATTATGTAATATTATAAATGCATGTATATACTAGATATATATGATATATACATAATTATTATAATTCTGGATATAATGGATACATGAACAACATGTAATTATAAAGGGTTTATTTTTTACTCAAGTACCAATGATCGTTAAAACGACCGTTATTAACTTAAATAATTACATAGTGTTCACGACATGGAAATAAGTGATATAAAAGGAATAATGAACTTGAAAAAGGTTCTTAAACAAGTATAAATTAACTCAAGTTTATTATTCAGGAGATTAAAGAACGACTGAGTCAAGTCAGACCCGAGGTATGGGACTTCGTCTCAATCTCCTTTCATTGAGGCATATTTTGTTTTATACACAACCTTCTTTTATATGGTGTATAAACCCCTTTGACTTTTACGTTTATTCAAAAGGAATCTTTTTTATATGAAGTGTTTACTAAAAGAGAAAAGGGAATGTTTTTGTCATACGTATGCGGCGACAACGACTTCTCCGCCGCCGTGACCATTATTTGAGTTTCGGCTTCCTCTACAAGCCATACTTTTTTTAAAAGAAAAATAAATACCATGTTTTACTTTTCTTTTATTTTGGTATTGAAAATGGTTTTCATAATGTTTTTATATCAATGTGTTGTATTGATATCTTGTGATTGAAATGTGGAAATGTTATGTTTCCTTTATGCATGTTTTATGTGATACGATTATGTTGAGGTTCTTGGGCATTATTATGAAGACGGGTGGTTCCGTGATAAACTAAGGGCGGGTGAGCCTGATATAGCTCTCCAATGCATTGGGTAATGCGAAGGAGTGTAACTTTAAGGTTTCTCCGAAGAGATTTAGGGAATATACTGTGATGGGTATTCCAAACGTAACCAAGAGGGTTACTCCCTACGTAAGAATGTTATGAATGCCTCAAGTTACCTTTATGTCTTATGATTTCTATGATTTATTCATGATTTGATGAGGTATGTTGAAGTGCTTATGTTTTATGGGTAAAGTATGATTTCATTCTTATGTATATATGTACCAATGTTTCCTTTCCATATATTTTTATATCCCTTACTGAGCTTTTTATGCTCATCCCAAGTTTCTTTGAAATGTTTTTCACAGGTCAAGGGAAAGGTACATGATATGATGATAGTGTCAAGGGAGTGTCAAGAAAGAATCCATGTTTTATTTTAAATATGTTTCCATTGATGGGAAAGAAGAATATTATCTTTATGTAACCACTTTGTTTATATGTGGAATGTAATGCAAGTTTTATGATCTAATTCTCTAAAACTCTAAACCCAAAAAGATCCTCAATGTCTAATCTTTTAATAACTCAAGATTAAGTAAGGTTTAAGGCTGGGGCCTTATAGGAACCTTTTCATAAATACCAGGAAATCTACCATTTGTAGTTTCATGAACTTTATATCCAAGAGACATAAGATAAGGCATCATTCTGTCCTTCTATATGTGATAGTTCTTTCCATAAAAAATTTGGATCCCCTTACTGTTTATGCAAATTAGATTCTCCATCACAACTTCTCTTCAACCACTTCAGCAAAGAATAAACGAAGGGAGCCTCCCTCTGATACCAATTGAAGTTCCCAGTCAGGATCCAAGTATCACTGAGAGGGGGAGGGGTGAATTAGTGGTATCTGTTTATTTTTATGTTTCCTTATTTTTGAAACAACCTTCACCACTTGTTAAAGAGTTTATTCCCTACTGAACACAAACAATCACAGGAACACAAGATTTACAAGGTTCACTACTCAACAAGAGTAGATATGTCCTTGGTATGGTATGGAAACAATCCAGTACAACAAAATCCACTAGAAAACAATCCTTTGATGTGGAATACAAAGAGTAGGATATACCCTTACACTCATGCAGCACTTTGAAAACAATCCAATAGTGTGTGTGCTTCTTATTAGCATGAATAGGGTAATACAATAGATCTGTGCTTCTTAATGAGGTTACACAAATCAAATCTTTCAAATCTATTCTTCACTTTTCTACCCAGAAGCTAGCAGGAACCCCTGGAGAAAAACAGTTTGCACACCCACTTAGACCTGTGTGACCTATACCTACGTGCCTTATACTTACGCGACTCTTCTTCTTCTTTCCTAACCAAGAGCTTGGAGGAACCCCTGAAGCAAAGCAGCCTGCGCGCCAAGAACTTGAGCGCCTCTTCTTGCACGCTGCCCTTCAGATGTGCTACCTTTGTGCAGCCTGTGCGCCAACACCTGCTCACCTCCAACCTGCACGCCCCCAACCTGCGCACCTTCTAACAACTATCAACCTGTGCACCCAAATCTCTACCTACGCGCCCAGAGCTCAAAAATAATTCTCAAGTGTTGAGCCTTAAGAAATGAGGAGTTGAGTCATCTATTTATAGGTATCTTGAGGACTTACGCAACCTAGACCTGTGCACCAATACTTGTGCGCCAATACCTGCACGCCAATACATGCATGACACCACTTGCACGCCTCCACCTGCGTGCCAATACCTGTGCACCACTTTCTTTCCTTTGCCATATTTCTGAAATAATGCCACCTGTGCACTGCCACTTTCATGCAACCACCTGCGCACCAATACCTGCGCGCCACTTTCTTTCCTTTTTCATATTTCTGAAATAATGCCACATGCGCACCGCCGCTTTCGTACCGCCACTTCTTGACTTTGTCTTTGTTTTGGATAGTATGATGTTGAATTTGTTTTCCAAAAACACTACTTTACTCTCTTTATCCTTCATACAGCATGCACCACAAGTTCTCCAAACTTATTATGATTGTAAAATACCAATCAGCAAAGCATTGTATGATTTTCAAGTTCTTTACAAAGTGAATTGATTTAGATTTTTGACAAAAAAAAAGACAATACTCTGTAACAAAAAACTTTTCTTACTTCCTTATCCATCCAACTTGGTCCCAATAGCAGGTGAAAGAAATAGAGTTTGGATGGGTGTGGTGACCAGTACTTCCACTAATGGTAGCACTACCGATTATTGTTGCGCATAACTCATAGGATTAGTCCTGTGAGGGTGTGCTGGTAAAGGAGGATATTCTTGATCCATCTCAGTAGCTGCAAGAAATTCCCTTAACTAACTGAATCCTTCATGCTTAGGAGGAAGACTACCTTGAAGTTACTTTGCATTCAACCTCCTTAATTCCTTCATTTCTTCCTCTTGTTGTGCGAAGCTTTTCTCTAGTGAGATTGATTGGCCTTCTCTAGAGGAAGGGTGGAATGTAACCTGATTCTTCAATTTCTCCTTGTTGGATTCCTTTTGGAGAGGTGGAAGTTGGTTATTTAAAGGAATACCTAGATTATGGGAAAGCCTTTGATTTCGTGTACGTACACCTTCTTCATTTGCCTCTGTGTGTACAGCCTCTTGAGTATGAACTTCTTCATCTGATCCTTCTGAGTGAACCTCATGTTCTGGAGGATCAGTAACAATGGCATTGATAACAATTATTGATGATTAACGCATGTCATCCCTTCTATTGAAATTTCTACGATATTGTCTTCTTCCATGTCCTTGATAAGACATTTCCTTTTGTTGAATTGATCCCTCAGTAACTTATTGATGAACTATAATTTGAAGGGAATATCCTGATAATTCAGTTCTACATTCCTCTTGTGGATTCTTCCCCAATCGAGAGAAGACTGATTTTCGCTGAGGAAGAGATTGAGGGTTTGAAAAAGTCCCCAGTCCGGTGGACTAGGGTTGTTCCTGCTCAACTCCTCGAATTCTATTTGTTGATTTCGAGGGTTGGGTTAAAAGTGTCCCTATCCTGAAAAGCTGAGGTGGCTTTTGAGCTTCTACATCTAGGAATTTCTTAAAATCTCTCCTGATTTTTCAGACTTTAGTCCAGAAATTGGTCGGATGCATCAACCGACATCCACTCAAATCACCAAGCTAAGATGACCATTGGATGATTTCTAACACTTCTTTCACTTCCTGATGTGCACGCTATAAATGATAATCATATTCGATATTCTCTTTTTCTTGATGCAAGAGTAATTCGACAACTTGTTCTTTGTATTTCTGGCTTTGGGAAGAACTAGATGAGTCATGTTCCTGAGCAAGCCTTTGATTACACACTAACCAATTGTTTGTGGCCGGCCATGGGCAATAACATTGCATGAGACCATTTTTGGTGGGCTTTTTTTACTGGAGAGTACAGTAAAATGCAGTGCTCCATGAACACCCCATCCCCTGATATAAATACCATATGAGGCATTGTAAATTAACTGGCGCAATATTTTTAATGCGCCAAGGCATGAACGATGAAGGGTTCTCTGCTGCTTTTCAACCTTTGGATATCAAGAAACTGAGAGAGATGCCAAATCAATTTGGCATTGTAACCCTTCTATTATCTTGACATGATTTTCATATTCATCATAAGATAATATTTTCTTTTTCCATTTAAAAAGAGTTTTCCACATTTTGAGATGAATATCATGAATACAATCTTCTATCAACATTTCTAGAATTTCATACTGAGAGTCAACCAAAGGCTAAAACATGACTGGTACTTCACCTTTTGTCAGTTGTTTTCTCATATTCAATACTTCCTCTTTATCATTGGATGAAGATTCTTCTACCTGATTAGACCAAAGCTTGTGCTTCTTTGTTGCTTCATCAGATTCAACAAGATTGGTAGAGAATTAATTTATTAAGCTAGAAGATGAATGACCCAGTGGTGGTTCAGAGAATGACCTACACCCCATACTATTTTCTTATTGAGAAATTATTTCACCTACTAGCGATAAATCATCATACATGACTGGCTTCACATTTGCAAGTGCCTCAAGATAAGAGGTCTTTCTTGTTACTACATTGTCCTTTGAAGAATTTTCCAGGTAATGTGAATTAGTACTGCGGAGAAGAATTTCGCAGCTAAATTCATCATCATGGGGAGGACCACCATGGTGGGTTACAGAAAAAGATGAAACCTATTGCTCCTTAGTCTTCTAGACACGCAGAGGGTTATCGTGACTCTCATCTGAAGATGGCACTTCGAGATCGAACGAATTGTCATGAAGCAAGCCTTCATGAGGAAGTGCCTGATGAAGACCTTCGGAATTATTGCTCCAACTATTGGAAAATGAGACAGTATAATCTTGAATTGCAACACATAATTGTCTGAATGCATCAATAACTCTAGCATCGAGAAAGGCCTTATTATAGATTGGATCTTAATTTCTTGACTGTGCTAGATAGGCTTTTTTCTTAGATGCCTTCTTACTCACTTTAGGAACCACTTGTTGAAAAAAGTGGTCATTATGGGCAGGTGTATGTGTCTGCTCAGGGGAAATAATCAGGTTAGGCTTGTTATCTCCATTAAAATCGGGTGCATATGCCTGACTTGATTATACGTATGGCATGGGGGAGTATGCCCCCACAACCCTCCTGGACAGGAACAGAGGTGTGTATCTGCTTCAGAGTGATATATTGATCAGTCACTCCATTGGTAGGGATAGATTTGTATTTCTTTCCCTGTGATGCTACTGAAGTTGTTATAATATCCTGAGAGGCATCCAGAATATGGGCATGGACTTGTTTCTGCTCTTTCACCATTTTCAGAATGTGCTTGGTGACCTTAGCTATCGGAACATGAATATACGTCCATTACATGTCTGGAGTAGGTGCATGTACCTGCTCTTGTCCTCCTTTTCCTGTCAGTGAATTCTGGCAGTACTCATGTGTGGGGCAGAGAGTTGAGTCTGCTCCAAATTTGTCATCAGAGCTTTCCAACTGACTTCTCTGGATGCTACCAAATGAGACTCTTGGTAGACTTGATGAACATTGGAAGGTTTATGTGCCTACTGTGTATCCTTCATCAATTATGGTTGATGATTTTCATTCAATACTGGCAGATGAGACTACTAACAGAATTGTTGATTATTAACAGGTGTATGTCCCTGCTTATCAGTTGCCACCATATTAAATTGGCGAGATTCTTTGGATGAAATCATAAGAGCCTACTGACTGGATGATAAATTATAAATAGGTGTATATTCCTGCCTATAATACTCTTCCATAATTTCCTAACGGGATTGGGGGGTTGTTGTCAGACGAGTCTGCTGGATAGCGGAATTAGAACGGATGGTTGTATGCGCCCGATTGTTGCTTGCCATCAAGTTGGCCCGGTGGTCTTCTCTGGAGGGGGTAGAAGTAAGAACCTGCTCGCTGTTGACAGGATTTCACCTCTGACGGTTCTTCTTACGGACTCAGGTCTGAGGGACTGGAGCCGAATCTCTAAAGGCAATACCCTCATCATGTTGAGTGCATACTGCCGCACGAGTCTGGCGGCAACTATTGATGGGAGCCCTCGGGAAGGACTCATGTATTCTTGAATTAAGGCCTTGAGTGACCTCTTCATTCACCTCCCTGTAAGATGGGAGGGACTGGTTGTTGCATTTCGGGGATAATGACCTGAAACGATTGGAGATGGTGGTTAGCACCGCCTGCTTCTTGATCACTGGTCGTTTCTATACTGACAACCTGGGTGAATTGTTAACTTGGAGGGATTGTCGAGCGGCCTCCAAAGTAATAATGGTACCATGTTGATGGTATTCCTTAACCAGTACATTTGATACCCAGTGTTGATGACACTAAGTAGGTGATTTCTTCCTCAGAGCAGACGAGGATCCAGCAGGAGTAGCAGCAGATGCATTCACAGGTGTGAATTTTAGAGAAGCCATTTCTGTAATACAGAGAGATCATGGAAAAGAGTGCATGTTGTATATAACGTACATAATCCAGATAAGTTCAGCCACAACATCTTTTTGATGAGCACATATTTTATTGATTTCTTTGTTGGCCCAATCATTGAGTTTAATAGGGGCCTAACAAACAATAAAAACATCATTTAAATTGGTTAAGGATTCACGTCAGGTTCGCCATTTTTGTTTCTTCAAGAAATGGGGATGACCTTGTTTGTTTAAGGTTCAAACATTCCAATCGATTCCTAACAGGTTTATTCAAAAAACCGGAAATATCCAATGATTCCATATCAATTTTTACCTAATTTCCAAAGGTAGGTGCTCATTAGTTGTGGACTGATAAGGCTTAAGAATTTGCATTGGTCGAGAGGATGGGAGGTCAGACTCATCACACCTTTTTTGGGGGAATTATTTTCTACTCTAGTGTTCTCTTATAGATTTTAGTTATGTTCGTGAATCTTTATTAATTTACCAAGTATGAAAATGAGTTCTTCCTTTAGATATTGCAATCAATGATTGATATGTATGGGATTTAGAGTATCTATTATATGTATTTAAGGTTCTTCATCGATAGATAATCATCCATATTTTTTAGATAATATTAGTCAATGGTATCCTTCAACACATTATATAGAAATCTCTTGGTCATTATGATGACCATGCTAGTTTTAAAGTCACTCAGTGGGGAACTTGATGTTTACTGTCATTCAGTAGGACATGGATTATTTCAGAGTCGGGATCGTACCCGAAAATGGGCTACCTATGTATCCTTATTAAAGACGAATCAAAACCCACGTAGTTTGGGAATTAAGATTAGTTTAACGTCATATAGGACGGATGAGAGTTAATGGGGGATTGTCTTGAACCTTAGAAAGGTTTCCTACGTACTCTACTTTTAAGACAGAGATCAAAGTCCACGTAGTTCAAGTAAGAAGTGTGGGGCTTACGTATGATTAACGGCCTAAAGAGATGTGTCGTGGTTACTTTTACACTCTTAGATCACATGAGTCATGCTCGGTGTGAGAAACAAGAGGTATTCGTAAACCTGACGATTTCTTCCATGAAAGATGTGGTAACAAGGAATGATATGGGTCTTATGTATGTGTGACTGCCCAAGTAGATAGAGACTGGGATTTACTTCTGTAAAGAATCCTAGGAACAAGATCGATAAAGAAATTCGTGCTTTATGGAGATTTGGAAACTCTAACTTGGGGCATACTCCTGAGGAGGATTCCCAAATTAGGAGTGATTTATGATTGGGACTTACTCCAGAGAAGGAGGCCCAATTTAAAGAGACTTGTAACTTGGGGCTTATTCCTGATAAGGAGGCCCAAAGTTAAAGAGAAATTGGGGCTTACTCTTGAGGAGGATTCCCAGAGTTAAAGGGAACTTCTCGTCTTAAAGGATGAGATTGAATGAAGGAAATCTCTAACCTTAGTGACATAAAGATATGTAAATCACAAGGTTTTGAGAAGACATTCCATAGGACTCCTTTCAGATAAGGAAGAAAACAAATAAATCATGCCATAAGTGGTTTTAAAGAAGGTTTTGAAGGCTAGATATTGAAAAGGAAAGGTGAATTTGAAGAAAGGAAGTAAATAGGCAGGAGGGGAACCCAAAAAGAGTCAGGCGCGCAAGTCATGTTTAGGAATGCAAGTCTTGGTCACGCAAGTATACTTGCACGACATGGGTGTACTTGGGCGACTATTAACCAATAGAGTAATACATGGGCGAGACTTGGCTCAAGCTCTTAGAATTATCCCTAAAGCTTTTCAAAAGGGTGGTGAGCAAGTTCTATTGAAGGGATAAGGTGGCGCGCAAGTGTGACCATTTCCCTTAAGGGTTAGACACTTAGGCATGCAAGTGTTGATGAATTTCAACACTTAGGCCGTGTTTCCCCTCTTTAGGTCTTCCATTCTAGGTATGAAATTACCTTAAAAGTGTTCGGAAGACTTCAAGAAAAGACTAGGGCACCCATAGCTTAAATCTGACTTTTGGATTTTTCCATCCTCAAAATGGGGGGCCAACAAGGGGTATTTATAGGTCATTGAGGACCTTGGGTGAAAATAAAGTAGGGCACACAAGTCACCTTTGTGACCAATATGTGGCGCACAAGTATACTTGTGCAACTATGGTGAAACTTCCGCGACCCATGCTTAAAGAAATCCTTGTTCATGCCTTTGTCAATTTTTTATGTTTCTTCAAAGGATGGATCTCTTTGAGCTTAAGGTATTCCCCTTTTTCATTTTTTAGACTCTGTAATGGAAAAGATCTTCAACAAAAACATAAAAATAATTTTTTTGGTTAAGTTATTTTGAAGCATATATTAGAATTATTATTTTTCTAGATATAGTAAGTGAATTTTCATCAATGAATTAGTATTAATTGTGAAATTAATTTTTATTTATATTTTTATTTCATAATTTTATATATATATTTCTACCCATTAACTCTATTAAAACATTATAATGGTTATATAACATTCTATGATTTTTTTTGTTGCGTGTGAAGAAAGATATTGAACCCATTAAATTATAAATTGTTAGGAAGTGACATTATCTCACTAAACTAAATTAAGTCGCCCAAATTTTAATTATATATCACTAATAAAATTAGTTACAGTTTTCTTAAAGATATGAATAACTCATGATATATTTCCAAATGGTATCTATACCCTAATATCGTAGGCATGACTATGAAACAAAATATTTTCCCATTATCATGTTAACTGATTACATCATTTTTCCTCCACAAATTTTTTCTCTTTCCCCCCATTTTCATACCTAAATCATCTTATAGTTCGTTTGAGACATTCCCCATGTAGGTTCTTAACACATTTTTCACATGAATGAAATTGGATCTTCTTTCCTTTATTATCATCACCACTAGGATTCCCATGAGACTCCATCATTCTATTCATTGGTGAGTCTTGAAACTAAACAATGATTACATTATTATTAATAATTATTGATAGCTATATTGGAATAATAAAATGATTTCTCACTCTAACTCTTATCCCATTAGGTTTTCTAGTAAGACAAGAACTGCATTTTCTATAGGCTCCATTATTAACACGGTTCATTTAGATTTTTACAATTACTAACACAAAAAGGAATTAATCTTGAGTGATGAAAAATTAATAGGTTAAGTTATCCCATATAACATAACCCAATTTATTAACATAATAAATCATTTGTAGTGGCTTGTAAATATATTTTTAATAATCAAATAATATCTATCAAAAGTGTCTAGGAAGTTGGGTAATCTTGGCCTAATCATCATGCACTAATGTGGAGTCTAATTTGATGCTCGTGGGGATTACCCCTAGGTGTATATATTTCAAAATTTCATGTACTAGTTAGTATCAAGAATGTGATGTAATTACATAGAGAACTACACAATATATACTTAACAAAAACTCAAGGATGTTAGCCTATACATAGACCTAACTCTAGGATATTCACTAATTATCTATTATCCAAATCCATAGAATATAAAATATTACCTCGATTAACTTAAAGATTAATCAATAAATTTGATCTTATGGTCAATCATAAGTTATAAAGCCTTAAATTATTCTAAAATAATGTCTTAACCTTGAATGATATCAAAACCATACCCTGATACAAACTGAAGGGCCCTGAACCCGAACATCTAGATCTATTGGTGAAAACACATACATTACATACTTGCTTCAATAGAAACTATAGATTACAATATATAACTATCTCATAATTAAATTAATTAAAGTAAATATTTCACTATATACATTGACAAGAAATATTATTTTTATGGATCTATATAATTAACAAAAAACTTAAATTAATACACACCATGCCTTTAAAAAAAATAAAAAAAAATCTAGTATTTAAGAAACTACTTAATCAATAAAAATCCTTAAACATATATCACAAATTATTCCTAAAATCTTTTGTGTTAGAAACGTCATGTATAAAAAATTTCTTCATAATTAGGGGAAATTGAAACACAAAAAGTGGTGGTCTCAGAAACAGATTAAAGGAAAACATATGAGATAAAAAAAATTATATGTGGGGAGAAGATGATCATAACTAACATTTCCTGAATTAATTTCCAAAAATAATATCATAATTTATTAAATATTAAGGCATAATATATTTATATATGATAATAGGAATGAAAATATCATATAGATAATAATAAATAGTTCAATATAGAATAAATGAGTGTTGTTAGATAGATAATTAAATTACCTAAGCTTAGGCATCATGAAATTAGACATCATGATCTTACCTCTAATCCCATGTGTCTCAGAAATATTTTGTTCTTGGTTGGAATACAACAAAATACATATTCTAGTTTTCTTTATAAGGAATATCTATGAATAAAGGTGATATCACAAGCACCACCTATCATTAATTAAATATAATTCAATAATCATATGAAATTATGAATAAAATCTAAAGTATATAACCAAAATCCCTTAATAATTAGTAAAAATCTTTATTGGAATAACAATTACATGAATTTCTAATATTTTTCTAATCAAAAAATAGAACATTTTTGTGATTTATGGATACCTCAAAATTAAACCCTAAAGAGTAAGGAGTATACAATAAATAAAATAATTTACCAAATCATTTTAATTATGTGATCTAGGAGAATACCCTTCAATAATAGTAAGGAAATATAGAGTGTTCATAGATGGAAGGAAATAGAAATAAAAATCATACCCATGAATATTCGATGATGAGGAAAGAAATATTCAGTAATGTATTTTTTGGAAGTTTAATACCCCAAGATAAAATATTCTGATATGATTTAAAATGAAATCTATGAATAATATATATACCATATCATGGAAAAAATAATGAATAAATATTATATCATGATGAAGCAAAACTGAGATAAAAATTCCCATACGCTAATTGCAATGAAAGAATAAAAAAAATTAATGGGGTAACATTAACTAAAAATATTATGAAATGAAAAATATTCATAACACATGACAAAAATATGGTAGTGAATACACTATATGAATGAGAATATGATGTGTAATATCAAACATGTCTAGCCAAATTTACAATATAGACAAAAAACAATTATGGATTTAGAAAACAGTTGAATCCAAACTCATTGAAGGATTAAATTTCAAATGAAACATTAAATTTAATGAATATTGAAAATATCATGTTATTAAATATTAAATTGATAGTGATACAACATAAAAAATAAAACATGATTTTTAATAATAAATATGTATTAGGGGGTAAATTTGAGATAAAAAACCCTTACCTTAATTCATGATAAACAATAATGTGCTTGAATCATATTTTGAAAAAAATATCATAATAATCTATTTTATAAAATTATTAATATATATAAACGTTTATAACCTTAAATTATAATTATTCTCTATGTGTATATTAGTTAGTTATTATCTATTTTCAATATCAGGTGTGAGTAATCTTGGTTGTTTTCAACTGGTTTCATAATAATATTTTTTTATTCATTATTATATCAAGGTTCATAATTACTAGATCATGTAAGATAATTTAATTGATTTATTATAATAAATTATTTTTTTAATTTAATTTTATGGGATTTTTGGTTATAATCAAAAATGATGAAATCAATGATGATCATGTTTTGATACTTTTTCATGAATGGGAATTGATATCATAATTTAAGATATTAAAATTAATTTTATCATTATTGAACCAAAATAAAATCTTTATTTTATTATTTATATCATATATTATATGTAATTAAGTCCACATATCCACTAATTATAATATTTTATAACATTGTTCAACTGGGTGGTTTGATCGAAACAAAACATGAATATACCATAATTAATGGATGATTACAATTGTGAATTTGTTTTGTTTTAGGAATAATATCAATATTACAAAATAATAATGCAATAACATAGATAAATTTACCTATTTTAAATCATATTTTAATATATATTAATAAATTAGAAAGAAAGAAGATGAAAATCAAGATATATTACTTCTTGGATTTGGCAATCTATACAATCAATGGTTAACATTTCTATTTCTAATAGAATGAGAGGGAAATAAGGTGGATTTTATATTTACTCTTCATAATAATAATTATATTATATATTCCACACTTATTATTTAATTTCACCCATATATCAGTGAAAAGCGGTGGTAGTAAAAAATGGAGGGTGTCACTTTGTGGAGGTAGTAGTCTCCACAAAGCATGAATGAAAGTTTCATATTTCTTAATAGTAATGGGAAATGGTTGTTAATAGTTTTTCCCTTAGGATAGTATTATTATGTATAAAAATAATACTATTTTCATTACATAGTAATTAGTAAATTTTAATTGTTAATGTAGAGATGAAAATAAAATAGGAAAAAAGTTACTCATTTTGAGGACAAGGGATTTCCCTTGGAAGGATCCAAGGAAATGGATGTCTTAAGAAGATATCTTCTCAACAGTGGATCTTAGAAAAATAATATTTTTATATGTGAAGTAAATAGGGTATATTTTCAATGGAAAACATAATTTTGTGAGTGGTTTTAAAAGGGTGGTCAATGACCCCTTTATAATTTGTGAGATTGGAATTTTCATAAATATTCCAAATAAATATAAAGAGAGAACATGTTACGCATGTAAATAAGACTCTAAAATTAAAAATAATGGATTTTTTATGTGATAAGGTCCTTAAATTCCAAACCATTAATTTTAATACATTTTTAAACATATTTTATGTCATTTAATATTATCAATTTTACTTGTATTTTTTCATTTTACCGTAGTAACTTGTTTTTACCTATGTAAATCATTTTCTATACCATAAGATAAATTGTAAGATGTTAAGAAATTTGAACATAATGGATAATAATATTAAACCCATTTTATTTGATGTAATATCTATATATAATATAACTAAATTTTAATATGAGTGCATGTAACGTCTAAGAACCCATTTTTAGAAAATGTTTGCTTTTAAAAATAGAAATCATATGTCATGTAAAATTATAAATGTATTTGATTTTCATTATATAGAATGTTTATTTTTTAAAAAAATAAAATTTATGTGTCTTTAATAGTAACTTAAAATGTAATTTTACCAACAAAATATTTAATTAGAAGAAAAGAAAAAAAATACATTCCCTTTTTGGAAAATATTATTTAATTTCATAAAATGATAAACATATGTCTTATAAATATACAAAGATATTTAAAAAATAATATTTTTACTAATATAATTCATATTTTATCAAATCTATGTTTTTGTAAATTTATATGTCTTTTTTATAAGATGATAATGTTGTAAAAATTATTGTTTTTGTAAACAATGTATTTATTTCACTATTAACATAAAACTATAAGATTTTAAAAAAACACAAAAAATTAATGCCAAGATAATATTGACATGATGAATCTAAAAAATAAGTTTATTGAGTCATGTTCAAATTGAAATATTTTAGAATTTAACCTTTAGATAAAAACACAAAAAAATATTGAAAAATTTTCCATTGGAAAATAACCTTTTTGCAAAAAAAATATTCAATTTTATTATTTACTATCAATTACAAGTCAATTAGGTGTTAATAAATTATTAACATCAAAAATATATTTTCACTATAATATATTTAGTTTCATAAAGAATAATAAGAAGATTTTTTTTAAATGTAACATTTTAAAGATTATATCTATCTAATTAATTATTTAGCTACACTAAGTGAATTTTTTTCAATAGATTAATATTAATAATTATTTTTATTTTCATTTCAATAAATACTTAGTAATTCTATTACATTAATTTTTACCCTAAAATTATATTACTACATTTTAACAGTCATATAAAATTTTTTGGTTTGTTTTTCATTGGTTTCGTATGTGTAAAGAAAGGTAATAAACACATTAGGTTTTAAATTCTTCAGGTGTTGTATTTATATTCAATGAGAAAATATATAATCGAAGTACCAGTTATAAAATTGTAATGAGGACCTCATATTCTGCCTCCTTTTTTTAACCCCAATGAGAGGAAGAAATTGTATCACATATGAGATATAATAATATAAATGAACCTAAATAGTAAACAAGTTAACAATAAAGTCTTCCATTATTCTCCATGAAAGAATTTGATAGGAATCATTTAATTACATTTCCAATGTTTGTGAAGCATCATAAAAAGTGAGAAAATAATTATCATTAATCTATGTATATAGTATTAATTCCTCTAGGGAAGGTTTTGGATCTAATAAGTTAGAAAACATTTATCCATTGATCACCATTTAAGAGAGAAAGTGGATGAAAGTTTTCTATAGAACAATAACTCACCATGATAGTCATCCCATCAACATAGTCCAACTAATGATATATATCCTCAAATACACATGTTATAACAAGTGAACCCAACCATATTGAAAATAATTGTGATTCTCCTAAACAAAAAAATATCACTGTGAGGTAGTTATATTCAATGTAAGTGTATCATCTATCTATATAAGAGGGAACTTAGATACTTCTCCATACTCACTATATAGAGAATAAGTGGATTTCATTATATAGATGGCATCAACACAAGAGGGTGTTTATGATATTTTTTATAATCATTTAAATCCCTCTGTAAATCCTCATAAAAAATAAATATTACTTATATCATTATTAATTTTATAAAAGGAAAACTTTTTCTAGTGAGGATTGTAATAAAACACCTCATATATATGGGAGGCACCCCTATATTTCTTTGAACTCTCAGAGGTTTTGAGGATGTGTAATATTTATTTTTTCCATTATTTTCCTAATATTAATTTCAATATCAGGATGGAAACCATGAAACAAATAATTTTTTTAAGATTTCACCTCAAATGTTCATTTTAAGGAATTCATGTTAGGATATAATAATTTGGTGAAAGTTAACTAGAGATTTGAATGAAATTCATGATACTAGGTTTATTTTGATACCATTTAATCCACATAACACTACCATATTTTCCATATAAATAGATTGAAAATATTCTTCTTGGTTTATTAGAATATTGATCCATCATTCATCACACCAATGGGAGTCACTCTGTATAAATATACACAATATAGTAACCTAAATGAACTTAGTTTATCTAATTCTAAATCCATTTGGTTTTGATTAAATACATATCACCCATCTTTGTATGATAGATCCTTAAAATGAGTTGCAGTAGAAATCCATAATTTCATGATCATAAATAGGATGTCTTACTTTATATTGTGATTAATTAAATCTCTAATGTTAAAGAAGACTCTAATTGAAACATTCTATCAATGAAGATATTGTTATGAAACATGGGATATTGGACATCCCAAATGATGTTCACATGGATAAACATTTCATCCTTGATATCAAACATTGTATTATGATTCATATTCTTTATTTTTATGGCCTATTTGTAACTATGATGGTTTTATAGTAAACTCAGGTGGTGGAAAACTACCTAGGTATCCAACCTAGGATTTTCTATATAATCATATAAAAAATGGTCTTTTTTAATAAAATAAATGTATGTTTCTTGTTCTCTAAATAAAATTTAACCACTAAGAAGTATGGGTCAGGGTTCTTCCTTCATACCTATATTGACTTTCTTGAGCTCATCAATGATCATTAAAACACCCTCCTGGAAGTAGAGAATCCATAATATTTTATAATTCCCCATTATCAAGAAGAGAAAATTGATTTACTCGTTGTGATTTGGGAAATTTTATAGTATTTTATTAATCCCCCTCAATGTCACATTCATATAAAGGGTGTGAGGGTTCTATTTACTCAATTGATACAATAAGAATATAGGATATCAAACCCAATACCTATGTTCCTCTTAGGGTAAAACATTTACAACTATTCAAAAATCATCGGTTTATTTTACAGAATAAATGTTAATCACATATTCTAATAGAGACACAAAAAATGTTTATTTTTATAGATTAAATAGGAATATATACCTTGTTTTAATATAGGTGACTTATAAATAATATCTACAATCCCATCAAAAAATATAAAGTTGATTTAAATATCATGTTTAATGGACGATACAACTGTGTAACTTCCAAAATATTTAGTCATCACTTATACATGATTAATGGGGATTAGAAAATTATAACACACAAAAATCCAATGGTTGATTGTGTAAACATACATACCCTTATAAGTGGGTATTTATAAATAATTCTTCATCAATGGTTTTTCCCCTCCATATTTTAGTATCCTATATTGGGGTATTAATATACATAGTATTCATAAGGGGTGATGTGATCACAGTGTGCCTTGACATTACCACTAAAAAAATACTTCAAGTATTTTAGAAAATAACATGGAATTATTGAGTACTTTTGAATCTATATCATTCTATAAAATTAATAGAAGTATTTGTATTGGAATACTACCAAGAAGATATAATTAGCTATGAGGTATGAAAATGGGGTTCTTATCCTAATCATTCTAAGCGGATTTTACTAACTCTTACAATACCATGGAATTATTATGTCTGAATGGGATGATTATACCTCTCGGTAGAATAAATGTAAGAGAGTATAAATAAGAATTAGATTGATTCTAGAACCATTATATACAAGAACATATAAAATATATTTATCATTGAGATTTCTTGATTATATAAGTAATTAATGATTTCCTAAATAGAATTTTCTCAACCATGATCATTAAAGGATATGACTGTATGACATTCGGTTAAAACTATTCCATCATGGACTTTTTCATTAGTATAATAATGAATCTCAAATTATGAAGGGCATGAGATAGTGTTTACACAACCCAGATTTTTGTTTTGTAATGTTTTTTGTTGACAATTACATATGAGTTTTAATTTTAAAGAAGGTTTTCGAGAAGAGGTCATACTGAGAGGGTAGATGTGGCTTCATTAAAGCCATATGAGTTGAAGTTGGAGCATAACTCGATTTTTGAGAAGAAACTTTTACATAGAAAAATATTGGGTTCAATTTTAAGGTCATGTAATCATTCTAAGTCATAGAGTATACTACACTCAGTTCATGGTGAACAACCAAATTTTCATGTCACATGATTTTAAAGGGTAGTTGAACTATGGACAAAATCTTACACTATGAAGAGATTTTTAGGGATTAGCAGATGATTTCTAATATCATACAAGTTTCAAGGTGGCCTATGAAGTGGAGGAAAAGTTATTTTGTAGTTTATTTAAGAAGAAACTCCCACACCGTAGAAACATCTTGGTATGTGTAAGGTGTGGGCATGGTATTTTCAATTATTATAGAAAATATTGGATACCTACACCTGAGATAAAGTTATTCTTTATAGCTATATTGAAAAAGATATATCCATGTCACAAATGTCCCCTCAATCATAGAGGATGTAAATTAGGAAGTGAAGATGATTTTATTTCTTCTAACCCTATAGGAACTTAAACAACAGTGTAAATAGACACCCCGCATACAATTAGGTATTTGAATGAAGTTGGGGTCATTATGGGGTGATCATGGGTAGTTAATGGTTATAATTTTTTCATGAAAAAAATTTACTATTCAAAAGAATCCACATCACATAGTAGTGAAACGAAAAAACAAATTTATATTGAAGACATTTTCTACATCATAGAAAAGAATACAACACCATGGTGAATCTATAGTTGAGGGAACCTATTCCATAGTATATGTGGTCATGTCTTAGTCAATTATTTATTGTAAAATATGGAATTTTATTTGAGAATATGTTCTCATGATTTCATGAATTTATTTTTAATTAAATGGTTCTTAATAACTATATTAAAGTGATAATGATATATGGAATGATCATAAGAATGAAGAGGAAAAATAAATATATCCCAAACCATGGATAAAAAAGTGATTTATTTATAACAACTGCACACAATAGGTTGATAGAAGAGTAAAGAGAGTGGGAAGGACCATTCCTAGTGGCTCATAGGGAAATGGATAGAAAGAGGTGTTTCTCTCATTGGAAAAGAGGTATTTTTCAAAGTGTTTTGGTTTAAATCAATAATAACCTAATTTATCCCCTCACTTAGGAAATATACTTTATATGGTACCAATAATATGTATTAGAGCCAAACTAATAGGTGATTCTCTCCCTCTCTCCATATATATATCTCTCTCTCTTAAAAGCATGGTAGTAGTAGTTAATCAAAAAAGTTAACCAATTTTCAGAATAATTAATTTCAATTTATCTAAGAATAGGATGAAGCACTACATTAGGTTTTTAGGAATGGAAGTTTACTTGGATTACATACATGGAATTTTAGTAAGCATGGAATGTTTGGAATTATTAAGATAAGTACATAAATAATTGGATGAAGATCCCGGGGCAGTCAATTCCCTAGGAGAGCCCTAGATAATACTGTTTATGCCAAGGTAATGTCATATAAAACCTCTCAGGATATGTAGAAAAACTATTAAATATTTATGAAGGTGATTCCAAATATGGATAGTCAAAGCTATATGTATTGTAAAATAATTATGATGATTTTTGGATGATTCCAAAAAAAATGGTTAATGACTTTTTTGAATGAAAATTGTCTCTTATAAAAGATATGAAAGGATTTTGTTAAATTATTGAAGATATTAAATTTTTAAAATAATATTTAGGATACTTCCACTATTTTAATCTGAAGGAATCCATGCTTGAGTAAAATGATCTAAAACATGTATCTCTAGATAGCTTTCATAGTACACTCATCATGTATGAAATGGGAAATGATGATAATGTATCAAGGGTGAAGGAGAAATCATAGTAGAATTAATTCAATGAGGTCAAGAAACATTATGTTAATGAATATTTATATGAATATGAGGATTATATAGTGATGTATTTTACTTCCTATGAACTTATGAGTGTAAAAAACATCCAATCCATGATTCCACTTAGATACATCCAATGTGGAATGGTAGGACATCTCACTACTAAGTGCATTAAAAATCTTCAAGTTGAAGAGGATGAAGAATCTATAACAAAAATATTTATGGGTGATATAATTAATAAAAAATCAAAAATATATTCTTTAAATGGAAAAACATTTTATCTCATGAAGATAAAGTCTCACATGAGTAATAAGTAGAAGAGGTTTAGGATTGCATGGACATTAGTAAAGACACTTTAGTAGCTATTATTGACTGACCAAAAGCTAATAATGGTGATATAGAGATGATTTATTTAAGGGAAGACTTTATCTTTAGGCAGAACCTGAGATAACACATAAAGGACTTGAAAATGGAGGGGTAAAGGATTGAATTATAATGCATGTTTTTAGGAAAAAAAATCTCTGTATATAATAAGAGGAAAAAGATAAGTGTGAACAAAAAGAGGATACTGAAAAAATGAATTCTAGAATTTATTATAACCTATATAAGGATGTTGTGCACAATATAAAAGTGTAATAACATTTTTGAATCATAAAGGGAATTATAATTACTGTAAAATAATGTAATAATTATGTTTCACCTTCACATACATTGTATCTTTATTAGTATGTTAGCACTATCATTCTTAGGAGGGGGTATGACTTTATATTTAGAAGACATAGAAGTTGGTGTTTTCAATAACATTAAATTTAGTGTGATATTTTTGTTTTCGTCATTTCCATACTTATTCATATACGATGATGATGTCAAATGATATTTTACTTTAGGGTTCCAATATGAATCTTCCTAATTCCCTGTCACTGTATAAAACTCTTAAAATCAACAATATTATTTTAACGGAATAAGAAATGTTTTTTCTCATCTGAATGACTCATTTTACTTATCTCTAGTAGATATTATTATGGATTTTTATGTTAAATTTAAAAGTTAAACCTTCCAACATTTATATGAAATCAATAATCATAAAATTTTCATATTGTTTATAATTCAATCGGTTAGTAATGATCATCTTTATTATTGTAAAATTAAACCAAAAGAGAAAATTCCATCAGATATTATCCCAACTATAAATTTATATTGGGATTTTTAATGTTTTCTCAAAAAAATATTAAGGTCCTTCAAAAGTAAAAAAGAAATTAATCTTCATTTATGTCTATAACCATATCATTCTTATAAACTATCAACTCAATATGTGAAATCATTAAGGTATTTTTTAGGCTCTTTAATCCCATAAACAATTAAGAAGGTGGTATAGCAAAATTTGGGTATATGGGAATTAAAATCACCCATATTTGGATATAAATACCTATAATATTGGTAAAAAAACTAGTCCATTACATCTTTACATAGATTCCATCAATGCAGTAACGGATTCTGTAAAATATTTTGTAAATACCACTTGATTTAATGTTTCAGAGAGTTCATTTTGTAAATACATATATTAATATCCTATATAAACCTATGGTTCGTAAAAAAACCAAAATTTCCAAAGATAATATACCTAGTAGAGTGGTTTTTATTTCTTAACTGGAGAGTATTCGAGATAATTAACTAGATTTTCGGTTAGGTATATGGAATTATTTAAACTCAGGTTTATAGAATGGATTTAGTCTAACATTTTCAATAAAAAATATGATTTTTGAAAGGATTCACTTGTATAAGGACTTGTTTATACTACCCAATAATTACAATCAACATGTTCATTTTCCCTGAGGACCTAAACATTAATATAGCTCACAATGTCTATAACTTCATTTCATGGTTGGTTGGATGTGGATGCATCCAGACCCATCACATTTTCTTTGTTTTTGGATCACTGAGTGGTATGTAGTTGAATGTTCTAGGTAACTCCAATGAAACCACTCTACCAATGTGGTCAATTCTGGACACCCTCTTGTCACATATTCATGTGGATGAAATTTTAATCAAATATTAATTTATTTTTAAAGATATTTATATCAATGTTGTTCACTATAAAATCTATGAAGTTTATATTTATAACATTGACATATTTGAATCCTATTTTAGGAATAAAATACTCATATTCATTAAAGTAATACATAAACTCATCAATATCAATATTTACTTCAAGGTAAAAAACACAATCCTTCTCTATTTTTTTCTTTCAGAGCAGATAATTTTGATTCCTAGTATGTATTAGTATTTTTTATTCTCCATTTGAAACTCTTATTATGATGAAGTAGTTTAATTTTCATAGATCATATACTAAGTGACACTCCAATAATATCCTATAAATGTGATAATATTGGATGGGTTAAACCATGAAATGATAACATACCATTTTTTAGAGGAATATCATGTTCAACTACCCCTTATATAGAGGAGAATTATCTCCTCCGAGGTCTGTGTAAAAAATAACCCACACCTATAGGATAGAGTTTCATTTCTGTTATTATAGATTAAACTACTCCCCTTTTATGATTAATGGTACCAAGGGAGGTGGTGGAGGTAAAAATTCTTTCAATTCTACAGTATAAGGATACTCCAGTGTTATCACTAAAAATTTTGTCTACTTCTTTTTTATCCTTTAGAGATTGCACTCGAGTATGAGATGGGTGAATGATTCGTTTTAAAAACTAATAATGAGACATTTCTTCTATAATATTTTATTCAAATATTAAGTAATTTTCCTTTCACAAATTGTACTTCCAATTTAAGATTATAGATTCTTGGTGCATGATATTATCTATAGATTGTTCATGTCAAGTCAACTTTTATAAAATCTAGCTATAGAGGAATTTTTGCAGACTAACTAGCTTGAATATATTGATCTAGAAAATTTGGACTACATTAAGTTAATGAAATTGTAAAAATAATTTTCTAAAGAACCTTTCAAACTAGAAAACCAACTGATGTATAGAGGTCTATATTTTTACCAACCCCAAATTTATAAATTAGATATATTTTCTTAGATAAATTGATATATTTCACAAAAATCATTGAGTTATTTTTATTTAAAATAAGTTTGATTCTATTTATTTTTAAATTTTGAATTTTGAGCCATTATAAGGGATACTAGATCAATATGGTAGGACTGCTAATCTTGCACCTTGAGGAAATTAGTATATTCCTTATAGTGTAGGATCCTAGACTTGGGGTGGTGAAATGTCACCCTTAGGTCTAATATAATATTATAAATGCATTACTCTTTTATAGGGATGATAATTTCATATTGATGTCAGGAAATAATCTAGAACAAGGCTATTATTTTATCTTTTCCAATTTTATCTACCTGATGCTGGATTTTTCATTATATTTAGTGATTGGATATTCACCCTATTCTAACCATAAATACCATATTACCATAAAATATTTGAGTGTATATTGATTTTTTTAGATGTTTTTAGTAATATATAAGGTTCCAATATACCATAGATTCACTAATGATTATCAATTCCTTGATTCACCAACTAGCTATAATGATTCAACATTAGTCAATGAGTATGTATTTAGTATAACTAATTTTATCATTTCAAGTTCCACTTTGTATGATGGAAAATGCCAAAATATTGTGACATGATAAAGATATTTATGTTCAAGAGAGATACCATCAAGATGAATACCTTTTCGATGAGAACTGTGTGATGGGACACTATCCATATTGGAATTGAGACTATCATTATGGGGGGTACCTCCCTCCTAGTTGTTTTTTTATCACCATTGGGAGGTCCTCTGTAGTTAATGATATATTGATAGCCTTCATAGAAATGGACTCTATGTTGGATATTCACTTTATCATGGGTAGGGCCTACATAGTTATCACTCTAGGGGGACTCAATATCTTCTTAACATGATAGTATGGGGAGGACCACTGAGATTAATGATTGGTTTTTTGTCAACATTGGGAGGACATAAATTTTAGTTTTTTATTATAAGATCACTACTGGGAGGACCTCAATGGTTACTAGTAAGTATAAAATAAACTTAATTTGACTTTAAAAATCACCCAAGATTGATCTCCACTACATTTGAAGAATTCTCCTGATCAACATTGGATGGAAACAAGAACCTAGGTATCAACACACATAACTATGGGAATGATTTCATCATAAAATCACAACACAATAAAACATACCTAATATATAAAAAGATATAGATAACCCAACTATTTTACATACTATAAGAATAGGTACCTGACCATGATACATATAAAAATCCAAAAGACTAATCCCAGAAACAAACCAAATCCATGTATCCATGCGACCTTCTATTAACTCCATTCCAAACCACCACAAAGCGATATTGACCAAGATAAGTCCTAAAGCTACCTAAAACACTTACATTAACACGGATCCTAAAAAAACAATCATATATAACTGAAAGTAATATGATTTTTGTGAGAAAAACACCTAGTATAATTCTACTATGAAACTATATAATGTTTGTCTCTAAGAATCTATTAGTTCTAAATTTGAAACAAAATGAGTTTCATAAATAAATTTATTTGAAAATGTTTCTCTTAAAACATCCTTTAGATTAATTTGAAACATATCAAATTCAAATAGACAAAAAATATAAAAAAGTTTAATTAAATATAAATAAATAGAAATAATAAAAACTATCCATGTTAACACATTATATAATCATGGGAGCAATCAAATAATGAAAATCCACCATCATGAAAAAAATGAAGAAATGGGGTCTATCTTTTAGGAATACACGACTAGGACATAAAAGGAATACTATCCCAACATTATATGATTCCTAACAAAACTTATTCAAGTTTTAGTTGATCAGTTTCACAAACACAACACCGAGGGGTGTCACACTTACTAAGGTTTCAATATTCTTATAATCCAACACAACCAATGTTATTATGTGAAATGTTTTCAAAAAATGTTCAATTAAAAATTCCTATATTTTGATAAAACATTTTTATAGGAAAATATTTTTGTCTACCATGATTGAAAACCGTTTTGGAATCAAAATAACCTTTAAGGCATTTCATATATCACATGAAGTGCATAAAACATTTTTTTATAGAAAACCCATCAAAAAAATTTCAATTATTTCGAGGATTAAATAACACACATAAAAACTCATAGATATCAAATAAAAATTTTCATAATTCAAACCACTACAGAAAGGAATATTAATATTGTTTCCTATGAGAATGGACCATTGTATTGAGGCACATGCCACACCAACAAAGTTTACATAGTTATGTTCAAAAAGGTGATTGAAAAGAAGAGACCAGGTATTCTAAATAAAAAAGACGTAAAAAAGATCATCCATTACCCCTAAAAAATATATATATTCATACAGAAAAACCCTTAACAGGTTCAATAAATTATGGAAAAGGGAGTTCAATGAGAGATCTAGATATGGTAGGATAAAATGTCTAGAAATCATAATATATATCAAATAGATCCACCATGAAAAAAGGATAATCACCAAGAGACCAAAGAAGGAACCTCCTAGAATGTTAAGAAAAATATGGTTCTAGATAATGAGAGATTATGGATATAATTGGGTTAAAAAATATAGGGGTTTCATTGTAATTTTTAATTATTAATAATGTTGTGTGGGTTACCTAGTTAGGAAGTATGGTTTCCCAATCCATGTGCTATATTTTGGGTCCCTATTATTCCTTGTAAACAAAATCACGTGTTTACCAGGGAATAACCATATGGTGACAGAAATCATGGGTAAACTATACAAAAGCCTTAGGACCAAAACGTAACCTTCCACATGGTTTACCTAAAAATATCACATGGTTAGAAAAGGCATGGACAATCCATGGAAGACACCATAGGAATCAATCGATCCATTTAACCTGTTTATTTTAAGGTGATTACTAACCATGTAATGATAGTGTGGCTTACCTATCTAAGAAAATATAAAATTTTTACCCCCCCCCCCAATTCTTAAAAACCACTAAAACAAAAATAAAAATAAAATTATCCTAAAATAAAAAATACATGTGACCCAAAGAGTGTCACAGTTCTCCCCACCATGTAACTTTCGGTACCAAAAATGCACTCAGGATTCAAGATGTAGAAAGAGATAAGGATAATAATACATAATCAATTTTCCAAGAATCCACATCTCATAGATACCCCATTCACAGTTCCATAGTACACAGATCAAGGTACTGTTTTAACTATGTAAAACCATAGTGCGATGATCGATAATCCAAACTAGTTACTCAACCATTGAGGTGTCAGGCTCAAGACTAACATATTTTCATTCTATAACATGATAAGGGTCTGTTAGATACATACTCAATTGAAAATAAATAAACATAATATGAATTTATGTTAATATAGATGGTAATATGACTATTATAATAGCTTTATAATACACTTGAAGATCTCAAAAGGCCTAAAAAACCTCAGTTCCAACTTACATTGTCTTCCCAAATGATGTTGTCCCATATGAGGTGAAACCTTGGGAAGACAATGATCTCATACCATAAAATTAAATAGAGTATGATGAAGGTTTGTATTGGATTTATTGAAACTATGAACTATCTCTATCCTCTTTCAAATCAATTACACATTTTCTTTCATCTCTTAAACAAGACATGGTCCAACCATAGGCTTCTCTCTTAACACTTCCCAACACAATTCATATTTAAATTCCCACTAATAAAATTCTTTTAAATGATTCTTTTTAATCAAATCATGATAACATTTATTATAGGAAAAATCAACCAAGTGAATATTCCTTTCCCATGAACCACTAAAATCAAGCGCACACAAATAATGAATATCTTTAATAATTAAAATGGTTCAATTAGTCTATAAATCCATATAAGGGGGATATTTTGTACTTAAAATCATCTATTTAGACAAAACCACCAGTAAACCATCCCAAAACATGGATGTAAATCATATATATCTATAAAAAAGAACAACATAAGGCACTCCATGAAGCATTACATTCTCTTAGACATATAGGTTCCCAAGATCTTCTACCTTCATCATCTCATTAATAATAAGAAAATGATCAAATCTCTTAAGTTGATCACTGATCACCCAAGTTGTATTCTTCCCAATTGTAATTTTGAGTTAATTAATACTGAAGTCCATGAATATCTCAACCAACTTCCATACCAAAATGGGTAATATATGAAAAAGTTGTAGGTATTTGGTACTCCCCATTAATATTTTGGATGGCTAATCATTTTGATATGATGTCTGAAATTGACCACCTCATCCCCAAATCCCATTATCAACATCTCAAATCATGATACTTATTGTTGTCTTAAGGTGTACAGACTAACTATATAGATGTTCAATATCAATAAAATCACACCTATGAGTTACCGAAATGGCCAATTTTCTTTAGAGAGACATGAAACCATCTGAAGACTAAGACCCTTCATCTGTGGTCTCACCACCCTAAAAACATTAACTAACACACTGACAGTACATGTTTTTTTGTATAGTGCATTGTTTTTTTTGGATGTTTTTAAAAGTAGTTTCAAAATTCATTAACATTATTTCATACACATTTTGAAATAATGGTTTGGGTGAGTGTTGATAATAATTATATCTAATGGTTATTTTTTTTAAACAACCACTAAATATTTTTAATTAGCATTTTGAGGTGGTTTAATTAAGACCACTTATATATTTTAAAAATCAATAAATCATCCTTGAAACCCACTAAAATCATGCTTATTCATTGATTCTTCACCCTTCTACGATTCCCTCTCTCATGAAATTAGTTATCCTCTAGGCCTTGATGATGGATCCCCCTCTATGGTTCTATCTCGACCTTTATTCCACTAAGTCCTCTCTATGATTAATATCATAATCGAATACTCTTTGATTTCATCTCATATTTTTATCATCCTAATCACAAGTAGTTGATTCAATGCTCTATTTCAGAATAAAATGTGACAATAGAGTTAGGTTTAGTAACATACCTATTCTATTTATCCATCAATCCATGTATTTTATTCTGTTTATGAAATATTGGAATTTGAGGTGTAGTCTGTGATCTATTCATAGTGCTTATTAATTTTCTAGTTCTTGATTTGTAACTGATTATAAATTATGATTTTTATTTTTATGGTTTTTTAAAAAATTTGAACTTATCTCGGGTTTGAATTTCTAGTGTGAACTTAATGATTTTAGAATTTAGTTAAATTATTTGACAATGATTTTACACCAATTGATAAGTGATAAAGCTAGTATATTAAGTTTTTTAATACAAGGAAAGTGTAATTAATTGTAAAAAGAGGTTCAATTGGATAAATAGTGAAAAAATTCATAAAATTTATGTTAAAAATATTTAAAGAATTATTATAAAATTAATTTGTTATTGAATAATATTATTAGTGCTATTTAGTTTTGTAATAGAGGGGTGTATTATGATAAATGGTGAAATAAATCATAAAAAGAGTGTTTGTGTAGAAATTGTGTATATGTCATCTAAAAATATATATATATTTATTTCATGTTCTATTAGATATATAATATTTTAATAAAAATTAATAAATCTTATTTCATATTAATTTATAAATTATGTGTCTTTGTATTTTTATCCTAATTTAAAAAATTACAATTATCTACAGTTTTACACTTAAATTCATTGTATTTTTATATATAATATTATAATTATAATTTACATTTGAAAGTGTTTAATATTAGGTACATGTGGATAAAATTTGGATTACCTTACCTCAAAAGACATATCATTATATTATAGGTTTGAACATGTTTTTCGACATATTTGAATGTGTTTTTAAATTTTACATTTTTTTATTAATAAAAGTATGAAATGATTTTTATATTAATTAATGAAAGGGTATTTTTTATTATAATAAGTTCATGAAATGTTTTTATAGGTTTATCACATGAGAGTGGGTTTAGTGATAGCACCCACTCTACACCACCAGATTATCATTATTCTTATGTGACACAAGTTATACATCACCACATACCATGAAAATGCTTTTTGATACAATTTCATGTGGTCCTAAAACACTTTCATCTATAGGTTTTACTTCTACTAATAATGTCAGTAAATCTTATAGGACAAATATGATGGATCCATTTGGTAATATGACCAAGAGTCAGTTTCCAATGAGAGGTTATTGATGGAACAAAGTCATCAGTATGCAATCAAATGTGGCGGCATTAATTTAATAAATATTGATACAATTTTTTAATTTATATGTTAAATAGATGAAAATAATAAAAGAGTGGATAAAATTAACAATATCTATGATGTTTGATATTAACTAATCTAAATCTAGTTGTTCCTTTCAATGAATATTGTGTACCCACTTATGATACAACATGATTTATTTTGTAGTTCCTAAGGAAATTAGCATCTATAGTGACCTTCCTCCCAATTCATCATTTCTATTGGAGGCACATTCCATTATACAGAAAAAATGAGATGTTTGATTCTCAAATAAAGGTACAATCATAACCGTGTATTCATATATTACAAAATTAATTATTTTTATTTAATTTGATAATAATAAAATAAAATTTATGTATTTATTTATAAACAATGTTCTATTTTGATGCACTTGAAAATGTTTTATGTCCATGGAAATTAAAACAATTAGGAAAAAATGAAAATAGTTTAAGTGGTATTATGGCATGAATTTTACAAATATTCTCTATCAGTTCCACAAATGTATGAGAATTTCCACAAAGACGTGCCTAAGGACCAATGTAAAACATTGATTGACATTCATTTTGTCGAATCAAATAAGGTGTTTTATTAAATTTTAGAAGATTAATAAGAATGTTTTACTATAAATGTGATGTTTCATAGGTACATAAATTTTTTAGATGATTTTTATGTGAAATTCTATCAATTAGGGGAGGTAACTTATCCCAAACACTTAAGGACCAATGAGTGTCACTAGAAAATGGATTGGAAAAGTTCCCATTTATTTATTATAGTATGTATTTGTAAAAAATAGTATAATTTATCTTTTCAAAATTTAAGTTTTATATTATTTATAAACCGGTGTAGGAGGTTTGTCATTATCTTGAAAGGATATGGTTTTGGTTAGTTGTCTATAAAAGAGACTGTGGTTATTTCAAAACCCCAATAAAAAAATATAGTGTTAAAAAATTTAAATTATTATTCGATGTTACTAAATTACTTTATAAAATAATATTATTCAATTTATAACATAAAAAAAATAAGAATGGAATTACAACCATTCCTTGTTAGTTTTAGTATCCTTGAAGGATTTTAGGGCTCAAGTTATTATAAAATAGAATTTTAGTAGTATTAGGGTGATGGGTTGTGTGATTTCTCTATTTAGGGTCTTTGGTATGTCAAATAAATTTTAATTTATTATATCAGTATGAGGAGGGTTATAGGTATTGGTGATCCTAGTGGAAAATAGGAAATTAATGCACTAAATATTTTTGTTAAAGATACATAATCACTTATTAATATAATAAATTATCAGGTCACAGAATTCGAGAGTTAATTGGATATTATGTTTCAAAAGATAACTGATAGTCTTCTTTTAAGAAATAGAAACACTCATTAATGGTAAATGAGAAGAAAGTTTCATTAATTTTTACTTATATTATTCATTTTAATAGAAAAATTTTTCATTAAATAATTAATAATATTTTTAATGAACAACTCTAATGTCCACAATAATAGGTATTCAACAGTTTAGTCAAATCCTATATAATTTGTAATTTTATATTTAGTTGGGGGATTAAAATGAAAATATAGAAATTCAATTTCATTAAATCTATTTATTTTTGTAAATATAGCTCATTATTGTTTTAATATGGTCAATGTTCACTGCATTATGGAGAAATTATACCATTTTATTTACATAGTATATCATTTAAAATATCATGCTATAAAGATTTTCCTACTAACTTTTGTGTTAGTTTTTAATTATGAAATCATGAGAATGACAAAAAATAATACAAGAGAAAATTTCTAGAACCTTATGATGGGTTTAATTGAGTGTTGAGCCTCATGAATCATATAGTGGATCATGAAAATTTCTAGGAATTCACATGGACACCAGTGATTTATTATTATACAATTACTTAAATTGAATTTAGATCAAATAATATATCATTTTAATTGTAATTAATTTATTATTAATTTAATATGATCATTACTTATGTGTGGTTTACAACATTAAATGAAGGCACTATATGTTGAAAGTTGTAGAGGAGGCAACGAGAAGCAACATGATTGAGGAATGGAGAGAGTAGAGCATGCATCTCGGTATAGTTTTAGGGTCTAATGTGTTTGTTGAAATTTATTACACTGTTATGTAATTTAATGATCCATAAAAGGTTATTTAATGTATATTGATGCATGAAAGTTATTATTTTTGTTATACTATATTTTTTTGTATTGGTTTTTAGTGGATCTGGTAACCATAAAAACCAGTTCCTTTCTAAAACTGCAATATTAAAGGTTGTTGAAACCATTTCAAAATAGAAAATTCAATCAGAAAAAAAAATATTTCTTAGCAGAAAAAATAGAGTTTAATATTGTATGACCCACAAATTCATGTAGGTCTAAAGAAAATCCTTAAGGATTTTCGAGTCAGATAAAATTGTATCCAAGTGAAAAAAAACGCATATACATAATTTTATTCCTATAGTTTTAAAATCAATGTTTATTTCTTTCCCTATATGAATAAGGATACCAAATGAAGAACAGTATTCCATTAATGATAAGCACACCATTCCAGATTATTCTCTCATATCCAATCAAATCTCATCAAATAGACTTATCAAAGACTATTCTTCCACTTATTCCTTCAGGGTTTAAGTAAAAAACTACTTCTCAATGCATTAGGGACCACATTCCCTTTTCTAGGTGTATATGAAATATAAAAAAATAAAGTTAGAAGATATTAAACCTGGAACAGCTATCAGAGATTCAAGTATATCTAGGTAAAAATATACTTCATGATTTAATGTAATGAATTTACAGTAACCCAGTCTACAAAGAGATAGTTTCTCCTTGTATTGGGAGCATGCATCACTATAACCAACTCCAGATAATGGGTAGGATAATTATTCCCATAAGGGAATAGATTGTGATAACCGTAGGATACCTCCTATTTTCTTTGTATCATAATACATCCTAACCCCATACCTATGGTATATTGAAATTCTTCATTACCCGAATCCTATTCCTGAAGATCAAAGATGGATCCAAAGTTAACCTTAACTTCGGTTCCTCAAATGTACTTGGAAACTTATCATTATTTTCTAACATAACATGATTACTGGTAAAAAATTTCATATGAGATGAAATATTTGATAAATTTTGAACAAAATTCCTATAATAATTAACATACCCAAGAAATTCTAAATCTCAAATGCATTCCAAGTTTTCTACCATGGAATAACTTTTAGAAACATTTAAAGATCCACTAGGATAATTTTTTAGATATAATGTTTCCAATAAACATCAATTCTTGGATCAAATATTGATATTTAGAATTAATTAAATGTGGAATATATTCTTTTAGAGTCATTAAAAAATATCCAAATAATCCATGTGTTCTTCCTTTGTCTTGAATTACACTAAAATATCATCCATAAAAAAACAAAAAAAATTGTCCAAGAACCAATGAATGATCTGATCATCAAAGCTAGAAACAATATAGGATATTTACTAATACCAAATGGCATAAAAAATAATCATAATTCCTATACCTACTCCTGAATGTTTTCTTAGGAACTTCTTAATCCTAGACTCTTAACTTATGATATCCTAACCACATATCAATCAAATAAATTTATCAAGATCTATTAATTTGATCAAATTGGTATTCAATCCAAAAACGGAAACTTGTTCTTAAAAATCACCTGATTATGTTTTTATTAATCAACATAAATATTGAGGCTTCCATTTACATTCTATGTGAAGATAATAGGAAAATCCCAATGTGACATTCTCTTTCAAACAAATCCCTTGGTATCAATATCCTCAAGTTAAACATTATATTCCTTCAAATCAATGTGTTCCATGAGATAAGATAGAAAGGATTTAGGTATCATCCCTAGAAGTGGGTAAATAGTAAATTTGGTCCCTCTATAAAGTTTTTAACCATAAAAATCATTACCAAATACTATAGGGTACTCATTAAATATGGTGTATGACAATGAAATTGGTTATTGGTTTAAGACATTAATAAAAATCCATGATAATTGGCATCTGATCATTCTGACCTTAGGAAAAATGGGTCCCACTATTCAGGATCTAGGATCTCAATCACCGTAAAATACATGGGTAACCCCATCATGAGATATAAACTCAACTCAACAACAATATAATTGATCTTGTTGATAAAAAAACCATTTAATCCATGAAAATGATTAGGTTGAAGATAACAATATCAAGAACTAGGAAATCACATACAACCTAGTGGTCGGTGGTTCCCACAAGAATAGAAATTTTTTGGTGATTTAATACAGCCAAATTGTTATGATAAGGTCTTCCATATTGGTATAATACCACCCGGTGTTGTCCCGTGGAATCCCTTATAACTGAACCCAATGTAAACTTACCACACTTACTGTAATAGATGATCCATTAAGTACTGAAATCCTATCTAAGTCTAACTCTACTATAGAAACTTTATCAACAACCACATAAATAGTCAACAAGGATATGATAATAAGAAACAATCAGATCATGGTCTTCAAAACTATGTCAAACTATCTAGCCTTAAGGTATCCATTAGTGACTTGTTTTGGATATTGAATAACCAAATTGAATAAATGAGTAACATAAACTATCACCAAATGTTATCCTTAATCTAATATTAAAAATTACAATCCATTTCCACACTAAACGTCTCTAAGAATAACAAAATATTGAATGTCTTTTGAATATTTTCTAAGTGAGGTCCTCATGTAATTTAGATTACATGTTAGAATCCCAAGATTTATTTCAGGTCCGTCAAGTATAAAAGTTTAAAATTCCATCTTATGGTTCCCTAGAGTCTTAAAAAAGTGGAAAATAGACTATATTCTCTCAATCCATTTCTTGGGTTATTGGGTTTCATTTTCACTAGAAAAATTGGTGGATTATATAAGGTAAACTCTAGGGAATGGTCAACCCTCCATTACCAATTCCATCCACATTACTAACTTAGGGAGTGATTATTCGGGATTATTATTACCAATAAATAATATTTGAATGGTGGGTTCTCTTATAGACCTTACCATGTGCATTTTAAGGGAATGGGTCCATGTGGATCAACCCTTTGTGAGTTTCTAAAGACCGAGGTTCTTGGAAGAGCCTTAGAGGGAGTCTAGAGGATTTCAGTTGGTAAGAGATGGAAGTATAGAAGGACATCATGTTTTGAAAAGTTACATGATGTGAAAGAGGGTTTCATGATTTTTAATATATCTGGTTTTGAAAAATAAATAAAAATTAATCGGCGATGTGTTGTTTGGAGAAAACCAAAACCCGGGGATTACTTTACGTGAAATGTGATTACACATCCTGAAATTCTCTGTTGTAGTACTATATTAATCATTTTTAGCCACTTAGGTTATTCATAACACTATATATGCAATGAATATCACTATAATTCCCGGATAACTGACACCCCCTCTTCAATGTTTTGTGGATTCCTTTATCAAGGATCAATTCCCAGTTTCCCACCTTCAATCTATGATGATTCATCTTGGATCCAAGGTATGTTCTTCCTATGTTATTGTGGATTCTTAGATATTTTCCATCCCATTCATATTTTACATGTGATGGTTCTTCATATCAATGTTTTTAATAGATTTTTCTTGGTTTTTGGTTAGTGTGGTTATGATATGGCATCTTCAGGTGGATGCAGCTCTTACGGGAGAGGTGACCAAGATCCGAAATGTTGGTCCATTCTCATACAAATAATGTTAACACCCTTTTGTGTTAGGGGATTTTTGTTTTCACTATTAATTTACCTTCAATCATAGATCTAGGATTATTTATCCCCTTTTATCTTAATTAAATTGAACCAATAATTATATGAATCATATTAATGAATTGGTATCGATCACATAACAATGTTGCTTCTTTGTATCATGATAATGGTTTGCCTATTAATTTTCTAGATAGTGTGATATCTATTCTATGTTTGGTTTAGCATGTTTTTCTTGATGGAAATTGGTGAAGCATACACCAAAATTAATTGAGAATTAATTAGATAATATAATTAAATAATCATGTTTAATGAATCTAGTTATTGTTGTTGCAATTTGATGATAGTCAAATTGATGTAGATATGCATGTTTAATTTAATTGGTTAATGAACCCAAAGCATGTTGATGCTTATGATGGTATACACAGAGTCCATTTTTCCTTATATATAAGTGTAAGTGGTTGTAATGGTTTGTGGTTATTTTAAACACATATATTATGAATATAGTTTCCTAAGGACTACTATATGTATAACGTGTATTGGCTATGATGGCTTGAGGATCCTTACTTGGTGTATGGGATATGATGGATTGAGGTATAATACTTGATGTATGATACCTGTTATATAGGCTATGGTGGCACCATTAAACTACCTGGTTACATTTTGTTACATGGATGTGGTGGTGTGTTTCACAAGGTGCATTTTTTGGATCTTTTCCTAGGTGTCTGTGGGCTAGCCTTTTTAGATAGAGATTCTATGGACGTGCAATGTTGGGGATGAGAGATAAACTTGGGGGGAATTTGTATCAGGGTACCCTTAATTTTAATTATTTATTATATAATAATACCTTATATGATATATTTGGTGGTATAATCCACGGTTAGGTTGGGAACATAGTACACCTGCTAGGTGATGATTTAGTTTCACCTTTTCTCACTGTGCTTTGGAATTATTTACTTAATTTTCATGAGAGGCTCTAGAGAGGATCCTACTAAGTATAATGTTATACTCACCCTACATATATATAAACTATTTTATTGGTCAGTTGGAGTAGGTTGGAGATCAGACTATTTACTAATATCTTGGGGGTTTTTCTTGTGTTCTTTGGGATTCGTGGTCACTACCATCTTTACCTTTCTTTTGGTACATATAGTTTTCCAATTCAGTTTTAATAGTTATTACATGAAATTAAATTTTTGTACTTGAGTATTATTTTATATTTTATTTTAAAAAGTACTTGGTTGGTGTCTATGTTATATATCTCTTGCATATGTGTTATTATATAGGGTAATTCCTTCCATATGGGTGTTTATTATACCCTCTGTTATAGTTTCCAACATGGGGCCTACTGGAGGTGAGAATAAGGTGTCACAATTACACTTCTCCCATTGTTGGCCTAGGAGGTTCACTTTGTGTGGATGGGGTAATGAAAGAGTGGTATATGAGATTTGGATGTAGGATGGGATGGAATTTGGGGTTATGCATAGGTGAGGTTGCATGGGATAGTAGGGAAAGAATGTGGGATAAGATCAGATAGCACTGTAATCTTAGGAGACTAGATGTGACATAAGTATTTAGGACCCCTTGTGATCTGAAGCATAGACCTTTGATCTTATAGTGGTGTAAGAACCTGAATCCTATTTTCATGTATGGATCCTTATTTTGGGTTGTTTTTCAGGAAAAAGGAAGAATTGGGAAATTTTATAAGTACACGTTGTGTACTTAGGAGGTCACACCGTGTACTAGGTTTCCATATGTAGTTTTGTACTGGTCATGTAATATCCAAGTATAGGGCTATGTGGGTGACTTAGAAGACCGCCTATATCGGGGGTCGGTTAAGGCTAGTACAAACACTATAAATTAAATGAACATGTTATGCACTTTTATTTTTTATTTGATGAGTCGTAGCAGGGTTGCATCTCATATATAGAATGCCCTTCTTCTCCCATAGGTTCATACAGGAAAGTGAAGCATAGCCAAAGAACTTCAATCTCATCTTAGTTCTCCATCTGAGCTCTTATTGAGACGCCACCGGGTACGTTGGATTCCCACCAGTGGGTTATCACTTCCCCTAGATCCACTCTTCTGGATTTCTCCTCTCTCGTGAGTTATCAAGGGTAAATATTTTTTCCCTTTTTGTAGATCTACATTGTGATAGTCTGATTCAAGGGCTGTCGTTCAAGAGTGTTCATCGTGCAACATCAAGGTAGGTGGTTTCTTCCTTTCTTTGATTATCTTTGGATTATATACGCTTAATGTAAAAAATACCCATGTTGGGGTATTGCATGTTTTTTGAATTTAACCTTGTTTAATACATGTTATTGTTTATTGATAGAGAAAGGTTTATTGCCCATGTATATGGGTTTATACCTCGACTGAGGGTGTTTTCCCTTGTTTGAATGATTATGGTTGTTTGTGTATAGAATTCTTGTTAGGATTGATTTTTTTTCTATGACTCATGTTGTTAGGATAGAGTTATAGATTATATGAGATGGATTTGTTTTTTATTGTGCTTGTTTGACCAAGGGGAATTGACTATGAGAGATTCCCGAGGTATGTTCAGTTAAGTATATTTGTTGTTATGTTGACCCATATGTATTGACTGTGATAGCTACCGGGTGTCATAGACTAGATAGATTAGACCATCACAGTTACCTAGAGGGTCTTTATTAAATTAATGTTGTACCAAATGGCATTGACAGTGGGAGATGATAGGGGGTTATAATAATTTATTAATTCTATGCATACTAAGGGGATATTGACCATGAGATCGAGCTAGGTGGTTTTTTATAAATGATTAGTTTTATGTGGGACCAAAGAGGTTATACTGTGTAAGATTTCCCAGAGGGGTATTATTTATTGAATTGATGACATGTTAAACCATAGGGGTTCGACTGTGAGAACTTTCCCAGAGGGTTGCTTTTGAATAATTAAATGATTGTGGTGAGTCTGCCAAGACAAAGAAAAAGCTTAGACTCAGTCTTACTAGATTATTAGATGGTCATATAAGACATATATTTTTCTATTACATAGGGGATACATAGTTTAGGCTAGATCTTTGGAATTCATTATTCAATATTTTGAATAATTAATAAATGAAAATTAATGTAATTGAAAATTGTATGATTTCTTACTTTTGAGTACTTTCACGTTTATTGCTTCATTTCTGCATATTACCTACTATATATATTCACAGATAGTTAGGCATAGATTTTTTAGTGGTTGCCAACTGGGATTCGTCTCACACCCTGTTTGGGTCATGATTTCAGACCCAAACAGATTATATGGTTATTGGTATAGATAACGGAAAGCACCCTTTATCATTAGGTACTTGATTATTTTTTTTGTAGATGGAGAGCATGAGACCAAGCTGAGGCTTGCGATGCTATTCCAGTTTAGTGTTTTCTCTACTTTGGTTTAAGTATTGTATTTCCAACAATGTTACTTGTTTGTATTCTTTCATAGATAAATGTGAGATGTATCATTTATTTATATATGTTGCAGTTTTTTATACTATCAGTCTTCCACTGTTTACTTTTTTTGTATGGTATTACTGCTTACACTACTATTTACTATTTGTTATTATGTTGTGAATACTATACCAATGAGGGTATAGTTTCCCCATTATCAGACCATGTTCCTCACTTCTAGTCTAAAGCCTCTAGTGTTTTGGTAAATGATCTTGAGGTCATGTGACCAACCAGGTATGGGGCACCCTTGGGCGGCACCTAGAACCAGGATGTTACAAGTGGATACTAACCAAGGTGATATTGGTTTTAGGGTATAGAACTATGAAAGTATCATGAATAATTATTATTTTCACCTTTATTTGAATGCATATACCATGGGATAGGTTAACCTAAAATCAATAAAATAAAATCAAATCAAATTTAAAACTCTTCCATATTCTAGGTTTAGGAGCTATAACTATTTTTTCTTTTGTAGTCATGGATCTAGGTCAATGTTCTCATCAGGTTCACAAAAAATATGAATAACAAGTTACACCATGAGATCATCATATAGTAGAGGTCGACGATGGAGACACTTGGAATAGAAAACTCTGAGAGTTTTATCATTAGATTGTGCAAAGGTAAGAGGGCTCTGTTTCAGATGTAGTCATGAAATAATGGTTGGAGGATATTGATATAGCCTTTATATTGACCTGTTCATAGAAGTAGTACGAGGTATAACTGGCTATGAAAACACTACATGGGTTAGAGATGTAATGGTGGTTCTTGTTCCTAGAAAATTACAAGGATTTTACATTCTCATGGTAGGTGTTCTAAGACCAATTCACAAATGAGTTTGTTTCTATGACTATGAAGGAATATTATCACCAGAAGCTGATTACCCTTCAACAGGGGATCTCAAATGTGTGATATTTCAGGATCTATTCTTGGAAGCTTCTATGATATGCTTCAGACTTGATTCTATAGGAGGAGGCCATTGAGAGACATTTTTAGGAGGATTTCAATCCATAGATCCAAAGTTTGGTCACCCCATTTAAGTTGAACATTTATATTGAGGTGGTGGTGATAGTAGAGGTCATTTAGAAGATGTTATCTAGAACTAGATCGTTATGAGAGGGTAGTCTTCGAGATTCTTTATAAAGTATGGATGTTGTCTAGGGTTCCCAATTATCCGGATAGAAGAGCTTCTAATCATCTTGGGGTAGGTTACAACCCTTAATGTCTCATTTTCTGTGGGTGGGGTCTATTGCTCCTATACAAAGAGATTATACACATTTTTTTCTTATTAATTATGAGGTCATCATTGGATATAGTTCCCAACCTTTCTATGTGGTCAAATTTCACCAGTTGTTCATCTTTAGGTTCCTCTGCTAAGGCTATTCCATCCAAGGCAATAGTAATAGGTTCTTCGATTATTGGATTAATAGAGAGTAGATGGGGAATGTAGAGTAAAACCCCAGGATGCTTCTCATCCTTAGAGAGTATAGCACAGTCATGGAGGTGTTATTATGCTGGGTTAGAGAAACCATGGATAAGGTCATGGTTAGCTTAAAGCTTTATAATTTCTAGCATCGGGCAAACCAGACATCATTTGAGGTACCCTTTTATTTTTTCTACTTGGGGGGCATGCCTTGTTTTATTGGTGAGGTAAAAAAAATTTCATATTACCTACTTTTATCCATGATTTTTAAATTGAGGTAGAGAGAGTTCTAGTTCCCTTGGTGTTGACTATTCCAGTTGGAGGTTGAGCTGTCTTGTTTGATGTATGTGGAAACTATGAGCTAGTGTTGGGGAAATACCATTATTGGGGAGTTATCTTTTGTTTATGGATACAACCATATGAAATCATCCTCATCATGTTGGATTTTATTCAGTGTATGATATAATGAGTTTCTTCATGTGGAAATTTGTTCTCTTTGATTTTGATGAAGATCCATTAGTGTTTGTTGGTGAGCAAGACCCTATGATGGGTATGAGGTGTGTTCCATCCTTGTTATCCATGATGGATGAGCTAATTATGAGTTTGTTGGACTTTTTGGAGTCAGCATTTCCTAGGGTCATAGAAGAGTACCCTGATTTATATATAGAGTAGGTTGTAGCGTTACTCCCTTGATAAGAGGTTGAGTGCAGGATCAAACTACAGTCAGGCGTGTCTCCTATCCCGATGTCTCGGTATAGGATGAAGCCTTATATTTTGAAATAATTGTGTATACATCTTGATGGTCTATGGATGTGATTTTTTGTTGGGCTGAGTGTGTCATTGTGGGGTGCATGAGTTTTTTTCATGAAGAAGACTGAGGGTATTTTGTGGTTGTTTATAGATTATCATTGCTTGAACTAGGTGAAAATGAAGAACCTCGTTCCTCTTAGGTGTATTGATGATTTATTTGATCAAATGATGGGTGATATTTGGTTCTAAATGATCTATTTGTGGTCAGGATATCATTAGATGTGCATAAAGGATGAAGATATCCTGAATACTTCATTCCATTATCGTCATTGGAATTATATGTTTGTTGTTGCACCATCTGGTGCAATGAAAGCTCCATCTATGTTCATGGATCTATTGAAAACTATGTTCCATGATTTCCTATATATGTTTATGGTGGGTTTCATCAATGACATCCTCGTGTACTCTATATCTGAGGAGGATCATGCAGAGCATCTACATGTTGTTTAGGGAGTTCTTCACCCAGAGAAGTTGTTTGGGATGTTTCCAAAGTATGAGTTTTTTGGATCAAGAAGTATGTTTCATGGGGCATGTTGTATCCCAGTAGGGAGTAGTTATGGATCCATAAAAGGTATATGTAGTTGTGTCTTGGTAATTCCCAAAAACAATGGAATAGGTAATAATTTTCCTTGGTCATGCTGGCTATTACCAAAGATTTGTAACTAATTTATCTCAGGTTGTAACTCCTTGAACAACGTTGACTAGAAATGGTCGTGAGTTCTTGTAGAATTATCTGTTTTAGAAAACTTTTGAGTATCTGAAGGATATTTTGGTCCGTACTCCTATTCATTTTCATCCAATATAAGGAGTTTATTCTAAGGTTTTCTGTGATGATATTCATCTTTGGTAGGGTTGTGTTTTTATGCAGTAGAGATCGTTTGTTTTCTATGGGTCTCAGTGGTTTTGTACCCCTGAGTGGAAACTATGCCACCCACAATCATGAGTTGGTGGAGGGAGTGATTTCCCTAAAGTTTTGGAGATATTACCTAATTGGATTGGTCTTTACCGATCGTAAGATCCAGAGGTATGTATTCTCCCAGTGTGACTTGAACTTGTCCCAACATTAGTAAATGAAGTTATTACTGGACTTCAAATTTAATATTTCATATACATTTGGATAGGGGAATTATAAAGCCAATGAACTGAGCAGGAATTCACATAGTGATGCATTGCATGGACCAAAATATTCATATAGGGTGATGGATGAAATTTTAGAATTGCATCTAGATATGGGAGAAGTTAGGTGTAGAGGTAGTCTCTTTTGGATGAAGATGAAGGCATCTTTGGTGTAGCAAGTGGAGGATTCCTTGTTAAGTGATCTTGAGGTGGAGTTTTGGTGAGACTTTATTGATTGTGGAGAGGCCCCTAATGGTTATTATAAGGATGAAAAACACCAAGTTTTGTTTTAGGTATGTCTTTTCATTCCCTTAGCGATGCTTGAGATGGTTCTTAGAGAGTTCCATAGTCTTCCTTTGGCGGTAAATCCTAGCATGAAAACGATGTACTGAGATTTGAGCGGTCAGTTTTTGTGACCTTATTTGAATTATATAGTTGTAGGGTTTGTGTCTCGATGTTTGGTTTCCCAGAAGATGAATGTAGAGAACTGTGTTCCCGATGGTTTTCTCGATTCATTATAAGTTTCTTAGTGGAAGTGGGAGGACATATCGATGGACATTGTTACCTATTTACCATGAGATCAGGGAGGCTATGAAGCTATATCGGTAGTAGTGGATCGTTTGAAAAAATAAACCAACTTTATAGTGATCAAGGAGTTGATCTTAGTGGTGGTTTTTTTCAAGGAAGTATCTGGAGATGGGGGTGAGACTCCACAGGGTCTCGAAGATGATCATATATGATAGAGATCCACTCTTTACCTCCTAAGTGTAGAATGGTATCTAGAATGATTTTGGTTACCAGTTATACCTTATAACTACTTTTCATCATTTAAAATATGGACATATAGAGAAGACCATCCAGACTCTTGAAGACATGTTGCACTCTTGTTTCTGGAATTTTGATGGTTTGTGGATGAGGAAATTGACGTTAGAATAGTTCTCTTACAAAAATAGTTTTCACTCCACCATAGACATGGCTCAATTTTAGGACTTGTATGGATGACTTTTCCATTCTCCATTATGATGGATTAGGTTTGGAGAGTTAGTAGTTCTAATGATGGAACTGGTATAGAAAAATATGATATGGTTTAGGTGGTTCTCAAGAGAATGAAATAAGCACAAGTTCATTAGATATCCTAATCCAATCATAGGAGAAGACCTCTAGAGTTCGATATTTTGGATCATGATTTTGAAAAGGTGAATCCCCATTGTGGGTAGTGACATTTTGGTCATGGGAGTAACATTTCTCCCTAGTTTGTTTTGTCCGTTTGAGGTGTTGGCTCTTGTTAGAGTTGTGGCATATCAGATAGTGCTTCCCCTACAAATGAGCTAGGAACTTGATGTTTTTAACATATCACAACTTCATTATTATATTTATGATGACTCTCATATCATATATTGGGGAGATATCAATATTGATGTTAACATGACTTTTAAGGACTGGCATGTAGAGATCCAAGACTACAAAAATAATGTGTTGCACTAGCGTGATATCCCCTTGGTTCGTGTCTTATGTCAGCATAGTGGCATCGAAGAGAGTACATGGGAATGTGATATATATATAAATTCTAAATACCCTAAGATATTTTATGTTTAACTCTTCTCTTTTAATGTGGTTCATTTTTTGGTTGTATACCTTTTTCTAGTTTATGAGATAGCTCTCTCTCTTATGAATTAGTATGGATTACTATCTTTCAAAGGGAGGAAAAGATGCACAGGGTTTTCCACATACTTTCTATGTTTAGATTCTCAATCTTAGATGGGTCTAATATCCCATTATAAGTGGAAAGGAATCTATGAGTAGTTCATCTACTCACATTGTTGAGTCCCTTGTGCTTGGATGGGGGTTATTGAGCTCTTATAGTGGAGAGATATTTTAGAATTATCTCAGGGTTTGTCTATTCAGATGTCCCATTTTCTGTTTCCTCTATGTGTTGTTTTTGGATTCTTGAGGATGATAATTTTTTGAGAGGTATCTAATGGATGGTCCTAGATCTACGTGGATTGACCCTTTGTGCAATTCTAAAGACCGACGTGCTCAAAGGAGGCTTGGAGTGTGTTGGGAAGAGTTTGGCTACTAAGAGTTGGAATAAGGGGAAGATTTCACGTCATGAAAGGTTATATAATGTGAAATAGGGTATCATGATGTGTAATATATCAGGTTTTTTAAGATAAATAAAAATTAAGATTTGATACATTTTTTAGTAGATACAAACATTGGTGATTAGACGATGTGAAAGGGGATTACACATCATGTAATTCCCCTTTGTAGTGTTGTAATAACTATTTTCAGCTGCATGGGTTATTCCTATCCCTATAATTGTAGTGGTTCTTCATCACATTCCAAGAAAATCAAAAGCCGCGTATTTGATGTTTTTGAGATTCCTTCATCATAGATTGATTCATATCATCCCTCCTCTAATTCGTAGTAATCCGTCTTTGATCCAAGGTATGTTATACCTCTTTTATTTTCATTTCTTCAATCTATTTCCTCCAGTTAATCCTTTCCATGTGACTTCATTTGATCTACATGTTTATAATGATGTTTTCTGTGTTGTTGGTTGGTGTGGTTGTGTTGTGGTGTCCTTAGGTGGATACATTTCTTGTAAGAGAGGTGATCATGATCCACAGTGTTGGTCAGTTCTCATACAAGTAACATTGAAACCCTTTTGAGGTAGGAGATTCATTGATATTATTTTTACTTAAGTGAAATCAAATAGGTTTCATGATTTATCCACTTGTATCAAAATAAAATTGATCTAATAAATATTTGAACCGAATTAAAGAATTGGTATTGATCGCATATCAATGTTTCTTCTTTTTACCGTTATAATAGTTTGCCTCTTGATTTTCTAGATAGTGTGATATCTTTGAATTTATTGGATTACCATGTTTATCTTTATGGAAATTAGTAAGCAATGTAAATAAGGAATTAATTGATAATTAATTGGCTAAAATAATTAAGGAGACATGTTTGATATGGTTGTTGTTGTTGTTTCACTTTTATCATAATCAAACTGAAGCAGATATCCATGTTTAATTGAATTGGTTAATGAACCTGAAGCATGTTGATGCTTTTTTATATATTAATTAAATTCATATTAAAAAAAATTAATTAAGTTGTGACAGATTTTGATAGATTGTGGCTTAGGTTTCCCATAGTTGGATCCTCTATAAATGATTCAGCTAATTCAAGATGGAATAAGAACTAATTGTGTCATAAAAGATAAGTCCTTTGTTGGGCCTGAGTTTCCTTCTTTTTTTAGAAGTAAAAGTTCCTTATAATTTGGATCCATGAGTGCTCATTATGTGTGAAGGATGAATTCATTTATATAGGTCCAAGAAACCAATAAATGTGTTTGTTTTCAGCTACTTGTGATGTGACATGATCCTGGGATGGCTGATCATGGAGGGCTATTTTGGTTCATTGGGTGAGGAGGCTGGGATGTGATATAAGCATAGGATGGATGATCTGGGAGTTTTTTTGGTATGTAAGTTTGGGAGGCCTAGTTTTTGTTGTAGTAGTTGATTCCTGTGATGGCAGGATGCATTGAGACCTGCATGTGGGTGTTGGGGAGGACACAACAGATGAAGGAAACAGTTGAAGCTAGGCTTACCTGTTGATATAAAAGATGGATTCTTATTTTCATCTTCTATTGGGCTAATAGACAGGATGCTTGATTATCGACTTTACTTCCCCCACTACTTGAGTCATATGGATGTACTTGTTTTCCTACCTTGTTTGGTTGTTTAGGATGTTTTACTAGAGTACATAGTAATATGAAAAGTAATTTTGTTAATAAATGAATAAATTTTTAACCCATGGGGATGAATCTTGATGGGATTCAATGTTGAGGTTATAATTTCAAGAATACGTAGTCTCGATTTGATTATGCCTAGAGGGAATAGAACGTAGGTTGTGATTATATTGTAATGTAATGTGGAAAATTAAAATGGTTAATTAATGGTTATTAATTAATTAACATAAAGTGAAACTGATGAAAAAAAATAAGATAATTTAATGTATCTATTTAAATGTTGTGTGTATTTAGAATATCGATTCTTAGCTGTGCCATTCGGGAGTCCGAGAGATGTTAGATGTAGTGGATTAGGAGACTAAGTTAAGCCCACAATGTGGTTGTGAGATTTATTATTACATGTAATTTTTTATACGCTACTCCACCATGTTGGAAAGGGAAACTGACACCCCAAGGAATCTAAGCCCTAGGGGGTGTTTTCCCAAACATCCTGGTGGAGGATGGATGGATGAATACCCCCTTTGACCCCACTCTCTTACCTTGGTAGTTACATGTGTTTGTATACATGGAAGTTAGTTTTCCTCATATATGTGTGTATTGGGATGTAAGGTCTTGTGTTTATTTCACAGACATATATTCTAGATATTGTTTCTTAAGGACGAATATAGTTATAACATGTAAGGGATGTGATGGCTTGAGGATCCTTACTTGGTGTATGGGATATGATGTCTTGAGGTATAATACATGATGTGTGACACACGTTATGCGAGCTGTGGATGATCTTGAAAAATACCAGGTTACATTTGGTTACATTTAATTGTTTGTTTGTTTCATGAGGTGAATGTTGTGGAGCTTCACCCTGATGTTTGTGGGCAAGAATATTTAGAAAGATATACTCAGGACGTGTGACGTTGGGGTAGAGGGGAAAACTAGGGGGAAGTGGTAGCATGGTACCATTGATATTCTTTGTTATATAATATGCAATTGTATGAGATACTTGGTGAGAGTATCCAGGTGAGTTTGTGAACTTAGTATACATGTATAGGTGATGATTTAGTTTCACTTTTTCTTAATTGTGCTTTATCATACTTTACTTACTTTTCATGACTGGATCTTGGGAGGATCCTACAGAGTATAGTGTTATACTCACCCTATGTATGTATAAACTATTTTTCCAGTGAGTTGGAGATTAGGCTGGTCACTTTTAGTTTATAGGTTTTTTAGGATCTATTTAGGCTCCATGGTCACTGCAGCCTTCACCTTTCTTTTGTTACTTTCAGTTTTCCCTTTTAGTTGTATTAGTTCTTTCATGGAATTACATTTGTGTACTTGGGTTTTCTATTATATTGAGTATGATAAGGACTTGTTCAGTGTATATCTTATCTCTCAATTTCACATTTGTTATATTATAGGGTAATTCCTCCAATCTAGGTGTTTATTATACCCTCAGTGCTAGTCACCAATGTAGGGCCAACTAGAGGTGGGACTTGGCTGTCACTATCTCTCTTCTCCCATTACTATCCTGGTAGGAGTGCAATTTGTGGGGAGGGGTCATGACATGTATCCTTTACACTAACTCAAAAATATCCTTTTAGGAGGCATTATCTATTAAATCGAAGTAATACAACCAAATTAGAGAGAGGTGAAGATATCAAAATACAATAGAAAACATGAAAAGTTTCATCAAAATAGAAGAAAAAAAACCAAGATTAATTATTGATGAAAAAATACCCAACCATCCATGGTAACTAAAGGTAATATTTGAAAGTGATATGTCTAGAAGACCATCCACACATGCCACTTTTACCCTAATAGTCCTAATTCTATTATACAATTTAGCCAGAGACAAGCTTAAATAGCTAATTCCATTGTGTAATGAACAAACCTGGGTTGACCTGACAAGTCACCTAATCCATATTACTATGAGTCTTGGAGAACATTCTCTATTACCATGATCTAGAAATAATAACTTGGGTATAAACACACAGAACCATGGGAATTATTTCATCCTAAAATCACAATAAAACACAACATTTCTCTTGTATAAAAAGATAACAATATACCAACCATAGTATATCATGGAATAATGTATATAACCATGAGACATAATAAAATAACCCTAAAGATAATCTTGTTAAAAAACAAAAACTAAAACCAAAACCAAGTCTTCATCTGACCCTCTATCACCCCCATCCAAAAACACTATGAAGTTTCATCGATCGAGATAATTCATTAAGATACAAGGAACCCTTACCTTTACCAATATCATGTGAAACCATGTCTTCATAGTCCCAAAGGAATATACAGTGAGTGAGGAAAACACATCATTAGATACCACCATGATTCTATACAATGTCTATCATCAAGAAACCATTAGATATAGATTTAAATTGTATCAAGGTTCATAAATCATTTTATTTGAAAAAAATTCTCATAAAATATCCTTTGGTTTCATTTAAAAAATGACACATTGAAATACAATAAGAGTATAACAAAATTTCATAAAATATTAATATTTGGAAATAATAAAAACCATCCATTGAAACTAATTAGATAAATATATGAGGATTTAAATAATAAAATATCACCATCATGAATAATACCATGAATAGTTTGTCTTTAAACCATGGTAATATGTTACTAGGATAATAAAGGAACACTATCAATGAATAATGTGAATCCAAATGATATTGATTCATACCACATTCTACCAGTACCACAACCATAACCCCTAGTGGTACCACACTCACTAAGGTATGCATATGTTCATAACCTAATGAAACCAAGGTTACCATGTTTTTTGTTTTATCAATATGTTCAAGTATACTTTCCCACATATTTTTAAAAGATTTAAAAAATAAAATAAATATCATTCCCTTTCTTGAAAAATTATTTATCATAAAAACCATCATTGAGGAACTTCCTTGAGCCCATGAAGTGTGTAAAACTATTTTTAAGGAAAACCCCCTTTAAATTTTTTTTCATGCCACTAAGGATGAAATTAAAAATATTAGAACTAATAAATATCAAATAAACCTTTTTATAAGTAAAACACAAGAGTAACACGGAGTTACACGATAAATAACCATTTTATAGAGAAAAATACATCACTAATAGATGAAACATTATCACTATCAAAAATTGGTATTTGAAAGAATAGATTAGGACCTCTCAAGACTATATATGTAAGAAAAATCATTAATTCCCCATTAAAACCTGTAGATCCTAATAAAAATCCCTTAAGAGGTTTAAAACATGATAGAGAAAAGATATTGAGGAGAGATCTAGAGAGGAGAGGAGAAAATGGGAATAAATCAGAACATACCCCAAATAGATCCACCAAGATCAAAGTAGAACCTTGAGAGGAAAAAAAGAACCTCCTCTAATTTATAAGAAATGATAGTTTAAGATAATTAGAGGTTAGGTTGAGATTTAGGTTAATAATGAAAAAGTGTATTAGGATAATTTTCTATTATTATGAAATTCATATGGGTCTCGCAGTTGGGTTGCGCAGTTAGAAAAACTGGGACGATACTGATGACAATAGAAAACAAAAGGGTAAGGTTACCTTGGAATATTCATATGATTATACAAACCATTTAAATATTGTCAAAAACCTCTTAAACCAATCCTAATATTCCAATAGGTATACATAGTAAACTATCATAGTTAGATAAACCATACACAAAGACAATAAAATAAATATATCTACAAAGTACGGTTACAACTAATCATGTGCATATTGTGCACTTTGGTTGTTTCTGCCAAAAATAAAACACATTGGCCCTTGACTACAAAAAAACTATAGAACCTTAAGGGAGATAAAATAATCGCAAAATAAAACCTATCTATGAAATAGAGAGTGTCATAAAGGTATCATTTGATTTATAAGGGTAAATTATCATTTTATAGGATATTTTTATGTTATAGAGGAACTCTGTAACTGACATTATAAGAAGGGCATCCAAAATTTCTAGATAATATTTTATCATAGAGATAAACTCACTATCTACTCTTCATGTTGTTTTTCTACCATACTAATTTGGGGTCCTTTGAAGTAACCATTGATTATTACTTTGGTGAACCCTAAGGATTCATAGTCATGATGATCTTTAATGATCCATGGGAAAACATTTGAATATAATGAATAGATTATTAGGATCAATCAGAAGAAACGTTATTAGAATGTACCTAGGAATCACAATTCGGTTTCCCTTAGTGATATGTACCAAGTTCCCTAGTCAGTGTTGTTGGGGTCAGAGTTTCAATATCAACTTCAACAGAGACACGGTTAATGTGTAAGAAATATTATTGGTTAGGGAATAACTCATAAGTGAATCATGAATCTTTTTATTATTTTGTACCCAACATTTCATCCCAAAGTGTGACTTATTTTAATTATTTGGGGCTAGGATCACATCAGAGGCATTCTCATACATTGACAAGGGTTGTCTTATAGTAGTATTGACATCCGCCATAATTAATACATGCCTTCCTATACAACACTTTAATAAATGTATGGATGTGGTAAACATCCTCCTACTCCCTAAGATAATAATGGTGGGAATTATCGCATTCTTGGGCAGGGCCCCAAAATCATATAACATGGATTCAAGGGTTTTCTACCTTTCTCAATCATATATTTGAAGTGATAAAATATTAAAATTCATCACCTCAAGCCATACATAAGCCACCTACTAGGTGGTAATGGATCCATTGTGACTATACTATGGTACCAATAAATTTACCACTTGGATTTGGAGACAATATCTATGTGAAAGGACCTATTGAATTTGAGGGGCCATATTAGTCATTATAGTTAATTTGTATATACATATATTTATGTAATAATGGTATGAAAGCACTAAAGATGTATCACTACTTTGAAAATCACTTCTAATAAATCTTACACTTAATGGTGAATTGATTTAGTAATCCATTAAGAATTCATAGGTCTAGATATACAAGAAAACAAAAACAATGAACCAAATAATTCAGTATTATAAATATGATTTCCTACTCACTAAATCTCATTAATAAGTGAATAATTTCATGTTTAGTTCAATATGTTTGTTTCATGCACAATCATGAACACTTTAATTTGATTCAAAAGACACTATAAAATGGGGGTAATCATTTGGATCTACTATAAATTTTCCAAATAATGTATTGAATTTAAGAGGATGGACATTCAATTAAGTACATATAAGGTCTCATTATCCGATCTAAAACATTTTTATATATTTATAACATGTTAATGAATTCATTCCCATTAAAAATATAATTTATTTTTTTTCAAAATTTATTAATCAATATTATCCATCTATAAGTATTTTCTATATATGACTGGTTATCTATCATTCCATGTATTTCTTGATTTGTGAAACAATAATTTAAATTCATATAGTAGGGAAAGCTAGAAATTATAACCATCATGGGAGCTGGTTGGTGTTGTGGAGATAGGATTCTCGCATATGGAGGGTTATCTACATATCTATATAAAGGGATTAAAAACCCACAAAGTTTATTTTGGTTTAATGAGTCACATCATACCTTTTCTTGGTTCCATGATAATGACTATGCTGGTGTATTTTAATGTCAAGAAACCCAGACCAATTAAGTTAATATTAAATTCATTCACTCTAGAAGAATATATTACGTTATCTATTTTTTCTACCAAAACTAGTATAGTAATTTGTAAGGTCATTAATCCTAGGCCATTATGTCTTTCAGTATAAGGTTATATCACTATGACTAATTATGATCATCTTAGAATCATAAATATTAAATGAAATAGTGAAAGTATCCTAGTAATGGTTTCTCATATGACTTAGGTATGAAAAAACCCTTACTTTTTGAGTTTAAAATTGGTTTGTGTTCCTCGCTGATAATGAAATGAAACAAGTGGGGAATAATTTAGTTATTGAATTTAATTTTTTTAAACATACATATCCCTTTAAATTTAATATATTGGACCTATTGTTTCTTCATTTGAAAATTAAATAAAAAATAACTTCAAAAAAATCATTACATGATTGATTTATATTGTGTTTTGAGGTTTTAAATTTACTTACTATACTCTACTTCACCAACACTCAATGCTAGTATAATTTTTTTTATTTATATCCTTTTACTGGCTTTCTCAGATCTATGTTTAATTAGTTGACCATTGATGTACATAGGTTACAAGATATTTAAACCAAGATCAACCTCTCTATTACATCATCAACTATTCACAGTCTCACTTTTATATGTAGAATAATAAATGTACACCTTGGAAATATAAAAATAGTTATAGAATATTAAAATAGTATCAGAACATAGTTACCTTTGTAATCAAAACTAATATTAGTTGAATCCTATTCATAGAAACATTAATTTAACTAATTTCTATCATTATAGGATCCATAATTGTGTCTTATTATTTAAAATAAAACACAATAGTTGGATAAATTCTCATTTATTTTCCTTCAAAACATCCAATCATAAAATTGCATGAAAATAATAGTTCAATTCACTGAATTGGGCTGGTAAAACATGGTAATATAACAGCTATGATTTTTCTAATATATTCGTGATCTCTAATATCTATTAATTATAATATTAAGGTTGTGTCCTATACAATTAACTATCTCAAATTTAATTATGCTAATAAATTATTTTTGCTAAATACATATATTTATTAACGAACTACATCAATGTTTTTCAATCATTCATTATAAAAGAGTAAATATAAAATGATCAGAAAAATATATTTGAAATATAAACGCATAAGAATAATATAACTACTTATTGATACATTGGAATTACTCCCATAATTAATCATATATAATAATAACACATCCCTAATGTATATAATAATAAATCTTAACCATATCTACTAAAAATTGTTGACTTAAATACAATACATTACATCTTTCCATTCAATACATATGTGTAACTTTGAATATAAATCAATATGTAGGAGTAAACCACTCGTGTGGAACATCTTATAAGGATATGAAATATTTCGTAGGTAATATTAATATTATAAAAAAATGTAATTTACTTTGACATAAAAATAATATTTAGTAGTGAAATATCTAAAACTATTTCAAACATTTATATAGAATAATAAAATAAAATTTATACTAAACAAGTTAGCTGAATTACTGTGTTTGTAATATTCTATACTTGGAAAATTTTATTCAACACAAAACATGAAAAAATCATAATATATATTCACACTAAGGGACCTATATAGAACTATTTTCAAATATCAAAAAGTCTCCATTGACAAAAAAATGGTTTTTTGAACACCCAAACTTTTCATTTTCTTAAGTATGAAATAACAATTCCATTCTCTATTAATATGTCACTTTTTCATTATAAAAAAACAATTAAATTTATGATAATAAATGTAATAACCATTAACTGATCACTTTAATGGTGTTGGGTTGAGTTTCCAAAGCACCTCAGGTGAGACTCCCCTAGATTTGTACCTATATATCTATTACTAATCATATAAAATTATCTTAAATAATAATAGTTATAATAAATTAACAAGAACAAATGTTTTATGTATTTGATAACTATTGATAGAATACGTTAACATCCTATATATTTATATAAAATATAAATAAATCCTTAATTTTAGACCAATTATAAACCAATCACATTATCATTTTTTACTTATAATCACATATGGAAATGGGGAAACAAAATTTTGGAGTAATATTAAATGATAAAAAGTAGGTAAAATAATTACAGTGAGACAATATATAATAAAATTGAGAGATATGATTTTGGGATAAATGAAATTATTAAAGGAAAACTATTATGAAATAAAAATAATTGATAATTAGGGATGATAGTATAATCATAAAATATGGATTGGATAACAAACCATCACCTTGAAACATGGAATATGAGTCAAGGGGTTATATTATAAATGTAATCACGAGTATTATAAAAACAATTTCAAATAAAAATCTTGACATGAATATAAGTTGAGTATTTCTTATAATATATTGTAATATAATATTCTAGACTCACTATAAATGTAGTAAACATTGTATTTTAAGAGAGGAAAGCCTTATCCAATCGATTGGGGGCCATATAATTTAAGGTCCACTCATTACAATGTTATAGATCATACATATACATGCCACATGAATATGAAAAGAACTGTAAATCCATTAAAAATTATAACTTTATTTCTAGTGGCCCAAATGAGTCATCTAATAAAATAGAGTATAAATCTAGTTAAATACCCTTTAATCATGATAAAGTTTTATTAGGAGTTTATAGAGTATTTAAAAAAGTGTATACAGTTTAATAATTAATATCCCTAGTTAATCAAATATATATGAATCTAGGTGATCACCCTTCAATCAAAATAATTAATTATTGGTATTCTAAATGAAAATATTTTTTTAGACACGTTATGTTTATTTATAATTAATAATAAAGTATTAGAATGGTTTTGATAGACCATTTGTATTATATAGAATTCATTTCTACCACAACATAAATATATAAGAACATAGAAAAGAAAAATTGGATTATTTTAGATTGTATCATTTTATTTGAAATATATTGTTCAAGGGAATAAAAAATATTAAGTGTAAAAATTACAGTAAAATAAAATATTACTAGAAAAGATGATGAATCATTCATAAAAATATAAGAAATTAATGATTCTTTTAGAAAATAATTTCTTATTTTTTACAAAATTTTGATGAAATTAAATAAAATGGAAATTTCATTGAATAATATAAATACTAGATTGTATTTTATGGGGAAAATGATAATTTAAAAATAATAATGTTTAGATATTATAATATAAATAATGACTTGAAAAAATAACCTTAGTATGAATATTGGATTAGGGTAGAAAAATCATGGAAAGATATTTCACAAAATTTATTGAATTTATTAAAAAATTAAAATGAGACACTTTTAATAATTACATTCAAGAAAAAGTGAAAAATGATTTAAAAGGGAAATAATCTCAATAAAGCCTCCCAATAAAGTAATAAAAAAATAATTAGGTTTGAAATAAAAATAATCTTGGGGAGTGTATATGAAAAATTTAAATGTTTCCTTTATGAACGTCATATGGTTTTAAATAATAGATGAAAGGAAAAAGACTCTAGAATACATGTGTGTTGACTAAAAAGGAATTAAATGGACTAAAAAATCATTTCATAAATTAGAAAATGTGCGGAGAGATAGATATTGAATATATAATAAATCATAAGAAAGATTAGTAAAGACACCATACGAATCGTGTAAGGTATGGTCATTGAGTATATATAAGGTGAATTATAAAAAATAATTCCCCAAACTATGGGAAAAATATTAACATGTAGTTTCAATATTTTATAGATAATATATAGAATGGAATATATACCACAGAGAAAAAGTATAAGAAAAAAAAATTGATCAGAAAACAAAACCCCTTACCATGAGTCATGAAATGGCTTAGTACAATTTCTTAACCTCATAAATAATATAATTAATTTAATTAAATACTTGATTCATAACTTTTTTTGGGTTTCCTTCATGTATTAATATTATTTGAAATTTATTTATAATTTGTGATGGTCCCACTAGGTCAAATACCCAGAGGGGGATAAATCAAGGTGTGACAGATTAAAACCACTTCCCCTTCAGATCTTGTTTCTCCATTAAACAAAACACTATTCTCATTATTTACTTTAACAATATATGAATAGAAATTAAATCATGCATAGGATACTACAATTTTACTTGGTTCACCCTCACTAGGTAATGTCCATGGAGCAAACAATGGAAATGTGTCGATGTTACAAATCCACTAAAAGAGTACTATGGTTTACAATATTTGGAGCAGACTCACTGTCCCTCCTAGTTTACAACCAATCACAAAATGTAAGCCCACTACTCTCTCAACTGATGTTTTCTCACTACTTCTTCAGAAAAACCACTCACAGTTTATAGACATGTTGGTCCCTTCATTATCTCAAATGAGTGAATCCTCCATTGTTTGTAGATGAACTGTTCATATCCCACTTTCATCCACTGATGAATACAAATTTACAAAAGGTGTAATGGGAAAATTACAACTTTTTCACAACCCTAGGTTTACATGAACACAACATTAAGAATAGCGTATAACTCTTACCTTTTTCATGAAATACCCAACTTGTGCACTACTCCAAATATGCAAGACATAACCTTCTTATACTCACAACATGCACGACAAAAAACATTCTCCTTTTTCAATTCATATAGATCTAAAATATTTACTCAAAACATACTCTATTCCCAAAATAGTAATTCTTAACATGATAAACAAGAGTATAATGAAATTTTTATCAATGAAACACTTCATTCCATTTCAAAACCATTCTTTTTCTTTCATCATGAACCACAACTATCATGATATATATCCTTTGATCGATTATTGTTAGCATTGTCAGATTTAAAACTCCCCCAATCTCACTTCTCCCCCTATTCCACTGCTCCATTTTCTATAACCCCCCATATCTCATTGCTCCCCAAATTCCATTACTCTACCTTTCAACTTCTCCCTGTGTATTGACTAAGTAAATTTCTCAATTTTATAGCCATAATTTTTCCGCCTTTTTCAACGAACCTGAAGGAAATTCTTTTAAAGTCTTCAACAGGGTAAAGAAAACATATTATCACGTTAGGGGAAAACAAACCATACCTCTAAGAGAGGGTATGGGTCCCACATCAACACTTTTACATGTTTGGGGAGTTGGATGAACTCCGAGATCCAGCTGATGCCTCTCAAAATATTTATTGGGTGTAGCTTTTGTCAAAATGTCATAATCCTATTATTCTGAAGGCATACATTCTAACTTCACAATCCCATTCAACACCTTATCCTTGATGAAATTATTTTTTTCAAGTTTCCTTGTCCCTTAGTGATAAACATGATTTTTGTTGAGATTTATCACACCTGAATTATCATAATGGATTCTGATTGGAAATTTCACTTCAACTCATATATCCTCAAGCTACTACTTCATCCATAATAATTACATGCATTATTGAGTGGTTGCAATATGTTAATCTTCTTTGGTGCGTATTGAAATTCAACCATGTTTCTTGATTAGCTAATAAATACACAATCCACCAATATAGAAATCGCCTCCTGATGTTGATTTCATATCATCTGCTAATCCATCCCAATATGCATATATATATATATATATTTATATCCCAATAAATCTTGATGAGATTTGTCATTATAGATAAACAATTCATAGTTACCTTGATATACCAAAGTAATATTTTTTACTAAAATCACATGTATTTGTTCAGTATTTATCTAATACCACACTACCTGAGATGTAGTAAAGACAATGTTCGTTTGTTTTTTTGTTGAGTACAACATGTTTCTAATGATCTTCCTGTATTCTATGACATTAATTCTTTCCCTCCTCATGCATTTATAATTTTATCCTGGTAGTCACTTGAGTGTTCATTTCCTTGTAATTATCCATTCCAAATCATCTTAATAACTCCTTTAGATTGATCTTATTTTAGTACCATGATGTTTTTATCACATTTTACGAACTGATGATTTAAATTTAAAGAGACCCATATGGAAGGATCTTGTTTTATCCCTATTAGTATAGAAATATAAGTTTGTTATAAGATACTGAAAGATATTATGAAAAATGTGGCTAATAAGGTGAAGGAAACTTTTATGAAAGAAAAGGATCTACCACTAATTGAATCTGATCAAAGTGGTATCTTATTGTCAAATGAAGGTGTTGAAATTGATCCTCTAGATTACTCTATTTTATTCTACAAAGAGTATGAATAGATCAAGATAGATATAGGATTATACTCTTATGTAGGATTTTATTTGTAGAATTTTTTTTGTTGAAGTTATATCTTACATTCATGAATTTATCATAGAACTATTTGATGAAAAATTATAGCTAGATACGAAATCTAATTTCATGGATTAGGAACTTGAAAAAAATTGGAATATTAACACCCTATCAAAATTGAATAAATATAAGGATGAAACAATTTCACTTTCCACTGATAATCTTTCTTTGGTTGACTAAAATTTAACAAGATTGTTGTGGAGAAATAAGTATTAAAGGTACTTGTTATAGAATTTCACTAATCATTAAAATGGATTCATAAATTCATAATGACTATCAAGGATTCCCAAATGTATTTTAAATATATAACGGTGAATGAGCTTGATATTTTATATCAAGAGAGAAAGAATATACAATATAAGAAATTAAATAATCTAAATAATGACTGAGAATAGATATTGAACATAGTTTAGGTGGAGAAATATTCCCTCATCATGATGTTTTTTGATCTAGAATTGAATTAAAAAACTATATAATTAACCAAAACCAAACCTTCCCAATGTAATGAGAAAAGAACTAATTCCACTCAAGCCTCAGAGTATAATTTCATTAAAAACGATTCATACTACAGGTTAAGAGAGTGTTATAAAATGTGGGGAATCATCCAAATCATTCATATAGATAATTTAAACCCATATTATTAACAATTAGATTTAGAATAAATCTATTTTAAAAAATAAAGATATACAAAGAAAAATATATTTAAAAATTTGGGTCAAAAATAGTTATTGTGAACCCCAAAAGTAACAAGGGTTCTAGTGATCATTTCCATGGAAAATTACCCCAATATGACCCCTAATGAGTGGTTCTACATCTTAAAAATAGTAAGGGAATAATAATGGATAAACTAAAACCAAATTAAGAAAGAAATGGAAGACTGGAAGGGGTTGGTATTGAATGATATTTGGTTACACAGCCCTGTATTTCTTGTATAATATTTCATCATATAAAATATCTAAAATTAATATACAAAGGGGAAGAAAACCAGATAAATAAACATTTATAATGAAGTTTACCACACAGAAAAAGATAAATATTCACATGAGTAACATATTTGAGTGTTTTGAATGTTTTTCTGAGTTGTGAATCATTAGTAATCATTATTATGATGAATGATATTATAATAATACTAGGAATTATTCACATACTAATGAAAAGACAAGAATACCATAGACTAGAAAAAAGGTGGAGAAATAATGAAAATTTGTTTTGGGAGTTAGATCAGTATATAAGGTTATTGAAAAAAGTAATACCTAGAAGATAATAATGAATTTATTATAATATGTTCAACATATTTGAAATAATTACTTATATATTTAAAAGAGAGGAAAAATTATGTACCATTGCAATATGGTCATAATTTTCTATGTAAAAGGGAGTAAGATGAATTATAAAAGAAAATATTAACTCTAAGAAAGAGATAGAAGGAATGGAATGGTGGTGTATATCCCTAATTAAGAGTATGAAATCATACCCAAAAATGGTATTGTAAAGGTTGAAAAAGAGGTTCATGAAAGGTAAAAGAATGAAATATATGTAGTTGTCCAATTTATGAATATTCTTCCAAAAAAATGTATAATAAAGGGAAATAACTATTTACCTAATGTACTAATAAAATAGTTATGAATAAAGAGTATAGCCATAAGGAGAAGGTAGACCATGTATGAAAATAGTGATTGATATTATGGCTAGACTAGTTTGAAGAGGCTTGGAAGTAAAAGAGAGTAAGAAAAAAACAAAACTACTTACTAAATTTGAGAATATTATTTAATCTTGGAAGAAAGGTTAATTCAAGAAGAATTATATTCTACCCATAGATAACTAGACTAGTAAAATTAATTAATGAGATAACATGAAAAGTTTTCAAATTGTTAAATATAACAAGAATAAGTTTCATGGGTTGGAAAACAAGTCTCATCTACATTCCTCAAACTAAGATACTAAATATTATCCTCCTTATTACCAAGTTAAATATAATTTTCTTCAAAATCTAGGAATTTATAGTGATAATTTGAAGAAATCATCCCTTTAGGGGGATCTATCAAAAATAGTGAATCTGTTATATTTTAAATAATTTTGGTTGAATCTAAAAATTTAGACAACCCCTTCAACATAACGAGTTCACATGATTAAGGAATTATTGGGGGTGACTAAGTGTTTTGAAAATTTTATATTGTTCCATCTAAAAAAATTCTTCCCCAATTAGATTGAAATATTATTCTAATCCACAAACAATCATGAAATATGATAAGAATAGTCAATTTATAATGTTCACTACACAATGTGAACTTCTAGTCTTTTTCATGATATGGTAAAAATCATGATCATATGATGCAATAAAAATATTTTTGAACCACAATGATTATGGAAAATCTTTAAAACTAACTTATACTTTTCTATATTTTTCTATACATATCTCACATTAAGTTCATACCACATGAATAAAAAATTCAAATGATAAAATTAAAATAGATATGTCTTTGTCCCACTAACAATGATATACTTTTCAAGTGTGATGAGATATTATACTTCTTAATATATTATATCAAAAGCAAGTCCTCACTTCAATTTACATGCACAACACTACATGAAACCACTTCTTATTCACTAATCCTCCATGTCTATTGATCGTCACACTCATGTGTGAATCCAACACCAAAAAATACATCAAAAAATATATAATATACATGTACAATATAATAATATTATATTCAACATTAGTTTATTCATCAAACAATATTCTATTTTATCTTTATTCTTAATTAAAATATTTATGATACTTTGTAGATATATTTTAATTCAAACTCTAAGAAACATCAGATATAGTCACATGAATAACTTCTATATGAAAATGATTCTGGAACTATTTGTAACTACATCTGGTCATGTAGAAACACCCTCTTCTATATTCTAAAAATCTATGTTTAATCAACATTAAAACCAATCATATGTATCAATTAAAATATTATGTAGAGACATAACAATACCAGTATAAATCTTTTCATTATTCATTTTAAAAATTAATCAACTTTAATCACATATACGTTGTATTTATGATATTGCATAAAACCTTTGTATGAAATATTATGTTCTGTGACTCACTTCTCCATGTCACTCAAAATTGATACATGGATCATCTGGATATGTGGAAACATTATAATACATGAATTTGGTAACATGCATAAATCATATATGTGGGTCAATTGGATACATTGCTGAAAATTTCTATAAAACCTAATTGAAAATGCCATTCACCTATGTGACCATTTGGATACATCATTAAAATCCATGATGAGTCATCCATATGGCTCTCCTATATGAACAATTAGATACAAAGCTCACCTACATGACCATTCAACTATGTCATTCGCGTACATGACTATTTAGTAATATCATTCACCTTATTTTCCATTCAAATATAGATATTCAATATGATTCCCAAACATTATCTTCTTCACTTGTTTGACCTATTCATTCAATAAAAACACATTTTTTGTAATCATAAAAACTTTTATCATGATATTTGATAACTAAAGTTAACATTACTCTCCATATACTAATTTTTCAGAAAAACATCTTGTTATTTCTTATATGAGAGTCCCATAATCACTTCACCTACCATACATGTTGACACAACTTTATACAACCACTTCCTCATCATTTTAATCATTATATGTTTCTGAAAAAAGCAACAAACAAAACCAATAAAAATTTCCATCAAACTAATTTCTTAACCTCAACCAAAAAAAAGACCTCTTGGTCTTAACAATCTCCCATATTGTAACTTTTTTTCAAGAAGGAAACAAAAATCATTGAATCTCTGAATACCCAAGAAAGGATCACTATTAAACAAATCTAATCTTACATGAGCATACTCAGTGTAGGAAAGAAGATTTATTTTGAAGTAATTCCATGTTATACATAAAATAGTTATCTATAACCACACAATCATTAATGAACATTTATAGTAGAAACTCACTTTGACCAGTTCAAAATAGTTCCTACATCGACTTCAAAAAACTATTAAAATAGTTCACAGATGTTGAAATCATAGATTTCCACTTTTAAAAACACTCCCAAAATATATTATTTCCCCAAATAGGTAAAAACATATCTATAAATAGTTAATATTGTCATTTTACTTTCAAGTATAAGAAGATAAAGGGGATAGAATATACTTACATTTGCCATGTACATAGTGAGGATGAACACCCAACATCAACCTTAGATTATGTAATGCATCTTTAGACAATATCATAGTGAATCTATCATGAATATTTGACTTATTAGAATAAACTCTAACATAATTTCAATTATATCCACAATCTCTATGATGAAATTATATTTAATATCAATGTTCTTCCTCTAGGAACATTGAATTGGGTTATCTTACTAATCTCTATAAATTTGATTATCACATCCAAGAAGAAGTGGAATATTCTATAATAACTTTGAGTTACCAATTATATTCTTGAGAATCCATTTATAGAAATTGAATGTGATTTTTAGAGTACTTTGATAGTAGTCACAAAGAATTAAAACATATAGAATATATATCATATATGTTCTATGTTGTAAAAAACATTTAATCAACATTCTAAAATCTCGTTGATCAACTTATTTTACCTTTTCATATTTACATAGCATTGTACCCACTAAAATTGGCATGTAAATTGATCTTTATTCCACCATACCAAATATTTTTATAAGTTTCATTGTAAATTTATCTTGAGAAACAAAACTTTGATCTTTCTCTTTTGATATTTGAAAACAAATAAAGTACCTCATCTTCCCAAGAATTCGAATTTAAGATAAACCCTTTATTTCTTTACAAAATATTTAACACATTTATTTATCATTAATAAAAAATATAATGTCATCTATATAAACAATAAAAAATAGATCTAACTAATTTTCATATTTAATGTAGATATTTTTTTTAATATTTCATTTCTAAAATTCAACCTCTTTAGGTAGGTGTTAAATTTAGAATATCATTCTCTTAGGGATTGTTTCATCCCATATAAATTATCTTTAACCTAAAAAAATAATTTACAACTTATCTTAGTAGAAAATATAATTTTTTTTCAATGTAGACTTCTATATATAATTTCCCATTGGGAAATAAATACTTAAAATCGATTTGGTATATCCTCTAATGCCTTTTTGGAGAAATAGAAAGGAAACCCTTAATGGATTAAATCCTTTAAACTAGTGAAAATGTCTCATAAAATTTAATTAATTCAATATATTAATATCTTTTACACACAAATCATTCTTTATTTCTGACCACTTCTCCTTTTTCATTCAATTTTTTTCGAAATAATCAATTTTTTTTAATGAAACTCTTTTATTTAGGTTTAGGAACAAGTTTTCATGACTCATTCATCTAAATTTTAAAAAATAATTCATTCATATAACCAAAACACTCTTGATGATGTAGATCTTCATCAATATTTTTTATTCAACTAGAGTGAATAGGTAAGTAAGAGATGGTGTTCTTAGAGTTCTTTTAGTCTGTACCAGTTGTTCTTGATTTCCAATGAATTTCTAAATGCGGACCTATATTATCTTCCTAGGATGATATTAGTGTATTTTTTCCATAATTACATTATTTGGATGAATCTTCTACCTCAATATATACCTCTTCAAAATTGTTATATGTGTTAATTATTTCTTCAGGGAGTTAGAAAAATTAGAAGAAACATCACTTTCATAGATAATATTATCACAAATAATTTCTTTGTTTGAAAATTCAAGGATCTTAACATTTTTAGTTTTTAAAATTTTATCAGTCTCTTTATTATAGAAGTGAAATCCTATTCTATTTGGCTAGTAACCAAGAAATATTCTAGTTTCACCTATTGTAACATACTTATCATGATTTTCACCATTAATATTGATAATACATGGACTGTTAGAGACTCTTAAATGTTTCAATCCGGGATTCTTCTTTTAGTAAATTTCATATAGAATCATATAATAATTTTGTTTGTATTAGCAGGGATTTTGAACATGTACTTTTACTATAACATGTTTCTAAAAAATCCGAGAAATATCATTTTATATCAACAATGTTCAATCTATCTTTACTAAGATTAAATTATGCTATTCATATACACCATTTTATTATGGGTTGTATGATGTACTATGTTTATATTGAATTTCATGATTTCAAATATAATATTTAAACCTCTTATTAACTTATTGATCACCATTATCTATCTGAAATATCTTTAGAGCATAACAACACTCTTCTTCGTCACTAAACATGAAACTTTTGAACATCAGTAGAGTCTATGATTTATGTTTCATAAACTTAATACATGTATTGTGAGTAAATTAATCAATAATGAAAATAAAATACCTTTCTCCATGTGTTGAATTATTTTTCATGGGCCCATGAATATAAAAATGGATTAGTTCTAAAGGATGTTATTTCTAAATTGCAACCATTTTATTTGATGAATTAGAGATCTTACCCTAATGACATGTGGAAGAAATCTAGTAAATATATCTCTTCATATTAGACAAGTAGAAAAAACCTTCTCTTTGAGAATTATTTCTCATATTCTATTTTCCATAATGAATAAGTCTTCTTTTCTAGAGTTCATTTTCATCATTCCTGCTTAAATAGTATGAATTCCAAGTATCACTAATTTGAAATAAATATATGTTCACCTACTTCCCTTATATAAAAACCTTTATATCTTCAAGATTATTTATATAAAAACAATATTTTTTGATGATTACCTCAATGCCTTCATCATAGATCCATTAAACACTTACAAAGTTATGTTCTGGACCATCTGCATAAATAGTATTATGGCAATTAAAATTTCCCATTCAAATATCAGTGGAACAAACCCCTTTCATATTGAGTTACCTATCATTTACAAAGGCCACAAAACCTTATTATATTTTAAATAAATATTAAATAACTTATACCCACTTTTTAATTTTAAAAAGCACCCACTATCCAATATCTTTGAAAATTACTCCTTGGTGCCTTTAAGAGAGACTTCTAAGACAAGATAATTTTCTTTACCATTTTCTTAAGAATTATTTTTATATTAGGATAGAAGTGTAGTGAGAAATTATTTTTCAATATTACCTAGAAGATATTATGTTTAACAAACTTCTTCTAACACCTTTAATCTAATTTATGTATTTATCATATAATTTCTAGTTTATTTTAGTATCTATCTTATTTGAGAGGGATGAACACACCACAAATTTCATTTTCCTAAACTTTTATAATTATCATAATGATGGAAGTTAAACCAATTAATCCTTGATATATTCTTGAATCCTCTATAGTACCAATAATATCCCTAAAAGGAATATCTAGCTTTGAAAATTAAATGGTTTCCCGAAATGTTTCCTATTTTATCCTTTAGTTTAATCAATAATTATGACTTTTTTATGGGCACTAGGATTGCGGTAAACTCTTTGAATATTTATTTTCATAACATAATTAATTTAAAATTTTTTATAATTACTATAAGTGGCATTTTTATTAATTTCAATAATGTCTAAATTTTGAAATTTACGAAACTCAACAAATTGGAACATAATTTTTTTTTCTTTGGTTATATTAGTTATTCAACATTATCCATATTCGTGAATAAAATTAAGAAATAGAATTCAAGAAGGATAAGGACTAACTATAATTTGAAAAAAATTAGTTTAATAAAATCATACTACCATTCAAGACCATTAATATATTCTTTAATTTTTACACACAATGTCTACTCTAGGTGAATCAATTTCTATAGACTATCAATCTACATTAAAAATATATATTTTTCTCCTTTATGTGTTGTTCCCATAAAATTATAATACTAATAATATTTCATAAATTTTTTATTAAACATTTTATGTTTTTAACTTTTCAAAATACATTCTCTAAATTATCTCATTAGAATAATATCCATTTGAGTTTCTTTATCATCATTTAAAAATTCACTAACTGCATCACTAGTGATGTCTTTATCATTAGATTTTATAATTATAATATTTTTCCAACAAAAATGTCAATAATAACCACTTAATTCTCATTACAATATTCAATTTCCTCATAAATAGATATAAAATTTATCATTTTTCTAGATAAATTCATATACATTATTTGAGAATTGATTTTTTGGATAAAATATATTCCTTTTTAAGGAAATTTTAAACCTTCCAATTTCTTCTCTTTGGTACTTGTGTTTTTTTATTAGAAAAATTTGCATCCAATTTTCTAGTGGAAGAAAAATTAAATAATTTAATGAATATCTTAAATTTATCCATTCCTTTTCCTCTTCTCATATTTCTTAGAAATTATGGCAATCATTTTAGTGAGCTTAAAATCTATATTAGAGACAAATCTTAAAGTTCAAGTTTCATAATCCTTGAAAACATTATTCTGTCCTTTATTTGATTTGGAATCTTTAAAAGAAATTTCTTTTTCATACTTTATTATCTTCATAATATTATATTAATTCCTCATTTCATATAAAATTAGAGTACTATATAAATAATCAAGAGGAATATCACCCAGACAATTTTGTTTTGAAGATGCGAATTTAGAATCAAATTTATCTATTAAGATGAATAATTTCCTTTTAACAGTAATAAAATACTAAAACATCTCACAATAATCTCAGACGGTACTCACAATATCATTTACACTAATAAAGAAACTGATAATAGTCTCATCATCATTAATTATATGATCATTATATTTGATTCACCAAAATAATAACTTTTCCCACATCATCTTAGTATTTTTTTCATAGATAGTTTAGATTTTATCCAAGATATATTTTATATTTTTGATCCCTTTCACTTTATAAAATTCACCTTCATAAATAGTACAAAAAATTGTATTATTATCATGACCTTCATTATCCAAATTATTCTTATCTTCTATAGTAATGAAAAACATTTTTATCATGAAGATGAAATTCATTTGTTTTACATGAATTGCATTATAACTGATTGATATGAGATAAAGAAGCATTATGCCCTTCCATATATGAAAACCCTTACCATAAAACATGGTAGTCCCCTTGTTATTCTTTATAATAAAATTATCTATTAAGGATATTAGAAAAAAATAAATACTTCAAATATTTAATAGAAAACCACCAATAAAGGGAGCCTAACTATGATATAACTTTTAATGAAACTGGGTCATGGAATCACTTAGAGGGTGGGTCAATAAATGATTCATCAATTTTTTGTTTTTCTTTTTAAACTAACCATCATACCTGGTTAGAGTGAAATATGATGTTAAGAAAAAAATCACACTCAATTAATGAAATAGGTTATTTAAAGGGTTCATAATTCATTGTTATTTTCTATTTCTTTGCATGATTCAATAAAAACCATGATCATATGATACAATAAAAAACTTTGCAGACCACTGTGAAAATGGAATGTCATTATAACTTGATTACATGTCTCTACACTATTTTGTGAATCCCCACATCATGTTTATCCCAAAATAACAGAAAACTAAAATTCAAAAATAATAATAGATATGTACTCCTCCTGTATAATAAGATATATTTGGCTAATTTTCTGATATCTTTTTCTTGTTCTTATTCTTCTCTTCTTATACATACAATTATTCACTTCAATTCACATACAAAACTGTACATGTAACCACTTCTTCTTCCCCAATACTTATCCATCTCTCTTGATCGTCACACTCACAAATGAAACAAACATAAAAAAAATAAATTGAAAATTTCCAATATATATATGTTTATGAAAATTATAGTAACGACATCATTTGTTTTTACTTCACACAATCTTCACTTAAATATTTATTATTAATTAAATATTTGTGAAACCATATAAATATTTTTGAATTTATACTACTTGAAACATTAGATCTGTTTGCAACAAAACTTCCACATGAAATAGATTACATAAATATTTTTAACTACATCTAGTCAAGAAAAAACACTCTTCATTATTCTTTATACCTAAATTTCTTCCACATTAAAACCCCATGTATGTATCAATTTATATATGACAAACATAAGCAACCATACTAACATCAATCTTGGAATTTCTTCTCATAAATCCTATTCATTTACATTCATATCTACTTCATATTTATAGTATAGTAGAAAACCCATTTGTAAAATATTCTGCTATGTGACTCACTCATACATGTCACTAGAAACAGCTATGTGGATCATCTAGCTATGTGGAAACATTTTTATATGTAAATTAATTTATGTTCTTGAATCATCTATGTGGTTCAATTGGATACATTGATAAAGAAAGATACATAACCAAATAACCTTAATCATTTTCCCACATGGCCATTCAAAAACATCATTTTCCTCTCTAATGAATAAACTAAATGGTTTTTTTATATGACCAATCATTTACATGGTTCACCAATATGAACAATCAGCTATATCATTTTCATATGTGGCTATATGGTTACATGTTTTTTCTACATGACCATTCGGCTACAAAGGTTTCCTAGACATAGAAAGCATCACCATACTCACTTATATTTCTTCTTCCATTATTAAAGAACACTTTAAAGAAATCATTATAACTTTAATCATTATATTTGATCACTAAAAGAGAACTTCACCTTTCATGGATTAATTTTGTAGACAACCTTGTTCTTCTATTTTCTAATGGAGTCCCATGATCACTTCACAAACCATGCATGTCTACACTCCTTTATATGGTCATTTTCACATCATTTTAATCTTTAAAAGTTATTGACAAAACAAGAAAACAAAATAACCCAAACCATTTCATGCAAACTATTTTATTCAACTCAACCAATAATACACAACCTCATGGTATCAGAAAATATTAGATTATAAGATATGATTTTCATTATCCCATTCCTATTTTTAGTCATAAACATTATTTTAATAAAGGTACAATGATTATATACCCAAAATGGGATTAAAAATAATTCTTCTTAAATACTTTTAATGTGTGTATTCAATTGAGTGAAATTTAAAAAGTAACCTTGGAATTTTTTTGGACAACCCCAAAAAAGTGATTTTTTGAATTGGTATAATGTGGAAATTTATTTGTTGAAAAAAGTCATATCACAAATTTTCACTCAAAATTTATATTATGTATTAGTCCATGTAGACATATATTTGATTAGATTTTGGCTCATTCCTAAATAATTTGTGGTTCCACCCTTCTCTCTTTAGTTTTTAGAAAATTTAACAATTGGAGGAAATCAATGGGAAGAATAAAAAATTCATTGATTCATTTTTTGTCCATAGGGAAGAAGAACACTCAATAATTTTAATTTCTTATGAACTCTAGGGATAGTAATTATGTTAAATATCATATAAAAATTCATAATTGATAAAAAAATCCAAATGGGGAAATTTAATTACCCTTGGGTTGAAGTTCTATTTTTTTTCATTAAATATTATCAATATAGTAATGAAAAGGAAGTGTCTTTGCTGATGGATTTAGAATCATACCATAATATGATTGGAAGAACTTCCCATGCACTATGAGTAGAATAAAATAAAATCCTTCTATTATATTTTAATGATAAGTTTCATATGATGTAAATAGAGTTTGGTTTTTTTATACTATGTTTGTATCCCCATTAAATTAGATTATTAGTTATATGATCTTCATAGAATAAAATGAATTGTAAAAAGGGAGATGTATTAATTATATCTACAATTGTAAGGAAATATATTTGGAGGAATATAACTAGTGTAAAAATTGAATATTTTTCATTGATTGCAAAAAAACTTAAATAAGTTGTAGAGAATCCATCAATGAATGATCTAGAAAGAGGGATGTTGATAATAGTGTTTTCATATCATTGATGATAATTTAAAAATCTTGAAATAATGTTGAAGTTAAAAGGGAATATTATTTCATTTTAAATAATTTAACTTGAGTATTTATTATAATAAAAATCTTAAGAACAAGAATTAATGTATATAAAATTATTCTGATAAATAGAATTATTATTTGGAGTGGCTCTAAAGTGACTTGAAAAGATTGAGTAGACAAAGAGGTGATTTGATGTTTCATGGATTATATTTCTATAAAATCTATAATAAACGTTCTTGGGATAAATATTGGATAAATTTAAAAGGAATTTATCCTATGTGTGTGGAATTTCATCTACATGAATGATATTTTTATTAGTGGGTATTTTATTTTCCCTATATGTTAGTGAATTTTTCCATACAAGCTCCCTATAAAATAATTTTTCAAGCTTGTAAGAGACTGTACATGCCCATAAGATATTTGAGTAGAAAGATACTAAGTACAAAAGAGATGAAAATGGGAATGTGAATTTTATTTCATATATGAAAATTTACATATGTGAAAGAGATTTGTTCAGCACATATGACATTTGATCTATGTAGAATATAAATGAACTATTTGAGCCACCCATTAAATATTTTTTTCGGTTGTAAGATATTTTTCCATGTAGGATATTTGAGAAGGTCATAAGACATCATATATTTCCATAATTTATTTGTTCCAAATAATGAAATTTAATTTTTTTTAATTCATAAAAGGCTAAGCTTATAAGACATTTTGAGATATGAATAAGAGAATTGGTATTCATATAAAACATTTATCTAAATGAATAAGATTCGTTTCCATGTATGATATTTTGTACCTCATGTGACATTTAAAAGAAACATATGACTTTTTTGAGATGTGGATGCTAATTGATATAGAAAATATATAGACAAAAAAATTAAAATTTCTTGAATTATGAGATTCTAGAGAATGAGAATATTTTATGATCTTTAAGTTTTTTGTTCATATCAAAAAGTGTGTGAAAAAGTTTGATGTAATGATCCATTTTTATCTAAATTAGGTTAAATACTCTGATGGAGGATCATGGTATGCCAGATTAAAACAAATTCCCCTTCCTATCTTGTTTCATCATTAAAAAGAATAGTATTCTATCTATTTCCCATCATAGTGTATGAATATAATTGAAATAATGTACAAGACACAAAAATTTAACTTGGTTTACCCTCATTAAGAAATATTAAAGGAGAATACAACGATGATGTTCCAATGTAACAAATCCACTAAGGATCCCTACCAAAATATAAGGTTTGGACTATATAACTTTTATGCCCAGAATCACTACCTTTACAATATTTAGGGTCATCTCACTACTCTCCCAGGGGTCACTCCCTAAGTCCCTTTCTCTGGATCACTACTAGTGGAAAGGATCACCATCTTCATCTTCCTTTTATCACTACTTCTAGAAAGTACCAACTCATAGTTTAGTGATATGTAGGTCCCTTCATTTTAATGAATGCACTCATCCTCAATTATAGGTATATGCTCTATTGAAGTCATATTTTCACCTATAGAAGAAATTCAATTTTTTACATACTATTAGTTTGTGTAAATTACTTTCGCAAACTATTTTAGTAACTTTTCAAAAAAAAATTAATCCTCTATGAATTTCCATGCTACTTCCATGAACTAGCTTGCACCACATGGAGCGAGTTCTTCATGGACCACCAATTCATCCGTGAATCTCCCCAGAGTCCAAGGATTGTCCCATTTTCTACAGACTTCTACTTCTATTATGGACTAACCACACTTCCATGAACTATCCCAACTTCAGCCAACTATCCCTACTTCCACAGACCATCTTCTCTTCTATGGATCATCTTCCTTTTCTAGTTTTAGAACCTAATAAAATCCTTTTGTGAACTATTCCCATGAACTAATTCACCTATCTTGGAATCCTCCTTTGTAAACCACTTCGGGATTTATAGAATTCTCCCTAGAGTGATGATATTAACTAATTAAATTCGATCTATGCTTAATGATTTGATTATGGGACTTTATATATGAAAATAGATCCAAAATTCCCTTTAATCTAATTTCCTTGAATCTCTAATGTGGTACATCCTTCACAAAAAACTATGTTATGTGGTCTGTATAATGATTTGATCCTCTCTGGTGGATGAGGGATTCTGAAAACTACAACCCTTTGCAGTATCCACAATCAACCCATCAATCCACAAGAGATGAGTCATTCATGAAATACAATAATCTCACGAACTACAAGGTTCCAATGAAATATTTTTCATACATAGTCCATGTAGTGCTCTTCAAAGTCCACATAGAGCTGCTATTTGTAAATTCTTCCCTTATTGATTTTCCTTTTGTCATTCCGAGTACCTCATTTTCTGTCTATGAACTGTGTTTTATGGTTTGCGAACTGTGAACCCCTTTACCAAAAAACTTCCTTTTACAAAAACAAAAACTCCCAATTTTGAGGCCCAAAAATTTGGCAAACCCTGGGAAACAGTGCCACCTTAAACACCTTCTTTAGCAACACCAACCATACTGATTCGTGGTAATCTGACTTTGTCAACAAAAAACAATTTACCCAAAAACACCGAGATGGAACCTTGAGGGATTTTTTCCAATATCCATTAATAATAAAATGGCCTTCATTATGAATTAGAATAAGTTCAAAGCATTAAGGAATGTCAATAAAATTATATTATATTACATTAATTCCAATTTTTTTCTAAAAATTGCCTACATTGTTGATCCAAACATTGACTAGTTAATAATTGAATAAGTCACGTTTGAAGCGATCTACTGAATATATAGGAAGAGTGTTGTATGAAATTCGTACAAGGTGATACTCTCATGTTGAAAAGGGAAAATATATGTAAAAAAATGAAGTGTTGTCTGACATTCATAAATCTAGGTTAATTGGTCCATGAGATTTTATGGAAGATTAATATAATACCTCAAGATGTCTGTATATATCTTATATTAATTAAATAATTTTTTGAATTGATTTCTTCAAATGAAACACCAATATAAAATGAGCTGAAATAAAGTTGATGAATATTATTAATGAAATTAAAAAAATAATAAAACCTTGAGTAAATAAAATGATATTAAATAAATAAAATTTCTTACATTTAGAGGGCAAATAATTCATGTGAATTAATATTAAAAATTTATTCTTTCTCAAATAACCATTTATAAAATTATTGTATAATTATACTAAAAAATTAAACTCTCTAATTTTAAAATATTATTATATATTAAGTAATATTTTAACATTCATTAAATTATAAATTGAAATGAAATAACATTAATCATACTTAAAACATCATTTTTTTAATAAAAATAGTTTTTCTTTATATTTTTTAGTAATGTTTATTATTTTTATAAATTGAGAGGAATTAATTTTAAAAATTGAACTTCTTTTTTGTGTTTACAGTATCAAAATTAGTGTAGGATGAATTATCCTTTTCCTTATAAAAAAGTTGAATTTTTGGTGAATAGTGAAAAATAGCAATTATGTAAATACCATCATTTTTATGATATTATCATAATACATTAATGGTTTTTAAGTTCATGAAACATTTCCAATATAAAAAATATGTAATTATAAATTAAAATAATTAATTTAAAAATATAATTTTATATTTTGAAACCCCAGGTTTAACATTTTTGAATTTTGAGTAAAATATTACTTTAATAAAGACTATTTTTACTGGGTTCTTTTAACTAAGTATCCAAAAGGTTTTATTCTATTTTGGATTTTTTGAAAAACCACATATGAATTTTTTTTAATAATATACGAATTAATTTCATGAAAATAAATAATATTTTCAATTATACCTTAATTATATTTTATAATAAAGAACTTAATTTTTCATAAAATAGGTTTTACACATTATTTGTTAATATTAAAATTCTTTTTTAAAACCATTGGAAATTTTACTTGAAAAAATATATTTAATATTTGGAATTATTATGTCCAAATTAATTAATAAGGTGAATTTAAATTTTTAGCATTGAAATTAAATTACTCAGTAAATAATTAGTTACCATAGTAAAACTAGAAAAGGTAGATGTAACAAACCAACTCGGGTCAACAAGACTAGTTATCCAAATCAGCCCACCATGGGGTGGGGTAAAAAAAATATAACCAAATTATTCTTGTATATAATAAAAATAAGACATAAATATAATGTGAAAAGTAGAAACAATGAGAGATACAACTGAGACAAATAGGCTAAACAAGAATGAAATACATGTCTAGACAACAAGTCTCCATGTGACCAAACATCGCATCTAAACTATCCTGAAATGGAATAGTGAGGTAAAGGGAATCCTACATGCTTCAAAATTCTCTTCCCATTACCTATATTATGAAAAAATATGTCTAAATCTTCCCACATGTTGAAGTAGGGTGAGAAAAATAGAGCCCAATAGGATACAACCAAAAGATCTATACAAGTTCTAATAACAGGAATGCATAAGTCTATGATTTAAAAACAAAACATTTTAAAAAAATTATAAATAGAAAATTTCAATCCTTGTTCTAATGATCCTTTTTCAAATAATCCTTTATTTTTTCACAAATTCCATGCCATTTTTTAAAATCCAGGAAAAATCATGTAATTTTACTAAAATGTAAATAAAAATATGAGCCAACATACATGATATAATCAATCATTTAATAAAAAAGAAGAAAAAAAATGAAGTTACCAGCTGAGCTCTAGACTATATGATTATATATATGAGACACTCACAAGCCTAAAAGGAATAAGGTTAGATCCAAATTACATTGAGGCCTACCATAGACCATCGATATATAAGAGGTTTCCACTTAGTGATTTATCACACACTAAGTCTACCCATGTCTCTTTTAAATGCATCCAAGTTTCCTGGTATGTAATGGTTGTTAATTTATTTTTTAAAAACCATGCATAAATTTTTTCAAAAAACAAACTCAAATCTAATCAAATCTTATTTAGGGTTTGAAAATCAATTTTCCCAAATCAAGAAAGTTATGTTTTCAAATAAAAAAACCTTTAAAACACACACCCCTACCCCTTTAAATTTTAATTCCTAAAAATCCATTTTAAATCTTAAGGAATCAATAAAAACATCAATAAATTAAAAACAATTGTAACAAGTTAACATATCCATAGTCCTCAAGAGTGTAGAAAACATAACTTCACTTGACAACAGGGATTTAAAACCATAAGATTTTTTTTCAGAAGTAAAGGCATGACTAGAGAATAAAAAATATTGATAGATGATAAAAAATGATTACCAATCCCTAAAAATTGTGTTGCAACCATAAAGGGCTGAGAAATTTAGAGGAACAATTTCCTGGAGGGATGAAGCACCTAATCATATAGAACAATTATTAAAAGAATCAATCAGGTCAAAATAATGACACCCAAAATCGCCATGTGTAAGAGCTTCAAACAAGAGGAGAATGCTTCAAAATAAAATTAATCCTCAAACACCAACACGACACCCAAAAAGATTCATATTAGGTAATTACACGGCATGTAATATTTTACATGTTGTTAATACCTTTTATTTAAATTTATGCTGAAAAAACATTTCATTTCTAATTAAAAATTGGGTTTTCACATTACATAATGTGTAAATTCTCAAGTTTTGATCTCAACACATGATATTATTCTGAATGGATTTACACATAATGAAACCCTATTACATGATAAGTAACATCCCAATGAACATAAAAACATCGATGAATAAAAATTTCAAAATCCAACAAATCCCTGACATCACCGTAATAGGTATCCTCCCAATCAAGGGTTGATAATACTCATCCAATGATAAGGGGAAACCAAAAATAGAGATCAATATACATAATTGTAACACCATAATATTTCATAGTATGTTATTTCTTCAAAATAATTCAATAACATACACTACATGCAACACCGAGTTCTAGTGCACCATGACTTACCAAACTAGCCATTCAAAAGCAGTTATGAATAGTATTAATAGAATTTTGGACTTTATATAATCCTTATAATTTTATAATCCATATTATGATTTTCTTAGACATAAAGTAAGAACAAATACATTTTTCAGATAAAAGAAGTATTTTTCAAAAAATGAAATTTTACCGCCTTTTAATGGCGAAGCCTTTTTAAATCCAATATTTGAAACTTTTATATATTCAATTTGACAAAATAAACTTATTATTTAGAATAGTGACATAAGAATTTAGTTTTAATAAATATTTGGTGTTTTTCAGATAACTTTCATATTTGGGTGAATAGTGAAAAATACTATATTTTTACTGAAAACAATTTTTTTAATCAAAATAATTTATAGTGTTAAATTATACATTTTAATGGTTTGGAAGTATAAATATATTATATTTTTACCATTTAATCCAATGATATTCATTTTAATTTATTTCACTTTGAAATTAGACATAAACAAGTGTCAAAACATTTGATAGTTATTATTTCTTAAAAATACGCCTTTTTGTTTTGACAGCGGGAATTACTTTTAAATTAATAAATGAAACTTATATGTTTTAAATTATTTAAAATATACTTCATTATTGAATTCATAATATCAAAATTATCTTAGGGTGAATTTTTGGTATTTTTCTGAATACTTTTAATTTTTGATGAATAGTGAAAAATACTGAGTTATAGTTTAAAACCGAATTTTTATTTAAATAATTATTTATCTTATTTAAATTTATTTTAGGTCAAAATAGATACATAATACCTATATAATTTCAATGTAATTCATTGGATTTAGTTTATAATAATTTTAGATATATAAAATTTTATTGAACTTTTCACTGTCTTTTACCCACCTCCTAGGAGAATTTGCAAATTCATATAAAACATAATTTTACCGCTTCTCTGAGTGGAATTTCAAAAATCCGAGAGAAACGATTAATATCAAGGAGTAAAATGTTGTTCAATAAGATAAAAATAATTTTTGGTGAATAGTAACTTTTTACTTTTATTTACCACGGTTAAAAGTAAATAGAGTAATTAAGGGTAAAAATGATATTATTATTACCCTAACACATGTCCTAATTCTATTGGATATGTATAATTCGACCAAAAAAAACCTTAGAAATAAAATATGAACTTCTTTGGTCCACATGGATTAGATTAGGACATTTATTATTATTTAATTCAAAGAAGAGTTAAAAGAGATAAAATCAAAGTTTAATAACTAAAACATTTTTAATATAGGGTTATAAATATGATAAATTCGATTATAAATATTAATTAGAAATATAAAAATATTTCTTACATAATGGTATTTTATTTATAATTTTTAGACATTAAATAATTTAATTTATTTATGACACAATGGTGATTGAGTAATTACCTAATTAATGAAATATTAAAATAATTGATATTATAAATATCCAAATAAATGTAATTTGAGAATTTTTATAAATTCCACTAATTTTATAGGTTACTATTTCATGTTATTATTGATTTAATTTATTTTTTTAGAATTAATCATGCTCTTATAATTTTCACAAAAACAATTTTCAAATAGTGTTAAAATTGACATAAAAGAGTTTTTAAAACAAATATTATATTATAAATTGATATTCTATTCTTAAAAATATAAGGTTCGCCCAAAGGAAATATATAATTATATTTGTATCATTAATGAACCACTTTGGGTTCTATTTGAATTATATAGTATGTTTATTAACCATATAATATAAAAATACAAAGAGACAAGGTAAATGTCAAACTAATTAACAAAGAGTTAAATCTAAAAGATAAGGTTAATATTGTGACCCAAACCAGTCTAAAACCTATTGGTTGAGTTGTTTTAAACTCATCCCAACCTTAAAATTTAAATAATCTACTTTGTATCCATTTTAAACAGAATATTAATTTATTATAAAATAATATTTCTAGCTTTTCCAAAGGTTCCCCTCACCCCTCTTATAAGAGGGAACTCCCCCTTCTCTCTAATTCACACCTTCAAATCCATTTGGCTCAGACGAACCCTGCCCAAATATCCTCTCAACTTCCCTCACTACAACCTAGAGGCATTAGTTTTATCATAAATCCAACCTAAGTATCCCTTTTGATCAAATCATAAGGAAGAACTCGAAGAAGAGGTAATGATTTCACCACCCTCTTTCAAGTTCTTTTCTTCTTCCACTTCTTCTTTCATTGTATTTACATTCCAGAAATAATAAATCCAGTATCTTCTATATACTATAATGTTATTAAAAGTATGGTACAACCATATGCAGTATTCTATCCTTCCTTTGAATGACATGTCACCATACGTGCGTACGTACGGCTTACCGTCTCCACGTCGTGGTGTAATTTTTATTCAATACATTATTATTTAGGTTATAATAATGATGTGTAACTGATGTAAATAATAATTATAACATGATAATGATTATTTATATATGATATAACATTCAATTATATATTATTATAATATCAAAAGAATGATATTGTCGCTCGTGCGTATGTACGGACTACCGTCTCCACGAACGCGATGAGATTCATTCCTCATCGTATCCATTCAAGACTAATTTTCATTTGATGATTAAAAATAATTTTTAAGGACTTTATATAATTATGGATATGAATAAGATACAAGCTATCCATAACAAATGCATCTTATGTAACAAAATATATAAAAGAAAACGAATTCGTTAACACCCGAAACGAAGATAATACAAAGATATTATTAACAATTCAATGTTAAATGATCATATATGATATCATATTAATGTATATAAATCTTGTATAATTTAATAACAATTATTTAAAAATTATACAAGAGGTTAACCTACCCTCTACCAAGGAAAAGTACAAGTGAAGGGTTTATTTCCCAATCTCTTCATTATCCTAGGTTGTTTATATGTAATTATCTACTGGGACCTCTTTATCATCCACATCCATGTTTCTTAAAAATGTATTTCAAATCATTCTTACTATTTTACAGACTATGGATTAAATTCATTTATACCCTTGTTTGACTTTTTATAAGAATTTTATAAATGAATCTTTCCATCGTTTTCCAAACAAGGTCTTTTTTAACCTTTTCGACAGAATTAAGGTAAGAATGTCTTTTTAACTTATACGGCATGTGAGGCTATTTTACGCCGTTATAAAATCATTGAAACTTACCTTAAAAGCCTATAATAATTTTTTGAATTTAAATGTTTTATTTTATGATTATGTGACTTTTAAATGATTTCAAAAAAAGAGATATTTATCTCAAATAGTTTTGATTTCGTCTATGTCCAGATCCTTTGATGGATTTTAAGCATATTTGAATTTGATTTATTATGTTACGAAGCTTTCATATTGTATTGAAGGTATTGTGATATGTTTGACTTTGGATGTGTTATTTTTATACCATTCATGGTTTTTAGAGAAAATATTGACATTTCGTATGCTAGTTTTAATACAAATGTTTATGTTGGGTTTAAACCTGTTCATATAATAAATGCATTGGACTTAATAAGTTACTAGTGGAACCCGGTATAGCTCCTCGATGCATTGGTAGGTCTCATGAGACAAACTAGTGTCTTGGCACAAGGCCTTGACAAAATATTATTTGTAGTCTTGGCACAAGGCCTTTACTATGTGGTTATGATAATCTGGCATTATGCATTCCATCATTATGATAGTGGTTAGTGATATTACATTTGATTATTTGAATAGTATAATATCCATGTGAATAAGTAAATGGCATTACTTAATTTTATTTTTTCTATATTATGCAGAATTTCAAGTTTAAAAGGCTTTTGTTTTAGTTATAAATTTCCTTAAATGTTTATTCTTATTTATAAAAGTTTTCGTTGTATTGTTATCCATACTGAGCATCTGAGCTCACCCCTTTCTATGTTTTATTTTTCCCAGGATTCCAAGAAGTGTATTGTGATTGATATAATGTATTAAACAAAGGGAATAATGGCGTTAATTAAGGATTATTTACATTGTTTTGTATGTTATAAAGTGTAATGTAACATTAATGTATGTAATCTACTTTCCAAGACTGCTAAACTGATCGGTCCTTCGTGTCTTGATTCTTTGTAATCATGCCAATGTATTAAAATAATGCACCGAATATGGGTAACTGGGGTTGGGGCAATACAGTTGGTATTAAAGGAAGTTTAGCAATAACCTTGTAAGCTAGATTTAGATAAACTATAATTAGAGCACAATGACCTAAGATAGACTTTGAGGATTAGTATAGAAGAAATTCCTAAATTTTTTTAATGTAGATATTTTGTGAGTTTTCCAAGAAAATACATCCCTGTCTGCATACGAGTAGGTAGAGGTGGATCTGGAACAGATGTACCTAGGGATAAAACCTGAAAACACACACTTTGAGCTAGACTTGAATGGGAACCGGTGCACGAAAACGGGTCTTGCTTCACTCTTGGTTACGACACTCCCAGGGGATATTATTAGGATAATTCACATTTTCTTTACAAATCATTATGAAGGGTTTATGAGTATATACTTCCTCAATGAAAAAATCTTTATGATTATGGATTATATCCATAAACAGTTCAATTTACATTAGGTATTTTACAAGTTTGGAATTATTCATTGCAATTCACAAACTGATATAGTTTATGCTATTGTATAGAAATGGCGCCTAGTAGATGGAATGTGAACTCCAACAATACGCATGATCCAAAGAGTAAGAAGGATCATATCTTTCATGGTATTAAGCCAACATTTAGAAGGGAAATAGTCTCCCATGTATTCTCTACATATGAAGAAATAGTATCATGTGTTAACAAGATAAGTAAATAATTCTCTGAGTCATATGGATTTGAAGGGAAGCAAGAGAAGAAAATGATGTAAGAAAGAAAGATGGATAAAGGGAAGTGGGAAAAGAATAATTTTCCCATATGTGATAACTATGGGAAGAAACACCCTGGAAATTTCCTGAAGGGAATGGGAGTTTGTTATAAGTGTAGAGAAAAAGGACCCCATGTACGTGACTACAAGGGTAAGAAAAAGGTTTCAAATGTACAATGATTCATCTGCAAGGAGTTGGGACACTACGCGAACCAATGTTCAAGTCATCAGAGTATGACCCAAATGATGTTATTGGATAATAATCATGTTATGATACTACCACAGATGAGGAGGGATGATTAGAGTTCTTATGTTGTTATTAAAGAATTATGTCATTTGAGTGTTGTATCAACAATGTACCAGTTATAATAATTATGGAGTATATAAGGATTGTACTAGCGTACTATTTCATTAAGGGCTTGAGATTGTGTGGAACCAAGAAAAGTGACTCAATAGCAGGTTAAATTTTTGGAAAATATATGTTTGAGAGAAAGATAAACCATAATATGGTTCTAATACCGAGGTAGTGATTTTGAAATAATACATGATTGAGTTGGATAAATTATATTGGATATTCTTGACTACCTTGAAACTGATTAATGATTTGTATATTCCATCATTGTTGGAGTTTACAACATTTTTGGATAGAAGGATTATATCCAGTATTCTATAAGGAATAAGGGATCATGAATGTAATCAATATGGTTTTATGGTAATTCAGGATTTTTTAGTGTTTTCAAAGAATACATGATGATGGTGTTCACGTGTTATTACGCGGAAAAAAGGATCTTCATTGTGTTTACCTTCTTTATAAATTTTGGACTGTGAGTTTAGAAAGAAGTATTTTGGATAATTCTAGTTTCAGATTATTTTTGGATTGCCATAAAAAGACAACCTAGAGGTCAGGCAGCAACCCGTCGTGTCTGGCAAGGCCGCAAGACTTAAACCCGCAACTGAAGGGAGACAAGGGTGTATCACCTACCACTGGCCCACGTGATGTCCTGGATTGAATAATGCAGTATTTTTTTAAGAAAATTATGGTAGGTAAATTATAAATTCATTTTTTTAACCCTATACGAATAGGATAAATAGAATATTATTTTTAAGTTCTATTATCTTTTAGAGTGAAAGATGAGTTTGTGGTAGAAATTATTTAAAGGATGGGACTCTACTTGTCAAGTATATATTTTTATTCTTCTCTTATTCTATGAAGAAATTAATTCTTATACATTAGTGAAGGGATCTTAAAACCAAAAATGTGTTATCCTAATACTATATGTTTTGTTGAACCGATTGTATTTTAAATCATCATAGATTGATGAATTTAAGGCCCTCAACTTTACACTTGTTTGTGATTTATGACCTCAATCACTACCTATAAATATTTATATTTTTCCTCAAATTATATGTCTCTAATTGCCACAAATGTTCTCTTAATTGAGATCATAATTTGGTGGTGACCCGTTCATTTCCCTTTTCCTCTTATTAAGACTAAATTTTTTTAACCTAATTTCCGATGTGGGTTTTCCCAAAGGAATTTTCTATTTTCAAACTTTTATTTTCGAAAAATAATTTAAAATTGTGAGGATGCGATTTATTGAGGGAGGGAAGAATGTATCACCCCAAGATTTCATAGTACGTTATTTCTTCAAAATAATTCAATAACTTGCACTACACGCAACACCGAGTACTAGCACACCAAGACTTACCAAACTAGCCGTTCAAAAGCAGTTATGAATAGTATTAACAGAATTTTAAACATTATATAATCCTTATAATTTTAGAATCCATATTATGAGTTTCTTAGACATAATGTAAGAACAAATACATTTTTATGATAAAAGAAGTATTTTTTAAAAAAATGCAATTTTACCACCTTTTAATGGCGAAGCCTTTTTAAATCCAATATTTGAAACTTTTATATATAAAATTTGACAAAATAAACTTCTTCTTTATAATCGGGACATAATAATTTAGTTTCAATAAAGTTTTGGTGTTTTTATGATAACTTTCATATTTGGTTGAATAATGAAAAATACTATATTTTAATTGAAAACAACTTTTTTAATCAAAATAATTTATATTTTTAGATTATAAATTTTAATAGTTTGGAAGTATAAATAGATTATATTTTTACCCTTTAATCCAATGATGGTCATTATAAGTAATTTCACTTTGAAATTGGACATAAACATGTTTCAATCTTTTGATAGTTATTATTTTTTAAAAATACGTCTTTTGATTTTGACAGCGGGAATTAATTTTAAATTAATAAATGAAACTTCTATTTTTTGAATTTGGCAAAGTAGACTTCATTATTGGATTAAGAATATCAAAATCAGCTTAGGGTGAATTTTTGGTATTGTAACACCCCGAGATTTTATGAAAAATATTCTTTCAATTCCATTGATGTCTTGTGTTGTATGCAAGACCAAGATTACCTTGCGCTATACGCAACATCGTATTAGCTTGCAGTATATGCAACACTATTCTTGGATCATGTTACACATAATTTTGATATTATTTATTCTACGCAACATTTAGTGTGTATATACATATATATATATTCAATGTATAAATGAAATATGGTTGGATTATGTTATACAAAACAACGAAGGAGTCTTTCATCACACACAACCCTGACTTGGTTTGCATTACACGCAATCGCGACCTTCCTCGATAGCGTGTGTAGTACGCAATACCGAGTTTCACTAAACAACGATATATGGTTATAATATTATTATGAACTAGCCATTATGAATATTATTAACTACATTTTGAATTTTATAACATTATTATTAATCTTACATATTTTCTAGAACATGGTATGAGGAAAAAATCAATTATTCGAGTAAAATAAGTATTTTTCAAAAAATGTAGTTTTGCCTCCTTTTGATGGCACAGCCACTTTAAATCTTGTTTTTGACATGTTTATAAGTTCAATTTGACAAAATAAAATTCTTCTTTGAAATTAGGATATAAAAATTTAATTTTGATAAATTTTTCATATTATTCTGATAACTTTCATATTTTGATGAATAGTAAAAATAGGCTATATTTTAATTAAAAACAAATTTTTTCATCGCACTAATTTATATCTATAGATTATATTTTTAATTGTTTTTAAAGTGTAATTATAATATATTTTTACCATTTAATCCAATGTTGGTCATTGGAATTTATTTCACTTTGAAATTGGACATAAACAAGTGATGATCTTTTGATAGTTATTGTTTCCTAAAAACACGCTATTTGTTTTGATAACGAGAATTACTTTTAAAATTAATTAATGCCACTTCTATGTTTTGAATTTGGTAAAATAGACATAATTTTTGAATTCATAATATCAAATATAGTTTAGGCTGAATTTTTGGTATTTTTCTGAAATACTTCAATTTTTGATGAATAGTGAAAATAGAGAGTTTTTGGTTAAAACCGACTTTTTATTTAAATAATAATTTATTTGATTTAATGTTTTTAGGTCAAAATAGATAAATAATACTTATATAGTTAAATGAAATTCATTGTAATCATTTTATAATAATTTTAGATTTATAAAAATTGAATTGAACTTTTCACCGTCTTTTACCCACCTCCTTGGAGCTTTTGCAATTGTTCATAAAACTTAATTTTTCCGCTTCTGTGAGTTGAATTTCAAAAATCCGAGAGACACGGTTAATATCAAGGAGTAAAATGTGGTTCTATTAGATAAAAATAATTTTTGGTGAATGGTAACTTTTTACTTTTATTTAACACAGTTAAAGGTAAATAGGGTAATTCAAGGTTAAAAGAATATTATAATAATTAAAAATTACCTTAACACATTTCTAAACCTTATTGGATGAGTAATGGCTGATCATGGGCATCCTAGGGTCGATTTTTGGATCCCATGGAGCCACTTATGAAAGACAATGACACATTAGATTAATTAATTTAATTTAAAGACAAAATTGGCATTAACAAAAATCCTTTAGTAATTAATTTTTATAAGGGGATACATAAATTATCTTTTCGACTATAAATATTAATTGGAAATATAATATTATTTCATACATGTTGGTATTTTTTTATATTTTTTAGACGTCAAATAAATAAAATTATTTATGACACAATAATGATGCAGTATTTACCTCATTAATAAATTATTTAAATAAATAAGATTATAATGATTAAAATATCATCCAAAACCTGTCCAATTCCTATTAGATGATTTTATTTAAAATATTAGTCATCGTATCTTAGAAATTAATGTGTTTTGGACCTCTTGAAACCTAAGATAAGTTTATAATAAAATAATGTTTTCACACTTTTCTTAAGAGCTCCTCCACTCCGTTATAAAAGAAGACCACTTCTATGCAATTCCTCACACCTCTCAAGCCTTTTGGCTCGTCCAAACTCTGACCAAATAATCTCCCTACATCCCTATCCTCCCCCATGAATCTTTACATTAGGCATAAGACACTCCAAGAAGTCCTTTTGGTTCAATCCAAAGGAAGTTACCCAAATTAAAGGTAATAGTTTCTCTTAAGTTGTTTTCTTTTATTCTACTTCTCCAACCCCTAAACTCTTTTTAATACTTTATTTTGTGACAAAACCAGTATCCTCAAAATACTAGGATGTTGTTATGATAATTATTAGAACTAAACTTACACACACCTACATCTAATGGATGAAGAACATAATGTTTCTGTGATGGAAAACTAACGCCTCACGAAACGATAATTGTTCGATTTTCTCCTACCGCCTCTCATGGTGTCCATTATGATGGAACTGTATTTATATATGATATATATTATGTTTATGATTTCCTTATTCTTCTTTACTTCCCAATTATATCAATCCTTTATGGTTTCCATAGTTGGTAAATACGATAATCACATTTGAGGAAGTGCGAACTACCGCCCCCTCAAAGTGATGTGATTCGTTAATGCCCTATATGGGATGTATAAAGGATGGAGTTAATGATATTATATATGATATTATACTGGAATTATAATATAACTATATATCATTATGTTTTAATTCCATTAAAATAATAGAAATGAAAGTAGAGTTCATGCGTACGTACGGTTTGCCGTCTCCATGAACTGTGCATTTCATTTCTTACTTCCATATGTTATGTACTATTATAAATACATGTGTACGCTGGATATATAATGAATATATATGATATATAAATAATGATTTACATTTTGTAAGTAAGTAAATCATTATATAAGTAATAATAACATCAATAACAACAAGTCCAAACATGTACAATAAATAAGATGATTTTACCCAAAGTGTTGCTTTAACATGGTATTTACAAAAGAACGGGTACTATAAATTCATAAGTGAACCATATATGATATCCTAACAATGAATATGATTCTTTAATAAGTGAATGATATTATTTAAATCATTATACAAGAGGTTCGGATACGTACGAAGCATATCAGACCAAATGTAAGGGATAACTTTTACAATCTCATTCTTATCTGAGATTGTTTATTCATAAGTATTTGTTGGGGTTATTGTTATCATCCATGTACATGTTTTCTAAAAGTATTTTTATGTATTTTTAATTTCCTTTTTACCCATTTTTTCTTTTACTACATTGTATGTAAGGAATCGTTATTTTGTTTATGTTATGAGGTACTTTTTGACATTTCTGACAAAAGTACGAGGAGAATTCTTTTTTTAACTTATATGGCATGAAAGGATTTTTACGGTTTTATAAAGCCTTATTTTCGTGAAGCTTCATCCAAAATATTTGATGAATATTTTAAACAAAATATTTTTCTTTTAAAATTGCATGACGTTTTGTGAAAAGAAATTGATTTTGTAGAAGAAAGGATATTTTCCTCAAGAATTCTTTTCAAGTATTTTATCAAAACCATTTTCCATCTAAGATGACATTATTTCAAATGTGTATGTTTCAAGTATAATATATCTATGATTTACATGGTTTCACTTTTTTTATGATGAAATGATATCCATTTGTTTTATATGGATTATGTTATGATGGGATGATGTTTATAAAACCCATTTTGATTCTTTGGGTTATGATGAATGATTTATGATTATGTTGTGGAACAAGTAAGAATGATTTCATTATGATATGGGTGGGACCTATATCAACCTCAAATGTATTGGGTAAATATTTATATCTCATGAGATAGACATGGATTTAACGGAAAGTAAATCTGGTTCAGTAATACAGTGCTGGAACGGCAAGTAAACCCGGTTCAGTAAGGGACTTTTTCCACTAAGATGGTCTTGGCAGCAATGCCTTGGATACTATGGAAATCATTACATGTGCATAATGGATGCCACAATTACATTTTTTATTCCATTTCTAGTTTATCATGATTAATGTTCCTTTATGATCTATTCCTTATGTACTTCCATGTTTTATGTCATTGCCCAATATTTTGATGTTTAAACATTATGTTCATATTTTTAAGTTCAAATGTATATGATTTGTTTTGTTTTATCCATGCTTACCCTTACTGAGCATTTTAACTCACCCTTTATATGTTTTCTTTTCACCAGGACTTAAAGAAAGGTTTTAGGTAAGAAAACCAAAAGGGGAAGATCTTTATGGGAGATGCTGAAGATCTTTCACCATGATTAGAAGATTATTTTTTTCCAAGTTTCCAAAGACACTAAACTATTATGGTCCTTGTGTGTTTGTTTTTGTTATGTATTAAGTATTCTGAAAAAGTAATGTAATGTCTGTGTACGTCAAGCTTCGGGCCTCTACAGTTGGTATAAGAGGAAAGGTTTAGTCAACCTTTGGAAACTAGGATGCGAGAACTTTAGTGAGATCCCTAGAGATATTTCTAAGGTATGTCTAGGGATGTCCCTAAAGTTAAGTATAAGTATAGTTTATAGTCCTATAATTACGGTAACGATCTTAGAATTAAACCTAAGATGTTAAATATTGAAGTTACTCCCCCTTTATTATGTTGTTTTACCTATCATGATTTTTACCTCTCATAGAATTCTTTTTGTGTTTTAGTCAATGGAGGGAACCAGAAGGAATTCGGTTAACATTGAATCGGATGGAAAAATTGGTGACAATGAGCAATGAAATTGCGTAATTCCTAGAGAGAATGATATTGTTATTATGTAGAATCAGTCATCGCAATATATGATTAACAAGGTGAAATTTAGTGGTATTCCTAATTCATCAAATAAGAGGAAGATAGACTTTTATGCATGTTCGCATGTTGAGGAGCATAAAGAAAAGAATATTGAGATTTCTAAAGAAGGGAAGAAGAACCATGAGGAATAACTCAAATGGAGGGGAAGATGTTATCTGTGTGGAGAGAAGGGTCATAGAGTGATAGACTATTATGGAGTTCAATGTCTTATCTGTGGAGAACATGGGCATTACCCAACTCAATGCCCTGACCTAAGAGGTTACTTCTAAATCAAGGAAGGACTTATTCCATGAAAATCATTGAAGATGATGGTTTGAAGTGTTTATGTATTGGTATTCAAGAATAATGTTATTGAGGTACTTTTATGGTATATTGGAATATCTATGTATTGGTCCATTGTGGTTTTCCATAAGAATATGGCATCGGTAACCATGAAAAGTGATTGAAATATTTTTGGAAAGCAGATGATATTTTCATAATGAAGGGATAAAGATAAACTAATATGTTTGATAGTATTCATGAACTCATGATTGACATAAGGACTAAGTGGTATCATGGTTTGAGTATATATAACTTTTTGTATTTTGGAATGTGGAAAGAGACAAATTTTGACAGCATTCATGTTTTCAACTAAGGTTCTATGGTAATTCATGTTGCAATAGAATAAATGATTGAGGAATTCACGTGTTTGGAATGTGACCAACAAGACATGTTGTATGATAAATGATGTTATTCATGTTCTTGTTATGTGACCTTTCTAGTAATTGTTTTCTCTATACTATAAGTTTGGATAGAAGTATTTTGGATAATCCTAAATATTTGAAATGGATTATGTTGGACATAAGTTAGTATTGTTTAAGGCTAGAACTATTTTCGATATTATCAATGGAATGTCATAATGTTGTAATTTTAGAAAAAAGGACAACATGCAGGATGGGCGACAACCCATCGTGTCGGACAAGGTTGTGGGAATCGAACCCACAACCGATGTGAGACATGCCTTTATCGCCTACCACTGGCCTACAGGAAGTCCCTGGTTAGTAGAAATTAGTTTTATTTTATTAAGCAGTATGATAGTTGATGTATAAGTCCATTTTTGGAATCATATATGATTAACCTCACCATATATGAACTTATGTATATTTGATAATTTTTTCTAACCTTTTGTTTGAAACAGATGGAATGACTCATCATCCTATCACATGATCTACTAACACTTCACGAATAACAAATTCAACTTAATTTCTTTAAGAGATGAAGATGAAATTGTTCAAGGCACAAACAACAGTGAAATGGTACTCAAATCATGTAAGTATTTCTTTTAATTCATCAACTTTAGGGAAATGATATTGAAAACCAAAAAAAAATTTGTCCTAGTGCCCTCATATCTGATGAATCAGATGGTACCTTAGATCATCATAAATTTATGGCTTTGTGATTGTTGGATTTTTCATAGCCATGTTCTCTACCACTCTCCATTAGAACTTGATGGTTATATTTTTCTTCCATATCCATATTTTAACCTATGTTCTCCTATATAGAAACCTAGTGATGAGTTAATTTGGGTAATCGTTACATTTCATACTTTAGTTTTTAAAATCAAGTTTTGGTATTCCTTTTTACGATGTGGGTTTCTATGAATAGTAAACGATTTATAACCCCGACGAATTTCGAGGGCGAAATTCATTTTAAGGGGGGTAGAATGTAACACCCCTAGATTTTATGAAAAATATTATTTCAATTTCATTGATGTATTGTGTTGTACGCTACACCAAGATTACCTTGCGCTATACGCAACACCGTATTAGCTTGCAGTATATGCAACACTATTCTTGGATCATGTTACACACAATTTTGATGGTAGTTATTCTACGCAACATTGAGTGTGTATATACATATATATATTCAATGTATAAATGAAATATGGTTGGATTATGTTATACGAAACAACTAAGGAGTCTTGTATCACACGCAACCCTGACTTGGCTTGCATTACACGCAATCGCGACCTTCCTCGATAGCGTGTGTAGTATGCAATACCGAGTTTCACTAAACAATAATATATGGTTATAATATTATTATGAACTAGCCGTTATGAATAGTATTAACTACATTTTGAATTTTATAACATTATTATTTATCTTAGATATTTTCTAGAACATGGTATGAGAACAAAATCAATTTTTTCGAGTAAAATAAGTATTTTTCAAAAAATGTAGTTTTGCCTCCTTTTGATGGCACACCAACTTTAAATCTTTTTTTTTTACATGTATATAAGTTAAATTTAACAAAATAAAATTATTCTTTGGAATCAGGATATAAAAATTTAATTTGGATAAATTTTTCATATTATTCTGATAACTTTCATATTTTGATGAATAGTAAAAACACGCTATATTTTAATTAAAAACAACTTTTTTCATCGTAGTAATTTATATGGATAGATTATATTTTTAATTGGTTTTAAAGTGTAATTAGAATATATTTTTACCATTTAATCCAATTTTGGTCATTGGAATTAATTTCACTTTGAAATTGGACATAAACAAGTGATGATCTTTTGATAGTTATTATTTCTTAGAAACACACTATTTGTAATGATAACGGGAATTACTTTTAAAATTAATTAATGCCACTTATATGTTTTGAATTTGGAAAAATAGACATCATTTTTTAATTCATAATATCAAATATAGATTAGGCTGAATTTTTGGTATTTTTCTGAAAAAACATCAATTTTTGATGAATAGTGAAAACACTGAGTTTTTGGTTAAAACCGACTTTTTATTTAAATAATATTTTATTTGATTTAAATTTTTTTTAGGTAAAAATATATATATAATACTTATATAAGTTCAATTAAATTCATTGGAATCATTTTATAATAATTTTAGATTTATAAAAATTGTATTGAACTTTTCACCGTCTTTTACCCACCTCCTAGGAGCTTTTGCAATTGTTCATAAAACTTAATTTTTCCACTTCTGTGAGTTGAATTTAGACAATCCAAGAGACACAGTTAATATCAAGGAGTAAAATGTTGTTCAATTAGATAAAAATAATTTTTTTTGAATAGTGACTTTTTACTTTTATTTACCATGGTTAAAGGTAAATAGGGTAATTCAAGGTTAAAAGAATATAATAATAATTCAAAATTACCTTAACACTTGTCCAAAACTTATTGGGTGATTAATGGCCGACCATGGGAATCCTTGGGTCGATTTTGGGACCCCATGGAGCCACTTATTAAAGACAATGACACATTAGATTAATTAATTTAATGTAAAGACAAAATTGGCATTAACAAAAAACCTTTAGTAATTAATTTTTATAAGGGGATATATAAATTATCCTTTCAACTATAAATATTAATTTCAAAGATAAAAATATTTCCTACATGTTGGTATTTTTTTATAATTTTTAGAAATCAAATAAATTAAATTATTTATGACACAATAATGATGCAGTATTTACCTCATTAATAAATGATTTAAATAAATAAGATTATAATGATTAAAATATCATCCAAAACCTGTCCAATTACTATTGGATGATTTTATTTCGAATATTAGTCTTCTTATCTTCAACATTAATGTGTTTTGGACCTCTTGAAACCGAATATAAGTTTATAATAAAATAATTTTTTCACACTTTCCTAAAGAGCCCCTCCACTCCCTTATAAAAGGAGACCACTTCTATGAAATTCCTCACACCTCTCAAGCCTTTTGGCTCGTCCAAAATCTTCCCAACTAAGCTCCCTACATCCCTCTCCTCCTCCTTGAAGCCTTAAATTAGGAATAATACCCTCCAAGAAGTCCTTTTGGTTCAATCCAAAGGAAGTTACCCAAATTAAAGGTAATAGTTTCTCTTAAGTTGTTTTCTTTTATTCTACTTCTCCAACCCTTAAACTCTTTTTAATCTTTTCTTTTGTGACAACACCAGTATCCTAAAGATACTAGGATGTTGTTATTATAAGTATTATAACTACACTTACACACACCTCTATCTAATGGATGAAGAACATAATGTTTCTGTGATGGCAAACTAACGCCTCACGAAACGATGATTGTTCGATTTTCTCCTACCGCCTCTCATGGTGGCCATTATGATGGAACTATATTTATAGATGATATATATTATTTTTATGATTTCTTTATTCTTCTTTACTTCCCAATTATATCAAGCCTTTATGGTTTCCATAGATGGTAAATACGATAATCTCATTTGAGGAAGTGCGGACTACCGCCCCCTCAAAGTGATGTGATTCGTTAATGCCTTATGTGGGATGTATAAAGGATACATTTAATGATATTATATATGATATTATACTGGAATTATAATATAACTATGTATCATTATGTTTTAATTCCATTAATATAATAAATAGAAATGAAATTAGGGTTCATGCGTACGTACGGTTTACCGTCTCCATGAACGGTGCATTTCATTTCTTACCTCCATATGTTATGTACTATTATAAATACATGTATATGCTGGATATATAATGAATATATATGATATATAAATCATTATTTGAATTATTGAATTAATTAAATCATGATATAAGTACTAATAACATCAAGAACAACAAGTCCAAACACGTACGATAAATAAGATGATTTTACTCAAAACGTTGCTTTAACATGGGATTTACAAAAAACGGGTAATATAAAGTCATAAGTGAACCATATATGTTATCATAACAATGAATATGATTCTGTAATAAGTCAATGACATTATTTAAATCATTATAAAGTGGTTTTGGATATGTACAAAGCATATCGGACCTTTCCAATCTCGTTCTTATCCGAGATTGTTTATTCGTAAGTATTTGCTGGGGTTATTATTATCATCCAAGTCCATGTTTTATAAAAGTTTTTTTTATATGTTTAATGTCCTTTTTACCCATTTTTTCTTTTACTAAATGGTATGTAAGGAATATTTCTTTTGTTTACGTTACGAGGTACTTTTTGACTTTTCCGAAAAAAGTACGAGGATAGTGTTTTTTTTAACTTATACGGCATGAAAGGATTTTTACGGTTTTATAAAGCCTTATTTTCAGGAATATTCATCCAAAATATTTCATTACTATTTTAAAAAAATATTTTTCTTTTAAAATTTCATGACGTTATGTGAAAAGAAATTGATTTTGAAGAAGAAAGGATATTTTCCTCAAGAATTCTTTTCAAGTATTTTATCAAAACCATTTTCCATATAAGATGACATTATTTCAAATGTTTATGTTTCAAGTATAATATCTCTATGATTTACATGGTTTCACTTTTTTTATAATGAAACTATATCCATTTGTTTTATATGGATTATGTTATGATGGGATGATATTTATGAAACCCATTTTTATTCTTTGGGTTATGATGAATGATTTATGATTATGTTGTGGCACAAGTAAGAATGATTTCATTATGAGATCGGTGGGACTTATATCTCCCTAAAATTCATTGGGTAAAGATTTATATCTCATGAGATAGACATCACTGGAACGGCAAGTAAATCTGGTTCAGTAATACAGGGCTGGAACGGCAAGTAAACTCGGTTCAGTAAGGGACTTTGTCCACTAAGATGGTCTTGGCAGCAATGCCTTGGCTACTATGGAAATAATTACATGTGCTTAATGGATTCCATAATTACATGCTTTATTCCCATTCTAATTTATCATGATTAATGTTCCTTTATGATCTATGCCTTATGTACTGCCATGTTTTATGTCATTGCCCAAGATTTTGATATTTAAACATTATGTTCATGTTTTTAAGTTCAAATGTATATGATTTGTTTTATTTTATCCATGATTACCCTTACTGAGCATTTGATCTCACCCTTTATATGTTTTCTTTTCCCCAAGACTTAAAGAAAGGTTTTAGGTAAGAAAACCAAAAGGGGAAGATCTTTATCGGAGATGTTGAAGATCTTTCACCATGATTAGAAGATTATTTTTTTCCGAGTTTCCAAAGACACTAAACTATTATGGTCCTTGTGTGTTTGTTTTTGTTATGTATTAAGTATTACGCAAAAGTAATGTAATGTCTATGTACGTCAAGCTTCGGGCCTGTACACGTATTTTTCTGAAAACTTTTAATTTTTGATGAATAGTGAAAAACACTGAGTTATAGTTTAAAACCGAATTTTTATTTAAATAATTATTTATTTTATTTAAATTTATTTTAGCTAAATATATATATATAATACCTATATAAGTTAAATGTAATTCATTGGAGTCAGTTTATAATAATTTTAGATGTATAAAATTTTATTGAACATTTCGCCGTCTTTTACCCACCTCCTTAGAGAATTTGAAAATTCATATAAAATTTAATTTTACCACTTTTGTGAGTGGAATTTTGAAAATCCAAGAGACGCGGTTAATATCATGGAGTAAAATGTGGTTCAATAAGATAAAAATAATTTTTGGTGAATAGTAACTTTTTTATTTTATTTAGCACGGTTAAAAGTAAATAGGGTAATTAAGGGTAAAAATGATATTATTATTACCCTAACCCATGTCCTAATTCTATTAAACTACCTTAGGAATAAAATATGAACCTATTTGGTCCACCTCAATTAGATTAAGACATTTATTATTTAATTAATTCAAAGAAGAGTTAAAAGAGATAAAATCAAAGTTCAATAACTAAAAAAAATTTAATATAGGGTTATTCATAAGATAAATTTGATTATAAATATTAATTATAAATATAAAAATATTTCCTACATAATTGTATTTTATTTATAATTTGTAGACATTAAATAATTTTTTTTATTTATGACACAATGGTGATGCAGTAATTACCTAATTAATGAAATATTAAAATAATTGATATTATAAATATCCAAATAAATGTAATTTGAGACTTTTTAAAAATTCCACTAATATTATAGGTTTATATAACATGTTATTATTTATTTAATTAATGTTTTTCTAAGTAATCATTCTTTTATGATTTTCAAAAAAATCAATTTCCAAATACTGTCAAAATTGACATAAAAGTGTTTTTAAAACAAATATTATATTATTAATTGATATTCTATTCATAAAAATATAAGGTTTGGAAAAAGGACTTTTATAATGATAGGTGTATAATTAATGAACTACTTGTGGTTTTCTTGGAATTATATAGTATTTTTATTAACCATATAATATAAAAACACAAAGAGACATGGTAAATGTCAAACTAATTAAGTAAGAGTTAAATCTAAAAGATAAGGTTAATATTGTGACCCAAACCTGTCTAAAACCTATTGGATGAGTGGTTTTCTACCCATCCTCACATTAAACTTTGAATAATCAACTTTGGAGCCATTATAAACCAAATATTAATTTATTATAAAATAATATTTCTAGCTTTTCCAAAGGTGCCCATCACCCCTCTTATAAAATAGAACTCCTCCTTCTCTCTAATTCACACCCTAAAATCCATTTGGCTTGGCCGAACCCATCCCAAATATCCTCTAGACTTCCCTCACTAAAACCTAGATGCCTTAGTTTGATCATAAAGCCAACCTAAGGATCCCTTTTGATCAAATCAATAGAAAGAACCCGAAGAAGAGGTAATAATTTCACCACCCTCTTTCAAGTTCCTTTCTTCTTCCACTTCTTCTTTATTTGTATTTAGATTATAAAAATAATAAATCCAGTATCTTATATATAATATTATGTTATTATAAATATGGTACAATCATATTCAGTATTCTATCCTTCCTTTGAATGACATGTCACTATATGTGTGTACGTGCGGCTTACCGTCTTCACGTCGTGGTGTAATTGTTATTCAATACATTATTATTTGTATGGGTATAATAATGATGTTTAACTGATGTAAATAATAAATATAATATTATAATTATTCTTTATATATTATATACCATTCAATTATATATTATTTTAACATCAAAAGAATGATATTCTCGCTCGTGCGTACGTACGGACTGCTGTCTCCACGAACGCGATGAGATTCATTCCCCATCATATCCATTCAAGACTAATTTTCATTTGATGATTAAAAATAATGTTTAAGGACTTGATATTATTTTTTATATGAATAAGATACAACCTATCCATAACAAACTCGGCTTATGTAACAAAACATATAAAACAAAACGAATTCATGAACACCGGAAACGACAATAATACTAAGATATTATTAACAAATAAATGTTAAAAGATCATATATGATATCATATTAATTTATATAATTATTTTATAATTTAATAACAATTATTTCACCATTATACAGGAGGTTAACCTACCCTTGACCAAGGAAAAGTATAAGGTAAGGGTTTATTTCACAATATCTTCATTATCCGAGGTTGTTTATACATAATTATCTACTGGGACCTTTTTATCATCCACATCCATGTTTCTTAAAAATGTATTTCAAATCATTCTTACTATTTTACAGACTATTGGTTAAAGTCATTTATACCATTGTTTGACTTTGTATAAGAATTTTATAAAGTAATATTTTTGTCGTTTTCCAAACAAGGTCCTTTTTAACCTTTTCGACAGAATTAAGGTAAGAATGTCTTTTTAACTTATACGGCATGTGCGGATATTTTATGCCATCATAAAATCATTTAAACTTCCCGGACAAGCTTATAAGAATATTTTCAATGTAAATTTTTTATTTTATAATTATGTGACTTTTAAATTATTTTAAAAAAAGAGATATTTCTCTCAAATAGTTTTGATTTCTTCTATGTCAACATCCTTTGATGGATTTTAAGCTTATTTGAAGTTGATTTATTATGATACAAAACTTTCATATTGTATTGAAGGTATTGTGATATTTTTTACTATGGATTTTATATTTTTATACAATTCATGTTTTATGGAGAAAGTATTGACATTTCGTATGCTAGTTTTAATACGAATGTTTATGTTATGTTTAAACCTGTTCATATAAGGAATGCATTGGACTTAATAAGTGACTGGTGGAGCCCGATATAGCTCCTCGATGCATCAGTATGTATCATGAGACAAACTATTGTCTTGGCACAAGGCCTTGACAAAATCTTATTTGTATTCTTGGCACAAGGCCTTGACTATGTGGTTGTGATAGTCTGTTATTATTCATTCCATCATTATGAATGTGGTTAGTGATATTGCATGTGATTATTCAACTAGTAGAATATCCATGTGAATAAGTAAATGGAATTACTTCATTCTATTTTTTCCATATTATTCTGAATTTCAAGTTTAAAAGGATTTTGTTTTAGTTATACATTGCTTTAAATGTTTATACTTATTTATGAAAGTTTCCGTTGTATTGTTATCTTTACTGAGCATCTGAGCTCACCCCTTTCTATGTTTTGTTTTTCCCAGGAATCCAATAAGTGTATTTTGATTGATATGTAGGGTTAAGCCAAGGGAATAATGGCGTTCATTAAGGATTATTTATGTTTTTTTGTATGTTATAAATTGTAATGTAACATTCATGTATGTAATCTATTTTCCAAGACTTCTAAACCGATCGGTAATTCAGGACTTGATTATTTTTAATCATACCAATGTATTAAAATAATGCACCGACTCTAGATAACTGGGGTCAGGGCGTTACAATAATAGAATCGTATTGGGGAATTAAAATATTTCCACTAGAAAATATTTTTGTCCATATAAATAGCACAAGATCAAGGACTTGAAAAAAGTGAAGGCCACTACTACCTCCATGATGACTCCTTCTCCCATGTCTCATGAGGATCAAATATGTACTGCCATAGTACCCAGACCATGGGGATGGTTTTATCACATAATAACTTATCATGTCGATCGATAATCTAAACTGGCTACTCAAACAAAGTGGTATCAGGACAAATAAAAACATCCTATAATCTAATCAAATGGGAATTATCTTGTATATACCTCCTCAACAAGGAAACATGAGACACATCACGTATAGAATTCATGAAATAAAGTAAAATAAACTGATAGGTCACCCTCCCCAATCGCTCAATGATCTCAAAGGGGCCCACAAACCTCAATACCATCTTAACCTACATACCCAACCAATGATGTTCCAAGCGAGGTGAAACTATGGGAATGATTTGATCACCAACCTCAAACTTCACCGGCTGATGAAGATGGTCCTTATAAGATTTCAGATGACTCTACGCCATGATCAAACATCTCTGGATCAACAAAGCAACCTATTTCATCTCATAAAAAACACTTGGACCAATCAATGACCACTCTCCCAGCTCTACCTAGAAAAATATAGATCGGTATGGACACCCAATAAAATCTTTATAGGGTTCCATACTAAAATGCATTGTGTTTCATTTGTTGTCAATGAGGCATGATGTTGTCATGGAATGAATGGATGTCAAGGAATGTCAAGATGTGAATGACAAAGGATGTGATGGTGATGGTGATGAAGGAGAATGGCCATGGTACTTAGAGGCATGTCACTTAGGAGATTTACTAAGTGGCATATTAGATTATGGTTGAAACATTCTCCATAAATATCAGATGATTGTAGAGCTGTTCTTAATGTTTCAATACTTGTATCAAGGTGATACTAAGTGACAACACTTGAAGAATGAATGATGATGGAACATCAGATGATTGATGAGCTACTCTTAAAGTTCCAAGAACTTGTATCAACTGGATACACTGTCCCAAACAATATCAGAAGACCATGCATTGTCTTAACAATGCATGAGGAGATGAGGAGAACCATCCACAACTCCTAAGTGGATGAAGTGGTTTAATGAAGTCCATGAACTATCAGTAGTGCATGTGAATTAGAAGTTGATCCAACTTGATCTCTGATTGGATCATTGAAGAATGTTGAAGAATTATTTTATTCAGGAGCTTCGGTTAAAGATAAAACTTCGGGAATGTCACTCCTAAGTGAAGATTAAATGTTTAAGAGGAATGGAGGAATTCTTAAGAAGAAGAGAAGAGAAGAAATGAAGAAGGGAGAATGAATTAGAGGAAGATGTGGCATTTGGCATTTGAACTTGGTCACTTTGTTTTTTAACAAAGGACTTGTTCTATACTCAGGCAAAAAGAAGCCACCAAGGGCCAGCCTTAAGGGTTCAACCCCAAGGCACATGTGGGACTCAAGGTCGCCACGCCCAAGGGGGATTCCATGGGGCCAGCCCGAGAGGCCGCGGTCGTGTGTAAGTCGGGGCCACGCAGGGGATCAGGCCTGCGCAGCATGGGCGCCCGAGTGCATAGTATGTGCCAGCGGCGCGCTCGCAGGGAGCAGGGGTGGGCGCAAGAGCGCGCCCGCAAGAGAACACGGTGCGGGGAGGCACCGTGGAGGTTGGAAGTTCAATTGAGCAGGCTGGGGGAGCGCTAGGTTGATAAACCACGGAAAATCCGCGGTCCGTTTCGATGTGGGATGCGCAATTTTCACCGGGAGGGAATCCTGGCCGCTCGATCGATCGCGCGCCAAATCTCGAACGCACGGTCGATCCCGCGCGAGATCTTCTGATCGCGGCCGTCCGATGTCTTTCAATTGCCCGATCCAACAGCCCGCAAGTTATCCTCTACCTTGACCTCGGCCGAGGCACCTCCTGCGACGCCGCCTGAACCAGTGGCCCTCCGAAGATGAATCTCGAGTTCCCGGCCACCGTTGTTCGAGCTGAAGGATCCATTGGGTTCGTCTCTACGTAACGAACATGATCATGCAAGAAAATGGGCATGCATGCAAAGTTTGGAAGATTTCAAAGAATGCCGAGGCAAACGAAGTTGTCGAGGCTTCATGTGTTCGTGTTTTTCATGGTTTGGATTTTAATAAAGCCATGCATGTGTTCTAAGTCGCATGCACATGAAGAAGATAAAAAATAAAGAACCCGCGTTGAAACAAAGAAGAAATCAAGATTTGAGAAAAATCTTGAAAACCCGAAAACTTCGGGAGATCAAGTCATATCTTCGTGGATGAACTGCACCTCCTCTACCTATATAAAGAGAGCCTGAGGCACAGAATTTGCTTGCTGATCCTTTGCTGAAAAACTTGGAAGACCCGTGAGTTCCTTTGTGCCTCGCGAAGTAGAAGCCCCGTGCACACTTGCGTGGCTGAAGTCCCGGTGCCACCCGAGGCCCGAAGGTCCCCTGCGCGCATCACTTTCACGACAGGAAGAGCTCTCCCTGCCCGCATACTTGCGCGGCAGGAGAAGCTTGCGCACCCAAGGTGCTCTTGAACTCTTGAGGCTTGCACGACCCGTGGCCGCATCACTTGCACACCCCGCGGTTGGTTGAGCCTTGCACGGCTGCCTTGCACCCGAGGCCTTGCATGGATCTTGTGCCTTGTGCACCTGCGCGACAATGGAGTAGAGGAGAGGCCGCACCAAGCACTTGCGCGCCTTCATATTGGCAGTGTGTGTGCAATGTGAAGGAGGAAGGCCGAGACATTTTTGTGTGTGCATGCTTGAAGAAACAAGTGTGTGTGCAAGAAGAAGAAGGCCACAACACACCCCGTGTGTGTGAAAAGTGGGAGAACACCCTACGGGCAGTGGGTGTGCAAAGAGGAGGATTGTGTGCAAAGTGAAGACCTCACATTGTGTGTGTTTAAGAATTGGAGAAGGTCGTAGCCTTGGGTGTGTGCAAAATGAGGAAGGCTTGCACCTTGTGTATGCAATTTGAAGAACACCCTTAAGAAGAGGAGAGAGGCCAAATCAAGTGTGTGCAAAGTGAAGAAGTTGTGTGTGCAAAGTGAAGAGGCCGAACCTAGGTGTGTGCAAAGTGTACACATTTAGAAGAATAAAGAAGAGGACATCCACACTAAAGTATAACAAACTTTTAAGTGTGTGAACAAATTGAACAAAGTGTGTGAGTGAAGAAGGTGTGTGTGCTTAAGGAGAAATTACACTCTTTGAGTGTTTATCACACCAAGTAAGAGAAGAAGGGGAGTTCATGCTTGAATGCATGCACATGCACACGTGAACAAAGCCAAACCAGCTTGTGTGCATTTGAGTTGTCCAACACCAAGAGTTCTTGAAGAATATTGAGAAGCCATGAAATTAGTGCATGAGGATGCAGAGATGCCATGCACTCAGTGCATGAAGTTGATGTGAAGTCAGACTGAAGCCAGACTGAAGTTAGAGATATCAGTTGTCTAAGTTTTCAGTAATTGAGAAGAGCCTGATCAACAGAAGTGATCAGAAGTGCTGAGCAAGACCAACAGACCTTTTCAGAGGCTGTTGAATATTCTTGAAGAGAGAGGCCAGGTCATCCTGAGAAGAAGGAGATAAATCCTGAGCAAGACGAGAAGACCTGATCAAGTGATCAGAAGTGAAGAGCAAGGCCAGCAGTCTTTATCCCAGACTGCTGAAGATACTTGAAGAAGCTTAAAGAGAAGAAGAGCTACTCGTGTGACTCGAGGAGCCAGGAGAAGCCCCCTGTGAGACTCAGGGCAGAAGAAGTCTTCAGTGGGATCTTGGAGCAGGCCAGTGGGACTCTGGTAACACTGTGAGATGCAGTATGAAGACCCTCTTGTGGGACTCAGAAGAGATACAGTGGGACTCTGTATCGACCATTGTTATACTAACAGATTATAATGGGAGAAACCATGTTGGGGCTTATAACCAACATGGCAAGGACGTAGGCCTTTGGTGTCGAACCTTGTAAATCCTTGTGTCCTATGCCTTTATAATTACTGCATCATTCGAGGAAAGGTGAGAGATACAAGAAGAGTGGATCGAGGCTTTAACCAGCCATAGAGGTTTAATTGATAAAGAATCAATTAGTAAAAAGTTTTAAGGGATCACTGATTCACCCCCTCCCCCTCTCAGCGATTCACACTGATCTGGGCACTTCAATTGGTATCAGAGGGAAGGTTACTTATAAAAGATCCAAGGGAGTCTTTATGAAGTGCAGATTTGAAGAAGTGAGTGAATACCCTCAAATGGAGATATCTACCAAGACTCTGAAAAACAGGAAGAAGAAACAGGCAAAGAAGATGAAGAAAGCCTGTCCGAGCTGTGATGAAGTTGGTACAATGAATGATCTTCAAAATGCACTCAAATATCTTCATAAGACAGTCCCCAAGGAAGTGGAAATGTGTATTACTACTGGCATCCTTGATCTTCAAGAAGAAAAATTACAGCTAAAAGAAGAAGTCAATGCAATGGAAGATCAGTTGGCAAAAATGGTTGGCATAACCAACACTCTCAGAAAGCTGGTGAAGGCTAAGGATGAAACAGTTTCTCTTTGCAATGAAAGATATGAAGATACTTGTGAAGAATTGCAAAGAAGCCTTTCTGAGAAATAATTCTTTAAGATAATGGTCAAAGAAGTTTTCCATGCACTGGAGAAGTTGCACAAAGTGTCAATGAATGTCAGAGATGCTCAACTTGAAGACAAAGTCAAAATGGTGAAGGAGCTTGACAATTCATTGCTAGAATTGAAGAAGGTGCATGAAGACCAGTTAGAACAACTGAAAGAAAATTGGGAAAGAAGGCTAAGAACTGTTGAGGATGAGAAGAACTCCCTTAACATGAAATGCATAGAACTGGAGGTGATATTGAAAAATCAGCAATCACCCAATGCCATAGCCTCCTAGTCAACTGAAATGCGAAATGTTGCTACTCAAGTATGCTTTGAGAAGGATGATTCTAAAAGAAAGACACCCTCTAATTAAAGGGAAAAATCTTCTAAAAAGAAGGTACCATCCATACCATCTTGTACTCATGCTTCTAAAAGTGTTTCTACTAAAAGTGCAGGATGGAAGAATGAATCCAAACAAGTATGGATGAAGACAGTGAAGAAAGAATGCTCTCCTGAAACAACACAGCAAGTCAAGAAAAGTACCCAACAATCAGAAGGACTGAAGAGGTCAAGATTTGTGGGTCAGTGTTGGTGTTGTAATAAGTATGGGCACTGTGCAAAGGATTGTTGGTACAATCCACTGAATGTCAAAGCACAAAGGAAGCCCATGCCAAGGGGGAGCAAGCCAGAAGAAAAGAAGCAGCATCCATAGGTCCAGAGACATCTGTTTACTACAAATAGATTTGGATTACTTGACAACATCTGGGATGATTGAAAAAGTGGTCAAAAAGATACATGTCAATCTCCAACTGTATCCAGAGCTAAAAAGAAGAAAAGATCACAGAAACTGGACTCAAAAAGACAATCAATCTAGAAGAAGCAGAAGGGATTGATTGAAAATAAGTTTCCTAAGAAAGGTAGCTTAACAGCATCAAAAGAACCATGTGGAATTTCTAAAACTGAGGCCTCACTTCCGAATGACTTGTTAGTCATATGGCCTAATCAGTTGCAACTTGCCAGAGAGCTGCAGAGAGCTGAAGATAAAGCACTGGCAATAGCTAAGGCAAAAGGAAAGAAAAATATTTCACATGAATATCAAGTTCTGTGTGTAAGGTGAAATCAAGCTAGACATACTAGTGATAAATGCATGATATTCATTCCAGCTCAGAAGGGATTCTTCAAAAGAATGAAGATTTCACCAGGAGACTCTAGTGCTCAGAAGGCACCTAGAAATAGAGGAGTCACACACAAAGAAGTTAAAGAGGTGTTGAGATCCACACCAGCACAAACATCATTGAAGATCAAATGTGCAAGTGTGAAGAATGGTGAGAATGGGACATCTCGGTTGAGAGAATCTTCTCAACCTTCTTGTTCACATTGATGAACCAAGGAGGTTCCATCTTATTCCCTAATCACTTGTATTTACATGTGCTAACATTGCAGGGAATTGAAGATGATGATCATTCTCAACTGGAGGATGGTTTGGAAAGAATGGAGTGCACCCCTTGAGGGGGAGCCAATCTGGAGAAGATGGGATTCTGAGATTTAATACCATCTTGAGAAAAGTGAAGGTATTCCAATCATACTTTCATCCTTTGTTTCTTAATTGTATTCATCATGAAAATTAAGGGAGAGTATTGATTGAAGACAAGTGAATGAAAGGGGGAGATTTATCTTTTCACCTGAACTTTCTGATGTGTTTGGTGAAGTATGTGCAGGATTTAGCAATTCATTGATATATCTGAAAAATTTCAAACCCCTGAAGCATGATCTCACATGTACAGTGAATTTTGGACAGCATTGTGATCCATGGTTACATCACTCTTGTTTTCTACACCGGTTTAGCCCACGTAGACTTAGAGTTGATCTACTAAAGGTTCTTTGCTAAAGAGAACATGTGACATCATCCCTCTCTTAGTGATTTTGAAGAAAATGCTTTTTTAAGGGAGGAAGAGATTTTTAAAAGTGAACCACATCACATCTTTGCATTTGATTGCCAATAAGGGGGAGAAAATATTGGCACACATATTGACCCATTCATATGTGCAGCAGTAGTGTATTGACAACAAATACAAAGGGGGATATTGAAATGCACTGTGTTGCATTTGTTGTCAATGAGGCATGATGTTGTCATGGAATGAATGGATGTCAAGGAATGTCAAGATGTGAATGACAAAGGATGTGATGGTGATGGTGATGAAGGAGAATGGCCATGGTACTTAGAGGCATGCCACTTAGGAGATTTACTAAGTGGCATAGTATATTATGGTTGAAACATTCTCCATAAATATCAGACGATTGTAGAGTTGTTATTAATGTTTCAATACTTGTATCAAGGTGATACTAAGTGACAACACTTGAAGAATGAATGATGATGGAACATCAGACGATTGATGAGCTGCTCTTAAAGTTCCAAGAACTTGTATCAACTGGATACAATGTCCCAAACAATATCAGAAGACCATGCATTGTCTTAACAATGCATGAGGAGATGAGGAGAACCATCCACAACTCCTAAGTGGATGAAGTGTTTTAATGAAGTCCATGCACTATCACTTAGTGCATGTGAATTAGAAGTTGATCCAACTTGATCTCTGATTAGATCATTGAAGAATGTTGAAGAATTATTTGATTCAGGAGCTTCGGTTAAAGATAAACCTTCGGGAATGTCACTCCTAAGTGATGATTAAATGTTTAAGAGGAATGGAGGAATTCTTAAGAAGAAGAGAAGAGAAGAAATGAAGAAGGGAGAATGGATTAGAGGAAGATGTGGCATTTGGCATTTGAACTTGGTCACTTTGTTTTTTAACAAAGGACTTGTTCTATACTCAGGAAAAAAGAAGCCACCAAGGGCCAGCCATAAGGGTTCAACCCCAAGGCACATGTGGGACTCAAGGTCGCCACGCCCAAGGGGGATCCCATGGGGCCAGCCCGAGAGGCCGCGGCCGTGTGTAAGCCGGGGCCACGCAGGGGATCAGGCCTGCGCAGCATGGGTGCCCGAGTGCATAGTACGTGCCAGCGGCACGCCCGCAGGGAGCAGGGGTGGGTGCAAGAGAGCGCCTGCAAGAGAACACGGTGTGGGGCGGCACCGTGGAGGTTGGAAGTTCAATTGAGCCAGCTGGGGGAGCGCTAGGTTGATAAACCACGGAAAATCAGCGGTCCGTTTCGATGTGGGACGCGCAATTTTCACCGGGAGCGAATCCTGGCCGCTCGATCGATCGCGCGCCAGATCTCGACCGCACGATCGATCCCGCGCGAGATCTTCTGATCGCGGTCGTCCGATGTCTTTCAATTGCCCGATCCAACGGCCCGCAAGTTATCCTCTACCTCGAGCTCGGCCGAGGCACCTCCCGTGACGCCGCCTGAAACAGTGGCCCTCCGAAGATGAATCTCGAGTTCCCGGCCACCATTGTTCGAGCTGAAAGATCCATTGGGTTCGTCTCTATGTAACGAACATGATCATGCAAGAAAATGGGCATGCATGCAAAGTTTGGAAGATTTCGAAGAATGTCGAGGCAAACGAAGTTGCCGAGGCTTCATGTGTTCATGTTTTGCATGGTTTGGATTTTAATAAAGCCATGCATGTGTTCTAAGTCGCATGCATGTGAAGAAGATAAAAAATAAAGAACCCGCGTTGAAACAGAGAAGAAATCAAGATTTCAGAAAAATCTTGAAAACCCAAAAACTTCGGGAGATCAAGTCATATCTTCGTGGATGAACTGCACCTCCTCTACCTATATAAAGAGAGCCCGGGGCACAGAATTTTCTTGCTGATCCTTTGCTGAAAAACTTGGAAGACCCGTGAGTGCCTTTGTGCCTCGCGAAGTAGAAGCCCCACGCACACTTGCGCGGATGAAGTCCCAGTGCCACCCAAGGCCCGAAGGTCCCCTGCGCGCATCACTTGCACGACAGGAAGAGCTCTCCCTGCCCGCATACTTGCGCGGCAGGAGAAGCTTGCGCACCCAAGGTGCTCTTGCACTCTTGAGGCTTGCACGACCCGTGGCCGCATCACATGCGCACCCCGCGGTTGGTTGAGCCTTGCACGGCTGCCTTGCACCCAAGGCCTTGCACGGCTCTTGTGCCTTGTGCACCTACACGACAATGGAGTAGAGGAGAGGCCGCACCAAGCACTTGCGCACCTTCATATTGGCAGTGTGTGTGCAATGTGAAGGAGGAAGGCCGAGACATTTTTGTGTGTGCATGCTTGAAGAAACAAGTGTGTGTGCAAGAAGAAGAAGGCCACAACACACCCCGTGTGTGTGCAAAGTGGGAGAACACCCTACGGGCATTGGGTGTGCAAAGAGGAGGATTGTGTGCAAAGTGAATACCTCACATTGTGTGTGTTTAAGAATTGGAGAATGTCGTAGCCTTGGGTGTGTGCAAAATGAGGAAGGCTTGCACCTTGTGTATGAAATTTGAAGAACACCCTTAAGAAGAGGAGAGAGGCCAAATCAAGTGTGTGAAAAGTGAAGAAGTTGTGTGTGCAAAGTGAAGAGGCCGAACCTAGGTGTGTGCAAAGTGTACACATTTAGAAGAAGAAGGGAGAGGACATCCACACTAAAGTATAACACACTTTTAAGTGTGTGAACAAATTGAACAAAGTGTGTGAGTGAAGAAGGTTTGTGTGCTTAAGGAGAAATTACACTCTTTGAGTGTTTATCACACTAAGGAAGAGAAGAAGGGGAGTGCATGCTTGCATGCATGCACATGCACACGTGAACAAAGACAAACCAGCTTGTGTGCATTTGAGTTGTCCAAGACCAAGAGTTCTTGAAGAATATTGAGAATCCATGCAATCAGTGCATGAGGATGCAGAGATTCCATGCTCTCAGTGCATGAAGTTGATGTGAAGTCAGACTGAAGCCAGACTGAAGTTAGAGATATCAGTTGTCTGAGTTTTCAGTAATTGAGAAGAGCCTGATCAACAGAAGTGATCAGAAGTGCTGAGCAAGACCAACAGACCTTTTCAGAGGCTGTTGAAGATTCTTGAAGAGAGAGGCCAGGTCATCCTGAGAAGAAGGAGATAAATCCTAAGCAAGATGAGAAGACCGGATCAAGTGATCAGAAGTGAAGAGCAAGGCCAGCAGTCTTTATCCCAGACTGCTGAAGATACTTGAAGAAGCTTAAAGAGAAGAAGAGCTACTCGTGTGACTCGAGGAGCCAGGAGAAGCCCCCTGTGAGACTCAGGGCGGAAGAAGTCTTCAGTGGGATTCTGGAGCAGGCCAGTGGGACTCTGGTAACATTTTGGGACGCAGTATAAAGACCCTCCTGTGGGACTCAGGAGAGATACAGTGGGACTCTGTATCGCCATTGTAATACTAACAGATTATAATGGGAGAAACCATGTTGGGGCGTATAACCAACATGGCAAGAACGTAGGCCTTTGGTGCCGAACCTTGTAAATACTTGTGTCTTGTGCCTTTATAATTACTGCATCATTCGAGGAAAGGTGAGATATACAAGAAGAGTGGATCGAGGCTTTAACCAGCCATAGAGGTTTAATTGATAAAGAATCAATTAGTAAAAAGTTTTAAGGGATCACTGATTCACCCCCTCCACCTCTCAGTGATTCACACTGATCTGGGCACTTCACATACTAATTGAATCTTTATTACTAATTTTTTAGGTGAACTCAGCCATAGGTAAATGTCTGTCACTAGATCCACCAAAATCAGGAATACAAGATGTGTTCAGTTTCATTTAGGTTCCCATTTCCTCTTACAAACCTTTCTAGAATATAGATGTGATCCTAAATTCACAATGAGAAACAACCATGTAGGGAACACCATAAATATCCACAAACTCTCATATATACAAATCCCCAAGCAATTCAACCTTATTTATTTCCTTTATTGGCATGAAATGAGATGATTTAGTGAGTCTATAAAAATCAACCAAATTGCACCTTTCCCACTAGGAGTCTGTGGTAATCCAATGAAAAATAAATGGAAATCTTATCCCACTTCCATACTAAAATGGGTAATGGATTCAATAAACCTGTAGTTCTATGGTGATCATACTTAACTCATTGACATGTGAGACACCACGATGCAAAATCTACAACTAACTATCTCATCCCCAACCACCAATTTTAACATCACAAGTTATGGTACATTTTTGTATCCCTAGGGCACAGAGAAAAATGTGACGAGTGTCCAATATCTATAAAATTAAATTGCAAAGAAATTAGAACAATGAACCCACTCTAGAAGCACAAAGCTCCACTGGGTACCAAGATAAAATGCATTTGGTCTTCCTGTAATTTAGTATTTCTCTTAAGAGATGAATCATGATATATATCATATGCTCAACTAAATCCTGCTCATAGAAAGGTGAGTCAACCATTATCAAATCCAAGAACACCTATCCACAAATATTCTCTACTCTTAAGCTCATATTTTGGGAAAAAACTCATCAGAGGCCACATCTCAACTGATTCCTTCATGGCTTGTTTAAATAATTTTATTCTCGATGCACCAACCCCCACATTATATTTCTTGAAGGAATACAAAATACAAAAATAAAATTTCCAAATATACTCAAACTAGTGTATATGTATTAAGTTCATATCTCTCTGAGTGAATATATACTTTAGGATTTTATGATCAAAATATATTGTAAGCTACTCTACAAAGGGATAGTGACTTCACATATTGAGGAGATGTATAATGGTTGTCAAATCTAGATCTTGGGTAGGGTAGTTCTTATAATGAGGGAGTATCTAAAGTGATCCATAATCCACAACATATTTTCCCTACATAAAGACAAATCTCAAACCCGTACTAGAAGCATCGTAGAAAGCATCATAACCCAAACCTATTTTTAAAAGAGTCAAAACTAGTTCTAAATCAAACCTCATTGTCAGCTCCTCAAAGGTTCTCTGACAATTTTCATTCTAAACCAATTTTCTACCCATGTAAGTTAAATAATTCATCAAAGATGTGATCTTATACAAGTCTTCAAAAAACTGTCTATAGTAACATGCGAAACATAAGAATCTTCGGATCTTGTACGCATTTCTAGGATGCTCCCAATACAAAACTTCCCACACCTTTTCCGGATGAACTGAGATTCCACTCTTCGATATCACATACCCTAGAAAATTCACTTCCCAGATTCAAAAATTACACTGGTAAATATTATCATATAGATTATGTTCCCTCATGGTTTGAAGAATGATTTCAAAATTTCTATGTTCTCCACCTCTAACATTGAGTGCTTCGGGATATCATCTACGAACCCAACAATAAAAGAGTCTAAGAAATGATGAAATATTTGGTTCATCAAATCCATGGATACCACAAGAGTGTTAGTGAGTCTGAATAGAATAACATGAAACTTAAAATTCACATATAAAATCCTAAATTTTTTCTTTTGTATTTCCTCTTCATAGACTCTCAAATGGTTGTACACATATCACTGGAAAATCTTAGAAAACCAATGAGCCACTCTATGCTGATCAAAGAGATCATCAGTTCTAGGTAAAGGATATTTGTTCTTAATGTTCACCCAATCAAACTTAAGAAAGTAAATAAAAATTCTAAGATATTTTTATACCTTTTTAAGAAATATTATAGGAGAATCCCTTAGTGACATGATAGAATGAAGAAATTCTTTTCAACTTTATGTCGCCATGCTAGACTTTAAGTTCCACCATCTCAGTAGGTGACATTCAATAGGTTGGTATAGAAATGGGAGTCATTTTAGGTAACATGTCAAGAGTAAACCCAAACTCTCTCTCTGGAAAAAATCTAGGAAAACCATCCATAATGAACTTATGGTATGTATACAAAACAAAAGGTAGCTGATCGGCCCAGAATGGGTCTACATAAATCATTTCTAAAACTAGCATGATATTAACCCAACATAGGGAACAACCGACCCTTCTCATTCTGATATAGTGTCCCACTGACCCAAAATACATGAGTGGCCTCATCAATAGATAATAACTTTACACATCAGTGATAATTGTATATTTGGGACTTTTATTCTAATCATCCAATCCATATTGATAATCAAGTTGATGAAATCTAGACCAAGCCATAATAAGTCCCAAACTACCTCAAAGTCACTAATCACCACCCAACACATGGTATATTTGAAACCTTATTCAAAAATATTTCCCAAAGGCATGGAAAGATCCAACAATAATGACATAATATCCAAAAACAAACCCAAAAATTTCATCCAACATTGAGGATATAAAATAATGATTAGATTATGTATCAAAGAAAGATATAACCATATAAGATGAAATAAACACTATACCTCTTATAGTAGCTCACCCTACTTCAGATTCCTCTAGTGCACACCCTACTGCATAATTCCATCTGGAAATATCCACCTAGAAATCCCCTATTGCCTGAGAATGAGACCCACCACCCTTGGAAGAATCCATATAAACCTTCAAACCCTTGGTAAAGGTGGATACCTCCTTATTTCCTTGGGAAATCTTATAAAAAATGATTTAAATGACCAGATCACCCACAGAGATGACAAGTTCTATGAGCCTACATACACTAAGGCTCGGTACGACTACCCTCCCACACAAGTAGAAAATAACCTATTTTTTTCCTATATAATCCCCTGAAACTATTCTTGCAGAAAACTGACCACTCTCATGCTTTATTTTATGACCAAAAGAAGCACCATTTCCAACTACTGAACCCACTGAAGCTCCGCCCAAGCATTTCCTTCCAGTTATATCTATTTCATCTAAAAATAATTTATCTACAACCTTAAAATTGGATAGAAGGAAAAAATTAACAATCACCTACTGAACATCATCCCTCAGACCTATCTCGAACCACCTAGCCTTCAGTTATTCATTGGTGACATTCCTTGGTTCCAGATTCACTAACTCGGTAAAGTGGGGGGAGTACTCAAGGACAGTATGATCCCATAGCTCCAACATCTAAAACTCTTAGTTATTTTCTATATGTAAATTCTTAGAATAAAACTATCGATTAATGATCGTCTTGAAAGAATCCAATGTAAGACCTTTGTGTAACTCGGTTATCACTATTGAGTCCCACCATCTTATTCCAGGTCCATTGAGAATATACAGGGAAAATCCATCCTAGGAATCCTCAGGAGTCTTCAAAATGTTGAAGATATTCTCAATCCGTTCAAGAAACTCTTAGGAATCTTATGGTCTGTTGTCACCAAGGAAGACTGGTGGATGTTTTTTGGTAAATTCCAATCCATGATCCACTACCCACCTCAGTTTCACTGCACCCACTAACCCTAGATTCTGAATGGTATAGATCATTACCTCAAAAAAAGGGTTCAATTGGAGGATCCTCTTACGGAACCTGCCTCATGGATTCCCCTTTTTTATTTGGAAGAGATCTTTTAGGAGTCATTATCTATTAAACAATATTCAATAACCAATATTCCTTGATAAAATTATAAAAACATTAAACTAAAAATTAGAATACAATACAATGCTTCAAATCAATAAGCATTTAATTAATTTATTAATCCCATCACAAAATGTAAACACCTTTTTAAAGGAAAAGTTCAATATAAATAAACTCCCCTCTTATTTTATTTAAACAAACTTACAAACACTAAGTGGTTATACATTGTAGATAGCTTAATTTAAATAAGAACCTCATAAAAATTATACAAATGAACCTAAATACTCAGTCTTCGACTTAGTAAATATTTTCCCGACCACTGTTGGAAATATGAATTCAGTAATAGGAGTGAGCTAACTCGGACCCTTGTCTGCACCTACTGTTTGAATTCTGACGATCCTAATCCTATCTATATAGGACACATAACCAACTCAAACTGTACTAAAACACTTCAGCCTAAGTATCCCCATTGATACCAAATTACAATAGACTGAACCAGGTCAATTGGACCAGTCACCCATGTGAATTCATCATAGGTTATGGTTAAAAACATATTACCAAACTAGTCTCACATATCCAAAAAAACAATACATACAACCAGAGTACAAATAAGAAACAATGTGAGATACAACATAGCCAAACAGGCTAAACCAAAAATAAAGAAAGTTTCTTACAAAAATTCTCCATGTAACCAAATGTCACCTCCAAACTATCCCAAAACAAAACAGTGATGTAAAGAGAAGCATGAATGCTGTAAAATTCTTTTCCCTTTACCCGAATCTTGAAACAGAAGGTTTACAACCACCCACATAAAGAATTAGGATGTAAGAAATAGAGCCATGTGGGATACCACCATGTGATCTATACAATTTATAATAATAGGAATGTAAAAGTCAATGCTGTAAATCAATATTTTTTACAAGTCTTATTTTAAATAAAAAAATTGAAACCCCTTTTCAAACAATCCTGTTTCAAATAATCCTTTAGTTTTCACAAATTGTAATAATGTTTTCCAAAATCTGGGAACAAAAAGGTATAGATAAGGAAATATAAAAAAACTAATGAGCCTATATCCGTGAAGTAATATATCATGTAATAAACAACCAAAAATAACAATGCACCATCCATTCAAGATCTAGCCTATTGGACAATATATACTTGAAACTCAAAATCCTAACAAGGTATATGGTTGGGTCTAACTAATATCAAGTCCTTCCATAAACCATAAATATAAAATAGGTAACCTCTTAGTGGTGTCACAAAAACTAAGGCTACCTGTCTCTCTTTCTCAACAACCAAAGGTTCCAACTATGTAATGTTTGTCAATTTATGTTCTAAAAACCGTGATCACATTTCTATAAAAAAATTAATGGTGAACCCAATATTATTTAGGGTTTGAAAATTCCTTTTCCCAAATCAAGGCAATTTTATTTTCAAAGAGAAAACATTTTAAAACACGAATACATTTCATTATCAATCTTAACACATGAAATTCCATTTCAAATATCAATGAATAAATAAGAATTATAAGCAATTCAAGAAATTAGAACAATTGAAAAGATCCACAAACATTAATAGAATATAAAACCTAATTTCCATTGATAACGAGGATTGGAAACAAAAATATCTGAATTTAGAGAAAAGGCATGACTTGTGACTGAAAAGTATTCATAGAAACTACAAAATGATTTCCAATCTATACAAAAAATAGTTCTGCAATCACAAATAAGTGAGAAATCATGAGGATGGATTACCTAGGGATACGAAGCGCCTAACACTACAAATTATTCACTGAAAAAATCAATCCGGATAGAAGGAACGCGCCTAAAATCACCTAAGGTAAGAGCTCTGGCTGAAAGGAGAAGGCTGGAAAATAAAATGAAGCCTCAAACACCTGCATGACACCCTAAAAACTAAACTCTGAGAATTACATGGTGTGTAAAATTTTACATATCACAAATCCCTTTTAGTTTAGTTTACACAAAAATAAACATTGAATTTTTAACAAAAACCCATATTTTAACATTAAATCATGTGTAACCCTCAATGGGTTTGTAAATTACCACACTATGAATTTAACTCATGGGATCAGTCTGTCTAACATTACACATCATCAAATCCTATTACACACCACATAACTGCCAAACAAACATAAAAACATATAGGGAAAATATATAAATCCGTAAAATCCCAAAAATCACCATTACACATATCCTCCCAATATAGGGTGGAAAATACTCACCCAATGAAAAAGGGATACTAAAAATAGAGATCAAAACATACATGGAAGAAAGATTACAAGGCGTTATAGTAAAAGTGAAAAAACTAAAAGTAAAAGACATAAAACATACTTAAAACATGTTTATAAATGTATTTCTGATCCTTATCAAACATTACCCTTTCCAAACATGATTTTTTCCATTATTGGATCCACAAGACCTTTTAATTGTGACATTACTATTTATATTATTAAAAAAATACAACTCATCTCCCATATAAAAGGACCCAATATCGCCCGAGTTTTATTTAATACCAAACCCTATTATATTCAACCAGACTCTGACAATGTGAATTCAAAACACTCTTGGACTCTTTCTAGAGGATATGGGTTTCTTATAAATACCACTTCCCAAATCATGAATCCAGTTCGCAAAATAACTCTTCCAAGGAGTAAGATAAAATTCACAATTACTCCCTTTTTCATTTCATTTCACATAAATATTCTTCTACCTCCTCCAAATTTAATTTACCCATTGTAAAATAATTAATTCATTATTATAATTATAATTATATTTTATTATGTTTATGTAATAACCAATTTTTATTTTTTTTCCTAACCATTCAATAAATGAAAAAATATTGCTTACGGTACTTGCAGACTACAACCTCCATAAGCATCCTAATCAATTTTTCATAATATATATACATGTATATTTATATGGGGGTATTTAGTGACTAAAAATAGTATGTAAAACATTATTATGAATATGAAAATATGAACCAACTATTTCCTCTTTTTATTCTATAGATAACGGTCATGAAGCCCCTATGTATAAGAAGACTACTACCACCATCAAGCAACAAATTTCATTTTCATCTGTAATTTTATTATTTATCCAAATATCTTAAAATATTATTCAAATATTTATAAATATATAAATAATTTCATTATAATTATGTGATTATTATTTATTTAAAATGGAATCACTTTTTTTTTGCAATACTCACCCATTTTTTATTTTATTTTCTTGTTTGGGTTAGTTAAACCACTTATGTGAATGATGCTATAAATTTCACCAAGGATGGATGTGAAATTTTTAAAATATGTACTATTGTAAATAAATAAGAAAATAATATATGGGTTATGGTTCTTGAATGTTTATATTAATATTTTAATCATTAGCAACATACCAACTTTTGTTCATAAAAAATTACTGAAAACAAGATCATCACCGATTTCTATCTTTAGAAATCATGAATTAAACAAATCATGGAATAAAATTTGATATTATAAATAACTTAAAATAATATATTATTTAAAATTTTATAATATAAGAAGGATAATCATTGAATCAAATAATGAGGATCGATATTGACATTTCATAGAAAGTGAAAAATCAATTAAAATTAAAATCATCTGATAATGACAAAAAACATTAAATAACTAGGAAATGTGTAAAAAATATTTATAATCTAAAAAAATTAAAGATAAATTAATTAAATTAGTTTCTAAAACAAGGTATTAATATATTCATGGTTTTTATATAATAGGTTAGAGTTTTTTAAGCTAAGAGGGAATACAAGGTAATGGTGTTTCGACTCAATTTCCTTTCTTGAGTCATGTTTTGTATTATGAAAATAATTTCATTTAAATAGTGCATATACTACCTACGTAGAAGTTCAAGAGACAGGCACGCCTACTCCCAAGAAAATTTAATAATGAAAAGGTAAATCAAACAACATAGAGTCAAAGGGTCGGTCTATGAAGGCGAGTATAAGTCTCACCACGACAATTAACCTGCACAAATTCATTACAAAACTCTGGTGACATAAAGGACCTACTGGAACTCACCTCTTCAATAGTTTTCTTAGAAAGATCATCTGAAACTTGGTTGGCCTCACGATAAACATGTAAGACTTCAAGTGAGAGAGAGTCTATGAGCCGAAGACATTCCACCCAAGCTGGTAACATCCTCCATGGCACATTCCCGGACTGGTCCCTAAGGATTTGAACTGCAATAGTCGAGTCGGACTCAACACATAGACCACGCCAGCCATAATGGATAGCATACTTGATAGCTTTTATCATGGCCCAGAGCTCCTCTTCAATGTAAAACGCATTGCCAATGTAATGGAAGAAGCATCCTTTGACAAACCCACTGTGAGTTCGGAAGACACCACCACATCCAGAGGGGCCTGGTGCTCCAGCAGTCGCCCCGTCAACATTAGCCTTCAACCATCGAGAGATAGGTGGAATCCAGTGGACATGTTTCATCATCAGCGGCTTCTTCGCCCTGCCATTAACACCAAGAGACCTCAGCAAGATAATGTCAGAAACATCATTCCTCATGGTACCGGTTTGGATGTTTGAAGCAGTCTGGATGGCATAGTGAATTTCCAGAACTGCAGCATGGAAGGAGGGAGAATCACTGCTGAAGATAACAACATCTCTTGCCTTCCAAATAGAAGACAGCATACTGGCCATGGCTGATAACAGAAGGGACCGGACCTGCAAACTGCATTCTATTCTGCATATAAATTTAAGAGTGCCTTCAATTGAAAAAGAGGGAATGTAGGAGTTAAAAATCCCTTGCACATAGGACCATAATCTAGCAGCAAACTTGCAGGAAACAAACACATGATCAATGGACTCTTTAGCCTGCAGATAGATCATGCAAGCATCAGCCATACATAGTCTAAACCGCTGCAACATGTCCTTCAGAGGAAGTCTTTTTTTTTCAGATTTTCTAGATAAGTGGAGATGAATCCGGGGGAATGAAAGGATTAGAAAAATCCGTGACCCAAGAAGGAGGATCCAAGGAAGCACCGCACAGTAACCTGTAGCCTTCCCTTGTGTTAAAAATTCCTTTAATATTTGGCATCCATACCAAAGTATCATAATCAGAGTAGTAGTATTGAGCAATTTCCCTTCCAACATGATTCGGAATCACATTAATGACTATTGAGTTCCCCTGTAATTTAGCAATGGAAGTCTCTCATAAGAGAAAAGGAATGGAAAAATCATCACAAAGAGGCTGAGACAACCAAGGGGTGGTCCAGATATTAAGAGAGGATTTCTTGAAAACTATCCATTTTGAGTGAGCCATAAGGTCAGCATAGGCCTGTTTAATGGCATACCAAATAGAATAAAAAAGATAGTTAGAGTACCCATTGTGAAGTTTTGCAACGAACCTGGTTCAGAGGAAGTCCATGTCATCATCTAATTTCGAAATTAACTTCCAAGTGAACTTTCTGATCAAGGTATCATTGAATAATCTGATATCTTTGATGCCCAATCCACCCATATGAGAAGGCTTGATACAGTCTTTCCAAGACACGATGACCAGCTTTCTCTCATGAACCGAGCCAGTCCAAATGAAATTTCTGATCTTGGTATTTAGCTCTTTAATAAGGGCTTTGGGCCATCTATATAAAGAAAAGAAATAAACAAACATTGAAGTGACCACTGAATTGACCAAACCTATCCTCCATGCTTGAGACATGTTTTTACCCTTCCAATTTGCTAACTGATTTATGATCTTCAGAGCGATACTTTCCAAATGGCACCTTTCGACCCTGCCCTAGAAAAGAGGCATCCCTAAGTAAATAAAGGAGATCACTCCCCTCTTGACCCCAAGCCGTCATGCCACTCTTCATTGCTTCAATGCAAGAATACCACCACCAAACTAACCGATGACTTCCCCCAATTAATAACCTGACCTGCAGCCTCCTCATAGTGTGAGAAAATGCCAAATTCACTATGTGCTTCACTTGGGGGGTATATACACTTCCCAAGTGTTTATTAATATTGTTTTTTATGAAATTAATGTTATGTAAACATTCATCTCGTGTTATACCTTCCTTGGGGTTTCAATTCAAAATATAACAAAGATTTACAGGATTTGATAACTCAAACCCCCATTCTTTGAGATATAATTTTTCTTATTGTACTTATTTTTTATATGTTAGGATTAATTCACCCAATGAATTTTTACCTAAAATTCTATTTCTCTTATTGGAAGATGAAATATTATATTCAAATCATCCTCCTTGATCAATTTATTCCCCATTAAAGCATGACATTATATATAATAATCCCCATTCTCTCTCATGATGATTTATCCCCTCTATCCATATTTTACCATGCCATCAATGTTCTCCTTATTTAGAAACATAATTATGAAAAATGTCATGTGACCTTTATATTTCTATTTATCACTTTTAGAATGGAATATTTTTATGTATTTTGATATTTTGGTTTTCAATAATTGTATTTTAAAATATTAAATGTTTTTTTTATTTCATAATTGTATCTTCCATCTTCCTCACCACATTTACTTATAAAAAAATTTATCTAATTTATAAGGATCCCTTTTTTAGGATTATTTTTTAAATGAAATTTTCTCAAAAAATATGACATCGCCAATTTTAAAATTACTTTTTATTGAGATTCAAAAATTGTGTTTGAAGAGTATGGTGAAAACATTTCCTAGAAAATTATTTTAAGGTTTCATTAATTTCTATATCTATGTTTATTTATAAGGATCCTATAAATGTTTCAAAATGGTTTTATGAATATTTTTTATTAAAAATGATTCAGAGAATAAATTTATTTTTTTATATTTTTCAAAACTGAAATATTCATTCAAAAAAATTATTATTTTTAAAAAGTAATTTCATGGACTTTTATTTTAAGAAATAGTTTTTAGTGTTTTATGCATTCTCAAAAATTATTATTTTTAAATAAAAATTGTCTTAAAATATTGGATTTGTTGTTTTTTAAGTATAATATTTAAAATATTTTATAAATATAAATTTTTATAATAACAAAAAACTTTATAAAGAATTTCCAAGAATTTCCAAAAGTGATGTCTCTTCTTGTTTTTTAATGTTTTTTATCCAAAAATATCAAATGTGTGTTTTTCATCTATGTGGACATCCAATGATGTTCCATATATTACACTAGGGATATGTTAATTGAACTACCATCCATCTTCTTTTTGTATATGGATTATGAAATTTTATATGAACATTTTTCCTAACACCCATACATTTTTGATGTCTTAATTAACTGATTGTTAAAGTATGAATGTTTTCATGATCTAGTGGAATATATATTAATGGATAATTATTATTTTATGTCTGGGTTAGATAAAATCCAAAAAATAATTATGAAATATTTTATATCTCACTAGATAATTATGAGAATCAATTATTTATTCTCTCTCCACTATGGGAATTAGGAAGTGATTTGTAAGATCTCAGACTTCATGAAGGTATGTCATTGTTTAAATTTTGGTTTTAAATCTCTTTTTTTTGTTAATGGGGTGTTTCTTGGGAGTTTTAGGTGCCTCAGGGTTGTTCCAGTGGTTGAGACCATGAACATAGGGAAAACCAGGCCAACCTACACAAGCCACATAGTTGGAAAACGGTTAGTGAATGATTAAGTAAATCGTGCAAGGTGGAGGCCAAATTATGCAATTTTGGATAGTGGCATATCTCATGGATGGTTCATGGTTTTTAAATTGTGAAGATATCTCTAGGTAATCATGCAACCAATATTTAATTAGATATTGTCTTGCACATGATTTGTGCCAGATTTGGAAAATTGTGTGGGTAAACCATGCACCGTTGTAAAAGTTAGAAAAATTAAAAAATTATCATTATGAGATTTAAGAACCTCACCCAATTTTCCTCCCATTTTCCCTCCTCTAAAACTTTATGACTAACCCTAGAGACACGTGATTCCATGAGGTGATTCTCCTTCAATCCTATGTTATTTGGATCATTGTTGGTTATGGATCAAACCACTAGGTGAGTATAATCCCCCTCTTGCTTCTCTTATTGGTTTATGGTTTTCATATTTCTATTATATCTTTATGAATCTCTAAATTCCCCTTTCTTAGATGATATCTAGGTTGAGGATTCAATGGGTTATTGAAATAGTATATAAGGCTTTGATGAGGCGTGCGGTTATCAATGGATTCAAGGTAGGTGGTCTCTAAGTTATATCTCATGTTTTTTATATGGATTTGTATATGAAAAGTTATGTTATTTTTTCCCTTGGTTGGGTTCTTAGTTTCGTTAGGGAGATTTGATATAATGGGTTTCCAAATGATAAATAGAACCTCACATGATCTCCTTATGATTCATGGAGGATTAATTCACCAATTTAGGGCCACCCATGGGGTGTGCCGACCTTCCCAAATAAGGTTAACAAAAATGTTAAGTATGGAATAGACTTATAAATAAGTAGATCACAATGTAAACATGTTAAATTGATTTTTTTTATAAATTATAAGGTAAAATAGGTATTTGTACCTAGATGTGGGTAATAAAAAATGGGTTTCATGGATTAACATGAAAATAATTAAATTAGTTTAATGGTTATGTTCCAAATGAAGTGTGATTTGATCTTCAAATGCATAAATGGGATAATAACTGGGAAATGAAAATTTTGTTTAGTGAAATAACATACAGAAAGGGATGGATATGTTAATTGGGTTAACATAGGGTAATTAGTAAATAACCTTATTGAGGTAGGCATAAGAAATAGGGAATTGGGATAAATTGTTATATAATGTAAATAGTAAATATGTTAATGGGTTATAGCATAATGTTGATTACCATGTTGGTTGTTAGGGATTTTTATTTATATTTTCATTGGTGTAGTTTGGATGTGGTATGTTATATGTGTGGTGAATAAGAAAATAAGCATCTGCACATGGCTTGGTAAATTGGGGTGTTGACATAAGGATATATGCCCACTGGTTGAGTTATATTGAGTTTTTAAACTCCACCCTAATATGTATGGATTAGGGAAGGGGAATATGTTTTATTCCCTAAGTGGTTTCATTCGATGAGACCACCTAGATTAAGGCTTTAAGATCAGTGTGTTGTATATGTGATGATGTTATTATACCTAGTGAAGTAGGGAACTTTATTTATTTTCCTTATGAATTGTGATGATCAAAATTCCATACCCATTGATGGTGTGATATAATTGAACAAAGTAATGAAGTTGGTATAAGTATTGAATTTTGGAATAACTCTAGGAATGGATTAAGTAAAATTGTTAACTAATGAAACCATATTTTTACTTATTATCCTTGAATTTTCATAGATCTTTCATGAACTATATATTGATTGGATATTTTGTAGACACAGTTTTTGGTGGCCTACTTAGTTGTACTCACACCCTTCTTGGCTACCATTGGGTACCTGAGAAGACATCATGTTTGCAAGCCAGGATAAGGTTAAAGGCCTTATGATAGGGAGTTGTGTTGGGCATGGGACATTCTTGGTTGTGGTTCTAGACTTGGAGTTGGGACCATTTTGTGGATTTTGTTGTCTCTATTATTTTGGGTTTTGTTCACTTTGGTACTGTTTAGCATGACATAACATTTTTATTATTGGTTTTGGTTTCTACCTAGTTTTGGGAGATGTTAATTATGCATGTTTATTGGTTATTACAATTTTTCTGCAATTTATGCTTGTTATCTACTATGGATTACTCTGATGAAGAGGTTATATCCTCCCAATATGACTCATCTGGACCCTCTCTACTAGTTAGCAATATCGAGCATATGGGGAGCCGCACTTGAGGTCATTTGGTGACTCGGCCTAGGGAACCATTTAGTGGATTCTGGGATGGGTACATTATAGAGTGGTATCATATTAGATTTGTTTCTGTGACTTACTATTTGGGGATTGTAGACAAGAGATTAGGAAAGTGTTCGGGCTTGGTAATGTGCTCATTCTTGGGAGTAGCTAACCCATGTATGAGAGAAAACCAAAATGCTCCAAGGTGGGAATTATTGTTTTTATTGTGTTTTGTTACATTTGATTATATTTTAACATTCGGTGACACACTTGTTGTGTGATGATAATGTTTTATGAATTATTTATCCTGACCACAATGGGATGAGGATGTGAATTCATGCACTATTTTAGGAACCTATGCATTTAAGTGTCTTTTATCATGATATGAACACATGGGATGGGTGTGTGGGGTATGGAAGGTAGAATAAATTACACTTCATTGAAAATCTAAAGAATGTGGTATCTAATAAAATGATTAAAATTTTAAAGAGGAAATAGAATTTTGAATATTAGTTAAATAATGGAATCTAATAAAGGTTTAATTTAGTTGAAATGTAGAGTGTAACATGTTATAAAATCGGAAATGTTCTTAGAGAAAAGTTTTTTATTTTATGTAAGGAAATTATTGTAAAATGGTTCATAAAGTGAGACTTGTTACAATGTGATTTAGTTACCATGTATTGGACAAGACCCATGGTAGGTTTTCTGGTGTGTAGTGTTTTGAATGTGTTAAGTACCATTTGTATAGTGTGTTTAAAGTGGTTGTCTATGACTTTTGGAGAGCCATCTTTATAAAGTATATGAAATTTATATGTTCTGTGTTCTAAATATTGTGTTTGTCTTTGTAGAGAAACACTACCACGATATCGTGTGTGGGTTGGGTGATGAGATTATGTTTTCGAGAATGCTCCTAGAATAATGAAGTAAGATAATGTAGTGATCTAGGTTGGTTAGGATGAGTTGCTCTATGATAATCTTGTTCAACTTATGAAAATGATGGAATGAGACCCAAGGAGGGTCATGCCGATCATGTTTGAGCGGATCTGGGAGTTTTAGCAATATCACCCTCTAACCTTTATGAGATATGGTGGTCTAGAGGAAGCCTAGTTATGGATAGAGTCTATCTAGATAATTCTTGACCATATATATACTCTTTATAGCAATAAGGTTATGTTGGTCACTTACACATTGATAGGTTAGGAAAAGAGTTGGTAGGACATAATGGTTTAGGCTGAATATGATGAAGGAATGTTATGGAATGATTTTTAGGATATGTTTCTGGAGCATTTTTATCAGTAGAACATTAGGAAATTAAAGGCCTCAGATTGTATGAGTTTGAACTAAGGTTAAATGTCAGAAATGGATTATTCTAGTCATTTCACTGATCTGCAATGCTTCATTCTAGCTTTGGCAGGAGACAAGGAAGTTGTGTAGAAATTTTTCTAGGATGGGATGAGATATGGAATCAAATATCAGGTAAATATCTTATCCATAAAAATGTTCGTGGAAGTATTAGATCAAGTGCTTATCTTGGAAGGGAACATAAAGGGGGTTCTAGGTAGTATACTTATGCAGCCAGTTAGATGGGCATGTGGTGAATTGTCTGAGGGAAAGAAGCGTTATTTTTTGGAGTTTCCATCAAGGTGGAAGTGCATAGAGTTGTCTGAGGAAAGGGTTAGCCTCATAGGGTGTAGATCAGGTTTGTTTATTAGTGTGGATGATCGAGGCACATGGGTGGTTAGTGTTCCCAACCACTAGTTCAGTGTCGTGTGTGTGGAAGGATGGGGAACATGTCATGGTTCTGTAAGAACCCTTGACGGTTGGGCATGGATGAATGTATGAGTTTGGTACCCAGTGCAAACATGGAGTCTGACACCCCATATTAGGTAAGAATTTGGAGTTCTACAAGTTATAATGGTCAAGGTGATAGATTTAGAACTCCTAGGTGAGGGCATCTATATCTATAGAGTAGTGAAATTCTAGTAACTTAGGCCGGAGCTTAGGGAATAGGGGCAGGTTAGCATTATGAAGTTAAGTTTATACATGAAGGTGGTGAGGTTGGGTCATATATAGTTTGATGTTCGATTATCATAGATTATACCCTTTCCACTATGTTATTTGACACATTTTCCACACATTATTTCATTCCAACTTATTTTTTGGCTATTTTTGTGTTTATAAGTGGAGTGTGTGTTTGGGATTATGTCGATTTATACCCCATTGGGGGTGAGAGTTAAGAATATCATAAAATCTATTGGTTATGCTCTATATGTTGGAGGGTACTATTTCTTGTGGGACGTGTTCCTCATTTTGATGTTAGTTTTGGACCTAATTATAGGTATGTATTAGCTGCTGATGTATCATGACATCATTGACTATTACTGTCATAGGGTAACTTTCATGTCTCCTGAGGGAGACAAGTATGTCCAATGTGGTGAATTGGATGTTTGAGCAGGCCATGCTGGGACAATTTTTCACTGATTAGGTTTACTCATAGCCCATGTGGCTTTCCTGGTGCTCAGTAATGGATCGGTGGAAAAGATTGTATATAAACCTATTGTGGATGATTTTCAGGATTTTTTTCCAATGGATTTCTGAGTGTTACTTCTCAAGAGATATGTGGAGGTCACAATATTATTGTTTCTTAGGGAGGAACTAGTTTCCATTCTATAATACTGAATGGAACCGATAGAACTATAGGAACTTATGGTTCAATTAGGGTAGGTATAGTGTAAAGGATCCATGTACATATTCATGGGATCTATAGTTTTATTTTCCATGAAGGATGATAGATCATTGTGGTTGTCTATTGACTACAGAAGGTTGAATCAGATGACAGTTAATAACTGGTACCCTCTTCCCCAAATTGATGGTTTTTTTGACTGACTAGGAGGTTCATTAGTGTTTTCCAAAATCTATTTGATGTTAGGGTATCATTAGATGAGGGTGGGACCTTCCGAGATACCATATAATTCTTTCAGAAGTGGGTATGGGTTGTATGAGTTTCAGGTGAAGCTATTCAGAATGAAAACAGACCAGCAGTGTTCATGGATTTAATGAACCAAATATTCTACCGCTCTCTGGATCACTTCTTAATTGTATTTTTCAATGACCTCTTGATGTACTCTAAAACACATGAAGATCATGCAAAACATGTTGACATCTTCTTAGATATAATGAGAGAGCATAGGCTTTACACCAAGCTATCCAAATTTCAATTCTTTATTGATAAAGTGGATTTATTAGGTCACATAATCTCTAAGGTAGGTGTGTCAGTGGATCCAAAGGAGTAGGTTGTTATGTCTTGGGAGCTTCCCAAGAATGTTTCTGATGTTTTGGGTTTTATATGTTTGGTTGGTTATTAACAAATTTTCATTAATTATTTCTCCTACTTGGAAGCACCACTTTCAAGATTATCAAATAAGGGAGTTGTGTATGAGTGGTTTGAGGTAGGCAAGAATTCTTTTCAGGAGTTAAATAAGTCACTGAATACCACACCGATCTTGATCGTACCCAATCCAGGTAAGAATAACACCTTATTTTGTGATGCATTTGGTGTTGGACTTGGGGAAGTTTTGATATAGGATGATCAAGTTTAATGTTATGGGTCAAGTTAGTTGAGTCCTCGTGAAAATAATTTCCCAACTCATGATCTTGATTTAGTCGGGATGGAGTATACATTGAAATTTTTGAGGTACTACTTATTGGGGGAGCAGTCCATATTGTGTATTGACCATAAAAGCATTGATTATATCTTCTACCAATGTGACTGGAATCTAAAATAGTAAAGATGGGTGGAATATATGTAGTATTTTGAATTTTAGTTGGTTTACACCCTAAGAAAAGGGAATAGTTTTGTAGATGCCCAGAGTCAAGAGACTTAGAATTAGGTAGTTCAATAATCCAACTCCAAGTAGAGAGTGATGGAATTGTTTGTTGAGATACACCTATAGGTGAAGGATGATCACAGTTAGACAAACCTTGCATCCATAATAGTTGATTCCACACTTTTTAATAGGGTTAAGGAGATTCATATTGAGTATCTAGAGCATTTGGCTATGAAAGAAAGTCTTAATGGTGGGGAGTCACATTCGTGTAAGGTTATTGGTGTTGATGGGCTTGTTCGTATTCATGGACATGTTGTGCTTCCAATAGTTATGCGAGAAGATTTGATACTAGAGTATCATGATTCTAATTGTAAAGTACACCCTAGTTTTACCAAGATGTATCATTTTATTTATAGACATTTTTGGTGGCTAGGAATGAAGTGGTTACAGGTTTCATGGTGTGATGCCTCACCTTTCAGCAGGTGAAGGCCGAGCATTAGCACCTATGTGGTTTATTAAAACATTTTTCCATTGCAAAATTGAAGTTTGATGATGTAATGATGTATTTTTAGTGGGTATTCCAAGGATTCCTTAGAAGAATGACCCGATTAGAGTGGATGTGTATTTGATGACTAAAGTGGATCATTTATAACCTTTCCTAGAGACTCCAACCATTGATCAGTTAGGTGAGTACTATGTTTGAGAGTTAGTGCAGTTACATGGAATACTGAGGACAATAGTGTCAGATTGGGATTCACAGTTAAAATCATGCTTTTGGAAAGGATTATAGAAGGCACTTGCTGGAGAAGTGTTTTTGTGTAAGGATTTTCACCCCGCTAATGGACGGCCAGTCAGAGTGCACGATTCATATGTTAGAGGACATGTCGAGATCGTGTGTCCTTGATTTTGGTGGTTTGTGGGATAAACCATTCTGCTTATTAAGTTTTCATGCAATAATAGTTTTCATTATACAATTCATATGGACCTATTTGAGGCACTTTGAGTGATTTCATGTATTTCTCCACTATATTGGATTAAAGTGGGGTAGTTCGAGTTATTGGGACTGAGACTTGTTTATGAGACGTCAGAAAAGGTTTATTAGATTCAAAAACATATGGAAGCATCTCATTGAATGTAAAAATCATATTCAAATTATCTTCTAAGACCCCTTGATTTTATGTTGGGTGATATTGTGTTTCTTGAGGTGTTTCCATGGTTGGGTCACCATCGTATTCAGAAATAGGGCAAGTAGGCACCCTGGTACATGGGCCCATTTGAGGTTGTGGAGAGGATCTGACCGGTGACTAACTGATTGGATCTTCCACAATGGTATAGTAGAATACATAATGTTTTTCATGTTTCAAAACATCGATAGTATCAACCTGATCTATTTCATCTATTTAATATTGATATTGTTGAGCTTGAGGATGGTGTGCCTTTTAAGGAGCATTCGGTTCGTGTTGTAGATCATAGCAAGAAATTATTATGGGGAAAGGTTGTGCCTTTGGTTCTTGTTTTGTGGTAGCATAGTAGTGTTCAAGAAGAAACATCAGAGAGGGAGTGGGATATGTCATCTTGGTGTCCTGATCTCTTTGTTTTGGAATCACAAGAATGCTTGGGAATTTGGATCGAGGATGAGCCATTATAAGGTGGAGAGGTTTTATGATCACAGACTTGTGGAGGAATGTATTTGTATAAATTTTGGGTTTCAGTCCCTTTTTTTAATTTAATTTTGTGTTAATTAGGATATTGAGTGGCCTCATGGGTGTTCTGGGGGTTTGGAACATGAAATAAGGAAAGAACGGGCCAACCTATACAAGGTGCATAGTTAAGTAAACTACGTGAGGTGGAGGCTAAATAGTGAAAATTTAGATAGTTGCATATCACACATTTGGAACACAACTTTTAATCCATGTGGGTATCCCCATGTAACCATGTAAACCAAATTTCCTTGGATAGTTTATTTCACATGTCTTGCACACTATTTCGAAAACCTTACTATTAAATCATGCACCCTAGTAAATGTTGGAAAAATTAAAAAAATTCACTACTGGATTTAAGAACCTCACCCGATTTCCCACACATTTATCTTCATGTAAGCCCTAGTGATGAAGTCTAGATACCCAATATTTCAATAGGTGATTCTTTTTTTGATCTTTAGCCTTTCTAAGAAACGTTTGTTACAGATCAAATCTTCAAGAGAGTCTAATCCCTCTCTTTCTTCTCTTTTTGGTTTAGGGTTTTCATAATTCTCTTATCTCCATCTTAAGCTCTATATTCCACATTTTATGATGAGATCAAGGTTGGGGCTTCAAAGGGTTGATTAATTGGGGTCTAAGACTTTGATTATGAGTTCTTTCATCAATGGATTTTTTTAGTTTTTCTACAAGTTATATCTCTAGGTTTTTATATGGATTTACGCATGAAAAGTTCTGTTCTAGATTTAAATTTGATGTGTTATTGGTGATGCTACTAATAATTTATATAATCTATCTCCAAATGAAAAATAGAATATCTAATGATCCCCTTCAGATGCATGGATGATGACTTGACAAATTTATGGCCACCCATGGGGTGTGTTGACCCTCCCGAACAAGGTTAACATAAATGTTAAGTGTGAAATACAATTATAGTAACTACATCCCAAGGTAAAAATGTTAGATTGATTTTATGATAATTAATATAGTAAAATGGGTATTTTTCCATAGATGTTGGTAATGGATAAGTAATTTCTTGACTTAACAATAAAATGGTTAAATGAGTTTAATGGTTATGTGAAAATGATGTGTGATTTGTACTTGTAATGCATAAGTGGGATAATACATGGGAATTGATAAATGTATTAATTGAATTGACATATAGAAAGGGTTGGATATGTTAATTGGGTTAAATAAAGTATTAATAATTATTCTTATTGAGATTGGAATTAGAAATGTGGAATTGGGCTAAATGGTTATGTAATGTAAATGGTAAATATGTTAATGGGTTATGTTAAAATGATAATAATAATTTTAGTTGTTAGGGATTTTGATTTCTATTAGAATTGGTATTTTTTGGTGTGGTATGATATTTTTTTTGAATGGAAAAATAATAATGTTAATATGGCTTAGTAGAGTGGGGTATTGACATGAGGATCTATGCCCACGGGTCGAGTAAGACTGAGGCTCTAAAATCCACCCAAATATGCATAGATCAGGGAGGGGAAGGAGGTATATTCCCCTAATGGTTGCATTATATGAGACCAACTGGACTGAGGCTTCAAGTTGTGTGTATGTTATATATGTGATGATATGATTATCCCAAGTTAGATATGTAACTTCATTTATTTACCCTATGCATCGAGTTGATGAAAATGCCAATCCCATTGATGATGTGATAAAAGTGAACTATGTAATGGAGCTGGTATATGTATTGAATTTGGGAATAATTCTAGGAATGGATTAAGTGAGCTTGTTAACTAATGGACCCAAACTTCTTCTTATTTACCTTGTCTTCTCATAGATCTTTCATTCACTATATATTGATTGAATATTTTTTAGACATTATTGGTGGTGGCCTACTAAGTTGTACTCACACACTACTCGAGCCTCCATTAGGTACCAGAGTAGACTTCATGTTTGTAGGTCGTAAAAAGGGAAAAGGTCAAATTTTAGGGAGTTGATTTGGGCATGATACTTACTTGGATGAGATTCCATACTTGGAGCCAGGACCATTTTCAGGATTCCACTATTTGCCTTATTTTTGGTTTTATTCACTTTAGAACTGTTTACCATGAAATAACATGTTTATTATTGGTTATGGTTTGTACCCAGTCTTGGGATATGTTAATTATGCTTGTTTATTGGTTATTTCACATTGTTCAAACTATTTATGCTTCTTATATGTTGTGGCACATACTGGTAAAGAGGGTATTGTCTCCCCACATAACCCATATAGAACCTCATTTCTAGTCTGAAACCCCTATCATTGGGGGAGGTATGCTTGATATCATCTGGTAACTCAGCCCAGGGAAATGTTTAGTGGATTCCAGGATAGGTATGTTATATGATTATTGTATCACTGTGTTTTGGGTACTAGGTAGTGATGCCAGCCCCATTATGGGAATTAGGCATTGATGCCTTCTATACTATGGTAATTACACATTGATGCCTAATAAACTATGGAAATTTGGTAGTGAGGATTTATCCACTATGTTATTGAGAACTAATAGTGATTCATTATCCATTATTTTAAAATATCTATACCTATATTAGTGTCATAGTTAATTGATATTCTTTACGTACAAGACATTTTATATATTTATCCCTATGATTAATCTCTACGGATCATTATTATTATCTTATATTTTCGTACTCCAATGCCATGGTATATGTTTTCCCTTTTGAGATCACATTTCTGGTTATCATTTATAATAGAAAAATATTATTAATTCATGTTTTTTAATAATATTTTTTTTCTATTTATTGTGTTTTTTTAATATTCTCATGATATTACCCTTGAAGATATATTAAGAATTTTTTTGTTTATCATTACTCGATATCACCAATTTATTTTCATTTCCCAGGTAATGAGGCTGATTATAACCCATGAGGAGTCTAGAAAGGTGTCTAATATGGTTTAATTACAGACATATGTTCACAAATATCATAAAATAAGTTTCATATGTACCTAATCCTTATAGAAAATAAAATTTCTATTATATGAATTTCATATTTATTATAATATGTAATGTTTAAATTATTGATGTTATTGTAAATTTAGTTCGATACATCACACTTGTTATAAAATCACTACTACAAAATGAAGCTATAGCCACAGACCTATAGCCATGGTTTTATAAGTCTGTGGCTATAGCATGGTTATACCAACGGATGAAAATTCATCTGTGGATATATGTGTGATTTGGCCAATATCTCGGGCTCCTCCTACGGAACCCTCCCCGACTCACTGCCCTCCCCCGACGCACTCCCCTCCCCGGACGACCGCGCCACCCCCCTCCCCGGACGACAGCGCCTCCCCCGACGCCGATGGACTCCCCTCCTCCCCCGACGCACTCCCCTCCTCCCGACGACCTCTCCTCCCTAGACGATCGTGCCTCCCCCGACGGACTCGCCTCCTCCGGACGACCCTGATGAACTCCCCTCCTCCCCCGACGGACTCCCCTCCTCCCCCGACAGACTCCCCTCCTCCCGACGGACTCCCCTCCTCCGGACGACCGCAACTCCCCTGCTCACAACGGAATCTCCTCCTCCAACGAACTCTCCTCCTCCCGACGGCCTCCTCCGGACGACCTCATTGTCGGTATCTTTATCATTCCGTTTTTTATCATTTCCAGTATCTTTATCTTTAACAATAGTTTTTTCAAAATCCATATCAGTAGTAATTAGATCCTTCTCAAGAATATTTCAACTCTTTTAGATATAACTTGTCAAATTCAAACTCTTGATATACCCATAATGAATATAGGGAACCGACCTGAAATTACTAATAAAATGAGGGGGTGAGAATTAGAGGGTGATCCACCCAAAATCAGGATACAAATGAGAATCCTATTTTAGAATTTCCAAGTCCTAGATAATAGAGACATATTTAGGTATCATAAGTTATGTATTAGTCTTTATTGACCTATTATAATTGATATTGAAGATCTCAAAACAGTTTTTTCTAATTGCCTTTCTAATTTTAAAAATATTGGATTCACATTATTAGGTTTTTAAAACAGTTTTTTCGATGTCAAAATTCATTGGGTGTGGGTTAATTCTTCTCTTTTTGACCCCCTTTTGGTTAGATCAGGCAACCAACATGTTAGTTTCTCTTTTTCTGATTTTGGATTCAAGTTGGATTATTCTTTAATTTATGCTAGTAATAGTTATCTAGATCGATGAACTCTTTGGGGTGAAATTGGTTCTCTCAAAAACAATATTAATGATCCTTGGATCATTCTTGGGGACTTTAATTTGATTATCAATCCGGAAAAAAAAATATGTCCTATGAACTGGTCAATTTATTTTAGTGAATTCAATGGTTTTATTATACAAAATGATTTGATTGAAGTGAATCATGTTGGGGAAAAGATAACTTGTTATAAAGGGCACCCCAAATGTATGATGGCCAGTAAAATCAATAGGGATTTTGTTAATGATTTTTCGTTACATTCTTGGGATTCCATTTCAAGTATATCATTATCTCATCTTTACAATGATCATCAACTTATTTTGAATTTTATCTCAGGAAAGGGTATTAAGTCTCCATTACCCTTTAGATTCAATAAAAATTGTGTTATTCATCCAGAATGTGAAAATGCTATTTGGGAAGTTTGGTGTTCAGTAGGTGGTAAGAAGAATGACATTTCATGTATTATTAAACAAAAGATTCAGAAGGTAAATCATTAACATTGGAGTAAGGATATGTTTATTCATCTTGACATGGACATATCCAATCTTGATGCCTCTCGTCTGTCCTTCCAGGAGTAGTGTACCTAGGATGATTTCTCTAGTGTTGTTTCATTGGAATCTGAGATGACTCTTAATATTAACTATTTATCCAATATTTAAGATGTAATAAAAAATATTCATCTAGAGATAATTGAAATAAGGATTGTGTTATAAATTCCAATTTCATTGATAATATTCAAATTGTTCATAAAATGTTTAGGCCTCTCTCTTTACTAAAAATAGGAGATCAAATTCTGGACAATAGACATGACTTTTTAGAGCACGTTATTTTTTATAATGAATATCACATTAATGACTCATCTACCATCCCCCACAATAGAGGGTATTATACCCAAATTGGAAATTCATAAAGATAATACAGAACTTTTATCAATTAATTTGGAACTATAAATCAACGATGCAATTTTCAGTTTTAGGCTGGAAAGCTCCCAGGGTCCTGATGGAATTATAAATTTCTTTTTTCAGAATTATTGGGAGATCATTGGTGAAGATGTTTTCAACCATGCTCTTAATTTTTTAAATTGGGACCTTCAAACTAATGGATTAAATTCTCAATTCCATTCCCAAATTCCAATGACAGAAAATGAAAATGAGATACACTTATTCCGGCCTAATGCTCTTATCAACACTTTAAAAAAAGTTATTACAAATATCATTTCAATTAGACATTCTACCATCTCTAATAAAATTGTTCCTTCAATTAAATTTTGATTCATTAAAGGAATGACCATTGATGATTGTATTGTTATGGATTTAGAGTGATTCAATCTCTTTAAAAACCCTATTCATGGGGGGGGGGGAATGTTGCCAATAAATTAGACATTAAAAAGGCTTTTCATACCTTGTATTGGGGATTTATATTTAAAATTATTCTCATGTTTGTTATTGAGGACACATTAATTAATTGAATTTTGATTAATTTTACATCTGGTCATATCTCATTTCTTGTAAATGGATCCCCAGAGGGATACTTATCTTGTTCTAGAAGAGTTAGGCAAGGTGATCCACTTTTTGTTATTATTTTAGTTATTTCATTAAATTATCATTTTCGATTGTTTTCCCTCATGGATAAAAATGGAAAGATGAAGGCTATTAGTGTTGGTCATAGTTCTTTTACTTCTACCCAACTACATTATGCTGATTATATCATCCTCTTCAATAAATGGGATAAAATAAATATCGAGAATATCATGAAATCTCTTCTATAATATGAGAATATTTCTAGGAAACAACTTAGTTGGAATAAGTCCATTGTCTATATTGGTAGAAATATCTCAAAAATTATTAAATCAAAAGTCATCATGGATTTGGTTATTAGGAATGTTTTTCCATCCTTCCATATCTTGGTGTTCTGATGTTCTGTGGCCGACCGAAGGATTATTATTTTCATGTGATAATTAGTAAGATCAACAATTAGCTTGAAACATGGAATGGAAAATCCATTTTAATGTCTTGTCATGTCTGTTTGGTTAAAGCTATTATTGTTTCTAAATTTTTTTATTCCCATATGGTTTATAAATGGCCTTGTTCTCTTATCAAGTCTATTACTGTGGCCATGAAAATCCTTATTTAGATTGGTAGTATTTTGGAAAAAAGATTAGTAATTATGCCTTGGAACACCTGTTGCAGATCATTTGATAGGGGGCCTTGGTATCGAAAATATCAGTCTTTATAATAAACCCTTTTAGGCTTATTTAGTTTGGAAACTAGTAATTGACCCCTCAGAAGCTACTGCATTCTAATCGTCTAAATTCATTATTATTCTCAGAAGTGAAAACATAAATTAAATGTATTCCTCTATTTGGTCTTCCTATATATCTGCATTTTCACTTATTGATGTTGATACTAAATGGAATGTCTCTTAGGATTCTTCTCCCATGGTTTGGAAAGATAATTGGACAGGTGATCCTCTCATTGATTCTCTTATTCGTGATGTTTCAAACATAGATATTGATGTTTCTATTAAGGGTCAATTTGATAATATTTTTTATTCATTGGACACTAGAGGATCTTACACTATCCAACTAGATTCACATTAAATCAGTTTATATAGGTGAATAGACCTTGGAGGCCCCACAACTCTTAGAGATTCCATGGGGGAGGAATCTGATTGATGGACTTGATCATCTCTGGGTCAATCTCGATGACCATATATCTTGTAGTAAAGTGGAGGAACCTAATAGAGGTAACCCTGAATGTGAACTTCAGGAAGTTTATCTTAAAGTGTATGAAATATATGAAGATAAACAATTTCTCAAGATCCTTGAGATGATCCAAATATGGTAGGATTTTTCCACCAAATAATCCTAGTAGCATTCCACAAATTTCATGATAATTGGCTTGAAGATGTGGTGCATGGACAGTTGATAAGTGGATTATGCCTTATTCTATCCCATGAGAATCAATTAAAAGTAGAAATTCCCCTATGGAACCATAATTATGGGAGACTCTACATCCTTGGGGGCCATCCATGTCTGATTATACCTGGAGTATCCATCCATAAAAGATAGGGCCTGGAACCCTGTTATAGCATTTATTAATAGCTTTTTCATTGGAAGGGAAAAACAATACTTTAGATAATGGTGGTTGGGTTATAAAAAGTCAATATTGATGATTACTTAATATCTTTTGAAACAATACATATAATGTTAAGTCATTTTCTAGATTATTTATCTAATGTATGTTTATCTGCCTCAGGATGGATAGATACTGGATGTACAACATTGATCGGATCACTGATGAATTTCAGAAGGAGTTACAATATTTTTTGGACTTTGCATTCACTAATGATTCAGATGGCGGGTTGATTCGATGCCCGTGTTTTGATTGTGTTGGAAGACCTTGGTTAACTCGTGAGGAAGTGAGTTACCATATCACTAAAAGTGGTTTCCAAAAAAATTATCATGTGTGGTATCACAATGGATAAAAAGATCAAGTGTTGAATGATATCGATTCAGCGGAAAATATTGGTATGAAAAATTTGATTTCTGATCGGTTTCCTTTTGTTTCTGAAGCTAGCTCCTCATGTAGACCAGTGCAAGAGAAAATGAATACTGGAACACAGTTCTCATCTATTAATCAGGATGATGAAGTTGAGAGTGTTAGAAAGTTGATGGAAGATGCAAATACCCCAGTATATCAAGCATGTGGAAAAATGAGAAAACTTGAGTTTTTAATGCGATTATATCATGGAAAAACAATGTATGGATTTAGTAATACTGCAGTCGACTATCTCCTTACATTTATTAAGGATGTACTGCCTGATGATGCATGTATTCCAGAAAATTATTACATGGCATCAAATTTGGTTGACAAATTTTGATTTTCATCTAGTAAGATTCATTCTTGTCTCAAAGACTGTTGTTTGTTCTGGAAGGAGAATGCAGACTTGAGTCAGTGAAAACAGTGTGGCACATCAAGGTGGAAGACTAATAAAGACGGATCTCAATCTTTCATACCACAGAATGTTATGTGGCACTTCCCTTTAATTCCCAAGATTCAAAAAAAATTATGTCAGAACAAATGGCAAAGAATATGAGATGGCATGCAGATGAAAGAAATAAGGATAACGATGAAATAGTGTATCCTGCAGATGGGTTGTCTTGGAAGAAATTTGATAGGTTACATCCTGATTTTGCAGCCGACCCACGAAATGTTAGATTGGGATTATCCTGTGATGGTTTCGACCCATTTCGCCAAATGCATACTTCACACAGTACTTGGCCTGTTTTCATTCACATTTATAACTTTCCTTCATGGATGTGTATGAAGAAGCCATGCACTATCCTGAGTATATTGATATCTGGACCTAGTGATCCTTTAAATGATATTGATATATACTTGTAGTCATTAATAAAGGAGTTAAATGAGCTTTGGATTGTTGGTGCACAAGCGTATGATGCATTCAGAAAGGAGTACTTTATGTTTCGTGCAGCTTTATTATGGACGATAAATGATTTACCTGCCTACGGAATGATGTTTGGTTGGAGTACTAAAGGGAAATTATCCTGTCCTATTTGTATGAAAAATACACGTTTCCGAAGATTAAAGTTTCGACGAACTTTTAGCTTCATAGGGCATCGACGTTTTCTACCAATGGATCATCCATACAGGAAAAATCGGAGACAGTTCGATAATGCCATCGAGACAGATGAGACACCTCAACAAATGTCAGGGACTGGTATTGTTAAATAACTTGATGATTTGAATTATGTTCTTGGCAAAATTCAATCAAATATCAGAAAGCGAAAGCATGCTAATTCGAATTCCAACAGCAATTGGAGAAAGAAAATCATATTCTTTGAGTTGTCATATTGGTCATCGAATTTATTACGTCATTGTTTGGATGTAATTCATATTGAGAAAAAAAAATTGTGATATGTTACTTGCTACTATTTTAAATGTCAAAGTCAAAACAAAAGACGATTTGCGGTGTCGTCGTGATTTGATGGATTGGGGTATAAGAGCAAGACTTCATCCTAAGTTAATTGGTCAAAATAAGTGGAAAGTCCCTGTTGCCTATTATTCGATGACAAATGTGGAGAAAAAACAATTTCTTCAAGTCTTGGAAAGTTTGAAGGTTTCGGATGGTTATTCAAGTAATATTTCGAAAATGGTGAATACACAAGATGTGAAACTCAAATCTCTTAAAACCCATGATTACCATGTCTTGTTACATGAATTGATTCACATTGCCATTCTTCATTTACTTTCACATAATGTTAGAGTTGCGGTGATTAAGTTATGTCAATTTTATCGAGATCTTTGTGCCAAAATATTGAGCAGAAGTGTTGTTCAGAAATTGCAGAGAGATGCACCGGTTATTCTTTGCGACTTGGAGAAAATTTTCCCACCATCTTTTTTCACAATTATGTTACATTTGACTGTTCATCTTCCCACGGAAGTTCTCTTTGGTGGTCCTGTTTCGAGCTGGTGGATGTATCCTACCGAAAGAATTATGTTTACATTGAAATCTTATGTGAGAAATAAGTATCATCCTGAAGGCTCTATTGTGAAATGCTATTTAGTACAAGAATGCATGGATTTCTGTTCATCGTACCTAGATAACGTCACTACGAGGTCTAATCGACTAATGAGAACTGAAGATGAGCAATATGATCCCATTGAGCCTGCATTTCCTTTAATGCCCCAAACAGGGGGGATATCTGGATCGTACTCGTTGTGTACTTTAAGCAGGGAAGAGTGGGAAATGGCACATCGCACAGTATTATTCAACTATGGTGTGCTTGATGATTATATGAAGTAAGTAAACTAATAAATATGTATTTTTTTCGTTGTGTGATTTCTTTATATCTTGTGACATTTTAATGCTTTCATATCTATAGAGAACATTTTGAAATTATAAAAAGGAGACATCTCTCTCTATCTATTAAGAGGAAGGAACTGTTGCACAGCAAAGAATTTGCTACCTGGTTAAAGTCAAAGGTAAAAGATTTCTTTTTCTTCTTCTCATAACATAATCACATGTCTCTATTTAATATTCTATGTTAGTATCTTTTAGGTTTTAACTCTACCAATGATTGAAGTATCAGATGAAATAAAAGCATTGTCCTTTGGTCCAAACGATGTGGTGCGTGATTGTAAGTCAATGGTTGTCAATGGATATAAATTTGTTATAAATAGTTGTGCAAAAAAAATGGCAACACAGCATGACGGTGTCACGATAAGCACCACAACAGATTGTTATGTGAGTGCATCGGACAGGTAGCCTCGATCAGAAAATATATCATATTACGGTGTTGTTGAAAGAATCATTTTATTAGATTACTATGCACATGGTCATGTCACAATGATGAAATGCAAGTGGTTTAATTCAATGACACGACAAGGAATGCATATTGATAACTGTGGATTTAGAGTGATTGATATGAACCGCCAGCTTCATACCGATGAACCTTATATTCTTGTGTCACAAGCTAAACAGGTGTTTTATGTAAGTGACCCGTTACAACCACAATTTGGTGTTATTGTTGATGTTATTCCTAGACATATTTTTGACGAAGGCATGGATGACAATGATGTTGTGGATGAACCTGTTGGTATTTATTCGAATGTTGCATTTGATGATACGGATGATGCAATTGTTAGAACAGATTGTGAACCAGAAATTGTCACAGACCCCACATAGCATTGACACATTTGTAAGTATTTACCGGATATTATCACAATATTTTATGTGTTTTTTTTAACTTTCATACATGATATCAAAATAACTAGTATATTTTATACCATTATCGAATATAAAACTATTAATAGCCTCACCAATTTATGTTTAACCACTTCTCTAGTAAATCTTGAACATAGAAAAGTCTTGATATTTTATCAATATAAATATCACACATGAAAATGTATCTCATTGTTTTATGATACAATTGTATTATTTATCATTTTGCATTATTTCTATTTATTTGAGAATATTTTTTTAAATTTCCAGGTCAAAATGTCTGATTATGATGATACTAGAAGGAGTAGAAGAATACTGAGAAACGAACAACGTAGGTCTCCTCCTGGAAACAATGTAAGTACAAATTATGTTTGAATATTATGGTCTTTCATATTATTTATCTTGTTATTGTTCGTTTTATTTTATCATATATGTTATTTTAGACTGCATCGTTGAGGAGATGCTTGGATTATGCCACTGAGGATGATATTGTGGCGGGGGGTACTGATTCTACAGGTCAGCCTACTACTACGCCGCTTGAGACACCAGGAGGCCATCCTCCCATTATGCCACCTCCATATTATCCATACCCACCTTTTCTGTATCCCTTTTTGCCCGCACCCACATCGGATGGTAGTTCTCAGACTCCCATCCCTCAGTTTCCATTCCCACCATCCACTGTACAGGGTACTTTGCTCCCATATATCCCACCGCCATATCCATATCCATATCCACCCTCATCTGTACAGGGTTATCCATCGGGTTTTCTACCTCCATCAGTACACTTTGCATCTACTATACATAGTACTCCTGTAGATATCTCACCTACCATGGAGGCTACCCCCCCTCCAGATGCAGCACTTCAGGGGTCAGCAGATCCCCCATCTATTGGTATTTGTTTAAACATTACTGTTACTGATTAATGATAAATTCATATATATTATTTTCTTTTATTTTGGTTTCATGATTAGCTCTAGCCTCTACCAGACAACAAGGCCGCACAAAAATGCGTGAGGTTTGGAATCGGAACATGCAAATCATAGTTGATTACAATGAGGACAATGCTATAATTAATAAAAATGGCACGGAATGTAATAGTTTTATGGGAACACTTGCTAGACACATCAATATCATTCTGGTTCAACCGATAAGTTGGAATGCAGTTGGACAACAAATAAAGGACAAATCATGGGTAGAGATTTGGGTAAGTAATGTTAATCACCTTTTATATATATATATAAATTTATAATATTTTCTTAACAAATATCATGTCCATTGCAACTTCGATATAATTTTCCCGATGGACAAAATGCAAAGGCTGCAAGGATAATGGATTTAGGTGAAATGTGGCGAGCCTACAAGTATGATTTATATCTTGGGTGGAAAAAGAGTGCTGGTACAGAGCTTGAAGAAGTACCGGTGATTCAAGATTTCCCAATATCATAATATAAAGAGATGATCAACTATTGGAAGATTTCAGCGTTTAAGGTGTTTGTTAAAATTATATATAGATTCATTTATTTATTTAAAAACTATTTTAAATTACTTGTTTTATTTATGTTAATGAATTTATATAATTATTTGTTTATAGGATAAATCAAATAGAAATAAAAAAACAAGAGTGCAATGAAACACATTTATACTCATGGACACACTTCATTACCAGATCATGAGCAAACACAGGTAATTTAACATTTAAAATATTTAGCTTTTTTTGTGTAATTTTTTTAACTTCCAATTTTGATTTATTTCTTTTTTTTTTCAGAAAAAGGCATCGAATATTGAGGGTCGCGTTCCTCGCTCAACTTTGTTTTGTACAAGACGGAAAAAAAAAGATGGTATTGTGCCAAATCCCGACACCGAGAAGGCGATTGTAAGTATATTTCAATTTATTTGATTTTTACTGAATTTAATTCCTTATATTATTTTATCATTTTAATTTATGTTATATATCAATCAACAGAATGCTTTAGAGGCATTGGCAGAAAAAGAACCTGACAATTTGGGCCCAAACGATCATCTAAATCAGGTATTAGGAAATGAGCATCAGGGTAGAGTGTGTTGTCGACCTGGGAAGAAGATTGTACCATCTCGATACTGGTCTACTAACATTTCTTCGAGTACCGGTTCTGGTTTTTTCACAGTGGAACAAATGAATTCCACAATCAAAGAAGCAATTCAAAAATTAGAACAGGCGATAACTGCAAATATGATGAAGTTTATGTCTGCCCTTTCTTCTACACTTCCACCAGAAGCAGCGGCAACGGTTGATGCATTTTTGATGTCGATGCGTTCTGCTAATGTAGATTCTTCTGTGGGAGCCGGAGCTGGACCTAGTGCTAGACCCGGTGCTGGTGCCAGTTCGGATGCAGATGTCGATGCTGATGATGATGTTGGTGGTGTGAGAGGTGGTGATAGTGTTTCTGTAGGAGGTGTGGATGAGGGTTATCATGATTCTGATGATACTGATATTGAGACTCACTTTTGATGTAAATTGTATTTTTGGATTGGTAATGTATGACGAGTTCCATGCATCCGATTACATTGCTTTTTTTATCAATATCATTAATATTTACCATATCTTATAGGGAATGAGAATGACTACTAACCTGTATAGTTAGCATCAACCAAACCACAAATAATTTAAGTAGTATCCACATTTGTACCACAGAATAATGATTTGGAATGCATCATATTCTTTTACAGTGTGATTTTACATTGAATCTTTTTAGGTTTAAATGGTTTGGAATGCATCATATTATTTTTATTATCTAAATCCAAACATTCTTAGAGATTTTAGTTATGAAGATGATGATATTGGATCCTCCAACACAAGAACTAGTCCTGGTTATCCCCCAAAAATCTGAGTGTATGTATTCAAGTGGGCTGGCAGCATTGAAATAAGACCTATTTAATGATGATCTAAGTATCTCGTTTGGGAGGGAAACATATATAAGAGTCTCTAAAATAGATTACATCTTAATGGTTATCATAATTATTATCTTAGTACCATTGAATTAGTTGGCATCGTAGTAGTGGAGGCTATAATGGTTGAAGGGGCTTCAATTGGAGTAGAGGTAAACTCTACATTATCATGTGTTAATGCCTCCTAAATCAAGAGGTAATCTATGTGCCTTATAGTGGGATCAATGAATGGAAAATCCATGTGTAGATTAGAAATCTACCACTTACCCTTCATTTGGGAATCAAACTCTATTAGGGGGTCCAGGTGGTGTCCAGGGGTAGGGGGACTAGAAGGGGACTGGCAGGGTGCCTGGCAAGGTGCAGGGGGGGACTGGCAGGGGGGACTGGCAGGGGGACTAGCAGAGCCTCTTTATCTTACTATGGCCTTTTCTTTTTTTTTAATTACTGAATCCACCATTTTTAATTCAGGTTTTATTACTTATTTCTCTCATTTATATCTCTGTTTAATTTGTATACATTTAATTCATTTCTACTTGTTATTGAAATATTTCCATTCAGGGGGGCGGGGTGTCCGGCAGGGGGCTGGGGTTGGGGGATGGGGGGGCTAGTGCAGCTGGGGGCCGGGGGCTGGGGTTGGGTAGGGGGCTGGTGGGGGGCTGGGGGCTGGGGGGTAGGGGGCTGGGGGGGGCTGGTGGGGGGCTGGGGGCTGGGGGGCTGGTGCAGCCGGGGGCTGGGGTTGGGGGCTGGTGCAGGTGGGATGTGGGGGGGGGGGGACTGGTGCTGGTGGGCTGGGGGGTGGCAGGGGGCTGGGGGGGCTGGTGCAGCTAGGGGTTGGGGTTGGGGGCTGGTGCAGGTGGGTTGCGGGGGGGTGCAGGTGGGCTGGGGGTGGTAGGGGGGCTGGTGGGGGCTGAGGGCTGGGGGGCAGGGGGCTGTAGGGGGGCTGGGGGCTGGGGGGCTGGAGGCTGGGGGGGCTGGGGGCTGGGGTTGGGGGGGCTGGGGTTGGGGGATGGTGGGGGGGGGGGGGGGGGCTGGTGGGGTGCTGGGGGCTGGTGGGGGGCTGGTGGAATTTTGTAAGCTGGTCTCTTCTTTCTTCACCTCAGGGGTGCATCCTCATGGTTTCAATGCCCAATTTATCACTTTGATTCCTAAAGTTGAGAATGCTTGTGAAATTCACCTCTTCAGGTGAAATAACTAGATTGAGTCGAGTGATATTCTTGAGATATTCGATCCAATGAGTAATAAACCTCTATGGGACATTCCATGTTCTTGATTACAAAGTCTTGGAAGCAATTTCTGAGTCAGACTCAATCCATAAGCAGCTCCGTCATGCTGAGGTGAAAAATTAGTTCTTGATTATTGAACAACCTTGAATTCCTTATAGTACACACAATAAAAAAATGATTCCACTATTTCTAGAAGAAGATTCTATTCCTGCTCACTGCATCTAGCCTTGGAGACCTTATCCGATTCATCTCCTATAGCTGAAAGAAATACTAAACAATTTGTATCCCCCCACCAACAGCATCCCCTTTATTTAATAACCCTCACCCACCGCCTAACACCGCCTAACAACCCTGACAGCTAACAACTATTTAACACAAGTTACCATACTGCCCCTAGTAGTTTATTAGATACACCCCTTTTCATACCCTGACCCAGCAGCACCCAGCCCCAGGACCCCTAACGCAGGTGCATCCCAAGACCCTTCGCAGCTCAGGCAGAAGACTTCCAGCCTCGCCTCACCAGCTCCTCTCCAGCTCCTCTCCAGCCACACGGCAACAGTCAGTAACATGCAGCCCCACGTCAGGGGGGGAGGGCTATCTAGCAGGGGGAGGGCTGTCCAGCAGGGGGAGGGATGTCCAGCAAGGGGGAGGGCTATCCAGTAGGGGGGAGGGGTGTCCAGCAGGGGGGAGGGGTGTCCAGGCAGGGGGCGGGGCTATCCAGCAGGGGGGCGGGCTGTCCGGCAGGGGGCGGGCTGTCCGGCAGGGGGGCAGGCTGTCCGGCAGGGGGGCGGGCTGTTAGGCAGGGGGCGGGCTGTCACGGGCTATCCGGCAGGGGGGAGGGGTGTCCGGCAGGGGGGAGGTGTGTCCAGCAGAGGGGAGGGGGTGTCACGCCACGGTCACGTCATGGTCACACCACGGTCACGCCGCGGTCACGCCGCGGTCACGCCGCGGTCACGCCGCGGTCACGCCACGGTCACGCCGTGATTTGGCCCTGCTCTAGGACGACACCCTGCGGCGGTTACTCCTCCAGGACGACACCCTGCGGCGGTCACACCGCGGTCACGCCGCGGTCACGCCGCGGTCACGCCGCGGTCACACCGTGGTCACGCCGTTATTTGGCCTTGCTCCAGGACGACACCCTGCGGCGGTTACTCCTCCTTAGAGAAACATTGAATGGTTATCTCTCTAATTTTTCATATTTCCTCATTCCTAAACTATGTCTCCTCTCAGCACTGCCTCTCATCCATCTTTCCACAAAACGTTCATAGCAGGTGGTACAAAGGCTCAATTCAACTGAAAACATTGGTTTGGAATTGTCTGGCATATTTTATTGTACATGTATCACATAATATTTTTTCAGTAATTCTTCTTTTTCCTCATCCTCTTCACATGTTGTCCGAACCAGATCATCCTCATCCTCTGCACATGTCGTCTGAACCAGATCAGCCTGTTGTGATGGAAATTCAATGTCTGTTTTTGGCTGTTTTAGATGAAATTCCTTCCATAATTCCCTCATCTCATGTAGCACTCATTGGAGGAGGATGATCACTGCCAAGTTGAGTTTTAAAGGCTGCACACAATCTGTTTGATGCAATTCCAAAGACGCTGTTCTATTCTGAGGGCCTATTTCATGCTGGAGTTCCCACATTTCCCCCACAAGCTGGCAAAGGGAGGTCTGTTTGGGCCTATGAAAACAGGGCTTGTTTGTTATGGACAAAGATGCAACTGGAGACCTGGTTTGCTTTAAGAGTTTCCATGACGGGTCTTCACTGTAGAGGAGACTAGCTATGGTCTGTATTTGTTAGTTGCTTCCATGATGGTTCCCACAACCGTTTGACTGAATTTCACACCAAACCAAGCCCTGCTAGTGACTATTTTTTGACGCACTATAAAAATTCCATGGCAAACCCACCAAAATAAAACCAGTTATTCCAGGGCCATTTCCACTCTCACTAAAAAATCCAAACTCAATCCCTACTACAATTCCAAGCTCCCACTTCAATTTAGCCACTATGAACTCCTTCCCAGTCCCCCACCATTTTTCAATCCACCTAGGCAACCCATCCACAACTTGACCACCAATCAGGCCTACCCACCTCTCAACTTCTAAGCCACCAACCCCACATTTTCCACCAGGCATCCCACTTTAAAACCATTACAAACCTCACCCAATTCTAACCAATTAAACCAGACCCCTTAACATTTGAATCCCTAATCTAAATTTCTGTTCCAACTCACTTATTTTAGACCCAATCATCCCTGCCACTTCAGAAAAACAAGAGCAGCCTACTTAAAATCCAGTCCAACTTAGTTTCCTTCATGCTTGCCCCCATGAGTCCACAGCCTCACCTCAACCAAATTATTAACCACCTGGACACCTGGAAGCCACAAGAGGAGAGATAAGGTTTATATATATTTTTTAATATTTTATTCCATTGGAAGAGAATTTGTTGGATGTTGCCACTTGTAATGAGGTACTTAATTTCCTCTCCATCTTTCTTCCATTAAATATTAGACAGATCCTATGTAAAAAGATCATTCTCCACCTCCGGGGAAGGAACTCTTAGCTACCGTTCTTTTGTTCTTCTTCCTGCTGATGAATAAAATTCCCCAAGTATATTGGGAAAATTTTATTCATTTTTCTTCATTTACCTCTTCTTACTTACTGCTGATTTCAGTAGCCGGATTCGGTCTTTTAGCAATATCCCATGACATCCATCTGTTGTCTAGGGGGTCCAGTGGGGGGGTCCAGTTGGGGGGGGGGGGGGGGGTCTGTCGTGGGGTGTCCAAGGTCTGGGGGGGCTTCCTGGGGGGTCTGTCAATGGGGTGTCTAGGGGGTCCAGTGGGGGGGGGGGGTCTGTCCTGGGGTGTCCAGGGTTTGGGGGGGGGTCTGTCCTGGGGGGTCTGGGTTTTGGGGGGTAGGTTCTGGGGGGTGTCCATGGTCTGGGGGGATGTCCAGGTTCTGGGGGGGTTTGTCCTGGGGTGTCCAGGGTCTGGGGGGGGGGGGGCAGGACTGGCAGGGGTGTCCAGGGTCTGGGGGGGGGTCTGTCCTGGGGTGGGGTCTGTCCTGGGGTGTCCAGGGTCAGGGGGCAGGGGGCAGGAGGCAGGGGTGTCCAGTAGGGGGAGGGGTGTCCAGCAGGGGGAGGGGCTGTCCAAGTAGGGGGAGGGGTGTCCGGCAGGGGGGAGGGCTGTCCAGGGGGTGAAGGGGGTGTCCAGTGGGGCTGTCTAGTGGGGATGTCTAGTTGGGGCATGGGGGCTGTCCAGTGGGGTGCAGGGGGGGAATGGGGGACCAAGGGGGCATGGGGGTGCAGGGAGGTGTTCAAGGGGGCTGTCCAGGGGGTTGCAAGGGGGTGCAAGAGGGTTGTCCAGGAACCTAAGCCCATGTAGGTTATGAATGTCTCTATAGAGAAAATGCAGTGCTGTCCAGATATGGAAAATATCATAAAACATCCCACAGATACTTCACAAGCACCAGGTTTAACTATTTCACCACCTATAGATAGTGAGCACGGTGCTATAAAATCTGGTAACTCTATTTCAAATCATAATTCCAATGTTTTGTTTAATGCAGTACTACATGAAATGAAAGCAGATTTTATTTGAGGATGAGCATGTGTGACCATGATTTCACCAAGCAGTTTGTTTAGTTGATAAACAGTTTTTCTGGTAATGTTTTCCAATTTCAAATATGTTTTATTTTATTTCCATAAACATTTTATAGTTTATTCTATTTTATTTTCCAGACTGATTATATGTATGTTTTCCTAGATTACTCATATATAGCTACTTCTGATTTTTTTTTCAAATGTTTCCCAAGTCATACTAAGAACCTATAGTATGGGGTGGTCCTACTAAGAACCTATAGTATGGGGCCAGTGTCCAGTAGGGGTCCAGTGTCCAGCAGGGGTAAATATGCAGGGGGGGTCCAGTGTCCAGGGGAGAGTCCAGTGTCCAATAGGGGTAAATATGATTTGGGAATCCCAAGAACTAGTTTCCAGGGTCAGTCCTGTGTCCAGCAAGGGTACAAGGGGGCTGGTAGGGGTGGGGGGAGTATGGGTCCAGTGTCTAGCAGGGGTCTAGTGTCCAGCAGGGGTAAATATGCAGGGGGCCTAGGAGGGGGCCTAGTAGGGGGCCTAGCAGGGGGCAGGGGGCCTAGCAGGGGGCCTAGCAGGGGGCCTAGCAGGGGGCCTAGCAGGGGGCAGGGGGCAGGGGGACTAGTAGGGGACAGGGGGGCTGGCAGGGGGGATGGCAGGGGGCAGGGGGGTTGGCAGGGGACTAGTAGGGGGGACTGGTAGGGGGTGGCAGGGGGGACTGCCAGGGGGCAGGGGGGCTGGCTGGCAGGGGGGAAAGCAGGGGGTGGCAGGGGGAACTAGCAGGGGGCAGGGGGCAGGGGGGGTGGTAGGGGGGACTAGCATGGGGCAGGGGGGAAAGGCAGGGGGACAAGCAGGGGGGTGGCAGGGGGGAGGGGTGTCCAGGCAGGGGGAGGGGCTGTCCAGCAGGGGGGAGGGGTGTCCAGGTAGGGGGAGGGGCTTTCCAGTAGGGGGAGGGGTTGTCCAGCATGGGGGGGAGGGCTATCCAGTAGGGGGAGGGCTGTCCAGCAGGGGGGAGGGGTGTCCAGAAGGGGGGAGGGGTGTCCAGGCAGGGGGGAGGGGTGTCCAGCAGGGGGGAGGGGTGTCCAGGCAGGGGGAGGGGCTGTCCAGCAGGAGGGGAGGGGCTGTCCTGCAAGGGGGAGGGGTGTCCAGCAGGGGGGAGGGCTGCCCAGTAGGGGGGAGGGGTGTCAAGCAGGGGGAGGGGTGTCCAGGCAGGGGGAGGGGCTGTCCAGTAGAGGGGGAGGGGCTGTCCTTGAGGAATGTCTAGCTGAGAACGAGCATGAATAGGTGTAACAACAGGTAGAGTAAAATGTGGAAGCCCTATAAGTATATGTCATGTGTAACCTATAGGGTGAGGTCTGTAATGATGCTCCTAGACATGTTCTGGTTGTGTAAAAAATGTTGGGAACTCTCTATTTTCTATTTCTTGATTCATGTATGTTGGTTGTTGGTACCCCATGTTGATAGGATGTTTCATCTTAATTCTAGTTGTGGTAGAGATCCCTCTTTGATAAGGTTCTCAAGTTGGGAGTACGAGTTGAGGATCTGTTTATAGAATATATCCAGCAGAATTGTGCTTTACCAGTTTCAGCATGAACACATCCTTGGGCAGGGGGGGCTGGCAGGGGGGACTGGCAGGGGGCAGGGGGGGCTGGAGGGGGGGACTAGCAGGGGGCAGGGGGGGCTGGCAGGGGGACAAGCAGGGGGCAGGGGGGGCTGGCAGGGGGTGGCAGGGGGGACTAGCAGGGGCAGGGGGGGACTAGCAGGGGGGATTAGCAGGGGGCAGGGGGGACTAGCAGGGGGTGGCAGGGGGCAGGGGGGGACTGGCAGGGAGTGGCAGGGGGGACTGACAGGGGTGGCAGGGGGGGTGGCAGGGGGGTGTCCATGGGGGTGTCCAGGGGATGTTGAGGGGGTGTCCAGGGGGGGTGTCCAGGGGGGGTGTCGAGGGGGTTGGGGGTATTTTTTATGGATTTGGACACCCTATAGCCACGGTTTAAACCGTGGCTATAGACATAATTCCACGGTTTAAAACCGTGGCAATTAAGTCTGTCCGGCCTTTAGTATAGCCACGGTTAAAACCGTGGCATTAGGTAAACAGCCACGGTTTGAACCGTGGCTATAGTGTTAAAGCCACGGTTTGGAACCGTGGCTATAGGTCTAGGCCTATAGCCACGCCAAACTTAGCCACGGTTTTGAGGAACTGTGGCTATTACCTATAGCCACGGTTTTAGGGCCTATAGCCACAGTTTAGAACCATGGCTATAGCCCGAATTTCCAGTAGTGAATAGAGCTATAAATTATGTGATTTTAGCATATTTTTTTCTTTAATTAATGTCTATTTTGTATCAGTTTCTTAACACATAACACTGAACTAAAATAAGCTTTAACATATTTGATGAATATTATTATGAAAATTTTACTAATAATAAAACATCCATTAAATGTAATGATATTGATCAACTAATATTTATTAAATTCATAGGATAAAAAATTAATATGACTTAATAATAAAGAGAATTTTCATTCTCAAATGACTAATTTTTTTTAAAAAAAGGCATAATTTATCATAATAAATTCAATTAAAAACTTCTCAAATTTTAATATATATGAAAAAATATACTACCATTATTTAACTTATAAATTTATATGAAATAATATTAATTACACTGAAAATTCCATTTTTTTAATAAAATTAGTTTATATTTTTTATTTTGTACTTTCATTTATAAAAAAATTAATAAATCTTAGAATTTTAAATTTAATAAATTAAATTATTTTATGAATTTAACATGAAAAATTTATCTTATTATTACATATTTAGATTTTTTTGAAAAGGATGGATTTTCAGAGAATAGAGAATAATAATGATTTTGCAAATAATTCCAATTTTTGAAAGTTTTATAACACAAGAAATGTGTGAAAGTTAATGAATCCATTTTAAAATAACAAATATTTAAGATATTAATAATTTTATTTTCATCATATTTTTTATGTATACATATACACTTTTTTTAAAATGGATTTTATGCATTATGGGCACTAATATTAAAATTTTATCTTTTCACCCATATAAATTTTATTTAAAAAATGGTTTTAATATTTTGAATCATTTGGTAAAAATATTGTATAGGTCATTATTATTTTTATGCATTAAATGTAAATTACTTATGAATAGTTTAATTACCATGGTAAAAACAAAAAATGGTAAAAGTGAAAAATATATGAGAAAAAGATATAAAAACATTTGAAAAACTAATTTGAAAATTTATTCTTGAGGAGTAATCTACCATACCTTATTCCCCACTCTATTATTTTCCATTATTACATCCACAAGGCCTTTTAATAATAATTTTTTATTTTATATTATTATAAAAATTCCACTCTTCTCCATTATAAAAATATCCTTTACAAACTCACATATTATCACACCCCACTCCTCTCCCATAGGAATAACGTTTTTGAATAATTTTGTAGAGTGTTTTTGTGAAATTAATTTAATGGAAGGATGTTTTATTTCAAGGAGAATATCTATGGAACAAAAAAGTGTTTTCTGATATTAATATAGTCACATAAAGTTATGTATGATATTTTTAGAGATTCATACTGTAACACATTGAGGTTTTAGTATATATTTTAAATATATTTCTTCACATAAAATATAGAACTAAAACCATCCACAATATAATATATATTGTTTTTAGGTACATCCTTCTTCGAGTTTTTGTTGAGCCTTCGTGATCGAGTCGTGTTCATAGATAGAGATCCTTGTTTGGGAAGATGGCCTAATGTTCAAGGATATATTCTTATTTGAATTATTATAGTCTAAGTATAAATGGTTCAAGAGTTACCATGGGTTATTTTCATATTGAGAAGATTTAAAGGGGGTTCAGGTTGTTTTATATTAAAAATGGGCCAACAAACCATCTACATAACATTTAAACATCATGTAAATGGATTACATATCGTGTAATGTCTGTGTAAATTTAATATTCATCCAAGGAAATGGGTTTTTCAATGTATCCCATTAAAAATAATTATAGGACATGTAATTATATTAGACATCATGTAATTCCTCAACCTATTATTTGAAAGTATATTGTGAAGATGGTTTTTCCATTCACTTTCAAGTGGTTTTCTATTCTTGATTTAGGGTGAACCACCAGACAATTTTGGATTTTTAACCTCCCATATAAAAATCCTGATAACACATTTTATCCCTAGTATGTTCTATTGTTCATGTTTTCCATTCTCTCCCCTGTTTCTCCTGACATTGCGGTGTAATATCTTGACTGCGTGTGTTTTTTGGTTTTGATCTTGATTAGTTTTGATCAATGATCCTTATTGGGATCATCCATGCCTTTTTCCTCATGGGTTTTTGTCATTGGAAGCATTTTTTGATCACTGATTAACAGTGTGTGTTAAACCATAACCCTATGTTTTGATAAATGCCATATATGTGCAATATTAATTTTTCTCTAACTTACTATATACCAAATAGATTCAAAGAATGAATTTAATAGTTCCTTGATGTCCCTTTGGATCTAATTGGTTATTAACCTAGATTATGGAAACTATTAAGGTGAGATAACCCTTGAATATAAATAAATTGATTATGGATTAAAGTGTTCTTAGTATGACATAGATTTTGGGTGTTTTCTTGATAAATTTTCTACATGGATTGGATTGTTTATTGAGATAACTAGCATGTTATTATTTATCACCTATTGATATATAAAATTTGTAAATTAAAGCTAAATTTAAATTCACATAATTAACATTTGATCCATATGGTGTGACTTTGTGATATCCTTATTTTTATGACTTATGTTTTTATTAAATTCTATAATGATTATATATTGTGTTGACTTAGGGTTACATGTTGAAATTTATATATATCGAGATAGGCCCAATTGTATTTCAAAAATGATTATATAGTGGGATAATCCTATATAAAACAATGAAATTATTATATAGTTAGATAGGCCTAGTGGAACATAATTAAATGATTATATAATAGGCTCATCCCTGATTAAATGCTTAAATTCTTATATAGTGGGTTTGACCCAAATTTTTGTGATTTATACCTTGGTTATAAGGTTATGGTTGACATGACATTAAGACATTCTCAGTGATATTCTAGCATGGCACCGAGGAAGGTTATGATATTACTAGGTTATATAATTATTTTCATAGTCATGAGACATGCTTAGAGATATTCCATCATGGTGCCGAAGCCAGTTGATATGGTTTTAATCTAATTATTATGTTAATTAATACACATGTTTATTGTATTACTGCATACACTTGTTATCAGACAGGTTATATTTTGACATAGTGGTGTCAACCTACTGAGTTATACTCACACCTAGTTCAATCTGTTGTTTAGTACCTGAGTGGATTACATGGATGCAGGTTTGGAAAATGGAGAATGACCAAGACGTTGATTGTTTTCATGTTGAATGAGATGGAGATTAGAGGAGGTACTTAAATGGGGTTTGGAAACGATGAATATTGTGTCTCTAATTGAGTCTTCTATTATATAATTGTATTTATTCTAGCATGGAATTTATATACATTACAAGACATCATTACATTATTCTTTATTATTTAATGAATTATTCAGTTTTCTTTTATATTTGATTTTCCACTATATTATATTCTTCCCATTCCATCCCAACACTGATATTAATTTATTTATCATTATTTCATTATTGCACTATGTTGAAACTATGAATCTATGGGGTATAGTATCCCCACTATACTTAGCAAACCCCCACTGCTAGTTAAAATCCTCTGGTGTATGGGGAGGTGTGCTTGATGTCTCATAACAATCCCTTTATGGGCACATGAGAGAGATTCTAATCAGGGGATGTTACAAAGTGTTAATAGATCCTAGTTTCTATTATATTTATTTACTATTTGAGAAGGGTTTAAAGGAGAATAGGATGTTTTAGGACTAGGTGATTAGATTTTTCAAAGGATTACCTTACCCATGTACGTGGGAAAATCCAAGTTCCCATAAAAGGGATTACAGTTTATGTTTTTCACTTATTAAAATTGGTGTTACTTCACCTTGGGTGATTCACATATTGTGTGAGGTTATTATTTCATGATTTTATTTGTTCTTGAGATTATACAAGTGGCTCTGATTGACACAAGATTATTATGTGTGCATAATAATAAGAACATGTGGATATATATTGACATGAATAGTAAATAATAGGGAAATATTTATTTTTCATTTGATATGTACATTCATATTAAAAATTTATATGAGATATATGGTACGCCAATTAAATAAAATAAATCAACTTCTATGTCATGAAAAACACATGTAAGACTTATTAAGATAAGCTAGGTGTTAGTGGTTTTATGTTTTTTTCACCCATTGAGAATTACATTTCTATATCTAGTGTTCTAAGGATTTTATTTATCTTGTAGAGAAAATTTCTCCTCGTAATCTTCAAGTTGAGCTTCATAAGAGTGGTAATCACCACTCTCCTAAAATAGCTAAACCAGAGCTTCCTATAGATCGTGAGGATAAAATGGATGTTTAGCTTCAAAGAATCTTCTTGAGGGTTATGAGACACAAGAAGAGAGATGCAGTTCACATCATGCCTTCAATGTCTGAGGTGACCATAGAGATTCGGCTAAAGCATCCGCCTATGTTTTCTGGGTATGGAGGTCCCCAGGAAACTGACATCTAGATTGAGTCTATCCAGATGATATTTAAGAATCTTGATACACCCATATATAAGTGGGTGATTATTTCTGCATATATTCTTCGTGTACTAGACTAGTGTTGGTGGAATATTCTTGAGCCAGTAGGGTAGTAGGAGTAGTTATCTTGGAAGTGATTTTAGAAGAATTTACAGATCCAATTCTATCATGAGACCTTGAGGGATGAGATGGAAAGTGGGTCCATTCAATTGACATAGGATGGCCTATTAGTGATGGACTATGCTAAACATTTCACCATCCTGTAGTGTGTTTCACCATATTCAGTAGATGAGAAGATCACCATGGTAAGACGTTTTTAGGATTTCCTTGGCTACGAGATCGGTTCTTTTGTGAACATGTTCCATCTGAGAAATTCTTCACATGTGATAAATTAGTCACTCAATGAAGATTGAAATCTAATAGATTATCAAAGTATGTGATAAGATGTTTGAACAGGGAAAACTATAAACTCTTTTTCTAGTGGAAAGAATAATTATTATGATAGTTTTCTATAGGTAAATAGAGGGAAAAGTAGTCAAGGTAGTGGGCAGCTATCTTAGGACCATGTTCAATGATAGTGCTATCAGTGCAGACAGATGGGGAACAAATTATCACAGTTTTCTTATTATCCTTTAAAGTGTCATGCTTGTGGTAGGTTGGGCCACATAAAGATGTTTTTAAAGGAAACCCACATCATAGTAATGGCAGCAGAACATGAAAGGAACCGGGTTTTGGGAAGGACTCAACTACACCTTAGAAGATAGGTAGCTAGAGTTCCATGGGATTTTTTAGTCGAGGCATGGGATGTGAAACCCTTGTGCAGGAATGATAGTACATGGAAGAGGGTATATCTCAGGGGATTCAGGATAGACCACATGACAATGTTTTTGGTCAGCTACACATTATGTAGACTACTCCAGCTAGTGTGGATACATGACTATCTATTGTTAGAGATACAATTCTTGAGTATAAAACACATTTCTTGTGTTTTGTTTGATATAAGAGTATCACATAAATTTTAATATACTATCTTTATAAACAATTTGTTCATGTAGGCGGATGACTTAGATGATATTTTTTCCATTGACACACCATTAGGTGTATGATCAGTGAATATAAAACATTGCAAGGCATGTTCTCTAGGGATTTATGGTTACCATTTCTTTATGGAACCATTCATGCTGGAAATGATAGGCTACAATTTATTCTAGGTATGGATTGATTCATTCAATACTAGGCTCATATCGACTGTTACCGGTGGTGAGTTACCTATTTTTTCTTAAGGAGGAATCTATTCTCACTAAGGTGAGTGAGATCTTCATACTGGATATGCATGACCAATTCAATACAAGTTGGATTTTCTTATGGAATAGATTTCTGGTTTTGCTCTAGATACTGGTGGAATATATAATTATTCTTTTCCTCTGATGGTGGTCCATTTTTTGGATGTAATTTTTGACAATTTATATGGATTAACATCTGAGTGAGAGATCAGGTTTACAAGAATGTTAGTTCCAGGAGAAGAGCTAGTATTTATCCTACCTTATTGAATGGAACCGGCAGATCTTTGTGAGTGTAAAGACTATTTGGAAGATCTGGAAGCTAAAGGATTCATATTGTGAAGTATATCTCCTTGGGGTTCTCTATTTCTACCCACAAAAAGGTGGATTGGTCATTGTACTTATTTTTGGATTATCATAGATTGATCTAGATGATGGTCAAGAATCGGTATCCTCTTCCATGAATTTAAAATATTTTCAATCACCTGAGGGTTTTAAGATCTTCTCCAAGATCAATTTGAGAATATGATACCATCAGTTGTAGGTGAGACCATCAGACATAATTCAGAATTCTTTTAGGAGTAGGTATGGATTTAATGAGTTCATAGTGATGCTGTTTGGTTTGACTAATATACCAGTGGTATTCAGGGACTTGATGAATATGATATTTCAACCCTTTCTAGACTAGTTTATGGTTATTTTTTTGATGGAAACATGGTATAATACCAATTAATAGATGAATAATCCAAACATTTTTACATCATCCTAAATACATTAAGGGATCACTAGCTTTATGTGAATATAACCAAATAAATTTATGTATTGATAAAGTGAAGTTCTTTGGCTATGTAAGGAAGGAGTGTTATTAGACCTAAATAAATTTGAATCCATGGTTTCTTAGAGATAATACAAGAATTAATTTGATATTATGAGATTTATGGGTTTAGTGGGTTATTATTCCTGCTTTATCCATGACTTATCCTATTCGGAAGGGCCAATATGATTTATGACCAAAAAGAGAGTGAAGATTGTTTGTTCCGATGCTTGTGAGGGATATTTTCATAAGTTAAAAGGAAGGCTAGCCTCAACACCTATACTCACAATACCTATATAGGTAAAGTATATCCCTGTACTATGATTCTTCTAGATTCAGACTCAGAAAAGTTCTGATGTAGGAGGATCGATTGGTTACTGAAGTGCCCAGATTAGTGTGAATCACTGAGAGGGGGTGGGGGTGAATCAGTGATCCCTTAAAACTTTTTACTAATTGATTCTTTATCAATTAAACCTCTATGGCTGGTTAAAGCCTCGATCCACTCTTCTTGTATCTCTCACCTTTCCTCGAATGATGCAGTAAATATAAAGGCACAGGACACAAGGATTTACAAGGTTCGGCACCAAAGGCCTACGTCCTTGCCATGTTGGTTATACCCCCCAACATGGTTTCTCCCATTATAATCTGTTAGTATTACAATGGTCGATACAGAGTCCCACTGTATCTCTCCTGAGTCCCACAGGAGGGTCTTTATACTGCGTCCCACAGTGTTACCAGAGTCCCACTGGCCTGCTCCAGAATCCCACTGAAGACTTCTTCCGCCCTGAGTCTCACAGGGGGTTTCTCCTGGCTCCTCGAGTCACACGAGTAGCTCTTCCTCACTTCAAGTTCTTCAAGTATCTTCAGTAGTCTGGGATAAAGACTGCTGGCCTTGCTCTGTACCTCTGATCACTTGTGATGAACAGGTCTTCTCGTCTTGCTCAGGATTTATCTCCTTTCTCTTAGGATGACCTGGCCTCTCTCTTCAAGAATCTTCAACAGCCTCTGAAAAGGTCTGTTGGTCTTGCTCAAAACTTCTGATCACTTCTGTTGATTAGGGTCTTCTCAATTACTAAAAACTCAGGCAGCTGATGTCTTTAACTTCAGTCTGGCTTCAGTCTCACCTCACATCAACTTCATGCACTGAGTGCATGACATCTCTTTATCCTCATGCACTGACAGCATGGCTTCTCAATGATCTTCAAGAACTTCCGGTCATGGTCAAATCAAATGCACACAGCCTAATTTAGCTTTGTTCACGTGTGCACGTGCATGCATGTAAGCATGCACTCCCCTTTCTTTCTTCTTGGTTCAATAAACCCACAATGGGTGTATTCCTTTTTAGCACACACCTTCTTCCTTCACACACTATGTTCAATTTGTTTACACACTTAAAAGTGTGATTTTCTTTTAGTGTGAGAGTCTCCTTTACTTCTTCTTCAAAATGTACACACTTTAATTGTGCACACACTAGGTTCGGCCTTTTGTTCTATTGCACACACACCACTAAGGTAAGTCTTTGGCCTTCTTCCTTCACTTTGCACACACACAAAATGTGTGGTCTTCACTTGGTGCTTATGCACGCACTAGGGTTCTAAGGCCCTCTTGTCTTCCCACTTGGCTATGGCCTTCCTTTTGTTTAGCACACACACAAATCTAAGTCGTGGCCTCTACACCTTGCACACACACTTGGTGTGCTCTTCTTCACTTATGCACACACACTGCCCGTGTACTTCTTCACTAGGCACACACTACTTCTCAGCCTTCTTAACATCACACACAAAGTGTGGCAAGGGTTTTCATTGCACTTATCACACACCAAAGGCCGTAGGGTGTTCTCCCACTTTTTCTTCAAAGAACGCAAGGTATAGGTGCAAGGCGCGCAAGGTGCAGCTGGCTACTGCCTTGGGTCGCGTAGGTCCTCAGGTGCAAGTGGCCACCTCTTCGACACTGCGTCTGGCATGCAAGGTGTTACCACAGGCCGTGGGGCGCGCAAGGTATGACATCGTGGGAGCGCAAGTGTGTCAAGGATGCCTTGGCCATGCAAGTGAAAAGGCATAGGGGCTTCAACCGTGGGCGCGCAAGTGCGCTGCCCAAATCCCTTCTTCTTGTCGCGCAAAGGTGTAGCGCGCAAGGAACTTCAGCCGTGCAAGTGAGTTGCGCAGCGGCTTCGACTTCGTGAGGCTCAAAGGAGCTCCACGGGACTTCAGTTCTTCAACATAGGATCAGCAAACAAAAACGAGCACCTTGGGTGCTCCTTTTATAGGCGAGGCTTCCTCGTATCATCCGCGTGTGATATCTTTAAATTCCCGAAGTTTTCAGTTATTTCAAGATTCTGTGAAATCTTGTTTTTCTTTTTATTTTACGCGGGTTCCATTTTCTTCGGCCTTCTTCAAATGCATGCATCGCTGAACGTGTGCATGGCCTATTCTCTTCCAATCCATGCAAATCATGAATACACCGAAGCCTCGGCAACTTCGTTTTGCCTCGGCCTTGTTCGAAATCTCATCACGTTGCATGCATGCTTATTTTGTTGCATAGATGCTTTCATTACATCCAGACGAACTCCATGGACACTTCAGCTCGAACAATGGTGGCCGGGAACTCAAAATACGGTGGTCGGAGTGGCTCTGGTTCAGGCGGCGTCGCGAGCTAGCTTCGACTGAGCTCGAGGAAGGAGACGCCTCGGAGCCGTCGGATGCGGCGTTTAAAAGATAATCAATGGCTGGATTAGATCGCGGCGCACGGCGGATGAGATGAGCGGCGCAGATCGTTCGCGAGATCATATGAATGGCCACGATTCACTCCGCAGCAAAAATGCGCATCCCACATCGAATCGGCGGCCGGTTTTTCCGCGTCTTATCAAAGATGCACTCCCCCAGCCGGCTCAATTGAACTTCCAACCTCCACGGTGCCGCCCCGCACCGTGTTCTCTTGCGGGAGCGCTCTTACGCCCACCCCTGCCACTCGGGCGTGCCACTGGCGCCCACTATGCACACACGGGTGCGCTCCTCGCGCTCACGCTGTGCAGGCTTCATCACCGCATGGCCTCGGGGCTTATACACGGCCCCGGCCTCTCTCGGGCTGGCCCCATGGGATCCCCTTGGGCGTGGTGACCTAGTCCCACATGTGCCTTGGGTTGAACCCTTAAGGCTGGCCCTTGGTGGCTTAATTTTTGCTTGAATATACACTAAGTATACAAAGTACTTAAGTGTAAAATGTGAAATGCCACTTCTTCCTTTTCTATTCTTCTTCTTCATTAGAATTCCTCCAATTCTTCCTCAACATGTATTCATTACTTAGGATTGGAATTCCCGAAGGTTCTTCATCAACCGAAGCTCCTGAATCAAATAATTCATCAGAATTCTTCAATGATCCAATCAGAGATCAAATTGGAACATCTTCAAATTCACATGCACTAAGTGATAGTGCATGGACTTCATTAGCACCACTTCATCCACTTAGGAGTTGTGGATGGTTCTTCTCATCTCCTCATGCATTGTTAAGACAATGCATGGTCTTCTGATATTGTTGTGACATTGTATCCAGTTGATACAAGTTCTTTGAACTTAAAGACCAGTTCAACAATCGTCAGATGTAATGATGATGCTCCATCATCATCCATTCTTCAAGTGGTGTAACTTAGTATCATCTTGATACAAGTATTGAAACATTAAGATCAGTTCTACAATCGTCTGATATTACTAGAGAATGTTTCAACCATCATCTCCTATGTCACTTAGTGAATCTCCTAAGTGACATTCCTCTATGGTCCATGGCCATTCTCCATTCATCACCATCACCATCACATCCTTTGACATTCACATCTTGACACTCCTTGACATCCATCCATTTCATGTCACCTTTTGACAGCAACATACATAATTGACAACAAATGCAACACAGTGCACTTCAATCTCCCCCTTTGTATTTGTTGTCAATACACTTCTTCAGCTCTTATGAATGGGTCAATATGTGTGCCAATATTTTCTCCCCCTTATTGGCAATCAAATGCAAAGGTGTGGTGTGGTTCTCTTCAAAATATTTCTTCCTCCCTTTGAATAACATCTTCTTGAAAAGCACTAAGAGAGGGATGATGTCACATGTTCTCTTTAGCAAAGAACCTTTAGTAGATCATCTCTAAGTCTACTTGGGCTAACCCGGTGTAGAAAACAAGAGTGATGTAACCAAGATTATCAATGTTGTCCAACATTCACTATACATGTGAGATCATGCTTCAGGGGGTTTGAAAATTTTCAGATATAACAATGAATTGCTAAATCCTGCACATACTTCACAAAACTCATTAGAAAGTTCAGTGCAAAGATAAAGCTCCCCCTTTCATCCATTTGTCTTCAATCAATACTCCCCCTTAATTGTCATGATGAATACAATTAAGAAACAAGGAATGAAAGTATGATTGGAATACCTTCAGCTTTTCTCAAGATGGTATTAAATCTTAGAATACTATCTTCTCCAGATTGGCTCCCCCTCAAGGGGTGCACTCCATTCTTTCCAAACCATCCTCCAGTTGAGAATGATCATCATCTTCAATTCCCTGCAATGTCAGCACATGTAAATACAAGTGATTAGGGAATAAGATGGAACCTCCTTGGTTCATCAATGTGAACAACAAGGTTGAGAAGATTCTCTCAACCGAGATGTCCCATTTTCACCATTCTTCACACTTGCACATTTGATCTTCAATGATGTTTGTGCTGGTGTGGATCTCAACACCTCTTTAACTTCTTTGTGTGTGACTACTCTATTTCTAGGTGCCTTCTGAGCACTAGAGTCTCCTAGTGAAATCTTCATTCTTTTGAAGAATCCCTTCTGAGATGGAATGAATATCATGTATTTATCACTAGTATGTCCAGCTTGATTGCACCTCACACACAGAACTTGATCTTCATGTGAAATGTTCTGCTTCCCTTTTGCCTTAGCTACTACCAGTGCTTCATCTTCAGCTCTTTGTAGTTCTATGGAAAGTTGCAACTGATTAGGACATATGACTTGTAAGTCACTTGGAAGTGTGGCCTCGGTTCTGGATATTCCACATGGTTCTTTTGATGATGTTAAGCTACCTTTATTAGGCAACTTATTTTCAATCAATCCCTTCTGCTTCTTCTGGATTGATTGTCTTTTTGAGTCCAGTCTGCTTCTATTCAATTCCCTGGCTTGTTCACAAATATCCATGGTGTGTCCTTTCTTTCCACAGTAGAAGCATGTTTTCTTGGTGTTCCTTCTGGATGCATCACCCTTCTTGGATTTAGACTCCAAGGACTTCTTTTCCTTTTTCATAATCTTCTTGGGAGCATATTCCACTTTCTTATGCTTGCTTCCCAAGGATTCTTTCTGAGCCAGGTTTTGTGATATTTTCTTCTTTTTAGCTCTGGATACATTTGGAGATTGACATGTATCTTTTTGACCACTTTTGAAAACATCCCAGATGTTATCAAGCAATCCAAATCTATTTGCAGTAAACAGATGTCTCTGGACCTGTGGATGTTGCCTCTTTTCCTCTGGCTTGCTCCCCCTTGGCATGGGCTTGCTTTGTGCTTTGACATTCAATGGATTGTACCAACAATCCTTTGCACAGTGCCCATACTTATTACAACACCAACACTGACCCACAAATCTTGACCTCTTCAGTCCTTCTGATTGTTGGGTACTTTTCTTGACTTGTTGTGCTGTTTTAGGAGAGCTTTCTTTCGTCATAGACTTCATCCATACTTGTTCAGAGTTATTCTTCCATCCTGCACTTTTTGTGGAAACACATTTAGAAGCATGAGTACAAGATGGGATGGATGGTACCTTCTTCTTAGAAGTTGTTGCCCTTTTATTAGAGGATGTCCTTCTTTTGGAATCATCCTGCTCAATGCATACTTGAGTAGCAACATTTCTACTTTCAACAGATTGGGAGGATTCAGCTTTGGGTGATTGCAGATTTTTCAATATCACCTCTAGTTCTATGCATTTCATGTTAAGGGAGTTCTTCTCATCCTCAACAGTTCTTAGCCTTCCTTCCCAATTTTCTTTCAGCTGTTCTAACTGGTCTTCATGCACCTTCTTCAATTCTAGCAATGAATTGTCAAGCTCCTTCACCATTTTGACTTTGTCTTCGAGTTGAGAATCTCTGACATTCATTGACACTTTGTGCAACTTCTCCAGTGCATGGAAAACTTCTTTGATCATTATCATAAAGATTTCTTTCTCAGAAGAGCTTCTTTGCAATTCTTCATCAGTGTCTTCAAATCTTTCATTGCAAAGGGAAATAGTTTCATATTTAGCCTTCACCAGCTTTCTGAGAGTGTTGGTTATGCCAACCCTTTTTTCCAATTGATCTTCCATAGAATTGGCTTCTTCTTATAGCTGTAATTTTTCTTCTTGAAGATCTAGGATGCATGTAGCTATACACATTGCCACTTCCTTGGGGACTGTCTTCTGAAGATATTTGATTGCACTTTGAAGATCATTCATTGTTCCAACTTCATCACAGCTAGGACAGGCTTCATCAAGAGAATGATAAAACGACTTGTCAGGTGTTTCTCTATCAGCAGCAATCTTCTTCTTCATCTTCTTTGCATGTTTCTTCATTATGTTTTTCAGAGTCTTGGAAGATATCTCCATTTGAGGCTGGTCGCTCATTTCCTCAAATCTTCACTTCATAAAGACTCCCTTGGATCTTTTAGATGGAACCTCGCTCTGATACCAATTGAAGTGCCCAGATTAGTGTGAATCACTGAGAGGGGGAGGGGGTGAATCAGTGATCCCTTAAAACTTTTTACTAATTGATTATTTATCAATTAAACCTCTATGGATGGTTAAAGCCTCGATCCACTCTTCTTGTATCTCTCACCTTTCCTCGAATGATGCAGTAAATATAAAGGCACAGGACACAAGGATTTACAAGGTTCGGCACCAAAGGCCTACGTCCTTTCCATGTTGGTTATACCCCCCAACATGGTTTCTCCCATTATAATCTGTTAGTATTACAATGGTCGATACAGAGTCCCACTGTATCTCTCCTGAGTCCCACAGGAGGGTCTTTATACTGCGTCCCACAGTGTTACCAGAGTCCCACTGGCCTGCTCCAGAATCCCACTGAAGACTTCTTCCGCCCTGAGTCTCACAGGGGGCTTCTCCTGGCTCCTCGAGTCACACGAGTAGCTCTTCTTCACTTCAAGTTCTTCAAGTATCTTCAGCAGTCTGGGATAAAGACTGTTGGCCTTGCTCTGTACCTCTGATCACTTGTGATGAACAGGTCTTCTCGTCTTGCTCAGGATTTATCTCCTTTCTCTTAGGATGACCTGGCCTCTCTCTTCAAGAATCTTCAACAGCCTCTGAAAAGGTCTGTTGGTCTTGCTCAAAACTTCTGATCACTTCTGTTGATCAGGGTCTTCTCAATTACTGAAAACTCAGGCAGCTGATGTCTTTAACTTCAGTCTGTCTTCAGTCTCACTTCACATCAACTTCATGCACTGAGTGCATGACATCTCTTTATCCTCATGCACTGATAGCATGGCTTCTCAATGATCTTCAAGAACTTCCGGTCATGGTCAACTCAAATGCACACAGCCTGATTTAGCTTTGTTCACGTGTGCACGTGCATGCATGTAAGCATGCACTCCCCTTTCTTTCTTCTTGGTTCAATAAACCCACAAAGGGTGTATTCCTTTTTAGCACACACCTTCTTCCTTCACACACTATGTTCAATTTGTTTACACACTTAAAAGTGTGTTTTTCTTTTAGTGTGAGAGTCTCCTTTACTTCTTCTTCAAAATGTACAAACTTTAATTGTGCACACACTAGGTTCGGCCTTTTGTTCTATTGCACACACACCACTAAGGTAAGTCTTTGGCCTTCTTCCTTCACTTTGCACACACACAAAATGTGTGGTCTTCACTTGGTGCTTATGCACGCACTTGGGTTCTAAGGCCCTCTTGTCTTCCCACTTGGCTACGGCCTTCCTTTTGTTTAGCACACACACAAATCTAAGTCGTGGCCTCTACACCGTGCACACACACTTGGTATGCTCTTCTTCACTTATGCACACACACTGCCCGTGTACTTCTTCACTAGGCACACACTACTTCTCGGCCTTCTTAACATCACACACAAAGTGTGGCAAGGGTTTTCATTTCACTTAGCACACACCAAAGGCCGTAGGGTGTTCTCCCACTTTTTCTTCAAAGCACGCAAGGTATAGGTGCAAGGCACGCAAGGTGCAGCTAGCTACCGCTTTGGGTCGCGTAGGTCCTCAGGTGCAAGTGGACACCTCTTCAACACTGCGTCTGGCATGCAAGGTGTTACCACAGGCCGTGGGGCGCACAAGGTATGACACCGTGGGAGCGCAAGTGTGTCAAGGATGCCTTGGCCATGCAAGTGAAAAGGCACAGGGGCTTCAACTGTGGGCGCGCAAGTGCGCTGCCCAAATCCCTTCTTCTTGTCGCGCAAAGGTGTAGCGCGCAAGGAACTTCAGCCGCGCAAGTGAGTTGTGTGGCGGCTTCGACTTCGTGAGGCTCAAAGGAGCTCCACGGGACTTCAGTTCTTCAACATAGGATCAGCAAACAAAAACGATCACCTTGGGTGCTCCTTTTATAGGCGAGGCTACCTCGTATCATCCGCGTGTGATATCTTTAAATTCCCGAAGTTTTCGGTTATTTCAAGATTCTGTGAAATCTTGTTTTTCTTTTTATTTCACGTGGGTTCCATTTTCTTTGGCCTTCTTCAAATGCATGCGTCGCTAAACGTGTGCATGGCCTATTCTCTTCCAATCCATGCAAAGCATGAATACACTGAAGCCTCGGAAACTTCGTTTTGCCTCGGCCTTGTTCGAAATATCATCACGTTGCATTCATGCTTATTTTGTTGCATGGATGTTTTCATTACATCCATATGAACTCCATGGACACTTCATCTCAAACAACGGTGGCCGGGAACTCAAAATACGGTGGTCGGAGTGGCTCTGGTTCAGGCGGCGTCACGAGCTATCTTCGACTGAGCTCGAGGAAGGAGACGCCTCGGAGCCGTCAGATGCGGCGTTTAAAAGATAATCAACGGCTGGATTAGATCGCGGCGCGCGGCGGATGAGATGAGTGGCGCAGATCGTTCGCGAGATCAGATGAATGGCCACGATTCGCTCCGCAGCAAAAATGCGCGTCCCACATCGAATCGGCGGCCGGTTTTTCCGCGGCTTATCAAAGATGCGCTCCCCCAGCCGGCTCAATTGAACTTCAAACCTCCACGGTGCCGGCCCGCACTGTGTTCTCTTGCGGGCGCGCTCTTGCGCCCACCCCTACCACTCGGGCGCGCCACTGGCGCCCACTATGCACACACGGGCGCGCTCCTCGCGCTCACGCTGCGCGGGCTTCATCACCGCATGGCCTCGGGGCTTATACACGACCCCGGCCTCTCTCGGGCTGGCCCCATGGGATCCCCTTGGGCATGGTGACCTAGTCCCACATGTGCCTTGGGTTGAACCCTTAAGGCTGGCCCTTGGTGGCTTAATTTTTTCTTGAATATACACTAAGTATACAAAGTACTTAAGTGTAAAATGCAAAATGCCACTTCTTCCTTTTCTATTCTTCTTCTTCATTAGAATTCCTCCAATTCTTCCTCAACATGTATTCATTACTAAGGAATAGAATTCCTGAAGGTTCTTCATCAACTGAAGCTCTTGAATCAAATAATTCATCAGAATTCTTCAATGATCCAATCAGAGATCAAATTGGAACATCTTCAAATTCACATGCACTAAGTGATAGTGCATGGACTTCATTAGCACCACTTCATCCACTTAGGAGTTGTGGATGGTTCTTCTCATCTCCTCATGCATTGTTAAGACAATGCATGGTCTTCTGATATTGTTGTGACATTGTATCCAGTTGATACAAGTTCTTTGAACTTAAAGACCAGTTCAACAATCGTCAGATGTAATGATGATGCTCCATCATCATCCATTCTTCAAGTGGTGTAACTTAGTATCATCTTGATACAAGTATTGAAACATTAAGATCAGTTCTACAATCGTCTGATATTACTAGATAATTTTTCAACCATCATCTCCTATGTCACTTAGTGAATCTCCTAAGTGACATTCCTCTATGGTCCATGGACATTCTCCATTCATCACCATCACCATCACATCCTTTGACATTCACATCTTGACGCTCCTTGACATCCATCCATTTCATGTCACCTTTTGACAACAACATACATAATTGACAACAAATGCAACACAGTTCACTTCAGTTACTTATGACTGCAGACAACTGAGACCACATTAGAGTAATTATCCTCCTCATGATATAGATTTAGTAGCATTTGTGAATTCCTTGATATACTAGAGGAATTATCTCATGGGTGAGAGGATTGTGGTATAAAGAACCACAAGATATCTTGGTACATGTTTTCTCAGTTGTACTTGAGCGTTCAGAAGAGGATGTGGGTTGAGTATTCAAAATATTTTGTCTTTGAGTTGGATAATACAATGATCAATGGAAATTTTGTTGCTGATGCATTGAGCCTAAATACATAGATAAAGATAATATGAAATTATTATGATGAGTGGTGGGTAATGAACCTATTTTAAGACATCTATCTAAATTTTTATAAGTCTCAGGGATGTGTATCTCGAACTTCAACATCAATTATACCAGTGATTTTGGACCAGATCAATAATGACTAGTAATATGATCTGAAGGGATTAGTTCTGAGAGAAAACTTATATTGTTGGGGGGCACCATTTGAATGGTCTCTTGGAAGAGTCGATTATTCTTTTCCATGGTTGAGTATGGGTTCTTATGGGCTTATGTGAGGAGCTAATGAGGGAGTTTCATGATTTTATATGTGTGCTACATCCAAGTATAAAAAATAAGTATCATGATCGCCATATTCAATAATAGTGTTCAAAAATGTAGAATAAGGTAGTATGGTTCATGGTTAGATTTTTCAACTTTCAGTAGGTGAAAGCTGGGTATTAGAGGCCAGCTGGGATTTTACAACCTTTACCCATTCCTGAGTGAAAATGGGATGATGTCACTATGGATATTGTGATAGGATTACATAGTAAAACACGTATGAATGAGTCATTATGGGTGATTTTGGATCCACTAAATAATGTATCCCACTTCTTTCCTGTAAGAATACCTATAAATCGGATGATGTGGGTAGTCTTTACATGCGCAAAGTAGTTTGGATGAATGATGTTCCAAGGAGTATCATTTCTGATAGAGATACTCATTTCACATGGTATTTTGGGAATATTATTCTGAAGTATCTTAGATAAAAAGATGTTTTGAGTACAACCTATCATCCATAAACTAATGGTCAATATAAGAGGACTATTTAGGTTTCATAGGATATGTTGTGGGCCTATTTTTTGGATTTTTGTCTTTAATCGGAGAATCATATGACACTCAAAAGTTTTTATTACAATAACATCTTCCTAGAATCTATCCAAACAATAAATTATAAGTCTTTATATGGATTAACATGATGGTTGACTCCTTTTTGGTTGGCGAAAGGTGATTCAGTGCTTGTTAGGACTAGTGTAATGTTGGAGATGTCTGAGCAGGTTCAGTTGAACAGGTAGTGGTTGGTGACCATGTAGAGTAGGAAGAAATCTAATACTGAACATCAGAGAAAACCTATAGAGTTTTAGGTTGGTCATCATGTTTTCCTTTGGGTGTCACCTAGGTTGGGGAAACATTGTATCGAGAATGATGGAAAGCCAGTGTCCATGTTTTTCTGGCTGTTTGAGATTGTGGAATGGGGCGGTCTAGGGATGTATTGTTTATCCCTTACACAACACTTTTGTGAAATTAATGAAATGTTCCATGTGTCTAATATTTGGAGATATTTTAATAACCCTTCCTATGTGACAAATTCAGCAGACCTTGAGCTTGGGGATGATACGTCCTTTGAGGAGCATTTGATAAAGATCGTGGATCATAGTGAGAGATATATCAGAGGTAGGAATATACCATTGGTTTGAGTGAAAAGAAAGAATGAGTGGGTTTAGGAGGATACTTTGGTGAGGGAGTCTGATATATGAGCATAATGGTCACACTTATTCACGAATACTCCACAATGATTCTTAGAGTATCTTAGGGATGAGTTGTTATATGGGGGGGAGGTTGTAGGATCTCACCTTTTTTCAGGTATATCCCTCATTTAGTTTTTCTTAATCCATGGTCATCAAGTCTTCTTTAGAGATGGAAGGCCTTATCTGGGAAAATAACCTAATGTTTTTTTATATATGATTGTTTGAATTAATGGATTCCAGGAATAAATGGGTCAAGAGTTACCGTATGTTCTTGTTAAGTTGAGAAGCTTTAATGGGAGGTTCAGGATGTATTATAAGAAAAGTGATTTGAAAAACTATATTAAAACATTTACACATAATATAAATGGATTATACATCATATATTGTTCACATTATTTCAATATTTTTTTTAGGAGAAAGGTTTTTTGGCATATCACAGTAAAAAAAATTACACAACATGTAACTATATTACATGATGTCTAATTCCCCAACATTCTATTTTAATGTTTATTGTGTGGTTAACATTTCAATTAACCCAAGTGCAGTTTTATCCGATTGACCAAGGGGGACCCTCTAAGAGGTTTTGGAGTATTAACCTCCCTTCTGGAATCCTCAATAATTAATCTGATCGTAGGTAAGTGGTATTGGTCCAGTTTTCCCTTCCCTACCTTGTTTCTTAGTATATTGCTATGTAATATCTTGACTGTGTGTGTTGTTGGATTTTATCTTGATCATTTTATATATAGGATCCTTATTACAATCACCCAAATCTTCTTCCTCATGGGAATTATCCATTGGATGCGTTGTTTGATTAGGAGTTAAAGGTAGAGGGTCTAAACCTTAACCGCATGGTTTTATAAATATCATGTATGGGAAATATTGCATTTTCACCATCATATTGTGTGACGAATCGATTGAAAAAATGAGTGGAATGATTTTTTAAGACTCTTAGGATCCAATTGGTTTTTGACCTAGATTATGGATATTGTTTGGTTGATAGAACCCTTGAATATATATATGAATTTTTAATGGCTTATAGTTTCTTTAGTATGAAATTGATTGTGTGTGTTTTCTTGATATATATTCACCTTGTCTCATCTTATTTATTAAGATAATTGAAATTTCATTATTTATAAAAATTTGGTATATGAAATGTGTAAATTAATGTTACATGGTACTTTACATAAAAAAATGTTGAGCCATATGATGTGCTATTGTGATATCCATATTTCTATGACTTGTGTTTTGATTAAATGTTGTAATGATTTCATGGGGCATTATCCCTGAGAAACATGCTTGAATGCTTTTATAGAGGGATATGACTAGTTGGAATGTTTGAATTATTATTGTTTCTTCTAGAAATGGGGATGACCTTGTTTGTTTAAGGTTCAAACATTCCAATCAATTTCTAACTGGTTTATTCATAGAACCAGAAACATCCAATGATTCTATATCCATTTGGACCTACTTTTCAAAGGTAGGTGCTCATTAGTTGTGGACTGATAAGGCTTAATAATTTTCATTGGTCGAGAGGATGGGAGGTCGGACTCATCACACCTTTTTGTGGGGAATTATTTTCTACTCTGGGACTCTTAAATAGATTTGAGTTATGTTCGTGAATCCTTATTAATTTACCAAGTATGAAAATTAGTTATTCATTTAGATCTTGCAATCATTGATTGATATATATGGGATTTAGAGAATATTTTATATGTATTTGAGGTTCTTCATCGATAGAGAATCATCAATATTTATTAGAGATTCTTAGTCAATGGTATCCTTCAACACATTATATAGAAATATCTTGGTCATTATGATGACCATACTGGTTTTAAAGTCACTCAGTGGGGAACTTGAAGTTTATTGTCATTCAGAAGGACAGGGATTATTTCAGAGTTGGGATCGTACCCGCAGATGGGCTACCTACGTATCCTTGTTAAAGAGGAATCAGAACCCACGTAGTTCAGGAATTAAGATTAATTTAACGTCATATGGGACGGATGAGAGTTAATGGGTGATGGTATTGAACCATAGAAAGGCTTCCTATGTACTCTACTTTTAAGGCAGATATCAAATTCCACATAGTTCGATTAAGAAGTGTGGGGCTAACATATGATTAACGACTCAAAGAGATGTGTCGTGGTTACTTTTAAACTCAAAGCTCACGTGATTCATGATCGGTGTGAGAAACAAGAGGTATCAGTAAACATGACGATTTGTGCCATGAAAGATGTGGTCACAAGGAATGATATGGGGATTATGTATGTGTGACTGTCAAAGTATATGGATACTAGGATTTACTTCTGGAATGAAACCTAAGAACAAGGTCCATAAAGAAATTCATTCTTTATGGAGATTTGGATACTCTAACTTGGGGCTTACTCCTGAGGAGGATGCCCAAATTAAGAAGGATTTATGATTGGGACTTACTCCTGAGAAGGAGGCCCAATTTAAGGAGACTTGTAACTTGGGAATTATTCCTGAGAAGGAGGCCCAAAGTTAAAGAGGACTTGGGGATTACTCTTGAGGAGGATGCCCAGAGTTAAAGGGAACTTCTCATCTTAAAGGATGAGTTTGAATGAAGGAAATTTCCAACCTTAGTGACATAAAGATATGTAAATTACAAGGTTTTGAGAAGATGTTCTGTAGGACTCCTTTGAGATAAGGAATCCAACAAAGAAATCATGCCATAAGTGGATTTGAAGAAGTTTTTGAAGGCTAGATCTTGAAAAGGAAATGTGAATTTGAATAAAGGAAGTAAACAGGTAGGAGGGGCACCCAAAAAGAGTCAGGCGCTCAAGTCTTGTTTAGGTGTGCAAGTCTTGGTCATGCAAGTATACTTGCGCGACATGGGTGTACTTGGGAGACGGTTAACCAATAGCGTAATACTTGGGTGAGACTTGGATCAATCCCTTAGAATTATCCCTAAAGGTTTCCAAAATAGTGGTGCGCAAGTTCTGTTGAAGGGATAATGTGGCTCACAAGTGTGGCCATTTCCCTTAAGGGTTAGACACTTAGGCACACAAGTGTTGATGAATTTCAACACTTAGACCTTGTTTCCCCACTTTAGGTCTTCCATTCTAGGTAAGAAATTACCTTATAAGTGTTCGGAAGACTTTAAGCAAAGACTAGGGCGCCGAGAGCTTTAATCTGTCTTTTGGATTTTTCTGTCCTCGAAATGGGGGTCCCACAAGGGGTATTTATAGGCTATTGAGTACCTTGGGCGAAAATAAAATAGGGCGCGCAAGTCACCTGTGTGACCAATATGTGGTGCGCAAGTATACTTGCGCGACCATGATGAAACTTGCGCAACCCATGTGTAAAGAAATCCTTGTTTCATGCCTTTGTAAATTTTTTTATGTCTCTTAAAAGGATGAATCTCTTTGAGCTTAAGGTATTCCCCTTTTTCATTCACTGGAATCTGTAACGGAAAGTATCTTCAACACTTATATAGGGGGATAATCATGATTGACATACAGAAATATTTATATAGCTAGCTAGGCCCAGTGACACATGCCTAAATTCTTAGATAGTTGGATTGCCCAGATTAAATATTGAAATTAGTATATAGTGGGTTTGACACAGATTTCTAGGATTTATTCTTTTTTTATAAGGTTATGGTTAACATGGTTGTAAGACATCCTCAGAGGAATTCTGACATGGTGCTGGGGAATGTTACAATATTATTTTGTCATATAATTATTGGTATGGTCTTAAGACTAGATCAGAGATATTTGGCCATGGTGCCGAAGTAGGTTGATGTGGTATTATGTTATTTGTTTAATTAATTAATACGCATGTTTATTGTATTATTGCATATAATTATTATCAGACAAGTTATATTTATATATGGTGGTGCTAAACTACTGACTGATACTCACACCCTATTCATGCCACCATTTGGTACCCAAGTAGATTACATGGATGTAGATTTGGAAAAGGGAAAATGGCCTTACTGTTGATTGCTTTCTTACTTGATGGGTTGGATTTTGGAGTTGGGACTACCATGGGGTTTGAGATTAAGGAATTTTCAGTTTTTATTTGATTCTACCAGTCTTTACTTTTATTTCTTATGTAATGAAATTTAGTTACATCAAAACACATCATTGAATTATTCTTTATTATTTTTTGGATATTTCAGTTGGCTTTTATATTTGGGTATTCATTGTATTATGTTGTTTCCATCACATATTATCTCTGATATTTATTTATTTATCAGTATTTTATTATTCTTTTATGTTGAAAATATGAATTCATGGGCGTATAGTCTCTCCACTATACTTAACACACCCCCGCTGCTAGTCTACAACCTCTGGTGTATGGGGTGGCGTGCTTGAGATATCTTAACCAACCCTTTCTGGCCATGTGAGAGAGTACCCAATTAGGGGATTTTACAAATGATATATTAGATGAAAATTATTAAGTTGATTTTAAGAATAATAAAAACTCAAGTAAATAAATCTATTTTAATCAATTGAATTTTTTTAAATTCTAGGATAAATAATTAATATTATTTAATACTAAATAGGATTATACTTTCTCAAACAACTATTTTTCAAGTGTTGTATACTTTATTTTAATAAATTTAATTTAAACCATTTAAAATATTTTTATAAATGAAAAAATATATTAACATTATTTAAATTGGAAATTGATATGACATAATATGAAGAACACATACAAATTTAATCTTTAATAAAAATAGTTTTTCTTCATATTTTTTAATCTCACTTAAAAATTTAAATGTATAAATTTTAAACTATGAATTTTATAAAATGAACCTAATTTTTTATTTATTTATGAAAAAATAAATAAGGATTAATTATTGATATTTTTCTAATAAATTTGAATTTTTTGTGAATAGTGGAAAATTGTGATTTTACAAATACAATAACATTTATAATGTTATCATAAAATAAGAATTATTTGAATTTTCATGATACCTACTTTTTAAATAAATAATATATATTTGTAATTTAAAATAAATATTTTAAAATATAGTTGTGAATTTTAAAAACCCGGGGTTAATATTTTGTAAACATGAGTAATATTTTTTTGTTAAGAAAAACAAGTTCAGGTCTGTTTCTTTTAACTAAGTATCAATAAGGTGAAATTACAAATGTGATAGATTTTAATGACACATAACACTAATTTTTTTAATAAAAAATAATTAATTTCCTAGAAACCCACAAAATTGATAATTTTATCTTAATGATATCTTTAGTGTAAAAAAGAAACATATTCAAAACAATTCAGGTAATGTGTGTTAATATGAAAATTAATTTTTTATCATAAATAGATTTTTGGGAAAAATAGAAATAAAATTTGGAATAATTAGTTTCAAATTATTTAATGATGACAGTTTTATTTTAATTCATTAAAATAAAATTACCTAGGTAAAAATTAGTAACCATGGTAAAAACCAAAAATAGTGAAAGTGAAAAATATAAGATTAAAAGACTCAAAATTGTGTTTAAAAAATGTGTGAAAATATATGTTTGAGCCTTTATCAACCATACCCCTTTCTCAACTCTATAATATTACATTATTGGATCAACATGACCCTTGAATAGTGACATAACCTTTTATATTATTACAAAAATACCACTCCCCACCCATATAAAAGAATCCATCTCTACTCATCTTCTCCTAAATCTCAAATCCAATTTTTCTTAGAAAAAAAATCTTTCAAAATGACTACACAAATATCCTAGAAGCTTCCTATAGATTTTTATCTTCCTAAAATACCATGTCCAAAGGCCTTAATCTGATTTGAAAAGGATCTTTTCTAAGGGGTATGGTAAGATTCTCAACTACTCCATTTTCATTTATTTATATTTATTTCTTATTAAAAATCATATAAATATAATTTAAACATGTTTAAATAATCACATATTAATCATAACTATAATAAAATTTTATTATTATTAATCGATAATCATTTTAGATGTTCCTCACAAAAATTGGAAATGAAAATGTGTAAAGTGTAGACAACCGCTTCCATAAGAGATGTGACCCATTTTTCATAATCAAATTACATGAAAGTTTTTCAGAAGGCATTTAATGAATTAAGGATAAATTTAAAAAACTATTAATATTAGGAAAATATAAATCAATTCATACCTACTTTAATTTCTATTGAAAATGATAACAATGCATGTTTGTACATGTGAACTACTTCCTCCACTAGTCAACATAAATGCTTTTTCATCTAAAATTTTATTATTTATCCAAATATCATGAAATTAGATTTAAAAAATTAAAATAATCTAAATAATATTATCATACTTCTTTAATAATGATATTATTATGAAGGAATCACTTTATTAATTGTAAACAATCCTTAGTTATAAAGAGTTCTTATATGGGTCGGTTTAACCACCTAGGTGAAAAATGATATAAATTTCTTTCTTATAAGAGTATGAAAACTGGAATAATGTTATTATAATACATAAATAAAAAAATAATACTTTTATTATGGTTATAGATAGTATATATTAATTTCTAATTCATTATTAACATACCATAATTTTTTCATACAAATTTACAAAAAATATCTCATCATTGATTACCATCTTCATGGATCATGATTAAAAATTATTATAGAATGAAATTGCAGATTTAAAAAACATTATAAAGAATATATTCAAGTAAAATTGATAATAAAGTAAATATTAATCTTTTATCAATTAATGGGGATCTATATTGATAAAATAAATTATGTGAAAAACAATTAAAATTACAAACATCTGATAATGAAAATAATTCATAATTAACTAGTAAATTTTTAATAAATAATTTTAATTTGTTAATATAAATGGTAAACTATATTAAAACTTTTCTAAAATGTTTTATTAATGTATTTATTTATGTTATATAGTTGGTTAGATCATGTTCAACTGAACATGATTATAAAGAAATATTTCTTCTTCTCTATTTCATTTTTTGAGATAGGTTTTTTATGTTCACCTAATATCAGATAAATGATGTTTTAAATAACTATTTGATAAATAATATCCTAAAATATGTAATATTTTTGTTATTTTAATATAAATTACATGATCACTCTTTTAAGGGGGATTGATTAAAAAATTTCTTATGTCGTAATAAATTCTCATATTAATTGTTTTTCCTTTGAGAATTATGTCAAATTCACCACATGATTAATTTTGTGTTGTGTATACACAACCCATGGTTTTATTATATCATATTATTCATGAAATTATATTTACGTAAAAATTAATCTCATGTTATAACTTCAATGATGTTTTAATTGAAAACAAAATGATGTTGTAAGGAATATTTTTAACTTAAACTCTATATCATTGAGTTATAATGATTCACATTGATCTTATTAATTAAACCTATTTTTTATTCCTACCTACGATTTTATATATAAATTTATATTTCCCCCTTTAGAAAATTAAATTTCTAATTCACATCTCCCTACTTTATTAATTTCCACCCTAAAAAGTATGTCATGGTTAAAAATAATTTCAATTCTACTAAACAAAACTTTATCCTCCATATACATCTTTTTTATTTATATAAATTTTACCCTTCATCGGATGACTCATTTTAAATTATTTCTTACAACAGTTATATTTATCTTTTACCCTTTATGAAAGGAGGGGTTTTCAGCATTTTTATGATATGGGTATTCAATAAATGTATTCTCAATTGCTAAATTTTTTTTTCCTTTCATAATTATAAGTTTTATCTCTCACTACACATTTACTCTAGGAAAAAATTGTTTATTTTCCAATGATCCATTATTTTAGATTTATATTAAAGTAATTTTTTGAATGTTTTTTACTTCACCTTTTTGAATAATACTATTGAATGTGACTCGCAATTTGTATTTTATAACTATGTAAACAAGTTTTTTTTTAAAAATGCTTATTATTTCTTTCATCGTTATGATAATTCATATAAATATTTATTTATTTGTTTCAAAAAGGGTTTCAATAATTTTTATTCTTAATTATTCTTAAAATAAAAATAAATATTATTATATTTTTAAAAATTAAAATATTGATTTTGAAAATGAATTATTAAATTTAAAAAAGAATTTAAAATATTTTTTATGTGTGAAGTCTTTAGTGCTTTATAAATTCTCAAATAATAGATTTTTAGTAAAAAAATTATCTTATATTTTTTTGAAAACAATTATTAGTATTAAAGGATGATATTTAAAAAAATTATCAATCTTAAAGATTTTTATTTTAAATGAATCATTTTTAAGGATAGTTCAAGCATTTCAAAAAGAGGTATTTCTTCTCATTTTTCAAAGTGATTTATCAAATAATCTTGAAAGGATTTTATTAATCATTTTTATCATCCTTTGATGTTACTTATGTTACATAGGGTATATGTTTTTTTATCCCACCTTTGATATTATTTCTCTAGATTGTTTATGGGATGTTATAAAAATTTTGTTTTTGAATCTCATATCATTTCTATGGATTAATTAAGTGATATTTAAATTATGGGTTATAACATGTTTTCATAGAAAACATATGTATAAATGATTAGTATATGGTTGGTAGGTTATATAAAATTGTTCAATATATGAGGTTATGTTTTATATGTCCTGATATAACTATGGGATTCGAGTATTGGTGAATGTTCGAATATGGGAATCCAAATGTGATTCATGCTCAACTATGATACTGGAATTAGGTAGTGATTCCTCCTCTACTATGTTTCTAGGAATTATATAGGGATGAATTCTCATCTATGGGAATCACATAGTGAAGCCTGCTCTACTATGGGCATCATGTAGTGATTCTTACTCCGTGTTTGAAATCAGGTATTGATTCCTTCTCCAAAATATTGTGGGGAATAAGTAGTGATTCATTCTCCCCCATTTTATGATTCATACACCTATATTAGTTCAATTGTTTATTATTATACTCTATTTCCATTATATTCCATATCTTTATGACTAGTATTATTATCAATGACTCATATTTGTTATGTTATGTTATGTTTCTACACTCTTAAACAATGGTTTATATTTACTCTTTTGTGATTACAGATATTTATATCATGGATATTAAGAAATTAATACCCTTCCATGTACTTCTTAATAAGAATATTCTATCATGATATTGTTTCACAAATTATTTTGATTTATCCCTTTTCAACATATTGATATGTTTTCCTTTACAGATCATTTGAGCTTACCCATTTCTTATGTTTCCATTCGCTAGTTTATAAAGATGAGTATTAACTATGAGGATTCTTATAAAGTTACTAATATAGTTAAAATTGGGAGAAATGTTCACAAGTATCATAAAATAAGTTACTTACACAGCTGAACCATGAAGACTCTAAATGATCCATTCTTGGGATGGTGTAGTTATTTTAAAATTTAATGTTGAAATGATTGAAATATATATAAGTTTAGTTTAGTAAATATCATTTTGTTTCAAGGAAAGTTGTAAATTATCTATTTTTAGCACCATAAATGGGATTTTGGGTATGAGGATCATCACTTATTGAGGGAAAATAATATTATTCATTTAATTATTAAATTGAAAATATATTTGGTGGTGTGAGATAAATAAATGATGATTTTTTTTAATATACATTGAGTTGAAAAAAAATAAGAACCAAAATCTGGGTATTCAATCTTGTTTCTATTAGTATAAAGTTAATATCTATCTAAATTCATTCCATTTATAAATATCTAGAATGATGGGAGGGATTTAATGTTCCCACTTATGGACATTCGAAGATGATATTGTCAAATAGGATGAAATTGAAAACGTAAAAGGATTCGTTACTGATCATGTAATAAAGTAAGAGATAACATTGAGTTTGAGTAGTTGTGAATAACTATACATTAAATAATTAAGGAAATGTATAAAATGTTTCAATTTATATTGATTAAAGTATGAGAATCTAAACCTATCCCAATGATACACATCTGTTGGGTTACAAGGAATAATAAGGAGAAAAGTGTATCGGTGTGTTTTTTCTAATTATTTATAGTCAACGAAACAAGAGGAGATGGGTGTCAGATATGTTTTTTATATTTCGATATATTTTTTGTCCTTTAAGTGATTGAAATGTGAATTTATAAATACAACATATGAGATTCAGGGAAGATTCTATAAAACTAAGTAAATACATGGAAATATTTTCATGTATCATATCTTTAAAAACTACTGGAATTCAAAGACCTTATATTGAGATGAAGGAAATATATTAGTGGATGTTATAAAATCTCTATGATTATAGAGATCAAATTCACAATGGACCTATAAAGGCATAAATTTCATATACATTATGGGGATCTATGGAACCAGTGTGACTCAAAGTACGAAATAATTACATAGTGTGATGCTATTTATGGAAGTCATGTGAGAATCAGGTAGTTTTTTAGACAATGGGTTTATTTGTATTTGTGGGAAACACAAAAAACTGAATCCAATGAATTATTATAGTGTATAAACCTTTATTAGGGAGAATAATAAATCAAGGAAAGAAATATTTATTTTAGGATGAAGCATGTAAATACAATTTGATCTCTTTTTTTAGAATAATTCCATGTGGTATTATTCCTAAGTTAAACCTAAAATATATCCAACTTTGTTGACCTTAAATAGAGGTTCATAATGAAATTAGATTAATATTAACATAATATTTGTAAATTGTTTAAAATTAGTCAACACCTGATTCACTCCCACTCTTTGGTGTCTGTAGTGATCCAAAGGGTCATTTCATTATTATAAAATAAAACAATTATAAAAAACAAATCATGAATATATTAAAATTAATTTCACAATTCTATTTTAATAAATAATTATTATTCCTAAAACTTTAATATAATTTAATTAACAATAAAAATACTTATATTCAAAAAAAGAAACTACTTTGGTGAAAAATATTTATATATATTTTTCATGCATATCATTAAAACTAAGAGAAATAAATGAATTTAACATTTATTTATAATTTTTAAGGGGAAATTTTGAAAATATTAAATGGAAATAGTTGATGTTTCATTTTTCCAGCCTTAATGAAATTGTATCATCATATTTCCTTACTCATTGATAAAAATTTATTAATGGTGAGGGTTATTTTCATGAATGGTCATACTAAAAAAATATAAACTTAAATGTTATTATGGTAAGGACACATTTTAAATATTTAGGAAATCCCAATCCCATATAATCATAATACATTAATTAACGAAGTATAAATAGGTTAATTGTTACCTATTTAGGGATATATACCCATATTTTGACATTCTTATTTCCCTAAATAACCAAACTATGCTCTGATATAAATTGAGATTCCACTAGACCCTAACTTCGAGATTCGGTGCTAAACATATACAATTTTATTACATTATAATAATTATAATAAACTTATTAAGCTTAATATTGTTCTATATTTTAGAAAAATGGATATAATATGTGAATATATTATATAACACCATAAAATATAACTAAATCATTCATTATAGAGTGGTTATAAACCGGTCAAAATCTTTTTTTCACTTATGATCACATGGGGAAATTGGAAGAAATAATAAAGGTGTGATTTAAAAAACTCATTAATGGGTAAAACATTCACAAAAAAATAATATGTATTGAACAAATGAGATACATGATCATGGGAGAACTGGAATGATTGAATGAATAAGAGTATGAAATCATAAGAAGCAAAAATTATTCATGATAACAAAACCATAAGTAATAGACTGCATCATAAAACATTATATCGAATAATGGAATAACATTAAAGGTGTCATATCAGTATGATAACCATTTCAATCATAAAAACAAGACACCAATATAATGGTCATCATAAACACAAGTCATTGCTCTCTACCAATATATAATAACATATTTTTCTTTGTCTCACTACCTATGAATCATATATAGTATTCCATGAGATAAAAAATTACACAATCAATTTGGGGTATATGTTATTTTTAGGTAACCCATAACATCATAATACATCATGTATATTTGTGACAAATAAATTTGAAAAAAAAATAAAAAATCTATAAAAAATAAAAGGATGGTTTCCTATACAAAAAACATGCACTGAATGAAACACGGTAACTTTCTAGGTAAATAACCTTTAATATGTATAATGGCGTATCAGGTATTTACACTATATAGAACAATGATTATACTATCTAGTCAATAATTTTCCCAGTTCATCAAATATATTGTTATCTATGTGAACACCATTCAATCAAAAGAACCAAGGTAATTCACTAGGATATGATATTGGTAGAAAGGTTATGTTAATGCATAATTTATAGAAAGGTAAGAAAATGGAAATTTTAACACCCTAATGTATTCAAAATAAATATTGAATGTATGAAAACAGTAAGACCCTTCCAAAAAAAATATTATATAATTTATTCCTTAAACACAACTTTTCCTCTACTGTGTTTTGAATTTCAAAAAACAGTTATCTAGATTTGTGATCAGTAAGTCATGTGGAGTCTGATAGAACCAACTTGATTTATGTGGAATAGCAACATGCCCTTATGAATGGTAATATGAATAGTAACATGAATCTAATGAATATTAAATAAAAATATTATTTTATTTTCTTATGGTTATAAGACAATGATATCTTGATTAATTTTTCAATGTGATATAAAACTAATTATACTTTTAAAATTGTTATTTTTCGAATTAACTATGATTTTATTTAAAAAATTAATTAATAATATTAAGAAATTTATTTTTAAAAAATGGAGTTCATTTTTGAATTCAACACATTGAAAACTGTTTAGGGTGAATTTTTGGTATTTATCTCAAATACTCGATTTTTTTATGAATAGTGAAATATGGTAAAATACTGTATATACAAATTATCAGTTAAATACACTATTTATGACATCATAATTTATTTAATGCCACTTGGTTTGAAATAATCTACACATATTAATATTAGGAGTCACATCAATCAAAATTATTGGATGTCTTGAGAGAATTAATATAATAATGAATAAAATACTCAAAACTCACTCCTCTCCTCTACTATAAAAACCCCCACCACTCCCTATTCTATTAACTCCTATAATACATGAATCTCCTAAAAGTTATTCCCAAATACCCATCCCTATCCACTCCCCACATCCATAAATCTCTTGTTATTTCCAATGGACCAAAACCCCTTCCCTTAAAGAGGTTCCCAAGGAGGTTATTTCAAGAGGTAAAACACCTTTCTTTTTCGTTTAGTTTCATTTCAATTTATCTTATATTGTTATCCTCCCATAACCTCCTATGTTCAAATGAACATTATAACTACATTATATTTTATATATTATAATTATATCATGTTAATGGAAGATCCATCATCAATATTCTTACTCTCTTGATTTTATTTTTTGTAAATGAAATCATCATCCATGAGGTTCCAATTTACAACCTTCATGGATGATGAAGTTTTGTTCTTAAATTTCTCTTTAATTACAGGTCATGGAACCATTTTTATCATTTAAACAGACTATAAATATTTATTATAACCCATTTAATATTTAATAACTAGTATATGTACATAATATTAAATCATATGACGAAAACTAATTCCTAATAATCAAAATACCGCTTAAATAATCTAGGTGAATGTCATTTATATTTCATCTAATGATTCATCCTCATTTCATGTAAATAAATGATATAAATGAACATTATCACCAATGGATGTACATAATTAATATTTAAATTCAATTCTAGAAATTTACATCCATTCATCATGAACTCCATTACTTAAAAACAAGTGAACCGATAATGAAAATCAAGTAAACGAACACTCCAGAACGATAGAATTCAATATTATAAACAATAAATAAGGACATAAATGAACTAAAAATAACTATGATTAACTAACTAAATGTTTAATATGTTATTAAATAATTTATTAATAATTCTAATTTCGTATTCCAAGACATTAAGTTCAAGAGCGGAACGCATTCAAACTTAAGGCAAGGGTTTTCCACCCGAACCTTCATTTTCATTTGGGTTACTTTCATTATCTAATTACCTTAATTAAATTATTATGTATCATCATATACTCATCATAAATTTAATGTGAGTTTTCTATATATGTACACAAACCATAATCGTTCCTTATTTTACAGATAGTTACACATTTTAAAAGGATCTATCAAAAATGTTTCCGAAATACAATCTTGATTCATGGGAATTTCTAAATTTTTTGCCTATTTTCAAGGGCACTCTATAATATTTTTTGAAAACTATTATCTTTATTAAATTACTCATTTTATTATGAAAAATATATCTTACTTTACTTTTAATTTTATACTATGATTTTTTCAAAAAAACTCTACTTTTCAAAATAAAAGGAGTATTTATCTCCAGAATTACTTGAAGATTTTATTAAACTATCTTCATCTATTTCAACATTATCATTGATTATTATGTATTATTGGGATAAATATTTTATGGTATTATATACCATATTTAACTTAATGTTTTATGATTATTTGTTTTGTGGATGTGTTATCTTAAAACCATTCACCAATTTACTCGGAATAGTTAGTGTTTATACTTAATGTTCGGGGAAAGTTATTTACATTTGATATATTAGTTTAAATATGAGTGTATATGTTGTTTATGTTTATCCCCATTCATATGAGGAATTCATTGGAAATAGTAAATTTCAGGTGGGGCCTGCTATATCCCCTTAGTGCATCGGTAGGTCTCATGAGACAAACTACGGTCTTTACACAAGGCCTTGACAAAATGATTATTTGTGGTCTTGGAAGGAGGCCTTGAAGGTATGGTGATGATTTCCTACAATATTCATTAACTCAGTATGAAAATAGTTTTTATGGTTCATGTGGTTATCTTACTAGAAGAATACCCACGATTATGGCATTATTTATTCTGCTCTTATTCCTACCATAATGTGTCCATGTTTTTGTTTAAGGCATATGTTTTTAGTTATTATACATGCCTAATGTTTATGTTATGATGTCTTTTGTTGTATTGCTTACCCTTACTAAGTGTTTTAGCTCTCTCATTTATAATGTTTCATTTTTTTAGGACATGAATAATTTTAGTGTGAATGACATGCTAAAATAACCTACGATTTATGGTTGTTGTCAAAGAAATTTCTAAGTTGTTTTTAATTTCAAGTTATAATGAGGAACTTATGTTTGTATCTTGTTTCAAATGATACTAAACTACTCAGTCCTTCAAGATGCATATTCCTTTTTTATATTCCAATATAATAAAATAAGGCACCAGCTATGGGTAACTGGGGTTGGGTCTTTACAGTTGGTATCAGAGGAAATTAAGTATAAAATTTGAAACTAGATTTAAAAAACATGTATTAGGGAAAAATCCCTAAGATATTATTTAAGGATAAACATGAAAGAACGTCTTAGTATTTTGATAAGGAATAAATTATGTGGATATTTTGATAAAATACATTCATGGATGGATACTACAAGTGGATGTGGTTCTGGCACAGATATAAGTAGGAGTGAAAACTCTGACAAAGAGTTTTGGGCTTGACCAAAGGTATCCTGGTACACGACAACGGGCCTTACTGCGCACCTAGTTTGACACTCTTGGGGGATATTCTTAGGATAATTTACATTTTCTTTATAATCCATTATAAAGGATTTAAATGTAAATTTTTCCTCAAAGAAACCATGTTTATGATTAAGAACATAGTTGTGTATAGGATTTCAATTTATGCTAATTATTTTTCTATGTAGAGATTATACATTATTATTCATACCCTGATGTAGTCTATGACATTATTTAGAAATGGCGCCTAGTGGAAAGAATGGAATTCACATGAACATGCGTGTCCTATATAGGTATTTTCCTCTGACATAAGATAATGTTGTTGACTCTGGTGTTATGACTGATTTTGAGAAAATTATAACTATACTGTGATAACTTACTTAGGTTATGAATAATAACCATACATGTATGGATAATCCGAATCCACCATGTGGAGGAGATATGTTAGATCATATTATGCGACAACAACCTCTATCATTCAATGGGACTACAAACACATTTCTAGTTGAGCAGTGGATAAGTTTTCTAGAGAATATATTCCTTGATTTGGTATGTAACGAAAGAGAGGAGGTTTTTATGGCAGTTTATCATTTATCAGGAGATGTAGATCAGTGGTGGTCGTTAATCCAAAACACAAAGGAATATGAATAAATATAAGCGATGGAATGGAGGGATATTAATGAAATATTCCTAAAAAATATTTCCCTCGTGAACAGTGAGCAGATATAGAGAGGAAATTCTTGAATCTGAGGTAGAAGGAGGATGAAAATATTTCCAAGTATAAATCCATCTTTACAAAGTTGGAAAGGCATTATTCACACTATATATGTAATCCAAGGAGAAAAATTGACTGATTCTTTAATGGTTTAAATCCATTCCTCCAAAGGGCTCTATTCTCCCAAATATTCTCTTCATACGAAGATATAGTCTCAAGTGCTATCAAGTTAGATAAATAATATTCTATGTCTTAGGAATTTAAGGGAAATAAATAGAAGAAGAGGGATGTCGAAAACTCTGGTAAAGGAAGTAAGGAAATGGGGATGAAGGGTAGAGTTGAACTTCAATCCTAGATTAATTGTGGGAAGAAACCCCCTGGCGCTTGATTGAAGGGAATGGGAGTATGTTACAAGTGTGTAGAAAAAGGCCACCTATCTCAAGATTATAAGGGGAAGAAAGAATCTACCAATGTTAAGTGCTACAATTTTAGGGATATGGGACATTATGCATATGAATGTCCTAAGCGTCAAGGAAATATTCCACAAAGAAGGATATGGGAGAAAGGCCAAGATTATGTGGTCACAACTACAGAGGTGGAAGTTCCTAATGAAGTGGTGGCATGTACTCTAATTATTTCCTCAAACAGATCCAATTCTTTATTTGATTTTGTATCATCACATTCTTTCCAATCTTCCCAGTTTTCCAAGAAAATAAGATATTTCCAATTTTATTTAATAAGGGAGTTGTCAGTCAAAACTCTTAAGGGAAGTATCATTGCAACAAAGTTGTGTCAAGTAGTCCCCATTATGTTATATAAACATGCTTTATCTGCTGATTTTATTTTCATACCCATGATTGAATTTTATATAATCCATGGTATGGATTGGATTTCGAACCATGATGTGAAAATTTATTACAATAAGAATGAGGTTACAATTTTTGAGGATGATGGGTAATCCCTTATCTTTAAGGAAAAAACATCACCATCTAATTCTCATCTAGATCCACCCCCAATAGCTCTACTAAATTCAATTATTGGGGTGGAATGAAATGGAACAAATGTGGGTGAGGAAAAGAATGTTCAAATAGAATATGTACCTATTGTTCAAGAATATGTTGATGTCTTTCCAGAGGACATACTGGGACATCATCCAGAGTGGGAAATTGAGTTTTTCATTAACTTAATTCACGGTTTAAGGACCATATCAAAGACCCCTTATAGAATAAAATTGTGGAGTTAGTGAAACTAAATAAATATCTAGAGTAATTGAGTGATAAAGGATCTATTCTCCCTAGTGTTTCTCCATGGGGAGCCCATGTTCTTTTCATTAAGAAAAAAGATTAGTTTATGAGGTTGTGCATTAACTAAAGGGATTGTTAGGAAATAATTTTTCATTTAATTCAAAACAATAGAAATATTTTCATTTATAATTTATATAGAATTTAACAAATAAAAACATTAAAAATATTCATTTTAAATATCATATTCTATATTAGGTGCACCTCTTCATTTTGAGTGTTTCGTGTAAATGTTGGGGTTTTGATAAGGAATTGTTAGGAAATAATTTTTCCCTAAGAAAATAAATAAAACAAAATGTTATCCACCCAAAAATTCTATATAACCCTTGATATTGATAGATATCTATGTCCAAAATGCATTGGGTTATTCCATGGGTACCTACTTATCAAGTAACAAAAATGATCACAGAGACAATATATTTGAAAATATTCACACATACTCAATATAATCCTAAAATAGAAATGAAGAATATAAAAAAAATCAATGTTTTCAAAAATGTGATATTCATAGAAAAACTAGGGGATGAAAGTCCGAACAATTATAAAAGAGTGACTTCCAAATGCCAAATTCTTGGAAAGACCGCCCAAGATATCCCCTAGGCCCCTCTACATTACCTCCAAATATTTTAAAAGGTTCTACCAATAATCCATAATCTATATTGTAATAGCCTCATACTCTAGTTCTTTTCCCTTACCTGGATCCCAAATAATAATGTATGCACTTGTCTCATTATGTTACATAGAGGGTGTGAGTATAACAACTCAATATGAATTAATCATTGAACTGTTACATTCCTTTTCTAATCTTAAGTGTATGATATAAATATTATCTAGATCAAGTAAAAATAAATGAAAAATAATTCAATTTTATTTGAATATTTTAAATCATAGAAATCATTGATTTAATAAAAAATAGCTATACTAGGAGGGTCTTCAACTCTACTTATCTACCTCAAGAAATCTAGGTATCAATGTCATGTAAGAAGAATAGAATTATTAATCACATATCATCATGGTTGATATATATTAAAATTCAATATGAAAACCTGTCATGTGGGATATCTGAAAGGGTATACCATGTTAGGTCACATTCCCACCCCATGGGAAATTGTGAGGGGGTATAGAATGCTAGGGAGAAATGAAACCATCCCATCAGTAGTCCATATACAAGGAAGACATACATAAAAATCACATTTTATTCATTTATACCTTCTAGTATGAACAAAAAACATCAATTATCTTTTGAGAAACACTTAACAATTTATGTAAAAATTTCTTGCCATCACACTTCTAAAATCGCCTTTAATGAAAATGTAAAAAATATTCTAGGATTCCTATTTTATATCTATGGTAGAAATCAAAAAAAATTATTTCATGTAAAAATATTTTAATACCTCTATTAAAAAGAAACTTTAATATCACCGAATTAATACTAATTTTCATGTAATAAATCATAGTAAAATTAATTGGTTATTATACTTTAAAAAACATAAATTAATAATTTATTAATTATAAAAATATTCATTAATAGTTTAATTATCTATATCCTATAGAAATTCCAAGATATCACATAATTAGTGTGAGATGGAAGTGGTGTATGCTTACCAAAAGTAACCACACAACTTCTTTTTGACTCAACAGAAAGAAGTGTGCTAGTATTGGTTAATGGATACCAACTAACAGTAATTTATAGTTAGGTAAAATTGAGTGAAATTTTAGGGATGTGAGTTCAGGATACAGAACTAAGGAATTAACATAGATTTACCATGTTGAAGCTTCAATAATAGGTAGTCTGGGAAAACAATTTAACAGATTTGGAAGGCTTAATAAGATATTGAATTTAGGAATAATATTTTAAACACACTACTATAGAAAAAATAATGATGATGGAATTATAATAGGGCCATGGACTCACCATTTCATAACCAAGCCTCTCATAAAAATGAGAACCACTTGTATTAATGGAGAATTTTATATTTTGAAACAAATATTTATAGTAATTTTGGATATATCATGAAGGTTATATAAATCTCAAATGAGGATAAATTAAAAAATTTCATCACTTTAGGGACATATTGGTGAAATATATCTTAATTTTTAATAGATTGCAGCCACTGGAAAACCACAAGATACCCAGTGATAGTTTATTATGTATCCAATTCATATATTATAAGGGATCATTCCCATCATTACATCCTTATTTTCCCAACATTCATTAACCATTTTCTCAAACTATTTCTGAATTAATAATTAATATTGGTTCCAAAATTAAATGTGAGGAACATAAAATGGATTAGAATATTTAAAACCTCACCACTATTGGTTTTCTAATCCCTAAAAATATTATACCATATTTCCAAGGGAAATGATTGTTTTATTGCATATTAATTTTTAATTTCTACTCTAAAGTCACATCATGGAGCTTTATATTTTACCTCCCAATCCGAGCATGATGAATCACTTTTCTTTGTAGAAATTCCTAACATTAGTAAACAATAATGATAAGATACTCAAAATATGATGCATTAAATTTCATCCTAATTTCATTAGACTATATATTATTGTTCCAGTTCAAATTTCTTCAATTGGGAAACATGAAAAATATTGTGAAAGGAACTAAACATAGAAATAAAGGCTTACTAATAAGAATATTTCTGAACTCTGATATGGTTTTCAAAAGGATCAACTATCTCTATATTAGTTTATATTATTTTACAATCAATCATTTTCTTAATTTCTGTGATACCTAAAGAAACACATGATCATTGACCAAAAATTAGAAGAGTCTCCTTGGAGGGTCAGTAGAAGACTTTTAACGGCACTGAGTCATTTATAGATTTTTCTATATTTTATCCACCTATACTTTCACCTCATAGATAAGACTAATCCAAGTAATAGATGATTCACCTATATCTTTCCAATAAAGTGGGGCATGACATAAACTTTAATCTAATTATTCATTAGGATCCATATTATAAAGACCCTGCTTTAAAAATTACATAATAATGAATTAAGTTAATAATTCACATTGAGGATCTTTTTAGGTTTATAGATTTAGATAATTAGGTCATAACATAAACATAACAACATTAATATTATATGTAGAAAATTCTACTCAATAACAATTTTTTTATAAAATAAAAACTCTTGGAAAAAAGTGTCATGTCTAGGTCCATGTCTTATACGACATGACTTTTTCTTGATCCCGTCCTTGACCCTATTCAACTTTATGTCATGTGAAAAACATTTAAAAAAGTTGCGATGAGCATAAAAATCTCAGTAAGGGATACACAATGAAGGAAAACTATTAGTTTTTCAAAATAACTAGTAAACCATGAATACCTTATCAAAAGTAATAAATTTCACCTTTATGAAGTAGTAAATACTCTTCACTAAATAAAAGATCATTGCTTACCATTTTGTAAACAAAAGATTACCATAAAACCCATATAAATAACACATAACATATAATGGTGACTTGGGACGTAAACATACTTAGATGGAATTACCATACAGTAAACTTCCAAAAATGTCACAAAATGGAATATCTATATGGCCAACTTCCATACCCAATGCATTGGAAGTTATAACGTAACCACCATTCTTGATTTATCACAGCACCACCCGTCATTTGGTTTATCACATAACCACCCATCATATGTCCAAGTACCATAATAAAATCATAAAATATGGAAAATATAAATATTTAATTAATAACATTTCAATTGAAATAAAAATAAATCATTTCAATATATTGAAATAATAAATCATTTTCAAAATCATTTTCAACACCAAAACACCCAAAAACAGAGTAAGGGGTTTCTTTTTCATTTTAAAAACATTAAGGCTTACAGAGGAATCCAACTAACGATTACAGCGATGGAGAGGTCATTGTCGCCGAAAATGTTAAAAACTATCCTTTTGTAATTTAGTAAAACACTTCATATAAAAAATATTCCTTTTGAATAAAAGTAAAATTCAAATGGGTTTATACACCGTATAAAAGAAAGTTGCGTATAAATCAAAAAATCCCTCAATGAAAGGAGATCGAGACGAACTCCCTTAACTCAGGTCTGACATGATTTTTTCATTATTTAATCTCCTGAATAATAAACTAAAGTTTATTTATAATTGCATAAGAACTTTTTTTTCAAGTATATTATTCCTTTTATATCACTTTTTACCATGATATAAACATTATGTATTCATTTAAGTTAATAACGGTCGTTTTTTCGATATCTGGTACTTGAGTAAAAAATGAACTTCTTATGTTTAAAAGTTTTCCATGTGTTCTAAATTCCATTCTATCTAGAATGATATTAATGATTTAGATATCATATATATCATATATATCCAGTATATATATGTATTTATAATAATACATAACATTTGGAGATAAGAAATGAAATGCACTGTCAAGGAGACGGTAATCCGTACAAACATATGAACTTACTTTCATTTCTATTTAGTATTTAATGGAATGAAACATAATGATACAATAGTATATTATAATTCCCATATAATATCATATATAATTTATTTAACTCCATCCTTTATACGTCTCACGTATTGTATGAATAAGTCATATCACTTTGAGGGAGCGGCAGTCCGCACTTCCTCAAATGAAATTATCGTATTTACCCATTATGGAAGCCATAAATATTTGATATAAATGAAAAATATAGAAAAATAAATAAAACATAAACATAATATATATCATATATAAATACATTTCCATCATAATCTCAACCATGAGAGGTAGTTGTAGATATTTTAATAGTCATCGTTTCGTGAGGCAGAAGTATGTCGTCCACATAAACAATATGTTGTTTACCCATTAGACGGAGGTGTGTGTAAGTGTAGTAAGAATAATTATAATAAAAACAATATATTAAATTGATGATTCTGTTTTTTTATAAAATAAAGGAATAAAAATAGTTTACGGGGATAGATAAGTAAAATAAATGAAAATAATTTAAGAGAAGGTGTTACCTTTAAATAGGGTAATTTATTTTGGTTTGAACCTAAAGGATTTCTTGAAGTGTATTCTGCCTAAGGTGACCCTTTTAGGTGGAATATAGGTATCTTGAGAGCCTATTTGGTTAGGTTTTGGACAATACAAGGGGCTTGAGAGGTGTGAGTAATGGGTTAGAGGTGAGTCCTTTTTATAAGGGGAGGAGGGGCTCTTTAGGAAAGTTTGAAAATATTATTTTATTATATAATGATTTTCGGTTTCTAAAGGTCCAAAACTCATTAAGGTATAAGATAATGTGACTCTTGTTCGAAATAAAATCATCCAATAAGAATTTTATAGGTTGTGGATATTTTTTTAATCTTTATAATCTTATTTATTTAAATAATTTATTAATGAGGTAAACACTGCATCACTATTGTGTCATATATAATTTTTATTATTTGATATCTTAAAATTATAAAAAAAAACACCATGATGTAAGAAATATTTTTATATTTCCAATGAATATTTATAGTCTATATGATAACTTATATAACCTCATGTAAAAATTGATTTACTAAAAGATATATGTTTATGTCATTTTTTTCATTACATTAAATTAATTAATATAAAGTGTCATTATCACTTCCAAGTAGCTCAATGTGGTTCCACAATAGACCCAAGGATGCCTATGGTCAGATAGGTATCAACCAATAGGATTAGAACACATGTTAGTGTAATTTAATATAATTATAATAATATTTTTTTACCCTTATTTACCAGATTTACCCTTTAACCATGGAAAATTAAATATTTACTCAAGTAAATATTCATAATGTCTAAAAATAAAAGTTACCTAATAACACAATTTGAACCCCCTAATTCCAAATATGGAATCCATTTTTCCAAATTCATAACATAAAAGTCTCAGAAATTAATTTAAAATTAATTCTCATTGTTAAAACAAAAAGCTTGTTTTTAAGAAATAATAACTATCAAAATATTGACACTTGTTTATGTCCAATTTCAATGTGAAATTACTTCCAATTAACAAAATTTAATTAATTGGTAAAAATATAATCTAATTAAAATTTAAAACCAATTAAAAATATAATCTAACAATATAAATAAATTATATTAAAAGGCAATTTTGAATTAAAATACAGTGATTTTCACTATTCATTAAAAAACGAATTTTATCCAAAAAAACCAAAAATTTACCCAAAGTAAATTTTGATATCATGATTATAAATAAGAATTTTATTTTGTCAAATATAACATATAAAAGTGACAAAAACCATATTTAAAGAGGGTTCTCCATTAAACGGCAGAAAATCGACCTTTTAAAGAATATTAGAGTATTTATGCTTAAAATTAGATTCATTCACATTTTAAGCCTCTGCCTTTTATTGGATAAATAAACATTTAATAAACATGTATAATTATATTTTAGTTAGTTCTATTCATTCCCTCTATTATAAAGTCTAGGAGTTAAATTCCATTTAAAATAATAAAATTATATTATTATTTTTCGGTATAACTCAACGTTGTGTGCAACATAAGATTTCAAAGAAACTCGTTGTTGTGTATCAAGTACGCCATTGAACATAGAATCTACTTTAAAGTAAAATTAGTATTTAATTCATAAATATTATTAAATATAAAAATGTCATATTCTTTATTTACATGGGATGCTACATGCTTCCCCCCTTTTGGGAATTTCATCCCCGAAATTCTATTCAATTATCAAATAAATGGGGGGTATTTATCCCTCATAGCATTTTCAGATTCCCACATTGCCTCTTCAACCATATAGTTTTTTCATAAAACCTTTACCTGATAAATTACCTTATTCCGGAACACATGCTCTCTTTGGTCAAGAATCTGGACTCTTTGTTCCTCAGAAGAGAGATTCTCTTCCATATAAACTACCTTTGGGATCCAAACATGAGATGGATCCAGCATATACTTTCTCAACATTGAAACATGAAAAACATTGTGCACCTGGGATAAACATGGAGGTAAATCCACTCTATATTAAATTGATCCAACTTTCTCTAGGATTTCATAAGGTCCAATGAACCCCAGACTTAACTTTCCATTATTAGCAAAACGCATCACACTTTTCCATGGAGAAACTTTGGGAAATGCATAATCACCTACCTCAAAAGAAATATCCTTCCTCTGGTTATCCACAAAACATTTCTTCCTGCTCTGAATTGTTCTCATGTGCTTCTAAATCAACTGAAATTTCTTTGCCACCTCTTCTATCAATTCTGGTCCCATCAGCTTCCTTTCACCTGCTACATCCCAAAAAGCTGTAGTTTGACACTACTTCCCATATAATGCCTCAAACGGAGTGATCTGTATATTGGAATAAAAATTGTTATTATAAATTAATTTAACCAAAGAAAGTTGTTAGTCCCAACTTCCCTAGTAATTCATTGAGTAAGCAAGTAGCATGTCCTCCATTGTCTGAATTGTTTGTTCGGACTTCCCATCTGATTGAGGATGAAAATCTATACTAAAATTTAATTCACTACCCAAAAACTTCTAAAGGCCTTTCCTAAAGTTATAAGTAAACCTGTGATCACAATCAGATACAATGGAGACGGGAACTTCTTGTAACTAGACTATCTCTTTAACATACAGCAGATATAGTTGATCTAAATACAAATTATCTCAAATAGGAAAGAAATGAGCATATTTAGTCAATCTATCAATAGTAAATCAGATTGAATTATTAGCACGAGATGTCTTTGGTAATCCCATAATCAAGTCCATGGATATATTTTTCATTTCCACTCTGGCATCGGTAAAGTCTGAAGCATCACTTTTGTTAACTGTCTCTTTGCTGTAACCTGCTAATAAGTCAAACACTTCACTATAAAATCAACAATATCTCATTTCATTCCATCCCACCAGTTACACTCCTGAATATCTATGTACATATTAGTACTTCTAGGATGAATTGAAAATGGAGAACTATGAGATTCACATAACAACTCATTCTACAACTATGAATCACAAGGCACACATAATCTCTTCTCAAACCTCAAAACACAATTATTATAAACATTAAAATTAGAAAACATACCGTTCTGAACCAACTCTACCTTTTTCTACAACTCACTATCTTCCTTCTGTGCTTGCTTAATTCTATCTGATAGAGATGAATTTAATGACACCTAAAACAAAACAGAGGAATTTTCTGTACCAATAACTTTTATTCCAATGTTCATCAAATCATTAATCAAAGAATCTTATTCCAAACATAACAAGGTTAATGTAGAATTACTTTTTCAAATAAAATCATCAGACACTTTATTTGCCTTTCCTAGATGGTAATGAATCGTACAATCATATTCCTTGATTAATACTAGTCATATTCTTTGTCTCATGTTTAAATCTTTCTGAGTGAATATATACTTCAAAATTTTGTGGTCAGTATATATTTCACATTTTACTCCATAAAGATGAGGCCTCCAAATTTTTAAAGTAAAAACAACAACAGCTATTTCCAAACCATGTGTAGAGTAATTTAACTCATGAGGTTTCAAATGACATGAAGCATAAGAATTTACCTAATCATTTTGTATAAGGAAACATCCAACCCCTTTCAACGAAGCATCACTATTGATAACAATCCCACCATCTCTGGATGGTAGTGCCCAAAACTGGAGAATTCACCAATCTTCTTTTCAATTTATTAAAACAATCATCACATTCTTTTGTCCAAATTAACTTAACATCTTTTCGAGTTAACATAGTATGTGTGCTAGATAACTGTGAAATTTTTTTAACAAACCTCCAGTAATAACCTACTAGACCAAGAAAACTATGGATCTCGGTTATATTTAGGGGTCTTAGCCATTCTTTAACAACTTCTATTTTAGCAAGATCCATAGTTATTACATTTTTTGAAAAAATGTGACCGAGGAAAGAAATTTTTTGTAACCAAAACTCACTCTTTCTGAATTTTCTATACAGTTTCTTTTCTTTTAAGGTTTTAAAGACAACCCTTAAATTAATTTCATGTTCCTCTTTTCTTTTGGAACAAACAAAAATATCATCAATGAACACAACCACAAACATATCCAAGAACTCACAGAAAATTCTATTCATAAGATCCATGAATACAGCAGGTTCATTGGATAACCCAAAAGGCATAACTACAAATTCATAATGGTCATATCTAATACGAAGGTATTATTCATAATGTCTGCTTCCTTTACTTTCAACTGATGGTGCCCTAACCTCAAATCAATCTTCCAAAAATACTGAGCTCCCTGGATTTGATCAAAAAAATCATCGATATGAGTCAAAGGATAATTGTTCTTAAAATTGATGTTATTTAATGCTTTATAATCAATGAAAAGTCTCATTGAAACATATTTCTTTTTAACAAAAAAGATAGGAGAACCCCATGGTGATGTTCAAGGTTTAATGAAACATTTATCTAATAACTCTTGCAATTGGTTCTTTAAATCTAAAAGTTCAATTTGATCCATTCGATAAGGGGGTTTTGAAATTAGCTTAGCATCGAAAACTAAGTAAATAGTAAATTCAACTTCCCGGTAAGGTACAATACCAGGAAACTCATCAAGAAAAACATCAAGATACTCATTTACCACTGGCACATCATTAATCTAGACAATTCCTTTTTTTTTCAACAATATATGTAAGGTAACAATCATTTCTACCTTTTACTAGTTTCTCACCTTCCTGATTTGTTATCAAAAGTAACGGTTCATTCTTGTACACAAACTGAAAATATTTTTTAAAAGAAACCTCTTTAACTCTGTAGTCCATCTTAGTATGATAAACAGAATGCCAATCCATACCCAAAATAACATAAAACTCTACTAGAGGAAAAACAATAAGGTTTGAAGGTAGATTCTTTCCATACAAAATGACATGAAGGATCTTATAATTTCTTTTTGTCTCAAAATTTCCTCTATGTATTTTTACAATGATTTTAGGATTTATATATTGATATGGAATTCCCAATTTACTATAAAACTTCTCAAAAATTAAAGAATTTGTAGACCCTAAATCAAACAACACTTTGGCATAATCTGAATAAACAAATAGTGTACCTGATACTACATCATTCGATCGCCCAACCTCTACTGAAGTAGTTGCAAATGATTTCACCACCCCTTTCTTCTTGTAGTCTAGTTGCTTTCCCTTATTTATGTTTTTTGTTGGAAACTAATTTTCATAATGACCCATTTTATTACACTTAAAACATCTTACCTATGGATTTTCATTTCCGACTTGATCGTCTTCCTTATAGTTACGAGAAATACGACCAAACATACCACAGAGGAAGCACTTTTTAGATCTTGATAAACATTCACTAGGATGCTTTTTACCACACTTTTCAAAAGATGGATATTTAATTTTCTTACCTTCGGGTTTCTTTGATGAATTTGTTCCCTTTACCTACCAACTATACCTCTTCTTTTGTTTTCACTCTTGGAACACCTGGTCATCATAAAAATCCATTTCTACTTTCTCAACACATCTGTCAAGTTTCTCATAGATTTTGAATTCACAAGTGTCTAATGATCTTTGATATCGTGGCTTTAGTCCTGAGTAAAATTGATTTATCTTAATATTAAGATATCAGATAAAATTTGGACCATACCAAGCCAGTCGAGTGAACGTTTCTTTGTAAGAATCCACTGAGCCATCCCCCTACCTTAATTCCAAGAATTTTTTTTCCATCCAATGTTAAACCACCTTAGAAAAATAATTCTCAAGAAACATATCATTGAATTCATCCAAATCAAGAGCATCAATCTCCTCATTATCCCAGATATTTTTCACCATTGACCACCACTGATCAGTTTCACCTTCCAAATGGAAAACAACAAGACTAACCTTTTGATGTTATGGACACCCCATGACATTGAAAATATTCTCCAATGATTTAATCCACCCTTCTGTTAGCACATGTTCTGATGATCCTCTGAATGATGGGGGACGTTGTCTCATGAAATGCTCCACTACTAATATCATTCTCCATGGTTGATCTAGCTAATCTCATGCATGGATACCACAACCATTTATAGCCTGAATCAATTGTGTCATCACTACAACAAACTATTTTGTTCCGATTCTGACCATCTCTGGTTGCTGATGTGGAAGGTTATTCTCCTCTGTATGCATTCCCAATATAGTTTCCATGTTTCATCGGTGGAAAACTATTCTGAACACAGAAATATCTTAAGCGAAGTAACATGGTAATCTATAAATGCTTTATCATTTCAATATTACCAAAAATTAATTTATGGACATTAATTTTAACAATATTCTAACTCCTAAAGTTTTCTAAACTGACCTCTAATACCAACTATAAGGACCCAGCTGTAAACATTACATAATCTTGAATTAAGTTAATAATTAACATTGATGATCTTTTCATGTTTTGATCTTTAGAGAATTAGGTCATAACATAAACATAACAACTTGAATATTACATGTAGACACTTCTACACAGTATCCATTTTTTTATATAATAAAAACTTTTTGAAAAAAAGGGTCAGGTATAGTTCCATGTTTTAGACAGCATGACTTTTCCTTGATCCCATCCTTGACCCTATTCCACTTTATGTCCTATGAAAAACATTTTAAAAACTTGGTATGAGCATAAAAATCTCAGTAAGGGATACACAAATAAGGGAAACTATTAATTTTTCAAAACAAAATGTAAAACATGAATACCTTATCATAAGTAATACTTTTTACCTTTATGAAATAGAAAATCCTCTTCACTGAATAAAAGATCATTTCTTACCATTTTTTAACCAAAATATTACCATAAAACCCATAGAAAGAACACATAAAATATAAAAATAACTTAAGACATAAACTAACTTAGATGGAATAGCCATAAAGTTGACTTCCACACATATCACTAAATAGAATAGCCTTATGGCTGAATTCCATACCCAATACATTGGAGGTTATAACATAACCACCCACCCTAGTTTTTCATGGCACCACCCATCATTTGGTTTATCACGTAACCACCCGTCAAATGTCCAAGTACCATTATAAAATCATAAAAATTTGAAAATATAAATATTTCATTAATAACATTTCATTTGCAATAAAAATAAATAATTTCAAGATATTGAAATAATATATCAATTTCAAAAAGTATTTTCAATACCAAAACACCCAAAAATAGAATATGGGGTCTCTTTTTCATTTTAAAAACATTAAGGTTTATAGTGGAAGCCAACTAACGATTATGGCGAAAAAGAGGTCATTGTCGCTGCAAAAGTTAAAAACATTCCATTTGTCATTTAGTAAAACACTTCATAGAAAAAATATTCCTTTTAGATAAATGTTAAAGTTAAAGGGGTTTATACACCATAAAAAATAAAGTCGTGTATAAATCAAACTATGCCTCAATGAAATGGGATTGAGATGAAGTCCCTTACCTCCTTTCTGACTTGATTCGTTCGTTCTTTAATCTCTTAAATAATAAACTAAAGTTAAATTATAATTTCTTATAAACCCTATTCAAGTATATTATTCATTTTATATAAATTTTTACCATGTTATAAACATTATGTAATCTTTTATGTTAATAATGGTCGTTTTTTTGATATCTGGTACTTGAGTCAAAAATGAACTTCTTATATTTACAGGTTATCCATGTGGTCAAAATTCCATTGTCTCTAGAATTATATTCATGATTTATTTATCAAATATATCATATATATCCACTATATAAATGTATTTATAATATTACATAACATTTGGAGATAAGAAATGAAAAGCATCGTACATGGAGACGGTAAGCCGTACGTACGCAAGAATGCTACTTTCATTTCTATTTCATATTTAATAGAATGAAAACATAATGATACATAAGTATATTATAATTCCAGTATAATATCATATATAATATAATTAACTCCATCCTTTATATGTCTCGTGTATGGTATGAGCAAGTCATATCACTTTGAGGGGGCAGTAGTCTGTGCTTCCTCAAATGAAATTATCGTATTTTCCTAATATGGAAACCATAAAGGTATGATATAAATGAAAAATACATAATCATAAAGAAACCATAAAAATAATATATATCATATATAAATATAGTGACATTATAATTGTCACCATGAGAGGCGGTTGGAGATATTTGAACAATCATCGTTTGGTGAGGCAGTAGTTTTTTGTCCAGATAAACAGTATGTTTTTTACCCATTAGACGGAGGTGTGTGTAAGTGTAGATCGAATCCTTCTCATAAAAACACCTGTTTTATTGATTATATTAGTGTTTTTATAAAATAAAGGAATAAAAAGCTTTTATGTGGTTATATATGTAAAATAAAAGAAAAGAATTTAAGAGAATGTGTTACCTTTAAATCGGGTAACTCTTTTTGTTTTAAACATAATGTATTTCTTGAAGTTCCTTATGCCTATGGTGAGGGCTCTAGGTGGAATAGAGGGATATTGAGAGCCTATTTTTTTAGGTTTGGATAAGCCAAGGGTCTTGAGAGGTTTGAGTAATGGGTTAGAGGTGAGGTCTTTTTATAAGGGGGGAGGAGGGGCTCTTTAGGAAAGTTTGAAAATATTATTTTATTATATAATGATTTTCAGTTTATAAAGTTCTAAAACTCATTAAAGTCAAATATAAGAAAACTATTGTTCAAAATAAAATCATCCAATAATAATTGGATAGTTTTTGGATATTTTTTTAATCGTTATAATCTTATTTATAAAAATAATTTATTAATGAGGTAAAAACTGAATCATTATTATGTCATAAATAATTTTATTTCTATAATGTATAAAAATTATAAAAAAATACCATGATGTAGGAAATATTTTTAGATTTCCAATTAATATTTATATTTGAAAGGATAACTTATATATCACCATGTAAAAATTTATTTACTAAAAGATATATGTTTATGTTATTTTTGTCTTTACTATAAATTAATTAATATATAGTGTCATTATCGCTCCCAAGTGGCTCTTTGGGGTCCCAAAATCAACCCAAGGATGCCCATCGTCGAACATGTATCACAAAATAGGATTAAGAAACATGTTAGTTTAATTTAATATTATTATAATAATATTTTTTTGACCTTATTTACCATATTTACCCTTTAACCATGGTAAATAAAATATATTCCGAAATAAGTATTCATAATGTCTAAAAATAAAAGTTACCTAATTACACAATTTAGACCTCCAGATTTCAAATATGGAATAAATTTTTCCAAATACAAAACACAGAAGTCATAGAAATTAATTTAAAATTAATTCTCATTGTTAAAACAAAAAGCGTGTTTTTAAGAAATAATAACTATCAAAAGATTGACACATGTTTATGTCCAATTTCAAAGTGAAATTACATCCAATGAACAAAATTGGATTAATTGGTAAAAATATAATCTAATTACACTTTAAAACTAATTAAAAATACAATATATCTATATAAATAAATTAGATTAAAAGTCAATTTTGAATTAAAATACTGTATTTTTTACTATTCGTTAAAAATGAATTTTATTAGAAAAATACCAAAAATTTACCCAAAGTAAATTTTGATGTCTTGATTCTAAAGAAGAATTATATTTTGTCAAATAGAACATATATAAGTGAAAAAAACTATATTTAATGAGTGTTCTCTATCAAAAGGATGTAAATCGACCTTTTAAAGAATATTAGTGTATTTATGCTTAAAATTAGATTCATTCACATTTTAAGCCTCTAACTTGTTGTGGATAAATGAAAAAATATTTAATAAACATGTATAATTATATTGTAGTTATTTCTATTCATTCCCATCATTACAAAAGCTAGGAGTTAACTACTATTTAAAATAATAATATTATTATATTATTTTTTTGGTATAACTCAATGTTGTGTGCAACATAAGATTTCAAAGAAACCAACTGTTGCGTATTGGGTATTCCATTAAACATAGCATCCCTATTAAAGTAAAATTAATATTTAATTCACAAATATTAATAAATATGAAACTTTTAAATTCTTTATTTACCTGGGATTTTACACTTATGGATACACTATTTATAAAAACTAATATTTGATGATTCTATGGAAGAGATTTGATCCTCCCACAAACCACCAATTTTGAAAATACAGGCTGAAATCATATCTTCTGATATTCCGATAGACTACTCAAACTACCCATATTTACTAGATAAAATGTGATACAAAATTTATATAATACATCGATGATCATTTTTCCCTTTCCATTACTAATATTTAAACCATTTATATATATTATAGGTTTATCAAGTCGATGCATCATGAGTCTTCAAAATCATTCAAACATATAATGTCTCATGTTCATCAATCCAATAAACCTCATTTATTGGTATGAATTATGTAATCATTGTTAAAATATATACAATTTCCCAGATTTTATCCTTTATTTTTGTAAAATTTGTTAAAAATTTAACAAAATACCTCTTTATTTCACATCACATCTATACAAGAATATGGATAAATGATCGTACCATGATTCATTGATTCATTTTCACCCTTACACCATCGTGCTAAACTAGTTTTGTATTGAAAATTATAAAAATAATAACAAATTTCACTTCATATTTGATTTAATTATTTTGTGTTTATCACTTTTAAAAAGGTTAATTTTACTTTGTTTTATAATTCTATTGTATGTGGAGGTGATTTGAAGTACCCATGACGAAGTTCAAGAAAAATGGGCCAAACTATGTAGGAGTCAAACAGACCAGTAAACTCAAGCACACACTAATACTAAATTATTAATCTAAATTGTCTTATAGTTTGTGTTAGGGTCCAAAATTTATTGGTCTACAACTTTTATGAAGTAACCCAAGACTAATTCGGCCATATGGTGGCCCATCTGGACTCATCTATCCAAGACATAGAATTTACATGGATTCAAAATTTGTGTGTTGTGTACTATCAATATCATAAGCTATAGATGTCCAAATGAATCCAAACTTTTAGTGGAGATATTCAAGAGGTGGGGAAACAACTTTTTAGTTTTTACCAAAGCGAGATAAGACTATTTGGATGTCAAAAACCATGATCCAAGTGGTTTTATGAAATCTGTGTTCCCAAAACAACTTCCCACATTGCATCTAAAATAGAACCTTGGGATCCTCATTTGGAAGTTTGAACCAGAAGAAATGATCTGCCATTTTTGATTCCCAGAGGAGTACCCTCCTCATCCTAGAAGTTGTGTACTCCCATATCCACATATGGGCATCCAGAATGAAGAATGAGTTCCACCCAAGCTTTCTCCTCCTCTCGGTGTTGGGCTAAATGGTGGATGTTCATTGTGAGGGAGCTACACACATTTCAAGGGAGTTATATAACTTCTATTATCTACTAGTTTGGAGTAATTTGGTTTTTAAAACGTTTCATTCCATGTATCTTATGTGATTTCATTTTTGAATGCTTTTTTCATGTGAATGTTATGCTCTTAATTTCTAACCAACCTGTGTGAGGTTTTGAGTGAATGACTTGTGTTTTTCCAATTGGACAACACAATAAATCTTTTATTACCCAATTTATTGGGATTTAAATCTTATTTGGAAGCTCTTATTCCATTAATATGTTCTATATCTTATCAATATGATTTTTATGTCAAGGTTTGTCTCTTCAAGAAATGAAATAACGGCTATGGAATTAATCGAGATTCCAGTTAATTTAATGAACGGAATTACTCGAAACCTAAATTAATCACTAAGAATAATAAAATTTAAATGTGTGTAGAAAAATAAAAATTGCCCCTTCATATAAAATTTTCAAAATTCCTTTTGGTTTTTCAACTATTAAACTCTTTAAGTTAAGTTATTTTCTTAAAATTGTTTTCAAAATCTCTCCCTTTTTAGTACTTTAAATTAAAAAATGCTTACTCTAAACCTATCAATGCTCTTTGAGATATGACATAGGGTATAACATATACTATAAATAAATATTGAATTCATAATCAATTTTACATTTTAGGACAACATTGTCAATAAAATAAAAAATACATAAAGAATATTAATATGATAGTATCATTAATTAGGAAAAAGGCATCCATGGGTATTAAACATTCCCATTTCATCTTCGAAAAGTGGTCTTTATAATTTATTTTTATCTAACCTAATATTGATAATAACATTGTTCTTTTTTGTTATTATATACAGAGGTGCTATCTTTCATGATATTTCATTGAAAATTTAACTTTAAAATCCCAATGAAATGTACTCGAATGAATGAATCATTAATCCTTTAAATCCTCCAACTTTATCACAGACTCTATAAATTTTTTTCGATACATATAATATTATGGTATGGAAATAGTTTTGGTCTTAGTATGGATATTTATAGTGAACTATATATATCACATAATATGAATCCATGGAAAACATTTTTGGAACACTTTAGTGTAAAGATCCCCTACTAAAGGTAAAATTAGTCACCATTTAGCTTATATTACTCTAAGTAAAGCACTAGCTATTTGAAAAGTGATTTATCTAACCTATTTATAGAATGGGAAAACTGAATTAACTTATAGATCTAATTATCTATAGAGTATCTACTTGAAACATGGTAGAGATAAGAGAAATATTGTTTTAATATAATAATCAATACATGCTCAGAATGGAGTCAATCAGTCCATCACTAAAATAATACCAAAATAATTCATATTATGAACCATGTTTTTCTAGAGATGTCCTATTGAATCAACCACAAAATAATTGGATTAACACCATGTGTTCATGTGTTCATGTGTTCATGTGTTTATGTGTTTATGTGTTCCTAGAGTTCAGGTGTTTCCTTTGTGGCATGATTTTCTTCATTGGAGGTGTGTTAAGACTCATATAAAAATAAAACACCCCAACATTTAGACTACTAAGGGCATAGAGTTTCTCTAAAAAACTATATGAGGAAATTTTATTTGATAAATCATAAGTGAAATGGAGGATGTACGAATAATGCCTCCAATTGTGGAGGACCTCGATTCATTTTTCTCAGTGTGAAAATCCACACCAAACAATCTAACTAATCCCTCCAATAAATATTTGGGTGTCTATCACTCAATAATAAAATCCATTGAATTCAACCAACCCTAATTTACCTAATATACTCTTTGAACCAATCTCCCAGTTTGGTTGCTAACATCTATTAGTATACTGGGTAGTTAACTAATCCTATAATACATGGTTAGGATCTCTACCCAAATCTCTAGGAAAAAATATTGTTGAAGAACCACTACATATGATTTTTTTCTCAAAAGAGTGAAATTATTTTTCTTAAAAGGTAAATTATATATTGATGTGTTGCTTGTAACTATATTGGTGGAACTAAAATGGAAGTCTCTCCTAATATTGGGATAAAGGTACTCTACCTCCACAACTCTCTTATTAGGAAGAACCCCCTCACCTCTTCCCACAACTTTATTTGATCAATAAAGGGGAAATTCCTAAAATTAGACCTAGAAGAGAGATTTATACTCTTAAATAACCATTAGATCCTATCCTAGTAAGAAAAATATTCTTTACCACTTATGAGTATATAGGTAGGCTGAACATCATCACATCTTGTAATAGCTTTTTCATTCCCAACTCAAAGCATATTTCATTGGATAACACATTTACACTCAAATAAGGTTAAAATGGAAGGGGTAAAGGAACATGTAAGAATAATCCATAAATGAAATTTAGTCTTAGTGGATATTAATATACTTTTTTTTCCTTCACTCAAAATAACTTAACTAAATAAATTTTCTCAAAAAATAATTTGTGGAAATTCATCAATATGAGGCCATAATTTTTTATTGCATTGAGCATTACATCCCACTATTGAAGAGAATCTTCTTCCATTGTAATGGATGATAACCTGATATGTTGAATCAACGGGGTATTTATTCTTTCAATGATACAATGGGAATAAATCATACACTCCTCATATTCTTGTAAATGGTTTATTTGTTTATTTTTCATTAATAATTTTCACTATTTTTATAATGAATTTTATGTTTTAATTATTTTTTTGTAATATATTAATTTATTATAATTTTTGTTCTTTTCAACTGAATAATTAAATTCGAAAAAAATAGGAATTTGAATGTTTAATTTTTTAAATCAAAATTTGTATGTTTTTTCCTTATACATGGCATATGGGATGAGTAAGGGTTACTTTAAATTCTAGTAAAAGCTATGTAAAGGTACGAGGAGAAGTGCTTTAAGGTAATATAATTTTCCTTAAGGATTCATAAAGGTATACCACGATCTATTAAAAGTTAAAACTTTGTTTGTAATGATTTTAAGAAAGGTAAAAATGCTTTTATTAATGATATATAAGGGTAGAAACAATATTAATAAGGGTCACCTGGCCTGAACATTAGTGTAACATAGAGTTCCATAAGGCTATATAAGGGTTGTAGACCACCACTTATTAATTTTTTCACCACTAATACACTTCAATTATCACCATGGAAGCTTAAATTGGAGCTAATAAGTAATAAATAATTCACACATCCTGCAGTGAAATCTATCCATTGCATCATACAAATCCTGGAAGGAAAACTAGGGATTGAGGAAATGTTATAGCATTTTCATGACTCCATGAAGATACTAAATATAGAAGTAGTAAGTTTTAGATGGTTATTTTCAATGTGAAATTTGGCTATTCTGCAAAAATGTAGTGCCATTCAAAAAAAATAAGAAGAGCCACCTCGTAAGGTTTTTATCTACACTATAGGGGTTAATGTACTAAAAACTTAAAAATCATAATATCCTAGTGATATCACATGATTAAAATTGATATATTAAAAGGATAATTATCTGATATGGATTTATTCTTAAATAAAAAGATGCAAATCTTGAATAAATAAATAAATATCGATCATATAGATACAAATAGATACAATGAATAAATATTGGTTGATCCTTAGCATAAAAATTGTGGTGTGAGGCACCACACTAGTGGGGTTGGTAGATTAATTGAGGAGAGTAGGATTACATCTTAGTTCTTCACTACTATAGTTTATTTTTCATTAACCATGTACTCATTTATATATCTTTTCTAAAAAAAGTATTTCTTCTGTTCTATATTTTATATCTCTCTTTATTTCTCCTCATTTCTTCCACTATGATCCCTTAGACTCTCAATGTTGTGTGATTAACTCAAGGCCTAGCCTTGAGGGGGGTGTGGTGTTCCAAAATTATTGTACATTAATATTTTCTTTTTTCTTTTTTTTTTGTTTGGTAAATATCTTTTGGATTGAATAATCGTAAATATATAAGAGGGGTGAATTGAATCCTTTTAAAAATTCTTGGAAAAATTAAAACATACCCCCATTTGTGATCTAGAAGGTGATGTTTTATCTTTTAATTTAAATATAATGATCATTGGAGATAATAATGAAATAAGAACAATAATTTTATAGTGGGTTGGGGCACAAAGATCCCTCGGTTGACTCTATAAATGATCTCTCCGTGTGCATGATGATTTTCATTAAATATTTTATTTCCCATGGGACCTCTATAACTGAGTGTAGTTAGTTAACACCTTACAAAGAGTTAGTTTATTTTATAAAAAACCTAAAAACCCATATATTTTTATAATAGGATAACAATCCAATTTGGATACATTGAAGAAGTTGATACAATAAGGGATAAAGATAAGATTTAGGAATTGAAACAACTTTGGGATATAGTTTTAAAAGAAACTGATAGTAGATGGATATTCTTCCTCAGTGTATATGATCATTTATTAAAGTCAACTCTAAAGATATCCTCTCTGAAAAATATCTTTGGTTATTATATAAAAGAGAATAACTATTCCTAGTAGTAGGACATAACATCTATATCTCCAAAGTGTTGTCTTGAAATCTTTGAAAAATGAATGCGGATAAATAAAAAGATAACACAAAAGCTCTTACAGATATAATTTTTTCCTCAGTAAAAAGATGATACTTATGTAAAAATTAAAAAGTGGTTTGGAATTTTATGCTACTAATAAAAATATTTTTTTAAGATTAAATTTTATGCACTAAATATTCTTAGACTTCTATTTCATTATAACTTTTTCTTTATAAATATTTCAATAATAAGTAAGAAATTTAATTTTATCCTTGAAAATAATATCTTGAAATATCAATAGTTAAATAATGATATTAAAAACATTCATTATGTTTTAAAATTGAATTAAAATTCCCACTAAAAATCATAACATACCATATAATCTTGAATGGTATAATAATTTGTTGAATATACTTTGAATTTGTTTTGGATGAAATTTCAAGGAGACATTTACTCTAGAATAACCTTTACTGAAATCTCATAAAAAAATTGAAATTCAAATCTGGTACATTAATGATTAGATGTAGGGATTTATTTATACAAGGAGCCTTCAAAATTATTGTACACAAAATCCTACTGATTCCAAACATTGAGTTTCAAACCTTACCTTAGATACCCAAACATATGATTATTTACCATGGTTAGGTTCCCAATCATAATCATTAATTTAAACATATGGTTTTAAAAGTACCCATCCTTATATAAAGTTAGGTTCATAAAACTAATGTTATCTTTATCTTTAGGGTACTAAAAAGTGATTCCAAACTTAATAAACAACAACCAGCCAAAATAAGATTGATGTACTTCCAAAATTATATGGAAAATATAATGAATAATCAAATAAATATAGTCCTAAAATCCACACAAAGTAACTTCATTAGTACATCAAATGGGGGTGTTTGTGTGAATCAATATCAATGAGAAATTAATGAAATTTTTGAATCAACATCTCTATTCCTAATAAAGTACCCCATTTGATGATCATAAAACCCATAGAAATAAAAACTCTAAATTACTTATCTATTTTAATTTTTAATCAAAAAAGTATATATTTTATTAAAAAAATAATGTCTCGTTTATTCGTATTTCTCATAAAATTGCAATAAAATTCAAAAAAGTTGAGCAATTACTATGAAAAATAAGAATATAATAAAAGTTTAGTGTTAATAAAAATTTCAAACCCTTTCTATAAAGACATAACGAAGTTATGAAAATAGATTAAAATATATTCAATATAACATTAAAACTATTAGTGAATGTTATGTTAAGAAAAAGATAAATTCATCTTGAAAATTGAATGGGATTTGAAACACAAAATCTATGTTATAAAACAAATATAGAATAAATATAATAAAAATAAATTTATACAAAAAGAATTTATTTTTAATAATCATTACATATAAAAAAGATGATTAGGGTCATGGGTTTCAATAGGCTATGTGACATGATGAGAAGAAGGTCCAGGTTCATCATAAGATGATTTTGTGGCCAGATAATCATGGAAAGTATGATGTACACACTTTAAATACTCTATAAATAAAATGATATTTTGATTCATTGATCCAAACCATTCTTCTATGAAAGACCTGTGTCTTTGAAATGACTTTATAAATTCAACCATAAATGTCTAGCTGACCTAACATAAATATCCACCATTCCTACAATATTGTTAATCAAAAACATAACAATTGGCTTTTTAGAGGTTAACTTCTCAACAAACTCTTGGTTATTATCCAACAAAGTGTGTTGTGGAATACTGTCACACTATAAACATTAAAATATTTAATTAATTATTTAAAAAAGTTTTAGTAAGAGGCTACAAAAGTCTTATTGTATCTAGGGAAATTGTTCCACTTTATGCATAATCAATTCATTGGATGGAATTAACACATTCAAACTGATTGGACAAAAAAAATTCAAATCACCAAAATTTTATTTTGAAATAGCTTCACATCTAATAGGCCCAATAATGTTTGCTATATAAATTTTAAAATAATCAAAATATCTCCTTAATATTGAACCTTCTGATAGATCCTGATACTAAACCTAGTGGGATTCAAAAAAATTTGAAATAGAAACACTTTTCAACTCTTCATAAGACTTAAAATTATTCAAAATAACTTCTTGAAACGTTACATAATATTCCTTCATATCATTATATCTATAAATCATAAACATGGAAAAGCTATGTTTTGATTATTAAAAAACCAAGTCATCAGCATTTGATAAAGATTATTCAGACCCTATAAAAGGATCTCCATTATAAACTAAATAAAGTTATAGAATTTTTATCTCTTCATGAGAGGTAAAAAAAAGGTTACCAGGAACTTTCTTAGCCCCACCATCTCCTTCCACATTCATTTCCAAGGACCAATAAACAATGGAACTGATTGATTCTTTATTATTCTAGTTTTTTCAATAGTAATTGGGGTATTTACATGATCTGTAAAATGACAACCCACAAAAATGGATTTCTTTAGTTCTTTGTAAACCTTGAGAAGTGTCTACTTATAGTGGTTAATCTTCACCTTGAATAGCCTTCTAAATAATTTCGTCAATAATAAATTAATTGATTCCTCATCCCCTTACTCAATAAAATAAAAATTTTTATATACCTATTAAACCACAATAGTTACAACCCTCACAATAGGATATCATCTTCTTCTTGGCCATTAAACAAGTACAACATCACTGTGTTCAATAGTAGGATCATGAAAAGATGTTAGGAAGTAAAAAAGTTTCTTATCCAAGTCTAGATAGTCACCTCCATGATTTTCCTTCTTATATTAATAATCATAATACTAGGTTCAACAATATACTGCAAATATCCATAAACTTAAAAAAACTCCACCTCCTTCAACAAAATATTCACGATTTTATTCACCACAATATCTAGAAAAATTATTAATCTTTAGGAATTTCTTCATCCACTAAGTATGAGCTCCTAAATTTTATTCTTCCTCGACTCCATTGAGCATCAAATTTTCTTTGATTGTAATCCTAAAAAATTCTTATATTATGAGATTTCAATTAGATATAATGTGGTTATGTTGACATATTAGGAAATCATGAATGTCATGGACCAACCCATTTTTGTATAAAAGAAGAGAAACTGGCATCACATAGAGATAAAAGTACATTCATACATCATTATTGAAACAATTATTCATATACCAAAGCATATATCTACTGAATTTAAAATTAATGTCACCTAAAATTAAAAAGATAATGTACCTATTCAGGTAGATAATATTATTTAAATAATACATCCTTATCAATGTAGTTGTCTAAAAAAATTTAACAAAAACATTCTGATCTTCCTTAAGATCCTTCACAAGAATATTCTTGATCTGTGAACATGATAATAAGAAATAAATAACATCATTATCATTTAACATTGATGATGAAAAATATTCAGCATTCCCAAAAAAACTGAACATTCTCATAAAAATATTTCATTTCTATTTCAAAGATATACTCAATAGTTTCCATCATCGAACATTTACTCCATATAGTGAAATCTTATGGATTGATTTAACTAGAGTTTCACTTGGAATCATTTTTCAAAATCTATATCTTTGACTTGTAGAACATTTCTTTTGGAACTGGTATTCCTCTACCTCTTCATTCCTCTAGGTCCAATACCATCCATTATCATTGTCTTTTCCATGTAGAGAAATATAAGGTATGAGGTTTGAAAACTGGGGTACGAAAGAGATTAAAAGATAAAAATTTTCAAAGGTTGTGAGTTCTATGGTGGGATAGATTTTCATTTTACTCTGATAGTTTTCAATAAACATTTCAGTTATCATGGAAAAATATGTTGCGCAGTCATTTTTAATTTTCTATATATAGAGACAATTTCATAGAAAAAATTATGAATTTATTTAAACAAACAAATTTAATGTCTAATTAATTAAGTGACATAAATAAAACTTTAATAAATTAAACAAAAAAAATAAAATCGTGAATAATTCATTAATTCTAAAATTATTACATGATATTAACTAAACCTAAATTCCCCTTAAAAAATAAAATAAAGTAGTGGGAATTGGTTTAGTTAAAATATCTACTAGTTGATATTCATTATTGAAAAATTATAAACATATATCACATTTATAGACATGATCTCATAGATAATGATGTCTTATACAAATATGATTACTCTTAGAGTGAATTGCAAGGTTTTTCAAAATATTAATTGCACCAGTATTGTTATATAATTTAAAATATTAATATAATTTATGTTGAAATTAAATAAGTGTTTGTTTCATCTAAAATACTAATGCATAAAAAACTAATAGATATATATTATTCCTCCTCCAATGACAAGGAAAGTGAATGTTACTTTTTAATAGACCATGTAACTAGGTATATTCTAAGAAAGTGAAAATTAATGATGGTTTTTTAAGTATCGAGTATAAACCCTCAAAATTAACTACCTAAATATGAAATTAAATGGAAATAATATTTTTTTTAGAAAAATAGATATAGAAAAATAATTACTATTAAATATCTAAAAATTATTTTAATATTAGTAATTTGATTTTATTTTGGGGTTGACTAAAATATAGCATAAAGGAAAAAAAATAGGTATGATCTTTTAGAAGTAAGATATAGAAAACATCTAATAATACCTCTATATAACTTATTATCAATCCGTTTTCTAGATTCATCCAAGTTAATTTTTAAATTAGTTTCATAACACTTACTATTTTCACATCCAATATCTATCAATAAATCATTTATATGTTTGCATTGATTCAAAAAAATTATAGTATCAACTTGATATATTTGAAAACAAATAATTAAATTCATTTCTCTCATAATACTCATTTAAAATTCCTTTTCAATAAGTTATTAAAAATCATTATAATGATTTTTAATAGCTAAACAAAAAAAAATCTATATAAATTTTAATTAAACTCAAAACAATATTTTTTAAAAAAGTTTAGGACCTTCTGAACTTTCTAAAAATCCATTTAAAAAATAGATTTCAACCTTTTATAAAAATCCCTTAGTTCATATTTAAGAACATATAGATTTTTTGTATGTTGAAAGTTTGAATTTGGTAGATGAGGGTTTTCAAAACATGGAGGTTTCCAAAAAAATTCCTCTACAAAATACCAACTTAAAAATGACAACATTGCCTCCAACTTATTTAATTTAATGATAATATGAGATGCATAGGCCAATATAATTCTAATGGATTTTATCATAGAAACTGGGGAAAAGGTACCCTCAAAATCAATTCATTCCTCCAAGATCTAACCCCTAGAAACTATCCTAGATTTATTCGTAGTAATTATACTTTGATCATCATGTTTATTTCTAAAGATCCATTTAGTTCATATCACTATATTATTTGAGGGACAACCAACTAATTAAGAAACATCTATTTTCTTAAACTGGATTAGTTCTTACTACATTTATATCATCTAATATTCTGCATATAAGGATTCCTCCACATATTTTGGTTCTAACTATTATAGGAAGGTAGAGAACTCAACTAGGTTTCTTACACTCATTTTTGTCATAATTCCTAAATCTATTTCTCTTATAGTAGTCTCTAAAGGGGGTGGGCTCTAAGTTATAGTCTATATAGGCAATACACATTCTGGTGGCACTATATGTTTTCTTCATAAATGGATTGATTCTAATCATATTGTAATTTATTTTCCAAAATATTTTTAGAAGATTCATGTATAATTTTATTAAAAGAATTTATGACTTTATATATTGGAATTATATTATGATCCAAATGAATAATTATTAAAAATAACACATAAAAACATTTTTTACCTATCCTTGTTAATTTTTTAAATACTATAATGGATTTTGAACTAGTAGAATATCCTAGAATGATTCATTCATCCTCCTTTGTATCAATCATACCAATTTCTTCCTTTGTGTTCAAGATATAAACATTTTTTCCCAAAACATTAAATAATCCAACTTTATGTTTTATGTTATTTTATAGCTCACAGGGTTTCATTTTGAGAAAAACTTGATTAAAACATTAGTCATGATATAGAATGTTTTATTGATATATTAATCAAAAAATAATAGCGGAATAATATATTAATTAAACCTAATTTTTTTACTTTTCTTAAACAATATTTTTTCTTATTTATAAAATTCCATTCTATAAATGTGTTTTTGAAATAGAGAATGTGTGTTCAATATAGAAGTTTGAGAAAAAGGAATTGAATTATTGATTCTTAAACTCTCCTCCATAATCACATCTTAATCAAGTTATTTTTAAATCATTTTTATTTTGAATAATTATATAGAAACTCAAAAAATCTAAGAAATATTTACTTTTAAATTTTAAGTAATAATCCCAAAAAAATATGAAAAAATAATCAACTGAAACAAAATAAAAGCATATTCCATCCTATATTTTTATTATTGATGGTCCAAACAAATCTATATGGTTTAATTTTAAATGTTTAGATATAGAAACATTGTTAATAGGTTTATTATATGACACATTATTCTTTCCTCTTTATAATTCATCAAAAAGTCTACTCTCATCAAATATATGATTGGATAGATTTGAATCTAAATTTTTATAGGCAACCTAGATTGGGAAAATATATTTCAATGCTGAAGTATCTTATTTTATATATAAGATTCATTTATTTCAATAGTTAAATAATTCACATTCTATTCATAGAATGAAATATAGTCCAAAGTATAAGTTTTTTTAGTTATGGATAATCCCAACATACGCAGTTTGTATTTAAATATAGAATAAGAATTGTTTTAAAAATAAACTAAAATTCATCACTATAGAGTTCAAAAATACTTATAATAATGTGATTTATCCTGTGAAAGTAGATAACTTTACAAATAAGGGTTTTTTTGGATCTCCTAATGATCTAACCCCATTAATATAACCTTCATCATTATCTCCAAATGTAACCAAGCATCCATCTACTTTAGTAGCCTATGAAAATTTGAGAAGCCACCACTCCTATTCCTCTAGAAGCCCATATCATGTTTAATATTTTACATTTCCACTATTTTTTTTATATAAGAAATTATCAAATAAAATATATTTTTGGTAACCAAATTCCCTTGGGTCATGTTATGTTAATAATTAATGATATTAGAAACAAAATATGTTTAAATTATATAGAAATTCTAGATTTAACTTATGATACGATTATAGAAATATAAGATTTCCTAATAATATTTATTTGGGATTACTCATGCCACATTTACTAGTTTAATAACCATTAATTTCATAATAATTTATATAAAATTAGTTAGGTTTTTATTCCATGATCTTGGAACCAATAAGCTTTTATACCACTTGGGATTTTCAACATTACATCCAATACTATATCATTATTTTCTATGAATAGTCTTTCTAATAATATTATTTAAATATTCTTCTCCATTATTTAATTTACATCAAACACTTTTAAATGACTCTACTTTATATTATAATTATTTAAACCTATTTTAATTCATAATGCTGCATGAATCAAATTTTCTTAAATTAAAATTTAATTCGAAGTGTTATTTTAACATAGAATTTTTTTCTCTTAAAACCAAATTATGAATTTATTTCTAAGGATCTGTGTTTTTTTACCAAGTATTCATATATATCATTAATCATAATGATGCATGATGTTAATTTACTATTTAACTAGATTTTATATTCATAAGTAAAAGACTAATAGGATTTTATCTCTTCTTTATTATTCATAAATAACATGTTTTCTTTTATAATTGATTTCTAATTATATAAATCATAACTCAAAGAGATTATGGAGTAATCAAAAATATTCTACATAGACGTCATATCATTCTTTTCTTTTTTCTCATAATCTCTTTTTTTTCTTCTATGTTTTCTCCATTTTTTATTTCTTCTCTTTCATTTAGAGGAAATCAAGTCTAATATTCCCCATATGTATTCATTAATAACATATAACTTCATTTACACTACAACTAGTATTTTTTACATCATTTAAATAATTCATCCATATTTTATGCTTATTATATAACTTAATGAATAAGAATTCTATATGAGTATGTTTGATTCTAAAATAAGAAAAAGGAGAGTTGTTTATGGATATGACATCCTACATATACCTATTTTCATTTTTTGAAATAGTAACTATGATAGATTTATTCTACCTCTAGATAATTTTGTACACTTATTCTTCAAATTTTATTTCAACCTCATAAATAATTATATTACTGATCATTAACTTCATTTTCTTCTTTTTAACATGATTAGATTTTATAATATTAGAAACAATTCTATTCCAATTAGATAGTAAAACTCATTAAAAATGTAACATTTAATCTAGATCTAGACTTTGAGTTCCCAAAGTAGAAAACCCACTTACTATTTTAGTCAATTATCCATCTATTTACATAATATTTTCTCCATCGAACATCCTAAAAGTGTCAAATTTTAATTTTTTTAATGTTATACAACAACTATTTAAAATTTTCTATTCCTTCATAAATAACTACAATTTCTACCATATGTCAAATAAAGTAGCATAATGAGACTTGCGATTTAATTCTTCTAGACCATGTCTGCATATAATTTAATTCCTAGATCTTGAATTAACATCATACTCAGATTTATGGGTAGCATCCTGGTTTTCTGGTTCTTCTAGGACTTAATAAGGTTTGATAATATTTTTATACACATTGAAACTACAATTCTTCAAATAAATGATCATATGATCATTCCAAAATATATGATTTTCTCTATAGAAAATTGGTTATAAGATCATTAGAATTTATTCTTTGAGTTCAACCATAGACTTATTTCCATCATATTTTTATTTTGATCAAGAATTATATATTATAATAGAATTATTCATAAGACCACTTCTTTGAATAAATAAATTCTTTAGAATAAACATGATGACACAAGAGGGGTATAATATTTTACATTTCAAACACTTGTATATATTAATAAATATCCTCATTTTGTATCTGAGAGGTGATATTGTACTAATTACTTTAGATAAAAATGTTTTATAAATAAGAAATAAAGGAACATACCAATTTTTATTATGGTTTAGGGAACAAATATCCCCTAGTCAAAACCGCCAAAAATCTCTCTATGAGATTTTTGAATTTCACCTATGAGGTCATTTTCTTATAGAACACTAAAACTATATGAATAAATTTTATACATTATAATAAGTTATGTTATTTTCAAGGAATCCTTTAAATACACAACTTAGTATGGGAAGCTGATACTCCATCAAGATTGAGTTCAAGGAGTTGACTCTCCAAGATTGTAGGATATGATTTAGAAATTAAAATATCTTTGGAACACTATTTTAGTAGCAACTAATAGTATATGGAAATTCTTCATCAATTAATAATATCATCAAGTAGATATAACTCTAATTTGATCCCTGTTTTAAAATATATTCCATGAGTATAGTAAAAAAGCAATAAAATTTCATAGCTATAGGAAATAACTTGTATGTTTCCAAAATGAATTCCTAAATTATTTTATGAATGACCATATATAAATAAAAATATAGAAAAAAAATCCTATTGATAGAAATTTCTCTTCTATAAAAAGATGAAACCGATTTAAAAACAATGTAGAAGATTTTAAAAATAAATATTCTAAGAAAAAAATATTATTTTTATAATTAATAATTCAACACATACGAATATTTGATTTCTTCTTCATCCCACTTTTTCATGATAAAACTATTTATAATAAATAATAAATATGATTTGATAATGTTTAAGAATATCCAAAAAATATCACCAGCTAAAATAATAATATTCCAAACATTTAATGAATTTTAAATTTTAATTTAAATACACACTTAAAGAAGTAAATTTCATTTGAAACAATAAAAGATTTTGGGTATGAATTCACACTGAATTAGTCATTGAATAAATTTTAATGTGATATTTAATCTAGAAAAAATATTTATGAAATATAAAAAAACATTTCCAATTAAAATCTAACGGACAACTACTTCAATGTAGGAATTTCTCTTCATAAGGAATCATCAAAATTAGAGTATATAATCATCTATTGATTATAAACATTAGGATAATAAATCATACATTATATACAAATAAATAGGTTTCTTCTAAAAATATACATTACCAAAACATGAATTTATATTTATCATATGGTTTTAAATTTAAATATTCTTATAAAAACCTAGGTTCCCAAATCTAATGTCATCATTAAACATATGGTACTTGAAAATGATTCCAAAATTCTTCAGAAATGTCTATCCAAAATAAGACTGATGTACTTCCAAAATTCTACGAAAATAAAATGAATATTCCATCAAATATAATCCTAAAATCATCTTATAATAATTTAAATAGTAAAATATATGAGGGTCATTGTGAAAATAAAAATCAATGAGAAATTAAATAAATTATTGGATCAAAATATGTATTTCCAAAAAGATCGGTTCTTACGGTAGGTTTCATGATCATCCCTCACCCTTTAGAGAGCCTATAAAACTTATTTTCTTCCTTAATTAACATTATTAATATCCTTTATCATGGAAGAAAACATTTCATATGATTTAATTAAGTTTATCCAATAGATGAGGTGACATATATTGGAGATGGATCTTTGAAGGCACAAAACTCTTAATTGATGTGCGTCATTAACCTTGACTATTTGAGGACATGAATTTTGGTATGCCAAAGAATTATTCTATGTATTAAAAAGTTCACACTTTAAATTTAAGGATAATATTCAGGAATGGGTTATTAAAATGTATTTAGGTAAAATTAAGTGATAATGAATGAACCTGAGTAACAGATCCTAGGAAGAAGGGATTATCTCTGACTATATTAATAATAATAAAAATTGAATTTGAATTATAGGTTTTAGTCTTACATTATTTTTTAATAAAATCTATTATTTTTGTTTTATTTCATAATGTAAGAAAACTCTTAAAGAATAATAGTTAAATAAGTACAGTGGGTGATCAATTATGAGTCTCCTCAAGTGAGATAACCCCGTTCATCCACTATTATGCAATAGTAAATAAATTATATATTTTTTACCACCATATGATAAGTGTATAAAAACATTGAATCATTGTTAGGGTTCCAATTAGCCTTTTTATCCCCATTACTTTTCACATTTTGTAAATATTTTTTATCATATAAAAATATATTTTCTATAATATATTCAAATTGAGATTATTAGGATTAGACCAGTTACTCATAGGTGCAGTAATAATAATTAAAATGATTTTCTCATTATAAAAGATCAAAATACAATAAAATAATTAATAAATAAATAAAAAATAAAATTAATTAAAAAGAGTAACTAAATATTTTCACGTACTTTGGGAGAAACTTGAAAATGAACTAGGGTAAGAAATTGAGTTAGTGATGGAAGAAATTTCCTCACTCATTTATCAAGATGAAAAAACTAATGATGTAATGGAGGGGAAAACTGAAGATCCATTCCACCTCTCTAATCATTTTTTATAGTAGATCTAGGAAGAATATTTTCATGATGTGGTATTTACGACTGATCAAACACACTTGTATGAATTATAGAATGAATATGATGTTAATAATGATCTCCCCGTACTAAAAAATACATAACCATCAGATATGTACCTATCCATTTTCTTGGAAGAAGAATAATCCACCCATATGGTGGAATTTAAAGAGAATACAAATGAACATGACTACCTACCTCTATCTTGTGAAATTCAACATTTAGAGCCACTTCCACTAAAGAAGAGTTTGAATCCAAACCAAATCAAGAAGTTGATATTTTCTTGAAATCAACCTCATATATTTTATTAAAATATAATTATATATCACCTTTAATTATTTTTAATTATCAAATATTTATAACACTTTTTTTACTTGGATAAAGCTAATGAAAAATGCAATGCACCTATTGGGGTGAACATGGATCTCCCAAAACATATTGAACACTTATTGTAGGAATTCTATGAGGATCCCCAAGTTTCATTGATCAAGGAAACTAAGACACAAGATAATTATATTAAAGGGAAATAATTGGATATTTATTCCACATATTTAATGTTTTTACAAATTAGATTACTTTCAAACATTTATATTAACTATTACATTAATGTATCATACCTAAACAAAGAATTGGTGAAGTTATAAGAGGTTGGGAAAGTAAAATTCAAGAAGAAGGATGAAAAATACATCATTATACCCCCACCATGAAAGTTGAACCTTATATTCATATAGGGGGATTTAGTGTAATTTTTCGATAGAGTCCTCAATAAAAAATGAAGAAGTGTTGGTGGTTTAAATCAATGAAATTCCACCCACCATTAGAATTTCAATGATAAATGGTACTTCCCATCTGGTGGTAGTAAAAAATCTGGCCTACTAGTAGGATCAAATGAAGAATTTTCATTATTACATTTCTATATTCATTATAGGATATTTTTTCTTTATCATGAATTATTTTTAGAAATATATTAGGACTTATCCTTATATCACTTTTTATTTTTAATCTCAAATGATGTAACAACCAAAACTCTAGTAACCTAGAGGCGATGTATACATTATTATATTAGAATAGATATACATGATATAATCCTAAAGGTCTAATCATTTTAGTAGTCTTGAATAACCAGATACATGTAATACCCCAAGGATTTATAAATAAATTTTATATTGAATGCATTAAAACACTGAGTCTCTTTGAAACAATAATTTTCTTAACCTAGCCAATAAATATAATTTTTCTGCTTATGTGATTGGAATATTTAAAAATAGACATAAACAATTTCATTCAGTAAGATATTAAGATTTTTATAAGATCAACATACTTTTTTGGCTAAATAGTAACTTGACCCTTATGAATAGAAAAATACCCTTATTAATAGTAATTTTATCATCATGAATAGTAATATGGCCCTTTTGAATTGTAATATCACCCATGAAAGTGTAAATAAAATTTAGGCACCTTATAAATGAAATATAATATTTTAAAAATTAGTAATTAAGTATTGGTATTTTTGTGAGTAATAAATATTTAATTATTATTTTATAATTAATAAATTTATTTAAAAGAAATTTTAGTTTCATAAAATGTATTCATAAGTCAATATAATTTTGTCCTATGATTTTAGTATAATTTAACAAGACCTTAGTTAATTTCTCAAGGTTTTATAAAGTTAGTTTTAATTTTTTTTAAATATTTTTTATGTAAATAATTTTTTTATTAAAAAATAAATTTCAATATTTATAAAATTATTTTCATAAAATGTAGTTAATTTTTTAATTTAATAGGTTAATTAATTTTTTGGATGAATTTTTGGGTTTTTTATGAAATTGTTTAATTTTTTGGGAATAGTAAAAAAATATAAAGTATAAAAATCATTACAAGTGGAATGTTTTACATAATTAATTTAGAAAATAAAAATTATAAAAAAAGTGGAATATTTTACATAATTAATTTTTCACATGAAAAATATATTTTTTCATGATAAGTATAAAAATGACTGTCAATGTCGATGTAGTCTATTCACGGTGCTGACAAAGTCAAAATTGGTAACTTATATATAATAATTGAGTGCTGAAAATTATTTTCAGGACTAATTTGTTAATTATTATGTATTATTGATATATTTGGTTGTTAATTTATAATTTTAGTGTTATATAACATCAGTATTATACAATTTTTTTTGAAATTCTTTTGTTGGGAAAGAAAAGACAAAATAAAAATCTAAGAAGATATCTTGTTGTGTATAAGAGTGAATATACATAATAAACAAATTTAGAATTTTATTTTGAATCTAATTTATTTATTTTTTAATATTAATTTATTTTTATTTTTATATATGAAGTAATTAACATTAATTCTTATGAAATGTTGATGCAACGTCTTTGCAAGAATAAGAAAAATAAATAAAACACATTTAATTAAAATTATTATAATTATTAAATGACCCATATTTTTTCTGAAAAATTTTCTATAATTAAAATTAGATCATTATATATTATTAATTAGATTTTGGGATACTTTTTACCCACAAGAATAAATTTAATACATTTAGAATTTTTTATTTAAAAGTAAGACAAGGTGTTCACAATAGAGATTTTACTTTATATAACATTTTTAATGAAAGGTTTAATGAAGTTTTATTGAACAAGAATAGTATTTGGAAAGATAATAAAATTATTTTTCTCATATAATTTTAGTTTTAATTTTTAGACTAAAAATAAATACCATAATGGCTTTCACAATGATGATTCAGTATTAATTTAATTAATGAATAAATAAAATTAATTATATAAAAAATAATAAAATAAATAAAATATGATATTTTTATTCAAATTCATTAATTACATAGAATTATATGATAATTATGTGATATAATAAAAAATTGGATTCGAATTTGAAACTTTTTTTGTTGTTTTAAAGTCAAAAGTTATAAATAGTGTTTAATTTGATAAAACAATACTTCATGAATATAATATTTAATTAAAATATATAAAAATGAAAAAATGATTGAAAAAAGAGAAAAATAAAAATATTTTGTCAAACATGTGATATATTATGCATTTTATCCCATTTTAAAGTCTCCAACCGTATAATAAATTTATTATATTTTAACAATTTGTGTAAAACCTATATTACCTCTAACCTCAATTATAAAAGGAGTCTCCCTCCTTCACATGTTTTCATCAACGCAATAATTATTCCTCGAATAAACTCTAAATAATTACCTCCTCATCCATTATCACATTATAGTGCTTCTAGTCCCACAAAAATACCACTTCAAGGATCCGTAAGGAGGTCTTCGAATAAAAATTTTGAAGAGGTAAGATTCATTCTTCTCATCTTTCAAATTTTTTCTCATTCCTACCTTATCTCTACCTCTTATCCAATTATTCATGACACATAAAGTATATATATATATATTCATTTTTTTGTGTTTGTGGTAAAATAATCATAAAATCTCTCACCTTATCCATTTATTATTAAATAATCAAATCGTCATCCATGGTGCATCAATTCAAAGCCTTCATGGATGATGATTCTTCATTTCCTTTTTACCAAAATCCTAGAAATTTTAAATTCATATTTATTTGTTTAAAATGATATAAATATATATTTTTTCATCAATTATATATTATTATTTATTTTTAAAATGAATACCATAATAAACCGACCTTGGAAACCACAAAAAAACACACCCGTAGCAATAAAAAAACAAAATATTGTTAATAAATGTGTGAAAAATTATATAAGAAAAATATGTAAGGTATTATAAACATGATTTTAGTTCATTAATAAAATAGTAACACTAGTCAAACCATTATATAGAAGGTTTGAATAAACTTTGAAGTAAGTTGAACCCAAGCTAATGGATATCTTAACTCTATTTCCCTTCATTGAGTTAAAAATCTATGTCATTGGTTGTGTTTTCTCCAGGAATATGTGTGAATGACCTATGATTTTTCTAAACTATATACCAAAATACATTTTTTGGATTTTTATTTATCACAAATAATTTTTTGAATGATTTTTCCTCACCTTAATGATACGATCTTTGTAAGAGTTTCATCATCCCACTTTTATTTTTATAAGGTACTCCTTATTCACCACTATTTCTTGTGTATGGTGTATTTGTACTGACCATTGATGTATAATTTTAAGGATCTATTTAATTTCATTATAGTTAATGTATCATTTTATGATTATTAGTTTTGGGCATATATTTCAATTGATTACAAAGTGGTAATGAATTCTACCTGAACCCCCATTTTTGCCTTCGGGTTACTCTTTCTATACCATTACTCAAATGTAATAATTCTTTATTTTTTTCTATATTTCCCAAAAATTATATTTTTATGTCTCAAAATCATATATCTAGATCAGATCATCCTTATTTTATGGGGATAAAAATGTTTTTAAATGATTTAATTCTATATTCTTCTCTATAAACAAGCCCGATTCAAGGGAACTTCTCAAATTCATACCCATTTTCAAGTGCACAATTTAATCTATTATAAGCCATAATTATTTAATTAAAATAACACATTTTATCATGAAAAATATCTATGTTCATTTCTGTTTTTATGAAAATAAACATTCTTTTCCACTATAAAATCTCTTCGTTAAACTGAACTAAAATGTTTTATTTCTAAACATTCTTAAAAACTATTTTTTATAACACCCCAAACAATTAATGGTTTGTTTCTCTTAAATACATTAAATTCATATATTATATGTCATGAATAACTGAGTATCTTTGAAACAAAAAATGGTTCTTTATAGGATATAGTCACAACCTATCTATTAAAATTAAATTTTCCACTTATGTGTTTTGAATTTCTAAAAACGGACATACACGGTTGCGATCAGGATAATATTTAGAGTCTGATAGAATCAAGTTAATTTTTGGTGAATTGTAAATTAACTTTATGAATAGTAAAATACCCTTATGAATAGTAACCTACCCTTATGAATAGTAATACAACCCTTATGAATGGTAACTTTACTCATGAATGTATAAATAAAATTTATGCACCATAAAATGAATATGAATATTTTAAGTGATGGTATTTTCAATTAAATAATGATTTTAATTAAAAACTAAATTTATATTATTTAGAAAATTATTTTTGGAAAATGGAGTAATTTTTTGGATTCTACATGTCAAAAAATGGTTACGGTGAATTTTTGGGATTTTTCTTAAATACTTGAATTTTGTGAATAGTAAAATACATTAATTTACTGTATAAATACATTAGAATTAAAATTAACTATTCCTAGCATCATGAGTGATGTAAGCACCCAAATATCGAACTCACAATCATTTATTACTATTCTAGGTTATGTAATACTCAATATTTCTTGTAATTTTATTATTCTAATGAAATATTTCATCATCGTCTCTCTTTTCCCACACTACTTACACTAAAAATGAAAATAGCATCTAAGATGTGTTAATTTATCAGATTCAAGGATGACATTTTTCAAATTTTATTATTATATTAAAGAATTGCATTAAACCTTTTCAATCGATAAACCATATCATAATAAATTTATTTTACCTTATTCAATGTTATGTAATCCTTACACACTCATGATATAACATAATAATACAAAATGAGTACTTTATGCACAATACCACAATGTTAATCCAAGCGTTTATCAATAACTTTTAACTATTGAGTCATCATCAATGTATATAACAAAAAATCATTAAAAAATCATTTATAATTTCACTAATAATATATACTAACAATTACGGATGTTAAACCACATTTCAAATGAACTTCCATTCATGAAGACAAGTAAACCGATCATGAAATCCAGGGAAGAAAATGCTTCCAAAACAATAAAATTGAACCTATTAAACCCATGAAAAAAGGTTTGAATGAACTTAATAAGGTTATACTAAATAAAGTACATGTTGATTATGTTATGTAATTATTAATTAAAGAAGATAAATTTGATTATTCAGGTCATTAAGATCAATCGAGATCACCTTCGGGTATAAGGTAAGGGATCCTCTCTTTCACTTTTATTCAAGAATCCACCCTATATTGTGTCCTTTTATTTTTAATTCCTAATGATGGGGTATGTTTTCTCACTATACCCATATATACCTTATGATATATAAATTATTTGATACCCCTTAACCTCTCATTAATCCCTCACAATATCACTCATTACCAGGCCGAAATGTTTGTAAGAGGTTTCTTATCTCACTTTTAATTCCATGAGATTTCCATTGTTCCCCACTTATTTCTTGTATGTGGTGTATGTGTAATTACTATTGATGTATAATATCATGATTCTCTTAATATTCATGTTTTCTAATGAATCAATTGATGATTATTAACTTTTGGTAATACGATTCAATTTATTACAATGTGGTAAGGAACTTTGTCTCAATTTCCATTTCATTGGGACTTACTTTATATTATACACATAACAATTATTTTGTGGTGTAAATAATTCCTATTTGAGATCACCTTTCATTTTAAATTACATTTCTATGAAATATTCATATTCTTTTTTCATGTACATGATTATTGTCTTAAGTTGTATACCCTTTTAGATACGGTGTTATTTGGAAAGTTATTTTAGCTATGGAAATATTGAGGAATCCATATTTTCTACTCTATATAGATATTGAGAAGGAATATTGTACTTGTATTAAATATATGTATAAATAATTATTTTGACTTTTAGTGATGGTAGGGGTGATCTATAGCCCCTCGATGCATCGATAGGTCTCATGAGACAAATCAGTTGGCGACAAAACCTTCGAGTTTATTTCCAAACATCAGACAGGTTTCTACCCACAGACTAAAACCATTTCAAAAGTATAGTGCTATCATGTGCCAGATACATGACGTCAAATTTATAATCATTACAATTATTCATTTTTAATTATTAGTATCCATGAGGTTTTCACTAAGAAAAAAATCTATGTGTGTAGTTTTATTTTCATTTTATTAATGGTGATTATTTTTCATTTATTCACCATGTCATATTGATTATGTCAAATTGTTCATGATTAACTTATTATTGATTCATGCTTCCATTATTTTTATCCCTTACTAGTCATTTTATCTCACCCCTTTCATTTTTTTTACCTTTAATGGGTTATGAAGAGGAGATCATTTATTGAGTTTCCATGGTTGTAGTTTTTTTAGTTTTTGTTGTGTATTGTATTTTGTTACCTTTCCCAGTATAATTTGAGTTACATATATATAAGTAGTTCCTTTAAGACTAATAAACTTTTCATTCCTTCAGGATTTCATTCCTCTTACCATTCCAATGTGATAGGTAATTCACCGTCTCCGGTCTAGAGGGGTCGGGGTGTAACAGTTGGTATCAGAAAAAAGTTTAATAAAAAACATGGAAACTATATAAGAAAATTTAGATTAGGGAACAAACCCCTAAGATATTCTTTGATTATAAACATAAAATAAAATCTTGGTATTTGGTATGGAATATATTATGTGGATATTTGTAGAACATACATCCCTTTCTCGATAAAAAAAGTTAGAGGTGGATCTGGCACAAATGTACCTAGGAGTAAAAGCTCCGACAAGAAGTTTCAGGCTTGACCCAGGGCATCCTAGTATATGAAAATTTTCCTTGCTACACTATTGATTTGAAAATCCTAGGGAATATTCTTAGGATAATTCACATTTTCATTACAATCCATTATGAAGGATTTGAATGTAATCCTTTCCTCAGAGAAACCATGTTTATAACGCCCCGACCCCAGCTACCCAGAGCCGGTGCGTTACTTCGTAACATTGTCATGATCACAAAAGATCAAGTCTCGAAAGACCGATTAGTTTAGTAGCCTTGGAAACACTAGATACATTCATAAACGTTACATTACATCATAAAGTGAAAAACTACAATAACAAAGTCTCCATAGTCCACACTCATATCCTCTTCTGACTATCCCTGCAGGTCATTCATAAAATACTTCTTCACATCCTGGAAAATATTAAAACATTGAAAGGGGTGAGCTCAGATGCTCAGTAAGGATAACAATAATGCAGAAGCTTTCATAAATAAACATAAAAATTTAAGGCAATGTATAACTAAAACAAAAGCCTTTTAAACTTGAACATCAACATAATATGGAAAAAGTAAAATGAGATAATGTCATTCACTTCCTCACATGGATATTCTACTAGTCGAATAATCACATGCAATATCAATAACCACTTTCAAAATGATGGAATGCATAATGCCAGACTATCATAACCACGTAGCCAAGGCCTCGTTCCAAGACCACAAATAAGATTTTGTCAAGGCCTCGTGCCAAGAAACTAGTTTGTCTCATGAGACCTGTCGATGCATCGAGGAGCTGTAGCGGGCTCCACCCGTCACTTATTAAGTCCAATGCATTCCTCATATGAATAGGTTTAAACATATCATAAACCATAACATAATCGTATCACATAAAACATGCATAAAGGAAACATAACATTTCCACATTTCAATCACAAGATTTCAATACAACACATTGATATAATAAAAACGCTTTCAAAACCATTTTCAATACCAAAATAAAAGAAAGTTAAAACTTTGTATTTATTTTTCATTAAAAAAAATGATGGCTTGTAGAGGAAGCCGAAACTCAAATAGTGGTCACGGCAGCGGAGAAGTCGTTGTCGCCGCATACGTACGACAAAAACATCCCCTTTTGTCATTTAGTAAACGCTTCGTATAAAAAAGATTCCTTTTGAATAAACGTAAAAAGTCAAAGTGGTTTATACACCGTATAAAAGAAATTTGTGTATAAAACCAAATATGCCTCAATGAAAGGAGATTGAGACGAAGTCCTTACAAAGATCATTTTTAAAATAAAATAGATATATTATGTGTATTCACTATAGGTACACATAAAGAAAGTAAAAATACAAAATAAGACATAATAATATCATGACATAATTTGAAAGTAGGAGATTAACCCAAAGAATGGAAGTTGGGTTAAGAAGTTCTCTTACCTTGCGTTCTGTCCTGACTCGACCGTTCTTTAACCTCCTGAATAATAAACTAGAGTTAATTTCTATTTACTTAAGAACCTTTTTTCATGTTCATTATTCCATTTATATCACTTATTACCATGTTATGAACATTATTTAATTATTTAAGTTAATAACGGTCGTTTTGTCGATCTTTGGTACTTGAGTCAAAAATAAACTTCTTATAATTACAAGTTGTTCATGTGGTGAAATATCCATTATATCCAGAATTATATTCATGATTTAGATATCATATATATCATATATATACATTATATACATTCATTTATAATGTCACGTAACATTTAGAGGTAAGAAATGAAATGCACCGTTCATGGAGACGGTAAGCCGTACGTACGCATGAACGCTACTTTCATTTATATTTCGTATTTAATGGAATTAAATCATAATGATATAAATTTATAATATAATTCCAGTATAATATAGTGTATAATACCATTTACTCCATCCTTTATACATCCCACATATGGCATTAACGATTCAAATCACTTTGAGGGGGCGGTAGTCCGCACTTCCTAAAATGAAATTATCGCGTTTACCCATAATGGAAATCATAAAGTATGCCATAAATGAGAAATACAGAAGCATAAGTAAAACATAAACATATTATATATCATATATAAAAATAGTGACATCTTAATGGCCACCTTTGAAGGTGTTATATGAGTGTTGAACAATCATCGTTTTGTGAGGCAGAAATTCTCCATCCACAGAAACTGTATGTTCTTTAACCATTAGATGTAAGTGTGTGTAAGTGTAGCTCGAATCCTTCTTATAAAAACATCCTAGTATATTGAGGATACTGGTGTTGTTACAAAAGAAATGAATAAAAAGAGTTTAGGGGGTTGGAGAAGAAAAATGAAACAAAACAACATTAGAGAAGACATTACCTCAAAATCGGGAAACTCTTTTTGATTTGAGCCAAAGGCTTCCTTGGGAAGAGTTCTGCCCAAAGTGAGGATTCTAGGAGTAAGAGGGGGAAGTTGGGAGAGTATTTGGTCAGAGGTTGGCTGAGCCAAGTGGCTTGAAAGTGTAAATGAGGTGGGAGAGGTGGGGGTCTTTTATAAGTGGAGAGGAGGGGCTCTTTTGGAAAGATTGAAATGTTACATTATTACACAATGATTTTCGGATTCTAAAGGTCCCACACTTATATAATTCGTGGCTAAGGTGATAAGAGTTCTAAATCTACCCATCCAATAGTCTTTTGACAAGTGTAAGCCTTGGATTTTACATTATCTTTTCATTTTATTAAAATCGTTAAATAATGAGGTCATCGCTGCATCATAATGATGTCATAAATAATTTAATTTATTTAATGTCTAAAAATTATAAAAAAAATATTATGATGTAGGAAATCTTTTTAGATTTCTAATGAATATTTATAATCAAAATTTGTACTTGTGTAACCCCACTTAAAAACTGTTTTAGTAAAATAACTCATGTTTGTGTCAATTTAATTTTAACATTAAATAAATATATATTAATGTCATTTTCCAACTAAAGTGGCTCCATGGGGTCCCCAAGTTGACCCATGGGTTGTCTTGGTCTTCCATGACTCATCCAATAGGAGTAGGACAAGTGTCATGCTCATCTCATATTATTAAAACATTATTTGTACCTTAAACTACACTAATTACCTCTAATCACGATTAAGAACTTAAAAGTTACTATTCACCAAAAATTATTTTAATCTCATTGAACCACATTTTACTTCATAATGAAAACCATGTATATCGGATTTTTGAAAATCAAATCACAGAAGTGGTAATATTTCATTTAAACGAAAAATCAGTTATTTAACTACCACTTAGTGGTTTCACTATTCATCAAAAATTGAAGTTTTTCAGAATAAGGCCAAAACTTCACCCTAAGCTATAATTGATATTCTGAATTCAAAAATGATGTCTATTTTACAAAATTCCAAACATATAAGTTTCATTAATTAATTTTATAATTAATTCCCGCTGTTACAACAAATAGCGTGTTTTTAAGAAACAATTTATATCAAAAGATTGGCAATTGTTTATGTCCAATTTCAATGTTAAATTAATTTTAATGACCACCATTGGATAAAATGGTAAAAATATATTCTAATTATACTTTAAAACCAATAAACAATATAATTTATCACTATAAATTATTTTGATTAAAAAATTTGTTTTTAAGTATTTTTCACTATTCATAAAAAAATTAGAAGTTCTCATAAAAATACCAAAATTTCAACATAGGCTAATTTCGATATTCCGAATCCAAAAATGAAGTCCATTTTGAAATATAAAATTTCTATAATTTTAAAAAGTGGTTATTACTATTCATAACGGCTACTTTTATTAGTCGTGGTGTTTTAAAACTCGAAGTTGCGTACAATGCAAGCTATTGCATTATTGAATGAGAAGCGTATCATGGAAGCTCGGGGTGTTACATTCTCCCCTCCTTCAATAAATTGCGTCCTCGCAATTTGAAATTTTTTCTTTGAAAATAAAAGTTTGAAAATAGAAAATACCTTTGTGGAAAGCCCACATCGGAAATAAGGTTAATAAAATTTAGTTTTAATAAGGGGGAAATGGAAATAAGAAAGTCACCACCAAACTATGATCTCGATAAGGAGAAAATTGGTGGCAATTAGAGACATATAATTGGAGGAAAAATGTAAATATTTGTAGGGAGTGATTGAGGTCATCAATCACAATCAACTGTCAAATTGAGGGCCTCAAAGCCTTCAATCTATGTTGATTTGAAATATCATCAGTTCAAAAAGACATAAGGTATTAGGATAACACTTTTTTTTTTGTTTTAATATCCCTTTACTAAAGTTTAAGAATTAATTTATTCATTGAATAAGAGATAGGTATATATATATATATTTATGCTTGAAAATTAGAGTTTCAACCTTCAACTCATCTTTCACTCAAAAAGATAATAGAACTCAAAAATATTATACTTATCCTAATTGTATAAGGTTCCAAATGTTTACAGATACCATTTAGATTAGTAATATTATTTTTTAATAACCAGGGACTTCTTGTAGGCTAGTGGTAGGAAATAAAGGCCTGTCGCACTATGGTTGTGGGTTCGATTCCTACAGCTTTGTCCGACGCGACGGGTTATGCCCCACCCTGTAGGTTGTCCTTTTTCCTAAAACTATAGTATCATAATATTCCAAAAATAATCTTCATAAATTCTTTAACCTTAAACAATACTATCCATGGTTCAACTTAATCCATTCCAACCTTAATAGTTATCCAAAATACCTCCGTCCAGACTTTCTCTAAAAGGTCTCTAAATTCCAAAATCAATTGTAACATCAGATTCCCCAAACAAAGAAAAGATTCTCTTATTGTCACATACTAAAAATATGATTACCTTAATCATATTACCTTAATCAAAAAGTACTGCAGTACAATCTTTATATATATCACATTATTCTTATAACCAGAATATAATCCTTGAGTCCAAAAGCACCAATACATTAATTATTCCGCTTCAACTGTAGTCACAGCATAAGATTGGCCTTGATCCCTTGGCCTTTTCTGAGGTAAGTTTCCTTGATGCTTAGGACATTCATTTGCATAATGACCCATTTCTCTACAATTGTAGCATTCAACTTTGATAGACTCTTTCTTTCCCTTGCAATCACGAGCCTGGTGACCCTTTTCTCCACATTTATAACAAACTCCCATTCCTTTTAGGCACGTACCGGGGTGATTCTTCCCACAATTATCACATAATGGAAAATCCTTCTTTCCCTTTTTCCCTTTATCTGTCTCTTGTTCCCCCGTTCTCTTCTTCTCTTGCTTTACTTTGTTGTCATAAGACTTAGAGAATTCCTTTTCTGTCTTGATAGCACACGAGACAATATCTTCGTATGATGAGAAGGATTGTGATACTAAATCTCAACGGAGAAATGGTTTTAACCCATCAAAGAAACGATCAATCTTACTCCTTGGGTTACGTATATAATCGGCAGCATGCCTCGCTAACCTTGTAAAGTTAGCCTCATACTTTGCGACATTCTCATCCTCCTTCTGCCTCAAACTCAGAAATTGCCTTTTCCATATCTGCTCGATGGTCACGAGGAAAGTATTTTTCTAAGAAAATCTCTTTGAAATCCCTCCATTCCATATTCGATACGTCATCATCTTCCTTTGTGTTTTGAATCAGCGACCACCACTGATCGGCATCTCCAGTGAGGCGGTAAACTGCCATGACAACCTTCTCCCTTTCGCTACTCCCCAAGGCATGGAATATTTTCTCTAAGGATTTTATCCATTGCTCAGCTACTAATGGATTTGTACCCCCATTAAATGTTGGTGGTTGTTGCCTCATGAAGCGGTCTAACATTGATCCTCCACGTTGCGGATTAGGGTGCTCCATACGAGTAAGGTTATTATTCATAACCTAAGTGAGTTGTCCTAGTATGGTAATAAGTTGATCAGCACCAGTTGTATTTCCAGCTCCACAATAATTATCTTGAGCAGGAGGGAAATCCCTACACGGAGTGCGTGCATTGATACGGTTTCCATTCCTTCCACTAGGCGCAATTTCTAAACAATGGCATAATCTAGATTAGTTTATGAATCAAAATACATAATTCCATACTTATAAAATACTTAACATAAATTGAACTATTTATGGATATAATACATAATCATAAAAAGGTTTTCATTGAGGAAGTATATACTTATAACCGTTCATAGTGGTTTGTAAAGAAAATGAGAATTATCCTAAGCATATCCCCCGGGAGTGTCGTAACCAAGAGTGCAGCAAGGCCCGTTGTCGTGCACCAGTTCCCGTTCGAGTCTAGCTCAAAGCGGTGTTTTCGGGTTTTACCCCTAGGTACATCTATGCCAGATCCGCCTCTACCTGCTCGTATCCAGACAGGGATGTATTTCTCGGAAAACTCATAACATCTCTATAATGCCAAAATTCTAGGATGTTCTTCTATACTAATCCTCAAAGTCTATCTTTGGGCTATGTGCTCTAATCAGAGTTTATCTACATCTAGCTTCCAAGGTTAGTACTAAACTGCCTCTGATACCAACTGTAACGCCCCGACCCCAGCTACCCAGAGCCGGTGCGTTACTTCGTAACATTGGCATGATCACAAAAGATCAAGTCTCGAAAGACCGATTAGTTTAGTAGCCTTGGAAACACTAGATACATTCATAAACGTTACATTACATCATAAAGTGAAAAACTACAATAACAAAGTCTCCATAGTCCACACTCATATCCTCTTCTGACTATCCCTGCAGGTCATTCATAAAATACTTCTTCACATCCTGGAAAATATTAAAACATTGAAAGGGGTGAGCTCAGATGCTCAGTAAGGATAACAATAATGCGGAAGCTTTCATAAATAAACATAAAAATTTAAGGCAATGTATAACTAAAACAAAAGCCTTTTAAACTTGAACATCAACATAATATGGCAAAAGTAAAATGAGATAATTCCATTCACTTCCTCACATGGATATTCTACCGGTCGAATAATCACATGCAATATCAATAACCACTTTCATAATGATGGAATGCATAATGCCAGACTATCATAACCACGTAGCCAAGGCCTCGTGCCAAGACCACAAATAAGATTTTGTCAAGGCCTCGTGCCAAGACACTAGTTTGTCTCATGAGACCTGCCGATGCATCGAGGAGCTGTAGCGGGCTCCACCCGTCACTTATTAAGTCCAATGCATTCCTCATATGAATAGGTTTAAACATATCATAAACCATAACATAATCGTATCACATAAAACATGCATAAAGGAAACATAACATTTCCACATTTCAATCACAAGATTTCAATACAACACATTGATATAATAAAAATGCTTTCAAAACCATTTTCAATACCAAAATAAAAGAAAGTTAAAACTTTGTATTTATTTTTCATTAAAAAAATGATGGCTTGTAGAGGAAGCCGAAACTCAAATAGTGGTCACGGCGGCGGAGAAGTCGTTGTCGCCGCATACGTACGACAAAAACATTCCCTTTTGTCGTTTAGTAAACGCTTCGTATAAAAAAGATTCCTTTTGAATAAACGTAAAAATTCAAAGTGGTTTATACACCGTATAAAAGAAATTTGTGTATAAAACCAAATATGCCTCAATGAAAGGAGATTGAGACGAAGTCCTTACAAAGATCATTTTTAAAATAAAATAGATATATTATGTGTATTCACTATAGGTACACATAAAGAAAGTAAAAATACAAAATAAGACATAATAATATCATGACATAATTTGAAAGTAGGAGATTAACCCAAAGACTGGAAGTTGGGTTAAGAAGTTCCCTTACCTTGCGTTCTGTCCTGACTCGACGGTTCTTTAACCTCCTGAATAATAAACTAGAGTTAATTTCTATTTACTTAAGAACCTTTTTTCATGTTCATTATTCCATTTATATCACTTATTACCATGTTATGAACATTATTTAATTATTTAAGTTAATAACGGTCGTTTTGTCGATCTTTGGTACTTGAGTCAAAAATAAACTTCTTATAATTACAAGTTGTTCATGTGGTGAAATATCCATTATATCCAGAATTATATTCATGATGTATATATCATATATATCATATATATACATTATATACATTCATTCATAATGTCACGTAACATTTAGAGGTAAGAAATGAAATGCACCGTTCATGGAGACGGTAAACCGTACGTACGCATGAACGCTACTTTCATTTCTATTTCGTATTTAATGGAATTAAATCATAATGATATGAATTTATAATATAATTCCAGTATAATATAGTGTATAATACCATTTACCCCATCCTTTATACATCCCACATATGGCATTAACGATTCAAATCACTTTGAGGGGGCGGTAGTCCGCACTTCCTAAAATGAAATTATCGCGTTTACCCATAATGGAAATCATAAAGTATGCCATAAATGAGAAATACAAAAGCATAAGTAAAACATAAACATATTATATATCATATATAAAAATAGTGACATCTTAATGTCCACCTTTGAAGGTGTTATATGAGTGTTGAACAATCATCGTTTCGTGAGGCAGAAATTCGCCATCCACAGAAATCGTATGTTCTTTTACCATTAGATGTAAGTGAGTGTAAGTGTAGCTCTAATACTTCTTATAACAACATCCTAGTATATTGAGGATACTGGTGTTGTTACAAAAGAAATGAATAAAAAGAGTTTAGGGGGTTGGAGAAGAAAAATGAAACAAAACAACATTAGAGAAGACATTACCTCAAAATCGGGTAACTCTTTTTGATTTGAGCCAAAGGCTTCCTTGGGAAGAGTTCTGCCCAAAGTGAGGCTTCTAGGAGTAAGAGGGGGACGTTGGGAGAGTATTTGGGCAGAGTTTGGCCGAGACAAATGGCTTGAAAGTGTAAATGAGGTGGGAGAGGTGGGGGCCTTTTATAAGTGGAGAGGAGGGGCTCTTTTGGAAAGATTGAAATGTTACATTATTACACAATGATTTTCGGATTCTAAAGGTCCCACACTTATATAATTCGTGGATAAGGTGATAAGGGTTCGAAATCTACCCATCCAATAGTCTTTGGACAAGTGTAAGCCTTGTATTTTACATTATCTTTTCATTTTATTAAAATCATTAAATAATGAGGTCATCGCTGCATCATAATGATGTCATAAATAATTTAATTTATTTAATGTCTAAAAATTATAAAAAAAAATACTATGTTGTAGGAAATCTTTTTAGCTTTCTAATGAATATTTATAATCAAAATTTGGACTTGTGTAACCCCACTTAAAAACTATTTTAGTAAAATAACTCATGTTTGTGTCAATTTAATTTTAACATTAAATAAATATATATTAATGTCATTTTCCAACTAAAGTGGCTCCATGGGGTCCCCAAGTTGACCCATGGGTTGTCTTGGTCTTCCATGACTCATCCAATAGGAGTAGGACAAGTGTCATGCTCATCTCATATTATTAAAACATTATTTGTACCTTAAACTACACTAATTACCTCTAATCGCGATTAAGAACTTAAAAGTTACTATTCACCAAAAAATTATTTTAATCTCATTGAACCACATTTTACTTATTAATGAAAACCATGTATATCGGATTTTTGAAAATCAAATCACAGAAGTGGTAATATTTCATTTAAACGAAAAATCAGTTATTTAACTACCACTTAGTGGTTTCACTATTCATCAAAAATTGAAGTTTTTCAGAATAAGGCCAAAACTTCACCCTAAGCTATAATTGATATTCCGAATTCAAAAATGATGTCTATTTTACAAAATTCTAAACATATAAGTTGCATTAATTAATTTTATAATTAATTCCCGCTCTTACAACAAATAGCGTGTTTTTAAGAAACAATTTATATCAAAAGATTGGCAATTGTTTATGTCCAATTTCAATGTTAAATTAATTCTAATGACCACCATTGGATAAAATGGTAAAAATATATTCTAATTATACTTTAAAACCACTAAACAGTATAATTTATCACTATAAATTATTTTGATTAAAAAAGTTGTTTTTAAGTATTTTTCACTATTCATAAAAAATTAAAAGTTCTCAGAAAAATACCAAAATTTCAACATAGGCTAATTTCGATATTCCGAATCCAAAAATGAAGTCCATTTTGAAATATAAAATTTCTATAATTTTAAAAAGTGGTTATTACTATTCATAACGGCTACTTTGATTAGTCGCGGTGTTTTAGAACTCGAAGTTGCGTACAATGCAAGCTATTGCATTATTGAATGTGAAGCGTATCATGGAAGCTCGGGGTGTTACAATGTTTATGAGATTAGCTACGCATAGAATTTTAATTTATGATAAGCACTTTTCTAGTTGAAATTATAAATTATGATTCATAACTTGATATAGTGTATTCCATTATTTGGATTTGGCACATCATTTCTTTTAAGTTCTAAGCCAAGCCTTCAAATGGCACTGGATTCCAAAACATTTTCATCATATGATGAAATAATATCCAGTGCCATCAAAAAAGAGAAGGAACTTTCTAGATCAAATTTGATCAAGGGAAACTAAGATAAGAAGCGGTACTCTTATAACCATGGAATTGTTGAAGCACCAATGAAGAACAAGGTAATGAATCAATTCCCATTATGCGAGAACTGTGGAATGAATCATCCTGGGAAATGCTTGAAAGGCATGGGAGTCTTCTATAAGTGTGGAGAAAAGGTTCATCAATGTAATGAATGCAAGGGGGGAAACAAGTCAATGATATTCATTTCTAAAATTGTATAGAGATGGGATATAATGAAAATTAATGTCCTAAGTGCCAAGGACACTTACCTCAGAAAAGTCCATGAGAGCAAGTGAAAGCTAAAGTGATTTCAACCGCATAGGTTGAAGTTCCTAATTATGTGGTGGGATGTACTTTAATTGTTTCCTCAAACTTATCCAATGCATTATTTGATTCTATATCATCGCATTAATTTATATCTTCCCAATTTTTCAAGAAAATTAAACATGTCTAATTTGATATAATAAAGGAGTTGTCCGTCAAAACTCCTAGGGGATGTATCATTACAAAAAAGGCGTTTCGATCAATCCCCCTCATGACACATAAATGTGCTTTAGTTGACAACCTTATTGTCATACAAATGATTGACTTTGATATAATTCTCAGTATGAATTGGATATCAAATTATGATGCAAAGATCTATTATAAGAAAATTGAAGTTACAATTTATGAAAATGGTGTAGAATCCTTTATCTTTAGAGCAAAAGCCATTCCCTATGATTCTTATATTGACCCACCCACAGTAACTCTATTGAATGCAATTATTGGAGATGAAGTGAACCCAATATCTATGGGTGAAGAAATAAATCTTAAAATTGAATATTTACATATAGTGAAAGAATACATTGATGTATTTCCAGAGGATTTACATCGAAATCCTCCAGAGCATGAAATTGAGTTCTGTATTGATTTAATTTCTAGTGCAAGACCTATATCAAATACTCCTTATAGAATGGCCGCTTTAGAATTAGTGGATCTAAAGAAACAACTAGAGGAATTGAGTGATAATGTATTTATTCAACTTAGTGTTTCTCCATGGGGAGCCTCTACCCTCTTTCTCAAGAAGAAAGATGTATCCATGAGACTATGTATTGATTATAGGGAGATAAATGCTATTACTATAAAGAATAAGTATCTTCTGCCATGAATTGGTGATTTATTTGATCATCTTCATGGAGAAAAATAATTTTAGAAGATTGACCTTTGATATGGATATCATCAATTGTGTGTGAGGAAGGAATATATTCTAAAGATAGCATTTCAAATTAGGTATGGGCGTTACAAGTTAATAGTAATTCTTTTTGGACAGTCTAATGCACCCTCTATTTTTATGGATCAAATGAATAGTGTTTTCAAGGAATATATTGATGAATTTTTTGTTGTATTTATCGATTATATCCTAATATACTCCAAATTATATAAAGACCATGAGAATCACTATTGGATTATTCTGAATACTCTTAGAAGAAATTAATTATATAATAAGTTTAGAAAGTGTGATATTTGGTTTCAATCAATTTCCTTTCATGGTCATATTGTATCTAAGGATGGAATTATTGTTGATCCTACGAAGAAAAAGGCAATCCAATAATGTCCCATGACAATGATCATAACTGAGGTACGCGGTTTTATTGGCTTAGCAGGTTACTATAGGCATTTTGTTCAGAATTTCACCCAAATGGCTAACCCTCTAACCAAGCTCACATATAAAGGGGTTAAGTTTATATGGATGAATGAATATAAGAAATTCTTTTAAAAATTGAAAATAAGATTGGTCAATGCTCTATTTTTTACTATTCCATCTGGAAATGATGGATTTTTGATATATAGTAATGCATAAAAGAATGGATTAGGTTGTTTCCTTATGATAAATGATAAAGTTATTGCATATGCATCAAGTCAATTGAAGACTCATGACAAAATTTATCTAACTCATGATCTTGAGTTAGAATTCATAAAATATGCTATAAAAATATGAAGATGTTATCTCTACGGTGAAATATGTGAGATATAACTAGATCACATGAGTTTTAAATACATTTTTACACAAAAAGAACTCAACATGAGGCAAAGGATACGGCTTGAAAATATGGGTCTGTCACATTGTTTTTTGGTTTGGGTGTTTTAAATTTTAAGTTTTAATTGAAGGTTTTGAATTAGTGATGAGGAAGTGATGAAGTTCTGTAATGGGTACCAGCATCCCTTAAACCAGAATTTAGAAATTAAAAAAAATTATTAACAGCAACAATACACTACCACACTAGAAAGGAAAATAAGGTGGCAGATGCATTAAGAAGGAAATATCATGGACTTCTGACCCAAATGAGGAATGAGAGCGATCGTATATTCATGGATCTACTAAATATGGATAATGGAATTATTAAGGAAGGGGAAATATATTTCCTCTTTCAAATGATTGCTAAACCATCTTTACTAGAGAAGATAAAAATCTATCAATCTAATTATGGGAATCTACACAAGAAAATTAATGCTGTTAAGGATGGGAGATTGGCAGAAATTGTCTATGAGGATGGTGTTCTGAAATTTGGGAATAGGTAATGTGTTCCATCAGTACCTGACATAAAAATGGAACTATTAGATGACGCTCATAGCTAAAATTTCTATATACACCTAGGTAGCACAAAGATGCATATTGATATGAAGGAATATATTTGGTGGGATAAAATGAAGTGAGAAATTGATGACAACATGTCAAGGTGTCTAGTTTTTCAACAAGTGAAGGAAGAGAGACAACATCTTAGATGAGTGATGAAACCTCTAACTATTCCTATGTTTAAGTGGGATGACATTATGATGGATTTTGTCACTTGACTACAGAGGACACCTAGAAATAATGATGAAATATGGGTAATTATTGACCGTATCAAAAAATCAGCACATTTCCTTTCTATAAGAGAAGATTTACCGATTGAGCGCATGTCAATACATTATATTAACAAAGTTGTAATACTTCATGGTGCACCTCTATCGATTATGTTCGATCAAGATATCTAGTTTACATTAAAATTCAAGAAAATCTCTATATGGATTTAAAAACAAAGCTTCATATGAGTACTACTTATCACCCCCAAACTGACGGAAATTCTGGATGGACTATTCAAACACTGGAAGACATGTCGCGATCATGCTCTCTTGACATTCTAGGTATATGGGATCAATACTTTCCATTGGTGGGATTTTCATAAAATAATAGATTCATTCTAGTATTCAAATTGCGCCACATGAAGAATTATATGGTAAGAGGTGTCGAACTCCAACTCTTTGGGATGGAGTTAGCAGGAGGGAACTTTTAGGCCCAAAACTTATCGAAGAGACAAAAAAAGGTAAAGAAATTTCAGGTCTATATTATAGCATCCCAAAATAGGAAAACTATTTATGCTTACATCCGAAGAAAGGAGTTAGAATTTCAAGTAGGATATCATGTCTTTCTAAAATTATCTTCATCGAAGGGTGTCTTAAGGTTCGGTAAGAAAGGTAAACTGAGCCTCAGGTACATCTGACTGTTTGAAATTCTAGAAAGGATCGGAGTTATAGCTTACTGTTCAGAAATTCCACCAAGTCTCTCCATAGTTCATAATGTGTTTCATGTTTCATTTTTGAAGAAATACATTCCATACCCAACACATTTACTCGCCTATGATGAAATAGAACTGGAACCTAATTTTTCATATTGTGAAGAGCCTATCGAGATTCTAGACACAAGGGAGTGGGTGTTGAGAAATCAGATGACTTAGGTAGTAAAGGTTCTCTGGAAAAACCATAAAATGTAGGAAGAAACACAGGAACTTGAAAATGTTATGAAGAAGAACCACCCACATCTTTTTTAAGGGCTTTATACATGAAAACTTTTGAGGATGAAATTTCCGAAGGTGGGAATAATATAACAGCCCCAAACATTTTATGGTATGTTTATCTTAAATAAATAAAATTAAAAGAATATATTGCATGAATCAATGAGTCTCTGTGAAACAAAAAATAGGTTATTTATAGGATATAGTCATAACAAAGCCATTAATCTTAAATTTTCCACTTATGTGTTTTGAATTTTAAAAAACAAACATACACAGTTTCACTCATTGTGATATTTGGAGTCTAATAGAATCAAGTTAATTTTTAGTGAATAGTAACTTACCATTATGAATAGTAACATAACCTTATGAATATTAACCAACCCTAATGAATATTAATAATAACCTTATGAATGGTAACCTTACTCAGGAATGTATAAATAAAATTTAGTCTCTTTAAAAATGGAGATGATTATTTTAAGTGTTGGTATCTTCGATTAAATAATGTTTTTATTAAAAATTAAATTTATCATATTTATCAAATTATTTTTGAAAAAAGGATTTCATTTTTTGATTTTATACGTTGAATAATGGTTAGGGATATTTTTTGGGATTTTTCTGAAGTACTTGAATTTTTTTCAAATAGTAAAATACAATAATTTACCGTATAAATACATTATAATTTAAATTAACTATTCCTAGCATCATGAGTGATCTAATCACACAAATATAGAATTCACATGCATTTATTACTATTCTAGGTTATATAATACTCACTATTTCTTGCCTTGTGAAGAAATAATAAATTAATGATTATAATATTAAGAAAATGCTCCTCCCTGTGACTATATAAACCACCCCTCACCCACTCTTCCTTCCACACCACTAAAGCTTATATACTTGACTAAATTCTGCTCAAATATCTCCCTAATATCCTTCCCCATTTCCAAGACCTTATTATCTCACCAAAATACCAAAAACAAAGTCTTTAAACAGATTATCAAGGAGGAGTACTCAAGTGGTGAACCTCTCTTCCTGCTTCTTTCAAATTATTTTGTAAGTTCCATTATTTTGTTTCTCTATCCTCACCTCCCCTCATCCAAATTATTTGATAATTATATTACCCTATATAGACTATAATTTTATTATTATATTGGAATATTTCATCATCATCTCTCTTTTCTCACACCTCTTACACTAAAAATGAAAATACCGCCTGAGATGTGTTAATTTATCACAATCAAGGAAGACGAGTTTTCAATTTCTATAGCTATCTTCAAGACTAATTAGGAAACCTTTTTAATGGTTGAACCAGATCATAATATATTTATTTTTCCTTATTCAATGTTATGGAATCCTTACACAATCATGATATAAAATAATAATAAAAAATAAGTTCATTATGCACAAAACCGCCATGTTAATCCCAGTGTTTATCAATAACTTTTATCTAATGAGTCATACTCAAGTTATATAACCCTAAATCATTATAAGAACATTTATAATGTAACTAATAATATATATTAACAATTATTGATGTTTACCCACATTTAAAATGAATTTTCATTCATGAATACAAGTAAATCGATCATGAAAACCAAGGAAGAAAATGATTCCAAAACAATAAAATTGAACCTCTTAAACCCATAAAAAATAGCTTAAATGAACTTAATAAGGTTTTAATAAATCAATTACATGTTTATGATGTTCTGAAATTTAAATTAATGAAGCTAAATTTGATTATTCATGTCATTAAGATCAATCGAGAACACCTTCGGGCATAAGGTAAGGGATCCTATCTTTCAATTTTATTCAAGAATTCCCCCCATGTTGTGTCCTTTTATTTTTAATTCCTAATGATGGGGTATGTTTTATAACCATCCTCATAATTCCATTATGATATATAAATTATTTTATACCCTTTACCTCTCATTAATCCCTCACAAGAACAATCATTACCATTCTGAAATGTTGGTAAGAGGTTTCTTATCTCACTTTTAATTTTGTGAGATTTCCATTGTTCACCACTTATTTCTTGTAATCTGTGTATATGTACTACCTATTGAGGTATAATATCATTATTATCTTAATATTAATGGTATATAATTAATCAATTGATGATTATTAACATTTGGTCATACGATTCTATTGATTACAATGTGGTATGGAACTTTGTCTCAATTTCCATTTTGTTGTGACTTACTTTGTATTGTGCACCAAATAATTATTATGTGGTGTACCTACTTTTCATTTGAGATAAATTTTTATTTAAAATTAAATTTCAATTAAATATCCGTATTATTTTTTGATGTATATGATTATTTTATTCATCCATATACCCTTTTACATATGTTGCTATTTGGAAAGTTGTTTTGACTTTGGAAATATTGATGAATCTATATTATCTAATATATACAGATATTAAGAAGGCATATTGTACTTTATTAAACCTATTTATACAGAATTATTTTTATTTTCTTTGATGGTAAGGGCCCACTAGATTCCCTTGATGTATCGACAGGTCTCTTGAGACAAATCAGTTGGCTACAAACCCTTTAATTTTGTTTCCAAAAATTAAATGGGTTTCTACCCATAGAAAAAAACCATTTAGATGTTATATTGGTATAATGTTTCAGATACCTAATTTCCAATTAATAAGAATTATATTTATTCTTTTTCTGTTATTACTATACATTAGTTTTTCACTATGAAAAAATCTATGGATGTAGTTTCATTCTCAGTTTTTAATGGCATGTGTTTTTTATTTATTTACCATGCCATATTGATTATGTAAAATTGTTTATGATTAACTTATTATTTATTCATGATTCCACTATTTTTAACCCTTACTGAGCATTTGAGCTCTCCGCCTTCATTTTTTTTTACCTTCAACAAGTTATGAAAGGAGATCATTAATTGAGTTTTCGTGGTTGCGGTTTTTTTGTTATGTATTGTATTTTGTTACCTTACCCAATGTAATTTGACTTACATCAATGTATCTAGTTTCATTAATACTAATAAAATTATTGTTTCTTCTGTATTTCATTCCTCTTAATCATAAAAATTTAGTAGGTAACACACCATCTCTGATCTAGAGGGGTCGGGGTGTTACAATTTTTATATGATTTAACTTCAGTGGGACATAATTTTTGACTCAAATATAATTTCAATTTCCCTACCTTTTATTTTATAGGATATAAATGTTTAAAATATTATTTAATGAAAAATAAAAATTATTTTACAAAATAAATCTCCTTCCCAAAGTAAAAAATGATTATTCTAGTCTCGCTTTATCTTTTATGAGATATATGCCTTGTTCACCACTTATTCCTTGCAAGTAGTGTATATAATTCCCTTTGATATATCATATCAAGAGTGTCCATATTCTCATGATATTATAAGGTATAATGATTTGAATTTCTCATTGGGGTATGAGACACTTTGCAATGACTAAGGATTATTTCTTCTAGAATAATTCAATGTCTAATTTAAATATATCTTCATCTATGTTAACATCATTTTCTAAATCATGTACTTCATTAAGGTTTATCTATTATGATATCTCCTATAATATGTTGTTGAAGGGTTTCTTATTAGTTTGATTGTGGATGTTCTATCTTGATTTCTAGTCACCATATTACCCTGAAAGGTTAGTAATTATGTTTAATGATTAGGTAAAGTTATTTACATTGCACATGTATATGATGTTTATGTATATACCCATTCATATGAGAAATGAATTAGACTTTAAAAGTGATGGGTTGGGTCTGATATAGCCTCTCGATTCATCTGTAGGCATCACGAGACAAAATATATATGGACATGGTCATAGCCTTGCCCATTTTTATATATGTTTTTGGATAAAACCCTAATAATTTTCACATGTCATGGATGAGGCATTGACAGTATGTTTCAGAATGTATGGAATATCCATTCCCTCATTATGATATTAGTAATTGATAAATCATGTGATTATTCGACTACTAGAATATCTATAGTAATGTTTCATGTGATAAATTATATGGATTTATTTACCCATATTTCATTCCTACCATATTATTCTCATGATTATTTTTAAAGGAATTTTTTCTGTTATTCACCATGCCTAATATTTATGTTTATGATAAATTCCACTATATTACTTAAACTTACTGAGCATCTATGATCACCCCTTTCTTATGTTTCATTTCCCTCAGTTATGAAGAAGAAAACATTAAATAATATTTCAAGGATGTAGTTTTATTTAATTTTTTTATGTTTCTTATTTTATTTTCCTTTACCAATGTATTATGTGTATCATGAATGTAATACAGTCTTCCAAGACTACTAAACTGATCATTCATTAGGGACTTGATTCATTTTAATCATTCTAAGGTACTAAAATAATTCACCAACTCAGGGCTTCTAGGGTAGGGGTGTTACAGTTGGTATCAAAGGAAGTTTAGTAGAAAACATGAAAACTAGATTTAGAAAATGTATATTATAGGACAAAACCCAAATATAGACTTTGAGGATAAATAGAACAGAACATCCTAGAATTTTGGTAAGGAATAGATTATGTGAATTTTCCATGAAAATAAATCCATGTCTGGACACTACAAGTGGACGTGGTTCTAGAAAAGATGTGCCTAGGAGTAACAACTCTAACAAGGTGTTTCATGCTTGACTCGGGGTAACCTAGTACATAACAATAGTCTTTACTATGCACCTGGTTTGAAAATTTTTGGGGATATTATTAAGAAAATTCACATTTAATTTACCTACCATTATGAAGTATTTATACCCCCCAAAGTAACCAAATAATATAGTTTAAGGATTTATAATGCATAAATTCATGTTATGTTTTATACCATTTTTAGATTTATATAAAGTTCATAATTTTATGAGCTAATATAGTATATGTAATTGATTATAAATGGCACCTTGAAGAAGGAATGATAACTTCACTAATGCACGTGATGAAAAGAGTAAGAAAGATCATATCTCTAATGGTCTAAATATATTATTTTGAAGGGAGATTGTCTCCAAAGTATCCTCATCATATTAATAACCAGTATCATGTGTTAACAAGATGTGTAAATAATTTTTTGAGTCATATGAATTTTAAGGGAAGCAAGAGAAGAAGAGAATTGCAGAGAAAAAGATAGATAAAGGGAAAAAGGGAAAGAAGAGTTTTCCCACATGTGATAACTGTGGAAAGAATTTCCCTAGTAAATGTTTCAAGGGAATGGGAGTTTTTTATAAGTTTGGATAAAAATGGAACAATGTTCATGATTTCATGGGTAAGAAAATGGTTTCTAATGTACAATGCTTCAACAGTAAGGTGATGGGACACTATGCGAATCAATATCCCAACCGTCAAATAAATATACCCTAAATGATGTTACTGGATAATGATCAAGTTATGATACTTCCACAAATGAAGTTGAATGACTAATATAACTATTAAAGAATCATGTCTTTTGAATATTTTATTAGTAATGTACTAGTTATAAGAATTATGGAATATATGAGGATTATACTACATTACTTTATCATTGAGGATTTGAGACCATAAGTTGAATGGTACAATGAAAATATATTCAGTGTAAAGTTAAAAATTTTGGGAAACGAATGATTGAGGGATAGACAACCCTAAATATATTCCTAATTTTGAGATAATGATTAAGAAATGATTCATTTGGATATGTGACGACTACATTGGAAGTGATTAATTACTTTTTTAAAAGTAGATTATGCTATCATTGATGGAGTTTAAAACACTTTTGGATTTAAGGATTATATCCAATAGCATGTGTAACGATTAATGCAAGATTTAAATAAGGTTGTATGCTACTTTGAGTTATCACCTTATTTTAAAAGGAAACATGATAAAGTTATTAATATCTTTGGAATGTGAAAATTTAGAGCCGCCTTATGTTAATTAAATAAAAATAAGGTAGTTGATGCATAGATTAGGATGGATCATGGAGTTCTAAATAAATGAGGATTTACAAGGACCCCATGTACATGGATCTAGAAAGGATGGATATGGGAATTATCAGTGATGGGTGTTATAAGATTTTGGAAGAAAGGGAATTGTGCCCCAGGTACATTGGTCGTCTTGAAATTATAGAGATAATTGGAGTTGTGTCTTATCATTTGGAAATGCCACCTAGCCTTTTAAGGTGCAAAATGTGTTCCACGTCACTTTTTTAAGGAATTACATGCCATACCCAACACATGTACTCACTGCTGAAGGAATAGAATTGGAACTTGACATATCTTACTGTGAATAGCCTATTTGGATTTTGGACACTAAAGAACAAGATTTGTGGAATCAGATAACTCGACCGGTGAAGGTGAATTGGAAAAATCATAAATTTAAAGAGGCGACATGGGGCCCTAAGGAACATATGATGACGAACTACCCAAATCTTTTTATGAGGTAACATTCTGGAATTTCGAATATGAAATTTTTATAAGGAGGGGAGAATGTAACACCTCAAGGATTATAAATAAAATTAATATTAAATGCATGAAAACACTGAGTCAATATGAAACATCACTTTTTTTAACATATACAATAAACATAATTTTTCCACTTCTTTGATTTGAATTTTGATAAACTAACATACTTGGTTGCATTCAGTAAGGCATTAAGATTCTGATAGAATCTACTTGCTTTTTTGTGAATAGTAACTTGACCCTTATGAATAGTAATATACCCTTATGAATAGTAATGTTATCTGTATGAAAAGTAATATCACCTTTATGAATAGTAACCTCACTAATGAAAGAATTAATATAATTTGGGCACCTTATGAATGAAATAGAATATTTTAAAAAATTAATAATTAAGTGTTGGTATTTTTGCGATTAATGAATATTTAATTACAATTTTATAATTAGTAAATTAATTTAAAAGAAAAAACATTTTCATAAAATGTATTCCTAAATAAATATTTTGTTTTCCTATGATTTTAGGATAATTTAATAAGACCTCATTAATTTTTTAGGCTATTATAAAATAACTTTTAATTTTAAAAACAATTTTTTTGAGTAATTGTACATTTTCATTAAAAATTAAATTTCTCATATTTATAAAAATATTTTCATAAAATGTAGTTCTTTTTTTATTTGTAAACATCGAATAATGGTTTGGATGAGTTTTTGGGATTATTATGAAATTGTTTAATTTTTGGTGAATAGTAAAAAAATACAATTTATTTATAAAATATTGTATTTTTCATGACATCGTCATGAAATTATTATGATATAAAAAATTATTTAAAATATTTAATAAATATATAATTATCAAATAAGCGGAATATTTTAAATAATTATTTTAGAACATGAAAATTAAATTTTTTCATGATAATTATCAAAATCATTGTTAATGCCAACACAGTCCCTACACATCGCTAACAAAGTCAAAATTTGTAACATATTTATAATAATTGAGTGATAAAAAATATTTTTATTACTTATTTATTATTTATTATTTATTATTGATTTATTTTGTTGTTATTTTATAATTTTTGTGTTATATAACATGAGTATTATTCAAATTTCAGTGCAATATTTGTGGAGGGTAAGAAAAGACAAAATAACAAATCTAAGAAGACGTCTTGTTATGTATAAGAGTGAATATACATAATGAAAGAATTTAGAATTTTATTTTCAACCTAATTAATTTATTTTTTTGAAATTAATTTATTTTTAATTTTTAAATATGAAATAATTAACATTAATGCTTACAAAATGCTGATGCAATGCTTGTGCAAGAATAAGAAAAATAAATAAAAAGAGTTTAGTTAAAATTATTAGAATTATTAAATGACCCATTTTTGTATGAAAAGTTTCTATAAGTAAGGATTGACCATTATCTATTTTTTATTCGATATTGGGGACACATTGGACCCACAAGAATAAATTTAAGACCTTTAGAATGTTTTATTAAAATGTAAGACAATGTGTTCACACTATAAACGTTACTTTGTATAACATTTTTAATCTAAGGTTTTTATGGAATTTTATTAAAACAAATATTAGTATTTTTAAACCTAATAAACAAAATTCTCATAGATTTTTATTTTTAATTTTTAGATAACAAATAAATACCACAATGGCTTTCACAAAGATGATGCAGTATTAATTTAATTAATGAATAAATCAAATTCATGATATCAAAAATAATTAAATAAATATAATTTTATAATTTTTAGCTAATTCAAGAATTATATTGATTTATATGACAAGTATAAGATATTATAAAAAACTAGATTCGAATTTAAAACATTGTTTTGTTATTTTAAAGTCAAAAGTTACGAATAGTGTTTAATTTGACAAAATCATTTTTCATGAATATAATATCTAATTTAAATATTTAAAAATCCAAAAATTATTGAAAAAAAAACCAAAAAAAATATTTTTTCAAAACTTTTATATCCTTTGCGTTTTAGACCATTTTAAAGTCCTTAACCCTATCATTAATTTATTATATTTTAATAACTTGTGTAATTCTTATGTTATCTCACACATCAATTGTAAAAGGATTCTTCGTCCTTCAAAGATTGTCATCAACATAAGCCTTCAACCTCAGCTAATATCTACCAACTTCCCTCATCCCCATCCCTTACCACATTCTAGTTCTTCTAGTGTCACAAAAATACCACTTCCAAGAGCCTTAAGTAGGTCTTGAAAAGAATGTTTTTAAGAGGTATGATTCCCTCGTCTCCACTTTCAAATTATTTCTCACTTATACCTTATCTCTACCACTTATCCAATGATTCATTAATGATCCAGTAAATATATATACAGTAATTTTGTTGTCTTTATGGTAATAGAATCATAAAATATCTCATCTTCTCCTTTTATTATTAATTAATGAAATCATCATGTCTGGTGCGTCAATTCAACGCCTTCGTGGATGATGATTCTTCATTTCCCTTTTTACAAAAAATCATGGAAAGTTTAAATTCACATGTAATTGTTCGTAATGAGATAAATATATATATGTTATCAATTCTATATTATTATTTATTTTTACAAGGAATACCATAATAAACTGACCTTGGAAACCACGAGAAGAACGCACCCGAAACAATGGAAATAACAAAATATTGTTAATAAATGGATGTAAAATGCTATAATAATAATATGTAAGGTATTATACACATGATTTTAGTTATTTAACAAATTATTAACACTTTTAAATCCATTATACAAAATTTTTTGGAAACTTTTAAGGAAGTCGAACCAAAGGTAATGGATATCTTAACTCAATTTCTATTCATTGAGTTTAACATCTATGTCACTGGTTGTGTTTTATCCAAGAATATGTGTAAATAACCTATGATCATTTTATACTATATAACCACATATATTGTGTGTATTTTTATTTGTAATATATAATTATGTCATTGATTTTTCCTCGCTACAATGATACGATATTTGTAAGAGTTTCCTCACCTCACTTCTATTTTTATGAGATACTCTTTATTCACTACAATTTGTTGTGTATGGTTTATATATATTTAATATTGATGTATCATATCATGAATCTATTTATTTTAATGGTATTAAATGAATCATTTTATTATTATTAATTTTGGGTTATATAATTCAATTGATTACAAAGTGGTGAGGAATTCTACATGAACCCTCATTTTTCCTTCAGGTTACTCTTTCTCTACCATTACTCAAATGTAGTGATTATTTTTCTATATATTTATACTATATTATAGGTATTTGTTCCAATATCGTATATCCATATTAGATCATATTTCTTTGATGGGGATAAAAATGTTTTTAAATGGTTTCCTTTTCAATTCTTCCCGATAAACAAGCCCGATTTAAGGGAACTTATCCAATTCAATCACATTTTCAAGTGCACTAGGTAATCTATTATAATCTATAATTTTTCTTTAAAAAACCACACATGTTATCATGAAAAAATATCTTGGTACATTTCTGGTTTTTTTAAAACAAACATTCCTTTCCCCTTTAAAATATCATCTTTAAACAACACTAAAGAGTTTTATTTATAAAGATTCTTAAAAACTATTTTTCCATGATTTAACTTTAATAGAACATCATGTATGACTCAAATATAATGTAAATTTCCTTCCATTTTATTTTCTGGGATACAAATGTTTACAATCTTATTTTAAGACAAATACAAATGATTTTTCTAAAAGAACTTTTCTTTCCAAAGTAAAATGGATTTTTCTCGTCTAACATTAATTTTTATGAGGTATATGCCTTGTTAACCACATATTCCTTGCATGTGGTGTATGTACTACCCTTTTATATCTCATATAAAGAATTTACCTATTCTCATGGTATTCAAAAGGATTATTATTTTAATGTTTCAAAGTGGTATGGGACACTTTCGAATGTTTAAGGATTATTTTTCAATAATTTTTCAATGTCTCGTTTAAATGTATCTTCATCTTGTCAACATCATTTGACAAATCCTATAATTCACTGAGTTTTATAACTTATGATATCATCTATAATATGTTGTTTAATGGTTTCTTATTAGTTTGACCATGGATGTTCAATCTTGATTTCTATTCACAATATTACTCTGAATGGTTAGTAATTATGTTTACAGATTAGAGAAAGTTATTTACATTACACATGTATATAATGTTTATGTATATACCCAGTCATGTGAGGAATGCATATTAATGAGAAATTTATGGTTGTGGATCTCTATATCCCCTCAATGTATCAATAGGTCTCATGATACAAAATAGAAATATACATGTCTGAGGCCTTGCCTATTTTCATATATGGTTTTGGCTGAGGCCATAATCATATTCAGATGTCTTAGAGGAGGCCTTGAATTTATGTTTCATAATTCCCAACATATGAATTCCCTCATTATGATATTATTAATTGGTAAATCATGGGACTATTATACTATTATAATATCCATGTAAAAGTTTCATGTGATCAATTATATGGATTTATTTACTCATCTTTCATTCATGCCATATTATGCTCAAGTTTATTTTTAATGGAATGTGTTTTTAGTTATTCACCGTGTCTAATGTTTATGTTTATGATAAAATAAACTATATTACTTACCCTTAATGAGCATATGTGCTCACCCCTTTCTTATTTTTCCTTTTTCTAGGTTATGAAGAAGAAAACTTTGAATAAGATTTCAAGGATTCGGTTTTATTTCATTTTATTATGTTTCATGTTTTATTTTCCTTTCCCAATGTCTTAAGGGTATCATGAATGTAATATGGTCTTCTAAGACTACTAAACCGATCTATCCCTTGGGACATTATTCCTTTTAATCATGATAACGTGTTAAAATAATGCACCATCTCTAGAGTTTTGGGGTTGGGGTGTTACAATACATACATGATTCCTATATTATATTGGAAATATGAAATACAAAGAATAAAAATATTATTATATCCATGGAATTATTCATAATATAAACGAATAAAAAATGAGGTTTATCCAGTGTTGGGGCATTAAAAGTTCTAGCTAAAAATGCTATAAAATACCCCCTTTGTCAACACTATAAAGTGCGTTGTTAAAGGAGGTCTTTAACAGCGCTACAAAAAAGTGCTTCTAAAGACTCACATTTATAAGTGATTTTTTATAAGTGCTGATAAATATTTACCCTATATCAGTGCATTTAAAAAAGAACTGATAAAACTATACAAAAAATTATTAAAAATAATACATTAATATATAAATATATTTATTTTGATATAAATAATATATAATTTTTTAAATCTATTTTAGATAATGTAAATAGGAATTTACACTTAATATATAAGATATAAAGTGAAAAGGGATTCTAAGATAACCAAAAAGATATTTTTCATTAATAAATTGAATATTATTATTGATTAAAAGTCATTTAATATTAATTTAAAGATAAAAATAATAATAAAGATCTATAATAAGTTAGAAACATAATTCAAACATCAAACGGACATAACTTTTGATTTAGGTATCTGTTTGAGCTCTACCACATATCAAATCAAATATTGTGATGAGCTCTACACACTTAGTAACATAGGTAGCATTTGTAACATTTTTAATACCAAAAAGGCAATAAGGCATCTAAAATTGATTTTTTATTCTAGGAACCCTGATTTTTAACATTATAAAGATTTTTAGCGTCATTAAAAGGGGTCTTTTCCCTTTTTTAGTAGAGATTGAACTTATTCCCAGGTATTACATTCATATTTATATTATGGTTTTTAATTTTATTGTTTCACACAATTTTATTTTATTGATAGTTAAAAATATATAGGTTTTCTTTTATTTACTTACAATAAATCACTCATATAAATATATATATCAACATATTTATGAAAAAAATTATATTCTAATATATCTAAATAAATATATATTCTAAAAATGTATTTAAAAAGATCTCCAAAAAAAATTTACATTATAAAAATATATTTATAGTGTTTATATATACATATGTGTTTGTATTAATAAATATATATATATTATAATCTAATGTATGTAAATGAATATAACATATAATATATTTAAATAAATATAATATATATCACACACACACATATATTATATAAATTTATTTAAAAATATTAAAATATATATATATGTAAATATATATATATATATAAATAGGAAAATATATCATAAAATATATAGCAAAACAACATGGTGTAGTGGCAAAGGCATTCCATCATTGAAGGAGAGGTGCAGAGTTCGAATGTAGGTGGGAACACATTAGGTTGGGAATTCACTAACTGTTGATAAAAGTGGTGGTGGGGTGAAAAGAACTGATAATGGGGGTATGGAGTGCTATTAAAGGTGTCTTGGAAGCACTAATAAAGGGTTCAGGCGTATAGGTGTCTTATTTTTTTTACACCTTTAATAGCATTACCTTTATCATTGATAAAAAATCACAGTTAAAAGTGCCTTTTAAGAGCTCTTATAAAAACAATGTTGAATGAACCTTTTAATAGAACATTTTTAGCACTGTTAAAGGGTGCCTTTAATATCATTTTTTATCATTAATAAAAGTTTCAGTCTTTTAACCACGCTTCAACTATCAATGATTTTTTAGCGTTGATAAAGCCCTTTTCAAGTGCTATTAAATTCCGTTTTTGTAGTAGTGATAGTTATTCATGTCCTAGGAAAAGAAAAAAATGTGTGATCAAATTATTAGTAAGAATTACCTATAGTGGAAACTATCTTTAGAGAATAAAGAATTATCAATTTGGAAATGTTATAAACTAAAAAAACATTCTATTTAACTACTAATATTTTTTTTCATTTTATGATAGCAGGCTTAGGGGTGTCTGGTGCCCAACATATAGTGCCACAGAAAAAATAAACCAAAAAGAAGCAGATCAACACAGAGCTAAACATCATAATAATCGACGTCATCACCACACCCCAAACTGGATCCCTCTTCTCCAGTAGCTGATTCCCACTCCGGTTTTCTCCAAAAGCCTACACTTTGAACGTGATTCCTAAGCTGATCTAGAATAGCCATATCTGGAGAAGACTTCTTAATCTCGCTGCCCTTCTTGACTGCTAGAACCACCTAGTTTTTTGTAGCGAACATGGTCCGCATTGGTCGTGGGAGATATGAATAGTCCTTCCTTGGTCTTCTTGATGAAGTTGCATCCAAAGATCTTTCACCTACAGCCTCTTTCTGAGTCCTATTTTGAATAATATCACTGAAGGACCGGCCAACTAGGGTACTCAATATCACTTTTCCTCCCCTAGAGTTCTCCTTCCCCTCCCCGGGCTGTTCGCCATTGTTTCCCCTTCTATGATCTGGCGAGCAAATCTCCCTCAAAGGGAGGCGCTCGACCTCCAACGATATACTCTCCCCAACCATGTCATGTGCCTCCATACCTAGAACTCCTGTCTGGACATCTGGAACCTACCCCATGTTCCCAATATTCAGTCCTTCAATATTCAAAGGCACTAGATCTGAACCTTACACCAAAGCATAGCTTCTGTCCATAATGGGGTCGCCTTCTAGATTCGGAATAGCTGAATCATGCCCCATGCCTTCAGCAGATTGAGCCACCACCAACTCCCTTCCATTCTTAGTTTGTTCAAACACTCTGTCTTCAGCCTGCTGATTTTCTAGGACCACTGCCTCTCCCCCTCTCCCTGTATCCTCCACCTCCATTTCTTTAGCCAACATTTCCTCCAATAGCCAGTTAAAACTGTTACTCAAAGCAATAAAAGGTACAGCCAATGGATCCAGACCTTTAGAATTCCTATCACCATTCTTGACAGACACCTCTTCTATGTTCACAGCCCTTTCGGTCCCAGCCTATTCAGAACTCATCCCGCCCATTGAACTGGAATAATTTCCAACCTCCTGCAAGGAATCCTTGCTAGACCCTATAGTTTTACACTTCATAGCCAAACCCGACACACAAGAGGCCCTCCCTCTAACAACAGGCCTTGCCAAAATCGAGTCCCTGCCCATCTCGACACTTTCCCCCAAGGTCTTTCTTCTATCCTCATTGCCAGTGATCACAGAAATGTCTTTTCCCTTCCTGCGATCCTCCCTCAACCGTTCTATATTTCCTCTTCTGCGCAGCTCAACCGAATGACCCAGTCTCTTCCACGAACCACAGAATTCGGTCCAATTCTCATAGATAACCCTCTACTTGCAATGGTATTATTATCCAATTGTGATCCAAATGAAATCGAATGGGATGAGAGAAGCATCAACTTCGACACATACACGAGGATTCACCGGGTGTCAAACTGCCGCAGTGCAGCTATCAGAACACATAAATCAACCCACCAAATTCCCCAACATTCTGATAATTGAAGGATTTTGAAACGACAACAGAAGCTTAGGAAAACTTACCCAAACTGCCGTAGAAGGTGAGTCTAAATTCATATGAAGGTCAAAAGACCACCGAAGAAGCAAGAAATGAGAACCATTGAAGACGCGCGGAGCCCTCGACCACGCTTGAATGAGATCGGCTTTCGTTTCAAACCGTATCATGATTTTTTTGCTGTCGAACAATCCGAACACCGCTCGTTCTTGAAAATCCCAAGACCCGAAGACAAAGCGGTCAAAGGCATCAATAGAGGGCCTCTTCTGCTTGAATCGGGCCACCAATGTGAGATTCAACAAGCCTGAAGCTTCGGAAAACTCACGATACATGTCGATGCATCAATGGGATATATAATTCTGGGTCCCAACCACCACTACTTGTTTAATTCATTCCTTAAATATTGAATGATCAATTCAATTAATGAACAATATTCTTTATCAATAAATATCAGTATATAGAAAAGAATATACACTTATCAAGGTTTCACCTAGTCAATCAAATAACATTTAAATTGAAACACTACGTATAGAAATGGTATGTTTTTTAGAAAATTATCTTAAATATGATGCAAATAATATGTATATTTAAGAGAAATATAATTTCCCAATGATCCAAAGAAGGTGGTTGTTTCAATAGAATTTTAACGACCAAAAAAATATTCAAGAGATGAGTGATGACTATCAAAAAATTATATTTTTATAGTAAAATGAATTATTTTAAAGAATAGAAGAATATGGAAAAAATAATTAAAATAAGTTTTGATAAGGATTTTCCTTTGAAAAATAATCAAAATCTTATAAAATAATCTTGGTGTAATAAAACGGTTATAATGGTGGTAAATTCTGTTAATATTGTATGAGTTAAAAAGAAAATATTCCTTTTTTTTATTTTTTATAAAAATATTGAAAATAAACCCTTTTAGGGAAAGCATTAAAAATATTCCTTTAAAACCCAATAAAAATTCAAGGATAATTTAATGTTTGATTAATAAATAATTTGAGTACTAAAATGGATTTTTGTCAAATTATTTTCAAAAATATAGACATTGAAGAAAAATATACACGATCAATATAAGAAATAAGAGAAGATTTTATTTTAACCATTCCTATAGAAAGTGTAAATTGAAATGAATATTTAATAATTATGAATAATTATACATTCATGTTAAATACCTTAAATGTAAATTATATACAAAAAAATTATATAGGATGATAATACTTAATATGTCTCAGTGAAGTGGAAATTGAGATGAAATATCTTGCCACGATTCTAACTTTCCATGTACATTCATTATTTTCTTGAATAATAAGATTATTTAATTTTTTTTACTTACATAAGATAATTTTTAAATTTCTATCATTCTTTATATTATATTTATTACCATTTTATACTTATTTACTTAATCAATTAAGTTCATGTCAGATGTTTTGATGATATTTGATTCATATGTCCAAAATGATGATGGTAGGTTTACTATGTTAAAAGATGTCATTATTTCATCATCTATAGAGTAATAATCATGGAATAAATATAATTTTTTTAATCATTTATACATTTAAAATCAACCGTGAAATACTTTTATGAAAAATTAACTGTGTTATAATCATGGGGAGTGTATGTCATACGTACGGATTATTATTGTTTCCATTTTTCAATGATCTTGATAGAAAGAATCCAAATATTATTTTATCTTTAAATAATTATCATTATATCATAAAGAAAATGTTATTTATTTTCATAAAATAATATATATCACCTATTTGATATGTTTTTGGAATACGAATCACATCGCTTCATAGAGGTGGTGGTCTAGAAGTACGCATGAACAACATTATCACATTTTAATAGATGAAAAGGTAAGAAATTATATGTTTTATTACCTTTTATGAATGATAAATATTTAATTAATATCATATATAAACATTAAATCCATCATTACAATGATCCCTAAGTGGTAGTGATGGAAAACAAATTACATCAGTTTGTGAGGCAGTAGTTCGTCGTACATAAGAATAGAGATTTCGTGTCCAATTTTATGGATAAGGAGATGTATAGATGTTATTACATAATCATAACAACATCTCAGTATATTTAATATAATGGTGTTATTATTTTATCATGGTTGAAGAATATTCTAAGGATATGGAAGAAGAAATAAAAATAAAACATATGGTTAAGAACTAACTTATTTTTCATAAAACCGCTTCATGTTTACACAAAAATCCTTCCTAGGTTGGATGTATAATCAATAAAAGGACTCTAGGATGTGTGTAGGAATGATGTGAATAGATTTTTCCAGGTACTAGCTGACCAAAAAGGCACTTCATATGTGGGGAGGAGAGGAATGTGGGTTTTATTTTATTTCTATCAGGGAGGACACACATGGATTTTCAAAAAGATTAAAGTATATTCATGTATTACTCTAGAAAAATGAAACAAAATGTAGACAATTTATGAATTTCATATGATATGGGGTAGAAATATGACCATACAATATAAATTATACCAGTTTTTAGTTCATTTTATCACGTATCTCACGAATTTAACCCCCAATAAACTAGTTTTATCCATAACTATGGTAAAAACTTTTTAATATTTTTATTATTATTTATGAAAAATGATTGTGTTCAATTAATTACCTAATATTAATTATTATTATTCAAAATTTTGAATCAAATTTATTACATTCAATTCACAAATGGGTAGAATTTAATTTAAAATTCAATCTACAAAATTTTGATGAAAGTGGTTTTCAAAAAAACACATTTTAAGTATAAAAACGTTTTTATTCCTAATTCGAGTATAATGTTGATTATATCTATCTTAATTGTATTATTCTTAATATAAATGGATTAATTTTACATTAAAACTATTTTAAAAAATATAACTTTTTAAATGATAGAAAAAATATAGTTTTCAATAAAAATAAGTTTTTTCACTAATCATTAGAATATCAATCATTTCAAAAAACCCCAAAAATACATCCAAATATAATTTTGATATGTTTATTTTAAAAATAGTATTATTTTTATTAAATAAAATTAATAAAATTTCTAAAAATTAATTATATTATTTTCTCACAAAAAATAATTGTCATTTTCAAGAAAACATATTTTTGGTAGAATAAAATGGATTTTCAAATAATTGAGTGTTTATTTACAAGGAAATAATCATTAAAATTTTATTTAATATTACCTTATGATATATTTCATAATGTCTTTATTCATATTCTTACCCACTATTTTAATGTCTTTATTCTAATGGTCATATTTGAATAATGATATTTAATGGTCCATTTTAGTTCACTATTGTGGGTTGTATATGTTATTGATGTCAATGTTATTTTAAAATACTGGTATATTACATTCTTCCCTACTAAAAAAACTTCATCCAAAAAAAATCATTTTTATTACCTTCTAATCCAATGATGTTCGCACAGTGATTCCTCTATTTTATTATTTCTCTAATATACTTTTACTAGTCAAGTAGTGTGATTCCTCAACATTTTATCTCTAGTTTTAGGAATATGAATAGGATCTTTGTAGTAAGATATACCAGGTTCCAATTATATTTATTCATAGGTGATAAAATTAATGGGATCTTGCATATAATTTCATATCTAAGATAAATAGAACACATCATTTACTTTTGGGAGACATAGTGGCATTTTCAATTGATAAGATACAACTATAATTATTTCTAGAATTTCAAAAGGTCTAATGTGCTTGGGGATCAGTTTTTCATTTTTACTAATCCTTCTAACACCCTTACATGGAGTTACCTTCAAGAAAACATGATATTCCACAAAAAATTTATAATATTCAATTCAGTTATCGATATAACACTTTTTCATGCTTTGAGGTGTTTCAATATGAGTCTGGATATTGTTTACCTTTATCATTGTCTCCATAATTAGTTCTAGGATCACAAGATTTCATTCATAAAATTCATCCTAATAAGTTGTAGTATGATATCTATTATCATATAATTCTTCATAAGGATCCATTTCAGTACTTAAATGGAAGCTATTGTCATGGGAAAACTATACCAATAGTAAATATTGATACGACATACCATGAATATTAAGTGACGAAGACCTTAAAATTTATTCTAATGTTTTAATGGACCTTTCAGAATACAGATCTGTTTGTGGATGATTAGAGGTGCTCAAATTATTTTTTTATCACGATCCTTCAATATATTTTTTTGTAAATTTGATGTAAATAATGGATCATTTTTAGACACATTTGAATGAGGTGCTCCATATAGTGTTAAAAATTCAATCAATATAGATTATTATAATTTGAAGAAGATGTAAGTAATCTATAATAGAATGGAAATTTTCATATTTGGTAATTATATTAACAATAACCCATATTTCATCATTCTTTCTATGATTCTTTGGTAATCAATTGAAAAATTCCATTGTAATTTCATCCAATTTCAATATTTTAATAGGTAGAGGTTTTATGAATCATTTAAGATGTTGTCTCTAAACCATCAAATGTTAATAGTAAAATAATTTTGACACCTAATCATAAATTTCTGGATTCATGTTTTCCCACAAAAACTTTTCCTTCAAATCTCTAAATATCTTTGTGTTTCATGGGTGTATAGAGAAATTTGAGTTAAGAACATCATATAATAACTCATTTTTAGTTCACATTTTGATATAACACATTGACGCCTTCCAAATTTTATTATACTATCTTAATATACAAATTATTCCAAATTTCCTTCATTCATGGAATTACTTTTCTTTTATAAATTTTCATCGTCATGCTAATAAGTTTTTATCTTTTTCTAATATAGATGGGTTTTAAATCATTTTAAAAAGGATTGAGGTTTCCATTTACTTAATAATTCTTATTCCCTTATTTACTAAATCTGTGAAAATATGATCCCAATCTATAACACCCCTTGATTTTTGTAATATTTTATTTCGAATTAATTTAATCTTTTCAATATTTTGTATTTCGTGCAATATTGAATATGAATTTGGTTATATAAAAGTAACAAGTTTCTCATTCTTTGTACACAACCCCAATTCAAACTTGTGATACATGCAACACATATATTAGCTTGTGGTACATGAAACACTATGTTTGGCTTGGGTTTTATAAAATTCATATTTTATTCAATAACATTCATGAAATGCAAGACCTTGTTTTACCAAACTATATCATATTATTAATATTAATATTAAAATATTATTATACTTGTAACATAGCCATTGGAATGTAGGTTATGCATAATATTAATTAAATTATGAACATATTATTTACACATGTTTATAATAATAATTATTTTATATCTAATTAACTAAAAAAGAAAATAAAACCATTTTAAAAGTTTAAGAAATCCTTTGTTGGAAAACTATATTTATGAAATAAAACATTTTTTACCTTAATAAATAAATTAAAACACATTTCAGAAATGGTTTTAATGAAATATATCAATATGTATTACTATTTAAAATTTTTAATGTTCAAATTAGGTGTTTTCTAGACAAGAGATAAGAATAAATCCAATTTTGTGAATAAAAAGTTGTATTCTCCTAAAAGGAAATTTTAACATATTTTAATGGAGAAATTATTTTAAATCTCGTTTTTGAAAAATTTAAAATTATTATTTGGAAAAATAAACTTCATTTTATTAATTTTTAATCTCAAAATTTACTTTGGGTGTGTATTTGGTAAAAAATGAGAAGTCTCATTTTTTATGAATAGTGAACAACATTGAATTTTAATTGAAAATTTATTTTTTATATAATTTATTTTTATTGTAAAATTATATTTTTAATTATATTAAAAGAATAATTTGTTAAATTAAACAATAATGAATCCAATTTAGGTCATTGGAATAAATTTTACATTAAAATTGGATATAAAACCATTTGAACTTTTTAAACATTTTACTTTTAAAACCAGTTTTCCCATCACCTATGTGGGATTAATTTTAAATTAATTTCTACTAATTATTTTTTTATAATTTTAAAATATGGATTATATATTTGGATTCATCATAATTTATAATTTCTATTAAGTTTAACATAGTCTTTGGCCAAAATTATTAGTGAAAGTAATTTAAATTAATTACAATGATTAAGGTGAAAAAGAGTTTACTAAGCAGTTAAACTATAACATAAAGTGTCTAATAACATAAAAACATGTCTAAATTTGATTTTATGGCCATATATATACTTTATTATCCATTTTATCTTTAATTAAAAATTATTTTATGATCATGATGTAAGGAATATATGCTAATAATGTTTTAATTTTTATATTTACATGTTTGTCAGTCCTCCTACATTATAAAAAGAGGACTCATCCCTCACGTATTCACACCAATAAATACATTAAGCTCATATAAACATTAAAAAATAATCTCCCAAATTACCTTCCCTCATCCTAGAATCCTCCCTTTGGGATGAAATCCAACCAAGGAAGCCCTTTGGTGAAAATAAAAAGGTGTTACCCAAAGCAGATGTAACATCCTTCAATAAGAACTTTTGTTTTATTTTCTTATACTGCCCTAAAATATTATTATTACATGATTATATAATATGTAACACCCTGACCCCATAATCCCAGAGTCGGTGCATTATTATGTATCACTGGTATTCTCACAAAAGATCATGTCTTGAAAAACCAATTAGTTTAGTAGCCTTGGAAGTACTAGATACATTCATAAGGTTTACATTACATCATAAAATGGAAAACTACAACAACATTGTTTCCATATAAAACACTGAGATCCCATAGACTATCCCTGAAAGTCATTCATAATATAATTCTTTACATCTTGGGAAAAATAAAACATAGAATGGGGTGAGCTCAGATGCTCAATAAGGATAACAATAAAGCAGAAACTTTCATAAATAAGCATAAATATTTAAGGCAATGTATAAGACTAAAACAAAAGCCTTTTAAACTTGAACTTAAGAATTATATAGCAAAGATAAAATCAAATAATTCCATTTACTTATTCACATGGATATTCTACTAGTAGAATAATCACATGCAATATCAATATCCACTTTGATAATGAAGGAATGCATAATTCCAGACTTCATAACCACATAGTCAAGGCCTTGTGCCAAGACTACAAATAAGATTTTGTCAAGGCCTTATGACAAGACACTAGTTTGTCTCATGAGACATACCGATGCATCAAGGATCTATATCGGGATCCACCTGTCACTTACTAAGTCCAATTCATTCCTCATATGAAAAGTTTGAAACATAATATAAAGATTCATATTAAAACTAATATAAAAAATGTCAATACTTTATCCACAAACCATGAATGGTATAAAAATAGCACATCCACAGTCAAACATGACTCATTCACTACAATATGGAAGATTTTATTGTAACAGATTAACCTCAATCGAGAATAATGAAGGATATTGACATAGATGAAAATAATCATCAAAACTATTTGATAGAAATATCCCCATTTTTCTTGAAAACATTTAAAAGTCACACTATTTGTTAAGAAACCATTTAAAAATAGATTTTTGAATCAAAGTGTACCATACCTCATTCAAACATTTAAAAGGAATTTTTATTTTAAAACATTAATGTTTATATAAATAAAAACATAAAACCATTTTTAAAACATGGAAATTAATGAGAAATATTTAGAAGAATAAATTTTTAAAACATTTAAAATGATAGTTTTGTTAGAGTTACTATCCAAATAAGAGACGCTTGAATACAAATAATTGAGGTAATAAAAACTTCATAATACCTTGTGAATAAATTATTTCATTATATACTATGTCAAAAGACAGTATATACACCATATAAAAGTGAATTGGAACATAACAACAAAGAAGTCTCAAAGGAATGTAAATTGAGATGAAATACCTTATAAAGATAGTATCCTTAGGTAAAGGATAAATCAATGAAATAATTATGTGTGAAAAATATAAATACACTCAATATTATTGGATATTCAGTGTAAATCAATCAGAGTACATTCACACAAATTCTTGTAAAAACAACACCAATGACTTGGATGTTTAACTCAATGAATGGAAATTAAGTTAAGATCAAGTTTATATCAATGACTTGAGAAATTATAAATGGAGTGATTATGTGTATCAAAAGTATATCCATGAAAAGTGGAGTGTAAATTACTACATAAATAATAAATAGTGATTCCACACATAAACTTAGAGTAAAATAATCAATAAAGTATGCGTAAAGCCCACTAAGTGGAAATTGAAATTTGAAATTCCCTTACCGATTTGGTAACTTATGAAACATACAACCCATGAAAGTAGGATCATACAATGAATATGTAAATAATCATAAATTAAAGTATATTACACCATTAATACAATCATGGACAGTACATACGCCACACAAAAGTAAATAGTCGCCAATATAGCATGAATCTCACGGGAATAAAAAGTGAGATGAAAAACCCTTACTTTGTTGTAATCAATCGTGTCATAGGACCAAAAGTTAATAACCACCAAATAGATCAAAGAATAACATGAATATAAAGAGAATCATGATAATATATATCAAATGTAAATACACAATACACCACATGCAATAAATAAGTGGCGAACAATAGAAATCTCACAGAATTAAAAGTGAGATAAGAAACCTATTACCTTGTACTTTTCCAAGGTTGAGGGTACGTTAATATCCTGTATAAAGGTAAAATCATTGTTCTTAAATTATAAAATAACCATATACATTAATATGATATCATATATGATCTTCTAATATTGATATTTTAGTATTATCGTTGTTTCGGGTTTTAACTGGTTCGTTCTCCTTTATATTCTTGGTTACGTAAGCCATATTTTTTATGGATGGGATGTATCTTATTAATATTCAGAATGATATTAATTCAATAAAAAATATTTTTAATCATCAAATGAAAATTATTCTTGAATGGATACGATGGGGAATGAATCTCATCGTGTTCGTGAAGATGGTAATATGTACATACGCACGAGTGACAATATCATTCTTTTGTTATTAAAATCATATATAATTGGATGGTATATCATATATACAGAATAATTATCATGTTATATTTATTATTTACACCAATTATAGATCATTATTATGTCCATCCAAATAATAATGTACTGAATAACAACTACACCACAACGTGGAGACAGTAAGCTGTACGTACGCATGTATGGTGACATGTCATTCAAAGGATGGATAGAATAATGAATATGGTTATACCATATTTATAACAACATCATAGTATATATAAGATAATGGATTTATTATTTTATAATGTAAACAACCAAGAAAGAGGAAGTGGAATAAGAAATGAACTTGAAAGAGGTGATGAAATATTTACCTCTTCTTCGGGTTATTCTTTTTGATTTGAACAATAGGCCTACTTAGGTTGGATTTCTGACTAAAGTAAGGCCTCTAGGATGAAGGGAGGAGAGTTGGGAGGATATTTGGGCAGGGTTTGGCTGATACTAATGGCTTTTAAGGTGTGAATTATAGATAAGGGGGAGTTCCCTTTTATAAGAGGGGTGAGGGGCACCTTAGGAAAAGCTATAAATATTATTTTATAATAAAATAATTTTCGGTTTATAATGGCTCCAAAATGAATTATTTAAATTCTAAGGTGGTTATGGGTCGAAAACCACTCAACCAATAGGTTTTAGACAGGGTTGGGTCACTATATTAACCTTATCTTTTTCATTTAACTCTTAGTTAAATAGTTTGACATTGACCATGTCTCTTTGTATTATTTATTATATGGTTAATAAACATACTATATACTTCCAAGAGAACCCCAAGTGGTTAAATAATGATACACCTATCATAATATAATTCTTTTGGTCAAACCGTAGATTTTTATAAATAGAATATCAATTAATAATATAATATTTGTTTTAAAAACTCTATTATGTCAATTTTGAAACTATTTGGTATTTTGTTTTTTCTAATTTCATAACTGCATTATTACTTCAAAAAAATTTCATCTAACAACCCTTAACATGTCATATTAGCCTATAAAATTATATTAATTCATAAAAAGTCTCAAATTACATTTATTTGTATATTTATAATATCAATTTTTTTAATATTTCATTAATTAGGTAATTACTGCATCATCATTGTGTCATAAATAAATTAAACTATTTAATGTATAAAAAATATAAATAAAATACCATTATGTAGGAAATAATTTTATCTTTCTAATTAATATTTATAGTTGAATTTATCTTATGTGTAACCCTATATTAAAAATTGTTTAGTTATTAATCTTTTAATTTATCACTTTTAACTCTTCATTGAATTAAATAATAATAAATGTCCTAATCTAATCCAAGTGGACCTAAAGGATCATATTTTTTTTCCTAAGGTTTTTCTTGTTTTAATTACACTTATCCAATAGAATTATGACGTGTGTTAGATTAATAATAATATCATTTTTACCCTTAATTACCCTATTTATTTTAACCGTGGTAAATAAAAGTAAAAAATTATTATTCACCAAAATTTATTTTGATCTTATTTAACCACATTTTAATTACTGATATCAATCGTGTCTCTTGGATTTTTGAAATTCAAGTTACTTAAGTAGTAAAATTAAGATTTTTGTAAATTTTCAAATGCTCCTAGGAGGTGGGCAAAAGACGGTAAAAAGTTCAATAAAATTTTATACATCTAATTTAATTATAAAATGACTCCAATAAATTATATTGGACTTATATAGGTATTATATATATTTTTTTACTTAAAATAAATTTAAATAAAATAAATAATTATTTCAATAAAAAGTCGGTTTTAAACTATAACGTAGTGTTTTTTACTATTCATCAAAAATTGAATGTTTTCAAAAAAATACCAAAACTTTAGCCTAAGATAATTTTGATAATCGGAATTCAAAAATGATTTATATTTTATAAAATTCAAATCAGAGAAGTTTCATTAATTAATTTAAAATTAATTCCCATTTTCAAAATAAAAAAGCAGGTTTTTAAAAAGTAAAAACTATCAAAAGATTGACATGTGTTTATGTCAAATTTTAATGTGAAATTACTTATAATCACATAAATTGTATTAAATGACAAAAATATAATTTAATTGTACTTCCAAACCATTCAAATACATAATTTGACACTATAAATTATTTCTATTAAAAAAGTTGTTTTCAATTAAAATATAGTATTTTTCATTATTCATCAAAATATAAAAGTTATTAGAAAAGTACCAAAAATTTATTCAAAATAAATTTTTATGTCCCAATTCTAATGAAGAATTTAATTTCATTAAATTTAATACATAAAAGTGTCAAATATTGGTTTTAAAAAGGGTTTTCTATTAAAAGGTGGTAAAATTGATTTTTTTTTTTGAAAAATACTTCTTTTATTTAAAAAAATGAATTTGTTTTTATGTTATGTCTAAGAAACACATAATGTGGATTCTAAAATTATATAGAGTATATAAAATTCAAAATTCAGTTATTACTATTCATAACTACTTTTGAACAGCTAGTTTGGTAAGTCGTGGTGAGCTCGAACTCGGTGTTGCGTGTAGTGCAAGCTATTGAATTAAAGAAAATAACTTACTATGAAATTTTGGAGTGTTACATTATAACTTTAAAACAATATATATTTTGGTGTTTTTATTTTATTATTAACATCTTTAGTAACATATACTTCCATTAAATGGGATACACAATCATCATTCTTGTGTACGGTGGACTATGGCATCACGAACTGATGTCGTTTGTTCTTACATTTCCACTTATCAAGGTTGTGAATATTGATTTAATTGATGTTTTATATTATATACATGATATTTATTGAGTATTTATTCCTTTTGAATTATTATATAAAACATACTATCATTCTTTCCATTTTGTGAGAATACAATAACATCGTTTGCGAACGTGTGGACTGCCGCCTCCTCAAAGCAATTTGATTCATTCACATTTTACATGAAATGTATTAATTAAGGGTTTAATAAAAATATGTTTTACATATGAAATAATAATTATATTTTAATTATAATATATATATATCATTTACTTTTCTTCTTTCTTTCAATATTCCATGAAAATACAAACATCCTTCATGTGTTCGTAGGACCTACCAACTCCATGAATAATAGATTTTATTTCCTATTTCTATATTATATATATTATTATAAATAAAAATATAATGAATATATTTTATATTTATATCATTTTATAAATTCTAAAAATATGTAAATCATATTTTAATTGAGTGTATCAATAATAACAAGTCAAAACATATATGAAAAACAATGTGGTGATTAACCAAAATGCAAAATTAACATGAAATTATTAATAAATTGGTAACATAATGTCACACTAATATAATATAAAGTATGATATTTAATAATATGGTTATTTGGTAGATTTATAATAATAATATATTTATTATATTTTTTTTAGCGTGTATGAAGAAATTCAAGACTTAAGGTATGGATTTTCTCATCTTGTTTTTATTTTGTTGAGATATAAGATTTATTCACCACTTATTCTTATTATGTGGTGTACATACTGACCTATGATATGATATATAATGAATTTATTTTAATTCATGATATTAAAAGTTTCAATTGAAATTATTATTTCACAGATAATAGGATTTAAATGTTACTCAAATAGTATAGGCATTTATAGTCTCACTTTTATTTTTGTGAGACTTATACCTTATTCACAACTCATTTATTTTTGTGGTGTATATACATCCCATGAACATGTTATAGGATAATTATCATTAACTTTATTAGTATTTACATATCAATTTAATTAATTATCTTTCATGGGTATTATGATTTAAAAGTTACCAAATTCATAAGGTAAATTGTGTATCAATTTTCCTTCTTTGAGACCCATGTTATATTATGCACCTATATTCATTAAAGAGGTGTATATACATCCATTCAACATGTTACATCATGAATATCTTTATTTTAATAATATTTTAATATTTATTCAATGATATTATTTCAAAATTATTAGGATTCAAAGTTACTAAAGTGGTAATAGTTAATTGCTATAATCTCATTGTTTATCGGGATTGTTTATGATTATTCTTTCATTGATAAAATATTATGATCCATCTCTCAATAATTCTCAATAAATTTCTTATCCTATATTTATTCATGATATATTCAACTAATGGTAAAATATTTCTTCTCATTGGTACTTTTGATAATAATGAAAATGTTTCTATGAAAATATGAATTATTTATCTTTTTGGCCATAAATATATGTTCTTTAAAAAATGTGTTTTTTAAAATTGTTTTAAAAAATTAAACAATATTATATTTTTAATTTTAAAATACATCGTTACCCATGTTTTACTTTTTTTATAAAATGGGTTTAAAAGAAATCTTCTTATAATTTTTCGATCAAGGAAATGTCATAAACATTTAAGGGTGTAAAAATGAATTTTTGGAATGTATTTATTTAACTACCTCATGACCGTCATTTCATTAAAGAATTCTATTTATGTTTACAAGTTTTTTTATAGAATTTTTTTTCATAATATTTAAGAAATTATTTGTTAAATTATTTTTTAAAATAAAAAGTTTTTCAAAAATGTTTTATGTTCACAAAGTGTTTTAACTGATTTTAAAAGCTTCTTTTATATGTATTAAAATAAATTTTCAAAGAAAATCGTTTTCAAAAAAACAATTATAGTTAAAAAGTGTTTTTTATAACCTTAAAATCAACCTTTATATGTTTTCAAAAGGATATTTTCAATGAAAAGGATTTAAATGATTTCAAAGTTTATTTTTTAAGTTTTCAATGCTATTTTCAAAGAAGATTGTTTTAGAAACAATTTATGTTATAAAAATATTTTTCAGAGAGAAAAGGATATTTTCCTAAAGAGATGTTTTAATTTACTTTTAAGGATTAATTCCTCAGTTTTCAGTGTGGTGTTAAAGGAAAAGTATTTTTAAAATGATTTATATTTTAAAATTGATTTTCAAAGATAGGTTATCTACCATAAGAAGTGATCTAAGTGGTATTTCAAAATAATTCTCCAATTAAGAATCCATAATTTGATATATTTTATGAATTACTAATCATATGATTCAAGGATACCATTCTTATTATTTCTTTTAATGGTTTATGATTAAAATGATTTTTTACAAAACCCATTTGTTCTCCATGAGTTATATCATGATAGAACACTTACAAAACCCTTCTCCTTTCATGGGTTATTCTATGGTTATAAAACCTATCTCATGTCCATAGGTTATGATATGATGAAATTTTAATGACACCCATTTAATTTCAGGGTTTATAATATGATGTTTTTCAAACCCACCTATTTTTTAGGTCAAGATATGATTAATGTTTTATTATCTTATGGAACATGAATTTTGATTTCATTATATGATAGGTGAGACCTATATCTCCCTCCAAGTCATTGGGTAATTATTTATATCTCATGAGTAAAACATGGCTATAATGGGGTGTTAACTTATTTCATTAAAGGAGTTTATTCTCTGATATGTTCTTGGTAGTGAAACATGAATTCTAAGATGGTAGTGGGAGTGAAACTACACTGAAAATATTGTTTGGGGTGTGAAACCATTACACTGAAAGGAAAGGTATTTGACTAGGTATGGTGGTGTGTCCCACCTAGTAGGTGTATGCCCCATGAAGTACCCTGATAGGTTTTTTCAATAATCCTTATAGGTAAGGATTTTATATGCTTATGTGTATGCCACATATTTTATGTGTTATTACTATGTTATTATAACATGTATTATAATTTTTACTCCATTTTTATTTATGTCTTATAAACTACCAATATTTATTATGTGACTCGTTTATATAATCTTTTACATGTAGGGTATGATCTTCAAAAGTTTTTCTCATATTCTCACACCCTTATTCTCATGATTATGTTTGCATGTTTCATTGTTTACCCAACTAAGCATCAGTGCTCACCCATTTCTTATGTTTCCTTTCCCTATGTTATGATGAAAGGTTTTAAGTATAATTGATAAAGGGAAAGATCTTTATTGGAGGTGTTAAAGATATTTCACCAAATTAAAATAATCAAGTCCATGTTTCCAAAGAAAATAAACTATTATGGTCCGCATGCATGTACTTTTGTATTTTGTTGAATATTTATCTAAAATGATGTAATATCCATGCATGTTAAGCTTGGGTTGTTATAGTTAGTATAAAAAAAGGTTTAATCAACCATTAAAAAATTATATGGGAAAATATTGTGATATACTTAGGGATATTTATAAGGATATGTTTATAAATGTCTCTAAGGATAAGTCTAAAGAAGAGTTAATGTTTAGGAAAATGTAATTGAATATTGGTAAATGAGAGAGTGAGTGGATTATTTGGAATAGATCTCTATTTGGATAAAACATATTGGTATGGCTCTAGAACAAATCTACATAGGGGTAACAACATCGAAAAACATGTATTCAGATAGACTCAATCGGGAACTGGTTCATAACAATCGTCCTTGGTATACACCTATTTTAACACTCCCAGTGAATATTCTTTGAAAATTCAAAAACTATTTATAAACCATTATAAAGGATTTAAATAGAATATTACCATTAATATCATAGGATAAACCTTATGTATTATATATCAAAGAATTTGGTGTCTTTATTTAGATATCCCATAAGTGATTTTTCTTGATAATGAGGTTTTCTACTATGATATTTGTTTCTCACACTATGATTTATAGTTTTAGTTAATGGATTGAACCATAAAGAACTAGGTTAACACTAAAAGTGATGAAAAAATTATTGATGGGTATTGAAATGGGATGATTACTAGAGTTAAGTACTTTGTTATTATTCCTAATCAATTTTTATTTAACATAATCAATAACAAGTACATTAATCAACTCTCATAATCACCAAATAAGATAAGGAAATATTTCTATGAGAATTTGAGTAATAGATACTACATGGTAAATAATATTCTATTTCTTAAATGTCAAGAATGTGGGAAGAAGCACCCAACTAGATGTCTTTTTGAAACGGGAATATTTTTTTACTATGGAAAATAAGAAAACAAATAAATTAACTACAAAGGGAAAATGAAATGTTTGTTAAGATAAATAATGAGAATCATGAACTCCCTATGATATCATTGATGGTTGAATGCATTAAATGGGGAATTAATATGAATTATAGATATCTATGTCCTAGGTGAAAAAATATTGAAGAGGATAAGAATAGTTGTAAGAGTAATGGTTATATTGATGATGATGATGAGATAATAGGTGAAATGTGAAAGGAAATTGGTATTAAGTAATATGATGAGGTAATATTGTTAATAGCTTAATGATGAAGTGTAATTATTGAAGTGTGTTTTTATTGGAATTCAAGAATTATTGTATATGAATGGTGTAATATATAAGGATTATTCTGTTTATGTTTTTCTTTAAGGATTTATAATAATATATCGAATGGTTCCAATGGACTAGAAATGTGATTTAATTGAGAGGTGATATTCATGAGAAACACAACATTAAAGGAAAGATAACCCATAATATGTTCCTATTGTTGATATAATGATGTTTGGATAAAGATATATCAGATATGAATAAATAAATTGGGCAGTACCAGTTATCTTGGAACTTATTAAGGGTTTGTTGACAGAGTAGTTTATACTATCACAGATAGAGTTTATAAATTTTTGAACACAAATAATATATCCAATAATCTTTGGGAAAAAATATTCTATGTTTTCAATTAGGATTTATGGTAATTACCATGTTTCATGATATTACATGATAAAGGTACACAAAGTATTGGTATATCACAACCAATATATACTTTATGATATATATGATATCAATTCTAAGATGTTTTGAAAAATATACTTAAATTGTTTTTAAAGTTTTGGAATTTTAACTTGAAGAAGGGTTAAAAGGTTAACCATTTATTTAATGTTTTATATTAAACTTTGGATGAGGTTTTAAAGATTAAAGTTTTATCTTTCTATATGAGGATTTATGTATATTAGATAACATGTGCTGACCATTTTGATGTGATGCTAACTAAATACAGATGTAATGAATTATCATTATACCTCATAATCTATCCGTACTTTCAAAATTAAAAATTCACCTTTATTTCTTAGATTTAGAGATAAAGTGTAAATCATAAAGGCACAACCCAAGGGTGAGATTGTGTATATGAAAGGGAATAAAATAAAGTAATAATATTTACTTATGTTATTAGATAGTAAAATAATTTCTCAACTATAGGAAAATGATATTGAAAAATATTTATCCTAATACCATCACTTTTGGTAAAGAGGTGGTCTTATAAATCATAATAGATTTATTTTTTTGAGACTCTTAACCCTCAATTGATTATTTACTTATTGGTGATTAGTAATCTATATCACTCTCTATAGTTAATTATTATTTTCTTACATGTCCACTCTTCACTCCCAAACTATGTTATCATATATGGAAACCTAGTTTTGATTTGATTTGGGTAACTGTTATGGTTCCATCATTCCCTTTTAAAGGAGGTCTTAGTACTCATTTTTATGATGTGAGTTTCTATGAAAAGAACATTCATGTATTAGACCTTTTATAACCCAAAAGAATTTTTAGGGAGAAAATAATCTTATAGTGATTAGAATGTAACACCCCAATGTTTTTTGAAATATTTTTTTCAAATTAATTTAATCTTTTAGATATTATTCATTTCATGCAACACTGGATATAGTGTGTGTTATATGAAAGAAATAAGTTATTATTTCTTTGTACACAACACCAATTTTAGATTGCGCTACCTGAAACACATAGATTATATTTTGGTATACAAAACATTATTTTTGGACCGTGTTATATATAATTCTAAGTACATTCGATAACTTTCATGGCACACAAGACCTAATTTTACTAAACTACATTGTACAAATAATAATATTACTAAAATATTATTATAGTTTAGACCTATCCATTGGAATTAAGTATATGAATAAGATTAATTAAATTATTAAAATAGGGTTTAAACATGTATATAAGAATAATTATCTGGTGACCAATTAATTATAAATGATAATAAATCCCTTTTGTAAATATTCTTAATCTTTGGTTAGAAAACTATATTTATGTAATCAAATAGGTTTTATTTTAATAAATTAATTAAAACACATTTGATAAATTATTTTAATGAAATATATATACATTGTATTCAGTAAACAATTTAACATTCATCTAATGTATTTTCTATACATGTGATAAGAATAAATCCAATGTTACTGATAAAAAGATGTATTTTTCTAAAAGGTAATTTTACCATCTTTTAATAAAGAGATTATTTTAAATCTATTTTTTATAGTATAAAAATTTATTAATTTGAAAAAATAAACTTCATTTTTTGAAATATTAATTTCAAATTTGCTTTGTGTTATTATTTGTTTTTTAGAAGATTCATTTTGTAATGAATAGTGAAAAGAAAAAATTTTTATTTAAAACATCATTTTCATCTATTATATATATATGTATATTATTTTAAATTATTTTTAAATTATAATTATTTAAATTATAAAACATTAAATATTATTTATGTCATTGTAATAAATTTCACATTTAAATTATATAGAAAAATAGTTGAAACATTTGAACTTTTTACTTTAAAAGTCCACTTTCCCGTCACATCCACGAGATTAATTTTAAATTAATTTCATCCACTTATGTGTTTAGAATTTGGAAATATAGATTACATATTTTTAATCAAAAAAAATTATAATTCATATTGTCTTTATCTTATTTTTTTTACCAAAAATATTATTGAAATTAATTAAAATTAATTATAGCGATTAAGGTAAAAATAAGTTTACTTAGTGGTTAAAATTTTACTTATGGGGAATAATAACCTAGAATCATTTAAAAAAACATTTGAAAGAAATATTTATACAATATACTCCCATTTATCTTTAATGGAAATTATTGGAGGATCATGATGTAAGGAAGACCTCCCAATTGTGTTTATGTTTTTTATATTTACAAGAATGCCACTCATCCTCCACTGTAGAAAGGGAACCAACCACCTCACTTCATTGCACCTCTAAAACCTTTTGTTTTATCAATCCAAAGAAGCCCTTTGGTGCAAACCAAATGGAGATACCCAAAGAATATGTAACATCCTTCAACAAGTATTTTTGTTATATTTCATTATCTATACCCTAAATTATTCTAATTAAAGTATTATATAATTTATTAATTATCATAAATATACTTAAGTGTTGTTATTTTTAGGGTTATATATACACTCACACACACTAAAATTATATATAGTACACAATCATCATTTATGTGTACGACAGACTACCGCCTCACAAACCGATTTCGTTCGTTCTTTCATTACCACCTATAAAGGATGGTAATAATAATGAAATTATTGTTTTTAGGTTATATATATATATATATATATATATTATTTATGATTTATTTATTATTATTTAATTATTATATAAAACATACCCTGATGATTTCCATCTTGTGAGAATGCGATAACATCATTTGTGGATGTGTGGACTAATGCATGCCCAAAGTGATGGGATTCATTCACGCTTTACAGGGAATGTATTAAGGATTAGTTTAATAAAAATATATTTTATATATATATAATATTAATTAAAATTTAATGATAATATATATATATATATCATTTACCTCTCTTCTTTCTTTTAATACACCATAAAAATGGAAAAGGCATTCATGCGTACGCACGACCTACCCTCTCCGGGAACAGTGTATTTCATTTCTTATTTCTATATTTTATAGATTATTATAAATACATATATACCTAATATATATGAAATTTATATCATGGTTAAAATTATTTAAATAAGTAAATTATTATCTAAATAATAGGATTAATAATAACACGTCAAAACATATACAAAAAAGCAAAGCGGTTATTACTCAAAACACAACTTTAACATGAAATTATCAATAAAATGGTAATATAAAGTCATAATAAAATAAAATATGGTATTAAATATAATAATATGGTTATTATTTATATTTATAATAAACCTTTATTTATTATAAATGTGGTTTTAATGTGCATGAAGAATGTCAAGACTTAAGGTAAGGATTTTCTCATCTCACTTTTATTTCTGTGAGATATATGCTATACTCACCACTTATTCTTATTGTGTGGCATATATAAATTTCAATTATATGTTATATAATTAATTAAAATTATAATATTATATTAAAATTTTCAATTTATGCTATTTTTTCATGGATCTAATGATTCAAAAGTCACTTAAATAGTAATGGGATTTCAAGTATCATTTTTTTCTATAAGGCTTATGCCTTATTCACCACTCGTTTCTTTTTTTTGGTGTATATAATTCCCATAAGTATATTATATTATAATTATACTTATATTTATGGATATTTACATATCCCTGTATTGAATTCTATTTCATGGGTTTTATGGTTCAAAAGTTATCAAATCGAAAAGGTAAATTTTGTCTCAATTTTCCTTCATTGAGACCCATGTTATGTTATGAACCTATATTAATTTAAGAGGTTTATATACTATCCTTTGAGATGTTATATCATAAATATAATTATTTTAATTATATATCATACTTTATATTAAGTTATTATTTCATCAGTATTAGGGTTCAGTGTTACAATGATGTACACGTTTATTGCTACAATCTCATTGTTTATCAAGATTATTTATGATTTTGCATACATTAATGAAATATTATGATCTATATATTAATAATTATATATAATATTATTATAATATGATTATTTATGATATATTTATTAAATTTTACCATTCTCATACTCTTTTGTAATTAAGATAATTAAGAAAATGTTTTTAAGAAAAATCTGACATTATTTCTTTTTTTGATTGAAAATATGTGTTCTTTGAAAACTGTGTTTTTTAAAATTGTTTTGAAAAATACCACACCATTATATTATGATTTTTAAAAAAAATATCTACCCATATTTTAATTTCTTTTTAAAATGGTTTTAAAGGAAAATTTTTTGTCATTTTTAGATCAAGATACTTTTCTGAACTTTTTATGCTTTAAAAAAATAATGTTTGGGATGTACGGATTTATTTATCTTCAGTATTATCATTTATTTGAAGATTAATTTGTATGTTTACAATATTTTTCATAATGAATTTTTTTTCCTAATATTCTATATAATCATTTTTTTAAATTATTTTCTAAGGAAAAATATTTTCAAAAATGTTTTAAGTTCAAGAAGTGTTTTAAATGATTTCCAAATATTTCATTATACGTTTTCAAAGATATTTTCAAAGAAATAGTTTTGAAAATTTTCTTACATTTAAAAATGGTTTTAAATAATTTTAAAATATTTTTTATATGTTTTCAAAAGTTTATTTTTAATGAAAATATTTTAAATTATTTTAAATCTTCTTTTATAAGTTTCTACATCAATTTTCCAGAATGAGGTTTACAAAATGCCTATGTTCTAAAAAAATTCAGAGAGAAAATGATATTTTATCTATAAATTTTCTAAATGAATTTTTATGATTTATTCATATGTTTTCAAATTTGTTATAAAATATAATTATTTTGAAAATGCTTTATGTTCTAAAAATTTATTTCTAAATAAAGGTTATCTCTCTTAAGCATGCTCTGTGTAATCTTTCAAGATCCCTCTTTATTTATAATGATATCCTATGATATTATTTATGTCATACTAGGGATATGATCTAATGATACTATTATTATTATTTATTATAATGGTTTATAATTAGGATGAAAAGTTTATTACAAAACCATTTTTTCTCTACAAGTAATAAAACGATAAAACACTTATGAAACCCACTTCATTTCATTGGTTATTCTGTTATTATGAATCCTGTATTTTTTCATAGGTTATGATATGATGACATTTTTATTATAACCATTTCATTCCATGGGTTATGATATGATTTTTATGAAACTCATTACTTTTTATGGGTCCATATATGATGAATGTTTTACTATATTGTGGAAGACGTATATATGATTTTATTATGTGATTGGTGGGACCTATATCTCCCTCTAATCAATTGGGTAAAGGTTTATATCTCATGAGATAGAAATTTTTTGAACGGGGAGTGAATTGAGTTCAGTAAAGATATTTTTTTGTTAAGAGGGTCTTGGGAGTGAAACTTGACTACTAAGATGGTCTTAAGAGTGATGTTTGATTACTAATATGGTTTCGCTAGCGAACTAATTCCACTATAAGGAATGGGATTCGACTAAGGATAGTGGTTTTTCCCTCCTAATCGGTGTATCCCTATGAAGTTCCCTAATATTTTTTGGAAATAAACCGTTGCATATAGGGAATAATTTTACTTGCTTACATGTATGACAAAAATTATCTCTCTTATTCCTATATTGTGTTGATTATGATCTTCATTACATTATGATTCATGCCTTATGAACTACCTATATTTCTATCATGACTCATGAATATGGTCTTTAATATACATGGTATGATTTCTAAATGTTTTCATAAAGTTATCAAACACTTACGCTCATGATCAGCTTACATATCTTCTTATTTACCTTTACTGAGCATCCAAGACCACCTATTTCTTATGTTTTCCTTCCCCAGGTTATAAAGAATGTTTTTAAGTTAGAGTACTAAATTGAGATATATTTATGGGAGATGATCAATATATTTCACCAAATTAGTATAATGTGTTCTAAGTTTCCAAATACACTAAACTATTATGGTTCCTAGCCATGTACTTTATAATTATTTTAATATTCATCTAAAATGATGTAATATCCATGTATGTTAAGCCTGGAATTTTCTACTATCAGTCCACATTTTCGCTAGAACTCCTAGATCATTTCTACTCAGTGCATCCTCTGCCTTATTTTCCTTTCATTAGAGGTAGTTTAAAGAGTAATCATAATCATTGAGTAGCTAAAGCCATATTTTATGCCTCATATTGAGAGCATTCAATTAAAATACATATTTTAGACACTTATGATCCCTTTATTTCTCACATCTTTTACCATAGTTATAATTTATATATATCAACAAAGAAAATATTATAGTTACCAACTCATAATAATTAGTTAGATAGCTATGTTCATGATTTTTTAAATACCTTTATGAATACACAATAACTTTATCATTCTTTATAATGAAACAACCAAGTACATTCATCAACACATCACTATATATATCAAATCATCATTTTTAGATAGTAAAGTCAAAATCATAGAATTGACTAATATTATCTTCAATTAATAAAATCGTCCATCACATTCCATTTTTCATTTGAACTTTACCACTTTACACAAAATCTTAGTTAACGGGTTTGATAGTTATGAAATTTATTTAAAAAGTCATCAATAGTAACATATAAATCCAATGAAAAGATATACATCAGTTATGTTCATTAGTGTAGGCCATTCCTTGACATCTTTTGACTTTATAGGATCAACTGAGATTAAATTCTTAGAGATAATGTGGATAAGGGAAGAAACTTTTTGAATTTATAATTCAAACAACCTAAATTTCCCATATAAAAATTTTCTTCTGAGAGTCTCATGAATTATCCGTAAGTAATTATCATGGTACTCATAGATTTTAGAATACACAAATATACCATAAATAAATACCATAACATAATTATCACTAAATTTATTGCATTCTATTTTTATTAGATCCATAAAAAAAGTGCATTAGTCAACAAAAATTTAATTAATTTGAACATGTAATATCCATACATCATACAAAATTTTTTCTTTGTAGTATATTCATTCATTACTTGAAATTCATGATGCCCAAAAGGATGTTCAGACTTTGAAAAATATTGATTTCCATGAATTTTATCAATAATGTCATAAATGCGAGGTAGAGGATACTTATTCTTTATAGTAATAGAATTTATTTCCATATGAACAATTCATATCCACATAGATAAATATTTCTTCTCAATGAAAAGAATATGGTCACCCCAAGGTGGAACAATATGATGTATAAATCACATACCACAGAAATCTTCTAGTTATTTCATTAAATCAAATAATTATATGGTGACCATTCTATATGGATTATTCAACATAGGTCTGTTATAAGGGATTAAATCAATTGAAAAATTAACTTCATGGTATGGTTGATTTCTAGATAATTCTTTATGAAATACATTAATTAATTCCTACACAATAGGTATATATTTAATTGAAATTTTACCATTTTCATCCACAAGATGTGTTTTCTCTTCTTCCCCAATAATCTCATTCAGAACAGCTATTAGGGTGGATCTATAAAGTACTTAGATGTTTAATTCTTCCCTATAAGGATAATTAATTCCACAAATTCATCATAAACCATAATTTAATTCTCTTCATAATAAATAAATTCATCATATTTTGAAATGAAATCCATAAAAAAATTATATACAAATAAAGTAAAGGTGTAAAAATTATGTCTTCAAATAGGGAAATTTTATGGGTTATAATGGGAACTTATGGAATCATCCTTTATACAGTTAGATTTCCCCTAGGAGATTTAACTGAAAACTCCATTATTAATGTTCTAGATAAATATATAATTTTCTTTTCAAATAGGGTAGATATAAAGGAGTATGGAGACACATAATCAAATAATGAATTTTATAAATTTTTTGTTATAATTAAAGAACCAACCACCACAGATTTTGGAACATAAAATTCAACTTTAGTGGTCATATAATCTTATACATAACCCCTTGAACTCTTATATGGTAGATTCCCATGATGTTTGGGAAATTGGTGAGGATAATTCCCCAATTATCTATAGTTAACGAGTTAGAAAAACATATATTTATTTCCTCACATACATTAATTATCTAGATGAACCTTTTCTCTCCATGTGTAACAGTCTTTCATGCCCGTCAACCATTTTTCAGGATGCTTCTTTGCAAAATTTTCACATGATGGAAATTTATTCATTCTATTTTTTTATTTGAAGTGTTCTATTTTATTTAGTTCCTGGTTTAACTATTATTATATTTATTTCCAATAAAGATATATGATTTAGTTAATTATTTATAATTTTTAATAGAACCTGATAATATATTATCATATGATTAAAACCATTGAGAAAATTTTTATATTTAGAGATTTGGCTTAATCACATTAAAAAATGGTCAATCTTGATTTCCAGATTATTTATATTGTCTGATGCATTCCTGGATAATCTTGTAAAGTATTACACATAATCTACCATAAATTATTTTTAATTTAACTTTAAAGTGAGGTAATTCCCCTCCATTTCAGGCTATTGTTCGTGAAGGAATTATTTCTCAATGAAAATAAATTTAAAATTCCTCCTTTCCATTCTTCTTATTTCTTCATCCAGTTTCATGTTTTGGATCAATGACCACCATTTATAGGTATCTTCTTTAAAAAAACTACTATAAAAACATTATAAATTATATTACATCCCAAATGGATGAAAAAAATTTCAAGATACTTAATTCATTTCTTAGATAATAATAGAGTTGTAGTTCCATTTAAAGAATGAAGATTCTACTACATTAAGTGATCCATCATAAGAGAATCAGGTTATGGAAGAAAATGTTGTTGCATTCTGAAAAGTTTATTTATCATAACCTAAATATTATTCCCTAATATAGCCATAACATACTTATCTCTAATACCAGTTTTATTGGCTTAATCAGTTACAAAATCTCTAAATTGTCTATTGTTGTTCATTCCCTTTCTTTAATTAGGTTCTATCACTAAATAATGGGGAAAACTGCATTATTTTATAAACATCATGGATATTGATCCATAAAAAAATAAATTTAATAGTATAATTTATCAAATATTATCATATATTATCATAATTCTTTTTATAGATATGTTTATTTAAAATCTAGTTCACATAGATTCTATTAAACATTCTCTAATCCCAACTATAACAACCCCAACTTTAGTAACATGTAGTTTGTGTCTACTTTATTATATTGGTATAGATATAATGGACTTAATTTCAATGAACTAGTATATGTATTTTACTTTAAGATGAATATACATACATTATTCCTATATTACACTAGAAATATAAAATATATATAATTGACACATTTTTTCTTCCTTGATATTATTCATAATATCTTTCTTCATATCTTGGGGAAAATAAAAAAAAATAAAGGCTGATCTCAGATGCTCAGTATGTGTTACATACAATGTAAATAATCATGAGTGAATATCTCATAATAAATATATTATGGTAAATAACTTAAACAAGTTATATTTAATCAATAACATGGGCATCAAATGAATCCATGGATAATATCAATGTAGTAATATCATGGTTAATTATAACTAAATTCTTAATGAAGGAAATACTTAACATTGAACATCATATCTCAGACATCATGATGACAAACATCATGATATATATTCCATCAACAAATTAATCCAGGACATTTTAAACTATGGTTTTACACACATCAAAAATATATTTAATTCTAGCTTACTAACTTTTCTCATGAGCCCTATTGATGAATTAAGGGGCTGTATAATTCCATTACCCACACATTACTACATGTCCAATTCATTTATCATATATTAAATTATAAATTAAGGTCATCAACAATATACATTATCAAAAAAGTATTTATTGAGTAATGAATATGGATTTATCAAGGTTTTCTATAGTTAGTCAAATAACATTCAAAGTAAAACATTGTATATAGAAATGGTGTATAATTTATTAAATAATTATATCTATGATACAAAAAATATGGACATTTAAGAGAAATATAAGATCCCAATGATCACAATAAAGTGAATGTTTCAATATAAATTTAATGTCCACAAAATTAATCAAGAGATGAGAGATGACCCTAAAAATATATATTTTACTGTAAAATAAATTCTTTTAAAGAATAAAAAATGGAAATGATATATTGAAAATAATGTTTTATAAGGAGTTATCTTTTAAAAATAATTGAAATCTTATAGATGATTCTAAAGTGTATAAAATGGTTATGGTTGTGGGAAATTATATGAACATCATATCCGTTCAAAAGAAAACATTCCTTTTGACATTATATAAAATGCATAAAGATTACTCCTATTAAAGAAAAAAACTTGAAATAATTTTTTAGAAACATGTAAAATTAAAATTATAAGATATAATTTTTCTAATAAATTATTTGAGTAATAAAAAGGGACATTTTTAATATTATTTCTAAAAATATAGACATGGAAAAAAATATACCCGATCAAAAAATAAAAATAAGATTAGAATTTCATTTAAACTTTCCCATTGAAGGTATAAATTTAAATAAAAGTTTAATGATAATGAATAAATATAAATTCATTATATTTACCTAAAAAGGTATTATATACACCCCAAAAGTTAAATAGGTGAGTAATATAAAATATTTCTCAATGAAGTCGAAAATGAGATAAAATTCATTACCTCAGGCCCAACTCGTCATGTAAGTTCTTTTCCTTCCTGAATATTAAAATTATTTTAATTAATTAATTTCTTAAGATACTTTTCAAGTTTATTATTCCATTTATTTCATTTGTTACCTTATTATATACATTTTCTTAATCAATTAAGTTTATGACATAAGTTTTGATGATATTCATTCATATGTCCAAACTAACTTCGATAGGTTAAATTTGGAAATATAGATAATTTTTAATCATATTAATAATAATTATAATGAAATTATTATCATTTTCTTACATCAAGTATTCATTTTAAACAAACTAGGAAATATGGTTATGAGAAATTAATTGCTTTACAATAATAGAGATGATAAGTTGTACGTACACATGAGCAACATTTCCATTTTTCAAAGAACATTATACAAAGAAAGTAACTATTATTTTTTCTATAATTAATTATAATTATATCAAAAATACCATATTATCTATTTAATTAAACTTTTATGTATCATCCATGTGATGTGTTGATGGAAAAATAATCACATCACTTCTTAGAGGTGGTAGACCAACTCTATGAATGTACGAAGTTATAATTTTTTAATGGATGGAAAGGTAGGAATATAGATATTATATTACATGTAATAATAATAAATATGTCCTTAATATAATATATAAACATTAAATATGTCATTATAACAATCCATGATAGGTGGTGATGAAAAATAATTGTATCTGTTTGCGGGGTGGAAGTTTATCGTACACTAGAATGACAATTTTGTTTCTCATTTGATGGAAGAGGAGATGTAAATAGGGTATTCCATTGAAATAAAACATATAATTATATATAAGAAACTCGTTTTCTTATTTTATCATGGTTAAATAAAATTTTAAGGAGGTGGAAGGGGAAATAAAACAAAAATGCATGGTTAATAATTAATCATCTTCTTTAGAAAACCTCTTTAGTTTTATACATAAAGCCATCCTAGGATAGATTTATGATAAAACTATGGTCTATTGGACATTTGGAGTGATTTAAGGAAGTTATTTTGTTATGTATTTGTAGAACCAAAAAGATTTTAAACTTTGTATTGGAGAGGAGGGTGGTATCCTTTTATTAGTGGGGTAGAGGACACAATAAGAATTTTTAGAAAGAATAAAATATATTAATGTATTACTCAAGGAAAAGGGAGAAAATGTTCCATTTATGAATAATATATTTTATTTTCTAAATATTTACATACAATACCAATTATAAATATTTTTATTCCATTTTAACCCTTATCATAGCAGTTTAAACCCCATGAAAACTAGTTTTAACATTACCTATGGAAACTTATTTTTATTATTTTTACTATTCATTATAACCTAAAATTATTTTGATATTATTAACTAATGTTAATTATTCTAATAAATAATATTAAATCTATTTTTTTAAAATCTATTTATAGAAGTGGTAAATTTTAATTTAAAATTATACCTACAAAACATAAGGAAAATGGTTTTTATGAAATATTCATTTTAAGTATAAATATATTTATACCATATTTTAGTATAATATTTATTAAAATGTATATAATTGGATTATTAATAATATAAATAAACTAATTTTACCTCTAAAACAGTTTAAAAATAAATTCTCCTTTTAAAATTCTAGAAAAAAATATACAGTTTTCAATAAAAATTTGTAATTTTCACTACTCACTAGAAAAAAGAAATTTTATAAAAATCCTAAAAGTACCAAAAAATATAATTTAGAAAATATTACATTAAAAATGATATTATTTTTATTAAATAAAATCTATAAAAGTTACAATAATTAATTAAATTATTTTCTTAAAAAATCAATAAAATTTTTTTGAGGGAAATATATTTATTGAAATATAAAATGTTTTAATAAATAATTGAGTTTTTATTTAAAAATAATTAATAAATAGTTTTATATGGAATTTTACCATCATTTATATTCCATAATGTGGTTATTCTTAGTCATGCCTACCAATTCAATGACTAGGTTATAACTGTTATATATTAATAATAATATGTTGTGGTTCAAAGTGGTTTTGTTTTTTATAATTCGGTGGTTGATGGGTCTTAAGGAACTACCTGGGTCAATTTTATCTTACTTTGAAGGTTCCTCATTTAATGCCTCATTTATTTTTCCATCATTCATAACCCTCGACCTCTCGAACCACTTCCATGAACTCGTGTTTTGTTGTTCTGGTCTTTTTTTAGATCTTGAGTAGTGGTACTGTTGAACTTTTAGGAGGTGTGGTTAGGTGGCCATTACTGTTTCTAGTATGTGCCATTCACCACTGGCTTTATCTCTTCATATTTCATCCCCATAGTTTCTTTGAAGGTTTTATTTATTTTTATATGTGGTTGATCTATTTATTTTTGTTCAATGGTGTTCGATTTGTGGTTTGGTTGTATTGGCATTTGGTTTATTTGTAGTTTATTGGGGGGGACGAATTCATGCGGTGTGATGTTATATGATAGGTTTGATGGATTCTATTATTTTTTTATTGGTTTTTCTTATTTGGTTATCACTTGCATGATTATAATGTTGAGGTTTTTGTGTGATGTTTACATCAGATCTAGCAGTCTCTGATGGTCTCTAGTATCTTGTGCGGTGGTTGGATGGTGATGTTGACGAAGTGATAGATGGAAATGAAAATAGTGGTTAATCAAGCGAAAGATGACTAGCGAATTGAATTTGGGTGATGTGGGTGATTCCCATATCTGGATCAACATGGGGGTTTCAGAATTGTTTGAACTTTGAAATGTGAAATGGAGTAAATTAAATTTTTGGTTCCCACCTGGTATGTGGGTTACCACCCATCCATGAGGTAGTTTTTAAAATCAAATAAAAATGAATTTTTAGTTATTGTGATTTAATGTGTGATTTAATTTTTATGGGCCAACATTATGATGGCATAATCATCCCCCGAACAACAACAAGGAAAAGGACTAGAGCTTCATTGAATAAGGATTTCATATTTTTGTTCATTTTTTAAATCCCAAAAAATCTATTTTGAGTATTGAATAGATTTTCAATACCCACACATAGACATTTTTTTATTGAACTCAACTAGGAGCCATAATTTTCTTAAGAATCCCATGATTTGAGGTTTTATATTTAAAATATAATTTTATTCAAGGAGTAAGATAGAGAGTTGAATGATTATATTTAATCATAGGTGATAATTTGTTGAATAATAATTTGGGTGAATTTATTTATTATTTTAAATGAAATTTCCCTGCCATTTTCATTATTTTAAATTTCTAAATTCCAAGTTGATTTACTTGTTTTTATTATTTCATAACCTAATTCATTTCCAAATTTCATAAGTTTCATTCATTGAATAATTTGTAGAAAATTTTTTCCCAATACTCTCTTGAATATATTTCTGGAGAGAACTTGGGGAACTCTATATGTTAGAACTTATATTAAATATTATCAATCATATGACTTTGAAAAAACACATTTAAAATGAATTATGTATTTTTATTGATTTATCCCTTATCCTTGAGGTAAAATTTTATATTAATACTTATTTATCCTCTAAAATCCCTGAATGAACTTCCTAGGAGTGAGATACATTATAATCAAATGATATCCATTCATACCCTCCTCATGGTGTTTTTCATGAAATATTTTACCTTGAATGGAATAACTCTAGAGGTACTATTTTTGGTATTAGGAAATGTTCATGTTCATTCATTATACTTTTATTATTTTACCTTCTAGAAAAAAATGTGTTTTTATTTGGAATAATAAAAGATCATCATTATTAAATATATGATTTTATCCTATGGTGTTACATGGTGGATTTGAGACTTCCTAAAAGCCTATGTTTTAAAAAGGTAAAAATATAAAAAAAATATTAGGAAAAGAAAAAACAATAAGTAAAAATTTAAGAGGGTGTGAATCATTCATTATTCTTACATTTTTATTACCTTTACTTTTATATTTATAAGTGGGTGTTGTCACATATTTTATGGGAATACATTCATTAAACTTTACTTTTGATATCATGAATTATGATATAGATATAGTCCACTTATTTGAGCCTCAAATTTTTAACATCAATACCTACCAACCTTAAGCCTCAGAGTCTTTAGAACTATGATTGAAATGTCCTCTTGATTTCATGTTATTTTTTCATCAAAAAGTGGAAAATATATATCCCTTTCAAGATTATGGAAAAAACATGTAGGTATGGTATGAGAAAAAATCTAGTTTCAAATATTACCTAAAGTGATTAAGAAATGAATTCAGTGTGAGGTCGATCACAACATGGCATATTTAATAATAATAAACTAGGAATCTTTAATGGAAGAATGGATAAGAGTCACATATCAAATGGGAACAACTAAAATACTTTGGTTTGTTGATTCTTTTGAGTGTGTGATATCAAATTAATAGTTAATGTGATACATTAATGTTTATTTTATCATTTATAAATACTCTATTTTATTTCTGTAAAATTTAAATATTCATAGTATTAGTTCCATCTGAAATTATTTTTTGATATTCAATTCTTAAGGACAAGAATAGTTCAAGTACGGGGGTACTTGATGCCTTTTTCATGTTTTTTTTCATTTTTGTAATCAATATTATTATTTTAAAAATTCTCTATATATAATTAATTATTTTATTATAATGAAGGTGATTTACATTTGAATAATTACTTTGGAGAAAAAGTGGGGGGAATTTTTAATTTTAATGTTTAATTTTGATTATTTTGATATTTTGTCTACCATTACAAATGGAATAAGGGTAGTGTAAGGGTAACTTCAACTTCAATAGTTTGATATATAATGGTAAAATGATCGTTATGTTAAGGTAATATCATTTTCCATAAGGTTTAATAATGGTATACCAAGAGCTCCATTAAGGTAACAAAATGATTTTAAAGAGTTAATTAAAGTTAAAAATGTTTCTTTTAATTTTATGTAAGGGTAGAAAAAATTTGGGTGATGGTTACCAAGCATGATCTTAAGGGTAAACCAGAGTTCTTGAAGGATATGAATGGGTAAAGAATAAAAATTTCTATACCTTTCCCACCACCACTACAACACAAGGATATACATAGAAGCTGAAGGGGGAGCTAATAACTACTGCAGAATTCACCCATTCCATGTTGTAGGAATTCCACTATGCTGTAGGTATCCTAGTGGTCTAACCGGAGATAAAGGCCGCATGATAGGGACTTCATGAAATTGTGAGGATTTCAAATCTGAAAGAAATGGGTTTTTAAAGAATATATAGGTTATGTTATGTGTAAATTGGCTATGATATAACCATATTGAAAACCCCTATGGAGGGAGAGCTATACGGAATGGTTTATCTTCATACTATAGGGTTTTTTTCATTTTAAATCCAAAATGACTAAAATCTGGAGATATTCCACAAGATAAAAATATTTATATTCTAAGGAGACTTAATTTACATGGATTCATACAAAAATAAGAATATATAATTTGGGAAGAAACAAGGATATTTTGACCACATAGATACAAACAAATATTAAGAATGAAGATTGTAAGGTCCTTTTAATATAAATAGAGTAGTGATGCACCACACTAAGGGGATCAGAAGATCGGCCGAGGGGAGTAGGGTGTCATCTTAGTTCTTATTTTTTGTAGTTTATTTTTATTTTACCATGTAACTCAAACATATTTATTTTATAATAAAATTTTATCTTTCATTACAAATTCTTTCTCTTTATCTCGCTCTCTCTCTTTTCCAACATGATCTTTTACACTATCAATGTTGAGTGACTGATTTGTGGCATATATGTGGAGTAGAATTTTATTGTTTCATTGAATTCTTATACTTTAGTTTTTTTTGTTTTAATTTCTGATTGTGGGGAGGGAAATGGAAGTTCTTATAGTGGGTGTGGTAATAATCCAAAACTATTTTATGAGCCTCTTGAACACATTCTATCCCATAATTAACATTATTTACCTCCCTTATCCTAGGAAACTATTTTTACCTGATGGATTTGAGTTTATTCAATGTATTAATGTAGATATTATGGATTCAAATTTTAGAAGGTGTCACACAAATGATTGAGGTTTTTTATTAACCATGACTATTAGATGAGGTGTAGTTTGGTGTGCTAAAGAGGTCTCCCAATAATGATAAACTTCACACTTAAAAGGTAGTATTTCATGAATGAATTATCAAATAGAATTTAGGAAAAGATAATACAACATGAAGGAACCTAAGTAACTTAAACTAAGACCAGGATCATTCTTTTCAACTATATTGATTTTATTTTACATTACATCAACACACTAGGTTTTAGTTATTCACTATTTTTTCAAAACCCCAATTTCTTATTCGATTTATTAATATAAGAAATCACCAAAAAGTCAATTAGTTAACTAGGATTGTGAGGTGTTTATTGTGAAGTTACACAGCTAAGATGAAACTAGTCATCCAATGTAATGCACTAGTAAATAAATAATAGCCTTTTTGACTCCCTACATTAGGTACATCAAGAGGAATCACCATTGAATACTAGTTATTAATTAAAGAATGATTCTTTCATAACATCAAAATTTGATAGTTATTTTCATGGAACCCCTTGGATTGAAACGTGAATTAGTTAAATTAGACACTCAATGAACTAATTATTTACCATCGGTTAAGATGGGGGGTCATTATAATACCCTCCTTCCTTTTAGGAATGTGGTGCTTATCTAGATAGCATAATTTATATTGATGTAGAGAATATAATCAATTGCACTCTTTAATTAAAAACCAAAAATATTGAATTTAAAATACAAGATTAGGTCTTTCCCAAAATGTCCTATTTCACATTTCATTCTTTAATAATCATAACAATTTTATATCAAAATACATTACATCAATATTTTAACCAAATCAAACAGGATATTAATAATAATTTAATTACAAATGAAACATAATTAAAATAGAATTGGGGAAAGGAAACAATTACAATAATATATCTATTATCTAATGGAATAACAATGTTTTAAAATCATGGTATCAACTTCTAGTTTTTATTTACCTACTCATTAATAATTAATATATTAGGGCACATTTTTTATATTTTATCATTATTTTATAATAAAAAATTACCAACTGGTTTTAACTATAATTTATTTAAAATCAATGATATATGATTATTGACATAAAATCATACAATGGAATATATATCATTGTGTAATATGTTCCATGGGACTCTAAAACTGGGAATGGCATGAGAAAAATAATCATTAATGTAAGTGGTATCATTGGATACCCTTGGTAAATATATCATCTTCCATAATTTTACTAGATAGGTATATTTATTGTTTATATTTTGATTATTATTGGTCTTATCACCTAGATACTCTATTGTTCCACTCTCAAGATCTCATAAGGTGGACTATGATGCCATTTTTTAATAACCATAACCCAATATCATGGGAGGTATTAGGTAGGTTCAGAAAAACACCTTAGGAAAACCTCTTAATTTATAGAGGTTGAAACAAGACTTATGGGTTGACTAAGGAATTGATAATAAATGGTTTTCCCCTTGAAAACTAAAAAACAAAAGGGTAACCACAACAAAAAAATCAACATTACCAATACAGTTGGAAAGCATCCACACCCACAATCTATTGGGTTCCATGACATGTAATTTTTAATCTAGACACAGAGATAATCCCAGAGTTAAAAACTACATAAACATGCATTTATACAAAATCTAGGACTAATATATCCAAAAAGTCCACCAAAAAGTGAAAATGTTAGAAAAATGTTATTTTCATTATACCACCATGCCAAATGAAGTCTGTAAATCACAAAATGTGACTTCCACTAGAAAACCCCCATGATAGACCACCCAGTATAGCCTCTAGGAACCTCCCCTACATTCAATATAGAAATTTATAATTGTTCAACTAATACTCCATGATCAATATGGTACACTCCCTTGAGCTTCATTACATTTCCCTTACATGGATCCTGTATAATGAGGCCAATACACATCCCATAGAAATACATGTAAGGCATTAATATAAAATCACAATAGGTTATCACTACCCACATAGACTTATCTTTAATAAATTAGTGTGTATGCATGAAAAATTATATTAATAAATTAAAATCAATACAAAGGATTCAATATTCATCACATAATTTAATTTAGAATAATTATTTTTGTAATAAATAGCTCAGAAGATTATAAAATACCTCAAATCTACATAACTAACACAAGATAGACCAATTTTGATTTCAGGATTGAGATAAAGAAATCATATGGCACAACACATCTAGGTGGATATGTACACAAAGTTACATTGTATGCCCATATTATTGGATAAGGTAATGGGTAAACCATGATAGGTATAAAACTCATCCCATGAAAAAGGAAAAGGGTTTTAAAAAGATAGGGCATTGTAAGCACGTCCCATTACCATGATTAAATAATGGAACAATTTCATAACAAATACTTAGAAACCATAAAAAAATTATAGTATTTCCAAAAAATATTGAGAAAACTATGGGAAAAATTCACAATTTATTTAGCATTTCTTGTAAGAAAAAATTGAAATATATTTTTAAGAAAAAGATAACAACATTCCAGGAGTCATATTTAATATTATATACAATAATTCAACAATATTAATTTGTTTATAAATATAATAATACCATAATAACAAGGTAAGGAGAAGAACACCCAATTCATGATCATATTAAATTGTAAAATCAATGGAAACATAGTTGTCCTTTATATTTTAAAAAGAGTAAATTAACAATTTTTTAATTAATAAAACATTTATTATTAGTGGACTTCTATCAGCCTTATAACGATACTAATTTACTCATTAGGGAGTTTGTGATGAAAGATGGGAATTCCTACCAAAATTAATTGTAAAAGATCATTTAATGCCTAAATTTAAGAAGTATTCCACCACTTGTTCAAAGGGACTACCAAATGATAATTTAGATTCATGTCACAACTACCGAAACATAATTTAAGTGAATCTAAAAATTAACAATCGGTCTTCACATTCATCTATGTGAACCTTCAATATTATATATCTAAAATTAAATACAATGTATTTTGAAGATTTAACATGTATTATTACATTATATGTAGATATTATACCAATTGTTATAGAAAAAAGAGGATAAGTATGGAATAATAAAATACTTAAGACCTTATATTTCTATAACTTAAACTCTAAAAACAAATAAAACCACATATATCCAAGGATAATGGAGTATTTTCTTGGAAAATTTTATAGGGAATGTAAATCTCTCATATTTTTGTTACGAATATCATATGAAGGAAAATTTGTAGTTTTCAAAGTTATAGAGATTAATTTTAGTGGTGAAAGGACCAAATTACCCCCAAAACTAAAGATAGTAACTTTCAGAGATAGAAGGTTCCCAATTTATGACAAGTAGATTCTTATTATTTCAGACAGTGGCTCTACAGCTACTATAAATCCATTTATTACTAAGTGATACTCTACTTCATACCTAGTGCCTCAAGCACTAGGGTACCTCCCTGTCTTAACCTCAATCTTCTACTAAACTCATCAAACACTTTTACAAACCCAAATTAAACCTAAAAGGTAATCAAGGTACCAAAATTAAATGAAAAACATGAAACATGTCATTATATTTAAAATAATATTTTAAAATCATGAAATTAAAACACATAAACTAACATTGCAAGAAATATTTATTATTAGTTGTATAATTCTACCACCTATGTGATATTAAAAAAGTTAAATGTAATGAAAAAAAATTAGTTATAGAGAACCATGACAACTATAATTGAGTGATAGGATAACTAAAATGAACATTAATTCACAATTAAATAGTTGTGGCCTAAAAAATAACATTAATAAAGAAAATTAAAACAGATAAATAATCAATCAAAAATCATTAAAATATATATTATTTGTTTTTGGAATCTTTTTTTAGTTTTATTGGAAGATAAATAAATATATTATGATTTTTGGGAAGAGGATATATATTTTCTAGAATACTTTTTACACAAAAAAATTTTGAGACCTTGGAAAATTATTTAAATGATTATGAGGAACTTGCATTACATTCTAAAACTCCAATATTAAGTGTTTTTTATTCTAAACTACTCATGGTTTTCATAAAATTATAATTTTTCATATAAAATAAATATATTATACATTGATTATAAATAACCTATAAAATAAATTATTTTTATGTTTTTGATTAGGTTTTAATAACATGTGATATAGTCTTAAGTGAAAATGGGGTCTTCATTAGAGATTCATCGGAATTTTTTAGAGGTTTTTAAGGTGTTAACTAAAATATAATCAATTAAGATGGTTTGATCATCAGTTTCAGTTTCATGAAATAATTATTTGATAATAAAATATTTTTTAATTTATCTTTAAAATTATGTGTCATTTTGGGTGGAACGATACCAAGGATCTTTTTTCCTTTGAGTTATAACCATGCCTTTTCAAAGATTTTTTATATTAATATTATTTCATATTTATTGTTCTCAATAATTACACCATAGCGTTGTCATATAAAGAGACCATATGGCTTTTAAATTTCCTTTATTTCATACATTATAATATATTTATTATAAAACTAATCAATTATGTACTCTAATTTGGATCTCATGTAAAGGTTTTCAGCATATGAATCCATAGACTGAAAAATTCTCAATAGAGTGCATTTATTTTAAATATTGTAATTTAGTTATTCAATAATATTATTTGATTCTAATTTAACATAAAATAATATGTTAAGTTATAAATTACCAATATTTCTAATAACTCTATGCTAAGGGTACATTAAGGAGTATTTTATAAAAATAGGACATGTCCCTCTTTGAAGTGATTTCAAATCCATGAGTGATAACCCTTAGTCTACCCACAAGTCTGATGATTTGGAAAAGTTGTTCCCTAATAAATCTTGGATAAGAGGAATATGTTTCTCTATAAAAACTCTTCCTTGATGCCCGGGTATATTTCATAACTATTGGGGGTCCTTCTCAAAGTATATGTGAGGTGGAACACTATTGGGGATCTTTATCATAGCCTAAGAAAGGTGGGTACCCAAGTAGATCGTTGAGGGGTTTTGGGGGATGTGTCACCCCAGTTGGGCTCTTATAGTAACTTGAATGAATGAGAAAACTATTGGGACACCTAGATGGTCCAGTTCAATTAGTTCTATTGTTGTCCTCTCTTTATGACTTTAGTGAATGGGTAATCTAGTTGAACACTTGGAGGTATTAGGGGAAGTAACACCCTAGTTGTCCTCACTGAGTATCTTAAATGAATAAATTATCTAATGGTGATCCTGGTGGGGGGTATACCGCCTATCCTTGGTTAGGAATGATCAAATTTTCCTATTATGAAATCTTTTTTTAAAGATTTCAGGAAACCTAAATACCATTGAAAATCATTTCATTTTCCCAAAGGTTTCAACCCCAATAAAACAACTGAGAAAATTATTTAGAGTTAAAGATCATGTTGTTTTTTATTATTGTAATAATTATTATCAATAATTAATACTATAAATATATATTAGGTGATGATGAAGAACCCATTGTGTGGAATTTGTTGATGATTATCTTATTTCATTGGTTATGTTGAATAGAGATTATTCATTTGATGATGATTTGAAAATATAAATGAATATTTTATTAATTAGAGGTTTAGATATGATATATATATATATATATATAAGGATTATAGAGTTCTGCTTAATAGTAATAAATGATATGTGTTAATGGTTTATGAAAACTTTTACTGCAACCTGATATCGATGATTTCAAGAAGCTGGCTACTAAAAACATTGAAGAGATATTGAGTGGAAGTGTAAACATGGTTGCGGGTTAAAGTGGGTTTCCATACTTCAGTTTTAAATATTCAAGAATACACATTATATGGAAGTTGTGTTGGATAAATATTGATGTTTTTGAGTATTGAATTAAGAATGTATATATTTATTAAATTACTCAACGATAAGTTTTCTACATGTTAAAATCATTAATAAATTTTATAGAAATGGATTGTGAAGGAATAAGGTCTGATAATTTTACGAATTCATTTAATGTATTTATACATTATGTTATGTAGATGAGATAAATTATAAAAGAGTTTTGAACCCTCAAGTTGGATTTTTAGAGCTTTCAAGTTAAAATATAATATCATGGTGTTAGCATAATTGGGAAAAGAATTATGTATGATCTCTTAGAATAGAAATTGGAAAAATATTAAAGTTTACATATATACTTAAGATTCTCTATATGATAGATAATAATGGAGTATAGTTACGCTATAATGTGTAATATATTTTATATTGTATATAAGTTTCTCATGTTGATACAAAATATCTCTAAGAATACTGAGATAGAGTAATGAAAATGGTACATTTGATATGTAAGATAACTTAGATCATATGTCATAATAACTCATATATTTTAAAGAATGTTAAATATCTTATAGATGACATGTAATAAGAACTCAGAATTTATGAGTTTTATGTAAGATGATCATATATATTTAAAAGATTAATACAATCTATATAGAATAATAAATATATAAAATTAATGTAAAATCATTAGGGACTAAATGTATTTAGAGTGGTGATCAATTTTTTTAAATGATTATTAATTCTAGAACATACAAAAATATGGATGATTAACTTTTAGTGATCTTAATTTATGGATGAATAACTATAGTTGTTGTGAAATAACGAACATAATTTTTCCCATTCCACATCAGATAAATTAATATCCATAGATGAATAAATTAGATCTTTATAGGAAAATTCTGGAATGATTCAATGGCCAAAAAAGAGTAAAAACTCTAATGTAATGATTTTATAGTTACTTTAGATGTGATTTATATAACTTAATAGCCTATTTTAATGAATTATATTATTGGTTTTTAATTCATTAATTATTAGATAAATACCTCAAGATGTTTACAGGGAGAGATAATGTGATGATGTTGTTCAATTCATCAATTATTTACTATGATGATTATTTTCTATATAGGGATATGATTCAAGATGAGGATAATAGTTAGAATATCTTCATAAGTAGATTAAACCATGAGGAGTTTATTTATACCATTAAATATTTGTTATTAATGATATCATACACATATTTCAGAAGGAAGTTGGGGATTTTATGGTTCTTAATGAAAACAGGATACCGGCTTTAGTGGAGAAATGAATGAGATGACTTTTAATTTGATCTTTGGACGATAATTCCATAATTTCCAATCATAACAATTAAAATCATTTGTGAATATTGAATGAGGATCATTTATTTGGAGATATTATTTGAACACTATTTAAATTAAAATATCTGGATGTTGAATATCAAGGAGTGATCATATTCCAAATATAGAAATAATATCCATGTGATATTTTTATATGTTTATAAATAGAAGAATGAGATGTACAGAAATAATATTTACAAAAGAAAATAGTTGATGATGTACTTCCTTCAAGATATATATGTGTCAAAGAATGAAGAATATAGAAGATAAAAAACTTATATTGTTTTAGATCTAAAGTATCATAGAATGAATAAGATGATAGAGAGAATTGATAATGTGTCCTTACTACTAAATTTTATAGTATCCATTGATATTTTTGAATGAATAGAAAGAATAAAACATGGAGGACCCACATTATCTATACCTTGATCATTCTAATGTTATTGAATGAATTTTGATGTGTATTTTTTTTATGTTTAAAATCATAAATTTCAAAGTTATTAGTTTAGGAAAAAGATGTCTTATTGATGTAATTGAAGCCTTTAGAGCCCACAAGATCTTGTTTTTTTCAAGGATGTTGGGAGTACCATTGTAAATTGAAGAGAGTTGAGATAAAGAACCGATCAATAGGTTATAAGGATTTTGGAATTATCCTTATGGTTTTACTCTGATACCTTACCCATGTATATTATTATTTTTATATTAATGAATCTCCATGTGTCATATAATCTACCTAAACATAGAAAGGATGCATTTTCCCACATTGAGTGAAAATATTGAAAAAATATTATTTGTTGTGTTCAATTTACTTAATTTCATGCATGTGATGTTTTTGTATTACTTAATTCATATGAGGTCTCTTTATCATAAATGGTGTGAAGTTATAAATTGATAAAGTGAAATTAATTATATTAAAAATGTATCACAATGTCCCCCCTAATTTGAATACTCTATAAAACTGGGTACCATAATAGGTATCAAAGAAGTGTTGTGGTTTTGAATTACTAGGGTAATGTAGAGGGGAAGATTGTTAGAACTAGAGTTCAATTATCTACAAAATAAGTGATATCGGACAAAACCCACCCTTGTTGATAGTTGGACATGTGTCTTGCACCTGTATCATGAGTCAAACATAGGATGTGGGAGGATTACAAATACATATTATAATATATTTTTAATCATCCTCTTGGACATTTGAATTTATAGAAAATGGGTATGTTCCCGGTGAAAAAGATACATGTAGTGGGATTCTAGAGTTGAATATAGCATGAATGAGTGGAGAAAGGGTTGGAATACTAGTTTATCATGTTGTTTCTCAGCACAAGTTTCTAATTATAATTGGATTCTTTTTATTTGTTTTCATCTATTAGACACAAGGTGATGATTTAAAGATGCGTTTGAGTCCCCAATCAGAGAAAGTACAGAATTTATATAGGCTAACAAATTGATAATAAGAAGAAAATAGAACCTCAAAATATAAGAAATATTTCATCTAAGGTAAAAGAGATAGGATTCACCATAAGTTAAAGGTTGTCACTGTGTTATATTTTAGATCATATTTGTTTTTAATTTTCTAATTTATGAATCAAGTTTAGGATATGATGAGTATGTTCCAATTTAATAAATTTGTGATTTTCATAGTAAAAATTATATTATTGGAAATCATCCCCTTTTGAAGTTATTATATATATATATATGAGTTCATCAAGTTAAATGGGAGGAGAAAAAAAAGTGAAAGATGATGATAGATTCATTTGAGAAGAAAATGGATGATAATTTAATTATCCTAAAAATGTGAAATTAGAGGAATAAATTTTATTGTGTATTAATTAAAAATTATACTTCTTAAATTTATAATTTAAAAAGGAAATTGAATTAGAAATCTAAACTATAATATTCTATAAATAAAGGATTAATCAATGAAATAAAATCAATGTGATAAGACATGAAGTATATAGAAGAAGTGATATTCCATGAGATGGAGGTTAATTTAATAAATATGTAAATACTAATGGTTAAATATTGACATTAAATAGAGAGAATAAGTTATTCCATAAAAATTCAAAATGAGTGTCTTAATCTTAAAATATGTTATATTTTAATGACCCAAAATTTCACTATATATTTTTCTTTAAATAAATAACATATAAAATATCTTATAGAAAACAAAAATGAAAAATCGTGATATATTTTGAATATTAAATATTATAGTTAAAACCAATCCAATAAATTCACTAATATAAATTGATGTAACCTTATTGAAAATTTAATAAAAGGAAGTAGTAAGAAATGAAATCATAAAGATGAATTCTTCTTAAAGAATCCCATTTCTCTAATCTCAGAAGGGATGTAGCTTTTTATGTTTTTCCTTGGACCAATCTCAATCCAAACTTGTGAAATTACAGTTTGATAAAAACCATATATAAGATATTTTCAAGCTTGTGGAGATTTCCACAAAATCCATGATAGTTGAACCAGCACCTGAAACTTGAACCAAGTCTTATCTGATGCTTAGGTATTTTGTGGATACTATAATGGGTTATGTAAGTATAAATTAAGATTATATCAACTTGTAATAATATATTTATATATATAGATATAACATGAATTTTTATACTTTTCAAAATTTCTTTTTTGATAAATTTACATTTTGTTAAAAAACATTTTTCTAGAAATTAACATTTTATTTCATGGAACTATGTTTATTATGATTGAATAATAAAAACATATATTTTTTATTCAATAATTAATTGATAATATATATTTTTTATTTATATCAAAACCCATATCTAATATAAAAAAATCATTTTCTTATAAAAACATATTTTCCCATAATAAAGAAAAATAAATTTAAAAAATTTAAGTAGTGGAATTAAAAATAAAATTTTTAAATTTTAAATTGTGAAATTAAAAAAAATTAACTTTATTTTTGAAATTATCATTTAAAAGTTAACTTAAGTTAAATATCTATTTATTTCAAAAAAAAAGTGCATTTTTAGGTTAATAGTGCAATATACCATTTTTACTAATATTGAGGCTTGTGTGCCATTATTACTATATATATAGAACATAGAAATATATGAAACTTTTTCTCAATATAGTTTTTATTTTATAATTTGAATTATAAATTTTATAATAATGATTATACTTTATAATCTGATATTAGATATTTTAGAACTTAATAAATATTTTTTCACAAAATTTATTTTAATACATTATACATTTATTATATTAAAATTAATATTTAATTTTTTTGAAATAGTATAAAAAAATGGATTAAAAATTTATAATCATTGAAAAATAATTATCTAACAACCACAACTATATATTTATGCTTAAATACTATGTTACCTTTGATAAAAAATCATTTACTACGGTAAAATAGTTATTTTTCAAAAAATAAAACCTTTCTAAATATTTTCTTATAAATTAAATTGATATATTTTAAATTATGAATATAATATTATTTTTAAACAGATATAAAAACGAATAACCAATCATCTAATTGTTTATCAATATTAATTAAGATTAAAAATAGTTAATGATTAAAAAGTCATTTTCTAGAAAAACATTTTTTCAATTAAATACATGATTTAGTTTTAAATATAATTTTATCATATTTAGAAATTGATTATGCTAAATGGAGACCAAAATTTTATTAATAAGCTCAAAATTTTGTACAATGTAACAACTAATATTATTAGTGAAAAAATAATTAACATGGATAAATCTTAATCAAGATTAATAAGTGTTATAATGGGTATTCATTTGTGGCTCGAATTTTACTAAATCACTTTTACACTTAGACCTCATAGAATACCATTTTTATGTTTTAAAGTTATACCTTCACCTCGCACCAAAATTTACCAACCTAAATAACCTTACATTCATGCATTTCTATTCTTACCCCTTAACTAACATATCTTTTCTATAGATTTGTCCCTATTTTTTACCTATAAAGGGATCTTACTACCACCCACATCCAACCAGACAAATAGTTATATGTTTCAATAATAATATACCAAATTTAATTCTTATAGATCCCATATCCATGTTTTTAAACTTCTAGCCTCAATAATGTTTTTCATGACCATCATTTGTATAAACACTTCAAGATATGATCCAGATTCTCAACATAATTATTACTTTCCATTTATCATCCTTTATTTAGCATTCTAATCCACACTCCTCCAAAAAATTATAAAAATATCTATATAATGAAACCAATATAAATATTATATTTAAATTTGTTGTATTTAATGTATAACCATTATATATTCACCTCTCATTCGATAAAAAATGAAAATGTTACTCATCTGTGTGTGCGGACTACCGCCTCTATGAACGACATGTTTGATTTTTCATTACTTCATTTTCAAGGATTTTTCTATAATTAATTTTTTTGAACATATATATTATTTATGTTTGGATTTATTTTCTATAAATATAAATTATTCCTTCAATAAAAAATATTGACAACAAATGATCATTGTAAACCTAACCGCCTACAACGAATATACTGAGAGGAAAAACAATTTATTTAAATGTGAAAAATATATTTTTTCTTAGAATTATAATAATAATACATCATAATTATAATTAATCACATTAATACATCTAAATATTTTCATTATATGTTTTTAAAGCAATTATCATAAAAAATATTTTCTCTAACCATACACACACATAGATTGATGAATGTTCTTGTTGGCTTGGTTTAACCACCGATATAAATAATGTTACAAACTATTAATAAGTATGGAGTAGAAAAATAATAATAGATAATAATATTTAATTAATTTTTTTTGTTCTGTAGTTTTAATATTAACATTTAACTTATTAATTAAGTTATCATCATTTATTTTTTTTAAATATTAGAAATATACATGTTGCCAAATTAATCTACAAGAACCATAATTAAAATTATAATATAATGGAACAATAATTATATAAACTATATTAAAACAAAAATTATAGTACCTTATATTAGATGGTAATGATGATGTTTTTTTGATTAATATATAACAACACCGCTATTATAAAACAATTCCAAAACAATCAGATTACTTACACAGGATATTTATAATATATAACAACTAAAGAATATATTCATAATAATTTTTCATAAATTAAGTATATAAATGGTTCATTTACATGAATAATTTTCTAAAATTTAATATTAGGATATTTAAATGATTTTTATGGAGTTTATAGAATATTTGAATAAGAATAAATAAAGGTAAAGATTTTTCATGACTCAAATAATTTTATTGAGTAATAATCACTCTACATAGATTATAATATTAAAATATTGAATAATCCTAACCTAGGAAAATTTCCTATTATATTTACATATTATTTTATTAGAAAATCATATCTCACATTTAGGTCTTCTTCCTTGATGAATATATTATTTATTAAAAAATGTAATTTTGCTAAAAATATTTATCATCTCTTTTAATGGATTTTGTCTCCATATCATTGTTATTAATTAAATCCAATATTCCCATTTATCTAGTAGAAAATAAAATTATTCTTATATCCAATGGTATTTATATTCCCCTTTGTTCATTTTAAAACAAAGTTTTTGTTATCCTTTTAATGATGTGGCATTTCAATAAATTAATTTTTGAATTATTTTAAAGGATTTTTCTCACCACCATCATATATTCATACCTTTGAATTAAAATTTTATAATATGTTTTATTTATTATCAATGTATATTTATTCGGAATTTTTTAAGAGGTTTTTCTTTTCACCTTAAAAAAGGTTTATGAAAAGTGACTAGAAAATCGTATCTTTATAAGGTGATATTAAGAAATAATTTTTAAGTAAAATAATTTTTATGATCTCTAATAAATTTTCAAATTATTCTTATATAATGAACTAATTTTTCATCAATCATTCTATATGATCTCATTTTAAATAATTCTTTTGGTTGATCATATTTTTGGTGTCAAAATATCATTTTTAAGTGATACTATTAAGAAATATTATGGAACTCATTTCCATAAAATAAGATATTTATGATAATATGAATGATTTTGTTTAAATTTGTAGTTATATATATTGATAATGATTAACGGGGTCTTATAACACCCTCCAATTCATTATTATGGTTTTATAACTCTTGATATAATTATGGGAATCACGTAGGGAATTCCCACTCTTTATAGGAATTGGGTAGTGATGTTTACTCTACTATAGAAATTAGGTAGTGATTATTGTTTAACTATGGACATAAAATATGGATGTATACTCTAATATGTTACAAGAATCAGGTGGTGAAGCCTTCAACACTATGTTGTATTTATCTAATCTCATGTTTTTGCCACTTATTTTTCATAATGTTTTCTTTATTTTCATTTTCTACCAAATTTTTATGATACTATAGCTTCAAAAGATATTCTTCATTCTCATGTTATGATTTCATTTCATTGTTTTTTATGCTCTAATGTCATGTTTTTGTTACCTTTCTTAGGTCTTATGTTTTTATTCCATGATCCATGATGATAAATCAATTTTTATTATTGTAATACATTATCCCTTGAACCATATTTTTTATATTTTCCTTAATCATTTATCCCTCGTGATTATGATATAATGGTTATAACAAGCTAAAAAGTTTCCATTACTAAGAAATCAAGATAAACCCTTTCATATATTTTTTATGGGCCACTAAAGTTGTTATCATATGTAATGTTTAGTGCCTTTTTGAGATTATTTAGTTTCCTTTTTCTGGGGGTTAGAGAACCATGGTTAAAATATTGGATATGAGTCTAAGTATAGGATGATATCCTAAAATATTAGTAAATTTTTCAAAAGGAGGGTCTCTAAGAAAAACATCAATTCCTTGATACTATCATGTGAATTACTCAATTACATATAATCACGAAGGGGAAATGAAATCAAATGGGTTGTTTGAGAATTGATTTTATCATAACTCTAATGCACTATGAGTGATCTTATGACTTAAAAATTGGATAAAAACTCTCTAGGGATATCTTTTGGTTGATCAAATGTTAATTATGAACCACCATGAAGGACTGATTTTCTTATTTACATTAAGGTATTAGGTTGAGAAGTATAATATAACCCAACACAAAGTAACAAAGGTCAATATAATATTGTATAGGTTGAAGTAAAGAAATTATATGCTAATGTGATGATGTAATGGTTTAATATGTTTAACGGATGAATTCACTTTATTTTATTAATTATGATAATTCTCTTGTATTGTTAATGTTTAATCACTCATTTTAACCATTTTGGGTTAAGTAATGTCTTTAACTATAAGGAACGTGGGTGTGAGGGTCATTGTGTAGATTACCTTGGTTAACAACCCATCATAATGGGAGATGGAGTAAAAAATGGTATGATTATGCTAGACCAGCTATCATGAAAACTGATTAATAATGAAAACATAGTCAAAGTACAAGACACACCAAGGATAGAAATATGGAATATGATGGACTTTTCAATGATGAAGATTATTAAGGAATGATTGTTAAATTCTTTTTATGTCAAAAATGTGGAAAGAAACACCAAGGAGATTTCCATAAGGGGGCTAAAAGATGCTTCACTTGTGAAATAGGGGGTCATCAAGCATCAAACTATCATAGGAACACGATTATGTTTTTTAGTATGATGGGAGTAAAAAATGTTTATAAAAAATAACTAATAGAATTCCAATGCCTTAAATGTAGAAAATATTTAAATTTTCTATGTTATTTTCATTATTTGAGGGATTAAGATACTAATCGACACTAATAACATGTTATCCCATGGTAATAAGAAAAAACTTATGCAATGACTATAATCGAAGTGGATAGTGATATTTCATTAGATCAAGGAACAATTATTTGTCATTATATATTTTGATATGTCTTATATCATATATTTTTCATAAAATATTATCATTTAATATAAAAAAAATGATGGTACCATTATTGTATCCAAGGTATATGAATCTTCTTCATGGTTTGTGGGATTACGATTCCTTAATTTCTTATTATCCATTTGTATAATAAATTTAATGTTATCTTCGAACTAAATTTGTTCTCTTTACATAGAGGAAATATAATCTCGAGTTTGAAAAATGAATATTATATTATGCTATGATATTATATTAATGAAATTTTGATAACAAACACCCTCTAGAAACAAATTACGTAATTCGAGCCTCATTACCAAATAATGATATAATCTTGGTCTAAATAGTTAGAAAAAAACTGAATATTTGGGATACACCTATAGTGATGAAAGAGATATTTTCCTATAATTTTAAGGACATAGTCTCTCTATAAATTATATCTTGAGTCATCTCTAAAATTTAGAGTCACTTACCAATTTTATTTGTTATATAATAATTAAAATCATAAATATTGAGTTCATTTAAGGGGGAGAACATAATGACCCAAGACGTCACTGTATATTTTTCTTAAATAAATATAATATTAAATATAATAATACAATCCTAAATGTAAAACCATGATATGTTTTAAATATCAAATATAACCATTAAAATATAGACATTGAATTAGATAATATAAATTGAAGTAACCGGATTAAAATATAAATAAAGGAATTAAAAATAAATTGAATCTATAAGTGGAATTATTTCATAAAGATCCCATTTTTATGAGCTCGGAAGAGAGGTATCTTATCTAGGGTTTTTCTATACCAAGACCAATCCATACTCAAGCAATTAGAAACCATATACAGGGGAAACTGAACTAGCGGAGATTTCCTTTAGAATTTTGGTTGCAGAACCGCCTCCCAAAACTGATACCACAACTTCTTTGATTTTTAGGTATTGAAAAAATATCATATTAGGTTATATATGTCTAAATTAGGATTATATCAACATGTAAAAATATTATTATGTATATATATATATTATGAATTTTTATACATTTTTAAATGTTATTTTTTCAGAAATAACTTTATTCTCAACATATATTTTCCATAAATTATCATTTTATTTCAAGGAACTATGTTTATTATGATTTAATAATATATATATATTGATTTTGTGAATTACTATTTAATAATGAACAAATTATTATTTCACATGGCCAGAGGTCATCATGGCCAACAAAAATTTATTTATAAACCTATAGTAGTCTAGTGGTGCAGGGTCAATTGACAGGGAAGGTATGTGAGTTATTCTATGGTTTTCAGAATTAAACTCCATTGTTGTTAGTAGTGGAGTGGTTTTTTTTAATTTTTAGCTTTTTACTTTTTTACATTTTTTTATATTATTTTATAATGACTTTGATGATTAAAACTGTCATGACCCATCCCCCAGGGCCCGTGTTGTGACTACCCTAAGCCCGCCTCTCGAAGGCCAAGGGATGGCGACTACCACCAAAGGCGTCAACCTGCAAGTGGGAGAAATTTTCCTGAGTACTTGTATGCAAACACATTCCCAACCAAGTCCCACACACATAAATGGAAACAAGTATCACCAAAACAAATCAGAGTACAAGTACAACTAATACAAGTGGGGCAGAATACAAACCCAACTGAAGAATTGAAAACAGCAAAGTACAAAAAGGAAACTCTAATGGCCATTCACAGAAAACCCCACATGATCATGAGAGTAGTGTAGCTACTGCAATCCAAAGTAGTACGCCATGTCCATTTGACCCTACTGGGCCCCGCCTAGTCATAGGCCACCATGTCCACCATCGTAGCGCCTATCAATCCCATATCTCATAGCACCTTTGGGTCCAAGTCCACCACAACCTCTGTAGAAATGTCGATCATCTGCACTAGACACAAAACGTGCAGGTGAAGCCTGTGCAGGGGTGAGTAACAAAATACTCATTAGGGACCCCGAAACAAAAAGAGAAACCCCACAACAATCCTCAAAGTAAATAAGGAAGCAGAAAAAAACTAACACCAGGTATACATTTAGGGTTGTGATAGAAGAATCATTAGTCACATCATCGAACACCTCGAATCCTAGAGATATCCTCCTCTATCGAGTATAGTGGGCCTTCCAAGTCACATAGAAGTGCTTCCCATTATCCTTGAACTTCCTAGGTTCACCTCCTCATCGTGTACCGTGGGCCTGCAAAGTCACATAGAAGTGTTTCCCACTAATCTTGACCAACTGAGGTACTCCTCCTCATCGTGTATTGTGGGCCTACAAAGTCACACAGAAGTTCTTCTCACCATTGGCCCAAAAATTCACACAAAGTTGCTTCCCACTAGGCCATATTCGAGTCTCAGAGAGTCAAAAGTCAGTAGTCCTCAGGTCTCATCGAACTGCAGGGTTTCGTACGTAGCACGTTTGGGAGAACCAATCCCCAAGACATTCGTTGCATCTCAACTTCCAAGAAATACTCATCAGGTCATGCCAAAAGATCCATCTAATTGAGAGGGTCCCAATGCCGCAAATATCTTTTCAATCAGATTCTCTGTTTGCAAGATACATATGATTTAGTAAATATGGGCCAGTTTCATCTAGACCCGGTCCCAACCAGTCGGACCAACCCAACCAACTGAGCCCGGGGGGCCCAGGTACCGCTATTTAATTTGACAGACTCGACCTGACCTGGTTTGAGTCTCAGTCGGCCTTGTTCGGCCAGGCCAATGGGCCAATCCCAATGGGCCCTGCTGGACTCAGCCCGATTTGGTGGAGGGCATAGCCTGCTGGGTCACCCGACTTCCCAAACTAGTCCGACCCAACACTCAGGGTATGGGTCCAGCCTACCAGCGCGGGTCCGGTCAGATGGCATGGGTCCGGATCATTGGGTGTGGGTCTGACCCACTTGGTGTGGGTCCGGCCCGCCAACGCAGGTCTGGACTGCCGGCACGGGTCCGGCCCATTGGGTTGCGGGACCTGGCCACTGGTCTGGGGCGTGACCTACCAATCAGAAACCCTACCTGTGCACTGCGGGCCGGTGGTGCGCTACCTATCCGAGACACATCCGGCTGCCGCATCTCGCCTCCTCTAGCCCCGCGGACGAAAGTTCATCCTACTACCACGGTCGAATGACTGCGGCTCTCTAGCATGTCCAGGTGGCCCGAACGTGGGCCAACCATCCACGCGGCATCCACCGGGCACCCCATCCCCCCACCCTGCAGTGCCCACTTGGCACTACGTCACCCCATGGATACTGCGGCTTCCTGCCGTCGCGATGCTCCAACAGGCATGCCACCATCCTCTAGCATGGTCGGTGAGGGCCTGACACCTCTTCAGTCGTGGCGCCGGTTGGCGCTTCCCCCCTCCATGCAGCCGGCATGGGTGACCACTACCTCCAGTCACCGGTGCCTCCGCCCTAATGACACCTTTTGCTGGCCACTGGAGTTTCTCCAGTGGTCCATTTTTCGGTCTATCTACACCTACAAGCCTCTTGGTTCACCACCATCACCACAATGGTCTTGGACACACCTTTACCCCATTTTGGAAAATCTGTTCATAAGGAGCATACATGAAGAGGGGTCTGGGCCTTTTTTCGTGTCATCTCGTGCCCTCCACGTTAGATGTTTTAAAATAGGGGAGGCTTGGGGGATATGTTCAATCACAGAAAAATATAAACTAATCTCGGATAGAGAATCCCCCAACTAAAGTTACCCTCCCGCCTAAATGCTTGATTTGTGGATCAACTTGTTTGTGTGTTGATCCACATTCGTCATTTTTAGAAAATAATTGTGAATAAATTCAAATAAAATAACCCCTACCTCTTTGACATTCGATACCACAGGGTTTCTTCCTCCAAGTTTCGAGACATCGACGTCATTCGTCACTTCTGACTCCATTCTTCGAGGTTCATTGAATATGTTTGACATTCATCGGTGTTCGTCATTCTTCGTTGGATAGGAATTTCGTCAGAGGTTCATCAGAGAATCCTCATAGTTTAATTCCTCGTTCCACCAACACATAAACCAAAACAAAAGGAAAACATGTCGTAGCATTTCTGTTACGTTGGGACATCGCGTCATTACACAGTTTCATTTATGAAACATCATCGCTATTACGCGTCATTAAATTGTCTCTATGCTGCGAGTTAATGAGCCAGTTATGAGCCTCATAAATGTGCCTCGTCACTGCACCACAGCTTCATTGTTCGCCTCTCAACGGATGAGAGAAGAAATAAAATAATTATTTTAAATTATTTAATTATTTTTCTCAAAAATTCCAAAAAATAACATTTCCCGTTGATCCTTTCTGGTTGATGTTAAGTCATTTTTAGGTGAATCTCAGTGTTCCGAGTTCAACAGTTCCCTCAAATTTTCAATCTGAGTAATGGTTCAAACATTATAAAAACCTACTCTCACATTTATTTAACTTACCTTAAAAATGTTCAAAATTCCATTCCGGGCTCACCGGGGCCTCAGAATCACATGCCTTGGAATCACATGCTTTCAAAGCTTGTGGTACCAGAATAATTTCATATAATTTAAAAAATAAATTACGCAAAATTTCTAAGACATTACAAAAAAAAAGAATTTAACTAAGAAACTAATCTTAAACTAAGTAATGATAAACTAAAGGAGAATAGTGAAATAATTCATAGCAACAAGACAAAAGAGCACATATCACATGGAGTACTCGGGAGAAGTAATCTACTAGTTGAAATGGTTGACTTCTTCATAACTTTTATTGAATCACACATCAAGAAAAAACTAAAGAATATCCCTCGCCAGGAAATTCAACCGGAAGTGGATTAAGTCTTGGAGTTCACCAAACCAAAACTTAATTGAACTGCTTGAAAGTTGAAAAAGATGACAGTTGAAAATAAACTCACTGTAAATTTCTAAATTAAATGAAATTAAAAGTGTCGAAAAATGTATTCAAAATCTACCTCACTAGTTGATTATGAATTAATGAATTTGAAAATAAAAATTGAGGTGTGAAAAATTAAACATAGAATCATAAATCAATATCGCCAATTGGTTATGACTCTAAAATATAGAAAATTATGTGAAGAAATATAAATGAAAATCCAGTATGATCAAATTTCTAAGCTGAGAAAGTATTAGCCAATGATCATATTGATTACAACACTAAAAACACACAAAAACATAATACAATAATTAAGGATAGTGGAAGGAAGAACTCCCATAGCACTACTCTGTTCTCGGGCTCCTTGGCCTCTAGTACTGCTCTTCGCATCTCCCAGGAGTCTCCTCAAAGCATCCACTCTTGAATCAAGTGTGATCGTGGAATCAATCAAAGTCTTCCCTCCTAATATATGCTCCTCTATTGTTATTTTATGTCTCAGTCATCTACTGATAAATCACCCATGACTTCCACCGACTCAGTTCGGTTATCCTCTTTACACCCACACACGTTCACTTTTTAGTGAATGACATGTCATTTTTTCTCTACACTTATAACTAACTCCCCGCAAGTTAGTTGAGTTGAACCTGGATGAGGTTTTGTCACCTGAATGAATCTGCAAGATAGAGAACAAGGAAAAACAATTAAAAATGATTAAAATTTAATTAAAAGTATTTATTAAAGTTATTAATTTATTATAAAATCTTTAACAAGTTTTTAATTTAATATTATTTATTAATTTATTGCATTAGTATTAATAATAATTGGTTATTATAACTTAATTATATTTTTTATTAAGATTATTATTAAGATTATTTTATATTTTTATAATAATTATTATTATATTATTGAACTTAAGTTACAATAATTAATTAAATATTTATGTATTATTTAGTTGGTCAATTTAGTTAATAACAATGAGTTATTAATATTTAAGTTTAAACAGTTTTATTAATTTTATATTTTGTTTAATTATTATTAGTTATCAATTTTAATGTTATTATCATTAGAGTTTCTAAATAAGTTTATTTTAATTATTATTATTGAATTAATGATTTTAAATTTATCCAATTTTGTTAGTTTGTTTTAATTTACAAAATTATTAAAATTTTAGCTTAATAATTTATTTAATTTATTTAGTTAGTATATATCTTATTTAATTAGTAAGTTTACTTTAGTTATTTATTTATAATATTATTAGTTTTAAATTATATTTTTTCTTTTTTTAAATATTTTTATTTCCCATGTCTTCTATGCAGGGCAATGGAAGGGGGAAACGAGGTTTCTTTGAAAAGCCTCCTACTCGGACCGGTGTTGTGGTGAGATCTTGGTTCGCCAGATTCTCCTCCACCAATAGATTCGATGCATCGTGATGGCGGCTATTCCAGGTAGTTTTAGTTATTCTCCAGATGGCTAATCCTCTGCTCGGGATGCGGCACGATGGTAGTTCTTCCTCATACGGTGTGGTGGCGGTTCAGGTTCCTCAGCGAGCGATTGTGGTGGTCTGGTCGAGTTCACGGTGGTAAGGAGGTGCACCAACTATCGGCAATGATGGCTCGATTCAGCGACAGAATCACTTAGGGTTCAACGTCCCCAAATCTGAAAATGGTTTTGATTTTGTGAGCAGATCTCAATCGGAGTTGAGGATTATTTTTCATTATTTTTCTTCTGATGTTGAATATAGAGATTCTAGTTTGAGTGCTTGTGGTTTGTCGTCAGTATCAAGGGAAGAAGAAAAGGTCTGCAAATATGACATGATGAATTGCGAACATCAGTGTCAGTGGGAGGAACAATGATGAGAAAAATGTTTCACGTCAATATCGGTGGCAGCAAAGAGGTGTCGGTGGGACGTCTCCCTGATAATTATCAGTGAGACAGAGAATGGATTTCGGTGAGACCGATGGTGCGTGTAGCAGGGTTCACTATCGGTGACACTGATAGTTGTTGAGTTAAAATACAATATTGGTCTCACCGATAGTGCAAAAAAAATTAACTGAAAAACAAATACTAAAATTAAAATAAATAAAATAAATGGAATTATAAACAATTAATTAAAATATAAAATAAAAATAAAAATAAACAAAACTTAACATTAAAAATTGAGTTATTAATTAAATTATTAATTATTTAAAGTGTTGATAAATTGAATTAAAAGGGTAATTTATTATTAAATGCAACCAATATAATTAGATTATAATAATTATTAAAGATAACTTATTTAAAATTAATTAAAATTAACTATTAATCATGCGGATTCAATACTAAGTTAATTAAATGTAAACACCATAATTAATTGGTTAAATAATAAACATATCAAAAGGTTAAAAGTACATAAGATTAGAATAACTAAACTAAATAGTAAATAAAAATATTATAAAAAATTAAAAAGACTAAATCAACTATTTTAAAGACTAAAGATACAAAAAAAATTATAAAAATTTATTAGTTTATATAATTATTTATGAAAATACAAACGTGAAATTATTTAATAAAAAGTAAAATTTTAATTAATTAAATCATTAAAAACTAATATAAAAGTTGTGGAAAACTGTGTGTTTTTAAGTCCACATCAAATTCCCCCACAGTTAAGCATTTTTTGTCCTAAAACAATTACATTTTTATTAAATTATTGAGAAATAGAAGTGTGTTTATATTACTCAGCTAAAAATTCAACATGTAAAACACTTAAATCAGAGGGCTGAAGATTGAAATTAGTCTTTTCAAAATATTTCTTTCATAGAACAAATACTCAAAGGGTAATCAATATTTCAAAGATTCATCTATCAAAAAGGGTGTCCTACCTCATATGTAACTCTACATAGTTACTCATTTCAATTCAAGCTTAAGTTCTATGTCCAAGATTGACAATAGGTTAAATATATTAGGAATTAAAAACTTAACAGTAGGAACCTTGTAATTTGAACTTCACGTATGTTCCAAAAGTAAATATTTTTTTGAATCACCTTATTAATACAACCTAAATGAAACTCATATAAACTAGTTGTCCCCTTCTTAATTTGGCATTCATCATTCCCCTCACCTTAATGAACTCATTTATAACCCTAAACACTGTATTTTATTTTTCCCAAGCAATGTATCATGTGCTAAGCATTGTGCATATGCACTTATTTAAAGTGTATAGAGGGCTTTTAGTTGATAGAAACACACCCATCATCTAGGGTCTTAGAGATTCACCGTGGGATCCCAAATACCCAAATTACTCCAATTTCAAAAGATTTATATAAAACCCATTTACATTGGCTCAATATGGTGATTAATTTTCTAAATGAAAAGAAAAATGAGGCCCCTAGAATCAAGTTCAAACTTCTAGTTCCAAGGGTTATATTTTCAATTCCACAAAAGTGTATCCCAAATCACTCTCAAAAGTAGTTCCTAAACCAATTTTTCATAAACTCACTAACCTAATTCATTCAGTAATCATTCAACATTATTAATTTCAGATTCAAATTAAGTCTTAACTACCATCAAGGCACTGTACTTAGGAAACCCCATTTGAGAAACAGTATATAGCCTAAACTATGCAAGAATTTTGAAAATTTCTGACTATTTTTTTTCTTTTTTGACAAAATGTTTGAAGGCAGTGGGAATTGAAGGGATTTCATTTAAGCACAGTTTAGGCTAATTAAGAATTGACCCCCTCACCCACACATAAAATCCAACTTCATCCCAAAAGTTGAATTCATATGTGGAGAAGAACAATTTACCAATTGATGTTCAAAACAAATTTTCAATAAAGTAGATTCATGACATGTTTAGGGTCTCATTGAAGTTCAAAAATATTGTTTGCCACAAAGATTATTTACAATAGGTTCACATAAGATCTTGCATTAAAATTTAAGTCAGTGAAAATAATTCCAATAAAATTCAAATAATAACATGTGTATCATGTAAGTGTAATGTGAATTGGGTGAAAGCATGTTTAACAAATTGGGTTAAAAAATATGTTTAATAAAATAGAAAAATGCATGCTTAAGTATCCAACAGACTAAAATAGATTCAATAAAACACAAAAACTAGCCTACATGTACCCCTCACACTTAGTCTAATACAATGAAGTGGTTTAAGTGTTAATTAATTTCAATTTTCAGTAAGGAGGAACATACCGAATTTTTTAAAACATAATGACATGCAGCAAACTTTCATTCCAATACAAGTATAATTTTTAAAATAGAAAAAATATAAAGAAGAATTTATTTTAAAGTAGAAGTCACTGACTCACCAACAATAGTTAAATTATTACTAACAATGGAATTTTAAAGTAAAAAAGAGCAGAAAATAAATGCAAAAATTAAAGTAATTACCTATTAAACTATATCATTACAGCTCCAGCATGGGAATTCAACTCCTTAGATAACACCACCAGCAGCAACCTAAAAACACAGAGTAGGTAATCCAAGAACAAATATCCATCAGAGAAAGAGCATACATAAGATAGAAAAGCAACACTTTATTCAAACAAAAAAAACATAATTAAAAAAAAGCATGAACCATGGGTTGACTCCCATGAAGCATTGAGTTTTTAGTCTTCAGTTAGACTTTAAATAATTACAATTTTTATTTGTGTTCTATTGAAAACAAAATAAAAACCATGGGTTGCTTCTCATGCATCACTAGATTTATAGTCCCTAGCCAGACTCACCTAGAACTAACCGTAGTCACTAGGTGGATGTGGTTTCCTTAATTGGAACCACCACATGTGTTTTTCCCAAATGTTTTTAATAAATAATTGAGAATTGTGGGCATCAAATCTATAGACAACTAATACCGAAATCTCATAGCTTAAAACAACCCTTATGTATCACCCTTTAATAGTCATGGGCGTGATGCTGCTAACTTATAGAATTATTTTAGAATTATGAATATTTGAATTCACCTGAAGGGACAACATTGAACTAGGTGCTCCAAGGGGTATGGCCTTATTCTCATGGATATCTCTATCAACTTCAACGCAATCAAAATCAAACTCAAGGGTGTTTGTGGGTGAGTACAGATTAGTAGATTCATAACAGGGGTCAATAATTTGTTGAACAGTTTTAAAAACATTGAACCTAAAGTATAATCGCCCTTATAAATTACTATCAGATTCACAAGAAGGTTCAACACCCAACTCAATTGAGAATTGATGTGAAAAACATGGAAGAGGCAATTTTTGTTCACCCAAAGATTCAGGTTTGCCAATATTGTAAATCTCTTCCAAAATATCCTTATGAGTTAACAAACACTCAAATTCTACAGATTATAACAAATCAATTATGCATCCATCATCTAGTGTGTGTTGAACCACTTCTTCTATTTCAAATTAAAAAGGATCACTTTCTTAAACAATGTCATTTGAGTGTTTCAATTCAATTATAGGAGATGAATTGTACAATTTAGATTCAATAACGTCAGTTTCCAGAATGTTCAAATTAAGAAAATTCTCCTCAAGTTGGTCAACACTGATTTCTATTTAATTGCAAAAAGTTTTATAAAATTGATCACTCTTAAGATATGGCAATGAAATCTCAAGAGTTAGCCATTCTTGAAAAATCATTCCCTCTTCTTTTTCATCCATGATCATTTCAGAGATTGATGGGTTTATAGGTTCAAAACATGGAAGAGTGGATTTCAGTATAGGTTCAAAGATTTGTGATTGTATGATTTCAAGGTTAATGTTCTCTTCCAGAATATTACCACATTGATGTTTAGATTCATGATTCAAAAATTCAAAAAAAAAATTGGTAAAGAGTTTTTAATGTCAAAGTTCTCATTTTCACGTTTCTCTTCAACACAAATGAATTCCATTTCAAAACTCCTAAAACAATGTGTTTTTTTCAAGAGTCGGAATTATGAAAAGAACTGGGCAATATTTTTCAATCTATTTCAGTTCAATTTCCAAATTTTCCAACTCAACGTCATTTAAATTCTTAATAGGATCTGCAACGTTGTTTTCTTTATTCAATGAGTTGGTTGTTTCCAAAATTGGTTCATCCTATTCAGATTTTTCAGAATAAATGGTTTGTTTCCCATGTTTAGAATAATTTCCTATTCCACATCAATTTCAAATCTCGTATAAACATTTTCATTTTCTTTGAATACATATTCTTCATGTTCTTTAAACCTTTGTTGAAATTCTTAGAGCATGTTTTCTAATTCTGTCACTCTTTTATATTGCTCTTGAGAATCTCTTAGTTGAATTTCATGGGTTTGATTAAATTAGGAATTCCAAACATCATCCCTAGATTCCAATTTGGTTTCAATAAACTCATGTTTAGCTAGGAATTCAGGATTAGACTCAAATTCTTATACCTCTTCAATGTAAACAGCATGTTGTGGCTGGTTATCGACACACTGCTTGGTAGTGTGCCCATAACAGCCACAACAAAAACAATGAGGTCCTAGTTGATTCCAGTTCTCATGAACATCCATTTTTTTAGACTAAAATAGTTATAAACACACAACCAATTTTCAAATAAAATAATTTATCTGAAGGTTAAAACAATCAACAAATTCATGTTCACATTTTTTTTAACCAAATTTTTTATGTGTTTTTTTATTAAAACCCTAGACTCTCAGTGAGTGCCTTCCTCGAAAACGACACCAAATTTTGACATGGCTAGACGTTGTCACGGCCCATAAAATATTATTTATAATCCCACACTAGTCTATTGGTGTAGCATTGATTCACATGGAAGACAAGTGAGTTATTCTATGGTTTTCAGAATTAAACTCCATTATTGTGAGTTGTGGAGGAGATTTTTTTTTTTAATTTTAAACTTTTTAATTTTTTTTACTTTATTTTTTATATTTTGCTCTAAAGATAGTGATTATTAAAACAAGATTTTAAATAAGAAACTAATCCTAAACTATGTAATGATAAACTAAATGAAAATAGTGAAATAATGCATAGTAGCAAGACAAAGGAGCACATATCACATGAAGTACCCAGGAGATTTAATATACTGGTTGAAATGGTTGACTTCATTGCAAATTTTATTGAATCACACTTCAAGACAAAACTGAAGAATCTCCCTCACTAAGAAATTCAATAGGCAGAGGATCAAGTTTTGGTGTTCGCCACACCAAACTTTATTGAACTGCATGAAAGTTGAAAAGGATAACATTTGGATATAATGTCGCCGTAAATTTCTGAAGAAAATGACATTAAAAACATCGATAAATGTATTCAAAATCTACATCACCAGTAGATCTTGAATTAATGAATTTGAAAACAGGAATTGAGGTGTGAACAATTAAACAGAGAATCATAAATCAATCTCGACGATTGATTATGAATCTAAAATATTGAAAAGTTTTTTAAGAAATATACAAACAAATCTAGTAGGATCAAATTCCCAAGCTGAGAAAGTATTAGCCTGTGATCATATTGATTACAACAGTAAAACACATGAAAACAGAGTATATGAATTAAGGACATAGGGAGGAAGAACTCCCCTAGCACTACTACGATCTCGGGCTCCTTGGCCTCCTGTACTTCTCTTCGCGTCTCCCAGGAGTCTCCTCAGAGCTTCCGCTCTTGAATCAAGTGTGATCGTGGAATTAGTCAGAGTCTTACCTCCCAATCTTTGCTACTTTGTTGTTGTTTTTAAAGTCTGTATCATCTACTGGTAAATCACCCACAGCTTCCAACAACTCAGTTTGGTTCTTCTCTGTGCACCCGCACATGTGAACTTTTTAGTGAATGACACGTCATTTTAGTTATGCCCTTATAACTGACTCCTCGTGAGTTTGTTGAGTTGAACTTAGATGAGGTTTTGTCACTTGAATGAATTTGCAAGATAGAGAAAAAAGACAAAATAGTTAAAAACTCGAGGAAAATTTAATTAAATGTAATTGTTAAAGTCATTAATTTATTATAAAGTCTTTAATATGTTTTTAATTTAATATTATTTATTAAGTTATTGCATTAATATTATTAATAATAGGTTAATATAACTTAATTATGTTTTCTATTAAGATTATTATTAAGAATATTTTATATTATTATAATTATTATTATTTTACTATAGAAGTTTAGTTATAATAATTAATTAAATATTTAAGTATTATTTAGTTAATCAATTTAGTTAATAACAATTAGTTATTAATATTTATGTTTAAACAGCTTTATTAATTTTATATTTTATTTAATTATTATTAGTTATCAATTTTAATTTTATTATCATTAGATTTTCTAAAAAAGTTTATTTTAATTATTATTATTGAATTAATGATTTTAAATTTATTCGATTTTGTTAGTTTATTTTAATTTTATAAATTGTTAAAATTTAAGTTTGATAATGTATTTTGTTTAATTAATTAGTATATATCTTATTTAATTATAATTCTAACACTAGTTATTTATTTATATTATTATTGTTTTTAAATTATCTTTTATCTTTTTTTTTATCTTTTTTCTAAAAATTTTTATTCTCCCTCGGTCTTCTACGCAGCACAGGGAAGGGGGGAAACGGGGCTTCTTCTAGAAGCCTCCTCCTCAGATCGGCATCGCAGCGAGCTCTTAGTTCGGTTGATTCTCCTCCACCAATAGATCAGGTGCTTTGCGATGGCGGCGATTCCAGGCGGCTTACATTCTTCTCCAGAATACTAATCCTCTACTTGGGGTGCGGTGCGGCAGTGGTTCTTCCTCATACGGTGCGGTGGCAGCTCTGGTTCCTCAGCGGGTGATGGAGGTGGTCCGGTTCGGTTCGCGGCGGCAAGGCAGTGCCCCAATTATCGGTGATGATGGCTCGATTAAGTGGTGGAACAACATAGGGTTCAACATTCCCGGATCTGAAAATGGTTTTGATTCTGTGAGTATATCTAAATCTGTGTTGAGGATTATTATTTATTATTTTTCTTCTGATGTTGAATCTGGAAATTCAGTTTTGAGTGCTTGTGGTTTGTAATTTTTTGAAGTTTGAATCTGGTTTGAGTCTGTTTCATTGTGGATTTGTGATGGAACAACGAAGGTGGGTGGTGTGGTAGAAGAACGGTGAGATGGTTCCATCAGTGGCACCATAGATGTTGGTGAAAGAGAGGTGCGAACGACCGTGTCGGTCTGAAATTGGAGAGGGTGAGACAAACACTCGTACGAGTCGTGGCTAACTATGTATTTTTAAGGCAACATCTGTATTTTATAGATAATGTAATTGTCAATATACCAAATGTCATTTTCCTATAAAACTTGTGTTTCTCTATATTTTTAAATAAACTGTAAAGTAATTAAATTTTAGGATTATAAATTAAAAAAATTAACTTCCCTTTTGTATTTTTCATGTAAATATTAGCTTAATATATTTTTTAGTTTTTTATAAATTTTTTATTTGAATAGTGCAATAAACCATTTTTACTAATATGATGACTTTTATTCCGTTAATAGTAAATAAGAATGAATTAGAAATTTATATACCATTTTTCCTGAATATATATTTATTTTATAATTTAAATCATCAATTCTCAAATAATTATTTGAGTTTACGAACCCATTTTTTGATATTTCAAAACTCAGATAATATTTTTCCCACAAATTGTTTTAACACATTATACATTTTTTATATTAATTTTTTAAAAAATATATATTTTGAATAATTTTTTTTCAAATATATAATTAGTGAGTCCAAATTATCTAATATGACACACTTGATATTCAGGCATATATATCATGTTTCTTTAGGTAAAAATTAGTTTGTACAGTCAATCAATTCTTTTCCCAAGAAAGATGCCTTCCTAAATATTATGTATTTTTCTTAAATTAAATGGATCTATTTTAAATTAATAATATAATATTATTTTTATATATATACACAAATGAGTTAAAAATCATATTATTGGTAATCAATATTAAATAATATTAATAATAGTTGATGATTAATACGATATTTTTCAATAAAAACTGTTTTTCGACACATTATATGTTTTAATTTAATAGTTAATTTTATCATATTTAGAAATTAAATTAAACGGAGTCCAAAATATGATTCATCTGGATAAAATTTTGTAACAAAGGAAATATTTTATTATTAGTAACCAAATAAATATCGTGGTTTAAACTTAATCATGTTTAATAAGTGTTAAAATTGATAATCTAATGTGGCTTGAATTTTACTGTAGCACCGGCAGAACTGTAGCAACGACGACACTGTAGCGGTGGAGGCACTATTATAGGGTACTATAGCGGTGGTGGGTACTGTAGCAGCGTGGGTACTGTAGCAGTATTGTTCACCGAGGGGTCCTTTGGGCCAAAAAATGGGCTTTCAAGCATTGTATTCAGGCCACATGACCTTGGTCCTTCGCGTTATGTAATGAGTCTCTCTCTACCCACACTAAAGATGTCTTTGCTTTAAATAATAAATTGAGGCTTCACCCACAACCTTTTTATATGTTTCAAGAACATTTTACCATATAAATCACATATATCTTATGAAATTTAATTCTTAACACTTACCTCACATTCGTTTTAAATTATTTTTCCCTTTTTCACCGATAAATGGATATCACTACCACCCACTTCAATATGCACCTGTAGATATAAATTACAAGGGAAAACTACCCAATTGTATTCTTCTACATCCAATATAAACATTTTAAATCCACTAGTCTCAATAAAGTTCCTCAATTCCTTCATTTCTGATGGATTCTTCATGAGTATGAAAATTCTGAACATAAGTATTACTTACCCTTTAACATCGTTTATTTATCATTATCATCTACCCACTCCAAAACAACCTCTCCATATAAAAATATTAACATCAGTATAGCTAATATACTAAAATGTTCTTATATTTATTTTATAACCATTATCTATTCCCCTATAATTCGATAAAAAAAATCTCATTTGCGTATGTGGACTGTCACCACCATGAACGACATGTTTCATTTTTCATCACCACATTTTCAAGGACAGTTATATACACTGGTTTACCAAATAGATATGTTATTTTGTCCATGATTTATATTCTAAAAATATAAATTTTTTATTATATACGTAATATTTGAAATAAACAAACATTTCAAAACTAAAATCCTAAAATGAATTTACTTTTAGGATAAGGTTATTAAAAAATCCGTTTTATAGCCATACTCTCACATAGATTGATGTATATTATTGTTCTGCTTTTTTAACCAAAAATATGAAAAATTCTATAAATTTATATTAATAATGGAATTAGAAACATAATATTCTATAATAATAAGTAATTAATGGTTTTTTTGGATCTACATTGGTATTATAAATATTTAACACCTTAATTATAAACCACTTTTCATTTGTTAAAAGTCATATAAACATTCTTTCCCCCAATTTCATTTATAAGAACCCTAAATAAGAAATATCATATAATTATACTATTCATCGATAAAATATTCTAATAAATTAATTACATTACCTTATACTACATGTGAATTATGAACTTTTGGGGAAGAGTGGATTACAACAGCATGATTACGAAACTAGTCCAAAACGATCAAGGTTACTCACACACGATATTGAAAATAGATGATAACTATCCAATATATTCATAACAAATGATCATAAATGAATTATACTAGATGTTATTGTATATGAATAAGGTTTTGACATAGAATATTAAGATAGTTATGAATTTTACAAGGGCTTATAGGACATTCAACTAAGTAGGAATAAAGGTAAGGGGTTTTCTTGACCCAAATATTTTTCTAGGTTCATAATCACTCCACTTAGATTATAATATTTCTGAATGTATTTGTCCTACAATATGTTGTTTCTATGTTTTATTTACATATTATTTTAAAATTATTGGGTTTCACCTTGAAGGATTCTTCCTTGATAAATCAATAGTTTTGTAAAAATGTAATTTTATTATGAATAATTCATGTTTCTTTTAATGGATTTCCCACATATCTATATCTTTATATCCCTCCAATTTTCTTCCTACCCTAGTGTAAAAAAAAATTTCATCTCAAATTATCCTTATATTCCACTTTGTTCATTAAAAATGTTTTCATTATCATTTTAATTATATGGGTTTTCAATAGAGTTATTAAAATATTTTAAATGATTTTCCTTACCATGACCTTATATTATTCCATTTTATATCACATTTGTGCATATGTTTTATTTCACATCAAGTTAACTTTATTGAATTTTTTTTAGAATTTTTCACTTCATCATAAAAAAATTAGTTATTTTAATGTGACTTGAAAATCACATCTTTTGAATATGTTATTAAGAAACCCTTTTTAAGATTTTTTTCGATTTCTCATCTATTTTCAGTGGATTCTTCTCCAATGAAGTGACTGTTCATAAATAAACCTACATGTGTTCTTTTAAAATAATCTTTTTGGGTGATCCGGTTTTTTCTTATCAAATGACCGGGTAATTATGTGATACCATATATAAAAGTTAAGATACCCATTTTATTACCACATTATATTTATGATAAGATGAATGATTGGATTTTAAGTTTAACTAATTTGTATTATGATAATGGGTGTGGCATTATATCCCCCTCTAATTCATTGTTTATGGTTTTATATCTCATTAGATAATTATGGGAATCATACATGGAATGATTGCTCCACTATCAGAATCAGGTTATGATGTATACTTCACAATGAGAATCACGTAGTAGTGCCTGATCTACTATGGGAATTAGGTAATCATGCATTCTCTACCATGTAATGGAAATCAGGTGGTGTAGCCTACTCCAAAATTTTATGTTTATCTAATATAGTGTTTATGAATCTTATTTTTCATAATTTACTATTTATCTATAATCTACTATAGATTTTATGATATTCTTTATTTAAAAGATATTCTCTTTTATTATGTTATGATTTCATGTTTTGTATTATTTTTCTTATATTCTTCAAATCCATGTTTTTATTACCTTTATTGAGTATTATGTGTCTATTTCACGATCTATAACTATAAATATAGTTTTATGATTATCAACGAGGATCAATTGATCTTTTTATTTGATATTTATCACTTACTCATGCTTCCCCTCGTGTTTTTGATCAAACACATAGGACTAGTTGATAAGTATCCATTACTAATAATTATAGCTCATTCCATTATTATGTTTCTATTCCCCAGGTATTGAAGATGATTATATCATATTTTATGTCTATAAGTGGTTTTATAGGAGAACAATTATAGAGAAATCTTACGAGTGTTGTAAAATATGATGTTTATATAGATAGTGTCCAAGAAACTAAACCTTTCAATCCTAGGATATGATAATACTTTTCAATATGTATTAATTTAATCCTGAAATCAAGTAGTAATTTATAGAAGTTTATCAAGGGTTGTTTTACATATGATTGGAACGAAGTAATCGAGATCATCTGAATATATATTTATTATATGCTCAATGAAAAAAGTTACCCCTACTACATAAAACTATATTCTCACAAAAATTATTTTCATGAAATGTGCAGGTTTCAATTATAATTCAAGAAAAATATAGGTAGAGAATAATTACCAGAAACCCTCTATTAAATCATGAGTAAAATACCTATATCATGTAATTTTAGTTCTATAGAAAAACATGCACACCTGGAAAAAAGAATTAGTGGATTTTTTGGAAGCATGAGTGAAATAATATATCATAATAAATGACAATAATCTGCGTAGGAACTATAAACTATAATTATTTAATTTAAAAAATTATTATTTAAAATCATTTATGAACATAAAATGCTAGATAAATTATAAGGAGATATTATGTAAATTCAATTTAAATAAGAAGATAATGATATCAAATTTCAAGCTGTATTTAAATTAAAAATATAGAAACAATATCCATGTCATAATATTCTAATTTTATATAGAGAATTATGAAAATAAGAGAATGAAATTTGAGAAAATATAAAAGTTAATGACATACTTACTTGAAGATATCTAAGAATCATGGAAGGAATATGATAGGAGATACTAACTGACTAATATTGAATATATTATGTTTTGAGGAAAAATTAATATTATTGAGGGAAATAACACTATGATAATTCTATTGGATTATCTAATGTTTATTGAATTTTTTAATTAAATAGGAAGAAAAAAATATAGGGGATCCATCCTCATCTATCCATTTATCATTCAAAAGTTTTGGATAAAATGTGAATTTGAATGAATTTTTTCAAAAAATCATTGTAGTTGAAGACCTTAGTTGAAGAAATAGATCTCATATTGATTGTGTGAAATCTTGGATACTCAGGATGATTTTGTTCATGAAGGGGAAAATATAAGAAAAATTATAAACTAATATTGACCAATGCATAAAACCTTTCATGATACATTAAAGATTTTAGGATTTATCCTTAGGGGTTAAATTTGATAGATTCCCCACATGTATTTGTATTATTATATTAGTGAGAAACTTTTTTAAAGAACTTGACCTGAACATAGCTAGGATATTGTCACCAACATCAAGGGATAATGTTATAAATATATCATGTGATGTGTTCTCTTCACATTCCATATAAAGGAGTGTGTTTGTGATTCATGATTATATGAGATCCATATATCATAATATTTGAAAAGTATTGAATTTATAAAGTTAAAAAATTAAATAGAAATCATTTAACACTTATACACCTACCCACTTAGTGTGACTTTACTATATTAATATGAACCACATGATATTTGGTTTCATAGGTTATTTCGATTTTCAATTAGTTGTTGTGGGTTCAATATGGGATTAATATTGAAATCTATGGGTATTTTTAATGAAATTGGAAGTTGGGTGCTAGGGTGGGAATGCAAAACACTCATAACTACAATGGGTGCTCTAGTGTAGTGAGCGATTCATGAAGGGTTCATGAGGAATGGTACCAAAAGGCAGTGTGTTAAATAATAATAGTCTATATTGAGGAGGAAGTTTCAATAAAACTAGAGGTTTGACATAGTGTTGTACATTTTGGTAATGAGGGAATGGTTTTGTGGGTGACGTTAAGGAGGGAATTGGGTTATGGGTGCCATATAGAAGGGTGTGGGTCACAGTGCATGAAAGAAAGGTATGAGGACCATCTACTTGGTTATATGAACTATCTATTTGGGATTATGGAGGATTAAGTTCTAAATTATTCATACTTTTAATAATTCTCTAACCTAATCTAAATATTCATCCTTAGTAAATTTTGGGCACCATTAATGACCATAGCTACAGTAATAAAAGTAATATCCCAAAAAATAGTTTCTCCCATAAGGAGTGGGATATTTTTTCTTTCTTTTTTTTGTGGAATTTTAGTAACTTCTACTTTTAAATAGTATTTTTTCACATCACAATATATCATTGTGTGACCTTGGTAACCAATAAATTAGCACTTAATAAGGGGGGAAATTTTAACCAATTTCTCTAAAATTGTTTTTGGCCCTAGAGAAACTCAAGGGGTTTTATAAACAATCATTATTTGATATTTTTCTCAAACCTTCTTCTTTCCATTATTATTTTTGAAAAACAATATAGTTATATCTGTTTCAACCTAAAAACTGATTCTAATTCCTCCAATCGTTCTAGGGAAATTGTCTTTCAGAAATTTTTAGACACCCCACAAGCTTCATTTATCCCTCTCATTCAGATATTTATTAAATAATCTTCTAAACATTAGGTTCTTTTTGGAACCAACTTATTTTATATCAACCTTAAAATTCATTCCCAATTTCACCACTTATTTTTAAATAAATTTGATCCTTCTATTTTTATCCTTGATTAAAGAATTAATCCAACTAATTTACTTATCTTACTATTTAATTACCCAAAAATATTTAAATTCTTCTGTGTTATATTAAATAAAAACTAGATATTGTACAACCTTATATAACTATGTAATTTTAACTTCATGTTAGTAAATTTACTTTAAGAAATTATTATAAGTCCACAAATTTTCCAATTATTATACGTTTGTAAATTAAGATATTTAAGAGAACCTTTGTATCAACATTATGATAAAAAAACCATTTAATAAATTTTTATCCCTGTTTTATAGTTAACCATATACACTATTTCCATCATTGCATCCCCTGAGTTTAGATTGAATTTTATTCCCCCTTCTTCAAATTATACTTCATCTTTTTCCTCTTCCTTACTCACTAATATCTTATGATGAAACAACATTTCATATGTGTTTCAATATATGATATTCCAATTAAGTGTAAACTTTATTAACTACTTTTGTTTGAATATATATTTACTCTTTTGGCCTTGAGATAACCTTGAATAATTTTCATTATTGTGTATAGCCTTTCCACAATTAAAGAAATAAAAATGTACCTTGTACCCAAATTTTACATTGAATCTATTAAATCTTATTTAAATAAGTGATATGAATTCATTATTGAAATCCTCTTATCCATCTTCAAATTCATGGATATCAATATTCTCTATAGCCTCAAAAATTATCTCCTTTGATGTACAGTTCAATTCCATTTATTTCTTTACAATTATATTACAATCCACTTAAAATCCATGTAAATCATAAAGTGATATCTCTGAAAGGTTACATTCTTTAAATGTTGACATCATTAGATTGTAAAAAAGTGGTAATGAATAAAGAATTTTCATTACATTATTTTCATCTTTCATCTTATCTCCCAGTATGTGAATGGATCAAATAGAATCAATAATTAAATTAAAGAATCCAGGAATGTTCATTCCCAGATATATCTTCATGTTATTAAACTTATTGTGTAGCATATGCAGCCTCACCTCTATCACCATTTTGTCTCATTCATAAGCATTTAATAGAATTTTTCATATTTCCTTTGTAGATGTGTAGATCATTAATTCCATATAAATATGTTTTTATAAGGCTCTAGATAAGTGATTTTATTCCTTATCATTAATATTGAGCAATTTTCTATCATATTCAGTTGTATAAACTCAGTGGTATCACTCATGTATTCCATTAATATAAATGAGGTAGATATAAAGTTTGAGAGATAGTGTATGTATCCTCATTTTATACTTCTAGTAATTGAATTTATATCGACTAAATAATGGAAATCCTTTCACAGATATTGTATTCTCCATGAATATAATCTTCCACCAATACAATCACTAAGATTAACCATATGACTCTCATACCACTTATTGAAATGAAAATTTCCCAAACACACATAAATAAGGCAGTGAATTTAAATTTCACTTTATTATTAACTTTAAATATATCCCATTCAAATGTTTAATAGAATTATTTGAACCTTTTGGAATCAACCACACATCCTATACATACAAAATATGAAAAATAAATGCCTAGACACATAGATTTTACATAGTTCACCACTAAAGATTACTCAATGTGATTAAATGATTTCAGAAACGATAAATGTCAATCCTTGGGACACTTCATAATTCTTCTTCTTCACATAATTCTGTTATGAAGATATATAAGAAAATCTATGATACACAAGTTACTCAAATGAGTTTCAAAATAAACTTATCATCAGTAACCAACAAGGTTGTTTCCATTATAATCCAATAATCATTATCATATAAGAATTATTAGTATACTTTTACATATTATCATTCACAAACTAACCTAAGATAGGGATCAAGTTGCAACTATCCCAAGACTGACTCCATCGGCTAGGGGCTGGCGACCAGTGTTGAAGGCATAACTAACACGGGGAGGCCTTTTCTAGAGTACCTACCTACACACACACACAAAACCATCCATATGAATAAGTAAAGAGTAAGTGAAAATAAAAGAAGAAAAAAAGATAATGAAACAACCATTCATGAAAAACCTCTAGACAGTACATGAGTACATTATTTTAAAATAAAAAGTAATGTGGTAAAATACATGCCCAACCCAAAATATATCCCATCATGAAAAAAACTGGAATGTTAACTACTAAGAGAGAGCCTAGATTTTTATCTCCATGTTGCGACCACCATATGGAATCCAAAGTAACTGGTATCCCTAAGCTCCTCTACATTCATCACAGACATGTCCGTTATCTACATAAGATATGACACATGTGGGAAAATACCATTTAGGGGTGAGTATAGACATACCTAGTAGGATTCCCTAGAAGTTGAATAAGGAGCAGTAATAGATACAGTAGGAAAAGAAAAACAGTATAATAACACATAATATGTTGCTCAACCCAATGAAATAGAAAGAGTAACCTCATCAAAGAAAAGGGGGCTCAGCACGGTGATTATATGAACTAAATGTTGAGTCTTCGCCTCCCATAGAAGGATAGTAGAATCATCTATCCATGATAATCTAAACATGGAAATCATGTGGCATACCCCGTGCATCATTGTCTCTCTTGGAAAGAGATTTACAAAATCCATGGTGTGGATATAGAAGAATATATATTCTTAGTCAAAAGAAACCCAAACAAGAGAGAAATGGATCTTCATCTCTTAGATCATCCCAGGAAGAAGTGTCACTAATAGTTCCAGAAGTCCAACAATGATGCCGTACATCTCATGCATCTTCCCATAAGTAAATGTCCAAGTCAAACCATGCCTCATCACTGTGACACATATTCAAGGGGGAAAAATCATAGTAGAGTAAAACTCCCTAGAGAGTCATGGGGGTTCCACTCTATATGTAATTATTGAGGACTCGTGCACAAACAGATGGAGGGTTCCACTCTAGTGTCATGAGCACCTTCACCAAGGAACAACAGGGTGGTTACACTTTGGTCATCAATGATCCATGCCCTATCTGATGGGGGGGGGGGTCCACTTGGATGGTAGAGGAACCATGCCCATACTGATGGGGGTTCCATTCTATAGGTAAATTACTCATGCCCTGGTGTCACATGGTGGTTCAAATATATTCATCAAGGACTTCCACACTATCTTATAAGGGGTTACACTCATAGGTTGAGGATCCATACCCTATTATAACATGGGGTCCCACTCTGGTCATGTAAGAAACCAGACCTTATTTTAGGTATGTTTTCCATTTTCTAGTGTTTTTGAGAAAAAGAGGAGTTTTTGGAAATTTCAGGAGTACACGCCATGTACTTATAAGTACACGCCATGTACTCAGTTTCCGTGCATAGCTGTGTGCTGGCCATGTAACGTCCAAACACATAGACATGTGTGGTGACTTGGAGACTGCCTAATGTGGGGGTTGGTAAAGGCAAGTACATGTTATGTACTTCTAAAGTAAACGGTGTGTACTTTCTTTTTTTATTAAACAAACCGGGGTCACGTCTGACGGACAAAACACCCTTATTCTAGGTTTGTCTCATCCAGAAGTGACCATATGACCACAAATATTCTTTGAGCCCCTGACTCACCATCTGTTCTCTGATTTGACCATTGTCAATTGCATTGGAATCTCCATGGCGAGCTCTTCCTTCTTCTAGAGCATCATTTCTTAATTTATCCTCTTTCAAGAGTTATCCTCGGTTGAGAATTTTAATAGTTTTTGTAGATCTATGACATTATAAGGAAATTAGAGGCCTAATTTTCACGTATAATGATCTCCCAACACCGAGGTAGGTGGTTTGTGCCTTTTCATAGATATTTTTTGAGTTATATATGCAAAAGTGTCCAATACCCTTGAACAGGCTATTGCATGTTTATGGTTTTAGCTCTTTTATTTTCCTTTTATGCCTAGTTTGATTGGATAGAGGTTAATTGTTGAGAATAGGGTTATCCTTGCTAAGATATGGATTTTTTTCCCATGTATTCTTGTTTTGACCGTTTGGTCTAGCTTTTCATGTTAGGCTGCTTCTTTGCTTTCCATGCCTAGTATTATAGGATGAAGTGTTTGTATCTGACATGCTATGATATTCTGTATAATGTTATCCAAGTAGTTACTGAGGTTTATTTTGGATTCTTTGTATCATTGTGCATGATTGACTTACACAGGGCCATGAGAACCTGGTGTAGTAAACCATAAGGAGAATGGACGTTGATGGATTCTCCAGAGTGTCTGTTTACTTTTACGTTGTGATAACATAGGGGGGATGAATGTAAGTGATCCCTCAAAGAGTATATAGTTTTTATACATGGGGCACATGGGGAATTGGACGTTGAGTTCATCCCCATAGCACCATTTAGTTACCGATACAAGACTATAGGGGTAATTGATGGTGTGCTTCCTCAGAGAGTCTATGCTAAAGCTGAACCAGAGAGGCTAGACTGTTTTTACTTCCCAAGGGGTTTACTATGATGTTTGGTTAAACCATAGGGGTTAGGCTGTGAGTAATTACCAATGGGATACCTGTTTTTGATTATCTACTTACTTGATATATGAAATTGAATGCAATTGAAACTGTAGGATTGTTTACTTTTGAGTACTTCCTTGTTTACTGCTTTCTTTTTCTTATTGTCTGCCATATATATTCACTGATTGTTAGGAATAGATATTTGGGTGGTTGCCTACTGGGATTAGTCTCACACCCTATTTGGGTCATGATTTTGGGACCAAATAGATTATATTGTTATAGGTATAGATAAGGGAAAGCGCCCTTCTACTTCAGGTACTTGACTGCTGTGGAGCTGGAGATCATGGGACTAAGCTGAGGCTTGCAATGCTACTAGAGTTTAGCTAGTTGATTTTTTAATTTGTATTATTAATGTGTTTTATCATTGTGACTTGTTTGGATGCTTTCCTAGACATATGTATCATGCATCATTTTATATATGTGCTCTAGTTGTTATTACTTTCAGTATTCCACTGTTTACTTTTGTATGGTGTTATTACAGATTCTTCTATTGTTATCTGTTTTATTTCCACTGTGTTACTCTACCAATGAGGGAATAGTTTCCCCACTAACACACCCAAGTCCATCACTGCTAGTCGGTAGCCTCTAGAGTTCGGCAAAATGCGCTTGAGGCCTTGTGACCAACCGGGTACGGGGTGCCTCTGGGCGGCTTCCAGAACCGAGAGCTTACAAAGTGGTATTAGAGGTGTTTCTTTTCTTCTTGACTTACTGTTTGGAGCCTATATCTTGGGATAATATGGAATAGGTACTTGCTAATAAGCTGTTCCAGGGAGTAGCTAACCCGTGTATAGGGAAAAGCCAATTTACCTCATATATTTCAATTTTTTTGGCTTTCCAATTATTACAGTTGATTTGATTTTACCATTGGGTGATTCACATGTATTGTGATGTTATCGTTGATGTTATTGAGGTTCTATTTATGTTGCAACCTGATGAGATGAGTGTATTCCATCTCATTCATCATATAGACACTTGCTAGAAATCACATGTCAGGCATTATTTCCATGCCATTTAGGGTGCATTAGTGATTGCATGTTATTGTGATATATGTTGTGCTAGATTTGCATGTTGTTGTGATAGACGCCTTGATATAATACCTGTTATTGATAGGGTATTGATTTGTGTAAGATTTTGTTTGAATGAACGCCAAACTTTGGTTATTGAGGTGTTATAGGCCCTCACGGACCAGAATTTGGTGGATCATTAATCTGTTATTCTTGTATATGACATGTATAAGTTTCCAAGATTTGATTCACAGGGAGTATGGGCCCTCACAGATTGAAATTTGGCACTTTAATGTTCGTTTCAGTGTTTTTATGGGCTCCGAAGTAGTTTATGAGGCTTACTGTCTGGAAAAACCCAGAATACACGACGTGTAATGATGAATGCACGCCATGTGTTCTTCTATATGGGAAGGAACTATTTTTATTAAGTACATGGTATGTACTGTATGTACAAGCCCTGTAGTCTCTAACCGTGTCGCTGGATGTGTGGGCAGAGACACGGGGTTGGGAAAATCTTAGAGGGACACGCCATGTACCGAATGTACACACCGTGTGTTTAGGTCCTATGTTTTCCCGTGTGACTAATGACACAGATAGATAAATCTTAGGTTATACACTTCGTTTCAATCTTGAACACGCTTTGTAGTGTAACCCTAGAATCTGACCGTGTAACTAACAACACAGGTCATTTAAGTTCTTCTAGTACACACCGTGTCTGTCTGGAACATGCCATATAGAGTGAGTCGTGTAACCAGCCATGTAACTAACAACACGGGTTGTTGAAGTTTTTCTAGTACATGCCGTGTCTGTCCGGAACACGCCATGTAGAGTGAGCCGTGTAACCGACCGTGTAGCTAACAACACGGGTTGGTGAAGTTCATCTAGTACACGTCGTGTTGGGAACTAACACACCGTGTAGTATTGTTCTAGGAAAACCATGTGGTTTAGCCGTGTAAGGGAACTTGGGCAGAAGAAGAGGATTCAAGTACGCGTCGTGTAGTGGAAATACATGCCGTGTATCCATGTTTTGTTAAACTTGAAAGCTTTATTTCTCTCATTCCCTTCTTATGATTCTAGCTTTCAGTCCTTGATAATTTTTATCTAAGGTGTGCAATTGACCTTGCAGAGTCATGCCACCGAGACATCCTCTGGTTGTATGCCAGTTACAGGGAAACAGTTAGACATCGAACATGGCTGATCAAGGACTTCTAGCAAATCCTCCAATTGTACCAGTCTTGGCACCAACCGTTATCCAGGACATAGGTGCTGATCCATAGTTCCAAGAGGAATTTATGAAGTTCATGTAGACCTTCTGTGGAATACCACATCCTAATCTGTCTATGGAAGAGCTGACGCGGGTCTTTCAGTAGTAGCATCCTCCCACTTTCTGAGGGGAAGGAGGACCTCAGGCTGCAAAGTCATGGTTAAAAGCTATGATATCTATCTTCAAGCATCAGGAAATGCCTCTAGAGAGGAGGGTGAAGCTTGCTATGTACATGCTATGGGACTCCTCCAAGAGGTGGTGGGATGTGATCTCACAGGCGGGACGCCAGTAGGTTATGGACTGGGATGAGTTTCAACATGCCTTCAATGACAACTTCTATCCGGAGACTTTGAGGGCTGATCGAACCCGAGTTTTCATGAGTCTGGAGCAGGATACTCATTCAGTTATATAGTATTCCTCTCGCTTCAGCACTTCATGCCTATTCCAGTAGGTGATGAGTTATTAATGGTAAGAAAGTTTGAGGATGGTCTCAGACATGACATCCGATCTTAGGTGAACATCTTCAGGTTGACTTCCATCACCTCTATAGTCAAACAGGCACTGATCATAGAGCATAATATGAGGGAATCTAATGTTGGGATCTAGGAAGGTTGGTATCCCTCCTACTGACAATAGGAAGCGCCATAGGGAGTCTACATGTGGAGATCTAAGGAGGAGAGACACTTCTTCTAGTGGTCAGGTGGTGTGCTAATAGTGTATGAATAACAGGTATATGAGGCCACATTTCCCAAAAGACCTTATGGAGTGCCAATCTTGCAACAAGATGGGTCACCTTCAGTGCTTCTGTCAGATCTTCTCACTAAAATCAGGTGACAATATTTCTTCTATACCTCCTCATTCAGGAGTATCACCACCAGTTCCTCACTAGTCTGGGAACTGGAGTTATTCTAGCTGCTTAGGACGAGGTGGAGGTCATGGCCATGGTAGCCAATCACTAGGTTTTCAGGGACATTAGGGTGTATCAGCTTAGGGTGGTCAAGCAGGGTCACAGGTCCGCATTACAAGTCATACTTTTTCAGTGGAGTAGACCCAACAGGAGCAGGATCTCAGACCCTCTACAATTTGAGGTACAATTCTAGTTGCCTCAGTTTTAGCTTCTTCTCTTTTCGATATAGGGGATTCCCATAGCTTTATATTTTTTGCTGTTGTGGAGAGCCTTGGGATCTATATCTTTTCTTCTATAGATGACTTGATGTTGGACACACCGTTTAGGACAAGAACGACTAGCATACATCAGTGCAAGGAGTTCCCTCTTGATATTGGTGGGTGTCACTTTTTTTGGGACCTCTATGTCTTAGAGATGACAGGATATGATGTCATTCTCAGAATGGATTGGGTGGTTACCTTCCAAGATTTTGTGGATTTCTATCACTGTAGGGTGAGTTTTACATCACCAGAGGGTGGATCGTTTCTTCATAAGGGTGAATGGGATGTCTAGGCGAGCAGAGAAGGACCTGAGCATCATTGGTTGGGAGGAGTTACAACCCATATTTCTAGTCTATATCTGGAAAACTAGGGGACTTCACAGATAGACTTTCCTATAGTGGTGGATCGTTTTAGGGATGCATTTCCAGAGGACTTTTTATGTTTTCCTCCAGAGTGAGAGGTAGACTTTTCTATTGAGATGGTGCTAGGAGCGACATCGGTGTCCATTCATCCTTATTGGATGGATACAGCAGAGTTACAAGAGCTCAAGAAGCAGTTGGAGGAGTTGCAGGCAAATGGTTTCATCCGACCCAGTACTTCTCCTTGGGGTTCGCCTGTCCTATTTGTGAAGAAGGCAGACGATACTCTCAGACTTTGTGTGGATTATCGTAAGCTGAACCAGTTAATGGTCAAGAACTGATATCCCTTGCCGAGGATTGATGATGTCTTTGATCATCTTCGAAGAGATCGAGTGTTCTCAAAGATTTACTTGAGGTCCAGTTACCATCAATTGCATGTTAGACCATATGATATACCTCTTATATCCTTTTGGAGAAGGTATGGTCTATACGAGTATGTGTTCATGCCATTTGGTCTCATGAACGTGCCTATAGTTTTCATGGCACTGATGAACCGAGTGTTCCATCCATACTTGGATTCTTCCGTGGTAGTTTTCATGGACAATATCTTGGTGTACTCTCACACTCGACACGACCATGGTACACATCTTGAGATTGTTTTGAGTACACTGAGATAGAATCAGTTATATGCTAAGCTCTCAAAATGCCACTTTTGGATGGAAAAAATTCACTTCTTGGGTCATGTTATCTCAGAGACAGGAGTATCAGAGGACTCAAATAAAGTGAGAGCAATAGTTTCCTGGGAGCATCCGAAGAATGTCTTTGAGGTATAGAGTTTTCTAGGGCTGGCTGGATACTACCAGTGTTTCATACAGGACTTTTCCCGCTTAGAAGCACCACTGAAGGGCCTGACTAAGAAGGTTTCAAAGTTCATGTGGATGGATTATTCTGATTCAGACTTTCAGGAGATTAAAGTGAGGTTGAATTTAACACCGATACTAGTTATTACAGAGCCAGACAAGATCTATACTATTTACTGTGATGCTTCAGGTATTGGGCTGAGAGTTGTGTTTATGAAGGGAGAAGGAGTCATTGCGTACGAGTCTCATCATTTGAGGCCACATGAGATAAATTACCCAACACATGATCTTGAGTTGGATGCAGTTGTTCATGATTTATGCTATTGGATACATTATCTTCTAGAATATCATTTTTTGGTTTTCACCGACCACAAAAGTCTCAAGTATATATTCACTTAGTGTGACCTAAATTTGAGACAACAAAGGTGGGTTGAGTACCTTCAATATTTTGACTTTGAGCTTGCCTATACGCCTGGGAAAGGCAACGTAGTGGTAGATGCGCTGAGCAGGACTCTGATACAGGCAGTTTAGGATGCCAGTAGTGAGTGGAAGCTTATGGTTTTATTTTCTGAGACACATTTATAGGTGCATGATAGGCAGGGGTAGATGTTTCTTTATTCTATAGATGTTACCTCTACTCTTCTTGACTGAGTGTGAATGAAGAAGATATCAGATTCTGAAGGCCTAGTCCTATGAGAAAGTGTGTCAAGAGAGGACCCTATTCTGGGATGGACCATAGGTGAGGATGATACCTTTCATTTTCATGGGCAAGTATGGGTGTCAGCAGAAATATGTGAGGAGTTGATGTGAGACTTTCATTCCTCTGTTTGGGAAATTCAGCTAGGTGTCACCAAGATGTATCGTGATCTAAAACATTAGTATTGGTGGCCAGGTATGAAGAGAGATGTTTCTAGTTTCATGATAAAGTGTTCCACTTATCAGTAGGAGAAGACAGAGAATTAGCAACTAACAAGGCTTTTATAGCAGTTACCCATTCCTGAGTGGAAGTAGAATGATGTCATGATGGACTTCGTGACAGGCTTACCGAGTTCGCTTTGAGGAAATGATGTAGTTTGGGATTTCATTGATAGACTCACGAAGGTGGCTCACTTTTTTCTGATCAATGAGACCTTTAGTGTTGATGATCTGGGAAGATTATACATCTGAGAGATTATAAATCTATACAGGGTTCTACACTCCATTGTTTCAGACTAGGATTCACGTTTTACTTCTTAGGTTTGGTAGGGATTGTAGAAGGCATTGGGTATACAGGTACTTCTGATTATACCTTACCACCCCTAGATAGATGGTCAGTCCGAGCATATGATTCAGGTGCTTGAGGACATGCTTCGAGCATGCATCTTGGATTTTGGAGGTTCTTGGGAGAAGAACATACCACTTGTGGAGTTTTCCTACAATAATAGTTTTTCGCCGAGGTACGTTGGGATGTTTGAGGTTTTGGAAAGGGTCAGGCTGGTCACCTATCGACTGCAGTTACCTCATAGGTATGGAGCTATGAATGACCTCTTCCACGTTTCTCAGATTCGACATTACTTCTTAGACCCATCTCATGTCCTTCAACCTAAAGAGGTTGAGTTAGAGGTGGATGCCTCATTCGAGGAGCATCCTATATGGATTGTTGATTGAAGTGAGAATGTTCTCTATGGTCGGTCTATTCCTTAGGTATGAGTGCTATGGAAGCATGGGTGAGTACAAGATGAGACCTGGGAGAGGGTGGCCGATGTACGATCGCAGTGGCTGGAGCTGTTTGAGGATTATTCTTCTACACTACCTTGCTGGGGAAATTAGGGGATGAATTTATATAAGGGGGGAAGTTTTTAAGAACTCAAACCTTATTTCAGTTATGTTTTCCTTTTTATGGTGTTTTTGAGAAAAAGAAGAGTTTCTAGAAATTTCAGGAGTACATTCCGTGTACTTATAAGTACACCCCATGTACTCAGTTTCCGCACGTAGCCATGTGCTGGCTACTTAATGGTCGAACACACAGCCGTGTGTGGTGACCTAGAGACTGCCTAATGCGGGGGAAGTTAAAGGCAAGTACACGCCATGTACCTCTAACTTACATGCCATGTAATTTATTTATTAAACGAACCGAGGTCGCGTCTGACGGACAGAACACCCTTCTTATAGGTCTGTCTCGTTCAGGAGAGACCATACAACCACAATTCTTCTCTAAGCCCCCGACTCACCATCCGTTATTTAATTCGACTACCGTCTATTGCGTTAGAATCTATATGGTGAGCTCTTCCTTCTTCTAGAGCATCGTTTCCTGATTTCTCCTCTTTCAAGAGTTATCCTTGATTGATCATTTTAAGCATTTTTGTAGATCTATGACGTTCTAAGGTGATTCAAGGCCTTATTTTCATTTATAACGATCTCCCAACGCCAGGGTAGGTGGTTTGTTCCTTTCCGTAGATAGTCTTTGAGTTATATGTGAAAAAGTTCCCAATACCCTTGAACGGAGTATTACGCGTTTATGATTTTATCCCTTTTATTTTCCCGCTATGACTAGTTTGATTGGATAGAGGTTAATTGTTGAGAATAGGGTTATCCTTTCTATGATATGGATGTTTTTCCCATGTATGCTTGTTTTGACTGTTTGTTCTAGATTTTCCTGTTAGGATGCTGCTTTGCTTTACATGCCTAGTATCGTAGGATGGAGTGTTTGTATCTGACATGCTATGATATGATATAGACTTTTATCCAAGTAGTTCTTGAGGTTTAGTTTGGCTACTTTGTATCGTTGTGCATGATTGACTTACACAGGGCCGTGAGAACCTGGTGTAGTAGACCATAGGAAGAATGGACATTGAGGGCTTCTACAGAGTGTTTGTTTACTTTTACATTGTGAGACCATAGGGGGGATGGATATAAGTGCTTCCTCAGAGAGTCTGTAGTTCCTAGATTTGGGCCATATGGGGAATTATATGTTGAGTGCTTCCCAAAGTGCCTTTTAGTTACCGATATGAGACTATAGGGGAAATTGATGGTGAGTGCTTCCTCAGAGTGTCTGTGCTAAAGCTGAAACAGAGAGGTTAGACTGTGTGTACTTCCCAGAGGGTTGCCTGTGATGTTTGGTTGAACCAGAGGGGTTAGGATGTGATTACTTCCCATAGGGTTGCCTGTTTGTGATTATTTGCTTACGTGATATATGAAATTGAATACAACTGAAACTATAGTATTTTTTACTTTTGAGTAATTTTTTGTTTACTTCTTATTTTTTCTTATTACCTACCATATATACTCACTGACTGTTAGGCACAAATATTTGGTTGGTTTCCTACTAGGATTAGTCTTACACCCTGTTTGGGTTATGCTTTTGGTCCCAAATAGATTATATTATTGTAGGTATAGATAAGGGCAAGCACCCTTCTACTTCTGGTACTTGACTACTGTGGAGCTGGAGAGCATGGGACCAAGCTGAGGCTTGTGATGCTACTAGAGTTTATCTATTTGATTTTGTACTTTGGTTTATTACTGTATTTCATCATTGTGACTTGTTTGGATGCTTTCTTAGACATATGTATCATGAATCATTTTATATATGTGCTTCAGTTGTTATTACTTTCAGTCTTCGGCTGTTTACTTTTTCCTGGGGTTATTATAGCTTCCACTATTGTTATCTGTTTTATTTCCACTATGTTACTTTTCCAATGATGGCATAGTTTTCCCACTAACACACCAAAGACCCTCGCTTCTAGTCAGCAACCTTTGGCGTTCGGGGAAATGCGCTTGAGGCCATGGGACCAACTGGGTATGGGGTGCCTCCGAGCGGCTTCCAGAACCAGGATGTTATAGGTCATCGCAGACCCACACCCTATCCAATGGATGGGGTTCCAATTAGTAAGTAACTATAAAGGACCCAAACCCATACTGATGGGGGTTCCACTCTATAAGAAGCCTATGGTGATGCTACCTGATCACTACCATTGTTGGGAATCACCTCAAAAGAGATACATTACTAGAACATTCCACATCATATCTCGAAATTCACAATATAGGGAACCATGGCATTCTATGCAGAAAAAAACCTAGGATAAGCTTCTCATGGGCCCAAATATGAGTTCAAAAGAATGAGTACAGTACCTTGAAGTTTCATAAAAAAGTATCATAGGGTACATAGTGTGTGAGTGGACCCACTCAACATTTGGTCTCACTCCACCACTTGTTCATGCCCTTAGCTAGCACACAAATCCCATCACATAGAGTAGTACCAACTATGTAGGTTGACTACACAACATGTCCAAGCTATTCAGGACAAGTTTGTGTCCATCTGGACATTTTTGTGTACTCAATCCATTTTCATGTACATAGTACATGAAATGTTGCTTCACATGGGGTTATACTTGTGTGATTGGGCCATGTTCGTGTACCTCAGTACATGGACATGTACTTGGATGTGTCCTCTAACATAGATTCCTACCTGTGTGATCCATCACATAGATTTTCCACCCATGGATGAGGTACACAATGTGTAGGAGGGCTACATGTTGTTTTATCCTTACAGATTTCCAATACCCTAGCCGCCTCCCTCAAGGGGCTACCCAACACATGTTCATACTTTCATAGGGAGTGTAGTTTGGTTTTACACAGAATTAAACATCCATGATCCATACCATGAAACATGTCTTTTACTTTCAATTTCATCTTCAGTTTCTCTTGTGATATGTGGATCTAGTGTCTACTGATGGATTCCAGCCCTCTGATTGCTATAAATCCAATACTGGCTAATTTTGTGTGATTACGCACACCACCGCATTTCCTGGACCTTTTGAAGCTGAATATCCAACCTCTAATCGTTCAAATAATCAACCAAAACTCACAAAAATCATAGATTTGGTTATATTTTATTTATCCATGCCTCTTTCATTGACACATCATTATTTCAGGGGTCCTATCGGGCTTGGTACTGCCTGACAATGTCAAACTGGGACCGCAGGGTCCTACCGGTGATGAATGAAAAGAAATTTTGGGAGAAAGGAACCAAAAAATAGGTTTACCCATATTTATCCTAGAGTTCTCAGCCAAGTACGAAGAATGATGATACTGGGGTTAGATAACAACTAAAATAATCCAATTAATCCAGTACGTAGGCACACACATAGGCTGCAGTTGGCACTGACTGATATAAGGGATCAATATCCTCAATAAATTTAATCAAATAGGGCATAAACCACAAATTGACGAGTCCTACATAGAGACTGGATTTTTCTTCATTGAATAAATATCACTACTGTAATTAGATGTATTTGTGATGGGCTATTTGCGATAGGATCCCATCACAAATAGGCTTTGGCGACAGGACCCCATCATAAATAGCCCGTTGTAGAAAACGACATCGCAAATATTATTTTTTTGTGATGGGCTTGTTGCAAAAAATAGTATTTGCGATGGGAAAAGTCCCCATCGCAAATAACCCTCTGATTATATAAATTATATATAAATAAACCTTTTGCGACGGGCCCGTCTCAAATAGTATTTGCGATGGGGAACTACCCCATCGCAAATATGCCTCCAATTATATACATTATATATATAAAAACCTTTTGCGATGGGCCCGTCGCAAATACTATTTATAAAAAATTATATTTAAATTATTTACGATGGGAGCCCGTCGCAAAAGGTCCCGTCTTAAATACAAAACATAATAAAAAAGTATTTAATAAAATTATGATTAATGAAAAAATTATATTAATATTATTAAAAAAATAAAAAAATAAAAAATATTATTATTAGTAAAATAAACAAACATTAAAAAATATAATACTAAAAACTTATTTAATAAAATTATGATTAATAAAAAATTAATATTAATTTTATTAAAATAATAAAAAAAATAAAAAATTATTACAATTCTCAATATTTACAAAAAAATATAAAAAATCATAAAATGTTATTATTATTAGTAAAATAAAAAAATATTAAAAAAATATAATACTAATAATAAATAATAAAATATTAAAAATAATAAAAAATCAAATTATGCAATATTTGCACCAATATAAAAGACAGAAACTGTAAATAGTTCATATTACAATAAATCTTCATATTACAATAAATAGTTCATTGTTTTTTTTGATTCCCCATATACACGTGTATGAAATCGAAAACCATTCACCACATATGCATTATAAGATTTAACCATTTTGGATGGTGGGTTACAAAATATACACAATCACTTATCAATTTTATCAGCATGTTGAGACACCTGAAATTTTTTAAAACAATTATCAATATGATAAATAAAAAACAAAATTGATATTAAACCATCAATAATTTATATTACCAGTTTTTGAAACCATTGAGAAATTTTTTTTTCTGCATTCTTCAAGAGAAACTACTGTAATTTTATGGATGTTGTTTCTTGATATGATTATAATATAACCTACAAATAAAACAAGTTTACATACTGTAACATAAATTATAGAGTAAGTGATAGAAGCACTCACAGTACAAATGATGTCATTTCTTAATAGTCGAGCAGAACATATGTATGAGCTTTGTGATGTTAATCATCTGGAAGCCATCATTCATGAACTCCACTGAAACCAAGATTTGGCTTATTAAAAACTTATAATTGATTTTCTATTTTGTCATTAACATTCCCCTAATTTCTTCCTATGAGATTAAAATAACGAAAGCAGAAAAAAGAAATTTCCTCTTTCAAATAATCTTTAGCAATTGAGCCTTCATCTGATGCTTTGTTACATACTTTTTTCTTCAATTTCTGTATGCATCTCTCAAATGGGTACATCCATCAAAACTGTACTGGACCTCCACATTTAGCTTCATGTGGAAAATGTAATATCAGATGTTCCATTGAGTCAAAGAAAGCTGATGAAAATATTTTTTCCAGTTTGCATATAATTATAACAACATCTTCTTCCAGTTTTCTTAGCACATCATAGTCTGTTGTCGCTACACAAATTTCTTAAAAAAAATATGATATTTCTGTTATCAAATCTCAAATAATATAATTCAACAAACCTCTAAATCCAATTGACATAAGTCTTTCCATTATAATATGACAATCATGATTTTTTAATCTGATAATATAACCATTCTTAATATATCTACCCAAATTGGAATCATATCCATCTGAAAGTCTCAAATCTACAATCCATTGAAAACATATTAAGCGACTCTCTTTGGATAGTGTATAAGCTTCTTTTGGCATCATTAACCTCTGTGATCTGACATTTTCAAATAGTTCATGTTCTGGTCGCCTGCAAATTTGGGTAAGATCTGATCGTACCTTTATAGTATCTTTGGTCTTACCTGTTGTATCCAAAACTGTATGAAATAAATTATCAAAATATTTCTTCTCAATATTATGACATCCAACATGTAGCAGACCAAAAAATTATATCAATATGGAAGATCCCAAAAAATTCTTCGTTTTATCCAATTATGTTCTTTCCCAAAGCTATGAATTTTCTGTTGGTTTACTGTTGGCCCAAATGTGATGGGAGGTAATGAAAATACAACTGATCTTAACTCTGTACCTGAGATCAATTTTGGAGGTTTATCCCTTTCAATTGTACCTTTTCTAAAATGATATTTGTTCCTCTGAAAAGGTTGATCGGTTGGAAGAAATCTGCGGTGACAGTCAAAATAGCAAGGTTCTTTTCCATTGATGAGCATAAAGTCTTTGTTGTCTTTCATACAGTAAGGATATGATTTCTGACCAAGTGTACTCCAGCTAGATAACATTCCATATACCGGAAAGTCACTAATCATCCACATTAATACAACTATTAATATGAAATTTTGTTTCCCAACAACATCTTATGTACTAACACCATCACTTCACATTGCATTTAACTCATCAATCAATGGTTTCAAATAAACATCAATATTCTTTTTCAGATGTCTTTGGATTAATAAGATCAAAAAGATACATGACTCCTTCATCAACATCCATAGAGGTAAATTGTACGGAGTTATAAAGATAGGAAAACATGAATACTGACTACCATAAGAACTAAACAGACAGAAACTGTTAGTAGAAAGACCCAATAGCATGTTTCGCGCTTCTAAAGCAAAAGAGGGATGCAGATGGCCAAAATGTTTCCATGAATCACTATCAAATGGATGATTCAAGCTTTTATCAGTTGAAATCTTGGTTTTGTGCCATTACATCATTGATGCTGTGTTTTGTGACACAAATAACTGCTGCAACCTTGGTGTAAGGGGGAAATATCTCAATTGTTTTACTAGAATTGATCCAAACTTCCCTGATTGAGCTTCTTTATACCTCGATTTTCCACATGTGGGACAACTATCCAACGAATCATTTTCACCAGAATATAAGATGCAATCATTTGGACATGCATGAATCTTCTGATAACTAAGGCCCAGATTATAAACTAGCCTCTTGCTCTCATAGTAATTTGCAGGAAACACATTTCCTTTAGGTAACAATGTTTTAACCAAAGAAAATATCTGATCAAAACAGTTGTTTGACATTGCATTATCTAATTTAATAGCCATAAATTTTTCAACCACTTCTAATTTTCTTATCTTGCAACCAGGATATAATGCTTCTTTAGCAGACCTCAACAACTCATAAAATTCAGATGGTGCCAACTCAGGAGTTAAATCAACATCATATTGAGTTTCAGCTTGTTGAACAGATGGACCTACAACATCATGTACTAAATTTTGAAACCATGATGGATCCAGAATCAAGTTATTAGTATATTATTTAGAACTATGTTCAACGTGTTGATACCAAAAAATATAATCTGGTTGAAAACCAAACCTCAAAAGATGCCCCCAACCTTGTCAAATGTGTCAAATGTTCTCAGAGCACATTTTTTACAAGTAAACTTTATTGTGCCTTCTAAAACATTTTCTGTTTTTGATGATGAAAATGATAAGAAAGATTCAACACCCTCAATATATACCAGATTTAAACTAGAACCGTTTGGATTTCTACACTGATTTATCCAAGCATGATCATCTAATAATGATTGTTGTCTACTTCCTTGTTCTATATTTTTCTACAAAATATAAAATCATTACTATTTTTGAATAATTTGAAATTATAAAAACACTATCTGAAAAAAAGATAAATAATTACAACTACTTCTTAATAATCATCATTACTTATGGGCGACACAATTTCCAATGGATTGACGACTACTATTTTGTGTGACGGCTCATTTACTTGCAACTTTATTATATAAAAATCACAATGAAGAATCTTCTCAGAGGTACACATATTCATTCTCATATGCACGAGAATGAATATGCGTACCTCTGAGCAGATTCTTCATTGTGATTTCTGTGTGAGAAAGTTTCAATTAAATCAGCCGTCAGACAAAAGAGCCCCCTTTACGTCGAAGAATCATCTTCTGAGCAGAAAGTTGCAATTGTCACCACATGAACAAATTATGAAAAATGTGGTCCTATGAATACATATTCAAACTCATGCATATGAGATTGGATATGGATACGTAGAAGCATACATTTTATAATGTTTTGAGTTGGTGAAAGTTGAAAGGAGAAGAGTCATCGAGAAAAAGCAATACCGTTAATCCACTGGAAATTGTGCCAAGTTATTACAAGTTATTACAATTTATTACAATTGATTTTCTTCTTAATTGTTCATATTTATTACTAATTATTCCAAATTATTCTGAATTATTCCTAACTATTCCTAAGTATTCCTATTTATTCATATTTATTCCTATTTATTCCTAATTATTCCTATTTATTCCTAATTATTCATATTTATTCCTAATTATTCCTATTTATTCCTATTTATTCCTATTTATTACTAATTATTTCTAATTATTACTAATTATTCCTAATTATTCTTATTTATTCCTAATTATTACTAATTATTACTAATTATTATTAATTATTTCTAATTATTCCTAATTATTCTTAATTATTCCTAATTATTCCTAATTATTCCTAATTATTCCTAATTATTACTAATTATTACTATTTATTACTAATTATTCCTTTTTATTACTAATTATTTCTATATATTACTAATTATTTTTATATTACTATTTATTACTATTTATTTCTATTTATTACTCGTAATTATTCATAATTATTTCTAATTATTCCTGTTTATTTCTAATTATTCCTATATATTCCTAATCATTTTTAATTATTACTAATTATTACTAATTATTAATAATTATTACTAATTATTACTAATTATTACTAATTATTCCTAATTATTCCTAATTATTCCTAATTATTCCTAATTATTCCTAATTATTCCTATTTATTCCTATTTATAACTATTTATACCTAATTATTCCTATCTATTACTATTTATTCCTATTTATTCCTATTTATTACTATTTATTCCTATTTATTACTAATTATTCCTATTTATTACTAATTATTTCTATATTAATATTTATTAATATTTATTACTATTTATTATTCCTAACTATTCCTAATTATTCCTAATTATTCCTATTTATTTCTATTTATTCCTAATTATTCCTAATTATTCCTAATTATTCCTAATTATTACTAATTATTACTCATTATTACTAATTATTACTAATTATTCCTAATTATTTCGATTTATTCCCAATTATTCATATTTATTCCTAATTATTATGAATTATTCATATTTATTGCTAATTATTCATATTTATTACTAATTATTGCTAATTATTGCTAATTATTCATATTTATTCATATTTATTCCTATTTATTACTATTTATTCTTATTTATTACTATTTATTCTTATTTATTCATATTTATTCCTTATTATTCCTATTTATTACTAATTATTACTAATTATTACTAATTATTACTATTTATTACTAATTATTACCATTTATTACCATTTATTACTATTTATTACTATTTATTACTATTTATTACTATTTATTACCAATTATTACCAATTATTACCAATTATTACTAATTATTAATAATTATTACTAATTATTACTAATTATTACTATTTATTACTATTTATTACTATTTATTACTAATTATTTTTATTTATGACTAATTATTACTAATTATTACTAATTATTACTATTTATTACTATATATTACTATTTATTACTAATTATTCCTATTTATTACTAATTATTCCTATTTATTACTAATTATTCCTATTTACTACTAATTACCCGTAATTATTACTAATTCAACATAACTATTACTAATTAAACATAACTATTACTAATTAGCGTTAATTGATATTAATAACTTCAATTTACAACTACTAATTACTAATTATTAATTACAAGTAATTATTTATAGACAATACAAATTTTTGTTTATAATTATTTATTATTAATAATTATTAAGAATTAATATTAATAATTTCATTTTATTATTACAAATAAATACAGATAACACAACAATTTAAATCTAATTTAATTATAACTAATCAACAATAATTAAAATTAACATAAAAAAATGAAATAAATACTAATTTAAATAAAATATAAATACCTTTAAACTTGATCTCCTATTGATGTTAGCGACTTCAAAACTTCTCCGTAAAAAAAAACTAACTAAGAGAAATTTTCACTCTAAAAATAGAGTTTAGAGAGAGAGAGGAAGTGAGAAATGAGAGGAAGATAAAGAAAAACGAAAGGGGTATATATAGGTTAGATCAGTTGCGACAGAACTAGTTGCAATGAGATTACCGTCGCAAATACATTTGCCTGCATTAATTGCTGTTGGTGGTTAAAAGGCTATTTGCGACGAGCCCCGTCACAAAAAGTGACCTGCCGACACACCTTTTGTGACGGGACAACATCCCGTCGCAAAAACCCATTTACCGCCACCGGTATTTGCGACGGGACCCGTCGCAAATACCCTCTGACCGACACACTATTTGCGATGGGGGGATCCCCTGTCGCAAATAACCTTCCCGCGCTTTGGCGCATATCCCGCGCCAAACCGCGCATTACTTTTTGCGACGGGACCCCAAAACCCGTTGCAAAATAACTTGTTATTTGCGACGGGATGAACCCCCCGTTGCAAATAACCTCTGGGATGGACTATTTGTGATGGGAATTAATCCCATCACAAATAGTCCGTCACAAAAGCCTGTTTTTCCCGTAGTGTATCTTTCCAATGAATAGAAGTATTTGTTTTATTTACTAAGTCTCAATCTGCTCTGATAGAGAGTTTCATCTTCATCTGAGGTAATTCGCCAATGGAGGAGAAAGGATAATCTCTCGATAGATCCCAGGATTATGAGGCTAACCCAAGGAAAATTACCATGGTATTATATTTATAAACATTTCAATTATATAAAAATGAATCAATTAATTATTTTAACAATTAATTAATCCACTAAACATACCTCCATTGAGCGAGGTGTACGAACGCCCCAAACTATCCTATTCTAAGATGCACCTAGGGTAAAAACGCATTACAGACTCAACAGTGGTATCTGGCTTCTGATATGAGCTTCCATTTAAGATTTATCTCATTTTATGTATGAATTAATTCACAAAAAATATAAAACATAATTAATATTTTTATAAAATTAATTCTAGGTACATCGGTCCTTGGAATCCCACGCCGTCTCAGTGCCTAAATCTGAATATATATAGAAATATTTAAAAGTATTACAAGGGAAAAAATGGGACTCTACACCATTCCCTTATTTAAGATTTTCATCCTTAAAAAGTTGAACTATACAAAAACTCAGGACACTTAGTCCACACTTAGCTCTCCCGCTCCTAGTAACTCTCCTGTATGTTCCCCTAAAGCCACAACACACGAACCAAGGGGTTGGTACATCAAGAAAGGGTCATCTCTTACCGATCCTTGATCGCTACCAGGTGATCCAAAAATGTGGATCTATCCTAAATTTATAGATCAACCCAGTTGGTGACGTGCATGGGGTGATGGATGCATCTCCTCAGTTACAACATGTGGAGGACACCGTGCACTTGGTTTAGCTATAGGGGGAGGGAAAGGTGATAAGAAACCTGACCAACCCTCTAGAGGATCTTGAATGGCCCAATGAACCTCAGGGATAGCTTGCATCCCCATCCAAATATCTATAATCCATGACATGGGTAGACTCTTAGAAAAACATGGTCTCCCTACTCCAACTATAAGGGCATATAATAAAGATTTTCCTAAGATTTCCTTATACTCTTCTCTATTCTCATCTGGTCACGGATTACTTGTTCCTTCTCTGTCATCACATGCACAATATATAGGTTAACCAAATATGTCTCACTAATCTTTTTCCATCACAAGGGTGACATGTAGGGTATCCTACAAATGGACTCAAAATTTTCCACACTGATGGTAGAGTGATTGCTGTTGTTGTATGAAAACTATACCAAGGGAAAGTGATCCTCCCAACTCTATCCAAACTATAACACGCAAGAAATCATCATATCCTCCAACAATTGGATAGTGCACTTAGTCTTCCTATTTGCATGGGGGTGAATAGTTTTACTCATCCATATTTGGGTCCGTAATTCCTCCTGCAATAATCTCCAAAATTGGGATGTAAACCATGCATCATGATAAAAAACAATCTTCAAGGTAACCCCATGAAGGTGAACGATCACCCATACGTACAACTACCCCAAACTCTGCACCAAACTATACACCCTAAAAACAAGAAAGTGTGAAAAATTCACGAGTCAGTCAACTATCACCATGATATTCTCATGGGCCTTCACTTTGCATGGAATACCTGTCTGAAATTCTATGGATATGTCATCCCACTTTCACTCCAGGATCTCAAGGAGCTGCAACAAACCTGTCATAACATGGTGCTCAAACATAACCTATAAATAGGTGAGTTATAGAGAGACAGACCCATATACACTACATCTTATTATGGACCACCAAAACTATTAGTGAAGGTCTTTGTGCATCTTCCCACACTAAGATGTATAGATAAGGGAGAAGTGTGGAACCCTCACATCACCTCCTCTTGTATCATGACCGGAACCACCATACATACCTAAAAAAATATGACTTTATTACCTCCTTCAAAAAATCCATATGGTGAGTCTACTATGGATATCTAATCATGTAAGACCTCACATTTGATGTCTCCCAACCAGGAGTCTCTCACATGATCAAGAAGTGTAGAAGTCAACACCATCAATTGTAGTAAAGTTATACCACCTGATCCACTAGGGTCAATTGTAGAGAGGCCAACTGATCTGAAGCCTCCTGCACCAAGGGAGGATGAGACTTCCTTCTAAGGTATGCTGCTACTATGTTTCCCTTACCTAGAGTACAAACTATCTTGACGTCATAGTCGTACCAGAACTCCAACCAGCACCGCTATCTTAGGTTCAATTCTCTCTGTGTGATGAAGTACCTGAGACTATGATGGTTTGAGTAAACCATAAATTACTATCCTAGAAGGTAGTGCCTTTACATACTGAGGTATAAGACTAATTCTACTAGATCTAGGTCATGATTCACATAGTTATTCTCATGGGGTCTAAACTACTTGGACCTATATGCGAGAAAAACCTATCACTGTATGAACACACAACCAAGCCTTACTCTAGATGCATTGTAATACACTACATACTCTAGAACCTCCTTTGGTTTTCACTACACAATATCATTTTTCAGCCTCATCTTTAACTCCTCAATGTCCTTCTGACATTGTTCAGACATGAAAAATGGCTTCACTTTCTACATTAGGGTTGTCAAAGGGGCTATAACTTTGGAGAAGTTTTCCAAAAACCTCCCATAGTACCCCACCAATCCAGGAAATATCTTCCCTGTAACACACTCTTGGGTGGCTCCCAAGCAGTCACTACATCAATATTTCCCAGGACCATGGGTAAATAATGCTCAGAAATGACATTCTATAGAATATGAACCTCATGAATCCAGAAATGTAACTTTGAGAGATTACCATAAAGATAGTCCTCTCAAATAAAATCTAGAACCATCCTTAAGTGTTCTGAATGCTTCTCTATTAATACATAGTAGAAGAGTATGTCATCAATAAAGACAACAGCAAACTAGTCCAAGTATAGATCAGAAACCTGGTTCATCAAAGCTATAAACACGGAGGGGAATTCCTTACATGTAAGGGAATCACTAGGAACTCATAGTGTCTATAGTGAAAACATAATGCCATATTTGGAATATCAAACTCAAAAAAACTCAAATAGTGGTATAAGTACCTTAGATTGATCTTAAATAACTATTATGCGCTACAAAAATGGTCAAATAACTAATCAATCCTTGGAAATGAGTACTCTTTCTTTACCATGTCTTGATTTAGGTGATGATAATCCATGCAAAGTCATAATATTCCATCCACCTTTTTCAAGAAGAACATTTGAGCTGCACAGGGGGCACACTAGTCCTGATGAAACCCTTTTCTTGAAGGTCCTCCAATAGAAACCGTAGCTCCCAATGATTATTAGGTTCCATATGATATTCCGAAGAAGATGTTAGAGTTGTGATGAGATTCAAGACTATACAAAAATCCATATCATACCTCAGAGGTAGCCTCAAAACATTCTCGGGGAAGACTTCCATATAATCCTCCATGAATTAAGGAATCTTGAATCCTAAATAGTCTTCTACACCAAGGGATATACTCACTAACTAATGGGTAATGGGCTATAGCCTCATACTCGTAGAACCCATTCATCCCTCTATGAAATTTCTCTCGCCCATAAAGGTGAATCTTTCCCATTAATGAATAGTCATCTAACTCATTTTTGCTGATAGTAAATCTTGGATGATACTATAGAAAAACAATCCTTACACAAGAAGGAATCATATGGTTCCTTCATGATGAATATAAGGTCCCATATAAACCTCTCTCCACTTAGAAATAAGACACATTATTAGTAGATAAAATATATAGAATAATCATTCCTTGTAGCAACCTCAAGATTAAGTTGTTGTGCTAGAACCTCAAAATGGAGCTCCATATCTCGCACTAGGAGTATAGAGATGATTTAATTGATAGAAACTATGTATACTAATACCAAATAGAGAGTATAATAAGCACATATCATACCTCTAATCATCTTGTGCACTAATGAATCATAAAACTCAAGAGAATGTAGCTTTCCAAAAAACCTAATCTCCAGCTCCCTAAGCCTGACATGAGTCACCTGGTGCTGGTGGTGGAAGGATATCATAGTGTCATCCACCGCCCATAGCTCCTCCATTTCCCCTGTCAGCTCTTCCTCCTTAGGGACCATGCTACCCTTGCTTGGGATATCCCTGATCATGGAACTGTCTCTACTATGGTGGTATGTCAACTATATGATTTCACTCCTCAAAACATCTGGTTGGTTAGTCTCGCACTATGTGAACTCACCCATCACAGGAAAAGAACCACCCTCTATGGTATTTTCTAACCGTCTGTACTTCCAATGACCAAATGTCAAAGTCTGATCATGGGGAGGTATTTAGCATTAATACCTTAGCACTTAGCGTTTTCTAGATACTACATATGATTTAAATATATGGAGCCCACTACCAGCTCTAGTTATCTTGTGTCCCTCTAACAAAAATCACTCTTTCAATATTACCCACTCTAGTACCCCATCATAGGTGGATATGCACAAGGGTACCACACTAGAAAATATCTCTCATCATTTTCCTTTCTCAAACTTCTGTGTTTAGAAGTAGGCATTCTGGTTCAGGTCGAGGGAGTACTCGGTAAGGTCTATAAACCTTAAATCGTACTGAACCCCTATCATTCCTATATAATACAACTCTATAAGCTTCTTGATTCATACTAAGAACAGAAATGAGGGGTAGTAATCATCACAGAATAGCTATTGGAAGTCATCACATGAGAGTGTCGACTCATCATGTATCCAAGTAACAAGGCTCCACCACTTCCTATCTGATCTATGGAAAAATATAACATCCAATGAAACCAAATGATCAGTCTGGGTCCAAAATACCCTGATGATATGAACCATAGACTCTATCCAATCCTCTACTACATGAGGATCTAGCTCTCCATACAACCTCAACAGCCTGTAGTGCTGGAACTCGTGGAGTGTGCTAATACTGCCTGTATTCTCATCTTACTCTGATGGGAAAATCTACCACTCAATAGGTGGAGGTACTTCTACCTTCTCACCTATAGGAAGAAGTTTGTAGGATAAACCTTAAACTGAGGCCTCATCACTCATCATATCATTGTCAAGATCCAGAACTCATATCTTGGATGGATGTCATCACAAAGGAATACTGGAATTTATTAAGACATACCATGGTATGATGAGAATATATATATATATATATAATGGGGATCTGACTCAATAACTATAGTCAAATCTATAATCCTATATGATTCATGTACCATTGTTACCTGCAACCAATGCCTCAGTATACCGAGTTGACAAGTAGGTAGTCAAGGTCCTGGTGAAGGGATATGTCGACCACCCACACAATCACTAGATCCCCAGGCTTGAGAGCCTCACTCAAGAGACTTTGATACTATTTAAATAATCTCAACCAAATAATCCTAAGTGAACTACTCCAAACACCAAATCAAGGATTGAATCACCTTTAATACTAATTAGTCATGACCAGACCCAAGCCGAGGCTCGAGGAGTAAGTACGCCAAGCCCACCTCTATAGGCCAAGAGCTGGTGACTATAATTGAAGTAATAACTAACATGAGGATTCCTTTTCCTATGTAACTTTATGCACACAAAAAAATATCTCAATATAGAATTTTAGAGGAATTAATATTCATGTAAGGAAAAAACTAAGGTAACAACCATGCATGAAAAACCTATAAATAGTACAATAGTATGGTGGTGTAAAATGAAAAGTAAAGGAGAAGAATAAATTCCAAACTATAAATATGTACCAACATGAAAAAAATCAATAAGTAAAATACATAGAGATCCTAGCTCCGGATCTCCAAGTTCTAACCAACAGACGTGGTCCAAAGTGCCAGGTATCCCAAATCTCCTATGAAGTCACCACCGACCTATCTGTCGTCTGTATAAGATATGACATATATGGGCCAAATCCATTTATTTATGAGTATACACATTCCCATTAGGATTCCCTGAAATATGAATGGGGATAATTAAGAGATATAGTAGGAATATCAAGATAGTAGAATAGTACACAAGATATAGCTCAAACCAGAGAAAGATAAATAGTAACCTCATCCAAGCACAATGGACTCTTCATGGTGAGTATATGATCTACATGTCAAGTATTCACCACCCATATCAATAGAGTAAACTCATCCAACCACAAGAATCTAAACATGGAAAGCATATGTCATACCATGTATGTCTTCACCTATCATGCAAAGAGAGTTCCCAAATAAGAGGTGTGGATATAGAATAATATTTATATCCTTAGTTAAAAGAAACATAAATAAGAAATAAAGGGGATATCCATCTCACAGATCATCCCCGACAGAAGAGTCGACAACGATTCCTAAATTCCATCAACAATTCCCAATATCTCTCACATCTTCCCAGAAGTAACTTTACAAGTCTACCAATGCCTCATCACTATGACCCATAGTCAAGGGGGCACAAAATCAGAGTAGAGGACCCACAACCTACTGTTTTAGGGGGGATAAACTCAATATGTAACCATAGAGGAACTGTGCCTAAGATGATAGGGGTTCTACTATAGTGTCACAAGGACCTGGACCCTTGTACAAGAGGTGGGTTTCACTCTTCTAATAGAGGACTCATACCCTGTCTAATAGGGGGTTCCACTCATAAGGTAGAGGTCCCACACTAATATTGATGGTAGGTTTCCACTCTAAAGTTGAATGGAACATTCCCTAATGTGATATTGGGGTTCCAATCTAGTCTTCGAGGACTCAACCCTATTTAATAGGGGGTTTACACTCAGAAGTTGAAGACTCAAAACCTTGTACAACAGGGGGTGCCACATTTTTCATTATGGACCCACACCCTATTCAATATGGGGTTCCACTCAGTATGTAACTATAGAAGTCCCACATCCATACTAATGGGGGGTTCCGCTCTATATGATGCCTCTAGAAATACCACACGATCACTGTTATCATTGGGAATCACCTTAAGAGATAACTATTCTAGGAATATTGCACATCATATCTCAAAATCCATAATGTTGGGAACCTTCACGTTCTATGTAAAAAATACCCAGGATTGGATACTGGAAGGCCATAGTCCATGTTCAAATAAAGGAGATACAAAATATTGAATTTTTCCAAAAAGGAACCGAAGGGTATACAACTTGTGAGGGGACCCACATGGTGTGTGGTACTAATCCACCACCTTGGAGAGTCCCTAGCTAGTACATGACTTGAAACCCATGTAGTTATACACTCCATTTAAGTGGACTACATGACATGTCCAAGATATTCAGAATAGTTTCATGTCATTATGGCCATGTCCATGTCCTCAATCCATGTTTGTGTACTTAGTACACAACATATCGCTTCACATGAGGTTTCATCCATATGCTCTAGCCTTGTCCGTGTACTCCCACATAGATTCCATCCTGTGTGATCAATCACATGACTCATCCACTCAAGAAGAGGTACATGACCTGTATGAAGACTACACACAGTGACATCCTTATATATTTCCAAATCCATAGTCTCCACACCCATGGGGATAAAAGCTATCTACTCATCCTCATACATTACATGCAATCATGTTTTTCACAAAATTTCAAATCCATGATCCACACCTTGAAAAGGGTATTCACCTTTGATTTCAACTTTAGGTTAACTCTTGATTTGAGAATCTAGTGTTGGAAAATGGATTCCATCACTTTAGTGGCTAGAAATCCAAATCTGGATGATTTCATATGAACCTACATGCCATCTCACATCTCATACCTTCTTCTTTTGATGATCCATCATCTGATCATTGAAACGATTACCCACAACCCACAAACATCCCATATATGGTCTTATTTCATCAATCGATTCCCTATTCATTGACCTTTCTTGTTTTCAAGGGTCTAATTGGACTTAGTACTGCCCAAAAATGTAAAATCGAGACCGTAGGGTCCTACCGATGATATACACAAAGAAAATTTGGAAGAAATGAACCATAATAGTGGTTTAAAGATTGTTGTAAAATAGTTCTTGGCCAAAGATCAAGAACAATGATATAAGGGTCAGATAACATCTAAAATAATCCAATTAATCTTGTATTTGGGAGCATGCATATGATACAATTATAATAGATTGATATAAGGTATCGATCTACTCCATTAATTTAATAAAATAGGGCATAAAACACATGTTGAAGAGTCTTACCTAGATATTGGATCGATCATCATCGAAGAATGTACTTTCTAATGAATGGAAGAAGTTATTGTATTTGCTGTGTCTCTATCTTCTCAAATCTAGAGTTTTATCATCAACCAAATAAATTCACCAATGAAGGAGGAATAAGAATCTCTCAGCTGATCCTAGGATTAGGAGGCTAACCATGGGAAAATTTCCTTAGAAAATATCTATATATATTTTGTATTGGTCAAAATGAATGAATGAATGAATTAAATAATTATTTAATCCACTGAACGTACTGCCAATGAGAGAGATGTACAAATTCCCCACACCAAACTATTTTAGGTCTCTCCTTGTGTAAATAATGCATTCCATGTAACACTTGTAAATTCTAAAGTAAGAACATTTGATTTGATATCATGTATCACACACATCACCAAGTGCGTAATGGAATATAATATGATGAAACATTAAAATATATTTACAATATTAAATAAATTAAATCTATGATATATCTTCCAATGAATGTGATACTGATTTAGTATACATCACACGCAATAACAAGTTTCTTCAAATGTCTTGTGTTACACGCAATACCAATTTTTATCGAATAATAATATATTATTAAAATATTATTTAGTATAATAAGATATAAAATAGCCATTAAATTAGTAGTTATGAAAAGGATAAACTAAATTATGAAAATATATTTTTTATAAAAATATAAAATGATTTCATTGGTTACAAATTAATTAGAAATGGATATGAAAACTGATTTAATATAAAGGAGAATATTATTATTTCCATAGTCACAAATATGTTTTATCCTAAAAAATTAAATTAATTAAAATTATAAAGTGATATTAATGTGATATATATATTATATATTCAATAATATATTTTTTATATTAATCTAATATATTTTATAAGTATATGAGTAGAACAAACCCAATTTTATTCACAAAATACTATAATTTTATCAAGGTATTTTTACAACCTTTTATTGGAGAACCTATTTTAAGTATTAATTTTGAGACTTTAATTGATTTAATATTTCAATATAAAATTTATTTTGGAGAGGGAAACATCATAATTATGTTATTGTGAATTTTTTTTATTTTCTATGAAGTTTTATTTTTAGTGAATAGCAAAAAATACTGAATTTTAATTTAAAAATTCGTTTCCATCTAATTTATTTAAAGTTTTAAATTAAAATTTTAATTGGTTTTAAAGTAAAATTATGTATAATATATATATATATAATTTATTTCATTTTTATCAATTTTAATTTGAAATTTAATGAAAAAACATACTAAATTTTTGGATGTTTTTACATTAAAAACCCGCATTGTCGACCCGCATGCAGAAGAAATTTTAAATTAATTTATACCACATAAATTGTTTGAATTTGGAAAAATGGATTCAATATTTGGAATTAGAATAATTTATAATCTCTAATAATACCAAATTTATTTTTTACCATAAGATTAGTGAAAGTGATTAAAATTAATTACAATGATTAAGGTTAAATTAAGCATAATAAGAGACTAAACCTTAACCTTAAGGCCCAAAACAACCTATAAACTTTTCCAAGATCTATTTTATAGAAATATTTTGACTATATCATCACTTTTATATAATTTGGTCCATTATTGGATCCAATTTAGACAAGAAAAATGTGGGAATAATTCCTTTGTCAAAATATTACGAGAGTGCCACTCCTCCTCCACTATAAATGGTCATGAATTATACCACTTCCTCACACCTCTAAAACCACTTAGGTTCAACCATGATTTTCCAAAATATATTCCCCAAATCCCCAAACTTTAAATTGAATCCTTCATTTTGGCATAAATCCTTCTAAAGAAGCCTTTTTATATAAACTAAAAGGAGTTACTCGATTATTAAGGTAACACTTTCAAACAATATATTTTCTATTATTTAATCCTCTAACCCTTAAATTATTTTAAAGTCATGATTATATAATGAAACCAGTATGATAAATATACTATTATTTTGTTTTATTATGGGTTATTTCTACACTTACAAACACCTCAGTCTAATGGATGAAAAATATATTGTTTATATGAACGATAAACTATCGCCTCACAAAAGTATGATTGTTCATTCTTCATATACCACATCTCATTGTGGTCTTTATGATGTAAAATCTACTTACATATAGTATATATTATATTTAAAATATCATTATGATTTTGTAATTATTTTATAACATATAACTCTATACATTATATTTTATGTAAATACGACAACATATCTTATGGAAGTGTGGACTACCACCCCCTCAATGAGATGTGATTCATTCACACTAAACACAAAATTTATTAAGGACAATTTCAATAAAAATATATGAAATATATTTTATAAATATTGTACTGGAATTATAATATACATTTATTTCATTATCATTAACTTTTAATTCTTATAAAATACAACAATGAAATAGAAGTACTGTTCTTGTGTGCACATGACTTACCATTTACATGAATGCACTAGTGTAGAAAACGTTTACCGCGTCGGAATTTTTTTATGTTGATTATATATAACCGACGTGAAAAGCTATAAAAATTGGTTTATAATGTCGGTTATTTTTTAACCAATGTCATAAATGTATAGAATATATTTTTAATATCGATTATTTTATAACCGACGTGATAAATCAAATTAGGGCGATTTATCATGTTGATTATAAAATAACTGACTTGATAAATCAAATCATGGAAATTTATCATGTCAGTTATTTTATAACATATGTCATAAATCAAATATGGATGATTTATCAATTTGGTTATTTTATAACTGGCATGATAAAGCAAATATCGGTGATTTATCACGTCAATTATAAAATAACCAATGTGATAAATCAAATCTCAGTAATTTATCACGTCAGTTATAAAATAATTGACATGATAAACATAAAAAATTATTTATCACATTGGTTATTAAATAACTGATGTGATAAACATAGAAAAATAGTTTATCAAATCAGTTAATTAATAACCTACATGATAAATATTTTAAATGAATTGTTGGGACTCGTATTCTGTCGTTTTTTTTCTTCGATCGGGTGACCTGCGACACACCTCTCTCGCGTGGAAAACCTAAAAATGATTCTTCAAAGTAGTTCCCTCCTACCTTATTTTTCCAACCTCATTCATCATATTTATAATCACCAGTTTTATCAGGTCAAATTGCAACACTCAAGTAATCCTCACATGCCTCCGTTTTATTCTTTATTTTTTGAGATTCCCTATATTTATGTTTTGAGATATTATTATTCTATCATGGTTCTTGCTATCATGGTAAGTTTCATAGTGTTCTTTTATACCATGCTAAGTTATTTTATAGTAAAATAAACCATAAAAGTGATATAATGAACGTTCTATGATTTTTGTTGCTACCATGTGTGTTCTATCTGTGTGTGTGTACTTCCATGTGTGTGCTACCATGAAATCTTTATCATGCAAGTTATGCCCTATAACCTTAAAACCAATGAAGTTATTCAATACATTGTTTTACCTACAATAATTTTATAATTATTTAACTATTAAGTTTGGTAATATGTTCAAATTAAAATTCCTTTTATATTCAATATTTTATTTTCCCTTATATGATAAAACTCCTTATTAAGTGTTTGAACCTAAACTAACTTACTCTACCATTATCTTTAAAAATAAACTTTTTTGGACACATGAGATATAGAGGTGAATATAGTAATCATATTGATCTGTTTAATCCTCTCTTGTTTCCTATATGAGTTATCAAAGAAAAATAAATTTAAGGTGAATAATTGTAAATATTTTTTGTGTGGGTAGTCATTCAATGATAAATATAGGTATATTTTTCTCTAATAATGATATCCCATTCTATAATAGACTATTTTTTATTTCTATTTACATTTTAATATGAGTTTAGAGAAATGAATTACTTTAAAAATGTATTTATTGTAAATAATAGATCATAATATCATTTAATGAATAGGTTAGGTGATTTTAAATTCCTCATTAAGGAGTATATGAAGATTTACATGGTTATTTCCTTATTGTACATACAAGGATTCTTATTGAGGAAGATCTTAGAGAGCTCCCTAGAGATGTTAAACCTTGAATACATGTTTCTTTGGATCAAGATGGTGAATGTATACATATTTTATTATTTATACTTCATATTTCATGTTTATGGAAGGGTGAATTTGGTATCTAGTTTCTCAAGGATGTATTATTTGTGTACCTTAAGAATAAAGGATCCAAGATGAATTTATACTTTTATATCTTGATCCATATGAGAGGGATATATAATCCTAAAATTATTTTCATATTATCCCTCCAAACATTAATCTATTCAAGAGAATATTCTAATTTAACAATAAGGTTTACTCTTATATCAACATCAATGATTTCATAATTAAGTTTTTGAAGTTTTTTTATGATAGAGGTAATAGATTTTTACCGTAAGTCTTTATAGTTTTTAAATTCCTCCACTTAAACTTATTTGGAGATAACATCTTCTTGGGAAAGAAAGTGATTCTTTCTAAAGGATTTCCATTCTAAATTAAACTTTCCTTTCACCCCCTTTGACAAAATTTTCATGGGTTTTTTATCATTATCATATAATAATTTCATTTGACACTTTTTCTATGAGATGGATAACTTTTCTATATTGATAGAAATCCTGTAGAATATTTCCTTTGAATATTCCCCAATCCCTGATTACTAACACATCTATTCCCAATTATTTTTTCAAAATTGTTTTACTTTCAAATTATGTCAATGTTTAATATAAATATAAAACTGTTATATATAAATATATTTTCCTTTTAAATTTATTTCCATGCATATATTTTTTAAATAGGTATATATTTGTTTTATATTTCAAAATTGTTTTACATTCAAATTATGATATTTTTCATATAATTATAAAATTGGATTATCTTAACAGGATGTATAATTTTGATATTTGTTATAGGTAATAATGAGTTGAAGTTGGTTTATGGCACATCAAATGAGTAATGAATATGAGGAATGTGTTGATGTATTTTTGGAATTTTATAAACTAAATGTTCCATGCAACTACATTTTTTTATCTCCACACCTGAAATGATTGAATATGAAGAAGTTGAAAAGTAGAGAGATAAATGATCATCTGATTTTTCATGGTTTTAATCTAAGTTACAACCCTTTGATTTGGCATGGTGAAACTAGATAGAATTTCGTATCTAATAATGATGATTATTTGAATGATGGTAACTTTGATGGAATTGAAGAAGTGATTCGTGATATTTTAGCAGAACAAATTGAGATGGAACTGAAAGTTTCGTATCTATATGGTGATGCTGGAAAACCATTTTATTCTAGTTATATGGATTTTACAGTTTGTTGGCGATGTTAAGATTGATTAACCTGAAGGCGAAACATGGATGGAGTGACAATGGTTTTACAGATATGATACAATTGTTGAAATACATTCTTCTAAAAGACAATGATCTTCCATATTCTCATTATAAGGCGAATAAAATATTATTCCTGATGGGATTTTGATACAATAAAATAAATGCCTTTCAGAATGACTATATTATATATTGGAAGGAATTTGAATTTTTTCCAAAGTTTCCTAAATGTGGGACATCATAGTATAAGTTGAAAGAAAAATCACAGGTTGATGTAGAGATTACAAAGATCCCTGCCAAGGTATTTTGGTATCTTCCTATAATATATTATTTGAAATGTTTATTTTTTAATTCTCATGATGCAAAAATGTTAAGATGGAATGATGATGAGTGGATATGTAATGGAAAAATACTTCATCCAGCTAATTGTCTACAATGAATGAAAATTAATGAGTAGTATCTTACATTTTGAAATGAAATTATAAATCTCAGACTTGGGTTGTGCATAGATGGAATGAATCCATATCGAAGCCTCAGTAGCACACATAGTTCATGACCTATTTTATTAGTAATTTTCAACCTCTCTCATGAAGTTTGTATGAAGCACAAATATGTCTTGTTGAGTATAATGATATATGGTCTGAAGTAACCCAGAAATGATATTGATGTTTTCTTGTCATCATTGATTGATGATTTGAAACTTTTACAAGATTGTGGTATTAGGGTGTATGATTCTTATAAAATGGAATATTTTCAACTACATGTAGTACTTATGTTCACTGTAAAGGAATTCCCAGCATATGGAATTTTTTTGGATATAGTGTTAAGGGGCATAAAGCATGTCCAATTTGCTAACAATAGACTTCATATTTTCAATTGAAACATAGTAGGAAAATAGTATACATGGGTCATAAAATGTTTTTACCTATGGATAACTCTTATAGAAGACTAAAAAAGGCATTCAATGGCTCAAAAGAATTTGATATTGCTCCAAAACCTTTATCCCCTGATGGGTATTTTGAGAGGGTGAAAAACCTTGATGTGACATTGGGAAAGTCATATAAATTTGGTAATGATAGACATATTTGGAAGAAAAAGTCAATATTTTTTGAGCTACCATATTGGAGATAACATGAAGTGAAACACAATATTGATGTCATGCACATAGAGAAAAATATTTGTGACAGTTTGATTGGAACATTTTTAGATATTAAAGGAAAGACTAAAGATGGGTTGAATAAAAGATTAGACTTACTATCAATGGGAATATGTTTGGAGTTAGCTTCCACTCCTAATGGAAGACAAAAATTTCTTCCCCTAGCCTGTCATACATTATCAAAGAGGGAGAAAATTATCTTTTGTTAGTATCTTCATGATATCAAAGTGCCTCAAGGTTATTCTTCAAATATAAAAATTTTTGTCTCTTTAAAGGAATTGAAGTTGATAGGTATGAAATATCCTGATTGTCATGTCATGATGCAATAGCTTCTACTAGTTTCATTGCATGGAATATTACTCATCCATGTCAGAAATAATATAATAAAGGTGTGTTATTTTTTCAATTCAATTTGTAATAAAGTGATTGATGTGAATTCTTTGAACATTTTGGAAAAGGATGAAATTTCTATGCTTTGTCAATTGGAAATATATTTTCCTCCATATTTTTTTGATAAAATGGTGCATTTAATGGTTTATATGGTTCAAGAAATAAAGATTTATGGTCCTGTATATCTTTGTTTAATTTATCCTTTTGAAAGGTATATGAAAATTTAGAAGGGGTATGTTATGAATCTGTATCGACCTGACACCTCCATTATTGAAAAGTATATTTATGAGAAGGTTGTAGAGTTTTGTATGAGCTACTTGGCTGCAGCGAAGCACATAGGTTTTCCTCCATCTCATCATAAATGAGTTAATAATGAGGGAAAGGGGATTCATTTATTGAAAGTCAAATCGTTTTCACCTGAACAAATGAAGAAGTTACATTTATACATCTTGAATAACATAGCTGATGCTCAACTGTATATCACATTGAATATTAATGAGTTGAAACAATGTAATCCAAAGAAGAAAGAAATGTGGATTTTGAATGAGCACAAAAGAACATTTTTTCCATGGTTTAAAAAGACCTTACTTGGTAGATCAGATGTATCAGAGACATTAAGATAGTTAGTAGGTGGTATAATTTTAAATGTGATAACATAGTCTGGGTATGACATTAATGGATAAACACTTCATATAAAATCTCAAGACAACAAAAGTGAATTTTAGAATAGTGGTGTATTGGTGTTTGCATAAGAAATGAATTTTTCGAGTTTTAAGGACAAAAACTCAATTTTTGCATCAAGTGAATATTATGGAGTCATTGAAGAAATATGAGAGGTTGATTAATTTAAAATTAATGTTCCAATTTTTAACTACAAATGGTTTATTAGTAACAATTGTGTCAGACATGATGAATTGGGAATGACAATTGTTAATCTGAATAGATTGGAAGAAACATCAGATTCTTTTATAATATAAACACATGCAAAATATATTTTCTATGTATTTTATCAATTAGATATGTAGTGATATATTATTTTACAATGAAAATTACAATATGCTGGTGAGTATAAACTTGATGAAGATGCTGATTTTATGTGAGATCCATACTTCCTCCACCACAACTTCATACTTACTGTGAGTTTTATATTGATGATCCTCACCATCATATAGTTTCATATGGGATGATATATTGTATAGGAGAAATAATTCATCATCAAGAGTTATAGGTAGAGCATCATAAAGTCACTGTACAAGATATTATAGATAGATCAGCTTGAGTACCATTACCTACAAATAAGGTGACGACAGTTGGATATAGTATCAACCACTTTTTAGTTTGGCCATCCAGACTTCTATGACTCATTACCACAGAGGTATATATGTTATATTTTTATTTTATTTTTTATTAAATTTGTTTTAACATTTAAAAAATAATATATTTTTCTATTTATTTACAGGAATACTTTAAAGGTAAAGAAATACTGTATAGACAACAACAAAGACAAATAACTATGTCATTAGATACATATTCTAGTAGCCTTGAAAGATTGTCAAGATATTCAAATGTTTTGGCAGATCATTATTCATTTCAAATATAAGCTCATGTTTACGGACGTGAAATAAATATGGGGATTATGAAAAATGATATCATGGAGCTTGTTACTAGAGATAAGTTGGGCATCAACATGATGCATATTTTTTCCATGTAAGTCTTGACACATTTCCCTATATTATATGTATTAAAAATGTATACTTATGTCTATTTTTATTAGGTAACTTTATAACATGTATGAGAAGAATTAGAAGATAAATGTATATGGATTCATGGATCCACATATGATTTCCCCTAAATCACATGCATTGGATGAGAAACAAAGAAAAATTTATATTACTGAAAGATTTGAACAGAATATAATCACGTAGTGTTGGATGATTCCTTTTTGGGAGAGGTATGAAACATATATCTGTTCTTTATTATTTAACATATAAAACAAATATCCTTAAATATTATTCTATATCAGTGATCATTGGATGTTGGGTGTTTCTTTCCATGGGAGAAAACACTTTATTTGATATACTCTATCCATGGTGATGTGCGGGGAAGTTTTAAGAATCTATTAGAAAAGTAAGTTTTAATTTCTTAATAGTTTTTTATATTATAATTAATTTTAAATTTATCCCATTAATATTATTTTCTAACAGTGGATGGGCCAACTTTAGAAAAAACACAAAGAGAAAGAGTGACAAGATCAAATATGTAAAAGTAAAGGTAAATATCCATTTATAATTTGTAATTTTTGATGTATTACATAAAAATGATATTTTGAATTGACACTCATTTAAACAGATTTTTCATGAACAACAAGGCATCATAGAACAAAAATATTATATGTTAAGATTTATATATGAAATAATTACAACTAGAACACTTTTTATGTTTGACTAGGTTATATTTCCTTATAAAAGTTTCTATAATATTTCATTTGGTTTGTCCATTATACATGTTAACTACTTTCCATTTAATTTGTATCTATTTGATGACCCTAAACCCTATAGTTCTCAAGAGGTCAAACACATACAAGTGGAATGGTCAAATTATTTTACAGGTTTGATTGGATTTTAGTTAGTTTGTAGTGTAAAATGTAATTTTTAATATTGTAATTTTAATTGTGTATTTGGTAGTTTTTTGGTTGGATTTAAGTTTTTTTAGTTGAAATTGTATGTTTTGAATGTTATAAATGTGAATGTTTAATTTTTCTCTGGTTCTTCTTGTTTTTTTTATAGTTTTGATGTTTTCCTGGTATGGATTCTGTTATGGTTTTGGTATGCTTTTGGTCTGATTTCTACTTGTTTCAGGTCTACTTTGGCAGAGTATAGTAATGGTTTCACATTTTTGTTAAAAAAAATTGGTTTTTACGTTGGTTATTTTATAACCGACGTAATAAATGCCCAGGGAATGGGTTTTTACATCAGTTATTGAATAAATAATGTAATAAATTCATGGGAAATAGTTTTTTGTGTTGATTATTAAATAAAAAATATCATATATTGTTTTCCATGTCGGTTATATAATAAATGACATGAAAAAAGCTTCACAGACTTGTTTTTAGGTAGGTTATTTTATAACCAAAGTAATAAATGCCTGGGGTATGGTTTTTTACGTCAGTTATTTCCTAATCGATGTAATAAATTCATAGAGAATAATTTTTAACATCATTTATTTAATAATCAACATTTTTTTATCATTTTTCATGTCGGTTATTGTATAACCAATGTGAAAAACGCTTTGGAGGCAAGATATATTACATTGGTTATTGCATAATCGATGTAATAAATTATATACCACATCAGTTATTAAATTACTGAGAAAATTAATCGATCATACGAAGTTTTTTTCACATCGGTTATTTAAGAACTGTTGTAAAAATAATATTTATAACTTCACCTTTAATAACATTGGCTAAAAACTGACATAAAAAATAAAAAAAACAGACGCAAAAAATGTTTTCTGCACTAGTGATGGTGAATTACATTTATCATCTCCAAAAATAATTATTTATTATAGATACCAATATAATGGATATATATGATATTCACATCATAGATTAAACTTTTTAGATTATGTAACCATGTTATATTTAATAAGAACAAAAAAATATGAAGTTTAAACATACTTGATAAACTAGGAAATTAAAAACTGAAATAATTAAAATAATGAGTGGTTGTTAACAAACAGGTAATAAGATATTATAAGAAGTGGATATATGATGTTATAAACATGAGTTTGGTTCTCGTATTAGTTAGTAAAAGTTTTTAAACAACTATATAGGAGGATAAATACCACACAAAAAAAGAAAGGTTAAGGTAAGGGATTCTCATCTCAGTTTTTTATATCTGTTAGAAAATGTCACGTTCACCACTTAGATCTTTTATGTGGTGCATCTACTTTACCTTTTATTATATTATATCATTAAAAATATTATATTCATGTTTCTTTAAACATTCATTTAATGTTATTTCTTTATGAGTATTATTATTTAAATTGTTTCAAAGTTTTATGGGACACTTTGGAATGTTTAAATATTATTTTCTTCAATAATAACTTTAATGATCATTCTATGGTATTTACATTCAAGTAAATTATATGAAAATTATTCAAGAAAACCATTCATGTTCTATTCCTATAGTTTTTCATCACAATTTTCAAGTATTAGTACCATTTTTCCACTCTTTGGTACTCAAAAGGTTTTAAGAAAGCCCTACTTTTTTTCTCTTTATTCAGAGAACATATTTTCTTCTAATAAGCATATTTTACTAAAACATTTACAAACATTCATTTAAATGATTTAGTGAAGATATGTTTACACTTGTTTACCAATGTTTTCAACATAATCTTTTTTTTTCACTTTCCTGATAAGGAATTTGTCAAAAAATTTTACCATGTAAAAGGAATGCTATTTTACCTCATATGACAAGTACAAATTTTCTTACCATCATTTCATTAAAACTCAATTTTCATTTATAAAAGTTTAATTTTCAAGGAATTTTTTTTGAAAAGTGAGTTTCAAGTAAAATGTTTTAAAAAATAAAGGGTATTTCCCCCAAGAATTATTTTAAAAGATATTTTTATTTTATTTCTTTTATTCAAAAAAAGTAACCCATTATTTTTACTCTACTTTAGAAGTTATTTGATTATTTGGGGAAATAATGATAATTCCATATTCATTATTCAATAAGGATAATTGATAAGGAATATTATTTATTTTGATTATTAATTATGAGAAATGTTTTGGACTGGTAATGAAGTGTGGGGATCAGACATTATATAGATCCTTGATGCATCGATAGGTTCACATGAGATAAATAATTTAGACAAATTAAACATTTTTCTATCCATAGTTTTGAACCATCGTATGGAAGGTCTTGAAAGTTTAGGTTTTCATGTTCCTTTGACATGATGTCCATTAATAAAGAATTTCCCTTATTTAGTTTCAGTTATTAATCATCTATGATATTTTTCATCGACATATCTATGGATGCTTTTCATTGTAGTTCATTGGTTAAATAACACGTGTTTCATTTTTGAGCTTTTCATATTGAATTATCCTTATCTAGTTATTTGGATGTTAGGTGTTATCAGTTATTTACCTTTCAATGTTAATTTATTCTCATTGATTCATTATTTATTCCAAATTACATAACCTTACCATGAATTTTAGATCACCATTATTATGTTTCATTTCTCCAGGTTATGAAGAATAAATATTTGAATAACATTTCAAGGAATCTATTTATTTCATTTTATTATGTATCATATTTTTAATTTCTCTTTCCCAATGTATTATAGGTATTATGTACGGAATCTAGCTTTCCAATATTATTAAATTAACCATTCATTTGGTATTTTATTCCTTGTAATCATGCCAATGTAATAAATTAATGCACCAACTCTAGGATTCTAGGATCAGGGTGTTACAGTTGGTATCAAAGGATGTTTAGAAACAACCATGGAAAGTATATTTAGAAAAATTTGATTAGGGATCACAACTATAAGATATACATTAAGGATAAGTATACAAGAACATCCTAGTATTTTGTTAAGGTATATATTATCTTTTTATTCATAGAAATACATATCTTTATGGATACTACAAGTGTATGTGGTTTTGGGACACATGTACCTAGGTGTAAAAACCTTGACAAGGTGTGTTGGGCCTAACTAAGTGTAAACTGGTACATAATAACAAACCTTACTACACACCTGGTTTGGTAATCTCAAGAGATATTATAAGTATAATTATTATTTTATTTATCTACTATTATGATGGATTTTAAATTAAGTATTTTCCCAAAGTAACCAAAGTTTACGATTTTAGGACTTACGATGCATAAATTGATGCTATGTGCTATTACATATTTAGAGTTATTTAAATTTCATAATTTAAAGAGATAATATAGTATATGATATTTGTTAGAAATGGAACCTAGTAGATGGATTGAGAACTCCACTGATTCATGTGATCCAGAGAGTAAGAAGAATCATATATTTTATAGTCCTCAGTTAAAATTTCCAAGGGAAGTATTATCCCATGTATTCTTATCACATGAAGAAATAGTATAATATACTAATGAGATTTGTAAAAACTTCTCCATATACTATGGATTTGAAGTGAAGTATGAGAAGAAGAGGATGGCAGAGAAAAATAAAAATGAAGGGAATATGGGAAAGAATTGCTTTCCCACATGTGATTATTGTCTAAAGAAACACCCTAATACTTGTTTAAAAGGAATGGGAGTTCCCTATAAGTGTGCAAATAAAGTACACTGTGCTTTTGATCTCAAGGGTAATAAAAAGTTTTCCCATGTATAATGCTTCAATTTCATGGGGATGAGACACTATGAAAAAAAATGTCTTGATCATCAAAGTAATATACCCCAAATGATGCTATTGGATAATGGTCAACTTATTCTACTACCGCGTATGAAGATGAATTATTAATATTCCTATTAAATAATTATTTCATTTGAATATTTTATCAGCAATGTACTGGTTATAAGAATCATAGAATATATGATGAATGTACTTTAGTACTTTTTTCATGAAGGATTTGAGATCATATATTAAATGGTACCAAGAAAAAATTTTGAGTAGAAATTTAAAATTTTCAGGAAACACATGATTGGGTGGAAGACCACCATTAATAGGTTTCTGATGTTGAGATAATGATGAAGAAATGATTTTTTTGGAAAAGTGCTGACTACCTTAGAATTGATTAATAACTTGTTGAAAGGTGGTCTATTCTATCACTGATGGAGTTTACAACACTTTTATATTTGAGGAATATATTCAATAACATGTGTCTTACTTAATGAATAAGAAAGAATGCATGTTTCCAAGAATGTTTTATGGTAATTTGAGTTATTATAATATTTTAAGAGGATACATTATGAAGTTATTGACATGTTTGGAATTTGAAAATTTAGATCCACTTCATGTTGATTAAAGGCTAATGATATGTTCATTTTGGAAATTTTGTGACCATATTTCTAAAGTGTCAGATCATAATATTTTGGAAAAGTTAACCATTTATGAAATGTTTGATCCTTGGATAAGATTTTATAATTTAATGTATTACTTCACTATACAAAACATATTGTGCAAAGAAACAAAGTGGAAATAGTTCAAGGTACAACCAAATGATAAGATTGTATTTATAAAATATAAATGTATATTTACTTATATTAAAAAAGGGTGACGAATTCCTAAACTACAGGAAAAAGGGGTTTGAAATTTTTTTTTTCATAGTATCATCATTTCCAATGTATTAAATGGCCCCTAGATCATCAAAAATTTATAGGTTTATAATTGTTAAATTTCTCATAACCGTGTTCCCTATCACTCTCCATAAGAAATTGATTGTTTTATTTTCCCCTTATATACATGTTTCTATTCCCCACCCATGTTCTCCTACCAGGGAACCTAGTTACAAGACCATTGTACTTTCATTTCTCCTGCTAGGGAACCTAGTTACATGACCATTTTAATTTCCATAAGCCTTTATTTTATCTATTCAAATAAAAGGGTTTTTAAATTTTGAATTATAATTTTATAAATTAGTTACTATGAAAATTTTAGTTTACTTTATAAAAATAAGTTTCCAAGGAAAATATTTATCACTATATTAAAGGTTGAAATTAGGTAAAACTGTTAAATAAGAAGATAAAATCACAAAATATATCTAACCAAATAATTAAAGTTTTGTAAGTGGCATTCAATAAACCAAACATATATTATAATCACTAATGATCAATCATGTAGCCACTGTAATTGAATATAATAATAGCTTTTATATTAAAAAACTATATTTACCAAAATATCATCTATCTCGCTTATAAAATGACCCCTTCACCACTCTACTTATTCTCACACATAAATCCTATTTAATTAACCAATATATTCAAAAATAAATTACCAAAACTATAATACATGTCCTATAGGTTCTTTTAATATAAATATATTATCCTTCAAATTCCTAATCAAAATTATAAAGGAGTCATCCAAGGGGTAATGTAAGGACTTCAAATCACACCTTTACATTTATATTTCTTTTATTCTTATTATACATCCTAAAAAAACTATAACCATCCAAATATAATTAATATTATTATGCTTAGGTAATAACCATTTTTTAACTTCCTCTAATCCACTCAATAAATAGAAATATAGTTCGTATAATGGTTGGTGCACTAACACCTTGAGCAATATATTTTATTTTCTATTACCTCCTTTCATGGAAGGTTATAAAATGGATTTAATGAATAAATATGTTATTAGTTAAGTTATTTAAATTATGGAATGATAAATTTACAATTACACTAATGTGGTTAACGATAATTGATCATAGTGATTTTAACTTCCCAAAATGAGCATACTGAGAGAATATTCATAATTTAAATTTGTTGTAGACAATATATTCAGATATATATATTTTATGCTAATATAATGAAAAATAATATGTAGATATATAATTATGTAGATAATTAACTCTTGAAAATAAAATGAAAACCAAAACCATTAAAACAAAATAGATAAGTAACAGTTAAAACTATTAATACCAGATTTCAATAATAACTAAAAATAAGTAATGACTATGTAATAAATTAATATAAAATATTAATATAAAATTAATTAAGTATCAATAAGGTTATAAAATTTAATATTAATGAGTCTTAATTTATTTTGTAGGAGGTTAGACTGTGTCTGACTAAGTGGGAATCTAAGGTAATGGTTCATTATCTTAATCTCAATTCTTTGAGACATGTTTCTTATTATACAAGAATTTAAATTTTTATGGTTTAAATAATACCCTATTTATTCTTCTATATATAATAATTTTTATTTTTATTTTTATTATCACTATCATTTAAGCTCTTATGATTCCTTTTCCTTTGATTCATAGCTTACCTAATTTAAAAAGGTTGTTGTTAACTAATTTACATTCATTATGTTATAAACTTTTTTATGGAACATCATCCTTCTATGTTGATTTTATTCCACAAAATTATTTTATTATATTATATTCCATATTTACATACTGAGTTTTACATTTCTTATTCTTCACATCTCACCTCACTTTTCTTCTATAGTGACCCAATCCTTTTACATATTTTATTACATGATTTTTTACAAGAAATTCTATTAATTACAACCCAAAGATCATGAGTCCTAGTGTATTTGGAAGACAATGATCATAATACATCAAAGGAAACTAAAACATGACATTTAAATATTTTTCCATTTTATTTAGTGAGCTCCTAAATTCATTTGAGATCCTAAAATTTCCTAGGAAAACCTAGGGAATACACAAATGAAAGGGGAGATCTAAAATTCCAATTAAGGGAATAAATATTATTAATAAACATAACACGTGAGCCAAAAATATAAAATGATATAAAAAAGTAAGAATATGAGTAATCATCTGGAATCATAACATAAATAACAGTGTATCATAAGATCATATAATCAAAGAAAAATTGGAAGAAACATATAACATGACATAAACATGAGCCAAAGATAACATCTTATACAATATTACTTTGGTGAAAAGGTCTCATAATGGATTATGTTTACTCTTTAATCCCATATACTACACTTCTTGAGACTAAAAATATTAACTAATTAATTTGAGTGTTATCTGGGTGGACCCATCATATAAGCTATATGGAGAAAACCTACTGCAATCTAGGCGCACCCATAATAACATGTTCTTAATTTATGTGTTCCACAAAATTAAATCAATCATAATGAATAAATATAACAATTACTCATAGATGAAATGGGTTACATATTACTGTCTCATATCATAATCAAATTTTTTTTTATAAAGAATGAATTCTAGAGATGAATATAAGGCATGTATTACCTCATCAAATTAAGTTAGAATAAGCTATGTATAAATGTTAGAGACATATATACATAATTAATAATAAAGACGTAATATCATTTTTTTTCATTGATGAAAACACTTTTAAAAAAATTTAAAAAATTTCAAAGAAAATAATCTTTCCACTTTGAGAATAAATTTTGAAAAACTAAAAAATTACAAAAATTTATGATATTTTTTTGAAGGTGAACTTATAAAATTATAAATGAAGAATAAAATCAAATAATGGTCATGAAGGATATAAATTCTATTTATGTATTATATGTTAAAATAAAAACATTCCTTTAACACTTTGGTAAAAAAAATAAAAAAGTACATAATTTAGATTACAATAGATTGATTAATTTTAAAATATTTTTAAAAAAAGAAAAAATGAAAAAAATGAATCTAAAAATTAATTTTGTAATATTGAAAAAAATTAATTTTATTTAAATAAAAAATATATATGGAATAGAAATGTTTCTTGACAAAAGAGAGGAATGAAGTCGATTTTTCTTAAAAAAAATTTCTCAATCATTTTTTTGTATCAAAGAGAGGTAAATGGAATTATAAATTTAAAATTTCATGACAAATAAAATTCAAGAATATAAAATTATTTATTTAGAAAATGATCAAATAATTTCATAAAATGAAATTTCAATCATAAAAATTCACGATTAAAATGATATTGAAACATAATCCCTTAAGGCTTTGGTAACTTTTGAATCATAACTTCCTATGAATGAAGTATATGAATTGTGAATTAAAATATAAGTATGAATTATTGAATATATATTATTTAAATGGGTAGTATATACACCATTTTAATGAAATTATTTGCATGAAATAACATATGTTTGAAAGAATAATGTTTTTAGATGAAACACTTACAATGTTTGTATCATTGAGGTGAGAGTTAATAAATAAAGTGATTATGTGTAAAAAATTTATATACACATAGAGAAAAGTTTAAATAAAAATAATTAGAAATAATTTCATTTTATACATAATATTTCCATAATCAAATAAGTGTAGTAGATGTATAACCCAATGAATGGAAATTGAATTAAGAAACTCCTTACCTTGAGCCTGAATCATCACATGTGTTCCTTATCATCCTGAATAATAAATATATACAAATTATTTATATGATTAATAAACTTTTTCAAATCTACCATTACTTTAATTTTATTTATTATCAGGATATATTCAATTATATTATCATCTAGGTTGACGTCAAACAATTTGAAAATGTTCAGCTCGTATGTCCAAATTCACATTAGAAAGTTGAGTAAGTCAAAGGAATTATTAATTAGTAATTTATAAAATATTAATAAATAATTAATTATATTTTTTATACATAAATTAAAATTTTAAAACCAATCACGAAGTATGGTTATTAAAAAATATCTATGTTGCAATCAGGGAGGCGGTAAGTCATACAAACGCATGAGTAAAATTTCCATTATTCAATGTTATTAATGTAAATAAGGTAAGTTTTATTATATATTTATGTAATTATAATTATATAATAAATAAAATAATATTTCTTTAAATATTCTTACTTATACTATCCATGAAATACAGTAATAAAAAAACGAATCACATCGGTTCGTGAGGCGATAGTCCATTATACACACGAATGCTGTTATCATTTATTCAGTGGTTGGAAATGTATAAAAGTATATAATATATTTGTTTTTAAATACTTATTAAAATTTTGGTAATATAATATGTAAACATAAAATAAATATGTATTACCTTACTAGTATAGTGTAATGGAAAAATGAATCACTTCACTTCGTGATGTAGTAGTCTGCTGTACACATGTTCGATGTTATTGAATTCCCTATAGAATAGAGAGTAAGAATGAGTATATGATATTATAATTTAAAAAGTATATTTGTATCATAAATATCATATACAATAATTAAATACATCATTATATCAATTATTGAGAAGTAATGATGGAAAATATATTATGTTGGTTTACAAGGTGGTAGTTCACCAGACACACAATCAATAGTTTCATTTACAATTTGAGGGAGGAGGATATGGTTGTAGGTCATGACCTTAACATAAAAAATAATAAAAAATATATGATTATGTTTTTATGTACTCAGGGTTTTAAAATATTTTAATAAGGTGGAAGAATAAATAAAATAAATCCTTCACATATGAATGTTACCTCTTCTTAGGACAACCTCTTTAGGATTATACCTAAACCTTCCTAGATTAGATTTTTATCAAACCAAGGTTTATAGGATTCTGTTAGGTAATTTTTTAATTTATTTTGATAGGTATTTTCCAATATAATGGGGGTTTAAGTGTGAATAGGAGAGGATAGGTGGTGGCCTTTTATAAGTGAGGAAGAGGACACACTTGTATGTTTTGGAAATAATTATTTACACACTTTTCATGTTACACTGGGCTCCAAATTGACCATTTTATAATATTATAATTTATAAGGTTGTAATATGACCAAAAAATAGGAATTATTCTATTTTAATGTCATTTTAACCCTTATCATTTATGTTTAACTATTAATAAACCCATTTTACCTTAAAAATTATAATTTAGTTTTATTGTTTTTATTATTGATTAATGTAAAAAATTAAGTTGAAGTTACAGGATAATAAGAATTATGATTAGTAAAAATATAGAATCCAATTTTAAAAATTCAACTTATATAATTAATGAAATTTAATTTAAAATTAAACACCTAGACGTGTTGAAAAAACAAATTTTCACAAAATGATTTTTTAAGAATAAAATGATGTTATAAAAACTATATAAAAAGTAATCATAGTTAAATTAATTAAAATAATAGTTTTAGATATATATTATATAAATTTTATTTAAATCACTCCTCATTATGGATTATTTTAATTAACTAATGTGGAGAAACATTAAGCACTTTATAACAATTTTTAATAAATTGTGCTTTTAAGTATAAGAATAAACTTATACTAAAATCTAGTATAAATATGATTTAAATATATATAATTGGTTTTAATATAAAACATATTATTTTTGTTAATTTTAAATAATATTAAAATAATAATGGGACATAATTTATTTAAAAAATTATAATTTTATAAATGAAATTATTTTCCTCTATTCACTGATAAATTATTATATTTTGAAAAATCCCAAAATTTCACCCTAAGTTAAAATAGATATTTTACTTTAAAAAATTATGTTAATTTAATAAAATAAAAATTTCTCATAGGTCCAAAATATATTTATCACATTTTCTCAAAAAAATCAATAAAAATAATTTTTAAAAGAAATGTTTTTATTGAAAATTGACTTTTTATTTCCTAAACATTTATAAATACATTTATATTGGGAAATAACTTTATATAAATTTAATAAATTTGTTAATTCTATTCATATCCACTGGCTTGGTTGTAATGGTCTTACTTAAATAATAATATTTTAATAATACGGTGCAGTTCCTTTAATATCAATGTTGTGTGTTGAATATCCTATAGAGTATATTATTATTCATAAAATATCACGGTGTTACATTCTACCCGCTTAAATACATTTTTTCCTCTCAATGTAAAAATGTTATTCGAAATTAATGGGTTGACATTTGAAAATTTATTTGTGGTGAAACCCATATCCTAAAAAGGTTTAATGAAACATTCTCTTAAAAAGTGGGAATGGGAAATAAAACGGTCATAACATAAGTATGTTTCTATATAGGATATCATTAGTGGAAATTGAAGATATTTAAATGGAATAAAATAATAAATAATTATGGAGATTAAACTAAATATATGATCTCAATAATTTGAATTTTCAAGGTAAATTTAAGGATAAAAATTCACCATTATTTGATAAGTTAAATGACAATTGATTCATCATATATGAAGGTAATAATATAATAATTTTTTTTCAAGATACATTTACTAGATTTTGGGTATTATTTTATTGTCTTGAATAATAACAAAGGAAATATACTTACTTGATAAGTAGAATTTAATCATCTAACAAAATTATACTATAATCTCATCTTTATCTCCAAATGCTGAGTATTCAAGATGATTTTTTCATACCTGAATAAAAAAAAATATTCTTACAAATCATATAATCTATAAAATAATTAAAATATATTCCTAACATATTTAATAAAACAAAAAATATTTTCTTAATATAAGATAATGTCAAACATGAATAAGCCTTCATACAAAATTCAATAGTAAAACCAATTTTTTTACATAGATCATAAATTTATATCCTAAATTAGCTTAATAACCTCAACCAGAAATAAATTTTTAACCTCAAATATTATCTCAAACAATTCATCTCATATATACAAAAAGAAGATAAAATTCTTCCAAAATAATCATTTAGGTTAAACCCAGAGGTTATATATATTCCTTAACCCAAAAAGTATCTTGAAACATTATTAATCAACTCAAAATAAAAATATTTGATCCAATAATATTTTTCCCATAATAATCTTAATATTTACCTTAAAATCATCTATGTAAAAAAAGGTCATAGAAACCAAAACATCATGTAGGATAATGGAATGTAATTCACCCTTGTCACACTTTGGATGTTGGTTCAAACCTTGATCCCTTGCTAGTTACAATGAGTTTTATCCTAGCATACAAGTTGTCCTTTTTTTTAAACTATATTAATATAATTCTTATAACATTTTAATTTTTTTATAAATATCCTAAAAATAAAATTAACCATCATGACAATTATTAAATACAAAAGTCTTTTACAAATCTGATTATTCCAAAAAATTAGATAATCTTAATTAACTATAATTACCTCAATAAAAATGACATATAAAGGAATATATCATCTTTAATAATGTGTTTTTCATAGGATATATCCTTACCATTAATTAACCTTTATATATCATTATCACAAATTATATTTTTTATAAAATTCTTAAAGAAAACTATTATGGAACAATACTTGTAAGTTTCATGATTCTTGTAACTAGCATACTATTAACAACAATTTAACAACATGATTCTTTAATTAATAAAGAAATCGATAATTCACATAGTAATTAATCCATGTATTTGGGAATTGACTTAGAATATGATCATGATCTCCACATCTATGATATTAAACTACTAGTGGTTCCTTAGGTTGAAATTTATTTCCCTATTTCATGTTAACCATAATCTTAATTTTTTATCGAAAATTATTAACTTTGTTCCCTAATTTACCCCCAAATAAATCATATTCTTATTCAATTAATACATTTTCCCTAGTTCCTCTTCCCATATTTTTGTCATGTAGTAAATTGAATCTTATTTTCTTTTTCATCAATATCAATTGAACATCTATGAGAAACTATTTTTTTGTTCTTTGGTGTATTTTGAAATTCAACTATATTTTAGTTTTTAATAATAATTTAAGATATATCATTTAGAATGATAAAAAATTTATAACTTTCATTCCCATTAGTTTAGGCATCTCTTTTAGAAAATCATTACATTTAACATCACATTGGTTATTAGTTTATCTTATTTCCTTTCATTAACAAAAAATAGAAAATGCAATGAGAATACATTAACTAATAAACATACAAAAGGGAAACACAAAAACATGGTAGGAATAAATTTTAAATGATAAGTATATCCTAACATATGAGTATCTAGGTTTCAATCTAGGTTATTTATGTTAATGATTCCTATTATGTTCACAAGTGCAATAATTAGTTCAAGTCATTCATAATGGTTAATAAAGAGTTTGCAAATTTCCAAAAGATATCATCAAGGAGTTTAAAACTAGGTATGTTGTAAGAACCATTGTCATATACTAGGTAATGTTTGTCTAAATCACCAAATTACTTTTTTAGTGTTATTACCCCGATGTACAACTATCCTAGAACAAAATATACTTATTATATCCAAACATTGATTTAATTTCTTAGAAACAACTTTTTCTATATGTATAAAAGATTCAAAAATATTTTTTAATACATAATAGTATCCAAATAATTAACCTTAGGGATCTCACTAATGCTTTCTCATCCTATTTACAAGGTTTAATTACACCTTTTCTTTGATACAAACTATATTGACACATGACTTTTACACATATTAATACATGATTTTTAATAGTAACATCCATTAATTACAACCCAAAAACCATGAGGCCAAGTGTATTTGTATTACTAGAATCATAATATCTCAATAGAAATTAAAACATTTAATCCCTATATTTTCCTATACCTTGGTGAGCTAAAAAATCATTCTGTGATCATAAAACCACATGGGGTAACCTAGGAAATAAATAAAATAAAGGGATTCACTAAATGTACATATAATAGAATAAACATGATAAAGATATATAACATGTTCTTCAAAGGTATGACATGATATCATTAAATAATATGGACACGAGTAATAAAATAGAGTAATAATATAAAGAACATGGAATTATAATGTCATGTCATCATAGGAAATATGATAGAAAAATATAACAAGACATATATATTAGTGAAGGCTAACTTCCTAGATGGTATCACATGGTGAAAAAATTACAATAATGAATTAGGTTTAATCTCTAATCCCATACATGACACCTTATGAGACTAAAAAAATTTCCCAATCTATTAGATCACTATGTGGGAGAAACCATCATATAAACTATATCGGGCCGAATCAATGCTATTTGGGTGTAACCGGCATAGAATGTTCTTGATTTATGTGTTTTATAAAAAGAAATAATTATAAATACATAATCATAGGAATTACCCATGTGATAAAATGGGTTGTATAATCTTGTCTCATATTATAATCTATTGTAATTTTTATAATTAAGTAATTTGAGACATGAATAGAAGGTATGTTTTAAACCATAAAAGTTAGTGAAAATAAGATAGTTATATATTTGATATATATATATATATATATATAATTTTTTAGTGATATATAACATCTCAATTTTTTTTCAAGGATGGAAATACTCTGAAAAAGTTTTAAAAAAATTCTTGAGGAAAATCATATTTTAAATTTAAAAATCACTTTTAAAAAAATATATATTTTGAAAATATTCTGAAAAAAATTCTTTGAAAATATAATTTTAAAAATATAAAGGTTTTTTCAAAGAAAATAATGGTCATGATGGTGGGAAATTCCATTCTTACTGTACAAGTTAAAAGAATACATTCCTTTCATACTTTGGTAAAATCTCAAAAAGTACCTCATATAGAGAAAGATATAAATATCCTTTTAAAACATTTTTTTAAAAGGTCATCATGGGATAAATTGAATTTAAAAATTAATTGAATAATATTAAAACACTTTTGAAAAGATTTTAAGAAAAACCTAGACATGGAAGAGAAATTGTTTTTTACTAAAGATAGAAATGTAGTCCATTTTCACTAAAAGAATATTCTCAAAAATTATTAGTAATAAAGATAGGAAAATTGGGATATAATCTGAAAATTTTATGAATATCCAAAGGAGTTAAACATTTAAGGGTTATATTAGACTATGATCAAATAATTCCATACAAAAAAATAAATTATAAACATTCCCAATTAAAATGAGAGCAATATATAAAAAATTACCACTGTGATAACTTTTGAATCATAATTTACCAAGAATTAGTAGAGTAATTGTAACATAAAATATCATTTATTAGAAATTATTCAGGATATAGTATTTAAAGGGGCAGTATAAACCCAATTTAAAATAAATTAAGTGCATAAAATAACATGCCTGTCAAAGAAGGATGTTTTGAGATGAAACCCTTACAAAGTTCATATCCTTGAGGTGAAATTTAATAAATGAAGAAATTATTTGAAAAAATTGTATACAAAAAATGAAAAGTGTAAATAAAAAATAATGTAATAAACCCTTGTTTAATACATAATCTTGTAATAATATAATCAAAAAAGTAGACATATAACCCAATAAAAGGGAATTGAGTTAAGAAACCCCTAACCTCAATCCAAAATCATGACACATGTTCCTTATATTCAAAAATAATAACAATATGTCAATTATTTACTTTAATAAGAACATTTTTAACTTTTATTTTATTTATTATCATGCTACGTTCAATTATATATTTATTTAGTTTCAAGTCTGATGTTTTGAAGACATTCAACTCATATATCCAAATTCACGTTGGTAAGTTGAATAAATTCAAAGTGATTGTTAATTAATAATTTTAATAATAATCATCATGACATAATTAAAATTATTATATAGAAATTATACTTTTAAAACTAATCCTGATGGATGGTTATGAAATATTAACTATATTACAATCATAGAGATGGTAATTCGTACGTACACATGAGTAACCTTCCCATTTTTCAACGATCATAGTGGAAAAAATGTAAGTTTTATATTATCTTTATAAAGTAATAATTGTATGATAAGTTTTATATTTTTTATTTAAATACACCCAAATATACTATCCATGTGACGTGTTAGTAAAAAAATGAATCACATTGCTTCACAAGGAAATACTCTGTTGTACACACGAACAACGTTATAATTTATTCAAAGAATGGTAATATAAGAATGTATATGTTATATTTATTTTAAAAAATTACTAATATTTCATGAAAATAATATATAAAAATAAAATTAATACATAATTACTTCCATTTAAATCAGAAGAAAAAAAATAAATCACATCGCTTTGCGAGGTGGTAGTCCACTGCACACACAAAAGACATTATCTTATTCTCTTAGAAATAAGTAAGAAACTGTTTGTGATATTATTATTAATAATGTATAATTATATAATAAATATAACATATAAACATTAAATACAACAAGATATCTATCCTTGAGAATTTGTGATGGAAAAATAATTATGTGGGTTCGTGAGGAGATGGTCCATCGTACACATGATCAACAGTTTTGTTTCCCATTTGAGGGAGGAGAAAATATTTTTATTTCATTACATTAACCTAAAAAAATATCAGTATATGTAAGATTTTTAGGTCCTTATAACATCATTTTTAATAATATATTATGTATGTAGAATAATAAATAATGTTAAATGCGTGGTTAAGAATGTTACATCTTCTTCATACTATCTCTTCAGGATTATACCTAAATCCTTCCTAGACTAGATTTATGATAACAACATCGATTCTATGATTTAGGGAGGTAAGTAATAAATTTATTTATGAAGTTATTATATGTGAAAATGGGTTTTGGATGGGTAAATAGGATATGATAGGGGTGAACCTTTATAAGTGAGGGAGAGGAGACAGTTGAATTTTTTTGAAAGGAAAGAATTACTCCCACATTTTTCACCTGAAAAAAGGATCAAAAATGGGAAATTTTAAACCATATAATATAAAGGTCCAAATATGACCATAAATTTGGGATTATAAAAGTTTTTGGTCATTTTTAACCATTATCTATTTATTTTATCCCCCATTTAATCCCATTTTTACCTTAACCGTAATAATTAAATTTTATTATTTTAATATTCAATATATTAAAAAATTAATTTTATTTTATAAGATAATTTAAATTATTCTAATTAAAAATATGAAATCCATTTTTCTATATTAAACTGAAATAATTTTCAGAATTTATTTTAATATTAATCCCACAGACGTGTTGAAAAAATGGTTTTTCAAGAAATGAATTTTTCAAGTCTAAGATTATCTTATAATATCTATATGAAAAGTAATTAGAATTAAATGAATTTAAATTAATAAATATATAATCTATAAATTTTATTGAAATCATTTCTCATTATGGGTTAATTTATTCAATCAAAAATTGAGACACATTATTCACTTTAAAACAATTAATATAAAAATATGTTTTTAACCCTAATAATAAAATTATACTAAAAACTTGTTTAAGGATGATTGAAATATAATTAATTAAATTTTATATATAAAAATAATAATTATGTTAATTTTAAAATCAATTTAAAATAATAATGACACTTAACTTATTAAAAATAAATGAAAATTTTATAAAACATCGGTAGTTTTCAATACTCACTAAAAATTTAATTTTTTCCAAAAAAAATAAATTATCTCATCCTAAGTCAATATTCATATTCTGGTTTCAAAAATGATCATAATTTTTTGAAATAATATTTCTAGATGGTCCACAGATTATTTATAATATTTCTCAAAAAAATTAATAAAAATCATTTTTGAAATAAACGTTTTCATAAAAAATTGAGTGATTATTTTCAAAGAGTTTATAAAAACATTTATATGTGGTAGTAAATTTATATAAATTTTTTAAAGTACATAATCTTATACATACCCTCTAATTTAACAGTTGGGTTATAATGATCATAATTAAATAATAATATATTAATTATATGAAATGGTTCATTAAAAATAAATGTTGCATGATGAGTACACTATCAAACATAGTGTTCTTTTTAAAATATCACGGTGTTACAGTTTTAAAATTAAACCAGACTGATTTTTGTAGATAGAATTAACCATTTAACTTATTTATAGTTGAAAATATTTCTCTCACATGTGAAAATTCTATATAACGATTCAAGGATGTTATTTTCTATGATTCACTAATTTTTTGGGTCATTTTACATCTTAGTTTTTAAATCTTGTAAAAGGTTTAAAGAAAACCTTTTTAACATTATCCACAAGATCCATTTTTTAATTTCTTTTTAAAATTATGAATAGAATCTTATTTTTAATATTTTTTACATAAATTACCTCTTACAAATTTTATAATAAAATTTCCTAACGAGTCTTCATATTCAATTTTTCATGATTATCCAATGTAACTTATATTTCCATTAATTTATGAATTTTTTATTTCAAAAAATGCTAATGTTTTACAATAATAAATTTGGGATTTCATTCCACTAATTTATATCCTTTATCTTCCAATATATATTTATTATTGATAGTTTTTTTTATTTTTCAAGGTTTTAATATTTGTAATTGTATTAAAATTAATGTTTTAAATGTCCTCTTTTCACCCACTTGAAAATATATTATTTATGTGACTTAATATTTTATTATTACAACCATGTTATAAAATCTTAATGAAATTTTTTAGTATAATTTAGCTTCTATTTTCCACTAAAAATATAAATAAAATATCTCCTTTCGGGTTATGTATCATGTATTAAACTCTATATTATATTATGAATTTTTAATCTATACCTAACATTTTTCATTAGGGTTATGTTTTATATCACTCTCCATCCATATCTTGAATTCATTTTTCTCCTTCATGTATATATTCTTAAATGTTACGGATATATTCTATATCACTTCAACTATTTATATATTTTAACTTACAGTATTATTATAACTATATAATCATTAATATATATTATGTAATTTTTAGGGTTATTTCTAATAATGATATTCCATTTATTTAACAGGTAAATATTGAAATTATATATAATTTTTGTTTCAATATGGATGTGTATTTATTACCAAATCATGTTGGTTAGGTATTGTGTTTTTTATTCATTATTTCATATGATGAATGTATAGGAATTAATTACTGATGGGTGAAACACCGAATTATATCACCCCTTGAAGAATCTCTATGTTTGAGTAGGAAAAATAACTTGGGTATTTGGTTTAATCCTCAAAAGTTTATTTATGTTATATTGGGAAAGGCCAAGAAATTGTGTTTATTGATATATCCCAGGCCTGCACTGTTGGATCTGGTGTTAAAAAAATATGTTTTACATATTAGAATTTATATAAATAGAAGAAACCAATTTCAATACATCCAAAATAACAATATATATTACCAATATTTTTCCACCTACATACCCAATATCTTTTGGGTTGAGAGTTTTATATAATTAGTAAAAAAAATTAACTAAAAAACCAATTTTTATCAATAAATGAGAATTTTCTTCACTAAACAACAAATTCCTCCATTTTCAATTAGTCTTAAAAAATCTCCCATAAAAATATCATCATATTATACCCATCTACACATATCATACATAATAATATACTTCATAACCTAGGGAAATATAAACACAATAAGGGTGAGCTCAACACTCAATTAAGGTAAATTTATGCAATAAAAATCAATGATCATAATGGAGGGTAATATAAACATGGGGGTAATAAGATAAAATCATGGTTAAAGAACAAATAATATGGAAATCATAGCTGATAAAGCATTTATTGTATGTCATTATTTATACCATAAGTCTTATTAATATATACAGGGATATCATAGAATCCAAGAATCAAAAGAATATAGTAGAAAAATAAAGAATTAAATTATAATCATATGTCAAGGCTCACTTTCAAGTCAATGAAACATAATGTGATAGGCTAACTACCCATGCACCATACATGTTATGTATGAGATGAAGACATTGCCTAATGTATTAGAGAGATATATAATTCTTTTCTTACCCATAAAATCAAAATATCCACATTAAGTTATTTTCTATAAAAGGATAACATATATAAATCCATCAATAATAATAACATGATAAACCTATGGAATTATCCTTTCCAAAATTTACACTACAGTTGAAGTAGTCTTATAAAAAATGGTTGACAAATCATTAGAGACCTAAGAAGAACCTGACGGACACACATTTTATACATTATTTTGAAAAAAAAATAGAAAAAGTTGGGGTTTAATTTATGTGTGTTAAAATAACATTAAGATAGCTATATGAATTTATATTATGAGAATGGGTTGATCTTATTCTATTTCAAAGTGTGGATTGAATTATTATTTTTAGATTATTTTTATTTCATTAACTCAAGAGGAATTCATCAATTGAAAAAAATATAACCTCAAAAATTACTAGTTTAATACTTTCATATCCATATAATAATCACCTATACGTTGGGATGATAATTTTTATGACCAATCCAAGGTAAAGGGTTATATTAACATGTGAAAGGTGTGGTCATAAAATTTAATAAGGAAGAGGAACAAATAAAATCACCAAATGAAAATATCAAATAATAGAAATTATTAAGGATTTATAGATCAATAAATAACATAAAATATAGCCCCATAAATATCACTTAGATCAACACATAAGATGGTTTTCCTTAAATTGATTAAATTCTGTCAAATGAAGATAGTATTTAATTAATTTAAGATTAATTGAATAAATGGAAACAATGAAATCTTGATCACACCACTGCAGTTTGAAGTCTTTCACAAAAAATTGTTTAAATATCATCACTACATGAGTAAATAATATCAATGTGATATAATAAGAATCTAACATGAGAATATTAATAAAATTTATTAAGAAAATATAGTGAATTATAACAACTTACTTATGAAAGAAAAATTAGAAAAGGTACAAAGAAGCAATAGAACATAACCTATAAGACATACAAAACATCCTCGCAAATCCTTCAACAAAACTACAATAAATTGGTATCATAGAAGCCTTATTACAGGAAACCAATAGTCTATTTATTTATAATTAATGAGTTTAGGCATGGGTGCGGCCAAAGTTAAGGGGTTTTTGACTTTTTCACCCTTGAAGAAAAGTAGAACTAGTTTGAATCCACCCAGTAGACATGAAAAAAGGTGATTTGAGATGGTAGAATTAATGTTCTCTATTGAAGATGAAATTTAATCCAATAAATTTCCTCTAACATATATAAATATTTAATCCCATATGGTTTCATATCTAAAGAGTTATGATCAAAATTGTGTGATGTTATTTTCAGCCAATGAATTTGACCAAGAATTTCATCTTCCACTTAGGCCCCCTAGATGACCCCTAAACCTCTAAATTAGATTTTAATAAATTTAATGAAGTATTTAAAATTATTAACTCTGTCCACATATTATGTTTCATATTAATTAGTCCCCAATTATTTCATATAAAATTATTTTTTTGGGTAGTTGTTCAGTTCACCTCACCTAGATTTCTTTGGATTCAAGGCCTACTTTGGTCATCATCCCAAATGAATCTCTAATGTATATAGAAGGATATAATGTTCCTCATATAATGGGAGATCTGAAAATTTGATTTTAAATTAAAATTAATAAAAATGGGTGTCTAAAAAGGTGATTAAAAATTATTCTGATTATTAGTTAATTTCAGAAAGAGTTACAAACATGAAAAGAAAAGAAGTTAAAATTGTACAGTTCATGAGAACTAGTGTTTATAAACATTATATCAAATGAATATTATAATATTAAAATTAAAATTATCCTATTTCAGTGACTAATCAAACACCCCAACTTGATTTTTTCTAGTCCCTATCATATCCCCATCCCAATCACATTCTTTTGTTCAAATTCATCATCAGACTTCATCACATTTCAATTATTCATAATAATGTGCTGTGTATCACGGTAGGTATGTGGGTTCATTTTTATACAAGGGGAAGAAGATTAAATAAATTGGTGAAATCACAATATAATATAAATATTATTATTCTTTTTTTTCTTTATTTTTAATTTGAAAATTTTCAATGGAAATTAAAATTTCACTCAAGCGATTCAACCCCTACAGTGAGAATTTATTGTTGACTCCCAAGATCAAAGACTTTGTGAACCAAGTGAAACATGCACATTCTAAAATAATATTGAGTAAAATTAATAAATAAAAAAACAAAACAACTAAAAATAGTGATAAAATGGTCAAATATGAGCTATAAAACTGTTAAGTCTCGATCCTCGAGTATAGAAAACAACACATTATGTAAATCCATTGTTATACATGAAAATTTATTAATTTTGTTTGAATACTCATTTGAAATTTAAAATTATCACCCAACCTATTAAATTTATTGATTTACCCCACTAAATCAAAGTAATACCCCAAAATATAATGGATATGTGTGGTGATGTTTTGATTATATATGGTGAAAATGTGAACAGTAAAGAATTACATCAGAAAACTTAAATTTCAAAAATAAATTCTTATGAACTTAAAATTGAATTAAAAAAAATAAATGCATGAAAAATTATTTGATACTCATTAGTATTCAAAAATTATATTATCATGTAAATGGTTAAAGAAATATTATTTTCTATTGACATACACATTATATTCATTTCAAAATTTTAGTAAGTTTTTTTAACTTTTCTAATGAAGAAGGAAAATTATTATTTCACCCCCAATAGAGAATAACATTATCCCTAACATTTAAATAAAAAATAACTCGAAAGTGGTTAGGTTATGAGAATCTTATTTCTAAAATGAAATTGAAAAATGAAACATAAATAAAAGTCACGACGTGGTTGATTTTGAAGTTAATAATGATCTCGATTACTCCTTTTATTTCTATGTGACTCGCAGTTGCAACATCTATGATGATATATTGTGTTTGTGCACTTGGAAGAAATGTGATTTTCCTAAAAATTCATTAAACTCAACAACCCCTAAATATTACACACTAATATAGTTAGAATGATAATATAAACTTCTTATGGTTTTCTAAAAAAACAAAAAAAATGTGAAAATAATGAAAAAGCACAATGTTTTATTTAAAAACACAAAATAATGAGTCAAGGTATATACAGAAACTAGGTTACCTCCCATTAATAACTTTTTTTTATATTTTATATCTCAACATGTACCTTAAATAGACCAACTATTTATATTCCATACTTTGGATCAGTTAAATACTCATCTCTTTCATGCTTATTAAATGATTCAATGAATGGTTTTAACCTATGGCCATTAAATCTTATGATATGACCACTAGTGAGATCCTCAATCTCTCCTACCCCATTGGGGAACACATAATCAATTGTCTAAGTCTTTATAAATCTTGAACATAAATTTTGAAATTGTAAGTGTGGTTTGATACTATACTAGAGTATATATTTTCCCAGTTCAAAATGTTTGACTTTAAGATTCTATGATTAATAAGTTGAATGTATATCATTATTGATACTTCAATTTTCATAAGCCTATATCCTAAGATCCTATGGTTTTTATAGTATAATTTTAATTTTTTTTTCTGCCAAATAAATGTCAAAATTCATTTTTTTAATTTTCTTGAAAAGAATTATGCTCAATTTCAATGGCTAGATAGAAAGATTTTCCATAAACCAACCGCTATAGTGACATTCCTAGGTTGGTTTTGATCAAACTAGGATATGACCAAATGGAATCTAAGAGTTTCTCATACCAACCATTACTAGAAGGTTTCATAGTTTTTTTTTTCAAAAATGTTATTAATTCTCCTATTAACTACCTTAGCATTTAAGTTTTCTAGCACAATAGAAGCCTATGATGGGTTGCTCCCAAATTTCATTTCTTTCATGATAGATGATCAATTCAATATTTATATGATGATGAAACCATGATTATTTTAATTGAATCAAAGAATATAAAAAATGGATATAATGTTGGAACTAGAGTACATGATCATCACATATTATTTATAATTAATTTAAGAAAATATAGAATTACGTTATATTAAATTATTTCTTCATTGATGGATCTAAAAATGGATCTATGTTTTACCATCATTGTTTTTCTGGAATCAAGGTGATATTTCGTATAGGGTTGTTCCACATATGTCCAAAAAATATTCAAACATCACCATAGAAATCAATGAGTGCTAGCATGGAAGATCATATCACTTGTGTCACTATCCTTCGATCACTACATTAATTTCTTCCAAAGGATTCTTCTTGATATCTCTAGACTTGATAGTGGAAGGTGGAGCAAGATCACTCTATGTTCTTGAGAGAATTTTTGGAGAATGGAGGTATCAAGAGATTTGATAGGATTCTCTAAATTATTTTTTTATGAAAAATGAAATATGATCTATTGAAAAATAATATAATTGGGTTTTAGGGTTAAAAATAAATAATTTCAAAAATTCCATTTAATATTAATTTCTTATATATAGATACCAATGTCTATAATAATAATATTTTTATTATTTCTAAACATTCCCTGAACTAAAGAAATTATGATTAAATATTATTTATTCAAATTATATTTAATATATATTATTTCTCTCCGGAACATTAAACATAATATACTATTCTTCCAAAATATTTATCAGTACTTTAATAATCACTATTTATTTCATAAATAAATATCACTGTGCTATTTTACAATAATTAAATAAATATTAAATTAACAAAATAGAATGTAAATATTCCTTACAAATTATGCTCATATAATATTCTCTCCAATATTTGGTAACAAAATATATGTGATCAAGGAAAAAATGAATAATTATTAAACCATGTGGAGAAATAATATTTGTTAATCTTGTTAAATAATAAATAATAATATATTATTTAACTGATATTCTGGATAAACATAGTGTGCGACCCTCTAGACCTCTTCCTATATGCCATTAGGTGAAATAGCCTAAATTCAAAGGAAAATGTCTAACAATATGCCAAGGAACCCATATGGAAATAATCTATTGTCACAATGACATAATAACTCATACTAATTCTTACTATGTAATAAAATTCCTATATCACAATATCTATAATCAGCCAAGTTTCATTCTTGTGCCCTCAACCTATGTGGTTAATGTCTCTTTCTTTGAATTTTTAGAAATGGAACTTGCCTATATAACACCATGGTCATGGATTTATTTAGGCTATATCATTTCCATCAAAGTGTCTAAGATATCCACTTCTTCTAAATAATAGATTGTAAAAATCCTTTCTCATATTATTCATTGATGAAACATTACTCATGACGCACCAAATGTATTACTTTTCCATAACAATATATGTCATCACGGTTTTCATAAATACATAAAAGTACATGACATATAACACTAATTAATATTATTATTAAAGTATAAGGATCAACACACACATCCATATATATGGGCATCCAATGATACATAAAAATGTTGATTTCCTACTGGTAGGTATCATTCTCAAAGTATCCTATACTAGATATTACCATGGGAATACACTACTAAAAGGTACCTCAATGTTCTATTAGTCTCCACCTATGATATCCTATATCATTTTTTCCTCAAAATACATCAACTAGATATATCACACATATTTAAGAATACTATCGTGGCACTTTTGGGTTTACATCATAGCTGGGAACCGCTATGACCTTTCAGTGTGATAGCTACTCTTAGGACATTATCAAATTATATTTCATGTAGAATAATAATCATGATATGATATTGAGTTTATTAATATTCAAAATTGTAAATAAATGTTCTCATAAAGTACAAAGAATATGGTTATTGGGAACTAACTTCAATAGACTCCCACTTTAACTAGATCGAATTACTAATAACCTCCAGTCTATTAGCTCTAACATGATACCCATGATTTAGTGGAGAAAAGAATTTAGTCAAGGGGTATGCCATGTTTTCTTCTATAGGAACTCTTTTACTTCAGCTTCACCCATCTAAGAAAAATCCTTCAATGCGCGATATATCTAGAGAATGTGTTTGTCTATTGGTGTGACGATGTATCTTTTTCAAGAGACAAAACAATAGTATTATAATAATACAATGTGATAGAGGAATTACTATTAGGTACCACATGAAGCTCATAGGAAAAAACCTTGTAACGCCAGGGTTCTATTTTGTTACCTGAGAAGTCCTTAACAAATTCCTTGAAACTCCATACTCATATATTCCCCCAAAAAATTTCATTATACTCTATAACTTGAAGGGAATTTCATTTTCCACTTTTTTGGTACTTGGTTTAATGGATATTACATGTTTTTTAATACATATCACCAAAAGTATAATGGAATATTTTCATGAATCATCACCGATGTTACCATTTATAATAAGGTATGTTTAATATATTCCCTAAAACCATCACAATGTGGGGTGTTAGGTGGATTGAGATGAGATAGAACCCTAATACCCTATCAAAAGTCAATAAGTGGTTGGTTAAGATATTCAAAACCTTGATCTGATTGAGCTTCTTTATTGTTATTCCCTATTGCATTCTTGAATTCATTTAATTTCTCTATGTACTCGAACTTATACATCATTAAGTAGATATAACAGTATCTACTCAAGTAATTAGTAAAAGTTATGAAGTGAGAATATCAACCTCTAGATTCTACTATTAATGGTCCAGAAATGTTAGTGTGCATCAATCCTATAAGCTCTGTATCCCATTCACCTTTTTCACTAAATGGTGGTTTGGTCATTTTTCCTTGTAAACAAGAATGATTTTTTTCATGTGGTATTATCCTATAAGAGTATAAATAACCATCTTGAAAGGGATTTGTCAAAAAATTCTCATTTAAATGACCAGGATAGTGATTTTATAGTCAGGTGTTATATGAGTCATGTGAACATGATTCATTATCCACTTCCAATACATTGTTTCCATAATTTAATACATTAAGACTGTTATTTAAATTTTCCATACCATAACATATGTTGTCATTATACAAGAAACAAAATTTATTTCTGAACATGAAAATAAAACCATCTACATCAAGGAATGATATATATATATTATGTTCTTGGGAATAGTTTGTAGATAATAGTAATCCCTCAATACCAATATAATTCAGGTCGGTAATAAAAGGTTGTAGTCACCAATGGCTAGAGCAGCTACCCTCACACAATTGGAAGCTCTAAAATCCACCTCTCCTTAATAAATCTTTTATAAGATACTTGGTTCTAGTATTTGGATACATATATGAGAATTATATGTTTTATATAATACAAATTGTGTAGATATTAAAATATTACACTATATAACGAAGGAACCTTTATATTACCCTTTCTTATGGGTGCAATTCCTCTTCTAGTGGTATTTCTTTACACATTAAAAGATACTACCACCTTTTCCTTATACTGCCGCTTGATATTCCTCTTCTTGGAAGGATGGTTCTCAAAATATTTATATTTTTTAAGAGTCCTGGACCCCTGTTCCTTTTTTATTACTTTTCTTATTCACTATAAAGACCATGGGTTTTCACTCCCCATGTCTATGTGCACATGGAGAATAAAATTAATAAGTTCCAAAATACTATTCTCATTACTAATCAGAATATAAATAACAATAATAACAGAGAAGGTCCTAGGTGGTGTGGAAAGTAAGATATCTTTGTAAAACACATCCTAAAATTTAATCCAAAAGATGTTCAAGAATTCAATTTAGGTAATTGGATTGACTACATTAGGCCTACCTAGCACTGAATCTCTATGATTATTTGTAAATATATCATTTTAGATATTTTATCTCATTTTTTCCCTTCCCATCATATATATATCGATGGTGAGACATCATTCTATATTCATCCATGTCCTCATGTTTCATCAAAAAGATCATTGGTCATGTATGATAGCATTAAACACTAACCATCTCTGAAATTGTTCATGTGTTTCTTATAGGGAGATAACTCTTCAGCATTATACTTGTTACTAGAGGCATCAAGAATAAGTTATCCTAACACATACAATTTGGTTTAATGGAATATGATAACATGTAAGCGCCTTTTCCATTCTTGGAATTTTTTTCTAGTGAGAATGTTATCATTATCAATAATGGATCATAGTGATATATTTAAGGTCATTTTAATGTGGTTTCAAAAAATAATATGAGCATAGTATTAGTATTTTATCTGATGAAATAAAGATAGATAAATAAATATTATATGTATTAATCTCCTACTACATTATCGAAACTGAATATTCTTCGCCATTAGCTTCAGAATATCCTTTTTCTTGGACATTTTAGTGGAAATGATCCATATTAGCCTTCTTATAAACCCAAATTTGGGTATTCAAACAATTCAATGGGGTTTAGGTAGGCATTAAAAATGAAAACTATTCATAATTCCTTGATATTTTGAGTGGACTCCCCAATCATAAAACCCTCAAATTGGATTTCATCAACCCCTACCACTTAGATACACTAACCCATTCATTAGAAGTCAACCCTTGAGTTGAACTAAGTTAAGTAAACCAAGAAATTCATGTTATAATTCCACAATAATTGAAAGGTACCCAAATTTGGTTGGTAAATCTCATTGAACTATGGTTCAATTTTAACTGAAGTAGTGGAATGCCATACCAAATTAATATTTATACTTGAGGGATTTTATAATTTATGGTATAATTTCCAATTATTATATTTTTTTAAATGATTATTAATATTAAGTGAATTTACTGAAGTTATTAACCATTTAATAGATAATATTTATGTATATTTTTATCTTTAATGCCTGTTAATTCATTAATTAATGTGATCATGGAAAAATTACATAATGAAGTAACCATGCTACTTCACAGAAATTAAATAATAAAGATTTTTGATCATGAGATTTTACTAATGGTTAGTTTATCTAGAGGATGATAAACTAAACATAGAGCTAGGGGAAAACACCATGAACTATTTAAGGTTCGTGTTACAGCTTTCCACATGTCCACCTATGGATCTCTCTTGGATTGTTTTCAACTCGGATCAAATCTTTAACCTCCTCCACAATAATGGGAGCCCAATTCATTATATATTATTTACCCACATTGGATTACATAAAATAAATAATGGGGATGTAGGACCTTACATAATAATAGGATAGATGGGACACATGATAATTTTTTTTTCTTAATAATAAATTTAATGAAACTAATCACATAAAATGGTCTCATCTAAGATCATGATCATTCACTAACATGAAAATAATAACACATTTAATAAAATTATCATTCAATTATTAATCATTGTTATTTAAGAAAAATTATGCTAAATCAACTAATTATATTGTTTAATTAATCAATTATTTTATATTGATTCTCATCCAAATTCCCTTAATATTTTTATCCATTATAATTTTTAAAAAATTTAATATTTTTTTTAAAAATTAGTTTTTTCTATAATCTAGATTGGAGGAAACATGGTGAGTACTCATCTGAACTACCCACCATGAATTATAATTGAATAATATTTACTCGTATGATATGTGTCATATATAAATTATCACGTACATTCATGGAGTGACCTATCAACTTAGTTATTACATGAATTACATGATTTTTCTATCACATGTTATGATTTAATGCATATAGAGTAATTATTATAATTCAGCTCATACATGATATTCAGATCTAAAAATTATGCAGAAATTAATTAGATATTTATATATATTAAAAATCCCCACATGGAATGTATTATCAACATAATGATAACACACAAGAACATGTTTATAAGGTTATGGTAGTATAATAAATTAATTTTACTTTTTAAAAAATTATTATAAGTGAGTGGCATGTACAATCCAACTACACAGTGTGAAATTTTCTCATTGTCAATGTGAGTCACATGACCTTGGACTCGACATGTAACAGTTCCATGGAAAATATTAGAATACATGGCATGTACATGGGCTACACGACATGTTGTCTCTGAGTTACATAGTCACCATTTAGGTGGGATGTGTAAGAAGATTTATGACTCATTTGTAACGTAGGACTACATACTGTGTTTGAAAGTAACATGACATGTACTTTAAATGACTATGTGCTAGATTGGATCAGGAAATATGTGATTCATAATTCAATTCACTATGTGTAATAAATTAATATTCCTTGAAATAATTCCAAGTTTATTCTTGGTGCATTAAATAATAGTATACTGAGTGTACCTCTGGGTTACATAGTGTTTACTCTTGTGTTATCCAGCCAAATTACTCAGCACCAATATATGAGATCTTCCAATTTATTTCATTAATAAAATTAATCATTGTGATTATATTTACAAGAAAAAAAGTTAAAGAAGTACATCTCTAAATTTATATTAAATAATCATTAAAATATAATCTAAAACCAATTAATTATGCATAAATCAATTAGTTATATTTAAATAATTATAAAAAATTATGTAACCTCTATAATATTACTAAAAGGTTCTAGGAACATTGGAAGAATGTGATCGATCATTCCCAAAATTAAGTTTTATCATGATTGATGATCAATCTATAACTTATAAGATGATTAACCCCATGATCAACAAAATTGAATCAAATATTACAAAAAATGGATAAAGTATCGTAACTGGAGTGAATGAACACCACATATTATTTATAATTAATTTAAGAAGATAAAAAATTAAGTTGCATGAAATTATTTATTCCTTGATGGAAATGATAATATATCTACATTAAACCATCATTGCATTATAAGAATCAAGATAAGATTACCTCTAGAGGTGATCCATGTGTTTTCAAAAAAAAAAATTTGAATGTCACTGTAGGAATCTCTGGGTTCTAGAAAGGAAGATCCTATTACTTGCATCATTCATATATGATTGCAATGAGATTCATTTCTTAGTGGTTATCTTTGATCTCTATAGACTTGAGAGTGGAAGGTATAGGAAGATTGATTTCTATTATTGAGAGAGTTATTATAAACATGATCTCTCTATTACATTGAGTTGATTCTCCAGATTCATTATGCACAACAAATGAAATTATATCTATTAAAAAATAATATAATTTGTTTTAAATACCACTAGGGTTAAAAATAAATAACTTCACAAGTTCCCATTAATATTTTTAACCCATATAGAAATCCAAGTCTATAGTAATAATAATAATAATATTATTATTTATTGAAATGCTCTATACCTGAAAAATTAAAATTAAATATTATTTATTCAAATAATATTTGATATATATTATTTCTTACTAGATAATAAAACTCAGTCTTCCATTTATTGATAATATTTATCAGGCATTGACTAATGAATATTTATTTAGTAAATAAATATCACTTTATTCATCATGAATAAATAAATAAATAAAAATTATATTTGTTAAATATTTCACTCACATAATATTTTATTGAATAACTATTTTAGAATATTTGTTACCAAGAAAATGTAAATAATTTTTAAAACACATACAGGAATAATATTTATTCAACTTTTTAAATAATAAATAATAATATATTATTTGATTTTGATTTTGGATACACTTAGTGAGTGGCCCTCTAGGACTACTTCTTAATGACATTTGGAAAATAATCCTAGAGTCCATGGTTAGAATCTTGGAGCATGCCAATACACCCATAGAGAAATAAGTTAATGCAGAAATGATATAATACCTCATACAGATGCTTACTGGGTAATATAATACCTTTATCACAATATCTTTAATCCAGCAGGTTACAAGCTAATGACATCAACCTATGTGCTCAATGTATCATTCTTTGAATTTTCAAAATTCAAAATTTCCTATAGAAAACCATGGACATGAATTTATTTAGGCTATATCATTTACATCATGGGGCCTATGATTTCAACTTCCATTAGAGAATAGAAGGGGGAAATCCTTTATTTCATTATTCATTAATTATATATTACTCATGATGCACCCAATGTATCTTACCTCTTAATGATAATATATCATCATGATTTTCATTAATACATCAAAGTAGGAAACATATAACAATCATTAATAATAATCATAGTCTATGGATTAATACACTAGTCTATGAATAAGAACATCCAATGACACCTATAAATGTGGATTTTCTACCAGAGAGTCTCATTCTCATAATATCTAACATATGATATTACCAAGGGTGCACACCATGAGAATGTGACTCAAAGACCTATGAGTCACCACCCCTGATATCTTGTATCATTCATGTCCCTCAAATGATGTCATAAATCTATAGACCATGTATTTTAGTATACTATCATTGCACTTCTAGGTTCTCATCATAGTAGTGAATTTTAATGACCATTTATAGTAACAAATACTCTTATGACATCATCACATACAATGTAATGAATAAAAAAAATCATGGTGTGATAAAGAGTTTATTAAAATTCAAAACTGTGAATACGTGTTATCTTAAAGTGAATGTACAAAATCTAGTTCTAGGTCACCAATTCTAACAATCATGACCATTGGTTTGAGGATGGTTGGTAGTGTAAACTTTATGATAAATATAATACATTGACATGAGTCTTGATAAGGGAAAATGGTAGAAATCAGTTCTATTATAACAGATGATAGCCCTATGATTTCCAAATCTAGAAAAAATGTGTTCTCTTATGAATCAGATCATAACATGATGGTTATTATACATGGAGGGAATGGAATCAACCTATTTTTAGACATAATCTATTGTTATTAAGATTTAGATATATCCACTATACTTTGGGAAGGGTCCCATGAAATAAAATCCCCCACAACAAAATATTTCAAAAACATGAATGGGAATTAGCGGCCTTTGTTTTATTTTAGTTATGAATCCTAGTTTTTTACATATTGAAAAAATTTGGTAGTGTGTGAATGAATATTTATTGATGGTACACTAGAATAAACTACATTTAAAGACATTTTTTTTGGTTTTATTATTGTAAAAGTGGCCTTCACATCCATCTCATAGATAGAATTTCAGAATGAGATCTATCTCAAACTCTAAAAAACATCTTCTAATGAATTCATCTAGATCGAACATGAAGAGGTATGTATCATAAAACACATAGTCTTTAACAATAGAAATCATTTTCCTCTTATATTGAGTACTTAAGAATTTTGGAATAACGCACATAACTAGGTAGTTTTCTATATAATAATACCATGGGGAAACACTTGAAAAAATAAATGTGATCTTCAAGAAATGAATATTACATAGAAAGGCCATGTGAGTTATTCCAAAATGAAATAGTTGAGAGTACCCCATGGGAGCATCCTAGTGGTTGCACCCTATGATGGTATTTTGGGAGGTCTTAGTTTCGAGCCTCCCAACACTCAAATAGTTAGGATTTTTTTTTGTTTTCCCCTCCCCTAAATGATATACATCCTTGAGATGTGATTAATTACAACATGTTTAACACCCATTTATCCACAATAGTTACATTGAACTCATGTAGAAGAAGGAACCACCAAATCATTAAACCCTTTGAATCTTGTTATTTGAAAAGATATTTCAGAGAAAACTGGTATTTGAAGACAATGACGGTGAATCATAAGAGATAAGACCTGAATTTATCTAAGGAAAACACTATATTAAGTAACTATTTCTTAGTGGTGGTCTCATTTATTTGTTTATCATTCAATGATTTTATTTCATAGGTGATGATGAATGGAGTTTTAGTAGAACTTTTTCCTTAGACTTTTCTTAGAGAAAATTCACTCACATAATGCATGATATTAAAAAGAATATTAATATTGGGAGATTGTATAATGGGAATAGATATATTATATTAATTGAGAGTAAATAATTATTCCTTAGATCTCTTTGTCCAAAAAATGGAATGTATTTCACAAGCAGGGAACAAAGTTGTCAGGAAATGTAGATGAAGTTCCTAATGTACCTTCTATAGAAAAAAAAAGTATTAATAAAGACCTACATTATTTGATATTTTTTAGTGTGGGAAGGTGATGAATTATATATACTTTGGATTTATCAACTATTATCCCTTTATTAGGGACTATATAGCCAAGAAATAGTCCTTCTTTTACTATGAAATAATATTTTTCTTAGTTTATGATGAGATTATTATCCTCATATCTAGATGAAACCCAATAATTTTTTTTAAATAATACCTAAAATTTGTCCCCAAAGATGGATATTTTTTCATAAATACATCTAAAAATCCACCACCATGTCCGATAAGATCCCAATCATGCACCGCTGGAAGGTACCAAAGGAATCAAACAACCCAAATGGCATACACATGAGGGAAACTTTTACAAATAGATAAATGAAATTTATTTTTCCTTGACCATATAATTTTACCTCAATTTTATTATACCCTTATAGTCCATATAAGAAGTAGTATAAATCATGAAATATCACTCACTAAAGCAATTTATCAATAAAGGGAGAAGGGATATGTTATTTCTTGGTACATGATCATATCTTCCCATAGCGAATGGAAACTCTATTTAAACTACTCACCTTTGTGAGGAGAAGGTCACTATTGTCATTGGTAATAATAGTAATTACAGACTTCTTAAGAACCATATAGATTGGGCTTACCCACTAACTCTAAGAAATAGCATAGATTATACTAGATTTCAAAAACATCATAAGTTATTACATTACCACATCAATGAGATTGGGGTTAAGTATTCATTAAGGATTTTTACATAGTTTTGAAACATATTATACAATAATAAAATGGGTTACAATGAGTGGGCTAATCCAATGAATATATGACAGAGTTTGTCCATTCTCTTTCTTATGCCTTCTTAATACTTCGAAAATAAATATCCTTGGCTTTATTTGATAGAAGAAGATATGAAAACATAAATGTTAAATTTTTTCATGGGAATGCATATATAAGTGAGTTATGTAATTAATTATATCTCATATTAGTTTATTTTTTAAGAAGAATATTGGGAATTTCAATCAAGCTTCATTTCATCTTCCAAATATCTCAACTAAATTGGTTTCTTCTAAACAGAAGTTTTAGATACAAAATTATAATGTTCTATGTGAAGAATGGGGATGAAATCAATGTTTGTGATTTACATAATGTATTCATTTATTGATAACCATAAAAAATCATCAAAGGATTTATTTTAATGATATTTAATATAATGAGACACATTTACCCAATGTGGATAAATGAAATCAATCTCATATTGACATAAACTTCATTCAATAAATCCTTGATGTTACTCTACTTAACGGTTAATACTACTTATCAAATTGAACTTATTAATCTATTCATCATCAATAATTTGAGACATTGTATTGTAAATGTTCAAATATATACTCATGTCTCTGAAAGGTATGGCCATCTTTCCATTCCTTAGTCAGATGACTGAGTTTATTGTTGTAAGGAAGGGATAAACAGGTATTATTGGAGATAGTTCCCTAGTGCCTTATTTTATATGATTCTCAAGGATAATAAAGTTGGTAGGGTAGATTATTTTTTACAATTTAACTAGAATATCCCTTAAGATCCCCGTAATAACCCAAATACCTCGATCAACATGTTAAAAAGAGAACCATGTGAGTTAGAGTTCCTTGATCCCTTACTGTAAATAAATTTCATATAGAATGAGGTATACAGTAGATTTTAGATAAAAAATGGCTTTGAAATATTTTTTCTCTCCTAATTAAATGTTTCTATATTATTATAACGGGTCTTTTAACATATAAATTATTCCCTTGAATATCAGTACTTACATTAATATCTACAAGATTTTGTTTATTTATGAAAATTTTTGTTTAAAATTATGTAGGTACTTATAGTACTTTGAGTAGAAATTTATGGGTTGTATTACATCAGGATGGGGTACGTTCAACTTAACCTATTATAATATTTCCCAAAATGATTCATTCAGTTCCAGATTATATTTTTTTTCTCATGTATTGAGGGAAGGGAGGAGGTTGATGCATTATTTAGTTTAGTGTGGGTTCCGTTATAGGATCATTAGATTTTTCAATTTCAAAAGATGTTTTTTAATAATTACCAAGAGTTTTTTGAGAATTTAAATGTTTCTATGATAGTTGTTTTAAGTTTATCACATTATTTCCCACTTCCTAAGATAGTTATTAATTTCATTTATTCAAGAGATAATTATGTAAAAATATATTCTCCCCTCAAGGATGGTGGAGGAATATATTGACTAGGAATAGGTTCCTTTACTGTTTTATTATTTACAGTTAACAATTAATTGGTGAGACTTATGAGTTTATTTTTCCATTTTTTTGAATAGTAGTTCATGTATTGGGAGAGGGATATATTGGGAATGGGATTGTATTGGTGGTTTATCCCAAGGGGATACTTTGGTTTTTGGATGAGATATTAAATGGGTTGCTGGATTGGATGTTATAATTGGACTATTGGATTATTTTATTGAACAAGTAGTTTTTGATACATGTTATGTGATTGAAAAAAATAGTGTAGGGGTTGAGAAATTTTTATTTTTTTGGTTATAGATTGTTTTTTCAAAGGAATCCTGGATGGTGAATGTACCTAGAACTGAAATTGTTTTGGTATTTTGGATTTTGAATTTTCAAATAATTGACCTCTTATGGTGGATATCCTAGAATCACATAATTTATAGAAATAATGTTTAATAATTCATTATTATTATGTCCATGTTTTTCAAAAACATCACAAACATGGTCATCAATTTCGATTTCATTTACCTTTCTATGATAGATATCATAAACCATCCTACATAGTGAAAATGTTTCCCTAGGACTTTATTTTTATCAAAGATTATGCATTCAACCATATTTTTGGGGATTATAATTTTAAGGTGATGTTTCCCATGTTTTGTTCTATTTAAAAATATTTTTTAGATACTCATAACCATTATTTGAGGATTTTTTTGAAAGTACTATTTTACATCATCTCAATAATTTTTTTGTTTCCCAAAACCGACACTATATATAAGAATAAAACTTGCTCTGGGATTTAAAATACATGGTGTGGTATAATATTGATAGTTTCTTTGAAAATTTAACAGGTTTTATAAAATAAATCCCCTTATTTTATAGAAAATATTTGAATGCACCTTTTAATTGAATTTTTTGTGATAAGGAAAGTATTTTTTTATATAATTCTCTTTCCAATTGGTCCCATAAATAGATTTATACTGGTATCAAATTTTTTGGAAAATTATTTTCTTGATACATTAGTGAAAATTGAACGAGTATCATTTTTCCTATTCATGTTGATTTTTTGGGCCATGATTTCAACAATGTCAATGAGTTCCATGAAATGCTAGAATGGAATCACATACTCCATCCTATGAAATGTTAGAAGGAAATTTAGAACATGAGGTTTGAAAACGTAGTAGGATTATCCTATAATATCATACTAAATGAATTAGGGTGATGTGTTCTAGGTTGGTGTGAGTTAGTAATTTATGGATTGATCCACTACAATCCCTAAGTTTGGGGATACCTGATTTGGTCTTTTATTTTTGTTTCTATCAAAGTTGATTATTGGGTTTTTTAGATGAACCTAAATTTAAATTGAATAAAATTTAAAATCTAAAGTATAGGGAATATTGGGATATAAATTAAAAAATTTCCTAAGTGTTATTAACTCCCCAAACCCAGAACTACCCTCCCTAATAAGACATTTTGATTGATCTTGGGTAGAGGCATGCATGCACTAAGAAAAGATAAAAAATAAATGAGAAAAGATAAGAGAAAAGGGGGTAAGAATTGATAAATGGAGGAGAAAAGAATAATTATCCATGTTGAAATAATTGGGTCCCTAATAATGATTCTAAAATTTGGTCTCCCAAAAATTTACCCTAATTTCAAACCATTCTCTTGTAGCACAAAAGTATTATTGAATCCTTAGTGACCAATAAAGAATATATGGACACACATTATATTTAATTATTTTTTAAATAATTTTTCAAACTTTGTGGTTGAATTAATATGAATTAAAATAAGAATAATATACTTATGTGAATTAAATTTATGAGAATTAATAGATCTTAAGTAATTTCTAAGGGTGTATTGGATAATCATATTTTTTGGATTATTTCGACTTCATTAATTTGAGATGAATTAGTTCAACGAAATCAAACTACAATAATAAATTACACTTTAATACCTTCCCATTCACATGAAAATCAACAATACACTAGAAGGATAATTTTCATGATCACTCTAAGGTATGGGATCATATTAATACATGAAAAGTTTAGTGATAAAATTTAGAAAATAAGAGGAAGAAAGAAAACTATATGATAAAATTATAAAATAAAATAAATGATTAAATATTTAGAGATTAAGAAATATCACCCAATGGGGCCTAATAAAACTACCTTGGATCAAACCATAATAGTTGTATCCATAAATTAATGTAATTCTCTCAAAGGAAGACAAAAGTTCACTCATTTATGTGTAATTTAAGATATGAAAATAATGAAATTACGATCAATACATCATTTTGTGAATAATTTCACAATTATTTTTTGTGGATAGCTTCATTACATGAGGAAATTGTATCAATGTGATATAATATGAACATAATATATGACACTGAATAACCATTATTATGAAATGAGAGTGAATTAAAACTACTTACACGTGAAAGACAAACATTACAATGGAAAATCGACAATATAACATTACAACCAAAACATATACAACATCCTCAAAAATATATCAACACCACTCCCTTAAATTTTAATTTTTTGAGCCTTGGTTTGATAAACCAATATTTAATGTCCTACCAATTAATGTTAGTAGAAATGTGTGGGTACAATGTTAAGGAAGAGTGTACTTTTCAACCCTTGAAAAAAAATCCGAGCCATCTAGTATCCACCCAACAAACATAAAAAAGTGCTTCTAGGTGGCCAAATTTGTGCAGGCCATTATATAAATATTAAACCCACAAACATTCTATTATATTTTTCATAGTTTGGTCCCATTTTGACTCATATAAGACGATTTATGATTAAAATGGTGGGTTTTTATTAAACACCACCAAATCTGGCATAGAATTTCATGTTCCACTTGGGCCATCATGATAACCAATTAAAACTCAGAATTTTCTCTTCTCATAGTTAAATTAAAATTTTCTTGATGATTTTCACTATCAAAATATTATTTTTCATATTCATTGACATTTGATCATAGTTGGTGCATTTATTTTGGTGGTCTACTGTTTAGTCACTTCACTCAAGAATTTATGAATTAAAGGCCTGATTTATTCATTATTCCAAACGAATTTTTTGTACCTATAGAAGGAAGCAATGTTACTCATATAATGAGAGGCATAAAAAAGGAATTTTAAATTCAAATCAAGACCAACTGGTATTTAACAAGTTAATAGAATAATGTGTCATTTATTAGTGCATTTGATAAGGAGTTATATACTGGGTAAGAATGAAAGTTCAAATTATAAAATTCATTAGTACCATTTTTTATAAACATTTAATCAAATGAATATTATAATAAAAACTAGGAATATTATCCTATTTTGGTGGATAATTGTGAAACTAAATGCATATATAATAAAATATAGTTACTCTCCAGTAAAATACTATTTAACTAATAAAATTAAGTTTATGGTATTTATATTATATAGATAATGGATATTAGATTTAGTTAATAATTATAATGTAAAAATTTATGGGTATCTAATTGAACACATTTTAATAAAAATAAGGAAATACAGTGTATGAAAAGTGGAAGGGCATTGATATAAAGCTTATGTTATATATAATAGATGATTTGTAATTAAAAAGAAAGTGATGAATCATTTATCAGATATATATTTCATTTATATCAAACCACACATACATAATAATGTAGTTGAAGAATAAAATTATTATTTTGATAGAGATGAAAAATAATTTTATAAGAACATTATAAAATAAATTTGATAAAAAAGAGAAAATTTTATTTTCATTTGATAATAATTAATAAATGAAAAAAGACATAGAATAATAGTAATATAATTTACATTTTAAAAAATGAAAACTTGGAATGTAAGATTTATAATATAGAATATCTACAAATATAAGAGAAAGAGTTCATAAAGAAAACATTAAAAAGAAATATTATTTTCACACTTTTATAAGAAATAAAAAAAAAATAGCATGAAAGATGTGAAAATAATTATTTTAAATATTTTTTAATGAAATTAAAAGATAGTGTAAAAATTTCATAATCAATTAATTTGGTAAAAAAATAACATAATTGAAAAATTATAAAGAATACAGAAATTGAGGAGAAAGAATCTTCTCTATAAAGTAGAGACAAATAACCCTTACCATCAAAGTAATGTATGGAAGATAAATCCATAATGAAGTAAAATAGAATATAAATTATTCATAAATGAAATTAAAAAGTATGTTAAAAATTCAAGTAATTTAATTTTAGAGAAAATTTAGAATTAAATTACAACACCTGAAATTATGGTAGACTTGGAAAGGAAAACCTTTCCATGATCATAATAAGTGAAGTAAGAATATAATAATGTATAAATTATGTGAGAGAAATGTATATCTACATTAATTAAGAGTAAATAAAACATAAAAATACCAGTTTTATAGTTCATATAACCATAAAATAACATAATTACTGAAGGATATAACTCAATAGAAGTATATTGAGTTAAGAATCACCTAAAAATAATGGTAATGAATAAAAAGTACATAGAAATAGATCATGAAATAGAATTCTAAATCATAGTAATAAAATTTTATTTAAAATAAATCAAGTTAATGGAAAGTAAGTACATCATTTAAAGGATGAATAGGTGCATAATTTAAAATATATTCGAAGAAATGAAAATTAAGATAGATAACTGAATCCCCAAGTCATCCCATAAAAAATAAATGTGTTTACCCTCCTGAATAACCAAATAATTATTATTAAATATCTATTAAGAACCATAATTAGTTATATTTAATTTCTTAAATTTTAATTTATTATCATATGTCGTTAATTTACTGTACAATTGTTTCTCTCATTAAAAATGTGGGGTTGTTTGGAAAATATCTCAAAAACTACTTTAGTATATTTAATGTAGTAAAATGAGTTATATTATAGTTTAATAATATCTTTAAATATATAGTTATATAGTATTTATCATTATATTTGTACAAGTTTTATACATATATATGGATTATACACAAAATATTTAAATTGTGTAAGATGTCTCATTGTGTTTATTTTGGGGTTGTTAAAAATTATTATAATAATTTAATTTTAATATAATTAATATTATTCATAGTTTATCTTTATAGAGTTTTAATAATTTTAAAAATATAATATTTTTTTTATTAAACACACTATTAGAATCATCTATGTATAGTGGCGATGAAATATGAATTTTTTCTTTCATGGAGGTGGTGAATCGACCATCACACATGTGACATTTTTATTTTCAAATGGATGTTAGGAAGGTAGATAAATTTTATTACAATAATACAATAAAATTTAAGCTCACTAATTATACTAATGAAATTATTTTAGGATGTATATAATAGATTTGGAGGAGATTGAAAATGAATGATTATGAAAGAACTTGGTTAAAAAAATTACCTCTTCCTCTGATATCAAGGTTTAGACCACTACTTAAGCCTTACAAGAATGGTATTTTGATAAGAAAATAACTAATAAGACATTGTAAATAGGTTTAGGGAAGTATTTTTACATATGTTGGTCAATTAAGGATGTTTATTAGTGAGGATAATTGAGGTGGTGAAGGAGTCCTTTTATCTATAAGAGGGTTGGAATTTTTATAAATAATAATTTAATAATTTTAAAAGGGATATAATAATAAAGGAGGTTGGATCAAAATATTATAATTAGATAGGAAAAGATATTCTAAGCTAGATAAATCCATTCTAAACCAATTAACATATGAGGTTTTGTGATATTTTGGAGCATCGCCTCTTGAATTATCATTTTACCTCAATATAACTATTACATTAGTGAATTTTTTTCCATGGAAACTCAGTTTTATTCCCAAAAATTAAATTGATCTTATTATGTATTATATAAATTCTATTTAAAAATATTAAATCCATTTTATTTTATTTAATTCCTAAAATATTTAAAAAATAACTTTAATGCAAAACTCATAACATGAGAAATAATTTTTTTAAAAATTTATCATTAATCATAAAAATGAATTTATCCATATTTAGGTCAAAGATTCAAAATATTATTGGATTTATTGGATTAGGATTAGAAATGAGATTTTTTTTCATTTTAAAACATATCCAAAACCAAATGGAATCTTCTGAATACAAAATTAAAGGAAAATGGTAAAAAATAGTTTTTCATTAAAATAAAATATAACAGAAATTCAAAAATAAAAATCACAACATTTTTAATTCCAAATATTATTTTTAAATACATTATTTTTTTCTAAAAATACAACTATAGTATAAAAAATGGTTTCATAATTTTTTATGCCATGATTATATCATTATTAGGTTATAAAAGTTACACAATTCTTTTACTGATCACAGAAAAACTGTTTTTTGGAAACTTCCCAAAATTTACCCTAATATTCTTTTGACATGATGAATCTATAAATAAAGATTATTTTTTCAAATTTAGATTAAATAGTTTTGGAATTTAACATTTAATCATAATATAAATTATATTAAAGTTATCCATAGGAAAATAACTATTTTATATATTTAACTATTATAAATATTATTTTATATTGATTATCAATTAAATGATTGTAAATATTATTTTTACACTAAAATTTTATATTATAAAATCCATTAAATGTTTTCAATTTAATTTATAAAAAAATAAAATATAAAGAATAATATAATTCTTTCAAAAATAATCCTTTTACATAAAATTATTATAATCTTATCCATTAATTATTTATCGTCTATCCAATAAATTTAATTATTTTAATTAGTATTATCACACATAAAAATATTATTTAAAAAAATAATAATAACATTTATAGAATTAAAATTAGGAATTTAAACTATCATTTTTGTTTAGTTGATTTTTCAATCTTCATGTAATTTTCTTAATGATATTTCAAATTTTATTTTCATAATGATTTTTTATTTCATTATAAATATTACTTGAATCATTTTCGAATATAGTTTATTATGATTCAAGCTATTCAAAAAATTAATTATTTATAGGAAAAATTTGTATAATGCAATATCCAGGTGTTATATTCTACCCCCTTAAATGAATTATGTCCTTAAAATTTAGATTTCTCTCACCGATGAAAATAGATATGGGTATTATTAGGCAAGGAATATGTGAGGGTTATGCTATTCCCAACCCCCCCAAATTTATTAGGAAAAAAGATGCAACAGACAAGATAGGGTAGGTGTCAAATGACCCACACCCAAAAACCCTTAAACCCCCAAAACCCAGAAAAGAAACCCAAAAAAGTTAAGAAACAAAATAAAATCAAGCAAAAAACACACAAGAACTAAGAATTAACCATCACCATCATCCAACATTAACTAGTATCCAGAAGCTCATAGCCAAGCAGCGACCAGTATCCAAACTCAAAAATTCCATTCAAATAATAACCACCATCCAACAACACCATAACCATCAACATCAAATTCATCAACATCCATCAACACAATATCAGTAGTACCACAGTAAGACCTTGTCTCAGCACCACCATATTTCATCACCATACCAGGTTCGACAACCATCTGCCTAGACTCCAATCTTAGCTTCTCAAGACTCCACCACAGTATTACCACTAAAAGCTGATTTCCCGCAGCACCAATCCAAACAGAACCGAACCAAGAACATCACACACAAGCCACAACCAAAATTCCTTATCAAAGCAAGAAAGGGCATCCATATCTTTGATTTCCAGTAACCAGGACCTTCTAACCATCCATCATCCAGCAAATCACCATCAAAAGTAGCACAAGACCACCAACACCCACACCTAGGACTATTTCACCGCACCCGAACCTCCTTAGTAAGATCCAGATTTCGAAAAAACCTTGCATCAAACCCATCATACAACACTAGAAACACGCAACTGAACGAGCGACAACCAAAAAAGCATCCATGACCCTCAAAACAATCAATATCCGATATCTAACAAGTTTCAACCATAATATACCAACCAAAAACATGATAGGAACTCCCCCCTTTTCCAAACTCAAGATCCAGAATCAACATTCCGAGAATAAGAACCACCACAATTGAAACCCTCAAGAACCAAGTCATACCAGAAGATCGGAACTAGTAAACCAAAGAAAACATAAATCTATACCTCATGCCACATCCTAGGAGCAGCATCCAACCAAATCCATCCGCCACAGAACAAAACCCAAATCCATGAGAATTTACTTAAATAGTGTTTGAAAGGTGGCACCTGAAGAGACTAGGCTGCAATGCGAGTAGAGGCAGTGAAGACCGCCCGCAAAGGGAACCAAAACTAAAAAGGATACAAGTTTGAAGCACCATACGAGTTAGGATCCTAGGGTAGGAAATCGATCTTCAACTGTGCCTCTGATGTAACCATCTTAGCTGATAATGGTTCATAAATATAAATGTAATCATCTAAATAATATCCCCATGCATGTCATCCTAGGTGTCTAGGCAGGCCATTTTGTTGTATGTAAAGTGAAAATTGAGTTAATACTGAATCAACTATTTTTAAGGTAATTTTCCATTAGATCAAATGACCAAGAGACAACATAGAATTTTTTATTTCTAAATAAGGATTTAATTTTGATGAAATCACACACCTTATAATTTATCAATTTTTTAGGATGGTTTTTGAAATTTACATTTAGGCTGGGGGTTTCTAGTAATGTATTCTATTCCTAATTTCCAACAATATTAAATAAATATCTTTCTCACTATATTATAAACAAAAAATTCATTTATTCCTCTTCTCCTATAATTCTATAATTCCATTATCGTAAAAAAATATTAATCACATACCAATCAATAAATATTTAATTATGTATACTCGTAAATTGATATTAATATTTTTTTTCAAAATAATATAAATTTACATGATTTTAAATTACATTCCAACCCTAAGGGATAATTATATATTGATTTTGTATTCTTCTTAAAACCCAATAATATTCTAACAAAATATAATCAATAACCTTAAAAGCCCATCACATACGATCTTAAAAGGGAAATATTTTTTCGTGAAATTATGATCAATATTATACTTATTAACCCTTGATGGTATCCAAAACACTTAAATTATACTCATATATTAATATATTAACATCTAAAATTATCTAGACCATTCTTGGATACCAACTGATATGACCTAGACTCAAAATCTTAGATTTAGTTCTAAGAAAAAAATTATTACATACAAGATTTAATAAAAACTAAAGTGACCTAATCATAAAAATTCACAATTAAAATATCTATAACCAATATTGAGTCACTTAAAACGCCAAATAGAAAATATAGGGTGTGTGATATGACACCTAGTAGGGTCTCATAAAGTGTTCCATAATAGATTAAATAATAATAAAACAATCATGATTTTAATTTTAAGAAAACATGGCATGGAATAACATATCTTTTTAATATTAAAAAAACATTCTTTTTTTTCAATATTTGGAAAACATTTGAAACATGGATTATATAAAATTTTATATAATGTAATTTATATAAATCATTTTGAATGAGTAAAAAACTTCTATAATCAATGGAATATATATTCAAATCAAACATAACAAAAAACACTATGGTCATCTGCCAGATAGTATTTTATTTTCCTTCTATAGGATCCTAATGCTTCTCAAATCATTGATGACAGATAGACATGTGTGAACACATCCCTTAGGATAAGGATAAATAGTACTAATGAATTCCTTATTTGGAATAAAAATGAAAAACTAGGTTTTTGTTAGTTTTTCATTATCAATCTATTGTTAAGGGATCAACATCCTTGCATGTTTATACCAAATAACCTACAAACTACCCAGGTTCTCATGTTCTCAATAAATCAATAAATAATATGAAAATCATATCATTTAAAGTTATTCATCATTTAAAATTCAATTTCCCTATCTTTAATTTCAATATGACAATTATACTTCAAAACCAAAAAATGTGTTTTTCAACAATTCATGCCTTTTAAGTATGAAATCAATCATAGATTTTAATTATTTAAATTTCATACATTTTCTAAAAAAATATCAACTCATTTTATCAATTTCAATTCACAATTCTCAAAATTCATTCCTTTATTCAAATTTCATTGGAATTGGGGTTTTTGAAAAAACCATTCCATTTCAAATTTCCTAATCAAATAATTTGAAATTATTGATTTATAAATTAATCAAAATATATTTCAAAAAATTCATGGAAAAAAATGTTTCAATTATGTGGAAAATATCAAATAGAACCACCTACCTTTAATCATAGAATCAAACAATCATCACCTGAAATGGGATCTCCAATAAAAATCGATGGTGAGGAAGATCTATGAATCAGATCTAGATACAAGATCTAAAAGGAAAGGATTAGATCCATTAAAAATATTACAATATAGTCATCTATAAAGAGGAGATGAATGATTATTGTTAGAAAATATATGATGGAAGATTCAATTAATCGGAGGAGATTGATAGATAACAATGCTACTTAGATACACTAAGAAAAGGGTTTAGAAGAGTTAAAACCACTTTTAGAGAGCCTTAACAACCCAAGAAATCATATTAGGAATGAGTTGGGTGGTTAGGTACTTAAACTGGGGGGGGGGGGAGGGTTAAGGATTTTAAAATTAAATTTAGGAACTTTATAATCTAGCACACACTATTATCTGGGGGCTCACAGTTAGGGGAAACCATGTGCTACACATATGACCCTAAAATTTGGGGTGCATTGTTTCTCCTTTGTTGGAACATAGTTTGGGAAACCATGTGCCAATTGTTTATTCACTAATTTCCATGGGGCGTATGGTTTTCACTTTTGGAGAATAGTTAGGGAAAACTATATGTCAACCATGAACAACCCAATAATTCCAAAATATCCCATAAAGGCACAAAAAAAAAAGACTTGACATAATACAGAATGAAACAAGGGTCAGGGAATACCTAAAAGAAGGTAACTTGGTTTTAGAACCTCCTCACCGTAATAAAATCCTGTCCTTAGAAAACTATGAAGAAATATCCATATCAAAGATATGAGGTCACTCATCTCTCATAAATGACTCTTGCTCCCCAAGCATTATGAGAATAAAAACAATGATTCCATATCACATGGACTGAAGGTATCATCCTACCATGAACTACTTTTTTCTCATAGTCAATAGTCATGACCACATGCTCAGTCATGGATAAATATGGATCAAAATCAAGATCCTCCTAGGTTTATACATGATATGGGTCTATAATATACTTCTAATATTGTATTACATTAAACAAAATATGTATCAACATCAACTATAGTATAAATGCTAAATGTAAAGACACATTTTCCACCAACAAAAAAACTCAAAATGTCCAACAAAATGAGGAGCAAGATTCCCTTTCCTCCAAATTCGTTGGTGATCCAACACAGGTGAAACATTAAATAATAAATGGTCACCAACTAAAACTATAATAGTCATCAATAATAGTTAGAATAAGATTTATATCGGCTCTATATTGGAAACATTCTCAAAATAATCAATTTAGCCTTTGTTATCATATCTTAGATCGAGATCATTCCAACCAAATATCATTCACTAATCTCTAATAAAAACAATTGATATTTTTAAGGCCTTCCATATAAGGCCACAAAGGTATCCATATGAATAAATGACTAGTTGATATTGTTATAATAAAAATCATCTAGTCACATATGGATATCTCAAGCTCCACAAAAATTGAGGATGTAAGAACAGAGTATGTCATCCAAAATCTATATTTCCCATTATGTATGGACACCCTTTTATGGATGATATGCTGAGATCAATCTTACCTAGGATCTCACTACTAACAAGAGGCCTCTCAGGAAATAATAAGTGAATTGTGGATCCCTATCAGAGACTTTCATTGATGGAACACTATGCCTCTTAAAAAAATCCAACTCATACAGACTTTCCAATTCCTCAATATTGGTTATATAATAGACATGTAAAAAGTGATCAGAATTTTTCGTTTGGTCGATCACAAGCAATATCAAATTTTTATTTTGAAAGGTATGTGTATAACCCATTATGAAGTATAAATAAATATTTTTCGACTTCCATGTGGGCATTGGGAGGGGTTACAGAAAACATAAAGGTTTTTGTTGTTTGACCTCGACCTGTTGGCATGCATTATAATGTGAAACAAAGTTAATAGTGTCCTATATATTTTCTATCCTCCAGAACCATCATCACATATAATTTAACATCTTCATGGAACCTAAGTTTACTTCCCACTAAAAACTATAAAATTACCCCATAAAATTATTTCTCATGTAATAAGGCACCAAATACCTATTTTAAAAACATAGAATACCCTTTAGGGAGATAAACCACTCAATAATGGCTTCCCCACAATGATGAGTGTCTCTATCTTCATAAGCATTGTCATCATGATACTAATCCCTATGAACCATCTTAATAAGAGAGGATATCAACTCAACAATACTTAAAATTTCCTCAAACTCATTCTAATGAACTTGTAAGTGAATCTAATAAAATAGAGCCATAGAATTACACCACTCTGATGAATCATTCTTGGACTAGGTCAGAAGTTTCCTATAAAAGAATCAGTGACACCATACCCATTTCCCAAGGTAAAAAATGATGAAATAGAATGACTGAAGGTACTCCACCTAATTCCTCTAATAATGATTCAAATATTTTTGAGAGAAGATATAACTCAAGATTTTGTGATTAGAAATGAAGAAAACCCATTCTATAAAATCCTAACGATGTTAGAAAATAAAGTCATGAATTATATTTGAATGTTAGAGATCGTGGGTTGGTAAATTCTTCTCATGTGGCCTAAGCTATCTAGATCAATAGGAAACAACATGATCACCCTACATAATATTACATCCCAAAACAAAACCTGATTCATCACAAAATACCACATAGCCGTCCCCATCCATTAGAATATTCAACACCAGCAGAGAAGTAAAAAGACACTTTATATCAGAAAAATTACTCTGACATATATCATCCTAAGATAACTTTACCCCCATACAAGTGATAGAGGTCATTAGAGAATACATATTCAAGAACTGCTTCATAAACTTATAGTATTATACCACCAAACCAAAGAATCTTCACATCTCAAAAACATTGTGTGGTTTCTACCATGTCATAATAGATTTCACCTTCTTAGGATCAACATAGATACCATATTTTGACACCACATGTCCCAATAATCTCACTTACTCAATCCAAAAATTACACTTTAAATGTTTAACATAAAGTATGTGATATGTAAATATTTCTATAAATATTCTCAAATGAAACACATAAATCAATTTATACATGTAATAAATCAAAGTTTCATAAAAAATTACACCATGAACATGTCAAGGTACTCTTAAAAAATCTTATCCATCAAATCCATAAATATTGCAAGTGCATTGGTTAGACCAAATAGAAATACAAGATTATCAAAATGGCCATAATTTCTCCCAAAGGTGGTATTTTGAATTTCGTATTCTCTTATTCTAAACCGGTGATATCAAAATCAAAATTTTGTATTCAAGAAAAACTTATCCCATTAAACTTGTCAAATAGATCATCTATTTAAGGCAATATATACATGTTATTTAACATAACTCACTTGAAATTATGGTAATCAACATAGAGGAAAATCATGCCATTAGAATTATTTTTGAAGAGAATATGTTCCACACAAGGTGAAACACTAATGAATATAAATATTTTCTCTACAAAATAATAAAACTCAATCTTCAACTATTTTAGTTCAGATTGTTCCATATGATAAGTAGGAATAAATAAAAATTGAGTACTAGGTAATATATCATTAGAAAACTCAACCTCTCTGACTAGTGGAAACAAAAATAAATTATAAGGAAAAAAATTGGGAAACCCAATGAAAAATAGATGGATATCATCACTTAATGAATCTTTCTCCATGTCATAGGGAAAAATGATATTACCCTACCCAAATCTAGAAAAGAAGTTCTAAACCTACTCGATCTTGGGTCCCATTTAACATAAAATACTTGGCCTGCCTCATCAAACATAGTAAGGGAGACCCACCAAAAATACCAAGCCTAATGAGACATCATCTGATCTAACTCAAGAATTGCATCCATAGATTTCATATCAAGAACCAGAAAGTTATAGGTAATCTAAATCCCAGATAAAGTGTAATCATAAAGTGGTTTGTATATCGAGTCATGGTATTTTGTCTTTTTGTAGATTAAGAAGCTCTATCGACTTTTCTAAAACCATGGCCTCTAGATATAAATTTTTAAGAAAACATAACTTAATATATTTTCACTCCAAGCCTTAATTGTTATTTTCCATCACCATAAAATCCCACCTCATTCTACTAGACCCTTTAATACTGAAGGTATAACATACCAATTTACTTTAATCAGGTATTTACAAGCACTTGAAAATCTTCTCAATTACTTTCAACCAATTTCCATCCTTTTCAGGAAATTAGAGCCATATAAAGCTTGTCTATTTTAAAAAAAAATCTTGTTCATGATCTCTAGATTCATCCCTTGAGGTTCCACCAATGGATCCTAAACAAGAATGAGTATGAGTTCTTGTCCCAAACATTAGATACCATGCACTACTATCTTAATGGGATTCTAGTCAATAATAGGGTTTTACTATCGTGGTTTATCATCATCTCTCTCCTCAAGTCAGTTCAAATGTCTTCTCTAAGGCTTGATGCCACACACCGTCAACACAAAACAATAAAAACATTAACAAGGAAACTTAGATTAACAAATTAAATGGGATTGAACAATTTTGTTTTTTAACACTCTAAACAATAGAAAAATGACACAAAACATATCAAAATACAAATCAAATACATGTTTTCCCTACCACCCTTAGCGACTTAAGCCTCATTATGACATGATATGGCTTGGAAATTACTCATAACTACTTCACAAGTCCCATAAATTATACCTCTTATCCACCAGGATAACCTAAACCACATACTGAGTGAACAAAAGATACTTAACCAGAACCTTTTGATATAAATTTTTCATGAACCAACCCAAATACCCTGGTACCTATATACTCAAGACGACTTTGACATGGCCCAAAGTGAATTATCGGTCCTCAAGGATTGGTGACCAGTACTTGGAATGATAGAAGAATAAATAGGGAATGATTTTGACACCAAACAATAAAAGATAAAAAAGATTCTTGTCAATATATGAACACCCCTCAATGATAAAGTACCAGAAAATGAACAGGTAAAATAGTACATAAGAATATAAATAAACAAATCAACAAAAAATCAACTCAAACTACCATCAACTACCCTAAAAAGTCTCAAAACCCTATGTAGCATGTAGAACTCAGCTCCACTACTCACTATTACCACTCTATGGTCTCAAGGATCAAGATCACCCACCATCTCTAATTTGTGATTTCACTTTAATTATACCTAGAATAATAAAGTATGAAAATGACCAAAGGAAAAGGTAGGGTGTGTGATATAAATTCCAATAGGGTCTCAACAGGTTTTCCGTTATTTATGAAATAAAAATAAACCAATCATGCTTGAAATTTAAATAAACCAAGGCATGGTATAACATATCATTTACATATTAAAAAACATTAATTAATTTCAATAGATGGAAAACATTTCAACCATTTCATAAATAATTCTTTTTATCCAAAATCATTTATATAAATCATTTGGAATGAGTAAAATAGATCAACAATAAATGGAATATATATTATCAAATTAAACATAAAATTAGGCACCATGTCCATATTCCCTCTTGAACATTAGTTTCTGGCTATAAGATCATCATAAATCTCATATAAGTAATCATGGATAAACATGTGATCACATATACCTCAAGCTCAGGCCAAACATGACTCATCAACATCACATCAAGGATAATCATACCAAACTATGTTTTTGTTATAATTGATATCATCAATCTATTTCTATGAGATCATGATCTTATCAGGGTTTTCCCAAATAACCTATTAACTACCCAAGATTTCATGCACTCAAACGATCAATATATAATGGTAAAATCATATCATTTCAAGTCAATCATCATTTACATTTCAATTTCCCAATTATAAATTTTAATATGAAAATTCAATTTAAAACCCAAAACTTGGGTTCTTCATTATTTATTGTATTTCAATCCAAAATCAATGAAGGGTTTCATTATTTAAATTTGGGGAATTTTATCAAAACAAATATCATATCATTTCGTCAATTTCAATCCATTATTATCAAAATTCATTAATAAATTCCATTTTCATTTGAATTAGGGGTTTTCTAAAAAAACCATGTCATTTAAAATTTCATAATCATATAATTCCAAATCATGGTTTTATAAATCAAATAAAATATACTTCAATGAAATAAATAAAATAAAGGTTTCAATTTCATGGAAAATATCAAATGGAACCACTTACCCTTAATCGAGGATTCACATGATCAAATCCTGCAATAGGAATGCAAACAATAATCAAAGGCGAGGAAGAACAAAAAACTGATTTAGAACCAAGATTTACTAGGACAAAGATTATATCCATCAAAATGGATTTTAGATCCACTGATAACATGGATAACTAGTACTATCTAAGAAATAGAAAAAATAATTTTATAGTAAATTATATGAGAGGATATTCACATACCTAGAGAAGATCAATAGAGATAAATGCTTATTCAATCCACCATGAAGAGGGTTTAGGGGATTCAGAAAGCTTCTATAGATACTTAAAAACCAAGGAAATTGTATTAGTTTTGAGTGGGGTTATTATGCACATAAAACAAGGGGTTTTATATTTTAAAATTAATTTCCAGATCTTTTTATTCTCATATGCATGGTTAACTAGATGTCAAACATGGTAAAAGGAAACTGTGTAGTAGCTTGGACAGCTACTATTTTGGTGATTGGTTTTCAATATATGAGACCATATTTTGGGAATCCATGCACTAGTAGTGTATTCCTCACTATCCAGGGGGTGCACAGTTTAAGAAAACTATGCGCCAAACATGCACAACCCAATAAACATCCAAAATTTTCTAAACTCTCCATGAATGACCCTAAAACAATATCCAAATTAAAATAGATTAAAACAATGGTTGAGTTATACATGAAAGTAGGATATAGTATGTTATAGTTTGGAAATTTTCCTCATGAATATATATTAAATAATCATAAAAATAATGAAAGTTAGATGGTAATATTCCATAATTATAATGATATGGGTCTTTATGAAAGTACTTTTCCAAATATAAGAATAAAGAATGAAAATATACACGATTGAAGATAGAAAGGTGTTCTTAAATCCTTTACTACTAGTTTGAAGATGTTGGACCATCCAACGATGTGGTTCCAAATACATTACTTGTTTAGTCAAATAATTCTAATGTATTGTTTGATTTTGAGCCTACATAATCTTTCATTTCTAAGAAATTTTCTGATTAATTATAAATTTCACCTCAAGAAATAAATACACAAATTTTGGTAATAACACATAGTGGATATATTTAGGAGAAAAAGAAAATTTATGAATGTTCAGGTTATTGTATGGTAAAATTCTCTATCTATAAACCTTATCATCATTCCCCTTTTATATTTTGATGTTATTTTGAGTATGGATTATGTCTCTGTTTACCATACTAAGATTTATTGTATATAAAAATAATTTTTTTTTAAAATGAGTTTTAGTTTTTCCGAAATAAATAATTCATATGTTTGATAACATAATAAAAATCTAGGAAACTATTAAAATATGGAAATGAAATTTATCTTCCACATATTGTTGAGAAAAGGGAGACTATTCATATCAATGATGTTCCTATAGTGAATGAATATAATGATGAATTTCATTATTAGTTTTACAGTATTTATTCTAACACTTCACTATAGGGTTCTTCTATTTTATTTTTTAAAACTAATGAATGATCAATGATACATTACATTTTTATAGATCTTTTAATAATATAAATTTTAAGAAAAAGTATCATTTTCCTCATATCAATGATATCATTTTTTAACTTAGAATAGAAAATTATTTTTATAAGGATTGTCTTAGGTTAGGATAACATCAGACTAAGTTAAAGGAGGAAGATATTTTAAGGATATAATTTTTGAGTTGATACAAATATTATAAATTTTTTGTTATTAAATTTGGGTTATCTAATTCACCATTAATATTCATGGATATTATGAATAGAGTTTTCCAAGAAAATTAAGATTAGTTTTTAGTTTTTTTTGTTGATGAAATATTGGTATATTCTAATTTTTTTGAAGATAATGAATAAAACCTAATAATTGTTTTGAAAACCTATAATGAAAATAAGTTATATGGAAAATTTAGTAATTTTGAATTTTGGTTGCAATAGATCTATTTCCTGAGGAATATTGTTTCTAGATATGGAATAATGTCTGACCCTAATAAAATTAAAGTTGTTAAAGAATAGAAAGACATAAAAATTTCATAGATATTTACATTTTTCTTGGATTAAAAAGTTCTTACCAGTTTTTTAATATCTTTACCTGATTATATATCCCAAAAATAACGTTGACTAATAAAAGAGCTCAATTATTCTAAAAAAATTGTGATTATTTTTTATAGGAACTAAAACAAAAATTGGTAAATCCTCCAATTTTTCCCTACCCTATTGAAATTGTGAATTTATCATCTAATGTTATTATTCATTAAGGAGACTTGGTTTCATTATGATGAAGAATGATCATGTAATTTCTTATTCTTCATGTCAAATGAAAACCTAAAAAGTCAAATTATCCTACACATGATCTAAAATTAGTTAATGTGTTTTTTGATTTAATAATTTGGATTAATCATTTATATGGATTAATGTGTTATATATTTAATGATAAAATAATTTTTAATTATATATTCACTCATAAATAGTTTAACATAAAGAAGATAAGATAGCAGGAAATGATTATGTATTTTAACTGCATGATTAATTAAAATCCTATAAAAGAAAAAAATTAGTTGATTCTTTATGTTGGAAATAAAATAATACATTAACTATGTTATGTTTATAACATAAACCTTTGGTTTATGATTTTTTGAATTTTGAACTAGAAATTTTTCATTCAAGAACTTCCTTTTTTTGTTTCAAATATCAGTATAATCATCTCTATTATAAAGAATTATGAAACACTAGAAAGAGAATCATGTTTTACATGAAAATAAAAAATAAGTGAAGGAGTGCCTATTTCTATAGTTAATTTTGAAAAATAACGTGTTAATGGATTTGGAAATATATTGTGGGTTCCTAGTTATTTTTATTTGAAGAGATAATTATTATATGAAGTTCATTGTTCCCCATTTTTCATTAATATTGGAGGAGTGTACATGTATAAAGTCCTTAGAGAGTGTTACATATTTTATGAAATAAAAAGATATATTTTTTACAATATTTTTAACTATTTCACTTCTCAATAAGTTAAAAAAGAATAACACTTACTAAAAGGGGTTCTTTATCCATTTATAGTGCTAGAGTGGTGATAGGAAAATATATCCATGGATTACATAGTTTTATTATCAATGATATATAAAGGTAATAATGTTATTTGGGTTATTGTTGATTAACTAACTACATATATACATTTTATTCCTATTTGAGATATTATGTATTGGAATCATATTTCTCAACTGTAACTCAAAGAGATAGTCAAGTAAAATGGATCTCCTATATCCATTGTATCTGACAGTGTTCCAAGATTTAATTTTAATTTTTTGAAATTAGTTCAGAATTTTTTCGGTAATGAATTAAATTTCAGTACAACATTTCATCTTCAATCAGGTTGACTACCTGAGAGAATTATTTATACCTTGGAATAAACGTGTCAATGTTTTCCATTAGAAAACTCAGGAAGTAGGGATCAGAATCTTTCATTAGTAAAATATTCTTATAATTATAATCTTAATTAAAGTATAAAGATGTCACCTTTGAGGAATTATATGGAATGAATTTTCAGAATGCAGACTTTTAGAATAATGTAGGTGATATAAAATTATTGGGATTATAATTGGTAGAATAAATGGTTGACTAGGTTAAGATGATTCAAAAAAATATGAGGACATATCAAAGTATGGAGAAAATTTATATGAATAATTGGAAGAAATTTCTTTCATTTGGGGTACGAGGTCATGTTTTTATTAAAATATCTCTATTTAAAATTTTTATAAATTTTAATAATAATGAAAAGTTAAATCTATGATTTATTAGACTATATTAAATCCTAGAGAAATTTGGACCAGTTTCTTACTATGGGGGTTTTCCTCTAATTTTATCTCAAGGTCCTAATGTATTTCATGTTTTATTCCTAAAGAAATATTTTTAAGGAGCATATCATGTTTCCATACATGAATTAGTTCAATTAGAATAAAAACTTTCATATAAGGTAAAACCTATTCAGATTCTTGACTTTAGGGAGAATGTGTTACAAAATAAGATGATTCTTCTATTTGAGTTATTTTGTAAAGTCTATAAGATTGAAGAACCAACATGGGAATCTGAAAATTATTTAAAGAAAAAATATACAAACATATTAAGTAATTAATAAAATTATGAGGAATTAATTTCCAAAAGGGGAAGAATTTTACTACAATGGTCATATAAATCATTTTCATGTCTTATCAATATTTATTAATTATATTTATATAGTAATATCCATTATATTAATGTTATGTTATTTATCAATCAAAATGGAAATAGTTTTATTCTAATTAAATTTGTTTTAATATATTATAAGGTTTTATTTAAAATTATACTATCAAGAAATTTTTAATATGAATTTTAAAAAATTAACATTATTTTTGAAATCATCATATCAAAATGTACTTAAAAATAGTGAAAAATACTGCTTTTTCATAAAAAATCTCCTTTCTTATCAATTATTTACAAATTCACATTCTATTTTGGAATATTTATAAATTTTAATTACTTCATTAATATTGAAAATAATAAAATTTTGTTCTTTATAATTAATTTTATACTTGAGTTTGGAATAAAAAACTATACTTAAAAAAGGAAATTTTCTTAAAAAAATATTTTTACTCACATTTTTCGGGTATATTTTTTATTTAAATTTTGACTCTTATAAAAATTAAATTATGGAAAACATATTATATATTATGAAATAAGAGATAAATATTTAGTATACAGATATATTTTATTTTTAGTCATTACGAATTGTAACTAGAGTAAATTCATGTTATCACACTAAAGGTAAAATGGTTCTGTTAGGGTTAAAAAAAATATATTAATTATTGAAATTCATTAGAAAACATTCCTTGTTTCCTTTTATTATCATATTTCATCCATAATCATAAAAACATCAAAAATATTTCCTATTGTTTTTATTTATCTTTTATTTTTACCTTTATAATATTTTATGTAAAGAAACATACAAAAAGGCACACTATTTCTTTTAATTTTCTCTTATATGTTCAGATAGGCATAAATATATATATTTGAATTAAAATTGAATATAATTTTTAGATTAATGAAATTATTTTTATGGAAATTTATTTCTAATTTTTAGTTATTATATATTAACCTTAAATTCTTATGCAACACCGACACAGTGCTTGTACATGGAGTAGAAAAATCAAGAAAATGAATTTTAAAATTAAAAAGTAATATTTTTTGGGTCAGTTAAGGTGTACCAAAAATATTTTAGATAAATATAAAAAATTATATGTGTGAAAAATTCATAGATTCTAACTCCATTATTATCTTTATTTGTTAATGTAAAAGTAAATTAATAGTTTAAAAAAACATTATTGACATTTTATAGTAAATGACATTTTATTAAAGGATTTAAAATTTATAAAAATCATTCTCTTAGGCCAAGTGAATGGGATATGGTTAAAATATAAACTATGGTCTATTTATAGTCATTTATCCCATTATAGCAACTTTATTGACCCCTAAACTATAAAAAAGCATTGATATCACTATTATTGTAAAAACCATTAATGATGATTTATACAAATAGATAAGGGTAAAAATATAATATAAACTTGTCTAAATTATAATGTATGAGATTATTGATACCCATAATCACCCTATATTAGAATTATATCAATTTAGTGCCACTTGATATTAAAAATAATTTTACATTAATATTGTACATTAAAAAATTAAAAAAACCCCAATCCCCCCACTTATAAATAAGAACCTCATCTCCTCTCTTCCTCACAAAATTTCAGCACCATTACTCAGCTAATACCTGACCAAATATCTTTATAAAATTTAACCCATGTTCTATTGGTCCTATTTTGGTCATAATAGCAACCTTATAAGGATTAATGTGTAATATAATGATGTTATTTGATAATAAGGAAGATATAGAATACATTTGATGAGTAAGAATAGAGGTAGGGTTCAATTTATCTTAAAACCATCATTTAAAATCATTTTGACTATTGATTTTATAAAAAATTTTATTCTATGTATATATTAAGAAAAATATTTTATTTATATATTTATATGGACATCAATTAATTTTAAACGATATTTTTTTAATTTCTTATAAATGTTTTTAAAATTAATATTTTTATCAAACATTTTCACATTATTTACAAAAATATAAATTAATGTTTAATTTTAACATAAATGGAATCAATGGATTTTCCAAATAAAAAAACTACAATAATGTATTTTTATTATATTACAGGATTCCATGATTTATTATAATAAAAACCTTCCTTAACTTTGTTATTTTTATTTTAGTTTTAAAATTTTTTTAACAGTAAAGGGTATTTCAGTATCTGAATGTGTTTTCTATGTGGATTCAAAATATATTTTTATGGTTTTTTAACGAAAAGGTGGGCATTAAAATGATTTAATCCTGATATTGTCCATTTATATTTTTCATGATTATGGGTGAGAAAAATATATCACTCTAATTTATTTTTTAAAGATAATTTCCTCTAAAACATTATAATGGAATTTAACTATATTGGGTATTTCACTTGTAAGAGTTCTTATAATATTTTTAGGAAGGTGATTTACCAATTCACCTAGATGAATTTTCTATGATTTCTAATGAGTTTTATTAGAAATAATTTTATTTCAAAAGGATATCTAACAATCTTTTCTAAAAAATGAATGATTATTCCATTTTAGTATAAAATGTATGTTTTTTAGAAATTTTTTTCCATGGGATCACATTTTTTTAAGAAACATTCATGATTATTATTTTTATATTTTTTTCTTATAATGTGTTTTATAAAAAAAATTTGGTATTAAAGATAATTTCATGTGTAAGTAAATGATTATTTTTTCTCCATTTTTATTATAATAAATGAAAATTCTGATTTATGACCTTATTGTTTTGAAATTGACTGACGAGTTTCTTTTCTCTTATTTGAGTCCCTTACTATGTGTTTTTTGTCATCCAAAATTTTCAAATGGTTTTTATTAGTTTTTAATTATAAATGGGAACAAAGAAGCTTCCAAATTGAAAATCATAATGATTTTTAAGAGAAGAAACAAACTTTTATTTTAAAATTCATGTATTGTGGAAAAAATGGATACTAAGTTCAAGTGTAAAATATGTAATTTATGGATTTATTATGTTTTGTTTAAGACCTAATTCTCTAAAAATATAAACCTAAATATATATTTGTGAATAAAAGAAAATGTACACTTGATTAAAATTGATATTATGGATTAAATAAGGGTTACGTCCTTATAGGGGGAATCAAATGTTAGTTTAATGAAGGAAAATACCACTAAGATATTAAAATTTGTTGTTATTATGATATAACATTTGAATATTACTAATTTTATTTATCCAAACTATGTCTGTTAAAAATGTTTTTCCATAGAGGGAATATGGAAGCTAAAGTAGAAAGGAACTAAGAGGATAATATCCATCCAAATAAGTAACCTAAAATGGACAGAATAGTAACATATTAGTCTGTTATTTTGATCGATCAGTTTACATAGGCTATGAATGCTAGTGGTATCCATGTTAGGGAGAAAGAAATTAGTCATAGAGGAATATGTTTAAATTATAGACTTTCTTGAAATTGAACACACAATAATTCAATAGGTCATATAACTGTGTGATAACTGAAGGATGGCTAAAAACTTTTGAGATGATATTCAAATATATAGATTTTTTAGATCATCAACAGTTAACTATTTCTCTTTATTGTTTTTATTGTAATATCGATCAATGTTAGAAAATAATTAAGAAAATTTGATCGAGAAAATATATTGATAATAAAGAATGGGACACATTTAATGATATTTTCACAAGGAAATATTTACTTATGTTTTTTTTGCATAGGATGAAAAACTAATTCTTCAAATTGAGATAGAATTAAAAAAGACTTAGTACTGGAGTATGAAGAAAATATAACCCGATTTTTATAGTGTGAATTATATTTTATCTGTTATTTTGATTTTATTATTAATCATTTTCACTTAGTATTATAGGTAAGATATTTAAGGGAATTCAATTCCTAGTAATTAAAAAATTTATAGAAACTTGTTTGATGTTATGAGAAGGTTGAGATGGATTGTTTCAAAGAACATGTGTTAAAAAAAGAATAGTTATAAGTTGTTAGAAATAGGGAAGAATCCATTAATTCAATCTAAATATAGGAAAATCAAGTTTCTAGTTTGTGATAGGTATGATAAAAATCACCATGGTGAAGTTTTTATTAATTGTGGGAAGTGTTTCTGGTGTGGTAAATATTTATATTTGTATGATGATTGAAAATATAATTATCATAAAATTAATGAAAGGTAATAGTAAGATGATTTAATTGTAATAAGATGAGTCATTTTAGAATACTTTTCCATTGATAAGAATGATGTATAGAGATCATAAATTTCACTAACTGAAAAATGTGTCTAAATCTATTGCAACAAAATTGGAAGATATTGGACCATAAAATGTTGTGATGTCAGGTAAATTTTATGTTTATTCAGATTATTCCATTTTCTTATTTTATTTGGGTTCTAAAAACTTATTTAATTCTAAAATATTTTTTGATAAATTAGAAATTTCACCTAAGGAAATAAAGAAATAAATTTTGGTAAAAACACTTCAAGGAAATATTAATGAAAAAAGAAAATATAAGAACAATCATATTGTTGTATGTGGAAAGGATTTACTTAAAAACATTTTTGTTATACCCCTTGTAAATATTTATTTCATTCTATCTATGGATTGGATTTTTTTACCATGATATGGTAAATTAAAGAGTTAAATAATTGGTTTTAAAAAATGAGTTTCATATTATATATAAGAAAGAATTCAAAAAATTTATATTATATAATGATGTTGAGAAATTATTAACTTATTGAAATGAAAGAAATCTTTCATATATTTCTGATAAAAGGGATGCTATTTATATCAATGATGTCCTTATTGTGAATGAATATCTAGATTCATTTTTTGGATTTTTTTCCTGGTATTATAATTATATTGAGAAGTTGAGTTTATTTTTGGTTTAGTTATTGATGATAATAAAATTTCAAAACCCCCTCATTGATTGGATCAAGTATAAATTTTGAAATTTAAAAAGTAGTTACAAGTGTTATAGATAAATGATTCATTTTCCCTAGCCCTTCACCATGTGGTGCTGCTATTTTAATTGTTAAAAGAAAAAATGGCTCAATGATACATTTAATTTAATATTGATCCATGAAAAGTATCACTATTATGAAAAAGTATCATTTTACTTATATCAATGATTTATTTGATTAGATCTTGGTAGTGAACTAATTTTAAAAGACTAATATAAGGTTAGGATACCATCGATTGATATTGAAGAAGGTATATATTATAAAAACTTCATTTCCCCTTGATATAGGAATTATTAATGTGTAGTTATACCATTTGAGTGGTCTAATTCACTATTTTTTATTCACTAAACTTATGAATAGTGTTTTACATGACTAATTAGATAAGTTTGTAGTTGTTTTTATTGATGATATATTGTTATATGCTAAATGTAATGAGGACCATGAAATAAAACTAATGAATTCACAATTTTCTTGGATTAATGGGTTAGTACTGGTTGTTTGTTGAACAATTTACCATTTATCGATCCCACTTACTAATTTATCTCAAAAATGAGGTAATTAATTTGAAAAAATAGTGTGAGGATTTTTTATAGAAACTAAAAAGATGATTGGTGAATTCTCTAGTTTTATCCCCAACATCTAGAAAATTTAAATTTATCATCTATAGTGATGATTCATTGAAGGGACTTGGTTAGGTTCTGATTTAGAATTATGAGTTAATTGGTCAGGCTTAAAATAAACTGGAACATCATGAGTTACATTATCTTACACATGATATTGAGTTAGTTGATGTGGTTTTTTCATTTTAAAAATTTGAGGCACCGTATATATGTTGTAAAGTTGGAAATATAAAAAAATAAAATATTTTGAATTATATATTAACTTAGAAAAAGTTTAACATGAGGTAGAAAAGATGTGTAGAACTGAATAATGATTATGACTTCATGATTCATTAACATTATAGAAAAAATAGATAATGTTTTGAGTTAGAAATATAATTCAACATTAACCATGTTATGTTTGGAAAATAAATCTTTTGTTAATGATTTGATTAATTTTTCCATAGAAATTTGGTATGAAAGAACTTTATCTATTTTTTTTCTTCAGGTTTTAGTATAGTCATCTCTATAAAAAAGAATAATAAAATAAAATTGTCTAATATTTTAAAGGAAATGACTAAAACTATTAATAAGGGTATGTTTCTATAGTTAATGTTGATGAAGAATGTGTTATGAGATTTATAAATTATTATATATTCCTTAGGATCCCAATTTAAAGAGATAATTATTGAGTAATGCTCATAGTTCCTCATTTTCAATTCATCCTATAAGCACTATAATCTATAACATCCTTTGAGAGTATTATTAGTGGGATTGAATGAAAAGAGATATTATTGAATTTATCATGAAATGTTTGACTTTTCAACATGATAATGCAGAATGATAGTTTCTAAATGGGATTCTTCGGTATTTTCTAATTCCATATTGGAAATTTAAAAATATATCCTCATATTTCATGGTGGGTTTCTGAAGACATCACAAGGTAATAATAGGATTTGGCTTATTATTGAGTGACTTACTAAATATATGCATTTCATTCCCATTAGAGATAATATGTTTTTAGAACAACTTTAACAATTATATATTATTAATATAGTCAAGTTACAAAGAGTTCCTCATTCCATTATAACTAACCATGATCCCAAATTTACTTATAATTTTTTAAAGGTTTTTAGAATTTGTGGGGTCCTGAATTAAATTTCAGTAAAACATTTCATCCTTAATTTGATGGATATTCTGGGTAAATTATTTAGACATTGGGATACATTATTTATTATTATTCAATAGAATAACCATGAATTTAGTATCAACATCTTTTAATAGCTAAATTTTCTTATAATAATAGTGCATATTCTAGTATACAAATTTCATCTTTTGTAGTATTATATGGAAGGCACTGTTAGACTTTAGATTTATAGAATTTTGTAGGAAAAAGAAAGACGTTGGGACATTAATTTGAAAATAAATGGTTGATAATGTGAATATGAATTAGCAATATATCAGGATGGATCAAATTAGGTAAAACATTTATACAGGCTGCAATAAGAAATATCTCCCCTGAAATGTGTTATTTGTTTTTGGTAAAAATGGAATGTTAACCATGGGGTTCATTGGAACATATGAACTAAAATATAAATTTGGAACATTTAATTACCAAGTTGTATTTACCTAAATCTTTATTAGGTTCATGATGTATTTCAAGTTTCATTGTTAAGAAAATATGTGCCTAATGAATCTCATGTTTTAAGACAAGAAGTAGTTAAGTTGGAAGAAAAAAATTTCATATGAAGAAGAACCTATTCAGATTATTCTCTATAGTGAGTTAGATTTATGAAATTAGGTGATTCTTTGATTTATGGTTTTATGTAAATACTATAGGATTGAAGAAGGATCTAAAGGATCTAAAAATTATATAATATAAAAATACACACGTATATTTAAGTAATGAAAAAAATTATGAGGATTCGATTTTTAGAGGGAGGAAAATGAAACAACCCAGTTAAGATAAATCATTTTTATGTATTACTATCAATCATTAGTTAGATTAAAAAATAAAAATTCATTATATGAATGTTATGTAATTTTTATATCAAAATGGGGACTATTTTATTCTTATTAATTTTTTTGTTCATATGATATATATTTTTATTTAATAGTTGAATTTCTATATATTAGAATTTGAATTTTAAAATGTAAAATTATATTTCAAAATAATTATATAAAAATTATCTTATGATGAAATTTTGTAATTTTTTTGAAGATATTTATTTTTGAATAAATAGTGAAAATAATAATATTTATTGAAAAATGTCTTTACTTTTCATGTATATACAAAGTCACATTATATTTTGGATTAGTTTTAAAATATAATTAGTTCCTTTTAATTAAATAATATCTAATTATGGTCTTTAGAAATAATATTATATAAAAGAATTTTAATTCTAAAAAAAATTTCTATTAAAAAATGTTTTACATCATATTTTTCATGTTTAGTTTTAAATTATATTATAAAACCACTATAAATTAATTATGAAAAATTGTATTCAACATTTTTAATCAGGATGTAAATTTTTTGTAAATATGACTATTTTATTTTTTTGTTAGTATGAATAGAAACATAGTAAATTTTTGTTACCATGATAACAGAAAAATGGGTTAATTAGGGTTTAAAATGTTTTTATGGATTGAAATTAATTCAAAAACATGAATTTAATTTATTAGATAATGAAATTTTATCCATAATCTTACAAACATTGAAAATATAACCCTTTTTAATTTATCTTTGATTTTGACCATAATAATATTTTATGTAAAGAAAAATAAAAAACACAATTCTATTGATTTTTAATTTATCTAATATGTTAACAAAGGGATAAAAATAATTTTTGAATGAATATGAAATGTTATTTTTAGAATAAAGAACTTATTTTTTTATTGTAATATTTCTATTTTTTTTGTTATTATATTGTCAACTTAAATTCGTATTCGACCCCAACACAATGCTTGCGCAACCAGTAGAAAAATCAAGTAAATAATTTAAAAATAATAAAAGTAATAATTTTTAAGTGATTTAAGTTGTCTAGTGAATTTTTTTAAATAAATATATAAAATTATATGTGTTTTAATTATTTATTTTAATCCCATTGTTATCTTGAATTCTTTGAATTTAAAGTAAATTAATAGTTTAAATATAACATTAATGATATTTTATATTAAATAATATTTTATTAAATGATTCAAAATTTATGAAAAAAATATCTTTTGTAATTTGAATGTGATATAGTTGAAACTATAAACCATGGTCCATTTATGGTTCATTTATCCCTTTATATTATCTTTATTGACCCCTAAATAGTAAAATACATTGATATCCTTGTATTTTTTAAAAGGGTTAATGGGGGTTAAAACAGATAGATTAGGGTAAAAAAATAATTTAACCATTAGAAATTTTATTGGATGATATTGTTTATTTTTATACTCATATTATATTAGTATTATATCAATTTGTGTCTTTATAAACTTGATAATTTTTTTTATTAATTTAATACTTTATGAAATTACGTAATTCTCATCCCCTCACATAAAAAAGAGAACCTTCACTTCTATCTCCCTCACACCATTTTAGTACTTTAGATTGGCTAAGGCCTGATAGAATCCCTTCCTAAATTCTCTCCCCATATATATATTTTTTTGGAATAATACCAACCTTATTGGGATTAAATTGTATTCCAAAGAGGTTATTTGAGAAGAAGTAAGATAATGATGTACTTGACAAGATAGAATCAAGGTAAGGGACACCTTACCTATTTTTAAAACATTATTTAAAAAATTATTTCATATATATTTTTCTTCAATTTTTATATTTTTTTCTAAAAATATTTATGTATTTATATGGACATGAATGAATTATAAAGAGAAATTTTTAATCTTTAAAGAAATTCAAATGGATTTTTTATGGAATATTTTGAAATTATTAAAAAAATACAAAAGGAATTTATTATTTAAACATATAAATCATCAATGAAATTTCCAAAAACTAAAATCCTTATTTAATTTTTATATACATTACAAAACTCCATGTTTTCTTCAAATAAAATACCCTCATTACCTTTCTTTGTGGGTCTTTTAGTTTTGAAAATGCAGTTTTAAAAGGGGAGGGTATTAAATATCTAATGTTATTTGAAATGTGGGTTAAAATAATTTTTTAAGTATTTATAAAGAAAATTTTCTAGTTTAATTTTTTTATTCATGACATTGTCATTAGAAATTAATTATGATGATAGGTGATCCATATATAAAACATAATGACACGTGAGCCTGATATAGCTCTCAAATGCATTGGGCAATGACTATGTTCTTTGGATAATTATGATAGGAGTTGAATGTATTGGTTTTTCAAATTTTAAGGATTCTTGTAATTTTTTATGATGATAATGACTCAAGGAACCTACATGATACTTTTATGCTTGTGAAATAGTTTTCATGGAAATCATTTTATTTCAAAAGGTAAGTTAAAGATATTTTCTTTTACTGTAATGATTATAACCTTATAGAGAAAAGGTATGTTTTTAATAAAAAAATCACGGGTTCTCATTTTTTCTATAAAACTGATAAGATTATTTTTTTTAATTTTTTTATTATAATCTGTTTTATGAAAATAAATTTTGTATTAAAGTTGATATTATATGTAAGTAAAAAGTTATTTGAGGTAAAATTTTATTACATATAAGGAAAGCTCTCTTTTTTGATCTCATGGTTTTAAAATATTTTAATGGGTTATTTTATTCTTCTTTTTATATATACCTTAGTTTGTTATTTTCTCATACCTCATTTTCAATTTTTCTTCACTGGTTTTAATGTTTTTTGGGAACAAAGAAAAACACAAGTTGAAAGTCATAAAGATTTTTCATAGAAATAAAACGTGTTTTATCATAAGATTATTGTATTGTGGGAAAATAGAAACTAAGTTGAACTTTCAAAATTGTAATATATTGGTATGTTATATAAGTGTAATTTCCTAATTATCTAAAATTATAAATGTGAAATGAACTTTAGGAAATCAAGAAAAAGATTTATTGTTTAAAAATAAAATTATTCATTGAATAAGGGTGGGTCCTTATATATATAGTCAATAATTTCCCCAATAAATTGATGTATGTATATCTAGGTGAACACCCTTCAATCAAAATAATTAAATACCTAGAATTCACATAGGGAAGGCATTATAATAAACATTATATTTTGGAAGAGTGGATAATAAGGCAATATAAATGCAGTGATAGATTTTTTACCTTATAGTGACTTAATGTTCATCACACCACACATACATAAAAAAATTTGATAAGAATAAAAGGAATAGTTATACATTGATGAAATATACTTTTTGGAGAAGGTTATTAAGTCACTTTTTAAAAATTAAGAATAAATATCTTTTTTTGATTCGATGAATTATTAAAAATGAAACAAAATAAATGAATAATTGAAATATAATTTACATTGTAAAACCATGAAAACATGGAAAAAAATCATGATTAAAAATAGAAAAAATAAATTCAAGAAATATAGTCTGTATGAAAAATGTTAACAATAATGACTATTTTCACACTTTTGTAAAGAAAATAAAAAATGTGTTTTGTAAAAAATAATTAAATGATGATTTTAAAACATTTTTTAAGACATAAAATATAGTGTAATATTTCATTAAAAAATCATTTAATTATATAGAATAAATTTGTTCAATCATTATAATGAATATAAACATAGAAAATAATGATTCAAATCCATAAAAAAGAGATAAATTACCCATATGAACAATGTTAGGTATGAATTATAAATCCATATAAGTGAAAAAACTCCATAAATTCATAAAAATTGAAATTGAAATAGTATGTTAAACATTCAAACCATGAACTTTATTCATAAAATATAAAATATTGAATTTAAGGATAATACTAGAAATGAGTGGAAACTTGGAAGGGAAACCCTTACCAAGTGCATAAAAAGTGAAATATGAATATATCAATAAAAATGTTATGTTAAATGAAAGTATATCAACATAATCTAAGTGAAAATAAAATATAAAAAATTAATTTTATAGTTTATATAATCATAGAATACCATAATATTTGAAGGAATGATATAAGTCAAGGAATGTAAATTCAGTTAAGAATACCTATTTGGGCTTGGTAAAGAATAAAAAGAACATGGGAAGAGATAATGAAATAAACATGTAAATAAAATAAATAAAAGTATATTTAATATAAAATATGTTAGTGGACATTATGTATATCATGTTAAAGAATAATAGGTGCATAATTTGAAATATGATGCAATAAATGGAAATTAGGATAAATAACCCTTAACTCAAGTCCCCACATGTATGGTACACATGTATAAACTCCTGAATAACCAAATTAAGATTACCACAAACCTTATTAATAATATTTTTTAGGTATATTTAATTTTTTATTGTCTATTTAATTTTATATTTTATTCATTTATTCTGTTGTTTTTTCTCTCATCGGCCACTTGGGGGTTTGTGATCAATTTCTCCAAAATTGCTTGAATCTCCTAACTGTAGTCAAAGGAATTATAAAATAGTTCCATAATATCCAAAAAATTAGAGGTAAAAATTATTTATCATTCTATTTAAATAATAGGTATGCAGTTAAATATATTATCCAAAAGAGACTCAAATTATGAAATATGTTTCAATATGTTCATTTTATTACGATTTAAATTACTATAATCATTTATTTTTAATGTCATAAATATAAATCTAAATTTATATTCAAAAAATTTTAATCATGTCATAAATATAATATTTAGTCATTAAATAAACATTTCTTACTAACCTTGAAAATCAGTGATGAAAGATGAAATACATCATTCATGGAGATGGTGAACCAACCCTCGTAGAGGTTATGTTTTCATTTTATAATGCATGGGAAGATGGTATATACTCATTATTACTAAAACAATAATTTTACATTATAAAAATGGTTCATAACCGGGACTACCCGAACCCGGATACCACTTAACGGTGCCCCAATCCCGGTGGGTCACATGACCTCAAGCACATCTTCCCGAATGTCAGAGCCTTCCGACTAGCAGTGAGGGACTGATGTGTTTCTATGGGAATACTATTACTTCATTAGTGGAGTGTATAAAAACAAAAGAAATATAAATGAATAGTAAACATCAGAAGCAATATAAATAAATAGCATAAGCAAACTGATGCAATAGATAAACAAGATTAATAATAACTGTATCAACTGGAATAATGACGATGTAATATCATGTCACTAGAAAATTTTAAATCTTGGATACAATTAGTAATCATAACATGTTCCACTAGGTAATATAAAACAAATTCTACTCCAAGCATCCCAAGATCTTACTCGGTCATCTGACATCAAGCTCTATCTTATCAGTAAAAAATCATGTATTGGAAGCAGCATGCTTCCATTTCTCGATACCTGTAACCATGTAATCTACTCTAGGTACCAAATAGCATCGGAAGAAGGTGTCAGATAAATATCAATGGTCCACCACCAATAGTTTCTATAACATCCGACCCGTTTAATAGAATATAGCAGTGTGCAGGCATGCATATATAAAGTAAAGAAAGCAGTGCAATATAACTAAATAACCGAGTACCTGATTCAACCCTCAGTTGGTGTTTGAACATGTAACCAGTTCATGAATTAATCAATTACCATTTATTATTAGTAGGTCACATGAGGCATAGCCAACATTGATATCACCTCATGATAGTATAAGTAGTGATGGTCCCAAGACATAACAATGAAAACAAACAACGATATCCATTTAGAGAGTTCTAGGTTAAAAACCAAGGTAACATAAACTCATAGAAAGCGTATCCAATAGTATCTGAGTATAGATAAGGGGTAAGAGTGTAATCAAGGGAGCTTAATCCAAGGCATTCTATAATAAGGTTCCTAACAAGTCGATGGTGATTGACCAAGGTAAAATGGGGTTAAACAAAGACATAGGCTCGATGGGCTTTCACCTTGGCACCTACTAGTCAATGCTGGATCCAAATAGTGTATCTAAGGTATCATGTAATAAAGATAAGGACCCAAAAGTAGTATACCTGGAATACAAGGAATAGAAAATAACCAGTTTTTAGGTGGGTATCAACCAAAGAAAACTGTATCCTTAAATCGGAATGGGACTCCAAGACCCGAGGTATTCTCCTTTCAGAATCTAGGGTGATCTTGAGTCCATCTATTTATATTTGATGTTTTAATCATGTAATAATTAATTTGGTTCAAGTATTTCCTTCCATTAGTGTGGATAATTCAATTAGAGTTGAAACCATTGGTCTAAGCCTTGTCTTCTATTAGTGTGGATAGGCCAAGTAGTGATGCAACCATTTAATCATGTATTAATTAACCATTAAGGTATATTTCATTAAGGATGTTCATTCCCCTACCTTCCATTAACATGGAAAGGGGTGCTATAGATGTGTAACCTTTATTCAATCACATTTAATAAGGTCAAGTTATATACTTAGCAGCATACTTTCCATTTCACACTTCATATTACACATTTAATAAACATTTGTAAGCACTTACCTTAAGCGGGTCAAGTGGTGATTATAAATGGTACATACCATTATGAAAATCTTAGTAATAATAATTCTTTTAAAATAAAAGAATCACTTTTAGAAAGGTCAAGTAAAGGCACACCCAAACGGTGGGTCAAACATGTCAAAACACTAAAAACCCAATTAAGGTATAACCTTTGACATGAGGTGGATTGAGTTATGGGTGAAACCACTAAAAACTAATCACAAAATTGGGAATAGCATAACCATATGATTCTAAGAAATATAATCATGGCATGTTAATTTAAGAAACAATTTCCAACAAAACCGGTGGGCCCCACACGAATATCCCAAAAATCAACAAACTTTTAGGGATGAATTATAGACCACCCACCCTAGGGTTGTATGATCCTTCTCCTCAAGCATCGTAACTTGATTTTCCTCAGATCAGATTAGATCTAAGAAAATGTGGAAAACACTCACATGTAAATATCTTGTTTGAGAGAGAATGAGAAGTAGAATGGAAAATGATGACTTGAGTACTTACCATTGCGCAACCAACGTGATGAACGAAAGCTCGATTAGATGTCGGACAAAGGAGATATATTTATTCCAATTTTGGATATTTAAAATGATCCAAAATGAGAGATAAAGAAGTCAATCCCACATAAACTTAGATTAGGGAGGAAGGGGTTGGATTAATATATCATTAAGGTAATTTTAGACTTTTACATAGGTTTTTAGCCTGTGAACGGTTTGTTAAACCATGCATAAACTGTGCGATATGGTTCTACCTAAACCTGAAAAAAGGAGCATTCACACGGTTTGTCTACACAGCAATGTACCAACTGTGCAAGGTGCCACTGTTCGAAAAAACACAATCCGCATGGTTGGGAAAACCATGCACTAACCATTCACGAACCGTGTGACTTGGAATGTTTTACCAAAAGTACGTGTTACAAGTTCCAAATAAGCCCCAGACACCCATAGAACCATTTATAACTCATTTGGCATATATAAGAGGTCCAAAGTAAAGATTTAGATTGAAAATTAAAGGATCCATACCTGAGTGAAAAAACTGGGTTCTTACAGTTTTACCCTATTAAAAAAACTCTCCCCCCCCGAGTTCTTCTTCTAAGGTTAAAGAAAAACTATCTTAGAACAACACTGGACACTGAGCATGTACATCGGCTTCTCTCTCCCAAGTCTCATCCTGTACTTGGCCGTGCTGCCAAAGAACCCATACGAGAGGGGCAAGATTGCCTCAAAGAACCTTTGTGATTCGGTCAATGATGTGTACTGGATATTCCTCAAAGGTAGCACCAGAATCTAACTTAACTTCCTCAGGATCAAAATAATGAGACTTGTCATTATGATATTGGTGAAGCTATGAGATACTAAAGAAGTCGTGCGTGGCACGATACCTCTGAGGAAGTAGCAACCGATAGGATACCAGTCTGACTCTCTCTAGAATTTCATACAGCCGGACGTAACGAGGCGACAACATTCCTTGCTTCCTTTAATGTCTATTCCCTAACATGGGTGTTACCCAAAGAAAAAAATGATCCCCAACCCCAAACTCAAGAGGTCATTGATGGAGATCGATATAAGATTTATGTATAGACTGAGCAGTAGTCATACACTTCTCGATCATCTCGACCTTTTCATAAGTCATCTGAATGAGACGAGGACCTTGTAGTACTTCCTCACCTTCCTCTAGCCAGCACAAAGGTGAATGGAATGTCCTACCATATAAGGCCTCAAAAGGATCCATCTAAATCGTCTCTGGGAAACTATTATTATAGGAGAACTTGACGAGAGGGATATACTTCTCCCAAGAACCTATAAAATCAAAGATGAATTCTTCAAGCCTTTCCTATAAAAATTGTATTGTCCATTCTGATTGTCTATCAGTCTAAGGGTGAAAAGTAAGGCTTAGAAGCACCCGATTCCCCAAATATTTCTACAAACCCTACCAGAACTGTGATGTGAAATGAGTATCCCTATCTGAAACGATAGTATATGGAACCCCATGTAGTTGTATGATCTCATGGACATACATTCTTCCCAATTCATCATCTGAGAAATTCTCCTAAAGAAAAATGAAGTGGGGAAATTTTGTTAGTTAGTTAATGACTACTCAGATAGCATCACTACACCTCAATGACCTAGGTAATCTGACTATAAAATCCATGGAAACATCTTCCCATTTCCATTATGGGACTAGAAGTGGCTATAATAAGCCTACAGGTCTCTGGTGCTCCGCCTTCACCTGTTGACAGGTGGATCACCTAGTGATGAAGCCTGAAATCAGATGTTTCATCCTAGTCCACCAATACTTGTGTTTCATAGCTTGATACATCTTCAAGATTCTTGGATGAACTACCCACTGGGAAGCATGGGAATCTTTCATCAACTCCTTTCTCACATCTTCAAGAACCCAAATACATCCACATAAACACAAGACTCTATCTCTATCCGTAGAACAATCTAGAGGTGGGTTATGTTTTGATATACTCTCATGGAGAACCAAGCCTTTAGGATCTAAAAATTTCCTACACTTCACCTTCTCAAAGAGGGAAGAGGTAACTGTTAAGGCTGAGAGGTAAGATTGGTTACGACTGTCGTGAAACTTCAAATGATGTTCAAAAAAGAGGTCCATTAACATCCATTCATCATTGGCTTCCTGTACTACCTATATTTGAGTTTTCTGACTAAGTGCATCTGCAACCACATTTCTCTTTCCATACATATAGGAAAGCTCAAAATTAAAGTATTATAGATATTTGACCCATATTCACTATCGGAGGTTCAATTCATGCTAAAAAAAAGATATACTTGAGGCTCTTGTGATCTGTGTACACCACAAAGCACTCACCCAAGAGATAATGTCTCCATCAGCATATAACATGGACAACTATTGAAATCCCGAGGTCATGCGTTGGGTAATTTCCCTGGTGAGGCCTCAACTACCAAGATCCGTATGCAATGAATTTATATTCTTGCATTAACAATACTGCTAGAACAATGCCTTATGCATCATAGAAGACGATATAACCTTTACCTGGTTCTGGAAGAATCATAATAGGTTCCAATACAAGCATCCCTTTCAGCTCCTGAAAGGATTTCTCACATGATTCTGACCATGTGCACTTGACACCCTTATTTGTAAGACCAGTAAAAGGTGCAAAAAGGTAAGAAAATTCTTGTATGAAATGCCTGTAATATCCAGCGATCCCTAAGAAACTCCTGATATCAAACACGTTCTTAGGCTTCTCCTAGAATACTAAAACACTATCCTTTTTAGGGTCTACAGATACCTCTGATTCTAAAATCATATAACCTAGGAAGTGGACCTTATTGATCTATAAATCACATTTATCAAGCTAAAAATAAATCTGATTCTCTCTTAGTGTACTCAGAATGATCTCAAGATGTTTGGCATGGTCATTACAAGTGATAGAATACACCCATATATAGTCCACAAAGACAACAAAAAAGATTCCAAGTAGGGATAAAAAACCCTATTCATCAATGTCATGAAAACAACATGAGCATTTGTATGCAAGAACAATTTAACAAGATACTCATACAGACCATACCTACTACGAAAAGATGTAAGAGGTAGTTCTGATGGCCTGACTCGCACCTGATGATAACATGATCTCAGGTTGATCTTAGAGAAAAACTTTTATCCTTGGATATGGTCAAAGTGATCATCTATTTTAGGAAGTGGATATCGATTATTCACCATAATCCAGTTCAACATTCTATAATCCATGCATAAACAAATAGTTACATTTGCCTTATTAGCAAAAAGAATGGGTGAACCCAAATAGAATGTACTAGGCCATATAAAACCTTTGGCCTATAGGTCCTCTATCTGTTGCTTGAGCTCTTGAAGATTAGTAGGTGCCATCCTGTAAGGAGGAATGGACACTGTATCTAATCCTAGAACAATATCTATTGTAAACTCTACCTCTCTCTCAAAAGGTAATACAGAAAATTCATCAGGAAAGACTTCCATAAAATGATCAACTAATGGAGGAAAATTAGTTTGAAGAAAACCCTAATCATCCATGAAAAAATTTCAATCTGGGTGGTCACTCCACCTAGCCCATGATGCTTCGGTCCCGCTCACCTATCCTGGACATACCAATTGCATTTGAAAAGATTACTGCTGCCTTCTGGTGATGTAAAAGAAACCCATCAGAGCTAAAAAACTAGAAAGGCATGATAGTAGACCAACCAGTCTATCCCGAGAATGAAATAGAAGCCTGTCATCTCGAGTACAAAGAGATTCCACAAGAAATTCTAAATGACAACCTCAAGGGGGCAGTCCCTGCACTAGTGTATACCCTCCGTCTGTATTCCCAATGGTGTATCGAGGGTCATTACACCATAGTGATATTGTATCTCTAGTATAATAATTTCAACAATAGATAAATAAATAAAAGAGTTTTAAGAACATGTATCAATAAAATCATTGACAATAGTAGAGGCTACTAGAATAGTACTTAATACTGTAGATGGTCCCACAGCATGATCCTCAGGTATCAGTTGTAAGTCATGCAACTGACCTGATCTACAACCCTGTTCAACAGATGGACTACCATGATCATGACTGGTCTTCTAGCACTGCTGGTGTTTAGGTATTGGACTTCCACGACCAAGAACTCCTCCTCATCCAGACCTTCTCGTACTACTCCAACTCCCCGCCTGACATGGCACAAAATAACTCACTCCTAAAGGTGGATATGAAGCTGACCATTCTCTACTCAAATCTGGTGGAAAGTTCTGGAAAAAGCACTGAAGATGACCCATATAGCCGCAATCCTGACACTCCATAGGGTCTCTATCACACTTGGGATTATTATGCCCTGGTTTTCCATACTGATGTCACACTATAGAGCTATCAAATTGGATACTCTGGCTTCCACTTCCCTAATGATAAACCTCAAGGGAACATTTTCTACCACTGGAAAAACTACTAGCCTAACACAGCACTGATCCTTTAAACCCAACACTCACTCCATACCTTAGGTTACACTCAGTGATAAAGGTCTGATAAACTATTGCAGAAAAGGTAGGAAGGCAAAATACATTCACCTAAGTTCGGATGGCATATTGGAGCCCATCCTCAAAATGTCTAGCACATTAAAGCTCATCACCAGCTAGAAGTGGTGAAAAGCACTGTAAATTAGTGAAACATGCTGAATATTCCATAAATAACATAGAACCCTACTTGAGATGCATGAAATATCCAGCTTTATCATCTATTAATGACTAAGGAAATAACTGATCATAGAAGGCAGTTTGAAAGTCAACCCCTATAATGCGCTGATGACATCCGGCCAAGGTAACGACATCCCACCAATGCCTGGACGTATCCTGAAGCATGTATATAGAAAGATTGAATATCTGATCTAGAGGTGTTTCCAGATTCTCAAAGATATATTTCATGGATTTTAGCCAAGACTCAACATCCTGAGATCCACCATCCCCTCAAAAATAGGATGCTGCTGCTGCTGGAACTCATGAGTCATATCAGCCAGCATAGGTGCAACCCGTAGAGCACCAATCATGAACTGCATCATATGTAAGAAACTATAACATAATTGATAATCAGTGACTTGATTGAGAACAATAGGCGGTACCTCAAGTGGAACTCCAAGATGTAAGACTGGCGGCTCAGGGCCAACCATGTATGGAGCATGGTCGTCACTACCATCCTGGCGAACGACACACAAACTTTTTGGCAGAATTAGTCTATAAATTCCAAGAACACAGCTTATAAGAAGCTTAGAAGAAAATATATAGCATCACTAGAAGGAGGATATCATATTAAAACTCACTACCCAAGGTATACTACCCAAAATACCATCTTAGACAGCCAAGTATCCAGTAAGTTCTCAAGTATAAGTCTTATGCCATTTTTTAGTTAATTATTATACTCACTCCTTTACCTTTCATAAGCATGAAAAGATGGGATAAGAATGTGAAACCAATTCATTTTATATTTCAGAATTCACTTTTATAATGGATAGTCATTTCTGATGAATCAGTTCCCATACACCTATCACCAACAACCACACACATTTACTTATAACATAATGGTTTGACTCGGAAAATTACTCATTATAACCCATGAGGGCCCTTACAACTCAGGAATTGAGACATGAAATCACTCAATCAAGGTCAAAGTAATACAAGTACAAGAAACTATCACAACATCACTCAAAAATCAGAGGCACATCAAGAAATGAAAAGTAGTGAAATTCACCTATATTGCATGGCAACATGCATGGCATGTAAATTATAGGTGCCTATGATGATGCATGAAGCAATACTCCTTGCCCTCATATCATTGGTCCAAGGATGAAATAAATTCCAAAGAGTAATAATAAATAAAACCACACAACATGTGAGTCACATGATGGTATAACAATATCAACTGTAATAGACAAAATAGAACAACAATTGTATTTTGGGTAACTTGGATTTTACCCTGAACATGGATTTTCCATGCCCAAGAATGACTTATGAGCAAGTCCCTAGAATTCCTATTCTCCAATATATTGTCTCCAAATAGTAAATAATGAAAAGAAACCACCTTTGATACCACATTGTGACCACCCGGACCCGAATGCCACTTAATAGTGCCCTAAGCCCAGTGGGTCACATGGCCTCAAGAACATCTTTTCAAAATCCAGAGGCTGCCGAATAATAGCGAGGGCCTAGGGTGTGTCCGTGGGAAGACTATACCCTCATTAGCAGAGTGTACCACAACAAAGGAGATATAAATGAATAGTAAATAGTGGATGTAATATAAAATAAGCAGAAACAAACTATTACAATAGATAAACAATAATAACAATAAATGTATCAAATGGTATAGTGATGATGTAATTCCATGTCACTAGAAAATTGGAAAGCATGGATACAATAGAGTAAGAATATCATGTTCCATAATGTAAAAGAAAACAAAGTCTACTCTAATCATACTAGGATTCTACTCGGTCATCTCCCTTCAAGCTCCATCCTATCAGCACAAAATCAAGTATTAGAAGATGCATGATTCCCTTTGTCGATACCTGCAACCCTGTAATCTACTTTGGGTACCAAACGACGCTTGGAGAGGGTGTGAGATAAATATCAGTGGGCCACCACCAATGATTTCTATAACATCTGGCCCATGTAATGAAATATAGAAGTGTACATGAATGCATATATAAAGTAAAGAAAGTAGTAAAATATAACTAAATAACTAAGTACCTGCTTCAACACTTGACTACTATCTGAACATGTAACTAGTTCATTAATTAATCAATTACCATGTAATGTTAAGAGGTCATGTTAGTCATAGCCAAAACTGACAACACCTTGTGATAGTATAAGAAGTGATGGTCCAAACATGTAACAAGGAAACCAAACAATGATATATAGTGAGGGAGTTATAAGGTAAAAACCAAGGTAACATAAACTCACAGAAAGCTAACCCAGTAGTATCTGAGTCTAGCTAAGGGGTAAGAGTGTAATCTAAGGAGCATAATCCAAGGAATTCCACAATAATGTGCTTAACGAGTCCAAGGTGATCGATCAAGGTAATATAGGGCTATGCAAAGACATGGGCCCAGTGGACTTTCACCATGGAACCTACTAGTTAATGCTGGATCCAAGGAGTGTATCTGTGGTATCTTGTAATAAATAAAGGTACCCAATGGTAGTATACTGGGCATCCAAGGAATAGACAAGAACCAGAGTCTAGGCGGGTATCAACCTAAGAAAACTGTATCCTTGAATTAGAATGGGGTTCTCGAGAACCACAATATTCTCCTCTTAAAATCCAAGGCGATCTTGAGTCATTCCATCCTTATTTGATATTGTAATCATGTAATAATTCATTTGGTTCAAGTATTTCCTTCCGTTAGTGTGGATAGGTCATGTAGAGTTGAAACCATTGGTCCAATCCTTATCTTCCATTAGTGTGGATAGTCCAAGTAGAATTGCAACCATTTAATCAAGTATTAGTTACCATTTTGGAATATTTTATTAAATAGGTTCATTCCTCTACCTTCTATTAACATGGAAAGGGTTGCTACAGACTTGTATCCTTTTTTCAATCACACTTAATATAGTCATGTTATATACTTAGTATACTTTACATTCCACACTTCATATTTCACATTTAATAAACATTTATAAGCACTTACCTTAGGTCAGTCAAGTGGTGAGAATAAATGGTATATTCTATTATGAAAATCTAAGTAATAAAAATTCATTAATGATAAAATACTCACCTTTAGAAAGGTTAGGTAAAGGCACGCCCTAATGGTGTCTCAAATGTGTCAAAACACAAAAAACACTATTAAGGCATAACCTTATACATGAGGTAGATAAAGTTTTGGGTGAAACCACTAGCAACTAATAACATAATTGGAAAGAGCATAAACATACAATTATAAAAAGTATAATCATGTAATGTTAATTTAAGAAGCATTTTCCATTGAAACCGATGGGCCCCCCACGAATATCCCAAAATCAATGAACTTTAGGGATGGGTTATATAACAGCCACCTTATGGTTGTATGATCTTTCTCATTTGGTATCAGCCCTTGATTCTCCTCGGATTGGAGTAGATATAAGAAAAGGTGAAAAAAGATCATAGGGAGATATGTAGGTTGAGAGAGAATGAGAAGAAAAATGGCTATAGAGGACTCAATTAACTACTGTTGCGTATCCAACGTGATAAACAGAAGCTTGATCAGATGCATAATGAAGGATATATCTTGATTCCAATTTTGGACCTTCAAAATTCTCCAAAATGAGAGGGAACTAGGTCAATCATGCATAAACTCAGATTAGAGAGGAAGGGGTTGATTTAATAGATCTTTAAGGGAATTTTATAATTTTACATAGGTTCTTAGCCTACGTAAGGTTTGTTCGCATAATTTGTCAAATCTTGTGTAAACCGTGTGAGATGGTTCTACCCCAACCTGGGAAAAAGGGGCATTTGCACAGTTTTTCTGCATGGCTATGCTCCAATCGTGTGAGGTGCCACTATAAGAAAAAACAATATCTGCACGATTCAGTAAAGAATACGCTAACTGTGTGCCAACCGTGTGACTTGGCCTTTTTCCCCAAAAGGAGGTGTTCTGAGCTCCAAACAAACCCCGAACACCCTCATAAAATTTTCGAACTCATTTGAAATCTATATTAGGTCCAAATTAAATATTCAGACTTAAAATTAATGGATCTATACCTGAGTGAAAACCGGATTCTTACCATAACTCATTAAATTAGTATGGTTATAATATATTTAGAGGAGGTGATAGAAATAAGAAACTTGAAAGTACTCTGTTAAAAAAAATATCTTATCATTCAATATCCCACTTAAAACAACACCTTAAGCCTTATTATATAGGTATTTTGATGAGTCTATAATATATATGATGTAGGAATGTGTTTTATTAATGGGTTTTTAAGGATTATGGTAGAGTTGGGATTCTTTATTTGTAAACCTAAGTGAGGTGGTGAAGGGGTTATTTTATATGTGAGAGGGTTGAAATTTCTATAAATACTAGTTTATTAACATTAAAAGGTATATCATAATCAAGGAAATATGAAAAATTTGATAATTTATTATAAAAATATATTTTAAGGTTGGTCAGTCCCTCATCCACCCATTTAGAGATACGATGTTTCATATTTTTTGACATTACCTCTAGATTTAAAATTTTAACCTCATATTAACTTTTATTGTTTTTTCTAATTTTTACCTTCATAACGTAATTTTATTCCATAAAATTAAATTGACCTTATTACATAATTTTCAAGTTATTATTACAAAGATAAAATATATTTTATATAATTTAGTTTATAAAAGTGTTAAAAATTAACATTAATATAATACTTACAATGTAGGAAAGAAATGTTATAGAAAAAATGTTTTTTTAAGATCAAAAAATGTATTCATATTTTTTTAGAAAAAACCATTTTAATAGTAATTATTTTATAGGGATTTTATTAAAAAAATGGTTTATTTTATTTTAAAATAGAACTACATCTGAATGGCATCTTATGAACACATTATTATAGGAAAAGGACCGGTAAAGGTTTTTAATTAGAATAAAATATAGCTTAAGTTCAAAAATGTTTATCACATATTTCTAAATTCAACATATTGAAAATATAATTTGAAAAATTTGAATACATTTTTATATAATGAAACATGATATATAAGTAATACCCCCATCAATTTTGATTGTGCATAGAAATTAAATTTTGAAACACACAATTTATTTAAAGTGGGTGTGCTGAAACTCACTAATATTATAGTATGTATTTTCACTAAAATAAACAATTTATTTAATATAGTTTATCATATGAAATAAAAAATTAAAATTAACCATGATATATTTTACAAGAAAACATGAAAATTAATACATCATGATAATAAAATTTAAAAAATAATTTGTAAAATTACATGAAGTGTTAAACATCATTTAAATAAAAAAACAGGCAAAAAATGGTAGTTTAACCACATTCATATTATTATTATTATTTAAAACTATAATTTGATATGTAATTATGAAAATTAATTGAATATATTTAATTTTTAGATGATAAATAATTAAATTCAATGGGATGTGACTAAAATCATTTATCATTAAAAATACAGATTTTAAAAAATTTCATTTTAAAATACATTATGTATGTTTATATTAATAAAATTAAATGGAACACATTGAAGGACTATTTTAATAAAAATATTCAATGTAAAAATAAATTTACTAACATTAATTTAATTGATAATTGAAAATAAATATGATTAAGAACACTTAATGTTTAAACAATGTCATTTTCTTATAAGAAACAATTTTCACAATATTTTATATTTTTAATAATGTAAATTCCTAAATTTTATAATTTTAAATTTAAATAATGAATTTTTTTTAATTCAGTATGTAAAAAATTGTTTAGGAGGGATGTTTTAGATTTATTAAGTATGCTTTGTGAATAAAAAAATATGGTTTTTTGTAATTGTCATGAATATTATTAAAAATTATAATATAACCATGAATTAAAAATTTCTGAAATGGTTTTTGTGGATAAATATGTATTTAAATAGTATAATAAGGAATTTAAAAATAATTTATAGAATATAGATACCTATTATTTGAATTTTGGAACCTAGGTTGTATATCATTATAATAAAAATCCATATTTTATCCTTTTTATGTAATTAGGTATTCACAAGATTCCATTCAGTTTTTATTTAATTTAAAATAAAATAACCCTAATTCTTTAAATCATAATATAGTAAAAGAAACACTATTCAAGATTTTTGGTCTAAATTTTTATATATTTGTTTTTCTGATTAGAAATGCAATTTTTCTAAAAAAAATTTATCCCATGATCTGTATTTTATTTTAAAGATAATTGTTCACCATTAAAAATTGAATCATATAAAAAGGATTTAATATTTTAAATAAACACCTCTAATGTTAGGAAATAATTTTAATTTAATAATAGGGTATAAAAATTAGTTACCAATTTAAAAAGTTTTATGTATGGTAAATTTTAAAACGAGGTAAAAAAGTTAAATCAAGAGGTGAAGTCATAAAAAATCTTAAATACTCACCAATAATTGGGTATTTGATATATTTCATTTAAAAAATTTCTTATCCACACAAATTATAATCTTTATCTCACTTTTATTGAATAAAGAATCTCTTTATATATTAATAAATTATTATTTAAACTAATGTTACCCCTATCACTTGTAAAAGGACCCAATCACCTCCCCACTTCTCCTTTCACCAAAACCCCATTATTCAAAAAATTTGATACCCCAGACTGACAGTCCCAAATTTGGTGCTAAAAATATATACTATATAGAATAGTTTTGATGTCAATGAATGTAGAAAAAATATAACCATCTACAATTAAGACACCAATAACTAATACTGAGTCACTTACATACCTAAGAATCATTAGGTTTAGAGATTTAGAGAGTTTGAGAAAACATCAACAAAAAACTCATATATTTCCCTTTTAATGGGAAATTTTCCCACAAAACCACAAATTTCTTATTTTAGTATATATCTTCAATATCTAACACAATATTCTCAACACATGATACCAATTTATAAATATCATACTTAATATTATAATACATAACTTTTAGAAATGTAAATATAAAATGTTTGATCTAAAATTCATGTAAATGGGTTACGTATAATATAATATATCTTAGAATAAACAAGGAATGAATAATGTTGAAGAGATAAATATTAATAAAATAATGTCATATTTTTGATATAATGAGAATGAAACATATCCATATATAGTATAACAATATATATAATTCCATGGATAATAATAAAAGATATCATCGTGATAAAATTCATAATATTAGACAACTTAATTTATGATGAGGTTATCTTCCAAAACACCATACATAAATGGATAATGATTACAACAAATACCACAGATAGTTTTTCATATAAGACCCACTAAGAAATTTAGTGGTTATATAATTATTCTCCCCAAATTTAAATAATTAACTTCAATTCATTCCACATGTGAATTAAGAATAAATGCTCTAATGCATAACCAATATTCCTTTGTAATCAATAAAAATTCATATTAAAATAGCAAGTATACTGATTGTTAATATTTTTCTAGAAAATAAGTATAATATCTTTTCTGGTATATATCCTTCAAACTAACACTGTATAGAGTAATAGAGAAATGTTTATGTCAACACTGAAAATATATAAATGATTGAAGTGATATATAATATAACTATGAAATTAAACAATAAGGACATGGATGATAAAAAATAATGTTAGGAGATAGATGAAGAGTGATAGAGAAAAAAACCATTATAAATAAGATGAGTTATGAGAAATAAATTCATATGATAATTAATAAGGAAATATGTGAGACAAAAATCCAATATAGATATATATTTTAGAGACAAATATAAAAAATAAATAAAAATTACACAAAAAATTGTATAAATAATTTATAATAGGCTTGTAAAATCAAACATATAATTCACTTTTATATTTTCAATTTCAACTGGTGAAAGTAGGAAATTGGAAAAAACATTAAAATAATTCTATATGTTGAAACCATGAAAATAAATGAAGATAAAATAGGAAATTTATAGGGGAAGGAAAAAATATAAAAAATTCTAATGAAACCCATTTATTAATTCAACTAAAAAAATTAACCTTTATTTTTAAAACATGTAATTTAAAAAAAATTGAATAATATTTTAATTTAAAAAGTATTGAAACTTTAATTAGAATATTTATTTATAAAAAATATAAAAGTGATGGAATTTGATCATATGGTAAATATTAAAAATGATATTTTTCCTAGTTTTTTAAATAATGCAAATAAATAACCCGTGTATAAATCATTAAAATGAATCCTTTTAAAAAAATAATACAATTTTTTTTAAATGACCTTAAAAAATATTTGAGTCATGGAGAATAATATTCTTGAAAACAATATAAATACTATAGACATTGAGAAAACAATACTATGAAGAAGGGATAATGTCTGGTCCACATACAAGAAAATGAGTAGTTGAATTTTGAAGCAATAGGTGTTGAAATTTCTAGAATACTTATAACAAATATAAATTAAACAGGGGATAAAATATAATATAATCATTTCTCAGAAGAAAAAAAAAGAAAAGTATGATATTAAAGAATAAATGTTATAAATTAATTAATGTAAATTAAGTTAACAAAAATCCTAATGACTTAGGTTATGTATGAATTTAAGGATAGATAAGGTGGAGAGGTTAAAGGAAATTGAAACTCCCATGAATAAAAACTTTTTTATTATATAATAAATAAAAAGGAAAGTATTTGAAAAATATAAATTTAAATTGTTTCATAATAAGAAACATATCTCAAAGAATTGAAATTTAGAAAAATAACCCTTACCTTAGGTTATATTTCAATTCATCACATTTGTTACCCCTTTATATGAAAGTTATGTTTATTAAATCATTAATCGAGAAGTGAAATTTTTTTTATTACATATTATTTATAGTAATTAAAACTTATTTATGAGTATTTCATTTAAAGAGATAATGTCTTAAAGGAAATTTTTTATTTAAATTATATTGTTTTGTTTCAATTTCATGATTTTATTGTTGATAAATTAATCATTTTCTAAAATTATTTTCAAAATATTAGAATAAAATTAAATATATTTTATTACATAATCTATACTATCAACCTATGTATGTGGTATTAGTAGGAAATAATCTTTCATTGTGGTTCATAAATAACTCTTGAATTATCAAAAGTATATCATTGGTAGTGTAAAACTAGTTTTATAGTTAGGATATCTTTTTTACACCAATAATATATAAATTTAATACCAAACCAATCATTTTGAGTGTTATAACATGTCGGTTCTTTAGATCCAGACCCAATATCCATATGTTTATATCCAAAGAGAGAGTATATCATTGCTAGAACACTACACACCCTATAGTTTTAAAAAAATTAGGTTGTTTTATCACAATTACGGGGTTCGATAATTATGATGGCTTATAAAGGTAGTTTAGTGTGAGAAAATGATTATCTATCATTGATAATATTATAATTGATTTATAATGGTGAAAAAAAATATCATTTCACCCTGAAAAGGAATGGAAACATAAGGATCATAAAAATAAGTATATAATAGTTTATGAAAACTCACAATTCAAAGTATCTTCTTAAAGATGTATAGGAACACATTATAATCCCAAAAACACATTGGATAGACGCTTTAGAGGGACAATGAGAAAGTATTTGTACTTAAAAAATTTTACAAGTAGGGGAATGGGATAATTTTTAGATATTAATACTTGGGGAGAAGGTATTATTTAGTTAAAATATTGATTATTTTATTATTTAAGACAAATTTTTTTTTGTATCGAATTGGTTCCTAGAAAATTTGAAAGATTATTCTAAAAATAAGGTGGTTTATTTGAAATTTAAATAAATCCAAAACCTAATGGATCCTTCCATCCACTCCATTAAATAAAAAAACAAAAAATCATTCTTTCTAGGAAAAAATATACTTTTCATTCAAAAATTACAAATATAAGTTTTTAAATTTAACATAATATTTTTTAATTCAATAAACTAATACTTAAATACAAATTTTTCTAAAAAAAGTTAATAAATTTTTATGTCATGTTTAAAAAATATTTACAACATAAAAGTTGTAGTATTTCAAAAAAAAATATTTTTTACTATTCAATAAAAAATAATATTCTATTTGAGAAATCCCCAAAATTTACCCAAAGTTAATTTCAAAATGGTGATTCCAAATATATAATTATTTTTTGGAAATTAAAATTTTAAATTTAATAATTAAACTTTTAATAGAAAGCATATAATAAAAAGAAGAATTGATTTTATTAAATAAACTGGGTTTTTAAACATTAAGTGATTTTAGTCTTATTTCCAAAAAATTAATATTTAAATTTGTAATAATATGTTATTTTATATATTAAAAAATAATTATAAAAACCTTATAAAACTACTCAATTTAATTTATTTGAATCCAAATAAAAAAATCATTGAAACATAAAATTGCTCAAAAATAGGATTTTCCTAACACTTAAAGATTTTATTCCTAATTGATTATATATTTAGAACAAATTAATTTAATTTTATAAATATTTTTCTATTAGATACGCCATTTAATATTTAATTAAATTAATTATTTAAAATTAAATTTTATAAAAGGCCCAATTTATAGAAATATAAGAATATTTATTATATTTGTAGTTATATGTTTACATAATCTTAAAATATATATAAAAAACCCTTCAAGACATCTACATAAGATATAAAGGCATGATAATAAATGGTGGTAGTCATAGGTGATGATTTGGAAAGCATGGATCTCATAGTGATTTTGGAAATCTAGAACATTTATCGTAGGTTTTTTCTCTCAAGTTGTACTTGATTAAGTTTATATCTTAAAACTAATTTCTATCCTATCCAATGGGAATTTTTCTTACTAAACTAAGGATTCATTATTATTAAATAAGTCTTTAATATTTCCAACAATATTCTTCTTACACGGTACCCATCTTGACATAACATACTTAATACTATTCTTCATAATTTTTCTAAAGTGAAATATATGAAGGGTGAAATCAAAATCTTAGTTAGGGGTAATATACAATAGAAGCTATCATGGAATAAATAAATAATCAACATGATGATAGGGATAACCTATAATTAAATAATATTAAATTGTTGATATTATGAGCATAAAATATATCTATTTATAGAATAAAAATATAAAGAGTAATATAGAAACAATTAGTTATTTTTTATAGATGAAATGAATAACTTATAACATATTAATCTTATCAACAGTGCCTCATGCTCTGAAATCATACATAAGTGGGAAAATATTGTACCCAATACCCAAGATAGTTTCTCTTGTGAGACCTACCAATGAATCGAGGGGATATATAATTTTCAGCCTCACTTTTAATTAATTAATTTAATTTTATATCTTAATATGGATTAATTAATGAATTTTATAATTCATAACCACCCTCTTATATTAATAAAAAACAACAGTATTAAAATAACATGTATTAAAATTGTCAAAAATTATCCTGTCAATAAATAAAATAGCATTCTTGGTAAACATCCTTCAAATAAACACTGCATAGAATTATGGGGATATGATTCATTTAATACTATGAAAAAATAGAAATGGCAGAAGTGATATATAATATACAAATGAAATAAATGAGTATGGACATAAAGGAGAAAAATAATGACATGAGACAGATAAAGAGAGATAGAGAACCAAATCCTTATGAACAAGGTGAGGTATGAAAAATAAACTCAAACGTGAATTTATAGGGTAATACATAGGAAAAATATTCAAACTAGATATATCATATTTATTTTGAGATAAAAATCGAAGAAACCTTATAAAAATAATCTAACAAATATTTTATAATATGGTTATAAAAATAAACATATAATTCACTTTCATAAATTCTTTTTCATGTTTTTAATACAGAACATTGAAAATCATAATTTCAAAATAAAAATAAATATTAAAAGCTCTAAAAGAAATAAATTTATATTAGGAAACTTGGATGGGATTATAAGAATATAGAAATGTGTAATGAAATCCCACTATTTATTCTTATAAAACATTCAAAATTTATATTTAAAATGAAAAATTATAAAAAGAATGGGAATATGATTTTATTTCAAAAAATTGGGAAACATGAATTGGAATATTTTTTTAAGACTAATAGTAATTAAATTGGGAGAAGACAGTCATGTAGTAAATTTTAAAAAGGAGATTCTTTTCACACTTTTTTATAATGAATTTCAAAAATGAACCATGTATAAAATGGTAAAATAAATTACGTGTCATGATTTTTAAATAAATTAAATGATATTATAAATGAAATTGAGAACTATATGGAGTATCAAGAAAAATATTATTGAAATAATGAAAATAATATTTATATAGTGGGAAATATTCTCATATATAAATATGAGATAAGGTTGATTCCACATACCAAAAAATGTTTGGATGAATTGAAAAATAAAGGGAGGTTAAATGTCAAGAAGACTTAAGAACTGCATAAAATAAATAGGGAATACAATTTAATAAAATAATTCAATGGAATAAATTGAAAATATATCAATGATGTTCAAGAATAAATTTTATAAATCAATGAAATAAACTCAGTTAACAATAACCATTACATCATAGTTAATGTGTGAATCATATGACAAAAAAAATGGAGAACATAAACTAAAGTGAAACTCCCAAGAAAACAAAATTATTTATGATATAATAATTCAACTGGGTAGTAATTAAATAATTGAAAACTAAATTGGTGCATAGTAATAAACACGTATCAATGAATTGTAATTGAGACAATGAACCCCTACCTTATGTACCATTTTATTTCACAAATTTTGTGTCCTATATATAATAAAATTAGGTTTCTTAAATAAATTCAAAAGAGAATTAAATTAATTTTGGTTGGTCTTTATATGTTATAATCCCTTGGAATTTATTTATTAATTTTTCATTTTATGATATAATGACATGAGGAAATATTTTTATGTTAATGATCCTATTTTTTGGATTTTATAGTTTTTATTATTCTTATATTTATCATTTTGTAAATTTATTTCTAATATCTTATAATAAATAAAAATAAATTTTTATTATATAATATACTCTAAATAGAAATTTTAGAGTTATAAATAGGAAATAATCATTCATTATGGTGAGAAAAGATATCTTGAAGTTTCCAAAGAATATCCACAAGGAATATTAAATTAGTTGTACAATTAGGATCTCTTATTGTGCACCAAATGAATATCTAGTGAATAACTAAAAAACAAGTCTTATTTGTTACATGTATTCCTTATATCTCACCTCCTGTTGGGTCATAAATCAATAAAATGGTTTCTCGTATGTCGAATAAACCTTATATATCTTCATGATTAGAAATATTTCACTTCAATGTAGGTATTTTCTATCTTATGTTACAATCTGTCTTATTTATACTAGAATTATTTTTAAGGTCATTTTACATTAAAATTGATTTTTAAATGTCTAAAATAAAACTTTTTAATATTTTATAAAAAAGTAATTTTTTAATTTCACAAAAAATGTCTGAAAAGATTTATTTTTTAATTTTTACAGTGTGAATACCTTTTCTCAAATATATAACAATTTTTTATTAACGAGGATTCTTCATCATGTTTTCTTGATTTTCCAAAGTAATTTTTCTTCCCACAACTTTGTGAAATTTTCATATTAAAAAAGGAATTATAACATCATTGTTAAAATTTTCACTCTCTTTTAATGTTTAAGAATTTGTTTCTTAGGTTTGGTGGGAATCAAAGATGATATAAGGAGTTATAAGAGTTTTATATAGGGATGTATTGGGTGTTGGATACAAAAATAGCTAATTTCATGAACTTGATTCATGAAATGAACATTGTTTGAGAGATAAACATGAATTACTAGTTTATTGGATAAAAATAATTAATAACATGAAATGAATTCACATTATGAAGTTATTATTTGGGTTTTTAATCCAAGGTGGTGCATTTTTTTGGAATACATATAATATGAGAGATTCAAATCATGGTTTACTAATGCTGTAACAAGAATACATTTTTTCCAGTGATTATTATCATTCAAAATAAATGTAACTCATCACAATTGGTTTTCTCCTCCCTTTATCAAACCCTAGGTCTCTCCTAGGAGAGTTTTTGTGGTTTTTTCTCTTTTTAGTTCCCATATTTAGTGCATAATATCTATCTTGGTTGGTTGTTTCATTTTTGGTTATTAATTTTTTTTCTTATTGGTTTCATTACTCTTGGTTTTTAAATGGTATTGCGATTTGTTTTTAGGTTTTTTTTATCATGTGATGATGCTTATTTTAACCATTTTAGATCCATTATGTGATTGTAATTTGGGGTTATTCTTGAGGTTGTGTTTGGTGTGGTATGTAAGTGTCTCATTTTATTTTTAGTATAACCTTTCTATGGAACCTTTTGCCTATTTAATTAAATTCTAATATATGAGAATCATTTTTAAGGCCTATATTCAATGATTCTATATTCCTTCTCATGTGTGGATGTAATAACCCAGAGTTAATAAATAATATTTGTTTCTGGAAATAAATGTGAATTATATATTATTATATAGATATAACATATAGTGGAACCAATAATACATTATTCCATTAATACATACATAAATTAATTAAAAACCCAATAAAATTCCAAATATTACAAGGGGAAAAATAAAAAATAGAAAAACTAAAATGGGAAAATATGGACCACCCAAATCTACAAGAATTATACCTCCCATGAACAAAACTATATAAAAGAAAAAATACTAGTAAATTAATAAACTTATTAAAAAAATAGAAATATATATCCTTGAGGTAGATTAAGTTGAATATTGAATGAAATAATTAAGTGGTATATATAAGAGGTAATGTGACCGTTGTAATTTAATTATGACCATTGGAATAATAACCTGATGATTGGAATAATAATTTTACCTAAAAATAATAAATTTTCATATAAATAGTAATAATTATTTATTTAAGTAAATATAAATATTATAATTACAAACAATAAGTATCATGATTAAATAATTGAAAGAAAATATAAGCGCATTTTTAATAAACTGTATTTTGAAGTATTTTGTGAAAATCATTATTTTTATATTAGAATTAAAATTTCCTATTTTAGAAATATATTTTAATAAAATGGATATATTTTTTGGATTTATAATATTTAATGTTTCCAAGGGTTATTTTTTATTAATTTTATGAAATAATTCAATTTTCAGGTGAATAGTTGAAATACAGTTTTCACACAACCGGTGTACCTTAAATTACATCATTCATTGTGTGATTTTTACCTAATACTCTATATAAATTTAGGTTCGGCCATGATATATTTAATTAAAAAAAATTATTCATTAAAATATGATCAAATTAATTCCCAAACATGATAATAAATTTCTAAATCATAAAGTCGAAACTGATTCCTTAGAATTAGAATTTATCTTCTTTCCACTCTCTTTTTTAATAAACTAATTAATTAGAATATATATGTGATTTAAAGTCTTAAAACCATTATTTAATATTAAAATATGTTTTTAAATGTCAAAAATTCACTACTACAAGTTTTACCTTTGATAATATATTTTATTCTATATTTTATTTTATAAATACCCTTCCACTCAAGTATAAATTACCCCTCTCCCTTACCTTGGGATACCACTCCTCCCACCCATTAAAATAACCAATATCTACTTAAATCCTCTTTTTAAATCCACATAGAATACCTAGGGACGTTCTAGAGTAATCCAACTCCATTCACTAATGAGTTACAGTTTCATACAAGAGATACTACATTGAGGATTAAGTAAGTTCCGTTCCACTTATCTCTATTATTTATTTCTTATTCCTCTTATCATCAGTTTTTTCCACCAACCATTTCACAGAAAAGATATATAAGAATAAATTGTAATTAAATCACATTATATTAATGATTTTTACCTTTTGTAATTATCATATTTATAATATGTTTAAATTTCAATCTTTTTGTTTCCTACTCTTCTGTCAATGTCCCATTAAACATTGGTTAAGAACCAATAGAGATATGTCCATGTCAAAACATATGTCCATAATAAAGGAGGGAAATTATAAACAAGATATAATATATAAAAATATAATTATATGACTTATAATATTTTGTAATTAACTATACTAATTTATAAATTACATTTAAGAAAATAATGAATCAATGTGAAACAATAATATTTTAAGAAAACATGATATCAAAATGCTACAATTTAATCAATAAAAATTAAGAAATAAAACCAATAATTATTATTAAATTTTTTTTTATAAATGAATGAAATTAACCTTTGGATCAATGTTTTAATAAATCCATGTTCAATATTTTATATATGGAAAAATGACAAAATAAGTCTGGGATTATGTTAAGGGGATTCTCAAACCCAATTCCTTTTCTTGGGTAATTATCTCCCAAAAGGTATGAAGTTTCATATTATATCCTTAAAATTTTCTTTCCCTTTTACAAATAAGATATAAATTTTCCTACTATGTGATAATGTTTTCTAACAAAGGCCAATTTTGTTTCAAAGAGACATCAAACTGTTGTATTTTACTCCACTTGAAAATATTCTTTTCCACTCACAAATAATGATATTCTATACCAAAGTAAGATTTAAATTAATCATTTAAGAACCAAAGTGTTTATTCATGATATTCTTACTTATGAAATACATATGAAACCCATTCTATTACTTTGGTTTATTTCATGACTATGATTGTTATAAGTTCTATATGGCATTCATGATTATGTAAATAGTACGATGTGATAAGTGGGACATGAATTATATAGCCCTCCAATGAATTGGGTAATGTGTTTTATCTCATGAGATGATGTGTTTTTATACATGAACATGAAGATATATTTATTCATGATGATGATTTCATTATTATTCACATATGTTATGCCTGATAATGATGTTATCTTTGTTCAAAACAATGTATGGTATTTAACCACTATGAAAGGATGTTTTATTTTTATGCATTTCCATATTCCATTCCTTTAGCACATGTTTCCCTCATGTTGTTAATGATAATACTATGCTTATGTATTGATGATTATTATTCTCACCCATGTTATATTTATTCATGTCCCTTACTCATCCGCTTACTCATTTTTTATTTCACCCCTTTCATTGATGTATATACTATGGTTATTACATGTACTATGGAAAATTTGAGGGAAATTGCGAATATAGAGAAAAGGAAGTTAAAAAATAATTATGTTTTATTCATTAAATGTTATGTGTAAGCCTAATTTATCCAATATACAAAACTTTTTGATTCTCTATTTGTGACTCTACTATATTGTTTATTGTTAAAATGATGTAATAGTTATATAAGAAAAATTTGGTTCACTATAGTTGGTATCAGAGAACAGTTTGGTTAATAAGGGAATTTGGATTAGAATAAAAGAGTTAAAACCATAAGTATAAACCTATGTATAGGTAAAACATATTATAAGAATAGTTTTTTGAAAAGGATAAACATATAAATTCCATAAGATATACTTTTAATGTTAATTGGGAAAAAGAATAAATTAATTATTCATAATTTATTGAATAATAATTTTAAAAAACCATTCTTATTTTTGAAAATTGTGGGAATGAGGATAAACTAGGACAAAATATTATGTGAGGGACAATGAAACAATTACCCAAAGGATATCCCCAACACCACGTGAGGTGTATTTCAAAACATCATGGAAATTATTTCACTATTATCTCATGCAAGGAATAATAACCTGAACCACAAGGAACGTCCCCCTTCACCCAATAAGGATTAACTAGACATTGAGTCCTTTATATAGTAACCACCACTAATGTTTATTGGAACATCTTATATACTCGTTATAGAATAGTGGGTTAAATCAATGGGGAAAGAATTTTCTATGATCCCATGTTTGGAGAAGGAGATAGTTACTTTAGCCATCTATTATTTAAATACAGAGGCTAATCTATGATGGTCATTGATAAAGAACACCAAGCCAAAAGATGAAATGGAGGATATGGAGTGGGAAGAATTTATGAAAATGATTCTTACCCACTATTTCCCCAAAACTCTTTGAAAAATGATAGAGAGAGAATTCATAGATTTGAATAAAAAGAAATGTGAATCAATCATGATATTTTAGGAAAACCTCACAAGTATTTCATGATATGCATCAAGTTTTTTATAAATAGTGATAGAATAATAGATAGATTCTTTATTGGTTTAAAGGTACACTATCAAAGGAATCTAGATATCCGTGATTTTGGGAGTTATGAAGTAGTGGTTCAATGTGCTCTCACATTAGATATAGATTTTGGAGAATGGTCCCATGGATATGGAGATAAAAAGAGAATAATGGAGTTTCAAGATGGTTGGTAAAATAAAAAAGGAGTAATCTAATGATCTAATCTTGAAAAATATGTACATTACATTACTTTTGATTAATATTTAATACATAAAAAATATAGATTCCTAAAGACTGTATTAGTTTAGTGTCTTTGGAAACTTAGAACATAATATTCTAAGTTGGTTAAAGATCCTAAACATCTCCCATAAAGATCTTCCCCTTTAGTTTTCCTACCTAAAACCTTTTCTTATATCCTAGAAAAAAACATAAAAAGGGAGATCTCAAATGCTTAATAAGGGAAAATATTGAGAACATAAAACAAACCATAAACATTAGAATGTAAAAAACCAGAATATAATGTTTAAATATCAAAATCATGAGTCATAAAATCAATATTGGAAGTTCATAAGTCATATATCATAAAGGAACATTAACCATCATAAAATATCATTAGAATAACACATGGAATTTTGGAAAACAAATAAGCATATAATATGATTTCCATAGTAGCTGAGGAATTTCTGCCAAGACCATTATAGTGGACAAATTCCTTTACTGAACTGGGTTTACTTACTGTTCCATCCATGTATTAGTGAATAGGATTTATGTACCATTAAATACCTATATTACTGAACTAGCTTTACTTTCTGTTCCATCCATGTTTAACTCATGAGATATAAATCTCTACCCATTGAATTTGAGGGATATATAAGTCCCACCCATCTCATAGTGAAATAATTCTTACATGTTCCTTGAAAACATAAATCATCCATCACAACATAACCCATGAAATAAAATGGGTTTCTTAAACATAATTCTATCATACCATAATCTATATAAAATATCATTCATTCATTAAAACAATAAAATCATAGAATTAATATAGATAGATACATAACCTTAATTAAAGTGATTCATCTTAGAGGGAAAATAATTTTGATAAAACACTTGAACTTAATTCCTCAAGAAAATATACTTTCTTCTTCAAAAACATTTTATTTTATCAAAATGCCATGAAATTTTAAATTAAAATCTTTTAGTTGAAAAAAATGAAATAGTGTAGATAAATCTTCATGGAAATATGGCGTTATGAAACCGTAAATATCCACTCATTTTGTATAAGTTTAAAAAACATTCTCCTTGTACTTTTTTCGAAAAGGTCAAAAAGTACCTCGTAGGGTAAACGAAAGAAATGTTCCTACTATTCTAGATATTAAAATTCAAAAAGGGGAAAAATGAATTTAAACATACCCATAATAATAGTAAACATTTTATAAAAACATTTTTAGAAAACATGGACTTGGATGATAAATGTATCCCCAGTAAATACTTATGTATAATCAATCTCGAATAAAAAAGTGATTTCAAAAATTATCCCTTACCTTAGGTCTGATGTGCTTCCTATGTGTCTGAACATCCTATATAATGATTTATATAAGGTTTTTAACTTATTCAAGAATCATGGTCATCATATATAGTCATATTATCCTTCGATTTTTTATAGCAATTTATTGTTACTCGTTATTCGGGTTTCAATTGTATTATGATCGTATCCATGTTTTGTCAAATAAGTTCAAGTTATCCTTCTTAGGTCATATTTATATCATTATAAAATTATATTAACATAATAAATACCATATTTATTCATTAATTACATTTATATTATCATTCTTGAGTGGTTATCAAGTATAACAAATCACATCGCATCATGGAGACGGTAGGCCGTACGTATGCACGAGCAACAATATCATTCCCATAATTGTTGAATGGTATTGATTTTAAAAGTGTACTATATTTCAGAATCAATATCTTATTATAATAATCCTATATAGTTATTAAATCCATTTTTATACCCATCCATGTAAGGTGGTGGTGAAAAACTAATTACACCATGATGTGGAGATGGTAAGTCGTACGTACGTATGCACGCACACGTGGTGATTTCATCTTTATTAGGATGGATAGAAAGTTGAATATGGTTGTTTCATAATTATAATAACATCTAATTATATAAGTGATATTGGAGTTATTATTCTATAATGAAACAACTCATTAAGTAGAAGTATAAGTAGAAATAAATATGAATGAATTAGTAGAGGAGATTATCTCTTCTTTGACGTACTCTCTTTAGATCTCATATTAATGGATCTAGAATTAGTTTATGAGAATACCACCACCTCTATAAAGTAAACAAGTAAGTTTATTTGAGAAATGAATAGTGGATGGATGAACATGAATGCCTAAAGATTTGTGGAAATGAGGGATGAGGTACCCTTTTATAATTGAGGTGAGGGGCAGTTTTGGAAACCTCAAAAATATTAATTTATAATAAAATAAAACCCACATAATGACATAAAAAATGAACCAAATTCGAATATGAGATGATATTATGTTGTAATATCATAAACCAATAAATTTTATACAAGTTTATATGTCCATTCAAACCTTATCTTTTCAATTTAATACTTAGTTATTCTATTTCATTTTATCGAGGGTAACAAATACTTCAACATTAAAAGTGTAAAATATTTACTAATTTGATGTAAATTAGATCATAAATAAATAATTGAAAACATTTTGACCATATAATAATTAATTTATATTTTTTAAAATGTTTTATGATTTTTAAACAATCTAATAAATCATTATTTTTAAAAAATATAAACGTTGTCAATTTTGACACTATTCATTTCATGGATTTTTAACAAATATCAAGATAAGATGTTATCCTTGAAAAAAATATTTTATCATATCCCTATGGGGTCATGGGAATATATAAAATTCTCTGGAAACATTAATTATCCCAAATTATATTTATTTAAATATTATTAATAACATTTTTTTGATATTTCCCTTAATAAAATAATTTCTACATCAATATTGTGTAATTATTTAATATAATTATTTGATGAATAAAAATTAAAAATAGAATAATTTTATAAATATAAATTAACTATACTTTAGAATAATATATGTAGTCAAATTTAGATTCTTGAAAATCCAACATTAAAATTTTTATACTTATTAAAGTATGATTGCATCAATTTTAACATTACTTTAAAAAAATAATTTAATTGTATTAATTTATTCCATATGAATCCAAATAGTTCATAAATCAACAATTGGATACTTATCATCTATATATACGTGACCAATAAATTTTTTTAATGTTTTTTGTCCCTTTAATGGTTTTTATCATTTTAATAAAAATTAGATTATTGATTTTTCATCCATTAAATAATTTATCCATCATCCATATATAAATATTTAAGGTAATTATTTATTTTCTAAAAATTACAAATAAATAATAATGATAAATATAAACAATTTATCTTTCAAAAAATTATTTATATTAGAATTTGTGTTCTATATAAACATAGTTCAAAAATGATATATTATTTAAAACATGAATGTGACATCTTTAAATTTTCATTAAATAAAATATTATAAATACCATAATATCTCCCAAATGGCCCAAAAATGTCAAAAGTAAATTTATATTATGGAAATGTGCTGATAAAGTTAAAATTTACCATTTTTATTTATTGATATCACCCATTTTTTCATATGTGAACACATAAAAGATATTAAATACAAAGAAAATAACACTTTGTGTCTTTCTTTAATTTTAAAATTATTTAAGTCATTTTCTAGAAAAGTGTCCATTAAATGAAATAAATTTGATTCTTAGGTGTTAAGGGTTCAATTAAATTAATCAAATATTTTTTTCATTTGTTTTGGTCATTTTATAGTCATTATAATTTTATTTTTAACCTAAATTACCTAATTTACCCTTTACCATAGTAATAAAATTTACCATGATTACTATTCATATTGGTCGAAACTAAAGGGGTCCAACTTACCAAATTCGGACCTCCTAAATCCAAATTTTAAATCCATTTTTAAAAATTAAATATACAGTAGTTTTAAAATTAAATTTAAAATAAATCCATTAAAATTTCGTGAAATACATTTTTTTGAAAAATTCCCCCTTTTTAAATGGAAGTTGTTTTTATAATGAATTCATGTATAAAATGAATTTCAAAAACCATAATCAGATAAACATTAAATAATAAAAATTTGAAAATATTCCAAAACATAATTCAACTGTTTAATGTCTTTCAAATTAAAAGAATCATTATTTTCACTATTCATAAAAAAAAATGAAACTTATCAGAAAAATATCAAAAATTTAACCAAATTAAGTATTTATATTCTAAACTAAGAGAAGAAGTTTATTTTATCAAATTGGATACAAAAAAGTGTCTAAAACTATTTTTAAAATGTGTGCACCATCAAAAGGAAGAAAAACTGCATTTTTTTGAATAATACTTCTTTTATCTGAAAAATTGAATTTGTTGTTATATCATGTCTAGAAAATATATAAAATTAATGTTAATATAATATAAAATAAAAAATGTGGTTAATACTATTCATATCTTCTTGTTTGTATCCCATTAAATTATAATATTTTAATAATATATCATTGTTTAGTGAAAATCGGTGTTGTGTACAATGCAAGCTATCGAGGAAGGTCTCTCTTGCATGTAATGCAAGACAAGTCAGTGGTGCATGTAGTGAAATCTTCCTTTAGTGTTGTGTATAAAAAAATCAAAATATAGTTCATTTATACATTGAACAAAATCTGTACTCATTATTGCATGGAATGAATTCTATCAAAAGAACATGAAATTGTGTGTAACAGAAGCCTAGAATAGTGTTGTATATACTCTAGGCTAATAAGGTGTTGTATATAGAGCAAGATAATCTTTTTACAACCTAAGACATCAATGAAATTAAAAAAAATATATCTCATAAAATCTCAGGGTGTTACATTCTACCACCATTAAAATGAATTTCTCCCTTGAAATTCATTGGGGTTATAAAAGGGTTATTACATTAATGTTTCTTTCATGGAAGCCCACATCGAAAAAAGGAATACTAAAACTTCATTTTAAAAAGTAAGGTTAGAAACAAAATCATTTCCCAAAGTAACTCATCACTGGGTTTACTCATAGGATAACATATGTGGGAAGTGAAATCATCGATATGGAAGAGAAATAGAACCACCATGTTCTGATGGATAGTGCTAGAGAATAAGGTTTGGAGAATGTTATCTACCAAAAATCCATAAATATTTGATTATTTAAGGGACCATCTGATTCATAGGATCAAAATGTACTAGGATAACATTTTTATTTTCAAGATCACTTTCCTAAAGTTGATGAATTTTTACATGAGCATAAATACACACTTGATTTTGGTATAATCTCATCATTTGTCATTCCTTGTACAATTTCCACTTCATCTCTTATTAAAAGAAATAAAGTTGAATTTTTTATTCAAGTGTTAGCAGATAATGTGACAGAATGATAGGTCATTCCATCTGTCTCAACAAAAAGGTTAGAACATGTTATCAAATATGCATAAGTCCACTTATATTGAGATAATACATTAATCTAACAAACATCAACTCAGATATAACTTATATTATCCATAAATGGATAAAATTAAAACTCTTTTAAACACTGAATATATAAAATTTTAGAAAGAGGTGAACTAAATCGAATTAAAATTTTTCTCCCATATCTCATTTGGCAGTTCTTGGTTATCACATTCCAAACATGTGAATACCTTAATCATGCATTCTGTTGAAACATGATAATAACATAAATTACCATAGAAACTTAGTAAAACATGCATTATATTAAGATTAACTCTTTCTACACACAAAAAATGCCAATAATTTAGTATACTCAAACCATGATATCACTTTGTCCTTATATCAGTCCCGATGTCATTAATACTATAAAACAAATCATTATCTCCTTATCCCATCATTATTCACATATCATTTGTTTTCAAAAAATATATGAATAAATTTTCATGGTTACCAGTACTATTTAACATATACTTTAAGATTCTTAAGGGAAAATAATAGTGTAACAATCCTTAAATGTTTATTTATTCCATAGTACCATAAAATTATTTTAAAAAATTATTCTTGATAAACATGAAATCATTCTACTATCTTCTAAAACCATTGACCAAGATTCATCATTTTATTCGTCAACACCTTTTTCATATCATATATCATTTGTAGTATCTTCATCATCATCAACAAAAATACTACCCATACGACCATGCAGATTCTTTTCATGGGATCGTCCCTTAGGGAATAGATTTTTATAATTCCAATACATTCCACATTTAAAACATTTAACCGTTGTTCATGTATTTGCAATACCATTATCCTTGTCTATTGTGTTAACTGAACCTTTTCATTTGAAATTACTAGCTCTGTGACCTTCTTTTCCACACCCAAAGCATCTTTCAGTTCCTTTGAAACATTCTCCTTGATGCCTCTTCCCACATGATTTACATGAAGAAAATTGAACTTTCTTTCCTCTATGATTACCATAAAACTCCAACTTTCTTTTATTAACTGGGTTTGGAAACTCACCCAAACTGATATTATTGATCATATAATAAGATTTCAGATTAGGTATAATAACAAATTTTCCTTCCAACTCCAATTTAATCTGGTTTCTCATGAATAATATCATTACATAGTCCATCATATTCTCTATTAACATGAATCCTCCTGTTTCTATCCATTTTCAAAAACCCAAAAAGAATAGTGTGAGATAAAAAAATCATACTTGGAAAACAACATAATCAAGGAGGGTACTTTAAATCTATAACATCTTAGGTTTAATCCTATTTTATTCATGATTAGTACCATATTTCTATGACTGTAACCAATATTTATACTTAAACTTAGGGACATCCCAAGACATACATTAGAAATATCTCTAGGGATCTCACTAAAGTTTTTGCATCCTACTTTCCAAAGATTGACTAAACCTTTGATCTTATACCAAATCTAATGACCCAAGCTTGACATACAGAGACATTAAATTACTTTTTTAGAATACTAAATACATTACAAAAATAGATTCACAAATACCAAATTAGTTTAGTGTCTTTGGAAATTTGGAATATAATCTTCTAACTTGATGAAATATCCTTAACATATCCAATTAATATCTTCCCCTTTAATTTTTCTACTTAAAACATTTCATTATATCCTGGAGAAATAAAAACATAAAAAGAGTGAGCTGAAATGCTCAGGAAGGGTAAACATTGAGAAAATAAAACAATCCATAAACATAAGAATGTAAAAACATGAACATAAAGTTTAAATATCAAAATCATTAGTCATGAAATATATCATCACAGTTCATAAGGAATAGATCATAAAGTAATGTTATCCATGATAAAATAGAATTTTCATAAAACATGGAATTATAGAAAAATAATAATCACATAATATAATTTCCATAGTATCCAGGGAATTGATGCCAAGACCATAATAGTGGAAAATTACCTTCATAGAACAAAGTTTACTTTCCATTCCAGCCATGTATTGCTGAACCAGATTTACTTGTCATTCCAACCCTATATTACTAAACCACATTTACATTTCATTCCACCCTTGTTTATATCATGAGATATAAATCTTTACCCAACTCATTGTAGGGAGGTATAAGTACCACCAATCTCATAATGAAATCATTCTTATATATTCCTCAAAAACATAAATCATCCATCATAGCATAACCCATGAAATAAAATGGGTTTCTTAAACATCATTCAATCATAACATACTCAATATAAAATATCATTCATTCATTAACAAAATAAAATAATGATAGTAATAGGGATATAAACATTACAATATTTAAAGAGTGTCATATTAGAGGGAAAATAATTTTGATAAAACACTTGCACTTAATTCTTGAGGAAAATATCCTTTCTTCTTCAAAAACATTTTATTTTCTCAAAATGCCAAGAAATTTTAAAATAAAATAATTTATTTGAAAATAAACATGAAATAGTGTAGAGGAATCTTTATGGAAATACAGCTTCATGAAACTGTAAAAATACATCCATTTCATGTAAGTTAAAAAACATTATTCTCATACATTATTCTAATCACAATTTTAGAAAACTTCTACATGAATGCTAAATATATCCTCAGTAAATACTTACGTATAAACAATCTCATATAAAAATGTGATTAGAAAAATGATCCCTTACCTTAGGTCTTATGTGCTTCTTATGTGTCCAAAACTATAGTATATTGATTTATATAATTTTATTAACTTATTATAGAATCATGGTATTCATATATGGTCATATTATCCTTCATTTGTTTGTAAAAATTCATTTTTAATCATTATTCAGGTTTTAACTGCTTTATGACCATATGCATATTTTTTCGAATAAGTTTTGGTTATCCTTATTTGGTCATATTTATATTCTTATAAAATGATATTAACATAATAAATACCATATTTATTCATTCATTAAATTTATATAATCATTATAGAGTAGTTATTATGTGGAATAAATCACATCACATTGTGGAGACGGTAGACCGCACATACACATGAGCGACAATATCATCCTTGTAATTTTTGAATGGTACTCATTTGCATGGTGTACTCTATTTTAGAATCAATATCATTTTATAATAATCATATATTGTTATTACATCCATTTTTATACCCATCCAAGTAAGGTGGTGGGGAAAAAAAGATTACTCCACTGCGTGGAGACGGTAAGTCGTACGTACACACACATGGTGATTTCATCTTTCATGGGATAAATAGAAAGTTGAATCTAGTAATTTAATAATTATAATAACATCTCAATATATAAGTGATAATATAGTTATTATTCTACCACAAAACAAATCGTGAAGTAGTGGTATAAGTAGAAAGAAATATGAAAAAATAAGTAGAGGAGGTACCTATTTTTTGACGCTCTCTCTTTAGATCTCATCTTAATGGAACTAGAGTTGGTATTTTGAGAATAAAATCACCACTATATTGTAACTAGGGAAGTTTATATAAGAAATGGGAATAGGATGGATGAACATGAAAGCTTAATGTGTTGTGGAAGAATGAGGGAGGATGTGCCCTTTTATAATTGTAGTGAGGGGTACTTTTGAAAACCTCAAAAATATTAATTTCAAATAAAATCAAACGCCACTTAAAATACACAAACATTTACCAATTTAAAATATGATATGATATAGGTTTGAAATATCATCAACCAAATTTTTTTTGTACAAGTTTATATGTCCATTCAAACCTTACCTTTTCAATTTAACACATAGTTTTCTATTTCATTCTAACTAGGGTAAAAAATATTTCATTATTTAAAGGGTAAAATATATACTTATTTTGTGTACATTAGATCATAAATAAATAATTTTGAAAATTTTTATCATCTAATAATTATTCTATATTTTTAAAACTATTTTATTATTTTTAAATAATTTAATAAATCATTATTTTGAAAAAATATCAATTGTGATAATTTTGACACAAATTATTTCATGGATTTAAAAAAAATATTATGATAAGATGTTATCCTTGAACCAAATATTTTATAATATCCCTAAGGGGTCAAGTTAATATAGAAAATTTATTTTAAAAATTAATTATCCAAAATTATATTTATTTTAAAACTATTAATAACCTTTATTTGATATTTCTCTTAATAAAATAATCACTACATTAATATTGTGTAATTACTTAATATACTTATTTAATAAAGAAAAAATCAAAATAAAATACTAATATGAATATAAATTTACTATATTTCATAATAATAAATTTATTTGAATTTATATACTTGAAAATTCAACATAAAAAATTTTATACCTCTCAAAGTATGCATGTTACAGTTTTAACATTACTTTAAATAAAATAATATAATTGTATTAATCTATTCCATATAGCTCGAAATGGTCCATAACATGACTGTTGGATGCGTATGGTCGATATATACTCAACCAATAAAATTTGGTAATGTTTTTTGGCCCTTTAATGGTTATTATAATTTTAATAAAAAAAGATTATTGATTATTTATCCATTAAATAATTTATACATCATCCATATATAAATATTTATGGTAATTATTTATTTGATAAAAATAAAAATTAATTTACCTTGATAAATATAAACACTGTAGCTTTTAAATTAGTATTTATAATTGAATTTATCTTATGTATAAACATATTTTAAAAATGATATATTATTTAAAACATGAATGTGACATCTTTAAATGTTTATTAAATAACTTATTATAAATACCATAATATCTCCCAAATGGACCCAAAACGCCAAGAATAAATTTATATTATGGAAATGTGTTTATTAAATTAAACGTTACCATTTAGATTCATTGATATAACCAATTTGTCCTTATGTGAACACATAAAAGATATTAAAGACAAAGAAAATGACACTTTTTGTCTTTTTTTAATTTAAATATTATTTAATTCATTTTCATGAAAATTTTTCCATTCAATAAAACAATTTACACCCTTAAGTTTTAAGGGTCTAATTCCATTCATCAAATAATAATTTTTCATTTGTTTTGGTCATTTTATAGTCATTATAATTTTGTTTTTAACCTAAATTACATAATTAACCCTTTACTGTGGTAATAAAGTTTACCATGGTTACTATTCATATTGGTCAAAACAAAAAGGGACCTATAAAATAAATTTTGACCTCCTAAATCCAAATTTGACATTCATTTTTCAAAATTCAATACACAGAAGTTTCAGAATTAAATTTAAAATAAAACCATTGAAATGTCACGAAAAAGTATTTTTGGAACAATGCCCCCTTTAAATGGAAAATGTTTTTATAATGGATTTATGGATAAAACCATTTTAAAATACCATAATTTGATATAAAATAACTAATTAAAATTTAAAACAAATCCAAAACATAATTTCACTATTTAATGTATTGAAAATAAAAAAAATCAGTATTTTCATTATTCATAAAAAAATGAAACTTATCAGAAAAATACCAAAACTTCAGCCAAAGTAATTTTTTATATTGATCACAAAAAAAGAAATTTAGTTTTTCAAATTGAATATAAAAGAGTGTCAAAAACTAGATTTGAAATGTACGTGCCATGAAAAGGTTGAGAAACTGATTTTTTTTTAATAATACTTCTTTTATCTGAAAAAATGAATTTGTTTTTATATCATGTATATAAAATTAATAAGATTAATGTGAATGTTATATAAAATTAAAAATTTGGTTAATGCTATTCATAAATACTTGTTTATATCCCATAAAATAATAACATTTTAATAATATATAATTGTTTAGTGAAACTCAGTATTGCATAGAATGGAAGCTATCGAGGAAGGTCGCTCTTGCGTGTAATGCAATCCAAGTCAGTGTTGAGTGTAGTGAAAGCATCATTTTTTGTTGCATAAAAAATAATCCCAACACATTTAATTTATACATTGAGAATATATATACTCAGTGTTGTGTGAAATTAATTCTATCAAAAGAACTTGAAATTGTTTGTAACACAAGAAAATTATAGTGTTACATATAATGCAAGTTAATAAGGTGTTACATACATGACAAGCTAATATTCATACAAAAAAAACAATGAAATTGAAAAGAATATATCTCAAAAAATATTAGGGTGTTATAAGGAAATAGGATTTAACTATCCACATGACATAATTATGGGAAGAAACATTATGGGAATTGACTCAATGGGACGAGGAAATGCCTCAAGTGCATGAAATGAGGATAAAAAGCTCATGAATGTTTAAGGGACATGAGGGATCTGTCCAAAATGATGTATTAAAGGAATTCACATCCTAATTCACTCCCATGGTTCAATGCTTCAACTATAGGGAGAAAAGGAACTATGCAATCGAGTGCACTAAACCTCGAGTACTTGATGTTAATATGCACCAAAAACCACCAAATACAAAGAAGAAAGAGAAATATTAATACATTTATAATAATAAAGCAGATATTTAAAATGAATTCAAACATGGTATAATTTATATTCACTCCAAAATAGAAAAATTTTGTATTTGATTTTAGTTCCATGAATTCTATAATATTGTACAAGTTTTCTAAAATTATTGAATAGAATCACTAATACCTTGAAGTAGAGAGACCTGTAAAAACACCTAATGGTGCAATCATTTCAGCCCAAGTTTTGGAATATTATCCAATTAGAATATGTGGGAAGTTTCTTCCTTTGAATATCATAATACTTCCCTTGGTGGAATTTGATGTTATATTGGGAATGGAATGGATCTAATTTTATAGTGAACACATCGACTATTGAAAAAAGGATACCAATTTTCATATTTCAAACCATCCAACACTACTCTATAAGTAAAATAAAGATTTTGAACCTCATTTGGAAAATCCATCAACAATATGAGTATTGATACCATTTAAAGAAGCATATTTTTCTGAAATGGTTTAGTCAAAATAAGGCATCAACGTAGAAGAAATTCCTATTGTTTGGTAATACACTGATTTATTTCTCAAATAGTTACTCGGAAAACCCCTAGATTATGAGGTGGAGTTCTCAATAAATCTTATTTTCAGAAATACTCGAAAATAAAAATTCCCCTACCAGATGGCCCCAGTTGAACTAAGGGAGTTTATGAAGTATCTGTAAGTAAAGTTGGACAAAGGGTTCATATACCCTAGTGAATCACCTTTGGTCATGCCAATTCCCTTTTTCAAGAAGAATAATGGATCAATATAGATGTGTATCAATTATCAATAGATAAAAAAGATCTCTATAAAGAACAAGTATCTTCTACTAAATAGTGTTTACTTTTTGATCGACTATGAGGAGCTCAGAAATTCTGAAAAATGGATCTTAGTTCTAGATATCATCAACTGAAGGTATAGAAGAATGATATTTAGATGAATAATTTCTATAGAAGGATGGGAAATACAAGTTATAGTGCTGCCATTTAGAATTTCTAATTCCCCTAAAATCTTCATCGATTTGATTAAAAGAGTCTTCAAATACTACCTCAACAAATTTTTGGTAGTGTTTATCAAAGATATTCTCATTTAATCCAAGATCAGTGAGGTAGATGAAGAGAAACTAAGGATTGTGTTAGTGACATTATATTAGCATAAAATGTATGATAAGTTCAAGAAGTGTGATTTTAGATGCTAAAAGTCACATTATTTGGGAATGTGATCATAAGTGATAGAGTTTCTCAGGACCCTTCAATGATAAAGGCAATTAAATATTGGTCTAAAACCACCGGTGTCTTGGAAATCCATTTTTTTTCATGGAATTTGTGGGTACTACAAATTTTTGTTGATGAATTTTTCAAGATTTTATAACCTATTATATAAGTTAACCCAAAAGGAGATAAAGTATGTCTAGAAAGAAGAATGTGAGTAAAGCTACATGGAGCTCAATTTGGGGCCAATCACTGCACCTATACTCACAGTAACTACAAGTGTATAAGGTTTTATGATACATAGTTTTGATTCAAAGTATGTAATGGGTTTTTTACTGATATAGAATGATAATGTGATAGCCCACACCTTATGATAATTGAATACCCATGAGTAGAACTACCCGATGCAAGATCTAGAGTTAGAAGATATGATATTCACTCTAAATATTTGGTGGAACAATATGCTAAGAAGTGTGAAATATATACAAATCATAAGAGCATAAAGTATATATTCACATAGAATAAGGTCAACAAGAATAAAATATTATAGTTAGATCTAATCAAGGTCTTTGATTTCAATATTCACTACCATCTGGGAAAGGTGAACAAGGTGCTGAGGCTCTTATCAGAAAAGAACCTACTACTATTTCCATGATGTGAATTGAGAAAGACCCTCTATTTATGGTTATTCAGAGGGTGGGTTTGGAAATCATAAAATTAGGAAATACATCCTACCTTTTCCAAATTATTTCATAACTATCAATCTAAGTGAAGATCAAGGAGGAATAAATGGATGATCTAGAGATAAAATATAAAGTGAAAAGGTAAAGAAAGGTAAGATACATGAGTTAAACATCTATTATTATGGTGTGATTTGATTTAGAATGAGGATTTGTGTGACTTAAACAAATGAGATAAAGAAATAGCTATTGGATAATGCACACAACTCATCTTTCTCCATCCATGCTAGATGTACAAATATGTACCACGATCTTTGTTAGAACTTTTGGTGGGAAAATATGAATAAGGATATTGTGGAGTATATCTCATAGTTTTTAATATATCTTCAAGTTAAAACATAGTGAATTAAGTCTAAATGGATGATACAACCATTGCATATACCCATGTAGAAATAAGAGAATGTCACTATGGACATTGCCACTAGTCTCCAGAAAACATACAAAGGAAATAATTCGATAAGGGTTTTAGTGTATCATCTTAACAAAAATAACAACTTTATCACCAATCGAGAAGATTTATCACTTGAAATTATTTCTATGATATATTTGAAGGAAGTGGTGAGGCTGAATGGGGTACCACATTCGATCATCTATTATCACAATCCTTTTTCACTTCTAAATTAGGGATAATTATTCAACATGAATTGAGTAATGAAATGTATTTCAGCATATCCTATGAACCACAAACTAATGTGCAACCTGAAGGGGCTGTTTTGATGCACATGGTCATGCTAAGAGACTACTCAATGGAACTCAAGGAGGATGGGGTCTACATCTCCCATTAGATTAGTTCTCATAGAATAATATATTCCACTAAAGTATTCAAATGTATACATATAAAGACTTATATGGGAAACAATGTATAATTGGATGTATTTGGGATGAAGTTGGTGAAAAAAGATACTTGGACCTGATCTTATGGAAGAGATGACAGAGAAGGTTAAATCCATTCAATAATATATAAAAGATGCTCAAAGTTAGAAAAAGATTTATGATAAAAATTATTGAATGGAATTGGATTTTGAGGTTGGAGACAATGTTTCGCTTAAAATTTCATAATGGAAAAGATCACGTGGTTTGAAAATAAATAGAAGCTTATACAAAGGTATATTGGACCATTTGTAACCCTTGATTTCATAGGAGTAGTGGCATATCATCTTGGAATTCCACTAAGTATATCCGAATTTCCTGACATGTTCCACGTATCACTAATGAGGATATACATAACTAATCCCTCACATATACTTAATCTATAGGTGGTACAACTAGAGAATGGCATCTCATAGGAATGGAAATTGATGAAAATCCTAGACCGTATATAAAAATTTCTTTGAAATAAGACAAATGAACTTTTATAAGTGTTTTGGAGGAACCATAATCATAAAGAGGAGATTTGGGAACCTGAGTAAATGATGAAACAGAAGTACCCTCATATAATGTCAACTGAAATGTGAATTGAAATATTAGGGATGAAATTTATAAAGGTGTGAAGAATTTAATGACCCATAGTTTATAAATAAGATTTTTATTGAAATAAATGTGTATTATAAATTATTTTATACATATAATACATAGAGGAACCACCAAAAAATTATTTCGTTAATTAATACATTAATTAGTGACTAAAATTAACAAAATGGAAAATATTACAAGGGGATAAAAAATATAAAATAGAAAAGATAAAATGGGAAAATATGGATCATCCCAATTTTCTAGAATCATCACTCCAATGAACAACACTATAGAGAATTAAAAAAATATTAGTAAACCAATCAAAACCATAGAAAATGTAAATATAAAACAATAAGGGAGATTCAGTTAAATATTGAGTGAAAGAATGAAGTGGTATATACAAGAGGTAATGTGACCATTGTAATAGTAATGTGACCATTGAAATAATTATTTAAAAAAAATAAAAAACCATTTTATAAATAATATTTATCATGACTCATTTATTTAAATATAAATTTAATAATGACAAAAATTAATATCTTGATTAATAAACTCAAAGAAAATATAGGATCATTTTTAATAAAAAATATTTTATAGTTTTTTTAAGAATAATTATTTTTTCACTAAAAATTAAAATTAACTATTTCGATATTTATTTTGATAAAATTAAATCAATTTATGAAATCAGTATATTGATATTTTCCAAGGATTATTTTTGGTAATTTTTTAAAATACTAAAATTTTCCAGAGAATAGTTAAAATACAGTTTTGAAATAAATAGTGTATCTTAAATTATATCATTCATGATGTGATGATGACATAATCATTTATGTAAGTTGATGTTCATCCATGATATATTTAATTTCATAAATTATTTATTAAAATATTATGAACTTAATTTCCAATCGTAAAAAAGATCTTTTTAAAACCTAAACTAATTATTTTTATTAAAAAGGTGATTTAAAGTCTTAAACCCATTAAACTATGTTTATATTTGATTTATAATGTCAAAAAAATAACTTTTACAGGTTTGAACTTTCATATAATATTTTAATCAACATTTTATTATCAAAATACCCATTTCCACAGGTATAAATAACTTCTCCCTCTTCCATTGCAAAACCAATCATCTCACCCATTCCAAATTGCAAGATATTCCCAAAATAATACATATAATGCACCTTAGAATACCTAGTGACATTGTGGATCAATCCAACATGAATCAACAAGGAGTTATAGCATTGTACAAGCGAATCTATACCGATGATTATGTATGTTTTGATACACTTCTCTCTATTTTTTATTTGTTCTTCCTCTTATATTTCTTTTTTCCACCAACCATTTCAAAACCAACACATAAAAGATTAATTAGGCAGTAAGTTAACATTTAATTAATGATGATTACTAATGTTTATTATCAGATTTACTATATGTATAAATTTTAATCTTTCATTTCATTCTATTTTGACAACATCCCATTAAATATCAGTTAACTACCTATGAAGAAATTTATATGTGAACATATATAACCATCATCATGGATGGATATTATAAATTATATATAATATATAAAAATGTAATTATATTAATTATAATCTTTTTAAATTTACTATACTAATTTATAAATTACATTAAAAATAGACAAATCAAAGTAAACCAAGATTTAAAAAAATATAATATCAAGATACTTCAATTTATTTAATAGAAATTAAGAAATATGATCCAATAATTATAATTTATAAATTTCTGTATAAATGACTATAATTTACCTATGGAATTTTTTTTAGTAAATCCATGTTTAGTATTCCGGAGGCTAAAATGATGAGAAGGTGTTAATTAAGGTAAGGGGATTCTCAAACCCAATTCCATTCTATAGGTTATTCTCTCCTCTGATATTAACGTTCATATTCTATCCTTGAAATGTCCTTTCAATTTTACTTCGATGATATTAATGTTCTTACCATGTCAATGGTTTTTCTAATAAATACCACTTTTTCAAAGTGGATTTGAAACAATGTATTTTACTCCTCTTTAAATTATTCTTTTATACTCAATAATAATGATATTTTATGCCCATGTAAGATTTTACTTATTCATTTGGGAGAAAATATTTATTCATGAAAATATTCTTAATGGAATCATTATGAAACCCATTCTATTCCATTGGTATATTTCATGAATATGATTGGTATACATTCTATGTGGCATGCATGATTATTTAATTATTATAATATGTGATTGGAAGTCCCAGAATTATATATCCCTCTAATTCATTGAGTAGTGTGATGTATCCCATCAGATGATGTGTATTTATGTGTAAATATGATGCTAGATCTTTTCACAATGATGATGTTATTATTATGAAAATATTTTATTTTCGAACATGATATTGGTTGTGTTCAAAACTATTTGGGGTATTTGACCATTATGACATGATATTTCATTTTATACATATCCACATTCCATGACTTTATCACATGTTTCCATCAAGTTTTTTTATTATAATCCCATTCTTATGATTTGATGATGATGATAATCATCACCCATGTTATATTTATTCATGTACCTTATTCATCCTATTATAGGGATTTTATCTCTCCCATTTAAATGATTTATATCCTCATGTGATTACTTGTACTAAGGATAACTTGAGGGTCAATAAGAAGATAGAGAAAATGGAATTAAATAATGATTATGTTTATTATGTAAAATAATGTATAAGAATAATTTTATAAATACACTAAACCTTTTGATCTAAGATTTTTAAGGATATTATGTTTTTTATCATTAAAATTATGTAATGGTTTTATAAGAAAAAGTAGGATCTCTATAGTAGATCCTATCGCAGTTGTTGTATGACCGAAGTTTGAGGTAGGTGGTTTCGTCTCTAGCCCTTTATAGATGAACTATAATTTCTCTTGATTTATAAATTTTTATACAAATGACTTAGCATAAATTATAGATTCGCTTTCATAAATGGGATTTTCAAAAAATATGGTTTCCTCTTATTTTGGTAAAAAACTCTTGTTTTTCAGTGAATTGTGAAAACTATTGTGAAATGGGTATTAGAAGAAGGATTTGATGAAGAAGGATTGATTGGGAAATACAAAAATCCATTTAAATTTTTTTGAACATCATGAATATGGGAACCTTGTGTAACTAGGATGGGGTTCAATGATGGACCTTGTCCTAGTCTCTGCTGTGTGGTTCACTAATAGGGAGTTCCTATGTTTCCTAGTCCGTGTATCCAAGCGAATTAATTTTTATACACCGTATGGAGGTTAAATCATGGGGTGTTCCAATGATTCATAGGAAAAGTTTCATATGAACATTATCAGGATATTATAGGGTTAAATCCTGGGTTATACTCTATTTTATAGGCCTTGTTTCTTATGGGATTGAGTACACACTAGTCATTATTGTTAATTGTGGTCCAAGTAACCCAGCTATCATAGACCTCTGATATCATAGGGGTGATATCCATTGTGATTTTATTTCGAACATTATTGGTTATGATATATCTCTCTTGATAAATATAAATAGTTTTTTTGGATTTTTTCTTTGAAAGTGGTTTACATGGAATTGTTTTAGGTTTATAGAAAATGGGAACTACTTACAATTATTTGATATAAAAACTTATTTATTGTTTATCATTATATATTTTCTATAAATTGAGAATATTGGGATTATTATATAGAGACTTGATATGTAAAACCTTGGTGGGATCCTACTGAGGCCATTTTTCTCACATCTTGAACAACCCTTTGATAGTGTGTAGACCATGTATTTCCTTTTGATATAGGAAATGGAAAGGAACTATAGTGAGGTGGTGAGGTTGATTCCATATATCATGGGTAGATATGGGTGATATAATGGGATGTTTCCCATATATCACATGGATTATATGTTGTTTTCTTTAGTTTTCCTTTTTTGGATATATTCCTTTTATTTTTCACTTACTTACTTTAGGTTGTATCACTCATACTATATTTATGGAATATATTTAATTTCCTTTTCTACCATTATTTTCATATTCAATGTATATATATAGACACAAGGTTTCTTATTTTGGGTGAGGATAAATCATTCTCTTCGGTTATTTTTTGATGCCCGATTGTTAGTCAGATCGTGGGGATCGAGAACACACTTCATGCCATGGGTGAATTGGTTTGGGTACTAATTTAGTGGGTATCCTAGGCCGATTCATTAAATTGGTATAAGATGTGTTTTTTTGGAAAGATTCATTATCTTGGTATCCTTGGTAAATAAGAGATATAATTATGGGGACTTTAGAGGTAAGTTGCAATGAGTGCCCGAACTGAACATTCCATGATGAGACTCAAGTTACCCTAGGATATTGGGATGTGTGTCTCTTGTGTTGGGATTTTATTCTTGATCATAGTTTTTTATTTTTATTTTCTAGTTTAAAATAATATTTTCATATTGTTTGATCATTTTATTCTATTTATGGAATATAGTAATAACTCTTCATGATATCTTCTATTGGTTTTGTAGGAGGGTGCAATGAGATATGTACCTCAAGTAAATCCTCATATAGATTAGAATCTTATAGTGAATATCATGTAGTAAGTTTTTTCATCTATCAGATTGTACTAAAAGTTTATAACCTAATTATTGTGGCACATCCAAGGGCTGAGGTAGATATAGATTAATCATAAGAGGTTCTATGTGAGGAAAACCATTATTTAAGGAAAAAAATGATCCCCAAGAGGTATAGGAATGTCCATTAATGATAAATTATGTTGTTAAATTCTAAGAGAAACCTCATTCAATCAAGGTGATATTTTTGATGTTTATACTTGAGGGTCCCCATAAGAGGTTCTTGTATTCTATGGTAGAGGAAAATTTACAGGTGGGATTGGATTAGAAGAGTTTGAAAGCCCTATTATTTTAGAAGTTTTACCCAAAGTCTCTGATGATGTGAAGTCTTTAGATTTTTTATATTTTTAATAAAGAGAGTGTTTAGTGTAAGGGTACACCAATCGGTTTTTTGAGAGGGTACATTTTTCTTGAGAGGTGGGGAAAGATAATCAACTAAAATCTTTGAAGTACATGTAGAGTTTATGGCCATGTATCCAAGTATATGTATTATATTTAATCCTTCTACCTATTTTAAGATTGTAGACATGAATTTGATAGAATATATAGACCTGGAAGTCATTATTGGTTACTCTTTACCTTCTCTTTCACTTAGTGGAAGTTTAAAAGGTGTATGGTGGATGGAAAAGGATGTAGAAAAATAATCATATGGGTGGTGGGGGTAGTTATCAAAAGAGAACCTCCCATACCCCATTAGTAGTATCCAGAAATGTTCCTCTTAATTTCTATCATTATAAAAAAATAGAGAACACATGTAGTACTTGTCCTATACACACAAATATTTTTAATTCTTGTGGCCACTAGGTTCATTGACAAATGTTCTTCTAGGCTATGTTTATTCCCTATTTTGGAAAGTGGTCTTCAGCTACAAAGGACACTACGACATAGTCCAATGATTCTTAGTACACAATTCTCTATCCCCATATCTTAGGAGTGAAATACCTTAATGAAGTGGATGATTTTATGGTGGAGGATGTCATGATATCAGAGAAAGTGAGAGGTATAATTTTTGTTTCATCTTTACAATAACTATTCTATTTGATACAAGTTCATTGCACTCATTTATATCTAACTTTTTTTTGATTTCCTAATACATCCAACAAAGTGCATGTCCTCTATTATGGATTTTATGACACCTATTTGAAATAGTAAAGAACATGGGTTTTTATTCCCTTCTAGTTCTCTATAAATAATGGGTACAATGTTGTTTTGATATTTATTGGTTCTTGATCTTGATCTATCTAATTTCATTACTACGATGGATTGGATTATTTCTCATCATTCATATATTGATTTATATCATTAGAATTTTTTATTCTCTTCCACTGATGGGAGATCTTGGAATTTTTCATGGAGAGTGGGATCTGAGTTATATTAGTGCAGTATATTCCCACCAAAATAATAGAACTTCATTGTTTGCTATTTTAGTTGATCCTGATGACGTTTCTTATCCTTAGGATCCTCCTATGGTTGATATGGACGTTCTTGATATTTTTCTAGATGAATTTTCTAGTTTTCCTCTAAAGAGATGGGTATATTAACCAATAAACCTCGGGTAGAGTAAATAACCAATTTTGAGACCCTCCTTTCATATGGAACCTACTAAGATGAAAGAGCTCAAGATCTAGCTAGATGATCTAATTTATAAAAGGGGGATTCACACTAGAGTTTCAATAGGGGAATCACATATCCCCTTTTCTAAAAAAGAATATGGTTCACCTTATTTGTGTATGTACTATCTGATGTTGGACTAGGTGATAATCAAGAATATATTCCATTTTCCCCATGTGGTTGATCTGTTTGAATATTTAAATGGTGAAATGTGATTTTCAAATATTGGGATTTGGTTGAGTTATCAAAATATCAGAATTTGGGAGTTTGATATCAAGAAGAATGAATTCATGAGTATGTATGGCCATTAACAATATCTTGTGATGCCTTTTTCTATAACTATATCTCCTGTAGTTTTTATGGATTTGATGAACCATATATTCCATTAGAATCTCACCACCCTTTTTGTGTCTATGGATGATATTATAGTATAATTAAGACATGGTCCTAAGCATGAGAAACTTATGAATCTAGTTTTGAAAATCATAAGAAGTCACTGTAATTATTTAAATGTATTTAAATATAGTTTATAGGTCTAAGAAGTGATGTTCCTGGGGATTTTGATCTTTGAATAGGAACTATCAATTGATCCAGAAAAGGTAGGTTTTTTTTCATTGGAAGATCAACAGAAAATCTTTGAGATATAGGGAATTATTAATTGGTATGGATATTATCAGTGTATTTTCAAGTATTTCTTGAAGTTTTAATCACCCTTAAAGTCTCTTAAAAAGAATGGTGTGATGTTCACAAGGTATGAAAAATGTCATTCTTCTTTTGATAAGTTGAAATGGATTATGACATTAGCCACTATTTTGTTTTTTATTAAGAATGGTTAGGGGTATATAGTGTTTTGTGATGCTTCTAGAGCTATTTTGGGTTTTTTTCTTATGAAATATGATCATGTTTTGTTGTATGGACCTCGTCAGCATCATACACATGAGAAAACTACCCCACTCTTGATTTAGATATCATTTCAGTTATAAATGCTCTTATGTGTTGGTGGTACTATTTTTTTGGGAGTGGTTCATGGTCCTTTATAACCATAATAGAACAATTTATATCATTTCTCAAAATTACATAAATAAAAAAAATAGTGGGTCAATTACCTTTAATCATTTGACATCAACAATACCTACACCTTGGGGAAGGGGGATGTAATTGCTTAAACTATGAGCAGAATAGTCCCCCAAAAAGAATTTCTAGAACTGAAGGAATAATGGAACCTTTCGGGACTATTTACTGAGTTTTATCTATAATATCAAGGGGATTATTTGGGTATTGTTCGGATAGGTGTTAAGTTACTGTCATATCTACTTCAGTTTATTATGTAGGCTCAATAGTGGGATTTTGATTTTATAAGAATCAGGTAAACCTTATATACGGGGGGGGGGGGAGGCCAAATTTGTTTGGTCTCTCCTTTTGATAGTAGTATTTACATATGGAATTATAATTTATCCTTTCCTTCATGAGGAATTATATCCTTCAGAATTGTTATAGTTCTCCAAGCATCATTCACTCTGAAACAATGAATATGTATTATAACATGAGACACAATTTCTAGTGATTGGGTATGAATTGAGACATTATTGATTATCTGTAGTATTTTTCTCCTAATATTAGATAAAGGAAATTCACCTATATCCTTCTAGTATAAACCATCTTATTTTGGTTCATGTTTAGAAACATGATGATGTATTCATGGATTTTATTATTGTATTTCCATAGACTCCCTAAAAGAAGAATTTTATCTTGGTGGTGATTGATCTGTTGATGAAATCACCTCATTTTATTTTGATCAAGGACACAACTAAGGTTAATGATATTAGTGACACGTACATGTATGATATAATGAGGATTTATGGGGTTATATCTTCCATTTTCTTATAATGGGATTGCGAATTTACATTCATATTTTAGAAGAGTCTCCAAGAGGCAATAGAGAATCATGTCTATTTGAGTACTGTTTACCATCCATCAATGGATGGTCATATGGAGAGTACACTTTGGATCCTAGTGGATATTCTATTTTATTAAATCTTTGATATTTTTTGGATACTGGGGTATCCATCTAGTAAAGTTTGAATTTTCTTTTAATAATAGTTAATTGTCTTCAATCAAAATGTCACCATTTGAGGCTTTTTATGGTCACCCATGTATGTCACATCATTATTAGTCAGAGGTGGTGATCCCTCTTATGGGACCCAATATCATTATGGAGACATCAATGGATATTCAATATGTGCATATAATATTTATTAGGGATCCATTTCATAAGCAATTTTATAAGGATCATCGATTTTAAACATTATAGTTTTCCATAGCTGAAAAGGTTTTATTGAAAGTTTCTCATTAGTAGGGTCATTATAGGATTGGTAAATAGGGGAAGGTATATCTTAAGGATACTAGAACATTTATGCTCACTAAGTATCTTGGTCAAAATTTCTATTGGTTTGTGTTAGCATCTCTGTTGAATGGTATTCATGATATTTTCCACATATCATTTCTCCAGAGATACCATCCTGATCCTTCCCATTTTCTGAGTCAAGAAGATATTAAGTTTGAGAAATTTATTTCTATTGTGAAGAAACTAATGTAGATCATCGACTCTCAGAATAAATACATTCATGTGAATTATATTCCATTGGTCAAAGTGTTGCATCATCACAGAATGTATTACCACGAGACATGGGAGTGTGAAGATGCAGTGAGAGAGAAGTGGCCTCACATCTTAATTGAGAACCCTTTTTCCATGTGACTATTTGTGGAAAAATATCTTATGGGTGTGATTATTGTGACATCCTAAAGAAAACTTATACTGTATTTTAATGTTTATGAGTGTGTTTCTTGGGTTCAGAGTGTTTTATAGATGATCTAAGGAGTTCTGGGAGTTTTTTGTAGGGTTTTATTGGGTGTTGGAAGTAGAACAAGGTCTTGATGTGATTTGGATTCATGACACGAACATGGTTGGGGATAGAATCTATGAACACCCAGTTCATATAATGAAAAATAATCATAATGTGAAATAAATTCACATCATTAATTCATCATCGAGATTTTTAATCTGAGACAATGCTTTTTTCAGTGTATATGTAATATAGGAGATTCACACCAGGGATCACTATTTAAAAATTTGAATCCATTGTTCAAAGTATGTTTAATCATGATTCATTCTTTTAGCTCCACTATATCAGTTTTATCCTCCCTAACACAAACACAACATCCCTCTAGGTGACACTGGGTTGTTTTTCTCTTTTGAGATCCTATGTTTGATGCTTTATCTCTATTATGGTTAGTCGATTCTCTTTTAGTATGTGTTTTTGTTTTCCTCTTATTTTTGTTGTTATTATATGTTTTAATTAGTGATGGGATACATTTTTGGGTTTTTTGATCATGTGATAATGATTATTGTAACCATTCTAGATCTATTGTCCATCCATCATCCGGTTACTGGTATTCGTGTGGATTGTGGTGTGGTATGTGAGTCTCTCGAGGTATGTGTTGTTATAACCTATCTACTAACCCTTTTTATATAGAATTTTATTATGATATGTGAGAATATTTTTTAGGGACACTACTCGTTATTTATGCATTCCTTCTAGTGTTTTCATCCCACCATGGTTAGTGTGAGACCTGAGTTCTAGGTAGGTAGTTCCATATCTAGCTTATGATGGGTGAACCATAATTAACCTTCGTTTATAAATTTCATTATAAATAAATTATCATGATTTATTTATTTTTCTATATAAAGGGGTTTAGATAAAAATATGTTTTTCCACTTGTTTTGATAAAAGAAGTTTTTTTCAAAGCATTGTGAAATGAAATTTGAAATGGGTTTTCAAATAAATGTTTGTATAAAATGGGTTGTTTGAGAAAATTGAAATTCCCATTGAAGTTATTATAATTATAGATCATAGGAGAGCCTTCGGTACCTAGTATGGTGTAGATTATGGGACTCTTCCTTAGAAACCATCGACGGGTTCACTCATGGGGTGTTCCCCTACATCCAAGGCCATGTTTCATCATGAAATAACTATCAGAAACCATGAGGGATTCACACAAGTGTTGTTCCACTGCTCCCTAGTATAACTATACTATGGACCTAATCATGACATATTAGGGTTTTCAAACAAATGGTGTTCTTATTTTCCTTAAGGCCTATGTACTAGGTACTTTAGTTCACACTAAACATTGACGTTTATTATTGTATTTGTAACCTAGATATATTAGTCAAATGAAATCATGGGGTTATCTCCATTATTCTTTGTTTTGAACTATTTTATCCTTGATATACATATTTTTATAAATGTAAATAGTTTTCTAGATTTATTCTTTGAAAATATTTTACCTAGATTTATTTTGGAACTATGAAAAAGGGGAACTATTTACCATTCATTTATATAAAAATTGCATTACTATTTATCATTTAATTTTTTTAAATTGATCATATTGGGGTTACTGAATAGAGACATGACATGAAAAACTGGGGAGGTATACTACTAATAATTTTTATATCACACCTCTCAAACCCATTTAATGGTTTTTATACTTCACATTATATTTTTATGAAAGAAAATGAAATTTTTTGTAGTGAGGAAGTGAGGTTTATGTTAGTTTGGTAAGGGTCTATGGTGGTAAGATAGTGGGATGTTTCCGACACATCATATGGAGTAACTATTTATGGACTTAGTTATCCCTTTGGTTTATAGACTTGTACCTTGTAATTTTTTCCTATTACATTGTAGTTGTATCACTACCACTATTTTCTTTAATTATGGTATACATTTTATTACATTTTTTTTATTCTTTCCTCCCTCCATGTATGTATATATATCATGTATCTTGTTTTAGGTTGTAAAATATTCTTCCCTCTAGTTTTTCATAGATGCTTGAGTGCTAGTCTCTATCCTATGGTGATCAAGAACGCCCTTTAGACTAGTATATAATTGGTTTGGGAACTAGTTTATAAGGTAATATGGGTTGGTTCATTATTTTCCTAATGTTTTAGACTAATAAATAATATGATTTCAATAAATATTTAAATATTTTTTAACTTCTACTCCAATTTTTTATTTATTAACTTTATTTATTTTTTAGTTTTTCAATATTTTTATTTCTCATAAAATAAATGTTTTAAATGTTCACTAATTTCCCACATGACATTGGATTTATGAAGTGTCTTATATGTTTTTTTACATTCATGTTACAAAATCATTGTGAATATTTTTACAATTTTTCATTCATTTAACACTAAAACAATAAATGATATATCTCTATTGGGGTTATGTCTCATGCATTACCCTCTAAAATATCTTATTAATTTATTTTTCATACATCACCCTGTTCAAAATGGTTTTGTTCTCTGTCACTCTTCATCTCTCTCTTAAAAATAATATTCTACTTTATAGCTATATTATTTAATTTCATTGATATATTCTATATCAATTCAACTATGTCTACATTAATATTTTCATGCATTTACTTAATCGTATATTCATTAATACAAACAGTATCACTTTAAAGAGTTTTTACCATGAAATTAATTATATTTATTAACTGGGGAAATATAAAAAATCATTATACTTGGTATTTTAATATATATTTTTGTTTATTACTAAGGTGTGTTGATAATGTATTTTATTTTTTATTCATTCACACATAAGATGACTGTATTGGAATTAATTAATGGTTGTTTAGGGAAAAAATAGCACTTTTACCATGGGAATGAATATTTATTTTGGTAATATATTTTTATGTTTATAATGGAAATATATTTATTAAAAAAAATCATTACTACATACCATTCTATGTCCTCTAGAGAGTTTAAATTTTTTATGTAAAAGAATTATTTGGTCAAAATTATTCTTGATGGTTCTAAATACACCGAGTATAGAAGACATTCCAACACGATTCTTGCCAAAAAACAAGAGAGGTCCTTTATTAATAAATATGATCTTGAAATTTAAAACTATATTTCCTACATCACCCTATTTAGATTCAACTCATATCACCAGTCCCATTTTGGTTAGCTTCTTAGAAAGTGAAATTAAACCTTCCCTTCCATTCAAATTCAATAATGCATGGGTTTTTAAACCAGACTATAATAACCTTATTTGTGAAGTCTATAGTTATGATCACAATCAGAATGATTCTTTTCCCTTATTATAAGTAGAAAATATTATATAAAATTACAAAAAATATGGACATGATATAATTTTATCTCTATAGATAGGGATATATCACCCTTTTAGGGAAACCTCATGTGACTACATTTTTCCTCCACAAACAATGGAATTATAAAAATTCTACCCCTGGATGTTGATATTACCACTAAAATCAACTCACACCAAATTTTGAAAGAAGTCACTCAAATAGAAACCATTTAAGTTAAATTGATGAAATAATAGGATATGAATTATAAATTTTATAACTCTCTTTAATGATTTTAAAAAATACATGTATACCTCCTTCTTTCCTTAAGAAAGGTCATGAGATCATTGGTAACTATGAAATCCATTCAGATCGAAATTTTATTCATATATGAATTTCTTAGGTAAATTGTTAATATTTCTATAAATATCATTCATGTAAATGTTGGCATCAAAGTTGGTATAATTCTTACCAGTACTCATCTTAAGTTGAAAATAAGGGGGTATGTTTTATACTAAAACCTAGAAGTTCCACATGCCCTAATTTATTCACTAACCACATTTTTAGAATTTGTATGATGTGAAACAATTTAATGTTTCAGGATAGTTAACACCTTATTAGGAATAATATCCTTCCACTGAGAATCAATGGCCAATACCTTACATTGATCAAGAAGGTTGTGAAAGATTTTGAAATCTACCTTTTAATTTGAATTTCTCTTTCCATTTCAATTTTCAAAATCATCAGCATGATCTTAGCCTAATGGTTAGATACTATCACCAATATAATTATCTCATGTAACCAATTTGTTTTTTTCCATGGGCGGACTATACAATACTTGCTTTCCATAACATCCAAACATGTTAATCTCTTAAAGAAATCCACTAGGGTAGGAAACATCGATTTGAATCATAATGTGAGAATGGATTTTTACATTTTTGAAATTAGGATTCATCTTGAGTGTTTTAGTAATATTTGTCTTCAATGATATCATTATTCATTGGGTAAAAAAAGTTTTTTGGTTTTCTTTCATTTCCGAGATCATCATTGGCGATCCTATAGGGTACATAACTTTATCGAGATGTTTCAGATAATTTTATCACTCTATTCCATCATCTTTTATATTGGAAGATATTACATCAACAAATATCTTATTAATTTGGTATATTAGTGAAAGGTGAAGACCATCCATGCTTCCAGATTCGTTGCTTCCCCCTCTCACCTCATTTATACATATTAAATTATTATCTTCATTTATGATGATAAAAGAAACATCCATATCTTCCTATAAACCCTCTCAAAATATGAAAGAGTATCAAGTATAGAAATTAACTAGGAAAATTCATTTTTCTACTTTGTAAAGAATATATATACCACCATAAAATCTAGAATCTTGAATGGGTTGGGAATTCACAATGGTGTTCTACCTTTAGTTTACCTTTATGTTGACATGTTTTATGGAATAATAAAGGTCTAACACACTAATGTAATTTACAATTATGTTAAAAAGTATCTTGTTAATTGGAAAGAGAAGTCTTTATCTATATTTGGTATGATAATACTTTTCAAATAAACCATTGAGTCTATATTATTTTATTAATTTATAGTTTATAGATGTCCCCAGATCTTATTAATAGAATCGATGCTTATATTAATAATATTGTATAGTGTAGTATTATTATGGAATTAAATGGTCAAAGTGATATGTATGAATCATTGAAATCCTTTAAAATATATGGGTCTAGGTTTCGATAATATTAACAACACCACTGACTCCCTCTATTACAACTTTATGTGGAGTCCTATCAATAATAAATTCAGAGATCATTTCTTTCTTTATCCAATATTTTTTATGAAAGTAAAAAAATTTCAATATCCAACTATTGATTCATCTATATGGTTGGACCATACATCTTCTTTGACATTTATTTTATCTCATTCCAGATGGAATGATGATAGGAACTCATTCCTTATGTTTGGGCATGATAACTAGATATAATTTTCTCATTTTAATTCATTTTGTAATTTTTATCCCTACCTTTGTCTTCAATTCTCCATCAATGATCAACATGCAGTGTATCACTTAGACATGCTTAATGTGATTGATAATATCATTAGAAACTACACTTTTTTCGACATGATGACTCCTAGTGTGGGAGCCTTCTTGAAATGGGGTGGTGAACACGAGACTCAATTTTATTTCCATATATATATAGATGTTGATAGAGATTTTTATTTGATTAATGTTTTTTAAATTTAGGATTAGAACCCCTAGTTTGACCTTGATTTGGAGGATTTCCCATGATGGATTTACAATTAAGTTATACTTTAAAACTACAAGCGTTTCTATCTAATTTGGATGTGTACTCTATAACTGGAACATTGAGGATGTAAACTATACCAGCTTTTGATGTGAGACCACATATTATATATGGAATGAACTATTTTAAATATATATTATTTTATATATAAAATCCACATCTATTCAAAATTTTATTTCATATAAAATTAGTTTAAACTTTTCACCTCTTATCAACTACCTATTCCAAGCTACTATTGAAGAGATTCTGCGAAATATCTTATTTCCTTGTAGTACCATCATCTATATAAAAACTCCCTTAAACATATAATTTGTAATCTATAAGGGCATTTTTACATATAGGGAAGAAAATTCCCTTCAAATTTCATGCCACCATAACTCCATACATGATTTCATGGTCCTAATAAACCCTGTACTCTCTGGTAAGTTCAAACCCCTACTGGTACTTTCAATGTTTTTTGGTGGCCTCTATTCTTAGAATGGATCAAAATAAATATGGATATAGATTCAAAAGGGAACCTAATTCCCTTAATATGGGATTTCATATTCATATAGCCTAATGGTAATTCTTTGAGAAGCTTTTATAGACCATGTGGAGTCACCTTCTCATAAAGTATTGAAATTTATAGAGTCAACAATGTGGTATTCTCCATAAGGTGATGGGGATTTTAGAACCTGTTTCTAGAGATAGACTCAACCAATATAGTGAAATATATTATAAGAAACATTGAATATCTTTCAATGAAATAGAATACACTATGTATTGGGTGTTAAGACATTCTCTCCTACACTTTTTTCATCACCACACACACCTATCTGGAGGTGAATTCTCTTCGGAATGGAATTTATAACACTGGAGGAATCAGTGATGATCTCAAACTTTCTGATGATTTACCTACTCATATGAATTCTATTTGTATAATGGAATATTATAATACTCCTTATTTAAGACTCATGTATCCCTTTATCCTTTAATCAAATATCATTATATACATTGGATGAGGACTCAACTTCTTGGGCATAAAATGGATTTTTACAAATTCCATTATAAGTGAAAATATTTATACAAAAATTAGGTTATTTATTTATATATTTTATTAGTATATTCAAAATCAGTCAAAAGTAACTAATTAGTTTAAAAATAAAAAATATATAGAAAGATATAATCCTTTTAGTAAAAGTATTTATTATCAAAAATTATTTTTTCCTAATTCTTCAAGAACGATTACTTATTTAATAAGAAAAAGAAAAACCAATAAATTGGTAATAAAATCATTCTTTTATTTTATAAATTAATTAAATAATTCTTTTAAAAATAGTAAAATTAAAATTGGGTTTTAATAATTTAACAGTTTTCTTTCATTTAATAAATTACTATTTCTTCACCCTTAATAAATTACTATTTCTTCACCTTTAATTAAATTAAAATTGTTCACAAACTAATAATTTATATATATATATATATATATATATGGGTTTATGTAATAATATAATATTATATATGGTATGTATATATACAATTCACTATTCATCATCTTCAAGTTACAAATCATCTCTTACCTCATCCCGGATGCTTCATTCTTGCTTTAGGGAGGCACCACAGTCATGCCATGTGGCTTGACTTTACTTACACCTAGCACATCTCCCATGGAAGCGACTTGATTCCAGTTCCATGAATGTTTATTGTTTGTAATTTGATGGTGATATTTTTACATCATCTAATATTGAATCATGATTTCATTAGCATTATACACTATCAATACTATTCATCCTATATATAATAACTTCTTCAGGTTCTATGTGAGCTTCCCCAATCTTCACTATAGCACAAATACTTAAAGAAATCATGAGTCATGTTAAGTTTATTACTATGAGGTTGTAAGTGTCCTTACCATTAAGAGGTGGTAAGTCACCTAAACATGAATATGAGTTCAAACACATTTCTATGAAGGTAAATATAATTTACCACAAGTTAAAATAAATAGCCAAAACATTCTCCAACATACTGTGAATATTAAATTCCTTTTACCATTATTTTTTACTCCATCAAAGTGTCCTCTAAAGATTTTAATTACTATTTTTTATGTTATATTACATTTAAATTTTATAATTTTTTTGAACACTTATACACATAAAATAACCAAAAGTAAAAAATATCTTCACTATCAGTAGGCCGAATGCATGTTCATTTAGTTTAGACGACCAACATATCGACTATGCGCAAGGTAAGCATACTTAGCACCTATAATATCACAATGAGCATACTGACCATGTGTATTGATACTCACATGGGATGTAAAAATACGTGGTTTGTTTTTTTAGTAAAAAATTATTTTATTACGACATTCAGTTTTAGTGTTTTTTTGTAAATATGTTTCATGAAACTTTGTTCAAATGTTTTAGTTTTTTAATTGATTTGTAAAATCAATAAATATGATAATTAAATTTTAATAATATGTTGAATTAAAATTATCATATAATTTTCATGATATTAATCAAATATGATTATTTATTTTATGCTCTTTTTTAATATATTTGAATTATTATTCTAATGAAATTTTATGGGAGAAATGTTTAGTTATTTTAATTTCTTGAAATAATCTAATTTATTTTATCGAATATATCATAAATTTTTAAATCATTTTAATAGAGAAATAAAACCGAGTCAAAATTATTATTGATCATGTATCAGGTATGAACATATAAGGATGTGATTTATTATTTTAAATATTTGTAACCATTGTATGATGATGATAAAATTAAGAAGCCCCAACATAAAGAAACAAATAATAATTTTTGGTTTTTGTTGAAGAAAAGAGATCAATACATAAATTTCAAGAACTTTATGACTTATACATTGACTTGCAATGAATTTTTGATTTCTTACAATATGGCTGATCTTCTTGATAAGTGAAAATCTTCGTCTACGACTTCTATTTTCCCAGTTGAGATAATGAAGTAACTTAAACTGTACAATCCTCCATAATAGTTGTGATTAAGATTATAAAACTATATCATCCATATAAATTTGATATTTATACTAGATTTCTTCTGTTTATTCTTTTTTTAAATTATTTTATTTTGGTTTATGTTTTTTCCAATAAAAATAAAATATTTTTTATCTTGTTATTCCACCACAAAAACGAAGTATGGGTTGTGATTTTGGATCAAAACATATGTCAAAAACTAGGTTTAGTCTCCTATAAAAATACTAGGTTGTGACTTTAGGTATTATTAAATGGTAGAGTCTTAAATAAGTTCTCACACCTTCAAAAGCAAGGTTCTTAGTGGGTTTCAATCTTCTTGTAGAGTAGATATGGTTGAGGACTAGACTAGGTTCTTGGTGATCAAAACCACTCTAAACCTTGGGGTTTTTCCTTTTTATTTCTACTATAATTCATTTCAATAACACAACACTCAGCGTAGATCATTATTTTATAAACTCTGAGTATTTTATAATAAAAAAAATTAAACAACTATCGACCCCCACTAATCATTACTTCCATAAAATTTGATCCAATAATTGGTATAGAAGGTTTTGACCCTACTTAAAGGATAATTATCTACTTTGGTTTTTTAAATTTGATACCAAATACTCAATTTAAAATGATTTTATTTCTTATAAGGAATATTAGTGTCTAAGATTATTTCAAATTTTTATGTTAACTTTATGATAACATTATATCCTCGACATAAAAATTAATGTAATAAAGTAAAAAGGATTATTTTATGATGGATGGTGTAGATTACAATGATGTATCAATTACAAAAATCTCCACATTATTTGATTGAATTGAATAAAACAACTAGATAGATATAATTGATGCCTATTTGAAGTAGTTGAGTGTGGATTAATCGACTGTTATGGATAATCCACATGGAAAACCCAATGATGATCCTGAGAAAATTGTTGGTAATGACAAGGTAAAATATGTTTTGAATTATAATGTAAGAAATATTTTTTACAGTTCTATAATTAGAAGTGTCTATATTCATATTTCATCTTTTATGATAGCCCATGATATATGTATAATACATCAAGTGGCACGGTATGGGATTGAGAATCTTAAGAGAACCAATATATAAATGCTCCAAGAAAAATACTAGGAATTTAATATGGGAGATAAATAATCAATGAACTATATGTTCCGTCAATTTACATTTTTTATGATTTGAAAGATAGATCTTGTAGAAGTTATGGATAACTCATGTCAAGTGAAGAGATTTTTGAGAGGTCATCCAAAAAGGTGGTGCGAAAAGAATGAGTTCATCTATGAGAGTAATAATTTTAAATATTATACTATAGATGAGTTAATGGTCTTTCTATTATAGTATGAAATTGAGATGGAAAATATTTCTGAAGATTAGTCTACAAAAAGAAAAGGTATTAAATTTAAATCAAATGTAATTTATTCTTCCAAGGCCTCTAAATATGTGTTCTAGGAATGTGACAAAGAGATGGATCTCTTTAGTAAGAAGTTTTTCATGTTCTATAAAAACAAAAGGTGGAAAAATAAATTGATGATGAAGTTCATAAAGGAGTAAAATAAAGTTAATTAGAGTAACAATAATGATGTCTCATAATTAAAATGTTATAATTATAGTAATAAAGGACACACACGAACTATCTACCATGAACTCACACATTTAAAAAAAATATTAAGAAAAAAAGAATAAAATAAAATATAGCTCAGTTTGGATGTTGGGATAGTTAAAACAATTCAGACTCTTTCTCTTATTCTATAAGTAAAGAATCTGTACGAAATCTTTCTTAGATGAGTATTCAATGAGAGGTAAATTATTCACTCTTTACATAGTTAATAACTCCAAAATATGTTTATCATAATGCTATTTATGATTATGGAAATGATTATAATTCATGTTATAATTATTATTTTGTGAATTTCAATGTTAAAAAACATATTAAATATAATAAAAAATTAAGAAATACTGGATTCCAATAAATGAAAAAAATAATGACTTAAAAATTAAAAATAACAAGTTGATTAATTGAAATTATAAAATAAAAATGGAATGTAATAATATGAAATTTTCTATTTCCAAGAATGATTAAAATAAATAGAGTGATTATTCTTAGTTTTTAATCTAAAAGAAAAAATAAAAAAGTTAAAAAAATATTTGGGAAATGGATAATAAAGTTCATTAAATATGATTTAATTGAGTGTCGAGTGATTTAACTAAAGTTTAAACTGATTGTTAGTAACGTAATAAATAAAAATAATAAATTATGAATCATAACTTATAGTTCTAAGTAAAATGTTTATATAGATTTAGAAATGATTAGAAAAGATAATAAAAATATGAAAAATAATGTTTTAAATAATAAAGTGAATTTATCTAATTTTGTTATAGATAGAGACCAATATAATAAAATGAATTCATGTTTGAAACTAATCATAAATAAGAATGATTTAGTTAAAATAGTTTATCCCCAAGTATAAATAAGTCTAACATTGTTAAAATTTAAAAAAACAAATATTTCTATTATAACATGTTTTAAACATACAATGAATGTTAATTATGATAATTAGTGTTCACTGATATTTACACGATCATTTAGACATAACAGACCATCATTTATAGAAATTTTTTTTCTAAACAAACCTCTAATAAATTTGTTAAATCTATTTGGGTTCCAAAATTTTCTACTACTAATCTAGTTGGACCTAATTATCAGAGCTACCAAGATAGTCTATTTGAATTGATTAATTTTAGGAAATATTCCTTAGAAATCTCAGAGACTCAATGCATTTATACATTGGAAACTATAGGCACATGAAAAGTGATATTTCTAAATTTCTATCCTTTAATTCATGTGATGGTGGCCTTGTTACATTTAAAGAAAACTTTAAATGAAAATTTAAAGGTATGGGTTAAGTTGGTTTTTTTGAAAATAGTTATTATTTTAGAAGTATTATATGTATAAGGTATAAGAATCATATAATATGTATATCACATTAGTGTGATGATGGAATAAATTTTGTTTTCAAAAATGACAACTGTATTGTTCTAAAAAATAAATTTGGTCTATTTTATGAAAATATAAAATAAAATATATAAAATATATATTAATATCATCTAATAAAAAAAGTTTCTATGTTTGGATTATATATAAGAAGATAAAATTATATGGTATGGGAGGCTAGGGAATGAAAGAATTAGATTATTTTACAAACTTTCAAAGTATGAATAGGTTTTGAAATTAACAAAATTTCATTAAAGTACTTTATGCATGTTTCATATTTTAAGTTTAAACAACACAAATAGAGGTTTAAATATGTAAATGATGTTAGTACTACTGGATGTTCACAAATTTTACTTGTTTACTTGTTTAGACCTATACAACATGTTGGTTTTTTAAATAAATATATTTATTTTTATTTTAGATGATTATTATATATTTCTCTAAATTTATTTCTTCTCCCATAAAAATTATTATTTATCTAAATTTTAATCATTCTGTAATCTCATTAAAAACATTAAAAATTTACCAAACATATCTATTATAAGTGACAGAGGTGGTGAATGTTTTAGTTATAATTTAAATTTTTTAAAGAAAATAGATGTAAACACCATTTTCATCCCTTAGAACACCATAATATAATGTTTTGGTAGGATGAAAGCATACATATATTCAAGAAATGACTAGGTCTATGCTAATGAAATTTTTTGCACCTAAATATTTTAGGGGAGAATTTCTTAATACAACTTCCTAGATTTTAAATAGCGTTTCTCATCTACCAATTGAAATTAAAAACCATTGTGAAAATTTTAAAGGTTTTAAAAAAAATGTCATATATTATAGGGTTTTAGTTGTAAATTATATATCTTATATACTAAAGATAACTTTGAAAAAAAATCAATTCTAAAAGTGATGATAATAAGTTAACAAGATATTCCAATTATAGTAATTAATATATAGTTTTCAGTAATAAAAACGTATTTTTCAAGAATATATGCATGATATGTTTAATGAAAATAATTATAACAAGAAGTATTTTGATTTACTTAAAGACAATGATGAATTTAGGGAATTTAATTTTAGTTAATATAATGACCAAGATAATGAGAATTAATCAGTTGAGGGGAATAATATTGATAAAACACTATTTTATTGAATATTTTATTGATAATAAATTATATAATTTCCTCACATTGTGTTAAATATGTTTAATTAGAAAGTATTTGGGATTAGATCATTCATTTGAATATTTGATGAAAATTCCAGTTTTACCCTTTTAAAATCACTGTAGTATTTCAATCATAAATATTTTTATTTTAATTATTTGAACTTAATATTTTGTAACTATGTTCCTTACTTCATGGGATACAAATTGTATTCAAGAAACTTGATAAAAAGAATGCATTTGGATGGAGTAATTGGGCCATTAAGTCAAAGGTGGGTTGGACATGCCAGAATGGAGAAGCTTCTGTATTTCGGCCATAACTCCTTCATATGGGCTTGGATTGAGCCCAAATATTTAGAGGAGATAGATAACCCATATCCACACATATTATCCGTCTGGAAGGCCGGCCAATTTACGTTTTGTGGTGGCCAATGGGCGGTGAAATTTGGCATTAAATATTTGTCCGAGATTCCCCATTCACACTTGAAACCACTTTGGACCTAGCCTCCCCACCACTCTATAAATTGGTATTTTTCTCATTTGGTGGGGTTGGGACGTGAATTGGGAAGTTTAGGGAAGAGGATAAGTGGATCCACTCCAATTATCCAACCATTTCAATAAGGGTATCTCCTGAAGCAAGGATCCCTTTGACGAAACCTTCTTCTTCTCCTTCGCGTTGTAATGATTTCATTTGTGTAATAAACATATTTGTTATTATTTTATTTCTTCTATTTTCTTCGGTTTTGTTTAAATTTATTCTTCTCTTAATCTTCCTCTTTGGTCTGTAATTGTTTAGTAGAAGCGTTATTGGGTTATACCCATTATAAACCTTTGCACATGAAAAACGCTTCTATGATGATTACGCCACCCATGGAAGAGTAGTCTTTTAGTAATTGATATATATTATACCATCTTAATTTAATTATTTTGAATCATTGAGATACTGTAATTCACTTAATATGATCCATGAATTGTGTTTTTAAATTATAAGAATCTAATCAAGCAATTGAACAATTAACACAAAAACACGCGAGGTCGAGATTTTGTGTAAATTGTGAGAGCGTGATCTTAATCGGTAATGCAAGAACACACGGGATAAATTTGTAGAGTTCAAATATAATCCCTAAAAATAATTCATCCTCATTTCTTGAATGGATATGTGCTCTAATTAACCATTGACCATAAGCTAACTTTAGAACAAAATTCAAACCAGGGTGCTGCGATTGCGTGTTCCAAAGCTAACCTAGGGTTTATGTAATTCCATCTTTGTGGTTAAGTTAACTCTTGTAGGGTTGGAGGGTTAACAAATTAGTGGATCATAATTAGGTGTATATTGATTTAAATGATAATGATTAATAAGTAAATGAACATTTAGAGTTATATCGATTATGCCTTTTAAAATATTTCCTAAAAAAACATGTTCTTGTTGTGTCTTTTTAATCAAACTTCATTTAAAAAAAACACAATATTCTTCCAGAAAACTTCTTCTAGATTTATAAACTATAAACAAGAACCATAATTTAAAGTAGTGTTTTAATTTGATTCTATTTTATTTTTAAAATACCCTTAATAAGTTGTTAAATTCACTTCCTCCTTTGAGAGACGACCTTGGTCAGCCACTCTGCTGCACCTAAGTACCACAAAATCACACTAATCATTTGAGGGCGCCCACAATAGCACTCTTTCAAAGTGGAACCATTGTCAGGGAGGCAAGTGATTATTTCAACCAATTAGAGGTATTTATTTTATTTTACATTTTATTCTCTTCCTCTCTTCTTTCATCCTTCTTTACCCAATCCGATTTCTTTTTTTTTCTTCTTTTATTTTCTTCTACTTCTTTTTGGACCATTAACCCAAACTTGTAATTTTTATTCTACTATAGTACACTTTAATTATTTTCATATTTCATTAATTTATGACATGAAATAATCCCGAGGATCTCTTAGATCTTGACCCTGATATTGAACCTATCCTTAGGGCACGAATCAGACATTCTCAGTCTACGGGAAGTTTCAATATTTAACTAGTTGGAGAATTACTCCAATATCAAAACATTGAAATTGGAAGCAATTCAAATTCAACCATAAAACAAGAACCAATGGATGAAAATAATGGAAATGAACTTAATAGAACCATTCAAGAATTGGCTGCACCTAATATTAACTATCAACCAAATTGTATTGCATACCCAAATCTCGAATCAGACTTTGAACTAAAATCTGGGTTAATTCACTTACAAAGTTTCATGGACTCTCTGATGAGGATCCCAATAAATATTTGAAAGAATTTAATGTTGTTTTCTCAACCTAAAACTTAGAAATGTCTCTGAAGATCAAATCAAACTAAGATCATTCCCATTATCACTTGATGGAGCTGCAAAGGATTGGATGTATTATATACAACCCGAAGATGTAACTTATTGGAACGATTTAAAACGTCTTTTCTTGCAGAGATTTTTTTACAACATCAAGGACCACTTCCATTTGTAAGGAGATCTCGAGGATCAAACAAGCACAAGGGGAGTCAATGTATGAGTACTGGGAGCGATTCAAGAAGTTTTGTGCAAGCTTCCCACATCACCAAATCAGTGAGCAATTACTCATCTAGTACTTCTATGAAGGACTCAAACCTATAGAGAGAAGCATGGTGGATGATGTATCCGGAGAAGCATTGGTGGAAAAGACACTAGTAGCTGCACATGCGTTGATCGACAAGATGGCCTAAAACTCCCAACAATTTGGCGATAGAGGTACACCACATGTCAGGGGATTACATTAGGTAAGTCCTTCATCTCTTGAAAGTCATTTGATTGATACCAAGTTGGAAGAATTGACCACTATGGTGAGGAAGATTGCTTTGGCTCAAAATACATCCCAACCCACTCCTTCAAGGCCTTGTGGCATTTTCACTGAGACAAGCCACCCAACTGACTATTGCCCCCAACTACAAGAAACAGAAGATTGTGCAGCAGTATTCCCTGGGAGACCATATCAGCAATAATAACAACAACCATATCCTCAAAAGAAGTTTGATCCAATATATAACCAAGGGTAGAAGGATCAATTGGACATGAGTTATGGCTCTGGACAACAACAAAGGCCACCCTTTCAACAAAAATTCTAGTAGCCTCCGCCTTACCAGCAGGGTTTCCAACAACCCAAAAAAAGATTTGAAGCCCAAGCATTAGCAAGCCGGTAACAAGGGAATCACCCACCCAAGGTAGATTCCAACACTGATGACCTTTTGATGAAAATTTTTCTTAATCAACAGAATGAGATAAAAGTCAAGGTTCGGAGCTAAGGGAGTTGAATACTCAAATGAGCCAGATTACCACCGCCCTCCATGAACTTCTAAGTATGAATTCCAGAAATCTACCTTCCCAAACCACTCCAAATCCAAAGGGGAATGTTAGTTCCATCACATTGAGAAGTGGGAAGAAAATGAATGATACATCTGTACCTACCATTCCACCGAGATTCACCTAAACTCCAGAGAAGCCGTATTCCATATCAACTGATGTGAAACCCAAGGATAAAGATAAAGGTAAGAAAAAGATTGATGATGTTCCTCCTAAACCCCTTCCTTTTCCAAATAGGGTTGTTCAAACCAAGAAGATGGTTGAAGAGGCATTGAAAAAAGAGGTTTTGGACACATTCAGGCATGTTGAGATCAACATCCCTCTACTTGAAGCCATCAAAAAAATCCCAAGGTATGCCAAATTCTTAAAATAACTCTGCACCAATTGAAGAGGGCTCAAGGGGAATGATATGATCAATCTTGGAAGGAATGTGTCAGCACTCATTACACCAAGTCTAGCAATGCCGACAAAGTGAAAGGATCTAGGGACATTCACCATCCCATGCACCATATGGGAGTTGCACTTTTCTGATGCACTTTGTGATTTGGGAGCTTCCATAAATGTGATGCCTCACTCTGTATTCTCTTCTTTACAGGTTGGTGAGTTGAAGCTGATGAGAGTAGTGGTTCAATTAGCGAATAGAGCTACAATATATCTTGTAGGAGTCTTTGAGGATGTACTTGTATGGGTAAGAGACATGCTCTTTATTATAGACTTCTATGTGCTCAAAATGGAGGATGATAAGGTAAGTTCTCATGCCCCCATTATCTTAGGTAGGCCCTTACTCAAAACTACAAAAACTATCATAAATGTCAATGAGGGTACACTTTCCATGGAATTTTGGGATAGAGTTGTGATATTTAATGTTATGGATTCCATGAAGTACCCCTCAGAGGATCATTTTGCATTTTTATCTCTCATTTTGAACCACCAAGTTAAAAAATCATGGAATTGGATTGTCCTATGCTTAGGGAGATTATGAGTATTGGTTCTAGTTTGATGTCTAAGAGTACTTCCACACCCGTTTCTAAGGAACAAGACTCTATAAGATTTGATTTTGAAATGGAATCTTATTCCGATTTTGATCATGTGAACTCTGATTATGACATGGATGTAGAGTATCCTGATGGATTTGATGATTTATTCTCTGATTTTGATGATGTATATTCTGATACTAATGCTCTTTGTGCACATATTTTAGTTCCTTCTATGTCTCCATCCATACACCACCCCCTACACTAGAACTCAAGCCATTTCCACCAAATCTCAAGTACCCATACTTGTTGAGTGGTGAGAAATTACCTATTATCATTGCTAACAATATCCCTTTTGAACATGGAGAAAAACTTTTGAATCTTTTGAGGGATAACATCAGGGAAATAGGGTGGACCTTGGCTGACATATCAGGTATTAGCCCCTCCATTTTCTTGCATCAGATTCTTTTGGAGGATGGGGCTAAACCGGAGAGGCAACCACAAAGGAGACTCAATCCAACCCTTCTGAAGGTTGTTAAAAAAAGGTTGAAAAATTGCTTGAGGTATGTATAATTTACCCTATTTCTGACTCACAATAGGTTAGCCCTGTCCAGTATGTACCAAAGAAAACTTGTTTCACTGATAAAAAAAATGAAAATTATGAGTTAGTTCCTGTGAGAGTAAAAAATAGTTGGCGAGTGTGTATTAAGTATAGGAAACTAAATTAATCCACTCGTAAGGACCATTTCCCACTTCTATTCATTGACCAAATGCTTGAGAGACTTGCAGGTAGGACACATTATTGCTTCTTGGATGGTTTATCTGGCTATTTTTAGGTTCCCATTGCTGTAGAGGACCAGTAGAAGATGGCATTCACCTACCCATTCGGTACCTTTGCTTAACAAAGGATTCCATTTGGACTTTGCAATGCCCCAGGTACCTTCCAGAGATGCATGGAAAGTATTTTCTCAGATTTCATTTAGACTATCATGGAGGTATTTATGGATTATTTTACAGTTTATGGATCCTCATTTGATGAATGTCTCTCTAATTTGGGTGATGTGTTGCATCGTTGTATTGAGAAGAATCTAGTCTTAAATTTTAAAAAATGCCATTTCATGGTTGAAAAGGGAATAGTCTTAGGTCATATAGTCTCACAACATGGCATTGAAGTTGATAAATCTAAGGTAGACATTATTTCATCCCTTCCATATCCTACATGTGTGCGTGATGTTCGATCATTCCTTGGACATGCTGGATTTTATCGATGCTTCATCAGATATTTTAGTAAGATCACTCTACCCTTATTTCGATTGCTTCAAAAAGATATTGAATTCAATTTTGATGATTCATGAAGGGTATTATTTGATGATCTAAAGAAGTGCCTGACCACTCCACCGATCATACAACACCTAGGGTGGGACCTTCCTTTTGAGCTTATGTGTGACGCCTCCAACTTCCCGGTTGGAGTTGTCTTATCTCAGAGGGTGGAGGGACGTTCACATGTGATCAACTATGCATCTAGGACACTGGATTCAGCCTAATAAAACTACAAAACCATAGAAAAGGAGTTTCTTTCTGTCATATTTACTTTCGATACATTCCATTCATATTTATTGGGCTCTAAAGTAGTTGTTTTTTCTCACCATGCAGCTCTGAGGTACCTCTTGAAGAAGCCAGATGAAAATCCCATGCTGATCCGATGGATGCTCCTACTTCAAGAATTTGATATTGAGATAAAGGACAAAAAGGGGTCTGAAAACTTGGTGACAGACTACATGAGTAGGCTTACTCACATACTAGAGGATGACCCCTTGGACCAGGTACCACTTTGGGACACTTTCCCCGATAAGCATCTTTATTCCATCTCAGGTACGCATCCTTGGTATGCAGATTTAGTTAACTACCTTGTTTCCTCTTAAATCTTTAAAAATTTAAAGAAACATCATGTCCAAAAATTAAAAAGTGAGTCTTGGTTTTATGTGTGGTATGATCCTTACCTCTGGAGCATGTGTAGTGACCACGTCATTAGGAGGTGTGTTCCCGATCATGAGTTTGAGTCTGTTTTGCATTTCTGTCATACACTTGCTTGTGATGGACACTTTGGACCCCAATAGACAGCTAGGAAAGTTTTGGACTCTGGATTATATTGTCCTACCTTATTCCATGATGCCCATGTGTTTTGTAAGTCATGTTATCATTTCCAACACATTGGGAACATTTCTAAGAAACATGGGATGCCCCAACGACCCATATTATTCTGTGAGATTTTTGATGTATGATGAATTTATTTTATGGGTCCTTTTCATAGTTTTTTGTATTTTTGTATATTTTGGTTGCTGTTGATTATGTGAGTAAATGGGTGGAGGCCAATCCCACCAGGACTGACGATTCTCATGTTGTAGTGGATTTTTCCAAGGCTCAAATTTTTTGCAGGTTTGGAGCACCAAAGGCCATCATCAGTGACCAAGGGAAACACTTTTTGAACAGGAATTTTGCTTCCCTCCTTCTAAAGTATGGGGTGACACACAAAACATCAACACCATACCACCCCTAAAAAAATGGCCTGGCCGAGGTTTCAAATCATGAGTTGAAATAAATATTGGAGAAAACCGTGCAGCCAAATAGGAAGGATTAGACCAAGCACTTGGATGATGCATTGTGGGATTATAGGACAGCATACAAGACACCCATTGGTATGTCCCCATTTCTGATTGTTTTTGGGGAAGCGTGTCATCTCCCCATGGAAGTTGAGCATCAGGATTATTGGGATATAAAGAAACGCAACATGGATTTGGCCCAAGATGGAATCCAAAGGAAGCTACAAATTCAAGAGCATGAGGAGATTAGAATGTCTTCATATGAAAACTCAAGGCTCTACAAGGAAAAATAAAAAGCATCTCATGATAGAATGATCCAACAAAAGGAGTTTCATGTTGGAGAGAAAGTCCTTCTCTACAGTTCATGACTGAAGCTAATGCCTGGTAAGTTGTGTTCCAGATGGTTAGGTCCTTTATTTTATCTAATGTTTTTCCTTATGGTGTAGTGGAGATAACACAAGAAAACACTGGAAGGAGCTTTACAATCAATGGGAAATGTTTTAAGAGATATATTGAAGGACTTCATACTGATGCAGTGGATTTTATCACACTACATGACCCCATCATCATTTGAGCACATCAGGCTGTTCCTAACCCTTTCACTTTTATATTATTTGTCCTATTTAAAAATTATGAATTTGATGTGCATATATCATCTCATGGGTTCACATTGAGTACAATGCAATATTTTAAGTTTGGGGTAGGGAACCTTTTAGTTTAGTAATTTCAATTGTTTTCCTGATTAAAAAAAACAATTTTTTTTTGTGTTTTTCAAATCGTGTGTTTATTTTTCAATTTTTTGTGTGTTTTTGAAAATTTTGAGCTGAAATGATTCTCATCACAATTTTGAAATGCATATCAATGAGTGAAACAATTTATCCCATGAAAATGAGCTTAAATGAATGCTAAAAATGACTTTGTTTCAAGTTCAAATATTTAGTAATTTCTTGAAAAGTACACTGAAATTTGAATCCCATGTCACATCTCACTGTCTTTATATTTGAAATCACTTTCCTGTGAGGCTTCTAAACCATTATTTTTATATTCTTTACATTCACCTCACTTCTTGAGAGAACCAAACCATGCTTTATTTAACCAAAATTTGATTTATTTCTGTCAAAACTTGAGGGTTTGAGGCACTAATGTTTAAATGCTTGAGGAATTTGTTTGGTATTAAAGACCCTATTTCAAATAATCCATTTTTATAATGGCCTAACTTGAAAATTTAATCCTTGTAACCCTTAGAAGCGATGCACAACCTGTTAGGTTAGCCACATTACAAGCCAATTTTCCATATCCAACTAACTCTTGAAGTGAAATTGCATAATATAGTTGAGATTAAGTGTGGGGAAAGCTATCTTGTGTTGTGCTACCACATTCTGTGATACTTTTGGTAGAAAATTAAATTTTGAAGAGATGTGATTACTGTTGAAGAAAATCATTATATTTAAAGCTGTGCCTTTTCTGGATCTTTCATGACAAGTAAAGCTGTGCCTTTTATGGAGTTTCTAATTGAGGTGGAAATCTGTGCCTTTCTGGAGCTTTCAAGAAAATCATGTTTGAGAAGATTGACATTTTTGATGCTAAAATTATGAATGGTGTAAACATTCCATGACTTTTCATGATGATGGAGCTGAATTGATACTATGGGGATTGAGGATAAGACCATATTTAAGTGAAAATTAGATTAATGAATTTTTGCTTCAAAAAGAGTAAATCCCTCCTCATTCAGCCCCAGAAATTTTTTACACCATAATCTTACCAACCGAAAGCCACAGAACAACCCTGAAAAGTCCTCATAATAAACATATGTCTTTGACCCACATCGGGTGGCAATGTATAAATTTATCAAGCCTATGGTGACCCTTGTATGAGTTTGGATAAGAAAGACATTGAAAAAAATGACATTTGTGTGATAAGAGAAAATTCAATCGAGGTAAGTGTTTTGTGCATGAGAGGATAAATGAAGTGGAAATATATTGAATGATATAAATGGAGAAATAGATATAATGATTTTTTATGAGGCATGATATCTTTTGTTTCTTGGTGTGTAATTTTTTGATCTCAAGGATATTTGTTTTAAAATTGGTTTTCATTTGATATTGATGTTTACTTGATATGAGGTTTTGATCAGGAGTGTAAAAGGGTAAGTGTGGGGGGAGTTGATAAAACACTATTTTATTGAATATTTTATTGATAATAAATGATATAATTTCCTCACATTGTGTTAAATATGTTTAATTAGAATGTATTTGGGATTAGATCATTCATTTAAATATTTGATGAAAATTCCATTTTTACCTTTTTAAAATCACTGTAGTATTTCAATCATAAATATTTTTATTTGAATTATTTGAAATTAATATTTGGTAACTGTGTTCCATACTTAATGGGATACAACGTTTATTCAGGACACTTGATAAAACGAATGCATTTGGATGGAGTAATTGGGCCATTAAGTCAAAGGTGGGCTGGACACGCCAGAATGGAGAAGCTTTTGTATTTAGGCCATAACTCCTTCATATAAGATTGGATTGAGACCAAATTTTTAGAGGCGATATAAGACCCATATCCTCACATATGATAATAGTGAAAGGCCGGCCAGTTCATGCGTTTTGGTGGTCAAATGGGCGGTGAAATTTGGAATAAAATATTTATATGAGATTCCCCATTCACACTTGAAACCACTTTGAACCTAGCCCCCCACCACTCTATAAATTGGTTTTTTCTCATTTTGTGGGTTTGGGACGTGCATTGGGAAGTGTAGGGAAGATGATAAGTGGATCCACTCCAATTATCCAACCATTTCAATAAGGGTAGTTCTTGAAGTAAGGATCCCTTCGATGAAGCCTTCTTCTTCTCCTTCGTGTTGTAATGATTTTGTTTGTGTAATAAACTTCTTTGTTATTCTTTTATTTCTTCTCTTTTATTCTGTTTTTTTTAAATTTATTCTTCTCTTAATCTTCCTCTTTGGTCTGGAATTCTTGATTAGAAGCGTTATTGGGTTATACCCATTATAAACCTTTGCACATGCAAAACGCTTCTACGATGTTTACGCCACCCATGGAAGAGTAGTCTTTTAGTAATCGATCTATCTTCTACCATATTCATTTAGTTATTTTGAATCATTGAGATACTATAATTCACTTAATATGATCCCTTAATTTTGTTTTTAAATTGTAATAAACTAATCAGGCAATTGAATAATTAACACAAAAACACGCGAGGTCGAGATTTTGTGTAAATTGTGAGAGCACGATCTTAATTAGTAATGCAAGACCACATGGGAAAAATTTGTAGAGTTAAAATATAATCCCTAAACATAATTCATCCTCATTTACAGAATGTATATGTTCTCTAATTAACCACTGACCATAAGTTAACCTTATAACAACAATCAAAGTAGGGTGCTGCGATTGTGTGATCCGAAGCTAGCCTAGGGTTTAAGTAATTCCATCTTCGTGGTTAAGTTAACTATTGTAGTGTTCGAGGGTTAAAAAATTAGGGGATCATAATTAAGTGAATATTGATTTAAATGATAATTATTAATAAGTAAATTAAGAGGTAGAGTTAGATCAATTATGCCTTTTAAAATATTTTCTAAAAAAACATCTTCTTGTTGTGTCTTTTTAATCAAACTTCATTTTAAAACTAAAAAAAATACAATCTTCTTCCAGAAAACTTCTTCTAGACTTATAAACTATAAAAAAACCCCATCCTTTAAACTAGTGTTTTAATTTGATTCTATTTTATTTTTAGAATACCTTTAATAAGTTGTTAAATTCACTTCCTCCTTTGAGAGACGACCTTGGTCAGCCACTCTGCTGCACCTAAGTACCCCAAAATCACACTAATCATTTGAGGGAACCCACGACAGTGATCTTTCAAATATATATTCTAAAAATGATCATAAAGAATGGAAAACAGTTAAATATTATCTAATTTAAAAAGTAATTTGAAAATTTTCATCATTTATTCATACTATAATGTTTGATTTACTTTACTATGAAAATTCTATTTTTTTTCTTTTGTTTATATTAATATGATAGTGCATTAATTGATTAAAATTGGATAAATAAAATGCATGATGAATTAAATTAACTTGAAATAAATATAGTTTGTAATATAGTTTAATTATCAAAAGATAAACCTATAATAATAACTAAATGGATTTTCCATAAAAAGCTTGAGGAATCTAGAAACATTGTTAAAAATAAAAAGACTCCCTGCTCAAGGTTATTCCCAGGAAGATAGAATTTACACAGAGGATTATTTTTCTCCTATTACTATAATAGAAGAAATTATAACTTCAATTGCCTATACTTGTCTTAAAAATATCAAATTATTCCAAATGGATGTAAAAAGTACCTTTTTAGTTGGATTAATTTTTGTGGAATTATATGTTAGAGAACCACCTATATTTGAAAATGAAAATGTTACGATCTTTTTTTCAAACATAATATTTCTTTATATGGTCTTAAGTATTCTCCAAGATATTTATGAAAGATTAACAAAAATTTTATTATAAAATGATCTTTTAAAAGTTAATGCTGATCCAATGTTATTTATAAAAAGAGTTTCAAATGATATACCAATAATACAAATTTATATTTATGCTATAATATTTTGATCAAGAAATGATTTTATTTATAATGTTTTTTTATAAAACCATGAAAAGTGAATTCAGCGTGAGAATAATGAGAGGATTAAAATTCTTCCTTGGATTAAAAATTATTCAATATAAAGAATGTATTTTCACAAATCCAGCTACATCTCCTATATAAATTGTAAAAATATTTTTTCCTTTATTCTCGTAACACTCTAAAAACTACAACTAGTGTTAATTACAAATTGTATTTAGATGAGTCCAGAATATCAGTTGATGTTATACTGTATAGAGGCATGATGTGAAGCTTATTGTATCTCACTATATCTAGTCCAGGCATAATGTTCACAGTCTTTTTCTGTGCTATATTTCAGTCCAAACATAAAAAATGTCATTTTAAAGTCATTAAAAAAGTAATTAGATATATAAAGGGTACTGTCTATACTATATTTTTCTACACTAATAAGAACTATTTTGATTTACATTATTATTACGATTCTAATTTTGGAGGTTGTAGACTTGAACAAACTGCACTATAGTTATGTGTCATTTCTTAGTAAATGTTTAATTTCATAGAGTTATATGCAACAAATATCATTAGAAATATAAACAACTAAGGATAGACATGTTGTTTCTACTATTTATTGTTCATATAGTACATTGATTAAACAAACACTAAATTATTTTAATCTTTACTTTGATAAAAATCCTATTTTTTCCAAAACTAGTGTGTCCATTCAACTTATAAACACCCACTTAAATGCTCAAAATAACACATATTTATGAAATTTAATTTTATTAGGGTTAATTTAAATATTGATGACATTATTTTGGAATTTTTACAAACTAATAAACAATTGTATGAAATATCCCATAAATATTTAGATTCAATGAAATTCGAGAATCTAAAATTTGATATGGGTATGGTAGAAGCTTAATATTTTTTTAGATCAACTAATTTTAAATATAGATACTAATTTGACTATATTTTAACATTCATATTTTTTTTATCATCATTACTCAACGTTTCATATTGTTACTTTTTAAGAATAAAAAATTTATTCTTTTTTCTTTTTGATAAATTTCAAAATAGGGGAGTATGTTTTTAAAAATATAATAAATGTTCGGTCTTTTTATTTATAAAAGGAGGAGGTTGTTAGTATTAAAAATTTGATTTCAATAGTTGGATAACTTTTTTTAATAAATTACTATTTGAACACATTTAATTAAATCCAATTTTTCTAGAAAATAAGAATTTATAATTTACATGTTTTCATGTTTGGAATTGATTAATGATTGTTATATTTTTAAATTTTATTTATCTTTTCAAAATTATATTTTTTATATAGAGTTTATATTCTTATATAAATGGTTATATATATATATATATCAATATATATATGTATATATTAGTTTATATAATATTATTATATTTCATAAATTATATATATATATACATACAATTCCCTATTCATTGATTTCAGGCTACTGCATGTTTCCTATATCATCCCAGATCCTTCATACTCGCTTTAACAAAGCTCCACTATTAATATCGGGCAGCTCGTGTGATGCCCCAGACTCCTACCTCTAGATCCGATACAAAAATAATGATGTATATTTTTTGTAAAAAGTAATTGAAAAATATATAATCATTTATATCTGAGAATCTTTTCCAGTCTAGACTATGGAGGAAAAGGACCATTCTTATAAACTATTAAAGTTTAAACAAAAAATAAAATGTAATTGATTGATCATTTCTCACATTATCTTTATATCGAATATAAACATCATGAATCCTTTATATAATAATGAAAATATTTTGTAAAAACATAGGGTCAGAAAAATTGCCCAGTAAGGGGTTTTTAAAAATCCAGTGAAAAACTATTTTTAGAAATAACTTTGGAAAAATAATTTTAAAAAATGCCCTTTAAAATAAATTTTATTTTTTTAAAAAATCATTTAAGAATACAAATATATTTGAAAAAACTTTTGAAAATATAATTTTTTAGTAAAACTTTTTGAATTTTTTTTGAAAATGTTATTTTAAAAATCCCTTTTAAAATACTTATGCCTTTTAAAACATTAATAATACTCATTTGTAAATGATATGAAGACCTTGAAAATATATATGATTTAGAATAAATTATAAAATTTTTGAAAATGAATAAACATCTAAAAATTAATTAAAATAATCTCATGAATTTTGAGAAAATATTAAATTTTATTATGAGAACAAAACAATGGGTCCTCTTTAAACATTGAAGGTTGTCTTGGCTAACCCGCATTCCATAGAGATGGGTTCACTTTCGACTCCCCTTTCATGATTACAATTTCAAAGTTATAATTTCTGTAAATTAATTTTGATCTTTCCTTATATATATATATATATTTATAACATGAGTTTTTTCTTTAAAAACATAATCATGCTGTAAATAAATATAGAGACCAACATTTATATATAAATATATAAATTTTACAATCCCTATTAAATCACTTGCGATACTTGGTACAACCAAAAATCATTTCATTAAACTTTTCAATGGATTTTTAATAAAAGAATAATTAACATTCATATATTCAAACATTAATTCATAAACCAATGAGATACACTTTATCGAAAAAGGGTATAAAGTGAATACTTTTATCATTTAAAACTTTACCATGAATACTCATATTAAATACTCATATTCATAAATCATAATTTGATGTTTGGACACATAAAATAATTATGTACTCATATGTACCCATAACGTTAAATGAATGAAATTATAAATCCATATTCAAATTAAATAATATACGAATAATCATAAATGAAATTAATTATATAGTACAGATAAAATTATAAAAAATGTCATTTTATGAAAAAAACGTTGCATCTTTGAAAATTTCGTAAATTTCTAATTGTGTTAGATCGTGACCTAGATTTAAAGTGAATTCTCATGTATATGAAATATTACATCATATGATTCAATTATAATTAATTGTGTATATATTTATTTACATAAACAAGCCTAAAAATTATAAAACTCATGAAATATTGAAAATTCTCTCTTTGTCACATAAAATATTAGAACATAAAATAATTTTTTGAGGGTATGAGTTCTTCACACATGAAATAAAAAATATTATTCACCTAAAATAATTATATTAAAAATATATGTATATAATTTTACATTAATGAAAAATTATAAACTTATAGAAATATACCATTAACTAATAATTTTGAAACAAATATTATATAACACATATAAAATTTAAAAGAGAAACAAAAATGGAACATTCCATCCTAGTACATACACATATTAAAAAAACTATTCTGTGTCATTAAACATAATTCTTTGTTACATAAAAATGTAAAAGGGGTTTAAATGAAACCATTCACATTGTATAATTTCTTAAAATAAAATTATAGTGGCATGTAAATACTTCCATAATTTAAAATGAAAAATCTTGTTGCTTAATGATACATGATTTTTTTGAAGAACATAAACTTGAAGATTTATATAAATATACCAATATACATAATTATAAATTTGAAACTAGAAGTCATAAAATTAAATGAACTTGAAAATTGAATAAATCAAATATGTATACATGAACATCTATATGATATGACCATAAGAATATTTACATGGCATTTAATATAAAAAATCATAGTGTATGAAAAATAATACTTAAAGATATATTTCATGCATAAACCTAAAAATTATATATATATATATATAATTCATAAATTCACATCCTAAAAATATAAAATTGGAAATTAAATATGTATACATGTCTAGAATTTACATAAAAAATTATAATATCAGATATTACAAATATATACAAATCATGAATTTGTGTCCTAAAATTATAAACTTATAAATTACACATATATATATAATCGAATAAAATAACTATGAAATTTTAAATAATAGTTCTAATTTTTTAAATAAAATAATTCCCCATACATAAATTTAATACACTTTCATTCATAATCAGAATATTTAAAAAAAATATTACAACACATAAAATTGAATATATAAACACAAACAAAATGAGTATTAACATAAATTTGAAATTAATTCATGCATAATAGTTTTAAATAAAGAGACTCAACTTACATAATAATAGAAACCAAAGGTATAGAGAGGAAACCTACTTAAGGTGCTCAGATGAGATGAAGTAAGTAGCCTTTTACTCAAACCATATAGAAGGAATGAGAAAATTGAGTGTCTTAGCCTAGATCGGTCAGGAGTTCTTATTCAAACAGAGTGAATGGGATGCTTCACATGTATGAACCCCCCCATATATATATATATACATTTTCTAATTCAGATACCTACTAGTGGTGTTGATAAAGCTTACTTAGAAAGAAGGAATGTTCTTAAAGTTGAATCCTACATCTATGGGTCTCAAAATAAGGTATTTTAGAAAATATACTTTATGTGTAAGAATTTGACTATACAATATATAAAACTATTTTTTTAAATAAAAATAGCATTTGATTTTCAATTTTAATTGATATATTACATGTTTGATCCATAAATTTTAAGCTTTCTCAAGAAGAAGTAATGAACATTGGTGCCCGAGGATCATTGTAGGCCAAATCCTCTGAAGTAAATATGATAATAGGATTTTATATTTTGAAAAAACAACAACGTTATCATACTGTTATTAAGTCTCCTTCGCAGGCACTATCATGCGGTGATAGGAGATCTAAGGAGTCATATTGATGGTAAGGGAGATAGATATGGTATACTTTAGAAGGGATGACTAGTGAGGGGGTTATCATGAATTTCATAGCTTTTGGGGAAACAATTGAACTTCAAATTAAGGTATTCGATGACATCAGATGATTATGGTGATAGGGATTCGTTGATGCTGGTTTAGAGATGATGATGTTGTCAGTAGGTGAAGCACCTTTTAGTGGTGGAGAGGTCGATGGTCGATGATGCCGGTAGGGAGGTCGAGCATGTCTTGGTCAGGGAGTTCGGTGTCGGTGAATGGAGAAAGATGATGCCACCTTTCCCAATTTTTTTTTGAATTTTTTCAATTTTCTTTTTATTCTTTATTTATTGTTTTTATTTGATTTTTTTTATAGAAAACACATTTCATATATATATAAATATAAATAAAGTTAAATATCAATATTTATTAAATAAAAAAAATTAATTACTAAATTTATAAATTATAATTTTAAGAAATTATATTCTTATTCTTCTAATATTATTAAATAATTCAATCAATACAATCAAGCATTATTTTTATTATTTTTATTTTAATTTTATGAATTGGATTTTAGGTATATTTTTATAATTTCAATTTGATTACATTTTAAGACAAAGAACCAAAAAATCATTTTGTATTATTATTTTATAATAAGGGTTTTAATTTTTATTAATATATATATTATAACACAAACAATAAAATCTCAAATAAATTAATGCCACTAAATATCTTAATCTTAAAAATTATATGTAACTCAAAAGCAACAAAATAAAGAAATTAATATTTTTTTGACATATAAATTATATAACTTCAAAAAGGCATTTTATAAAAACGTGAAAAAATATTTATATTGAATTCATATGAAATAGTTATTCTTAAAAATTAATAACATATTAAACACATATAATACTAATACAAGATCATTTGAAAAAAATATATTTACGTATAGAATGTTATGAAAATATATTTACTTAATGAACAATATAGAAATTGATATATTTTTATGAAACTACATAAATATTATTTCTTTGAACAAAATTTATATATTATATTTCATCATAATTTATTATCAAGAACTAAAATACTAAAAGAAATATAGATATGTTTATGTTAGATTATAATTTATTTTATTTTCAATATAAAAATATATTTTAATTAAAAGAATGAATTCTTAGGATGACACATCTCAACTTCATATTAACCTAGAACATCTCCCAAGGAACCTTCCAATAAATTAGCTCGTCAATAGTGTGTAAGAGATATCCTTAATCACTAGTTCTTGGACAACACTACTCGAGTTCATCCATATAGCGAAGAAAAAAATGATTCTCCACCTTGTTTATCGATTCAAGTAGAACCTTCAGTACCATGTAGGCCTTATTCAATATTTTTCTCTTCAAGCATGATAGCATGCCATCCTCCGACCAGTGAAACTTCTTATTTTACTAGTAGTGGGGATGAATTTTACCCCTCTATTCATAATGTTACTTAGTATCACCAAAACATTAGTTCAGGGTCTACTCCATGTTCGACCTCGATGGAAGAAAACATCAAACATGGCACAAACTTTGTATATCAAAGATGGTAGTGTCAACAAAACCACATCATCCAATAGTGTAGCCTAAGTTCACTAGAATTATCTATTATCCATGCACTTCACTCTATATAGAGAAACTCCTCCCAGTTCCTTGCAAACTTCTCTGATCATCAATGCAGTGAAAATCCTTCAAAAAATCATGAGACACATTAAGTTACCTTACTATAAGGGAGTAAGTCACACTACCATGAATAGGTGGTAAGTCACCTCACAGTGAAGAGGAGTTCAAACACCTTTCTATAAAGGTAAATATAAGTTACCACATTTGAAAATAACTATGAAAAATATTTTCCAAACAGATGTGAATATTTATTTTGTTTTATGACAATTTTTTTTTTAAAATATAAAAAAACCATTATATTTTTTTAATATTTATGAATGTTATATTTAATATTTATTTCATATGATATTTCCAACCACATGTACACATGAACTGGTTGGATGTAAAAACATTTTCACATCCAATAGACTGACTGCGTAACCATTTAGGTCACATAGTTAGCATACTAAACATGTGCATAAAGTAAGAATACTTACCATCTATGATCACATGGTCAGAATACTAACCGCGAGGCTTGTGAAACACACTATTAGTAAAATAACTATTTAATTTTTTTTTTCATAAAAATTTATTTTCTTATGACACACTATTTAAGTGTTATTTTTGTAAAGATCCTTATAGAAACTCCATTTATATGTTTTTAGTTTTTTTGATTTATTTATAAAATAAATAAATATTTTAATTATATTTTAATTATATATTTATTTAAAATTATTATAGAAATTCATCTAAAATTAATAATTTTATGATTAGTTATTTTATATTCTTTTTTACCCTATATGAATTATTGTTTTACTATAATTTTATGGGATAAATTTTTATTTATATAAATTAATTTAAATACTCTAATTTATGTAATAAAATAAATTTAAAAAAATAATTAGTTTAATGTACAAATTAAATCAATTTGAAATTATTATTTATCATGTGTGTGGTATTAAAATATAATTTTTTTTATTATATAAATATTTTCTAGCCGTTTTACGGTAGTGATAATCTTAGGAAGCCCACATGTGAAGAGAAAAAGAAGATTATTGTCTTTTAAAAAAAATAGAAATCTAATAATAAAGTGAAAACACTTTTTTGACTTATGATTTGACTCTCAATGAATTTTTGATTTCATATAACTAGAAAAATCTTATTGTTAAGTGAAAGAATTATTTTACGACTACTGTTTTTCATTATGAGATCATAATGTAGCTTCAATTGTACAATCATCTTTAACTTTTGTGATCAAGAGAATCATACTAAATCATCCTCATCAATTTTCCCTTTGTGATGGTTTTTTTATTTTATTTGTGATATCTTTTATTTGTTATATTTTTAATTATTCAAGTTTATTTTATGATTTTTCCAATCAAAAGAAATTATTTAGTTATCTATTTATATTACCACAAAAATCAAAGACTAGGTTGTGACACTGAATCAAAAGTTGGGTCAAAGAATAGGTTTTTTCTACTATAAGAAGTCTAGGTTGTTCCTCAGGGTATTTTTGAAAGGTATATTCCGCAACATGTTCTCAAGCATTTAAATTAGATGTTCTTAGTGGATTACAATCATCATATATAATAGAGAAATTTTGGGAGAGAACTAGGATATTGGTGATATGAAATAATATAAATCATTTTGTTCTGTCTTTTCATGTCAAATATAGTTCATTTCAAGAACACAACACTATCTGGATATCATTATTTTGTAAAATCTAACTATTTTTTAATAAAAGTATTTAAAAGAATATTCACACCCCCTCCCGTCATTATTTCTATTACTTTTGATCTAAAAATAATAACAACAATACATAACACATAAATATATATATATATTACTAATTTTTTTAATTAAATATTATATTTTTCCCATATTTCATTCTCATAATGTATCAATGTTTAAGATGTATTTTAATATTTTTTCACAATGTATCAATGTTCTTGTTAGTTCAGTGTTATGTGTGATGTAAGTTATTCAATATATTGTATAATTAAAGGGAAATATATTCTAAAATATTTGGGCATTACAGTATTCATCTATCCTAGTATATTTTCAACCTCAGTCTCGTGATCACTCAACATACCACATGGTAGCCTCACTATCTCATAGTTGCCTGACTTAGCACACATAAATTTCTTTAGGTTGTTGATACAAATAGTTGATCTCCACAATTGATAATTTGTATATGGGGTCACATGTTTAAACTCATTGTTAATTTTTTATACATGAAGTTGATACCACATAGTAAATTGAATATCATGGTAGGTTTCACCTCATGGTTAACCAAATACATTTTTTAAATTAATAATATAAAAAATTCCTTACTTCCTAGTTTTTCATTAATTTTTTTTATTTTCATTTATTTTATTTTAATTTATTTTTTAACTATTTAATTACACAAAATTATTCATATTAATCACATGTAAACTATTAAATGTTTATTATGAAAACCCTAAATGTTTTTAAATTAAGATCTATGTTGTTATATTTTTACGTGTAAAGGTACAAAATATATCTAAATGTTTTTGAATATTTTTATCTTGAGTGATTTATTTATATTAATTATTTATAAATTATTTTTTTCTTTAATAATATCAGAGTTTAATATATAATAATTAATATTCTCGAATTTTTTTTGGAATATTTTCATATCAATATATATACATATATGGAATTTGTGCTGCAGAATTAAAATATTAATTTTACTTATGGTAATGATGTAATATTTTTGGTATTCATTTAAATTATTATGGTGAGATATTTTGAATAGTATAATGATTAATTCTTATTGGTTTTAATTAGTGTTTACTTCTTAAATATGTATTGATAATTATGGAATTCTAATATCCATCTCTCTTTGATAATATTGAATAATTATTTGAATTGTCTAACTAATTACTCAGTTGATGATCATATGTTGATTAACTTTTGTTAAGTTGGTCAAGACTTGTTAAAGGGTTATATATATGACATACTATTCTAACGTAATGACTTATTTTTTATGAGATCTTTCAAAATATCATGTACCGTGTCATCCTGTGAAAATATAATTTTCATTCGTTTGATGTAACCTCTAGGGGGACCAAAAAACATTTATGAATAGAACTAATTGTGTAAAGTGACATACATATATTTTAATTGAGAACCAAATGTTGTGATTCATCTATCTCTATCAAATATTTCTTCCCGACTCTGTCTGAGTATGAATTATTTCTTTATATCTTCTCACATGTGCTTAAATTATTGGGTTTATTATTTTCCCAACCAAAGGATTATTATCTCTTCAGGATGTCACTACTAGATTTCCTTTTCAATATCTATGGTTTGGGACTTCAATTTTTGATTTAGGATAGGTTACACCATCATAAAAAATTCATTATTGTAACATGTTGCTAGTCCCCGTATAAAAGTTAATATTCATTGGTTATACCTCAACTAAAAATTCTATATTTTAATTGGGTTATTATTATCCTAAAAAAATCCGGTAATTCATATAACATTTCTCGAATTTTGGAGTGTAATGATGGGTTTAGGTTCAATATTAAATAAACTACTATAAATCTACATGTGTTCATTGTTAACTTTTATGTGGAATTTTAACACTTAGTTCACATAATAAACTCATATAATCATTTTTGATAATAAATCTTTAAATTTTTATTCCGGTATATTAACCCCCTCCCCAGACCAAATAACATATTATTTGTACCTAATACTTGGTATAATAGGTTGATAGTTTTTGATATAGATTATGTTACTTATTTTTTAACTTGATTATCCTAGACCTAAAAGTATAAGGAAAAATATCATTGGAATATAGGACACTTGAATGTAAAAAATGGTTAGATTCCTCAAAATCCATCACATTTTTTATGGAAATGATTATGGTAACTAAAAATGTATAATGGTGTAATACCTCATAAAATTTATATTAAACAGTTAACTAAAATTTTAAAACCATACAAATTACCGAATTCTAACCCCAATATACTTACTGAAAATGATGCTTCTAAGTATGTTTTGATTTACTAAATTATTAATATTTTAAATTATGCAATTTATAGAAATGTCATTAGTCATGTATCTTGGTGTAATAAAGTTCATGAAATATTTGAAAGTCTATAAGTTACTCACCATGGACTAGATAAGATGATCATAACTAATCTTATAATTTTTATGCTGAGTATCAAGATTTAAATATCGGTAATGATGAAAGTGTCAACAAAATGTTCCATCAATTCATTAGAATTGTGAATAGAATGAATTACCTTATAGAGATTTTAGAGAATCATGTAATTTTTTAAAGATTACTAAGAGATCTACCCAATTAGTGGTAAGTGAATAAATTAGAAATATATAAAACAAATAACTTTAAGGAATACATATTGGATGAAATTAGGGTTCATTACTTCAATACATCCTAGAGATATATAAAATAACTAAAGGGGGAAATTCAATGAGTAAACACATTACATTTACATCCAATATGAATGTTTCCACTAAATATTCTAATTCTAAATAATTGAAAAGTGGGAAAAAATAGCATATTTTACTAAAGGATATTACAGGAAGATGAAATTAATGGGTAGATTTAAGAAATGATTTTGAATGGATAATCACAGTGATGATTAAAAGAAGAAAGGTAAACTTTTTTTAATGATTGTTTTGAAAAAAAATGTTTTAAGTACATAAAAAAGGTTCACATCAAGCCCAAATATCAAAAACTGGAGAAAGAAAGAGTAGATAATAAATATTAGAAAATGGAGAAAAAATATTTGACAATTAGATAATGGTGCATCGAAGAATTTTATTCATGTGATGATGTTATAAGATGGAAAGAAATAGATAAAATTTTCATTATGGTGACTAGTTTTGATGAGGTTAGTAATTATTCTAATTATAGTTCAAATCTCTTAATTTTAATCAACCAAATATATAATAACTAATAAAAATTAAATTTTTTAAAGATATTTTTTAGGAGATATAATTTTTATAAAAAATTAATGTCATAATAAAAGAAATATATTAAACAAAGTAATAAATTGGATCAAGAAAATAATTTTTTTATAAAATATTTTTTCCTATTCAAGTGAAAAATAACAGTAATTTAGAGTTTTTATAAAAGGCGAATGAAAATATGAAGAAAGAAATTTTGTGTTTAAAAGAAAATATAACTACTTTATTGAATGTAAATATAAGTTTGATATAAATATTTGAATAATGATACCAAATATTGATAAGAGTGGTTTTGTTATAATAAAAATAATACTTAGGATACATTAAAATCAAGATTTTTAAAGGAAGTGTGTCTTATGTCACCTGTTTTAGATGTGGATAGAAAGTTCACTATGCTAATGAATCTTAATTGAAGTTTTAATAGTCTTTTGGACATAATATATAATTTATTTTAAGTAATTAACCATATAGGATACCAAAAAATATATATTTAAATTGTGTGTGGATATTAAATAATTCATATATAAACCCGGTTTTAACTAAGATGACATGGGTTTCAGAAACAATTATTACGAAAAAATATTTTTAGGAAAATTTTATTAAGTGTATTAAATATACATGATACTTGGACAACAGTTTATCTGGCCACATGATTGGAGACCCATAAATTTTTTTTATCTTATAATCATTCCAATAGAGGCTCTTTGACATTAAGTGAAAATTCAAAAGGCATGTTTATGGGATTTTTTGAAGTAGGTATATCTATTTTTTTTTAAATTTATAAATAATTATATGTTGAGTGGTTAAAACATAACCTAATTAGTATTTAAAAATTATAAAATTATTGAATCGGTGTTAATTTATAAGATAATAGATTTTTTGTTTTAAAAAATGAATCTATTTTATTTTAGGATAATTTTAAAGAGGGTATTTTTTTCTAATTATTTTTATTATTTAACTAACTATATTTTTAAGTTTATTAAATCTATAGATAAATATGATATATTTTGGAATGAGAGACATATATATGTGAACTTTTATTTATTATAAAAACTATCCAAGAAAAGAAATTTATAGTTACTTCCTAATTGGAAGACTAGTAAGAATTTTATTTATGATTTTTATTTAAAAGTTAAATATAATAGAGTAAGATCTATATCCCTTAATATAGTTAGAATTCCTAGACCATAATAAATTACTCATTTAAATTTATTTTTACTTTTATTTGTTTTAAGTATTAGAGGTATGAAATATGTTTTCATAATTATTGAGGAATTTAGATGATTTAATGGAACTATTTTATATCTCATAAAAGAGAAACTTTGGATAAATTTGTGATTTTTTTATAATTAATTTAAACTAAAAAATGTTATCTAATTTTATACATTGGAATTTATGATGAAGTTGAATTTTTTAATATTGATTTCATAATATTTTTCAATGAAAATGATTGCTTAAAAAAATAACACTTATAACACCATGACAAATTGGTGTTGTGGAATGGGAAAATATAATTATTATTGAAATGGATAGAACTATGGTGAATGAATATAATTTTTCTAAATATTTTTGGGATAAATACCTAAATAAATATTGTTATATTTTAAATAACGTTGTAACTATACCCTTTGTAGAGAAAAAACTCTAATTTTTTTAAAGGCAATTAACTTAATGTTGGTTATCTTACTATTTTTGGGCATAATGTTTTTATCTTAATAATAAGGATAATTATATAAATTTAATTATATAATTGGATATATAATTTATATTGGGTATTCTAAAAATAAGTAAATATTGTACAGTTTATATTAAAATAATTATAGTTGTATAATTATATGTTTATGTTAAATTTTATGAATATGATTTGAAAAGTGATTCTTTTTTAGATAATTATCAAATATAATTTAATGAATTTAGTTTTGTTGAAGAAAAACTTAATATGGTAATATTATTATTGGGGGAGGGGGATTACTCATTAATATTTTGTTTATAAATCTTGGAAAATTTATAAATAAAATACAATTTATATTTTAATTGAAATATTAATTCTTTTAATAAATCAAGAAATTTTATTTTGAATTTTTATGTGAATTCTAATTTTGTTTCTGATTGTGTGCATGATAATATTTGAAGATTTAAAAGATTATAACTGGATAATTATATGTAAGATAAAATTAGTTAGTTTTCTAAAAAATTATTTCTGGACACTAGTTATGCCCCTAATAGATAGAAATGTTAAAGTAAATAAATTAATTTTTAGAATAAAATGGATTAAAATAGTGTAATTATGAAAAATAAATCCAGGGTTTTAGCTCATTGTTGTTTTTAATAAGAAGGTATATATTTTGATGAAACTTTTTTTCATGTTTCTTTGATTTAATGTATTATAATATTTTCATCCTTTATGGATTTTCAAGGTTTTAAATTATTTAAAATGGGTATTTAAAGTAATTTTTTAAATGATTTCATATCCGAAGATGTTTATGTTTCTTAAATAATTAGTTTTAAAAATGACACACATAATAATAAATGTTTTATGTTATAAATGGATTTTGATGATTAGAAGAAATTACCTCACGCTTGATATTATATGATCACTTTGTTTTTGTTAGAAAATTATGTTAATATAGGAAAAGTAGACCCTACTATTTTCTTATAAGGATTTAAAATGATGTTTTAGTTGTTCAAATATATGTGGATTATATTGTTTTAGAATATTCATGTTAATTTATTTGAAATGAAATTTATAAATTAATGGCCAATGAATTTGATATGAGTTTAGTGGAGGAACAAACATTCTTAGTACATCTTCAGTTTGTCATTGAAATTTGGGAATATATTTAAACTAATGTAAATATTCTATATATATAGTTAAAAAGTTGTATTTAGATTCTTGTAAAACTTTTATAACACCTATGAGTACAAATAGTAATTTAGATTTAGATAAATATAGTAAATATGTAGAATCTTAAATGTTTAGTGGCATGGTTGGTAGTTTTTTATATTTAATTTTATTAGGTACTGATTTTATGCTTAGTGTTTTTTTATATAAAAGAAAAACTATGAACCTATGAAATATTAGTAAAAAGTTGAAAAAATATTATTTAATATGTTAAAGGAATATAAAGTGAAAACTTCTTTATTAAAGATGAAACTATTTTCATTTAATGAGTTATTTTGATTCTTATTTTGCAGTATACAGACATGACAGAAAATGTAATTTATGAATATGTCATTTTCATAGTAAATGTTTATTTTCATAGATTATTAGAAAACATAATTCAGTTTCTTTATTTACAGGTGAAATTTTATATATATATTTTTTATCTTTTTATTCTCAATCATTATGGATTAAATAAAACATTTATGGCTACGGGTTAGTTTAAAATTCATATTTATTTTCACACCTCTTTGATTATTTCAATTTAAATGTTTTTTTGAAAACATTATTGAACAAAACATAGTTAAATTCAATATCATTTTAAATATATTTTTTTAACAAAGGAGACATTTTTTTGAAATATGTTTCTATTAAAAAACATCTTGATAATATTTTTATTAAACCCTTAGACATGGAAATGTATAAAATATATTATCTTCGTATGATGTAGATTCAATTTTCATTGTATGTTTATAAATTTTTTATTACAAATATTACAAATATCTCGTGTAATAATTTGAAATACCTCAAATAATGGAAAATTTTAATTTCTCATAGCATATATGCATACCATGTAATTATCTTTTCTCTGTTTTCTATATACTATACATTTCTTGTTTTTATGTATCACATCCATTTGACATAATTCATGTTGTGTTACACATTCACTTGATCTACCATATGTTAATGTCTCATAATATCTTTTCTACCTTAATTTCACAATCACTTAACTTACCACACTACAAATTCACTATCACACAATAGATTTACTTTTCACATGAAATTTATTTATGTGGTCGATAAATTTCACCACATTGTCAATAAATATGATCAATAAACATATGGGATACACTGTAAATATGGTATATTTTTGAACCTCATGGTCAGTTTTTTGTACATGTGGTCAATACCTAATGGTTAGTTGAAACCTCATGGTAGGATACACCTTACAGTCAGTCCAATAATTTTAGTAACAAATCTAGAAAATTCCATAATGCAGTTTTTTCATGTATTTAGAATTTTTTATAGTTTTATTTTATTAATTAATTTAACAATTTTATTTCATTTAATAATTATATTAATTATATGATAATTATTTTTATGGTTTTGTAACGTTTAAAAAGTTTTTATGTAACGATCTAAGATGTTCTATTTTCACTCATAAACTTAAACTTTTATGTCAATTTTTTTGAATATATTTTTATTGAGTTATTTATTTTATTTTAGTATTTATAAATTAATATTTAGTGATAAAAATCATATTAAAATATATTTTATATAATTTAATGAGGTGTTGTTAATTATTTTAATATTTATATATGTATATATATATGGATTTTTTTTCAAAAATAATATTTGAATATTACCAATGGTAATAATGTGATATTTATGGTATTTCTTTGAACTATTATTATAGAGATATTTTTAATAGTTTAATAATGATTTAAAATTGGTTTGATTTAGTTTTATGTTATTAAATATCAAAATAAAATTTTAGAACGATAACTTCTATCTCTCTTTACAAAAAATTATTTATTACTTGATTTGTATAACTGATTACTTGGTTATTGTTTAGTTTTTGTTGAGTTATATTTTAATGGGAGAAAGAATCATTCAAGGGTTACAACCATGAGATACAACTCTATTATGAGGTATTACTTTTGAAATTAAATTTCAAAGTCTCATGTGTTGTGTGATCCTATGATAACAAAATTATCATATTTTGGGAAAAATCTCAATGGTAACCAAAACAATCCATGAATACTTCCACTATATTTGAGAGGCATACTAGTCCTTTATTGTATTACCATATTTTTTGGTTCATTCTTCCTCATCGACTTATTTTTTATGGTTTTATCTAATTATTTATAAATTCTTTATCTATTCTCACACGTGATTATATTCTTTGGTTTAATATTTTCTCAAAAAATCACCATTATCTCATTGGAAAGTGGCTCCTAGATTCTAAATCCAATATCAATGGATTATGAAACTTAGATACTAAATTCAAGATATGTTATAAATTCCTCAAAATGTATATTTGGTAACGAGTTTTGAAACACAAAACAAATGTGAGGCAACTTGGGTTATACATCCACTAGAAAAAGACTGTAGTAATTGGGTTGTGATTCACTTTAAAAATCAGGTAGTTCATAAAGAATATCTCAAAAGTGGATAGGTGTAAAAGTTTATTTAGGTGAACCATAAAAAAAATTACTATAAAATTTCATGGGTTCTCTCTCAACCTATCTGATTCAAAATATCCCTGGTTTTGGATAATAAAAAAATAATATTTAACCTTGATAATAATTATTTAGAATTTAAATCTATTATATTCATCCACCAAAACAAATATGTTCTTTTTAAGACCTAAAATATAGTATATTTGATAGTGAGTTTAATATATTACTCTACTATTGATATTTTATGATCACAAAGAGTGAAAAAATTGTTAGATTATCTGTATTCTTCTCATTTTAATGACTAAATGAGATAAGATTCAAAAAAATCTTTGTGTCTTTAGGTAAGAATAATATTTCAAACCTCTACTTATAATTTGTGATAAGTCAAGTAAATTTCACCCGCAAGGACATTATCAATCCAAGAATATGAAATTTGATTTGTTAGAGTATCTAAGGGGCTTGCATATATAAGATAATTTATCAAAGGATAAAAATTTTAGGAGTATACTATTCTTTCTTTACCATTGAGGATTGGAAATCTAATGCATCTTTTTTTCATAACTTTATTTACCACTATAGTTTTTAATTAGAAGAAACTACATACTATTTTATAGATATATTATTAAAGGGACTTATATCTTTTTCATTAGCTATATAAGTCTTCTCCTTTTCTTATGCCTCTTCACCAATATTACAAGTATAAAAATAAATATCTTAAACATTAATTTTTTTATTAATATAAGGTGATTCAATAAATCTTAAAATTAATTATTCATAAAGTTGATATGTATATATATCATAGTGATTATAGTAAGAATCAATATATACTTCAAAATAAACTAGTTTTAAAATATTTCCTTTTGAGGTCTTTTTAAAAAAACCATGCAGAGAAGATTTTATTGAAGAAACCGTATAGATCATAGAAGATAATTATAAAATAGTGATATACTATAGATAAAGGTATTTAGAAAAAATGAATTCAAGTCACCTCCCCTTTAAAAATGACTTCTCAACCACTTCTACATGATAGTATTTTATAAAATCATCACTTCAATAAATTCTATGTGATATATATTCTTCTCTTAATCACTAAAAAAACCCTAGTCAACTTGAAATTCATCACCATATTCCACTTCTAATTTTTCTAATTCTTCAAACAGTTTCATACTTATATAACTTCTTCTTTACGACCAAATTCTGATATAGATTCTTCTTCCATATCTTTCTCTTTTATATCTTCTTCTTCTACATCACTAATAATTTCCCCAACTTTCAAACATGGGTCCTCCATACCTACATAGTATAAAATTTTTTAATAGATTTATAAAACTCATAAAACTATTCTCATACATTACCCAATATCTCCTCTAGGTATTTTATTTAAATATTATTTTGATATGTATTTTTTAATCAATAATTCTAATTTTTTTTATAAATTTTTACTATTCAATCCCAAAATAATAAGTCCAGTTTATTATAAAATTTTTGAAATTAGTCTTATATAAGGAAAGTTATATGTTCCAAATATTTTTTTACAAAATATTACCATATACCTTATAATAATTTAACCAAAATTTATCATTTATTTTTTACTATTTTTTAAAAATGTATCATAATATTTTATGATGCTTAAATACTCTTTTATAGGAAATATAATGTGATAGAGGATTTAAAAAAAATTACTCACCACACAAATCAACTATATCAAAACTCTTATAGTTTTTCCATTGTTTATTGGTTATAAATACGTTTATTAAATATTTTTAGGGCTGATTATAGTATAAAAATACACAAAATGCATAAAACCCATTATAATGAATCCCGCAGGTTTTAAAAAAATCTTTTATTGTTGGGTTTACTTTTTTTTCTAACAATTTTTTTAATGGAATCCTTCTTTTGAAGAAAAAATGGAATATGTAATTATTTTACCTTACAAATTTTTTATAAAAGATTAAAAATAGGAAAAATCTCATTCCTTTTGTTTTATTGACAATATATAGGAATAAAATAATCATGGATTTAGAAATTTTAGATTAGAAATTATTTATATACTAAAATACTATATTTTAGGTGGAGAATATTAAAAATTCTATTATTGAAGGAATATTTTCTTGATTATTTTATGGGTGTGGTTTTTCGATAAATAAAGACAAAGGAGAAAGATTCTAAATTTTCAACAATGATTCAAAAGTGCTAAATAGGGAAGATCATGGGTTTATGGAAATTGAGTTTTGAAGGGATAATAATAGATTATGGATGCTTATGAATTATTTAGAAGTAGATTCCCAATCCTAGAAATATAAATTCTCTTAAGGTCTAAAAATTAAAATTTTATTTTAATCATTTTGTTTTAAAAATAATAAATAACTAAAAACTGAAATGTAAAGAATAATAAAGACTTAAAAAAGATAATAAATCAAGATTTAGTCTTAAATAATTCCTGGTCTAATCAACTAAACATTATATAAATTACAAATACTTATATTTAACCATGCAGGAATCTTAAATAAATGTCATGTATAATAAACCTTTCCAGGTAAAGCTACCACATCACTTTAGTTAAGTCAGAATAAGGCCTAAAGTTTATCTCAAAACACTATAAAATGGAAATAAGTGTGTAGAATATCAATCATTATGTTCTTAATGGATTTTAATTTTATTTTATGTTAATGGCAATTTTAATATGTGTCTCGAAGTGTTTGGTGTTGGAGGAGAAATCCAACCACCATAAAAGATAATGGTAATTCCCATGTCTTTTGGTAATGAATAATGAAAAGTTAATTCACATAAATAGATATATTGAAATATTCAAGTGAGTAACCCCTACATAATTTCATTTTTTATCTAATACTCATGTCAAAGAAAAGTGATAAGGAGCAATGTATAAAAATATTAATAGAGAAGATGGAATTTACTGCCTAGTAAACTTTTACAGGAAATCTTATATAGCTTTATTTAAAAAGATTAAAATAGGTTCAATATTTGAAGAAGAACAAGATGAATGTTACATAATCCATACCCATGTCAGTTAGCTTTAAGGATACTAAAATTAGCAAGGAAATAATCTTGTATAAATTTTATTATATACTAAAATGGATTTGCAGAATTGAGGTAGTTGAATGATATTTTAAATCCATTAAATAGAAAATTTACATTCTATAAAGTACGTAGAAGAAATATTATAAAATTTGAAATAATTAATATAATTTATTTATTTATTTTGTACTATTATGATGAAATTTTATGTGATTGGGAAGGATTGTAGTTTAATTAAATACTTTCTAGATCGGTATATGAGTCATTTCCCTAGGATTTGTACGAGTTATTCAATCATTCGCTTGTATTACTGACAAAAATTCAGCTATGTATGGACTGTATAAGAGATGTATAAAGTTTTGTATGACACATTTTTAAATCTACATGATGGTAAGAGGTAGAAATGTATGATTTATTTCATAGTAAATTGATCTATTTAAGATTCATTTAAACTCTGTATATGGGTTATTAGACTCAGTGTATGTGTAATTCATGCAGTGTATGAGTCATTGTGAACTGTGTATGGGTCACTGTGACCCATTATTGAGTCATTTTGACCTATTTACAAGTCCAATATACCACGATATGGGTCCAAAAAAATACAATAATATTCAATTTATGTTATTTATGAGTGATATGGTATTCTGTTTGAGTCCGACATTTAGTGAAAATATATGAGAATTTTTTGAAATGAAAATATGATAATTATACACTTATATATTATAAGGAAACTAATATTAGAATATTTTATATCCATACATTCAAGGTACAAACATCTGGATGCTATTGTAATCCATGATTCAAGCCTTAATTTTTTAAAAATGAAATGAAAACAAGAGATGAGATCATGGTTACTTTGTATGGTTATTTTTGATAGAGAATATTTTAAAGTCCATTATAGCAATCAAACTTGAGATTTATATTAAAATTATATTGATACTATTATTAATGGATTTAAGTATCACATAATAATTTACTATTTATGTAAATAATTGATAAGTTTAACTTCATGGATATAGAAAATAATATCATTTTTGTGGGAAAATTCTATGAAATTTATATAATAATTTCATGATTAAATAAATATAGAAAGAAATCTAAATATTATTGTTTTGTTATAAGGTGAAATAAAAGATCACAAATTATTTTTGATTCTAGCTTAATGAGAAAAAGATGATGCTATGTTTCAATATGGAGTCTATATATGCAATATGATGTTTTTATTGGTTTTGTTGAAGATCTCAAAATGTAAATGGGAAGTCCCCTTATACAACTATTATTACTGTATCTTGTATATAACCTTGAACAATGATTAAATGTAGATTTATTTCTTATTTATTTTTTATAATAAATTATCTCAATCATATTTAGTATTAAATAAATAATTATTCTGTAAAGATAAAAATGAAGAAAAATGATAATGGGTATTTATAGAAATACACTAGAGGCACATAGTTGAGGTGAGCAAAGGGATAGTTCCACGAAATTTAGTTGAAGAAAAATATATGTTGGATAGCAGATTCCTTCCATGATATTCCTATGATATTTCCATTTATGTAAATTTAAAAAGACCCCTAATAGTGGGATGTAGCTCCTATAAAAAGTATAATACTAAACACAACGATAGAGCCACAAATGATGGATGATGTGAGAAAGTTGTAGAAAATATAAACAATATATAAAAGTCTCAAAGAAAATGTAGAACCCCATACTTTTTTAAATAAGATAAACCATCTAGTTATCAAATAATAATGTAAATATGAGTTGGTTTTATTGGTTAGATATAATTTTTCAAAGCTGGAGAAGAATAATTAGTAGAAACTACATTGCATACCAGTACGTGTGATAAATGATATTATAGAAGTAGCGAGATAAAAGAAGTAGAATATACTAATAAAGTAAAATCTATAGAGACTACTATAGAATAATATTTGGTTGTCTATGACCTTGATGATTGAGTTAATGGAGCCCATAAAAAATATTCAAAAGAAGATCTGGACACAACGTTGTCAAGTATAAAGATTCACTACTGGAAATTTGGGCTATAGCCATGGTTTAAAACCGTGGACATAGGTAATAGCCACGGTTTGAGGAACCATGGCTATGTTTGGCATGGCTATTGCCTAGTCATATAGCCACGGTTTGGAACTGTGGTTAGAGGTCTAGAGACAAGGTTCAAACCGTGGATATAGGTATACAATCACGATTCAAACCTTAGTAATATCTCTATATCCACGGTTTAGAACCGTGGCTATACTAGAGGATGGACACAATTTATTGCCACGGTTAAAAACTATGGCATTAGACCTATAGCCACGTTTAGAAATCGTGGAAATAGACCTATAGCCATGGATAAAAACCTTGGCTATAGGGTCTGGAAAACCATAAAAACAATTGTTCCCACCCCATGCACACCCCCTACAGTAGCCCACCCCCCTACAGACACGTCCCTCCTAGAAACTGAACACCCCCACCATACATAACCCCCCTGGAAAGCCCCCCCGCAAAGCCCCCCTCCTGGATAGATCCTAGACACCCCCCATACAGACCCTAGAAACCTCCCCCCCAGACCCTGGACACCCCCCCAGACAGACCCTGGAAACCCCTTGGAGAGACCCTGGACACCCCCCGGACAGTCCATGGACACCCCCCTGAACAGACCCCGGACACCCCCTGGACAGACCCTGGACACCCCCCGAACAGACCCTAGAAACCCCCTAGACAGACCCTGGACACCCCCCGGAAAGACCCTGGACACCCCCCCAGACACACCCTGGACACCCCCAGGACATACCCTGGACACCCCCCGAACATACCCTGGACATCCCCCAGATAGACCCAGGACACCCCCCAGACCCTGGACAGATCCCCCTGGACAACCCAGACCTCAACTCCCCTAGATAGCCACCCCCACCCTCCTGGACAGACCCTGAACCCCCTAGACCCTGGACAGATCCCCCTAGATAGCTCAAACCTCCACTCCCCTGGAAATCCACCCCCACCCTCCTGGACAGACCTTGGACCCCCCAGAACCTGGACACCCCCAGTCCTGCCCCCCTGCTCGTTCCCCCCCCTGCCCCTGCCAGCCCCCACTTGCACCCCATACCAGCCCCCCACTTGGACCCCCCTTCCAGCCCCCTCCCCCCAAATAGACCCTGGACACCCCCCAGACTCACCCTAGACACCCCCCAGACAGACCCCAGACACACCCCGGATAGACCCTGGACACCCCCCTGATAGACCCAGGACACCCCCAGACCTTAGACACCCCCAGACGCTGGACAGATCCCCGTAGACAGACCAGACCTACACTCCCCTAGACAACCACCCCCACCCCCTGGACAGACCCTGAACCCCCCAGATCCTGGACACCCCCCAGACCCTGGACAGATCCCCCTGGATAGCCCAAACATCCACTCCCCTGGACATCCACCCCCACCCTCCTAGACAGACCCTGCCCCCCCCCCCACAGAACCTGGACAACCCCTAGTCCTGCCCCCCTCCCCCCTGCCCCTGCCAGCCCCCACCTGCACCCCCTACTATCCCCCACTTGCACCCCCTACCAGCCCCCTCCCCCTTCCAGTTTCCCCCTACCCCTACCAGTCCCCTCCAAATTAAATTATACAGGAAAGCTACTTACATAATAAGAATTAAACAAATCCCAATATAAAAAAACACATAACTTCACTTAGGAAGGCTGTGAATACCCAAAACCTGACTTAGGCCGGGGTGGATTCCCAGACAGACCTGAAGGCATGCAGTAGTGAAGAAACTCACACTGCATACCCTTTGGTGCCTCCACCTCAAAAAAGTCTGCAACCCAATGATTTAATTTGTTACCATGTCAATAAATCATGGGCTGATATCATTGAACAAGGGAAAACTGCTATGGTCTAGTCATCAGAGGATAACAGAGCACAAAAGCTGGGTCCAAAATGGTAGAATATTCCCTGGGGAAATCCTCTTGTAGTAAGGAAGGTGCCTTGAGATGCTTTTCTGAAGTCCCATCCTCTTCTACTGTCAACAAAGATTTTGAACCTACCTTTTCTATTGTTAGCAAGGATGGACATTCCACTTCTGATTCTCCTGCCACAAAGCAGGACTGTTCTTCTGCTTTGCAACATGGAATGTAGATTGGTTCTGCTTCTTTTTTAAAGGTGGAGGTCAAGAGTATCTTAGGAGACATCTCCCCAGCTGATTCTCCCTTGTTGGAAAAGTCTACTTTGTCATGCAATCCCCAAACTATTCTTATGAGCAATGAGACACAGGACTATCCCCCATTTTTGCAGCCTGGAATGCAAATTGGTTCAGACAAGAGAAATGAGATGCAGTTAACACCCTCTAACCCCCTTGGTGCTATCATTTTTAATAATGCAAGTACCACAATTGAAGAAGGAGTCATTGACCCTTACAAGGAGTTCAAAGTGGACATAACCATCTTGTCGCATTCACAACTGGTAATAGAAGAGGATACTGCAAAGGGGAATCAACTTTCTATTACAGAAAATATTGATCAAGAATTCACCTAGAAACAAGACAATTGGAAAAGAGGACGGCATTCTCGAAGTCATGGACATGGGTGTGGAAGTGTGGACTGGTCTACTTCAAATGATGAGTCACAAATTGAATCTTCTGACTTAGACGACTCGGACATTGAAAGTCTTCTTCAACAGGATAAAAAATTGGAAGCTCTGCACAGTAGGGGGCCCAAGAATGGATGAGGTAGAGGAGTGGATTGGGGTGCTTTACAGGATTCATAGCACCAGATTGTGGAAAAAATTAGGAAGAAACTTGGCACCTCTTGATGAGTCCTTTGATGACTCATGTGAACCTTCCTATGCATCTCCTTGTTTCCAGACTTTTTTTTTCAATATAAGGGTTTTTACCCACCTTTTTCAAAAATAAAACACATAGCTGCACATACATGAGTCTCCATATAATGACAAACTATCAAATAAGTCTAGAACCAGCTCAAAAGTACCTAGAACACAAGGTAGAACATAGTAGTTCTCATCCCATAAAATTATGGTAAAACAAAACATCTTAGAATATTCAAAAATAATATAACTTAATAAACAAGAATAGTGCAGCCCCCCTGCTGGACCCCCTGGAAAGCACCCCCCACCCCCACTACAGGACCCCCTTGGACAACAGCCCCCTACTGGACCCCCCAGACAACAGCCCCCCCACTGCTGGACCCCCTTGGACAGCAGCCCCCCTGCTGGACCCCCCAAGACAGCAGCCCCCCTGCTAAACCCCCTGAACAGAAACCCCCCTTCTAGAACTCCCAGAACCGCTTCCCCCCTACTAGACCCCCCCCGAACCACTGCCCCTACTAGACCCCCATGAACAACACCCTTACCTTACACATCCCTTGACCCCCTGCTGGACCCCTCCTGCACAGCATCCCCCCTTACACATCCCTTGACCCCCCCACTGCTGGACCCCCTAGACAGAATCCCCCCTGCTACCCCCTGAACAACCCCCCTGCTGAACCCCCTAGACAGAAACCCCCCTGCTGGACCCCCCTGAATAACTGCCCACCTGCTGGACCCCCCTGGATAGTTGCCCCCCCTGAATAGCTGCCCCCTGATGGAACTCCCTAGACAGCTGCCCCCCCGGCTGGACCCCCCTGAACAACTGCCCCCTGTTGGACCCCCCTGTATAGGTGTGTGTTGTGGTTCTTCCTGGTTTCAGGTTGGGTGGGGAGTGGCTACTCAGGTGGAGGGGTGTATGTTTGCAGGGAGTGGTATGCATGTTACTTTGGATGCATCTTAAGTTTGAGACTGGGAGATGCTGGGTTTATCCAATAGATACTTACAGAATACACTTGCATGGTACTTTTCGGAAGTATAAGAACTTTGAAGATGGGTTTCAGCTGGGGGTGTTGTGGTTTGTATTTTTCTACATGGTTTAGTAAAGGATACTCTTACATGGTGCATGGTGCTGGTTGGTTTGTGATTCCTACTATGGTTGGTAACATGTTTTGGGTGCATAGGGGTTGGATTTCTGGTATTTCTTCATTGTTTTGGATTACTATTGTAGGCTTCTGGTTCTCTCGATTTTCTAGTGTGGTGGATATAGTTTGGGGTGGGTCTTCAGGTGGTGGTTTGGAGTAAGTTTAGTTGGCTTGTGCTCGGATTCCCCATCTTGTGTATTCTGGTTGTTGATGGTGTAGGGATTTCTATGGTGGATGTTCTAAAATTCCCTTGAGATGCTGGATGCTGCAGGTTGGGAGGCATGTTTCAGGTAGATGGGTGGTTCTCATTCTAGGGTGGGTGCATGTTGACTACTTGGTGGTTCTAGAGGTATTGGATTCAGGGTTGGTATTATCTCACATTTGGATCAGGGACTGCTTGGGGATTCGTTATGTTGTATGATGAGTTAGGCGTGGGTGATGCGGGGCACTTCGAATGGATGGTACTAGTTGACTACTGGTTTTATAGAATTTCTTATGGTGGGGTGGTCTATTTTGATTCAAGGTGTTCAGATGGTGATGGATGGGGCCAGATGGTGGTCAGGGGATGATTTGGTTTCTAGATAATATTTTGGGTGTTGTGTCTACTATAAGTACTTATTGTGGTTGGATCTGGTGTGGTTTAGGGTTCTTGTGAAAGTAAGTGTTGGTGTAGTGGCTATTAGTTGGCATGGTTGTCTAGAGGTCTTTCACTCTAGTCTTTGTTTGGATAGGGATGCTGGTCTGGTTGGTTGATGTTGGCTGCGGGGCTGGGGGTTCAGTGGTTCTATTTCTTTGGATAAAGCTAGACTTTTGTATGTGTGATGGATTTTGGCAACATGTCTGTGGGTGGGTGTCTGTGGGTGGTTGTGAGTGATTTCATGAATGTGTGTGTGTTGTTGGTTTCTATCATTTCTGAGAAATTATTTTTGGGTTTTTATATTTCTCCTTTAGCCGCATTGTTTCCTCGGTTATACTTCCCCTATGAGTGTTTGTTGGTTTTGTGCATGGGATCTTCTATGATTCCTTCTGCTGGTTTGTAAGTGGTGCATATGCTGGGATCTTATGCTATTTGGTGGATTTCTAGTGTGCTATTGATATGATACAATATATATATGGAGTATTCATTTGATGAAATCTAGAAAAACAAGTGATGGGAGAAATTGTAATTAATCAGTCTCAACATTGATCACAAGACTCATGGAATACTATCATTGCGAACCACTGTGGGGTGTTGTCCTAGAGTAGGGCCAAATCATGGCATTACCACGGTGTGACCACGACGTAACCGCAGCATGACTGCGAAGTGACCGCGGCGTGACCACGGTGTGACCGCGGCGTGACCGTGGCTTGTTGGCCTGGTCTAGCGATATCTGCAGGACAACATCTTCTGGCCAGGAGCGAAGGGAGTGGGAGGAGGTGGGGAAACATTCAGGCCATCACCTCGCTGACAGAAATTGCGATTAGTCTGTATCAACATTGATCACAAGACTCATAGAATACTATCACTGTGAACCACTGTGAGGTGTCGTCCTAGATCAGGGCCAAATCACGGCATTACCGCGGTGTGACCGCGACGTGTTGGCCTGGTTCAACAACATCCGCGGGGAAGCATCTTCCGACCAGGAGCGAAGGGAGTAGTAGGAGGTGGGGAAACATTTTGTTCATCGCCCCATCGATAGAAATTGTGATTAGTCCATCTCAACATTGATCACAAGACTCATGGAATACTATCACTACAAACCGCCATGGGGTGTCGTCTTGAAGTAGGGCCAAATTACGGCATTACCACGGTGTGACCGCGGCGTGACCATGGTGTGACCGCGGAATGTTGGCCTGGTCCAGCGACATCCGCAGGGCAACATATTCTATCCAGGAGGTAAGGGAGCAGGAGGAGGTGGGGCAACACTTTGGTCATTGCCCCGCCGACAGAAATTGTGATTAGTCAGTTTCAATATTGATCACAAGATTCATGGAATACTATCACTACGAACCATCGCAGGGTGTCATCCTGGAGCAGGGCCAAATCACGACATTAATGCGGCGTGACCACGGCGTGACCGCGACATGTTGGCTCGGTCCAGTGACGTCCGCGGGGCAGTATCTTCTAGCCAGGAGCGAAGGGAGCAGGAGGAGGCAGTGAAACACTCCGGTCATCTCCCAACCGGAAGAAATTGTGATTTGTTAGTCTCAACATTGATCACAGGACTCATTGTATACTATCACTGTGAACCGTCACGGGGTGTCGTCCTAGAGTAGGTCCAAATCACGACATTACCGCGGCGTGACCGCACTATGACCGTGATGTGACCGTGGCGTGACCACGGCGTGTTGGCCCGGTCCAGTGACATCCGTGGGGCAGAATCTTTCAGCTAGGAGCGAAGGGAGTGGGAGGAGGTGGGGCAACATTATGGTCTTCGCCCCGCCGACAGAAATTGTTATTAGGTAGTCTCAACATTGATCATAAGACGCATGGAATACTATCACTGCGAACCGCCGTGGGGTGTCGTCCTGGAGCAGGGCCAAATAGTGTAAAAAACCCATAAACTGATGAAGAATTCACAGTGCATCAAATGCAAGGTTTATTTCTATGTGTTTCATCAGCATAGAAGATTGTGGATAATATCTGGATTCCTATATAAATACATCTGGGAAACTGAAACTTCCTCATAAAATTCAATTGATTTCATATCAGTATCAAAATCAACATAAGTATAAGGTACCTATTACTCCCACATCTACACTTGTTTGAGGGCCCATCTGGGGAGTGTGTACCAGTCTTCCTTCCAACGTTTTTATTGGTTGGTCTTGGAAGCAAGAAATATGTAAGAATAGTATTGTTTCATCAAATCAAGAGTTTGATGTTTTAAATTGAGGGCCCGAATACTTTGATTCATAACAAAGGCTATGGGTGACGTTCCTTCAAAAATACACACACCCTTGGTCAAGATATTAGTAGTAGTATAGTTATTGTACTATTGAAACCATTAGAGTGTAAGGAAATCCTTCAACTTCTGGATGATCACATCATTCAGGATCATATGACCATATGGGGAAAGATAATAACTCTTAGGATATTCATGGTGGTGTTTCATTTAATGATTTTTGAAGTACAAGAGTGTTCTATCAAATACTTCATAATAATCCAGCCGAATCGTTTTAATAATTTATAAAAAATGGTAAGAATATTTTTTATTAAAAAAAACTAACCTTCTGGGTATCCATTGCCAATCTGCAATAGTATATCAAGATTTTAATAGGAGATAAAATCTTTTTTTTGGAAAAATTTATAAATTAAAAAATTTAGAATAGGAGTGACGTGGTACATATCACTCGCCAATACAACCTCACACAGGTCACTCACCCACCCAAGGGACCCCGCACATGCCATTCACCCAATTGACCTCATGCAGGTCACTCACACAAATAAACTCACACAGGTCACACCAACTAGGTACATGTGTCATGAAGATAAGGGAATACCATGTGTATGTGAGAAAAGAATTATCAGGAATCTTTCACAGAAAACTAGCATGATGAAACATCTGTGTAGAAGAAGATAACTGGGATAGATGAAGGGTGGAAAAAACTATGATAAGGTGATAAGAAGAGACTTCAGGCCATCAATGCTATTTATAAATGCATGAACACCTACACTGGTGGCATGTGCACCTAACCTTCATGGAATAACTACATGAACAACCAATGAAAGACACCAGAATGACATACTTTTGAGGCCCATCCTTCCCCATTCATCCCTTTATGGTACTCAAGATTTTATTTTCTTCAAGACCAATCAAGAATGTAAATGGTAATCTAGAGACCAAAAAACAAATAATATTTCAACATCTATATTTCATTACTTAAAGATTATTCCATCTTCTTCCAAACATATCAAATCATGATGGTTTTGTTTTACACTCCCATTTCCATATGAGGATGACTAAATTCAAAAAGATAATACCTCAAGTAATTGGGAAGTTGAGAACAAAAAATATTAAAATCGATCTCCCAATAAATCCCAAAAAAGACCCAAACAACACCATCACACAGGACCAGGTTGTACAACCCTAGACTTGTGAAATTCATCATAGAGAGGGAGATCTGTGCCAAAACCCAGTGAAATAACCTATGATAGAACACTGTGCAAGATATATCCTTCTCCCATGGTCCCAAAATTTCCTATAAATAGAACCTTGGGCTCTATATTTATGAAATATGGAAGATCAGAATAAGTCATAAACTCTACTTGCCCTATTCAATTTCCTGGCCCATCAAAACCATCCAGCTGTCTCTCCAAAGCCTGATCGAAGAGATAACGAAGGGTAATAGTTATTTTATTGTTCCTAAAGTGTTTGAAGAATTATTTAACCTCATGAGTAACTACTCACCCTCAGTCCGTAAGTATTAGCTTTAAGGTATCCTCCCAAACTAAGGACCTGCACAAAACCCTTCCATAGACACCCGAGGTAACCCTACTATCCTAGAGAAAGGCCTCACCTAAGTGTTATTGCCAAGGATTTCTCTTTTCTAAATTCACCTATAGCTCACATAGGTACATCCTGCACAAATCAATCTCATGCCATCCAGGTCTATCCTGTAAGAGACATTCTAGTCCATCTAGTTCAATTTTACGTGTGCCTTCTAGTCCACCCAAATCTACCCTACACGAGACCCTTCTATCCACTTATGCCCCACCTAGGTGTACCATACTTTGGGATGCATTTTCATGTCACCAATGGTAGGTCACCTCTTCCCTTAGACACCTCAACCAAAAGAGATGAAGACGAGACCTTCCATGAATCCTCCAGATATGTGTAGTCAGACCATAGGGAACACTAGAATGTCCGCTATATTATACATTATAATAGTAATTAAGGTCCTAAATATATAATATCTAATAGGATGGATCCTTGGAGTGTTGTTAATTATAAAATCTTTTGGTAATAAGGACCAAAACCTTATTTTAAATGCTAGAAACCTCCCCATTTTAGTTAGTGAGGGGATGAATTTTATTATCCTTTGATGATGTCTAGTGCCTTAACCTTCTCTCATATTTAATGAAATAAGGACAAGGGAATCCCTCCAGTTTTAATCACCTAGTATTTATTCCATAGTGCACTTATACAGTGCATAAGTACTAAATTCTTGCATAGTGCACTTATACACAGGGTGTCATCCTTGAGCAGGGCCAAATCACGGCATTACCGTGGCATGACCGCAGCATGTTGGCCCGTTCCAGTGACATCTGTAGAGCAGCATCTTCTGGCCAGGAGCGAAGGGAGCAGGAGGAGGCAGGGCAACATTATGGTCATCGCCCTACCGGCAGAAATTGGGATTAGTCAGTCTCAACATTGATCACAAGACTCATGAAATACTATCACTACGAACTGCCACAGGGTGTCGTCCTAGAGTAGGGCCAAATCACGTCATGACCGCGTGTGACCGCGGTGACTACAACATGACCGTGCTTATGATTAAAGGAATTTTTTATAAATTTTTTTGAATCCTACTAAAAGGAAATAATTCACTTACTTAGAGCCATTTGGAGAGAGTAAAGGCTTTTTTATACCTTCTGGAGGTTTTGTAAGCTTACATCCTTCTAGTTGAGAATATTTCAGAATGTTTTGTGAATAAAATAATATTTTTCTATGGTAGTTTCTACTTCTGAACAAGCACGCTGCGACCCACTAGTGACTGTGCTTATGATTAAAGCTTCCAAAATTTGGTATGGAGAGAGAAATATTGATTCTCAGCCTATGTTTTTGGTATAATAGGATCTATTTTAAGTTCTTATTTAGGGGCATGAAGCTCTACTATTTAAATTGGGCTTTCCATGTGTTTGGTTTATTTGTGATGGGATACTAAAAATGGGCCAAGAAAGTAAGGTTAGTGAGATTCATAAGAGTTATGCTCTAAGGAAAAGACTGAAAAAAGTTACATTAATGCTTAGCCTACCCATAGATCCACCTCTAGGGGTTTCCATTATAGTTTTTGAGAATAGGTTGTCATTCCAGTACTTAAGAAATCGAGAAAAGATATTTGTAGTCCACCTAGAAGATAATATGAGTTTTTAATGGGTACAAAATATTAGTAATATATGGGGGTTAGTTTGTTGTGGGGCTGGCTGGGGCGTGGTACATGGAAGTGGATCAAATGGAATTGAATAAATAGGTTGAAAGCTTGTGTACTTTTCAGTCCAGACAGAAAGGGATAAACAATGAAGAGATTGAGGAGAAGTTTGAATCCTGTCTCGAATGGCCTGACATGGTAAATTATGATATGATTTCTTCATAGGATAAGCCTGAAAGGCATATTGAGTAGAGGAAACATGTAAATGTTCTAGTGGAACCACTAACTAAGGGAAAAAGTTTTTGAATGTTATATCAGAATAAATCACGATGAGGAAAAAATTAGCAACAATAGATGAGTATTTTGATTTTTTTTGAATTAGAACCCATAAAAGTAGAAGTGATTGATGTTGGAACTGCCATGGAAAATGTAATGGAGGCTGGTAGAGTTTCTATGAGACAATAATGTCTTGCCTCTGCAGATACTCAGATTGGTTGTGAGCATTGTTTTTCTGCCAATGGTAGAAAGAGTCAAGATAGTATAGTAACAACTACAGCAACCAATGTGGAGGATTCTTACACACTAGTTCAACGATTCCTAAAAGAGAAAAAGGCTGACCAAGAATGGTCGGAGCCTCTTCCTCGGGCTAAGAGGGTTCTAGATGGGAATTCATTGGTTACTACAAAGGATTCAAGAGGCTACTGTAAGGGATACTTTTCACAAGTATTTTCAAAGTACTATAGATTACCTATTGGATTATTTTTCAACATGCACAAACACTATAATAATTTTATAAACTTGGCATAATATTCCCCAAGATCTAATTCGTGGCCTAGGAGGTCATTTTTTTCTAGTAAGGGGGCTTGTGTGGGATGGATGTGGCTAGAGCAGGGAAAAATCACGACATTACCGCGACATGACCACAACATGTTGGCCCGGTCCAGCAATATCCGTGGGGCAACATCTTCCGGCCAGGAGAGAAGGGAGTGGGAGGAGGTGGGGAAATATTCTGGAGGTCGCCCTGCCCACAAAAATTGTGATTATTCAGTCTCAATATTGATCACAAAACTCATGGAATAATATCATAGGGAACAACCATAGGGTGTCGTCCTGGAGAAGGGCTAAATCACAGAATTACCACGGCGTGACCGCGACGTGACCGCGGCGTGACCGTGGCTTGACCGCGGCGTGACCACGATGTGAAGGCGGCGTGACCGCAGCGTATTGGCTCGGTCAAACGACATCCACAGGGCAACATCTTCCAGCCATGAGTGAAGAGAGTGGGAGGAGGTGGGGCAACATTCCAATCATCACCCCGCCCGTAGAAATTGTGATTACTCACTTTCAACATTGATCAAAAGACTCATGTACTACTATCACTACCAACCATCAAGGGGTGTCATCCTGGAGCAGGGCCAAATCACGACATTACTGTGGCATGACCACGGCGTGACCGTGGCGTGACCACGACGTGACCACGATGTGACCACGACATTACTGCGGCATGACTGCGACGTGACCGCGGCGTGTTGGCCCAGTCCAGCGACATTCGCAGGGCAGTATCTTCTGGCTAGGAGAGAAGGGACCGGGAGGAGGTAGGGAAAAATTCTGACCGTCGGCCCACCGGCAGATGATAAAATACATCAACTATTTAATATACTACAAAAAGGGATCTCCAGAGAAGGTTGTATCGAGCGGCACAATGATGCAACATCTAAAGAGAAAAAAATGACAGAAATGAATCATACACCCTACATAAACCATTTACAAATTCATTCACTTTGCCTAAACATGGAAATTTTATTTATAATATTCAAAGCATGAAAAGGAAAGTGTCATGGTCAAGGCATATTTCTACTCGGGCAATGTCATTTGAGTTAAACAAGTATGATAAGACAATTTTTATTATTCAAAGAAAACAAAAACTAAATAGACACACAAAAAAAACACCAACAAGAGGCATATGAAGGACTAAAACCATATCTAAACATGTTACAAATAGCTATCACTACTCTTGGGTTTAGGAAACAGCATACCTCCAATAGAGGGGTTTTATTATAAAATCATGGAATTTCTTTATTTCGACACAAATCAACCATATAGAGAAATTATGAGGGGTTAATTTTATCATTTATTTCAACACCAATCAACTATATACTTAACAATTCAATTTTCCATGTTTAGGAATGTTGGTGAACCCCATGGGTGGCCCTGAACTGGTAAAACAATCCTCAAAGCATCACACAAAAATTATGAGGGATTGATTTTATCATTTATCTAACCAATTTAACAAACCCTAAAAAAAATTCACAATAAGAGATAAATAAGAACATAAACTCACATACAAAAATAAATAATAAAACAATTGTATATAACTTATAGACCACATACCTCTATTATAAAGAATACTGGTTGCTCATCCATTCCATTTAACTCGGAATCAAACACCATTCAAAACTAAAACATGCAACCTGAAAAGAAAAAACTTTGTTAGGTTATTGGAAGAACATGAGAAACTGGACATTCCATAATATGAAAAACTGAAGAAATATAAGGATTAGACTCTCCCAGAGATTTTATTTGAAACCAATAGTGCTTTAAATAGAATAGAATAAAAGGAGATCAACCCTTGTAGAGATATGAGAATTTTGGATCATCTGTATGGTTTCAAGGTGAATAAATGATGAGAAAATTGAGTGAGGTTTGATAAATATAAGGGGAAAATTAGAAAATTGCACTTTTTAAGGGGCACACAGTTTGGATACATGGTTTTCCAAAACATACCCAAACCATGCACCAATATCTCTCCAAGAGGTGTCCAAGTCACACTGTGAACCGGGGATCTCACACAGTTTATAAAAATATGTGCGATCAGTCTGAAATTCATCTATCCAAGGTAATGTGGTTTAATCTAACTATATTCCAGCCATGTAACATGCACATAATGGCCACTTTTGTCCTTTCATTCATGTTTTGAACCCCCTTAATACCCTACACAAACCAGAGGTTTCTTACATGTAGCATGGGTATGAGGGATCATGTGGGGATTCTAAAACCTCCTTACCAGTGTAAGGCACAATAGATACCATGTGAATTAAATGAAACAATAAACAATAACTGTACACATGAATTAAAAACTATTTCCCCAAGAGGGTATGGAATATAACTAAACTATAATAAATCATGTCAAGATAACATTGTCAATTAAGAAAGAAACCCAATAATTAATTGAAACCTTGGAATCCCCAAAATGGGTCTAGACTCCAATTCTGGATCCCCATTCATGCTCTTCCCAAAGACAACTAAACTCCCCAGAAGAGGGACTTTTCCCTTGTTCAGACATACAATGATGAAATAATATCAGGTACCCAATGATGGTCTGGTCATGGTGTGGGTAATACTCAATAGGACATCACCAATGATGTCTATAAATTATCCAGTCTAAATAGATAGTGTATGTAGGTTCAATGTAAATAAGATAGAAATCAAATGAAAAAACAAGTATTATCGGTTAACTATATACACATTAACCATTTCCTTCGTTATTTCCATTTTTATCACTTATACCATCTTAATAACTTATTTCATTTTCATCCCATGTTCAAATAGGTTGGGCGTTTATATCTTTTAAACAATGGCCTAATACTGTAAAATACTATGCATAAGTGAATAAGTCATGTTCCCTATCTCGCTAGGGATAATCGTATCATAACTAAATAATTACACTTACCATAGAGCCTTCGTCCATGTAGTCATATCTAACAAAATATTAAGGGAATATATCCTTAGTCTGACTCTATAACTCATGTATTAAAGGGGTGGGGTTTAGAGCCTCGATCCAACTTGACCCTTGTGTATTGAAACTGAAGTCAATTCCCACCATAAAACCAGACGATGATCACATTATTATGTATTGATTAACCACATATAACATATCACATCCATACATATTACATACACACAAACATCACAATTCATATTTATTTTCATATGACACAATATCAATACATAACCCATTAACACATTTTCCATTTATATCACTTAGCCCATTTGACCCATTTCCATTTTTATACCTTAACCCACCTAGAATATTAATCAACACCAATAACTTAACCAATATAAGAGTTTACTAAATTTAGGTGCATTATCCCATTTATCACGTTCCTATATTCTTATGAATTAACCTATTTACGCATATACATCACAAATTCATAATCCATTGCCCATATTCATATTAATCCATTGATCTTTTTTTCACATCATTCCAAATAATACCATTTTTAATTTTTAATAACTTGGAAAAAAAACCATTGGTGACTCTTATAATTTATCTAAAATTTCAACATTTACTTCAACACAAATCAACCCTATTCTTAATATTTCAATTTTCCATGTTGGGAAATGTTGAAACACCCCATGGGTGGCACTAAATAGGTGAAATCATCCTCCACACATCTCACGAGGATCATGAGGTGATCATTTTATCATTTATCCAACCATTTTACCGAACACTAACAAAGGAATCAAATTAAAAAAAATATAGAACCATGAACAGAACTGCACATGAACAAATTAACAATAAAACTTTTGGATATAACTTATAGATGATGTACTTTCCAAAGCAAACAACATGAAAAAACATGGAGAATCACTTGGATTCGAACACCCTTCCAAAACTGAACCTAATATACACTAGAAAAAATCATTTAAGGGATTCAAAAGAAGATAACAAAGTAAAAAAACCCAAATCTGAAAAATTGAAGAAAGAGGAGTATTAGAGAAACATAAAGCATCGATTTGAAACCAAGGGCTCTCCGAACAGTGTAGAATCAAAGGAGATCCACCCTTGGAATGATTTGCGCATTTTTTTCTTAGCCATGGATGAAAGGGTAAGAAATGAGGAGAATATTTGCCAAGGCATGATAAATATCGATGGGGGGAAATGGGAAAATCACAATTTTTAAGGGCTGTATGGTTTGACATAATGGTTCTCCAAACCGTTCACCAACCATGTGCTTGTCTCTATCCAAGAGGGGTAGAAGTCACAAAATAACCTAAGGATCTTATAAATTTTACAAAATAATGTGCCATATTTGTTAAATTATCTTATCTAAGGTGTAATGGTTTCGCATCACAATACCACAATTTACATTAACATATCGCCAACCATGAAACATAAACAGAATGTATAGCAACCCAAGGTTAACCTAAAAATATATTACTTAATATTAGGTGAATATAAATTACATTACAATAATACATGCCTATGGACTATAATAGTTTTTTTTCTTTGTAATCATAACAAATATTCAATTGTAATGAAATATCATAAAAATATCCCACAATGATGTTAAACATTAGTAATTATACCTAAAACATATCTTCATAACCTAGGAATCCAAAATATTATAACAGTGTTCATTTATATTACCATTAAGTTAAATAATGTAAATGTGTAAGATACTAATAAGATAATTATATGTTGCGTATCAAAAATAGGAATGTTGATTTTTCTGGTAAACTACATTGTGTTATTACAAGGTCAATGGATTCACCAAACCTGTAAATATTAAGTATGGCTAGAATTATGTATATATAATATTTTTTTTATGAATTCATAGCCTTGAATGCGGTCTATTTTCCATTCCCAATGAACATGAAAAGGGACCATGATTTAGTAGGGACACATTACCATTCTTATACACCCCTAAAATGATAAATCATTTCCAGTACCAGGATCAAAATATTAATTCACCTCTCTATGGATAGTTGGTCCAATATTAAAAAGGTTGTAACTCTGACTCTGGTGTTCAATTCATGCACTAGTAATAGCAAACAATTATGAAACATCACTAAGAAGGATACATTTTGAACCAATTGGTTGACATCTAGGGAAAACTTCCATCCCCACTAACTCAATTATCCTTATTCGAGTGTCATAAAGTAAGCATGAATTCATACATATTTTGAATGTGTAGAAAAAATACTAGGCCTACCCACATAAGAATTGTGATAATTTGGTGTGGAAACATACTGAATCCATTCAGAAAAAATACATCTTTCTTAGGGAGGGATTGACCTCCTGAAGATTTTGTGCTATCTTGAGAAATTCCCTCAAAGTAGAGGAGTTCATTTAGGATCATCTCAAATGAAGGGATAAACAAATGAAGGGATTTCATAACTCTTGTTTTGAAAAACACATGGGAACAAGATAAATCAAATAAATTTCAAAACCTGTTATCAATCCCCAGAACCAATTGAGAAAGATGATTCGGCTCAGCCTGGGCACTCCAGTTCAAAATTTCCCCTAAACTCTGAATCTCAGAATTGAAATCCCTTTCAAATTTCCTGAAAATTTCACATATTCATGAGAAACCAAGCGTCCGGGAAAGGAAAAAACTAAAAGTCTAATAAACTTACATGATAGAATCCATGACCATTCGATCTTTAGAGGAATGACGAGGGAGGAGGAATGGTGAGGAAGAACGAGTATTTTCTAGGGGAGAGGGTTTAGGGTGGGAGGATAATGTTGAGCATGAGGGTGGGGAGTCCGACGTGAAACACTAATGAATGGGAAGTGCAGCAGCGATGTCGGGGAGGAGTGCGCGGAGAGTAGGTCCAGGTCGAGGGTTTGAGGAGTCATAGACAATGGGGAGGAGGAGCTTGCGGATCAGGGGAGGAGAGGGGGAGAACATCATAGAGTGCGTGACTGAGATCGTCACGGACTGGGGAAGAGGAGCTCACGGATCAGGGGAGGAGAGGAGTCGCAGAATGGGGAGGACGTGCCCGATTGATAGTCAAAAATAACATTTCTATGGATTTTTTTAATCTATGGCTATAAATTATGATATAGAAACAGTTTTAATAGAATTGTGAGGATAAACTAAGCTATAACCACAGACTTATAAAACCATGGCTATAGGTCCGTGGCTATAGCCCTATTTTTTTTAGTAGTGATTGAGTTCTAAGGGTTTTAGTTGTTCATCAAAAGAAAATTGAATACTCTATATGAGGAACAAGATAATACTATTCTATGAAGGGACACCCTTAACAATATTTGATATCTATTTGTAGAAGGCATGTATTTTTTATGAACCAACAGAATGAAATTCTAGAGAGCCCACAGAAGCAACAATTGTTCACTTGGGTAATATAGGGAACCTCACTTGTGTATTATGGTGCGTGGATTCAGGATTATAATTGACCGAAACCACTAAAATTTTCAATAATATAGTGGTAAATATATGACCTGGGGAAACCTAATCACGTCAGAGACATATATTCATAGGAGGGTCCAACCCATGTAAAAACATAGTGTATTGATCTTTCTTTAAATTCATCATTTCATATTGTGTTAGTGATTTGGTAAACAATAACATATCAATATTTTACTTAAAAATAAAAGGGTCTACGACCAATGGGGGAAAAAGATTAAAAGGAGGAATTAAAATTTGTTAAATGTCTAAAACACCTTATCCCCACCCCCTCAAGTGTCTATACTGATCCTAAGGGGGATTCAATTGTTATGAGATAAAATGATTCATATGATCAAATCTAAAATTTTTCTTAGACTATTTTGTTATCAAAATTATATTTAGTTATGATTTAAAGTATTTTTAAAAGACCCTTAGATTTATAATTCTGATCATATTCTTATCCCTGATGAGAGAAAGGTCTTGTTAATTAATCTAGGAAACAAGAAAAAGAGAGAAGATAAGAAATTGGAAAATATTGAAAGAGATCAATAGAAACAACCAGTAGTTTTAGGTAACAAAAGTGATAAATGTATTGATTAATTTGATTCTGATTCAAAAAATTAATCATGCATAATCCACGATGAATATGTAGTCAATTAATCACATATTTATTTTTATTGTGTACTTTATGATTATCCGAAGAAATTCCTATTAAATATTTCATAAAAATATTTTCATACCTCAAGGGACTTCAGGATGAAATATAATATTTAGAGTTATAAGTTGATGTAATAGATGAAACATTATCTAAAAGGGTATGAAATTATAGAACCCACAAAAATCTAGATAATGTCAATAAATAATCCATTTCAATTTTTATGGAAAGAGTGTCATATATTAATGAAGGGTTGAAAAGGGTTGTTTTTTAGAAATATTTTCTTGATAATTTTTTCAAATAACTAATCCATGGATTGGAGAAGTTATATAAAATCTTTAAGAATAAAAATTACTCAAATTTATATGTTAATGAAAAAATAAAAATAAGATTGACACTTTTCTTTAAGAGAGATTTATGATACTTGAGGATCAGACGAGGATGCTAAAGGAATAATGTGAAGATATGGGGAAAAATTTTAAAACCAAAATTACACACTCAATTTGTAATGTCTCATGTTAGATGTGAAGATATGAAATATGAATAAAATCAATAAGAATCATCATAATAAGATAAACAAAGTTATATTTCCATGAAAAAATGTAAATGGATTCTTACATTTAAGAAGACTGAAGGATGAAAGAAGATATTTATATCCTCTAATGATCTATCTAGTGAAATATATTGGAAGATGGTATCAAACTGTTATGATAAATCCATTTCCACTAAATCAGTTCTGTCTAAGAGAATATGATTAAAGTTAATAACAATACATCATTGGATGATGATAAATACTAAGTAACCCAACAATATTCTAAGGGTGTATGTGAGAATTTATAAGAATATAATCTCCCCAAATAGATCCCAAAAGCAATGGTTTCTACCCTAAAATAGAAAGTAACTCCATCTGGCTAGACTATATCCACCTGGTAAAGAATAATGTTGGTTTACTATTTTTGATGTTATAGGAGGTTTGGGTATATAGCGATATATTTATTGAACAACATGTCAGTGTATGTTAGTCATAGAAATCCAAAATTTAGGGGGTTGTCATGAAACTCAATGGAAACCTATTTTAATGAAAAAGAATTTAAATATAAAGGAAAATATTTCAATTATGTAAAAATTTGACTGTTTTTGAAATATATACGACTTTGAAATCAATGATGGTAACTAAAATGGGATGTGTGGGAATAAACCAACCATAAAAAATTCTTTTGATGATTTTAAATTAAGGATGCATTGGAAAATAAAGAAGACTTGTATGCCTTGTGGTGAAATAAAAATATGAAGGTTGAACAAAGTACAATTAAGAAGAAAAATGTGAAGGATTTTAAACCAATATAGAAGATATATTTCTACCATAAATTAAAAGGCCACATCATGGGCCACTATAGACCTTACATGAATATATAAAAAATATAATAATATGGAATTGATAAGGAAATGATCAATCTAATAAAGATATAGTAGAATTTGTTTAGGGATTGACACTCCAAATGAATAATGAGAATTTAAATAGTGGCTTTGAAAGAAGATAAACTCAAAGGATGCTAAATATATGTGTGGAACTTGAAATAAGGTTGGACGCATTACTATTAATTGCATGATAATCATGCCAGAATAGTAAATCCTACTGATATTTTTGGAAAAATAACCTAAAACTCGTAATAATAAATATTCTATTGTGGATAAGTATTCTAGACACATAAAAAGGGATAAACATACACAACCATATTTTTTTATAGTATATCCAGTCTAGTAGGAAATAGAAATGAAGATTGAAAGGAATGAAAGAATGAATATTCCATTCTAGCTAATGTAAATTTAGTTTTTCCAGTTAAAATACAATGCAAGAAAGAAGGAATACCAATATTCCCAAAGAATAAAATGTTTGTTTTGTTAAACATAAAACAAAGATGAATTATTCTATAAATTTAGGAGCTTCAAAAAAAGAATTTTATTGTTTTTGATCTAAGTGTTAGACCTATGTCATTAATTAAATATCTATTAAATAACCACCTTCTTCTCATATTTTTGTGGTTCTTCATCATGGAAGAATTAATTGAAGGCGAGCATAAAGAGTATTTTTATATATTTTAATTCTTATATAAAATTAATAAACTCAATCTATCATAGAGATTATTTCTGCTGGTATATTGGTGTCTCCTTGAATCATATCACTTTTCATATCTAAATTGTGACCAAATAGTAATTAGAATCAAAATAATATAGTTTATTTCTTGAATAGGTCAACTATATTGAATTAAATTACATAGAATCCCTTGAGGGGAAGTTAACATGAATAAAAGATGACATGGTTATATAATCATTGTAAAATATGGAATTCAGGAAAATACTTATAGATGGTGAAGGTTGATGTATGTTTTCCACTTTATAAACCACTATTTTGACCATGTTTGATATGGTTCACAATGGGAATTGAAGGAAAAAATGGGGGAATAAAAATAAATCTACTATAGTTTTTTTATTTTCTTTGTGAAGTTGATTGTAGGTTTATAAAAATTATTCAAAATCTATTTGGACAACCCCAAAGAAGTGGAAGTGTAAGTTAGTACCACATTATGAATATTTTATGGACAAATTTGTTTTCTAAATTGATCACTCTTATATTCTATACCATGTATTTCTATGTATAATTAGAGATTATTTTTTATGTCACATTTTTAATAAGAATGTGGTTCCACACGTATTTTATGTAAATTGACTAAATATCTCAATAAGGTCAAGTATATAGATATATGATAAACAAAAGAGGTTAAGATGTTTCTTTGATATGGGAATTCATTCTCTTACATTAAAGGTTCCAAAATGGGGTAGAAACTAATTCCTTATTTGTATTTATTATCAATAGTTTTGATAAAACAAGTTAACTAATAGAGAAACATTGACATATATTTATTATACTAGAAAGTTCAATATATTTAATATAAATATAAAGGTTAATTTTAATGAGAAAATTGTACTGTGATTGTATATTGCATCAATCATCAAGGAAATATTTCTCTTAGAGTTTTGGGTGATGGATGAAGAATCCACTCACTAAACAAGATGATGGTCCTACCCATGCATTTTGGTAATGGAGGATGAAAAGATATTGTACATCAAATTTTTATTGGAATATTTAAATGAGTATCCCTTATATAAGATGATAATTGAGTTAATCAACTTGTCAAAGAAAAGTGCTAAAAAGTAATGAATATAAATATTTACAGAGACAGTATATGAAAATTGTTGTTAAACTATTTCTTGATAGCTTGTATAGATTTATATTAAGGGATTACAATAGGTTCAATGTTTACATATCTAGTTGAATATTAGGGAATATATTCAAGTGTTTCACAGCATTAAGGATAATGAAATATTTTAGTAAATACACTTGGATGAATGTTCTTATATGATGAATTATAGATGGAGTTTTGAGGTAGTAGAATTATTTCTTTGAAAACACTAATTTGAGAATTCTCATGTTTTAAAGTCCTCAAAAGAAAACTCAAATGATTTAGAGTTATTACAATAATTCCATTAATTATTTATAATTATTCTAATTTTATTTGATGTGATTGAAAAGGATCAATGTTAAATTATAGAAAATCATAAATTATTTTAAATAATTATGAATTTGAAATAGAAACATTGTATAAGTATGGATATATGTATATGTATTTTTATTATGCTACATATGACTTATTAACTCATACAAAAGTATTACTAACTGAGATACGGTTAATTCTAGACTACTTATGAGTCATTAACAATATCAGGATTCATTTTGATTTCTTTATAAAATTATTTGGGGTAAATTGATGATTATTTCCATAGAAAAATCATCTGTATACGAGCCACCACAACTCTACATTTGAGTCATTTGAATATGCGTGTTAGTTATTCAAGTTTTTCAAGATTCATTGTGAATGGAATAAAATTCATTTTGTTTTATGTCTGAGTCATTGTGGGTTATGTAAAAGTCATTTAGATCAGTGTATGAGTTAATGATAAGTTTTAATGATTTGTTTTAAAATATATATATGTGATTAATATTTTCTTATGAGTTTAGTAATTATTGAAAATCAGGGAATTATATTTAATGAAAATATTATATTTCTAAAATAATTTTTTTAAAGAAAATTATATCCGATGATTCAAAATATATTCCTTTAGGATCAAAACATCATGATTTATAGTTAATCCATGATTCGAACCTTGATTTTAGAAAATGATATTAAAAGAGGATAACTGGCCAGAGTTCCTTTAAATTCAGATTTTCAAATTAAAATATATATAAAAAATATTTTTGATCAAAAAGGAGATTTAAATTTTGATGAAGTTGAGAATTTTATTAATGAATTTCAATATCATAAAAATAATTTTCATTCAGGATAAATAGTTGAGAAGTTATTCCTATTTAGTGTAGAAAGTAAGATCAAAGTTATGTGGTTATTCTGAGAAATTGAAAGAAGAAATTACAGAATAAATAAATATTCAATGAAACATAAAAATTATTGAGCTATTATAAAGTATAATCAAATATAAAAAATTATTTGTTATTCTAGATAAATGATAAGAATATGTTTTTGGGTTTCTGGATGGATTATATAGATTGAAGTTTTGGTATGTACTATTTTTTTGAATCTCTCACACCATAAATGGGAATTCCCATTACACAAATACTAATGATATATTTTTAATACATCTATGAAGAATTATTAAATGTAGATATTTTTAAGGTATATTTTTTAGAAGAAAACATCACAAGATTCTGGAAGATAAAATGAATATTTATTCATCAAATTGAATTGTGAAGAAAAATGGGAAAGATTTTTTAAAATACTATGGTGGAGGCATGAAATTTGTGAAATCATGGAGATAGTCCCTCATAAATAAATTGAAGATAAATATTTGGAATATCATGTGTTCCTTGAATGATATTCCAAATATATTTTCAATATGAAAATTGAGAATGACCCATAATAGTGGGGTGACGAATCTATAAAATAGGTATAGGATCAAATAAAAAATGGATAGATTCATGAGTGTTATTTGATTTTTGTATGTTTTGGAAATGAGAGAAAACCAGTACCACTCTTAATGAAAAAGGGGAACCTTATCTTGTGATAATGAAGATAAACTATCTGGGTTTCAAAGAAGAAGTGAAATCATACACAATTCTACTTTTCATATTCAGTATGTTGAAACAAGAAAAGAAGAAAAATAAACTATCTTTATTAATAGTTATTGTTATACATTTTATTTCAATAGTATTGGGGTAGAAGAAGAAGAGTCTGAGAAAGGTCATTGTGTAGGGACTGCACTATTTTTTTGGCTATCGGAGCACTTGAAATTTCATTTATAGATACTAATAAATAGATTGTAAAAAATATATAGAATTAATGTTTTTTTCAAAGACAATGTTATATGTGGTTTAGAATATCATTAAATGTAATTTGAAGACTCTATTTGTAGAAGGAAATCACATTGTTGGATGTACTGATATCCCTGAGTATATTTGAGATCAACTTTAAGAAGGTTGGAATTTATTTGAAATTGGTGAAATGAATGTATAAAGAACCCATGGGGTGTAAATATTCACCATTTTAATTGATTAAACACTAAACTATGTAATATGGTAAAGGGTACAAGATAATAACATCAATAAACCACTATAATTAATGTCAATATTATTAGTGGAAAATATGTAACTTGATAAAACCTTATCATAGTGAGTAAGTTTCTATGGCAGGTTTGAAGCCTATTAAAAAAATTTGGTGATTTCTCTTTTCATTATAAATTTAATGTTTTTTGTGTTATTTAGAAAACAAGAACATTTCCTCATTTTTATTAATTAGTAATAAAGGTTTGAAGTGATATTTGATAAAACAAATATTACAATGGATGATTCACATCCCATCTAATGTGTCTTCACTAGTAATAAAGGGGATTTTAAAACATATAAATTGGGTATTATTTCACACTCTCAAAACAAAAAATAAAACTGTAGGATTAAATTAGAAATAAAACACGAGTTATCCATAAAATTGATAATCATAAAAGGCAATTAAATAGTTTCTTATATGAACAAAATAAACAAGGCTTAAATAATGAGAACCATATGATCCATCAAACAAATCTATATAATAAATTACATAAAAAAGTAATGCATGAAATGTACGATATAAAATAAAAAACATAAAATTAAAGAAATACTGAGGTATTTCATAAATGATCATCCCAAGATAAACCAAATCCTCCAAAGTTTCCACATAGACTATATTTTAAAGACCTATGGTCCCCATATAAAATTCCTTTTATTGACGTAGAATCCCACTATGGAAACCACTAAGTGGTTCCCTAATATTTTTGTCCACATTACCTCAATAGTTTCTCCATGTACGTAATAGGTTTTTGACTAACATTTAGGGTATGTGATAGTACAGTGTGAATACTATACCCTCGTGATAAAAGTAGGACACAATAGTTATAATCATGATAAGCACTGAAATAAGTAATAAACAAGACAAAGAATAATAAGAATAATAAACCATACAATGTATCCATCAGGAGGATGTTGAATCAAAAATAGATACCAAAATGGTGATGATCATGTCATATAGCTATAAAAATGAGTTATATATGCTAAATGGGAAATACACATATACCAGATGATAAAAAATGAAAAAAATACCAAAATGGATTCTAATAATAGAAGAAAAAACATTGGATCAGTCATCTTCTCCCATATTTCATCCTAGCATTGAAAATCAGGAATAAAAAAAACTAGCTCTTCCCTTTGTCTACACCTAAAATCATGTAGTATACTTGGGTAACAAGGGAGGGATGAGCAGGTTGTGAGATATACTTAGTAGGACACCACCAATGGTGTCTAAAACAATCCATTAAATGTATATAAAATCAGTACAATTTGAATAATAATAAAATTTTAGCAAAAATAAATAATATATACTAGACTGGGTTCCTCCGGGTTACCTGACCAATGCTTCCTACTTCAGCATAAGCAGGATGTCTCTAGACCAAGATCAATATATACAATATGATATGGGTGTAATAATAGTGATTCATCATAAAACTACTGTTAATAATGGATTAAACCCATGAATGTGATGTAGATTGGAAAATTCCTCCCTAGTAAAAAGGTTATAGATTCTTAGATTTAAATGAATGTTATCTATAGGATTTAATAAGTGGCATCTGGATTCCATACAAGGTAATCAGTAAAACGAATCCCAAGTATCTATCTAGGAGCTCTATAAATACCTAACACCATAAGAGTCTATCTATGGTGGTCCATAAAGGCATCCCAAATATCACTCTCAGTGTGGTGTAAATCATGACCCTCTAATACCACCCTAGCTATCTCACATTGGGTACTGAATATCACTCATGGCATTTTATAACCATCATTCCATCAATCATGTCCATGGTGACTCCCCTAGGAAAGCAGTATCACTCATGGGAAGGTAATTATTCCTCCTAGTGAAAATATCCAAGACATCCTATAAGGATCCAAGTTTTTATCCCAGTATATAAATAGTCCATAACATGAAATACTTATATAGAATGACAATCCATTCCAAGTAATCATTAGATCATAACTCTTATATCACTCTCAACTAAGAATGAGAGTTTATCTTAGCTATTAAGAACCCATAAAATTTAAATAGGTTTTTAAAATCATAAAACTTCAGTTAAGTTATCCATGAATTTATTTAAATCAAGGAAATTTATGACATAAATCATAGGGCCTAACACATGGCCAATCATTCCCTTAGATCATTTTTCATTCAAAAGTATTTATTATAAGGAAAAAAACACACCTCAAAAGGTTGATTACTAATTTATAGTGAAGTAAATTTATGAAATTATGGAATATCACGCTCATAGGGGTGGCTCATATCATGTATATCAACCAATGGTTTTGATTAATTGTTATCTAGTACTAGGTTAATCTTAGAACTACATTTAATTTCATTAAAAAGGCTTTATGGGGGTGACACTGGTGGATTTTGGTGCATCACACAATAATGAAAAAATATAGCATCCACCATTGAAAAAGATCTAGAACGCCTATCTTAGGCCACCTACTATACACCACTTGAGTGAAAAAAGATAGACACCCTACCTTAGGCCCTTAGTACACTTCGCACCCAGCATTAGCCCTTGAATCGATCTAGAACAAGAGAAATCATAATAATAAATGAAATTATAGAAAATAGGGCATATAAGATCACACCAATATAGCACAAAACATGGGAAGATATACATTGGATGGAAGTAAAGGGAGGGAGGAGCTAACCATTATAGGTACCACTCACCGAAGGCAAACAGAATGTAGCTTGAATGTAGGATACCCAGTGGAACCTAAGTTAGTATTAAGGAGAAGAACTCATGTGGGACTCCTATTGTGTGAATAAATAGGGGAGGAGTCCTATCAAAATAAGAGGCCATTCCTCCTTAAAAAACAAAGTCGGGAATTTACATGTTTCATAAGCTTTACTTGACCTATAATCCTCATGTTTTCTACCTCATTAGAAAACCCATTCACAATATTCAATGGGTCTGACCAACCCAATACATTTCATGTACTTATTAGACATCATGAAATGAAAACATTTCATGTATTTAATTTGAATCCAAACTCCATCCCACCATAAAAGTGCTTTCGAAAAAACAAAAACATCCAGCCTAGGGGCATGGTATCCATGGTCTAAGCTAGTAAAGAGATATAAACTAGAGGCATGGACATATTTTTAAAGAATCTATACCTAAATTGAATGGTGGGATGTTATAACCTCCCCCTAAAAATAACGCATCCCTAAGTTTCCCTTATGAGTGTGCTAAATCAACATTAGAGAAAGTTTTTAGGCATTACGAACATACATCAATCTCTCACTCCTAGGTCTTTTATTGTACATGGTTATACTACCATAACACCCATACCTGGGGGACTGACCTGCCTCTAGGAGCCTTTATACTCAAACCAATGTTACATATCACATGCTCCTCGAAGGATGTATCTACCTTTGTATTAATATCATCATGATTAAATGAGTGAGATATGTCAAAATGATTATGAAAAGGTTAAAATATATGGAAAATGTTTTGCATGGAATGGTACCTTTGAGGTAACATAAACTAATAGGATATGACCTGGTGCTCTCCAAAATATCTAAAGGTCTAACATAATGAGATGATATCTTTCCATTTCCCTGAATCCATCTATGGTGCAATCTAAGAGAAACTCATAGTAATACTCGATTTCCCACATCAATCTCCAAAGGATGATGATGATGATTGGTATATGTCTTCTACCTATACTGATGTGTATCCATATGTTTCAGAATTAGTTTTACTTTCACTAAGGTCTCCTGAATGAGATTTCAACCAAGTAGTGTTTCCACACCTTTCTCTAACCAGAATAGGGGAGAACATTATATCTTATAATAAAGGGCCTCTTATTGACCCATTTTAATAGTTTTATGAAAACTATTATTGTAGTAAAATACAAAAATAGGTATAAGATTATCCCAAGAACCTTTAAAATCAAGGACACATGCCTGGTGCATGTCCTCTAACACCTGTATTATCCACTCAAAGAGACTATCTGTCTAAGGGTGATATGTTGTACTCAATTTTACCTATAAACCAAGAACCCTTTATAACCTCTACCAGAACCATGATGTATAATAGGCATCTTAGTCCAATACAATAGAATGGGAAAACCAAAAATCCATATAATCACTCAAATATAAATTCTCTCGAGATCATTAACTAAGAGAGAATCTTCGATAGGTAGAATGTGTATGATCTTTTTCAACCTATCGATGACCGCCAATACCATGTCACCACCTTAATGGGATCTCATTAAACCCATCATAAAGTCCATGATGATGTCCATACCTTTCCACTCAAGAATAGATAGGGGTTGTAGAATCCTTACATGTCACTGGTTCTTTACCTTTATATGATGATAGGTGGACAGTTACATGATAAAACCTATAATCTACCTCTTCATACCTATCCACCACTATTGTTGATGTATGACTTGATACATCTTGTTATGCCTATGGTGTACTACCCAAAAAGAGGTATGAGATTCCTACGTCAACTCTCTTCATATTTTGTTAGAAACCCATACATGCCCACAGTAGTGAATGATCTCATTCTCATCATCAACCAACCAAATGGTGGATCCTCACATGAGACACAATCTCTCAGGATAATTCCCTCAGAATATTAAATCTACATCATCAATAAATATTTTAGAAGGGATAATATCACTGAAAAAGTTTCTATAAAAATTTTCCCATGACACTCTTGAACCTCCAGGTGAATCTTGAAAAATATACATATAAAAAACCACTCACTACTAGCCTCCAAGACGACCTATTTCTAGGTATTCTAGATCAAGGAATCATCTATAACAATTCCACTTCTAGATATATAATCAAGATCAATGTCGATTGAATGATTGTATTCTACCTACATATTCTTCTTGAGATTCAAGTCATGTTGCGTAGGAATGAACTTGAGTATTTTATGGTCCATATAAGAAACAAACCTATCTACAAAGAGGTTTTCCCCCCAACAATGTAAATAATGAACCATGGATTCTATCCTAAGGACAATATTATAGTAATTATATTAATGTGGTATCAGCTAACATGGCTGATATGATAAAAACTAATTAACATGAATCAGAACTACCCCCAGAATGATTCATTATGAATAAAATAAACTATATTTCCTCTAACTAACTCTAGTTGAATCATAATCAATGATGAATTTAGTCTTCCATAAAACACTTTAAAGTATATCTAACATTAATTTTATGAAATTAACATCACACAATTGTTATTCAATATTGTGAGAGGCACTTCTGGGTTTTAGAAGTCTTGAAATAAATGTCTATAATATCCTGTCATCCCAAAGAAAATGTGTATGTCAAAGAAATTCATGGGAGGATCATCAGAGACCATGTAAATCACCATCTATAAGTCAACTAATAATCCATACTATGAAATAATATGTCCCATGAATTGAACATTATCAATCCCAAAGTGGCATTTTATGAGTGTAATATACATATGAAACTCTATCAGTGTATTCAGCATGATCTCAAGATATTTAGAATGGTCGTGTTGAGTACAAGAATACACCAAGATTTCATCTATAAGGAATACCAAAAATGAATATATATATATGGGTGGAAAAATGATTCATCATTTCCAAGTAAATGTTGTTGTTTTTATAAGGCTAAATGATGAAACTAGATACAAAAAAATCCATATCTTATCCGTAATGTTATACGTGATATGTCTAATAATCTCACAAGCACTAGATGGTAGCCTAATCTCAAACCAATCTTAGACAAAACAATTCCTCTTCGAAGCAAGTCGAAGTAGTCATCAATATGAGAGAGTGGATTCTATTTCATTACCATAAACTGGTTCAACATGAAATAATCCATGGACAAAAAAATGTACCCATCCATCTTCTTAGAGAATAGCATAGGAAAATCCCATGGTGAAGTACCAGGTCATATGAATCCATTAACATATGAACAGTAAAAATACTTTTTTTGTTCATGGAGCCTTATAGGTGTCATCCTATAAGGGGAATATGCATGGGTTATACTTCTATTAATTAATCAATTTTTAACTCATCCTCTATTACAAGAGGAAATCCATAAAATTCATTAGGTTCTAAGTATATTAAATGACTACCATTGGATAAAATTCCCCAAACCACATTCCCTCATCACTCATAAAGTGACTAGAAATTTGATATGTCACTCCTCCACAACTATAACTCTAGGGTCCAACTTGACTAACCTAGATATACCATTGTACTTTATGAACATAAGTGTCACCCTCTAGGACACTCTGCCTTCTTGGATGGAAAAGATTCCTTCCCTGGTTGAGGATCTACCTCAGGGCAGTGACCTCTTCATGGGGGAGGGGGGTTACCATGTGTGGAGTGTTCGCGAAGGCCACACATGGGAATTCCCTTCAAAAAAAGAAAAGAAGTTTTTCCTTAAGGGGAAGTAAAAAAAACCTTCAGTGATAGAAATAAACATGGGAATGATATGGTACTAGCCATTCCATTCTGAGTATGATGTCAAAACCAGTCATCTTAAGGATAAAAAAATTCCCAGTGAATTTGTACCCAACAATCTCATGGGTCACTCCATGCACTGGAATATACTATCTGACCAAACCCCTAATGTTGTGATGAGAGTCCTCAATCCACATAATTAATCCATATATAATCCCAAAAATTAAATAATTGACATAGATAAAAAATAGTGTGAAGCACATGTATCAAACAAGGCAGAAACTGAAGTAGATACTACAAAAATTATACCTCTAACTGTAGAAGGTGAAAAACTCTACTCCTTGGGAGTAGACCACACTGCATAGATATGGATAGAGACACAAATCTAAGATGCAACCTAACTACCCTGGGCAGGAATGCTCTACTAACACTAAACCTCTTATGTCTAACTACCTTGACCACATCCACCTCCTCAGTAGGATCTTCCGATTATAGACCATCTCCCAACCTGATGTGGGGCTACTAATCCTATACCCGACTAAGGTGTTCGTACATATCTCCTCTCTCTAGGAACTTGAGGGAACATTTGGAAGAACTGCTCAATGTGATTCATCCTCCTACAAGCTCGTCACTTAGTAGGGTTGTTCATACACTAGGGCTTCTTATGGATTTCCCTAACAGATTTGTGACACACCACATAACAATCGATACATGTCACTTGGTTGGAACATCCCATGGGAGGAACATCAAAACTATATTTCCTATCACTATATGAATAATCTCTCTATCTCAAATCTAAACTACCCTATCTCACACTACCATATTCTCTAAGGTTTCAATTATAAATGAGTTCCAAGTTCACTATCTCATAAATTATTCTCATCTAGATAACATTCACTTGTGATTGGATGACACACACATTCTCATCCTCAAACCATATTATAGTTATTACCTCATCACCGATTAGTGTCATCATGAATCATTAAAGAATGGTTAAATGAGAAGAATGATCTATTACGGAAATAACACCCTTATATAAGTTGATAAACTCTCTCGCATGGTCCAATATTATTTTCTGTAGAAAAAGTATTCATAGAAGTTTTTCTGGAATTCTTCCCAGACCAAACTTTGATAGAGATCTGCTTGAGACTTGAAATCCCACCAAATCTTGGAAGATTCATGAAGAATATAGGTGGAGAGATCGGCCCTCCACTCTAGTAGAACCAATATATGATTGATGATCAACAAAAGGCCTCCACCCATGAAACAGTAGCTAGAGTCCCACTATATCTCGAGATGGAAGGAGGATGATACTATTGAAACTACTATGTCAACTCTTCCATATAAGGCGCAGGTCGCGGAACTCCCTATATGGATTTCATGAATTAAAAGTATCTATCTTGAAATTGAGTATCAGTTCCCATTTGAGGATCAAAAGGAGGTGCCTTTAGTAGAACTACATGAGGTAATACTAGTGGATCAGGGGCCACAATCTCTAGGGTATGGTCATTGCCACCCTCCTAGTTCATGAATTAAGGAAATAATTATGGAATAACTATATATTTTCTAAATTCATGCCTAGTGTATGTTTTAACATCAGATTAGAAAACACTAAAATTGGTAAGGGATAGGTATGAAACCTTCCATTAAACGAGTCACACCTATCTTCCTACTCATAAATCATGGTCTAAGTGATAATAAATACCACAAAGGATCATAGGATATAATTCCTACTTCCCACTATTATGGTCGGGTCAGGGTAAAATTATTATACATTATGAAAGAGGTTTCTATATATGGAGCATCAATTCCAAGGTATAGTAAAAAACTCCCATTACATTTAAATTTGCATTCCCATTTATCAGTAACCATTTTATTTTATATTTAAAAATTATTTGAGTTTATAACCATTTGTATGTACATATATATTATAGTTAATCAATTTTCATCACATTTACCAATTTATAAAAGGCCATAATCTTTATAAATTACAATTGGTACATAAAGTAACTATATCCTAACCTTCATATCTGGTATTAGGATGTAACATTTCATGTATAATGATTTGATTAAGTGAATCACCATTCCAAATTTATAGAATTACATTCTTCATAAATTAAAATTTGAATTTATATAATTAAATCTAGTACCATTTCTTCCATAAAACTAGAGGTTCAGGGCTCAAACATGGAATAATTTTTTAATTAAGGTTTCCCCATTACTCTATATAGAAAAAACCATTAAGATTATTATAGTCACTATAATTAATCCATTTATGTTATCCCTATAATATGTTTTAGAACATTTCCAAATATAATTGTCAATTCACAACAACAATCATGGGAAATACCTGAAATTCACACAATAATACAGATATGGAATTGCATAATGCAAGAATTATGAATCATAATGTGTATGTAATGATTCATGAGATGATACCTCATTTCTATATCAATATAAGGAAAAATAATTCTATAATAATAATATCAACAAAAATAAAGTCAAAAAAATGTGCGTCACCTAATGGTGAAAATTGTAGAACTGTAACAGGAAAAACTAATAAAAATAATAAACCAACCTAGGTAATTTTGTTTTCCCCTATATGTGGGTTATCTACTCCCAAGAACAGGCTCATTACCAAATTCATACATATCATAGTCTTATATCAAATAACCAAACAACAAGAAAAAAGGAAAAATACCCTGTAATACCCCTTTGTATCATCACTCCCTAGAAGACACTAAGCGATTCCTCGAGATTTTTTGATACATTAATGCAAGCATGAATCCCCATAAGCCAGATGCTACAGACTAGTAGTGAGGATCTATGATAGTATAGTGGGGATAAAATACCAATGTAATTAGAGTAATCCACTATAGTAATAATCATGATAAGTAGTGGAAACATCAATAAACATGTAGTAGTGAAATAATAATAATAAACAATATAATATAACCAACAGGTAGAAGATAAATCATAAATAGATAAAAGAATGGTGATGATCTTTTCATGTCCCTAAAAAAATTAGGTATATAGGATACATGGGAAACATATATATATATATATAACATGTTAAAGAAAGACCAGAAGTCTAAAATGGATTCCACTACTAGAATCATGAGCATAGGCTCGGTACTCTACTACTATAATACATCATACTTTCAAAAATCATGAATCAAAAGCTAGGAATTTCAAAGTGCCTACACCTAAAACCATGAAGTCCATGAGGGTACCAATGTCAGCCTGAGCATGGTGTAAGATATACTCAGTAGGCCACTACCAATTGTGTTTAGAATAATGCAGTACATGCATATAAAAATAGCAGTGTGATAGTAATAATAAAAATGTAGCAATAAATAAATAATACATTTTGGTCTAGATTCCTCATGGCTACCCGAACAACGTTACCCACTTCAGCCTATGCTGGATGAATCTACACCAAGGTGAACCTATATAAGAATGATATGGGTGTAATAAAAGTGAGTTATAATAAAATCAGTATCACGATTAGACATAACTCAAGAATGTAATTTTTCCCAGAGGACGCTTCCTCGGTATAACAGTTATACATTCTTAGATTTAAATTAAAGTCAATATTATAATTTAATAAGTGGCATTCTGATATTGTCCAATTAAATAAAGAAGATGAATCCCATATATCTCTCCAAGATCTCTATAAATACCCAACACTACAATATTCTATCCAAGGAGATCCATATAGGCCTCCTAAGTATCACTCTAGGGGTGGTGTAATGCATGACCCTCTAAGCCCATCCCAAGTATCTTACATTGGAGATAGAGTATCACTCAGGGCATGGTATAACGATCTTTTCACCAAGACCATCCACCTTGACTCCCTTAGGGAACTGGTATCACCCATGGGTGGGTAATTAATCCACACAATAAGCCCATCCAAGGCATCCAATAAGGATCCAAGTAACTCTCCCAATATATACACAATCCAAAACATGTCTTACATATATTTTATGATAAGACCATACGAGGAATCCTTATATTGGAACCCTTGTATAACTCTCAGCTGCATATGAATGTATTGTTTAGCTATCAAAAAAACATACAATTTCAACAAGGTGTTATAATCATAACACTTCAATCCAGATTTACAACACATTTAATTAAATCAATACTAGCTATGGAACATGGACAATCATTCTGTTAGATAATTTTACATTCCAAAGTATTTATTACAAGAGAAAACACACACCTGAAAAGTGTTTTAACAATTTAAGGAAAATGGAATTCATTTCTTTAATTAAAGGGACAACCATAGGGAAAGCTCAAATTAAGGGTATTAATCAACATTATTGATTCATAATTATCTAGGACTAGGTTAAGCTTAAAAAGAAATTTAATTTAAATAAAAAGGATTTATAAAGGGGAAATTAGAGGAGTACAGAACACAACATAGTCATGCGTAATATAAATGAAATGACACTTGAGAAAAAGGATCTAGAACAAAAAAAATCTCATATTACTCTCATAGTCTAGTATTAGCACTTGAATTGAGCTAGAATGGTAGAAATTGGAAGACTAGACGAAATCCTTAAAAATTGGGCATATGTTCTCACACCCAAATAGTTAAAATATGGAAAGATAAATGAGGAAAGGAAGGAAGAGGAGGGAGGATATTACTATTGTAGGTCCAATACACCTAACAGTCATGGGAACATAGTTCATACAATGGAGACCTAGTGGAACCAAGGTTGGTTGTGTGGAGAAACTATTCTATGTATATCCTTCTATAGGAAATAAGAGTGGATGAATTATTATATTAAAAAAGGAGGCCTTGACTCATTTTAAAAAAAATTACCTAGTGCGTTTATGTAACATGTAATATTTACACACTGTGTAAAGCATAGGCTTTTCCCCTCCTAAAAAACCCATTCATGATTTTCAAGGGGTATGGACCTCCATAATACATATCGTGAGTTTGAATACAAGTTTTATATTCATTACATGTCATGTAATGAATAAATTTTATTTATTTTCTCTACATACAAACTTTATCAACCCTATAGTCTAATCCATGTAGGAAATCTAAATCAGATGTTGAATTTCAATATATTTTTCATCTCATTAAAAAACTATTGTGTTAAAATTGGGATATAGAGAATTAATTTAAGGAAACCTACCAATGTCTATAACTCCCATACCTTAACATGCATTAAATATAACCAAGGTTAACACAAACATGAACCTATCTTAGTAGAGCATGAGAAATAACCCTATATGATATCACCAAAAAACAATAAACTCTTTTTTATAATCAATTACTCAAATTCATTTTTGGAATATAATTAAAAAATTGGATTTAAAAGTTTCATTTTGTATAGAAATTAAATATTATTTCTTGAATAGTGATAAACAATTCATTTTAAAAGATTGAGAATAAGGGATTGAAATCATGATGCCATAATAAGTATATATCAAAGGCAATAATGAATGAAATTATGTAAATAAAGTAATATATTAAAATAATCAAATTGTGAAATATCAAAATATAATTAATGTCATGATCTAAAGAAACTAAAAAGGGATGATAAAATCAAGACAACTTAGGACAAACTAATACCTCTAAAGAAGATCACTAATGATCTTACAAAACCTAGATTGTCTCAAACCCTAACCTACCCACATGGCTTCCCTAGATGATAAACATTAACAAGATTTAACTGATAAATAAAGACTAATATACAAAGATACATCATATACAAGGTATACCACGTCCATAATTTCACACTTAGCACATGAAGCTCTCATATAAATATTTATATAAAAAAATAAGACAAAAAAACATCAAATAAATTCACAACCTTCATCCTAAACACCACATGATAGACTATCTCATTCCCACAAACTCCATAAATAATAATGGATATAATCATTTTTTCATTTAAAATAAAATAATACAAATTTTATTTATAAAATTTATTAAATATGGATGAAAAAATTATAATAAAAATCATAGGTATTTAAGTTTTGTAATCACTTGAGTTAGTGAAAAAAATCTGTAAAAAATAAAATTTTCACTAAAAACAATATATAAAACCATTTCAACTAAAAAATACATTAAATAATTTGTTTAATCATCTTGTAGAAATTTAATCTCAAATTTAATTCATACACTTTGGAAACTGTAGATAACTCTTTTAGGTCAAATTGTAAAACTAAAAAACACATAGAAAAATCACAAATCAATCATAATCTCAATATCGACTACTAATTCATTATGAAATAAATTTAAAAAATATCAAACACTTATGGTTTGATAAATAAAGTGATTTATATAGAAAACATTTCCTCATTTACCATCAATGATATGGTCATCTTCATTTAAAAAAATTGAAAGTAAGAGGACCTTTACAAGATCGAGAAACCAAACTCCAGTTGAATAGAAAAAACCTAAGATAAATACTTGGCCACCATGACCAAATTCGTAATAGGATATATAAGAAAATTTTAGAATAAAATAAGTGGATATGTGGAATAAAAGAGAAATATAGAGAGTTACCTTAAAAATATAACTGGATTAAAGTTGTCCAACCAAGAAAAGTTATTAGCAGTGGGTATGTTAGCTGGGGAGGGTATTTATTTAAGAGTCAAGAAAGATTATATAAGGAATGGAATTCCATTGATATAAATGAAAATTAAATAAAAATTTAAACATTTTGGACAGGTTTTATGTTTTGTTCATACTGTTAGGGGAACCATTCACCAACCATGCAAGTGATTATAAAACCAATCCTAAAATATTCATGGTTGGTATGCATGGTAAGAATTAAAAATTTGATAAAAGTGTATCTTTAACTACCCTAAAATTTTTCATGTTTAAAAATTTCAAACACTAAAAATAGTAAGAATATAATAGATAATTGAATAAATGCCAACTCATGACATAATGAATGTTATAACTCTCTCCAGTATTCCACATTCTAGCATTGAGTGATATTAAATTTACCATAAAGGAAACATACTCTATACAATAGGGGAAAAATATTTATATTTATAAATATAAAATGGTATATAAATAATTCTATTACATACACATCATCCACTTTATGTTCTTTCTCATAATTTAGTGTTACCCTATACTAGAAAATTATAATCTAAAATTATTATTTTAATCATCCAAAATGTAATTTACTAAATAAATAAATATTTAAATAATATAACACACAACTAAAATTATTCAAATCCATACACTTCAATTCTCATAAAATTATTTAAATAAGAACACTTGTAAATAAAACTCAACCACCCAAACATATCATAGCCTTGAAAGGATCTGATAATGTAAAGGAAACCACCATAACGTAATAAAATCATATAATTTTATTCCTTAATAATAAAATAAATTGGAAAATAAAACATAACCACAAATATTTTATAATATCAATAACAATATTGAATAATAAAAATTCAAATCATAATTCTCAACAACCTGTATTTTTTAGACAAGGAAAACATCAAAAAATTAGGTTCCAAACAATATTCATTTACCAACCCCAAAATAATTTAGTGAAATTATAAATTTAGTTTAAAAACTATAAAATACATTAAAATATTATTTAACCTTGACTCAGATAAAATCACCATGTATTTGTTTATATAAAATACACGTTCAATTTACTTGAATCTGTTACTATAAATAAAAAAATCAACTTGAAATTTTCATTTAAATAGAATAATTCAATTTTTAGTTTCAATCATTATATTTATAACTCTTTCCCCTAGTTTTATAACTACTTAAAAAGATAAAAAATGTAGTCATATGTGTACACATAAAATATATATATATATATGTATGTATACCCTAAATAATTGTTTAAACTAAAATAAAAAGTACCATAATTAATTATGAACAAGAACATTAATGTTTACTATAATTTAGGTTAAACAATTAGAATCAAATAAAATTGAAAAACATCCTTTAGGAAACACTAATATACATGGAAAACCACACACACAAACACATAGTCACACAAACATATATATATATTAGCCTTCATGTATAATTCAATTATACTATTAGGCAATGATAATAGAATTAAAAAACATACCATAGTATGTAAAAGAAACAATTAAAAACTGAAACATTACCTAGAATTTTATTTGAACCAATGTTGAACATAGTAAATATATGAATACCCTATGACCTAATAAATAGATTATATAAAATAAAATAACATACCCTAAATTATTACATAAACTCAAAACCAGTTTTTTACATTTGAGAGCCTAATAAAAACAAAATTAACCCAATTTTAAATAACTAATTCATTTAAAAATACAAACACACCAATTTTGAAATAAAAATTATATCCAACCCACAAATTTTTAATCAATGTATACACATTTTAAAAATAATCCTTATAGAAACAAATGGACTATTCCTGGAAATAATATAGTTCATTAAAAAATTTAAACATACTGGTTTCCATGAACATGTCCAAAATAATTGTGATACTTTCATAATAACTCCCCTTATTTGAAAAAACAAAATAATTTAAAAATTTACCAATATGAAATAAAATAGAATGATTATTTATCTTAATTAAACACTACCCCCTTTTATAAAAAAACTAGGTTGGTTTTATTTCAAAAAAACTATATTAAAAGTAAATACATAAGTAACATTCAACCCTTCATTTAAATAATGGGTTCAATGATTAAAAAAATTAATAAAAGAATATAGGAATTTATTATTAAAAAATAATAGTTCTTTTTAACTTTCATTAAATAATATCATTTTAAATAAAAACATGAAATTAAGTAGTAGAACACCTTTACTAAACACTTTTTAACATTAATTAATTTATAGATAAAATTTTAATCACATTAGTATTTTTATTATAACTCATGTTAAAATAGACTTTTCAGTTATTAACTCACCACCTAGAAATAAAATCATTAAAAATATAATTTAATACATAAGTATACCTATAATTTCATAAATAAAACCATGATTTTGGATAAATATACTCACAATTTATTATTTTAAAAATAAAAAAAACTCAATTGAAATCATAGATACATTGATAAATGAAACATCTTATAAACAAAACACATTATTCTTACTTGTTACCAGAAATAATTTTTAAAAACTAAATTTAAAAATTATTTCAATTAAAAAAACACACTAGTTTGTAAAATAAATTAAAAAAATGTAATGCCCCTACCCTATAAGCACAGAGTCGGTGCTTTATTATGTATCATTAACATAATCACAAAAGATCAAGTCTAGAAAGACCGATCAGTTTAGTATCCTTAGAAGTGCTAGATACATTCATAAGGTTTACATTACATCATAAAATAGAAAACGATAAAAACATTATTTCTATAGACTACACTGAGATCTAGTTGAATATCCCTATAGGCCAGTCAAAATATACTTCTTCACATCCTAGGTAAAATAAAACATAGAAAGGGGTGAGCTTAGATGCTTAGTAAGGATAACAATATAGTGGAAACTTTCATAAATAACCATAATCACTTAAAGAAAATGTATAAGACTAAAACAAAATCCTTTTAAACTTGAACTTTAACATAATATAGAAAAGATAAAATCAAATAATGCCATTTACTTATTCACATATATATTCTACTAGTCAAATAATCACATGAAATATCAATAGCCACTTTCATAATGATGGAATGCATAATGCCAGTCTTTCATAACCACATAGTCAAGGCCTTGTGCTAGGACTACAAATAAGATTTTTTCAAGGCCTTCTTCCAAGACACTAGTTTGTCTCATGAGACCCACTGATGCATCGAGGAGCTATAGTGGACTCCACCCTTCACTTACTACGTCTAATGCATTCTTCATATGAAAAGTTTTAAACATAACATAAGCATTCATATTAAAACTAGATTATGAAATGTCAATACTTTATCTATAAACCATGAATGGTAGAAAAATAACACATTCACAATCAAACATATCACAAAACCTTCAATACAAAATGGAAGATTTGTATCATAATAAATCAACTTCAAACAAGATTAAAATCCATTAAAGGACATTGACATAGATGAAATCAAAACTGTTTGAGAGAAATATCTCATTCTTCTTTTTTAAGTCATTTAAAGTTACATAATTATAAATGTAAACTTTTATTTTGAAAATATTCTTATAATATTTCAAGGGAAGCTTTGACGATGTTATAATGGAGGAATATAGCCTCACCCTCCATATATGTTAAAAAAACATTCTTACATTAATTTTTTCGAAAAGGTCATAAAGTAACTTGTTTGGAAAATGACAGAAAGATTCCTTTCAAAACATATAAAGTCAAATAAGGGTATAAATGAATTTAACCCATAGTCTAGTAAGTATTAAAAATGTTTTGGAATGCATTTTTAGGAAACATGGATGTGGATGATAAATAAGTCCCAGTAGATACTTACGTAAAAACAACCTCAAATAATAAAGAGATTGTGAAATTAGCCCTTACCTTGTACTTTTACTTGGTCGAGGGCAGGTTAACATCCTGTATAATGGTGAAATAATTTTTATTAAATTATAAAAGAATCATATATATTAATATGATATCATATAAGTTCTTTTAGTATTGCTTTGTTAAAAATATTTTAGTACTATCGTCATTTCGGGTGTTAACTAATTCGTTTTCCTTTATATGCTTTGTTACATAAGTTATGTTTTTTATAGATAGGATGTATCTTATTCATATTCAGAATGATATTAAGTCTTTAAACATTATTTTTAATCATCTAATGAAAATTAGTCTTGAATGGATACGATGGGGAATGAATCTCATCGCGTTCTTGGAGACGGTAATCTGTACGCACGCACGAGTGACAATATCATTATTTTGATATTAAAATAATATATAATTGGATAGTATATTATATATACAGAATCATTATCATGTTATATTTATTATTTATTTCAATTAAACATCATTATTATACCCATCCAAATAATAATGTATTGAATAACAATTACATCACGATGTAGAGATGGTAAGTTGTACGTACGCACGTATGGTGACATTTCATTTAAAGGATGGATAGAATAATGAATATGGTTGTAACATATTTATAAAAACATTATAGTTTATAGAAGATACTGGATTTATTATTTTATCATGGAAACAACAAATAAAGAGGAAGTGGTAAAAGAAAGAAACTTGAAAGAGGTGATGAAATATTTACCACTTCTTCGGGTTCTTCCTTTTTATTTGATCAAAAGGGCTCCATAGGATGGCTATCTCACTAAAGGAATGCCTCTAGGATGAATGGAGGACAATTTATAGGTTATTTGCGCAGGGTTTGTTTTGAGACAAAGGGCTTTGAAGGTGTGAATTATAGAGAAGGGGGAGTGGCCTTTTATAAGAGGGGTGAAGGGAACCTTAGGAAAAGTTAGAAATATTATTTTATAAAAAAATCATTTTCGGTTTTTAATGGATCCAAAAATGAATTATTTAAAGGCTAAGGTGGGTATGGGTTGAAAAACACTCAACCAATAGGTCTTAGATAGGTTTGGGTCACTATATTAGCCTTATATTTTAGATTTAACTCTTAGTTAAATAGTTTGATATTTACCATCTCTCTTTTTATTTTTATTTTATAGGGTTAATAAACATACTATATACTTCCAAAATAATCCCAAGTGGTTCATTAATGATAAAAATATCATTATATAAGTATTTTTACTGAACCTTATATTTTTTGGAATATAATATCAATTAATAATATAATATTTGATTTAAAAACCCTTTTATGTCAATTTTGACACAATTTGGTATTTTGTTTTTTCTAAATTAATAACAGCATTATTACTTCGAAAAAAATTTATCTAACCAACTCTAACATGTCATATTAACCTATAAAATTAGTGGAATTCATAAAAAGTCTCAAATTACATTTTTTTTGGATATTTATAATATAAAATATTTTAATATTTCATTAATTAGGTAATTACTACATCATCATTGTGTCATAAATAGATTAAATTATTTAAGGTCTAAAAAATATAAATAAAATACCATTATATAGGAAATTATTTTATCTTTATAATTAATATTTATAGTCTAATTTATCTTATGTTTATCCCTATATTAAAAATGGTTTAGTTATTATGCTTTGAATTTAACACTTTTAACTCTTTTTTGAATTAAATAATAATAAATGTATTAATCTAATCCAAGTGGACCTAAAGGATAATATTTTATTCCAAAGGTTGTTTTTAGTTGAATTAAAATTATCCAATAGAATTAGAACATGTGTTATGGTAATAATAATATCATTTTTACCTTTAATTACCCTATTTTCTTTTAACCGTGGTAAATAAAAGTCAAAAGTTACTATTCACCAAAAATTATTTTAATTTCATTGAACCACATTTTACTTACTGATATCAACTGTGTCTCTTGGATTTTTGAAATTCAACTCAAAGATGTGGTAAAATTATGTTTTATGTAAATTTTCAAATGCTACTTGGAGGTGGGTAAAAGACAGTAAAAAGTTCGATAAAATTTTTATATATCTAAAATTATTATATACTGACTCGAACGAATTACATTGAAATTATATAGGTATTATGTATCTATTTTGACCTCAAATAAATTTAAATAAAATAAATAATTTTTCAAATAAAAATTCAGTTTTAAACTATAACTCAGTGTTTTTCACTATTCATTAAAAATTGAATTTTTTCAGAAAAATACCAAAAATTAAACCTAAGATAATTTCGGTACATCGAATCAAAAAATGAAGCCCATTATGAAAGATAAAATATATAAAATTTCAAAAATTGGTATTACTATTCATAACTGCTAGTTTGATTGGTTGTGGTGTTTTAGAACTCAATGTTGCGTACAACACACGCTATTGTATTATTCACAGAGAAGCATACCGTGGAAGCTTGAGGTGTTACATTCTCTCCTACATCAAATAATTTCGTCCCCAAAATTTCTAGAATATTACTACAAAAAAATACTCTTGTGGTTCTTCATCAAAAGATCCTTGGGTTCCCACATTGCCTCTTCCATCTTATGGTTTCTTTATAGAACATTTACCAGACGATTTGTTCAGTTTCTCAACACTTGTTCTCTTCTATCAAGAACCTTTATAGGCTCTTCAAAATAAGATATACTAGGTTCCAGTTCTAATTCCTCATAGGTGAGTACATGCGTTGTTTCAATCATGTATTTTCTCAACAGTGATACGTGGAACACATCATGAACTTTGGAGAGAATTGGTGGCATTTCCAAACGGTAATCCACAACCCCAATTTGTTCTAGAATTTCGAAAGGTACGATGTACCTGGGACTCAATTTACCCTTCTTACTAAAATGTATAATAGTCTTCCATAGAGATACCTTCAAGAAAACATGATCTCCTACCTGAAATTACAAATCCTTCCTTCGGTTATCGACATATCTCTTCTGCCTACTTTAAGCTGATTTGATGTGGTTTTGGATTACCTTCACCTTTTCCATCGTTTCCTCTAAATGTTCTGGGCCTACAAGTTTTCTTTCACCAACATCATTCCAACATGTTTGTGTGCGAGATCTATTTCTGTATAATGCTTCATATGGCACCATCTTAATACTTGAATGGAAGCAATTGTTATAGGAAAATTTTACCAGAGGTAAATATTGATCCCACATACCTTGAATGTCAAGTGGTCAAGATCTCAAAATGTCTTCTAAGGTTTGAATAGTCTGTTTTTATTGTCTATCAGTTTGAGGGTGGTAGGTAGTGCTCAAACGAAGTTCAGTATCCAAGGCTTTCTAAATAATTTTCAGAATCTTGATGTAAAATGGGGATCACGGTCAGAAACAATCTATATTTGTACTCCATGAAGTCATATAACTTCTTTAATATATAGTCTTACTAAATTTTCAAGTGGTAAATATTCTCATATAGAAAAAAATATGCTGACTTGGTAAGACTATCAACAATGACCCATATAGCATCGTTCCTTCTAGGTGTCTTTGGTAGCCCCATGAAAAAGACCATCATGATATCATCCCATTTCCACTCAGGTATGGGAAGATGTTGCATGACTCCTCCAGGCTGTTGCCTTCCCACTTTCACTTGTTGAAAAACCATTCATCTTGATACAGAATCACCAATCTCCCTCTTCATTTTGTCCCATAAAAAATGTTCCTTCAAATCTCTATACATATTAGTGTTACTAGGGTGTATAGAGAAATTGTAACTATGAGCATAATCCAACAATTCTCTTTTTAGATCAGGTATATCGGGATCACAAATTCTCTTCCCAAACTTCAAAATTACACATTCATACACAAAGTCACTCAATCTCCCATCATTCACATCTTTAATCTTCTTTTGAAACTCTTTATCATCGGTCTGAGAACTCATTATCCTTTCTAGTAAAGATTATTTGGAAACCATTTGAAAAAGTATTGATGTTTCACCTTCCATGGTGATTCCCATATCCATCTTTACAAGATCCATGTATATAGGATCCTTTTCAACCCTCATCTTGTTCAAAACTCCATGATCCTTTCTACTCAATGCATATTCCACCTTATTTTTCTTCCTCAGGTGGTAGTTTATAGTACAATCATAATCCTTGAGTAGTTTAAGCCAGATCTTTTTCCTCATATTCAGTTCTTTCTGTGAGAAAATATACTTCAAACTCTCGTGATCGGTATATATCTCACATTTTTCACCATAGAGATAATGTATCCATATTTTCAAAGAAATGAAAAAAACTGCTAACTCAAGATCAGGAGAGGTATAGTTTTGTTCATGAATTTTTAGTTGTCGTGATGCATAGGAAATAACCACATCATTCTGTATAAGGACACAACCAAGTCATTTATTTGAAGAATCACTATAAATAACAAACCCATCATTCCCCGATGGTAGATTCAAGATAGAATCATTGATTAATCTTATCTTAATTTCTTCAAAACATTATTCACACTATTTTTTCCAAACAAATTTAACCCCTTTACGTGGGATCTTGTCTAATGGATTAGACAATAAAGAAAAATTCTGGATGAAATGCTGATAATAACCTTCTAAACCAATAAAACTGTGTACCTCAGTTATACTCGTTGGTGCTGGCCATTCATGGATTGCCTTTGTATTTGAGGGATCAACAAATATTCCATCCTTAGTGACAATATGGCCAAGAAAAGAAATATCTTGAAGCTAGAATTCACACTTGCTAAACTTCCCATATAATTCATTTCTTCTAAGAGTCTTTAAGATAATGCACAAGTGATTTTCATGATATTCATAGCTTTTGTAGTATACCAAGATATCAACAATAAATACCACTACAAAGTCATCAAGATATTCCTTGAAAACCCTATTCATTAGATCCATGAAGACAGAGGGTGCATTAGTCAATCCAAAAGGCATTATAGTAAACTCATAATGCCTGTACCTGTTTCGAAATGCTATCTTCAGAATGTCTTCCTTCTTCACACACAACTGATGATATCTAGATCAAAGGTCAATCTTTGAAAAGTATTGAGCTCCATGAAGTTGGTCAAATAAATCAGAAATATGAGGTTGGGGATACTTGTTCTTTATTGTTATATCATTGATCTCCCTCTAGTCAATGCAAAATCTCATAGATCCATCTTTCTTCTTAACAAAAAGGACAGGGGCTCCCCATGGAGAAACACTAGGGAGAATAAATCCTTTGTTACTCAATTCCTATAATTGTTTCTTTAGTTCTAATAATTCTACAGTGGCCATTCTATAAGGGGTCTTCGATATGGTCCTTGAACCCGGAATTAAATCAATGGAAAATTCAATTTCTCATTTTGGGGGATGTCCAGGTAAATCATATAGAAACACATCAATATATTCTTGAACAATAGGTACATCTTCTATTTGAACATTCTTTTCCTCACCCACAGTTATTTCATTCTATTCCTCCGCAATATTTTAATTTAGTTGAGCTAATGGGGGTGGATCTAGATAAGAATCAGGTGGTGATGATTCTGCTCTAAAGATAAGGTGTTCTTTATCATCGTCATCAAAAATTGTAACCTCTTTCTTCTTACAATAAATTTTTTCATAATGGTCTAAAGGCCAATACATACTGATAATTATATCAAATTCAATCATGGGTATGATGATGAGATCAACAGACAAAGAACATTTATACACTCTAATGAGGACAGATTCACAAAAAATTATTGCAATGATACTTCCCTTAAGATTTTTTACTGACAACTCCCTTGTTAAATCAAATGGGAAATATCTAATTTTCTTAGAAAACTGGGAATATATTAAACAATGTGATAATCTAGAATCAAATAAAGCATTTTCTAAACTTGAGGAAACCATTAAATTTCTTACCACTGCGTCTTTTAGAGCTTCAACCTTAGCAGTAGTGATAGCATAAGATTGGCCTTGATCCCTTGGCCTTTACTGAGGTAAGTTCCCTTGGAACTTAGTATATTCATTTTAATAATGCCCCCTTTCTCTACAATTGTAGCATTCAACATCAACAGCCTCCTTCTTCCCATTGGAATCACGAGCATCATAGCCTTTTTCACCACACATATAATAGAATCCCATTCCCTTCAGGAAAATACCAGGGTGTTTCTTCTCTCATTTACTGTAGGATGGATATTCAACTTTTCCTTTCATTCCCTTATTTCCATTTCCAGAGTGTTTGGAAAATCTCTTCTTCTCTTTCTTTTCTTTAATGTCATAATACTTAGAGAATTATTTTTCTGTCTTGATAGAACATGAGAAAATATCTTTATACGACGAGAAGGATCATGAGACTAATGCTCGATGGAGAAATGGTTTTAACCCATCAAAGAAACGATCAATATTAGTTCTTGGGTTACGTATATAATCTGCAACATGCCTTGCTAACCATGTAAATTTAGCCTCATACTTTGCGACATTCTCATCCTTCTTTTGCCTTAGATACTGAAATTGCCTTTCCATATCATCCTGATGGTCATGAGGAAAGTATTTTTCTAAGAAAATATTTTTAAACTCCCTCCATTCTATATTTGATACTTCATCATCTTCCTTTTTGTCTTGAATCAATGAACACCACAGATTAACATCTCCAGTGAGGTGGTAAACTGCCATGACAACATTTTCTCTTTCATTACTCCCCAAGGCATGGAATATTTTCTCTATGAAATTTATCCATTTCTCAGCTAATAATGAATTCGTACTCCCATTGAAGATTGGTGGTTGTTTCCTCATGAAGCGATCTAACATTGATCCTCCTTTATAGGTATTAGGGTGCTCCATTCGGGTAAAGTTATTATTCATAACATGAGTGAGTTGTCCTGGTATGATGATAAGCTGATCAGCACCAGTTGTATCACCAGCTCAACTATAATTAAGTTAAGCAGGGGGGAAATACCCAAATGGAGTGTCTTCATTGATACAGTTTCCATTCCTTCCACTAGACTCTATTTATAAATAATAGCATAAACTAGATTAATTTATAAATCGAAATACATAATTCCAAACTTGTAAAACACTTAACATAAACTGAACAATTTATGGATATAATCCATAATCATAAAAATGTTTTCTTTGAAGAAGTATATACTCATAAACCCTTCATAATGGTTTGTAAAAAAAATGAGAACTATCCTAAGCATATCCCCCAGGAGTGTCGTAACCAAGAGTGCCGCAAGGCACGTTGTCGTGCACCAGTTCCCATTTGAGTCTATCTCAAAGTGGTGTTTTTGGGTTTTACCCCTAGGTACATCTCTTCCAGAGCCGCCTGTACCTACTTGTATCCAGACAGGGATGTATTTCTTGGAAAACTCAAAAAATCTCTACAATACTAAAATTCTAGGAAGTTCTTCTATACTAATCCTCAAAGTCTATCTTAGGGCTATGTGCTCTAATCAGATATTATATAAATCTAGTTTCCAAGGTTTGTACTAAACATCTTCTGATACCAACTGTAACAACCCGACCCCAGAATCCTAGAGTCAGTGCATTATTATGTATCATTTTCATGATCAAAAAAGATAAATTCTCGAACGACCGATTAGTTTAGTAGCCTTGGAAGTACTTGATACATTCATATGGTTTACATTACATCATAAAATGGAAAACTACAATAGCATTATTCCATAGACAACATTGAGATCCCATAGACTATCCCTACAGGTCATTCATAATATACTTCTTCACATCCTAGAAAAAATAAAACATAGAAAGGGGTGAGCTCAAATGTTCAGTAAGGATAACAATATAGCGGAAAATTTCATAAATAAGAATAAACATTTAAGGCAATGTATAAGACTAAAAAAAATCATTTTAAACTTGAACTTCAACATAATATGGAAAATATAAAATCAAATAATTACATTTAATTATTTACATAGACATTCTACTATTCAAATAATCACATGAAATATCAATAGCCACTTTCATAATGATGGAATACATAATGTCAGACATTCATAACCACATAGTCAAGGCCTTGTTCTAGGACTAAAAATAATATTTTTTCAGGGTCTTGTGATAAGACACTGGTTTGTCTCATGATATTTACTGATGCATCGAGGAGCTATACGAGGCTCCACCCATCACTTACTAAGTCTGATTCATTCCTCATATGAAATGTTTTAAACATAACATTAACATTCGCATTAAGACTACCATATGAAATATGGATACTTTATCCATAAACCATGAATGGTATAATAATAACACATTCACAGTAAAATGTATCACAAAACTTTCAATAAAAAATGGAAGATTTGTATCATAGTAAATCAACTTCAAACAAGATTAAAATCCATTAATGGATGTTGACATAGATGAAATCAAAACTGTTTGAGAGAAATATCTCATTCTTTTTTTAAATCATTTAAAGTTACATAATTATAAAAGAAAACATTTATTTTGAAAATATTATTATAAGCTTGTAAGGGAAGCTTTGACGATGTTATAACGATGGAATATAACCGCACCCGCCGTATAAGTTAAAAAAGCATTCTAACCTTAATTTTGTCGAAAAGGTCATAAAGTAACTTGTTTGGAAAACGATAGAAATATTACTTTAAAAATGTATAAAGTCAAATAAGGGTATAAATGGCTTTAACCCATATTCTAGTAAGTAGTAATAATGTTTTGGAATACATTTTTAAGAAACATTGATGTGGATGTTAAACACATCCCAGTAGATACATGAAAACAACCTCGAATAATAAAGAGATTTTAAAATTAGCCATTACCTTGTACTTTTCCTTGGTCGAGGGTAGGTTAACCTCCTGTATAATGGTGAAATAATTGTTATTAAATTATAAAATAATCATATACATTAATATGATATAATATATGATCTTTTAATATTGTTTTGTTAATAATATTTTAGTATTATTGTCGTTTCAGGTGTTAACTGATTCGTTTTTATTTATATGCTTTGTTACATAAGTAATGTCTGTTATGGATAGGATGTATCATATTCATATTTAGAATGATATTAAGTCTTTAAACATTATTTTTAATCATATAATAAAAATTATTCTTGAATGGATATGATGGAGAATAAATCTCATCGTGTTCGTGGAGAAGGTAATCCGTACGTACGCCTGAGCGACAATATCATTATTTTGATATTAAAATAATATATAATTGGATGGTATATAATATATACAGAATCACTATCATGTTATATTTATTATTTAAATCAATTAAACATCATTATTATTCCCATCAAAATAATAATGTATTGAATAACAATTACACCACGACGTGGAAACGATAAGCCGTACATACGCACGTATGGTGACATGTCATTTTTAAAATGGATAGAATAATGAATATGGTTGTACCATATTTATAATAACATCATAGTATATATAATATACTGGATTTATTATTTTGTAATGAAAATAACTAAGAAAGAGGAAGTAGAAGAAGAAAGGAACTTGAAAGAGGTGGTGAAATATTTACCTCTTCTTCAGGTTCTTCCTTTTGATTTGATCAAAAGGTCTCCATAGGTTTGATTTATGACTAAAATAAGGCCTCTAGGATGAAGGGAGGAAATTTTATAGGGTATTTGGGAAGATTTTGTCTGAGAAAAATGGCTTTGAAGGTGTGAATTAGAGATAAGGAGGAGTTCCATTTTATAAGAGGTGTGAGGGGCACCTTAGGAAAGGCTAGAAATATTGTTTTATAATAAAACCATTTTCGGTTTATAATAGCTCCAAAATGAATTATTTAAAATATAAGGTGTGGATGGGTCGCAAAACACTCTACCAATAGGTTTTAGATAGGTTTGGGTCACTATATTAACCTTATCTTTTAGATTTTACTCTTAGTTAAATAGTTTGACATTTACCATGTCTCTTTGTTTTTTTTATATTATATTATTAATAAAATTACTATATTCTTCCAAGAGAACCCCAAGTCATTAATTTATGATACACCTATCATTATATAAGTCTTTTGGATGAACGTTATATTTTTAGGAATATAATATCAATTAATAATATAATATTTGTTTTAAAAACCCTTTTATTTCAAATTTGACACTATCTCGTATTTTGTTTTTTCAAAATTTATAAAAGCATTATTACTTCGAAAAAAATTCATCTAACCAACCATAATATGTCATATTGACCTATAAAATCAGTTTAATTCATAAAAAGTCTCAAATTACATTTATTTGGATATTTATAATATTAAATATTTTAATATTTCATAATTAGGTAATTACTGCATCATAATTGTGTTATAAATAGATTAAATTTTTTAATGTCTAAAAAATATAAATAAAATACCATTATATAGGTAATCTTTTTATCTTTCTAATGAATATTTATATTCTAATTTATCTTATGGGTAACCCTATATTAAAAATAGTTTAATTATTAAACTCTAAATTTAACACTTTTAACTCTTCTTTGAATTAAATAATAATAAATGTCCTAATCAAATCCAAGTTGACCTAAAGGATCATATTTTATTTCTAAGGTTGTTTTTGGTATAATTAAACTTATCCAATATAATTAGGACATGTGTTAGAGTAATAATAAAATCATTTTTACCTTTAATTACTCTATTTAATTTTAACTGTGGTAAATAAAAGTCAAAAGTTACTATTCACCAAAAATTATTTTCATCTCATTGAACCACATTTTAATTACTGATATCAACCGTGTCTCTTGGATTTTTGAAATTCAACTCACAGAAGCGGTAAAATTATGTTTTATGTCAATTTACAAATGCTCCTAAGAGGTGGGTAAAAGACAGTAAAATGTTCAATAAAATTTTTATATATCTAAAATTATTATAAACTAACTCCAAATAATTAAATTGAACTTCTATAGGTATTATGTATCTATTTTGACCTAAAATAAATTTAAATAAAATAAATAATTATTTAAATAAAATTTTTGTTTTAAACTATAAATTAGTGTTTTTCACTATTCATTAAAAAATTGAAAGTTTTCAGAAAAATACAAAAAATTCACCCTAAGATAATTTTTATACTCCGAATCAAAAAATGAAGTCCATTTTGAAAGATAAAATTTAAAAAATTTCAAAAAGTGGGTATTACTATTCATAGCGGCTAGTTTGATTGGTTGTGGTGTGTTAGAACTCGAAATTGCATACAACACACGCTATTGTATTATTCAAAGAGAAGCGTACCGTGGAAGCTTGGGGTGTTACAAAAATACCTTTAAACTAGGTTTCTAATAAAACGGATTTTTTTATCATTTTTTATAAATTCTTTGATGGATTTTGAATTAACATATATTCAATTACATTTTAAATCATCCTAGAAGAAAAAGAATCTATCTCACTAAAATAATAACACATCTCATGTCTTAAATCCAATAAGTAAAATGTACATAATAATAACCATAATAATTTTTTTTGGATACAATTCATTAGGATAAATATATATGGAATGGTTGGGATAAAAAATTAATATCATTAAAAAATTTTAACCCTGTCATTATTCCAAAATGACCTTGTAATATGATTTCGAACCATTCAATTTTTTATATTTGGAAACAAAATTTCAAAACACTTCATTTATAAGAATATTTAAAAAAATGTATGATATGCCCTCAAACATTTAAAATGAAAATGTAAAATAAAATTATTCTTAATACTAAATTATAATACACCATTTAAAAATCCGGCATTAATACATTATATTCATTGAAGAAAATTTACAATAAGAATATATTCTATTATATTCGCACACTAAAATTATGAATATCATTTATATGAGTGCATGTATATATGTACCTCATTAAATCCACATAACTCGAAGCCAACAATTACATAATATTATCCCTACAATCTATATTATATATAAGAAAATACAAAAAAAAATAGAAATACAACTTATATGTTTTGAGAATCTAAACAAAATTATATATTTAATTTAATAAAACATCCATTTTTTTGTCAATAGTTACTTATAATCACTAAAAAACAATTAAAAAATAATTTATCATGTACTAATGAATAAAAATATTATTTCAAATTAAATTAATTATAATATATTTCAATTTTGTTTACTAAACAACCCACTCATAAAACAATTGGTTTTCAGGGTAATAAAAAAATATCAAAATAGAAATATAATCTAAAGAAAACCAATCACTACAAATATTTACCAAATCATACTACAATTTATCATAAAATTAATAGTAAAAAATAATATATACTACTTAAAATAAAAAGATTGTTAATAATATAAATTTGTAGGATTTTTCAATTACAAATAGTTTGATTACACTATTTGGAACATTCTACACCTATTATAAGGTATCCAAAACCGAATCCAAGGTTGGTGCATGATATTACAACCCATGAATAGTAATCATACAACCCCTAGATTTCATTTTATTTCCACTCTAAATCATTATTTTTATCGTAATAACCTATAAAAATTCATAAAACTCATAATATCAAGGAACAAAATCAAATTATCATAATGAAAATTAAAAATAAGGTTTAATATCAATACATGAGCCTTAACTACCCATGGTAACTTCAGTTTCAATATAATAAAAAAAATTTATGCCATCCTAATACTTCCCCTAAATTTTTTGAAACCATATCGCATATAAAGATTTACTCTCTAAACTAAATGAATTTTGTAACACCATGCATTTAATAAACCATTTAGGGTCAACCTACCAAGTCACTTGAGTCTTCTCTCCCTAATTATTGGAGAAAATTCCCAATCACCAAGGTCTTTTTATAAGAAGAAATGCTATCAATCATATGATTTTCACCACACTAACATCCAATCATTGAGGGAGAAAGAAAGAATATAAGGAACACTACTACAAGAAGAAACTCTCTTACCATAACCTCTATCTAATATAACATTCTTATAAAAAAATTTCCATTAAAAATTTTAATAATGGAGAGAGTAAGAATTATTCCACAATAATCTTATATCCATGTGTATAATGGAAGAAATTATGTAAAGTGTATTGAAAATTAAAATATCAACAACATGGAATATTAAAATATAAAGAAATTAATAGACTAAAGTAACACACATTAGATGAATACCCAAATCCTACTTTGGATTTATTTGGACCTATAAATAATCTCACTATAAGATGAATGTAATAGTGATGAATGGGGACCTCAACTTACCACCATATCGTGGCCAACTAAAAAACCCTATCTTTAGTAAAATGGTAACTAGGGAGCCCAAAACTGAGTGAAATAAATAGTATAATAGGGAAAATCCTATAATTAGCTCTAAGAACCTGAAGCTCAAATATGAAACATTATATCCATAATATAGTTCTAATAACATTATCCATACAATTCATATATCTCACATCGAACACACCATGAAAAGTTATTCCATTCCAAATAATAAAATATATAATAATTGATATAAAAAAATATATTTATAAATAATCAATCAAGCTTTAGGTGTGGAAAATGTTAACTATAAGGAAAAAAATACCATACACATCATAACCATCAAAGACATGTACTAAAAATATTTCATTAATAAAAAACTCCATTTAAAATAAAATTTTCATAGACAAAAATTGATAAAACCATTTCTAATAAAACAAGACATTAAATAATTTTTTTATAATATTTTTTTGGAATTGATTTTCACATTGAATACATAGACATTGGAATCCACGAGAAACTCCTTTATGTAATATTAAACCGAGAAATACATGTAAAATAATCAATGATACTTCTAAATATCAAGTTATATTACATATCTATTTATAAATTAATTATAAAAACATATAGTATTGATGTTTTGATAAATAAATAGTTTTATATTGAAACTCATGCCTCTTGGAAATTGATTCTATTAACCTTATTTCAATTATATATTTTTTTGGATGGAGAGTAACTTTCCCAAACCTAGAAACCAAAATATACTTGATTACTCTAATGAAATATCTTGTTTTTTCAACTATACCAAATTATGGCATGGATGATGGAAAAAAATAAAAGAATAAAAAGAAGAGAAAAAAATAAGAAGAGAATAGTAAATGAATAGGAATAAGAAGATTTACTTTGAGAATCAACGTATATTAAAGGAGAATTGGCATGGGGGTAATAAGAAGAAAGAAATCTAGTTCGGGAGGATCAAAAATTAAGGTTCTATATAAATGGGTAAAATAATTGGATTCATGAAATAAAAAATTAATGTCATAAATTAAAATTTTAAAATTTATAGAATATGTCTTGGTTTGTCATATTGTTTGAGGAATCATGTTCCAACGATACACGTTCTTTTGGAACCAATCCTAAAAGGAACCTGGGGAAAAATGGAATCATGAACAAATACACTATTAAAATTTTGGGTTTATATTCATGTTAAAAACATTATATCCATAAAAACGTTAATTGGAATTTTTAAAGGATCACATGAAATTCAATACAATCAATAAAAATAAAATTTTATGAAAACTTAAATGATACCTTGTTCGTTTGAAGTGGATGATAATATTCACTCACAATCTATATTTTGTGGCTCAAATATTCCATGATAGGAATCTTATATATCATCCAAATATGTACCAAAGTTCATGGATCATCAATCTAAAATTATTGGGAGATGGAATGGTAAATTGAAGAACCTTTTGATGTCCCTTTGATCTCATGAAGAATGTAAACTCGATCCAGAATACTGGATTAATCATACCTTTTTTATTCTTCATAACATCTCTATCTCTGTATGAGATTAGGAGGAGAGGAGATGAGAGATTATCTATATAAATTATTCGAAATGATGGAGTTTAATATTCAAGATAATAAAATTATTTTTTTGTTTGATGTTATACTTTCCAAAATTTCCCTTTAGGCCATGCAAGGTAATAAATTTCATTTTTTAATTTTCAATCACTTATGACTTAATAAACTTCTAATAAATGTCACAGATATTTTATCACTCACTTTTAACACTTTATCAAGATATATGAAAAAAGAAGAACCATTTACTCAGCCCATAAACTCACAAAATAATTTAAGATACCTTGAATGTGTTAGTTCATTTGAAAAATTATATGTTTTCGTATTCACAGTTATGATCAATCAATTTTTAAATAACTTGAGAAAAAAAATTCAATGATCATTATTATAAAATTTAATAATACAATTGAATTATTTTTTTCTTGCAATTGACCACACTTGGTGTTCATCATCCCCCATATGTGGGGCTCACTTTGTCCTAAACTCCTATCCATCAGAATATGTGGAACTTATGGATATAATTAGTGTGTAACCCTTTGGGTACTTATCCAGATATCAGTAGAGTAGATTCTATAAACAAATCATGAAACCTAAGGTGATAAACAATGTCAAACATATGAATTCCTCATACGAACACATTATTTGTAATCTAATATATTTTTCTCACAATATCTCATAAAATAGGATTCACAATTATTTCGTAATCCTTTTGATATTTAATATATTTCATGACATTACTAGAATAAATTAACTTGTTGTACCATGGCCAGGGATTTAGTGATGATACTACCATCATTATCAATCAAGTCCCATGAGATAACCCTTTCCTAACTCAAAACTGATAAATTATATATTGATTATTCAACCAATTTCATACCACTAAAGACCCACCCAACACAAGATGCCTCACTTCAACTTAAATGGCATGGTTATTTTCCTTCATTAATGTCTATAATTAAATGGTACACAATGATAATAGTCTCATTTCTGGAGACCAATATAAATTTTCATAGAAAAGGTCAACCAAAAACACCTGAAACATTTGGTATTACTATTGGGGGTCCAGTCCTCAGGATCTCATCTATTCGAGATCACCAATTACGAACTGATTGAGTATATTACTCAATGCCTATAAGCCACTAGAACTTGATAGTAATTAATCATCTGTTTCCCATCTGTATGTTGCATCTAAACCATAGAAAATTTATTTAAGATTACTTTCATAGTATCTAGAGGTTCTCATTATAGCAATGAACTATTATGACCTTTTGATATGATGTGTAATCAAATTAAGTTACTATATAAACAGTGTATCCATAATTATTAATATTATTATGGTAAGAATAAACAAATTGTTATATAAAACATTATATATGTAATGGTAACGGATATATATACAAGTGTTGTGTAACACCCTGAGATTTTATGAGAAGTATTCTTTTTAATTTATTTGATGTATTGTGTTGTATGTTACACCAAGATTATCTTGCGCTATACGCAACACCATTTTAGTTTGCAATATATGCAACACTATTCTTGGATCGTGTTACACACAATTTCAAGTTTGTTTGAAGTTATTGTACATAACATTGAGTTTATATATATATATTCAATGTATAAATGGAATATGGGTGGATTCTCCTATATGAAACAATAAAGGAATCTTTCACTACACGCAACCCGGACTTTTCATGCATTACACGCAATCACGACCTTCCCTAATAGCGTGTGTTGTACACAATACTGAGTCTCACTAAACAACGATATGTTATATAAACTAGTCGTTATGAATAGTAATACCCACCTTTTGAAATTTTATTTTTCAAAATGGACTTTATTTTTGGATTTGGAATATTGAAATTAGCCTAGGTTGAATTTTTGGTATTTTTCTGAAAACTTTCAATTTTTTATGAATAGTGAAAACACTATGTTACTATTTAAAAACCAACTTTTTATTTAAATAATTTTTTATTTTATTTAAATTTATTTTAGGTAAAATTGATACATAATACCTATATAAGTTCAATTTAATTATTTGGAGTCATTTTATAATAATTTTAGATATATAAATATTTAATTGAACTTTTGACCGTCTTTTACACACCTCCTAGAAGAATTTGCAAATTAACATAAAACTTAATTTTACCACTACTGTGAGTGAAATTTCAAATCTCCGAGAGACACAGTTGATATCAGTAAGTAAAATGTGGTTCAATAAAATAAAAATAATGTTTGGTGAATAGCAACTTTTTAATTTTATTTACCACGTTTAAAAGTAAATAGGGTAATTAAGGGTAAAAATGATATTAATATTACTTTAACACATGTTATAATTCTATTAGATAAGTTTAATTAGACCAAAAATAACCTTAGGAATAAAATATTACCCTTTTGGTCCACTTGGATTAGATTAGGACATTTATTATTATTTTATTTAATGAAGAGTTAAAATAATTAAAATCAAAGTTTAATAACTAAAACATTTTTAATATAGGGTTATACATATGATAAATATGACTATAAATATTCATTAGAAAGATACAAATATCTCATACATAATGGTAGTTTATTTTTAATTATTAGACATTAAATATTTTAATTTATTTTTGACACAATGATGATGCAGTAATTACCTTATTAATGAAATATTAACATAATTGATGTTATAAATACCCAAATAAATGTAATATTAGACTTTTTATGAATTACACTAATTTTATAGGTCAATATGAAATGTTAGTATTGATTTATTTAACTTTTTTTGAACTAATCATGCTTTAATGATTTTCTCAAAAATCAAGTACCAAATAGTGTCAAAATTGACATAAAATTGTTTTTAAAACAAATATTATATTATTAATTGTTATTCAACTCCTAAAAACCTAAGGTTACACAAAATGACATAGATAAGGTTATATATATTAATAATGAACCACGTGGAATTATTTTGGCTTGTTATAGTATGTTTATTAACCATATAGTGTAATAAAACAAAAAGACACGGTAAAAGTTAAATTATTTAACTTAGAGTTAAATCTAAATGATAAGGATAAAATAGTAACCTAAACTTGTCTAAAATCTATTGGTTGAGAGTATTTCGACCCATACCCACCATAGCTTCAAAATAAATCAATTTGGAGCTATTAAAAACCAAATATGACTTTATTATAAAATAATATTTTAAGTTTTCCTAAGGTGCCCCTCTCATCCCTTATAAAAAGAGAACCCCTTCCCTCTTCTCTTCACACCCTTTTTATCCTTGAATCTTAGAAAACCCCTGAAAATTACTCTTATAAACCTCTCAATTTATATCATAGAGGTCCTGGTATTCTCAAAAGACCAACTCTAGTACCCTATGAAGAAGTTTAAAGGAGGTGCGTCAAAGAAGAGGTAATCTCTTCTACTGATTCTTTCAAGTTTCCTTCTTCAACTTCTTCATATTTAGTTGTTTCATTATAAAGTAATAACATAATTATTAATTATATACTGATATGTTTTTATAAATATGAAACAACCCTATTTCACCTTCTATCCATCCTATGAAAAACAAAATCACTGCACGTGCGTACGCAAGGAATACCGTCTCCACGTCGTGGTGTAATATGTTTTTCCACTACCACCTTACATGGATGGGTATAATAGTGTAAAGAATAACTATATATGATTATTATAACATCATACTAATTCCAAGATATTATATCATCCAGTCCAATTCCATTCAATAAATATGGGAACGATATAATCGCTCGTGCATACGTTCGGATTACCGTATCCATGACACGATGAGATTCATTTTCCATGTTAACAATTCAAGAATGATTATAAAGTATATATAACAAGTAATCAAGAAATATATGACATAATAATTCTACTATATTTATGTATATATATATATATGTATTTCATCTACTTAATTTCATTCAATTCAATAAGGAAACGAAAACAACGTTCATGCGTACGTACGACCTACCGTCTACATGAACGGTGTATTTCTTTCCATTTATAGATATATTATATTTATGTATATTATGAATATATATTATATATAAATCATGTTTTATATTCTTGAATTAAGTAATCATGATCTATGTAATCATATTAATAATTACAAGTCAAAACGTGGACGATAAATGAAATGATTTTACCCAAAACACTGCTTTAACATGGAACTTACAAAATAATGGGTAATATAAAGTCATAAGTGAATCATATATGATATCATAAATATTATTATGGTTCATCTTACAAGTTAATAATATGTTTAAACCCACTATACTGGAGTCTCGGACATGTATGGAAGAAATTGGACATAAGGTAAGGGATAATTGTTCCAATCTCGTTCTTATCCGAGATTGTTTATTCGTAAGTATTAATTGAGGCTATTGTTATCATCCATGTACATATTTTATAAAAATGTTTTCATGTATTTTTAATGTCCTTTTACTCATTTTTGACTTTTACCACATGTTATGAAAGGAATATTTCTTTTGTTTACCATACAAGGAACTTTTTGACTTTTTTGGAAAAAGTACGAGAAGAATGTTTTTTAACTTATACGGAATGAACATATTTTTATGGTTTCATATCTCCTTATTTTCATGAATATTACTCTACAAGATTTCATGGTTATTTTCAACAAAATCATTTTCTTTTAAAATTTAATGGCAATTTGAGAAAAGAAATGATTTTAAAGAAGAAAGGATATTTTCCTCAAGAATTCATTTCAAGTGTTTTATCAAAACCATTTTCCATCTAAGATGACATTATTTCATATGTGTATGTTTCAAGTATAATGTCTCTATGATTTACACGGTTTCAATTTTCTTATAATGAAGGGATATCCATTTTTTTATATGGATTACGTTATGATGGGAAGATGTTTATGAAACCCATTTTATTCTTTGAGTTGTGATGAATGATTTATGTTTATGTTGTGTCACAAGTAAGAATGATATCATTATGAGATGGGTGGGACCTATATATCCCTCCAATTCATTGGGTAAATATTTATATCTAATGAGATAGACATGGCTGGAATTGTAAGTTAATCAGGTTCAATGATACAGGACTGGAACGAGGAGTGAACTCGATTCAGAAAGGGACTTTGTCCACTAAGATGGTCTTGGGAGCAATGAATTGGATACACTAGTAGAATACTAACCTATACCAACGGTTTGGAGAACCGTTGCGAAGTAAGCCATTGGTATAAGTAATATGAAAATCTATTCCAACGGATATAAAACCTTTGGTAATAGTATTTCAAAAAAAAAACATGTGTTGGGATTTGATCCCACAACCCCTTGTTTATAATCGAACGACTTAACCACTAAGCTAACATCACTTTTGTAAACATAATTTCATAAATATATATATGTATTATCATAATTATTTAAAATTTAGATTTATATAATGTTCTCGGGTAGCAGACCTGGAAGAAATGAAAGAAGCTATCCCAACGGTTCTCAAAACCGTTGGGATAGACCTATCCCAACGGTTCTCAAAACTGTTGGGATAGGTGGAAATTTCCAGGGGGTGAATGTTGGTTTTTGGGGTGAGTTTTCCCAACGGTTATCTCAAACCGTTGGGAAAGGGGGGGTATTTCCCAACGGTTTGGGAGAACCGTTGGGAAAGGGGGGTTTTGAGGCCCCTTTCCCAACGGTTCTCCCAAACCGTTGGGAAAGACCCCCCTTTCCCAACAGTTTGAGAGAACCGTTGGGAAAGGGGGTATATAAGTGTTGGGAAAGATCCGATTTCCAGTAGTGATACTATGTAAATCATAACATGTGCTTAATGGTTTCCACAATTACATGTTTTATTCCCATGCTATTTTATCCTGATTGATGTTCCATTATGATCTATTCCTTACGTACTGCCATGTTTTATTTAATTGCTCATGATTTTGATGTTTAAATGTTATGTTCATGTTTTTAAGTTCAAATGTATATGATTTGTTTTATTTTCTCCATGATTACCCTTACTGAGCATTTGAGATCACCCTTTATATGTTTTCTTTTCCCCAGGATACAAAGAAAGGTTTAGGGTAAGAAAACAAAAGGGGAAGATCTTTATGGGAGATGTTGAAGATCTTTCACCATGATTAGAAGATTATGTTTAGAGTTTCCAAAGACACTAAACTATTATGGTCCTTTGTTGTCTGATTTTGTTATGTATTAAGTATTCCACAAAAGTAATGTAATTTCCATGTACGTCATGCTTTGGGTCTCTACAGTTGGTATCAGAGGTCGGTTTAGTCAACCTTTAGAAACTGGGATGCGAGAACTTTCGTGAGATCCCTAAAGATATTTCTAAAGTATGTCTAGGGATGTCCCTAAGGTTAAGTATAAGTATAGGTTATAGTCCTAGAATTATGGTAACGATATTAGAATTAAAACTAATATGATAGATATTGAAGGTACTCCCCCTTTATTATGTTGTTTTCCTAGCATGATTTTTGCCTTTCACACTATTCTTTTTGGGTTTTAGACGATGGATGGAACCCTAAGGAACCGTGTTGATCAATGTAATGGAAAATGCAATGATTGTCCTCCTGAACAACCAAATGTGATGGGAGATGGAGTGAAAAACTTTATTGCTATACTTACATAAGCTATGAATCATTCTAGATTTCCAAATGATCAGAGAAGGGAAAAATATTCTATTGAGTCCTTTATGAGGCAACGTCCACCGTCTTTAAATGGGTCTTCTGATCCACTTGTTGCTGAACAATGGATCAGTATCATTGAAAAGATATTTTCCATACTTCGCTGTTCAAAACATGAAAAGTAAATTTTTGCTGTTTACCGTTTAGAAGGTGAAGCAGACCAGTGGTGGACTCTAATTAAGAACACACATCCCCAAGATGAAATTGAATCCATGGAATGGGATGAGTTCAATAACTTGTTTTTCAGTAAGTAATTCCCTCGTATTCTTCGAACAAAGATGGAAAAAGAGTTCCTTGAGCTTAAGCAGAAGGATGATGAATCTGTTGGTATGTACAAAGCGAATTTTTCAAGACTTGCAAGGTATGCATCTGGGTTTATCATCCAACCTGAAAGTAAAGTTGATCGATTCTTCAGTGGCTTAAAACCAAGTCTTTGAAGGTCATTAGCTATAAGATACTTCAGTAGCTATGAAGAAATTGTGCATTGTACTATCAAGGTAGAACTGGAAGTTGGAGAAACATATCCATCTCATGGTTTTGACAAGAAACAAAAGATGGAGTTCAAGGAAAAACCTCAGGACAATGGTAAAAATAAGGTGAATGTTTCTTTATGATCAAAGTGTGGAAAGAAGCATGGTTGAGATTTTCTAAAAGGTACTGGAAAATGTTTCAAGTGTGGAAAATAAGGTCATCAAGTATCTGAGTTCCAAATTAATGGGAAAAAGTTTTCTAATGACGTGAATAGAGAAAAGACTATAGGGAACGCTCCACCAACACTTCAATGCTTCAAGTGCAACGAAATGGGGCATTATGCTAACCAATGCCCTAGTCCAAGGGTTAATGATGATCGACGTGAGAAACCTCTTAAGGTAAAGGACAAAGGGAAGTCACATGTGATCACTATTGGAGATGTTGATTATGACAATTATGTAGAGGAATGATTATGTGTTTATGTAACGAGATTCCAAAATAATGTTGTGGAATCTAATTTATAGTACTATGGAATATTGGAATATCAATATATTGGTTTATTATGGATTTCAATAATTATATGGTACTGGTAACCATGAAATGTAATTAAAATATTTTGTAAATGAGATGATATGATAAGGAGAAAATGAAATGTTTAATAGTATTCCTGAGCTCATGACTGATATAAGGACTAAGTGATATTATGGTTTGAGTTTATAGAATTTTTGGGATTTCGGTATGTGGAAAGAGTTAACTTTTGACAACATTGATGTTTTCACTAAGGTTCAAGTGGTATTCATTTTTCAAGAGAATACATGATTAACGTATTCACATGTTTGTAATTTGACCAACAAGATATATCGTATGATATAAGGGGGATAAATGATGGTATTCACATGCTTGACAGATGACATTTCTAGTAATTGTTTTCTTTATACTATGATCTTGGATAGAAGTATATTGGATAAGACTAAAGATTAGAATGTATTATGTTTGAAAAAAGTTAGTATTGTTTAAGGATAAAACTTTATCGATATTATTGATGGAATGTTATAATAATGTAGTTTTAGAAAAAGGACAACCTACAGGACGGACGATAACCCATCGCGTCAGAGAATGCTGTAGAAATCGAACCCACAACTGAAGTGCGACAAACCATTATCCCCTACCACTAGCCTACAAGAAGTCCCTGGTTAGTAGAAACTAGTTTTAGTAAGCTGTATGATAGATGAAGTATAAGTCCATTTTTGGAATCATATACGATTAACCTCACCATAGATGGACTTATGTATATTTGATAACTTTTGCTAACTTTTTGTTTGAGACATATAGAATGAACCATCATTCTATCACATGATCTGCTAACACTTCATGAATGAAAAATTCAACTTCATTTCTTTAATAGATGAAGTGGAAATTGTTCAAGGCACAAACAACGGTGAGATTATACTGAAATAAAGTAAGTATTTCTTCTAATTCAAATTATCCAACGTTAGGGAAATCATCTTTAAAACCAATAATGTTGTCCTAGTGCCTGTATATCTGATGAATCAGATGGTACCTTAGATCATCACAAATTAATGGCTTTGTGATTATTGGATTTTTCATAATCATGTTCTCTACCACTCTCCCTCAGAACTTGATGGTTATATTTCCCTTCCATATCCATATTTTCACATAAGTTCTCCTATGTGGAAACCCAGTGATTAGTTAATTTGGGTAACTGTTATGTTTCATACTTTAGTTTTTAAAGAAAAGTTTTGGTATTCCATTTTACGATTGGGTTTCTATTAAAACTTTCAAGTAGTAAACCATTTATAACGCTGAAAAATTTCGAGGGCGAAATTCATTTTAAGGGGGGTAGAATGTAACACCCCGGGATTTTATGAGAAGTATTATTTTTAATTTATTTTATGTCTTGTGTTTTATGCTACACCAATATTATCTTGCGTTATACGCAATACCATTTTAGCATGCAGTATACGCAACACTATTCTTGGATCGTGTTACACATAATTTCAAGTTCTTTTGAAGTTATTGACCGCAACATTGAGTGCGTATATATATATATATTCAATTTATAATTGCAATATGGTTGGATTCTATTATACTAAACAACAAAGGAATCTTTCACTACACGTAACCCTGACTTGGCTTGCATTACACGCAATCATGACCTTCCCCGATAGCGTGTGTTGTACGCAATTCCGAGTCACACTAAACAATGATATGTTATATAAACTATCCATTATGATTAGAAATAACCACTTTTTAAAATTTTATTTTTCAAAATTGACTTCATTTTTGGATTCGGAATATCGAAATTCGCCTGGGGTGAATTTTTGGTATTTTTCTGAAAACATTCAATTTTTTATGAATAGTGAAAACACTGGGTTACTATTTAAAAACCAACTTTTTATTTAAATATTTTTTTATTTTATTTAAATTTATTTTAGGTCAAAATTGATACATAATACCTATATATGTTCAATGTAATTAATTGGAGTCATTTTATAATAATTTTAGATATATAAAAATTTTATTGAACTCTTGACCGTCTTTTACCCACCTCGTAGGAGAATTTGAAAATTTACATAAAACTTAATTTTACCACTTATATGAGTGGAATTTCAAAAATCCGAGAGACATGGTTGATATCAGTAAGTAAAATGTGGTTCAATAAGATAAATTTTTTTTTGGTGAACAATAACTTTTTACTTTTATTTACCACAGTTAAAAGTAAATAGGGTAATGAAGGGTAAAAATGATATTAATATTACCCTAACACATGTTATAATTCTATTGGATAAGTGTAATTAGACAAAAAATAACCTTAGGAATAAAATATTACTCTTTAGGTCCCCTTGGATTAGACTAGGACATTTATTATTATTTTATTTAAAGAAGAATTAAAATAGTTAAAATGAATGTTTAATAACTAAAACATTTTTAATATATAGTTATACATAAGATAAATTCGAATATAAATAGTCATTATAAAGATAAAAATATTTCCTACATAATTGTAGTTTATGTATAATTTTTAAACATTAAATAATTTAATTTATTTATGACACAATGATGATGCAGTAATTACCTTATTAATGAAATATTAACATAATTGATGTTATAAATACCCAATTAATTGTAATTTTAGTCCTTTTATGAATTAAACTAATTTTATAGGTTAATATGACATGTTAGTATTGATTTAATTAACATTTTTAGAACTAATCATGCTGTTATGATTTTCACAAAAAATAAAGTACCAAATAGTGTCAAAATTGACATAAAATAGTTTTTAAAACAAATATTATATTATTAATTGTTATTCTATTCCTAAACATATAAGGCTCGGCAAAATGACTTAGATAAGGTTATATATATTAATAATGAACCACTTTGAGTTCTTTTGGCTTGTTATTGTATGGTTATTAACAATGTAGTGTAAGAAAACACAAAGACACGGTAAAAGTTAAATTATTTATCTTAGAGTTAAATATAAATGATAAGGATCAAATAGTAAGCTAAACTTGTCTAAAACCTATTGTTTTAGAGGCTTTAGACCAATCCCCACCTTAGGTTAGAAATAAATCAATTTGGAGCTATTAAAAACCGAATATGACTTTATTATAAAATAATATTTTAAGTTTTCCTAAGGTGCCCCTCTCCTCCCTTATAAAAAGGGCACCCCTTTCCTCTTCTATTCACACCATTTTGAGCTTTTAAGCTTGGAAAAACCTTGATAATTACTCTTCTAAATCTATCTAGTTATATCATAGAGGTTCTGGTCTTCTCAAAGGACTAACTCTAGTGCCCAAAGAAGAAGTTTAAAGGAGGTGCGTCGAAGAAGAGGTACTCTCTTCTACCGATTCTTTCAAGTTTCCTTCTTCTTCAACTTATTCTTCTTTAGTTGTTTCATTATAAAGTAATAACATAAGAATTAATTATATACTGATATGTTATTATAAATATTAAACAACCCTATTTCACCTTCTATCAATCCTACGGAAAAAGAAATCACTGGGCGTGCGTACGTACGAAATCACCATCTCTAAACCGTGGTGTAATCTATTTTTCCAGCACCACCTTAATTGGATGGGTATAATGGTGTAAAGAATAACTATATATGGTTATTATAATATCATACTGATTCTAAGATATTATATCATCCAATCCAATTCCATTCAATAAATTTGGGAACGATATCATCGCTCGTGCGTACGTACGGATTACCGTCTCCACGACGCGATGAGATTCATTTTCCATATTAACAATTCAAGAATGATTATAAAGTATATATAATAAGTAATCATGAAATATATGAAATAATAATTCTACTGGTTTATGTATATATATATATATTTATGTAATCTACTTAATTTCATTCAATTCAATAAGGAAACGAAAACAACGTTCATGCTTTCGTACGACCTACCGTCTCCATGAACGGTGTATTTCTTTCCATTTATCGATATATTATATATATGTTTATTCTGAATATATATTATATATAAATCATGTTTTATATTTTATAATTAAGTAATCATGATCTAAGTAATCATTTTAATAATTACAAGTCAAAACACTGACGATAAATGAAACAATTTTAACCAAAACGCTGCTTTAACATGGAATTTACAAAAGAACAGGTAATATAAAGTCATAAGTGAATCATATATGATATAATAAATATTATTATGGTTATGTTACAAGTTAATAATATATTTAAACCCACTATACAAGAGTCTCAGACACGTACAAAATAAATTGGACATAAGGTAAGGGATAATTGTTCTAATCTTGTTCTTATCCGAGATTGTTTATTCGTAAGTATTAACTGGGGTTATTGTTATCATCCACGTAAATATTTTATAATTTTTTTTCATGCATATTTAATTTCCTTTTACCCATTCTTTACTTTTACCACATGTTATAGAAAGAATCTTTCTTTTGTTTACCATACGAGGAAATTTTTTTCTTTTCCGGAAAAAGTACAAGAAGAATGTTTTTTAACTTATACGACATGAACGGATTTTTACGGTTTCATATTGCCATGTTTTCATGAAGATTACTATTCAAGATTTCAGGGTTATTTAAAAAAAATTCTTTTAAAATTTCATGGCATTTTGAGAAAGGAAAATGATTTTAAAGAAGAAAGGATATTTTCCTCAAGAATTCATTTCAAGTGTTTTATCAAAACCATTTTCCATATAAGATGAAATTATTTCATATGTGTATGTTTCAAGTATAATGTCTCTATGATTTACATGGTTTCAATTTTCTTATGATGAAATGATATCCATTTGTTTTATATGGATTATGTTATGATGGGATGATGTTTATGAAACCCATTTTATTCATTGGGCTATGATGAATTATTTATGTTTTTTTGTGAAACAAGTAAGAATGATTTCATTATGAGATGGGTGGGACCTATATATCCCTCTAATGCATTGGGTAAAGATTTATATCTCATGAGATAGACATGGATGGAATGGTCAGTTAATCTGTTTCAGTGATACAGGACTGGAACGAGGAGTGAACTTGATTCGGAAAGGGACTTTGTCCACTAAGATGGTCTTGGCAGAAATGCCTTGGCTACTATGGAAATCATAACATGTGCTTAATGGATTCCAAAATTATAGGTTTTATTACAATGCTATTTTATCATGATTTATGTTCTATTATGATCTATGCCTTACGTACTACCATGTTTTATTTCATTGATCAATATTTTGATGTTTAAACATTATGTTAATGTTTTTAAGTTCAAATGTATATGATTTGTTTTATTTTCTCCATGCTTACCCTTATTGAGCATTTGAGCTCACCCTTTATATGTTTTATTTTCCCCAGGATACAAATAAAGGTTTAGGGTAAGAAAACAAAAGGGGAATATCTTTATGGGAGATGTTGAAGATCTTTCCCCATGATTAGAAGATTATGTTCTGAGTTTCCAAATACACTAAACTATTACGGTCCTTTGGTGTCTATTTTTTTTCATTAAGTATTCCTCAAAAGTAATGTAATTTCCATGTACGTCAATCTTTGGGTCTCTACATGTTGGGTCTTAAGAACCCACTCACAACCCTCCCACTTTCAGTATAACTAATTGGTAACAATTCTCAACCCACTAGATCTCACATGATTATCATGATTCTATTGAGATATAGATTTAGTTAGGTGGTATACCAAATTATCCTCTATGGTTAATCTGTGAAATGAAACTTTACCTCTCTGAGTGAAATCCCCCAATGGATGAGACTTATAATGCATATTCTTTATCCTCTGGTTTGACATAGCCTACATGGTAAGTACCACTACCATATTATTATCACAATATAATATAATAGGGTCTTCACTTCTTAGTACAATTCTATTATCAGAAAAAATGTTTTGTATCCAAAATATTTACTTATATACATCAGAAGCTTCTATGTACTTAGACACTATAGTAGAATAAACATCCACTGATGGATTTGAGATCCTCTATCTCACAACACCACTACTTAGGAAATATTCATAGCTTGACTTCAATTTTAGATCATCTTGATCTATTTTGAATATTTCATTAGTATATCCCCTCAGGACTAGCTCCTCATATCCTCTATATACTAGGAATATATCATTTGTATGTCTCAAGTAGTTTAGGATAGTTTTTGTAGATTCAGAATGTAGTTCTCCTATAGTAGCTTGATATTTTCCCACCATGCTTATAGATAAGGAAACATTAAACCTTATATATATCCTATAATATACGATAGATAACACTTTTAAGTGATAAAGGATTATATTTATTATTTCAATCTCCTCCTCTATTTATAAACAATTTTTGTTGGATAGAATGATACCATGGGACATTATCAGCAACCCTCTCTTGGATTATTTTATATTTTACCTTTTTAGTACCTTTTCAGTATATTTTCCTTAACTCATCCCAATAATACTCTGAGATATATTTTAATATATCTTGATCCCTCAGATATAGGTAATTTCAACTTTTCTTTTCCGGGATAATAATTCATTTAACCAAGTATTCATTAATTATAAGAATTTGAAATCATTTTTTATTAATAATATTTCATCAATATAAAATAATATATAAATGATTTCACTATTATAAAAGTTCTTATAGATATGTTGATCGCTATCATTTTTATTGAAACCAAATTCTCTTATATCCTCATCAAAATGATTATTCATTGATCATGATGCATGGTTAAATATACAATTTGATCTATATAGAGTATATAATTTATTAAAACTATTTAAAATAATATGAACATCATATTGTGTGATATAGACATCTTCAACTAACATACAATTTAGATAAGAAGTTTTGACATCCATTTTTTAAATTGAAAAATCATGGAATGTTGTTATTTAATGAAATATTCTGATGGATTTTAGCATTGTAGATGGTCAGAATGTTTCATCATGGTAAATTACATGAAATTTCTTGAAACCCTTCCATACTATTTGTGGCATATAGTTTGTTAGTTGACAATAATTGTCCATATTTGTTTTGAATTATTATTACACCTAGAAATTCTAAAATTGTATTATTTATTTGATAACGTGTATAACACGCAACCCAGAATAAAAAAATGAATATAAACACTAAAGAAATTATGTTATATTTAATATTTTAAATAAATTTAATATATTTTATAGATTTTAATGGATTAAATAATTACATATCTTTCCTCATATACCATAATGATTTTCTTTGATATCTTGCGCTATACACAAGACAATGTTTTACCGAACTAAAATATATTATGGATATATTATTATTTAATATAATAAGATATAACATAGGCATTAAATTATAATTTATGAATAGGATTAAATAAAATATTAATATATTTGGTTTAATTAAATATAAAATGAATTAATTGGTTACCAAATAATTTGAAATAAATATAAAAACCAATTGAATAAAAAGGAAACCTTTTTCAGTTCACAAATTTGTTTCATCCTAATAAATAAAATTAATTGATATTATTGAATTCTATTAATGAGTTTTTTTATTTTATATTAAATTAAATATTTTTTTTGAATTCATTGAATAGATTTTACATCCATAGGATAATAATAAATCCTATTTTACACATAAAAGGTATATTTTTATAAAGGCAGTTTTACAACCATTTAATGGGGACCCAATTTTAAATCTAAATTGTGAAACTTTAATAAATTTTACATGAAAAAAATAAAATAATTTTTTGAAATTTGAATTTAAAATTATCTTATGATGCGGTATGAGTATTTTTCGGAGAAGTTTCATTTTTTGATGAATAGTGAAAATACAGAATTTTAATTGAAATTTGATTTTTCAATTATACAATTTATAAAGATAAATTAATTTTTTAATTGATTTAAAGAATAACTAGTTGAAATATGCATAAATTAACCCAATTTAGGTAGTTGTAATCAATTTGATATTGAAATTGGATATAAAAACCATTCTATCTTTTGAACATTTTCACTTTAAAAATCCACTTTCTTATCTCGTCTAAGGGATTAATTTTAAATTTATTTCTACCGAATCTATAATCATAATTTTGGAAAATGGATTCCATATATGTAATAAGAATAATTTTTAATCTATACTAATATCAACTTACTTTTTGACTAAAAATATTTTTGAAAGTAATTAAATTTAATTATAGCGGTTAAGAGAATAGCTAAATTAACAAGGGACTAAACCTTCTACATAAGGGAGAAATGGAATATAAAATTTCAAAAAATAATTTTTCTAACCATATTAAAACCATATCATCTCTTGGATATAATATGGTTCATTATTGGATCCACATTACATGGAAATACTTGCATGAGATTTCCTCTTTCAAAAATTTATAATAACATCAATCCCCGTCCACTATAAAAAGGAACTCAACCCCCTCACTTATTCACACCTATGAATCAATTTTAAATCATAAAAAAACTACCCAAAAATATCCCAACATATATACCCTAATCATAGATTCATATCTTTGGTCATAAATAAAACCAAATAAGTTTTTGGTATAAACCAAAAGGAATTATCAGAATAAGATGCAACAATCATCAATGATCACTTCTGTTTCATTTACTTTGACACCATTTAGATTATTATTATATCATGAATATAAAAAATAGTATCTTCAATAAATTTATATATCTATATGTAAATTTTATGACCTACATTCACACACCCATCCATCAAATGGGATACACAATCATCATCTGTGTGTACGGCGGACTGCCACCTCGCGAACCTATTGCTTTCATTCATCCATTTACCACATTTCAATGTTGTAAATAATGATGGATTTATCACTCATATATGATTTTTATAAGTTATATATTCTTATATAATTTTTTTATAACACATTCCATTATTCTATACATTTTTTGAGAATACGATAACATAGTTTGTGGAAGTGTGGACTACTACCACCTCCAAGCGATGTTATTCGTTCACATGGAATGTATAAATGATGATTTTATTAAAAATATGTGATACATATGATTAAAATATTATAATTTAATTATAATATACATATATAATATTTAATTTACATTTTTGTAATACGATAAGAAAAATAAATCACCGTTCATGGGTACGTACGACATACTGTCTCCATTAATGGTCCATTTCATTTATATATGAAAATTTTATTGATTATTATAAATAAATTTATACTAAATATATATTATTTTTTAACCTTGATTTAAATTATTGGGATGATAAAAGCATGATATATTTAATATGAACAACAAAATAACAAGTCAAAACATACTCGAAAAACAAGGTGATTAACACCCAAAATAGTGATAATAATGAAAGATTATTAACAAACATGTAGAAATATATTATAACAAGATAATATATGATACTATAAAATTATTATGGTTATTTTTAAATTTAATAAAATTCCTAATACCATTATACATTAGGTTAAAGGACATTCACCCAAAAGGAAACACAAGGTAAGGGATACCAATTTTATGTTTTTTTCATGAGACATACACTATATTACCTACTTATTTACTCTATGTGGTGTATATAATTCGATTATTTTATTTTATATCATGAATAAATTTATATTTAGGGTATTTAAAGTTTTATTTTATCTTAATTATATCATGGGGCTTATGATTCAAAAGTTACTAAGTAGAAAGGGATTTCATCTCAATTTACATTCCATTGTGACTTAATTATTATTATGAACCTAATTTTTTTTATATATTTTATATAAATACATTTTACATGTAATATGATGAATAATTAATTCATAAAATTATTTTATGTTTCAATTAAAATTATTTCATTTAATGGGGTTTAAATTAAAAGTTACTATATAGCAAAGAATTTCATAACCCAATTCCTTTTCCATTGCATTATATTACTTCCTCATTGTCATTAGTATTCTATGATTACATGTGTAATTAATTTTTAATATAAATTTTTGTATTAAAACATATTTTTTGTTTATTTATAACTTAAAACCATTCATTTATTAATTCACACTTCATTGTTATGGTCTTTTAAGTGTTTATTTCGTAATCTCAATCTTATCATGATTATTTATTCTTGAATTTACATTAAAGGAAATTGTTTGATATTTGTATAATAAACCTTTACATTTTTTTTCCTTTTGTTTATTCATGATAATTTTATATAATAGTTCCATTTCTAAACTCTTTGGTGTTTACAATGATTTAAAAACTTTTTAATAAGAAAACTCACCTCCAGTTTACTCTTCGATCGGATATCTTTTTCTCTAAAAATTATGTTTTTTAAAAAAAAATCAAAAAGGTTTTTAAAATTTCTAAAATGATTTATCCAAGTAATTTTCATCCTTTACAAAATATTTTGTGTTTTAAATGTTTATTTTATAATAAAATTTAATTAAAAAATGTTTTTCAAAATGAAAAGATATTTTCTTCAAGAATGTTTTAAAGTTATTCTTATAGTATTTATATTAATAAAATTTCAATAAACTTTTATTTTTACTCCACTTGGGATATGTTTTATTGATATTATCCTTATTATTTATCTATATTGTCTTTGATTAATTTGGCCAAAGATAATATGGAAATCCACTTCCTTGATTAATTTTTGTAGTCCAATTAAAATTTATCCTTTTCTCTAATCAGGGGACATTAAATTTCCACTCAATATCCATATTATTTATCATAAATATTTTTATTTCCTAATATTTATACCATTTTTACATAATTTATTTAATTTTAATGTTATTTATTTACTAGAGAAATATTGAAAAATCTACATCCTTTACTCAATATAGATATTTGAAAAGGCACTTTGTTAATGAATTTAAATCAATTATTCAATATATGAGGAATGATTTAGAAATATATGATTGGTGTTGGGGACTTGTTAATGTAATACCCTCGATGCAATGCTAGTCTCATGTGATGAAAAAAGTTTAATATAAACTCTATGAGTTTGTTTCCAAGTAGTTTTAAACTATCTGGAGGATAGATCTTGACAGTAGTGTCCTTTAAATGTTCTTAACACGAATCAGATATTTTTTACCCAATATGTTTTAAACTATATTGAAGATATATCTTGGGGACAATGATATCTTGTTAATGGGAAATAATACATCTAATAATTAATTATTTCCTTTATTTAGACTACATTTATCCTTATTATCCATGATATTTTCATTATGAAAAAATCTATGGACCCATTTTATTCTCAATTTATTGATAAAACGACATGTCTGTTCAATTATTTTCTTTTCCATATTGTTAATACACTTCCTCTTAGTTTATTGATTACATGGATTGTGTGTTGAGTTATTTAACTTTCTATATTTATTATTTTAATTTATTCATTATTGGTTCTGTTATATTTTAGAATTACTGTGTATCTGAGCTCACCATTAATTTTTTTCCTTTGTCCACGATTATAGGAAGTTTACGATGAATGATGTATATGGATATTCTATATGTAATAATGTTATTATTTTCAAAAAAATTATATTCTAATTCAAATATTCTGAATTTAATTTAATACTCATGTATGTATCTATTTTTTAATTGTTACTAAAATTATCATTGCATCAAGATTTGATTCTTTGTAATCATGAAAATGTAATGGAAATAGACACCAACTCTGAAGTGACTGTAGTTAGGGCACTATAGTTGGTATCGAAGGAATTTTTGTAGTAAAATTGGGAACTAGATTTAAGATAACATAGATTAGAAAATATAAACCTAATATAAGGATTAGAATAAAAATAGATATATATTTATTATCATAAGAGTTATGGATACCATCATAGGATTATGAGATTAAGGTTGATCATAAGTTCTTAGTCATAAAAATCAATTTTTATGTTTAATGTAATGGGTGTAAACCATGGTTAAGGAATTGTTTGGGGAAATATATTAAAATATAACTCATTAGTTTAGTAACTGTTTTAGTGGAAATTATATTTTAGGAATAATTCCTTTACATTTTTTACACATAAGTTTAAAGGTATTGATAAACACTAGGGTTGATATACAAATAATATTATTAGACATTTTAAAAAAACCGGTTGAATGGGAAACCCTTTAAAAAGGATATTTAAAGATCAATTTCATTTCAAGGATGTCCATAATAGTTATTTTTGAAATTATATTAATATGGTTTTATAAAAAGGAAAACCTATAAGGTGGTGGGGCTTGAACCCAAGACCAAATGATGATAACAGTTTCTCTCCTACCACTGGACTATGTGAAAGTCCTAGTTAAAATTTCATTGTTTTTAGATAAAATTTTTATGAATAAATAATAATGATAATCAATAGTGTTACTTTTTAGATTTAGATATTATTTTATTACCTATATTATCTTTGGATAATAGTTGAAAATTGAAATAAATTTTCTCGCTTTTATGGGCCTTATTATCCGTTAAAAGTGAATTTTAGTGCTTCAGGCATCAAAGTTAATTTTTGGTTATCCATTTCAGGAAGTAATGGATGAATTATAAATTGATCAAAGAAAAAACAAAGGATGTAATTTTTTATTGAAATATATAAATTAATTATATTTACATATATTATTAGGTATTAAAATAATCACCCAATATAATGAAAATGATCAAGAAATAAAATATTGTCCTAATACCTTAATTATTGTTGGACCAATGCTATTTTAGATCATCACATATTTATAACTTTGAGGCTTTAAACCTTCCATTGATCATTCATTGGTTTTTGATCAATTAACTAAATCATTCCCTACAATTATTCATAATTTTCCTCTAAGCCCATATTTTAACTTTCCAGTAATGTTCTCTAACATAGAAATATGGTTATACGTTATTTCATATGATAATTGTACTTATCTTTCTCTATTATTAAGAGGTTTTTTTATTAACACTTTTAAGATGTGGTTATTGTAACCAGTTAACATCCAAATATCAAACCATTGACTACCAAAATAGAATTAAAGGTAAGAGGATGCAATTTATTTAGGGCTGGTAGAATGTAACCCCACAAAAATTCTAATAGAGTAAATTTTATTCGGTAACATATACAAAACACAACACCAAACATAGAGAGGAATATAAGAACTCAACACATTATGGTATATATATTATTTAAAATAAATTGAATATATTTTATATCCTACAATTTATGCAATATTGAGTTAGCTTGGACTACACAAAACAATGAATTTCTTCGATAGCTTGTGTTACACACAAGACTGGGTTTTACCAAAAAACAATATATTATTAAAATATTATTATTTAAAATTATAATATATCACATATAAATTAAATTAGTGGTTATTAATAGGATTAAATTGATTATGAAAATATATGTTTTACACAAATATAAAGTAAATTAATTGGTTACCAATTAAATAGAAATTAATAAAAACCCAATTGAATATAAAGGAATATTATTTTTCTCATAAAGATTTTTTATCCTAATAAATTAAATAAATTAATAATTTTGAATTATGTTAATGAAATATATATATATTATATATTAAATAAAATATTTTTGAAATTCATCCAATATATTTTATATGCATTATATAATAAAAAATTCAATTTTATGTATAAAAGCTTTATTGTTTTAACGACGATTTTACAACCATTTAATGAAACACCTATTTTTAAAAAAATTCAAAAATTTATAAATTTTATAGAAAAGAAAAAAAATTAATTTTTTTAATCTAAATGTCAAAATTATCTTAAAGAGAATTTTTTTATTTTTATGTGAATATTCATTATTTATGAATAGTGAAAAATTCTGGATATTAATTGAAATTATATTTTTCATTCAAATAATTTATAAGGTAGAATTATATTTTTAATTTTTTTAATGTATAATTATGAGAATAATACAATAATTAATCAAAATTGGGTCAATTGAATAAATTTTACATGAAAATATGCTATAAAAACATTCCATTCTTTTGAATATTTCTTACTTTAAAACCCGACTCTCTCATCCTTCTATGTGATTAATTTTAAAATAATTTCTTCCACTTATGTGATTTGAATTATGAAAATTTGATTACATAATTTTAATCAGTATAATTTATAATTTATAGTATTTTAAACTTAATTTTAGACAAAAAAATATAATTGAAAGTAATTTAAATTTATTACAACGATTAAGAGAAAAAGTAGCTTTTACAGGGAGTAAACCTTAAACATAAGGGTGAAAATGACCTGGAATCTTTTCCAAAATACAATTTATGGAAATATTTTCACCATATAATCCATTTTATATAATTATTTTCATTACTGTATCCACTTTAATTGGAAAAAAATTGGTGGAATTCTCTTTTTCAAAAATTAGGAAGAATGCTACTCCACATCAACTATAAAAAGGCACTCACCCCCTCCCTTATTCACACCTCTAAAGACCATTTGGATCATCAAAAACCAACCAAAATAAGAACCCAAATTCATCCCATAATCCTAAAGGAATTAATTTTGTAATAAATCAAACCATGGAAATATTTTTGTATAAACCAAAAGGAGCTACTCGAATAAGAGGTAACATTATTCAATGATCACTTTTGTTTCATTTACTTCTACACCCTTAAATTATTTTAATATAATTTATATATAATAACATTAGTATAATAAATATACTAAGATGTTTTTATATAAATGGTACAACTTACACTCACACACACTTCCATCAAGTGGGATAGACAATCATCGTTTGCGTGAACGATGGACTGTCGCCTAGTGAATCGATGTTGTTTTTTCTTCCTTTTAACACCTTTAATGGTTAGAAATAATAATGTATTTATAGTTTATATATGATATATAAAATATTTATAATTTATTTATTCTTATATAATTTTTATATAATACATACCATCATACTGTCCATTTTGTGGGAATGTGATAACATCATTTTCTGACGTGTGGACTACCACCTCCTCAAAGCGATGTGATTCCTTCACATGGAATGTATAAAGGATGATTTTAATAAACATATGTGATATATATGATAAAAATATTTTATTTTTATTATAATATATATATATATGTGCTAATTAATTTTCATTATTTTAATACAACAAGGAAATGAAAACAATGTTTATGCATACGTACGACCTGCGGTATCTATGAATAGTGCATTTAATTTATATCTCTATATTTTATGGAATATTTTAAATAAATATATAATAAATATATAATAAATATATATGATATTTAACTAATTATTGAAATTATATATATGGTAACATAATTATTTAAATAATAGAAAGAAAAAAAAAGTCAAAACATACTCGAAAAACAAGTCGATTAACACCCGAAATAGTGAAAATAATGAAATATTATTAACAAATTTGTAATAATATATTATAATAAGATCATATATAATGTAATAAATATTATAATGGTTCATTTATAATTTAATAATATTCTTAAAACCACTCTACAATAGGTTAAATAAATTTCACCCAAACGGAAATACAAGGTAAGGGATTTTTCTCTCACTTTTACATTCGTGAGGAATAAGTCGTGTTCGAAAATTATTAATTTTTTGATGTGTATATACTACCCTATTTTATTTTATATCATGAATAAATTTATATTAATGTTTTTTAATGTTTCATTTTAATTTACTTCTTTCATGGGGTTATGATTCAAAATATATCAAGTGGTAAGGTATTTAGTCTCAATTTACATTCTATTGATAGTTAATTATTATTTTAGCCTAATTTATTTTATATGATGTATAAAATTTTAAAAATAATATCATGAATAAGAAATTATTAGTGGTACTTTATTTTAAAATTTTAATTATTTCTTTAAATGGATTTTAATTAAATGTTACGAAGTGGAAAATAATTTCATAACCTGATTCATTTTCCCTAGGTTGTATTACTTCCTCATTGTCATTAATATTCTATAATTATGTGTGTCATCTCTTTTTAATATATATTTTAGTGGTTAATTTTTTTGTGGATTTATAGGTGAAACACATAGTATATTCATTGGTTGGTTCACATCTCATTATTACAGTCTTCTTAGTGGCTCATTTCACAATGTCATTCTAATTGAGATTGTTTATTCATGAATTTACATGAAAGTAAATTATTTTTTATTTTTATAAAAATCCCATACATTTTATTCTCTAATGTTTATTCATGAAATTTTTTTATATTATAGTACCATTATAATACTCTTTAGTACTTAAAATTATTGTGTTTTTTTACAAACACCCAACTCTATTTCTATCTTTGGTCAGAGATACATTTTCTATCAAAACCATGTTCAATAAAAATGTTTTCAAAAATGATTTTATCCTTTAAAAATTGATTTATCAAACGAATTTTAACATATTAAAAAAAGTTTTTTTATGTACATTGATTTCAAAATAATAGGTATTTTTTAAATTTTTTCAAAATGAAAAGGCTTCATTATCTCAGAATGTTTTAAAGATATTTTTATAGTATTTCTATTCATCAACAACAACAACAAAAAATTTATACTCGACTTGGGATATGATTTATTGATATAATCCCTAATATTTCTCTAGATGCTTTATATTGATTTTTCAAAGGATATTATTTAGATTCACTTCCTTGATTCATTTTTGTAGTCGCCTTGAAATATTCACTTTCCTGCAATCATTAGACACTAAATTTTCCCTTGTTATCTATATAATTTATCCTGATTATTTTTAGTTCATAAAATAAATACCATTTCTACAAAAAAACTTTACTTTTAATGTTGTTTATTTACTGGATAAAAATTGATAAATACATATCCATTACTCAATAAGGATATTAGATATGGAACTTTTTTCTTGAATTTAAATCGATTATTCGATATATAAGGAATGATTTGGGCTTGAATGACACATGTTAGGATCTGGTTACTGAAATCCCATATATTCATCATTAGTCTCATGAGATGAAATAATTTGGTGACAACCCCTTCACATTTGTTTCCAAATATTTGAAACTTTCTGTAGGATATATCTTGACTGTAGTGTCTTGTAAAATGTATGGACAGTAATAATATGAGGTTTAGCTTGTATGTTTTAAACTATATTAAGGATGGATCCTAATTTTAAGGGTATCATGTTACTAGTAAATATAACATTTTATAATTAATTGTTTCCTTTATTTAGTATTTAGTTATAATTATTATCCAAGATATTTTAAATTTCACAAAATCAATGGATGCATTTCATTATTAGTTTATTGATTAAATAGTATGCGTGTTCAGTTATTTACCTTGCCATATTTTATACACACTATCTCTTAGTTTACTGATTAAATGGAACGTGTGTTAAGTTATTTCCTTTTCATATTGATTATTCTCATTGATTCATTTTCTTTTCAACTATACTTAACCGTTATTGAGAATTTGAGTTCACCCTTTTTTCCTTTCCCTATGATTCCATGATGTTTACTAGGAATTATATACAAGGATATTCTATATGGAATTATTTTTTCATACTCAAAACAAAATTATTTTTAATTTTTGTATTCCAAATGTTATGTAAGACTCATGTATGTGTCTAGTTTATCAATATTACTAAATTGATCAGTCCTTCATGATTTGATTCCTTGTAATCATTCCAATGTAATGGCAGTAGACATCATCTATGATATTATTGGGGTCGGGTCACTGCAATTACCAATTAAATCAAATTGGGTTGACATTATATGGTGGTTCTACGAAGATCAAAACATGATTTTAGTACACCGACACCATTTCAGAATGCATGAATTATTTCTACTTAGATGCATCTTTTCCATCTACTGCTTCCTCGTAGGTTATTGGTTTGCCATTATCATGGAGTAATGTGTCACCTAAATCAGTGAAATGAAAACTATATCTCTCTACCTATATAACCTCACTAGTAGACCTACAAAATACTTGTGTCTTGAGAACATCACTATCTACCACTATTTGTTATGGAGATTTTTCTAGTTTTTTTATTTTGTGCATTAGGAGCATCAACATCATCAAAGTCATTTTTTCTCCAACTATTTCCATTGGAAATTTGTTTCCTTTTTATAAATATATCATGCCATTCTAAAATAACCTTTCTATATGAATAGTTATATATATAATATTATTTATTATCCTTAGGATAACCTATAAAGATAACCATTATGCTTCAAGATGTTAATTTTTCACTTGGTATAGTCATGATAAAAGCATCATATCCACATATATCTCTGTGTGACAGAGTTTATTTCTTTTCATTCCAGCAATAATATGGAATTCCATATACATATTTAGTTGGTACTCAGTTCAGTATATATTTTGTGTTCTATTGTGAATATCCCCAAAGGAAAATAGTAGTGTTTCATGCATAATCATTGATCTAACCTTGTCAAGAAGGTACCAATTCCCACTTTCAATAACACTATTCTATTATCGTGTATAAGAAAAAGTGATTTGAGAAACTTTCCCATATTCTATTAAATGATTAATGAAATCTTGATTATGTTATTCTTTACCACATTATTAGTGAAGTTTCATAAAATTTTAACCTTGTTTTTTCTACTTTATTTTGATATTCATTAAACATTATAATGGAATTTGAGTAATACCTTATTAACTAGATATATTCATATCTACTATAGCCATCTGAATAAGTAATGAAGTATAAAACAAAAACCCTTTCCACTACAAGAAATAGACCACAAGAATTAGTACGAATACATTCTAATGGTTCTTTATCTCTTTCTATTTTCCCATTGAAGGGTTCTTTAACCATTTTAACTTGAAAATACATGTGGCATGTATAAAACAATTTTAAATAAATGGAGTATAATTGATGTAATTTGCTTAAATTTTTCACTTTTACATGACCCAGCCTAAAATTCCATAGGGGGCAGTATATAAGTCATTCCCACTATATTTTTCATTGATTTCCAAAACTTGATTTTATGGTTCAAGTATATATAAACCATTATTAAGATGTTCCATACCATAAAATATGGTATCCTTATACATAATAAAATATTTATTTATGAACATTACGTAAAATCACATAGTTTATAAAATAAATTCTAAGATTATGTTTTTTGAAATATATATTATATGATAACGATGATTTAGTACAAGAACCATCCCACTATGAAAAGTAAGATGATAATATTCCACTGCTAATGTTGTTAGTATCATACCATTTTCTACTCTAAGATATATTTCAGATTTTTCAATTTTCATGAGTCTAATTTATTCTTATATTGGGATAAAAATGGGTAATACACAAGCAGTATCCAATTACCAACTTGTAAAAATATACATATTATATTAAATAAGAAATATACATGAAGTAGAAGTTTTAACATTCTTATTATTCCCAATTGATCATTTTTTTCTTCTAGTAGACTTTATGGCCAAATTTGACGAAGAATTATTCCTTCTTGTTAATCTCAATATGTATCTTTGTCTTATTGAAAGTGTGATACATTAGTGTCTTTGACTATGACTTCTCCTTTTACACTTTTAACTTTCCTCTTTTCCTTCTTATTCACTATAAAGAATGAAGATTTAGAGTTATTAATATCATTATATTCATTGAGGACTAGAGACAAAAAATTGGCAGTGATTTTTTAATAATATTCATATTTTAATTAACAATGAATGTCAAGAATCTATGAATTAAGGATGCAATAAAGAGATCAGTTTCTACTTCTTGGTTCAATTTGAACTGAAGAGTTTCGAGTCTCTCAATCTACTCGATTATCTTCATTATATGAGAACCTATTGTATTCCCTTATTCATTCCTGAATATATATAGGGAACACGATATCTCATGTTATTCATTCCAATATTTCTCTTGGTATAAATCTTGATGATAAGATATTATTTGGAAATCATATTTTTCCTCTTAATTTTATTTATGCTCACTATACATAGATGACAACATGAATAACTAAACATCTAGTTAATTATTCAAATTCTTCTTGCATTTATCATTATCATCCATGATTAATTCCTGAGGGGATCAGTAAGAAGTGGGGATTCCAACACATAAATCATTCTCTATTTGTGTTGCAAAATTTTCATGTTCATATAATACTCAAGAAAGTTATGGTTAGTCATGATATACTATTTGTACAATATAGATCATAATGAAATTGAATTGGTGGTGGTATCCATTTTATCTAAAAAAATATACCAAACTAGTAATTTATCTTGTTTACCTGTATACATTTTCAAATTATTAATTTTAAATGTCTGCCATTATTTTATCAAATCCTTATATCCCTAAACTATAATATCCAAAATACTAAGTCACTTGAGTATTCTAGTAGCAATGATCCTTAAAATTTTATTTATGTCCTGATCTATGGATTGAAACTAATCCAAGAGTATAATATAAGATTTGGACTAGACAAATCATTAACTTGAAACTCTTTTATCTATTTAAAGGAATCTCATATCTTTTAATGAATTATATTTCATTGATAAATGCTTTGTCTCTAAAGTTACAACAAGATGGTTATAGATACTCATATGAATCCATCATTATTTATATTGACCCATCACTCACATAATAACTATATGGTAGTAATAAGCACCAACATCTAATGCTGGTGAGTACCTTGGCCAATCGGTTGTGTCCAAATTCATGTGATGAAAGACATTTAATAACATAATATTTTCTTTAATGGATTTGGAAATTTATTCTCAGCGAATGAAATATTTTTTATTTAATAGTATTAATCTATTTTATTTTACTCTAAATATAGCAACGATTTAAAACAGAAATCATTCACTGTAAATATTTGGTTTATATTTTTATGATCAATTTTAATTATACAATGTGGTCATATGAAATAAATACAAAAGTAAAAAATAATAAAGGATGCACATAAAATAAAGAAAGAAATAATGATGAGGTCATAAGGGGTTAACTATTGGTTAATACATTGGGCGATTAATATATTAATTGAGACCCTAGAGGAGTTCCTTAACTCAATACCTGAATTGAATAGTCATGCCCACAAATCCCATTTACTTCACTTTTTTGGTTTACACTAGATCTAAACTCAAACCACATTGCCAATAACTCCTCCAACCATTATAATGTATACTCACACATAGGTGAGGGGATCTCGGGGTGAAAAAATACATTATATTACATAACTGTGGACATGGATTCCCTTACATAAATTAATAATGAAGGGACGATGTGAATCTCATTAAAATAAAATAATTATTATATATTACAAATTAAATTAAATAATTAAATTAAATAAATTATAAACCAAACATGAATGGGTTAGTCTTAAATAATGATTAGTAAATGTGAAATTATATTGAATTAAAAAACTTATCTTTTCTAAAATTTAACTCAATGGTGTTTTTAATGTTTCAACATGAACTAAAATAATTTTATATAATTATCGATATGTCCCACAACACCCAAAATAAATTTACTAAATATAAAAAATTTAATTTTGATTTCTGATTTCTTTTAAAAAAACTGAGTCCATTTGGACCTAATTTTGATCCTCATAAATAAATATTGGGATTTTGACTTGATTGAAGAGTCGGGGATGTCGAACCCAGACTATATAGGTCTGGCCCAAGTTGAGATTGGGAATCTATTTAAAGTAATGCACAAATAGGCACAAACACATATATATAATTAAAACATTTCACCCTCCCATTCAAGGGGTGGGAAACATTTCCACACCCCAAAAATGTGTCTTGGAACGTTTTTTTGTTTTCATAAGCATCCACAGGAAGCTTTCTATTCCCTTTTGATTTTTTGCAACATAATTAAGCTTGAAATGCATGAATGTATTTCCAAAAGACAATCCCAACCAACTTCTAATATATCAGGATAATATGCAATATACTCGAATCGTGGTCTAGAGAAAACATTATTATACCTTTATCCATTAATTTAACAAAATGAAATAAAACTTTAATTTCCATCACCATTTTTATGTAAAACCCATCAATCTTCGATAGCCCATATCCTGGTGATATGAGCTTGAATCAATGCTTATTCAATTTCACTGGGACTATATCAATAACTTTTTTTAGAATAATTGAAAATATAATTTTAATATCTTTGTTTATGACTTATATAATTACAAACTTCCTCTAATACCATTTGAAAGAACTCGATGCACACCAGAAGCATGAAAAATATGAAACTAAAATGATGGGTTCTGATTCATTTAAAAAAAATATATCTACAAATCCCCTTGATTGAATTTTGTAACACCCCAATAATTTAAAATATTTTCAATTTAAGATAAATTAATTTTGTTTCAATATTTTTTATATGCTACACCATGTTAATCTTATGTTACACACAAAAATGAGTTGGGTTGCATTACTCACAAATCAGAGTTTTACCAAAAAATGTATTATTAAAATATTATTATTTAATATAATAATTTATAACCCAGAAGTTATGTTGGAATTTATGAATATTATTAAATAACTAATGAAAATATATTCGTCAATTTACTGGTAACAAATTATTTATAAATAAAGACTGCAACCAACTTAAAATATATGAAATGTTTTTATAAATATATTTTTTATGATTACAAAGTATTTTTATCCAAATAAATTGAATTAATTAAAATTATTGAATGATATTATTGTAAAATATATTCAATAAAATATTTTTTAAATTCACATAATAGATATAATAGGCCTAAGATAAGAACAAACTAAATTTTATGCCTAAAACCAATATATTTCTAAAGGCAGTTTTACTTCCTTTTAATAGAGAACCTATTTTAAATAAAATTGTTAACACTTTTATATATTTTATTTTAAAAAATAATAATCTTATTTTAATTTGGAATATAATTTTTTTTGGGTATGATACTGATAATTTTCATGATTTGATGAGTATGGATAAAATATTTCATTTTAATTGAAAATAACATTTTCATCTAAATAATTTCAAGTGTTATTTTATATTTTTATTGGTTTTAAAATATACTTAGATCAATATTGAATAATTTAATCTAATTTAGGTCATTTGAATCAATTTAACCATGAATATGGATATAAAAGCATTTCAATCTTTTGAACATTTTCACTTTAAAAACACATTTTTTTTGTTTTTTTCAATGGGGTTAATTTTAAAATATTTATTGAAAATTATGTGTTTTAAATTATTAAAAATTGATTTTTTATTTTTATTTAGTGGTTAAATAATATTTAAATAGTTTCCTTTTATTTTAGGGAAATATGAATAGTAACTTTAGTTTTTTAATTACCAAAGTTAAGGGTAAATCAGGTAATTAAGGTTAAAAACAATATTTTAAGTGTTATAAAACAACCATAATACTTATTTTAATTTATTGTATAAGTTATGGTTGACCAAAATTATCCATGGGATGATTTTATTGCCTCTTGGAGGCACTTTAACAACTTTAGTCATTTAATAGTATTTTATTCTAAGGGAAGCTCAATAGGTCACACTCTTATTTTTAATAAGTTTTACATTTTTTATATATGGTTATTAATAAGATATATTAGACTATAAATAGTTATAAAAAATATAAAATGTGTAACACCCCTACCCGAGAATCCCAGACTCGGTGCATTATTATGTAACATTGGCATGATCAGAAAAGATCAAGTCTCCAAAGACTGATAAGTTTAGTAGCTTTGGAAGTACTAGATACATTCATATAGTTTACATTACATCATAAAATGGAAAACTACAACAACATTGTTTCCATAGACAACACTAATATCTCATAGACTATCCCTATAGGTCGGTCATAATATCTTTCTTCGCATACTGGAAAAAATAAAACATAGAAAGGGGTGAGCTCAGATGCTTAGTAAGGATAACAATATACCGGAAACTTTCATAAACAAGTATAAACATTTAAGGAAATGTGTAAGACTATAAAAAAGATTTTTAAACATGAACTTCAGCCTAATATGGAAAAGATAAAATCAAATAATTCCATTTACTTATTCAAATAGATATTTTACTAGTCTAATAATCACATCAAACATCAATATCCACTTTCATAATGATGAAATGCATAATGCCATACTTTCATAACCACATAGTCAAGGCTTTGTGCCAAGAATACAAATAGGATTTTGTCAAGGCCTAGTTCCAAGACACTAGTTTGTCTCCAGAGACCAACCGATGCATCGAGGAGCTATAGCAGGCTCCACCCATTACTTACTAAGTCCATTGCATTCATTATATGAAAAAGTTTAAGCATATCATAAAAATTCGTATTAAAAATAGCATATGAAATGTCAATAATTTATCCATAAACCATGAATGGTATAAAAATAACACATCCACAGTCAAAAATATCACAAAAACTTCAATACAATATGGATGTTTTGTATCATAATATATCAACTTCAAATATGATTAAAATCTGTCAAAGGATGTTGACATAGATGAAATCAAAATCCTTTTTTAGAGAAATATCTCTTACTATTTTGAAATCATTTAAAAGTAATATAATTATAAAATAAAACGTTTATTTTGAGAATGTTCTTTTAAGATTGTAAGAGAAACTTTGATGATGTTATAATAGTGGAAAATAGCTGCACCCGCCGTATAAGTTAAAAAAGCATTCTTACCTTAATTTTGTTGAAAAGATCATAAAGTACCTTGTTTTGAAAATGACGGAAATATTCCTTTCAAACAATTTTATAAAAATTCAAATAAGGGTATAAATTACATTAACCCATAGTCAAGTAAATAGAAAAATGTTTTGAAATACACTTTTAAGAAACAAGTATGTGGATAATAAATATGTCCCAGTAAATACTTACGTAAAAACAACCTCTGATAATAAATAGAATGTGAAATTAACCCTTAACTTGTAATTTTCCTTGGTAGAGGGTGGGTTAACCTCATTTATAATGGTGAAATAATTTTTACTAAATTATACTAGAATCATATACATTAATATGATTTCATATATGATCTTTTAACATTGCTTTGTTAATAATATGTTAGTATTATTGTTGTTTCAGGTGTTAACTGATTCGTTTTCCTTTATATGATTTATTATGTAAGTAATGTTTGTTATGAATAGGATTTATCTTATTCATAAACATAATGATATTAAGTCTTTAACCATTATTTTAAACCATCTAATGAAAATTAGTCTTGAATGTATTACGATGGGGAATGAATCACATCGCGTTCGTGGAGACAGTAATCTGTACGTACACAAGAGTGACAATATCCTTCTTTTGATATTAAAATAACATATAATTGGATATTATATCATATATAAAGAATATTTATCATGTTATATTTATTATTTACATCAATTAAACATCATTATTATACCCATCCAAAAAATAATGTATTGAATAACAATTACACCACGAGGTGGAGACGGTAAGCCGTAAGTACGCATATATGGTGACATGTCAGTCAAAAAATGGATAGAATAATGAATATGGTTGTACTATATTTATAACTACATCATATTATATATAATATACTGGAGTTATTATTTTATAATGAGAACAACAAAGAAAGATGAAGTGGAAGAAGAAAGGAACATGAAAGTGGTGATGAAATATTTACCTTTTATTCGTGTTCTTTCTTTTAATTTGATCAAAAGGGCTCCATATGTTAGATTTATGACTAACGGAAGGCCTCTATGATAAAGGGAGGACATTTGAGAGGGTATTGGGGCAGATTTTGGTCGATCCAAAAGGATTTGAAGGTGTGAATTTGAGGGAATGAGAAGTGCCCTTTTATAAGAGGGGTGAGGGGTACCTTAGAAAAAGCTAGAAATATTATTTTATAATATAATTATATTCGGTTTCTAATAGATCAAAAATAATTTATTTAAAGGCTAAGGTGGGTATGGTTTGAAAACCACTCAACCAATAGGTTTTAGACAGGTTTGGGTCACTATATTAACCTTATCTTTTAGATTTAACTCTAAGTTAAATAGTTTGACATTTACCACGTCTCTTTGTATTTTTATATTATATGGTTAATAAACTTACTATATACTTACAAGAGATCCACAAATGGTTCATTAATGATAAAAATATCATTATATAAGCCTTTTGGCCAAACTTTATATTTTTATGAATAGAATATTAATTAATAATATAATATTTGTTTTAAAAACTCTTTTACGTCAATTTTGACACTATTTGGTATGTTGTTTCTTCTAAATTCATAACAGCATTATTACATAAAAAAATCATCTAACTAACTATATCATGTCATATTAACCTATTAAATTATTATAATTCATAAAAGTATTAAAATACATTTATTTGGATATTTATAATATAAGTTATTTTAATATTTCATTAATTAGGTAATTACTGTATCATCATTGTGTGATAAATAAATTTAATTATTTACGGTCTAAAAATTATAAATAAAATACAATTATGTAGGAAATATTTTTATCTTTCTAATGAATATTTATAGTCGAATTTATCTTATGTATAACCCTATATTAAAAAATTTTTAGTTATTAAAAATTGATTTTAACTCTTTTAACGCTTCTTTAAATAAAATAATAATAAATGTATTAATCTAATCCAAGTGGTCCTAAAGGATCATATTTTATTCCTAAGGTGGTTTTTTGTCGAATTACACTTATCCAATAGAATTTGGACATGTGTTAGGTGTAAGGTCCTGGATTCGGGTGCCACTCAACGGGTGCCCCAAACTCGGTTCGCCACATGACCTCAAATGCATTTCCCCAAACGCCAGAGGCTGCCGACTAGCAGCGAGGGCCCAGGGTTGATAGTGGGGAAACTATGCCCTCATTTGTCAAAGTGTAGCACCACATAAATGAAATAAATCATATAGAAACATCATAAGCAGTAACAATACATATAATTGAAATGAAGAACTGATAAGAAAAAGGGAAACCAGCAGTCATATATATATGAAGATGCAGCATGTCACTATTCTATAAAACATCCAAAACATGTTACACAAAAATATAGTACAATACAATACAGATTACAGAAAAGCAAAATAGAATAGCCCGCAGCATCACGAGCCAATGCTCAGTCCCATGCTCTCCTACACTCCAACAACAATCAAGTACCTGTATAAGGACCCTTTCCCTTATCTACACCTACAGCAACGTAATCTTTTTGGGCCGAAAAGCGTGACCCAAAAAGGGTGTGAGAAACAAATCCCAGTAGGCACCCACCAAAGGCCCATGCTCAACTATGTGTAAAAATGCAACAATAGGGCGTAGTAGTAAAATGAAATAAAGAAGTACTAAAAATTAACTAGCTTAACCAATTATATTCCCATTTTAATACCCATTTAATCCTTTAATTCAAAATATCACCACGATGAATATTCTAAGTAAACAGCCAACGTCCTCAGACATGTAAAACCTTAGCCTTAGGTAATCAGAATCCAACCCGCAGGTATTTCCCTCAGGCGTAATAGAATTTTCCCTCACACGTACGAAGTGTCACCCTCAGGCATAGAGTCTATCGTCCAGAGGCACGGAAGAAGTTTCCCTTAGGCTAAGAGATGATTGCCCTCAGGCTAACATAGTCATGCCCTCAGGCTATAGTAAAAAAACACCCTCAGGCTAAAGTAATCGGGCCATGCCCAACATATCACAAGCAATTCACATGCAATTCCTCTCAAGGAAAATGTAATTCAGAATATAAACAAGGCATACCCTTGGGTATCCTGGCCAAACGGCTAAAAAGATGAACGCACCCCCGGGGTGGTCCTGGATCCAAGAAGCGATCCCAAACAACATTTTAATATCACATTTAATTTTCTATACAATTATAGGTATTTGAAATAGCCACGACCTTATCCACACGACACCCCAAATATGGGTTCGTAGCTTAAAAATACACAAAACACACAACAGTTAGAAATAAACACCAAGCCACCTACCTTTAACAGCCAAAAACGATATACGAAAATGACGAGCCTCGATTAATCCTAGAAAAATGTATATCTGAAGTTAAAGGAAACACCACTTAAACACAAATAACTTCTGTTAGGGGAAGAATTGGTAAGAATGGTTAAATAAGAGCGGAGGGATTACCCGTGCGGTTCTAATGAGATCGTCCGAGGCAGAAACGGATTCCCGGCGTGCGCCTGGAGGATATTCGAAGCTCCGAACTTCCTATCCCAAGCCCTCTACCCGTTCTAAGCCTTCCCTATGAATAAGGGAGGCTACTGGCCATTTTAAGCAAAAAAAAATACAAAGTACACAGTGTGTACTTCCAAGTACATGGCATGTACTCCCCATTTTTTTAACTGTTCCTCTGGATGCTTCCCACCAGCGTGGCACTGTTCACCTATCGACGTGACTACAAGACTTCTCTCCTTGAGCACACGACGTGTTTTGTTACACAGCTGGCCACCGTCTTACTATTCACCTACCGACTGACTACACAGCGTGTACCTTCCAAATTTTGGGATTTTCCCCATTTTACATATTTCCTCAAAAACACTTAAGGAAAAGAGAAATGAAGAAACCCATACCTCAGAAACAAGAACCAGGTTCTTACAAACATCCCCCCTTAAAGCAAATAATCCCCAAATTGACATTCCAAGGGTGGTGAAGATAAATCCATGAACAACTCCGGCCACTGAGCATGTACGTTGGTCTCCCGCTCCCAGGTTTAGTCCTGCACTCCGCCATGCTGCCATAGCACCCGTACGAGAGGAACTGACCAACCTCGGATAAACTTCGTGCTCCTATCAACGATACGAATCAGATGCACCTCAAAGGACACATCTAACTCAAGCTCAACCTCCTCGGGCTGGAAGATGTGAGATGGTTCTGAATAATAACGGCGCAACTGAGATACATAGAAGACGTCGTGCATGGTCCAGTACCTCTATGGTAACTGCAACCGATAGGCAACCGGCCCGACTCTCTCTAGAATCACAAATGACCCCACATACCTCGTTGAAAGTTTACCCTTTCTTCTGATCCGCTTGTGTCCCAGCCTCAGTGAAACACGCAAGAAAACCTGATCCCCGACCATGAACTCCAAAGGTCATCTTCGGCGATCAACATAAGATTTATGACGAGACTGTGTGATAGCCATCCGCTTCCGAATCAACTGGACCTGCTCAGAAGTCTCCTGCACGAGATTTGGTCCCAGTAAAGCTACCTCACCTGCCTCTAACCAACACAAAGGTGATCGGCACGACCTACCGTATAAAGCCTCGTATGGTGACATCTCAATAGTTTCCTGAAAACTGTTATTATAGGAAAACTCAACTAGGGGTATGTTCTTCTCCCAAGATCCCCCAAAGTCTAGGACACATGCACGCAACATGTCCTCAAGCACCTGTATCGTACGCTCTGACTGGCCATCGGTCTGAGGGTGGTAAGCTGTCCTCAGAAGAACCTGTGTACCCAGTGCCCTCTGAAAAATCTGCTAGAAATGAGATGTAAAATGGGTGTCCTTATCTAAAATGATAGAATGAGGAACCCCATGAAGACGTACGATCTCCCAGACATAAAATTTTTTATGCTTGTCAACACCGAAGGTCTCCTTGATCGGAAAAAGTGAGCTACCATCGTGAGTATGTCCACAATAACCCACATGACATCATTGCCTCTAGGTGACCTCAACAACCCAGTCATGAAATCCATCACGACATCATACCATTTCCACTCTGGGATGGGTAACTGCTGTAACATCCTAGCTGGTCTCTGGTGCTCTGCCTTCACCTACTGACAGGTGGAACATCTCGTAACAGAACCAGCTACATCTCTCTTCATACCCGGCCACCAGTACCAACATCTCAAGTCACAGTACATCTTGGTAACCCCAGGATGAACTTCCCAAGCTGAAGCATGAAACTCCTGGATCATATCCTCGAGTATATCCCCTGGAACCCACACACATACATGGAAGTGAAAAACTTCAGCATCACCTATTGTCCACCCAGGAGGAGGGTCCTCGCTTGCCACCAACTCCCATAGAACTAGGACTTCTGGATCAGATAGTTGTCTCATACTCACTCTTTCCAGGAGGGTAGAAGTCACAGCTAAATATAAACGATAGTTCTGCCCCTGACTGTCATGCACCTCCAAATGCATCTCATAGAACAAAGACATAAGTTTACATTCACCACTGGCCTCTTGCACTGCCTGTATCTGAGTCTTCTTGCTCAGTGCATTAACTACTGCATCACATTTACCAGGTGTATAGGCAAGCTCAAAATCAAAGGACTGAAGGTATTCAACCCACCTTCACTGCCTCAGATTCAAGTCACACAGAGTAAAGATATACTTGAGACTTTTGAAGTCGGTGAAAACCAAAAAATGCTCTCCCAAGAGATAGTGTCTCCAACAATGCAACGCATGAACAAGTTCAGTCAACTCGAGATCATGCGTTGGGTAATTCCTCTCCTATGGCCACAACTACCAAGACTCGTACACAACAACTCGATCGCCCTGTATCAACACTGCTCCCAGCCCAATACCTGATGCATTACAGTAAAATTTATAGCTATTCCCCTGCTCTGGGAGTATCAAGATTGTTGTTGATGTCAACCTTCCTTTCAGGTCCTTAAAGGTTGTCTCGCAAGCTTCCGACCAAACGAACTTCACACCCTTCTTTTTCAAACCCATCAACGACACTACTAAGCGGGAGAAGTCCTGTATGAAGCGCCTATAGTAACCAGTCATCCCTAAGAAACTCCGTATCTCAAACACATTCCTAGGATGCTCCCAGGAAACTACTGTTCTCACCTTCTCTAGGTCTACTACAACTCCTGCTTCTAAGATGATATGACCCAGGAAGTGTATCTGGTCCATCCAAAAGTGGCACTTTGAGAGCTAAGCATGTATCCAATGCTCTCTCAGTGTACTCAATACAATCTCAAGATGGGTGGCATGGTAGTGTCGAGTGTGAGTGTACACCAAGATATCATCCATGAAAACTACCAGAAAAGAATCCCGATAAGGATGGAACACATGATTCATCAGAGCCATACAAACTGCTGGCGCGTTCATGAGTCTGAACGGTATAACCATATATTCGTATAGACCATACCTGCTCCTGAACGCTGTAAGAGGTATATCGGATGGTCTAACACGTAGCTGATGATATCCTAATCTCAAGTAAATCTTCGAGAACACTCGTTCTCCACGAAGTTGGTCAAAAAGATCATCAATCCTCTGCAAAGGATATCGGTTCTTAACCGTCAACTGGTTCAGCGTTCGATAATCCACACAAATTCTTGAGGGTACTGTCCGCCTTCTTCACAAAAAGGACCGGAGAACCCCACAGAGAAGTACTGGGTTGGATAAAGCCCTTTACCTGTAACTCCTCTAACTACCTCTTGAGCTCCTGCAACTCAGGCGTGGTTATCCTATAAGGAAGAATGGAAACTGGTGATGCTCCTAGCACAAGATCAATAGAGAAATCCACCTCTCGTTCCAGAGGTAGACCTGAAAAGTCATCTTGGAAGAAATCCCTGAAATGATCAACCACTAGAGGGAAATCCTTCTGACAAGTCCCCTAGTCATCCAGATATAAACTCACAATTTGGGCTGTCACTCCACCTTGCCCATGATGCTCTGGTCTAGCTGTACTTTCCTGAACATCCCACTCACCCTTGTATAGAAAGTCTTCACCCTCTGATGACGTGAAACTCACCCTGCGATGATAGCAGTCTACAAAGGCTCGAAAGGGAACCAAATAGTCTTTCCCAAGAATGACGTCATAAGCTGTCATCTCTAAGACTTAGAGGTCCCAAAGGAAGTGACACCCACCAACCTCAAGAGGGCACTCCTTGCACTGACGCACATCATCCGTTCTAGTCCCCAACAGAGTGTCTAGAATCATGATATCATAAGAAATAGAAACACGGAGCCCAAGGCTCTCCACAACGGGCACAGATATAGAACTATGTGTCGCACCCGTAAAGAAAAGTAATGAAGATAAAACAAAAGATACTATAATAGTACCTCTGATTGTAGAAGGTCTGGGATCCTGCTCCTACTCGGTCTGTTGCACTGCATATGTCTGCCCAGTGCCGCGGCCCTACGATGCAGCCTGACTACCCTGAGATGTCCCGCCCTGCTGCCTCTGAGATCCTGGTGTCTGAATACCATGGCCACGACCACCATCTTGGCTTGTACGCGACGTATTCCAGTTCCCTGACTGGTAAGAATCCACTAGTCCTGCTCCCGCAAGTGGAGTCTGCACAGAACCCCTCTCACTGGCCATCAATGGAAACACCCTGCAAAAGTGTTGCAGATGACCCATCTTGCCACAAGCTCGACACTCCACTGGGTCTTGTGGACACTGCGGTCTCTCGTGCCCATCTTTACCACACTGGTAGCACCTGACTGGACCACCTGATAAAACTGCCTGGCTGGTACTGCCACCCTGAGAGATGTCCGCCTGTCTCTTCCTCTTGCCAGTAGAAATAGTACGAGTAACTAGTTGCTGAACCGCCCTAGCCCACACCACTAGATTCCTGCAGGTTTTTCTCTGTAATCAGTGCCTAATTTATAATAGCATGTACTGAAGGCAACCTTAAAACATTTACTAGCACTCGGATTTCATACCAAATGCCATCCTCAAAACGTCGGGCTCTCAACGTCTCATCACCCACCAGCACAGGTGCAAAGCGCTGAAGCTCGGTAAAGTGAGCAGAACATTCCAGCACTGACATAGCACCCTACTGCAGATTCATGAACTCTCGAGATCTATCTGCCCTCAGCGTCTCTAAGAAGAAGAAGTTATAGAAGACTACCAGAAAAAATTCCTACAAGATGTCTCTATAATGCTCTGACTGGGTGGTAACATCCCACCACCTGTTGGCATAATCACGCAACATGTATGTAATGAGCTTGACCCTCCACCCTGGAGGCATCTCAAGATACTCAAAAATAGTCTACATCGATCCTAGCCAATATTTTGTTGCCTGTGGTCCGCCATCCCATGAAAACGTAGGCGGATGCTGCTTCTAAAAGATACGAGTCAACTCAACCATAGATGTGGCAGCCAGTGGTGCTCCCTGAAAGGTCTGCATGAACCACATAAAGCCTTCATGGAACTGCGCCTCCACGCCTGTGTCCGGTATAACGGTTGGGGCCGCATCTGGCTCTACTAGAGGATCCACTGGTAGCCCATGGCCCACCATCTATGGAGTATAGTCGTCGCCGTACTCCTAGAGAACAATGCGCTGTCGTCTCGGCAGCATGACACTACAAGGTAAAAAACACACCTTAGAAAAAGATTATTAAGACCAAAAATCAAGAAACACAAAAGGGGACAGGAGGAAGAAGGCATTCAAAATTTGTAAAACAAGACTACATGGCGTGTATACTGACTACACGACGTGTACTTGACTCCCCTTCCCCTGCTCGGGTCCTTCTGCACGACTAAGCCACACGACTCCCGTTTGAACAAAACTACACGACGTGTATATTATGTACGCCGCGTGTATGGTGTTATTTCCAACTGCATGTGTCACTTGTGATACGGCCAACTACTCAGCTTGATACTACACGGCGTGTTACACCCGCACACGGCATGTACACCACCTCATTTCCCAGCCACACTGCTTACTCCACACGGTCAGTCCTCAGAAAGACTACACGGTGTGTCCCACAGGTACACGACATGTCCTAGACAAGCTCCACCGACCAATGTTTTTAGTTACATGGCCGGTTTACATGGCTCAACCTACATGGCGTGTTCATTATACACACGGCGTGCACTCGAAAGGATTACCCCGACCCGTGTTGTTAGTTACAAGGTCGGGTTCCCAGGTCACACTACACGGCGTGTTCCACAGTGGACACGACGTGTATGCCTTAAGGTTTACTCCGCCTCTGTTGGAGTTACACGGCAGACACCAGGTCAACACTACACGACGTGTGCAGAAACTACACAATGTGTTCCCCAATCTCTTTTCTTCCCCATGTCACCGCCCACACAGTTTGTGACACGGGAAGATACTACACGGCATGTTCTCAAAAAGTTTATTTTTCTTCCCGAACAGAAAAACATACACGACATGTCTACAGTACTACACGGCGTGTATACTGGAAATTCTGGATAGTATGCCTCAAAAACTTCCCCGGAACCCAGGAAATACCTCAAAAAAACACCTAAGTGCCAAATTCGGATCCATGAGGCCCCATACTCCCCATGAATCAATGTTTGACATCTTATTTGTGTTATAACATAATAAACAGTCAATGACCCACCAAATTCCGGTCAATGGGGGCCCATACTCCCAAAAACCAAAGTTTGGCGTTCATTCTACAAACCGGCTCATAAAAAATACCCTATCATATAACAGGTAGTTATCAAGCAGCTATCACAACAACATGCTTTTCTATCACACCAACTATCACAACAACATGCAATTTTTCTAATGCACCTACATGGCATGGAAACTATGCATGACATGTGATTCTAGCATGTGCCTAAACGATGCATGAGATGGCATACCCTCATCTCATCAGGTTGCAACTAAATAGAACCCATAGATAAAATATAAACAGCACAATCACAAGTGTGTCACCCAATGGTGAAATCAAATCAATTGTAAAGTGCAAAATCAGTAAAATTGCAACATGAGGTAAGTTGGATTTTCCCTGTACACAGGTTAGCTACGCCCGAGCACAACCTATTACCAACTACCACTCTCGTCCTATCCCTGACTAAGGCTCCAAATAGTAAGTCAAAGAAAAGAACCTTCCTCTGATACTACTTTGTAACGTCCCAGATCCAAGTGCCACACAACGGGTGCCCCGAACTCGGTTCGCAACATGACCTCAAGTGCATTTCCCCAAATGCCAGAGGCTACCGAATAGCAGCAAGGGCCCAAGTTTGATAGTGGGGAAACTATGTCGTCATTTGTCAAAGTGTAGCGCAGTGGAAATGAAATAAATCATACAGAAACATCGGAAGTAGTAACAGTACATATAACTGAAATGAATAACAGATAACAAAAAGGGAAACCAACAATCAAATATATATGAAGATACAACATGTCACTATTCTATAAAATATCCAGAACATGTTGTACAACAATATATTATAGTACAATACAGAGTACAAAAAATAAAAATAAAACAGCCCACGGCATCACGAGCCAATGCTCGGTCCCATGCTCTCCTACACTCCAGCAGCAATCAAGTACCTATATGAGGAACCTTTCCCTTATCTACACCTGCAAAAACGTAATCTGTTTGGGGCTAAAAGAGTGACCCAAACAGGGTGTGAGAAACAAATCCCAGTAGTCACCCACCAAAGGCCCATGCTCAACTGTGTGTAAAACAGGCAACAATAGTGTGTAATAGTAAAATGCAATAAAGAAAGCAGTACTAAAAAGTAAATATCTTGACCAATTATATTTCAATTTTAATATCTATTTAATCCTTTAATTCAAAATATCATCACGATGAATATTCTAAGTAAATAGCCAACACCCTCAGACATGTAAAACCTTACCCTCAGGTAATCAGAATCCAACCCGCAGGTATTGCCCTCAGGTGTAACCGAATTTTCCCTCAGGAGTATGAAGTGTCTCCCTTAGGCACGGAGTCTATCACCCACAGGCATGGAAGAAGTTTCCCTCAGGCTAAGAGTTGATTTCCCTCAGGCTAACACAGTCATTCACTCAGGCTATAGTAAAAAAAATTCCCTCAGGATAATGTAACCAGGCCATTCCCAAAATATCACAAGCAATTCACATGAAATTCCTCTCAAGGAAAAAGTAATGCAGAATATAAACAAGGCATACCCTCGGGTATCCTGGCCAAACGGATAAACAGAGGAACGCATCCCCGGGGTGGTCCTGGATCCAAGCAGCGATCCCAAACAGTATTTCAATATCACATTAAATTACCTATACAATTATTGGTATTTGAAATAGCCACGGACTCAGCCACACGACACCCCAAATATGGGTTCGTAGCTCAAAAACACACAAAATGCACGACAGTTGGAAATAAACACCAAGCCACCTACCTTTAACACCCACAAATGATATACGCAAATGACGATCCATGATTTGTCCTAGAACAACATAGATCTAAGGTAAAAAAGAAACACCGCTTAAATGCAAATAACTCCCGTTAGGGGAAGAATTGGAAATAACGGTTAAATAAGAGCAGAGGGCTTACCCGTGCGGTTCCAACAAGATTGTCCGAGGAAGAAATAGATTCCTGACGTGCGCCTAACAGATCTCCAAATCTCCGGCCTTCCTCTCCCGATCCCTCTTCCCGTTATAAGCCTTCCCTGTGAACAAGGGAGGCTACTACCCATTTTCAGTGAAAAAAGACAAAGTACACGGCGTGTACTTCCAAGTACATGGCATGTACTTCCAAGTACACGACATTTACTCCCCATTTTTAACTGTTCCTCAGGTAGCTTCCTGCCAGTGTGGCACTGTTCACCTGCCGACGTGACTACACGACGTGTCTCCTTGAGCACACGGCGTGTTCTGTCACACAGCTGGCCACCGTCTTACTATTCTCCTGCCGACTGACTACATAGTGTGTAAGGGACCACTAAATGGTGTGTATTTGGTTCCTACACCCTTTATCGCCGACACGACCACACGCCCTGTGTACTCACTCCACACGACCAAAAGTACACGACGTGTGGACAAAGTACACGACGTGTACCTTCCAAATTTTGGGATTTTCCCCATTTTCCATATTTCCTCAAAAAAACTTAAGGAAAAGAGAAAAAAGGAAACCGGTACCTCTGAAACAAGAACTGGGTTCTTACATTAGGGTAATAATAATATCATTTTTACCTTTAATTATACTATTTAATTTTAACTGTGGTAAATAAAAGTGAAAAGTTACTATTCCGAAAAAATTATTTTTATCTTATTGAACAACATTTTACTTATTGATATCAATTGGGTCTCCCAGATTTTTGAAATTCAATTCACAGAAGCAGTAAAATTACGTTTTATGCAAATTTGCAAATTCTCCTAGGAGGTGGGTAAAAGACGGTATAATTTCAATAAAATTTTTATATGTCTAAACTTATTATAAAATGAAACCAATGAATTACATTTAAATTATATAGGTATTATGTATCCATTTTGAACTAAAATAAATTTAAATAAAATAAATAATTATTTAAATGAAAAGTCAGTTTTAAACTATAACTCATTGTTTTTCACTATTCATCAAAAATTCAAAGTTCTCAGAAACATACAAAAAATTAACCCTAGGATAATTTTGATATTATGAATTCAAAAATTAAGCCTATTTTATTAACTTAAAAACATAAAAATTTCATTATTACTTTAATATTAATTCTAGTTGTCAAAACCAAAAAAACGTATTTTTAAGAAATAATAACTATCAAAAGATTGACACTTGTTTATGTCCAATTTCAAAGATAAATTACTTACAATGACCACAATTGGATTAAATGGTAAAAATATAATCTATTTATACTTCCAAACCATTAAAATGTATAATTTAACCCTATAAATTATTTTGATAAAAAAATTTGTTTTCAATTAAAATATAGTAATTTTTAGTATTCACTCAAATATGAAAGTTATCAAAAAAACACCAAAAAGTTATTGAAACTAAAATATTATGTCCCGATTCTAAAGAAGATGTTTATTTTGTCAAATTTAATATATAAAATCTTCAAATATTGGATTTAAAAAGACTTCTCCATTAAAAGGCGGTAAAATTTCATTTTTTGAAAAATACTTCTTTTATCTAGAAAAATTAATTTGTTCTTACATTATGTCTAAGAAACTCATAATATGGATTCTAAAAATATAAGGATTATATAAATTTCAAAATTCAGTAAATATTATTTATAACCACTTTTGAACGGTTAGTTTGGTAAGTCGTGGTGTGCGAGAACTCGATGTTGCGTGTAGTGTAAGTTATTGGATATTTTAAAGAAATAATGTACTATGAAATCATGGGGTGTTACATTCTTCCCTCCTTCAATAAATTTCATCCTCGCAATTTGAAATTGTTCTTCGAAAATAAAGGGTTAAAAATAGAAAAATACTTTTGTGGAGAACCCACATTAGAAATTAGGTTAATAAAATTTAGTCTTAATAAGAGGAAAAGGGAAATGAAAAAGTTACCACCAAATTTTGATCTCGATTAGGAGAACATTGGTGTAAATTAGAGACACATAATTGGAGGAAAAATGTAAATATTTATTGGGAGTGATTGAGGTCATCAATCACAAACAAGAGTAAAATTAAGGGCCTCTAAGCCATCAATCTATGACGATTTAAAATATCATCGGTTCAACAAAACATAAGGTATTAGGATAACACATTTTTTGGTTTTAAGATCCCTTAACTAAAGTTTATGAATTTTCCTCATACAATAAGAGAAAAAATATACTTGACAAGTAGAGTTTCATCCTTTAACTAATTTCTACCGCAAACTCATATTTCACTATAGAAATACACTATTTATCTTAATTGCATATGGTTTAAAAAAAGAATTTATAATTCATCTATGAGACCTTTAAAAAACTAGATTATAGAATCCAGGTACTTTATGTAGTCCAGTGGTAGGTGATAAATCCCAATCGCACTATGGTTGTGGGTTTGATTCCCACAGTTTTGTCTGAAATGACGGATTGTCACTTGGTCTGAGTGTTGTCCTTTTTATAACAATCCGAAAATAAAATTATAAATAATATCCAATTTCAAACATAATCCATTCCATCCATTATACTTATCGAAAAACTTCTATCCAAACGCATAGTCCAAAATTTTTACGGAAGCTAAACACAATGAAGATGCCTTTTTCCATGTAATAATATGCAAACACCTTCATCATGTATTATTTTAAAACATGGTAACACCCTGAATTACCGTACAAACTTTTTTATTTCATTCATTCTCCCTTATCCTTTATATAATATTGGATATATTCCTTATATCCAAAAATTTTGAATATTCCAACAATAATGAAATAAACAAATTTTTAATCAGTTCCAGGTTAGTCAAGAATATCCAATATAATTCATCCAAATCAACCATATGTTATTCCAAAATTACTACCTTAGTATTAGGACCATATAATCTCAAATTCCCAATGAAATAGTACTGTAGTACAATCCTTATTTATTTCCATAATTCATATAACCAGTACATCATTGATACAACGCTCAAATGAAACAATACATTAATAACAACATAAGAACCCTTAATCATTCCTCTTCATCTTTGGTGGTATCATATCTTGATTCTTATCCAATAGCATCATTTTGGGTAAACTCTGATGATTTGGACATTGATTTGCGTAGTGTCCCAATTCCTTGCAGATGAAGCATTATACATTTGAAACCTTTTTCTCACCCTTGAAATCACGTACTTGGTGTCCTTTTTCTCTACAATTATTACAAACTCCCATTCCCTTAATAATTTACCAAGAGGATTCTTTCTACTGTTATCACATATAGAAAATCATTCTTTCCCTTATTCCATTTATCTATCTTTCTCTCTACTATCCTTTTCACCTCTTTCTTCCCTTTAAAGCCATAAGACTCAGAGAATTTTTTACTTATCTTATTAACACATGATACTATTTATTGATATTTTGAGAATACATTGGAGACTATTTCCCTTCTAAATGTTGGCTTAATACCATGAAATATTTGATCCTTCTTACTATTTGGATCAGACATATTACCGGAGTTATCATTCCTTCTACTGGGCGCCATTTCTAAACAATGGCATACACAAAGTCAATTTATAAATCGCAATGAATAATTTGAAACTTCTAAAATACTTAATGTAAATTGAACAGTTTATGGATATAATCCATAAGCATAAAAATGTTTTCTTTGAGGAAGTGTTTACGAATAAAATCCTTCATAATGGCTTTTAATGACAATGTGAATTATCCTAATCATATCCCCTGGGAGTGTCATAACCAAGAGTGCATCAAGGCCCATTTTCATGCACCAGTTTCTATTCGAGTCTAGGTCAAAGCGATGTTCTAGAGTTTTAGCACTAGGAACATCTCTGCCAGAGCTGCCTCTACCTACTCGTATCCAAACATGGATGTATTTCTTGTAAAACACACAAAATCTCTTCAAAAATTTTTTTAGGAAGTTATTCAATACTAATCCTCAAAGACTATCTTAGGGATATGTGCTCTAGTCAGAGCTTACCTAAATCTATTTTCCAAGGTTTTTACATAAATTACTCTGAAAACAACTGTAAATACCCTGACCCTAGAAGCCCAAAGTCGGTGCATTATTACGTAACATTGACATGATCACAAAAGATAAAGTCTCGAAAGACCGATTAGTTTAGTAGCATTGGAAGTACGAGATACATTCTTAAAGTTTACATTATATCATAAAATGGAAAACTAAAAAAAAATGTTTCAATATACAAAACTGAGATCCCATAGACTATCCTTGAAATTCATTCATAATAAACTTCTTCGCATCTTGGAAAAAATAAAACATAAAAAGGGGTGAACTCAGATACTCAGTAAGGATAAAAATATAACGGGAACTTTCATAAATAAGCATAAACATTTAAAGAAATGTATAAGAATAAAACAAAAGCCTTTTAAACTTGAAATTAAGCATAATATAGAAAAGATAAAATCAAATAATTCCATCTACTTATTCACATGGATAGTCTACTAGTCGAATAATCACATGCAATATCAATAGCCACTTTCATAATGATGGAAAGCATAATGCCATACTTTCATAACCACATAGTCAAGGCCTTGTTCCAAGCCTACAAATAAGATTTTGTCAAGGACTTGTTCCAAGACACTAGTTTTTCTCATGAGACCTACCGATGCATCGAGGAGCTATAACGGGCTCCACCCATCACTTACAAAGTCCAATGCATTCCTCATATGAAAAATTTTAAACATATCATAAACATTCGTATTAAAACTAGTATACGAAATGTCAATACTTTATCCATAAACCATGAGTGGTATAAGAATAACACATCCACAGTCAAACATATTACAAAACCTTCAATAAAATATGAAAGTTTTGAATCATAATAAATTAACTTGAAATAAGCTTAAAATCCATCCAAGGATGTTGATATAAATGAAATCAAAAACTTTTTTAGAGAAATATCTCTTACTATTTTAAAATCATTTAAAAGTCATATAATTATAAAATAAAACATTTATTTTGAAAATATTCTTATAATCTTGTAAGGTAATATTTTTCATTGTTATAATAGAAAAAAATAGCTGCACCCTCTTTATAAGATAAAAACACATTCTTACCTTAATTTTGTCGAAAAGGTCATAAAGTACCTTGTTTGGACAAGGATGCGAAGATTCCTTTCAAACCATTTTATAAAAAGTAAATTAAGGGTATAAATGACTTTAACCCATATTATAGTAAATAGTAAAAATGTTTTGAAACACATTTTTAAGAAGCATGGATGTGGATAATGAAGATGTCTTAGTAAATACTTATGTTAAAACAACCTCCCATAATAAAGAGATTGTGAAATTAACCCTTACCTTGTACTTTTCAATGGTCAAGGGTGGGCTTTACTCCTATATAATTATGAAATAATTGTTATTAAATTATAATATTATAATATACATTAATATGATATCATATATGATCTTTTAGCATTGCTTTGTTAATAATATCTTATTATTATCATCATTTCGGGTGTTAACTGATTAGTATTCCTTTATATAATTTGTTACATAAGTAATGTTTGTTAGGTATAGGATGTATATTATTCATATTCAGAATTATATTCAGTATTTAAAAATTATTTTCAATCTTCTAATAAAAATCAGTCTTGAATGGATTGCGATGGGGAATGAATATCATCGCGTTCGTGGAGAGGGTAATACATATGTACGTATGAGCGACAATATCATTCTTTTGATATTAAAATAATATATAATTGGATGTTATATCATATATATAGAATCATTATCATTTTATATTTATTATTTACATAAATTACACATCATTATTATACCGATACAAATAATAATTTATTTAATAACAATTACACCACGACGTGGAGATGGTAAGCCGTACGTACGCACGTATAGTGACACGTCATTCAAAGGATGGATAGAATAATGAATATGGTTGTACCATATTTATAATAATGTCAAAGTATATAGAATGTTCTAGAGTTATTATTTTACAATGTAAACAACAAAAAAAGAGGAAGTGGAAGAAGAAAGGAACTTGAAAGAGGTGATGAAATATTTACCTCTTCTTCGAGTTCTTTCTTTTGATTTAATCAAAAGGGCTCCTTAGGTTGGATTTATGACTAACTTAAGGCCTATATAATTAAGGTATGACATTTGAAAGGGTATTTGGTCTGAGTTTGGTCATGAAAAAAGGCTTTGAAGGTTTGAATTTGAGGGAATGGGAAGTTCCCTTTTATAAGAGGGGTGAGGGGCACCTTTGGAAAAGCTAGAAATATTATTTTATAATAAATTAATTTTCGGTTTCTAATAGCTATAAAATGAATTATTTAAAGGATAAGGTGGGTATGGGTCTAAAAACTCTCAAACAAAAGGTTTTAGATAAGTTTGGGTCACTATATTAACCATATCTTTTAGATTTGACTCTTAGTTAAATAGTTTGACATTTACCATGTATCTTTTTATTTTTATATTATATGGTTATTAATATTACTATATACTTCCAAGATAACCCAAAGTGGTTAACTAATGATACACCTATCATTATATAAGTCTTTTGGATAAACCTTAGATTTTTATGAATAGAATATCAATTAATAATAAAATATTTGTTTTAAAAACTCTTTTATGTCAATTTTGACACTATTTGGTATTATGTTTTTTCTAAATTTATAACATCATTATTACTTAGAAAAAAATTAATCTACCCAACAATAACATGTCATAATAACCTATAAAATTATCTGAATTCAAAAAAAGTCTCAAATTACATTTATTTGGATATTTATGATATCAATTATTTTAATATTTCATTAATTAGGTAATTACTGCATCATCATTGTGTCATAAATAAATTTAATTATTAAATGTCTAAAAATTTTAAATAAAATCCAATTATGTATGAAATCTTTTTATATTTCTAATTAATATTTATAATCGTATTTATCTTATGTATTACCATATATTAAAATTTTTTAGTTATTAAACTTTGATTTTAGCTCTTTTAACTCTTCTTTAAATAAAATAATCTAATCCAAGTGGACCTAAAGGATCATATTTTTTTCCTAAGGTTGTTTTTGGTCGAATTAAACTTATCCAAAAGAATTAGGAAATGTTTTAGGGTAATAATAATATCATTTTACCTTTAATTACCATATTTACTTTTAACCGTGGTAAATAAAAGTCAAAAGTTACTATTCAAAAAATATTATTTTTATCTTATTGAACCAAATTTTACTTACTAATATCAATCATGTCTCTTGGATTTCTTGAAATTCAATTCACATAAGTGGTAAAATTAAGTTTTATGAAAATTTTCAGATGCTCCTAGGAGGGGGGTAAAAGACGATAAAATTTCAATAAAATTTTTATATATCTAAACTTATTATAAAAAGACTCCAATGAATTACATTGAAATTATATAGGTATTATTTATCTATTTTTACCTAAGATAAATTTAAATGAAATAAATAATTATTTAATTGAATTGTTGGTTTTAAACTATAACTCAGTATTTTTCAGTATTCATAAAAAATTGATAGTTTTCTGAATCATACAAAAAATTCACCCTAAGAAAATTTTGATATTACTAATTAAAAAATGAAGTCTATTTTACCAAATTAAAAATATAGAATCTTAATTTATTAATTTAAAATTAATTCTCGTTGTCAAAACCAAGAAGCATATTTTTAAAAAATAATAACTATCAAAAATTGACACTTGTTTATGTCCAATTTCAAATTGAAATTACTTACAATGACCATAATTGGATTAAATGGTAAAAATATAATATATTTATACTTCCAACCATTAAAATTTATAATTTAACACAATAAATTATTTTGATTAAAAAATTGTTTTCAGTTAAAATATAGTATTTTTTTACTATTCACCCAAATATGAAAGTTATCAGAAAAAACAAATTTTTTTTGAAACTAAACTCTTATGTCCTGATTCTAAAGAAGAAGTTTATTTTGTCAAATTGAATATATAAAAGTTTCAAATATTGGATTTAAAAAGGGTTCACCATTAAAATGCTGCAAAATTGCATTTTTTGAAAAATACTTCTTTTATTTGAAAAAAATGAATTTGTTCATACATTATGTCTAATAAACTCATAATATGGATTCTAAAATTATAAGGATTAAATAAAGTTCAAAATTTAGTTAATATTATTCATAAACGCTTTTGAACGACTAGTTTGGTAAGTCATGGTGCGCTAGAAATCAGTGTTTCATGTAGTGCAAGTTATTGGATATTTTAAAGAGATAACTTACTATGAAATCATGGGGTGTTACATTCTTCCCTCCTTCAATAAATTGCATCCTCACAATTTGAAATTGTTATTAAAAAATAAAAGGTTAAAAATATAAAAATACCTTTGTGGAGAACCCACATTAGTAATTGGGTTAATAAAATTTAGTCTTAATAAGAGGGAAAGTGAAATGAAAAGGTCACCACCAAATTATGATCTCGATTAGGAGAAAATTGGTGGAAATTAGAGACACATAATTGGACGAAATATATAAATATTTATTGTAAGTGATTGAGGTTATCAATCAAAAACATGTGTAAAATTGAGGGCCTCAAAACCATTAATATATGATGATTTAAAATATCATCGGTTCAACAAAACATAACGTATTAGGGTAACACATTTTTGGTTTTTATATCCCTTAACTAAAGATTAAGAATTAATTTATTCATATAATAAGAGAAAAAATATACTTGACAAGTAGAGTTCCATCCTTTAACTAATTTCTACCACAAACTCATCTATCACTATAAAAATACTCTATTTATCCTAATTGCATATGGTTCAAAAAATATAATTTATAATTCATCTATAAAACCTTTAAAAAACTATATTATGAAATCTAGGGACTTTACGTAGTCCAGTGGTAAGCGCTAAATCCCAATCGCACTATGGTTGGGGGTTCGATTCCCGCAGCTTTGTCCGACACGACAGATTGTCACATGGTCTATGTGTTGTCCTTTTTATAAAAATCCAAAAATAAACTTAAAAATAATATCCAATTTTAAACTTAATCCATTTAAAACTTTAGACTTATCCAAAATACTTATATCCAAACTCAAATTCCAAAATTTATAAGGAATTTAAACACAGTGAAGATCCTTTTTTCCATTTAATAATATGTGAACACCTTCATCATGTATTAATTTAAAACATCGTAACACCCTGAATTACCATCAATCCTTATTGATTACATTCAATATCCCTTATCATTTATATAACACTGGATATATTCCTTATATCCAAATTTTTTGAATATCCCAACAATGATGAAATAAACACACTATTAATCAGTTCCAAGGTAGTGAATAATATCTGATATAATTTATCCAAATCTACCTTCTCTTATTCCAAAATTACTACCTTAGTATCAAGACCATATAATCTAAAATTCCCAATGAAATATTACTATAGTACAATCCTTATTTATTTCCATAATTCATATAACTAGTACATCGTTGATACAACACTCAGATGACACAATACTTTAAAAACAACATAAGAACTCTTAATCATTCCTCTTCATATTCGGTTGTATCATAACTTGATTCTTATACAATAGTAGAGTTTGGGGTAAAATATGATGATTTGGACATTGATTCCCATAGTTTCCCAGCTCCTTGCATACGAAACATTCTACATTTTATACTTTTTTCTCACCCTTGCAATCACGTACTTGGTGTCCTTTTGCTCCACACATATAGCAAACTCACATTCCCTTTAATCATTTACCCAGATGATTCTTTAAATAGTTATCACATATGGGAAAATCCTTCTTTCCCTTATTCCATTTATCCATATTTCTATCTACCATCCTTTTCTTCTCTTGCTTCCATTCAAATCCATAATACATAGATAATTCTTTACTTATCTTATTAACACATGATACTATTTCTTAATATTTTGAGAATAAATGGGAGATTATTTCCCTTTTAAATGTTGTCTTAATACCATGAAATATTTGATCCTTCTTTCTCTTTGGATCATATATATTACTAGAGTTTTCATTCCTTCTATTGGGCGTCATTTCTAAACAATGGCATACACTATGTCAGTTTATAAATCACAATGAATAATTTCAAACATGTAAAATATGTAACATAAATTGAAGAGTTTATGGATATAATCCATAATCATAAAAATGTTTTCATTGAGGAAGTATTTACTCGAAAATCCTTCATAATTGTTTGTAATTAAAATGTTAATTATCCTAAGCATATCCCCTAGGAGAGCCATAACCAAGAGTGCAGTAAGGCCTGTTGTCGTGCACCAGTTCCCATTTGAGTCTAGATTAAAGCGGTGTTTTCAGGTTTTACCCTTAGGTATATCTGTTCCAGAGCCGCCTATAACTTCTCATATCTATACATGGATGTATTGCATAGAAAAATCACACATTCTCTATAATAACAAAATTTAAGGAAGTTATTCTATACTAATCCTCAAAGACTATCTTAGGGCTATGTGCTCCAATCAAAGTTTACGTAAATCTAGTTTCCAAGGTTTGTACTAAAATTACTCTGATACCAACTGTAAATACCCCAACCCTAGAAGCCCAGAGTCGGTGCATTATTATGTAACATCACCATGATCACAAAAGATCATGTCTCAAAAGAACGATTAGTTTAGTATCCTTGGAAGTACTAGATACATTCATAAGGTTTACATTATATCATAAAATGGAAAACTAAAACAACATTGTTTCCATAGAAAACAATGAGATCCCATAGACTATCCATGCAGGTCGGTCATAATATACTTCTTCGCATCCTAGGAAAAATAAAACATAGAATGGGGTGAGCTCACATGGTCAGTAAGGATAACAATCTAGCAGAAACATTCATAAATAAAAATAAACATTTAAGGAAATGTATAAGACTAAAACAAGATCCTTTTAAACATGAACTTGGGCATAATATGGAACAAATAAAATCAAATAATTCAATTTAACTATTCACATGGATATACTACTAGTCAAATAATCACATGAAATATCAATAGCCACTTTCATAATGATGGAATGGATAATTCTAGACTTTCATAACCACATAGTCAAGGCCTTGTTCCAAGACTACAAATAATATTTTGTCAAGGCCTTGTTCCAAGACAATAGTTTGTCTCATGGGACCTAATGATGCATCTAGGAGCTATAACAGGCTCCACCCATCAATTACTAAGTCCAATGTATTCCTCATATGAAAAAGTTCAAACATATCACAAACATTCATATTAAAACTAGCATATGAAATGTCAATAATTTATCCATAAACCATGAATGGTATAAAAATAACACATCCATAGTCAAACATATCACAAAACCTTCAATAAAATATGGAAGTTTTGTATCCTAATAAATAAACTTCAAATAATCATAAAATCCATCAAAGGATGTTTGCATATATCAAATCAAAAACTTTTTTTGAGAAATACGTCTTTCTATTTTGAAATCATTTAAAAGTAATATAATTATAAAATCAAACATTTATTTTGAAAATATTATTTAATCTTGTAAGGAAAGCTTCAAATTTGTTATAATGGTAAAAAAAAGCCGCACATGTCGTACAAATTAAAAAACATTCTTAGCTTAATTTTGTCAAAAAGGTCATAAAGTACCTTGTTTAAGAAATGACCGAAATATTCCTTTCAAACCATTTTATAAAAATTCAAATAAGGGTATAAATTAATTTAACCCATAGTCTAGTAAATATTAAAAATGTTTTGAAATACATTTTTAAGAAACATGGATATGGATAACAAAGATGACCCAGTAAATACTTATGTAAAAACAACCTCTAATAATAAAGAGATTGTGAAATTAACCCTTACCTTGTACTTTTACTTGGTCTAGGGTGGTTTAAACTTATATATAATGGTGAAATATTTTTTATTAAATTATACTAGAATCATATACATTAATATGATATCATATATGATCTTTTAACATTGCTTTGTTAATAATATCTTAGTATTATCATCGTTTTGGGTGTTAACTGATTTATTTTAGTTTATATTATTTACTATGTAAGTAATTATTTTTATAGATAGGATGCATCTTATTCATATTCAGAATGATATTAAGTCTTTAAACATTATTTTTAATCATCTAATGAAAATTTGTCTAGAATGGATTACGATGGGGAATGAATCTCATCGCATTCGTGGAGATGGTAATTCGTACGTGTGCACGAGCGACAATATCATTCTTCTGATATTAAAATAATATATAATTTAATGGTATATCATATATACAGAATCATTATCATGTTATATTTATTATTTACATAAATTACACATCACTATTATACCCATCCAAATAATAATGTATTTAATAACAATTACACCACGACGTCGAGACGATAAGTCGTACGTACACAGGTATGGTGACATGTAATTAAAAGGATGGATAGAATAATGAATGTGGTTGTACCATATTTATAATAACATCAAAATATATAGAAGATATTGGAGTTATTATTTTATAATGGAAACAACAAAGAAAGAGGAAGTTGAAGAAGAAATTAACTTGAAAGAGGTGATGAAATATTTACCACTTCTTCATGTTCTTCCTTTTGATTTAATCAAAAGGGCTCCATAGGTTGGATTTATGACTAAATGATGGCCTCTGGGATGAAGGTAGGACATTTTAGAGGGTATTTGGGTAGAGGATGGCCGAGCCAAAAGACTTTGAATGTGATAATTTAAGGGAAGGGGAAGTACCCTTTTGTAAGAGGGGAGAGGGGCACCTTAGGAAAAGCTAGAAATATTATTTTATAATAAACGCATTTTCGGTTTCTAATGGATATAAAATGAATTATTTAAAGTATAAGGTAGGTACGAGTCTAAAACCACTCAAATAACAGGTTTTAGATATTTTTGGGTTACTATATTAACCATATCTTTTAGATTTAACTCTTAGTTAAATAGTTTGGTATTTTCCATGTCTCTTTGTATTATTATATTATATGGTTATCAAACTTACTATATACTTACAAGAGAACCCCAAGTGGTTAATTAATGATACAAATATCATTATATAAGTCTTTTGGCTGAACCATAGATTCTTAGGAATAGAATATCAATTAATAATATAATATTTGTTTTAAAAACTCTTTTATGCCAATTATGACACTATTTGGTATTTTTTTTCATAAATTTATAAAAATATTATTACTTCAAAAAAAATTCATCAAACCGACTCTAAGATGTCATAGTGACCTATAAATTTAGTTGAATTAATAAAAAGTCTCAAATTACATTTATTTGAATATTTATAATATCAATTATTTTAATATTTCATTAATTAGGTAATTACTACATCATCATTGTGTCGTAAATAAATTTAATTATTTAATGTCTAAAAATTATAAACAAAATACCAATATGTAGTAAATATTTTTATCATTATAATGAATATTTATAGTTGAATTTATCTTATGTATTACCCTATATTAAAAAAATTTTAGCTATTAAAATTTGATTTTCTCTCTTTTAACTCTTCTTTAAATAAAATAATAATAAATGTCCTAATCTAATCCATGTGGACCTAAAGAATCATATTTTATTCGTATGGTTGTTTTTAGTCGAATTACACTTATCCAATAGAATTATACCATGTGTTAGGGTAATAATAATATCATTTTTACCTTTAATTACCGTATTTAATTTTAACCGTGGTAAATAAAAGTCAAAAGTGACTATTCACCAAAACTTATTTTTATCTTATTGAACCAAATTTTAATTACTGATATCAGTCGAATCTCTCGTATTTTTTAAATTCAATTCATAGAAGCAGTAAAATTATGTTTTATGAAAATTTTCAAATGCTCCTAAGAGGTGGGTAAAAGACGGTAAAATGTCAATAAAATCATTATATATCTAAACTTATTATAAAATAACACCAATGAATTACATTGAACTTATATAGATATTATTTATCTATTTTTATGTAAAATAATTTTAAATGAAATAAATAATTATTTAAATGAGAAGTCGGTTTTAAACTATAACTCAGTGTTTTTCACTATTCATAACAAATTGAAAATTTTCAGAAACATACCAAAAATTCAACCCAAGATAATTTTGATATTTTGAATTAAAAAATGAAGTCTATTTTACCAAATTCAAATCATAGAAATTTCATTTTTAAATTTAAAATTAATTCCTGTTGTGAAAACCAAAATTCATATTTTTAAGAAATAATTATTATCAAAAGATTGACACTTGTTTATGTCCAATTTCAAAGTGAAATTACTTACAATGATCGGAATTAGATTAAATGGTAAAAATATAATCTATTTATACTTCCAAACCATTAAAATGTATAATTTGACTCTATAACTTATTGTTTTTAGTTAAAATATAGTATTTTTCACTATTCACCCAAATATGAAAGTTATCATAAAAAACACCAAACATTTATTCAATCTAATATAATATGTCCCGATTATAAAGAAGAAGTTTATTTTGTCAAATTGAATATATAAAATTTTCGAATATTGGATCTAAAAAGTGTTTGCCATTAAAAGGCAGTAAAATTGTATTTTTTGAAAAATACTTCTTTTATCTGAAAAATTAATTTGTTCTTACATTATTTCTGAGAAACTAATAATATAGATTTTAAAATTATAAGGATTATATAAAGTTTAAAATTCAGTTAATAATATTCATAACCACTTTTGAACGGCTAGTTTGGTAAGTCATGGTGCGCTAGAACTCGGTGTTGCATGTAGTGCAAGTTATTGGATATTTTAAAGAAATAACATACTATGAAATCTTGGGGCATTACAAAATGTTTATATTAATCAAGATAATTTGTTTTTAATTTTTAGAGAAGAAATAAATAAATTAAATTCTTTCACAATGATGACTCTGTAGCTATTTAATTAAAGGACATATCAAATAATTATTTTGGAAAATATTAAAATAAATATAATTTTATATAATTAATAACATCCACAACTTTTATAGATTAACTATACACATTATGAATTTATTTAAGTTTTTTCTCAATGTTATCTTATCTATTGATATTTTTTAAAAATCAATTAAATAAATAGAGTAAAAATAGACTATACTGATACTTTAAAATAAAACATATTTTTTAAAATGATATAAAATTCAGAAAAATATAAAAATATACAAACATATTCGGATAAAGTTGAAAATTTAATCGATGACTCATTTATTATTTTTTGAAATTTTATATTTACTATACTAACCCTTAAATAGTAAAAAACCAAGTTGTTATGGTAAGAGTTTAAGGTTTAACGAAGGGTTAAACCCAATAGGTATGGGTAAACATGTGACATAAAAAAGTATAAAAAATATTTTATGAGTGTATTTAGACCCATGAAAATATTATCTTTGACATAAATATCTTTTGATCCATTTTTAATAGAAATTCAACTTATATTTGGAGAGGTTCAAAAAGATCCCCTCGCCTTAATTATAATAGGGAACATTCTCCCTCCCTCCCTAAAAACGTTGAGCCTTCTAGCTCATCACACCCCTTCTAAAATACGATCTCAAAAAAGTTACCCTAGTACTAAAAGCCTAATATTGTGAATAAAGATAACAAAATTAGGATTTTTATATAAACCAAAAGGAGTTACCCAAATTAGAGGTATCAATCTTAAATGTAGACTTATGTTTTATTTGTTTCTCCACCCTTAATTTCTTATTATTAAATGATTATATTATATCAACAGTATCCTAAATATACTAAGATTTTGTTATGTTAAGGTTTAGACATACACCAATACATACTTCAATTGAATGAGTAATGAATTTACCATTAGTGTATGGAGAACTACCACCTCACGAAACGATGTTGTTTGTTTTTCCTTTACCACCTCTCATGGCTGGAAATTATGATGGACACACTATTTTTAAATTATATATATATATATATGAAATTTATGTTTTCGTAATAATTATAGAATTATTATATAACACATACCTCCATTCCTAACATTTTGTGTAAATACAATAACAACGATTATAAAAGAGTGGACTGCCACCTCCTCAAAGAGATGTGATTAGTTCACACTATACATGGAGAATATAAAAGTTATATTTAATAAAAATATGTGATATATGTGACATAGATATGAAAATATAATTTTAATATAAATAAATATCATTTACTTTTAATTCTTCTAATACGGAAAAGAAATGAAATTAGTGTCCAAGTGTACGTACGACCTACGTCTCCATGAATTGTGCATTTTATTTCATATCTACAAATTTTATGGATTATTATGAATAAGTAAATAATGAATAAATATGATATTTAAATCATGGTTTAAATTTTAGATATAATGAAATTAGGATCTGTATAATAGTAACAACAAAACAAGTCAAAACATACTGGAGAAACTAAGTAATTAACCTCTAAAATAGTGAAAATGATGTAATATTATTAAAAAATAGATAGTAAAATAGTATAATAAGATAATATATGATATCATAAATATTATTAAAGTTATAATATCAAATAATAAAATGTTTTTAACCATTATACATGAGGTTAATTCACATATAACTAAAATGGAAGTGTGATGTAAGGATTTTCTCATCTCACTTTTATTTCTATGAGATATAATCCTTATTCACCACTTATTTATTATGCATGGTGTAATTATACTACCATTTGATATATAATATAATAAATATCAAAATATTCATGTTATTAAAATGATTCAAAGTGGTATTTGAAACTTTTATTTAAAATAATTTTTTAAAATCAACTATTAGTTATATGAAGAAAGCTTTGGACTGGTTCGACAGGGGTTGGGGACCTATTAAAGTAAGCCACTTTAGGAATCGGTAGTATCATGAAATGAAATTAGTTGGAAAAAACCACTTTAGTTTGTTTCCAAGAATAATAGACAAATTTCTACCCACATACATAAACCATATTATGATAGACATTAATGGTAGTGGTTCATGTTCTAGATACATTGTGTCTAATAATTAAGAATTACCTTCATTGTAGTTATTATTATCCAAGGGATTTTTACTATGAAAAAATATTTGGATTCCTTTAATTATAATTTTATTGTTTAAATGAAATTTGTTTTCAGTACTTTACCTTTCCATATTGAATATACCTTATCCAATTTTCTAAATAGAAAGTGTGTTTAGTTATTTACCATTCTATACTGTTTATTCTTATTGATTCATGATTACTTTAACCGTACTTATCCTTACTCAGAATTTTTTATCACCATTAAAATGTTTCCTTTCCCCATGTTTTGAAGAGGAATAATTTAAATGTGTTTCAAAGAATCATCAGTGTTTACTAGTGGTATTATTTATTTTATTTTCCTAATTTATTATGGGTATCATGTATATATTCTAGGTCTCTAAGAAATCTAAACTAATCAGTCCTTTCAGATTTTATTCCCTGTAATCATTTCAATGTAATCAATTAATACACTGGCTCCAGGATTTTGGGATCAGTGTGTTATTGTAGGTATCAATGGAAGTTTAATAGAAACCTTTGAAACTAAATTTAGAAAAACTATATTAGGGAACATAACCTTAAGATTTAATTTGAGGATAATTATAGAAGAACATCATAGAATTTTGAAATAGTAGTGATTATGTGTGTCTTACTAGAAATAAATTGATGTATGGATACTACAAGGGGACAAGGTTTTTGTATAGATGTACCTATTATTAAAACCTCTATAAAGGTTTATCGGGCCTAACTCATGTGTAACATGATACATGAGAGTGGGCCTTAATGTGAACCTGTTTTGACACTCCCACGGGATACGCTTAGCATAATTCATATTTTATCTACATACCATGATGAGGGATTTAAAATTAAAGATGTCCCAAAAGAAACAAAATATTTTTATTTTAATATTTATCATGAATGAACATTTAATTTATATTTAGAGCTATACCATGTTTCGAATTAAACATTGTGATTTAGAATTCATGATTTTATAAGATAATCCATCATATGCCATTATTTTGAAATGTAACCTAGTAGGATGAATTATATCATTACTCATGGAAAATTTTCTGACTTCCCCACTATAAAAACATATATATATGGTATTGGAATAGAGAAAATTATGACCATACTTGGGAATCCTAATTAGGTAGTGTAAAATACCCTTTCCGGGATGGAGCAGCCTATTCAATAATGATATTCTCTAATGTTGGATCGATTTATGTGATAGAGGCCCACATCATTTAACTAGAATACTAAACCAATTGAATCTGAGTAATGGATTTACCTTTTAGAAAAAATATATTTATGGAATTAGGGTGTGGTGAAAATTAAAATGTTATACTTATACTGTATTGTCTCAATGGAGATGCGGATCAATACTGGTCATTAATTTAGAATACTAGGGATGAAGATGAAATAGAACTCATGGAATAGATAACTTTTAAGGAGATATTATTCAATAAATACTTACCTCATGTTTAATAAACTTAGATGAATACAATGTTAATTAGTTCAAAGAAAAAGGAGCAAGAAATCGTTTCAGATTATGAAGACACCTTTACAAGGTTAGCAAGGTATGTTGTAGATTTTATACCCAACACAGAGTGAAAGATGGATAACATCATTGAAAAGATTAATCGAAGTATTCAAAGTCCATTTATCTCTAAAAATTTTAATTTATATGATGAAAATAATTTTTGTGCTATCAAGATAGAGAGAGAATTATCTAAATCATATAGATTCAAAGGAAAAAATTGAAGAAGATAAAGGAAGATAAAATAATAGATAAAGGGAATAAGGGAAATAATGATTTTCCTACATGTGATAATTGGGGAATGAATCACACTATTAAATGTTTTAAAGGATTTTGAGTTAGTTATAAGTGTAGAGAAAAGGGTTACCCAGAAAAAAATAATAAGGGAAGAAGAAAAATGCTATTATTCAATGTTATAACTGCAAAGATATGCGGAACTTTGAAAATGAATTCCCCAAGAATCAGGGGAATATTCTTCAGAAGAAGCTATGAGATCATGGTACAAAATATGATATTGACACAACCTAAGTGGAATGATAAATGAACATATGTATTTGGATCTAATAAAAATGTTGTAAATGTATGTTATTAATGATAACCTGGTTACAATTATTATGTAATGTATACGAATTGTATTATTTTACTTTTTCTTAAAGGATTTAAAAACTTGTATTGATTGGTACTGATAACCCAAAAAATTGACTCAGTGACATGTTGATCTTTTTTGAAAACACATGGTTGAGGGAAATTTGAGCCCTAATATGTTTATAATGTTGATATAATTTTTTTGGATAAAGAGATCATTGATATGTATAAAGTAAATTGGATACTACTGTGTTCCTTGGAACCGATTATAATGGTTTGGATCATAATAATTTGAAAGGCCATAATTTTACCCATTTTTATATTGTTTTAATTGAACTTTGGATGAGTTTTTATAGATTATTATATTACTTCTCCATGTGATGAAAACTATGCTAAGAAAAGAAGTATAAATAGTTCAAGGAATAAGGATAATATTGTTCTTATAGAAACATATCTAGTATGTATATTTACTTATAAACTTAGAGACTGAATGAATTTCCAATCATTAGGGAAAATATTAATAAAAAATAGTGCCATATTATCATTATTTTGTATTATATCATAGACCATTTTCATAACTATGGTTTACGGATTTGCGGCAATCAAATTTTAGTGGAACTTATTCTCAATCACTCTCCATCAGAACTTGATGGTAAAATTTTTCTTTCATGTCCATGTTTTAACTAATTTGATCCTATTCTAAATCCTAGTCTTGTGGTAACCTTAATTTTTTATTTTCTATATTATGAAGAATATTTTTTATTAACCCTATTTATAATGTGAGTTTTTCAATAATGGTTTATTTTCAAATATCAAACCCTAGACTCCAGAGATCAAGCCTAACTGTGAGGACATAATTTAATTATGATGGGGAGAATGTAACACCCTAATACATTACAATATTTTGATTTTTGAATTAATTTACTTGTTTTATAGCTTTCTTTATATGAAACAACATGTTATGATTACTCTATAAACAATAATGAGTTTTATTGCATTACACGCAAGGCCATGTTTTACCAAACATCAATATAATATTAAAATATTATTATTTAATATAATAATATATAACTGAGCCATTAATATAGTGGTTATGAATATTATTAACTAACTTATTTAAATATATAGTTGAATTAATTGGTTAAAAATCAATTAAAAACGAATATAGGATCCGACTGAATATGTAGGAAATATTTTTATAAAGAACTATTTTTATACTCACAAAGTCATTTCATCTTAATAAATTAAATTAATTAAATATATTTAATGATATTAATGTAATATATATTAAATAAAATACTTTTTAGAATAATAAATTGGATTTAATAGACCTAATATAAGAACAAACCTAATTTTATGTATAAAAAGATATATTTTTCTAAATGTAGTTTTACCACATTTTAATGGAGAACCTATTATAAATCCAATTTTTGATACTTTTATATATTTTATTTGAAAAAAACTTATTCATTTAAAGTTTATTATAAAAATATACTTTTCTTAATTTTTTGGTATTTTTATGACATGGTTCATGTTTTGATGAATAGTAATAAAATATTCAATTTTAATTGAATTTTTTTTAGTATAAATAATTTAGAGTGTTAAATTGTATTTATAATTGGTTTTAATGTATAATTAGATAAATAATTTTGGATTTAGACTGATTTAGTCTATTTTAATCTATTTCATAATAAATTAGATATAAAAACATTCCAATCTTTTGAATTTTTTCACATTAAAAACTTATTTTCTCATTCCCTCAACATGATTAATTTTAAATTAATTAGTAAAACTTCTGTGTTTTGAATTTTTAAAAAAATATTCATTATTTTTAATTAGCAGTTCCAAATTATTTAAAAAGGTTCCTTTTATTTTTTGGCAATATAAATAGAAACTTTATTATTTTTTTAAATTACAACTTCTAAGCGTAAATCAGGGAATTAATAGTAAAAATAATATTATATGTATTATAGAACTAACATAACAATTTTATTAATTTCATTGGATAATTTACTGTCAAAAAATTATCTTTGGGATGATTTTACGGCCTCTTGGGGCCATATAGATGACATTAATTCTTTTATATTATTTTATCCTAAGGGAAGTCCAGTATGTCACACTCATGTTTTAATAACTATCAAATTTTTTTATATATGTATACTAATAATATATATGGGACTATAAGTATGAATTGAAAATTTAAAATTTTTATCTTCATCTTGGTAATTTAATTGTACTTTTTAGGTAAAAATTAATTTAATAAATGATTTTCACAATGATGATGCAGTAATTGTTTAATTAACAAACATATCAAATAAATGCTAATAAAATTATTAAAACAAATAAAATTTGAAATAATTAATGTCATTAATGAATTTGCTAGATGAAATAAAAATATTATAGATGTATTAAAGGATTATATTGAAGTTATCTTGCGTATAGATATTTTTTAAAAAATTCAAGAAAGGAATAGTTTCAGAATTGTCATTAATGGTATTTTAAAGTAAATAATATTTTACTAAATGATATAAATTTCATAAAAACATAAATTTTTTCCAAAGTATTTGTAAAATGTTTAAAATGTCATCTATGACTCGTATAATGTTCATTTGGTGTTTTATAGTAACTATATTAACCCTTAAAGAGTAAAAATCCATGTTGTCACGGTAAGATTTAAAGATTTAACTAATGGATAAAGCCAAAATATAAAGTTTATAATGTGGCCTAAACATGTATATAGATTATTTTATTTGATTATTTCTTCCCATAATCATATTATCCTCAAACTAAATCTCTTTGTATCCATTTGAATTGAAAATTAATTTATATTTTCAGAGCTTCCAAAAAGTTCCCCTCACCTCAATTATAAAAGGGAACCTCCACCCTCACTTCCCCACACCACATTGGGCCTTCTAGTACATTCAACCCCTACTAAAATAATCTCTCAACATCCCTCCCATAATCATATAATCCTCACTTTGTGAATAAATCAATCCAATTAAGGGTTTTTGTATAAACTAAAAGGATTTACTGTTCATATATGACAAACTACCGCCTCATGAAATGATGTCGTTTCATTTTTCTTTACCACTTCTCACGGTTAAAAATTATAAAAAACATGAATTTTTATGATATATATATATATATATATATATATTATATTTATGTTTTATTCATACCTATATAATTTTTATATTACACATACCTTCTTGCTTTACATTTTTTGTAAATATAATAACATTGTTTGTGGAGGAGTGGACTACCACCTCCTCAAAGTTATGTGATTCGTTTATACTATACATGGAATGTCTAAAGCATTTTTTGAATAAAAATATGTGATATATATGACATAGATAATATAATTAAATTTTAATATACATATATATCATTTAATATTTGTTATTTTAATATGGAAAAGAAATGAAAGTAGTGTTCATGTGTGCATACGACCTACTGTCTCCACGAATGGTGCATTTGATTTACGGTCTTCAAATTTTATGGATTATTATTAATTTATATAAAAATAATATATATGATATTTAAATACTCTATTACATTCTAGATATTATTACATAAGTATTTAAGTAATATTAACAATAAATAATAAGTTAAAACATATTGACAAACTAGGCAATGAACACCCAAAATAGTGAAAATGATGTAAGATTATTAATAAATGAGAGATAAAATAAAACAATAAGATCATATATGATATGATAAATATGAATATGGTTCTAATATAAAATAATAACTTTTTAAAATGATTATACAAGAGGTTAAATCATGTACAACTAAAAAGAAACTGTGTGGTAATGATTTTATCATCTCACTTTTACTTGTTTGAGATATAAGCCTTATTCACCACTTATTTTCTATGTTTGGTGTATCTATAATATTCCTTGATATATAATATCATAAATATCATCATCATAAAATTATTAAAATTATTAAAATTTGTACGGTAAACTTTGAAATAATTTTTTTAAATCAATTATTTGATATATAAAGGGACAGTTTAACGTAAGAACCTGGAAGCATCAATAGTGTTAGGAGAAAAAATTAGTTATAGAAAAACCCTTTTATTTTGTTTTATATAAGAATAGATGGGTTTCTAACCACATTCCTAAACCGTCTTATGAAAGGTTTTGGTGGTAGTGTTTCATGTTTCAGATACATGACCCCTAATAATTAAGGATTACATTCATTTCAATTATTATTATCAAGAAGAATTTTACTCAGAAAAATTATATAGATTTATTTTATTCTCATTATGTTGATTAAGTGGAGATGGGTTTCAGTAATTTCCATTTCCATAATGACTATTCCTTATCCAGTTATCTAAATGGAAAGTGTTATCAGCTATTTATCAGTACATATTTATTTGTTATTGTTGATTCATGATTAATTCCATTGTAATTATGCATACTAAGAATTTTAGATCTCCCTTATTTTGTTTTCTTTCCTCAAGTTATGAATATAAATCATTTAAATGATTTTCAAGGAATTCAGTGGTTTTACTTGTGTTATGATTTATTTTCTTTTTCAAAATATTATGGGTATCATATAAGTAATATAGATTTCCAAAACTACTAAATTGAATAGTTAATTAGGATTTGATTACTTGTAATCATGATAATTTAATAAATTGACTCATTGGCTTTAGGATTATGGGGTTGGGGAATTACAAATTTCTTAAAAGATCCTGTGAAATTCAATTTAAGGGAAAAAAATAAAATCTAAAAAAACATAAATGGTACATTGTTCATTTGAAGTTGATGACTTGATTCACTCATCATCGACATGTTATGGCTCAAAGGTGACACACTAGGAATACTATAGATCATCCAAACATGAACACTACAGTTGGATCCTCTATGTATGATTCCTAGTTAATATATTGGAGAATCAAATATCTTTACAATGTCCCTTTATTCACACGAAGAACTTGGACTCGTTCGAGATTATTTGATCGATCTGGCTTTGTTCTTTAATCATAAAATTTCAGTATGAGCTTTATATGTGAGGAGAGAAGACATTATCTCCCGAAATTTATAAATATAATGTATATTAATATTAAGTATGATAAAATAATTTTTTTTCTTTTGTTATACTTCCTAAAATATCACTTTGGCCCCTCTAAAGTAATAACCTTCATTTTCAACCATTGTGAACACTTATTACTTAATAAATTTTTCATAAATGTAAAAAATATTTTATCACTGAATTTTAATACTTTAACTTGTTATGTGATAAATTAAAAACCATTAAATCATATTCTAATCTTCCCAAATTAATTTAATAAACCTTGAACATGTATTTTTCATTTGAAAATTTATACTCTAGTATTCACTTTTATGGTTAATAAATTTTTTAATTCATTGAGAACTAAATTCTATCATCCTTATTTTAATCATGAATTATATAATCTACATTTTTTCCATTGTGATCAATCAAACATGGATGTTCATTAACCCCTCATGTAAAGACCCGTAAATTTCAAGGAAATTTTTTTCTTAATTTTCTTTGGAATTTTACAAGAACACAGTTTCTGACGGTGCCTGATTCCGAGGCCCGGTGTGCCCGGAATCATTTTCCGAAGTTTGGCTCGGGTACGTTCAGTGAACGGACGAGTGGGTTTTTTCTAACTTTTGAACCGGTGCCCGGAATCGAATTCTGAGGGCACCGATGAAATCGCAGCGCCGGTATTCGCTTAGAAATGCCTCTTCCGGAGTTGCGTTTGCTCGGGTGTGGTTTTTAATTTTCGGGCTTAAAGTTAAGAAATAAAATAATTTTGCGACAAATTTATTTTATTTCACTTAAGCCACTTGGAAGCCACTTGAAGCCACTTAAAGGCGGCTTGAACTGATTTGAACTAGATAGGATGCTATCCAGAAATATCCTACCCCCTTGGTAGGATATTTGTGAGGTGGGGCCCGCACGAGCCCCACCGTTTCTTTCCGCTAAGAAACGCACCCGTGAAAACCCGTCTTAATGAAAGTCAACCGACGCGTTTTCTAAATTCTTAATAGACAATTTAAATGGGCTGTTTCTTTCGTGAATTAAATGGCCTGTTTCTTTCGTTGAATTAATTCATCGAATTAATTCAATCATTTCTTAACCTGTTTTCGTGTGTTGGCATATTAATAAAATAAGACCAACCCAAAAACTTTTGAGAAGATTTGAGAGGATCCTTGTTATTCTTCTCCCTCGCGAAGAACACGAAGAACGCGAAGAACGCGAAAAACGCCGAACCCGGAAATCGACGACGCTTCCGTCCGAGACGTTCTTCCACGCTCCGATCTCCGATCACCGACCGTTTGAGGTGAGTGATGTCGGATTTTCCTCTCAAATTGTTTTCTTTTGATTTAAAACGAAACACAGATTTAAATACTAATAATTTAACTATGTTGTTCTTGGTTCGTCGAGCTCGCCGACTCAACGCCGGATTCCGCGACAACGCGACGCCTCCCCGCGACGACGCGACGATCCCTCTCTTCCGCGACGATCTTTTCCGCGAAGAACGCCCGCGCGCGACGATCGACGAGGTAGGGATTTTTATATTATGGGATTTACCCCCTTTTTAATTAAATCCCGTCAATGTTTCTTTAAAGAAATTAAAGAACCGTTTTGTGAACAATTTTTAATCTTATTAAAAAATGTTGTTTCCTGTGTGGAATAAATTTCTCCCGGTTGTTTATCTCTAACGCGGAGGGTGAGGGCCAAACGAACACGGCCCGACGACCCTCCGGCGTTCTTCGTTTTGTGCGGATTTGGTGGGAGATGACGAAACATGCTGCAATGGGTGTTTGACGATTCCGCAGTAAAGAACGGATCCCGGGAGGAGCATCGGAGCAGATGGGAAGGCAAACGGGCCACCAGAGCGACGCCGGCGGCCGGAGGCGGCGGCGCCCCGGCGCGCCGCCGGACGAGCCCGCCGCGGCTTCAGCAGCGGCGGCGGCGGCCGACGGACCCGCGGCCGCGCGGGTCCGGTTCGTCCAGGCGGGATGCGGCTCAGCCGCGTCCGCGGTTCGCCAGCGCGGCCCACGCGGGCCGCGACTTTCTCAGGCCGCGGGTCAACGCCCGCGGCACTCGGCCGCTCGGCCGAGCCAAGCCAGGCCGGTCCGACCGGCCGGGCCGCGCCCTGGCCGGGCCGGACCGGTCCGACCGGGTCGGACCCGGTTCGGGCCGACCCAGGGGGGGTCCGCCCGGGCCCGTACCCCCCTTCTTCGGACGTTTTCGTTCAAACGCCCGTAACTTGAGCTTCGTGCTTCCAAACAACTCGCCGTCAGTGGCAACGCGATCCTTGGATTGAGACGGTCGTTTAGGTATATCGCACTCAAGGTTTTGGAATACTTTGAGTTTGGCCAGGTTGGTTCGTACACGAGACCAACCGGGCCCTCGGAGCGGAAACACTCATATCTTGAGCTACGGACGTCCGATTGACGTGCCGTCAGCTTTGTTGAATTCCTCTATGTGAGACGGATCTTTTGGCATACTCCGCCCGAGGTTTGGACGCAGGTGGAGTTCGGTCGGGTTGGTTTTGCCTTAAAAACCAACCGGGCCCCTGGGACGAAAATGCCAATTACTCTCAGACCGGGCGTCCGATTGACGCGCCGTCTGCGACGTTGAGTTCCTGTTGACGATACAGAACTTTTGGATACAACAAATTCAGACTTCGTGTCAGTTGATGTATCAGCCTCTCGGCTCGTGGAGCGGACCCTCCCGAACGAGCTTGCTGTGTGCGGGAACCCTAGTGCTGGCTGCGACTGCTCCCTCGACGGCGACGACCGTGCAGAGATCCTCCGTGGACTCCGACGGTGACCGTGCAGAGATCCTCAGTGGACTACGATGACGACTGTGCAGAGATCCTCCGTGGACTCCGACGACGACCGTGCAGAGATCCTCAGTGGACTTCGGCGACTACTGTGCAGAGATCCTCAGCGGACTGCGACGACTACTGTACTCTGCGATCCTACGTGGGTCAGTGCTACAGGTCCTGCGTGGGCCCGGTCCTGTGTGGGCCCGATCCTGTGTGGGTCCGATCCTGTGTGGGTCATCTCTCAGCGGTTCTGTGTGAGCCAACTCCTACAGGTCCTGCGTGGGCCCGATCTTGTGTGGGTCCGATCCTGTGTGGGTCTACACTCAGCGGTTCTGTGTGAGCCAACTCCTACAGGTCCTGCGTGGGCCCGATCCTATGTGGGTCTGATCCTGTGTGGGTCACTGCAAGTTTAGTACCTATCGATCCTTCGTGGGTCCGACGACATAGATGGTTCAGTGATCATCTTTATCGTCATCCGAAGAAGTATACCTGTGTGAGCTGAACCTTGTGTTTCTCTCCTTTTGGATTGTGTTGGACTATCCTGTGTGGATTTACTGTTTACTCTCCTTTGTGGATTGTGTTGTTCTATCCTGCGTGGGTATGCGTTTTGCTTTCCTGTGTGGACTGGGTTGTGCTAGGGCTCGGACGTTGGAGCCGATCGGGGAATTGACGACTTAGGTATATGTATGGGCATATACCTAAGCCGTGTCAGATGTTACTTCGTGATTGTACCTCTTCTTCGTGATTTATCCTTTGTGGATTTCGGGAGACCTTCGGGGGTCTCGGGGTCCCTACTAAGTAGCTTATACTCACCCCTGCACGGGCTATGCCCGCACTTCGTGGTGTTGGTTGCAGACGACGGACAGCGCTGATCGTGGAGGAGGCGTGCGGAACAGGACAGTACCTGGAGGTGGACCACTGGGCGGGACGTACTCGGAGCGGTTAGGTGGACCTGAGGAGCAGTGGAGGCTATCTGTACCCACCCTTCAGGTGGGACTTCCAGAGGACGTCTCGACGCTGCAGTTTTTCCTTTCAGTTGCTGTTTTTTCCTTTCAGTTGTACTTTACAGTTGGGCTTGTATTTCCGGCCCCTTTTACTTTCAGCACAGCTTGTACAGTTTTTACTTAGTGTTTACTTTTCCGCTTGCTTACTCTGTGGTGCTTGTTTACTTTTCAAAGGCAATGCCTTCCCTTTTCGTTGGGATTTACGCCTTGGTGCTAGTCGCCAGCCCCTGGCCTATGGAAGGCGGGCTTGGGGTAGTCACGGCACGGGCCCCGAGGACAGGTCGTGACAAATTGGTATCAGAGGTGGTCGGTTCTACCGCAGGCTCTGATCTTTCTTCTATGTGAAGCAATAGTCTTTAGCGTATTGAGTGTGGTTATCAGTCCAGGGAGTCCAGTGTTGGTGCGGCGGCCGACGTATCCATACACCAGGACCCAGACTTCTGATTTCCGACTTAATGCACGAAAACATTGATTGCATGTGTGTTTCAAGTTTTCTTTGTGATTACTTGTGTCATCTCACCAGGTATACTGTTCTGACCGTGGCATACTTGTTTCCTTTTCAGGATGGCACGACGACAGCAGCCAGCTAGGGTTCCCAGAGTAGGGCGTGACGACAGCCCGCCGAGCGACGAGGCCTCGGTACAGGGCCCGTTGACAGTAGAGGCACCGGCGGTACCTTTACCGGCTGAGCCCCTAATGCTTCCAGCACTGGCAGCTGACGACGCGCGACGCCTTGGAGATCTGCACGAGTTCTAGCGCCAGTGACCACCCAGGTTCCGTGGGGAGTCGGACCCCCAGGCAGCTGAGGACTGGCTGGAGGCGGTCGTCCGAGTTTTCAGGCTAGTGAGGACGCCAGCAGACCTCATGGTGATCCTCGTGGCGAGCCTACTGCACGCAGCAGCCGGACGCTGGTGGAGCCTGATGCTCCAGGTACACGATGAGGACACCCTCATCTGGACGGACTTCGAGAGCCTCTTCCGCTCAGATTTCGTCCCGGCCACCCTCCGTGCGGTGCGCATCCAGGAGCTTCTTCAGCTGCGGCAGGGCAGCTTGACGGTCACTCAGTACGCGGCGAGGTTCACCGACGTTTCTCGGTACTCGATAGACATGGAACGGGACCCCTTCTTCCGGGCCCGGACCTTCGAGCAGGGATTGAGACACGAGATCAGGGCATCGCTGATCTCCCTCAGCATCCCGACCCAGGCAGGAGTACTGGAGCGAGCCCTCTTGATCGAGAGCTTCCTGGCTGAGTCCACAGCGAGACCTGCCGCAGGGCGGCAGATAGCGGAGCCTTCGGCAGCTGGTATCCGGCAGATGACTCAGGGTTCCAGGCGGACCAGACCTTCCGGCAGACGACCCCGGGACACTAGCTCAGCGGTGCGAGGCACACAAAACGGAGCCAGCCTTCCGAGAGGCAGACAGTGCTACGAGTGCGGCGGGCAGGGCCACATGGCTCGTGACTGCCCGACCCGTCGTACCGAGGGGCAGCAGACGGTGGAGGGACCACCCAGAAAGAGGCAGAGGGTCGACCGTGGCGGTCCGCAGGGAGGAGGCGGATGAGGCAGAGGAGCTGGCCGAGCAGCAGGTGGTGGACGACGCTTTGAGGCTCTGCCACCACCACCACCAGGAGGCCCGCCCCGACCACAGGGAGCTGGCGGGCAGAGACAGGCTCAGCTCTAGGCAGCGAAGGCCTATGACCACGGTGCGCCAGAGATGATTCGAGGTACGATCTGTGTCTATTCCACCCTTGCTGCAGTTCTGATAGACACAGGAGCGAGTCACTCTTTCATAGCCACTGCCCTTGTTTGGAGCTCGGAGATTCCGACAGAGCCGTTGGCTCGATCCTTACGGCTAGAGACTCCTACGGGAGCAGACTCGACGATTACGCACTGGTGCCGGCAGTGTGAGCTTACTCTAGGAGGCGAGAGCTTCGGCTGGGATCTTCTTGGAGTGGCGTCGAGGCCTTACGACGTCATCTTGGGCATGGATTGGTTATCTACGGTCCATGCTCAGATTGACTGCATTAGGCGCAAGGTGCGATGTGTGCGCACCGACGGGAGCAGGTTCACCTTCACCGGCAAGAAGGGAGCCTTAGCAGCACAGGATGGACTCATGCATAGGAGAGGTCAGCCCATCACTCATCAGTTGGCTAGCCTCATCCTGGGAGCAGTTGACGCGCAGAGTCCCAGTTTTCCTGCAGTGGTGGATCAGTACGCGGACGTCTTTCCCGACGACATTCCAGGACTACCTCCTCGCAGAGAGGTAGACTTTTATATTGACCTGTACCCCGGGACAGCCCCGATATCCACTCCATCATATTGGATGGCCCCCGCTGAGCTTCGAGAGCTGCGGGTACAGTTGGAGGACTTGCAGGGCAAGGGGTTCATCCGACCCAGTGTTTCGCCCTGGGCTTCCCCGATTTTGTTCGCCAAGAAGGCGGACGGGAGCTTGCGACTGTGTGTCGATTATCGTCGCCTGAATCAGGTGACAGTGAGGAACAAGTATCCGCTACCCAGGATTGATGACCTCTTCGACCAGCTCAAGGGGGGCATGGTGGTTCTCGAAGATAGACCTCAGGTCAGGCTATCATCAGATCAGAGTTCGAGACGAGGATGTGCAGAAGATGGCCTTCAGGTGTCGGTATGGACACTATGAGTTCTTGGTTATGCCTTTCGGTGTGACCAATGCTCCAGCAGTGTTCATGAGCCTCATGAACAGGATCTTCCAGCCATACCTCGATCGATTTGTCGTGGTCTTCATCGACGACATTTTGGTGTACTCGACGACGGAGGAGGAGCACGCCTACCACCTGCGTGTTGTACTAGACACACTCTGAGAGCACCAGCTTTATGGAAAGCTCTCGAAGTGTCAGTTCTGGTTACGTGAGGTCCACTTCTTGGGGCACGTCATTTCTGAGGTGGGAGTTGCAGTGGATCCCGCGAAGATCGAGGCAGTGCTAGCTTGGGAGCCACCCAAGAGCGTGACCGAGGTGCGGAGTTTCTTGGGCCTAGCCGGATACTATCGGAGATTTGTGCCGGACTTCTCCAGAGTTGCGGCCCCACTCTCAGCGTTGACGAAGAAGGGGAAACCCTTCGTGTGGTAAGACAGATGTTAACAGAGCTTCCAGGAGTTGAGGCAGAGGTTGACCAGCACACCTATCTTGAGGTTGCCTGAGGAGGGAGTTGGATACGTAGTCTACTGCGATACATCAGGGACCAGACTCGGGTGTGTCCTGATGCAGGAGTGGGCCGTGATTGCCTACGGATCACGTCAGTTGAGGCCTCATGAGCAAAACTACGCTACCCATGACTTGGAGTTGGCAGCAGTAGTCTTTGCCCTGAAGACATGGCGACACTATCTGATGGGCGAGTGCTTCACAGTCTTTTCTGACCACCAGAGTCTCAGGTACATCTTCTCTCAGAAGGACCTGAACCTGAGACAGCGGCGATGGCTCTAGTTCCTCCAGGACTATGACTTTGAGATAGTCTATACTCCTGGAAAGGGGAACGTGGTGGCTGATGCCCTCAGCAGGAGGACGGGCAACCAGCTACTTGAGGAGGCGACAGAGCAGCTAGCCGCTTTGTAGATATCCTTCGTGGATAGAGAGGGAGCATCCTTCCTTCAGTCTCTCACAGTCTCTCCTCCACTTCTTCAGCGGGTCAGAGAGGCACAACGTGGGGACGTTGACTGTGAGACACGGCGTGCACAGATATCCTCGGGACAGGCACCTGATGGTTTATCCCTTGGAGCAGAGCACGATGTCCTTTTTAGAGAACGTACCTTGGTACCAGTCGCTTTACGAGAGGAGGTGCTGAGAGAGTATCACACTTCTCCTTTGGCGGTACATCCTGGAGTGGCGAAGATGTACCAGGATCTCAGACGACAACACTGGTGGCCGGGCATGAAGAAGGCTGTGGCAGAGTTCGTTTCACGGTGCCTCACCTGCCAGCAGGTGAAGGCAGAGCATCAGGTACCAGCAGGCTTGGTACAGCCCTTGGAGGTCCCGGAGTGGAAGTGGGATGGGATATCTATGGACTTCGTGACTGGACTTCCACGCACTTCCAGAGGTCATGACTCCATTTGGGTGATTGTTGACCGACTCACCAAGTCGGCACACTTCTTACCCATCCGAGAGCAAGGCTCAGTGGAGAGCTTGGGGCGTCTCTACGTTCAGGAGATTGTACGACTTCACGGTGTGCCATCGACTATCGTCTCCGACCGGGACGCTCGTTTTACTTCCCGGCTTTGGAAGGGGTTGCAGGAGGCGTTCGGGACGCGGCTACGTCTGAGCACCGCCTTTCACCCTCAGACGGATGGTCAGACGGAGAGGACCATTCAGACTCTCGAGGACATGCTCCGCGCATGTGTCCTCGACTTTGGTCGCAGCTGGGAGGACCACCTACCCTTGGTAGAGTTTGTGTACAACAACAGCTACCACTCCACCATCGGGATGGCACCCTACGAGGCGTTGTACGGAAGGCCTTGCAGATCTCCTTTGTGATGGACAGACCCTGGAGAGTCAGCACTTGTGGGACCAGAGATGGTCCGGGCCACGACAGAGAAGGTCCAGGTCATCCAGGAGCGGATGAGGACAGCACAGAGCCGGCAGAAGTCATATGCTGACAGGAGGTGGAGGCCACTGGAGTTCGAGGATGGCGACCACGTCTTCTTGCGTGTCTCACCTCGACGTGGTTTGCGGAGATTTGGCCGAGGCGGAAAGTTGTCTCCACGCTTCATCGGGCCTTTCCAGGTCCTCAGCAGGATTGGCGAGGTGGCTTATCGCCTGGCTCTGCCACCTCAGTTGCACCGGGTGCACGACGTCTTCCACGTATCCCAGCTGAGGAGATACGTGCACGCCCCGACGCACATCATTGACTATGGGGAGTTAGACGTGGATGATGGAGCGACTTTTGCGGAGGTCCCAGTGGAGATAGAGGATCGACAGGAGCGGGTCCTACGTGGGCGATCGATTCCTCTTTTGCGCATCAGATGGCAGCACGGGAACCTCCAGGAGAGCACTTGGGAGCGGGAGGCTCAGATGCATGCTCAGTACCCACATTTGTTTCCCTAGTTTTTGATGTATCTTTACGGGGACGTAAAGTCCTGAGGTTGGAGTAATGTAAAGACCCGTAAATTTCAAGGAATTGTTTTTCTTAATTTTCTTTTGAATTTTACAAGAACGCAGTTTCTGACGGCGCCTGATTCCGAGGCCCGGTGTGCCCGGAATCATTTTCCGAAGTTTGGCTTGGGTACATTAAGTGAACGGACGAGCGGGTTTTTTCTAACTTTTGAACCGGTGCTCGGAATCGAATTCTGAGGGCACCGATGAAATCGCAGCGCCGATATTTGCTTAGAAACGCCTCTTCCAGAGTTGCGTTTGCTCGGGTGTGGTTTTTAATTTTCGGGCTTAAAGTTAAGAAATAAAATAATTTTGCGACAACTTTATTTTATTTCACTTAAGCCACTTGGAAGCCACTTGAAGCCACTTAAAGGCGGCTTGAACTGAGTTGAACTGGATAGGATGCTATCCAGAAATATCCTACCCCCTTGGTAGGATATTTGTGAGGTGGGGACCGCACGAGCCCCGCCGTTTCTTTCCGCTAAGAAACGCACCCGTGAAAACCCATCTTAATGAAAGTCAACCGACGCGTTTTCTAAATTCTTAATAGACCATTTAAATGGGCTGTTTCTTTCGTGAATTAAATGGCCTGTTTCTTTCGTTGAATTAATTCAGCGAATTAATTCAATCGTTTATTAACCTGTTTTCGTGTGTTGGCATATTAATAAAATAAGACCAACCCAAAATCTTTTGAGAAGATTTGAGAGGATCCTTGTTCTTCTTCTCCCTCGCGAAAAACACGAAGAACGCGAAGAACGCGAAGAACTCTGAACCCGGAAATCGACGACGCTTCCGTCCGAGACGTTCTTCCACGCTCTGATCTCCGATCACCGACCGTTTGAGGTGAGTGATGTCGGATTTTCCTCTCAAATTCTTTTCTTTTGATTTAAAACGAAACACAGATTTAAATACTAATAATTTAAATCTGTTGTTCTTGGTTCGTTGAGCTCACCGACTCAACGCCGGATTCTGCGACAACGCGACGCCTCCCCGCGACGACGCGACGTTCCCTCTCTTCCACGACGATCTTTTCCGCGAAGAACGCTCGCGCGCGACGATCGACGAGGTAGGGATTTTTATATTATGGGATTTACCCCCTTTTTAATTAAATCCCGTCAATGTTTCTTTAAAGAAATTAAAGAACCGTTTTGTGAACAATTTTTAATCTTATTAAAAATTGTTGTTTCATGTGTGGAATAAATTTCTCCTGGTTGTTTATCTCTAACGTGGAGGGTGCGGGCCAAACGAAAACGGCCCGGCGACCCTCCGCCGTTCTTCGTTTTGTGCGGATTTGGCGGGCGACGACGAAACATGCTGCAACGGGTGTTTGACGATTCCGCAGTAAAGAACGGATCCCGGGAGGAGCATCGGCGCAGACAGGAAGGCAAACGGGCCACCGGAGCGATGCCGGCGGCCCGCGGAAGCTACCGGCGGCGCCCCAGCGCGCCGCCGGACGAGCCCGCCGATGCTAAAGCCGCGGCGGCGGCGGCCGACGAACCCGCGGCTGCGCGGGTCCGGTTCGTCCAGGCGGGACGCGGCTCAGCCGCGTCCGCGGTTCGCCAGCGCGGCCCATGCGGGCCGCGACTTTCGCAGGCCGCGGGTCAACACCCGCGGCGCTCGGCCGCTCGGCCGAGCCGAGCCAGGCCAGTCCGACCGGCCGGGCCGCACCCTGGCCGGGCCGGACCGGTCCAACCGGGTCGGACCCGGGTCGTGTCGACCCAGGGGGGGGGGGGGGGTCGGGCCGGGTCGGCCCGGGCCCGTACCCCCCTTCTTCGGACGTTTTCGTTCAAACGCCCATAACATGAGCTTCGTGCCTCCAAACGACTCTCCATCATTAGCAACGCGATCCTTGGATCGAGACGGTCGTTTTGGTATATCGCACTCATGGTTTCGGAATACTTTGAGTTCGTCCGGGTTGGTTCGTACACGAGACCAACCGGGCCCTCAGAGCGGAAACGATCATATCTTGAGCTACTGACGTCCGATTGACGTGTCGTCAGCTTTTTTGAATTCCTATATGTGAGACGGATCTTTTGGCATACTCCACCCGAGGTTTGGACGCAGGTGGAGTGCGGTCGGGTTGGTTTTTCCTTAAAAACCAACCGGGCCCCTGGACGAAAATGCCAATAACTCTCAGACCGGGCGTCCGATTGACGCGCCGTCTGCGACGTTGAGTTCCTGTTGACAATACGGAACTTTTGGATACATCAACTTCGGACTTCGTGTCAGTTGATGTATCTGCCTCTCGGCTCGTGGAGCGGACCCTCCCGAACGAGCTTGCTGTGTGCGGGAACCCTAGTGCTGGCTGCGACTGCTCCCTCGACGGCGACGACCGTGCAGAGATCCTCCGTGGACTCCGACGACGACCGTGCAGAGATCCTCAGTGGACTACGGCGAAGACTGTGCAGAGATCCTCCGTGGACTCCGACGACGACCGTCCAGAGATCCTCAGTGGACTGCGGCGATGACTGTGCAGAGATCCTCAGCGGACTGCGACGACTACTGCACTCTGCGATCCTACGTGGGTCAGTGCTACAGGTCCTGTGTGGGCCCGGTCCTGTGTGGGCCCGATCCTGTGTGGGTCCAATCTTGTGTGGGTCATCTCTCAGCGGTTCTGTGTGAGCCAACTCCTACAGGTCCTGCGTGGGCCCGATCCTGTGTGGGTCTGATCCTGTGTGGGTCTACACTCAGCGGTTCTGTGTGAGCCAACTCCTACAGGTCCTGCGTGGGCCCGATCCTGTGTGGGTCCGATCCTGTGTGGGTCACTGCAAGGTTAGTACCTATCGATCCTTCGTGGGTCCGACGACATAGATGGTTCAGTGATCATCTTTATCGTCATCCGAAGAAGTATACCTGTGTGAGCTGAACCTTGTGTTTCTCTCCTTTGTGGATTGTGTTGGACTATCCTGTGTGGATTTACTGTTTACTCTCCTTTGTGGATTGTGTTGTTCTATCCTGCGTGGGTATGCGTTTTGCTTTCCTGTGTGGACTGGGTTGTGCTAGGGCTCGGACATTGGAGCTGATCGGGGAATTGACGACTTAGGTATATGTATGGGCATATACCTAATCCGTGTCAGATGTTACTTCGTGATTGTACCTCTTCTTCGTGATTTATCCTTTGTGGATTTCGGGAGACCTTCGGGGGTCTCGGGGTCCCTACTGAGTAGCTTATACTCACCCCTGCACGGGCTATGCCCGCACTTCGTGGTGTTGGTTGCAGACGACGGACATCGCTGATCGTGGAGGAGGCGTGCGGAACAGGACAGTACCTGGAGGTGGACCACTGGGCGGGACGTACTCGGAGCGGTTAGGTGGACCTGAGGAGCAGTGGAGGCTATCTGTACCCACCCTTCAGGTGGGACTTCCAGAGGACGTCTCGACGCTGTAGTTTTTCCTTTCAATTGCTGTTTTTCTTTTCAGTTGTACTTTACAGTTGGGCTTGTATTTCCGGCCCCTTTTACTTTCAGCATAGCTTGTACAGTTTTTACTTAGTGTTTAATTTTCTGCTTGCTTACTCTGTGGTGCTTGTTTACTTTTCAAAGGCAATGCCTTCACTTTTCGTTGGGATTTACGCCTTGGTGCTAGTCGCCAGCCCCTGGCCTATGGAAGGCGGGCTTGGGGTAGTCACGGCACGGGCCCCGAGGACGGGTCATGAAACCTCATGGGGGGCACTTTTCCCTCAACTCATATTCATATGAATATGGGGAATATATGGATACACATAGTGTTTGACCCTTTAAGTCATTTTCTTCATATTAGTCAGTCCAACCCATAGACCAAGTGAAAATTCTAGAAACACATCATGGCATCTAAGGTGATAAAGAATGTCATAGCTATGGCTACCTCCTACGAAAAAGTTCTATGTAATATAGTCTCCTTATTTCATAATATATCAAAAACTAGGATGCATACTTAATTCATAATCCTTTTAATACATTATATATTTCATAAACATAATGGATGAAATTTCCTTCTTGTACCATGACCATGCATTTAATGAAGGTATTACCATCCTGGCCAGCCCTGGCCCATGCGATATCTCTTCATTAACTTGAAATTTGAAAATTCTAACTTAAAGATTAAACCAATTCCATACAACAAAATATTAACCCAACAAAATATATCTCACCAAATCATCAATGTCATGGATTTTTCCTTTCATCGAAATACATGGTTAACTGATACACATTGATAAGATATCGTGTCCATTGACCAATACCCATGTTCATAGATAGGAAAAACCAATGACACTCGAAACATGTGGTGTACCTATTTGTAGTTTATTAATCATGGTCTTATATACTCGAGATCACCAAATGAAAAATCCATGAGAATGATTTTCAATGCTTATGACCCCCCATCACCTGAAAGTCATACAAAATTTTTGTCCCATCAGTATCATGTATCTAGACAATAGGGCATATATTTAAGATTACTATCATAGTATCTTGATGATCTTAGTGTAGTTGGGAACTACTATGAATTATTGATACAACACTTAATATAATGATATTACCCTATAAATAGTTGATACATAACTATAAACACTATTATAGTATTAATAAACACATACATATATAAAACTATATACATGTAATGGAAATAAAAGTACATACATGAGGTGGGTGTAGTTCACCCACTAAAAATAATCCCTCCCATGTATAACAATATATATATTAAGAAACCCATAATTAAAAGTTGTATAACATGGGTTTTACATTCATAATTTTCTTGGATCTTTTAGGCTAATAGTTTTATAGAAATAGAAAATTCATTACATATCATTGTGGCAACTTCTATATAGTGTATATTTTCCCCAAAAAAGGTTTTTAAATTTATACCTTTGTTTCATTCAACAAAATTTATCTTCTTTTAATACGAGATAACATAGATGAAATATTGACCCTATTATAGTTTCTATAATTAACTAACCTAAGGTTCCATCTAACCCAGCCCGAAGGGTGTTCCCAATATCCATAGACTGTCAACTAGTGTATGAAAATTATATAATATACCATAGAATTGATTTATCCCTAGTACATATATAATAAAGGAGTAGAAAACGTAAAATATATAAACCTGTAACTAGATACAAATAAAAATGACAATCCAAATGTGATTTAATAGAAGCAAATAAAATAAACACCAGAAATATATATACCAAAGTCAGAGCATAAAAAATCAATAGTCCAAATAGTCTAAAAAAATCAGATAAAAAAATCTCCAAACTAACTCCAATGATCCACCACATGACACACATCCACCATTCAACCACACAACCCTCCAATAAGGTCATGGTATGAACAATCTGTAGTGAACATGAACTTGTAAAATTTTGGAATGTGATAAAATCCTAGTAGGTCGCTCCAAATATAAACACTCTCTTTAATATTACATCATATAATTTATAGTTATATATTATAGATAAATAATCATTTCCTAAATTGTTTTAGCAATTAAGTATCAAAAAATCATTTTTTTAAAACACCTTTTAATGGATTTTCATTAAATGAAAACCATCAGTTAGAAAGAAAATTCCCCAAAAAACAACTCTAAAAAAATCACCAATTCAAATTCCTACATTAAAAAATTTCACAAATTCCCACATTTTATACACATTTCCAACTTGAATAGGTTTATAATTTTCACAGGTTCTTCAAGAACATCTTTAAAAGACAAATGTTTCATTTATGTAGATACGTTTTCATAAAACTACATTTTAAAAACCAACACTCACACTCAATGCATCAAAAATAAAACTTCATCACTTCTCGCATTTCATAGAACCTTTCAAAAATCACTATAAAAATATTTAAAAAAGATTAAAAATTATGATATCATATTTTTTCTTCAGAAACCATTTAAAATCCATTTTTAAATCATTTAAAAAGTAAACTACATAAATAGGTAAAGAAGAAAATAATCAGGAACCACTATGTGAAGTAAAATATCACGACCTCTGTAAGAACCCAGTTTTCCCCATAAAATACTTTTAAATATTCTTGATGTTATTCCTGAGCAGCGCCTTCAGACGACGTGCGATTCCGAGCCACGATGTGGCCAAAATTAAATTTTCAGTGCATTCACACTGGGCACAACAAATAAATGGAATCACTCCTAAATAGTAGCTTGGATCATAAAACCGAGGGCACCGTTGAGGCCGGAGCATGCCGGTTACCCTAGGAAGTGTGTAAGTATCACGGGTGCGGGCCTTCTGTGGAAAACACCACCAGGGGAATTTTCGTAATTTAGTGGTCTCTGGCGTTGAATGTATAACTTTTGAACGGAGCCTCAGATTGAAATTACGAGACCACCATTGTGCTCGGGACATGGTTTTTACCCTAGGGGAGGCTTAACCTCGACCCCACTAAGAGTTCGAGTACGGGACTTCTACTGGGTATTAAAAAAAATTAATAAAAGTTGATTTTATTTCCTTAGATTAGCCATAACCCACTCCACCCTTCTTCCCCATTTCACTTCCTCTAGAAAAACCCTCTCAATGGAATATCAAGAACTCATCCTCCCCCACCAATCATGGATATCTCAGCTATGGTGAAGGTGGATCCCTCGGGAAGCGACGGGCTACGCCCAACAAGGTAGAATCGTGTGTATTTCATTTTAAACTTCCGCACGTTCTTTGAATTCATATATATCTGTCAAATTGTATTTATCTTGTCAAGAAAATCCCATAGATGCGTAGGATTTGTTCTAAACTTCACGATGCATTTTTTGGATTCAAAATCCGAGTCCTGAGGCGACCGTAGCTATCCGATGAAATTCTAGGGGGTTTTGGGTGTTTTTTCAGCGATCATGGCTGGTCTGGTAGCTCTCCTGGTGGTGGTGGTCTTCAGTGGCGGCAGTGCAGGGGGATCCTAGGCGATGGCAGTCTTCGGTCGGGCCAGGAATCATTGGTCGGGCAAGGCGGATGCTCCAGGCGGCAGGCGAGCGCGCCGGGGCGCGACGACGGCAGGGTCGCGGCGTGCGACCCCGTGTGAGAACAAAGACCCGCATGTGGAGGGTCTCCACACACGACCGCGAACGGCCACATGGGCCGGTAGGCCCCGCATGGACCCGGGGTCCCTGGAAGGGCCGCATGGCTAAGTCGTGGATCGGTACTGCGAGCCGGGCCGACCGGCCATGACTGGGCGGACCGGTCGGACCAAGCCGGTCTCGCCCGAGGGGTTCGTCCCCTCTGATTTCAGACACCCGTAACTTTCGCTACGGGTGTCTGTTTTGCGTGCCGTATGTGGAAGCGCAATTCTTAGATCGAGAAAAATCTTTTGAGATGGTTTCAAGGGTTTTTAATTCTCGAGACGGGGGCCTTGGTGGCGCGACACGCCCGTTAAGTGGATTGGCATTATTCTGGGGGTTCTTGTTTTGGGCGGCACGAACACATCCAGAGTCTGTTTTGAGCGCCATGAGTGGCATTGGGAACTTGGCGCTGAGGTGGAGTGTTCCAGGGTGGTTTCATGTGTTGAAACTGGAGTTGAGGCATCAGCCTCATAGCCCATCTTTTAAGCTGCGAGCATCGTTTAGCAACTTTTTCATCGGACGTCCGTTTGGGGCATGCGAGAAGTCTATTCTAGGTGCTTTTCAGTTGGAATTACAATGGCACAATCTGCCCACTTTAATTCAGCACAGCGGAGTAGGATTCATGGGGGTCGTTTTGGGTGTTGGTGGTGATTTCTATCCTCTTAACCAGGTGTCTTTTTCGGACAAGTGAATAGTCAATCTTAGGTTCTTCTTCGAGAGGATCGCAATGGTGTGATCCATTGGCAGCACATCAGGACTGTGATGGAGGTCCCACATAGCACCACTCATGTGCGGTATGAAGAAATGCGTGATTTTCTCCAGATGTCCGTTCGACACGTGTAAGCAGTCAATTTGACATGTTTTTCCAAGGGGATCACAATGGTGCGATGCAACCGACTATTTTCAGGTCTGAGAATCGGGACCACGGGACGCCATTCAGGTGTAAATAAGTGTTGGAAACCTTTTTATCGGATATGAATTTGTGGCGAGTAGATAGTCTATATCACGTGTTTTTTCACAAGGATTAAAATAGTACGATCCATTTGGATGTGCAGATCCTCATTCGTGATCTCATTAAATGTGGAGGCATGAAAGGTGTAAGGGTGGAGGTTCTTCTCGCAGTGTTTCTAGAGAACCCTTGGCGTGTGACTATGAGAACTCATGTGTGAGTGAAGTAAATGTTTGAAGAGGTGTGCTTGGTCGTGCTAGGGCCATGGTGTAACCAAGATGGACAACTTACGTTTTCTCCCTTTTTGTGTTGACTTTGGACATCATGTGTATGATAGACTTTGAGCTAGAAATGTGGTATACTCTGAGAGTATACAGGTTTTCCTGGAGGTACATGTTGTAGTTTGTACCTGAGAATGTTTGTGTACGTGATTTGGAGATGATATAAGGCCACATGTCGTGAGGTCCCCATGTGTGTACCATGTTCTACTTTACGTACCTTTGACCTCTCGTGATGCGGAGGGTCCTTCTATTAATGATTGTTTAGACCAGCATGGTTGGGTGGTTTCCCCTGGTTCTGTTCTCAACAGTTTGATCGGTGGAGTTTTTTGAGTTCCTCTGTTCCTTTATCCATGTGGGCTTTCAGTATCACGTCCCATCGTGTTCCCTGGAAGGGTTATTATGGATTCGGTGTAACCAATACTTTACACGGGCACCGATCCTCTACCTAGGAGATTCTTTCCAGTAGGGTACAGAGCCCTAGTGAGCCTGGGCACAGATTCCCAAGCCGAGTATCGAGATCATATCCTCCTTCCATGACCTACTGTGACATGTTTCCCTAGGTATAGCTCACGGTATTGGCGTGACCCACACTACACGGGTGCTGAACCTATACTAGGTGAATTATTTTGGATTTGGGTGGTTGCATGATATCCTCTCTGTGTTCTGTTGGCCAGTGTTGTTCCATCCAGTATGGATGGCCAAAGCAGTTCCAGGTTTACCCTCTAGTGGGGCTAGGCAGTGGGTTGCTCATCGACTTCTTCGGGTTTACCCTCCAATGGGGCTGGGCAGTGGGTTGCTCATTGACCTGTTAGGGTTTACCCTCCATCAGAGACTGGGCAATGGGTTACCCGACGACCTCTTAGGGTTTAATCTCTAGTAGAGATTGGGTAGTGGGTTACCTGATGACCTCTTAGGGTTTACCCTCCAGTAGAGACTGGGCAGTGGTTTACCTGAAGAATTCTTAGGGTTTACCCTCCAGAGGGGCTGGGCAGTGGCTACCTGATGACGTCTTTCAGACTCAGTCTTTTCTACTAGGCTAGTTTGTGGCTTTTTTCTGTGACTACTGAAGCCGGACCCTTGGTTGTACGGTTCAGTTATGTGACATATTTGACTTTGAGAAGACCTCTTGACTGTGTGATAGTGAAGAGGTGTGGTTTGAATTTCCCCAGAACTCTCAAGTACGAGGGGTGATTTCCCCACCATGACACATCCTTGTGACACAACCTAAAACCATGTGGGAGAGTCATTGTCGCCCAAAGAAGATAGTGTCAGGGTGTGGTGATTTGATCCCCTTGGCTTGCAGTTCAAGGTAGATGTGTAGGATGCTGGGCATCAATGGTGTTTACTTTTGGGACTTTTGGATACTCACATTCTTGGGCTGAGCTATGGTATGGAGATCCCCTTACGATATTTTTCAGGTTTCTTGATTGAGTATATGGATATGTATATACCTTGTTCCAGTACCCACACCTTGGGTTTGGTCACTCTCCTTCCAGGAGAGGCGAAGATGTGCGGGGTATGCCATGTGCTTTCCGTGTCTAGCTTCTCGTGGTTGGATGAGTCTACTCTCCTACTATAGGCAGCGAAGACTCGAAGAAAAGTATCATATTCTCACCATTTCTAGCTCCTTTTGTTTGGACAAGTCTACTTATTTTCTCTTGTTGGGTTGATTTGTTACTCTACTGTACTCGTTACTTCTCTCTCTGTCACTCTACTTTACTATTCCCTGTTCGATCTACTGCTCACCTCTTCAGTACCTCCTTTGTTGCTCCCTTGAGCCTTCGGGGTATCATATTGAGTATTTTTATACTCACCCCTGCTTGGGTTTTGCCCGCACTTGGTGTGCCCTTGCAGAAGAAGAACAGGTTGCTCGTGACTACAGAGGATATTAAGAGTTTAGAAGCTTGGACCGCGTGCAGTGGTCATAGTCGGGTTCCAGGCGTGGGACTCTCCTTGTGTTTTAATTTTGTTTACCTGTTTCCAGGTTGTGGCACTTTCCTGGTTGGTTGTGTGTTTTTCTCTTTTCATTTCAGTTTGCTTTCAACACTCACTTTGTACTGTTTAGAGGTCAATGCACCTTGTTGGTTTGTTCATAGTAGTAGGTACTTTACTTTTCCTTTTACTTTTCTCTTCTTCATTGAATGGGTTGTGTGTGTGTGTGTATAAGTACTTTGGTAAAGGCATCCCCGAGTTGTTTAGCCTTCGGTGCTTGTCGCCAGCCACTGGCCTATAGAGGCAGGCTTGGGGTAGTTGCAGCTCGAGCCCGGGTAGGGTCGGGTCATGAAAAAGTGGTATAAGAGGTGGTTCATTCCTTGGGATGTTGTTCAGACGTCCCTAAAAAGGAATTGCTTAGGATCTAGGGAAACGATGTCAATGTGTCTTGAGAGCGGGTCTCAGGCTAGGGAGTCTAGTGATAGTGCAGTAGTCGACGTATCCATTCACAAGGACCCTGATAACCCACTTTTCAACTTGGCATGCTGAGACACTCGTTGTAGGGAAATTGGTTTGTGAATCACATAGGATTGAGTCTTGATTGTCCTTCTTCAGTCATCTCCCCATTGTTGTTACATTTATATACATATATGATCATCTAGCCATGGCACTCCTTGATAACATTCAGGATTTCTCCATGAAGAAAACCTGCTAGGATACGAGCTTTGGTTCATGACAACGACCCTGTGAGTGACGAGGCCTCAGTCCAGAACCCATCATACGAGTCCCTTTCTATGGGTGGACTGGTAGTAGAACCCCCACCTAGTGAGCACCAGACATCTCCAGCAGAGCAGACATAGCTTGAGGGCAGGTTGAGCGTGCTCCATGAGTTCCAGCGATAGGGACCACTACGGTTTAGTTGTGAGCCATGCACTCAGGCTGTAAAGGTTTGGCTCAAGACAGTGGTTTGCCTCTTGAGGCTTGCGCAGACACCAGTAGATTAGAGGGTGGCTTTGGCAGCCAACCTTTTCCACGGAGAAGCTGGGCGTTGGTGGAGGGTAGTGACTCAGTTAATTGATGATTCTTCACTTTCGTGGGGTTAATTTCAGCTACTGATTCGTGAGGAGTTTTACCCCTCATGCTTACACTCTGTTTATATCCAAGAGATCCCGCAGTTTTAGTAGGGAGGGATGATGGTGACTGAGTACGTGACTAGTTTCGCAAACTGTGCACATTTTTACCCGGACTTGGTCCAGGACGGAAATTTCTGAGCGCGGAAGTTTGAGCAGGGTCTCCGCAGATAGATTCATGATGTCATAGTACCATTGGTCATTCCCACTTATGTTGAGGTGCCATAGTAGGCGCTGGTGATAGATAACTTTCTGTCACGTTATACATTTGGTGGTGGCAGTAGGCACGAAGGAGCTGAGACGTCTGCCGTAGCTAGCAGGCACCAGATGACAGAACCTCGACACAAGTGCCCTTCCCACCGACAGTTTTGGAGACGTGTTCTTACACCATTGTGGAAGCAAAGCATAGGGCCTCAGCCAAAGAGACCCTTCTGTGAGCAGACCCAGGGATATGGTCATATACCAAATTGGTACCGGAGGGCACCAGGGTAGCCTAGAGAGCATCATTGCTATGATTCTGATGGGAGAGGTCACCTGGAACAGGACTGCCCGACCAGGTATGCTGAGAACTTCAGGCAGGCAGCAGGCACACCACCATGGTAGAGGCAACGCCGTGACCAGAGTATTTCCTAGAAGGGTGGTGCTAGCAGAGGAGCGGGAGGAGCTGGAAGTGGGGGATGGAATTACGAGGCCTTACCATCACCACCTGACAATCCACATCAAGCTGCAGGAGCTGACAGTAGGGACCACACATAACCATGAGCTTTCAATGTCTATGATCCTGCAGAGCATGAGGTGATAAGAGGTATGCTCTACAACTCTTCTACTTTTTGTAGTAGAATTGTTATACTCTGTATGTGAAATTTTTTTCTCCCAGCTTTTTTATTGAGGTGTTTGCAAGGTGACGTGGGGCATTGGTGTAACCTTGTTTCAGTAGAGTAGAAGGTGTGAAACCTTTCTCTTTAGTCAATGGTGGTGACTCCTTCACCTTTCGAGTGTGTAAGAGAGTCTTGGTCATGAGACATAGACTGTGAAATCTTGCATGACCAAATATCATTGGGTGTTTCAAAATATGGATATTCTAAAGGAGGGAATCACCAGGCTTTTTCCCAGGTCCAAACGGTGATTCCAGTCACAACGTGTGACGTAGAGGTGTGACCGGGAAGGTGAGATACCCCCGAGGTCCTTCGAGGCGTTTGAGACCGTGCAAAGGGATGACGAGGTCCCCACCGCCTTTCCCTATACCCAAAGGCTGGTTTGGGTGCATAATGTCTCCCACGTGACTCACCTGAGAAGAAGTGTGTGTGCACCTTTTCATGTCATCGGTGAGGGAATAACCCACGTGAATGGACTAAATCCTTTGTGTGTGGTGACACCAAACTGTGTAAGAGTTTTCCTGGGTACGGGAGAGCGAGGTGTGGGATTAGTACCCTTTGTTATTCCCTGATTTTTCTTTTAGGGGATAAAAATCTTGATGGAGGGAATGATGTAAGAACCTAGTTTTATCCATAAAAGAATTTAGAATATTATTGATGTTATTGCAGAGCAGCGCCTTCAGACGGCGTGCGATTCTGAGCCCCGTTGTGGCCGGAATTAAATTTTCAGTGCGTTCACACTAGGAAAGCCAAATAAAACAAATAAATCCTAAAACATAGCTCAGATCGGAAAACCAAGGGAACCGTTGAGTCCAAATAATTCTGTTTACCCTAGGAGGGGTGTAAGTTTCGCGGGCGCGAGCCTTTTGTGGAAAATGCCACCAGGGGCATTTTGATAATTTAGCGGCCTCGGGCGTTGAATTTATAACATTTTACTGGAGCCTCATATTGAAATGCCAACACTTATGTTCTGCTTTAGAGGTGGTTTTTACCCTAGGAGAGGCTTAACCTCGACCCCACTGAGAGTTCGGGTATGGGACATCTAGTGGGTTATAAAAAAAGTTGATTTTATTTCCTTACTTAAGCCACAACCCACTCCACCCTTCTTCCCCATTTCACTTCCTCTAGTGAAACCCTCCCAAGGGAATATCAAGACCTCATCCTCCCTCTCTAATCAAGGAGATCTCAGCTACGGTGATGTAAGATCCCTCATGAAGCGACGGGCTATGCCCAATAAGGTTGGATCATGCGTATTTCATTTTAAATTTCCGCACCTACTTTGAATTCATATATATGTGTTGAATTATCGTTATATTGTTAAGAAAAGCCCATATATGTGTAGGATTATTTCTAATCTTCCTGATTCATTTTTGGGATTCAAAATCTGAGTCGCGAGGCGACTGCAGCGGTCCGATGAAGTTCCGGGGGGTTTTGGGTGTTTTTCTAGTGGTCCTGGACGGTCCTGGAAGGGCAGCAGCGGTCTTCAGTGGCAGTGGCACGGGGGCTCCCATGCGGCGGCAGTCTTCGGCCTACCGAGGTGTCATCGACAGGGAAAGGTGGCGTCGGCCGGGTGAGGCGGCGACTCCAGGCGGAGGGCGAGCTCGCCGAGGCGCGACGACGGCGGGGTCGCGACGCGCGACCCCGTGCGGGAACAGAGACCCGCATGCCTCAGGTCTCCACACATGATCACGATCATCCAGGAGGGCCAGCTGACATAGCGTGGACCCGGGTTCCACGGCTGGGCCGTGTGGCTAAGCTGCGGGCCGGCGCGGGCCGGCCCAGACCGGGCGGACCTGGCCGGTCTAGCACAAGGGGTTCGTCCCCTATGACTTCGGACACCCGTAACATATGATACAGGTGTCCGTTTTGTGTGCCATCTATGGAAGTGTAATACACAGATTGAGACAAAGATTTTGATATAGTTTAAAGAGTTTTTTATTCCTGATACGGGGGCCTCAGTGGCGCGACACACCTGTTAAAGTGGATTGACATTATTATGGGGGTTATTGTTTTAGGCGGCGCGAACACATCCGGAGTCCGTTTTGAGCGCCGTCAGTGGCGTTGGGACCCTGACACCGAGGCTGTGTTTTATAAGGTGGTTTCAGGCATTGATACCGGAGTAGAGGCATGGTCCCCATGACCTGTCTTTTAAGCTGCGAGCAGCGTTTAGAAACTTTTTTATTGTACGTCCATTCAGGGCGTGCGAGCAGTCAATTCTAGTTGTTTTTTCAAGGGCAATGCAATGGCGCAATCCACCCTCTTTAATTCAGCATGGTTGAGTGGGACCCATAGGGATAATTTTGGGTCTTAGAGTTGATTTCTATCCTCTTCACCTGGTGTCCATTTCAGACAAGTGAATATTAAATCTTGCATGCGATGCGCGTGACTGTTTTTGGGTCCGAGGCATAGGACCACGAGACGTCGTTCGGGTGTAAATCAGTGTTGAAAACCTTTCTTTTGGATATTCGTTTTAGGTGAGTAGATATTAAATCTCACGTGTTTTTTTGTGATGATTACAACGGTACAATCCGTTTGGATGTGGAGAGCCTCATCTGAGATCTCATTAAATGTTGAGGCATGAAAGGTGTACGGGTAGAGGTTCTTCCCAGGGTGTTTGTAGAGAACCCTTGGCGTGTGACTGTGAGAACTCCTGTGAGAGTGAAGTAAATGTTTGAAGATCTGTGGTTGGCCATGCTAGGGACATGGTGGAACCAAGTTGTAGAACTTACATTTTCGCCCTTTTTGTGTTGATGTTGGACATTGTGTGCATGATAGCCTTTGAGATGGAAATGTGATATACTTTGGGAGTAGAAGGGTTTTCATGGAGGTACATGTTGTTGTTTGTACCCAAGAATGTTTGTGTATGTGGTTTGTAGATGAGATAGGGCCACACGTTGTGAGGGCCCCGTGTGCGTACCATGTTCTAATTTACGTACCTTTGACCTCTCGTGACGCAGAGGGTGCTTCTGTTAACGATGGTTTAGACTAGCAGGGTGGGGTGGTTTCCCCTAGTTCTGTTCTCGATGGTTTGATCGGTGGAGTTGTTTGGGTTCCCCTATTCCGTTAGCCATGTGGGCTTTTAGTATCACGTCTCTTTGTGTTCCCTGGAAAGTTTATTATGGATCTTGTGTGACCAATACTTTATGCGGGAACCGATACTCTACACAGAAGGTTGTTTCTAGTAGGGTACGGAGCCCCAGTGAGCCTGGGCACAGATTACCTAGCTGAGTATCGAGATCACATCCTTCTTTTTTGATCTACCATGATGTGTTTCCCTAGGCAGAGCTCTAGGTATCAGTGTGACCCACACTACACGGGCACTGAACCTCTACTAGATGAATTATTCTAGAGTTTGGTGGTTACGCGATATCCACTTCGTGTTTTATTGGCCAGTGTTGTACCATCCAGTAGGGATGGCCAGAGCAGTTATGGCTGTACCCACCAAAAGGGCTGGACAGTGGGTTTCTCATCGAATTCTTTGGGGTTACCCTCCAGCGGGGCTGAGCAGTTGATTGCTCGCTGACCTGTTAGGGCTTACCCTCCATCAGAGACTGGGCAGTGGGTTACCCGACGACCTCTTAAGGTTTACTCTCCAACAAAGACTGGGTAGTGGGTTACCCAATGACCTCTTAGGGTTTACCCTATAGTAGAGAATGGACAGTGGGTTACCCGATGACCTATTAGGGTTTATCCTCTAGCAGTGTTGGGTAGTGGGTTACCCAACGACTTCTTTCAGACTCAGTCCTTTCTACTAGGCTAGTCTATGGCCTTTATCCGTGACTACCAGAGTGAGACCCTTGGTTTTAAGGGTCTATGATGTGATATCTTTGACTTTTAGAAGACCTCTAGACTGTGTGATAGTGATGAGGAGTGGTTTGACTTTCCCTATAACTCTCAAGTACGAGGGGTGCTTTCCCCACCAAGACGCGTCCTTGTGACGCGACCTAAAACCGTCCGGGTGAGTCAGTACCGCCCAAAGAGGATAGTGTCAGAGAGCAGTGATTTGATCCCCTTGGCTTGCAGTTCAGGGCAGACATGCAGGATTCTAGGCATCAATGGTGTTTATTTCTGGGACTGTTGGCTACTCACATTCTTAGGCTGTGCTAAATGATGGATATCCCCTTACAATTTTGTTTGGGTTTCTTGATTGATCATATGGATATGTATATATCTTGTTCCAGTATCCACTCCTTCGGTTTGGTTACTCTCCTTACAGGAGAGGTGAAGACACGCGGGGTATGCCATGTTCTTTCCATGTCTAGCTTCTCATGGTTGGATGAGTCTACTATCCTACTATTGGTTGTGAAGACTCGATAAGAAGTTTCATCTTCTCACCGTTTCTAGTTCCTTATGTTTGGACGAGTCTACTTCATTTCTCTTGTTGGGTTGATTTGTTACTCTACTATACTCTTTACTACACTCTATGTCATTCTATTTTACTATTACATGTTCGATCTACTTATCACCTCTTCAGTACCTCCTTTGTTTCTCCCTTGAGCCTTCGGGGTATCCTATTGAGTATTTTTATAATCACCCCTTCTTGGGCTTTGCCCACACATGGGGTGCCCTTGTAGATGACGTACAGGTTTATCATGACTACAGAAGAGATTAGGAGTTCGGGAGCTTCGACTGTGTGCGGTGGTCGTAGTCAGGTTCTATGCGTGGGACTCTCCCAGCTGTTTTACTTTTGATTACTTGTTTCCAGGTTGTGGTGCTTTTCTGGTTGGGCGTGTGTTTTCCCCTTTTTTCAGTTAACTTTCAGCACCCACTTTGTATTGTTTAGAGGTCGATGCACCTTGTTGGTTTGTTCATAGTAGTTGGTACTTTACTTTTCCTTTTACTCTACTCTTATGCATTGAGTGGGCTACATGTGTGTGTACAGGTACTTAGGCAAAAGCGTCCTCAAGTTGTTTAGCCTTCGGCACTTGTCTCCAGCCCCTAGCCTATGGAGGCGGGCTTGGGGTAGTTGCGGCTTGAGCCCAGGTATGGTCGAGTCGTGACAACCTACTCCCTAGAAAGTGTACCCCTATCAGGTTATAAATTTGAGAAGCGAGGTAGTGACACTTGAGTCCTACCTCGAGTAGGCCTTGGGATGGCGACTAGCACCGAGGGTTTATTAAACACACAAACGTGAGTTGTTACCCTCTAAGAGAACACATGAAATAGAGAGAGATAAGAAACACACCAACCAACTCCAAATCAGATTGTAATGTAAATGAAACCCTAGTACACATATGTAATGTCATGAAAAAACTACTAAAACAGAAAAGGAATACAGTAAGTACCAAATAATGTAAAACACCAGCAACCACAAAGCCTAAAAAGCTCTGGTAAACCCCAAGCTGGTAGTAACCAGCATGATATCCAACCTAGTAAAACTGACATATAAATAGTTTATATAACATAGGGTGAGTATAATACTATACTCAGTAGAAGCCTTTTTGGAGCCTCTCATACAAAAGTAATGAATTAATGCTAAAACATAGTGAACAACAAGTAAAACTAACTCATCACCTAAATAAGTATAATAAGTACCCAGCCTCACTATGGATAATCTCACCAAGTATCTCATGAAATATTATATAATATAATAAATAATATCAAGGGTACCCCACTACCACTTCCCCACTAGTGTTTCTCTTTTCCCCAACATCACACGTCCTAGGCATCTCTCTCCAAAAAGGCTTGACCACATAAACCAGGGCGAACCTCCAAAACGTGCACCTCATGCAACAAAACCACCACGTCCATGTAATAAAAGTAACACGAAAGTTTTTAGGATCCACTATAGCTCACATAAAATGCATCATACATTCGGTATTATACCTAAATCCAATATAACCCATACACCGAGTAAGGATACTCAAGCCATTATTGCTTATAGAGGATACACCTACAATAGTCCATATGAAACTATATCCAGGATTTATGTGTGTGAAGAACCATAAGCCATTACATCCCTCTACACACATACATGGTAAAACTAACCGACGTGCATACTAGCACAAATTACATCCAAGAGTAGAGAGTGGGGTCAAACAAGGTAGCCATCCATCCATCCTCCCACCAGAATGTTGGGGAAAACACCCCCTAGGGCTTAGAATCCCTGGGGGATTAGCCAACCAAACCTATAGGGTGGAGTAGCATATAGAAACATAGAAAGTACATGATATAATATATCTCAAAAAAAATTATGTAAAATACATAGTCTTAGAAAAAACTGCCGCTAACGTCTCTTGGACTCTTATCTTCCTCTACAAAGACTAGATATCCTATAAGCACACAACCATTTAAATAGATTTATAAAATTATCTTGTCACTTTTAATCAATTTATATTTATGTTAATTAATTATTTAACCCTTAATAAACCATTTACATTTCCAAATTACATTACATTAGCATCACACCCAAAGTTCCTTTCCCTCCAGACATAACCAAACCATGTCCACGGTTCCTAAAAATTATAACCTCGACATTGCATCCTGATAAGCTCTAACCGCATGAGTTCAACATTATTTATTCAATAATTCATTAACAACATTATAACTTTTCCATAATTCCAGGTATTTTAAGAAATAATTCTAAGCTACCAAACATAATCATATCAACACGTTGAGTATATGAACTACCTATTGAGTCTTTGCCACCTATATCTGGAGTGTAGGCCTGTCCATCCTCAAGAATCTAAATATAGAATGCACATGGAATACCACACAACTCTTTTAGTATTTTGGAAGGAGGGTAAGCATGGGCATATTCCTGAAGTAGTGGGGAAAGTAAAAAATATAAACAAACAACAAGATTAAATAATAATCCAACATTCACATCCAACCTATTTCATTATCTCTAGTGTACTCCCCAACACCCACATGTATAAATCGGCACATCTTTCCACTATAGGAGTCAACTATTGCCACATGCACTGGGCCTCCCCACCCCACATACCACAATATCCTTCTAGGCTCACATCAAATCATATGAAGCATGAAAAAACAAGCAACTGGGATCTTGGCCCCTATCAAGGAATTCATCCTTCACACAGAATGAGAACTCATGGCTCCAAAGAATAAGGATCTTGGAATTTACAAGCAAGAGGGTAACTCCAAACCGTACCGAGAATTATCATTTATCAACTTCAAATTATTTAATACATATTAAATTAACCAACTCTTTATTAGTAGGTTCCAACAATGGGTAACCTAACCAGTAAGCTACCATAACTATCAAAAATTAATGAAACATACTTACTGCATCAATTTGACCATTATTTAATTTCAATAACAGCTAGATTTATTTATATTCCTCTTTATCTTTGGTCAAATAATTTACAATTAATAAAATATTTACATTCTATACCAATTTCCATCAAGAATGACAGGCTAAACAAGAAAAATGTTGATATCAAACTATATAGAAAAACAAGAGGAAACAACATACAATCGAAATTAGTTCATTAATACAGTTCTAATATTTATTATATCAATTCCATTATGATCTAGTGGATAAATCATACTAAATATACAGATTATTGTGTAAATAATAGAGAATCCACAAATCCTCTACCTCAAAACCTTTTCAAAAATATTTGCAAAAGAATGGGCCAACACAATGAATCATGATCACTTCTCCCATAAAGACTGCCTCCACCCGAGGACAATTAAGAACAAAAAAAAATCATCCAGAACCCAAGAAAGATCCATTAGAAACATGAAAATCAAATTCCATAAAAAAAAAGAGAAAAAAGAGGAAACATATCCAAGAACCCCCAAGAACAAGGGTATAACATACTTTATCAAATACTGATCGACACTTCTTGGTTACACCAAAATAGGGGGCACACATAAGCAGTATGGAAAAATCCAAGGGGAAAAATCCAAGGATGAAAGTTTTATTTCAAAACTCCTATGAGAAAGAATAGTCTGGGCATCTCATGCTAGGGTAAAACAAAGAAAGAAGATCAAGGCGAAGGGTATCTCAACCACTGAATGTTTAAATAGATAAGCTGTTTAGATTCATTTTAGATTTTTCATTGAAAGTATATCACATTAAACCATGCTATTTGAGAAATTGAAAGCCTCCTTATTTTTAGAAAATCAAAGATATGATTTATATCCCTTGAAACAGGTTCAAACGCACTTAAATATGGCATTAAACTAATTTTATGTTAATGAAAGAAGTCAAAAGTGAAAAATTGGGAAATTTGGAAAAACATTTGGGAATTTGGAAAAGGATAATAGCCCATCATTCTAAAAACACTATTCATGACACCATTATAGAAATTTGCCAAAGGAAATGACTCACTGTTCTGGAAACACTATTCAAGACACCATTTTGGAAATTTAGAAAATAAAAATTACTCACCGTTCATGAAACGTTGTTCATGACACCGTTCAAGAATTTTTGAAAAGGAAAATGACTCATCATTTTGGAAACATTGTTCATGACATCGTTCCAAAAATTTGGAAATGGAAAATGACCAACCAATCAAGAAAACATGTTCATGACACTGTTCAGGAAATTTGGAAAAGGAAAACAACTCATTGTTCCCAAAAATTGTTCATGACACCATTCTGAAAATTTGGAAAGGGAAAATGACTCACAATTTTGGAAACATTGTTCACGACACTATTCAGAAAATTTGGCAAAAGAAAATTACTCACCATTCTAGAAACACTATTCATAAAATTTAAAATTTTGAAAAGTGTTGGGGATAAGTCCCCTTGACCTCCCAGAACACCTAAAACACTAGATTTCAGCAAAGGAATAGACCAGAGAGGTCCTAGTCATTACATCAAATACATCTAAAACCTTTCTCATCCTCAAGAATCCAAAACCATCCTAGGGAGGAATTATAAAAGGGGTCCCAAAAACCACCCTTCGAGATATATAACAAGGATCTCACTTCTAAAGGATCCCAACCACCTAAAAAGGGAACACACAAAACTACATGATAACCAAAACCTTCTCCTAAACACTCTCCATAGAGAGATTCCTATCAAAAGAAAGAAATCCAGAAAAGGAAAAAAAACCATCTCATTACAAGAAAAGTTCTAAAACCATAGAACATACATCATTATAAGAAAATAGATAAACATCAAATAGCTTGTGGTAATGAGTGTGTATTTGTGACTCACATGCCTAGGTACTCTCCTCCACGCCAACAAGCCATGAAAAGACACAAACCAAAGGGATAACATGCTTACGTAACACCTTATCATTACGGTTATAGATCTCTATAGGCCACTCCTTAAAGGTCACATCATTATAAAAATTGATCTCACCCTAATAAATTAAGTGAGAGTCATCATGAAGATAACAAAGGATATCCAACACAAGAAAATCATCATGTATCTGGATCATCTACGAGGGAAGTTCTTCCCGATACGCCATGGATCCAACACGATCCAACACCTCAAAAGGCCCAACAGACCCGGGAGAAAGCTTACTCCCACGACCAAACCTTCACTTCCCACGATGGGGAGTCACCTTTAAAAATATGTGATCAACAATTTTAAACTCTTGAGGTCTTCTCCCTTGGTCAACATGGGACTTATGATGATCTGGCACTGCCTTCATCCTCTCACGAACCACATGAACCATCTCTGTCATATTCTATACCAGTTTCTTTCCAAGAATTGTTGAATCTCCAACCCCAATCCTACATAATAGAGAATAGAAATGTTGCCCATACAAGGATTCAAGTCATTACATACTGATGGTGGAGCGGAAAATATTGTTTTATGAAAAATCTACCATGGGTAAATTCCTCATCCTTGAATCTCAAAAACCCAGGAAATAAGATTGAAACATGTCTTCAATAGTCTGGACGGTATGCTCTTTTTGATCGTCCATCTACGGATGAAAAGAAGTGATAAGTAATATCTGAGAGCCAAAAGAATGATGGAGACATCTCTAAACCCGAGAGGTAAAATGGGGTTCTTGATAAGAAAATGATCATCCTTTGGACTCTATAGTGTCTCCCCACCACCACTAGATACTACCTTGACAAAAACTCTATTGAGCTCGACTCCTTGATCACTATAAAGTGGGGTGATTTCGTCAAATAATCCACTACCACCCTTATAGTGTCATAAAATACTTGGGATTGAGGTAAATCGGTAAAAAAAATTAATCGATATATCCTCCCACTTTCATTGGAGAATATATAATTGCTAAATAAAACCACTAGGAACATGTTTCTTGACCATCACCTTCTAGAATACAAAACATCAACCAACAAACTCTGCAATTTCTTGCTTTAACCCATACCACCAAAATTTACTCTTAAATGCTTGGTACATCTTCGTTACACCATGATGTACTGATAAAGGATAATTATGGAACTCCATGAGAAGCATCTCCCGCATTTCCAATGGAATGAAAAGCCTTCCCCAAAACAACACCCAGTATTGTTAATCATTAGACCAACCTCTAATGGCCTCACCAAAAACAACTTGGTCTCTCCCAAACTCCACCTCAAGGTCCCCCAATTGGGACTCCTCTACCTGTTCCACCAGACATTATTGCACCATCATCTAAAAAACACAACATATTCCCCAAATTCTTCTATATCTAGATTTAATGTTGAATGTTCTTCCATAATTCTCCAAGAATCATTGGATTTATGCATTTCATCACAACATGACATCCAGCTCACCTCATTGTCTACAAAACCCACATTAGAAGGTTTATACAAGATTTCAAATTTGTAATATTGTAAGAACTACATCCACTTACATTGTCTCAAGTTCAAGTCATGTTGAAAGAAAACATACCTCAGGCTCTTATGATTGGTGAATACCACAAAGCGATCGATGATGAAGTAATGTCTCTACAAACTTTAGAGAAAACACCACTTCCACTAACTCAAGATCATGGATAGCATAGTTACATTCATGGGGACAAAATTATAGACACCCATATGAAATGCTTGATATATTATACCTCAGAATGCAACCCAACCCCAGATGAAAAGAATCAAAGAATACATCAAACAGAACTCAATCTGATAGAAGACAAAGAACCATAGCACTAACCAACTTCTCATTGGAATACATGAATGTTTTCTAACACTGATCATTCCACAAAAACTCCTAATCCTTCTTAGTCAATGATGTAATATGAGTCACAAACTAAGAGAAATCATCCATGAAACTCATATAATAGCATGCGAGACCAAGGAAAATTCAAACTTATACCACTGTCTTGGGGACTGCACAAAAAAAACTACTTCTATATTCAACTAATCCATAGTTACTCGCTGCTGGTATACAAAATGCCCCAAGAATTGGACTTATCAAACCCAAAACTCACAATTTGACAATATCCTAAATAGATGTTGCTGATGAAGAACTCCCAAAATGGAACACAATTTATCTACATTCTCTTCCTTAGACTTCGAGTACACATGGATGGTGTCGATAAAAACCACTATAAACATATTCAGGAACTCCCAGAACATAGCATTAATTAACCCCACAAACATGGCAAGAGAATTCTTCACAATGAATGGCATCACCAAGAACATGTAATTCCCATGATGATAATGGAAGGTAGTCTTCGGAATATTCTCATCATTCACATGCATCTGATGACATCTTGATCGAAAATTGATTTTCAAAAACTAACTTTCAACCTTCGGTTGATTGAAAAATCATCAACCCATGGAAGAGGATAGTGGTTCTTCACTGAAACTCTATTAAAGCGATGATAATTGACACAAAACCTCATACTATAATTAACCTTCCTTATGAACAAAACTATTTCACACCATGGTTACACACTCGGCTAAACAAAAGCACACTAAAAAACTATCAAGTTGTATACGCAATGCTAAAAACATAGAAGGCACTATCATATAGAGAGACATAGAGATAGAAGACACACCCGGTAGTAGCATGATCCCAGAATCAATCTCTCTTAGAGGGGGTAACTCTAAAACCTATTCAGGAATGAAATCGGGGTACTCTTCAATTACCTTGGTAAATGAAAACTACTAAATATCTAGTGAACTCAACATCAGTTCATCCATCAAGGATGGAAAAGAAGTAACACACCTTTGACCCATGCAAGGGTTAAGCTTACCAACAAACACTATTGTCACTCCATCATCATCGAAGAAAACCACCTACCTCCAAAATCAATCCACTATAGCATGAACCGAATAAAACCAACACATGATGAGGATGAAATCATATGGTTTTATTAGTAAACATAGGAAATATTTCCAAGAGATGTGTTCTATAGTATTATATTTTACTCTCTATATACCTCAAACAAGTTAGTTTAACCTCTAATTGGTGTAGTCAACGCCAAGGGCACTAGAACCCTCTCAACCTCAAATCCAAAAGCATGAAAAATGGTAGGTTATATGAAAGAGTCTGTCTCTCCTGATTCAAATAATGCATACAACCCAGTAGAAAACAAGAAAAAGTTATCTCGAACGATGTCTAGATCTCAAGGCATAAGAAATGATAAAGAATGAATATGACCCCGACCTGATCCACAACCACTCTAACCCTGATAGTGACCACCACCATGGCTAAGCTCTACTCTATGAGCATGGGGATTGTCTCGGGGTTATCCTCTACCTACCCCATCTTCTTCATACTAATACAAAGCTGTTGCAACCTACTGCTAGTTCATCAGCTGGAACTATCTCAACAAAGGAACCTATAGCAGTTCACGTGGGGCACGATGACTCCTCTGAAGTTTTGGGAACTCACAATACTGATGACCTCATCCTCCATAAGAAAAACAAGTGCATGATCCCTTGGAATAGTCCTGAGAACCTTTGTCCCTAAGAAATGAGATGTTGAAGGTTGGGACCTACCCTCTGCCAAATAGAAACTCTTCTACCCTAAAAACTAGGATCCCCGAACCACATCTGTGTTTCATGATGAAACCTAAAAACTCCCCTCTCACGATGATCTGGTTCTGGATAATGTCCTCTCAATGACCTATTCTCTTGCCATCACCTCTAGATATGTCGTCAACAAAAACCAGGTGAAATGGAACTAGATATCTGAATTCAAAGCCTCCTCGAAATGCCTCACCCTAGCCTCCTCATCTAAAAAAAGGTCCGAAGCATATTGTAGAAAGTTCCAAAACTGGATCTCGAACTCTCTCACACTAGAACTTCCCTACTGAAGGTTAATCATATCCTAGTGATTGGGCCCCTACATGATCGAGGAAAGAAACTCAACTCTGATATTCTCTCAAAACTCCTCCCATGAGACCGCCAACTTTTTATGATCCCTGAGGAATAATAACAAACACTAACTTGCTTCCCCATGTAATATCGTCACAACTAACAACAACCAGTGCTCCTTTTGAGTACAGATCAAACTGATGTATATCTCAACCTCCTCCAACCAGTCCTTTATGACTGCATTTGAAATGGAGCCCTTGTATTTATATAGACTCTGGTGATGAATATCTTGGAGTGTCCTCATCTAAGTTTCATCATCATCAGCCTCTACTATGCGATGATCTACTAGAATAGCCTATAGTACATCTTTTATGTGAAACCAACAAGGAAGTTGACATGGAGCCATACCTATAAAAGGACAAAAAATTAGAACACCTAATCCTAGAATATGTATGAATTTAGCATTATTTTATTTTCTTCTTTTATTCATTTTACGTTAACCTATAACATGGTCTATCCATTCAAAAATAGGTGCAAAGAAGAACGATACATGATCATTTTCTATGTCTCTACCATGAAACCAATATCACCTCATTTAGTATCCACTATAAACTTAATGATCTATACATCAATTCATAGGGGGACAAAAATACCTATATCTCAGTCAGTCTACAATATTTACTATGCTTTCTAAACTTAGTTAAAACTATTTCCCTATCAACCCATGCAACCTCACCTGTGCCTAACTCTAAAATCCATCCTATAACTTAACCATAACATGATTACCACTATTTCAAGACCCCCTCCCCACAAAGTGCACCCCTCCTGGGCTAGAAATGTGAGAAGGGAGATAGAGACACTAGAGTCCTGCCTTCAATAGGCCCCGAGTTGGCAACATTAACCGAGGATCTAGTAATCACACAAATGGGAGGCATTAACCACTTAGTGAACACATGAAAAATAGAGATATAATATAGAAACCTACCAAATCCAACTCATATTTCAATATAAAATAAACCTTAGGACACATATTTAATGTCATGAAAAAACTACTACAACTAGGAGGGAAAACTGCAAGTACCAAATGAATGTAAAACAATAGCAACCACAAAGACCAACAAGCTCCTATAAACCCCAAGTAGTAGTAACCAGCCTGATCACCAACCTACTTCAAGTGACCTAAAAAATGGTTTATATAACATAGATTGAGTATAATATAATACTCAGTAGAATCCTCCCCGCATCCTCTCATTCAAAAGTAAAGAAAGAATGCTAAAGCATAGTGAACAACAAATGAAACTAACTCAACACCTAAATAGTTATGAAAAGTTCCCAGCCTCACCAAGTATACTCTCACCAAGTATCACAAACAATAGTATATAACATAATAAAGAATATCAAAGGTTCACTTCTACCACTTCCTAAATGGTTTTCCTCTTTTCCCCAACATTATAGGTCCTAAGAATCACTCCTCAAAAAAATTACCCATAGACACCTAGGAAAAGCTCCACAACATACACCTTAGGCAACACAACCACCACATACATGAAACCAAAGCAACTAGGTATTTTCTGGGAGCTACTATAGCTTGAATAATATGCATCCTGTATCGGGTATTATACCTCCAGCCATTACAACCCATAAACCATGTAAGGATCCTCAAGCCATCATAGTCTATACATATTACACCTATAGTAGTCAATAGAAAACTGTATCCAGAATATATGGGTGTGAATAACCAAAAGACATTACATCCCTAAACACACACACATGGGGAAAACTAACTGCTATTCATACATGCACAAGTAACTACAAAGAGAAGAGAGTGGGGTCAAAGGTGGTAGTCAGCCATCCATCCTCCCACTAGAATGTTGGGGAAAATGCCTCCCAAGGCTTAGAATCCATGGTCTATCAGTCCTCCTAACCAACGGGTTGGGGTAGCATATAGAAACATAGAAAGTACATGATATAATATATATCACAACTACACTATGGGAAAAACCTATTAATAGACACAACTATAGATAACTCCTCTTGGACTCCCACATGCCAATGCTAATACTAGATATCCTATAAGTATACAACCATTAAAATAGATTTATTAAATCATCTTGTCTCTTTTAATCAGTTTCACTTTAAGTTAATTAATTATTTAACCATTAATCAACCATTGACATTTCCACATTACATTCCATTAGCATCACACCCAATGTTCCATGCCCTATGGGCATAATCAAACCAAGTCCATGATTCCTTAGAATTATAACCTCAACATTACATCCCAAAAAGATCTAACCCCATGGGTTCAACATTATTTATTAAATCATAAATTAATATCAATATCACTTTTCCATATTTCCATTTATTCTAAGATAGTACTATAAGCTTCCAAACACAAGGGCCTCAACACTGTGAGTAGATGAACTACCCATTGAGTCATTTCCACCTATACATAGAGTGCATGACCATCTATAAGGCCCTGACCATAAAATATTGCTTAATCGTGAGTGAAATCAGGAATTATCATTGATGATATTTTCAGGTATGGAGTTTTATAGAATTAGTCCATTGATTACATTAAATCTCAAATATTACAAAGTAGACCCATATACTCTAACCATGTTTTACACAATAATAAAAATACTTAAATAAAACAATAATTCATTTCTTGATATAAATCTTCTTGAATTATTCCTTTCTATGACCCTTCTTTAAACCCTATGAAAAACATTTCAAAAACATGGGATTAGCATTAAAATCTCAGTAAGGTTTGAAAAATAAGGAAAGAAAACATTAGTCCATCAATTTTTAAAAATCAAAGAACTCATTATTTTCACCCATATAACACAATCTATTTAAAATACCTCAAAAAATAAGATTTATGAATAATACATAGAAATCATAAATCATAAAGATAACTTATGGAATCTATAACATACATACATTGTAGCTTTCACAACTACAAAGAGATTTACGTTTGGAATACCCAAAACAGTATATTCCCTAAATCTCTTTGGAGTAATGTTAAAATTTACCTCAATCACGTTACCCAATGAATTGGAAATCTATATAGAGATCACCCGCCAGAGTATTATCAATGAACCACTCATATAAGTAAAAAATTCACATGAACCATAACACAATAACAACACATAAAACAAGCTTAAAGGAAAGATAACATTTTCAAAATGTAATCACAAGATATCGGTTCAACAAATTGACACAATAAATTCATTCTCAAAATCATTTTTAATACTAATATATGTAAAAAGAGTATATGGAATTTATTTTCTTTTAAAAACATTTCATCTTGTTAAGGGATCTAAATATGAAATAATGCTTGCAGCGGTGGAAAGGTTGTTGTCATCTTGTATGTTAAAAAGAAACTTTTTTTTGTCATTTAGTAAAACAATTCATAAAAAAATATTAATTTTGAAAACCATTTAATTAAGTTAAAATAAAAAGTGGTATAATTATACACTATATAAAATAAGACTATGTATAAACCAAAATATGCATTAATGAATGGATATTGAGACGAAGTCCCTTACCTTGAATCTGACTCATTGCGTAAGTTCCTTGTTATTCCTGAATAATAATCGTAAGTTAATTTATACCTTCTTAAGATCTTTTTTAAAATTTATTAACATTAAATAATCATTTATGTTAATATTGGTCATTTTTTCGATATTCGATACTTGATTAAAAAATGAACCTTTTATAATTAAAAATTTAATAAGTGGTAAAATGATATACTATATACAGAATGATATTCATGATTTAGATATCATATATATCCAGTATATATATTTATTTATAATAGTGCATAACATTTGGATATAATAAATGAAAGGCACTGTTCGTGGAGACAGTAAGCTGTACGTACGCGTGAATGCTACTTTCATTTCTTCTTCATATTTAAGGGAATGAAAACTAAATGATACAATGGTATATTATTATTCAAGTATAATATAATATTTTATATATGTTACTTAATTTAATTAATTTCATCCTTTATACATTCCATGTATGGAATGAATGAGTCATATCACTTTGAGTGGGCGGTAGACCGCATTTCCCCAAATGAAATTATCGTATTAACGCATTATAGAAAGCCTAGAGATGTGTTGTAAATTAAAAATAAATAAAAATAGAGAAAATATAAATATAATATATATCATATGTAAATATAGTTCAATCATAATTTCCACCATGATATATGTTAGGGGAAAATTTAACAATCATCATTTCGTGAGGCGATTGTTCGTCTTACACTGAAACGGTATGTTCTAAATCAATTAGATGGAGGTGTGTGAGATTGTAGGTAGAATCCTTAGAATAAAACATTATAGTATATTGAAGATACTTTTGTTCTTATAAAATAATTTAATAAATAGAATATTGGGGGTTTGAGAAGGTAAATTAAATGAAAGAAGATTGAGAGAAGACTTTACCTTAAATCGGGTAACTCCTTTTTTATTTAAGATAAAAGAACTTATTAAATTGCCTTAATCCCAAGGGAAGGATTCTAGGGTGAAGTTAGGGATATTTAGGAGATTAGTTGATTATATTTTGGACTAGACAAATGGATTTAGATGTGCGAGTAAGGGGTTATAAGTGGTGGCCTTTTATAAGAGGGAGGAGGGGTACTTTAGGAATATCTTAAAATATTATTTGATTATAAACAGAATTTCAATTTTCAAAAAGAACAAAACTCGTTTAATTAGAAGATATTATTAGTATTGTTCTAAATAATCTCAACTTATAGGTTTTATACATGTTTTGGTTTCAAATTTAACCATATCATTTAGCTTTAACCCTTAGTTAACTAATTAAACTCTTACTATGTATTCTAGTATATTCATACTATATGGTTAATATAGTTACCATAAAATTTCAATAGAACCACAAGTGGTTCATTAATGACATTTTAAACATGATATAATTCAATTGGCCGAATAATATAGTTTTAGTACTATTATATCATTTAATAAAATAGTTTTTGTTTTAAAAACTCATTTATGAAAATTATTATACTATCTATATAATTATTTTCTTAAAAACCATAAATAACTTGATAACTTCAAAAAAACTCCATTAATACAAAGATAAAATGTAAATTTCATCCATAAAATACATGGATGACATAAAAATAGCCAAATTACATTTATTTTAATATTTATAATATCACTTATTTAAATCATTTATTAATGAAGCAATCACTACATCATCATTGTGTCATAAATAAATTTATTTATTTCATGTATAAAATTATAAATAAAATACCATGATTTAGGAAATATTTTTATATTTATAATTACTATTTATATTTGAAACTATCACTCATATAACCCCATATAATGTTTTTTACTAAAAGATAAATGTTTATGTTACATTTTTCTTTACATTAAATTAACTCTTATAAAATGTCATTATCACATCCAAGCGGCTCCATGGGTTCCCCAAATCAACTGAAGGGTAACCATAGTCAGATATATCTCATCCAATAGGATTAGGACATTTTTTAGGGTATTTTAATATTATTGTTGTAATATTTGTTTACCCTTATTTACCATATTTTCCTTTTAACCATGGTAAATAAAATAATTACTAAAGATGCTATTCATAATGTCTAAAAATAAAAGGTTCCTATTTAAACATTTTGGAACTTATGATTCCAAATATAGAAGCCATTTTTTCATATTCAAAACACATAATTTACACTAATTAATTTAAAATTAATTCCCATTGGAAAAACCAAAAACTGTGTTTTTGGGAAGTAATAACTATCAAAACATTAACACGTGTTTATATATAATTTCAATGAGAAATTACTTCCAATGAACATTATTGGATTAAATGATAAAGCTATAATCCAATTACACTTTAAAACCAATTAAATGTACAATCTACCTATATAAATAAATTAGATGAAAGGGAAATTTTGGATTAAAAATGCAGTATTTTCACTGTTCATTAAAAAAATGAACTTTGTTAGAAAAATACCTAAAACATACACAAAGTTAATATTGATGTCTTAATTATATATAAGAAGTCTATTTTTTCAAATAAAACATATAAAGTGAAAAATATATATTTAAAAATGGTTATCCATCAAAAGGTCGTAAAATAGCCGTTTAAAAATATAAGAGTATTACATGCTTAAAATCAGATTCATTTTTATTTGAAGCCTCTAAAAGTTATTAAATAAATGTAAATACATTTAAAAAACATTTGTAATCATATTGTAGTTATTTATGTTCATTTCAACCTATACCATGACTATTCTTTAACAACCATTTAAAATAATAATATTATTATATTATTTTTCAGTATAACTCAAAGTTGAGTGCAATATAAGATTTATAAGAAACTCAAGGTTTCATGTTGAGTATGCTATCAGGAAAAGCATCCCTTTTAATGAAAAAAATAATATCTTGTTTATGAATGTTAATAGAAATGAAAACATGTTATTCTATAAATACCTAGGTTGTTACATCCTTCCCCCCTTTTGGGAATTGCGTCCCTGTAATTCTATTCAATTATCAAATAAGTGGGGGTATTTATCCCTCATAGGATTATCATTTTACCATGTTGCCTCTTCAACCATATGGGTTTTCCAAAAAACCTTTACCAGATTAATTACCTTATTCCACAACACTTGATCTCTATGGTTAAGAATCTTGACTGGTTGTTCCCCAAAAGAAAGACTCCCTTTCAACTAAACTACCTCTGGAATCAAAACATAAGATGGACCTGGCATATACTTTCTCAACATTAAAACATGAGAAACATTGTGTACCTGGGATAAAATTGAAGGTGAAATTAATCTATAGGCAACTGATCCAACTATCTCCAGGATTTTATAGGGTCCAATGAACCTCAAACTCAACTTTCACTTCTTACCAAAACGCATCACACATTTACATGGAGAAACATTGAGAAAAGAATGATCACCTACCTCAAAAGAAATATCCTTCCTCTGGTTGTCTACATAACTTTTCTACATAATTTGAGCTATTCTCATGTGCTTCTGAATCAACTGAAATTTTTCTGCCATCTCTTATACCAATTCTGGTCCCATCAAATTTCTTTCACCTATTTCATCCCAAAAAATATAGAGTTCAACACCTCTTTCCAGATAATGCCTAAAATGATTCCATCTATATACTAGAATTGAAAGTATTTTTATAAAGAAAAATCAACCAAAAAACAATTTTAATTCCAACTTCCCTGGTAATCTAGTAAAAATGCACATAGAATATCCTCCAATGCCTAAATTATTCATTCTGACTATCTATCTAATTGAGGATGAAAATTTTGTTCTAAAATTTAATTTTGTATCCAATGACTTCTAAAGTCCCTTCGAAAAGTTAGAAGTGAACCTGAGATCTCGATAAAATACAATGGAGAGTGGAACTCCATATAACCCAAATATCTCATTAATATACAATCTATAATGTTGATATAGATATAGTTTATCTTAAATAGGATAAAAATAAGAATATTTAGTCAATCAATCAAAGGTAACCCAGATTTCATTATTACCATGAGAAGTCTTTGATAATCCCACTATGAAATCCATCGACACAATTTCCCATTTCCAGTCTGGCACTAAAAAAGGATGAGGCATCCATTTTAGTAACTATCATTCTACATTAACTTGTTGACAAATAAAACATCTCAAGGTGAAGTCAGCAATATCTCTTTTCATTCCATTCTACTAGTAATACTTCTGAAGATCTCTGTACATATTAGTACTGCCAGGATGAACTGGAAATAAAGAACTATGAGCTTTACATAATAAAACTTTATTTAACTGTGAATCACAAGGCACATATAATCTCTTTTTAAAACTAAAAACACTATATATATCAATGTTAAACTAAGGTAACATACCCTTCTAAACCAATTCTACCTTTTTCTACAACTCACTATCATCTTTCTGCATTTTGTTTATTCTGTATGCTAGGGACAATTGTACTGAACCCTAAAACAAAACAGAGGAATTTTCTACACCAAAAACTTCCATGCCAAAGTTCATCAAATAATTAATCAAAGGGTCATGTTCCAAATGTAACATGGTTAATGTAGAATTACTTTTCTAACTCAAAGAGTCAGCCAACTTATTTTCTTTTCTTGTATGCTAATGAATCGGGCAATCATAATCCTTGATTTATTCTATCCATCTCCTCTGTATCATATTTAATTCTTTCGGAGTGAATATTTACTTAAATTTTTTTTATCAATATATATTTCACACTTTACTCTATAAAAATTATGCTTCCAAAATTTTAAAGCAAAAACAATATTAGATAAATCGAAATCATGTGTAGGGTAATTTTACTCATGAGGTTTCAACTGATGTGAAGCATACAATATTACTGAATCATTATGCATTAAGAAACAACCATGTTTTTTCAATGAAGCATCATTATATATAAAAAATTCACTATTTCTATAAGGCAGTTCCAAAACTGGAGCATTCATAAATCTTCTTTTAAATTCTTGAAAACATTCGTCACATTCTTCTATCTAGATAAACTTAAAACCTTTTCATGTTAACTTAGTTAGTGGGCTAGATAACCTTGAAATTGTTTCAAAAAACCTTTGGTAATAACCTACTAAACCAAGAAAATTATGAATCATAGTTATATTTGTGGGTCTTGGTCATTCTTTAACAACTTTTGATTTAGAAGGATCAATATTTATGCCATATTTAGAAACAATGTGACCAAGGAATAAAATTTTTTGTAAAAAAAACTCACACCTTTTGAATTTCCCATACAATTTCTTTTTTTAAGGTTTGAAAGATTACTCTTAAATTACTCTCATGCTCCTCTTTACTTTTAGAATATACCAAAATATCATAAATAAACACAACCACCATTTATCACATGATTCAACTGAGCTATCACTACAACAAACTGTGAAATTTAAATTCCTGGACATCTCATGTTGCTGATTTGGAAGGATTTTTTACGCTTGATGTCGTCCCATAATAGTTTATCTATTTCCTCAAAGTAAAACCATTATGAACACAAAAATATCATAGGAAAAGTAAAATGGTAATATTCAAATGCTATATCATTTCAATCATACCATAAATTAATTTATGGATATTAATTTAACAATATCATAACTCCTAAAGTTGTCTAAACTAACCTATGATACCAACTATAAGGCCCTAGCCTTAAAAAATTACTTAATTGTGAGTTAAATAAATAATTAACATTGAAGATATTTTCAGGTTTAGAGATTTAGAGAATTAGGCCATCTATTACATTATATATCAAATATTACCAAGATGACACTTCTAATCTAACTATTTTTTTTCACAAAATTGAAACTCCTTAAATAAAAATAGAATTATTTTCTTGATATAAATCATCTTGAATTCTTCCTTTCTATTACCCTTCATTAAATTCAATGAAATCATAATTTTCACTCATAAAATATAAGCTAATTAACATACCTCATGAAATAATAAGATTTTTAAATAGAACATATAAATCATTAATTAGAAAGTAAATAGTGGAATCAATAACATACTTACATTGTAGCTTTCATAGCTACATAGGGAGTTACGTTTGGAATACCCATTAGAGTATATTCCTTATATCTCTTAAGAGAAAAATTAACGTTTACCTCTGTCACGTTACCCAATTCATTATAGATCTATCTCGGGCTCACCCACCCCAAGTTTATCATGTAACTACCCATATAAAAATAAAATTCCAAATAACCATAACAAAATCATAACACATAAAACATGCATAAAAGAAAGATAACATTTCCACATTGCAATCACAATATATAATTTCAATTTATTTACATAATTAATACATTATCAAAACCATTTTCTATCCCAAAATATGTAAAGAAAATTATATGGTATTTGTTTTATTTTTATTGTTAAGGAATATAAATATGAAATAATACTTGTAGCGTTGGAAAGGTTGTTGTCCTAGCGTATGTTAAAAAGAAACATTTTTTATCATTTAGTAAAACACTTCGTAGAAAAAAAATGATTCCTTTTGAAAACCATTAAATTAAATTAAAATAAAAATTGGTATAATTATACACCATATAAAATAAGTTCATGTATAAACCAAAATATTCCTCAATGAATAGAGATTGAGATGAAGTCCCATACCATGAATCTAACTCGTCCTGTATGTTCCTTGTTCTTCCGGAATAATAAACATAGGTTAATTTCTACTTTCTTCAAAACCTTTTTAAAGTTTATTTTTAATTTTATATCCCTTATTACCACGTTATACACATTACCTAATCATTTAAGTTAATATTTGTCATTTCGTCGATATTCGATACTTGAGTTAAAAATAAACCTGTTATAATTACAAATTGTCTATGTGGTCAAAAATACATTATCACCTGAATGATATTCATGATTTCGATATAATATATATAATATATATCCAGCATATATATATATATATATTATAATAGTATATAACATTTGGAGATAAGAAATGAAATGCACCCTTTATGGAGACAGTAAGTCATACGTATGCATGAAAGCTACTTTCATTTCATCTTCATCATTAAAGGAATTAAAACTAAATGATACATAGGTATATTATAATTTAAGTATAATATCATATTTTATATACATTACATATGTTTATTAACATCATACTTTATATGTTCAATGTATTGCATGAATGAGTTATATCACTTTGAGGGGCGGTAGTCCGCACTTCCTCAAATGAAATTATCGTATTTACACGTTATGAAAAGCATAAAGATGTGTTTTAAATTAAAAATATAGAATAATAGAGACAATTTAAATATAATATATATCATATATAAATAAAATGCCACTATAATGTTCTCCATGATAAGTTGTAGTGGAAAATTGAACAATCATCATTTCGTGAGGCGGTCGTTTGCCGTACACCGAAACAGTATGTTCTAAATCCATTAGATGGAGGTGTGTGAGAGTGTAGGTAGAATAATTAGAATAAAAACATTATAGTATATTTAATATACTGGTGTTGTTATAAAAAATTATTAAATAGAATTTATGGAGGTGGAAATGGGAAAATAAATGAAAGAAGTTTGAGAGAAGACTTTACTTTAAATTGGGTAAATCCTGTTGATCTAGGCTAAAAGAACCTATTGAATTTACTTATGCCCAATGTAAGGATTATATGAGGAATATATGGATTTTGGAAGCTTATTTGTGCATATTTTTGATTATCCAAGTGGATTGAGAGGTGTGAGTAATGGGTTATAGGTGGTGGCCTTTTATAAGAGAGAGGAGGGGTACTTTATGAATATCTTGAAAGATAATTTTATTATAAACTGAATTTAGATTTTAAAAAGAAAAAAAACTCATTTAATTCATAGATAAGATGAATATTTTTATGTATCCTCTCAACCTATAGCTTTTATACAAGTTTTTCTTTCAAATTTATCCTTATCATTTAGCTTTAACCCTTAGTTAACAAATTTAACTTTTACAATGTCTTCTTGTATATTCATACTATATGGTAAATATAATTACCATAAAATGACAATATAACCAAAAATGAGTCATTAATAACATTTTAAAGATTATATAATTCATTTGGGTGAATCTTATATTTTTAGGACAATTATATCATTTAATAAAAAACTATTTGTTTTAAAAACCCATTTTTGTCAATTTTTATACTATTCATATCTTGAGTTTTTTTTAAAATACATAACAAATTGATTACATCAAATAAAAATTATTAATACAATGGTAACATTTAAATATCATACATAAAATTCATGTATGACATTAAAATAACTAAACTACATTTATTTTAACATTTATAATACCATTTATTTAAATTCTTTATTAATGAAGCAGTCTCTACATCATCATTGTACCATAAATAAATTTATTTATTCAATGTAGAAAAATTATAAATAAAATATCATGATATATGAAATATTTTTAGATTTCTTATTAATATTCATAGTCCAAAATATCACTCATATAAGCCTATAGAAATGTATTTACTAAAAGATCCATGTTTATGTTGCATTATTCTTTACATTAAATTAAATCTTCTAAAATATCATTTTCACTTCAAAGTGGCTCCATGGGGTCCCAAAATCGACCCAAGGGTTCTCATGGTCAGAAATATCTCGTTAAATTGGATTAGGACATGTTTTTGGGTAGTTAAATATTTTTATAATAATAATTTTTACCCTTATTTACCAGATTTAGCTTTTAACCATGGTAAATAAAATAATTACTAAAGTTACTATTAATAATATCTAAAAATAAATAGTACATATTTACACAATTTGGAAAACTGGATTCCTAATATGGAATCCATTTTTCAAAATTCAAAACATGTAAGTTGGAGTAATTAATTTAAAATTAATTCTCATTGTCGAAACCAAAAAACATGTTTTTAAGAAGTAATAACTATCAAAAGATTGACAGGTGTTTATGTTCAATTTCAACATGAAATTGGTTGAGATTACCAAAATTTGATTAAATGATATAAATATAATCCAATTAAACTTTAAAAAAAAGTACAATCTAATTATATAAATAAGTTAGAAGAAAATGCAGATTTGACTTAAAAATGCAGTATCAGTCACTGTTCATTAAAAATAAATATTATCATAAAAATAAATAAAATTTACCTAAAGTAAATTTTGATTTCCTTATTCTATATAATAATTATTTTGTCAAATAGTACATATAACAGTTAAAAATGATAGATGTAATGATGGTTCTCCATCAAAAGGCCGTAAAAAACCATTTAAACATATTAGAATATTTTATGCTTAAAATCAGATTCATTCTTATTTGAAGCCTCTAAAATTTATCAGATAATTGTAAAGAAATTTAAAATACATTTATAATCATATTGTAGTTATTTTTTTTCATTCCCTCCAATATAATGGCTATGCGTTAACTACCATTTAAAATAATAATAATATTATATTATTTTGTGGTATAACTCAAAGTTGTGTGCAACATAAGATTTTAAAAAAACCCATTGTTACGTGTTGAGTATGCTATCAGACAAAGAATTTCTTTTTAAATAAAAAATAATATCTTATTTATAAATATTAATATAAATAAAATTTTATTATTCTATAAAAACCCAGGTTGTTAAACCATCCATCCTCAAGAAGCTAAACCCGAAATGCACATGGCATACATCATGCATCTGCGCCTCTTTTGGATGGAGGTTAAGCAACACCATCTGCCTCAAGAAGTGGTAAAGTAAAGAAGACAAATAAAAAAAAGATTCAACTAGCATTCCATATTCAAATTCAACTTGTTTCATCATCTCTAGTGTCCGTCCCAACACCCACATGCATAAACCGACACATCTCTCCACTCTATGCATCAACTACTACCACATCTACTAGTCCTCCCTTCCACACATACCACAATAATATTCTAAACTGACAGCACATCAAAATAAGCTGTAAAAAATAAGAAACTGGGATCTTGACCCTAATTAAGGCATTCATCCTTCTCACATAACGAGCACTCACAGCTCCAAAACATTTTTCACATGGCCTTTAAAAGTACGAGGGTAACTCAAAACACTGTGAGGAATTATACTTTAAGAATAACTGGTTGTTTAATCCATCTTGAAATAACCGATTCATTATTAGTAGGTTCCATGGAACCTAACTAGAAATATAACATAGCTATCACAAATTAATAAAACATGAATACTGCCTCAAATTGATTTTCATTTAACTTAATTACAACTAGATTCATTTACACACCTCTTTATCTTTGGAAAATTAAATTACAATTAATGTAGAAATTAGATTCTTTACAAATTTACATCAATAATGACATGGTAAATAATAAAATTATAGATGTCACACTATCTAGAAAATCATGAGGCAGCAATATACGATCAGAACCAATTATTTAATCTTGTTCTAATATTTATTATAACAATTCCATTATGATCTAGTGGCTAAATAATTATAACTCTATAGGTGAATGTTAAAAGAATAGGGAATCCATGAATCCCCTACCTCAAATGGTTTCCAACGTTCTTGGAATGTGAATGGGATAACACAATAAATCGGGATCACCTCTTACACAACAACTACACCCACCCGGGGATTCCATGGATGAAAAATATCATACAAGAACCAAGAAAGATCCATTAGAAACATGGATATCGCATGAATTCACATGGAAATTAGAAAAAATAGGAAAGATATCTAGTAACCCTAAAGAATGATGGTAGAACATTCTTTATCATTGATCGATCTATACTTGCTAGGTACATCAACACAGGGGGTGCAAATAAGTAGCAGGAAAAACTCAAAGGGGAAATAATTCAAGGAAAAATGTTTTATTGCATGAATCCTACGTGAAAGAAAGGTTTTGGTGTCTTATGCTAGTGGAAAACAATTAATTAATAATAATACAAAGGGTATCTCAGCCTTAGAAAGATATAATCATAGCAGTTTTTTAGATATGTTATAAATTTTCCATTAAAATCATATCACATTAAACCACATAGTTTGGAAAATTAAAAGGCATTGAATTTTTAGAACATCCACGATATGATTTATATCAATTGAAATTGAATCTAAACAACTTAAATATGGAATTAATCTCATTTTACGTCAAAAAAAGACATCAGAAGAGAAAAAATAGGAAATCCAGAAAAAATTTGAGAATTTGGCAAAGGAAAATGACTCACAATTCTGGAAACACTATTCATGACACCATTCTGGAAATTTGGAAAATGAAAATGACTCACCATTCTGGAAACACTGCTCATGACACAATTCTAGAAATTTGGCATAGGAAAATGACTCACCATTCTAGAAACACTATTAAGGACACCATTTCAAAAATTTGGAAAAAATGAATCACATTTCTAGAAACACTATTCATGAAATAGTTTTGAAAATTTGAAAAGGAAAATGACTCACAATTCTAGAAACACTATTCAAGACATCATTCTAGAAATTTTGAAGAGGAAAATGACTCATCGTTCTGGAAAAACTATTCATGACACTGTTTCAGAAATTTGGAAAATGAAATTAATCACCATTATAGAAAACCTATTCATGACACCATTCCAAAATTTTTGAAATGGAAATTGACTCATCATTCTAGAAACACTATTCATAGAATTAGAAATTCAAAAAATTATTGAGGATAAGTCAGCTTGACCTCCCAGATCACCTCAAACCCAAGATTTTAGTAAAATAATGGACCAGAGAGGTCTGAGCCATTACATCATTCAATAAGAAGAAAAAAACCATTGGACTATATGTTACAAGAAATAATATAATCAGTAGGGGATGCAACCAAAGTAAAATGATAAATCCACCAAAGTATTATAAAAAGGTTCATAATGGCATGGATCTACCCAATATGATCTAATTTATGAATTAAAGACTCAGAATGTCCTTAGATTCCCATAAAAAATAACAATACTACAAATATTAAGAGGTTCACATGGTCCTCCATTGGCTCTCTCATTCCTTACATGGGTTCTCTTGGTCCCCAAACTCCCATGACCAAACACATCTCAAGGGTAGTAGCTCCTTTATAGGCTCTCTAAGACCAAGTAAAATGATCATAATCACTATCCTAGGATGGGGCATCAACTCACCAAATGACCAATACCATTTCCCATGGGTTAGGATGATATTTCTGGGGAGGTGTGCACAATAAAAAATTCCTTAATTCAAGGATAGATTAGTTGATAATAACTCAAGCATCAACTCCCACCCTCAAAAGAGGTATCCCAACATAAAAAAACATAAATACCATTTATTATGAATCAATAATAAACATACCCTAATGGGATCACAATCCACTATGGCCATATGAGGATCACAAGGGGGATCTAGAGGGTCTCCCATCATTTATGAAAACTCATTTTCTATAAAATCCAAATACGTCCAACACTTTAAAACTTTCCTGGAATTATAATCACCTTCATCAATTTAAAAAATCATATCAATCAGTACTTGAGACTAATTTCATCAAAATAAATTTTGAAACTCAAATAGGGACACACTCTTCCATTCTCAAATCACTATTTAAGTCAACAAACTCATTAGTAAATTGCAATATCCTTAAACACATCATAAATCTAATTTATAAAAATTAACTAATACTATAAAATGGTTTTAAAAAAAGAACATTAATGGTAAACACTCCCCTTCTAATTCAAATGTCCCTTGAAAATATTTTTCATTACCATCAAAACACCAAAACTACTTGGTTTGAAATGCAATCAATATAAGATTAGTTTTTAAAACATCGATTTATTTCCTACTACCACTATTGAATAAAAAATAATTATTCAAAATCCAATTGTAAATTTCCAAAAACACTTAGCATAGAATCTCATCCCCTAAAAATTCTTAAAATTACTTTTATATAAAATTTTCCCCTCATGGGACATATATATAATCATGATTTTTAAAGGAAATACATTCTAAGTAATAAAGAAATTAATGGAATTTGTTAGAAAGTGATAAATAATAATCACCTACCTCATTTCAATGGATATCATGTTGTAACTTTTTAAATATAATGGAGGAAACTCCCATAATTGAAAGTGTTTCTTATATAACATCTACATGAAAAAATCCAAATGATTCAAACCAACTGCCACCCTATAATTATCCCACATAGACAGTAGGGTTCATTGTAGATGTTGAATCAATATGGAAGAAATAATAGATGATATTTAGAGTGTTAAAGGGACTCACTATGAATAAACCCACTTAAATCCTCGAAAAAAGACAACCTAAATTGGAGGGGGAGTTAGAGACACCTAAAGGGTGTGCACCTGGTCTATTTAAGTGATAGGCAGATAAATGAGGGGTTGGATACTTAAAATTAGAGAGGTGAAATGGAAATTCTCTTTTTAATTAATTTGGGAAATCCACATTATTTGGATGTATGTTTTCCAAATGTATGAGAAACTCATGAGTAGGGAACCACCTAAACAAAAACTAACCCACACTACTTCTCCTAGGTTCCACACAGTTAGAAACACCATTCTCCAACTATTGAAAATGTAACTAACAAGTTGAAAACCTACCATGCATTATTTGGTTAATGGTTTACCCAAACATGCGAATGTTGTGTTCTATAATCTAAAATCACCAAAACACTTATATGGGATCCCCTAAGACTCTCATGGTTTGAAAGAAACCTACATGTAGGCCATGAAACATAATCTACGCGTATTCAAAATGAACTAAATATAAGGGTATTTTATACTCACATAATATTATCCACATGATTTCATTCAAACATAACTCTCTAACCATGAATAAAAATAAAAATCACCAAATTTTATTGTTTCATGATAAAATACAAGAGAAATTTAGAACAACCCTAAAACTCATAAAATAATATAAAACAAAACCAAGGCACAATTTGACATTGATCCACCTTTTATTTAAAATCAAATGGAACCCATTTCACAATTGAAACCCTAACCCATATCATGACTTTATAAATTTTAAAACATGTACAAAATATTTTTTTTAAAATAACCCACTTTTAAAACCAAAACACCATTTTGGGTCCCATAATAAAAGACACTTTACATTTGAAATAGTTTCAAATTTTTGCCCTTTTTAAAACACTAACACTGGGTAAAAAGCCCAAAATTTTACCAAATTAATTTGGAAACCACCAATTTTCTTTAAAATATGACTCATTCCATTTATAATACCATGTGTTGTTGATTGTAAAACTAAATTTCATGTAATAAATTTTTGAAATACCAAATAAAAGAAGTTATTTCCATTAATTTAATGAAACTAACCTAATTTTACATACAATACATAAGCCCATGTTTTGAAACTGAATATTAAGGGATCTAAACATAAAAAATCAACTAGGACGAATATTCATGTTCTAAATGGGAACATGGTTGATGTCCACATTCCAATCTGGGAATAGTTCCTAAATCATGTCTAGATTCAATTGTTTGGTTGGTGTGTGGTTCCTAAACCCCTAAAATTCTATGCACACCTTGACTTACTTATTCATCACCAACCCAAAAAATCACATAAGAACCTTAAAGCAACTCAAACCATACCAATTAGGATAAAAACTCCATTGGAATAGGCATCAAAACATAATACAATTACTCCAAAAACAGAAAACTAAAAAAATGAAAAACCCTAACTAACAATGGAGACTTGAGGCATAGGGAAAGAAAGATTTCATGACCCTCTCCCAAAACCTATATACCATGTCCATAAAACATTTCCTCCAAATAAAAACATCCAAATTATTAAGAGAAAATTATAAAACCTAGGTAAAATTAAAATTGCAACCCCTATGATACCACTTTTTCACAAACAAAAATACAGTTCCATCTCATCGTGCTCCTAAACCAATCTTCCACATGGCCTGAAGGGTGTTCCAAATCCCCATGGGATGACAACTAGTGTCTGGGAATGAAAAAATAAAACTTGAGAATGATTTTGATCACTTAATAAAATTGATTAGAAGAAAAAATAAACATATATCTAGAGATAATTATGACTAGACAACAAAATTGGATCCAACTGATGCATAATTCAATGAGATAGTGGAAACAGATAAAGATAATCCCGAGAAATAAACATAGTGGTCCAAATATCCTAAAAAATAAACGAAAATTAAATCTCCATACTATCTCTAATTAGAAACCAAATGACCCATTATCACCATCCTACAATAATTCCCACCTAGATGTCCATGATAGGAACAAGCTGAAATGAACCTGATCTTATAAAATATAGTTGTGAGCTAAAATCGAATTAAGTCACCACATCCTTCAAAATCTAATAAGTCAGCTTCATATTATATCCTAGAAATTATATTTTCATATTAAATAGATAAATAATAATTTCCTATAAAATTTTATGAAGGATGTAAAAACACAAAAAAGTATGTAAAAATACCTTTTCTCATATTTTTAATATATAAAAACAAACCCTTGGAAAACATTTTTTCCTCCACTAAATCATCTTTTTAATATACCACTTTAAAACATTTCATAAAAATAGTTTTTTATACACATTTACAACTTAAATAGTTTTATAATTTTTACTATTCTTTCTAAATCATTATTTAAAACCAAACATTCTATCCAACTATAACCATCAACCAGAAACCATGTTTTCAAAACAAATACACACTCTCATTTTTTTTAAATTTTTTATCACATCTATCATTTGAGATCAAAATTCAAAATCATTATAAAATATATTTCAAAACACTTTAAATTTATGCATTCCTTTTCCTTATTTAAAAAAATTCAAAATAACTTTTCAAAAAATTTGTAAATAAATCCAAATAAATGAACTAAGCACACCATTAGGCACTACTATGTCAAGTTATACAATAAAAAGAATCATACAACAGGAACATATGTTCCAAATAATAGCATATATAGTTAGGGATGAAATCTATATAAAAATAATAATTCCTTAAATGATCCTAAAAAGGATCCTAATGGTATGGATCTGACAAATGGCCTCTAATAATTTATATGGTGAATTAGAATAACCCTAGGTTCTGATAGCACTTGACATGGCTAAATACATTTTTCATTTCACACACTCCTCCCAAGGCTCAATCAGCACCCACTAGGGATATCTTGGTCCTTAACCTCTTATGAGAATACTTGAATCAGGGGAATCATCCCCTCTATATGCTCACTCATACCTAGGACAACACTCTAATTAATAAACATAGGATAAGGAATAAACCACCTAATTTACCAACATAATTTCACATGGTTTATTATGGAAAGTACAAGGAGGTGATCACAATAAAACATTACCTAACTCAATGATATATCACATTAAAATAGCTCATGCATCACCTCCCATCCTCATAGAAATCACCCCTCATATATAAACATAAATATCTCTTATAATGCATCAATAATAAACATCCCCTCATGGGATCATAGGCCACCACAGACATAAAAGGTTCAAAAATGGGCTTAAGAAGTTCACACACCATTTATTAAAACTTATTTTACATAAAATGCTAGACAGACCAACTCTTCAAAAAAAACATTTAATCATAATTCATTTTTTCAAATTCAAACCATGTCTTAATCAAATCTCAAGACCAATTTTATCAGAACACTTTTAGAAAAACAAATGGGATATAACTTGTCATTTCTCAAATCACCTTTCAAATCAAACAACTAAATTTGAAATATAAAATATATTAAACACCACATACCTATGATTTATAAAAATCAAATAAGGATATGAAAAGGTTTTAAATAAAGAATTAAACGGTTAACTCTCCCCTTAAAAATAAAACAACCTTTTACAAGACCATTTATAAATTAAAAAACTATAATCCACTATTATTGAAAACCAAATTACACAATAATCGATTTAAAAACATAAATTTAGTTCCCACTAATACTTTTAAAATAAAAAACATTCTTTCAAATCCTGTAGTGAATTTTCTATAAACACTCGGCTTGGAAATCCATTCTTACCAAGGTTTAAAATCAATTTTATTTTAAATTTTCCCCTCATAGTTCATTCATATAAACATAATTTAAAATGAAAACACATGTAAAAATGAATGAAATTAAATTCATGTAATAATAAATGAAAACAAAGAATTAACTACCTCAGTTCAATAGTTATTATACAAGATGTCGTTTTGTATGATCGATAACACTCCCATAAGTGAAGATGCTACCTATATATCCTATACATGATCAAAACCCCAAGATTAAAACCATATATCACCCTAAAATAAACCAAGATAGAGAATAGGTTTCATTTTTGATTTGAAAAAAAGTTTGAATAAGGAATCTAATCAAGGGAGATGTTCAGGGACCACACCATGGGGAAAGCCACTTGAATCCAAGTGGAAATCCCAAAAAAATTGAAGGAGGGGTGATGAGACATCCAAAGGGGTCACACCAGGTTTATTTAAGTGAAAGGGGGAGAAATGATGTATTTGTGACTTAAAAATAGAGAGGATAAATTTGTAAAATCACTTTCTAATAAATGTAGGAAGTTTATACATTTAGGCCACATGGTTTCCCAAATCATGCACCAACCATGAATTAACCATGTAGCAGGAACTACCAAACCAAAAACCACACTGTGTGGTTTCTCTTAAGAATAATATGTTTGAAAAAACAATGATAAAAACATTCCAAATGGAACTATAAAATCTTAGGCCTAACTCTCATGATTTAAAACATGGTTTAACATCCTGTGTGGAAGCCATGCACTATAACCTATAATATCAAAAAGTAATGAATGGTTTCTCTTAGGACTCACTGACATCGGATGAACAATATATGAAAACCATTAAAACCAAAATGTGTGTGTTCAAATTGTTCTATATATAAGGGTATCTAATATTCATGTAAGGGTATCCATGTGGCTTTCTTTGAATCTTATACTGAATTAAAAAACACTGAATTTCCAACTTTTGAGCCATAACTCTAAGGAAATATATAACAAACATCAAACTCATAAAAAAAATGTTCACTATGATACAATTATTGGTGCCACTACTTCTACACATCCTAATATTCTATTAAAATATTTAAAATGTTAATATGAGTAAAAGAAATATAAATAAGGGATAAAAAATAAATGGAACACATTAGTCCAGTGAAAACATGAAATACTATTAAAATGATTACCTTTTCAAAATAAAATGTTGAGAAACTAAATAACAAATACCATTATGTGAAAATAGAAATTTTATAAAATAAATCATTTTAATTCCATTAGAATTCATATAATAACATATATTATATCATGAGGAATATAAGAAATTCATGTTCCTTATTTCCTTGAAAATAAAAATTTCACATTTAAATGTTCATAAATTTTCATTACCTTATGAAAAAAAACTATTCCATAAAAACCCTTAAGAAGTATAAAATAAGTATCATGTAATATATTATTGAGAAAAATTGTTCACTCATGTTTAACCCATGTTGAAATAACTGAGGCCAAAACAATTCTATAGGAGTAACATTCCCGATTATCTCCCTCATTTTTCAACTCTGAAGACTAAATCATTACCTAATACATTAGAGATATATATCAGCCTCGCACATCAAAATCAATAATTCCCAAGTACTATATAATGATCAAAACATTTATAAGATTACACTTTTTCATCATAAAACCTTTGAATAACATATTTTAACCAAAATGTATAACAAATTCAATTTTCACACAAAAATATGGAAAAATATCATTTTTTTAAATATATAAAAAAAATAAAAAAATGATGAGTTAGAATTGTATCCTATTTGAAGTAACATTTATACTTGATAAAAAATGTTGGTAACATATAAAAAATAGGATTTATGGAAAGGGTGGTCATGCAATAAATGTTAAGGACATTATTTTTTCACATTTTTAAACAATATTAAGATTAGTCATATAGAAAATTAAATGAAGAATAGTATTTAAAATATTTTTTTAAAAAGCTGAAAAGGATATTAAAATTACCTTTAATGATGTTTAAAGTATAAAAATAGAATTATTGAAACATTTTAAATAACATTTATATAGAAGAGAAATATTTTAAAAAATTTAAAATGACATTTAAAAGGATATTCTATTACCTTAAGAAATGTATAGCTCCATTCATTTTATATATCAGAAATAAAAAAATTATATTAGATATTTAAGTTCTTAATAACTTGTTAATTATCATTTCATTATAATCATTTTTTATTTTATTTATTAAAATGTTTTATTTAAAAAATAAATATGTATATATTACGTTTTGAAGTCATTCAATCATAAATTATTAAAAAAACATTTATAGGTTGCTTGTGGACAAGATGAAATGGTTTTATAATCTTATTCATGTCATGAATATTATATTTACAATTAAAAAAAAATTTAAAACATTCTACACATGGTTGTTAGAAAAAATGAATCATGTCATATCGTGGACACACTAATTTGTACATTCTCAGGTTCAACATTTCCATTTTTTATTGGGAGGAAGATAATGAAATAAGATAATATTTTAATTTTATGGTATCATAAATATGTTATAAATGTAAAATTTAATCATTATTTCCATCTTTATGTCCATCCATGTGAGTTAGTGATTAAAAACAAAACGAATTGCTTTGCTGAGGTGTTATCCACATGTACGCACATGTGACATTATCATTTTCCAAAAAATCAGATGGTAATAATTTTAGTAACATATCATCTCTATAGAATTAAAATTATTTCATAAATATCATATATACTCATTTTATCCATCATTTTAACTGCCCATATGAGTTGATGATGATTAGTGGAACATATCTCTTTGTGTATGTGGTAGTTCACAAATATTCATGAGTGATGTTTTCATGTCCATTAATATAGAAAATGAGATGAAAATGTTTTAAAAATAAACATGATAACATTTCAATATATTGTAGATACTGATGTTATTATATAATTATGGATACCTTTGGATTAAAGGTGGTAGAATAAGAAATAGACATGAAATAACTTTATTAAGACTTATAGTTTGTATTTGGAAAAACTATTTTTGGCTTATACCTTAATAATTATAGGTTTTACTTTTTAGAGAGGCTAAAACCTCTATTATGTGGGTAGGATAGTTTTATGGATTGTTTGTTGGTTTTTCTTGAACTAGAATTTTCAATGTTTGTGAATAACTGAACAGTGGGTTGTCCCTTTTATAAGGTTGGGGATCTATACTCTTAGTTATTTATAACATTTCAATAATATAAATGTATTACTCATAATGAAGTGAAATGAAATAATTAATATTTCAAATAAAATGTGATAAGGGTCTAAATAATCTTATGTAGTAATATTAAAGATTAAATTTTGTGACCTGATAAAAATATTTAACCCTAATTAAAATCTTTTACCCATTACAATGGTGAAAACAATTTACCATGGTTACTATTCTTTTTAAATGAAAATGAAAAATGGAATCGTTAATAAATTTAAACCTACTGATTCTAAATATGAAATCCATTTTAATGATTCGATCTATATAATTTGATGAAATTAACTTTAATTCAAGAATGTAAAATGAAATGAATTTTTTTTAAAAATACATTTTCCTCCTACAGATAAATTTATTCCAAAATCAAGTATAAAACTAATTATAATATATATAATTGTATTTTTTTATTAAAATTTGTCTATTGTTACTTTAAATAAAATCCAATAGATAATGTTACTTTTAAAATACATGAAAATAAATGAAAATATTTATAAAAAATTTCTTTTTGGACTATTCACCAAAAACTCTATATCTCTTCGGAAAAATCCAAAAAATTCGACCTAAGAAAAATTAAATATTATGATATAAAAATTGTATCCCATTTAATCAAAATTTAATTTCTAAAATAAATAAATTTATTATTTAATTAATACTTTGTAATAAATGTAAAACGATTTAGTTAGAAAAATTATTCTTTTTTAATTAAAGAAATTATATAAAATTATTTATAAAAATTTGATAAAAATGTATCCATAAATTGGATACATATAATTTCTAATAATTATTTATTTCTAGTATTAATTTTTTTACATCGTCCATACATATGAAGTACATTAAGAAAAACCAAGTGTTAATCAAGCATAATTTTGTGTCCTCCTATTTTTCATGTTTTGAATTCTATATATCAAAAAATATAAAGAATAAAATATATCGTAGAGTATACCATCCTATAATATAATGGTTTTCAAATCAATTGATCTTGGTGTATAGTCATATTATGTCTATTTTACAATCATTATAACATCACATTGTAATACCTTTAGATAAACTATAAGTTATCCTAGTTTTTATCATTAAGTTCAATAATAATATTAATGCATTATAAATTTTAATAGATGTTATAAAACAAATAAATAAAAAATAAAGTAAATAACATAAGTTAATACATCAAGAAATAACATTAAAAAATAATTAAAAAATAAATATATCAAGAATAAATAATTATTCATATTTTATACAGGATATAATTAATTTTCTCTATATTAATTTTTTTGGAACATATAAGAGTGATTCAATACCCAAAATTTAGCTTCACTTTGTTTGAAATTATCCCATAGTTTTTTTATTCTCCCCTTCTCTAGAGGTGACATTTTAATCTTCAAAAATTTAATTATTTCTCATTTCACTCAAACTCTAACTTCCAGCTACAAAGAAGCAAAAACATCTTGTGATTTGGTCGTGCTTCCTGAATGAGGATAGATTTGAAATTACCCAAGTCTTACTAAAATCCCCACACCTAAATAATATTATGATTGATATTTTTCTCTAAATGAAACAAATAAACAAAAGAATTATAGATAATTGTAAGATAGCCATAGATTAGGAAGATATAAACAATGGTAACAAAATTATGATATATATATATATATGTTATTAAAAAAATAAAAAATATTTTCTGAAACATATTTTTTTCAATTATAGTATTCATAATAATTAATGGAGTATTAACACTAGTTTAATTAGTATTATATAGAAAAAGTAATGAACAATAGATAATATAATAAGAGTCATTTTCTTATAAAAAATCTTTTTATCTACATTTTATCTTTCAAAAATAAAATAATTATAAAATTTTGGATGTGAAATTAAAAAAATATAGATATTTGGATTTACCAGGGAAATAATAAATTAAGTTGTGTTTTTAAGATATTTCAAAAAATATATTTTTTGGTGAATTGTTTAACATAGTATTTTTACAAATATTATTCCTTTTATAGAATTTTCATTTTTTAATTATGATTTGGGAAATTTAAGAAACCATTGTATAAAAAAAATATTAGATTTATAATTTATATAATAAATTTTAAAAAAATTTATTCTTTTTCTCAAACCTATATTTAATATTTTAGAATATAATTTACACTTTCTCACAAAATTTCTTTTAATACATGATATAATTTAATTAAAATTAATCTATATCAATTATAGATATTAAATAAATAGAATTCATTTGAAATTTTGAATCAATAGGTACAAATTACATAATAATTACCATTTTAGTTTTTATGGAAAAAGGATAAGTTACTTATATAAATTCTAATTACCACATTTTAATATATAATGTCAAAAGAAAAAATATATGATTAAACGACCATAAAAATGTTTATTTTTTTGGAAATGTGTGGTTGAGGATTTTATGGATCTTATCAATTATCCTATCCATTATTTATTAATTTTTATGAAACTTTCCTTTTATATTTTATTCCCATTATTAAAATGTTTTTTTGTATTTACAAAAATGTCATCCCTTCTCACTTATAGAAGGACTTCCCTTTTCTACTTCCCCTCCCACCAAACCCCACTATGTTCAGTACACTTTCATCCAAAAACTCTCTTAAAATTTCATTCAAAAATTAATTAGGTTATATTATTCTCAAAAGACTGTCCCTAATAAACCTTAACACCCTTTACAATGGGCATAATTCATGATGTGAGGTATAAATTTCTAAATGATCATTTCCCATATCTATTTATTTATTTTTAATTCTTCAACCCAAAATTACATTACAAAATCTTAAAATAATGGAATAATAATAATAATTATACTATTTTTTTATAAATATTCTATAATCATTAACTACAATTCCATTTTCCATTAATATAAATGAAAATGATAAACATGCGTTTGTGAGAACTACATCCTCCATGAATAAACATGGTTCATTTTCCATCTCCATATAAATTGGATAGTAAAAATGAAATTTACATTATATGAATGATATATAAATCTTATCTAAGTTTTTAAAATGATAAACCATGTTATGTTTTTCTTACTCCGATTGAAAAATGAAATCATCATTCATTTGTACATGTAGACTACCACCTCCATGGAATGATTTATTATATTTTTTACTATCACATTTGTGGATATTTTTAAATTATATTTGATGATTACATATGATATTTATATAATAAATATATATCATGAATATGGTTCTTTTTGGACAACTAACAAATTGACTATCATTATATGGTAATCCCTTGATATCGCTAAATAAATTGAAATTTCTTTAATATTGATTTTGTATGCATGAAACGTTACCAAAACCCCCATTTGATGGAAAAATACCTAAATTAAAATACCTTTAATTTTTTATGATTAATATTGGATGAAAGAGGAGGACCAATACTTCTCTTTACAACCGTAGTTCAAATTATTCAAGATTATTAACAACTGATGTTGAAAATGAATTATAATAATCTAATAGGTGATGATAATTGTTATTAACAATCATTATAAATGGAAATTTATATTAATAATATTGTTAAATATGAAATTATGATGTTTTGATTTATGATAAAAGTGGTTAAATTGAATCCAGACAAATCAATGGTAATGGTAAGGAACTTGGTAAATCAAATTCCTTATATAGAATTTTAAAATTTCATATTGAACTTAATTCTTCCCATAATTTTAATATTGAATTATATTCTATCTTTTAATTCTATGGGAAAGTTTTTTGATCAAAATCCACTTCTATGTAAGGTTTTTCATTATCTTTTTAAAAGTGAATTTTTAAAAGAAGACTCACAACTATTACTTTTACAAAGATGAATACAAAATGATTTCTACAAAATATATTTTTATGATTTTTTTCATTATCTTATAATCATATATCTCCAATTTAGTTATGTTTCATGTATCACCCTATATTTTCCCCTTATTATGTGATTAGTTTGGGTGATCATGTTTTTGGTGTCAAATAATTATGTTCATGATGTTGTTTTATACCATTTAGATGTTTTTAGAAACACAATTTATTTCCAAGGGGTATTAATTGATATTAAATTATTTATATTTTAATGTTTTTTGAAACCCATTATATTTTCAAGGGTTATTTATGAAAACTAAATGATTTCCATTGGGATGTTTTATGAATCATGTTTTATTATTAGGAGTTATTTCTTGATATGAAACGTGAAAGATTTTTTTAGTGAAACACATTATTATGGATAAATGGTGGGTTTGGTCTTATATAGGCCTATAATTAATTGGTTAAGTATTTACATATCATGAGATAGGTATTCATAAGTAGATTTTAGTTTCATGTAAGAATAGGTATTGATGGTGTGTCTCATGAAAGTAATGATCCCCTATGCTATTTTTTTCAATAGTTAAATGGTGTTATTATTTATGATCTTATTATCTCATGATTACTGGTTTATGTAAACATTTTCTAAGACCAATTATAACAACTATTATTCCATGTTTTTCTTTTGTGGAATTTAGTTCTTATTCCTTGTACATTGAATCTCATTTATGTCTTAAGATTATCACTCATTTTGTTATTATATTTATCTTATGCTCATGTTTTTACTTATTCTGATAAACTCAACCTTGATTAAATATGAATTCATCTGTTACTTATAAATAGAACTCACCACTTTCTTATATTTTTATTCCCTTGTTTATGTGGATGATCCGTATTAATGAAATATTTAGAATATGGTCTTTTATGGTGACTTTAATGATAAATGATCTATGTATTATAAAATATTATGATTATGTAGGTACTATCCAAAGGCCCTGTACCTATCATTAATTTTTAAATGAATATTTTTTAGCAAATGTTATGTTTTAAATAATTTAAAATAATGGAATTTTTATCACGGGTCTCTATAGTTGGTATAGAATCCAATGCTTTTTTATTTTCAAATATTAGTATAGTTTTATTTTATATTAGGGTTATAAGACCCCAGTTAAAAACATATAGATGAGTTTAATAATATTATGTATCCTATAATATTAGTAAACTCTTAAGTATATGGTTACCCTATCCATACATCCATGTCTGGATACTAGCATGTGGATGTGGTTGTGGCACAAATAAACCTTAGGGAAATCCCCCTAAAAAGGGATGGTTAATTATTTAATTTATATTCATTATGATGAATGATTAATTGGAATAAAATTACAAACCTAGATAAAAAATCTCAGGGGATATTATTTTGTAGATCCCAAGATCTTTATGAACCGTTTAGAATGATTTACTTCCTTATTAATTAGAGGGATTAGATTAAAAACTATTAGAAAACCCAAGAAAAAGTTCAACCAATAATGATTTCTGTTGAAAAAAAGAGTTATAGAGAAATTTTAAAAATTTTAAGGGTAATATATTTTAAGTTAGAATTCCATTTATATTGTTATTCCCTTATGATGTTAATTTTGTGTCACTCATGGAACTCTTTTTTGTTTGAATAATACCTAGAATAAAAATGAACTAGGTTAATTATTGTTAAAAGCGAAAATGATATGGTTTCCTTGATGAAAAACCCAATGAAATGTGAGATAGTGTACAAGCACTCATAATAAATTTAACTCAACTATCGTTATTTATGAATAATAAAAAGACTATGTTGAGATCTTCAATACACCGAGGATGGAGCAGATGTCTATTGAGTCTTTAATGTGGAAATGTCTACCCAATTTCAAGGGAACTTCAAATCCACATATCATCATAAAATTTATTAATGCAATGGAAAATTTATTTTCTATTATTTAGCGCTCAAAAAAAGATAAGGTAGTCTTGGTTGTTTACCCTTTTAAAGGTGAGGCAAAAAAATGGTAGACACAAATTAAGAATGTAATGAAGAAATGGGAAGTAGAATCAATGGACTGGTAAGAGTTCAATAAAGTTTCTTCCAATTATTTTAAAAAAATACTTCAAATGGAGATGAAGAGGGAGTTCATGGAGTTGAGACAAAAGGATGATGAATCTATAGAAACTTACAAAGTAAGTTTCATGAGGCAACCATTTTAGTGATTTAGTTTTATCTCTAATTAAGAAAGTAACATTTTTGGATTATTTAGTTAATTAAAACGTAGTATTCAAAAGGATTTGAACATAATATAATTTTAATGTTATGAATAAATTTTTGGATGTGAACTAAAGGTGGATATGGAATATAGGGTCTCTATGTACATTAATGATGGAAAAATGAAGGAAGAATACCAAGGGAACCTTGATAGAAAGTCACACGGGGGGAAGAAGTTTCAACTGACTAATTTAAAAAAGTGTGGGAAGAATCACTAGAATAATTGATTTAATGGGTCAGAGAAATGTTTTAAGTTTCATTAAGTAGTCCACCAAGACCACAACATCCAATGTAAGGCTAAGAGGCTGATTAAAAAATCAGGGTAGAAGAAGGTCCTAATGAATGATCTACCCAAACAACAATGCTTCAAGTGCAAGGAGATTTTACATTATGATAATAAGTTACCCAACCCCGAGGGAAATGAAAAAAATAGGCCCATAAACCTACCAAACCAAGGGAACGAGGAAGTGAATTCATGACCACTTCCAATAATATAGATCACGATAATGAAGTGATGTGAGGTACACATAATCCCTATTAAATACCAGTAAGTACATTATTTAATTCATTATCATCACATTATTTCATATCACACAAAATTTCTACAAATATAAAATCATCACCTTAAAAATTAGATATTAAAAAATCTTAATTAACACAAGGTGTCACAATGATAACATATAATATATATATATCCTCTCTAAACAAAATTGATGAATTAATACATCCTTTGTACCTAACTCTTCTTCCCTAGGTAGAATTAGATATTATAGTTGTTATAGATTTTTTATCCCTACACATATACCATATAAATTATTGATATAAGTAGATATCATTTGATATCCCATATTTTTATATTTTAAAGTAACAATACAAGGATGAAATACCATTTGGAAAAACGTAATATGGGTTCTAATACCCATTATTATGGGATTTAAACCTCAAATGACAGGAGATGAAGTCTATATCAATTACTTTCTCATTATAAGGAAATATAATGATGTATTCCTAGATGATCTATCTAGTCCTCACCCAAAGAATGAGGCTGATTTCTCAATTTAACTTATACATAGATCAATTTATATCTCAATGATTCTATTAATAATAGATCCTAGTTAATTTTAAAAATTAAAGATGTAGTTAAAAGAAAATTTGAGCCAAAGTTTTATCCACCATAGTGATACACTATTGTGCGCAATAATCCTTGTTTTCAAAAATGATAATGGAATAATGTGCCTTTATATTGACTGTCATGACCTTAACAAGATCATGATTTAGAACATGAATTATAGACCCCATATTGATTTCTTAATCAATCATCTCATTCGATCTGAATACTTTTCAAAGATTGACCTACAATCTGGATATCGTTAATTAAGGGTCAAAAGGAAATATCTTTAAAAGAAATCATTACATATGTGGTATGAAAAATATTATTTTATAGTGACTCAATTCAGGTTGACTAATTACTGTTCCATCTATATGTATCTAATAAATAGAGTCTTTAGAGACTACATTGAAAACTTTTTGGTGTCTTTATATATAATATTTCTATATACAAAATAATCAAGGAAGAGGATAAAGATCATTTACATATTTTGTTAACTACATTGATAAAGGATAAAATGTATGGAAAATGTATCAAAGTGTGAATTTTAGAAGTATAAAGTATCATTCTTTGATCATGTAATCATAATAAATAGAATAATTTAAAATCCTTCAAAGAAATAAGTTATAAAGAAATCACTGATACAAAACATTCTAACAAAGATCCATATTTTTATTGTGTTGTAATAATATTAATGATGCTTCATGAGATATTTATCATTCTTATAGATTCCACTATCCAATTTTTAAAAAATGGAGTGAAGTTCATTTGGATATAGTAATTTGAATAATGTTTTTAAGAATTTAAGAATAAAATTTTCACATAATCGATGCTTACATTACCCTATAGAGGGCAGGGGATTTTTAATATACAATGATGCCTCAAATAAGGGATTGGAATGAATAATCTCCCAAATTGAAATGGTAACTTATTATACCACATTATAATTTTAAACTTATGAGTAAAATTACCTAACTCATTATTCAGACATAGAAGCAGTGATCTTTGTATTAAAACTTTAACATCATTATCTTTATAGTGGGAAGTTTGATATTTATACCAAGAAAAAGAGTTTGAAATACTTATTCATAGAGAATTAGTTATATATATTCCAAAGGAGAAGGTTGGAACTGATCTACGACTTTGAACTCCATATACATTACCACCTTTATTGGGAAAACATGGTGTCTCGTACCTTAAGCAAGAAAGATCATGATGCCTTATCTTTGTTGAAGGTTAAAAGAGACATAATATTCATTGATATTCAGAGGATAAATATTAAATACATAATGGAAGGTTAAAAATCCTAAATTTAAAAAATTATTTATTAACCATCCATCTATGTGAAGGTCAAAGATTCCTAGAAATATGGAATGAAGCTACAAATAAAGGTAACCAATATTTTAGATTTCAAATTTGATAAATATGGGATTATAAGTTTTGGAACCCAGATATGTGTTCTATAAAAACCATAACTGTAGGATTAATTCTATATATTTCTCATAGAACAACCACCTCAATTAATCTAGAAGGTATGAATATATATAGAGACAAAAAAATAAATCTTTTATTAGGACAAAACGATAAGAGAAACGTCACAATATGTTTCTTGATGCTTGGTATACCAGAAATTTATTGTTGAATGAAACAATTATAAGGGTATGTTACAACCATTACCATTTAAATTATTTATATTAAAAAAACAATGGACTTCATCATACAACCCTCCAAAAATTTTAAATCCTATAATGTTTTTTGGTTTGTAGTCAATTACCATATTTAAGTAGTGCATGCTATTTTCCTCAATGAATATTTATATCTTGACCCAATTAAGAAGACACAAATAAGGTAACTGGTCAGACATCATGGAGTGAAATTATATATTGTATCTGATAGGGATCTGAGGTTTATCTTGATATTCTGGAGAATTTATTTAGAAATTAGTAGGGAAAAAATTTGTTTCAAAACATTTTAACATCCTTAGATATAAGGTTATAAAAGAAGAAAAATTAAAACTCTAGTAGATATATTAATATCTATTTTGATATATTAACAAAGATATTTGGATCAACATATACCCCTAGAAGAATTATCATTTAAAAAATATTTCCATTATAGAATTCATATGTCACATGTGAGGCTATTTATTTAAATATGTGTTAAATACTAACATACAGATATAAAATTTCCTAGAGGAATATTATAGGTTCTAAGACGGTATAAGAAATAGAAAAGAAGGTTTAAACTATACAGAATTGTATGAATGTGGTAAAAATTCGATAGAAGAGGTATGTAGTTAATTATTGATGAGATCTATAATTTGAAGTTAGTGACATGGTATTACTTAAAATATCACCTCTTAAGTTAATTATGAGAATTGGGAATAAAATGATGTTGATCCCTAGTTATATTTATCCCATAGAGAGACTTGATCATTTTAGGGTTATAGAATCTTTCAAATCACTTTCTCTAAACCTCTCCCTATTAAATTATTTATTCAATGTATCTCTTTTGAGAAATTATATACCAGACACTTCTCAAGTGCTGCGCATATATTCCATCTAATTAGAGAATGGTCTATTCTACGAGGAACAAACTATGGAGATATTAGATAAGTGATGCAAGGTTTTCCATAAAATAAACACTAATCTTTTTAAATTCATTTATAGGAATAGAAATATTAATGAATCCACATGGGAACTTATGGATGTAATGATATAAAATTATGCTCACTATTTTTCATCATATAAATAAAATTCTGAGTATGAAATAATTTTAATAGTGGTATAATGTATTGAACGGAGTTTTAGAAAAATTTTCATCCAAAAATAAATAATATATTTGATAGATTTATCCACTTATAGCAATGAAATAAAAATATATATAATTTTTAGGTATAAATAGTGGTAACAGAATTATGAGAGATATATAAATATATATATAAAAATAATTTTCACTGTAAATACCAACTCAACTATTGAATCAAAGAAACTAAAAATATGTATTTTCAGAAAATTTTATTTTTTAAGAATAATATACTTATTTATGAGTAAAGAATTAACACGAGTTTAATTATTAATTTATTGGAAATGGGAGAAGGGTAGATAATATGCCCAAAGTCATTTTACGATAAAATATAGTTTTCACTATATTTTTGTTTTTTAATTAATCATGAAGATTATAAAAATTGGGATGTGTTTTTTGAAAAATGAAATCCATTTTTCTATTCATCCTATAAATATTAACATATAATGAGGTTTTTATATTTTCCAAAAAATTTATTTTTTGGTGAGTAGGGAAATAAAATGTTTTTACAAATAATATACATTCTATGGGATTATTAGTTTATAATAATGATTTTTAAATTTATTAAACACCTTAATATAAAACATATGCATTTTATTATTCATATTATATATTTAAAAACGATTATTCTAGTTTAAAACCCTATTTTAAAATGTTTTAGAACATATTTAATATTTTTCTTAAGAAATTGTTTTTAATACATTATATAATTATTAAATGAAAATAATTTTTTATCAACAATAAAATTTGAATAAAATAAAATTGAATTACAAATTTTAATTATTAGGTATAAATTATATAATTGGACTATTTTATATTTTAACAATATATGATAAATTACTTATGTAAAAACCAGTTGCCATAGTAAAAAATAAAATTGTACAAGTGAAAGATATTAGAGTAAATGACTTGAAAAAGTTTAAAATAACTATTGGAATGATTACAGAAGTATTTTATCAATAATCTCACTTATATTATCAATTAATTCTCAAATTTGGAGCTACTTTCATTTATATTGACTTCACTTTGTTAAAGTTTTTTTGGTATTTAGAAAAAATTCATCTAATTCACTTATAAAAATTGCTCTCCACTCGTCGCATCCATACACAACACCACCCCATATATTAATAATACACTCTACCATAAATACTAATTAAAATTATTATCAACCTTAAATATCTTATAGTCTTCTCAAAATACCATCCCTTATAGGTTTAACCCCCACTACCATGGAGATAATCCCAAAACTGTTGTATAAATATTTAACCACTCCTTTCACATTTTAATTTCTTTATATACACTTATTCTTAATCAAATTAAATTTATCAATATTAAAATGAAACCTAATGTATTGTTATATAATTTTATCTTATTATAATTATGGTATAATCATTAACCACATTTTCATTTTAATTTAAGAAAAATAAAAAAAACTCTAATTGTGAGTGTGTATAGACTACCGCATCTCTGAAGAAACATGTTTCATTTTCATTTACCAAAAAACCCATATGGTAAAAAGGGGAATTAAATAAATATTTAGGATATATTAATTATATTTATATTTATAAAATTATAAAACATGTTACATTATTTTTTATCCCACCAAAAAATAAAATGATTATCCATGTGTATATATAAACAACCACTTCTATAGAACAATTTATTATGTTTATTACTAATCCCTTGTGGAAAAATTTTATATTACATTTTATTAGTATATATGATATAAATAAGTTATATATATCATTAATATGTTTCTTTGTGGATGATATAAAAATGTATGATTTGTATATGGTAATGAATCGATATCTATAAATAAAGCAGAACTAGCTCAATACCAATTTTGTCTTCAAGAAACATGACTGAACACCCCATATAGTGGAATTATAACATTATAGGTATTTATAAAACATAAATTTATGTTACATTATTTTGTTGGTAAGGATAAACTTTTTAACAACAAGTAATGCCAACATTGCATTTACATACCTACTTCAATATGATCAATATTAGTAACACCTGATACTGAACATTGATTATAAAAATCAAATACATAAAGAGAATTGATAATGATGGGGAGTATAAATCAAATTTTATATGAATAAGGTAATAAAATAGGTAATTAAGATGTTAATAATAATTAGACAACATGTCAAATCACGTATATGTAAATCAAGGTTAATGGTTAGGGACTTGGAATATCAAACTCTATTGTTTGAGTTATACAATTTCTTATTGAAAATTTTTATTCCAATGTATGAAATTTTGAATGAAATTGTATAATTTATTTCTTGGGAAGAAGGATTTTTATCCAAATAAATTTCTCTAAAATGTCTTATTTTACATAATGTTTTATTAAAAAATATTATTTTATAAAATATACTCATAATTATGACTTTTTCAAAAATGAATTAAAATATTTTCAAGAAACTATATTTCCGTGATTTGGTTTTCAATATATTAAAATTATATATCTATAATTGATTTATGTTGAATTTTTCACCTTATATTTTCCTTCTATTATTTAATTATTTTGGGTGATCAATGTTTTTTCACCAAATGATGTTGTTCATAATGTTATTTTATTAAATTTGGATTTTTTTAAACCCATTTTATTTACATGGGTTTATTATCAAAATAAAGGATTTTAATTCTCATGTATTGAGAAACCAATTTTATTTACATTGGTCTTGATGAAAATTAATGTTTTCTACTTCAAAATTTTATGAAACACATTTTATTTCCCTGGGTTATTTATGATATGAGATGTGAATCATTATTAAGATGGACTCATAAGTATGGATGAGTAAGGATTGAGGTCACATATAACCATCAAATGATTTTTTTAAGATTTTATATCTCATGAGATATTTATTAGTGAGTACATTGTAGCTTCTCGTAAGCATGGGCACTGGTGTAGTGGCTCATTAATGTAATGTTTCCCTATACTAATTTTTGTTCCATATCTAAAGGAATTTATTCATTATGTTGTTATTATTTCATGATTAAAGGATAATATTAAATTATTATAGGATATTTTATTTCTATTCTTCATCCATATTAATCCTTTTGGTTTTAAGTTCTTATTCATGGTACTATGAAGCTCGCATTTGTATTATGCTTATCTATTATGTTGTTATGATATTTATCTTATGGCAATTTTTTAATCATTATTATGAACTTTTCCTTCATTAAAATTTGATTTTTCCTTTATTAAAGGTTTTATATCATTTTTTATTATGTTTTAATTCCCCGAGTTATGAGAATGAGACTTAATAATGATATTTTTATAAGTTTTTCTTGTAAAGTGGGTTTAAGATGAAATGATCTCAAGTATTATAAAAAAATATATTTTATAACTAGTCCCCAAACACACTAATCCTATAATCCATTGTAAATTACTATATTTTATAAAAAAATTCATCTTAAATCATGTAAAATAAAGGTATTCATATCCTAGGTCACTATATCCTTCCTATGATATTTTGATCATCACCAACCATTAATAGAGGTTGTTTAAAGTTTTTATATTGTGGTGAGGATAATCTTAGTGAAGCGTTATCATCAACAAATAGGCCCATATATTAATTGAAACTAAGATGAATCTTTTGTTTTCTACTGATGAATCTTACACTATCATTCACCTTCCTTTGAGGATTCATGCAACAAGCCAGTGTTTTTTGTAAAATTTGTATCCTAAATAAACGTGATTTATATAATACAGATAAAAAATATAGAGAAACAAAAAAATGCTTCATTTCATTACTAAATATTATTACATTAATTAGTAATGAAACCAATTAAAATTCCAAAAATTAAAATAGGAAAAATATATATAATAGAAAATTAAAAATGGGAAAATATGGATTGCCCAATCAATTAGAATCATCACTCACACTGCAAACACTATAGAGAAAAAGAAAAATATTATTAACCCATAATAAATTATAAGAAATCGAAATATAAAAAATTGAGAGTAATTCAATTTAATATTAATTTAAATAATACTATAGTATTTATTGGAGGTAATGCGAACATTGGAATAAAACTTTGATAGTTGGAATAGTAACCTGATCATTGTGAATAGCAACTTAATTATTGGAAAGAGTAACCCGACCATTGGAATTGTAGTTTTACCAAAAAAAATAAATTGTAATTTAAATAATATTTATCACGACTATTTTAAGAAAAAAAAATTTCAAATGCCGAGAAATAAGTCTCATTATTATGAAACAGAAAGAAAATATAATCACATATTTAATAAATAGTATTTTAAAGTATTTCGCACAAATCAGTATGTTAATATTAAAAACTAAAATTATGAATTTTAGACATTTATTTTAATAAAATTAATATCATTTTATTAATCTGAATCTCAAAATTATTTATGGTTTATTTTTTTTGATTTTTTTTAAATACATCAATTTTTGGGTGAATATTAAAAATTTAGTTTTTCACATAACTAGTGTAACTCAAACTACATATTTCATGCTTTAATAAGGATATAAAACATTCTAGAACATTAGTTTCAGACTTTCTATATATTTTTTTTTCATAAATGGTTTAATTAAACACAATAAACTCACCTTCCAAACCTTAAAAGTACTTCCAAAAACCTACAGTCAAAAGTGATTCTTTAAAGTAAATTTTTTTATTTCATTCCACTTTCCTTTTTAATAAACAGATGAATTAGAATTATAAAGTGGAATTAAAGACTTAAAATTATTATATTACATTAATATATGATTTATAATTTCCCAAATTCAATATTACATGTCTTACCTTTGATATATTATTTTATTCATTATTTTATCCTAATAATAACCCTCTCCTCAAGTATAAATAACCCATATCCCATCCTTTGGAAAACCACACCTCCCACACATTCCCAAGTCTGAGATCTACCAAAATACTCCATATTAAATCCCCTTATAATACTTAGGGATTTTTTGGAGCAATTCAAATCCAATTACCCATGATTTATGGTGTCGTAGAAGAGAAACTACACCAAGGAGAGAGAAAATCTCTATTAACACTTCCCACTTTTTTCTTTGTGTTTATCTTTTACCCTCTTCCTTTCATAACTATATACTAAATAATTAAATAAATTTTAAGTTATCATTATATTAATTATTTTAACCAAATTTAATTATCATATTTATGAAAAATATAAATGTTAGACTTCTCTTTTCTACAATTTTGGAAATACCCCATTAAAAGTCAGTTAACCACATGCAGATACATTTCCAAGAAAATTATTATAACCACATTCATGGATGGATAACACGAATTATATATAATATATTAATATTTAATTAATTTAATTCTATTCTTTTTGAATTAATTTTACTAATGTATAAAATATTTTTATGAAAATAGAAAAATCAAAGAAAAATGAAAAATATTTACGTAGAATATGATATCAGAAGTTTTAAATTTCAAAAAAGGAAACTAAGAAATATAATCCAACAATTATAATTGGTAAATAGTTGTGTAAATTTCTATAATAAACTTCTTGGCCAATTTTTTACTAAATCAATGTAAATTATTCAATAGATTAAAAATCAATTAAATTAATCGAGAATTAAGGTAGGGTGATTCTCAAACCCAACTCCATTTCCATGGGTTTTCCCTCTTTCTCAACAATTTTTATATGGATATTTATTTAATTTTCTATAAATGTAATTTATTTATTCTTCCATTTTATTTTCTAGGATATACAAGTTTCTAAGTTTGTTTTATGATAAATGTAAGTATTTATTTTTCAAAGAACTCTTATTTCTAAAAAAAACACATATTTTTTACTTCTATTGAGATTTATTATTTTTTTAAAAATATTTATTAATCTTATATAATATATGTTATTCACCTTTTATTTATGGTACCCAAATTTATCTTCTTAAATTAAATCCTTTTGAAACCAATTCCTTTCTATGGATTATTTTATGGATAGAATTTTTATACATTCTATATGGCATCAATGATTATGTAAATGTTATGATGTGAAAAGTGTGAACACATTTATATATTACTCCAATGAATTATAAGTGTTGTATATATCATGAGATAATGTGCAATATTAATTATGGTGATTCAAGATTTTTTCAAAATTATAATTTTATGATTATTCAAATATGCTATTCATGAACATGTTTCTAGCTTTGTTCACAACTATGTGTGGTTTTGACCACTAAGACATGATGTTTCATTTTTATGCATTGCCAAATTTCATACCTTTATCTAATACTTTCTATCATGATTAAGAAGATGATAGTATTATTAGATTATGATGATTATTATGATTCTTACCAATGTTATATTGATTTGTGTTCTTATTTATCCTCTTACTGGGATTTTATACCACTCCTTTTCATAGATGTATATCCTCATGTGATTACTTGTACTAAGTATAATATGAGGGACATTAAGAATATTGAGAAGAAGTAATTAAAAAATGTTTATGTATTATTAGTTAAAATTTATTTATAATCCTAATTTTACTAAGACACTAATCCATTTGATCTAGTATTTATAAATCCTTTCTGTTTTTTATCATTAAACTGATGTATTTGTAATGTAAGAAAAAGTTTGGGTTTATATAATTGGTGTCAAATCGTGGTTTAGTTAATTTTGGAACTAGTATAATACTCTGTATACATTAACATCCAATAATCTTTGTTTTAGAAAAATTAATATCATAGGTTTAACATAAGACATTCATTTATAATTAATCGAAAAAATAGAAGAAATTATATAATAATTCTTTGTTGAATTTTATTTTTTCCAAAACTTTTCTATTTTATAAAATGGTGGAAAGTAATAGAAACCAATCCAACATCCCATGGGAGGAGAGACCATGAAATTATTTTCTGAATGGAATTTTCAATTCAATGGGATATGGAGTTCAAAAATTTATAGTGATGCTTAACCGACTATATCAGGATATGAATTGTAACATGAATCATATGGAATATCCACCTTCACCCAAGAAGGATCAACTATCCTTTTATTCCTTTATGTGGAAACAACCTCCAACATTTAGTGTAACTTTTGATCCACTTGTCACAGAATAGTGGGTTGACAAAGTGGAGAAGATATTGTCTATGATTAATTGTTTAGAGATTGAGAAGGTGAATCTTGTGGTTTATTTTTAGATAGATAAGCCGATCAGTGTTGGGTGTTGCTGAAGAACACCAATCCAAATGATGACATAGAAGATATGGACTTTGAAGAATTTAAGAATAATTTTCTTACTATTTATTTCCCCAGAACTCTTTGAAACAATATAGATAGAGAATTCATGGATTTTAATAAAAAGGAATGTGAATCTATCGAGTATTATTTGGAAAACTTCACAAGGATTTCAGGATATTCCTTGTATTTTTATCAACATTGATAGATAATTGATAGATTCTATAGTGGTTTAAAACAACACCTTCAAAGGTCTCTAGAAGTTCGATACTTTGGGAGTTATGAAGAAGTTGTTTGATGTTATTTAAAAGTAGAGATATAGTTTTGATAATGGTATCATTGTTATGGAGGTAATAATATAAGTTTGGAGTTTCAAGATGGTGGTCCAAATGACAGTGGAGGAATGTGGATCCAACTACCCACATCTCAAAAATTTGTAAAGAAGAATCATGGGAATTATCTCAATGGGATGGGGAAAATCTTCTTGTATGGCAGGGAAGTCCACCAAGCTCAAAAATGTCAAAGAGAAATAAATATGATGCCCAATTTTATGGAGGAAAGGAGGAAAACTCTTAAAGCCTCACTTATGGTTTATTTTTTAAACTATAGAGAGAAAGGGAACCATGACAACCAGTGCACTAAACCACAAGTATTTAACGGTAATCAACATTAGTATCCACCAAATCTAATAGAGTAAGGGAAAAGTTGTGCCATTAATACTACTAAAGTGTAATAATAAAACAAATTCATACAAGGTACACTTCCAATGCACTCAATAATGTCAAAAGATTTATTTGATTCTAGATCTAAACATTTCTTTTTTATCCTACACATTTTATAGAATTGTTGAATTGAAGACCTAATACATTGAAGTAATGTTAATTTTAAAAACACATAGTGGTGAAATCATTCCAACCCAAGTGTTGGAATCATCTCTTGTTGGCTTATGTTGAAAGATTCTTCTAGTGAATCTCATAATAATTTTCTTGGTGGAATATGATTCTATACTAAGAATGTATTTTATCCCATTATATAGGGAACACATCAACTGTCTGGAAAAGGAAATATCTTTATGTATTCCAAACTATCCAATGCACCTATAAAAATCCAACGAAGGTCATGAAACACATTTGGAAAATACCTCACTAGTGTGGGTATTGATAAACTATCAAAAAGAAGATCATACTAAAATGGATGAGTCAAAGGAAGGTATCAACCTAGAAGAAATTCCCACTATTTGGGAATATTTTAATTTACTTCCCAAAGAGTTACCAATAATTCCTTGAGATCGTTAGTGAGATTTAACAATAGATCTCATACCTAGAGCCTCTTATATCTAAAAATTCTCATATAAGATGGCCCCGATCGAACTGGAAGAGTCAAGGAAGCAAAATCAAGAGTATTTTCACAAAGGGTTCACACTTCCTAATGTATTACATTGGTTGAACTAGATGGAATGGTTAATAATAAGGATTGTTCAACGCAACTGTGTATCAATAACCGAGAGATCAATAAGATCACCCTAAAGAACATATATACTTTCCTGAGGATTGGTGACTAGTTTGATCAACTATGAGGTGGTTAGTTCTTCTCAAAGGTTTTTATTTATTCTGCATATCATCAACTGAAGTTGAAGAAGTAATATATTCAGAAGACTGCTTTCTATACATGGTATGGGTACTATGAGCTCATACGGATTCCCCTCAAACATATTAATTCCCCTAAAATCATCATGTATTTTATGAATAGTGTATTTATAAACTACCTAAAAATATTTGTGAAAGTTTTTATCGATTAAATTCTTATTTACTCCCTAAGAAAAGAGGAACAAGAATAGCATCTAAGGATTACGATGGTGGCATTAAGGAAGAAGAAAATGTATGCTATTATCACCAAGTGTGACTTTTAGATGCAGCAACTCACATTCATGGGGCACGTGATCATAAGTGAGGGAATTTCTATGGACTCTTCAAATACAAGTCCAATTGATGAAACAACCAGACCCACTAGTGTCAAGGAAATACATAGTTTTCTTAGATTGGTCATGTACTATAGATGTTTTTTTTGAGAAATTTCAAATTATTTTTGAGCCCGGAAACTAAGTTAACATGGAAAGTGGTTAAGTATATATAGATGGTATAATGTGAGGAAGGTTTTAAGGAGCCCAATGAGAGGCGAGCCACTACACCTTTACTCACACTACCAACAAGTTGATAAGTTTTTGTGGATTATATTGATGCTTAAAAGAATGTATTAGGTTATTAACTCATGAAAAATGATCATGTGATAGCCTACTCCTCACTACAGTTGAATATCCTTGAGAATAACTACCCCATGAATGATCTAGAGTTGTTATATATTATCTCTTCTCTAAAGAATTAAAGGGACTATCTTTGTGGTGAGAAAAGTGATATATATACTGATCATAAACGTCTAAATAATATATTCACAAAGAAGGAGATCAACATGAATCATAGAATATGGTTAGAGCTAATCAATGATTAAGAGTTCTCTATTCCCTATAATCTGGGAAAGGAAAAAAACTTAGCTAATGCTATTAGCTGAAGAGAGCCATCTACACTATCAATGATGGGATTGATAAAGACCCTCTATTAATGAAAATGTAAAGGATGTATATGGAAACCATAACATCATGGAATACATCTTACATTGCCTAAATGATTACACAACCATCCATCCAAAATAAGATCAAAGAGGCACAAAGGGATGATCTCGTGTTACAAAATAAGGTGAATTCAGTCAAAGAAGGGAAGCCACATGAGTTCTATATAAATAATGATTGATTTAATTGGTTTGGGATGAGGCTTTGTGTTCCAGCATCACTTAGGATATAGAATGAGATATTGTACAATTCTCAAAGCTCATATTTCTCCATAAATCCAGGAAACACAAAGCTATATCGTGATATTCATGAAAACTTCTTGTGGGACCACATGAAGAAGGATATTGTGGAACAAATCTCTTGGTGTTTAGTATTCCATCAAATTAATGTTTAGTGATATAAGGCTAAAGGGATGATGCAACTAAAGGAACCAATACCTCCTAGAGAGGGGGTGAATTAGGGTGTCAACGTTTTCTCTTCATTACTGGATCTTGTTTCCACATTGGTTGGAACTTATTTAAACATGTATGATGGATATGTAGAGTAATTAAAACATTCCCATGCATAAGGAAAACACATCACTTTTTACTTGGTTCACCACTAAGGGATAATTCAAAGGGAATATACAGACAGACATCCGGTCGTACCAAATTCCACTAATCTTCACTAGATGTAGATTAAAATAGTTCAGGAACAATAACTTTTTTCCAAGAACACTACCTTTTCAATGGTTTAGGTACATCCCACTACTTCCCTTGGATCACATCTGCTGACTTCCCCTGGCTCACTACATTGGGAAATCACTCACTCAATTCATCAACTTGAAGTTCTCTTCAATAGATTGGCATGAAAAGTCTTTATCTCTATTCAGTTGGAGACACAAATTGCATATAAGTCACCCATTGATGGTCTTTTGTATTTACTTTTTTCTTTAGTGCAATTTCGGAATAAACTTCAACTTCCTTCTCTTTTTGATGGAATATCAAATTTCTTTATGATGTTCCCACTTTTACAAATTGACCATAATTTTGTGGATGGTCTCTGATCTGTATACCATGCCTTCTTTGTAGAGACCCAAGGATTGACGTACATGGAAATTAAATTAATTTTGTGGAATACTTAATACATAACAAAAAAAACAACGAAGGACCGTAATAGTTTAGTGTCTTTGGAAACTCGGAACAAACTCTTCTAATCGTGGTGAAAGATCTTCAACATCTCCCACAAAGATCTTCCCTTTTTTTTATTTCCTAAAACCTTTATTTATATCCTGGGGAAAAGAAAACATAAAAAAGGGTGAGATCAAATGCTCAGTAAGGGTAAACATAGAGAACATAAAACAATCCATAATCATTTGAATGCAAAAACATGAACTTAAAATCTAAACATCAAAATCTTGAGAAAAGACATAAATCTTGGAAGTATGTAAGGGATATATCATAAAGGAACATAAATCATGATAAAATAACATGGGAATAAAACATATAATTTTGGAAAAACATTACGCACATGATATGATTTCCATAGTAGCCAAGGCATTGCTGCCAAGATCATCTTAGTCGACAATGTCCCCTTTTGAATAGAGTTCACTCCTCATTTTAGTCCGGTATCACTGAACCAGATTAGCTTACCATTCCAGCCATGTCTATCTCATGAGATATAAATCTTTACCCAATGCATTTGAGGGATATATATGTCCCACCCATCTCATATTGAAATAATTCTTACATGTTCCACAAAACAATCATAAATCATTCATCATAACCCAAAGAATAAATTGGGTTTCATAAACATCATTCCATTATAACATAATCCATATAAAACAAATGGATATCATTTCATCATAAGAAAATTGAAACCATGTAAATCATAGAGACGTTATACTTGAAACATACACAAATGAAATAATGTCATCTTAGATGGAAAATGGTTTTGATAAATAACTTGAAATGAATTCTTGAGGAAAATATCCTTTCTTCTTGAAAATAATTTTCTTTTCAAAAAATGCCATTAAATTCTAAAAGAAAAGGATTTTGTTGATAATATTCATGAAATTTTATAGAGTAGGCTTCATGAAAATAAGGCGTTATGAAACTGTAAATATCCATTCATGTCGTATAAGTTAAAAAAAATATCCTCGTACCTTTGCCGGAAAAGTCAAAAAGTACCTCATATGGTAAACAAAAAAAGATTCCTTAAATACCATGTAGTAAAAGTAAAAAATGGCTAAAAAGGACTGTAATCATACATGAAAACATTTTTATAAAACTTGGACATGGATGATAAATATAACCCCAGTAAATTCTTACGTATAAGAAATCTCGAATAAAAATGAGATTTGTAAAATTATCCCTTACCTTATTTCTGATATGATTCGTATGTATTCAGACCTCCTGTATAATGATTTAGATAGTATTATTGACTTATTACAGAATCATATTCATTGCTATGATATCATATATGGTTCAATTATGACTTTATAATACCCATTATTTTACAAATTCCATGTTAAAGCAGCGTTTTGGGTAAAATCGTTTCATTTATCGTATGTGTGTAGATTTGTTGTTCTAGATATTATTATTACTTATATAATAATTTACTTACTTACAGAATGTAAATCATGATTTATATATCATATATATTTAGTAGATACATATATATAATAGATATATGAATGAAATGAAATACATCGTTCATGGAGACGGTAGGCCGTATGTACGCATGAACGTTGTTTTCCTTTCCTTATTGACTTGAATGGAATTAAGTAGATGACATGAATAGATATATACATAAATAAAGTAGCATTATTATGTCATATATTTCATGATTACTTATTATATATACTTTATAATCATTCTTGAATGGTTAACATGGATAATGAATCTCATCGTGTCGTGGAGACGGTAATCCGTACGTACGCACGAGCGATGATATCATTCCCATAATTATTGAATTGAATTTGGGTGGATGATATAATATCTCAGAATTAGTAAGATGTTCTAATAAATATATACAGTATTTATTTACACCATTATACCCATCCAAGTGAGGTGGTGGTGGAAAAAAAGATTACACCACAGCGTGGAGACGGTATTCCGTACGTACGCATGCGCGGTGATTTCATTTTCCATAGGATGGATAGAAGGTGAAATAAGGTTTTTTTCATATTTATAATATCATATCAGTATATAATTAATAATAATGATATTAATCTATATTTAAACAACTATAGAAGAAGAAGTTGAAGAAGAAAGAAAGTTGAAAGAACCGGTAGAAGAGATTACCTCTGCCTCGATGCACCTCCTTAAAACTTCTTCTTAGGGCACTAGAGTTGGACTTTTGAGAAGGAAAGAACCAATATGATGTAACTAGAGATGTTTATAACATGAAATGTCTGGGGTTGGCCGAGCTTCAAGGCTCAAAAGGGTGTGAAGAGAAGAGGGAAGGGGTGCCCTTTTTATAAGGGAGGATAGGGGCACTTTAGGAAAACATAAAATATTATTTTATAATAAAGTCATATTCAGTTTTTAATAGCTCCAAATTGATTTATTTCGAAGCTAATGCGGGTAGGGGTCAAAAGAATCTCAACCAATAGGTTTTATACAAGTTTAGGTTATTATTGTATCCTTATCATTTAGATTTAACTCTAAGTTAAATAATTTAACTTTTACAGTGTCTTTTATTTCTTACACTATATGGTTAATAATCTTACTATAACAAGCCAAAAGAACCCCAAGTGGTTAATTATTTATATATATATCCTTATATAAGTCATTTGGTCGAACCATATATTTTTAGGAATAAAATTACAATTAATAATATAATATTTGTTTTAAAATTTATTTTATGTCAATTTTGACACTATTTGGTACTTGATTTTTGTGAAAATCATAACAGCATGATTAGTTCAAATTTTTTTTATTAAATCAATAATAACATGTAATATTAACTTATAAAATTTGTGGAATTCATAAAAAGTCTAAAAGTTCATTTATATGGGTATTTATAACATCAATTATGTTAATATTTCATTAATGAGGTAATTACTGGATCCTCATTGTGTAATAAATAAATTAAATTATATAATGTCTAAAATTTATAAATAAAATACCATTATGTAGGAAATATTATTATCTTTCTAATATATATTTATAGTAGAATTTATCTTATGTATAACCCTATATTAAAAATGTTTTAGCTATTAAACATTGATTTTAACTATTTTAATTCTACTTTAAATAAAATAATAATAAATGTCCTAATATAATCCAAGTGGACCTAAAGGGTAATATTGTATTCCTAAGGTTGTTTTTGGTCGAATTAAACTTATCAAATAGAATTAGGACATGTTTTAGGGTAATAATAATATAATTGTTACCCTTAATTACCCTATTTACTTTTAACCGTGGTAAATAAAAGTAAAAAGCTACTATTCACCAAAAATTATTTTCATCTCATTGAAGAACATTTTAATTACTAATATAAACCGTGTCTCTCAGATTTTTGAAATTCCACTCACAGAAGCGGTAAAATTATTTTTTATGTAAATTTGAAAATTCTCCTAGGAGGTGGGTAAAAGAGAGTGAAAAGTTCAATAAAATTTTTATATATCTAACATTATTATAAAATGACACCAATGAATTATATTGAAATTATAGAGGTATTGTGTATCTATTTTTACCTAAAATAAATTTAAATAAAATAAATAATTATTTAAAAAAATCGGGTTTTAAATAGTAACTCAGTGTTTTCACTATTCATCAAAAAATGAAAGTTTTCAGAAAAATACCAAAAAAATCACCCTAGGCTAATTTCGATATTCTGAATCCAAAAATGAAGTCCATTTTTGAAAATAAAATTTCAAAAAGTGGGTATTACTATTCATAATGACTAGTTCATAATAATATTATAATAATATCTCATTTAGTGAAACTTGGTATTGCGTACTACACACGCTATCGAGGAAAGTCGTGATTGCGTGTAATGCAAGCCAAGTCAGGGTTGTGTGTAGTGAAAGCTCCCTTTGGTGTTTCTTATATCATAATCAAAACTTATTTCATTTATACATTAAACAAAATCTATACCTATTGTCACATAGAATAATTCCCACAAAACGAACTTGAAATTGTGTATAACACAAGCCAAGAATAGTGTTGCGTATACTGCAAGCTAATACGGTGTTTCGTATAGCACAAGATAATTTTGGTGTAGCGTACAACACAATACATCAAAGTAATTAAAAATAATATTTCTCATAAAATCTCGGGTTGTTACATTCTACCCCCCTAAAAATAAATTTCACCCATGATATTCTTCGGGGTTATAAATGGTTTACTAATCGAAAGTTTCTTTAATAGAAACCCATATCGTAAAAAGGAATACAAAAACTTATCTTTAAAAACTAAAGTATGAAACGTAATGGTAACCCAATTTAACTAATCACTGGGTTTCCACATAGGAGAACATAGATTAAAATATGGATATGGAATAAAAATATAACCATCAAGTTATGATGGAGAGTGGTAGAGAACATGGTTATGAAAAAGCCAACAATCACAAATCTATAAATTTGTGATGATCTAAGGTACCATCTGATTCATTGGATATAAGGTCTGTAGGATAACATTTTTGGTTTTCAAGATCATTTCCCTACACTTGAAGAATTCGAATTAGAATAAATAATAACATTATTTCGGTATAATCACACCATTGTTCGTGCCTTGAACAATTTACACTTCATCTCTTAAAGAAATAAAGTTGATTTTTTCATTTGTGAAGTGTTATCAGATCATGTGATAGAATGATGGGTCGTTCCATATGTCTCAAACATAAGGTTAGAAAAAGTTTTCAAATATACATAAGTCTATATATATGAATTTTAAACGTATATGGTTCCAAAAAGGGACTTATACTTAATCTATCATACCGCATAATAAAATAAAACTAGTTTCTACTAACCAGGGACTTCCTGTAGGCTAGTGGTAGGCGATAAAGGCCTGTCGCACTTCAGTTGTGGGTTCGATTCCCACAGCCTTGTCCGACACGATGGGTTGTCTCCCATCCTACAGGTTGTCCTTTTTCTAAAACTACATTATAATATCGAAAAAAGTTCTAGCCTTAAACAACACTGACTAATGTCAAACATAATTCATTCCAATCTTTAGGATTATCCAAAATACTTATGTCCAAGCTCATAGTATAAAGAAAACATTTACTAGAAATGTCCTCTACAGAGCATGTGAATACCATCATTTATCCCCCTTATATCTTACGATATATCTTATTGTGAATACCTTAATCATCTATTCTCTTGAAAAATGAATACCCATTGAACATTAGTGAAAACATGAATGCTATCAAAAGTTAACTCTTTCCACATACCAAAATCCCCAAAATTTTATATACTCAAACCATAATATCACTTAGTCCTTATATCATTCATGCAATTATGAATACTACCAAACATATTATTTTCTCCTTATCCCTTCATTATGTGCATATCATCTTCTTTCCAAAAATATTTCAAACACTTTACATGGTTACTTGTACCATATAATTATTGAAAACCAGAATTAACAAATACATAGATATTCTAATATTTCATGAAAGTACCTCAACAACATTATTCTTGAATACCAATACATAAACACTTAAATCCATCCTCTTCAATGATTTTTATGGAATACAACCTTCCTTTATTTAGAAGCAACCTCTTAAGTCAGGGCATTGAGTTGGGTAATGCCCATGTTCTCCACAGATAAGACATTGGACTCTATAATAGTTTGTCACTCTATGACCCTTTTCTCCACATAGATAACGTATTCCCCTCCATTTGAGATATTCCTCAGGGTTCTTCTTTCCTTCTTCAAAAATCTCAATCATCCCTTCTCTATGCTCCTCACCACGCGAACATGCATAAAATTCCATCTTCCTCTTATTTGATGACTTAGGAATACAACTAAACTTCACCTTGTTAATCATATATCGAGATGACTGATTCGGCATAATCACAATATCTTTCTCTCCAGACGTTACACAATTTCATTGATCATAGTCACCAATTTTTCCATTGTAATCAATGCTAACTGAATTCCTTCTCGTTCCACCAATCAACTAAGACCAGAAATCATAGTGTAAGAAATAGATAAAATAACGAGGAATGACATAATCATAAAAAGTAACTTATGGGATGTATAACTTATCACAGAATCTTTAATCCATGATTCCCTAGGTTCACCCTAGGTTATTCATGATCGTCAACATAATTATAGGACTGTAACCTATAGTTATACTAAACCTTAGGGACATCCCTAGACATACCTTAGAAATATCTCTAGGGATCTCACTAAAGTTTTCACATCCTATTTTCCAAAGGTTAACAAAACCATTCCTCTGATACCAACTGTAAAGAACCAAATCTTGACATACATGGACATTACATTACTTTTTCCGAATACTTAATACATAACAAAAACAATCACCGAAGGACCTAATAGTTTAGTGTATTTGGAAACTCGGAACAAAATCTTCTAATCGTAGTGAAAGATCTTCAACATCTCCCATAAAGATATTCCCTTTTTTTCTTACATAAAACCTTTATTTATATCCTGTGGAAAAGAAAACATAAAAAAGGGTGACTCAAATGCTCAGTAAGGGTAAACATAGAGAACATAAAACAATCCATATTCATTTGAATGCAAAAACATTAACTTAAAATCTAAACATCAAAATCATGAGCAAAGACATAAATCTTAGAATTACATAAGGAATATATCATAAAAGAACATGAATAATGATAAAATATCATGGGAATAAAACATGTAATTGTGGAAAAACATTAAGCACATGATATGATTTCCATAGTAGCCAAGGCATTGCTGCCAAGACCATCTTAGTGGACAAAGTCCCTTTCTGAATCGAGTTCACTCCTCGTTCCAGTCTTGTATCACTGAATCAGATTAACTTACTGTTCTAGCCATATCTATATCATGAGATATAAATCATTACCCAATGCATTTGAGGGAGATATATGTCCCACCCATCTCATATTGAAACCATTCTTATGTGTTTCATAAAACAATCATAAATCATTCATCATAACCCAAAGAATAAATTGGGTTTCATTAACATCATTCCATCATAACATAATCCATATAAAACAAATGGATATCATTTCATCATAAGAAAAGTGAAACCATGTAAATCATAGAGACATTATACTTGAAACATTCACATGTGAAATAATGTCATCTTCAATGGAAAATGGTTTTGATAAAACACATGAAATGAATTCTTGAGGAAAATATCATTTCTTCTTGAGAATCATTTTCTTTTCACAAAATGCCATTCAATTTTAAAAGAAAATGATTTTGTTGAAAATATTCATGAAATCTTGTAGAGTAAGCTTCATGAAAATAAGGCGTTATGAAACCATAAAAATCCATTCATGCCGTATAATTTAAAAAAACATTCTCCTCGTACTTTTGCCGAAAAAGTCAAAAAGTACCACATATGGTAAACAAAAAAAAGGATTCCTTAAATACCATGTAGTAAAAGTAAAAATTGGGTAAAAATGAATTTAAACATACATGAAAACATTTTTATAAAATTTGGACATGGATGATAAATATAACCCTAGTAAATTCTTACGTATAAGAAATCTCAGATAAAAATGAGATTTTCAAAATTATCCCTTACCTAAGGTCCGATATGCTTCGTATGTATACGGACCTCCTGTATAATGATTTAAATAATGTTATTAACTTATTAAAGAATCATATTCATTATTATGATATCATATATGGTTTAATTATTACTTTATAATACCCATTCTTTTATAAATTCCATGTTAAAGCAGCATTTTGTGTAAAATCGTTTCATTTATCGTACGTTTTTCGATTGGTTGTTCTTGATATTATTATTACTTATATCATGATTTACTTACTTCCAGAATGTAAATAATGATTTATATATCATATATATTCAGTATATACATATTTATAATAGATAGATGAATGAAATTAAATACACCATTCATGGAGACGGTAGGCCGTACGTACGCATGAACGCTGTTTTCCTTTCCTTATTGACTTGAATGGAATTAAGTAGATGACATACATACATATATACATAAATCCAGTAGTATTATTATGTCATATATTTCATGATTACTTATTATATATACTTTATAATCATTATTGAATGGTTAACATGGATAATGAATCTCATCACGTCGTGGAGACAGTAATCCGTACATACGCACGAGCGATGATATCATTCCCAAAATTATTGAATTGAATTGTGGTGGATGATATAATATCATAGAATTAGTATGATGTTATAATAATTATATATATTAATTCTTCACACAATTATACCCATCCAAGTAAGGTGGTGGTGGAAAAACAGATTACACCATGGTGTGGAGACGGTATTCCGTACGTACACACGCGCGGTGATTTCTGTTTCCGTAGGATGGATAGAAGGTGAAATAGGGTTATTTAATATTTATAATAACATATCAGTATATAAGTAATACTGATGTTATTACTTTATAATGAAACAACTAAAGAAGAATAATTTTAAGAAGAAAGAAACTTGAAAGAATCGGTAGAAGAGATTACCTCTTCCTCGATGCACCTCCTTTAAAATTTTTCTTAGGGCTCTAGAGTTGGTCTTTTGAGAAGACAAGAGTATCTATGATGTAACTAGAGAGGTTGAGAAGAGAAAATTTCAGGGTTTGTCCGTGCTTCAAGGCTCAAAAGTGTGTGAAGAGAAAAGGGAAGGAGTGCCCTTTTTATAAGGGAGGAGAGGGGCACCTTAGGAAAACATGAAATATTATTTTATAATAAAGTCATATTCGGTTTTTAATAGATCCAAATTGATTTATTTTGAAGATAATGTGGTTATGGGTTTCAATTATCTCAAACAATAGGTTTTAGACAAGTTTAGGTTACTATTTTATCCTTATCATTTAGATTTAACTATAAGTTAAATAATTTAACTTTTACCGTGTCTGTTTGTTTTCTTACACTATATGGTTAATAAACGTACTATAATAAGCCAAACAAACCCCAAATGGTTCATTATTAATATATATCCTTATCTAAGTCATTTGACCAAACCTTAGATTTTTAGGAATAAAATAACAATTAATAATATAATATTTGTTTAAAAACATTATTTTATGTCAATTTTGACACTATTTGGTACATGATTTTTGTGAAACTCATAACAACATTATTAGTTCTAAATAAGTTAATTAAATAAATATTAAAATTTAATATTAACCTATAAAATTAGTGTAATTACTAAAAAGTCTAAATTTTCATTTATTTGGGTATTTATAACATCAATTATGTTAATATTTCATTAATGAGGTAATTACTGCATCATCATTGTGTAATAAATAAATTAAATTATTTAATGTATAACATTTATAAATAAAATACCATTATGTATAAAATCTTGTTATCTTTCTAATAAATATTTATAGTCGAATTTATCTTATGTATAACCCTATATTAAAAATCTATTAGTTACTAAACATTGATTTTAACTATTTTAATTCTTCTTTAAATAAAGTAATAATAAATGTCCTAATCTAATCCAAGTGGACCTAAAGGGTAATATTTTATTCCTAATGTTGTTTTTGGTCGAATTATACTTATCTAATAGAATTATGACATGTTTTAGGGTAATAATAATATCATTTTTACCCTTAATTACCATATTTACTTTTAACTATGATAAATAAAAGTAAAAAGTTACTATTCACCAAAAATTATTTTAATCTCATTGAACCAAATTCTACTTACTGGTATCAACCATGTCTCTCGGATTTTTGAAATTCCACTCACAGAAGCGGTAAAATTATGTTTTATGTAAATTTGCAAATTCTCCTAATGGGTGGGTAAAAGACGGTGAAAAAATCAATAAATTTTTATATATCTAAAATTATTATAAAATGACTCCAATGAATTTCATTGAAATTATATAGGTATTATGTATCTTTTTTTACCTAAAATAAATTTAAATAAAATAAATAATTATTTAAATAAAAATCTGGTTTTTAAATAGTAACTCATTGTTTTCACTATTCATCAAAAATTGAAAGTTTTTAGAAAAATACCAAAAAATCACCCTAGGATAATTTCGATATTCTGAATCCAAAAATGAAGTCCATTTTGAAAAATAAAATTTCAAAAAGTGGGTATTACTATTCATAACGAATAGTTCATATTAATATTATAATAATATCTAATTTAGTGAAACATGATATTGCGTACTACACACACTATTGAGGAAAGTCGTGATTGCGTGTAATGCAAGCCATGTCAGGGCTGTGTGTAGTGCAAGCTCCCTTTGGTGTTGTGTATATCATAATTAAAACATATCTCATTTATACATTAAACAAAATCTATACCTAATGTCACATAGAATAATTCCCACAAAACGAACTTGAAATTGTGTATAACACAAGCCAAGAATAGTGTTGTGTATACTGCAAACTAATACGGTGTTGCGTATAGCACAAGATAATTTTGGTGTAGTTTACAACACAGGACATCAAATTAATTTAAAATAATATTTCTCATAAAATCTCGGGCTGTTACATTCTTCGTGCACTATGCGTGACTGCGTACCACGCCTACTCTGCATACCGCGCCTTCTCCACGTACCACACATACTTCGCCTACTGCTCCTGCTCCACATACCGCTCCTGTTCAGCATACCTCTCATACTTTGCATAGCTTGCCTACTCGACATACTATTCATGCTCAGCGCGTCGCGCCTGCTCTGCATAGCACTCCTGCTCTGCGTTCCTCACCTACTCCGTATACCATGCTTACTTTCCGCCTTCACGTACTACCTTCATGTATCACTTTTGTGTTATGTTTTCACGTACCATTTTTTCCTTACATGGAATTCTACTTCAAATTCTGTGAATTATTTCATCTCCTGTATACCACTTTTTCTTGTTCAAAATATCTTCCACATACCACTACCTCTAATTTTGTGAACTATTTCACATTTCGCATAGCACTTCATCCTACATGGAGTCCCTACTGCGTACCACTTTCGAACATATCTATTTTCTTCCATAGTGATGATATTTTCTTTTCAAATTTACTCTCACTTAATGACAGGATTAACACTCCTTATATAGGAAGATAACTCTACAAATTTTCCAAATCTATTTTACCCAAATTTTCAATGTGGGACAATATTCACAGAATAATACGCTCTTTCCATGTTCTGTGATCCTCCACCACATACCGCTCTTGTTTCATGAAATGAAAAAATCTCAAAAACCTTCATCATTCCATGTAACACATGTCTTCACCATGTACCATTGCTACAAACCATTTTTGGCAGCATTTTGAGTACCACACACATTCACCGTGTATCATCATTGTGAACCATTTCAAGTTTTTCACATTGGTCTTCATATTGTTCTTGGGAAAGGTACGCGGTTCAGGCTCTAAGGTACACGGTTTGCTTCCTTTATCAATTTACTTCACCATTCCACATCTCATTCATTCCTATGTAGAAATCCTTCCATTTCCAAAAAACAAAATATCTGTTCTGGAATGAACCCGCATGCTAATTCACTGTCATCTTTCTTTTTCAAAAATCAACTAATTTCATCATGAACATTATTTGTCATGATATATAGTCCTTAATCAATCACCTTTATCATCATTGGATTCTCCAAGGAAATTACTGAAACTTACCAACTTCCTTATCTTCTAGTAACATCAGTCCTTATAGTTAACACTGAATATGACTGGCATCACATTCTCAACTTTGTATGATCACTCTTAAATCATTAAATCCCCACATGATACCTCATTCAATAATTCATGTCTCTTAAAGTAGGCTCTTTCATGGTCTCTTTGAACATTGAGATGTTGAATGAACACTTTTTAACTTCTATCCCTTCAACACTCTCTAAGATGGTTTCATTATTTTCGACAATATATCACCTTTGATACATGTACTTTGAACTTAAGATCGGTTCATCAATCATCTAAATTACCACTCTTAATAACTTCAGGGTTATTATTCATTTCCTTCTTTATTTTACTATTCATTGAAAACTATTGACAAAAAATACAACCTTATACACAAAGTTGTCCCAAAAATTTCCTCCTTTGTATTTTGTTTTCAATACCTTAATGTTCACCTCAAATGAATGTGTCAATATAAAAATAAGAATAATCTCTCTCCCATTAATTTCATTTCACTTCTCCCCCCCTTATGGACTAGAAATACAATGTTCATGGGAAAAGGGTAGCAATCCATGCTAAAGTAATGTGTCATCAATCATTTCACTCTTGGTCTACTTGAGAAATGATCGGTGTAGAAACAAGACGATTTGATTTCAACAACAAGGTTGTCCATTATTCACTGATCATGATACCACATGATATGATAACTCTTGTAATTTGTCTTCTGGGTTTTTCTACATTCATTACAAGATATAGAAATTGAGTGTAATAGCAAATAATCAACCTGAAACTCATGCACTCACTTCCATAAATTGATAAAAAACATTCAATTTTAATTAATAGGATATGCGGCTTTGAAGAACTTCATTTCTTATTATGTCACTGATTAATTTAGTAACTCCCCCTTTGTAAAATGATCTTCATTACAAATAACCTTAGTTGATAGATTGGGAAATGACATACCATTTCCAATTACATGTTCTTCAATAAATTTACAGAGTAATTGAATATAATACCAACTGAAGTTGATACTATTGAAATAATAATTCTAGAATCATATTAATTTGTCTCCACCTCAAGGTAAAAACTTTTCATCATCTTCATTAAGGGTGATCCTTCATAATTTTAATCTTGGAATATAAATTGAAGAATCTTCCAAGGATGGTAACTTCTTTAGCTTAGCTATCAAGAATTTACAGCATTAACTATTTCTCAGTTCCTCCCCCTGAGAGTGTGTGTCACCATCAATTCCTTGTATTATCAGCACAAATAAAATAAATAAATGATTAAGAGAATAAGTGGTTCTTCCTTTCTTCATTAATGTGAGAAGGAAGGATGAGATAGTTTTCTCAACCATGATGCTCCATCTTCTCTTGTCTTCATGCTCGCACATCTAAAGATATTTTCTAATTTGTGATGATGTGACGTGGATCTATTCACATTCTCTTCTTCATTGTGTGGAGATTTTTTCTTCTTAACAGTCATTATGAGTGATATATTCGTACACCTTTTAAGGACCTCTTCTTTCTCTAGTATCAAGGTTAGACAACCATTTGAAATGTGACCATATTTCATACACCTCTCACATGAAACTTCTTCAACATGTGTGTTTCCTTTGTTTTTCACTCTCTCAAGCACTTTATCTTCATCACACAAAGGTTTTACTTTTCTTTTAGCATTAGACTTTGCCTTTTCATCTTCATGTTTCCTCCTTATTTCCAAATCTTCTGTCTAGATGACCAACATGTCATTTGGAACTGTCGTAGTATGTTTGGATCTTCCACATGGGTTCATATGAGTTTCAATCCTATTACTTTATCTTTTGGATGAATTTCCCTTTAGTTTCATGGATCTAAAAACTAGGGTCTTCTGAGATTCCATACTTGAGATCTTCTTGGGGAAATTTTTATTCACAATATTCATAAATCTTTTTCCTAATAAAGGTTCTTCATACTTAATGAGCTTCTATGGTCCTCTCTTCTTATCACCTTTTCATAAACTTTGAGATGAGCACATACCAACCCTATGACCACTATCATTACATACATCACAGATTTTTTCCAATATTCCATATCTGTTTGTAGTGTAAAGATGTTGCTAAAACTATGGATGTGGCTTCTTCCTCTTTGGCTTTCTCCCCCATATTATGGGCTTTCATTTTTCCTTTTCATTTTGAGGATTGTAACAAAAATCTAATGCAGAATGCCCACACATATTTTTGTACCAACATTGGCCCACAAATCCTGACATCTTGATATCATCTGGATAAGGTTGTAGGGTTCTCTTCTTGATTTGGTGTGCTCTCTGTGGGGAAACATCTTCCAAATTTTTTCTCTTCCTATCCACCCTATCCATGGTTGTAAGTAACTCCTCACCTTTCCTCATCCATAATTTTTCTAAATTTACTTTCTAGACTGCACTACTTGTGGAAACATATTTAGAAACAAGAGTACACGATGGTTTGGATGGTACCTTATTCCTCTCAGCTGCTTGTGGTATATCACCAAAATATTTCATGACCTTCTTATCACATGTTAGAGGTATTTCAATTTAAGGTTCTTCCAGTGAGCATTGATTATAAATAGAAATTGTTTCTTAAGATAGATCATCAACAAAATTTACGATCTTATGGTCACATGTTGATGTTTATTCAGCTATAGAATCATCCAGTTCATACTAAGTACCAATAGCAATTGTTTACTTCCTTCATAGAGGTTCAATGTGTGTCTTCTCAAAATTGGTAAAATGAGCTTCCAATTTTAGACTTTATATATAGAGTATGACCTTATGATATTAAATCATGATCATATTCTCTTCACAAGTCTTCTTTAATCTTTCAACCTCATCTTCATGCATCTTATTTCTTTTTTTCAAAGAATATTTGAGTTCCTTGATCTTCTAGGGTGTATCTTTGAAATATAAATGTTTTTCTTCATTGCTCTTCTTCACCTCATCTTCAGGTGCATGTATCCTTTCTTCCAGAGTCTTATTGACTTTTTATTTCTTTTTAAAGGCTTCAATCTATCTGGATAGATTATAACATTCCAAATTATTTCCTACTAAACCATTTTCCATATTGTCATCTTCTCTTTCTAGTTGGGTAATCTCAACCTACATGCATTGAAATATTCTAAAATAGTAACAACTACTTCTTCATTAATATCATTCAGATAGGTTCTTAATTTCTCATGATCACTTTCAAGCTTATGTGAGGTAAAAAATTGATCAACATCACCACTTGTGCTAGAATCCACATGTTTGGTGGAAACCTGAGCCACATTCTATTTACATTCCCAGATTTATATTTATTTATTATTATAAAGGAATAGAGAACCAAAAACATAAAATTATTTAGATAAGAGGGACTTCTTCAACATTCTCATCACTTTCTTTTTATTGTTCATCATGGTATTGCTAGGTATAGAAATCAACTCAAGGATAACTGTGATTTCATCAAGATAGATCTTTTTATTTTCTCGGGAAAGAAAAATAAAATCTTATTCTGAATTGAATTACTAAAGAGTATCCAACATACATATACCTTTGGGCTATGATACCAATTTAAGGAACCTAGACCATCCTGAGGGGGCGGGGGGGGGGGGGGGTGAATCAAGGTGTCATTTGTTTCTCTTCTTTACTCGGTCATGTTCCAACTTTGGTTGGAACTTGTTTAAACCTCAATGATGGATATGTGAATTAATTAAAACATTCACATGTAGAAGAAAAAATAAAACCTTTTACAAGGTTAACCACTAAGGGTTACCCCAAATGAGCATACACTGACAGGTTTCTAGTCATACCAAATTCCACTAATCATCACTGGGTTTGGATTACAAAGGTTTGGGCATAGTCACTCTCTCCCAGGCACACTACCTTTACAAAGGTTCATGGATAACCCACTGATTCCCTTGTATCACTTCCTTTGATTGACCCTAGCTCACTACCTTAGGAAAGGTCTCACTTAGTTTATCGAATTGAAGGTTCATTCAACAGATAGGCATGGAAAGTCTTTGTCTCTATTCATCATGATACACTACTTGCATCAAAGTCCAAAATTGATGCTCTTTTATATTCAGTTTTCACCTTTAGTTTAATTTCTGAATGCACTAGAACTTCCTTTATTTTTTGCATGAATTTAAAATTTCTTTTATGATGTTCCCACTTCTTCAGACTATCCATGATTATGTTTACTCTCTCTGAACTGTATACCATTCCATCTTGGTGAATTGCGCTTGACCGCGTTCCACGTTTGCTCCACATACCAGGCCTGCTCTACGTACTACACCTGCTCTGCGTACTACACCTACTGGGCCTTCTCTTCCTACCATTCCTGCTGGTTATACCTCACCTACTCGATGTACCTCGCCTACTCGGCATACCGCACTTGCTCGGTGTACCGTGCATGCTCCACGTACCGCTCCTACTATTGGTACCACGCCTTTTCCACGTACCAAACCTGCTTTCCACCTTTGCACACCACCTTTGCATACCACCTCTATGTTTCTCCTTCGCATACCTTCTCTTCCTTATGTGGACTTATTCTTCAAATTCTACAAATTATTTCGTCTCCTACATACAATTTTTTCCCGTGCAAAATCTCTTCTGTGGACAACTCCATCCAATTTCACAAACTATTTCATCTTTCTAATACCACTTTTTCCGACATGAAATCCCTCTGATGTCCCACTTTCAGACTTAATTGAGTTCTTCCACATCGATGGTATTCTATTATCATATTTTCTCTCTCTTATTGAGGGGATAAACACTCCTTATATAGGAAAATATCTCCGCAAATTTCGCTAATCCGTTTTACCAAAATTTTCAATGTTGTACAATCTTCACCACAAACAATGATCCTTCGACGTACTGTGAGCCTCAACCACATACCGATCCTATTTTTTGAACCACAGCAATCCTGGAAACCTTCAGAGTTCAGCGTAACGCATGTCTTCACCACATACCATTGCTGCATACCATTTTTGGTAACATTCTAAATACCACACGCCTTTACCGTGCATCGTTGCTGCGAACCATTTTCAGTTCTTCACACTGCACCACATACCATTCTGGGAAATGGTACATGGTCCAGCTTTAAGGTATGCAGTTTTCTTCCTTTACCAATTTCCTTCTCTATTCTACATCCCATTCACTCCTATGCATAAATCCTTACATTGCCAAAAAGAAAATATCTATTTTAGTAGGAACACCCATACTAATTCATTGTCATATTTCTTTTTCAAAAAGTATCTCCTATCATCATGAACATTATCTATCGTGATATATAATGGTGGATCGATCAACTTTATCATCATCAGATTCTCCATGTAAAGTATTGTAACTTACCAAGTTCCCTATATTCTAGCAACATCATTCTTTACAATCAACACTGAATATGACTAGAATCATCTTAAAAGCTTTTTATGATCATCCTTAAATCTTAAAATCTCCACATGATCCCTTATGCAATAATGCATATCTCTTCATGTAGGCTCTTTCATGTTTTCTTTGAACAGTGAGAAGTTTCATGGTCACTTTATAATTTCAATCCCTTCAACACCCTCGGAGATGGTATCACTGTTGTTGACAACGTATCACCTTTGATACATGTACTTTGAACATAAGATCAGTTCACCAATTGTATGAATTACCATTCTTAATCACATTAGAGTTTTTCTTCATCTACTTCTTCATTTTGATATTCATTGACAACTGTTGACAACAAATACAATATTATACACAAAGTGGTCCCAATAGAAACCATTTCTTATACCCATGTGGAACCGAGAGGATTTCACTATGGACTTTGTCACTTGTTTTCCAAAAACAACCTAAGGAAACAACATGATATGGGTTTTTGTGGATCAACTAACCAAGACTAACCACTTTATCACTTTTTAGGAATATTTATCACATGAGAAACATTGCGAGAAATATATTTTGGATGTGGTGAGGATACATGGGGTACCTCTTTCAATAACCTATGATCTTGATCCAAGGTTATTCTCTAAATTATGGAGAATTATTTATCATGATTAGACTATTAAATTTATTTACGGCACTTCCGATCACCCCCAAACTGATTCCCAATCGGAACCGACTATCCAGACATGTGAGAACAAGATAAGAGTGATCTTAATGAAATTTAAATGAAGATATGATCATTATTTTGTGTTGGTTGAGTTATCATAAAAGAATAACATCCACTTGCGTTTTTAAATGGATCCATATGAAACTCTATATGGAAATCGATGTAGAACCCTAACATGTCAGGATGAAGTTGGGGAATGAAAGCTACATTACCTAATCATGTTAAAGATATGGGAGAGAAGGTTTAATCCCTCCAAAAATATATAAAATCTACTCACTGTTGGAAAAAGATCTATTCTAAAAACTACCGAAGGGACTTTGAGTTCAATTTTGGAGACAAAGACTTCCTTTATATATCACCATGGAAGAGGGTCATGCATTTTTAAAAGAAAGGGAAGCTTTTCCTAAGGTGCATTAACCCCTTTAATATCCTGGACTATGTAGGAGTAGTGGCTTGTCAAATTTCACTACCACCATGTATGGCTCAAGTTCATGACATGTTCCACGTATCACTCATGAGGATGTACATACCTAATACCTCCCATGTACTGAATCTGAAGGTAGTGAAATTGGAGAATGATCTCACATTCGAAGAGCTTCTGGTGAAAATCTTGGATCGTAGAGACAAAGTTCTACACAAAAAGCTATCTCTCCTTTTCAAAGTGTTGTAGAGGAACCATGTGTATGAAAAGGAGACTTGGGAACCAGAGGAAACAATGAAACAAAAGTACCATAACCTATTCTCAACTGAGAATATGAGTTGAAACTGTGGGGAAAAATTTTCTAAAGGGTGTAAGGATGTAATGGCCCAGTGTTTTCTGTAAAATTTATTTCTAAAATAAATGCATGTTATATAGTATACATAAAAAATATAGAGAAAACAACAAATAATTTTTTCCATTACTAAATACTATAAATTTAATTATAAATGAAACTAATTAAAATTACAAACCATAAACTATAAAAAAAATGAAATAGATAATCCAAAATGGGAAAATACAGATCACACCAATCTATTAGAATCACCTCCCCCACTGAAAACCCTATAGAGAATAAAATAAATATTATTAAACCAAAAAAATAGTATAGGAAATGGAAATATAGAAACATATGAGTAATTTAGTTGAATATTAAGTGAAATAATAGAGTATTATTTATAGTAGGTAAAGTGACTGTTGCAATAGTAATGTGAATGTTGGAATAATAACCTAACAGTTGGGAATAGTAACATGACCGTTGGAAATAGTAATCTGAGTACTGGAACACAAGATTTACCTGAAAAAAATAAATTGTTATATAAATAATATTTATCATGATTACTTTAAGAAAATATAAATTTTATAATTCCATAAAATATATATCCTAATTAAGAAACTTAATAAAAATATAATCACATTTTTAATAACATGTAATTTAAAGTATTTTGTAAAACTCTTCATTTTTATCTTAAAAATTAAAATTACCTATCTTTGAAATTTATTTTTAGAAAATAAATATCATTTTTAAATCAAAAAATAAAAATTATCTAAGGTTTATTTTTTTTAATTTTCTAAAATACTTCAATTTTCAGGTGGATTGTAAAAACAAATTCACGTAACCGGTGTCACTCAAATTACACCATTAATGATATAATAATGAAATAATCCTTTATAGAACATTATGTTCAGCCATATTATATTAAATTTTATATATTTTTCATTAAAACAAAATATACTCAATTTCCAAACCTAAAAATAACTTTCCAAAACCTAAAGTCAAAAGTGATTCTTTAAAATAACAATTTTCATTCTTTGCACTTTCCTTTTTAATAAACAAATGAATTTGAATTATAAATGGATTTAATGTCTTGAAATATTTATATTATATTAAAATATGGTTTATAATGTCGTGAATTCATTATTAAATTTTTTAACTTTTTTATATTATTTTATTGAATGTTGTATTTTAAAAAACCCATCTCCGAAAGTATAAATATCCCCTCTACATTACCTTCTAAAACCACTCCTCCCACCCCTTAAAAAGCATAATAAATTCCTAAATCCTCTTCTTCAATCCCCTTATAATAATTTCAGAAGTTTTGGGTAAATATATCTCTAATCACCAAATATTTATAATGTTATACAAGAGAAGCTCCACTGAGGAGAGATTATGTCTCTATTAACTCTTCCACCTTTTTGTCTTATATTTTTTATTTTACCAACTTTTATTAAAACAAAATAATAAAAAATTATTATACAATTATTTAACAAAATATTAATGATTTTAACCTACTTTAATTATCATATTTATGAAAAAGATAAATGTCATACTTCTCTTTCCCTCATATTTGACAATATCACATTAACGGTCGGTTAACAACCTACGGAGGTTTTACCAAGATAATTATTATAACGAACTTATTAGATTTATAGAATGAATTATATTTAACATATTAAAATTTAATTAAATTTATTCTATTCTTATAGAATTAATTATATTAATGCATAAATTACATTTAATTAAATAGATAAATCAAAGCAAAACAGAAAATGTTTAAGTAAAATATGATATCAAATCACTTCAATTTCATTAGTAGAAATTAATAAGTATATTAGAGTGATTAAAATTGATAAATATTTATATAAATTAATATAATAAAATTATGAACAAATGTTATAATAAGTCTTATTTTATTATTCATGAGGTAAAAAACCGGAAAAATTAAGCAGGAATTAAGGTAAGGGGAGTCTCAAACCCAACTCCCTCTTCTTGGGGTTTCCCTCTTTATCAACAATTTTAGTGTGGATATTTCTCTAATTTTACATAAATTTAATTTCATTAATCTTCCCTAATTTTTTCAGTATATACATATTTCCAACTTGGTTTTATAATAAATTTAAGGATTTCTCCAAAAGAATAGTTCTTTCTAAAAAACACAGCTTTTAGTTCTTATGATATTATATCTTTTTCAATCAATATTGATGAATCTTATATAAACTATGTTATTAAATTTTACATTTTTGAAACCCAATATTTGTTCATGAATGAAATCTTTATGAAACCCATTCCTTTCCATGGGTTATTTTGTGGATAGGATTGTTATACATTCTATATGGCATGCATGATTATGTAAATGTTATGATGTGATGGGTGATACAAAAATTATAATGAACTCTAATGAATTGGTTAACATTATATAACTTAGGGTATAATGTGAAATATGAATGAACATGATTTTATATTTGGTCATGATGATGATGTTATGATTTTGAACAAATGTTATGCATGAACATGATGCCATATTTGTTCACAAATATGTTTGGTTTTGACCATTAAGACATGATTTTTCATTTTACACATTTCTAAATTGATTTTATTTATATAATACTTCCTATCATGATTACAATTATGATCGTATGCATATATTTTGAGGATGATATTTATTCTCACCCACATTATATTTATTCATGTTTTTATTTTTCATCTTACTCAGCTTTTAGCCCACCGTTTTCATTGATGTTTTTCCTCAAGTGATTATTTTAATTAAGTAGAACCTGAGGGACACTAAGAAGATAGAGTATAAGGAATTAAATAATGTTTATTTTTTATTATGTAAATATTATGTCTAAGCCCAATTTTACCAAGACACTAAATCTTCTGATCTAGGATTTGTAAATCTATTTTGTTTTTTACCATCAAAATGATGTAAATATCATGAAATAAAAAGGTATATATTATATAATTCATCTCATTATGGTCTTGTTATTTCAAATTCACCCTCTATTGGATCTTTCTTTCTTCATCATTTCTTAAGTGTTTCTCCTTTAGTCATTTTTAGTTTGTTTTACGTTTATCCTTAGCTTAGTCCCATTCATTTCTGGTTCCCTATTCCCTTCCTAAAAAGAACATTGTTCATATCCCCATAATGTCTAGGTGTTTCAATTCCCCTAGTGTATTGGGATGGTGTTGTTGGGTTGTGCAATGGAGAATCTCTCTTTTGGTATTGCTTGCACTGGTTTTTCTATTGCCTATCTTCTCATTAGGATTTTTAGTCTCTAGTTGCTATGAATTTGTGACTTCATATTGACAGTCCTTTCTATCTTTAGGGGATGAAATTTCTATTTGACTATCTTCCCCCTTCAGTGTAGCCTCATGCATCTACAGTCGCCACTAGGTTTCCACAATGTCATAGGTGAGGTTTGTGTTACCAAGGTAGTTATGTGGGTTTTGATAGGATGGTCATCATGGGATGTTTGAACCATAGTGATGGTAAAGAAGTTATTTCAATGCATGGTATTGGTTCAATCACTAAATTTAGGGTGTTGGAAGGGTGGATCTTGGTCATGGTCCTTATCCCATGGTTGGACTTATCTATTTTTTTAGAGTTCCCCTGAAAAAAGTTTTTAAATGGATATTTGCTAATTAAAAACATGGATTGGAGGAGGTAAATATATAAGAAATATAAAATACAGTAAATATGAATTTAATATTTATAACATATTTTTGATATTTAACTCTAAAAAATTTATTTATGATACTAATTTTTTCGGTATTGGAATTTAAAATAGGATTCTTCAAAATGTTAATTTCAATTTTATTATTATAATATTGAGGATAAGTCTGAATTTAAATCATTTAAAAAAAATAAAAATATTAACTTTCAAGTTTTTTTGTTAAAAACGTAAATAAGTGATCCTTTAAGAATTCTAAATATAATCTATAATATGGGTTATGAAGTTTTATGAGGTTTGGAAGAACTTAAATATTTTTTGTTCAACAATAAAAAATTAAAATTGTCATTTCTTGTATGTAATTCCATAACATATTTTGTTAAGTTCTTAAGATCAATAGATTTATCATAGTGACTTGGGTTTTAAGGGATTAAATGGTTATTTCCACTATTGAGTTTTAATTAAAGTCATGGAAAATCTTATACATTGATTGATTAATATTTCTAAATAACTTTCATGGTATGGTTCAAGATTTAATAATTACTATAGGGTTATGGATTGTGGTCTAAAGATCATTTCACTATGGGAAACCATTATCAGATGAAGAAGTTTCTTAACAAATGAGTGTGACATAATGTATTATAACATGTGCTTCATTCCACAACTAATTCTTATAAATCTAGTGAAAATGGAAGATTGTTTTATCATAATTTCCATAAAATCAAAATGAATTTTTAATACATAATTTTAAATTTGTGAAATTTGGAAATTTCATGAAGATGATGTAGATAATTTAATTTTTTTATAATAGAAATTAAATTTTTTTAAATTGTACTTTTAAGGAGTTCATTATACCATAATTATGTTATGATAAAATGATTTTAAATATTTAAAACTCCTATAAACATGCTGGTTTTAGGAAGAGATTAATATATATATACCCTATTTTATTCCTTTAACTATCAAATAAGATTAACATATAGGTGTCCCAATCATATACGTTATAAATAAATTGGATGCATAATTTCTATTGATCATGGTACATGAAGTCTTAGAAAAGATAAATAGATAGATAGAACAATGGATTTCATGGAATTAGAGAGGAATTATAGAGTTCCTTCATTTTGGGATAATAGAGAATATTCACATATCAAAATCACATTAAGTATGAAAGAGAATATTATTGTGACTTATAAAATATTGTTACACCAACAATAGTGTAGCTAATTTTTCTTTTTTTGGAATAAAGAATGGAAACATAATTTATTATGAGTCAATTTTATACAATAGATAAAATATATTTCAATATTTTTGTACTATTCCTTATCCATTAAGGATAGTGATTCCACTATAAAACACATATATTTATTGGATTTTTGTGATTTTTTTGTAAAATCCCATCATCATCACAAGTCCCTTGGGTATTGTTCGGTGAGGGAGAACTATATAATATCTATTTTCTCACGGATATTATTTATTTTAAATTCATTGTGAGAGATAAATTTATTTAGATAACCATAGAATAAAATAATTAAATGCAACTTAATGAATTTGAAAAATCATGATTCTCCCCTCGGGAATCATTCCTAAGTTTGACCAACATGTTGTATAATAAAGGAATATTTAGGGTTAAAAATGAAATAATTTCTCATAATTTGTTTCCAAGGTGATTTATATCTATAATGTTATAGTTAAAGTAAATAATCAAAATAATATTTTGATCTTGAATAGATATAATTTATAATTATGGAATGATTGGATGAAGTAAAAAAAAATTCACTCTGTATTCATGTGCATTCAGTTGTCATATATAGAACAATGTGTGATGGGGATATTTGATGAAAATAATATAAACAAAGATATTTCATTAAAATATGTAAAATCCATCATGTAAAAGTTGTTTAATAACTACTATTACAAAATAAAGTGTAAGAGATGATAATTTGAATGTGTAGTGGAATAAGTATGGGGACTTAAGGATGCACCCCAAAATATTATTTGATGCATTTTTTTGATCAAGTGAATATAATATTAGTGGATATTCATGGTTATAGAAAAATACCTGATGATTTTAACATCATGAAGAAAGTATTGAGATGGATAACACTTTAATTCAATTTTATGGATTTTGTATTATTGAAAATAATGCTAAGAAAATCTAATTGGATGAATTTATAAGTATTCTTTTCCCACATAAGATGTGAATAAATAAATATTTTACTATAGTGGATTAATAATACATGGATGATTAATTTTAGCTGATTTATGTGTCCATGTCAATGGTCTAATTGGTTTTCAATAATGATTACATCTGTGATGATAAGTGTGTGTCAATGTATATTGATAATGTCTGAAAAAATAAGTGAGATACAACCAATTTTTTATTATGTATAAAATTGTTTAAATTTCATCCAATTATTTAAATGTTTTAAATTTTTTTATTTATTTGGAAAATAATATAAAATTTCTTAAAATTATAAAATATAGTTTAATTCAAAACATTTGAGGGATTAATCTTTGGATTTTGTCTTTATATTATGTTATTATTATATTACTCAAACTATGGTTTTAGAAAAATAAAAGACTACCACAAAAAAACTAGAAATTAATTAAGACAATAATACCCAGGAATCTAGCTATTAGAGACACTCATTATGAGCTTTATATAATTCTAAAAAGAACTAAATTTATGAAGTTATACAAATCAAATGTGGGTCCAAAATGGCAGGGGTGCACATGGAGGTACAAGGGAAAGACCATTGGGTGGGTAATCACGAAGGACCAATGAGCAGGCTACCACCTCCAGAAATCATGAAAAATATTCAGCATATAGAAAACATGTATAAGGAAAAAATGTATATATATAATCTTTAAATAAGACTAATACAATAAATGTATAAAAATAGAATAATATAATAATATTATAGGAAATAATCACAAATAACTATTTTCTCATTTTTAAATCTTGAGAATCCCACATAAAATAGTTCAAATATGATAAAAACATGGTTAGAACATTATTTCATTATCACTATAAGAAATCATATCAAAATTAAAATAAATTATAGTATAAAAATATACTATTTAAATTCATTAATATTTATAGAAAACAGTTTCAAATGAATAGGTTTATAAAGTAATTCCATTTCTATTTTTATATATCACACAATTCCATGATGTTATCATTAGAGCATTGATGGTAATATAAGAGATAATTGATATCCCAATCTTCTTAAATAATCTCAATCCAACACTATAAAACCTCCAATCGATTAAGGAAAACATAAAATTTTACATCTTTAGGTGCTTGGGCAAAGGTGATAAGTCTTTTATAGAACATCTCTAACATCTTATACTTGAAAATCACAAGAAACCAACAAAAACAGGTCCTTTAAATAGTCAAAATAATTTCCAACCCTATTGTACTATTTAAAATAGACAAACAAACTCGTTAAAACCATTTCCATACTAATACTAACCCAAGTCACCATCTCTAGGGAGACACTAAATGAATAACAAGAAAACATATGTCCATTAATAGTAATTACATTAGAAAAGATTTGTTGAATTAATAATATGATTACCTCAATAAAAAATCATAAACTAACTCAAAGAATTACCCTAAGATAAATCTTCTCTGAATATATATTTATTTGAAACCAATCAATCAGACCTCATAATGTAATACCACACCCAATACAAGACTAAAAACTCATTATTATTTTTTATTTCATTTATAAAATTAATATATTCCATGTTTTAGTTGGTTTATATTTATAAGACTTGATAAACACTATATGTAACACAATTCTTTATGCATAAGAGGCTCTCTCAACCTCACAATGAAAAACATAGTCCAACCGGAAAGATTACGAGTCACATGAACATCCTTAACATAGTTCTCCTTCATACAATACATGATATAGTATATATATAAATTTAAAAATAAAGAAATCATCTACCATAATCTAGTTGGAGAATGTTTAAGTAACACCACCTATTGAAGGAACCTCAGAGGGCTAAAATAAAAATCAAGGAAAATCCCAAAATTTAGGGATTCTGAATGGATAAATGATAAAAATTAATAGAGAAAAAACATATTTTTTTGGAATTAAAGGAATATTTATATAACTCCTCTAAAACAGACAAACCAACTATAAAACATGTATCATGGATGATCAATGTGGGTGATACAAGAGGGGGAGTTGCTTCCCCAGTTTTCTCTTAGGCTAGCATAGTAAGGAATGAGGGAGTGTGAGTGTTTATGTTTTAACATAGAAAATATTTAAATGAATGAATAAACTTAAATAAATTCATTTTATGTACACTAATTTTCTTCTGGTATATTTATAATCCTAGGGATCCCAACTATCCTATGGTGGTCATTCACCGAACTTTAAGACATATGGTGGAAGTGGTAATGTTGCATCTTAAACCCTCCACCAATTTAATAGGATCAAAATATCCTTTATTGAGACTAAATATCCATAATTCATGTATTTTAAACACCAAAAAACAGAAATGTTCTCATGGTCTTCTACATTCACTTTTTCTACCTCTAAAACATTAATTAAAGCATTAAACATACATATAAAAACCTATCCTTCAATCAATAATTTTAAATTAAAAATAAAACTTAATCTACCAGTAATTGATTTTGTTCCAAAATATATTCTGATTAACATATAAGGACATGTTTAAATAAAAAGTCTAGACCATAGGAATATTAATACCAAGGTATACCCCTATGAATTTTCATGATCTGACTCGGTAACTAGAAACACATATCAAATATCCCTATAAGACTACAAATGATATAGGGATATTTTTCACCTATTAGTGGAAATTTCATTCTCTCTAATGACTCTAACTATAATCCTTGATACCCAATAATCATGAAAAAATTATAAACCCAATAAGAGGCTCTGTCCCTCTTGGTTGAACAAAACTGATTAGATCCAAACAATACTCCACATACAAATTTTCCACAAATCCAATAGCATTATATAAAAAAATACATCATTTTATTCTATAATTTTCATTATCATGATATCTCAAAACCAAAGACATTCCCAACACACCAAATAAATGATGTCAAAATTATATTGATCTATGTCACTATCCAATAGATACCACCTCCAATATAAAGATAGAATTAGAAATCCCATATTCTATCTAAAATAAATTCTAAGACTATTTATTGAGAGTTGAATAAAAATACAGTTCATTACATCGATGATATAACTTACATACTCTTATATAAAGCCCTGATATTTCCATTTTAGAGTTCTCTAATAGCTTGATTATAAAATTAGAAACCAATTATTTATTGAATGTATTGATTTTAATATATATTTACTATATAATAATTAAATTTATGAATAAAATTTTAATTATATATCATTCCAATTTTTTATTAGTGTACCTGGTCATTCACAAAATTTTACCTAAAAATTTAATTTTGGATGGTACATTTCTGGGTCCCTTTTTTTTGGGTTATTTTTTGTAATGGTTCACAGCCACCTATTGGGATCTTGTTTTGGGTTTCATTAATAAGAATCCATGTCATATTTTTAATTAATGTGTATCCTAATTGGAAATTTATTTGGGTAAAAACCCTTTATTTTATATATATTTTCATTGAAATAAAACTTGAACTATTAGATAGCTCTCCATATATAGATTATTGAGTCTATATGAATCCTGGGATAGTAATTTGTTATAAACTAGACATTAAATAAGAAGGTATTAATAGTAATAACTACTTTTATAAAAAATGGAATTATTTATTTATTATTTTTTTTAAAGAAGGTAGTGCCTTGGTCAAAGACCAAAGCACAATTTATTGAATAATAAATCAAAAAAGTTACAAAAGATGAAAAGATGGTATTTTATTACAATCTCTAACAAAAAGATGAAATAAATCAGGTGGAAGGGCATCCAACCAAGTCGCGTTCTGGTGAACACCTTTGTGGGCAAGGGCATCAGCAACAACATTCGCTTCACAGAAGGCATGAGTAGCAATGTATTCAATCCCACATAGTGAATTCAGGAAATTCATGCAAAGAGTGTTCTATGTCCAGGCTAGATGAATCACCCCATTCTAAATAGGTATTTTATTTCAAGTAATTTATTTTTATACTTTGAAAAAATGTTTTCTTACAAAATTGTTTTTATATCCTTTATAGGAAAAAATCGTTATTAATTTATAACATTATTAGAAATTCTATTCCATTAAATTAATATACTTTTTAAAATTACAATATTAATATTATCTTAAGGTTAATTATTCAGTTTTCTCAACAAAGTTTTTTTTCAGCGAATAGTTAAAAATACCAATTTTTCTAAAAATTATCATTTCTATGAAAGAAAATTTACCACTATGTCTTGAATTTTATCTTCAATTATCTTAATTACCCATTAATTATAAATATTTTAGTAAATACATATAAATCTTTACTATACATTACTTTTGTATAACCTAATTGTTAGGATTAAAAACACAATTTTTCTAACAAAATTATCTTTATAGGTGCAACATGTTTTTAAAATAAAAAATAAATTTAATATATATTTATCAATTTTTTAATTAAATTTATATATTATAAATTTATTATAATAATTTAACATTCAGTTTATGGTTTTTTCAATGAAATAAATGGACATAAATTAAATTTTATGCTTAACAATTCTTTTTTCAAAAATAGATTTTTGTTGCGGTTTGTGCTCATAATTAAACTTAAATTAAATAATATAATAAGTTAATATATTAAAATGGAATTACATGTTTTTAAAAGGAATAAGTAATATAATTTAATGGTTTAAACTTAAATTTTGATAATTTTAAATAGTAAAAATAGTAAAATTTTGTTACCACTCTTAATGGTAAAACAGTTTTATTGGGGATTGATCCATGAGATAAGGGTATCATTAAAACCCATTCCTATCAAATTATTATATAATAATTATATTTAAAAATTATTTTATACTAAATTGTGATAAATTTACATTTTTATCTAGTTTCTGATGAAAGTGACCTTAAATCATTGAAATCTTTTTAAGAATTTCATCAGTGTCCCTCCCCTCATTTATATAATAGATCTTATTATCCCCCATTATTGAAAAACATTAAGCCTTCTAGACCGTAAAATACATTATCCAAAACATACTAGAGACCTTACCTTCATCTCATATATTATTCTTTTCCTATGATTAATCCTTGATGAATTAATTAGTAAGCCAAAGGAGGTCTCCCAAAGAAGATGTATAGATCATAACCTAACTCTTTTAATTTTATTTCTTCTTCTAATTAAAATAAATTTTTATATATATAAAATAATAATAATAATAGAGTGTTTTAAATATAATTATATGTTAATAGGATGGTGGTAAAACCATTTACCACATATTCTCAATCTAATGGGGGATGCAAGGATCGCTTGAGAGAACGTGTAGACTACTTCCTCCACATAGTGTTTCAAATAATTTTCCACCACCATCATTAATGGATGGTGTTATTATAGATTTAATATCTATGAAATATATTTATGTTATAATAATCATTATTAAAATAATACTTATTTTTTACGTTTATTTTTTCCATATAGTGAAAATGGAAATATAACTTGTGTGAACGTGCAGACTACCATCTCCACATACTTATGTAATTTATTTTTCATTACCTCATTATATGAGTGGTTATAAATATGAATATAATGAATTTATATTATATTTATATATTTATTAACATTATTTATATTAATTAACCATGATAAAAGTGCAAGGAACATAATCATCAAACTAAAACATACAATAAAAATGATGTAGTTTAAACCAAAAATGATGATGATAATGAATTATTATTAATGAATAAGTGATATGATGATTTATGAAATCCATATATGGTATTATAGGTATTATTATGATTTATATATATAATTACAATAAATTTAAATTTATTATATAGGTTTTTATTGTTCATACTATGCGCAATGTTCTAAATGTAAGATTTTTATGTTACAATCTCATATTTATCGAGATAATTTATGCTAAATTCTTTTTATCATAAAATTTGAATTATCTATTTCTATATATATTTTCATATCATATATTTTTTATATACTTCATGTGTTCCTTTCAAATAACACTTTTAATTACTCATGAGACTAAAAGAATGTTTTTAAGGAAAACAAACCTTGTCTTTCCCTTGAGTAGGGAATATTTTCACATGTGTCCATATTATATGGTCTAGCTATATTTTTTTATTAATAATATTACAGTTTTTATTTTTAGTTAATGGATATAACTATAATGAACCATTTCAAAACTTAAAGTGATGGGAAATGCAATGATTTTGACCCTAATAAATATAATATTATGGGATCCAAAATAGAAAATCACATTGGTATATTTCTCAATATTCTCAAGACATGAATCATGTTTTTTTAAATTAGATAACTAAGGAAAAATATATTGTTATTCATTCATGAGTAAAATTACACCTTCTCTTAGTGGGTCTGAAGATCCACAAATTACTAAAAAGAAGATCAGTTCCACTAAAAATATAATTTTCATAATCCAGTTCTTATAAAATGAAAAGTTTATCTTAGTTTATTATCATTATGAAAGTAAAGTGGATCAATGTTGAAATATTATCAATAATATGATGTAATGAGAATTAATTTACTGCATGAAGCAAGGCTATATTAGGATATTATTTTTCAATAAGTATAGTAATTATATTCTTTTTATGAAGATGGAGATAGAAATTTTTAATCTTAAACATAAGGATGATGACTTCGTTGATACTTATGAGAAATATTTTAAAAGGATTTCTAGGTATGCTTCTAAAATTATTATTGAAATATAAAGTATGATTGATCAATTTTTCTGTGGCCTAAAGCCAGGTCTCTAATAGTAGTTATACATAAGAGACTAAAGTAGCTATAAAAAAGTAATTTAATATACTATTATTGTGGAAATGGAGTTCTTAATAATTCATTAATCTTATGGTTGTAATAATAAAATAAATATATAATTAAAAGGAAATTATAATAAATGAACCATTGAAGGAAGAAGGTGAGTTTTCTTTTATGCCAGGAGTGTGGAAAGAGGCAAGAAAAAAATTATATTTGGGGGACTAATAAATGTTTTATGTGTGGAAAATAAGTTAATTGGTCAAACTAATTCCTATTTAATGGGAATACGATAGATAATGAAAAAAATAGTGATAAATATATATATAATTAACCAATCAATCTTAAATCTGTAATTGAAAGGATAATATTCATTATACTAACCAGTGGTTAAATTTGAGAGTTAATGATGATGACTGACATGAGTAAATATTTAATCTTAGAGATGAGGAAGTATCATGTGATCACTATTGCATATGTGATGTGTGATAAATAAGTGGTGAAAGGTACACTTATTATCCACTCTAGAAATAATAATTTCAAATTTAATTTTATATCTTCTGACTTATTTATATCTAATTTTTTTTATGGATATCAAAATACCACCTCAAAATCTAGATGTTGAAAAATTAGTAAAAATAATATTTATATGATGATTGTATCTCAAATCTATGAATCTTACCTAATTGAATTTTGTGGGAATATGATTCTAGAACATATTTTTTTTTCACTACTTCATTTTGATGTGATTTTGGGCATGGATTGGATTTCATTATATAAATCCCATAAAAATTTCCAATAAAGTGAAGTAAAATTTGATATTTGGAAATATTATATTTTTTCTACTGGTGTGATAATAGATGAGAACATCCAAAAAAAATTAAATCCATTCCATGTGTCTTTATTCTAATTAAAGTTGATTATTTTTCTTAAATGGATGAGGAGAAACTAAACATCGATATATTCCTATTTTATGGGATTCTGTTGAAGTATTTCTGGAAGAGCCGTATGTTCTTCATCGAAATCGTGATGTTAAGTTTTCAATATAACTCATACCTATTATTACACCTATTTTAAGGAATCTATATAAAGTTTCAATATTGTAGAAATTTAAGGAGAAATTCTTGGATAATCTTCATAGGAGATTTATATAACTAAGTGTGTAACCATGGGGAATACCTATAAATTTTTTAAAAAATAAAGATAGATCAATGAGACTCTTTATTTATTATCAGTAACTTAAAAATATTAAGATAACTAATACGTATACTCATCCTCATATTGATGATTTTTTGATCAATTACGTGGTGATAAAAATTTTACACAATTGATATTAGATCTAGATATTATTTGTTGAGGTTCAAAAGTGATTACATACCCAAGGAAACTTTCTATTCAAGGTATCGACACTATGAATTTATATTGATTCCATTTTTAATTTCTAATTCCCTTTCCATATTCATTAATTTAGTGCATGGAGTATTTAGATATTATCTTAATAAATTTATGATAATCTTTATAGATGAAATTATTACATATTATAAGATAACTAATGAGAATGAACATCACATGATAATTTAATCAAAGACCAGAAGGATGGATAATTTTTATACAAAATTTACCAAGGGTAAATTTTTAATAGGGAATGTTTCATCATTGTGTCATGTAATCTCAAGTCAAGGTATATCAATAGATCCATCAAAGATAGAAGTTATTGAACGTTAACCCTAATCAACCACTATGATTGAGATATATATTTTTCTTGTGTTGGATATAAATTATTGATGATCTTCGAATGACTTCTCATGGTTATCTGATCCACTAACAATGTTAACTTGAAAGGGGTTTATGTTTCTTTTCACTAAATAGTGTAATGAAAATTTCAAGGAAAAGAAGATAAAGTTGGTCAGTGAACATGTTCTCACACTACCCTATAGTGGAGAGTATATTGTGATTTATATTTATGAATTGAAAAAAGGTTTAGGATGTGTTCTCACATATAATTATATAGTGATAACATATGTCACATTCTAATTGATGGTTCATTAGAAAAGATACATATCCCTCGACTTGGAGTTTGTCGTAGTAATAATATCATTAGAGATATGGAGAAATTATCTTTATTGAGAAAGGTGTGACATATATACTAATTATAATTTTTTAATGTATATATTTACCCCAAAATAGATGAGTATTTTTCAAGGAATATTATTGGACTTGATTAAATATTATGACAGTTCAATACAATATCACCCTGGGAAAACAAATAAGGTGGCTTATGTGATGAGTCAAGATAATAATGGATTCTTATATATGATGAGGATCAAAAAAGATCCAATATTTTTGGATTTACGAAGGATTCTATTTGAAATAATAATGTAAGGGGAGAAATATTATATTTATCAAATAAGTTCTCCACTATCTATCCATGTAGATATTAAAGAGGTGAAATATGATTTTGTAGAGTTGCACAAAAAGGTGACAAATATTCTTGGTTTCAAACTTTATTATGAGGGGATGGTATGGTTTAGTAATTTAGTATGTTTTCTGTTAATAAAATTCCTTGAGAAATAATTATTTGGGAAAAAATATAAAATCTCACCATTATATATTCATACATTAAGTATAATAATTTGAAGATATCTGAAAAAAATTGGTGGGATACCATGAATGTGGATATTGTGATGTATATATTTTTCTTCTTGGTATTTCAATAATTTAAGTCTAATAGATAGAAGCTTAATGGGATTTTAGAATAATTACACAAACCATAATGGAAACGAGAAAACATAGACATAGATTTAATAATTGTATAACATAAGAAAAATTCCATAATGTTATTTGGGTTGTTGTGGCTCACCTAAAAAAATTACCACACTTCATTTCTGATAGAGAGGATTTATATTTTCATTATATTTTTATGATTTATATTAATTAAGTTATAAATTTACCGGGGATACCATATTCTATTGCATGTTATTCAGATTTGAGTTTTACATTGATATTTTGGTGACTTATTCAACAAGTTATAGATATATATATTTTAAGAACTACATGTCATAATTAAAAATATACTTAATATAATTAGACTATATAAACCCTATTGGATAATTTGAGATCATGATCTATATATTTAATGTTTGTTTTGGATCAAAACTTTCCTCTAGTCATATTATAATACATTAATATATTTCACTAGAGCATTAAGATGTATCCTTATGAAGACTCTATGGAATAATGGGTAGAAATGTAACATAATGGGATAAATTGGGATAATTAAAACTATTGGCACTAAATATTGTAGATTTAATGATAGATAACATTAGATCTATTTAGTATCACATCATGGAATCTCATTTTTGAAATAAGAGTTATGTTGAAAACCACCAGTGATATCATTCATTTGATGTTGGTGAGATTGTTTTCCTTTTAATTTCTCAAAGTAATAAAGTTATGATATTTCTAAAGAATATAAATTTAATCCAAAGTTTTATTGTTCCCTTTTTTATTTTTGGTCGAGTAGGGACTACATATTATCATTGGGCACTCCCTCCAAACCTCTCTTAACTTCATGATGTGTTCCAAGTATTTCTCCAGAGCACCTAAATACATGATCCTTCACATATAAAAAACATGGAGGTTATATCGATAGATCATGATATTTAATATGAAGAGAAACTAGTAAAAAACATGGATTATAGATATAATGTTCTATGGAAAAATTCTCTTCATTAGGTTAATGTTTATTAGGGGAATCAGAAATCTGAGGAAGCTGCATCAGAACCTAAGGGTGTGATGAAGTAAGTAAATCCTCATTCATCTATACCCAAGTGAAGGAATTTCAAGGGAGAATTGTAGAATTTAGAACCCTGAGATTTTATATATATCTCCTTGGAAATAAAACACTAATTATTTGATATATTTCTATACACACAACCTTAAGTCTATATGAACTATGATATAGTAAACCACTATAACCTAGCCATTAAATAGGCTATTATGAATATTAATAGCCACTTTTTGAAAAATATGTGTAATGGGTTTTATTAATTCAAATTTATTCATTAATTCATAATAAATAAGTACACAATATATACTATATTCATTTTATGCTTTAAAAATATGTTTTCTTCAAGCATAGTTTTTAACACATTCTATCACATGAATTTATAATTAACATATTCCATTTTAATAAATTTTATTTGAGTAAATTAATATCATTTTTAAAATAATCATGTAAATATTATAATAAGGTTTATTTTTTTCTAAAAAATTTAACTTTTAGTTAATAGTTAAAAATACCATGTTTTATAAAATATTATTTATTTCCAAATAAAATTTACATTATACTTTCTATTTGATCATAAGGTAACCTAATTATCCTTTAATTAGACATTATATAATTATCGAAATATGAAATTTTAAAATATTAATCATATTATTATTATTTTATATCATTTACATACTAAATATGTGTTAATAAATGATTAATATTAAAAATAATTAACCATTAATCATATATTTCTTGAAAAAGAAATGTGTATAACCTAAAATCTATTTTTGAGAAAAATACTTTTCTAAACATTAAATAATGTTTTTAGTCATTTTTGGTAAACTAATTTAATTTAACATATTTTAAAAGTAGACTTTATTTTCCACATACATATATTTCATAAATTGGCTACTCCTACTCATTCCTACTAATTTAATGGCTAAATATTAAAGTATTTATTTAAACATTATTATTTTATCTAATTATATCATGGTTTAGTTTAAGTTCATTGTTTCAGGAGGAGTAAGATATTAAACAAATTAACTTTTTAAAGGTAGTAATATATTATAATTTTAGGGTTTTACAATATCCCCCTTAAATAAATTTTTCTTCTTAATTTATTTCATTAGATCAGAGTAATTCCTATAGTGAACACATAATTAACCATATATCTCTAAATTTATTGAGGTTTAATTTTAGATGTGAAAATAGATTTATCTATGTGAAAAAATTACTGTAAATACTTTATAAAGGGTGATAAAACTGTCACGACCCGTCCTCGGGGCCCGTGCCGTGACTACCCCAAGCCCGCCTTCCATAGGCCAGGGGATGGCGACTAGCACCAAAGGCGTAAAATCCCGATAACTGGGAAGGCATTGCCTTTATAAAAGAAAACAAGCACCACAGAGTACAAGCGGAAGTAAAACACTAAGTACAAAAAGAAGTGCTGAAAAGTAAAAAGGGGCCGGAAATACAAGCCCAACTGTAAAGTACAACTCGAAAGGGAAAACAGCGACTGAAAAGTAAAGCTGCTACGCCGAGTTGTCCACTGGAAATCCCACCTGAAGGGTGGGTACAGATAGCTCCTCTGCTCCTCGGGTCCCGCTGTCCGCTCCGAGTATGTCCCGCCCAGTGGTCCACCTCCGGGTACCGCCTCGTCGTGTAGTCCACCTCCAGGTACCGTCCAGTCCTCGAACACTCGGCCTCTGTCAGTACTGGCCGTCGTCTGCAACCAACACAACGAGGTGCGGGCATAGCCCGTGCAGGGGTGAGTATAACGATACTCAGTAGGGACCCCGAGACCCTCAAGGTCTCACTAAAACCAACAAGGATAACCACAAGAAGATCTCAACAGATAAACTCTACTTAGGTATATGCCCATACATATACCTAAGTTATCAAGTAACTCATCTCAATCATGAGGAAACACAAAGGTCAAAAGTCTCAGCTCAAACCAGGATTTTCATTATCGAAACCGTAACTACTGAGGAGCTCCGTCTCTAGAGTGTACAGTGGTCCTGTCACGACTCCGAGGTACTGCTCACTAACCTAAGACTGCTGAGGTACTCCTCCTGTCGAGTACTGCGGGTTTGCGGCCAACTACCGGGCGCTCCGTCCGCTGAGGGTCTGTCGCCAAATACCGGGTGCTCACCCAAATAGCCTACTGATGTACTCCTCCTGTCGAGTACCGCGGGTTTGCTGCCAACTACCAGGTGCTCCGTCCGCCGTGGGTCTGCCGCCAAATACCGGGCGCTCCGTCCACTGGGCTAGTCGACTCACTCCAAGTCGAGTCGGTCAAGCAGTCGTCAGGTCTCAGTCGGCTACACGGTCTCCGTACTCTGCACGCTCGTCTCCGGGAGGGTCCGCTCCACGAGCTACTGGTCGATACTCCAAGTATCACAAAGCCCCACAAGAAGTATCTCAAAAGACCGTCTCGTCACAGGGGTCTCAACGCAACAGACGGCGCGTCGATCGGACGCCCGGTCTGTGAGTTATTAGCCTTTTCGTCCCAGGGGCCCGGTTGGTTTCGTGTGCGAACCAATCCCGGCCGTATCACAACTGTACCCTGAACTCCCATAGGGTATACTCAAAGGGACCGTTACTCAACGTAATCACCAACGCCGCTGACGGTTCGTCAAACGGACGTCCTGTCTGAAAGATATCAGCTTTCCCGTTCCAGGGGCCTGGTTGGATTTCGGGTGCGATCCAACCCGGCCACTATTAACTGTATCCAAAACTCGGGCGAAGGATGCCAAAAGTTCCATATCGTCAACAGGAAATCAACGCAACAGACGGTGCGTCGATCGGACGCCCGGTCTGAGAGTTATTGGCATTTTCGTCTCCGGGGCCCGGTTGGTTTTTAAGGCAAATCCAACCCGACCGTACTCCACCTGTGTCCAAACCTCGGGCGGAGTATGCCAAAAGATCCCTCTCACTAAGAGAAACACAACACGGCTGACGGCACGTCAATCAGACGTCCGTAGCTCAAGATATGAGCGTTTCCGCTCCGAAGGCCCGGTTGGTTCCGTGAACGAACCAACCCGGCCGAACTCAAAGTAATCCGAAACCTTGAGTGCGATATACCGAAACGACCGTATCGATCCAAGGATCGCGTTGCCGCAGACGGTTTGTCAATCGGAGGTCCGAGGCTCAAGTTATGGCCAAAAGACTGGAACTAGTTCGAAACGGGGGGGGGGGGGGGGGGGGCGGGTCCGGGCCGACCCGGCCCGACCCCCCCCCCCCCCCCTGGGTCGGCCCGGCCGGCCGGCAGGCCGGCGGCGCGGCGGCGCGGCGGCGCGGCGGCCCAGCGCAGCACGGTGGCCGAACGCGGGGGGGGGGGGGGGGGGGGGGCAAAGCCCCCCGCTGATTGGGAAGGCGGCGCGGCCTTTGTGCCGCGCCTTTTTGCAAGAAAACGGCCCCCCCCACGTGGGGGTCGGCTTGAATTAAAACCGGGGGGCTGCTGCCCCCCCTCCCTTCAAGGAAACCGCCCCCCTCATAATGAGGGGGGTTTTATGCGCTGGCTGGGGGATTAATTCCCCTGGTTTAACATCATCCGGCCGGCCAGCTGGCCGGCCGGTTTTCTCCAACGGGACCGGAAATTCCGGTCCCCTCTTCGGCTTCCGACGCCGGCGGCCCGGCCGCCGGTCTTCTCATCCCACCGCGGCCCGGAACCGGCCACGGTCTCCTCGTCCCGCCGCGGCCCGGAACCGGCCGCGGTGTTCGTCGTCCGGCACGGTGCGACGGCACCGCGCCCCTTCGCCGTGCCTTGATTCCTTTCAACGCGGCGCGACGGCGTCGCGTTCTTGAAGATTCTTCCTCGGCATGGCGCGATGGCGCCGCGCAAAAATAATTGCACGATTATCCGCGTGGTGTGACGGCACCACGCCACTTTGCTTCCACCCGCAAGAAATACAACAAGAATGATGGAGGGGGGGTTTGGCCGTGTTCGTGTGGTCCGGCCCCCCTCACGTTAAAATAATAACTCAACTTAAAATATTCAAATTCCTCACGTTAGTCATGCGAACCATGAGCAAGAATAGAATAATTAAACAATAAATAACAACCCCTACCTCGGGTATAGGTTCGAAGATTTGACAACGTCCGTGGAAGTCAACGTCGCGGAGATCGGGCGTCGCGGTCGTCGTTCTTCAATTCCGTTGACGAAGAGACGTGTCCGATGTGATACGTCGTTGGCGAAACCTCTTATGTCGACGAAGGGGATCCGAGGAGGAAGCGGCGTTCCCTCTCGTTGACATGGAAGACGAAGAAGAGCGGAGCAGCGTTCTTCGTCGGAACTTGAGCATTCTTCGTCAAGTTGAGCGTTCTTCGTGTTCTTCGTCAGAGTTAAAGAAGAAGAAGAAAATCTCCCAAAAGCTCTCAAGGTGGCCAAAGCTATTAACCAAAATAAAATAACCTTAAGCCTTATTTTATTTACACAACTAAACATTTGAATTTCAAAAGATAAGAAACGAACCATTAATTCGTAGAATTAATTCAACAAAAGAAACAACTCATTTAATTTACGAAAGAAACAGCCCAATTAAATGGTCTGTTAAGATTTTAAGAAACGCGTCAGTTGACTTTCATTAAGACGGGTTTTCACGGGTGCGTTTCTTAGCGGAAAGAAACGGCAGGGCTCGTGCGGGCCCCACCTCACAAATATCCTACCAAGGGGGTAGGATATTTCTGGATAGCATCCTATCCAGTTCAACTCAGTTCAAGCCACCTTTAAGTGGCTTCAAGTGGCTTCCTAGTGGCTTAAGCGAAATAAAATAAAGTTGTCGCAAAATTATTTTATTTCTTAACTTTAAGCCCGAAAATTAAAAACCACACCCGAGCAAACACAACTCCGGAAGAGGCGTTTCTAAGCGAATACCAGCGCTGCGATTTCATCGGTGCCCTCAGAATTCGATTCCGGGCAACGGTTCAAAAGTTAGAAAAACCCGCTCATCCGTTCACTGAACGTACCCGAGCCAAAACATCGGAAAATGATTCCGGGCACACCAGGCCTCGGAATCAGGTGCCGTCAGAAACTGCGTTCTTGTAAAATTCCAAAGAAAATTAAGAAAAAAATTTCCTTGAAATTTACGGGTCTTTCCATTACTCCCACCACAGGGCTTTACGTCCCCGTAAAGCTTCACCACAAACTTAGGGAAACAAAGCGGTACTGAGCACGCATCTGAGCCTTCCGCTCCCATGTGTTCACCTGGAGGTTCCCGCGCTGCCAAAGAAAGTGCACAAGAGGAATCGACCATCCTCCTAGGATCCGCTCCTGTCGATCCTCGATCCCCACAGGAACCTCCGTATAAGACACTCATCGCCACCGTCTAGCTCCTCATGGTCGATGATATGCGAAGGGGGGTCAAGCACGTATCTCCTCAGTTGGGATACGTGGAAAACGTCATGCACCTAGTGCAACTGAAGTGGATGGGCCAAGCGGTAAACCACCTCGCCTACCCAGCTGAGGACCTAGAAAGGTCCGTTGAACCTCGGAGATAACTTTCCTCCCATGCCACATCTCCGTAAACCTCGTCGAGATGAGTCCCGTAAGAAGACGTGGTCGTCATCCTCGAACTCCAGAGGTCTCCATTTCTGTTAGAACTGAAACTCAAAATGACTGCTGCTATGAGGGTAAGGTTGATAAACTCAAGAGTGATCGGTCACACCCCCCCTGTGCAAGAGTTACCCTGCACTGCCTGGGGTTTCCTTTTCCGCCGACCAAGGAAAACCCATCCCAACGTTTGCCTAAAACCGTCAATTTGAGTATGAACAGTTATTGCCCATTCTATACTCAAACTAATGTCGTAAGGCCTCGACGCTGCCACCAAGATATTCCAACCAGAACTCTCGCCTCGAGGGTCTTACCACACCGTCGGCGTAAGTGTGATTATCGAGTCTCCTCCCAAGGTATCTCCAGACGTGAGGGTCAAGTCCACGGCTTACCGGAAACTCTAGGTCTGGAACAAGATTTGTGGAAGCGAGGAATGATTCATATCGACGTCTGTTACTACATCAGCTAGTAGTGGACATAGACTGTCCCTTGAATCATTTCTAGAGCCATTGGGTCACACTCCTTGACCGCTTGTAGCCGCACTCTTCCTCCGCCCTCCAGCTCCCTGAGCCTGGCGGGAATAACTAATGCGGGTGGTTGTAGCATGTTAGGATGTACACCACCTCATGCTGCTCTCCTAGCTTTGCCTCCACGTCAGCCGCTTCGCAGGCTCATCTCTCCTTTAAGCTTCCTCTTCTTGAAACATTTAACACGCCCGAGTCTCTAAGACTGGCACTGGTTTCCTGTTTCTTACTGCACTGTGCAGTCTTCATCCGCTCCTGGATGAACTGCACCTCCTTTGCATATGATCTGGAAGAGCTGCTAAAATTTCTCCTTTGCCGAAAAGAGAAACCTGGTCTCATCCCCTCTCTAGATGAACCACGCCCATTGCCTAATACAGTCAATCTTGGCATGGAGGATGCATTCATGCCATGGATGACGTCGTAAGGCCTCCACGTAACTACTAAGAGATCCAACTGTCACTCTCGCCTCCAAGGGTCGATTCACACTGTCGGCATCAGTGTGAGGTCACTGGGTCTCCTCCAGTTGAAATCTCGAAAGTGAGGGTCAAGTCAACAGTTTAACCGAGACCACTCAGTAACATCACAAAAGAGTACAGGAAGGCAAACATCAAAAGATAAGTGTCTTTATTTTATTGCAGCTCATGGTACAAAGACACAAAAACAACATCAACATGGAACTAGAAGTACAAGAGACGTATCCACTAGTTCCGCTCCTGTCCACCTGCTCCAGGATCTCTACTGCCTTGTCCACTGCTCTACTGTTGCTCAAGCATTCGTCGCTACCTCTGCCTCGGTGGCTCCTCAAAAGCCTATGGATCAACTGTACGAGGAGTCGGACAGTCACGTGCCAGGTGACCCTTTCCGCGGCATGAGTAACACAGTCTGGTTTTGGCACGCCTGGCTCTGTTCCCTCTCCGGGTGCCCCGCACCACCGGTCCTAAAACTCGAGATCTCCCAACTGCTGGTCTGGTCCTCCTAGACCTCTGCATCATCTGTCTACTGCCCACAGATGACTCGGCTTCTGATCGAAAAACACGCGTCAAAGGCAGCAGCTCCTGAACACGCTCGGGGTGTAGAGCTACTGGCACAAACTCCACCCTGAAGAAGGTCTCGAAGTCTTCCCATGTGAAAGCCATTCCATCGCAAAACTGGAACAAGTGGCTCCACCACCTGCCTGCTGCTGCCTGAAGAAGGCTGGCAGCAAAGGTCAACATGAAGTCTGATGGCGTCCCCACTAGCCTGAAGACTCCCACCACAGCCTCCAGCCAATCCTCAGCCGCCTGCAGGTCCGTCTCTCCCCCGAACCTGGGTGGCCTCTGGCGCTGGAACTCATGCAGTGCGGGCAAGTAGCGGGCATCGCCCACTGCTGGGGCTGGTGGTATCGGTGGCCCAACGTATGGTAGTACCGCTGGCGCCTCCGATGGTGCCTCAACTGCAAGAGGGCCCTATACCGAAGCCTCATCACTCGACATGCTGTCAGCACGCACATCCCTCTGGGCTCTAACTGGTCGTCCGAGAAAAGGCATCCTGAAAGAAACAACGTAACACGGTCAAACGATTATACCTGGTGAGCTGACCTGGTTTGAGCTGTTTTAAGGGGAAAAACCTTTGAAACACACACTCAATCAGTGTTTTAGTGCACAAAGTCGGAAATCAGTTGTCAGGGTCCTGGTGTATGGATACGTCGGCCGCCCGCACCAACACTGGACTCCCTGAACTGAAAACCACACTCGGTACCCTTAACACTATTTCTTCACAGAAAGAAAGATCAGAGTCTGCGGTAGAACCGACCACCTTTGATACCAATTTGTCACGACCCGTCATCGGGGCCCGTGCCGTGACTACCCCAAGCCCGCCTTCCATAGGCCAGGGGCTGGCGACTATCACCAAAGGCGTAAAATCCCGATAACTGGGAAGGCATTGCCTTTATAAAAGAAAACAAGCACCACAGAGTACAAGAGGAAGTAAAACACTAAGTACAAAAAGAAGTGCTGAAAAGTAAAAAGGGGCCGGAAATACAAGCCCAACTGTAAAGTACAACTCGAAAGGGAAAACAACGACTGAAAAGTAAAGCTGCTACGCCGAGTTGTCCACTGGAAATCCCACCTGAAGGGTGGGTACAGATAGCTCCTCTGCTCCTCGGGTCCCGCTGTCCGCTCCGAGTATGTCCCGCCCAGTGGTCCACCTCCGGGTACCGCCTCGTCGTATATTCCACCTCCAGGTACCGTCCAGTCCTCGAACACTCGGCCTCTGTCAGTACTGGTCGTCGTCTGCAACCAACACAACGAGGTGCGGGCATAGCCCGTGCAGGGGTGAGTATAACGATACTCAGTAGGGACCCCGAGACCCTCAAGGTCTCACTAAAACCAACAAGGATAACCACAAGAAGATCTCAACAGATAAACTCTACTTAGGTATATGCCCATACATATACCTAAGTTATCAAGTAACCCATCTCAATCATGAGGAAACACAAAGGTCAAAAGTCTCAGCTCAAACCAGGATTTTCATTATCGAAACCGTAACTACTGAGGAGCTCCTTCTCTAGAGTGTACAGTGGTCCTGTCACGACTCCGAGGTACTGCTCACTAACCTAAGACTGCTGAGGTACTCCTCCTGTCGAGTACTGCGGGTTTGCAGCCAACTACCGGGCGCTCCGTCCGCTGAGGGTCTGTCGCCAAATACCGGGCGCTCACCCAAATAGCCTACTGAGGTACTCCTCCTGTCGAGTATCACGGGTTTGCTGCCAACTACCAGGCGCTCCGTCCGCCGTGGGTCTGCCGCCAAATACCGGGCGCTCAGTCCACTGGGCTAGTCGACTCACTCCAAGTCGAGTCGGTCAAGCAGTCGTCAGGTCTCAGTCGGCTACACGGTCTCCGTACTCTGCACGCTCGTCTCCGGGAGGGTCCGCTCCATGAGCTACTGGTCGATACTCCAAGTATCACAAAGTCCCACAAAGAAGTATCTCAAAAGACCGTCTCGTCACAGGGGTCTCAACGCAACAGACGGTGCGTCGATCGGACGCCCGGTCTGTGAGTTATTAGCCTTTTCGTCTCAGGGGCCCGGTTGGTTTTGTGTGCGAACCAATCCAGGCCGTATCACAACTGTACCCTGAACTCCCATAGGGTATACTCAAAGGGACCATTACTCAACGTAATCACCAACACCGCTGACGGTTCGTCAAACGGACGTCCTGTCTGAAAGATATCAGCTTTCCCGTTCCAGGGGCCTGGTTGGATTTCGGGTGCGATCCAACCCGGCCACTATTAACTGTATCCAAAACTCGGGCGAAGGATGCCAAAAGTTCCATATCGTCAACAGGAAATCAACGCAACAGACGGTGCGTCGATCGGACGCTCGGTCTGAGAGTTATTGGCATTTTCGTCTCCGGGGCCCGGTTGGTTTTTAAGGCAAATCCAACTCGACTGTACTCCACCTGCGTCCAAACCTCGGGCGGAGTATGCCAAAAGATCCGTCTCACTAAGAGAAACACAACACGGCTGACGACACATCAATCAGACGTCCGTAGCTCAAGATATGAGCGTTTCCGCTCCGAAGGCCCGGTTGGTTCCGTGAACGAACCAACCCGGCCGAACTCAAAGTAATCCGAAACCTTGAGTGCGATATACCGAAACGACCGCCTCGATCCAAGGATCGCGTTGCCGCAGACGGTTCGTCAATCGGAGGTCCGAGGCTCAAGTTATGGCCAAAAGACCGGAACTGGTTCGAAACGGGGGGGTCCAGGTTCGGGCCGACCCGGCCCGACCCCCCCCCCCCCTGAGACGGCGCGGCGGCCGCGGTGGCCCGGCGCCGCACGGTGGCCGAACGCGGGGGGGGGGGGGGGGGGGGGGCAAAGCCCCCCGCTGATTGGGAAGGCGGCGCGGCCTTTGCGCCGCGACTTTTTGCAAGAAAACGCCCCCCCCCCCCCACGTGGGGGCCGGCTTGAATTAAAACCGGGGGGCTGCTGCCCCCCCTCCCTTCAAGGAAACCGCCCCCCTCATAATGAGGGGGGTTTTATGCGCTGGCCGGGGGATTAATTCGCCCGGTTTAACGTCATCCGGCCGGCCAGCTGGCCGGCCGGTTTTCTCCAACGGGACCGGAAATTCCGGTCCCCTCTTCGGCTTCCGACGCCGGCGGCCCGGCCGCCGGTCTTCTCATCCCACCGCGGCCCGGAACCGGCCGCGGTCTCCTCGTCCTGCCGCGGCCCGGAACCGGCCGCAGTGTTCGTCGTCCGGCGCGGTGCGACGGCACCGCGCCCCTTCGTCGTGCCTTGATTCCTTTCAACGTGGCGCGACGGCGTCGCGTTCTTGAAGATTCTTCCTCGGCATGGCGCGGCGGCGCCGCGCAAAAATAATTGCACGATTATCCGCGTGGTGCGACGGCACCACGCCACTTTGCTTCCACCCGCAAGAAATACAACAAGAACGATGGAGGGGGGGTTCGGCCGTGTTCGTGTGGTCCGGCCCCCCTCACGTTAAAATAATAACTCAACTTAAAATATTCAAATTCCTCACGTTAGTCATGCGAACCATGAGCAAGAATAGAATAATTAAACAATAAATAACAACCCCTACCTCGGGTATAGGTTCGAAGATTTGACAACGTCCGCGGAAGTCAACGTCGCGGAGATCGGGCGTCGCGGTCGTCGTTCGTCAATTCCGTTGACGAAGAGATGTGTCCGATGTGATACGTCGTTGGTGAAACCTCTTATGTCGACGAAGGGGATCCGAGGAGGAAGCGGCGTTCCCTCTTGTTGACACGGAAGACGAAGAAGAGCGGAGCGGCGTTCTTCGTCGGAACTTGAGCGTTCTTCGTCAAGTTGAGCGTTCTTCGTGTTCTTCGTCAGAGTTGAAGAAGAAGAAGAAAATCTCCCAAAAGCTCTCAAGGTGGCCAAAGCTATTAACCAAAATAAAATAACCTTAAGCCTTATTTTATTTACACAACTAAACATTTGAATTTCAAAAGATAAGAAACGAACCATTAATTCGTAGAATTAATTCAACGAAAGAAACATCTCATTTAATTTATGAAAGAAACAGCCCAATTAAATGGTCTGTTAAGATTTTAAGAAATGCGTCAGTTGACTTTCATTAAGACGGGTTTTCACGGGTGCGTTTCTTAGCGGAAATAAACGGCAGGGCTCGTGCGGGCCCCACCTCACAAATATCCAACCAAGGGGGTAGGATATTTCTGGATAGCATCCTATCCAGTTCAACTTAGTTCAAGCCGCCTTTAAGTGGCTTCAAGTGGCTTCCTAGTGGCTTAAGCGAAATAAAATAAAGTTGTCGCAAAATTATTTTATTTCTTAACTTTAAGCCCGAAAATTAAAAACCACACCCGAGAAAACGCAACTCCGGAAGAGGCGTTTCTAAGCGAATACCAGCGCTTCGATTTCATCGGTGCCCTCAGAATTCGATTCCGGGCACCGGTTCAAAAGTTACAAAAACCCGCTCGTCCGTTCACTGAACGTACCCAAGCCAAAACTTCGGAAAATGATTCCGGGCACACCGGGCCTCGGAATCAGGTGCCGTCAGAAACTGCGTTCTTGTAAAATTCCAAAGAAAATTAAGAAAAAAATTTCCTTGAAATTTACGGGTCTTTACAAAAACAATCGTATTTTGTATAGAATTATAAAAAATGATATTGATCAATATCCATAAGGAATAAATTCCCACAAACCCTGAAAATAAATAATATGATAATCATTTCACTAGGGGTTTTTTTAATTTAATATTCTTTTGTTTGTGAAGATTTATATAAAATAGGGTATTGGAAAATATAGAGTAAAAAATCACTATCTTCTCCATTAGTACAAGTTTCATAGGCTTTTCCTTGGTCATGTATTTTTATGGTCACTTCCTAACTTTTTGACCCTTATATTATGAAATTTAGTGGTATAATATCAAAATCTCTTATAATTGAAGCAACATATTTTTAATGATTCATTATTTTCCTTAAACATGTTATTCATATGACCTTCTTCAATTAACATTTTGTGAGGCTCTATCATTCTATTATTTGGTGATTTTTTATCTTCGACTTTGTTCACATTATTAATTGTATTTCAGTATAGCTGTTTTGGTATAATAATAATATTTCACACTCAAACTCCCATTTTGTTGGGTTTTTTATTGAGGTTGTCCCCGCATTTTCCCTTTCACCAATGGTTACTTCTAGTTCCATCCTTTATGAAAAAAATGTTAACATTAGTGATAATAATTATCATAAGTAACTATAGTAAAATGTTAAAATAATATGCATCACTTTGTTAAACAATAATGTTATCCTATAGTTCTTAAAACTAAATGTGTAACAAACAATGTTCCACCTATATCACTATCATATATAATTCTAGGTTCAACCTTGGTTATAGTGAGTTGTTTCCAATCATACATATTAACCAAATCCTTAAAATTGAGATAAAAAATTTCATGACCTTTCTTAATATTTTATAAACCCAATAATCATATAAATATGTGATATTAGAATAAAACGTATCATTACTCAAGAAACATTAGTCATTCTTACAGTCACATACCCAAGTATGGATATAACTTAATCATATACTCTGAATTATATACCTTTTACAAAACAATTTGATTCTCTAAGACATTAATCCACAATTAGATTATATTTTCCTCTAAAAATTAACTCTATACCTGAGACCCAAATGGTATTAACCATTAGTTCATGTGGTCACACACTAGTCATGATAAATCATAATAACAATAACTAGATAAAATTCTAAAAAAATATAAACAATAAATTATCAATCTTAAGTTTACCAATTAATATCTAAATCACTTCTTCAAAACCAAAAAATCGTTAATTATTTCAACATAAAACATATACTAAACATAAATGTTATTCACCACCCAAACATGTGTTCGTTAATTATTATATCAAAAAATATAACCATTCCATAATTTTTTTTATCAAGGTTAATGATACTAATTAATAAATTACTTCAAACAATTAATTCAAAATATATTGAATAATGATTCTTACACATTTCTAATAATCTTAAACAACACATAGAATATACCAAAATTCATCAATAAATTTCACTTAAATAATTAAAATAGATATTTGTATCATAAATTAAAACATGTTCGATATAAACCTTTCTTCCATATATAAGACTCAGAAACACACCTTTTCCATCACAACAAGCATATTATAAGATTCTACACCATTTATGTATTATCCCTTGTTTGGTTATAAAACATAGTGGTTTATAGGTACATAACATTTTCATTATCATTTATGTGATCCTATCTAAAAAAATACTATAAAACAATTTGTGATAATATCCAAAATATGAATATGGAAACATAGATCTGAATATGTCTTCACATATGACCCTTGCATTTTTAATATATAATTCCTTTGGATTAAATGTTGACTCCCATATTCAGTCCTTGGTTATGCATGTCCATTTTATGATTAGGTTCTCTAACCTAATTAGTTTTCATCATTATCAAATCACTTATAATGAATAGTAAATAGAATTTGAATACCCAAATCACATACCATGGGAGAGTCTAATCAAGTGTGCAATCTTAGGACCATTTATTATCCATAATAGTATAGATTGATTCAATTATCAACCAACCATTTTCTGGTTTATTAATCCTAGGTGCATCTATGCTATAAACACATCCACTTTCCCGTATCCAGAAAAATATGTGTGTCAAGGAAAAACCACATAATCTCTATTTTACCAAACATCATTATTTTATTAAATACTTATATTTATACATGGGGTTTTAAATGGGGTTCTATAATAATAATACCCAAATAACATGTGCATTATTACCTAAACATCAAATCATATACTATTCCAAAGTATTATCTATATGTTTGAAATTTTGAACAACATTAAATTATCACCCATTATATTATCCTCAATTAACATCAAAATCAACAAATTTATATAAACCATTTATTTAATACCAATTGTGACACACCGAACCCACACTCCCAAATTTAGTTCTCATGGACACATAGATTATATAGTTTCTTACTACCATTTGGAAAAATCTGATATAACCAACCATAATTTGAAAATAAAAATGATCATTGAATCTATTATAATAGAATGATATTTTATGGTTTACAACATTAAATAATTAAGGGATAACATAAACTAATAAGTCTCATGTTATTTGTATAAATGGAAACTTCTCCCAATATATAGGAAACTACTTAATTCATGGCAACCCTTAAACATATGACACAAATTATTTCAGAAATATTATCATTCTAAACATATAACCTGAAATAATTTTTTCATTAACATTGGGAAAAGGGATGATAAGAAGTTGTAAGATTAAATATTTGATAATGGAGAAACATAAATGAAACAATCATGGTATAAATATTACATAAATATTATGGAAGGAATTGGAAAAAAAAATTAATCCATAATCAACTAGAAATTGTGTTCATGTTATTTGCAAGAACATGAATGAAAAAATGGATTTTAATAATACAAATATCATACTAATGGAATTAATAATTACAAAATTTAAAAAAAAATTGACTTCCATGCTCCAAGATAGTTTAGTTTTCATTGGGACAGAATTCATGAAATCCCACTTTCATGGATTTATTATAAGAAATATCATATTTTAAGAAGAGGAATACAACAAAAAATAACATATTTTCTATCACAAAACCAATTGATGCATTGAGAGGATATATATTATCAGGCCCACCCATCACTTGTTTAATTAAAATTCATTCAATATAAGATTAATTGAATCAACAATAACTAATCAACCATTATAATAATCATCCATATTTATATAGTAACATACAAAATGTTAATAATTCTCCCCATGTAAATAAAATGGATAACCTAATTATAACCCAAATCAATAAAGAAGGTGTATTTTTAAATAATATATAGTTAACTTGTAACACCCCAAGATTTCATGGTGTGTTATTTCTTCAAAATAATTCAATAACTTGCACTACATGCAACACCGAGTTCAAGCGCACCATGAATTACCAAACAAGCCATTAAAAAGAGGTTATTAATAGTATTAACTAAATTTTAAACTTTATATAATCCTTATAATTTTAGAATCCATATTATGAGTTTCTTAGACATAATGTAAGAACAAATTCATTTTCAAGATTTCACTTTTACCAACTTTTAATAGTGAACCCTTTTTAAATACAATATTTTAAACTTTTATGTATTCAATTTGACTAAATGGGGACATGAAAAATTTACAATGAAACATCCAAAGCTTCCACGGTATGCCTTCCTTTGAATAATACAGCAGCGTGTGTTGTACACAACTTCGAGTTCTAACACACACCACAACCAATCAAACTATCCGTTATGAATAGTTATACCTAATTTTTGAAATTTTATAAATTTTATATCTCAAAATGAACATCATTTTTGGATTTAGAATATCAAATTTATCCTAGGGTAAAATTTTGGTACTTTTCGGATAACTTATATATTTTGATGAATAGTGAAAATTACTAAATTTTAATTAAAAATAACTTTTTTAATCAAAATAATTAGTAGTGATAAATTATGAATTTGAGTGGTTTAAAAGTATATTTAGAATATATTTTTACTATTTAATACAATTTTTTTCATTGGACAAAACTTCACTATTGAACCGGATATAAACAGGTGTCAATCTTTTGATAGTTATTATCTCTTAAAAACACGTTTTTTGTTTTAACAACGAGAATTAATTTTAATTTAATTTATTCCCCTTTGTATTTTGAATTTGGAAAAATAGATTCCATATTTCGAATCAGGATTTTCAAATTGTGTAAACAGGTGACTTTTATTTTTAGACATTTTGAATAATTATTTCGGTAAATATTTTATTTACAATGGTTAAAGGGTAAATCCGGTAAATAAGGGTTAAAAATAATATTATAATAATAAAAGAATTACCATAACGTGTCCTAACCTTATTATTTGATACATGTCCGACCATGGGCATCTTTGGGTCGATTTTGGGACCCCATAGAGCCACTTGTAAGTGATAGGGACACTTTATTTTAATTAAGTTAAAATGAATAAAAAAATGACACAAGCATATATCTTTTAGAAAAAAAAAATTTTACATAGGGTTATATATGTTGGATATTCAACTATAAATATTAATTAGAAATTGAAAAGGATATCCTACATAATTATATTTTATTTAAAAATTTTAGACATTAAATAAGTTAATTTATTTATGACACAATGATGATGCAGTAATTACGATAGTAGTGAAAAATTAAAATAATTGATATTATAAATACCCAAATAAATATAATTTGAGACTTTTTATGAATTAAACTAATTTTATAGGTTAATATGACATGTTAATATTGATTTAATTAACCTTTTTAGAAGTAATCATTCTGTTATGATTTTTACAAAAATCAACTATTGAATAGTGTCAAAATTGACAAAAAAGAGATTTAAAAAACATATTATATTATTAATTGATATTAAATTCCTAAAAATATAAGGTTCCGCCAAGATACTTATATCATGATAGTTGTATCATTAATTGACCACATGGGGTTCTCTTGAATATATATAGTATGTTTATTAACTATATAATATAAAAATACAATGTTACATGGTAAGTGTCAAACTAATTAACTAAGAGTTAATACTTAAAGATAAGGTTAATATAGTAACCCAAACCTATCTAAATCCTATTGGTTGAGTGGTTTTCGACCTATCCCCACCTTAAACATTAAATAATACACTTTTTATCCATTAGAAACCGAATATGAATTTATTATAAAATAATATTTCTAGCTTTTCCAAAGGTGCCCCTCACCCCTCTTATAAAAGGGCACTCTCCCTTCTCACTAATTCACAAATTAAAAGCATTTTGGTTCAGCCAAACCCTACCCAAATACTCTTTTAATTCTCCTCACTACAACCTAGGGGACTTAGTTTGATCAGAAAGCCAACCTATGGATCCCTTTTGATCAAATCAAAAGGAAGAACCTGAAGAAGAGGTAATGTTTTCACCACCCTTTTTCAAATTCGTTTCTTCTTCAACTTCTTCATTCTCTGTTATTCCCATTATAAAATAATTAATACAGTAGCTCCTATATAATTTAATATTATTATAAATATGGTACAACCATATTCAGTATTCTATCCATCCTTTGAATGACATGTCACCATACGTGTGTACGTATGGCTTACCGTCTCCACGTCGTGGTGTAATTGTTATTCAATATATTATTATTTGGATGGGTATAATAATGGTTTATAATTCATGTAAATAATAAATATAACATGATATTGATTCTGTATATATTATATACCATCCAATTATATATTATTTTAATATCAAAAGAATGATATTGTCGCTCGTGCGTACGTACGGACTACCGTATCCACGAACGCGATGAGATTCATTCTCCATAGCATCCATTCAAGTATAATTATCATTTGATGATTTAAAAATAATTTTTAAGGACTTGATATCATTCTGGATATTAATAATATATAACCTATCAATGACAACCACGATTTACGTAACAAAACATATAAAAGAAAACGAGTAAGTTAACACCCGAAAAGACGATAATACCAAGATATTATTAAAAAAGAAATGTTAAAAGATCATATATGATATCATATTAATGTATATGATTCTTGTATAATTTAATAACAATTATTTCACCATTATACAGGAGGCTAACCTACCCCCATCCAAGGAAAAGTACAAGGTAAGGGTTTATTTCGCAATCTCTTCATTATATGAGGATGTTTATACGTAATTATCTACTGGGATCTCTTTATCATCCACATCCATGTTCCTTAGAAATGTATTTAATTTTTTTTACTATTTACTAGAAAATGGGTTAAAGTAATTTATACCCTTATGTGTTTTGAAAGTAATCTTTCCATCATTTTCCAAACAAGTCACTTTTAACCTTTTCGAAAAATTTAAGGTAAGAATGTCTTTTTTAACTTATACGGCGGGTGCGGCTATTTACCGCCATTATAAAATCGTCAAAGCTTCCCTTACAAGATAATAAAAATATTTTCAAAGTAAATGTTTTATTTTATAATTATTTGACTTTTAAATGATTTCAAAATGAATATTTTAAGAATTTGTGAAAGGTACTCTTTATCAAGATCATAATTTGAAATGTTTTAAAGATTTATCTTTCTAAATATTTTTAATTAATGTCCATGTTTTAAAAATGATTTTAAGGATTTATTTATATGGACATGAATGTTTTGAAATGATATTTCTTTTCAAAAGTTTCAAATTGGTATGGGACACTTTGATTCAAGAATCTCTTTTAAATTTCTTCCTTTATAAATGTGTGACTTTTCAATGATTTCGAGAAAAGAGATATTTCTCTCAAATGGTTTTGATTTCATCTATGTCAATATCCTTTGATGGATTTTATGCTTATTTGAAGTTGATTTATTATGATACAAAACTTTTGTATTGTATTGAAGGTTTTATGATATGTTTTATTATGGATGTGTTATTTTTATACAATTCATGGTTTATGGATAAAGTATTGGAATTTCGTATGCTAGTATTAATATGAATGTTTATGTTATGTTTAAACCTTTTATATGAGAATGCATTGGACTTAGTAAGTGATGGGTAGAGCCCGCTATAGCTCCTCGATGCATTGGTAGGTCTCATGAGAGAAACTAGTGTCTTGGCACAAGGCCTTAAAAAAATCTTATTTGTAGACTTGGCACGAGGCCTTGGCTATGTGGTTATGATAGTCTGGCATTATGCATTCCATGATTATGAAAGTGGTTATTGATATTGCATGTGATTATTTGATTAGTAGAATATCCATGGAAATAAGTAAATGGAATTATTTCAATTTATTTTTTCCATACTATGTTGAGGTTCAAGTTTAAAAGGCTTTTGTTTTAGATTTACATTGCCTTAAATGTTTATTCTTATTTTTGAAAGTTTCCGCTATATTGTTATCCTTACTGGGAATTTGAGATCACCCCTTTCAATGTTTTATTTTTCCCAAGATGTGAAGAAGTAATTTATGAATGACCTAGAGGGATATTATGTGGAGATATGAGTGTGCACTATGAAGAAAATATGTTGTTTTAGTTTTCATTTTTATGATGTAATGTAAGAATTATGAATATATCTAATGTTTCCAGGGCTACTAAACTAATCGGTCTTTTGAGACTAGATCTTTCTTGTGATCATTATAATATTATGCAATAATGCACCGACTCTGGGTAACTGGGGTCGAGTTGTTACAGTTGGTATCAGAGGAATTTTAGTACAAAACTTGGAAGCTAGATTTAGATAAACTCTGATTAGAGCACATAGATTTAAGATGGACTTTGAGGATTAGTATAGAAGAACTTCCTAAAATTTTGGTATTGTAGAGATTTTTTGAGTTTTCCGAGCAATACATCCCTGTCTGGATACGAGCAGGTAGAGGCGGCTCTGGAACAGATGTCCTAGGGGTAAAACCTGAAAACATCGCTTTGAGATGGACTCGAACGGGAACTAGTGCACGACAACGTGCCTTTCTGCACTCTTGGTTACGACACTCCCGGGGGATATGCTTAGGATAATTCTCATTTTCTTTACAAACCATTATGAAGGGTTTATGAGTATATACATCCTCAAAGAAGACATTTTTATGATTATGGATTATATCCATAAACTATTTATTTTATGTTATGTGTTTTACAGGTTTGGGATTAGGTATTGTTATTCATAAACTAATCTAGTGTGTGCCATTGTTTAGAAATGGCGCTCAGTAGAAGTAATGAGAACACCAGCAATGCACATGATCCAATGAGAAAGAAGGATCATATCTTTCATGGCCTTAAGCCAGAATTTATAAGACAAATAGTCTCCTATGTATTATCATCATATGAAGAAATAATATCATGTGTTTATAAGATAAGTAAAGAGTTTACTGAGTCGTATGGCTTTGAATGGAAGCAAGAGAAGAAAAGGATGTAAGAGATAATGATTGATAAAGGGAAGAGGGAAAAGAAGAATTTTCCCATATGTGATAACTGGGGGAAGAAACTGAAGGACCCCGGGACACCCTGAGAGGGGAGGGGTGAATCAGGGTGACCACTTTTTCTTTTAATGTGATGGATCTTGTTCCCACGTTGGTAGGAACTTGTTGAACCTGTATGAAGAATATGACCAGAAAGAAAACATTCACAAGCACAGAGAAGACACAGCCATTTTTACTTGGTTCACCACTAAGGGCTACGTCCAAGGAGCATACGCCGACAGGTTGTCGGTCGTACCAAAATCCACTATGCTTCACTAGCTATAGATTACAAAAGTTCGGGTACAGTCGCTCTGTCCCAGGCTCACTGCCTTTACAAATGTTCAGGGATAGCTCACTACTTCCCTCGGGTCACTCCCGTTGACTCCCCCTGGCTCACTGCCGTTGGCGAAGTCCCGCTCAGTTTATAGACGTGAAGGTCTCTTCTTCATTTGCATAAGAGTGCATCATTTGTTGTATGTTGATGCTCTATTGAAGTTCAATTCTCACCAGAGGAAGAATATCACTTTTCCTCGAATGTACCGAGTAGTCTCTCGGCTTTCGTGCAGCTCCGAACACGCCGGTGGGCTTCAGCAAAACCAGGCGCGCTTCTCCAAGACAGTCGCTCAAGTCCCACTACGGCGCGCAAGTCCACACTGGCGCGCAAGTGTCATCAACACAGTTGCGCGACTCTTCCTTCCCCAACTACAAACTTGCGCGGTCCACTTCCTTTCTCTTCCAAACCACCTTGGGCGCACAACCAAACACCGGCGCGCAAGCTCTACTTGCGCGACAAAACAACCACCTGTGCGACTCAACCACCTGCGCGACGAGAGCTCGAACAATCTCTCAGCCTTGAACTCCATTGGAAATGAGGAGGGGTGGTCCAGTATTTATAGGCAAACTGGACCCCCTACGCGGCGGCGCGCAAGTCCCTAGGCGGCGCGCAAGTCCCTAGGCGGCGCGCAAGTCCCTAGACGGAGCGCAAGTCTTTTCTTCAATAAACTCTGTCGCGCAACTCACTTGCGCGACCCAACCAACACTTGCGCGACCTTCTTTCCTTTGCCAAATTTTGATGTTCTGATCCTCAAAAACATATGGCGCGCAAGTCTTCTATCCTACAAGAGCACGGCGCGCAAGTACCTTTGCCAAAAACACTTAACTTTATTAGCTGATTTTTAGGCCCGAAAAATTGGCAAACACTGGGAAACAGCGCCACCTTCACTACTGTTTTCTGCTTGAACGGTATGATCGCTTTGTTGGTACACACCGTGAACTTCCACTGAGGATTGAAAACAAACACAAACCATACACCAAATCATGCTTTGAAGAACCTGGTTCCAACAGAAACACCCTGGAACTTGCCTGAAGGGAATGGGAGTTTGTTATAAGTGTGGAGGAAAAGGGCACAAAGTACGTGACTTCAAGGGTAAGAAAATGGTTTCAAATGTACAATACTTTATTTTCAAGTAGTTTGGACACTACGCGAACCTATGTCCCAGTCGTCAGACTATGCCGCAAATGATGCCATTGGATAATAATCAAGTTATCATACTACCACAGATAAAGAAGAATTATTAGAGTTCTTATTTTGATTATGTAATTTGAGTGTTGTATCAACAATTTACTTCTTATAATAATTATGGAGTATATAGGAATTGTACTAATGTACTATTTCATTAAGGACTTGAGATTGTTTGGAACAAATAAAAGTGACTCAATAACAGGTTAAATTTTTGGAAAATATATGGTTGAGAGAAAGATAAACCATAATATGGTTCTGATACCGAGGTAGTGATTTTAGAATAATACATGATTGATTTGGATAAATTATATTGGATATTCTTGACTACCTTGAAACTGATTAATGATTTGTATATTCCATCATTGTTGGGGTTTAAAACATTTTTGGAATGAAGGAGTATATCTATTATTCTTTAATGAATAAGGGATCATAAATGTAATCAATAAGGTTTTATGGTAATTCAGGATGTTGCAGTTTTTTAAAAGAATACATGATGAAGGTGTTCACATGTTATTACGTGGAAAAAAGGATCTTCATTGTGTTTACCTTCCTTATAAATTTTGGACTGAAGTATTTTGGATAGTTCTAGTTTGGATTATTTTGGATTTCCCTAAAAGGACAACCCGAAGGTCGGGCGGCAACCCGTCACATCCGACAGGGCCGCGAGACGTGAACCCACAACCGAAGGGCGATAAGGGTGTATCACCTACCACTGACCCACGTGATATCCTGGATTGAATAATGTCGTTTTTTAATGGTTTCTCTAGATAAATTATAAATTAATTTTTTAACCCTATACGAATAGGATAAATAGAATATTATTTTTATGTTCTATTGTCTTTTAGAGTGAAAGATGAGTTTGTGGTAGAACTTAGATAAAGGATGAGACTCTACTTGTCAAGTATATATTTTTCTTCTTCTCTTATTCAATGAAGAAATTAATTCTTATACTTTAGTAAAGGGATCGTAAAACAAAAAAAATGTGTTATCCTAATACCATATGTTTTGCTGAACCGATGGTATTTTAAATCATCATAGATTGATAAATTTAAGGCCCTCAATTTTACACTTGTTTGTGATTGATGAATTCAATCACTAACTATAAATATTTAAGTTTTGCCTCCAATTATATGTCTCTAATTTCCACCAATGTTCTCTGAATAGAGATCATAATTTGGTGGTGACCCTTTCATTTCTCTTTTCCTCTTATTAAGACTAAATTTTTTTAACCAAATTTCCGATGTGGGTTTTCCCACAAAGATATTTTCTATATTCAACCTTTTATTTTCAAATAACAATTTCAAATTGCGAGGGCATAATTTATTAAAGGAGGGGAGAATGTAAAACCCCAAGATTTCATAGTGTGTTATTTCTTCAAAATAATTCAATAACTTGCACTCCATGCAACATCGAGTTCAAGCGCACCATTACTTACCAAACAAACCGTTCAAAAGAGGTTATGAATAGTATTAAATAAAATTTAAACTTTATATAATCCTTATAATTTTAGAATCCATATTATGAGTTTCTTAGACATAATGTAAGAACAAATTCATTTTCAGTATTTCACTTTTACTAACTTCTAATAGTGAACCCTTTTTAAATCCAATATTTTTAACTTTTATATATTCAATTTGACTAAATGGGGGCATCAAAAATTTACAATGAAACATCCCAAGCTTCCACGGTACGCTTTCCTTTGAATAATACAGTAGCGTGTGTTGTATGCAACTTTGAGTTCTAACACACACCACAACCAATCAAACTAGCCATTATGAATAGTAATACATACTTTTTGAAATTTTATAAATTTTATCTCTCTAAATGGACTTCATTTTTGGATTCCGAATATCGAGTTTAGCCTAGGGTAAAATTTTGGTACTTTCGGATAACTTTTATATTTTGATGAATAGTGAAAAATACTAAATTTTAATTAAAAACAACTTTTTTAATCAAAATAATTAGTAGTTATAAATTATGAATTTGAGTGGTTTTAAAGTATATTTAGAATATATTTTTACCATTTAATACAATGTTATTCATTGGACAAAACTTCACAATTAAACCAGATATAAATAGGTGTCAATCTTTTGATATTTATTATCTCTTAACAACACGCTTTTTGTTTTAACAACGTGAATTAATTTTAAATTAATTCCTGCCACTTATGTGTTTTGAATTTGGAAAAATAGATTCCATATTTGGAATCAGGATGTTCAAATTGTGTAAATAGGTAACTTTTATTTTTAGACATTTTGAATAATTACTTCGGTAAATATTTTATTTACCATGGTTAAAGGGTAAATCCGGTAAATAAGGGTTAAAAATAGTATTATAATAAAATAAATTACCCTAAAACATGTCCTAACCTTATTGGTTGATACATGTCCGAATATGGTCATCTTTGGGTCGATTTTGGGGCCCCATGGAGCCACTTGTAAGTGATAGGGAAACTTTATTTTAATTAAGTTAAAATGAATACAAAAATGACACAAGCATATATCATTTAGAAAAACAATTTTTACATAGGGTTATATATGTTGTATTTTCAACTATAAATATTAATTATAAAGATAAAAATATTTACTACATAATTATATTTTATTTATAATTTTTAGACATTAAATAAGTTAATTTATTTATGACACAATGATGATGCAGTAATTACCATAATAGTGAAAAATTAAAATAATTGATATTATTAATACTCAAATTAATATAATTTGAGACTTTTTATAAATTACACTATTTTTATAGGTTAATATGACATGTTATAATTTATTTAATTAACTTTTTTAGGAGTAATAATTCGGTTATGTTTTTTACAAAAATCAACTATTGAATAGTGTCAAAATTGACATAAAAGAGTTTTTAAAACAAAGTTTATATTATTAATTGATATTAAATTCATAAAAATCTATGGTTCGTCCAAGGGACTTATATAATAATATTTTTATCATTAATGGACCACTTGGGGATCTCTTGGATGTATATAGTAAGTTTATTAACTATATAATATAAAAATACAAAGTGACATGGTAAGTGTCAAACAAGTTAACTAAGAGTTAATACTTAAAGATAAGGTTAATATAGTAACCCAAACCTGTCTAGATCCTATTGGTTGACTGTTTTTTGACCTATCCCCATCTTAACCTTTAAATAATCCACTTTGGAGCCATTTGAAACCGAATATGAGTTTATTATAAAATAATATTTCTAGCTTTTCCAAAGGTGCCCCTCACCCCTCTTATAAAAGGGCACACCCCCTTCTCACTAATTCACACATTCAAAGCCTTTTGGTTCGGCCAACCCCTGGCCAAATAATCTATAAAAGTCCATAAATACAACCTATAGGCCTTAGTTTTATCAGAAAGCCAACCTAAGAAGCCCTTTTGATCAAATCAAAAGGAAGAACCCGAAGAAGAGGTAATGTTTTCACCACCCTTTTTCAAATTCGTTTCTTTTTCAACTTCTTCTTTCTTTGTTATTCCCATTATAAAATAATGAATCCAGTATCTCCTATATAATTTAATATTATTATAAATATGGTATAACCATATTCAGTATTCTATCCATCCTTTGAATGACATGTCACCATACGTGCGTACGTACGACTTACCGTCTCCACGTCGTGGTGTAATTGTTATTCAATATATTATTATTTGGATGGGTATAATAATGGTTTATAATTCATTTAAATAATAAATATAACATGATAATGATTCTGTATATATGATATACCATCCAATTATATATTATTTTAATATCAAAAGAATGATATTGTCGCTTGTGCGTACGTACGGACTACCTTCTCCCAGAACGCGATAGGATTCATTCTCCATCATATCCATTCAAATATAATTATCATTTTATGATTTAAAAATAATGTTTAAGGACTTGATATCATTCTGGATATGAATAATATACAACCTATCCATGACAACCACGACTTACGTAACAGAACATATAAAAGAAAACGAGTAAGTTAACACCCGAAACGACGATAATACTAGGATATTATTAAAAAAGAAATATTAAAAGATAATATATGATATCATATGAATGTATATGACTCTTGTATAATTTAATAACAATTATTTCACCATTATACAGGAGGATAACCTACCCACATCCATGGAAAAGTGCAAGGTAAGGGTTTGTTTCGCAATCTCTTCATTATCTGAGGTTTTTTATACGTAATTATCTACTGGGATCTCTTTATCATCCACATCCATGTTCCTTAGGAATGTATTTAAAAACAGTTTTAATATTTACTAGACAATGGGTTAAAGTCATTTATACCATTATGTGTTTTTAAAGGAATCTTTCCGTCGTTTTCCAGACAAGTCACTTTTAACCTTTTCGACAAATTTAAGGTAAGAATGACTTTTTTTTAACTTATACGGCAGGTGCAGCTATTTACCGCCGTTATAAAATCATCAAAGCTTTCCTTAAAAGCTTATAAGTATATTTTCAAAGTAAATGTTTTATTTTATAATTATGTGACTTTTAAATGATTTTAAAATTAATATTTTTAGAATTTGTTAAAGGTACTCTTTATCAAGATCATAATTTTAAATGTTTTAAAGATTTATCTTTCTTAATCTTTTTAATTAATGTCCATGTTTTCAAAATGTTTTACGGATTTATTTATATGGACATGAATGTTTTGAAATGATATTTATTTTCAAAAGTTTCAAAGTGGTATGGGACACTTTGATTCAAAAATCTCTTTTAAATTACTTCCTTTATAAATGTGTGACTTTTCAATGATTTCGAGAAAAGAGATATTTCTCTCAATTTATTCTGATTTCATCTATGTCAACATCCTTTGATGGATTTTATGCTTATTTTAAGTTGATTTATAATGATACAAAACTTTTGTATTGTATTGAAGGTTTTGTGATATGTTTTACTGTGGATGTGTTATTTTTATACCATTAATGGTTTATGGAGAAAGTATTGATATTTCGTATGCTAGTTTTAATACGAATGTTTATGTTATGATTAAACCTTTTCATATGGGAATGCATTGGACTTAGTAAGTTATGGGTGGAGCCTGCTATAGCTTCTCGATGCATCAGTAGGTCTCATGAGACAAACTAGTGTCTTGGCACAAGGCCTTGAAAAAATCTTATTTGTAGACTTGGCACAAGGCCTTGGCTATGTGGTTATGATAGTCTAGAATTATGAATTACATCATTATGAAAGTGGTTATTGATATTGCATGTGATTATTCTATTAGTTAAATATCCATGTGAATATGTAAATGGCATTATTTCATTTTATTTTCTCCATACTATGTTGAAGTTCATGTTTAAAAGGCTTTTGTTTTAGATTTACATTGCCTTAAATTTTTATTCTTATTTATGAAAGTTTCTGCTATATTGTTATCCTTACTGGGAATTTGAGCTCACCCCTTTCAATGTTTTATATTTCCCAGGATGTGAAGAAGTAATTTATGAATGACCTGCAGGGATAGTATGTGGGGATATGAGTGTGGACTATAAAGAAAATATGTTGTTGTAGTTTTTATTTTTATGATGTAATGTAAGACTTATGAATATATCTAGTGTTTCCAAGGCTACTAAACTATTCAGTCTTTCGAGACTTGATCTTTCTTGTGATAATGCCAATGTTATGTAATAATGCACCGACTCTGGGTAACTAGGGTCGGGGCGTTACATAACTTGACAATAATAACCTACATTGGGAGAGAAACATATGTAATACCAAAAATTTTCTCAATATCAATAAAATAGATAAAATGGTTATAACCCATCCAAATGAATAAGGTGTATGATTAAATAATATATTGTCAACTTGATAATAAAAATAATCTTTTTTTGAATAAAAACATGTAGAATACCAATAATTCTCTACATATTAATAGAATAAAATAATTTTTTGGTGAACATCATCAATTTAAATTATGTAATTTGATATGTTCACAATATATAGATAAATTCATATACAGTAAAGTTAACAACTAAATAATATAATCATGTCATATTCAAAGAAATATAGGAGTGGTTTCCAAAGAATATAACCCAATAAGTGAGAAATGTTTGTAAAAGTTTATATGTGGTAGGAATGTATTTCCATAGATAAAAATGTAATAATACCATATAATAAAATCAAATTAATGAATATTCCTAACATATATAAATTTTTTTCAGGAAATTATCATGACTCAGTGAATAAAAAATGAGTCACAAAAAACCAATACAATTGGGGAAAATAGATTCAATAATGACATGAATAAGGGGGAATGGTTGGGATAGTAAATATAATGAAATAAAATTAGTATCAAAAAAATATCTAAGGGTATTGGATACTCTATGAAAAGGAAACATGTATCAAAAAATGTATTATGTCTCAAAGAATAAGAATTAAGACCAAGAAAACACTTGTAGATTGAGTAACACTTTAATAAAAAACCCTTTAAAGAATGGGAATTTAATTGAACATAAAATAAAATTTTTAAAATAAAATTTATGATATTATATTGAAAATAGGTAGTATATATACCTAATAAAATAAATTATGGGAATAAGTACAATATTTGTCTTACTGGAGGAAAATTAATAAGATAAATTTGACCTCTTATCCCGACTTCGATGAACATAATTTAAAATATTGTATCAAAAAGTTTGTAATATTAATGGATAAATAATTAACATTACTCAAATCCATTTTCATTCATACGCTTCATGAATATCAATTATATGCATGAATTATTTTTATTTTCCACATTAGTTTTTTATAGTTTTGATCATTTGTATTAGTTTCATAATAGCAATGTCGGTGATTATTCCACATCTAAATTTAATCATTACTAGATAATATAATATATTTTAATAGTTCTTATAGGATATTTTATAATGTTATAACTTCATTTCATTTTAGTTTTGGTTGTGATTAATGATTTTGAAATCAATGATGAGTAGGTTTTGGTGATTCTTAATAAAGGAAATGAGTTTTATTAATTAATGAGTTAAAATAAGATCTTATAAGATGAAAAAAGAGAAAACTATTTATCTATTTATATAATATTACGACATTAAATTATTTTTAATTTTCATCCATGACATAAATTCAAAATATTGAACAATTAGGTTCTTGAACTAACCCAAACATGAACAATCCATAATTTAATAAATGATTATAAGTTGGTTTATTATTAATATAATTATACCATAAGTATAATTATATATTTAGGTTCCTCAAATTTTATTTAAAATGATTATAATGACTTATAATAATAATTAATTGTTATGAAAATATAACACATTGTGAATAAAATATTATCCTCTTAGACCACTTATTTTAATTGATTAAATTAACGATGATTTATTTTTTTTAATAAAATTATTATGATCTTTATTTTTTCTTAAAATAACATTAATAATTTCATAAAAATTGTATTTTTTATATGATATAATCCTTATATCCAACTTATTATGGAAATTAAGGAAAACTAAAATCGATAGGTCCTGCGGTCGGTAGTCTGCACAATGCATGGATGATTATGTTTTTTCTTAATAGGTTATGTATATGAATAGAAAATTATAATAACATTAATATAATGACATAAGAGTATATAAATGATACTAATATCATTATAATGGTTTGTTTAGCACAAATTATAAAGAATATAATTAAGAATTAACATAAAGTAGTTGATCGTACTCATGTAAGGAGAATGAACTTTTCTTAGACATCTCATTGGATTTTAATGGATTGTGATAACTATGAGTTACTAGATAATTCATTTCATAGAAGTGGGTAGGAATATTAAAATGGTTTAGTTTCAAAGATTAATTTAAAGGTATGTTGTGGCATCATGTGGTTAATATGTTACCCTTTTATTTGTTATGGAAAGGGTGGTTTGGGAACACCATTACATTTTACAATAATGTCATGAAACTATTCAAGAGATAATGGAACAAAATTGGAAAAAATGTTAGGGTAAATACACATTGGTCGATCCAAATATCAAACATTCATTTATAGGTTATGTTTTTAAATTTTATAGGTCTTTTAAAATAGGTTAAAATAAACTTACCCCTTTTAACTTTTACCGTGGTAACTAGTTTCTAAAGTTATTAATTAATTTTGATGATAAATTTTAATATTATCCTTTTTTCTTAATTTGAAAATTCTAATTTCATATTTTTAAACTATTATCAAAAAAATTCTAAATGTGTGAAAATATATTTTAAAAAAGACACTTAAACAGGTAAAAACAGTGTTAAAAAGCATAATTATTTTAAGATTTATATATATATATATAAAAGATAACATTATCCATGTTATTAATTTTTAAAAAATAAATTTATTTTTTATTATTAAAATAAAGGTTATTATGCTTTCATGGTAATAAAAAATCAATCCAATTTGAAAATACTATCTTTTAAAGAAAATATCAAAAATAATTTCCATATTAATGTGACATTTTCTTTATTTGTCAAAATGTTTGGAATATGTTTTATATCTCAAAATAATATTATTTTTGTTTTATTTTATTCCTTAACTCAATATATTATTAATATAATATTTTTTTCATCTTATAGGGTATTCTTACGTAGTGATAAAATCAGGGCAATTATAATTTTTGTAAATCTCATATTTTTTGACTAAAAAAACTACTTAAAAAATTATAAACAATTAAAATAATTTATATTTTGATATGGTGAATTTAAAAATGAAGTTAATTTTATTAATTTCACATTTTAAAAATTGTAAATTTATTTTTTGAATAAAATCAGAAAAAATAATGAAAAATGGTTTTTATCATAAAAATTAAATTTTAAAATATGGACTGATATTATTCTTATTTTGTATCATTTTCAAAATAAATTGGTGTTAGCCAATGATTAATATGAAAAATAAATTTTCCTTGATAATAAGTTTCTTGAAATAGGAATTTTCATCACGTAAAATTATTTTCTAGAAAAATATTTTTCTAAAAAGTCAATGATCTAATTTGTCCTTTTAGGTAAAATAATTGAATTTAATTTATTTACAAACTAGCCTCTATTTTTCCTATCAATATATTTCATTAAAAAGTTAATATTTTCCCTTCCTACTAATTCAATGGATATGTTTTAATGAGTGTATTTAAACATTTTTTACTTTATCAATATATAAAATGATTTTTTATAAGTTTGGTGTTATGTACAGAGAAAATTATCAAACAAATTAACTTATTTAAAGGTAATCATATATCAGAATATTTGGGTGTTACGATGAATAAATTACCAGATAAACCTAAAACTAAAGTGTAGGTTGATGTTCACATCCTTGTGGATGTTATTTTTCTTGATACCTATTGGTGTATCATAGTGGTAACCCCTGGAAAGTGAAAATCACCATCAGTAAAAAAATCCTCAGGTCATATCATGGAAAACATCAGTGACTGATTCTGGTGATCCATCTCTAATTAAAGATAACAAATCTACTACGAAGTCCATATCTATATAACCTTTACCAAAAAATCAAGATTGCTTCTCTAATATAAGATAAATATCAACCATGGAGGTCCTTCCTATGGTCAAATATAAATTTAGATACAATAATGTCTTCATCATGATGTATTTTAACAAGTTCCTCTTCATAATAACCTGAAAGTCGTTAATAGTGGTGATTCCCTTGATTAATATGATGAATTTCTTCCCCAGGGAGGAACATATAACCAACATATAGGTACCCCATATAACAAAAAACTTGAAGTTAGTAATAATGAAGGTACTACAAATGATATATGTTATGGATCCCCTAAATTAATAAAGAAGACAACCATAGTGGTCCGCACCATAAATCATGTCAAAATTATTTTCTCTATGGTGAAACATCCATCCAACATAATGGTCTTCCTCATTCCAACAACCTAGAAATAAAAAATCATAATTATACTCCCCATGATGTTAATTGTATAGGATCTTCTCATGTGACACCTCAAGTTTTCACTATATTTGTAGAAATCATGTGGTTGATTCCTTATTTTTTGTTTAAGGATGTTCCAGGTCAAAATCTATAGTTCTTTAGGCTTTCCTAGGGGTGTGTGGTCAAGGTGCACAATCCTTAAACCATGTGGGTTCTATATTGGAAAACCCATGCCTTATTTAGTGGGTCTATTAGGGGATCATGGTTAGGGAACATGGTTATTTATCCAAGTATCTCATGTGTACAGAATTTTTACTTATTAATAGAGGTGATCCCTATGATGTCTATATGGTTTGGAAAACTATGTGGGTAATAGTGCAACCTACCCATGTTCAGGTATTTTGATCTTTTTCACTTTTTTTTATTTGAGGATTCCACCCCAAGGTCCCCCACTCGAACCATATAACCCAAAAACATACCATGGGGTTTTATACTACCTTTATGATCCTTCTTAATGGATTCTTTTTGTTTCCTTGGTGGTTATTAATCTAGATCATGATGTATGAATTAATATTCCCACTTCCACTTATTTTCTCTATTATTATCTGATCCCTCTCATACAAATTATTATTCCTGGATGATTTTTCTTGGCTACTGTTGCTAGGATTCTATTATTTTGGGTTGTGAGGGGTGTGCCACATATTAGGAGTCCATTTCAGGTGGATTTCCTATAATATGAGATGGCCTTATCACTTGAGGTTGGTGTTTTAATTTCAATTTATTTTATTTTAGAGTTCCATTACTTCTTATGTTTTATAAATGTAAGTTTTTTCAAGATAAAAAATGTTGTGGGATATATAGTGTTGTTTTTCCTAAGATTATATATATTTTGATTGATTTTCATGTGTAAAATGATTGGGATTTCATTATTGAAATTCTAACTTGATTTAATGTGGTATTTTATACACTCATTATGTTTGGTAAAATTACAAGGTTGGTTTTCAGAGTAAAAAAACTTATGTTTGGGGTTTTAATAAAAAAAGTTGATTAAAAAGTGGTTTTCAATTTGTGTTAAAAACTGAATTTAATTTTTTTTAATGTTGGTTTACTGTAAAAAAGTGAAATGGAGTTTCCATTGAATTGTGCAAATTTTATTTTTGATGATTATGTTTTCATTTGGGATTATGTTGGCATTAAAATATGTTTTAAGAAAATATTATTTATAATTGTATATGTTATATGTATTAGAGTGATTTCCTATTTAGAATCTTATGATCTGTTAATTCATGATTATTCCTTTAGTGGGACCCTTGCTTAGGTTTAGGTTAATCTTATACTTTTGAAAATTGTTTGGTTATAGGACTCATGTTGTTCTTACATGTTTGGGCTTACTATAAGGATCATGTGGGAGGTGGGAAGGATGTTATTATGATTTTACCCATGTGGGATGTTATTTTAATGTCACAATGTTATTATTCATGGGTTACCTACCTTATTATTCCAAGAGGAGGTAGAGGTTACTAATTGGGTAGTAGTGGTTCATTACATGGATAGTTAAGGTTTTTCATGGGATAGACCGCATTTAGTTATATGTAACACCTTGATTAGGGGTTCATCACTCGGGAGACATAATATAAATATTTAGTTGATAGATGTGTGATCATAATATTTTGGTAGTTAAGTCCTTATTTATGTGTCTTTTCTAGCCTCTTTAGACATCATGGTTTCACCACACGCTATGTATATATGATAAATTTTTTGAAAAACATATTGTCTTATTCGTTGTTTATTTCATAGAGGGAATTTATAAGTGTGTTGATACTTATGTGGTTTGTCCAGATTTTTGTTTAGTTTTACTCCATTAATAATTTATCATATTGATTCATGAATTAATACCATTATTTCCTTATTTTCCCTGTATTGTTTATGTGTTTAATATTTTAAAGGAATAAAAAAATTATTTTTAAAAGTGTGCATTCATATTATAATTTCATCAAATTATTTTAAACCATGTTTGGGTTTTATTTCAAAAGTGTGATGTTTAATTAAAATTTTTGGTTTTACATGAAATTGGACTTGTTTTAAAATATCACCAATATCATGAAATTGTTTTAAAATGTTTAATGTTGAGGAATTTCATGTTTATATTTTTTCTAAACTTATTCTTTAAAATTAGAATGAAATAGTATTTTCCCACACCTTATTTTCAAACTAGAATAATTGGTATCTTAAATAAATAAGTGAAATGGACTCATGGTTGTATGATACTTTCTTTGTCTCACACCCTACATACTCACAGTTTTGCATATGTAGTCTTCATATAATGTGCATGTTCGTTTCAGGTCTTGGTTTTTAAGTTGGACCTACTAACATCTTCCATGAAATCATTAGGTTTTTAGGATCCTGGTTGTGACTTCAATGTCATGAGGAGAAGGTGATCATACAATCAATTTCTACAATTGGTTTCCCCATGTTTGTTTTTTCCCTTTTATTCTTCCACTTTTTCTATTTTAGCTTCCATTATATTTTTGTTACTCTATGCTAAATGGTTTCTTATTTGAGATTCCCACATTGGTTTATACTTTGTAGTTCACAAAATTACCTGTTTGGATGTTGTGTTTGTTTAGATTCTTGAGGGTAAAACCTTACCCAATTGCAATGTTAAATACCCTTGATGATTTTCACTATAATAAGTGGATCATGAATGCACCTCAAGTATGTGGTAGGCCAGTTTGTGTACCAGTTCAGATAGTTACCCATGTTGGTTTGTTAAAAAATGGTATCAAATGATCTAGGTTCTTGGGAAGGGGCTGGTTTATTTAGGCTTACCATAACATTATTTGGTTGTCAATGGTATAAAAGAGATATAATTGTCAGAACATGAGTGGTAATTCAGGGGAATTTCATGGCCCACTCTTCCTTATGCCTGGTCTCTAGTTTTCATGGGTATATGGGAGTATTATTTCGGTTTTGAGGTTGTGGTGGCCATTTTTGAGAGGTTTTAGTTACAGAGTGTTATTGGTCTGATTTTCTGATAGTTTATAAGAGATGTATCGGGAAATTTCTCATTTTTGAATAAAATTTGGAATGATTTAAGAGGTAATATTGTTAGGGGGAATGTTATTCCAAACCCTGCATAGGCCATGCAAACCAATCTAGATAAACATCCAGTGGAACTCACATGTCCAGCAAACTTTATGAAACATCATGCAACAAAATCGTACATAGTGAACAATGTTAGGAAATTTTATTGTTTTCCCATTCTATTGTTTTGAGTCTTTTTGTTTCTTTGGGCCTGTTTTTGGTAGTTCATGTGATGTTATGTGGGTTTTAATTTTTTTAAAGTAATATTTTCTCTTTGTTCTCAATGATTTTTTGAAAACATTGTTTTGGGTGCTTTGTTTTCTTGGGTAAATAAATTTGGAACCCATGATTTTTTTTTGGTTTTTTTCTGTTTCTAAAGAAGTAATTTAATATGTTTTTAGGTGATAGAAAGTCTAAAATGTTTATAGGGGAGTTTATGTTTTCTTATTAAAGGTTTTATTAAAATTTTAAATGGAATTTAGAGGTGTTGTTAGTATTATAATGATTTGGGTTTATGGAGTGAAATTTTTCAAAATATTTTAAATCAGACTTATGACCTCAATTTGGTTCCTTTTTGTTTACAGTTTCCATTGTTGAAAGTTTTGATTATTTTTTTAATTTGTTTTTTTATGATTGATTTTGATTATTCTCTATATGATGAGAACTTTTAAAGTGGGTTGATTGATTGATTTACATTGTTTTTTACTTTTTTTAATGAGTATCTCAGAATGGATTCAAAAAGTTGAGAGGGGAATACCTTGGGCTGTTTTCATAGTGTTATAGTAGGTTTATTTATGGTCCCTAACTCTATCAAAACTCATGAAGGGGTGGTAGATCCATGTACATCCAAGCTCATGGATCATGTGTGGTATTTTATGAAATGATTCCCTCTATTTTTCTATAGTTATTGAGAAACCCATGATAAAATTTAGAGGTTAGCCATGATTAGAGATATTGTAAGGGCCCGGACCTCTCTGGTCCATTTATCTGTGGAAATCTGGTGTATGAGGTGTTTTGGGAGGTGAAGGTGACGTATCCCCCCAACACTTTTCCAAATTTCCATCGGTATGACCAATACGAACCGTTCCATGGGTGAGAGATGTGAATAGTTACATCAGTGAGACTAATGTGAACAGTTGCATCAGAGAGACCGATGGGAACATTATCATCGGGTCAGTGGGTCATTCTGTGAACAGTACCATCGGCATCTGTGAGTCGTTCTGTGAACAGTACCATCGGCAACGATGAGCTGTTATGTGAACAGTACCATCAGATCAGTGTGTCGTTCTATGAATAGTACCATCAGATCAGTGTGTCATTTTATGAATAGTACCATCATATCAGTGAGTTCGGGATCAGTGATTCATTCTATGAACAATTTTTCCAAGATCAGTGAGTCCAGGATCTGTGAGTCATTCTGTGAACAGTGTTTCTAGGATTCATGAGTCCAGGATCAGTGAGTCCCAGAACGGTGAGTCCTTCTATAAACAATGTTTCCAGGATGGGTGAGTCATTCTGTGAACAATGTTTCCAGGATTGGTGAGTTCAAGATCAGTGACTCATTCTATGAACAGTATTTCTAGGATTGGTGAGTCCAGGATTAGTGAGTCATTCTGCAAATAGAGTTTCCAAGATTGGTGAGTCCAGGATTGGTGAGTCATTCATTGAACAATGTTTCTAGGATTGGTGAGTCTCGGATCGGTTAGTCATTCTGTGTATAGTGTTTCCAGGATCAGTAGGTGTATAATATTTCCAGCTTCCCACACTTTCACCCCTTTGAAATTTTCTTTGACATAAAATGAATTCAAGGACTTGTTTTATGGGATTTATGGTTGAATCAAATCTTATAACTCCTATATTGATTTTCCTAAAGCTTGGGATATCTTTACTTGGTCAAACCATGTGGTTAAATGTGATCTACTGTTAATGTAAAATCTAGTGTATCTTAAACCACTGCACTATAAATCTTATAAAGGGAAGAGATATATTCCACCCTTGTTCTACATTTTTCGAGATGCTTGAACCTTTAATTCTTACCATAAAAGCATTTTGATCGAACCTTAATCCTCATATCATTTCCCCTTGAAGTTTCTTCCTACTACATGTGCCCCCTATTTTGGGGCAAGAAAAAAGGGTTGATCCTTCATCAATATAAGGTATGTCTTATTGTGGTTCTTTTGGGTTCATCTTATCATGTTTCTCCTTTACATGTTATGGTATGTGATCTCCATGCTTCTGGTGGATTTTTATTGGGTTTCGGTTGGTGTGGTCATACCGTGACATCCTTAGGTGGATGCAGTTGTCATGAGAGGAGGAGATCATGATCTTTTTTGTGGGTGATTCTCATATAAATAACGTTAAGAACTATTTGAGGTAGGGTATTCATTACTTGACTATTATTTTATGTGCAAGTGTATAGTTATCATGTTTATCCCACTAGATCACAATGGAATTAACATAATAAATATTTAAACTTGATAAATAAATTGGTATTGATTGTATGTTATTACCTCTTATTTTCCAAGATAGTGTGATATATATTCTTAATTTTTTTTAAATTTTCGTTCTTTATTGAAATTAGTAAAGAACATAAACTGGGATTAATTGTCAATTAATTTTCGAATATAAAGAGGCATGTAGGTGAATCTGGTTCTTCTTATTGTAATTTGATGTTAATCAAAATGATACAGTAAGCATGTATAATCAATTTGTGATAGCTTATGATTTAGGTTTCTCTTATTTGGAACCATTAAATAATAAATTGGTTAATTCCAGATATATTAAATGACTTGTTGTTTGGTAAAAGATAATACCTCATAGGGTTCTGAGTTACCCGCTTGCTTGATCAAGGGTTAAGATCCCAGTTGATATAATGTTTGTTTTCCCACTGATTTTGTTGTGATTTGAGCCTGGATGGCTGTTTTGATATGTGGGAGAATAGAGGCCCATTTTATGTGGTAGTAGTTGGTGCCTAGAGTGGAGGGATGTATCAGTTTATGCATGTGGGTGTCAGGGAGGACACTAGAGATGATGAAATGGGTTGGATGTGTATGTCTGGATTCTTATGGAATCTTTTTGGTTGTTTATCTGCATTAATTTCTACACTATTCAAGGCAGCTAGAAGTGTTTATCCTCCTTCCAAAAAGGGGAGGATACACACAGTATATTCCACTTGCTTTCCGTTTTTAGCTTCTTGAGGAAGGATGGGTCTTCGCTCATGCTATAGGTGGAAAAGGCTCAACTGGTAGTTCACCTACTCATCATGTTGAGCCCCTTATGTGTATTAGCTTAGAATGTTTTTCAAGAATACCTGGATATATGGTAAAGTAATGATATTAAAAAACTATTGAATAAATGATGTTAACCCTTGGGGTTGGAACTTGCCTGGATGCAATAGTGAGGATTAAATTTAAAGGAACAATGGACTTTGGGTGTGATGCTAATGAAATAAAATTTAGAAATTGTTAATAGGTAATTAATGTTTAAATAGTTAATTAATGTAAATTGCAACTAAAAATATGGGCATGAATTAATGTAATAAATATCTTTAAATGGTTTTGTGATTATGGGATACCTATTCCTAGAGGTGGAAGCTGAGAATCCGAGAGACTTTAGCTGCAGTTGAGTCTAAGACTAGGTTATTCTCATATTATAGTTGTGAGTTATAATATATTTTGTAATTTTGTGTTTCTATACACTACTCTACTCCATTAGTTAGGGAAACTAAAACCCCGGGGATTCAGAGCCCTAGGGTTGTTTTACCCAACATTATGGTGGGAGGATGGATGGCTGACTAACCCCTTTTTCCCTACTCTCTTCTTTTGGTAGTTAAATGTGCTGGTAGTCACATCTGTTAGTTTTCCCCCTATATGTGTGTAGAGGGTTGTTGTGGATTGTGGTTATTCACACACATATATACTGGATATAGTTTCTTATGGACTACTATAGGTGTAATGTGTATAGGTTGTGATGGCTTGAGGATCCTTACTTAGTGTATGGGCTATAATGGATTGTGGTTTAATTGCCGATGTATGATACACATTATGCGAGCAATGGTGGCTCCCAAAAACTACATGGTTACATTGAATACATAGACTTGGTGGTTTTCTTGCAAGAGGTGCATGTTGGGGGGATTTTCCCAGGTGTCTGTAGGAAAGTATTTTTGGAGAGAGATGCTTTGGACGTGCGACGATGGGGCAAAGTGGAAAACCAGTGGGTAAGTAGTAGTGGGGTACCCATGATATTATTTATTATATTATATAATCCTATATGAGATACTTGGAAAGAGTATCCATGGTGAGTATGGGAACTTACTATACCTATTTAGGTTACTAGTTAGTTTCACTAGATGTTTAATGTGCTTTTTCATGCTTTCTTTACTTTTTTACAAGAGGCTCTGGGGAGGATCCTACTGATTATTCTGGTATACTCACCCTATGTATATGAAAACTATTTTTCAGGTCACATGGAGTAGTTTGGATATTAGGCTTGTAACTACTATCTTGTGTTTGCAGAAGCTATTTGGGATTGTTGGTTGTTGTCGCTTTTTACTTTTTTTGGTACTTTTAGTTTTTTGGTACAGTTGCAGTAGTTTGGCATGAAACTACATATGTGTACTTGGGATTTCTGTTATATTTCAGTCTGAGTTTGAGTTCGTTCATGTCGATCTTATCTCTCTATTTTTCATGTTTTCTCTTAGAGGGTAATGCCTCCCATTTGTGTGTTTATTATACCCTCGGGGCTTGTCACCAACCTGGGGCCTACTGGAGGTGGGACTCAGGGGGTGGTGGTGGGGGGTCATTGTCTCTCTCCTCACATCACCAGCCTTGGATGGGTACACCTTATGGGGAGGAGGTCATGACAGAGTGGTACCAGAGATCTGGTTAAGGGATATGATGGATTTTGGTGTTATGCACATATTAGGATTCAAGGGTTGGTAGGGAAACAGAGTCAGTCAAGTTTAGCATGTGATGTAAAAACTAGTGACTGGGTGAGGCATAGGAATTTAGGGGCCCCTGTGATCTGATGAACGGACCATTAAGTTTATAATGGTTACTAAATGAGGTGATACTAGTCACAAGGTAGAGACCTAGGAAAGGATCATGCATCATTATTTCTTGTTCCTGTGTTTGAATGGGTAGACCATGGGATAGGTTAACCTAAAATGAATTAATGGAAACAATTAATTAATTAATGTTGATTCTTTCATATTCCAAGTTTAGAAGCATTAACTGATTGTCATTTTGCAGGTATGGCTCTTGGTTGACGTCCTCATTAGGTTTGTGCATAAGTTGTCTAGCAGTTTAGGATATTAGAACACTATAGGGTATAGGTTGACGATGATGACACTTGGAGAAGGACACTCAAAGAGTTTCAGTACCAGAGTCTGTAGAAGTACGAGAGCTCTGTTTTAGATGCAGTAATAGAAGACTAGTTGGAGGAGGTCGAGATAAGATTCATTTTGAACTATTCTCTGAAGGAGCACCGCGTGTCTTTGGTTGTGACGATGTTTTATAGAGCAACAAGGTAGTGGTGGTTCTTGTTCCTCATGGATCATGAGGAGTTGGCGATCTCATAGAAGGAGTTCCGAGAAGTGATTAGAGTCGAGTTTCTTTCTTCGACCACAAAAGCATACAGTCCACAGGATCATCTTTCCCTTCGATAGGGGAGCTCTAGTGTGAGAGTGTTTAGAATCCTTTTCAAGAACCGTTTACAATATGCTTCCGACCAGTTGTCAGATGAGGAGGCCAGGGCGAGGCATTTTGAGAAGGCTTTGCATCCAGAGATCCAGTGCCTGGTCACCCCATTTATACAGATGACATATCTTGAGGTGCTGGCAAGGGTAGAAGTTGTTGAGAGGACATTGTCCAGAACCGGATCATTACAAGATAACAGTCTTCATAATTCCTCACAAAGTAGAGATGTGGTCTGGTGTTCCCAGTTTTCTGGATATAAGGGTTTCCATTTGGACGAGGGTAGGTCCCATCCCTCTACATCTCATTTCTCCAGGGGTAGTAGCTCTTAGGCCTATTCCAACAGATTAGGTGCTTGTTTTTATTGTGGTGTTCGAGTTCATCATCAGTTAGAGTGCTCGACCTTTCAGAGCAGTCATCGTGCACCAGGTATTCCACTCCAGGTTCCTCCATTAAGGTAGTTCCAACTAAGGCACCAGCAGTAGGTTGTACTTGCTTCGGATCAGCATAGTGCGGATAGTGCAGGTATATGACAACCCTATGATGCTCCCTATCCTTAGAGATCAAAGTGTGGCCATAGTGGTGGTCTTCATCAGAGTTAGAGAGGTCATGGAGAAGGTCGTAGTCTGCATCATGCTTTAGCGTTGCCAACTCCATGCGGGCTAGAGGTCATTCGAGGTACCCTTTACTTTTTTTCTACTCGGGTGTATGCCTTGTTTGATTAATGAGATACACACTCCTTCATATCACCTTCCCTTTTCCATGCATTGGGACTTGAGGTAGAGAGGCTTCTAGTTCTCTTACCTTTGACTATGCCAGTTGGAGGTCGAGCTGACATGTTTGAAGTATGTAGAAACTGTGAGATAGTTCTTGGGTAGCACCGCTCTTGGGAACATTTCCTATGTTTACGGATACAACCATATGACGACATCCTCAGCATGGATTGGTTTTATTTAGTGCAGGCTATCGTGGATTGATTCCGGAGGCAATTTTTGTTCTTCGATGAAGATTGAGAGCCAGGGGTATTTTTTGGTGAGCGAGACACTCGGATGGGTTAGAGGCATGTTCCATCCTTATCATCTTTGATGGATGAGCTGATGCTGAGTTTTTAGAGCTCCAGTAGGGGGCTTTACCTAGTGTCATAGAAGAGTACCCTTATGTCTTTCCAGAATAGGTTGTAGCATTACCCCCTTGATGGGAGATTGAGTTAGGGATCGAACTACAACCAGGAGAATCTCTTGTCTCTATGTGTCCATATAGTATAGACCCTTATGAGTTATGAGAGATACGTATATAGCATGATTATCTATTATAGTGCGGTTTTTCTTGGCTGAGTGTGTCACCGTGGGGTGCACCGGTTTTGTTTGTGAAGAACGCTGACGGCAGTTTATGGTTGTGTATTGATTATCATTGCATAAACAAAGTGACAGTGAAGAATCACTATCCTCTTCCACCAATAAATGATTTATTCGATCAATTGAAGGTTGAAAGTTGGTTCTAAAATATCTACTTGTGGTTATGATATCATCAGATGCGTGTGAAAGATGAGGATATCTCGAAGACTACTTTTTATTGTTATCAAAGGCATTATGAGTTCATTGTAATGCCATTCAGTGTGATGAATGCTCCAGTTTGGTTCTTAGAATTGATGAATGTGGTCTTCCATGAGTTCCTAGATAATTTCATAGTGGTTTTCATTGACTACATCCTTGTGTACTCCAAATCTGAGGAGGAGCATGCAGATCATCTACACGCTGTTTTTGGAGTTCTTTGTCAACATCAGATGTTTGAGATGTTATCAAAGTGTGATTTTTGGGCTCGAGAAGTCCATTTCATGGGGAATTTTGTCTCCTAGAAGGGAGTAGCTGTGGATCCATCAAATATAAAATCAATTGGGTATTAGGTACCCTGAAGACAGTGTCAGAGGTGAGAAGTTTCCTTGGTCGTGTAGGCTACTACGGGAGGTTCGTAGCTCATTTTTATCGGGTTGCGACTCCTCTGATAGCATTGAATAGGAAGGATCATGGTTCATGTGGACTGATAAGTGTCTAGAAAATTTCGAGTATCTAAATAAGAAGTTTGTAAGTGCTCTAGTTCTCTACCTTCTAACAGAGGGAGTTCATTTTGATGTTTTCTGTGACGCTTTGCTTCTAGGGTTAGGTTGTGTTCTGATGTAGCATAGACCAGTTGTTTCTTATGGGTCCTGGAATTTCTGTCCCCATGAAAGTAACTATTCCACCCATGATCTTTATTTGGAATCTGTGGTGTTTTCGATGAAGTTGTGGAGACATTGCCTCATTGGAGCACACTTTGTGGTTTTCACCGATCATAAGAGCATCAGGTATGTTTTATCCCAGAGTGACTTGAACTTGAATTAGCGTCGATGGATGGTGTTCTTACAGAAATATGAATTTGAAATATCATATACACCAGGAAAGGGAAATGTGGTGGATGATGTACTGAGCCAGAATTCACATAGTGATGTAGTTTTTGAATTTGGTGATTCCTAGAGAGTAATGGAAGAATTTTCACCATTTCATCGCAATATGGGAGAATTTGGTGGTAAAGGTTGTCTTTTTCAGATGACAGTGCAGTCATATATGGTGTAGCAGGTGGAAGATTCCTAGTTGGGGGATCTACAGATGGAGGTCTGGAGAGGTCAAGTTGTTTATGGTGGGGCCCCAAATGGTTGGTCTATGGATGAAAAACACGGAGTGTTGTATCACAGAATGATATTTTTTCTTTTGGAGATGTGCGATATGGTTCTCAGAGAGTTCTGCAGTTCACCATTAGTAGTGCATCCTAGCATGACAAAGATATACTGAGCCTAGAGGAGTTTTTTTTGGTGGCTTGGGTTGAAGCGTGCAGTTGCGGAGTTTGTGTCTCGATGATCGGTATGCTAGAAGGTCAAGTCTGAGCACCGTATCCCTAGTGGTTTGCTCCAATCATTATATATTCATTAGTGGAAGTGGGAGGACATTTCAATGGACTTTTTATAGGTTTACCTCAAGCTCAGGGAGGAGATGATGTTATTTCAATGGTAGTGTACCATTTAACAAAATCATCCCAATTTATAAAAATCAAGGAGTTGAGATTCATGGATGTGTTGTCGAGGAAGTATCTGGGGGAGGTGGTGAGACTCCACGGAGTCCCGAGGATTATCATTTCTAATTGAGATCCTTATTTTACCTCTAGATTGTGGAAGGGTCTCCATCATTCTTTTGGTTCTCAGCTACTCTTTAACACTACTTTTCATATGAAGATGGACGGTCAGACAGAGCAGACTATCCAAACACTTAAAGACATGTTTTTCTCTCGTGTCCTAAATTTTGGAGGTTTTTGGATGAGACACTTACCCTTGGTGGAGTTCTCTTACAAAAATATTTTTCACTCCACCATCAGTATGGCACCATTTGAAGCCTTTTATGGACGACTTTTCCATTCTCCGTTGTGCTGGACTGGGGTTAGAGAGTCAGCAATCCTTAGACCAAAAATGGTATAGAAAATAATAGAGATGGTTTAGGTGATTTACGAGAGGATGAAGATAGCATTTGACCATAAAAAATCATATATCTATCAAAGGATGAGACCTTTGGAGTTTGATGTTGGGGATCACATATCTTTGAAGTTGACTCCCCATCGTGGGTAGCAATGGTTTCGTCATGGTAAAAGCTTTCTCCCTAATTTTTTGGGCCATTCGAGGTGTTGGATTGTGTTGGATCTGTGGTGTATTAAGTGGAACTTCCCCCATAAATGATCCAAATATATAATGTTTTTAATGTGTCACAGATCTTTAATTATCTTCATGATGACTCTCACGTCATTGATTGGGGATAGATCCATATTGATGATGATGAATCCTTTAACGAGTGTCCTGTGGAGATCCAAGACCTTAAAGAGAAGGTGTTGTGTGGGTGTTCTATTCCCTTGGTTTGTGTCTTATGGGGACAAGGTGGTGTGGAGTGCATCAGAATGTGAGTCACTGATACATTCTCATTACACTGAGTTGTTTTATTTTTAACTATTTTCATGCGATGAAGATTGCTTTGTGGTCATTGAACATTCATGTTTATGATATTGTTTCATTGGATTCTCCTTGTGTATTTCTCTATTTTGAGGGGTATCTCGATGGGTGGTTGTTCGGACCCCATTTCTATTTCACTTTAGGTGGGTTTTTAATTCTCAAGGATGAAAATGTTTTGAGAAGTATCTGATGTAATGTCCATGACCTCTCTGGTTCATTGCTCTGTAGAAATCTAGTGTTTGAGGTGTTCTGGGAGGTCAATGTGACTTAACCCCAACACTTTTCCAAATTTCCAATGGTGAGACTGATGCGAACCATTCTATCAATGAGACTGATGTGAATAGTTCCATCAGTGAGACCGTTGTGAACAGTTCAATCAGTGAGACTGATGTGAACAGTTCCATCGGTGAGACTAATGTGAACCCTTCCATTGGTGAGACCGATGTGAACAGTACCATCAGATCGGTGAGTCATTCTATGAACAGTACCATCGGCATCAGTGAGTCAGTCTGTTAACAGTACAATCTTCATCAATTATTCATTCTTTGAACAGTACCATCGGATCGGTGTATCCTTCTGTGAATAGTAACATTGGATCGGTTTGTCATTCTATAAATATTACCATCCGATTAGTGAGTCTTGGATCGATGAGTCATTCTGTGAATAGTGTTTCTAGTATTGGTGAGTCCAGGATTGGTGAGTCATTTAGTGAACAGTGTTTCCAGGATTGGTGAGTCCAAGATCGGTGAGTCATTCTATGAATAGTGTTTCTAGGATCGGTGAGTCTAGGATCAATGATTTTTTTTGTGAACAGTGTTTCTTGAATTGGTCAGTCCAGGATCGATGAGTCATTCTGTGTACAGTGTTTCCCGGATCGGTAGGTGAACAATGCTTCCAGATACCTATAGTTTCACCCCTTTGATATTTTCTTTGACATAAAATGCATTCAAGCCCTTGTTTTAAGGGATTTATAGCCGAATAAAATCTCATAACTCCTATATTAATTTTCTTAAGGATCTAGATATCTTTACTTTTTCAAACCATGTGGTTTAATGTGATCCACTTTTAATGGAAAATCTAGTGTATCTTAAACCAATGATCTATAAATCATCTAAAGGGACAAAATATCTTCCTCTCTTGTTCTACATTATGCAAGATGCTCTAACATTTATTTCTTCCCATTGGAGTGGTGTGATAGAACATTAATCCTTGAATCGTTTCCCCTTGAAGTTTCTTCCTAGTACATGTGAACCACCTATTTTGGTGCAAGCAGTAAGGGTCGATCCTTCATCAATATAAGATATGTTTTATTATGGTTCTTCTGTGTTCATTTACTCATGTTTCTCCTTTCCATGTTATGATATGTGATCTACATGCTTATAATGGAGTTTTCTTGGGTTTTAGTTGGTTTGTTCGTACAACAACATCCTCAGTTGGATGTAGTTGTCACAAGAGGAGGTGATTGTGATCTGTTGTGTGGATCGTTCTCGAATAAAGAATGTCATGAACCGTTTGAGGTAGGGGATTCATTGCTTCTCTATTATTTTAGGTGAAAGTGTATAGTTATCATGTTTTATCCCACTAGATCAAAATGTAATTTACATAATAAATATTTAAACCAGATAAATAAATTGATATCGATCATTTTTTATTGACTCTTTTTTTCTAGATAGTGTGATATCTATGATTATTTTTTAGATTTTGTTTCTTGATGGAAATTGGTAAAGAACATAAACTAGGATTAATTTTAAATTAATTTTCAATGATAAAGAGGCATCTAAATGAATCTGGTTCTTCTTAGTGTAATTTGATGTAAATCAAATTGATACAGTAAGTATGTTTAATCAATTTTTGATAGCTTAATGTTTAGTTTTCCCTTAGTTAGAACCTGAAAATAAAAAATCGGTTAATTCTAGATGAAATAAATTATTGTTTGTTTGGTAAATGATAATACCTCAAAGGGTTCAGAGTTACCCTCTTTCTTGCTCAAGGGTAAGATCTTAATTTATATGATATTTGTTTTCTTGCTGCTTGTGTTGTGATGTGAGCCTGGATGGCTATTGTGATATGTGGGGGAAGGGATTCCCATTGGTTGTGGAAAAAATTGATGCTTAGAGTGGCAGGATGCATCATTTTATACATGTGGGTGTCAAGGAGGACACTGGAGATGATGAAATTGGTTGGATGTGTATGTATGGATTCTTGTTGAATCTTTTTGGTTGTTTATCTGCTTTACTTTACCCACTACTCAAGGAATTTGGTTTTTCATACCCTCCTTCCTAAATGGGGTGAAGATGTGTGGGGTATGCCACATGATTTCTGTTTTTAGCTTCTCAGGGGAGGATAAGTTTATGCTCGTGCTATAGGTGGACAAGACTCGATGGGTAGTTCACCTACTCATCGTGTTGATCCCCTTGTGTTTACTAGAATGCCTGGTGATGTAATGCCAAAGTTTCAATTTAAAGGAACAGTGGAATTTGGTTGTGATGATAATGAAATAAAATGTATAAATTGATAATGGTTAATTAATATTTAAAGAAATAATTAATGTAAAGTTCAACTGAAAAAAGGGAATGATGTAATGTAATAAATCTCTTTAAATAGTTGTGTGCCTATAGGATACCTAGTCTTAGAAGTGGCTGTTTGGAGTCTGAGCGACGTTAGCTTCTATTCATTCTAATACTAAGTTATGCCCATACTATGGTTGTGAGCTATTGTATATTCTGTATTTTTTTATTTCTATATGCTACTCCACCCCATCAGTTAGGGAAACTGACACCCCATGAATTCTGATCCCTAGGGGTGTTTTCCCCAAAATTCTGGTGGGAGGATTGATGGCTGACTACCCCCTTGGGCCCTGCTCTCTTCTCTTGGTAGTTACTTGTGTTGGTGGCCACAACAGGTGATACCCTTCAAATTTAAGAATACTAAAGACACCTATCAACATGATAAGAATAAAATATATAAATCCTACTTTGGTAAGATAGTGAAATTTTATGTCATTGACCTATTAGTTATATTTCACAATTCTGGTGATCTATTTTATAACATTGATATATATTTCATCAAAATATGACAACATATCTTTATGATGTCCTCGTTAATATGTATGTGGGGTTACCATGAATGTTTATCTCAGTTTTGTATTTTCCCAAAACATCATTGAAGTTAACCCCAATAAGATGAGATAAATATATGAAATTACCTCTCTAAAAAATATTCAATAGTTTAGATTACATCTATATAAACTTACCTACATTAGGTAAATCATTTAAAACCATGTTGGAAAGTGTTTTACCTTCATTAAATTGATAAACAATGGATAATGATACTTATGGTATTAATATATTTATAATTATTTTGAAATTCATGAGAAGTATCTCTTTTTCCACCTTGTATGAATGTATTTTTTTTAAGGGAAATCTATAATCCCCTATGTAAATTACGGGTAGATATTTTTTGATGCACATTTTTCTATGTGAAATGAAGCAAGAAAAGAAAAATATCCTTTGTTATCTTAGTCAAACAATGTTGGAAGTTGAGTGTGGATATACCATTATCAAGAAAAAACATCCTCACATTGATCATTATAGTAAAAATAAATATTTCCTTATCTATAGAATATTAAGGTACACTTGATTTACCTTATAGATCCACTAAAACTTACCCTTGGATATACTTGATAATTATATAACTAACAAGATGGGTTTTCATCCTTCAGTAGATGGATATCCATTTCATGACTTCAATGGTGATCAAAATACAATCACTAAAAAATTTTCTAGAACCATGCCCTTCTCTGGATGACTCCCTAGTAGACAGAAACATCCTTGATGAAAATATTTTTATCTATTTTTTATAACTTCTCAATCATTAGAAATTTACATCGATAATACTTATCATATTCCTTTAATAAAGTGGATAAAAACCCCTGGCAATCAGGATATTTTATAGTTTCATTAATTTACTCAATAAAGACACTATTTTCCTCCTCATTCCTCAACTAGAATTAATGAGCCAATAGTGATGAAAAATTACAATCCATCATTAGAGACCTAGATATATATTAGAATATATTGATCATGTGGTTGAATTTCAAAGACAACACCAAATTAGTGATCAAATAGATAGATTGAGAGTATGTCATCATGAAGGAAGCACTAATATCCCTGTTTTAAAACACCCAAGATCTAATTTCTCGGTTTTTTTCAAACTTATTATTTTCTATTATTCTAATATCACACATAATTTAATAAAATAAATAGGATAACTATTCCATATCTCTCAAAGATTTGGATTAGGATGAGATAATCATCAATATTTTACATCAAGGGGTGGTCGTTCTGTTTATTTGTAATGATATGGAGGAAATTAATAAATTTGATAACACTCTAATTTAAGGAAGTTATATATATCTATCAAATAATGGGTACCTATCTAGATGTCTCCGATAGTATAGAATCAATAGAATAATACTCTTAAAAAAAATCACTCTAGAAATGAGAATATTTATTGATGGGTAGTAAACTTAGTTCGTTACAATATCATAAATTCCAAAAACATTATCTATAGAAAAATATTTTTGGGTACTAATCATATTAATCAAGGAATAAGGAACTCACACAATCATAAAACAAGTCAACTCCAGTATCTTTAGTGTAGATACAATAAGGACCAAGTTTAACAGCCTGACCTAGGTTCCACTAAACTAATGCATTGAGCCGGTGTGCTATATGACCTCAGGCACACCACCACATATACCAGAGGCCGAAAACAATCATCATGGGTCTATTAAGGGACATAGGGATATTATACCAACTTTTACCAGAGTAGAAAAATAGTATAAATCAAAATAAACAATAAAAAATCATAATAATCAAAATCTATGCATCATGTAATCATTTCCAAAACTGGGTAAACACCCATAGACAAATACAATAACTATTCCATTTCATACTTGTGTCATGTGTCATAAGAAACCCAAAATGGGGATATAATGAAAACCCCAAAACAAGTCCCTAAGGAATATCACATCCCATAATCGATGCTCTATCCCAAATCCCATGTTATCTATCAAACAAAGGGCCTTTTCCATTATATTGGACTACAAGCATGAAGTCTGCTCGAGTACCCATTGGAGGCCCAAGCAAGGTCTGAGTTAAACTTAGTATTCCAACACCAACAGTGTATAAATAAATTTCCAAAAAAGATATAATGTATGTAAGGGTAGGAGATAATAATAAAAGTAGTTCATAAAAGGAAACATGTTGTAAAAATAATCAATTTTGTTTAACCTTTTTTGTATTGTATACCGGTAGTCTATGTATATGGATCTAGGGGTCAACCATTTAAATATGAAAGAAGTATTAATTAATCATTTTCATTCTCATATTTCAAGGGGTTTCCATCTAAGTTCCCATGTCTTGTCAAAACATATGTTCTTGAAAATTGTGGCAGTACTCACATGAAGATTTTGAGTCACCCAGACCATCAATCTAAAACAAGAATATAGAATTTTTTGTTTGACCGTCCTTATTTAAGAACTAAAAATTTCATTTCCAACATCCTTAATCATGGGTCTTGAAGCTTCATTTCCCGTATCACACATATTTTTTCAATAAGATTTGAATGGTCATTAACTATTAACTTCTTAAAACATGGTTGTAACAAGGATACAAAATTGTCTTCTTGATTCAATAATCACAAGGTTAACAAAATTTAACCTTTTAACCAATTATCAACTTATACCATTTCGAAATTTCCATTAATTCTCTACAATAATTCATTTCTAAAATCATTTATCCAAATACAAATAAGTCCCTCTTTATCATTGTCATTATTTTCCTTGCTTAACTCAATTTATTCCAAAAAATACTATTAGTCACCATTATCATTCCACAATACAAAGAATCTATGTACACTTATAAACCCACTAGTACCTATTTTACAATGTACATTACCATTTCCAAGTGGATGGCACCTCCCTCAAGTGGCCTTTAACTCGGATCCCTCATTCTCTAACAAACCCAATGAGGCCCTCGATGGGTATTCCACATCACATTCTGGTTCAAAAAATATTCCAAATTATATAAACAAATTCACAGCATGATGATGCAATAATACAAGCACATACACATAATATACATTAAGACTTTAGGAGTAAATCATTTACACTACCTACCTCAAGCTCATTGAAAAGAACTCTGTAAAATACATCCCTTGAGTCATGATTAAAAAAACATCAATTCCAAATCTAAGAATCTACCAAACAACAAGGATTTAGGGAATTGAAAAGGTATTAATCACTCAAAAATTATTCTTCAAAAAAAGAGAAGGAAGAGAATCCCTAAACATACCAAGATATTAGATTCACAAAAAGCAGTTCTTTAAATGGCCTCATAATGATTTAATATCTCCCTTGGAGAGCTTAGGATCTCTTTGTTTAGACCCATACATGCTGAAGAGTAATTGGGGAATAAAATCATGTAAAAAAATAAATATTGAGGGTATAAATGATAAAATCTCCAAATTTTAAGACTCATAAGGTTTTGCCACACTGTTGGCCAAACCATGCACAAACCATGAAGCACCCTCTATCTGAGATGGTCTATGATACAATGTGTGGTCGGAAAAAGCCACATGGTTTGAATGACCATACAATTTCCATTCTCCAACCTCTATCTATGGGGGAGTCTAGGATGCATAACCTCATGGGATATAGCACATTGTTTTATAAATATTCCATACACTCTATAGGGCCTCATGGTCCTGATTCTAGGTTAGTATTAATCATGCGCCAACTATGAAATACGCACTAGATGACTAATTTTCCCCCTATTTTTGTATTCTAAAACTCTCGAAAACCCTCACAAATCTTCAAACATTTGGGAAACACTTCATTAACCATTTAAAAGAAAATACATCTCAAATTTAAAATTAAATTTATCTTAATAAAAGTTCTAAATATGCTAACAAACCCACCTTATAACAGCTCATCCTCGAGATGCAAACCCAAGTATCTCAAGGCCTACAAGGTAAAATAATCGGGCCACTAGTCCCACATTACCACCAACCAATCCCTATTTTTTCTTCAATATGAACCTACTTCCAATGTACTATAACCAATGGTATAGTATTACCCTAAATAATTTCTTACTGTGATATACAATAAAAATTAAATGATTCTTAAAAGACAAATCTACCTCAAGATCGTCATCATCAACATCAATTGCATGAGAAGGGTAGGGGTGATATAGTCTTACTTATGACACATGAAAAGCATATTATATAACATCATACCCCTATGGAAGAGCCAATTGGTATGCCACTGGTCTAATCCTATTAATAATTTTAAATGGACCCACATACCTTGGTGTTAACATTCCATGTTTATGAATATGACAGTGACCCTGCCTTAATAAAACTCAAAGGAAAAAAATAATCTCCCACTACAAACTCTAGATTTAGAGACCACCAAACATCATATAAATGTTTTCGACATGGAACCATATCCATAGATTTCAGAATCATCTAAACATGATTTGATGTATCCTAAACAAGAATCACTCTCAAAATCCTTGATTCCCCTCATTCCATTCAAAAAAATTGTGATCAGTATGTTCTATCATAGAGAACCTCTTATGGTGACATATTTATAGTTTCAGGATAAATGTTATTATAGGAAAAATCAATGAGACCTATATCTATTTACCAAGTCCCACTAAAATCTAGGATATATTCTAATAGAATTTCCTCCATCACCTATATAGTATGTTTTTATTTCTCATATGTTTTTCGGTGGAATGTTATACTTAAAAGAACTATAGTAACAAAAAATTTATGAAACTCTTTCTAAAAGAATTAATTAAAACTACGATCACAGTCTAAAACTATTTTCTAGGGAACCCCATGAAAACATAAGACCTTATGAAAATACAAGTCACATAATAATTTGATGGAAAAAGTCTCTTGAAGTAGTAATAAACATTCTAGCTTTGTCAACTCATCCACAATTACCCAAATAATATAATTATTCTAAGGAATCCTTGGAATTCCCACCACAAAATCCATGTTAAAATCATACCAGTTCCATTTTAGAATGATAAATTTCTATAAAATAATTGTGGTCAACGGATGATTGACCTTCCCCTATTAAAATGTGTAGCACTACAAAAAAAACCTATGATCTCTTTTTTCATTCCTATCCACTAATAATGTCTGTGAATATTCTGATACATCTTGGTCAAACCAGGAGGAACAACCCAAGTAGAGGCATTAAACTCACACATCATCTTTTTTCATATACAATTAGTCATAAAAATACATCCATGTATGTAAATAATCTCATCCTTATCCATATTTCAATTGGTAAGTGGCTCCACACCATCAAAACAGTCCCTCAAGGCCAGAAATTCTGAATCCTGATACTACCTTTACATTACCTGGTTCATAATTGAGGGATCAATGAAAAAATACATGATTTTCATTAGATTATTCTCCTCTAAAACACCTCTATAAATCCCTACAAACTAGGTCATCATATTCAAATCAAGACTCAACTCCTGAGCAACTTGAGTCTGCATACCCAAAGAATCTGCAACACTATTCTCCCTTCTTGGTGTCCATGTTAGATAAAAATCAATGTAAAACATGTAATCAAAACATCTTCACATCCAAATATTTAAACCACATTGGTATAATATTTATTTTAGGATATTAATATTTATATAAAAAAAACTTCTCACCCAGAAGATAATGCCACCAACACTTTAGGTCATAATCCAATGTGACTTACTCAAAGTCATGCAGAAGAAAGGTCCACCCATGTGGAATCAACTTAAATGATTATTATGACACGAATCAGTATCTTTACATCAATAGTACCCAAATTACATTCTTTAATGCATCAAAAAACCATGTATAATCCTTACCTAATACTATAAGATCAAAATTTTTCATGATGGTTAACCATTTCTTCAATGATTGAAATGAATTATAATAGGCCTCATACCACAAAAACTTGATCCCAATATTTTCAGGGCCTAATATTACATTTTTTATGTAATAATTTTTTTTTATAAATCTTTAGTGTTTAACATTATAAGTTCTAAAACCATCAGATATCCAAAACCTTCTTGGGCTTCTCCCTAGAAACAACTGCTTGAACCTTCTTTGGGTCCACTGACACACCTTCCACCAAGATGATTTGACCCAATAAATGTAATTTGTAAATACAAAAATGACACATATATATCTTGGTATATAGAATATTCTATATTAGTGTCCTCAATATGACATAAATATGTTTGTAATGGTCTTCATGAGTCTGTGAGTACACTAATATGTCACCAACAAAGACAACAAAAAACTAGTCTAAGTATGGGTGAATGATTATTTTTATAAAATTAATAAACACAATAAGAGACTTCATTAATAAATATTTAGTCGGGAAGTGATCATAAAACCCATATATAGTTCTGAAATAAATCTATGTTATATTAAAGGGTCTCACTCTCAGATGATATTACATTGATCTTATATTGATCATAGAGAACATGCAAGCACCTATCCGCTTGTTAAAAGATTATGAGTACATGGGAGAAGATTCATTTTACTAAACTGCATCTGGTTAAGGTTATGGTAATCAACACACAACAACAACATTCTATCATCCTTTATAGAAAACAAAACTGGAGAACCCCAAGGTGATGCACTTTGACAGATAGACCCTTTATCATCCAACTCACCTAGTTGAGTTTTTTTCTCATGAATTTTTATCGATTCCATCTTATAAGGAAGTATGGAAACTGGTTCATCACTAAGAATCAACTCAATAGTACATCAAACATATCCCTCAAGATTTATCCTTCAGAAGACCTTTAAAAAAACATCTTAAAACTCATCTAGTACTAGAGAGAAGATATCAATCTATACTTCTCTATCACCCAACATGTGACTTTCAACCTAGGTTTAAATCTCACCCAATTGTTGATGAACTAGCCCTGCATGGACTTCCTAGATTTACCATTTCTTTTTATAGACATATGTGTCAATCTCAAGGGATTTGAATGAAACCATTTTATCATAATAATAGATATGGTTTTGACATGAAATTAATCAATCCATTTTGAGTTTTAGATAAAAAATGACATGTCTAGAACTTAAAGGTCCCAAAGAAGAGTGTACCCACCAAACGCAATGGAAAATTAATTATATCAACAGATTACCTATGAATTCCCCCTAATTATGTTTTGATAGAAAAAACACAATATATAAATTTCACTGTCATACCAAAACTATTCAAAAATGAGAAGATATAAAATAATGAGAGATCCTCATATCAAATAAGTATTTGGAAAGAATATAATCTACAATAATCATACCTCAGATAGTCGATGCTCCATCCTCTCTACATCTGGTTGTACGGTGAACTACATGTAGTTGACCTAACCCTCTACTCTAATCACCAGTCTGGTTCCTCTGTGATATTCTACCCTACTAATATATACACTCTTTTCCTGAAGCATCGTGTCCTCCACCCTGACCATTATCGCCAATATAACTCCAACTTCCAAACTTATTCTAGGAATCAAATCCATGTTGGAATTATATATCTTTCTAGAGCCTCCATCGCTACCTATCTTTTAAGGGTTACTAAATAACCTCTTTAGGTTCCATATCTTACTAAAATCTCATCACTCCAATAGTGGTCGATGGAAATTCCCATGCATGTTTCCATGCTTTAAACATTGGTATAAAACCACCAAAATAATTCACTAGATAGTGGTCCCACTCCCCTAGTTTCCCTATCTACCACTAACTTGTCAAAATTTCTCATAAATATGCTTCCTATCATTGAAATACCCACCACCAAACCACTAAGCTAAAACTACATGTCCACCACTAGAAGCCTCTTTTAGGTTACCCTTATAAATGAGATCCTAATCCACCACATCATCAAAGGTCTTCATTTGGAATATGTTCCCCTAGGACCAGATCTCGCATTTAAGACAATTCGGTAAACATTTTCCACAGCTGACCCATATCCTACCATGGTTGCAATAAATCTTTCAAGATGGTGAAGTGACCAACATAATTGATCACTAACATATTCCCCATGTTCAAGAACATAATCTCTACATATATATCATTCCTCAATGTCTTCAGTTATAAACGGTACAAGAACTTTTCATAGAAGTCCTTCCAAGTCATACCCTGTAAATTCATAGCATAGACATTAATATCCTGCCAGCTCTTTGCTAGTCCCCATAAAATATATGCTACTACCTTAACCATTATCTCAAGAGGGATCTCAAAGTGATCCAGAACCACCTAGGTAAACTCAATCTATAACTCAGCTACACCAGACCCACACTCTTCAAAAAACATGAGGGGATGTTGTTGTAGGAACTCCTTGGTCATATCAAACCTAAATAGTGCAATCCATGATGGGTTTCTCCCTATATGTTGTAAAATTTGGGTGATGTTCTCATGTATCATGTCTTCTACCCTATTCCGCTAAACCAACTAAGTCTCTTATCCCACTACTTGTGGTTCATTCTTGTCTACACCCTCCTATATTTCTACTAATAAACATCTTCAAGGTGGTATCTCTCTGTAAAAAAAAACACCTATCTTAGGAAATATAACAAAACAAATTCACATTTACACAATAGTTGTTCATAACTAGCCATAAAAATGTCACCCCACATACATTATCCCCAAAAATAATCCCACATCACATGAACCACCTTCAAACATCCCCATCATGGGACATGGGTAACTAAGAGTAAGGTATTTTCCAATTATTTTAATATTTTCATTTAAAACATTTTTAATAGTTTCAAATCAACCAACTTTCAATTAGTAGAATTTCACTTCATTGTTAGGAAATTTTTATTTATAACAATATAACATCAAATGACTCTTTTAATTTCTTATAACCCAACCATAACACACTGTCATGTGTGTAACTAATGTGATTCATGTAACATAAATCCATAAGGGGATTGAATGATTAATTCATGAAAAAATATCATTCCATGACATCCCAGGATTATTATCTATGAAAATAACAACATCAAACTACAATTGCACCACCCAAGGTGAAATAAAATATAACTATAACAAGTGAACATAATAAAAAACAATCCGACCATGGGAACTTGGGTTTTCCCCTATAAATGGGTTAGATACTCCCATGCATGATTTATTTCCAAGACCAAACAAATCCTAGTCTCCTATATACCATTAACAAACTGCAATAAAATAAAAAATAAAGACACATATAATACAACTGTTTAATATTCCAACTTGAGTACCGCTAAACCAGTGCCCTGATCTGGTCCACCACATCACCTTTGACAGGCCTCCTTATATTCCAGAGGATGTGTACTGGAAGGGAGGCTCAACTAAGGCATGCGGGTAGATATACACTTTTTTACTAGAGTATCATAATAGGATAAATAAAATAAACAATATCAAATGATAATAATCAATAAACTTATTTCTTTTAATCAAATCCCCAAACTGTTTAAATAACCAGTACTAAATACAATAACCATTCCATGTCATACTATTGTCATGTTTCCTAAGAAGCTAATAATAAGGGCATAATGAAAATCTACAAAATGAGTCCTAATGGAATGTTTAATCCCACCATCCATAATCTATCCCAAATCCCATTTCAACTATCTAACATCTGGTATTTTCTCTTATCCTGACCTAAAACCATGAAGTCTACTCAGGTACCAATCGATGACATGAGCAGAGGTTCTGTACAACTTAGTATGCCACCACTAATAGTGTATAAAGGAATTTACACCCAAAGAAATAGTGTATGTAAAGGTGTGAATGAATAAAAAAAGTAGAACATAAAATAGAAGATGTTGTGAAAATAAACAAAAATTATTTTAAACTCTTTAGTTTTTTATAAAATATGTTCTTATCATAGGATTTATGAGAACAAACTTTGAATATGAAAGAAGAATTAATTTATAATTTCTCTTCTCATAAGTGAAGGGTTCTCCATCAAAGTATCAGCACCCTGTCAAAACATATGTGCATGATCATTGAATTGATAGTAAACTGAAGATTATGATACATCACACTCATAAATGTAATCCATGGATGTGGAAGGTCATGTTTGGACAACCTTATTATAAGACTTGTAATTTCATGTCCAACATCCTCACCCATGGGTACTATAGGTTCATTACCCATATCACACACATTTCTTCAATAACATTGGAAATGTCTGTAATACTTTAACTCCAACAGATGGTGGAAACAAGGATACACAATAGCCACATTCATTCATTAATCACATGGTTAACCACATTTAACCAATTATCCACTTATCAACTTAGAATATTTCAACATTTCCATTACATTCCCTATAATAATTCATTTCTAATATAATTTAATCAAACACAAAAAGTCTCCTCATTATCATTTTCACCATTTCCACTTCTTATGCCATACTATATTTCAATTCATGTTATGTCATACTACCCTCATAGTCCCCATTATCATTTTTAACATAAGGAATCCATTTAATCATATAAACCAACAATTTCCAATTTTACAATTTACATTACCAATTTCATGGGAATAAAACACCCCATGGGTTTCCATTAAGATCAATCACAAAATCTTCAACAAACCCAAGAAGGTCAGTGAAGTTCTTTCCACATCACATTAAGGCCCAAAACAACATTATAAATTAAATAAATAATCACACATCATAATGGTACATTAGATTAAAATATATAAAAATAAAAAAACTTAAGACTTTGGGAGAGAGAACTAGACCACCTACCTCAATTCCATAGATAATAAATCTGTCAAACAGGACCCTTGATTTAAGATCAAACAACCTTCAATGCCAAAATTGAGAATATAATGGAAAACAACGGTTTGGTTATTTTAAAGTTGATAAAATATTCAAACATGCTTATTTTAAAAAATATAATAAACATTAGTCATATATTTAATTAGATCATTAACTTACAACCATATGTACTTTAAAAACACATTATCGAAGGAAAATCACCCTTGGATAGCTTGAAATATTTTTATTCCAACCACTAGATACTAGAGAAGATTTGGGTAAGAAAATAAAGTAATAAACTGTAAAGACCATGGAGGTAAATAGTAAAATCCACCAATTTTAAGAGGCACATAATATGACTGGATGGTAAGCCAAATCATGCACCAAATGTGTGACACCCTCTGTATAAGAGGGGCTAGGTTGCAAGGACTAGTTGGGCCACCCACATTGTGTAACAAATTGTGTAGTGGTTGTTTTCCCACCTCTTTCCATGTTGGAGTCTATAATGCATGGACTCATTGGACATAGCATATAGTTTTATAATCATGCACTACCCTATATAGGGATGCATAATCCTAGTGCATGGTTAGAATAAAGCATACACTAACCATGATACATGCACTGGATGGATGCTTTTACACTATTTTCATTTTTTGAAGATCTCGAACACACCTGAGACCCCTCACACTCTTTGTAAAAATTTAACTAACCCTAAAAAAGGGAATTAATATAAAATTGAAAATGAAACGTAGCACATTTTATGGTTAGGATCTTACACAAAGTTCTTTCACCAAATTAAGATACATGAATACTTTTTTTCATTGATAATGAATGCTTTTATAGAATTCAAAATAAATTTTCATTTTTTATACTAAATGTTGTATTCATTTCCCAACATGAAGAGTTGTTGAAAACTATTAAAAATTCATTTTCAATCACCATTTTGGAGATTAATTTCATTTGCCTATACCATCCATCCACTATCTGATGATTTAGTTTCATCCCTCTTAACCAACTTTTTTATATAGGATAAACCTGTACACTTAACTGAATTTATTAAAAAGGTTCTGATCTATTTCTTAAATTCCAATATAATCACCCCATTTAGAGTTCCTAACGCAATCTTGATGGGTAATGGAACCAAATTTAACATTTCTTGGATAAAGAGGTTATATTTTGACTATAATATAAATTCAAATAATTCAACCCTTTAGCCTGAAATAGTTAATGAAATGGTAGAGGTATTCAAGAATAATATATCTAATATCCTTCATAAAAATGAAGCCATAGATTAAAAGTCTTATCTTTGAAAAAAATTCATGATTTGTGGGATTATAATTATACTACATGTTATTCTATGAATGTAAAATAATATTCAATAGTGTATAATATAGTTGAATATTATCCTATTTAAGTTCATTTTGCATCACTTGAAATAGCATTTTGTGGAAAAATTACAAAAGATGAAGGATCACAAATTAAAATTAATGGATTGGATTGAAATTATAAGAAATGATACAGGAAGTACATAACTTTTTATTTTACTAGAACTATATATCATAAACATTCAAAAATGATGTTTTCCTCCAGACATTTTCCCAAGTAGAATTTTTTTTTATAATATCAATGATACCATGGAAGAAGCCCCCAAATTTATTACCTAAATGGGAATAACCTTACATTATACATAATATCTACTCTAATAGTGAATATTCCCTAATCACAATGGATGGAGAGAATATCATGAATCTAAAAGATATATGATTTCTCAATAAATATTTCATATTAGTCTATATTGGATTCAAATACCTCATCATGTGACCTTAATCCACATTCCACATAGTCTCAATTTAAGTACTCTAAACTATACAACGCACAATCCTTCCCATATGAACCTAAATTGTATGATGTTTTATCTATGTAGAATGAATCTACTATACTAGTTTCTTATCATAACATAGTTTAGAGCCTGACATAAGATCGTTAACTCATAAACACAAAATTGTAATGTTTATAGTACATCCCACATAACCCCCAAACTTCTTATAGTGGTCAAATTTTTATGACCTAAATTTATTATGTGAGATCTAGGTTTATGTAAGAGTTACTAGTATAGTGTTTCCCTATCAATGTTGGTTTTCTCTCAAAAACCCTGCTCTAGGATAAAAAAATTCCCCAATTTCATGAACAATGTGTGGTTTTATTCCAATTCCTGTAGGATAAAAAATAGTACTCAGATCACTTATCTCTGACCTAGTCGGTGATTTCATCATCATTAATACGTCTTAGTATACATCCTCCCCATTAAAATAATATTTCTCAGACCAAACATGGACTAAGACACCATAGATTGAAACCTATATATCCTATTTGAGGTATATCTATCGCTTTCATCCTTTTATTTGGGTCCTTATTAATAATTTTTGGGCTTTCCTCTCTAGAACCAATAATAGGATAACCAATTTTCTTCTGGAATACGAGTTAATTAAATATAGAGACTCCTTTACATAACTGCATATAGATTAATTCCCATTCTCACATGAATCATAATGATGTTTGGATTAATTATCCTATAACCAACAACAAATACTCACCCACTTTATCCCCCTTTTCAACACTGTAGTAAAATTTATTTATTTTACTTAAATCAAAATATTCCATCAACCTTTGAACATATTTTTCTTTATTATACTATTTTTAACTTGAATATTAAAGTTACCATAAAAATTCTATGGTTATTATTAGTGAGTACCTAAAATCCCAAGGGACACCAATGAAATGGTGATAGTATATGCACCACATATAGGGCACACCCATAACCTACCAAGGTAATGAATCAATACCAACAGGAAGATTCTATAAACCCATATGAAAAACAATATATTGGAAAACGTCATTTAAAAATGACCAACGATCATCCTCAATATGCTTATCTCATGGTATAGAAATGGTTTCATCATTAGAACATGGTTGGAAAACATCATATATTATCCTTTATCCTTCCAAAATTTCTTAATTTAGATTTCTCAACTTAAAATTTATATTATCCATCATATTCTATTTAAATATTTCAAAATATTTGTTTCCCAAAAATCAACATGGTTTTTGGAATTTATTTCATATTTAATTATTTATACTACTGTCACTTTAATTTATATCGAGTCGATTATAACCACAAGGTGAACGGACAACCCCTCCTTTTTCACTATCTTGATCCAAATAACAAAAGAATAAAATTCATGGAACATTTTTTCTAGATCGTTGACAATATAATATAAGTGGTGAATTGTTCTAAGAATAATAAACTAAATATATGTGGACTTTCCCCTCTTATGGTTCCTTGTATGTGTTTCATTTGAAATTGAATTACTTTAATTTGCATTGGGTCCTTTCATCCCTTCAAACCAAATATGATACAAAAACTATATTCAAGGGTATATTACCCAAAAAATTGTCCTTTTTCAGTCGATGTTGTATATCCTTAAATTCTAGTTAATATATGGAGTTATAACTTTCAATACCATAAAATATAAAAATAAAGAGACATGGGGCTAACCAAGTTGAAAACCCACAAAGGGGGATGTAGAAAATTTTTTATTTTTCACTTGTTAAGACTTACCTTTCATGGATAATGAGAAATATAAATAATAGAAGAAAATATAATGGAAAAATTATTATCTGGTTGAAACACCATAATAGGTTACCTAAACAAATGTTGAGTTTTCTCTAACTGACCCTTCGCTTTCATAGCATCAAGAAAAGTTAGAACCCAAAATAAATTGACCCAAATTTCCAAAGCTCAAATCTTATCGCTATAAAAATTTAATATATGTTTTATAAGACTAATAAAAAAATAAATGTTAGAGAATCTTTTTATACCTCAAATATTTTTGTTCATAATGTCTATTCAAAATGCATAGTGATAAACTTTTATCATTATCATTATCCCAATAATTTAAAAAACCCATTCATAATTTTAATTATATTAATTTTTTCATTATCTCTTATTTTGTAGAATAATATTGATCTATTATGATGGTACATATGATATATATCTAGCTTTCCAATACCCATTCAAGATCACAAATCGAAGAGAAAATAAAACCATTTACATCCTTTATCTAATGGGTTACCAACCACCTATAGTAATCGCACACACACTATATATCCCTCTAGATAATACCCATCCAAGGATACATGCGTTAAAAACAAAATGTTTTACTTGACCATTTAATCCTCAACTCATGTATTTTATAATATGATTTATAATAAACAATCGTTACTAAATGTATAGAATAGTTTTACTACATTTATGAGTATTATTCTTGTGTTTTATAAAGTTTTCAAGAGTTAGTATTTTAAATTACTATAAATTCAAACTAGTATAGATAAATAAAAAACTCCTTAAGGGAAAATATTTTTTTCACAAATTAAGTAAAAATAAAGGAAGATATTCATAAAATAAATACCCCCTATGAAAATATGATAATGAGTAAGTGAAAATTAATTGGACAATTTGGGAAACTTATCACTGGTAGAATACTCTAAATAATATTTTATTTAATTCAAAGAGTCAATTCTTTTTGGATACTAACCTAACTATTAGAATCCACTTTATATAATTCATATAGATACACTAATATTAGAGCTAATTACTAACATTTTTTCCTAAGCACTTCAAATACAATAGAAATTAATTCAAGATTCACTTTCATAACTATTATATAGATACCATGTTTCACTATTTCCTACAGTATAATAGCCATAAATCCTCAAACACAACATTCTATAACTTCCTACCGATCCATATCTTGAGTTGTTAACTCCGTTAATCTAGAATATCGATATGTGATCTTGGATTCCGAAAGAACTTTATATGAATCATTTATTTATTAAGGAAAAGTTATTATTTTTTTGATGATGGAATACAAAATTTATTAGATAAATCAACTAACTCCTAAAACATTAAAAATTTGGTGTAGATTTCGTAACATTTTTTTACCGAGATACATGGTTCATAGACAGATCATTCCATCAATACACTTCAACCACACATCCCAATCACCATATGTTATATAAAATTATAGGGTTTAATAAAACCCATGGGTGAGTAAGTTCTTTCCCCTAAAATATAAATATAATACAAACATGTGTTCATCCAAAAATATAGCATGTCCACAGTGTTTTTAGACATATAGACCATAATGTCATCGTATACCAGTATCATACATAATAATCATAATATATGAACAATAACATGACAAAACATCAATATGATACTTGAATAAAACCCAAACATATCCAAAAAAACATGTAAATTATAAAATTTAATGTTAAAAGTAGATAACCAACTATAGATAAAAAATATAACTAAACATGTCCTAATAAACCGGGAACAAGAGGTTCCATGTGTGTAAGACTAGTAAAAAATAGTGGAAAATCATTATACATCCACTAAACAGATCCATCATGAACTCACAAAGACTTCACCAGAGACTCAAACTCAGCATGAGTATGTATCTATAGATACTATTGACTAAAACAACTAGAAAAGCTCCCCCAATAATGAGGTGCCAAAAAACCATCATAAGAGAATATGCATGCCCCCCAGAGTTTCTATACAGGGTATGATTATATTCATACTCTATAGAAAACTACCAACTTACCTAAACCCAATAATGAATAATTAGGTGTATACCAGAACATGTCTACTCCTTAACACACATATATAATAAAAATATACACACTTTTATTAATCTATCATGGAATTTTAATAATGATGAGTAAGAAATAAAAATGTATAATAAGTAACCTCATATACTTTGAGGGTCCATACTTGTAATTTGTATATCGGTTCAATACTCAATATCTGAATACCACATTATTTGGGTAAAACCATGTATCTAAATTGGGTAGTTTAGGGAGTTTCATTGCATCACTCATTAAATTTTTAGCACATGGAACTCAAACCAAAGAAGTCTGGGGGAATCCCATATCCCATAGAAAGTGGTGGTGTATATAAAGTAGGAGCCTAATCATATTTAATGGTATAGGGGAGAAGTATATATTAGTCAAGCTGACACACCCATCCCAATCAACCATATACATCCTTAAGCGGATTACCAATAAATAAGTTGTATAAAAATAACATATATACATTCCCTTTCAAACATGATCATGAACTATCCAATGCAATAGTAATGATTCAAAATAATTAAACCATAATAACAATATTGTTCATTAAACTAAAAGATAAAATCCATGCTCCAATAATTATAGTCGCTATTATAACAGTATTGTGGGATTAAAAAAAATACAATCACAGTATAGTTCTAATTTAAAATAAAGTAGGCCAAAATATATTAGTACAAAGGTTTATAAATATAATGATGAACTTATTTCAATTTTGGGTATAGTATATTATTTAAGGAACTTAAGTATATATTCATACCATGTATTTGATATTGTATATCTAAAATCATGAAATTTTTTTAACATAGGCATGCTAGGATTAAACTTATTACATGGGTATCATTTAGTATTAAACTAGGAAATAGATTAATAATAGTAATAGAACTATCAAATACTTACTTGTTTTATCCCAAGAAAGAATGATGTTTGACAAAAGCGATTGAGTTTCACATTATAAGTCACATGTAAAGGTTCTCATTAAAGGATATTTAAATTATTTAATTTTTTTTAAAGAATATGATAACTTTTTAATGAAACATATAAATTTAAGGAAATGTTATGCACATTTTTTTATGATTTAGAAAAGAATTTATTTTTAAAAGACACTTTACACTTTTAATATTAAATACTACACATTGACAATAAAAATAATATTTATTATTCTAATTGAAAATTGGTTATATTAAATCATGGTGTGAGTATTCACCCCTAAAATAATTAAAAAAATTACCTCATATATGTATATATATCATGTTATATTTTTTTAAAGAATTAAAACAATATTATCATAGTAAATACAAAGATAATATAGGAGACACCATTTCATTCTATATAGTTGACCCTATCATCACCTCACCAAAAATCCAACTATTAACCGGGTTAATTTTAGACCATTAAATTATATTTCAGTCAAGTAATCTGGGGATTAAATGAACTCTCTTAGTGTCACATTTAAAATACTAAAGTAAAAGTGTTCTTATTAATCCATGACCATATTACAAGAAAAAAATTATAGTGGGTTAATTAAAATTTTATAAAAAACTAATGAAATACGCCAGGTTGGATCACACAAAAACATTAATGTCTTTGTTGATTAACATATTAAGTGAGAATAGAATTTTATTTCAAGTTCTATGTTCTGTACAAGAATAATATAAGATATTCAAAAATTTATTTTAAACACCTTTTTAAATACATGATAAATATTATCAACTATAAAGGTACACGAACATAAATAATAAAAATCAATTTCACAAGGTTTATTCATATGGTTTTGATGAATAGTAAACACCAATCAACCCAATATATAGTTTATTATAAAATATTATTTTCAAGAACCATAACATGTTATAAGAGTATAACATCTGGAAAAATATTAATTTATAATTAATCAATTGAAATATTTCCCTAGGTTATTAATTTAGGAAAAATAATGAAATTCATATTCTAATAGTACCCTAAAAACTTAAAAAAAGGGTGGAGACCCAATACCTTAACCTTCAATGATCTTTCCAAAATCAAAATCCACCAAAGAATATCCTGAAGGGCCCCCAAAATCTACCAAGAAACATTTTTTAACGAATTAATAACTAAATAATTCCAATTACATTTATCATAAATCAAGAACCAGGAAACCCAAAACAAAACCTTACCTAAGCATAATTAGAATGTCCAGATAATTTTTCCACATATTAAATAACATGAAAGCCTGACTAAATCTAAAATAATATAGAATAAAAAATCCCAAAATCATGAAAACCCTAAATACATTTTTACCCTAAAAACTCATTTAATAGTAGCGAACAAAGGTTAGAAAATAATACATAAGATACTACTTGAACAGTAAAGAGAGCATATCCATAGAACAGGGTTGATTTTACCATGACATTGGGAAATCATGTATAAAAAACCAAAAAGGGTGAAAAGAACATTGAAGAATAGTTTATTAGAGAAGAGATGGTTCACCAAGACATATTATTATAGAAAAAACACACATTTTAAGCTTCACCAAAGAACGGGATTTAGAAATTTTTAGGAGAGAAAGAGGAGTGACCTCATGGTAATAAGGCTCTAAAAAATAACTGTAAAATAAGGGGGTCAAATGTTAAGGAGATTAAAGATGTAATTAGATATTTTACATTATTGAACATTTTAAAAAAAACCTAGGTGACCATTAGAGTTAATTTATACTACCATCGGAGTTCCAGTGGCACTCCAATGGAAACATAGCCACTATATAGCCACTGAACATTCGGTAGGCCTCCATTATAATTATGGTGGTGACCATATCATCATTCCTACTTTAATTTACTTCTCTAAATACAAATGAACTTTAATCCAATTCTCTTTAAATCTTATAAAATATCAAACCACATATAAAAACACATAAATTATCATTTTTAAACATCATGAATCCAAAAAAAATACCCAATATTTAAAATAAGAAATCATTAGAACCTAATAATCTATAAATCCTACTCTTCAATCACCCAAATTGTCTACAAAAGTCCTTATTACAACCTGGATAAGTATAACTAAGGAACTATATATTACAACTTCTCTGTGTTATGACTACTTATCCCCAATAATTCATATGATAATATTATCCTAACACTCTATATATCTCAATAACCTCAATCTATCAAAAACAACCTAATGAAAATAAAAAAGAATCCAATAAATCATCGATTATTCATATTGTATAATTCCCTCAACTCTAACCCATGTGATAATATTCTAGGATATTCCAATACAGACAAGAAATATAGATACCAATTACCCACAAATATATCCCAAATCCCCCATCACATTGTCTAAAAATAATTCCTAAAAAACCAATAATGACACTAAATCAAATATTCCATGAAATCTACTTCATATTTAAATAATAAATTCTTAATCAAACACCATTAACCATCTAAAATAGCCCTCTACATTTTTAGTATGTGGAATCCAAAAATAATAATTCAATAATAATATATTACACCCTATATCCTAAAATATCACTACTAAATAACCCTTTGTATTATGGTACTTATAAATACATGAACTTTAATAAATTATGTTCCCATTATGATTAAATTAAATTAACTATTAAGTAATGTTTTTTTAGAAACCACATGCAATAATTTGGTGATTTTAGACCATTTTAAGTTATATTTTTCAGTGTTTAAAGGGTAATAAAAATAATAATATTGATTATATAGTTATTTTATAACGATGATATAATTATTATATATTATGGGATATGATAACTCCAATTAAAATAAACAAAAGACAAGATGGACTCAACAAATATGATTGTATCCTTTGAATGCCATTTATCCATGCTCACAAGGGAGATAACATCATTAGGATTTTCCCTCAACCAATACCATGATTAAATTCAACAATTAAACTATGATTGAAACCGTGTATAAGAGAATTTCAAGATCATTGAAATCATGACCCAAACCATGTATGTTGAACCACCCCATGAAAATAACACAATCACACACCATACCCTAAGGGAATTCACTAGTGTGATTAGAGGTTCTGTATCTATACCATAAAAGTATGAATTGGTATATTATTATTTTTAGTAAAATAATTATTATTTTTATCATTTTTATTATTGCTTTATAAATGAATAAATAATGGTTTTAATAAAAAATTTATTTTGATATAATGAAACACAAATTGAATTTATAGAGAATAAAAAGTTTCAATCAAGGAACTCTTCTTTGTGAATTCAATAATTTTTTTATAGAAATTATATTATAAAAAAATATATTATTATTAAAAGATATCAATTAAATATAAATGATAAAATAATTTTCTGATGTCAAATGTAATTTATATAATGGTCAGAAGAGTGTTATTTTCAAACAAAACAATCATTTATAAACAAATATGGATTTTTTTATTCAAAAATATAATTATCATATTAGAATAATTAATCTTATAAAATCAATATTATTTTATAAATTATTATAAAGGAATTATAAAATGGTAAATTTTTTATAATTTTTGGAGGCAGTCAAATTTTAGGGTAAAAATTAAATAAAGTATAAATATAAGTTATGTATTTTGACATCATAAAAACCCAAGAGTATTGTAATAAATACCATAAAGAGTATCTATGGACAAAATTATGTATCTTATTTAAATAAATGTGTTTTTTGAGTTATTTTATCAATTTAATAAACCATTTATGAATTCTTCAGAACATATATTATATTTTATGGGTTTAAAATCAATTCATTATAAACATGAGTCACTTACATATCACCAAGGGTATTAATTTTATGATTCTAGTTCCCATCCCTATAAATTAATTAAAATCACCCAACTTTGTGCAGAAAACATGTTAAAAATCTATTTCATGGTTTTTTGTTTGGAACAATTTATTATATAGGGTCCAAAACCTACATTTATAAATTAATAAAGAATTCCCCTCTCTTTTTCGAAATAAACCCTCCAAAATTTAATTACACTTCACTAAAATATCTTAGAGCCTTAATTTATTCTCAATATTCTACTATATATCCTTCCAAATTCTATCCCAATATCTTAAGAAACTCCTCACAAGCATTTGGAAACACCATCTCAATGTAAGGGATCATCTCATTCTCCTATACTTTTCAAGAACCTTATTTATGCCATGAATTTTTATTTCCAATTATACAAGTTTGTATATGTTTTTAAGAATAATTTTTTCAACACTTATGGTTCAAAAATAATTATATAACCCTTTTTATCTCCTCCACCAATTCCATAAATCATTATGCACACACGTTAGGCTGCCATAATTATTTTGTGATTTTCAATTCCAAATATTTCAATAGTGAATAACCATCCTGATATAAACTCAAGGGTATTCAACAAGTTTTACCTATCCTTTTTTGATTGGGTAATTATATTTATGTAACCTTCACTCCTTAATTTTGGGGTTAAAATTGATGAAATACATCCTTATGTTGTGTGATCTATTTGGCACACTTATGCATGTACATGATATATATGTAACAGGAGGGATTGATATTATATATCCCTTCAATGTGTGTTTTTTTAATCTCATTATATTACATGTTTGGTGCATGGTAGGTTCTCTTAATAACACTATATTAAGATTTCTTGGTGGTTATCCTTTACTTATGATTATGACATCATGTTTTATGTTGTTGTCACATTCACATATTGCCTTTACGTTTCCATCTGGTTTGTTTCTTTGATGATCATGTTTACAATTCTTATCCCTTTTATGTAATAATGAAATATATATTTAACAAGATGTATTTATGTTATCATGATATGTATTTATTTTCTCCTTAATGGGTTTTATTTCTCACCCATTTCTTATGTATGTACCCTGGTTAATCCATTTTGTTTTAAATTAGAAATGAAATTTTAGAGAATATTAAGTAAAATTTCATAATTTAATTGTATATATATTTTTTAATTTTTTATTTTATGTACATAATTACACATATACACTATTACTCACAATCTTTTAGGTTTTTATTAAGTGTATAATTATATAAAAAATCATGAATTAGGTGTGTTAATATACTTTTTGTCTTACTTGTTATCAATGGAAACTCCTAACATTATTGTGGATTATGATTAGAAACCCCTAGTGAGATACGTATGGATAATATTATAAAAATTAAAACATCCTTAAATTTTGGTAAAGTATATAGTAATGTTTTTTCAATTATATTATTCCATGTGTAGATACTACATGTGGATATGGCTCAGGAACATTTGTACCTAGAGAAAATAACCCTGAAAGGGCATGATGAGTTAAACTTGATCATCACCTGGGTCATATGAATGAGCATTTCTATAGTCATATTTTGAATCTCTTGAGGTATGTGCTTTATTCAATTAAAAAAATCATTATGATCGATTATTACAGGAACAAATATTTCAAGAATATTTAACAAATAGATTATGGATAGCATATATTAAAGTCTCCATATTCATAGGTTTACAAATATATCTCATTTCTAAGTTATTTTTCTAATGGTTATAATTTTCTATTAATGTGTTCCATAAATTAAAAATTATCATCCCTAATTTTAATTTACTCTATTGAATGGATATAAATAAAATAAAATTAGGAAACAAACAATTTGAGGGATAATGTGATGCATAACCAAATGAGATACGCAACTTAATGAGAGAGGGAATCATGAAAATAATGAAAATACATTATAAATTGACTCTGGTTTTGAATAGAACCCTAAATAGTGAGTAATTACTGAATATCCCTATGAAAGATAATGTTGAAACTAGTACATTCTTGAAAAAATGTCTCTAATTATCCATGGAACCTTTGATCCCTTAGTCATAGATAAATGGATCAACATCATTGAAAATATATTTTCCATCCTCTAATGATCTGAGTAGGAGAATTTCATAGTAGTTTTTTATCTTATGTAGGTATAATCCAATTAATTGTTGACATTTATAAAATATATAAAGCCTAGGGAAGAGTACTAAGTGATGGAGTGAATGGAATTTCAAAAAATGTTTTCTGATAAATATTTTTCCCAACCTCTCCGACATAAATTAGAGTAGTGTTTTCTTATCCTCATTCAAATGGATAGAGAATAAATTATATAATATGAGTCATACCTTATAATATATGCATGATACACCTTTATATTTATCATTACCCCAAAATATAAAGTTGAAAGCTTCTTTGGTTGGTTGAATTCATGTTTATTAAAATCCTTAGTAATTTAGGAATTTAATAGCTACATGGAGATGTCCTTAGGAATAAAAAAGAAAATTTTAGTGGTATTGGTATACCATCATATAGTGATATTGTTCAAAAAATAAAAAATAATATTTTTGAATGTAAAGGAATTATGCCTGCTACTTTATGGAGAAACACGAGGAAGGATTATTCTTACCTACCGAAACCGATGAAAACTAGGTCTTCTTATAAAAGGGAAAGAGGGGTTGTCCTCAATCTTAAAAAATATCATGAAGTCAATCACCCATTCCTAGTACTAATTTCGTTGTAGAAAACAAAGTATACCAATTTTTTGTTGTATTACAACCCCACTACTGAGTCGGAATCAGCCACTGCGGAGTAGGAACCTTATGATGGATGTGGTGAATGGTATGGTTATTGTGATATGTAGATGATGCTTGTGGTTTTTTTTGGTTTGGGTTTATGGTGTTTGAATTTGGTATGTTTTGAATTCATGTTTGGATTATCACTTTTCGTTAAACATGTTTGTTGGTTTCTCACTTTTTCCTCAAATGTGTTTGGAAAATAAAAATGTTAATTTTCAGCCAGTAATAGCTACATGGAAATTGTCCAATTTTCTATGAAAGTTGTATTGTAAATAAGTTAATCTCAATGGTCTCATGGCTCTAGATATTGAAGTAAAAAAAATGCATTTTAATTTTAGAATGATGATGGAGAAATATTATATTGGAATGAATTTTCAACATCCGGCTTTTAAAAGGTGAGGGCAGAAGCAACATGGGAATTTCTAGAAGGGGTGAGGAAATAATTTAGGTGTAGGAAGGGTTCCTAGATAGTGATTTCCAATAGTAGAAACCCACCAACGTTATGGAATAAAGGAATTATCCAACTAACCCTCTAATTATTTCTGAATATTTAAACTATAAGAAATAAGGACACTATGTGAACTAATTACCTAATCCAATCATTGTCTACAATAATCAGTGACAAAAAACTCTAATGCCTAAAGAATATGGGAGAGCTTATGCCATAAAAATCTTTAGGTAGAACCTGAAAATGATGTGGTGATAGTTATACGAATTATTCATTCATTAATGGAGAAAAAAATTATTCTATTTCATTGAATGCTTTCTTATCAATGAATTTTAGTAGAACTATTCAAACACCAATGAAAAGCATGGAACTAGAGCTATAGGGAAAATGGAAAGTGGTGAAATTATTACATCCCAAGTATATAATTCCTCCCATATCAAAATATATGGGTAGAACTACCCAAGATAACTTTTGATACTTCTTTTAGTATAATTATATTTTATTAGGGGCATGGATTGGTTTTCCTTGTATAGAGCCAATATTAATTGTTGAGAGAATAAAATCACCCTCTGTATAAAAAATCCCAGTCTGATTCTATACAAATGAAAGGAAGAGGGTTAATATTTTTTGGCATCATAATCTCATGATTGGATATTATTTCCTTATAGTAAAGCACATATATATCAACTGATTCAGTCTTAGGAAAATATAATTTTGAAGACATGCCCTGTAACACCCTGAGAATTTTTGAAATATTTTTTTATAACTAATTTAGTTTTTTTCAATATTATTCATTTCATGAAACAATAAATATAAATTTTATTATATGAAATCGCTAAGTTTGTCTTGAATTTTACCCAACACCAAGTTAATCTTTCACTACACGCATCTCTTAGATTAAATTGTGGTATACACAACACTATTTTTGTTTTGTATTAAACACGATGTATGTAAGAACCCAAAATTCTTTAAATGGAAAATACCATTCTTATAATTTTTTCATATAGTATAAATCACATAAAATCACATATATAACAGAATAAAAACAAGAAAATGATGACTAAATGAAATGAGACGTCTTTCTAGAAGAAAGGGAACCTATACCAATGAAATAGTAACTTAGCCATAGGAATAGTTATATGATCCTTATAAATAGTAAACTAGCCAACAGAGTAGCATCCTCACCTATAATAGTATAAATAAAATTTAATCATCTTATAAATGGTAATATGATATAAATATATCATTTTATAAGTAAATAAATGTTTCAGAAATTAGTAATTATGTGTTGATATTTTCATAAAACATAAATATCTATTTTCAATTTATAATTAATATAATGTTTTAAAACAAAATTTATTTCCATAAAATATACTCATAAATTAATATTTTAATATCTTATGATTATATGATAATTTTATGTGACCTCGGTTAAGTTTTCAAATCATTATAAAATTACTTATATTTTAAAAATATATATTTTTCTAGTAAATAATCATTTTAATTAAAAATTAAATTTCACATATTTATAAAAATATATTCATAAAATGGAGTTCATTTTTTTAATTATACACATCAAACAATAGTTAGGGTTATTTTTTGTATTTTACTGAAATACTTCAATTTTTTGGTGAATAGTAAAATATGGTATACATACATTATAAGTTAAATATATTATTCCTTGAGTCATAGCTGATGCAAGCACCATAATCTTGAAACCCGATTCAATATTTTAATATATTTACTGATAATTCTAAAGTAATTAATAGTCTTTAACCAAAATAATAATGTTTTGAATATAGTAATGAGCAAACACTCCTCTCCTCAACTATAAATACCACCTCTCACTACCTATTCTCTGCACACCTCTCAAGATTTTACCATTATACAAACTATTCCCAATACTCTTATCCGTCCAATCCCCCAGGTCTAAGAGCTATTTTCTTCATAAAATTACCAAAATCTTTTCACTAATGAGGTTCTCAAGGAGGATAAATTCAAGTGGTAAATTCCACTTTCTTTTCTTTTAACTTCGTTTCATATTCTTTTATTTTCTTATTATCTCCAGAACTCCCCTCATACAAATTAAATTATAAATCCATTTCCCTACATATACTATAAACTAATCATTTTTATGGACTATCAACCATTAAAATCCTCCATCTCTCTCTTTTATTTTAAAAATTAAATGATCACCCGTGATGTGTCAATTTACCGATATCATTGACGATGTGATTTCATTTTCCTTTAACATCTTCAAGGCTGGTCATAAAACCATTCATATGGATAAAAATATTATTATAAATGTATTAAATCCTATTTACTGTTCTGAAATCATTATATACTAATGACGTTAAATAATAAAATAAAACAAGTTTTTTTTCAGTGAAAACCACCCAAAATAATCCAAACGATTATCACTACAATTAATCTAATGGTTCTACCTCACCAAAAATAAGAAAATAAATTATATGATAATATAACTTTATGAATTTTCCTTAATAATTTATAACGTTGATTTTTTGTTTATATATATATTATAAAATCACATCCATGCCCATATATAAGAGAACAGATCAATAAAACTATGAAAACATTAGCACTCCCAAACAGTGAAATTGAACACTATTACTCATCAAAAAGGATATAAATGAACTTAATAAAAATATAATAAATCAATTACAATTATAAATGGGTTTAAAGTTGTTAATTAATGAATCTAATTTTATTCTTCAAGACATTAAGTTTAAGTGCAGAACCCTTTCATAAATAAGGTAAGGGTTTCTACCTAAACCACCATTTTTTCCTTCGAGTTACTCTTTCTTTCTCTTTAATCCAACAAAATGAGTATTTATTTTGATTTATTTATTCAATGTTATTTGAATATATTCCAAAATCATACATTCATATCACATAATACTTTATTTTATGGGGAAATACATGTTTTAAAAAGGTCTCATTCTCAATTCTTCCCAATAAGAAAGCCTGATTCATGGGAACATCCCGATTGCTTACCCATTTTCAACTGAACTGCATTATTGATTTTAAACCACCATTATTTTTTAAAAAATAAATAATTTACCATGAATATATATCATGTTTCATTTTTGATTTTATACAGAAAAAATTGGCCATTTCCATTTTAAATAATCATTAATATTTTCATTAGACCAAACTGAAATGTTTAATTTTCAATGTTTCATAAAAACTATTTTTAAATGTATTCACTTCAGTTTGAAATATATTATCATGTTATATGCCTATTTTACCTTATTAATCCCCATTGATGATTTAAATCCTTAATTCCATGGACTCCATTGTCGTATTCTCTTATGTTATTCCTTTTAACATGATTATGATACACAATTCTTACCTTGAGAAACTGTAATGTTTATGTTTGATTCCTTATGTTTGATTCTTCATGTGGAAGAAAAATTCATGGACATGTTATGATGGGTGTACCGGGATAGTGATCTTATAAATTTGGTAATGTTAATCTCATGAGATGTCATGTGCAACGATCTCGGTTGTTATCATTGACGCATACTCCATGTGCAACAGTCATGGTGGTTAACTTTGACTTGTTATCCACCAAGTTCTATGAGCCTTGAATCATGATAAATTCATGTTTTATGTTTCTTCTAAAATTTTTATGGTCCCACTATTATATGATCCAATGATCTATATGTTAATATTCCATATTTTTATTCTTGTTCCAAGCCTTTTTATATCATTTTGTTATGCCTTCTAACCCATGTTATAATATTTATTCTTATGTTTATTCCCTTACTTAGATTTTTAGCTCATACCATCATTAATTGTTTCTATAAGGTATCTTATAAATATATAAGTACATGAATGGAGTTAATATGTCTTTATGAAGATTAAATAAAAGTTTTTTTAAAATTTTTCTCATGTTGTTTAATTATGTATCTAATCTTCCAAAGACACTAGACATTATGATCCTTGTTATGTATTTAATGGATAAGTATTCTTAAAATCAAGTAAAAACATGTGTAGAATTCTAGGGATGTTATAGTTGGTATAATATGATGGTCAAATATTTTTAGAGATTATCAATAGATAACTTTAGTAATAACCATAGGGATAAGACTAAATATGAGAAAACAACTCTAAAATTTGGTTAGTATAAAGTAAGTTTTTTATCATGAAAATACATCCTTGTAAAGATACTATAAGTGGGCATGGATCTAGAACATATGTAACATGGAGTAATAACTTTTAGAAGGTGTTATAGGCCAGCCTCAGAAAAATATGGTCCATGACAGTGGGCCTCACTGTGCACCTGGTTTTCAATTTCGAGGGATATTATTTGGTAAATTCATAATATCATTATGAACCATTATTAAAGGAAAAAAATCCCATATGAATGTATGTTAAGAAACACATCATATATAAATTAGAGTGAAACCTAGGGAATCACCAGTTAGGATATAATTTTCCATTACAAGATTATCCTTTTATGTGTAAAGTTTCCTTTTATTATACTTATTATCAATGTATTCAATCCCCCAAATTTTATTTTTCTTTTTTAGTCAACTTCTTGAAATAGGAGAAGTACCCTCACATATTTTCCCTATATTATGTAGAACATAATTTGAAGGGAGAAATTTTATAAGGGTGGAAGAATGTAATGGCCCAAAATTATATCAATGGAAAAGTCCCTTCTTTTAATTTTGTATTATATTATAAATGAAATAAAATCACATATAGAACAAAATAAAAACATTAAAATGATGAATTAATTAAATTAGGGTTATTTTTAGATGTTAAGGAACTTCTACTGATGAAATATTAACTTGACATTAGAAATATTAATATGAAACTTATGAATAGTAAACTGGTCAATCGAATTGAAACCTCACCTATGAAAGTATAAATAAAATTTATGAAAATTATAAATGCTAATATGGTATAAATATATCATAGTATTTGTAAATAAATGGTTTAGAAATTATTAATTAAGTTCAGATATTTTTATAAAAAAAGTATTTATTTTCAATTTTATATTTAATATAATGTTTTCAAAGAAAATTTATTTATGTAAAATATACTCATAAATTAATGATTTGATGTCTTATGATTATAAGCTAATTTTATGATACTTAGAAAATTTTCCAAATTATTATAAAATCAGTTAAAATTTTACAATCTATACTTTTCAAGTAAATAATGATTTTAAATAAAAATTAAATTTCTCATATTTTTAAAATTAAGTTCAATAAATAGAGTTAATTTCATAATTATACACAAAAAAATGGTTTGCATGAATTTTTGGGATTTTTCTGAAATACTTGAATTTTTTTGAATAGTAATATACAATAATTTATGCTATATATATATTATAAGTTAAATAAACTATTCCTTGATCCATAGATGATGTAACAACCTTAATCTAAAATCCCCTTTAAATATTTTAATATATTTAAAGATAATTCTTAAATTATTAATAGTATTGAACTAAAATAATAAAGAGATCACATCCTCTTTTTATCACACCTCACAAGCTTTGAGATTTGTCAGAATTTTGCCCAATAATATTCCTTATATCCTACTCTGCATCTAGGATCTCTTCGTCTCATCAAAATACCAAAAATGATTCCCTAAGGAGGTTCTCAAGGAGGATAAATTCAAGAGGTAAATTCCTCTTTCTTTTATTTTAATTTCTTTTAAAGTTCTTTTATTTTTCTATTATCTTCTAACCTACCCTCATAAAAATGTCTTGATAACTACACTAACTTACATATACTGCAACTGTATCAATTTAATTTAATATCCACCATTAAAATTCTCCCACTCTCTCTCTTATTTTTAAAATAATATCATCACATGTGATGTGTCAATTTACCAACATCATAGACGATGCACATTCATTTTCCTTTAATGCCTTCAAGGAAGGTCACAAAAACATTCATATGGTTTATCAAAAATATAATATATTTATTAAATCCTATTTATGGGTTTTTAATCATTATATGCTTGTGATGTTAAATAATAAAACCAAACAAGGTCATTATGAGAAAAAACTACCCAAAATAATTCAAATGATTATCACAATATATAATCTAATGATACATCCTCACCCAAAATAAACAAATGAATTATATTTTCATTTAAACATATTTATTTTTGTTAATAACATTTAACTTCAATTTTTCTATTTTTATTTCCATTTTACATAAATATACATACTCTTATATAAGCGAACCGATCATGAAAACTAAGCAAACAAGCACTCCTGGACAATGAAATTGAACACTATAACTCATTGAAAATTCAATAAGTTAATTTAATAAAATTATAATAAATCAATTAAATATATAAAAATTTATTTAATTGTTAATTAATGAATCTAGTTTTATTATCCAGGATATTAAGATCATGTGTAGAACCATTTCAAGCATAACGTAAGGATTTTTACCCAAGCCCCCATTTTTTCTTTGGGTTACACTTTCTCTCTATTTAATACAATATAGTGATTCTTTATTTTTATTTATTTCTTATAAATTTTATTTATATTTTCCAAAATAATATATCATGATCGAAATAGACTTCTTTGATCTGTAAATACACGTTTTAGAAAGGTTCCCTTCTCAACTCTTCCTAATATGAAAACCTGATTCAAGGGAACTTCCCGGTTTTTTACCCTTTTTCAAGTGAACTCCATGATATATTTTAAACCAAAATTATTTTTTAAAATAACTAATGTATCGAGATTATATATATTTGTTAATTTCTTGTTTTATACAAACAATTATTCCTTCTCCATTTTAAATATTTTTTAATATTTTCCTTAAACCACAATAAAATGTTTTATTTCTAAAGTTTCATAAACATTATTTTTAGATGTATTCACTTTAGTTTGACTTAAAGTATCATGTTCAATGAATATTTTACAATATTAAGGACCATTTATGGTTTAATAATTTCTCTAGTATATACCATTATGATATTACTTTATGTTATTACTTTTGACATGATTATGATACCCAATTCTTTCCATGGGTAACCCATATGTTTATGTTTATTTCTTTATATATGATCTCCATGTAGAAAAAATATTCATGAACATCTTATTATGATTGAATCTATATTTTTTTTAATTCATTGGTTAATGTTCAGTCTTATGAGATGTCATGTGAAATAGTCTTGGTGGTTAGCCATGACTCATGCTCAATGTGAAACAGTTTTTCTTGCAAGCCTTCAATCGTGCTCCTCCATATGCTATGAGTCTTGAATCGGGATAAATTAATTTTTTTATGTTACTTACAAAATTCTATGATCCCATTATAATGTGATTCTATGTTCTATGTGTTATAATTCTATGTGTTTATTCATGTTCTGAGCCTTTTTATATAATTAAATGATGTCATCTTACTCATGTTCTAAGATTTATTCTTATGTTTATTTCCTTACTGGGATTTTTAGCTCATCCCATTGTTCAGGTTTTTTTGTAGGGTATCTTATCCATATTTAAAGGATATAAGGGAGTAAGGATCATTTAATAATATATGTAAAAGTCTAGGGCCACTATAATTTGGATTTCCTTCAATAGATTGTGTTACATGCAAGGTTGTGTTTTACTGAACTGCAATATACTATTAATATTTTTATTAAAATATTTTTATCATTACCACCTATACTTTGTAATGGAATTTATGAATAATATTAACTAAATTGTGAAAATATTATTTATATATGTATATAAAATTAATCATTTGGTAATCAATCAGTTATAAATGAAGGTAAGAACTGTTTGAAAAAAATGAAATTCTACTTCTAGGAAAATTATTTCTCTAAGTACATACACAATTTTATCTTAATAAATATAACAAAACACTTTTCATGAATTTTTATTTATATATATATATAATAAATTCAATAAATTGTTTTACACTCATCCATTATATTTTATTGGTATTAGATAAGAATAAATCCAACTTTTTGAATAAAAATTTTTTTTCTAAAAGATAATTTTACCACCTTTTAATGGTGGGCCTCTTTTTAAATACAATTTATTACAATTTAATAATTTATATTTGAAAAAATAAACTTATTTTTTGGAATAAAAATATCAAAATTGTCTTTTGGTGAATTTTTGGAATTTTTCTGAGAAGTTTTATTTTTCGATGAATAGTGAAACACTGGATTTCAATTGAAAACTATTTTTTCATAATTTTTTTAATTTAATTTATATTTATAATTTTATTTAAAGGATAATTATTTCAATTATAAAACTATAAATCCAATTTATGTCTTTGGAATCAATTTCACATTTAAATTGGATATAAAAATATTTCAAACTTTTGAACGTTTTACTTCAAAAACCCACATTCCTATCACATCTGCATGATTAATTTTAAATTAATTCCTATAAATTATATCTTTAATATTTTTAAAAAGGTATTAAATATTTGTAATTAGAATAATTTATAATTTATAGTAATATAAAATTAGTTCTTGACCAAAAATATCAACAGAATTAATAAACATTAGTTATAGTGATTAAGGTAAAAACAAGTTCACTTAGTGGTTAAACATTAACTTAAGGGTCCAAAAACATATAAACATCTTCAAAATTACTTTTATGGACTTTTTTTGAACTTATAGGCACTTTTATATAACATGGAAAACTATTGGAGAAACATGTGGTAATTAAAACGTCCCAATAGTGTTTGACTTTTTATATTTACAAGAATGTCACTCCTCTTCCACTATAAAAAGGGCATCACTCCTCACTCATTAACACCTCTCAAGCATTTTTTATCAACCAAAACCTAAAAAAATAATCTCTTAACTTCCATAATATAATCCTATAATCCTACCTTTTTTGAATAAATCCAACCGAGGAATTATTTCTGTGAAACCCAAAAGGATTTACCTGAAGAAGATGTTGCATCTTGAACAAGAGAATCTATTTTATTTCTTTCAACATCCCATAAATTATATTTATTCTATTACTATATAATAAAATCAATATCCTAAATATAATGAGATATTTGTATGATATTTTTAAGTCATACACTTAAACACACATCAATCAAGTGGGATATGCAACCATCGTTCATGTGTACGGCGGACTACCGCCTCTTGAACCGATGTCATTCATTATTCCATTACCACATTTCAATGATGTAAATAATGATTTAATTTATGTTTTTTATCATCTATATGATTTTTATGATTTATTTATTCTTATTTAATTATTATTGTACACATAACTTCATGATTTCCATTTTATAGAAATATGACAACTTCGTTTGTGGGTGTGTGGACTACCGCATCCTCAAAGCGATGTGATTCATTCACAAAATATATGGAATGTATAATGGATTGGATTATTGAATTTAAATTATATATGTTAATTATTAGTTATACTTTAATGATACTATATATATACATATACATCATTTAATTTGAGTTTTTAGTATGACATGAAAATGGAAACAACATTCATGCGTATGTATGGTCTACCATCTCCATGAACGGTGTATTTGATTTTCTATTTATATCTCTTTTCGAATATTATAAATACATATATTATTAATATATATTATATTAATATCATTTTTATGATTCCATAAATGATCAAATCGTAATACAAGTAAGAGGATAAAAAATATAACAGATCAAAACACATGCGAAAAACAAAGTGGTTACTACCCCAAACATAACTTTAACATGGGATTGTTAGTAAAAAAAGTAATATAATGTCCTAATAAAGTAATATATGGTATGATATAGAATAAAATGGTTCTTTTTTAGATTTATATTAAACTTATACCTTTTATAAAGTAGGTTTTAATGTGTATGAAAAATTCAAGACTTAAGGTATGAGTTTTCTCATCTCACTTTTATTTCAAAGAGATATATGATGCATTCACCACTTATTATTATTTTAAGGTTTATATATATCCCTATAAAATGTTATATCATGAATTTAATTTATTTATAATAGTAAAAGTTTCAATTTATGTTATTATTTAACATATCTCACGATTCCAAAGCTTCTCAAGTATTAAGGGGATTTCAAGTCTAATTTTTATTTTTGTGAGACTTATTCCAAATTCAATAATTGTTTACTTTCTGGGGTTTATATAATTCAAATTACTATATTATATTGTCTTTATACATAAATTTTTGGGTATTTACATATACATTTTATTATCTCTCTTTCATGGGGTTTAATATTCAAAAGTGACCTAATCGGTAACTGAATTTTGTCTCAATTTTTTTCCATGAGACACAAGTTATATTATGCTCTTAAATTATTTTATGAGGTTTATATACACACCTTTAAATTATAATATCATGAATATCTCGTTTTTTATGATATTTTAATCATAATTAAATTCTATTCTTTCAAGGTAATTTGAATTCAATGTTACGAATGTGGTATGATTTTATTGCTACAACGTCATCATTTATTGGGATTGTTTAGGATTATGCTCTTATTGACAAAATATTATGATCCAAACCTTAATAACTCTCAAAAAAATATAATCTACTCTCGTAATTCAAGATATCCCAATATAATGGTTCAATGTTTCCCCTCTTTGGTACTTAATACAATTAAGAAAAGGTTTTTAATAAAACTCGACCGTATTTCTCTCTTCGGTCAGAAATTTGTTTTATTCAAAAACCATGTTTTCTAAAAAAATTCAAAAAAAAATTCAAATTAAATTTAAATATTTATTTATAATAAAAATGATTTAATTTATCTTCATATATTCCATTATATTCTTTCAACGAAATTTTGATATAAATTTTTTTCTAAATGTCTTCAATATTCCCTTTTAAGATTTCAATGTTATTTTCATTGAAATGTTTTTCAAAAGTATTTCAAGCTTCCTGTAAAAATTATTAATGTTATTTTAAAATAAAAGGTTCTCAAACTATACTCAATATTTCACTATAAGTTATTAATGTTATCTTCAAAGAAAAAGGGTTTCAAAATGTTTTATGATTGAAAATGGGTTTTATAAATAGGAAAGAATATTTTCCCCAAGAAATGTTTTAAATGATTTTTAAAACTCACTTCATATGTTTCAAAGTTGTTTTCATGGATAAAAATTTGTAAATGTATTCAGTCTTCAAAAATTATTTCAAAATAAAGATAAGTTTCCTTAATAAATTCTCCAACTGATCTTTCAAATCCCTTCACCATCTATGATGGCATCCTATGATATACTTTATGATTTATTGGGATATTATCCAATTACAACATTATTATCCTTTCTTTTAATGGTTTATGTTTAATATGATTGGTTATTTATGAAACCTATTTCTCTTCCATGGGTTTTACTATGATAAAATGATTATGAAACCCAATTACATTATGTTGTTATTATATGATGAAATTATTATGAAACCGTCCTCTTTTACATAGGTTATGATATGATGAAATATTTTTATAATCATTTCATTTTATAGGTTATGATATGATGATTATGATTCCCATTAATGTTTATGGATCATTATATGATAAATTGTTTACTATATTATTGCATATGAATGTATTATTCAATTATATGGATGGTGGAACTAATATCTCCCTCCAATGAATTGGGTAAATATTTATATCTCATGATATATACAAGGATATAATGAGGATAGAACTTGTCTCATTAAAGTATTGTGTCTGCTAAAATGGTATTGAGAGTGAAATTTGACTATTATGATGGTCTTGAGAGTGATCCATGACTATTAATATGGTCTTGAGAGTGATCCTTGACTACTAAGATGGTATAGAGAGTAAACGCATTCCATTAAAAGGAAAGAGCTATGACACGGGATTGTGTTGTGTCCCTCCCAATAGGCATAACCCCCATGAAGTGACCTTATTGGTTTTGGAAATAATCCTTGATTTATATGGAATGATTTTATATGTTTACATATATGCTACAAATTCCATGTATTATTCCTATATTATAATTTCATATCTTATTCTCTTGATTATATAATGATTTATGTCTTATGAACTACTAATATTTATGCTATGACTCATGTTTGTGATCTTTGATATGCAGTGTGTGATATTCAAATTTAATTCTCATGCTCTCATACACATATTTTTATGTTATGCTCATGTATCTCATTTATTTACCCTTACCTAAAATTTTAGCACACCCCTTCTTATGTTTCCTTTCCTTGGGTTATGAAGAAAGGTTTTAAGTAGGATTACTAAAATGGAATATCATTACGGGATATGTTTAAGAGCTTTCACCAAATAGAAAGAATGTGTTCCAAGTTTCCAAATACGATTAATTATTATGGTCTTTGGTCATTTAGTTTTTAAAGTTTTCGAATATTCATGTAAAATAGTGTAATATCCTTGTATGTTAAGTCTAGGTTGATATATTTTGTATAAAAGGAATGGTTTATTCAACATATGGAAATTGGGATGAGAAAATCATAGTGAGATACCAAGGGATATTTATAAGGATCTATATATGGATGTCTCTATAGATAAGTCTACAGATGAGTTAAAGTATAGGAAAAAGTCCAAGAATTTTGTTAAAGGATGAAACTAGTGTATTACTATAACTATATCCTTGTCTAGATACAAAAACTAAATGTGGCTCTAGAAAATATGTACATAAGGTTAACAACCTAGAAAACACCATATTAAGCAATACTCGATCAAGAACTGGTGCATGAAAATGTCACTTGATGAACACATAGTTTGACACTCTAGAAGAATTTTCTTTAGGAATTGAAAAAACTAATTTTGAAAAATCATGATGTATTTAAATACAACATAAATATGAATAACCTAGGATAACCCTATTTTGGTATTAATTAAAGAATTTAGTTTCATTATTTAGACATCATATAAGTCATATTTCATGATTATGTGATTTTATGCTATGATAGGTCTTGATCACACTACACTTTATTATTTTTGAAAATGGTGGGAACCATAAGGAATTGGTTTGACATTTAGTGTGATGAGAAATTTTTATATTAGAGGCCACATGAGATGATGACAAGAGTAATGTATTTTTTGATTATTCCTAATCCATTTTTATGGAACTTGATTAACAATGTGTTCCATAACTAGATCTTAGAGTTACCATGGAAGATAATGAAAGATTTTGACAAGAGTTTGGGTAATATGTACCATAGAGGAAACAAGATTCATTTTCCTATGTGTTGGGAATGTGGAAAGAAACACCCAATTGAATATCTTAATAGAATAAGAATATGTTTTGACTATGGAAAATAAGGACACAAAGAAATTAACTGCAAAGGGATAATGAAATTTTTTGTTAATGTAATGTATGGAAATATTTTCCACCAAAAGGTATTATCAATTAATGAATTATTTAAATGTAGAAAGTATGATTTTTATTCTAATTGATGTCATATATATAAATGTGACAACTTGGACCCAATGATAGCACAAACACCCTACCTTAACATGGTCATCGAGTCCTGGCCACCAGGAACCACCAGTTTCCCCACAGACATGTAGTCCCCCCCCCCCAAGGGTCAACCCACATTCACGAACGGGTCATCTAACTAATGATTTCCACACAAGCCAACACATGTCCTTTCCAGTGTGCTTTATCCTCACTCACTCACACCCTAAGAAACTTCCTAGAAGGTCACTCATCCTAATCACTACTACTGGACAACCACGCTTAATTGTGGAGTTCTTATCAGGTAGGCTCCAAAAAAGGAAGGTTCACCTTGTTGACATGAGTCATATCATTTAGTTATTTAACCCTTTATCATTCTGGGGTGTTACAATCACCCCTTCTTTAGAGCACAACGCCCTCGTTTTGGGCCCTACAACTCAACCCAGGCATTGCACCGCACATAAGGCTGGGTTCCTCCTCTAATACCAAATATGACAACCGGGCCCCGGTGACAGCACATACACCCCGACTTAACATGGTCGTCGGGTCCTGGCCACCAGGTTCCACCAGTTTCCCCGTAGACATGTGGTCCCCACCCAAGAGTCAACCCACATGTCCGAACAGGTCATCTGACCAATGACTATCCCCACAGGCCAACACATGTCCTTTCCAGTGTGTTGTGTCCTCACTCACACACACCCTGGGAAACATCCCAAAAGGTCACCCATCCTGATCAATACTACAGGCCAAGCGCACTTAACTGTGGAGTTATAATCAGGTAGGCTCCCAAAAAGGATGGTGCACCTTGTTGACATGAGTCATGTCATTTAGTCATTTAACCCATTATCATTTGGGGGTGTTATAGTAAATATCATGAAGATAGTATGAAAGGTGGTAAGGGTAATGGTTATATTGCTGATTATGATACTACGGGTGAGATATTAAAAGAAATTAGAATTAATTAGTAAGATGAGGTAGCCTTAAAATGTATTATGATTAAGTGTGATGATTGAAGTGTTAATTTATTTGGATTAATGAATTATGTTATATGAATGGTGAAATATATAAGGATTATTTATTTATTTCACTAAGTATTTAGAATAATATGTTCAATATTTTTAGAGAACTAGAAAAGTGATTTAATGGAATGGTGATATTCATGGGAAATGAAAGATTAAGGAAAATATTACCCATATACCTAATGTTGAGATAATTATATTTAGATTAAGATATTTTGGATATGAATAATTAATTTTCATCGTACAAATTACATTGTAATTGAATAATGATTTCTTAATAAAGTGGTTTATGCTATCCTTGATGGAGTTTACACCTTTTTTACTTAAATAATATTTCAAATAATCTTTTTAATAAGAAGGAATGCATGTTTTCAAAAATTATTTATGGTAATTAACATGTTTCAAGAGAATACATGATAAAGGCACTCAAATGTTTGGTATGTGACAACCAATATCTACTTTATGATAAATGAGGAATTAGTACTAAGATTTTTTTTTTGAAATTTAGTGTCCTTATTTTTATATTTTAGGATATTCATCTTTCAAAAGGGTTATAAGGTTAGCATTTTAGTGAATGGTTTGTGTTTAAATTTTGATGAGGTTTAAATGATTAAAGTATTATCTCAACATATTAAGATTTATGCATATAATATTTTCTATCGTTTTTTAAAAAGATAGATGGAATGATATGCCATTCTACTTATAGATCTCGTGATCTACTAATGATTCATAAATTACAAGTCCGGATTCATTTCTTGGAAAAAGAGATGAAGTGGAAATTGATCAAGGCATAATAAAAGGTGAGTTTGTGCTAAAATCATGTAATTATATCTTCTCATGAAAATTATTCAACATTTGGAAAAGTTACATGAAATAAAATATTTTTCTGTTATCATCATTTTTAGAATATTAATTACCTCTTTTAATCGTCTTTGTTGTTTTTGGCTTTATGATCATCATCATTCTCCTAACCATGTTATTTACCACTCTTCATCCAAACTTAATAGTAACATTTCTCTTCTATGAACATGTTTTCACTTTAAACCTATGTTCTTATTTGTAGAAACCTATTTATGAGTTACTTTCAGTAATCGTTTTGTTTCTAACTTTCCCTTTTTAAAGGATGTTTTAGTATAAATCTTTATGATGTGGGTTTCTATGATAGTAAAATTCAAGTATTAAAAATTTTATAACCTAGATAAATTTAAAAGGTGAAACTAAATTTATGGTGGGAATAATGTAACACCACCAGAATATTTTAAAACATTTATTTTCAAAATAATTTAACCTTCTTAATATTATGTATTTCATGGAACACTAAATATAGCATATATCATTTGAAAAAACAAAGCATGGATTGTATTTCATGCAACACCAAGTTAATATTACACTATAAATAGCAGTTATATTTGCTTTAGATACATGAAACATTATGTTCAGCTTGTAATACATATAATTCCAAGTTTCTTTGAGTCCTTTTGTTACATGAAAAAACGGGTTTTACTAAAATACAATATACTATAAATATTGTTATTAAGGTACTATTATAGTTACCACCAAGAAAATGGAATTTTAGTTACAAATAAGATTAACTAAATTGTGAAAATATTATTTACATGTGTATATAATATTAATCTTTTAGTTATCAATTAGTCTGAAATGAAAGTAATAACTATTTGAAAATAATTAAATTCCTTTTCTAATAAAATTACTTTTCTACATACATACAAATATTTTTCTCAATTAATTAAACAAAAAAAATTTGAATTTTTTTTTAATAATATTTATATTTTATAAATTCAATAAAAACATTTACCCTCATCCAATAGATTTGATATGTATAAGATAAGAATAATCCCAATTTAATGAATAAAAAGATGGATTTTTCTAAAAGATAATTTTACCACCTTTTAATGGTGCACCTATTTTAAATCCAATTTTTTTAAAAAATAATAATTTTTATTTGAAAATATAAACTTTATTTTTTAAAATTATAATATAAAAATTTTCTTTCAGTGAATTTCTGGTATTTTTCAGAGAAGTTTCATTTTTTGATGAATATTTAAAAACACTAAATTTTAATTGAAATAAGATTTTTCATATAATTTATTTATATTGTTAAATTATATTTTAAATTAGTTCTAAAGTATAATTATTTAAATTATACCAAAAAAAAAGATGCAGGTAATTGTAATAAATTTCACATTAAAATTGGATATAAAAACATTTGAGGCTTTTGAACTTTTTATTTTAAAAACCATATTTCCCATCACATCAGTGGGATTAATTTTAAATTAATTTCTATAACTTCAATATTTTTAATTTTTAAAATTGGATTTTCTATTTTTAATCATAAAATTGTATAATGTATAATAAGTTGAACATAGTATTTTACCAAAAATATTAGTAAAACTAGTGAAAATTAATTATATTAGTTAAGGTAAAAATGAGTTTACTTAATGGTTAAACTTTTTCTTAGGGGGCCATATTACCTAAAAACACGTCAAAATTAAATTTTATAGAAATATTGTTACCATATCCTCCATTTTATCAAAAATGGAAAATTATTTTATGAACATGATGTAAGGATGACCTCCCAAGAGTGTTTACCTTTTTATATTTACAAAAATTTCACTCCTCCTCCACTATAAAAAAGGAACTCACACCCCTCACTTATAAATATGTCAAATTAACTTTGTATCATCAAAACCCTACTTAAATAAGCTCACAAATTCCATACCTTCATCCAATAATCCTCCATTGTGGAATAAATACAACCAAATATTCCCTTTGGTGCAAACCAAAAGGAGTTACCTAAAGAAGAGGTAACATCCTTCAACAAGCATTTTTTTTATTTCATTATCCACACCCTAAATTATTATAATTAGATTATTATATAATAAACTATGTATAAAAAATATAATGATGTGTTTTTATGATAAAGTTACTACCTAAACTCACACACACATCCATAAAATGGGATACACAGTCATCATTCGTGTGTTTGGCGGGCTACCGCCTCATGAACAAAAATCGTTTGTTCTTCCATCGACACCTTTAAAGGTTGAAAATAATTATGGAATTACTATTTTAAATAAAATTTATTATTTATTTATTATTATTTAATAATTATATAACAAATACCTTCATTATTTACATTTTGTGGAAATATGATAACTTCATTTGTGGATGTGTAGACTACTGCCTCCTCAATGCGATGTGATTTTTTCACACTTTATATGGAATGTAGTAAGAATGGTTATAGTGGAAGTATAATATATATATATAACAATTATTATACTATAATTATATTATATATATATATACATATATTTGATTTACTTTCTTTCTTTCTATATGATAAGAAAATAGAAATAGTGTTCACACGTATGCATGACCTATCATCTCCAAGAACGATGTATTTAATTTTCTATTTATATATTTTATTTATTATTATAAATATATATATATAATAAATATATTTTTATTTATATCATTTTTATCATTCTGTATATGATTAAAACATGATATAAGTAATAAGAAAGAAAATATAATAAATCCAAACACATGTGAAAAACCAAGTTATTATTTCCTGCAATTAATCTTTGACATGAAAATATTAATAAATGTGTATTATAAAGTCATAATAAATTCATATATGGCTTGATATATAATAAAATTATTTTATGGTAGATTTATAATAAACTTATACTTATTATATAGGAGTTTTAAAATTTATAAAGAAATTCAATATTTAATGTAAGTGTTTTCTCATCTCACTTTTATTAATGTGAGATGTATGCTATATTCACCACTTTTTATTATTGTGTGGTGTATATACTGGAGTATAACATATTATAATTTGATATTAATTTATTTAATTATATTTAACATTTTAATGGATTTTATTCTTTCACATATCTCGTGAATCAAAAGTTACTTAAGTTGTAAGGGGATTTCTAGTTTCATTTTTTATTTCTATGAGACCTATCCCATATTCACCACTCATTTTTTTGTGGGATTTATATAATTCCTATAAATTTATTCTATGGTAATTATCCTTCAATTTATGGGTATTTAAATACCCATTTTATGATATATATTTCATGGGTTTTAAAGTTCCAAAGTTACCAAATTGGTAAGGTAATTTTGTCTCAATTTGACTCCTTTGAGACACATGTTATGTTATTCACCTACATTATTTTACATGGTAAATACAAAAATATTTGACATATAATATCATGAATATAAACATTTTATTGATATTATATTCTTCAATAAATTTCATTATTTCATTGTTATTATGATTCAATGTTTCCAATGTGGTATGATTTTATTACTACAATCTCATCATTCATCGGGATATATTACGATTATGATTCAATTAAAAAAATATCATGATCTATCTATAAATAACTCTCATGAAGTTTTTTATACTATAGTTATTCATGATATCCTCATTTAATGGTACCATGTTTACAAACTTTGGTACATAATATGATTAAGAAAATATTTTCAAGAAAACTTGATCTTATTTCTCCCTTTAGTCAGAAATCTATTTATTTAAAAACCAGGTTTAATAAAATAATTTTAAAAAATGTTTATAAATAATATTTTAATCTTATTTTCAATGAAAAAATTATTCCAATTATTTTCCAATAATAATTTATATATTTTCAAAGTTATTCTCAAATAACATGTTTTCTAAAAAAATTAAGATTCCTTATAAGTTTCAAAGTTATTTTCAATGAAATGGATTTCAAAATGTTTCCAAGATTCATTTATGTGTTTTTAAAATTTATTTTCAATGATTTTTGTTAAAACTGAATACAATATTTTTTTATATGTTTTCAAGGTTATTTTTAAAGGAAATTGTTTTCAAAATGTTTTATGATTTAAAAAAATTCTAAGATGGAAGAATATTTTGTCAATATATTTTTTAATTAATTTTAAAGCTTAGTTCAGAAGTTTCAATATGGTTTTAAAATAAAGTGATTTTGTAAAAACATTTATCTAAAAATTACAATTAAAGTTAATTTTCCTTATAAAATTCTCTATGTGATATTTCAAAAATAATTCTCTATAAATTAGGAAATCCTTTGACATTCTTTATGATTTATTGGAATGTGATCCAAGGAAACCATTATTATCCTTTATTTGAATGGTTTATGTTTAAGATGAAAAGTTTTTTATGAAAACCATTTCTCTTCCATGGTTTTTTCCATAATAAAACACTAATTAAACTCACTTTTGTTCATAGGTTATTCTATGATGAAATGATTATGAAACCTACCTCTTTTCCACAGGTTTTGATACGATTAAATTTTTTTGATACCCATTTCATTTCATGTGTTATTATATGATGTTTAAAAATCCCATAACATTTTATAGTACTTGATATTATGAATGTTTTACTATATTATGGAACACATATTTATGATTTCATTACATTAAGGCTGAGAACTGTATCTATCTTCAATGCATTGGGTAAAGATTTATATATCATGAGATATGCATTGCTAGAATAGGGAGTGAACTTGGTTTAGTAAAGGACCTTGTCTACTAAGATGGACTTATGATTTAACCTTGACTACTAAGGCACACTTGGGGGTAAACCTTGACTACTAATATGCTATTGTGAGTGAAACTTGACTACTAAGATGGTTTGGGAAGTGAACCCATTCCACTATAAGGAATGGGATGTGACTAGGGATCGTAGTGTATCCAATATAATAGATGGATCCCCCATGATGTTCAATGATATGGTTTTGGAATAGGCCTTTAATTATTTGTAATTATTTTATATACCTAAGGGTATTCCACAAATTCCATGTCTTTTTCAAATGTTATTCTTTTGTGGATTATGCTCTTCATTCTCTTATGATTAATGTATTATGAACTATTAATATTGTTTCCATAACTCAGGTATATAATCACTGATTCATAGGGTATGATCTTCAAATGTTATTCTCATGTCCTCATACTCTTATTATAATGTTATTCGGACGTATCTCATTTCTCATGTTTACTTTCCCGAGGTTATAAATAATGTTTATAAGTGGGAGTACGAAAGGGGAATATTGTAACATGAGATGTTGAAGATATTTCACCTAATTAGAAGATTGTGTTCTAATCATGAAATGATGATAAACTATTAGGGTTTTTAAGAATTTGATTTTTTAATATGATGTATATTCATATAACATGATGTAATATCCATGTATGTTAATCTGGGGTCGCTAAATGCCAATGTTCGGGGAATATTCTGGTTTTTTTCAAAATAATTACTTGGTCTTCCTCTTACCTAAGAGGTATAATTTTTAATATATCTTAGACCTGGAGATTTACAAATATCTAAGTATTTGATAAAATGTATTTTTTTGAACTTTAGGATTTGAAGAAAAAAATTTAGGAGAATTTAGATAAAGGGTTTATACACCCAAGTGACTCACTGTTGGGCACATTGGTCCTCCCCATAAAGAAGAAGGATTGTTCAATACACCCCTAAATTGATTATCGCGAGCTCAACAAGATCATGATAAATAATAAGTGTCATCTACCATGGATTTAATACTTATTCAATAAAATATTTATAGCATAGTATTTACCTAATGTGGATATTCATTTGGGATATTATCAAGTAAAGGTGGTGAAGGATGATATCCCTAAGACTATATTTTGTACAAGGTATGATCACTTTGAGTTTATAGTGACTCCATTTGGACTTACTAATTCTTTAAAAAAAATTATGGAAATGATGAATACAGTCTTTAGGGATTACCTCCACTAATATTTGGTAGTCTTTATAGATGATAATATTCTCTACTCTAAAATCAATGTGGAATATTGAGAGCATTTGAATACTATAAATAAGACCTTATATAAATAAAGAGATGGAAGTTATGGTGAATGTGGGATCCAGATAGATCGAGTAAATTTCATGGGGCATTTTATCACAATAAAATAGATATATGTGGTTCCTTAAAATAGGCAATTTTAGGATGATAGAGATCTATATCTATGATGGATATTTAAGGTTTCCTTAGATTAGCTGGGTACTATCATCAATTTATGAGGAACTTCTCTTGATTGTCAATCCCACTAAAAAAACTAACATGGAATGGAGTCATGTTTTTCTGGACTTATGAATTTTGAGAAATCATTAAAGAGTTAAAGAAGAGGATAATCATTTCATCTCTACTCAAATTACCCACCAGTGTGGTAGGATTTGAGATCTATAGTGATTCTTCTAAAAAGGTTATTGGGTTGTGTACTCAAGAAAGATGAAAATAGTTAGCCTATGTCTCCTACTAATGAAGTTTCAATGACAAGAACTACCAAACACATGATCTAGAATTTTTTTCTTTGATCTTCACATTGAATATTTGGAGGCATTATCTCTACGGGAAGAATTATCACACATATATAGATTATAAAAACCTCAAGTATATATTCAAAAAAAAAGAGCTTAATATCTTCTATAGAAAGTGGATAGATCTGATCAAGGATTATAATTGTTTGATCCATTACCATCCTAGGATGTTGAACAAACTGGTAGATTTTACAAGTAGAAAAGATCATATAACCCTATCCCTGTTGAGGAATCTAATGGATTCAATATTCTTGGACATACAGATGATGGACATGTGGACAATAAAATAATCTTCATACTAACTTTCTGAAGTAACTTATCAACCTTCCATTACTGAAAAGATCAAGAAGGCTTAGAAAAATGATGAGGTGCTAAAAAAGAAGGTAGTGAGTATTTTTAGTTCAACTTTTCTAATGATAGATTCATAAGGTTTGGAACCTGGATATATATTCCCCCAAAACCAAAACTAGAGAAGAATATTTTGCATTATGTTCAAATATCACCCATCATTATTAATCTATGAAGCGCTAATATGTACATAATATTAAGGAAAAATATATGGTGTTATAACATTAAGAGATAGATTGAGGAATTTATATCTTGTTTTTTGTTATGCCATCATGTCAAATCTGAATGACAGAAGTCTAAGGGTATAATGAAACCATTTTCAATAATTTTATAAAAATTGTAAAAACATAACCATGGATTTCATCATAGAAATACCTAGGACATCAAAAGAAATAATTCTATTTGGGTGGTAGTTAGTCACATTACAAAGTTAGTAAAATTCATTAAAATCATAGAAGTTTTCCCTCTTGACCAACTCACTACGATATACTATCATAAGTAGTAAGACTGCATGGAGTGCCAATATCTATTATATATGATTGAGATCCAATGACTACCTTTAGGTTTTAGAAAATCATTCTACAATGTTTTAATATACAACTAAGCTTTAGTACTTCTTATCAACCTCATATGGGTGGTTTGTCCAAAAAAACAATAAAAAATCTAGATAGTATTCTAAGATCATATTCAATATATTTATAAGTATTTTAGGATCATCACCTTCCCCTAATAGAGTTTTCATACGATAATAGTTTTCATTCTATCATCCAAATGGCACCATATAAGGCTCTATATGGGAAGAGGAGTTATACACCAAATTTCTAAGATTATGATGGTGAGTGAAAGCTAGTGGAACTATATCTTTTACAAGATATTATAGAAAATTTTCAAAACATTACGTTTCATATAAAATTTGATCATATTCAACAGAAATGTTTTACATACAATCGATAATGAGACACAGAGTTTGAAGTTGGAGATAAGGTGTTCCTCTGTATATCTATATGGATGAATTTCCTGAGGTTTGGGAATACGGAAAATATTATCCCTAGATAAATCATCCCCTTTGATATCCTTGATTTCTTCTAAGTGTTGTTCGATCAGCTATCACTCCCAACAAATAAATCTCAAGTACATTATGTGTTTTTGTATCCCCATTAAGGTTGTACATAATAGACTCATCATATGTACTGAATCCATAAGTAGTATAATTGGATAATTTTCTATAATATAAGTATCATCCAATTAATGATTAGATCATATATATAAATTTGAATCAAAAAGAACAAATCGCTTGGTCAAAGTGATGTGGTGGAACCACAAGTTTGAGGAAGGTGCATGGGAAATGGAAGGGGCAATGGAAAAAAGTACCCTTATCTATTTTATTATATTTAATGAAACATTTTAGGGTAAAATTTCTAAAAGGGTGATAATATAATAACATTATCTTTTATAAATAAAGGTCACTTTTTTATTAATTTAAATTCACTATTAAGTAATGTGGTTATAGAAAACACATGAACTACTTTTGTTATTTTACACCATTAAAAGTTATCTCCTTTTGTATTTAAAAGACCATTCAGAATCATAACCACTAATAATATATTCATTTTATAAAGATATTATGATTTTTATATATTAAGGGTTATTCTAAATCCAATTTATACAAACAAAATAAGAGATGGCCTTAAATAGTAGGATCATACCCTATAATACCTACATATCAGAGCTTCAAAGGGAGATAACATCATTGGAATTTTATTTTTAACGAGGCGAAGATGATATTCAACTACTAAATCATGAGAAAAAATATTTATATAAAAATTTATAACTCATCAAGATCACAACCCAAACCATTAACGTTGAACCACCCCATGAAAAACTCACCATCATGCACCTCACCATTAAGGAATTTTCTAGTGTAATAAGTGGTTATGTATCTCGAACCTAATAGGATGATTTTTAATAAATTTATTTTTAATAAAATATTGATTATATCTATATTTTTTATTATTAATTTATAAATGAATAAATAACTATTTTTGTAATAATTAGATTCGGATACGATGAAACACAAATTGTATTTTTGGAAAATAGATAGTTTCAATCAAGACACACTTTTTGATTAATTCAAGAATTTATGAAATTGATAATATTTTAGATAAATATTGTATTTATATAATATATGTTAAATATATATTTTTATATATTTTTAAAAAGTCAAATTTAATTTTTATAAGGATCAAAAAAATGAAATTGTCCAAAAACTAGCATTTATCAACAATAAGGGCTTTTTATGTAAACATATAAAATATGATATTAAGATATATTTTTTGATAATATAAATATTATTTTTGAAATAATCTCATAAAAATTATCTAGTGTTGAATTTTTCAAAATTTTCTGATATAATCTAATTTTTGGGTAGAAATTAAATATCATATAAATATACACAATGTATTATGATTTCATAAAGACCCAAAAGTATTATCATTAATTCTATAAATATTATACATGGAAAAAATTATTCTCTACCTTTAAAATAATTTGTTTTTTATGTTACTTTATAAATTTTATTTACCCTCAAATAATCCTATGAAACTTATATTTTATTTTATGGTTTTAAAATCAATTATTTCCAAACATGTATCACTTCTGTATCACCAAGGGTATATTTTTAAGTATTTAGGTTAATTTACATATAAAATAATGAAAATAATTCCACATTAGAAGAAACTAAAGTCAAAACCCATGGTATGGTTTCTCGTATTGAATAATTTATTATTTAGAGTTCAAAAACTATGTTTATAAATTAATAAAGAATTCCCTTCTTTTATATATAAAAAACCACAAAAACTATCATTTTTTGTCACTAAAAAACTTGGATAACAAATTTACTCTTCCATTCCATTAATGTAGACCTTTCATGGTTACCCCATGATCATAAGAATTCACTCTTAACCTTTTGGAAACACTATATCATACTAAGGGATCCTCTTCTTCTTATCATTATTCAAGAACCTTCTTTATGTAATGCCTTTATTTTTTCAATTGTTCAAGTTGTTATATGTCGTTACACATTTATTTTACTACCCTTATGGTTTATAAGTTATTATATACCCCATTCTCTCTCATTCACCCATTCTATAAACCTTTATGTGCACCCTTTATGCTTTCAAAATTATCCAGTGATTTTCCTTACCAAAATTTTGTATAGTGAATACTTGTCACCATTTCCACTTAATAATATTAAGATAGTTATTCTTATACTTAATTTCTTGTGCATTAATATGTATTTAACCCATACTTCATAATATTTTTTTATATATTTATTAAATACATCATTATGTTGTATGATCTACGTGGAACACTTATGAAAGTGCAAGATATGAAAGTGATGGGTGGGCCTAGAATATAGAGTCCATCAATGCATTTGGTGATGTTTTAATCTCATGATATTCCATGTATGGTGCACTGGAGTTTATCCTGATCACACTATGTTATTTTTTCTTGGTGGTTATCCTTGACTTCTATTTATAATGTCATGTTTTAGGTTGTTTCCACATTCCAATGTTTCCTTAATGTTATCATATTGTATCTAACATCAATGATCATGTTTATGATTATTGTCCATTTTATGTCACCATGATATGCCTCCTTCATAAAATGTATCATTTCATCATGGTATTATTTACCTATTCCTATATTGGTCTTTATATCTCACCCCTTTCGTATGTATGTTGTCAGGTTATCCCATGTAATTTCAAAAGAGAACTGGAATATTACAGTGTGTAAAAGAATTTAACAATAATGTCATTGTATATTTGTTATAAGTTATTATGTTATATACCTAATTACCTAAAGACACTAGGCTTCATGTTCTTTTCGGGTTGTATTAAGTGCATCTTTTTATAATAAATCATGAATTCTGATGTATAAAAATAGGTTTTCATGGTACTCTCCACCATAATATAAACAGATATTCTCTTGTTTATAAAGTATAAATGAATTTTCATTTATCAAAACAATCTGTTTGTAATAGTTTTATAGAAACCATTTTCATATTTTAAAATCACATATTAAATTATTCCTAAAAAAAATCATTTTTTAGAATCATCTTATTGAACAAATCAATAATAAAAAAATGGTTTTCTTCCTTCAATTTATGAAAATATCATTTCATTCCAAGTAACTATCAATTTTCAAAACCAACTCTTATTTGTAACATAATGTTTTTAAACCATTTTTTTGGTTTGAAATATTAGGTTTTAGATAATTTTTCTAAAATTTCATATTATTAAAACCCCATTTCTAACATGCTTCTAAAAAACTAGAATGAAGTCAATAACTATAATTTTAAAGACATAATTTTTTTAACCCACCATAACAATGTACTGCTAGTATAAAATATATATTATGATTGGATATGTAAGTTATGATGACTTCATGATATGAATAATAATGGATCTAAATTTCACACTTGAATAATGATCTCACATCTAATCTACATATAATATTGACAAAATATTTCTAGTAAAAATCAGATATAGTTTTAAAATGAACAGAATCAGAAACAAAAAAAGAATATAACATAGAATAAATAGAATAATTTTATTGATACAACAATTATAAATAAGTAAAATTCTTGTACTTAAATAGTTATGTGAGTAACTATAATTAATTAGACAAACATAATGTGGTATATAGGTAAGAACTATTTAATTTATAATTTGTTATTTAATTAGTTAATGTCAATCAAATATAATAATTTTAATAAATAAATATATATATATATATATATTGCATGTTCTAATGTTCTCATAGACTTACAATATTCAATAAATTATAGCTCCAACTAATTCCCTAGAAACTTTTCAAGGTTCATCACATCTTACTCAACATATCTAAATGAGAACCTCACTCAAACTTATGGTTCGTACTCACTAACTGTATATACAATAAAAACATAAGATTCCTCCATAAATCAGTGGATCAAGAATGTTTGTCGGTAATTTCTCAATTTCCAATGTCTCATGTTTGAATCTCAAAGAAATGTAAATATAAATTACCCATCTTCACTATGATACAACTTTTTAATGTTTATGATCTAAATATCTAATCTATAATAAGACCATAGAATCAAAACATATCGAGAATACTTTTTAGTCCTTAAAGGATTCTGTAAATGCCCTGATATTAAAAACTTCATGCGGAAGGAAGGTTTCCCCATTATAATGAAATGATAAACCACAAATGTGTTTAGATAAAAATATAACATAACCATATTTGTTGTTAGATATATTTACTATAAGGATATCATTGACCCTCGGTGTACCTATTAAATAGATAAAAAGTATAATAACATGATTTATTAACTATATTATACATGAATACATACTTAACTAGTCCAAATAATAATATAAAGTCCCTAAAGTAAGATATTTAGGCCATAACCAACTACAAATAAAAAAATGGATTGGAAAATTTGAATTTTGAAAATTTGAAATGGCTTTTGGAATGTTTGAGTACCATTGAGCATCTACTGCTTTTGAATCTCAGTATTTTGGTTATAAGGTTACCAGTAATCCTTAAACCGGATTTATAGAAAATTAAAAAAATGGATTGGACTAGAAAAAAAAACAGAATTAGCCTAATTTTCCAAGATAAGGAGGTCTGATTCATAGGATCCCCATGAAAACAACTACAGATTCCCCCTATTCATCCACTCCACTTGTCTATTAGGAATATATAAATATTTCACATAATATTTGGACTCACAATGTGTCTAACTCCCATGGTTCCAAAAACTAGAAGAGTTGAAACACTCTATCAATAATAATATACTCTAAAAGTAGTACATGAATAGTTTCATGTACACCATCATTTCTATAAAGTTTGTGAGTATCTACATACACATTAAGTCACCAAAAACTCTCCTCAAATCACTAGTGAATAATCATGTGTATCCAAGAACATTTAGAATCATTTAAATACATTTTTAACAAACAATGTTAGTACTACTCATCAATTAAAGCATGCTAATAAAATGAGTAAGAAATAAAAAATTAAAAACATGTAACACCTGGAATGATAGGGTCTGAACCTATACTAACTATTTTGAGTCAATATCTAATATATGAATAAAACCTAATTTGGTTCAAACCCAAATATTGGAATCATGCATAGAAGGGAATTTCATTGGAATATTCCCTATATATTCTTCACCTAGAACTAAAATCATGGAAGTCAAGGGTAAAGCCCCATCCCATGGAAATGGGAAGGTATATAAAAAAATTTAGTCCCAATCCCATCTAGTGAAATAGGTTATTAGGTATACAGTAGTCAATGTGCAACACTAATCCAATTTAACCCTTTAAGTAATTAAATTGAATAATTTTTTATAGTTGAACTTATAACATATAGAAAACTGAGTCTCATATGTATATTATTACATTATTATTAAATAAATGCCTTCAAACACAACATCGTAATCTAAAGGCCTAGTGTATTTAGGATACTAGATACATAAACATCAACAAAAAAAATAAATAATCTCATTTTTATTTAAATCCCTATATTATGATTCAAAATCCTACTGAACTTATAATTTTGCATTGGATACCATAGGGTTACACATAAATAAAAATTCTAATCTAATAAACTCATTATAGAAAAAAAAACCTAATAATAGAGTAGAAAAAATGAGTCATGAAGGATAAAATAATTTCATAAAAGGACATGATCATATAAAATCACATTAAAGAAAAAAATAGATGATAACATGATATCACAACATTATATGAATGTATAAATAGTATATAACATGGAATCATATGCACAAGGATCAATACTAAGATAACATAACATAGTGTTCTCAGCTTGTTTCACACAATCCATACATGGTATCTCATGATACTAAAAAATCAAACAATGTAATGGTGATTGTATAATTTTGGTCCCATCATTAAAAAAATAATATGTACAAGTATATATGACCCACATAAGGAAATAATACAAAATAAATAAGTGTAAGAAATACCCATGATATGGAAATAAGTTAAATAATCATGTCTTAAATCATAACTAAAGGATATATCATAATGATTCTCATGAAAATTAGTGATTAAATATTTTTTATTTTATTAATTGAATAAATAATAATGAAACCTTAATATGAAATTCAAGTGATAAAAAATCGTAGGGAAAATTTGAGAATTGAGTATTGAAATGAACCTCTAAATTTTTTTTCAGTAAATGAGTAAATAACCTTTGAAGGAAACAAATGTATAGGGTTTTCCTAAATAACATAAATGAAATTGAGTTAATTTACATTAATGGATGGGTATTTTAGAATTAATTTAATATTATTAAATTTAAATTAATGAAACATGGAATGGAATAAGAAAAAAATATTTCCCTTTAATCGAGTTCACATTAATCATATGATTTGAGAAGGGAACTTGAACGACGTGTATTTTATCTAATAAGGGAAAATAATCTATGTATTTATGTAATTAATATATTATTAGATTAAATAATAATTAAATTTTAATAAATAGTATATAATGAGAGTTAAAGGGAGATAATTCATTACTCATTAGAAAAAGAAGGTGGTTTTGGAGTTCCCTTAACATGGGCCCTGACTCGCTTGGTATGTGCATCTAATGTCATCAATAATAAATTAAAATATACTAAATACCATATTTATAAAAAAATTAATGTATATTTCATTATTTAATGTCTATCTATTATCATGTGTCATTTATGTATTATATTTTTTTCTCTCATCGACTACATAAATTTGTTTGGACAATTTCTCAAAAATATCATCAATGTGTTGACTATTTTAAATGGTATTTTTAAATAGTTCCATGATATCATGAAAATATTATTAATTTCATAAATTTTATATTTATTAAATATATCGATTTTTAAAACTATCCATGGTAGGTGATAATATATGTTTTATAACATCTCCAATATATGTGGTTAAAATCCATCCATAATGGGACAAGTGATATAAACAACAACAAAATTAGACTGTATGAATTATGATATGGTATAATTCATTTTAAAGTATCATTTAATTCTTAATTATACTATGAAATTCATGATTATGATAATTAAAAATATAATATAAGTGGACTAATGAAACCAAATTAAGAGGTGTAAGAAACAAAAAAACATTATTCATATATTTGATGTGGCTCTATTAAACTACACATAAAGCCATATTATATTGGTCATTTATTGATAACATACCTTATAGGTCATTTATAAATGAGTTGGGGATGTATACTACTATAGTTTGTGTAATTAAAGGTGTTTTTAAAGTGAATAGATGTGGTGGGCAGGTACTATTTATAAGTTTGCTGAGTGGAATTTCATGGAATAAAGTATTAAATATTTTATTCTTAAATTATATTTATTGAACCAATACAATCCATATTTACACATTATCACCCTTAATCCTCCAATATAATTTTTATTTAAAATTGTTTTTTCATTGGAACTCCCTAAAAATTTTTATTCAAGATTATATATAGATTATGTCATATTTACCTTATTTCAATATATTTCAACATTTCTCACTGTATTTTACAAAATTTTACCAAAAATTAAAAAATTTAACCCATTGGATGTTTTTAAATCCTTTTTCAAAATACCCAATCCATTCAATTAGAATAATTTTATAAATATGAGATATTTTTTTACATGAAATCCTAGTTTATTGAGAACAACTAACATTTATGAAACGATTAAATTTATGACCCTTAAAATTTTACTTATGATTTAATCAAAATATTTTTTTTCTTTTATCTAAAAAACTAGAGTTATTTTAAAAAAATTATGAATATAAAATTTTATTTAAATTTTTTTGGATTAAAATAAAAATTTATTTTAATGAAAATATTACATATATTGTTTTCCAAAAAATACAATTATGATTTGTTTGTGTCAAATAATAATTTTTTCATATTTAAAAGTTTTCCTTAATTTTATTATTATATGATTTCCATATATTATATATCCTAAGTTACCAAAATAATATTTTACTAATCAAATATTCAAGTTAATATTCTAATGGTTAAGAAACTATTCTTATTGGTCATGTTATTTTTCTAACTATCATATTTCTAGTAAACATTTAGTATTTATACTTCCTATAATATAACATATTTAATTACTTCACTATTTAGTTTAATTTCTTGCAAGGTTATATTCTTATTTTCTATAAAAATGATTACATTACTATGGTTTTGATTCTTTTTTAAATTTTTTTTGTGGGTGTGATTATTTTTAGAGATCAAGACGATCCAAATATTCATATTCTATATTTTCGTATTCTCCCATTTTTTTATTTGGTGTATTTAGCCTATAATTATATTTTCTAAATTAAAATAAAAATTTTTTGTTAGTTTTTATTATATAGTTCATTCATTCTCGACTATTCTGTATTACCAAATATGATACATGTTTACTCGGAAGAATAAATTCATATAATTTTTTAGTCATTACATTATTCTCCCTATTATAACATTCACACACTAAGGTGAAAAAATATGAGGGTACTTATATTTTATATATCCTTTAGGTTCCCATGGTTCTTATTTATACTTATAGTTTTTATAATGTAATTTGACGAGTTGAGTTTTTTTATGTGTACAATATTTTCTATATTGTCCAAGATCTTCATCGACTTATCCTCATAAGACAGATCATGATTCAACTATCCCACCGTAGAATTTATTATATATGATGAATATAATATTCACTTTTTCAAGAGTAATATAAGTAAAACATCATGCACTTGATATAGGTTTGGTGTGTGTGATAGCTTATAGGACATGATTTCACTATGATCTGGAATCTAAAAGACGGTAATGTATTTGGAAAATAGATTTTACATATTCTAAAACATCATGAATCACTTACATGGGGGTATATTAAAGAACAATTTATCTCCAACCTCAAACTTTAGATCTTCCATATGATAATTTGTATAGCTTTATTTTCAAAATTTTTAATACTCTAATGTTTTTCTTGATTAGTTTATTTTCATCATAATTTTTTTTAACCAGTTCAGTTCTCAATATATTACATTCTCCAACTTCTTCAAAAAAAATTAGAAATATAAATTTCTTACCATATATGGATTTATAATGATCCGTTTTAATTATTTAGTAGAAGATATTGGTGGATGAGAACTATACTACAAGAAGATATTCACCCTAGACTATGTTGAAGTATATGGAGTAGGATCTCATAATATCCTCAATTTTCTAGACAGTCCTTTCATATTGGGAATTAATCTATGGGTGATAGGTCATATTTATGTTCAACATTGTTCTCAAATCATATAAATGAATTTTTAAACCATTTATCTTGATATGATGAAATTGATAGTGGTGTTTAGTGTAACCTCTATAATTAAAAGTTGTATATATTTTTAAGACAATTGAGTGAAAATTCCTTGTAAATAGTAATGAAGTTATGTATCTTTGTAATATGATCCACTATAACACAAATAGAATTTTTTTTCTTTTGATGTATTTGGAAGTCCTATGAAAAAATTCATAGTAATGTTCTCCAATTTCCATATAGTTATGGGTAATGGTTGCATCATCTATTTTTAATTTCACCTTTTTTACTTAACTTGTAGGAATATTAAGCACCTTATTTTATATTCATCAATATTATTCATCATATTTTCCCACTTTTAGTTCTCTATAAATTATATGTACATCATTTTCCTTCAAGAATGGAAAGATAATATGGAACTATAAAAAAACATCTAAGTGATCATTCCTTATATTAGGCTCTGATGGTACACATAATCAAACCACAAATCTCAATACTCATTTATAAATGTAGAATTATAAGGTTTCATCATTCCTTATTTTATCAACGTTCTTTTTTATCTCAATATCCCCCCTTTTATATTTTTGTATCTTATTTAGATTTTATGTTTGAACAAAATATTTTAAAAGGTATGATGTGGTTATTTACATTATGATTCCCATGTGAATCATGTATATGTCTAATAAGATGGAATCCTTCTCAATCTTCATCATGGATAATATTTTAGTATCAAATATACCTAGTTATATTCAACATTATTTTAATTCTGAGAGTGGTAATATATTCAGTAGACATTGTCCTTGATTAGATCTAACCATCTTCCTTAGCACATTCTATGTTCCTACTCTAGGAAGATATACTTTAAATCTCATGATATTTATATATGTCACACTTATCTTCATATATATAATTATAATAAATAATTATTATAAACATTATTATAACCAACTCTATATCCTGTGATGTGTAATTTTTTTCAAGAACCATTAACTTTCATAAATCATAGGATATTACATTATCAATTTATATAAATACACAACCCAATAACTTATTTCATACATCACTTTATATCAAAAATCCTTACCCTATTTATGGTATTGTTAGTAGAGTTGTAGTGAGTAGCCTCTTCTACAACTCCATATATCTTTCTTAACATTCATCATTCCAAAATCACTTTACTTGATTAAGAGTAATGTAGGATAGTGGTATTTAAAATAATAAGATATTCCTCACGTATAACTGATAGTACCCATATATTATTTGGAAACTACATATTTATAAAACACATATTTTTCTAGGACATTCTAAAATCATGTGTTTCTTTGATATTTACACAGATATCACCTTGCTTGTGATAACAATCCCTTAGAATGTTACTTGATCCATCCAAAAATAAAATTTACACTACTTTTAATAAAAAAATTTCCTAAAAAATTGCATTGAATTCCAAATCCGGTCATATTCCTCTATTATTTTAGATTATATGAAAATATCATCTATAAATACCACCATGAATATTTTTTTAGTATCTAATGACAATTCATCAAGTACATGAAAATTACTTGAGAATGTTTTAGTTATAATGAAATATGTATAAACTCTTATTTTATGTATCTTGTATGAAATTCAGTCTTGTGAAAATCCTCCATCCTCTCCTTCAATTTATCATTCCCTGACCAAATATCCATTTCTAAAAATGAGTGAGCCTCTCATAGTTGATCAAACAAGTCATCAATCTATGGTTGAGGAAACGATTTTTTATCATAATCATATTGAGTTCACTATAATAATTTTAGAGATGCATTATCAAATCCTCTTTATTATCAAATAAGACCAGTGAAATCCATAGTGAATCACATAGGTGTATGAAACCCTTTTATAAATATTCTTACATTTTTTCTTTTGTTATTCTGATTCTATGTGGGTCATTATGTAGGGCCACTTGGATATGGGAAAAGATCTAAGTGTCAGATTTATCAAGAACTTTACCTCCCTATCAAGAGGAAGAATAATAAACTATTCAATAAATATATCATTATATTTCATTATATTTGAAATTTATTAAAGGATAAGCCTCTCATTTTTTCGAATCACTTGAGCATGACATTTTTTCTCGTAAGGGAATAATATTCATTACCAAGAAGGATTTTATAAAGTATATCCATCATTTTCCTTATACTTATATAGAATCATAAAATAATATTGGATATGGAAAATGATTTTCCTCTCTCATTGGTTGATGTTTAATCTATATAAATATTTTCAACTCATGCTTATTATGACATAAAATTATACCAAAGGGAGTATAACAAAAAAAATTGGTATATTATTCCCATAAATGATAATTATATAAGAGTAATAAACATGAGATGAAAAAAAAATGTAGTACATAGTGTTTTCACTAATAACTAAACTTCCAAGTCGTTATGTGGTGTTTAAATATTTCAACTAAACTGTTATGATATATAAGAATTCATAGAACAAGAATAAAATAATAATTTCACTATTATTGAATGAATAACATTTTTACTTATCCCCAATTTATTTTCATGATCCACCTCAATAGTAATGATAGCTTGAGCCTCTACATTATCTCTTAGCCTTGGAGTTTGTGATATTTTATTATCTTCAACTACCCTTGGATTTGTAAACTATCTATCATAGTGTTCATGTTCCTTGAAATTCAAAAATTATATCATTGGTGAAGGATTGACCGAAACCTTCCCTTTATCTATCATATTAGTTATCCTCTTCATCTCCCTTTAATGTTAATTTACATTATTCCCTTTATTTTTGCACATGAAACATCTCATTGATTCCTTATTTTAATTTACTATAAGTTTTTTCCACATTTATGAAACATGGGAAGTTGTATTTGCATCCATCCATGATTATTATCCATTGATCCTCTATAATTAAACTATATTCTTATCATTTTATCTCCATCCCCATGAGACCATTGAGAGGCACTTATATTTATCTAAAATTTATGTGCACATAAAACTACTTCCTTATACATTTCAAATTAATAAATTTATAAACCTTTTATAATACTCAATTTAGTATTATAAAGAATCAAGAAACCTTAATTTCAGTGTGAATGATAAATACAGAGGTTTAACATGAAATCCCTATAAAGTTTTATTTGTCCAACCTGATTGATTCAACCTCCCTATTCATAATTTTAACGAACTACCTATCCATTATAGTATATAGAGTGGAAGGAAAATATTAATTGAAAATTATTTTTATAAATGTATCCCACTCTATTGATTTGATGTCTTCCTTAGGTTTTGTATTCTTGACCAGTGTTCACAACTAATCAGATTCTCCCACTAAAAGATAGAAGGGTAATATAACTTTCTCTTTTTTAGAGAACTGGAGGGAAAATAATATCAACTAAATGGAATAAATATATTTTTTCTAATTACATGTTCAAAATATCTAATTAAATTTGGATGAATTTGTATTAAAAAGGTTCAAACTCAAATTTCTCTCTCTTTTGATAAGGAGGGTGTTCCATGTGATTGAAGTTATATTTCAAAACATTAGTTAGTTCTTCATGTACAGTCATGAGGTTCTCAAATACTACTCCCATAATATTATTAATCACATTTATGAAATCATTACATTGATCATCATATTTGTTATTCATATTGTTTCTCTTATTTATATCTATTTAATAAAATAAATAACATTTATGGTAATGAATACTCAAATTAATAAGCTTGTAGAAGGGGAAATTATAACATTGGAATGAATAAATCATCAATAGATATATATCATAACTTAGTCATTTATAGGTTCTAATATAGGTTATTAATATTATATTTCATAGTAGAATCTATAACATAATCCGGAAAAATAACCTTAAATTTCTCCTAAAATAGTTGTAATAACCTGAATCACATGCATGTATTATTATATGATTTTTAACATAAAATTCCACAAAACACCACATAAAATACATTGAACTAGTTTCTTTAGGAAACTATATGAATAATTATTAAAGTTATAATAAACTAAAAAAAATTATTTCAATATCCATAAGCTTCTCATAAATACCAATGAACTGTAATTACTATACAGGAAACCTTGGGGAAATATATAAAGGAAAATTTTTAGCTAATAAGCAGAGAAAGGGGACAAACATGATAATGGAATAAAACAAATGATTCATAACCAATAACATAAATTCATAGAAGAGGGGGAGAATATATATTCACATGGAGGCTTGGATTAAAAAAGAGATATTAAAATAATATATAATCATAATAATTTTGAAGAAAAATAAAACATCGCATCATAAGAATAAGCCAAAGTCCATAATAAAGACAAAATACATAGTGTGTTGGGCTTACTGACCATACACCGTACATGGTATTTCATGAGATGAAACATTACCCAATTTATTAGGGGTTGTATAATTTTTGTCCCACCCATGACATTAAAATACATACTAGAATATATTTTCCATATATAAAAATCATATACAATTCATAATAATCATAAATATCCATGAAAAAGAAATGGGTTGTATTTCCATGTCTTAAAGAATAACCAAAGGATGTATCATGATAATTCCCAAGAAAGGAACTCATAAAAAATTTTAATATTGATAATTTACTAAATAAAAATAAGTAATTAATATATAATTAACCTGAATAAAATTTATAATAAATAAATAAAGAAGTTTTAAATGAAATGAACCTCTAAAACATTGTTTATGAAAAGGGTAAAGAACATTTGGGGAGGCGAATGAATTGGATTTTCTAGAAAGACATAAATGAAATTAAAAACGTGTATATAAATAAATGGGTCTATTAGAAACCATTTATGATTAAAAAATTAATGTATATGTTCATGTAAAAGGATAAGAAATAAACAAAAGTCCCCTTCAATCGGGTTTAACTTAAAGAAAGGGATTGAGAATAATACGTCCAAAGACCTGCTTATACCCAGAGAAGTGAAGTAAAATAAACTATATATATGTAAGAAATATTTTTATAAACTTTATAAGAATTAAATATGAATAATATAAAGATAAAGATGGGTAAAAATAGATAATTCCTAACTCATAAGAAATAGAAGATGGTTTGGGAGTTCCCTTGCCTTGGGTCCTAAATAGACTGGTAAATGCATATAAACCATTAAAAAATCAATTTAAATTTTTTAAATAATAATTTAAGATAATTTTTAGATAAAATTTAATTATTTAAAGTGTATTTAATATAATATAATATTTATTTATTATTATTATTTTCACGTAGTGGTTACTTGGGATTGTTTAATCAACTACCCCAAAACTTATTCAATATGTTGATCATGTTAAAAGGTGTTTTTAGATTTTTTACATACTATAAAATATATTAATAATTTCTTGAATAATATATTTATACATTAAATTCATTTTTAAAATAATACAGGTAAGTGGTAATAGTTTTTTATAATATATCCCATATAGATTATTAAAACCGTCCATGATGGGATGAGTATTATAAACAACTGTTTAATCAGATTATATGAATTATATGATGATATAATTAGTATTAAAATAGAGTTATATTCATAATTATATGATTAAATTGGTTTTTATAATAATTTTGAAGAGGATACATGGGGAATAAGGAAATTAAACTTAATAGTGTAAGAAATAGAAAACATATTTTATCAATTTAATATGGCTCCATTTGGATAAACCTTAAGCTTTATTTTAATAGAATTTTGGTATGAAAAAAACTTCTAGGGTGAAGATAATATATTTCGGTAGGTATATTATCATAACTTAAGATTTTAAATGTATTTATAATCTTTTGGGTTTATTGGATTTTATTATATGTTTTTTCAAACAAAAGAATGGTGTTTTGATGTCAATTTTCTTTGATATGAGATAAAGAAGAAAATAATGAATATCATTGGGAAAGGAATGTGTGGAAATTCCCATATCAGAAGGTTTATTATGATGAAAATTTACAAAATGGTCAATTTGAAAGGGAACACTCCATAGTGGACCCTGTTGTGAGATTTCATATCACCAGAGAAATATAATTAAAACTAGTACTGGTGCAATGGAGGACATGGTTTGAGGAAGAAGTGATTAAATGAATACTTGATATTTTGTATGATATAACATCTAGTCCCACAATATAGAGGTGGGTGTCTTTGTTGAATACTTACCCAATCTAATATAGTGGTGGCCAAAGTGGTCATGGATTATCCATGGAAATATTTGATGATCATGATAGTCAACACAAACATTAAAAGATAAATACACAATAACACATGTTTTAGTGAGTAAAAAATGGCCAAAGGTTTTTTAGCATGATGTAGTGATGATTATGCTGAAATGGGGGAGTTCCTATGAAAGACAAGCAATAGAATCAGATCGTGTTTTTTGTGTTCAAATTTTTGAGTCCAAAAAATTTGAAGGATTTTCACCATGTCATGGAAAATGGCATTTTGGTAAGTAATGTGTCAAAATAGTGAGAAATTTATGTGATGATTCATGGATAGATCTTGAATTCATCCATAATCATAGTCTTTAGTTTTAGGCAAATAATTTTACATGATTCATATTAGTTTACTTTAATCTAAATGGTGATTTAATTGGTGATTTATTTCACACTAAAAACTAAAAATGTTTGACTACAAATTAGTCACATTGACTGTTGTTGTGTAAATCATGTACGAAGTTCATGATGAGTTATGGAAGGTTTTAATATCACATAATAATGCTGGTAGGTTTCTAATATTTTGGTCTATAAACTCATTATTTCAATAATGGAGATCAATTGGAAGAAATATGTGTGATATCTATAAAAATTTCATATATGTACTCAAAGAGGCTGAAGGAGTTGCATGATGGGGGAACATTAAATAATTGAGATGAAAGAGGAGAGGTTTGCAGTGTTGAGTGTGTGAGGTATATAATGTATACTAGAAATAATGAGGCCTCATACTCTCTATATTAATTTGACATGTTGAGAATACCATGATCATAAAGAATCTTTTTGAAGTTCCAAGACCAACAGGCCTGAATCATTTGTTATTGAATATATTGAAGAATTATCAGAAATGAATATGCCTTATTTCATTTATTCATGAGATAGGACCATCTTAAAGACGTTAATAGATCACCAGGTTATTGTAAGAATTATTTCTTTGTTGTATCATGTTTGTAAAAGAGTTGTATTATCTAGTAGACTCTGTAAGTTGAGATAACACAATAGATTCTATATTTAAAGATGTTGTTTTAATAGTGTAGAATCCATGTTGTGGGGAATGAAGAAAATGTAAGGGAATAAGATTTGTTATTTGAACATTGTTAATATCATGTTTTTTCAATTTCTTTTATAAACTCATATGCGGAAAGGTTGATAGTTTTTTTATGACTATATTGAGAATCATCACTAGATTAAGAGGTTGATTCTAAAAGGGATTAACTATAAAATTAAATGGGATCGCTGATTCACACCTTCACCCTCTCAATGATAAAATTGGATCCTAACAAGAGGTATCTAAAGAGGTTACCTCAAAATATATAAGGATCATGGGGAAACTAAATTATGTGATAAATAAAGGATTTTTTTACCTTTTAGGTAAAAACTACCATAGTTGGGTGAATTTGATGAATTCTTACTTTTTTCAAAAAGAATTTAGGTTAGAGATGTGACTACAATGAAATTTCAATTCCTTTCTAAAAAATATCATGTGAAACATACAAATAAAACGAATTTTGAGATAGAAGTAAAGGTATAAAATATTATTTTTTCAGTTCATTATCATAGAAGGTTTAGACTAAGTTAATGGGTATTGTAACTGAAAAAGAGATATGAGACAAGTTGAGATTAAAATATGAAGGAAACACCAATTTAAATAATGTTAAGAATCAAGTTTAGATGAGAATATTATAAGATATTAATATGGGTGATGATGAAGATATTAATTGTTATTTTACATGGGTAAATGAAAAGGTCAACAATATTAAGGGTTTTGGTGAGAAAAATGAAACAATAAAATTATGAAGAATCTTATAAAGAACTTTGCATATCACTTTTTAAAAAATTATCAAATTTGGAAGATTAATAAAGCATTTTATTAGAAAAACTTAACCATATTCATATTTTATATGAAATGAGGGAAGAATAAAACTTCAAAAAAGTTAAGAAAAACTTTGAAATAATGAGAAAAAGAAAAATTACAATGTGAAAATAGAGTTCAATGATCCAAATATAAATATGATAGATATCTTGATTATATTGTTTCTCTATTTTCAAATATATTATTTAAGGTAATATATAAGGGAAAATATAATAAATCTCATAGATATTTTATTGATAAAAATATTGGATATATTAAAAAAATCATAATGAATAAGGCTAAGGAATACAAATCAGATGGGGAAGAATAAATTACCCAAAGGATGAAATGAGTGAATGATAACTAATCCAACACCAAAAGAACGAGGTTTTCGAGAAAACATTATGACTCGTCTCATGAGTTAGACAATGAAATCACACTAATTTATCAATAATGGAAATAATTTAATTTATCAAGTAATGATGATCATGGAGAAGTGGAAACTAAAATCGAGTTGGAGATTAATGTTATGTTTGAAAATTTTCATGAGAAGAAGTCATAAATCATGAAACAAAAGATGTTGGGGTCAAATAATAAAAGTAAATTTAGTGAGGAAAACGAGAAACTAATCATGAAGAAATGAAATTATACAGATGAGATCAATATGCAAAAGTAAAATATTACTGAATAATAAAATATTGTGTTTAACTTGAAGAGAAATTTATTTAGAAATAAGAATAAATTTTTGGGACGTGATAAACACGTCCCATTTTCTAACATGGGTTGAATAAAGTAAAATAATACTTTACTGAAGTAATTGAGGTGAAAGGTAAAATATTCACATACTGGTGAGATGCAAAACTCTAACTAGAAAGGAATGATTACTCAAAATATTTATCAAACTAGATCTACCTTTACTAAAGATATAGTTTCATAAATAAATATTGAACCAGTTTGGACCAAGTATATTGGGAGGAAAACATTCATACCAATGAAAGAGAAAATATCAAGAAAAACACAACACCCTATACAAAAATTTGACATGGAGTAGAGCAATAATAATTTTTTGCACATGCTTGGAATCAATCAAGTATATCAGAATTCAAAGGTTAATGTTATTTTTCTAGATGGTATGGAAACAATGAATATTTATTGGTTTAAAATTTCATTACCTATTAATAGGAGAGAAATTTGGTGGCAATTTTCATGATAGAATGAGGATGAAAACCCACAGAAATTAGTTTTTTACAAAATAATAAAAAACCTAGTTTTTTCTAAAAACTATAGTGAAGAAAACTATTTCACATCAAAATTATGTTTAATATAAGAAATAAATAAAACAAATTAATAAGGAAAAATTCTTGAGAAAGATTGTTCATATTGGAAAGAAGAAATGGTCTATTTTGAGTTATAAATACATCCATTCTTATTACCTTAATATTTTATATATTTTCTAAATTTTGGGAAATTAATGTAGAAGTTCAAGGATATAACATATGGATAATAAAGAGGATGATTTATCCATGGAATATCTATCCATGATGAAGGGGATAAGATTTCATCCCTTGGGGGATTGTAATGACCAAAATTTTAACCAGTGGAAATTACATTCATATAATAATGCCATATAATCACATGAAATCACAACATAATGAACTAAAAAGTAATATGTTACCTTTAAACATAATGTGTCCACTTATATGATTTGAATTTCTAGAATATAACATACACTGTTGCGATCAATAAGATTTTTGGAGTCTGATAATAAAAACATAATTTTTAGTGAATAGTAACATACCCTTATGAATAGTAATGTTAATTTTATGAATAGAAATATGACCCTTATGAATAATAAATCATCTAAAACAATATTAACCACACCCATGAATGTATAAAGAAAATTTAGACATCTTATAAGTGACAATATGACCATAATAAAAGTATTTGTATTTTTGTAACTCATAAATAATAAATTAAAATTAATTAATTAATTTAAAAGATAAATGTATTTTCCTAAAAGGTTTTCATAAATTAATAATTTTATGTCTTCTGGTTTTAATATAATTTTATAAGACCTTATGTAATTTTTGAAAGATTATAAAATCAGTTATAGTTTTAATATTTTTATTTTTCAAGTAAATTATAATTTTAATAAAAAAGTAAATTAATCATATTTAGAAAATTATTATTGAAAAATTGATTTTATATTTGAATTATACACATTAAAAAATGGTAATTGTTATTTTTTGGGATTTTTCAAAAATACTTGAATATTTTATGAACATTTAAATACAATAATGTACAAAATAAGCTGAATACATTAATTATTGAGACATGGGTGATGTTTTGGGGATTTAAGAATCATTGGTTTGAACTCACATAAACTTATTACAATTTTGGGTCATGGATTCATCACTATTTCTTGTCTAATGGAAAAAAATAAATTAATTTTTAAAATATTAAGAAAACCCTCCTTCCCTCCACTTTAAAAACCACTCACACTCCCTTCTTCTCTTCACTTCTCTCAGGCCTTGTGGATTGCCTGAATTCTGATCAAATCTATCCCTATTCTCCTACCACACATCCATTATTTCTTGGTCTCCTCAAAAGACCAAATCCTATCCCCTTAAGAAAATATCAAAGAATATTTATTCCAGAGGTAAATTCCTCTTTTCAATTATTTTACTTTCCTATCAAGTACCTTTGTTTTCTTTTCTATTATTACCTCTCCTCATCCAAATGATATGAAAAATCCAATACCTTATATGTACTGGAATTTTTTTATGATAATTTAATAAGTTATTATCATCTCCCTTTTTATAAGGACCCAACCTTATTATATACATAATCATGAATTTAGTCAAGAAAAAATTCGTTTTTCATTGAGGATCATTTCATGTTTAGAACTTTAGAGAATTCGGACAATACATTCATAACATTACACATTATTATAGAGTGGATACCATAAAAATAGTTTCCATTTTTTCAAAATATAAAACATTAAAACTTAAAACAAGACTCCTTGAAAATTATTCAAAATTTAACATGGTTTCCTTCCTTGTCTTACACATCCATTAACCTACGAAAATCATTTAAAAAAAACTCAGGATGAGCTCAAAAGCTCAGTAAGGGTTGGAAAAGAAAGAAAGATCATATTAGTCCATGAATACTCGTAACGTATGAAAGTATTTTCAAAAGACATTCTTGTCACCCATATATACTTACTTTATGTAACAAGAAATTTACACAAGATCCAAAAAAAACATGAGAACATACATATAATAATAAAGGTATCTTGGGGAATTACTTACATATTCTTATAACCATCCTTGGCTACCTTATAATTTGTAACCCTCACGACTACCTTACTTTGTGTAACCATCGTAGTAACACTTGGAGTAACCATATGGCCGAACTACAACTTACTCATACCCAATTAATTTGAGGGAAATATAGGTCCCACCCTTCCCCATAAATAATACACAAGAACCAAAACATAATCATACAACATGAATAATTCCATAAAAACATTGCTTTGGAATTTTGTAAAACCGAATTTAAAAAGAGCATTTTTAAAGAAAAACCCCTTATAAATATCATACAATTGAAGAGAGGCTTAATATAGTGATTGGGGTATGTATATATACTGTAAATAAATATAATAAAACATAATATAAATAGAACCCATCACACAAACAATTTAAATAGCACATAAATAATGAAGTAGAAGGTTAACCCAAAGAATGGAAATCGGGTTAAGAATTCCCTTACCTCAGGTTTGTCTTACTTTCAACTTGTTTAAACCTCCTGTATAATGATTAAAAGAGTTTTATTAGTATTTTAATGAAATATTTTCATGTTTATAACATCTAATATGATCATTTAATAACATCATTTCACCCCTTTAATTGTTAGTATTTTGCTCCTTGCGCCGTTTCTGGGTGAGTTCTTTACATTATTTCTATGACGGACGTTCTTGTCATTTGGAAGTGAAACTCCAGAATTGGAATCGAGTAGTACATAAATTTATCTAGTAACATAAATTATACTATTTATCATTTTGATTTTTAATATGAGGATGATTCATAAGTTAAAAAATTAATGATGTTCGTTTAGATCATTTTAGTGGCTCTTTGATAATAACTACATCATTTTGTCTTATAAATTAGAACCATGAGCACAAGAGAATTCCCGAACAAATGGTGACTCATAAAACATATATTTTAACCTGGTTCAACCATATAAATTGTTTTATGACCAGACTTGAAATAATTCATGGAAATTGAAATCACACCATCCACGATGTCGGTAATTCGACACATCACGGACAATGTTTTTATTACTTAAATAAGTGGGAGAGGAGAAGAATAATGATGAATAATTTTATATAAACATGATATAATACAGAATATACATGCTTTCTAGAGATTTCATGACTCTTGGGTAAGGATATATGATGATAGAGTAAGTAAGGAACTCAAAATAAAAGAATAAGTGAGAAATATCTTACAAAAATTCGGCAGCCCAACGCCTATGCGACATGGTTTTAGAAAACATAAAGAAGAGAGGGGACAAGAGTCACCCATACAGAAATGAATCACAATACAGAATATATAAATAATAAGAATGAAATAATAACATGGTATGGAATCTTGAAATATATAGCACATAAAAGAGAACTTTAATGAAAAAAGAAATAAATTGATAATTTTCTTACCTTGTTCAGTAACACTTAGAACATGAAGGTTGGGACCTTGGGGGCATGAAGAAACCTTGGTAGGACTACTATGAAGGTAATGAGGCTATAGATTCATTTAGAGATAATTTTTAATTAATTCAATGAAGGGAAGAGTTGGTATTTATAGGAAAAGTGAGGGATTATTTTAATAATTTTCAAGGGACACCTCATAAGTGGTATTTGAAAAACCATGGGCTTGCCCATGGTATTTTCCCATGGTATAAGCCACATGAGACACCTCATATCTTATTTAACTATACACAGGTTGACTAGATTTATGACATCATTATTATATAATTAATGATGTCATTAACACACAGAAACTAAAAACTGTATTTTTTACTATTCACTGAAAAATCAATTGTTTCAGAAAAATTCCAAAAAATCACCCGAACCATTTTTTGATGCGTAGAATTAAAAGATGAAGTCAATTTTTTTAAAATAATTTTCTAAATATTAGAAATTTAATATAAATAAAATAATACTTAATTCAATAATTAACAATTCTAATTTTGTAACTACATCTATATCACAATGAAAAATTAACCAAGATGTTATTATCTTAAAGCCTTAAGAAAATAAAATAATTATAAAAATTACTATTCATTAGGTTCATATTACTATTCATATTATTATTCATAAGGGTTTTTTACTATTCAACAAAACAACACGTTGGTTCCAATAGACTCCAGAAAACTTACTAAGCATAATTGTAGATGACAGTTTCTTGAAATTCAAAACATAGAAGTGGAAAAATTATGTTTAAAGGCTAGTTATAAATATCTACTTAAAACAAAGTTCCACGCATTTCTAGTTATTTTTAGAAAAACTTGGGGAATAACATTATCCCCACCTTCATGAAATTGTGTCCTATCAATTTTACTTACTTATTAACCAACTGAGGTTATTTTTCCCTTATAGCATTTTCAGACTCCCATGTTGCTTCTTTAACCATGTGGTTTCTTCAAAAAACCTTTAACTAGTGGATTAACTTATTCCGCGATACCTATTCCCTTCGATCAATAATCTGAACTAGTTTCTCATCATAAGAAAGGTTCTCTTCCAGCTGAACTGCTTCTAGGCTCAAGACATGTGATGAATCTGGCATATACTTTCTCAACATCAAAACATGAAAAAAATTGTGTACCAGAAAAAAAATTGGAGGCAAAGCTACGTGGTATTCCACTATTCCAACTTTCTCCAGGATTTTAAAAGGACTGATGAACCGTGGACTTAGCTTCCATTTCTTACTAAAATGCATCACACTTTTCAAAGGAGAGATTTTAAGGAAAACATGGTCACCTACCTCGAATGAGAAGTATTTCCTTCTGTTATCTGCATAACTTTTCTGCCTGCTCTAAGATGTCCTCATATGTTGCTGAATCATCCTCACTTTCTCATCCACTTATTCTACAAATTCTAGCCCCATCAACATTCTTTCACCAACTTCATCCCAAAATTCCAGACTCTAACACTACTTCCCATACAAGTCCTCAAAAGGTGCCATATGAATACTAGAATGAAAGCTATTATTATAAAAAAACTCAACTACAGAAAGATGATGATCCCAAATTCCCTGATAGTCCATTGAACAATCTCAAAGCATATCCTCCAAAGTTTGAATCCTTCATTCTGACTACCCATCTGATTGAGGATGAAAAGATGTACTGAAATTTAACTCTGTGCCCAATTACTTTTGAAGTCCCTTCCAAAAGTTATAAGTGAACCTGGGATCTCGGTCAGATACAATAGAAATAGGAACTCCATGTAACCTGAGAATATCCATGTGGTACAATCGAGAAAGCCGATCCAAATTGATTATATCTTGAATAGAAAGAAAATTTTCAGACTTTGTTAGCCGATCAACAATAACCCAAATCGCATTGTTGCCTCGATAATTCTTTGGTAGTCCCACCACAAAGTCCATGGATACATTCTCCGATTTACACGCTAGCACTGAAAAAGGCTGAAGCATCCCCTTCGGTAGATGTCACTCTACTTTAACCTATTGACACGTCAAACATTTCATGGTAAAATCAGCAATATATCTTTTCATTCCATCCCACCAATAATACTCCTGAAGGTCTCTGTACATCTTAGTACTGCCATGATGAACAGAAAATGGAGAACTATGAGCTTTTCAGAACAAATCTTTCTTTAACTAAGAATCACCAGGCATACACAACCTTTTTCCAAATCTTAAAACACAATCTTTATCAAGGTTAAATTATGTAAACATACTCATTCAAACCAATTCTATCATTTTTTATAGCTCACAGTCTTCCTTCTGCACTCTCTTAATTCTGTCGGACAAAAAATACTACACTAAAACCTGAAACAAAATAGATGTATTCCCATCACCAACAACTTCTAATTAAAAATTCATCAAATCATTAATCAAGGGATCATGTTTCAAACGTAACATGGTTAATTATGCATGATGTTTCCGACTCAAGGAATCTGCCACTTTGTTTGCTTTTCCAGGATGGTAATTGATCGTGCAGTCATAATCTTTTATCAGTTATAACCATATTCTCTGCCTCATGTTTAATTCCTTCTGAGTGAATATATACTTTAGACTTTTATGGTAAGTATATATTAGTAATTTGGTCCCATATAGATGATTCCTCCAAATTTTCAAAGAAAAAAACTAATAATTCCAAATCATGTGTGGGATAATTTAGCTCATGAGGTTAATGTTGTCTCAAATCATAGGCAATTACCTGATCATTCTGCATCAAAACACAATCAAGTCCCTTCAAAGAAGCATCACTGTAGATGAAAAACTCACCATCTTGGGAAGGTAAGACCAAAACTGGAGCATTCACCAATCTCTTATTCAGTTTCTAAAAACAAACATCACATTCCTCTGTCCAAACAAATTTAACCCATTTCTGTGTTAACTTAGTTATCGGGCTAGATAACTGTGCAATGTTCTTAACAAAATGTCTGTAATAACCTACTAACCCTAGAAAACTATGAATCTATGTAACATTTGTGGGTCTTAGACATTCATCAACTACTTTTGTTTTTGCCAGATCAATTGTTATTCCATCCTTATTTACAATGTACCCAATAAAAGAAATCAGTTGCAACCAAAAAATCGCACTTTCTGAATTTTCCATACAGCTTCATTTTTTTAATGTTTGCAAAACAACCCTTAGATTTTTATCATTACCCTCTTCATTTTTAGAAAATATCAGAATGTCATCAAAAAATAAAACCACAAACTTATCAAAGAACTCATGAAATACTCTATTCATAAGTTTCATGAATACAATAGGTGCATTAGTTAATCCAAACAGCATAACAAAAAATTCATAATGCTCATATATAGTACGAAAGCTTGTTGTCAGGATGTCATCCTCCATCACCTTCATCTGATGGTATCCAGATCTCAAGTCAATCTTGGAAAAGTACTGAGCTCCCTAGAGCAGATCAAACAAGTCATGGATATGAGGCAAAGGATACTTGTTTTTAAAACTGATGTTATTCAACGCTCTATAATCAATGAAAAGTCTCATGGAACAATCTTTCTTTTAAAAAAACAAAATAGGGGCTCCCCATGGTGACGTGCTAGGACGAATGAATCCTTTTTCAAGAAAATAATGCAACTAGTTTTTTAATTCAAGAAGTTCTATTAGAGTTATATGATATAAGGGTTTTTTAATTGTCTTAGCATCAGAAACTAAGTCAATTGTGATTTATACTTCTCGATCAGGTATGACACCAGGTAAATCATCATGAAAAACTAAAATGTACTCATTTACCACTAGAACATCATTAATTTGAATAGTTACCTTGTTTTCAGCAATATGAGCAAGATAAATTTCATTTCCATCTTTTAATAGTTTCTCAGATTCTTGATATGTTATAAATTTTATGGGTTCATTCTTGTAAACAAACAACTTCTTTAGCACTAAAGTCAATCGGAGAAAGATAATCAGACATCTAATCCAAACCCAGAATAACATCAAACTCGACTAAGGGTAAAACAACAAGTTTTTTAGGTAATGTATTTCCACAGACCACAATAGAAAGATTCTTATAATTCATCTTTGTTATAACAATTCCCCCTGGTGTTTTAATAACATGTTCAGGTCTCATTTTTTGAGGTGATATTTCCAATTTACCAGAAAATTTCTCAGAGATGAAGGAATGTTTAGACCTTGTATCAAACTAAACTTTAACAAAATATGAGTGAAAAAACAATGTACCTGATACAACTTCATTGGATGGCCCGACATCTGCTGACATAGTCGCAAAGGATCTCACTACACCTTTCTTCTTGTAGTCTGGCTTCTTTGCATCATTCGGATCTCTCTTTGGGTAGGCATTTGCAAAATGACCCATCTCACCACATTTAAAATGCTTTACAGTCTACTTATTAGGATTAGTCTCTGGATAATTTTTGTTTCAATCTCATACCATATGTCAAAACATACCACATTTAAAACACTTCCCAGTTTTTCTAAGACATTCCCCGGGGTGATTCTTTCCACACTTTTCAAAAACCTGAAATAGGATTTTATTACCATCAGATTTATTTGGTTGATTCTTACCCATTTCTTTCCAAATGGACCTCTTCTTCTCTTTGTTTCCAAAATGGACATGATCATCAACAAACACCATCTCTACCCTATTAGAACATTGGACAAGTTTCTCATAACTTTTAAATTCCAGGGAGGCCAACACCCATCAATACCTTGGCTTCAATACTGAGTAAAAGCAGTTTATTATTCTATCAAGATCTAGAATAAGATTTGGAGCATACCTCACTAGTTGGGTGAAGTTCTCTTCATACACAGCCACTATGCCTTCCTACTTCTATTTCAATTCAAGGAATTGATTCTCCATTCTATGTTGCAAAACCTTATGAAAATATTTTTCAAGGAAAAGACTTTTAAATTCATTCCACTCTAAGACATCAAAATCCTCTCTACCCCAGATATTTCTTACCATTGACCACCACTGAGCAGCTTACCCTTCAAAACAATAAATGGAAAGACTTAACTTTTTATTATCTGAATATCCCATAACATCGAATATCTTTTCAAGGTCTTTGATCTATCCTTCACCTGCTATTGGGTAAGTAGGGCCATTGAATGCAGGAGGATGTGGTCTCATAAAATGTTCCACTACTGTCATGTTCCGTTGTGGTACTTCTATTGGTTCTCTTGCAAGGATTCCACCCCCCATTTATTTCCTATGTTAGCTGATCCATTACTATCACAAACTGCTCGGTTCCAATTCCTACCTTTCTTGGTTGTAGTTTCGAAAGGATGTCATTTTGTCGGTGCCTATCCTCTTCAGCATCCCTATTCCTTCTATGGACAACCATTCTAAACAAACATGTATTAAATTAAGTAACAAGGAAATATTTAAATGCTAAAACATTTCGAATTAAACATAGAGTGAAAATCAATTATGGTATTCTATTAACATCACCCTAACCCCTAAGGTTATATAAACCATCCTCTGATGCCAACTATAAGGACCCGACCTTATTACATACATAATCCTGAATTTAGTCAAGAAAAAAAATTCCTTTAACATTGAGGATCTTTTCAAGTTTAGAGAATTAGAGAATTAGTACAATAAATTCATAACATTACACATTATTACAGAGTGGATACCATAAAAACAGTTTCCTTTTTTTTAAAAATATAAAACATTAAAACTTAAAACAAGACTCCTTGACAATTATTCAACATTTAACATGGATTCATTCCTTGTATTACACATCCATTAACCTATAAAAATAATTTAAAAAAAACTTGGTATGAGACCAAAATCTTAGTAAGGGTTGCAAAAGAATGAAAGATCACATTTTTCCATGAATACTCGTAACGTTTGAAAGTATCCTCAAAAGAAATTCTTGTCGCCCAAATATACTTACTTTGTGTAAAATGAAATTAACACAAGATCCACAAAAAAGAATAGAAAATAAATATAATAATAATGTTATCTTTTGGAATTACTTATATAATCTTGTAACCATTCTTGGCTACCTTATAATTTGTATTCCTCACGACTACCTTACTTTGTACAACCATCATAGTTACACTTGGAGTAACCATACGACTGACCTCCAACTTACTCATACCCAATGCATTGGAGGAAAATATATGTCTCTAAATTCATCATAAATAATTCCCAAGAACCAAAACATAATCATACAACATGAATAATTCCATAAAAACATTGCTTTGGGCTTTCATAAAACTGAATTTAAAAAGAGAATTTTTAAAGAAAATCCCCATATAAATATCATAAAATTGAAGAGAGACTTAATATAGTGGATGGAGTATGTATATATAATGTAAATACACATAATAAAACATAATATAAATAGAACCCATCACACAAACAATTTAAATATCACACAAATAATGAAGTAGAAGGTTAACCCAAAGAATGGAAATCGTGTTAAGAATTACCTTAACTCAGGTTTGTCTTACATCAAACTTGTTTAAACATCCTTTATAATGGTTAAAAGTGTGTTATTAGTATTTTAAAAGAATATTTTCATGTTTATAACCTCTTATATGATCATTTAATAACATCATTTCACCCTTTTAATTGTTAGTATTTTGCTCCTTGCACCATTTTTTGGTGAGTTCTTTACATGATTTATATGATGGATGTTCATGTCGTTTGGAATTAAAACTCCAGAATTATAATGGAGTAGTAATTAAATATATCTAGTAAAATAAATTATACTATTTATCATTTTGATGTTTAATATGATGATTATTCATAAGTTAAAACATTAATGATGTTTGTTTAGATCATTTTAGTGGTTCTTTGATAATAACAACCTCATTTTGTCTTATAAATTAAAACCATGATTAAAAAGGAATTACAGAACCAATGGAGAGTCATAAAACATATATTTTAACCTGGTTCAACCATATAAATGGTTTAATGACAAGACTTTAAATAATTAATGGAAATTTAAATCACATCATCCACGATGTTGGTAATTCGACACATCACAGAAAATGATTTTATTCCTTAAATAAGTTGGAGAGGAGAAGAATAATGATAAATAATTTTCCATAAACATGATATAATCTAGAATATATATGATTTTTGGAGATTTCATGCCTCTTGGGTAAGGATATATGAAGAAAGAAGAAGGGAGGAACTCAAAATAAAAAAATAAGTGAGAAATCTCTTACAAAAATTCGGCAGCCCAACGGTTATGCGACAGGGTTTTAGAAATCATTAAGAAGAGAGGGGACAAGGGTCACCAATCAATAAATGAATAATAAGACAGAATAGATCAAGAATAAGAAGTAATTAATAACATTCTATGGAAACTTGAAAGATATACCACATAAAATAGAACTTGAATGGAAAAAAGAAAGAAATTGAGAATTTTCTTACCTTGTTGAGTAACCCTTAGATATTGAAGGATGGGACTTTGGGGGATTGAGGAAACCTTGGGAGGACTAATATTAAGGAAATGAGGCTAGAGCTTCATTAAGGGAGAATTGGTAATGAATTCAATGAAGGGAAGAGTTGGTATTTATAGGAAAAGTGAGGGATTATTTTAATAATTTTCAATGGACACATCATGAGTGGTATTTGAAAAACCACAGGCTTTCCCATGGTATTTTCCCATGGTATAAGCCACTTGGGACACCTCACATATTATTTAACGATATATAGTTCTACCAGATTTATGACATCTTTATTATATCATTAATGATGTCATTAACACAAAGAATCTAAAAACTGTATTTTTTACTATTCACTGAAAAATCAATTGTTTTAGAAAAATTCCCAAAATTCACCCTAACCATTTATCTATGTGTGGAATTAAACAATGAATTCCATTTTTTGAAAATAATTTTCTAAATATTCCTAATTTAATTTTTTTTTAAAATAATACTTAATTCAAAAATTTACAATTCTAATTCTGTAACTACTTCTATATCACAGTGAAAAATTAACCAAGATTTTATTATATTAAAGCCATTAGAAAATAAAATAATAATAAAATTTACTATTCATTAGGGTCATATAACTATTCATATTATAATTCATAAGGGTATGTTACTATTCACCAAAAAAACAAGTTAGTTCCAATAGACTCCAAATAACATACTGAGCACAATTGTAGATGATAGTTTCTTGAAATTCAAACATAGAAGTGGAAAAATTACGTTTAAAGGCTAGTTATAAATATCTACTTAAAACAAGGTTCCATACATTTCTATTTATTTTTATAATAACTTGGTGTGTTACAACTTTACCTTACTTTTATACTAGTAATAAAAACACCATCTGAGATGTGTTAATTTACAACATTCAATGACAATTGGTTTTCAATTTAAATTACAATTTTCAATTATGGTCATAAAACAATTATTATGGTTTAAATACACTATAATATTTTTATAATTTCTCATATATGGTTCTAGAATCATTATTTACACAAGGTTTTCATTTATAAAACAAAATGTGTTCGTTGTAATCAAAAGACGTCAATTAACCGAAAAGTTTATCATTAAATTTTTATATAATGATTCATCTTTACATGAAGTTAACAAATTAAATTTACAACCAGATAACCTTATATATGTTCAATAATATAACTCTAATACTGGTCAAACATCTTAATTTTACATGGTTATCCATTCATTTATATAGGTAAACCGATCATGAAACAAACAGACCCAAATAATGAAATTGAAGCTCATAACCAATAAAAAATATTATGAATAAACTAAAAGAGGTTATTGTAAATAAATTAAATCTAAAATATGTCGTGTAATTATTAATTAATGAACATAATTTTATTATTTTTTCCATTAAAATCAAGTGGATAACACCATCGGACATAAGGTAAGATATTTTACCCGAACCTCTTTTATTCCTATGTGTTGTTGTATCGTTATTTTTACCGAAATGAAATTATATTTTCTTTTTATATATATATTTGAAATGTTTATTTCATGCTCCAAAATCATCCATCAGGTTCCATTCATCATTATCTTTTGGTGATATATATGTTTTTAATATATTCCCTCCTCAATAATTCCCAGTAACCAAACCTGTTTTAAGGGAACTTCCGGAATTTTTTTTCAATTTTAAGTGCAATCTATAATCTATTTCAGACACCCTTATTTTAATATAATCAATTTTTATGTTTTTAAAACGTTCTTGTTTCACTTTTGGTTATATATAAAATAATTTTCCCTTTTTAATTTTAAATGCTCATTATTATTTTCCATAAAACCACACTAAAGTGTTTTAATGCCAAAATTTCTTAAATGATCTTTCTACATGTTATCAATTCAGTTATCCATCACATACCATGATATGTGCATATTTCCCCTTATGAATGTCCATGTATGTTCTAACTCCTTTCTTTCATCTTCACTTTTATAATATTCCCATTAAATAATTCTTTTTTACATGATTATAATACCTATTTCTTTATATGGGTTCCCTTATTTTTATTTATGATTGATTATATATGATTCACTATGTGGAAATAATATTCATGAAAATGTTAATATGGGTGCACCTAAATAACTCTCTAATTAATTGGGTAAAGTTGAGTCTCATGAGACATTATGTGCAATGGTCTTGGTGGTTATCCTTGATATGTTCTACCATGTTTAATGATCTTGGCGGTTAGCCTTGACTTGTGATATCATGTGAAATGGTATTGGTGGTTAGCCTTGACTTGTGCTCTTCAATGTGAAATGAGAATTGAATATTCTAAATTATGGTTTTATGTTTCGGCCACGTTACTATGGTTCCATGTTTATATGATCTCACGTTATACATGTTATGGTTCTATTTTTTCAATTACATTATATTCCCTTTTATAACATTATGTATTGCTTCCTAAACAATGTGCTAAAGCTTCTTTATTATGCTTATTCCATTACTGGACTTTTTAGCTCACCCCTTTGATCTTGTTATCCCTAGGTTATCTTATATCGATGTATGTGCACAATATATGTTAAGAGCTCAATATATTGATAAAATGAATAAATTTTTTATGTGTTCATTTTTATGTACCTAGTCTTCAAAGACACTAGAATTCATGATCCTTGGATTTTATTCTAATGTATAATTATACATAAAATCATGTAATGTTATGTAGAAAAGTATATGGTTGCTATATTTTCTATTAGAGGTAGTTTTTACTTATTTTTTGAGATTATGAATGGATCACTTTAGTAAGAACCTTAAGGATGACACTAACTATAAGAAAACACCTTTAAATTTTGGTAAGTATAGAGTAAGAGGTATATAATGTAAATACAACCCTATCTAGATAAAAAAGAAGAGGTTTCTCTAGAACAGATGTATCTAGGGTAAAACCTGAAAATACCGCTTTGAGTTAGACTCAAATGGGAATTGATTCATGAAAACATGCCTTACTTCACTCTTCATTTGTCATTTGCATGGGATATTCTTTGGTAATTTAATAAGCTTAGTACAAACCTTTATTTAGGAAAAAATCCCATAAGAATATATGTTAAGAAACATATCAATGATAACCTAAATTTAAACCTAGGGAATAAAAAGTTAAGATATAGATTTATTTACAATTTTATCCTTCTATGTTCAAAGTTTTCTTTATTCTTCATAGATAGGTTTTAAAGCCCCCTAATTGTAAATTATTTTTCTTATTTAAGGACAGAAAATAGAAGAACATGTTCCAACAATCAATGTGATAGGGAATGTTAATATTTCTTATCATACTTACTTTAGTGTAGTTTGGTGTTATCATGTGAATGAATTGGATATCTTTATATAAGGCAACATCAACTGCCAGGAAAGGGATATCAGTCTTCACATTCTGAAACATCCTTTAATTCTTTAAAAGTGTAACGAGGAAGATGAATCTCTTTTAGAATCATTATCACATGTGTTTATATTAGTTCCTTATGATTAATCATGTCTAGCTCAAACAATTGAGTTGATAGAGATGATACCTCTCAAAGATAGGCCCATCGTGAGGGATTACATAGATGTATTCCCAGAAGAGTTTCCTAGTATTCCTTCTAACCGATAGGTTGAGTTCTCAATTGAAATTATTCCAGGATCTCTTCCTATATCAAATACACCTTATAAAATGGAAATTATAGAGCTGGAAGAGCTGAAGAAGTAGTTACATGAGAATCTAGAGAAGGGTTTCATAGGCCCTTGTTCTTCACCATAGGGTGTGCTAGTCCTCTTCATCAAGAAGAAGGATGTATAAATGTTCCTCAACATTGACTATAGTGTGCTCAATATAATCACGATATAGAATAATTATACCCTACCACAGATAGATTACTTGTTTAATCAACTTTGTGGGGCTAGTTATTTCGCTAAGGGGGTCCTTCAGTTGAGATATCACCAATTAAAGGTGAGGAAGGAAGATATGCCTAAGATGGCCTTTCGAATGAGGTATAAGCATTATGAATTCATAGTGATTCCCTTCAGACTCACCAATTCTCCATAAATTTTCATGTATTTAATGAATAGAGTCTATATATATTACCTCACCAATTTTTTCGTAGTCTTTATAGATTATATTTTGATATACTCCAATAGGAAGGAGGAACATGAGGAGAATTTGAATATTGTGCTAAAGACTATGAGAAGGAGGAATTTGTATGAAAATTATAGTAAACATGAGTTCTGAATAGATTAAGTATCATTCTTGGGGAATTTTATTAGTAGAAAAGTAATATTTCTAGATCATTATAAGACAATGGAAATTGAATAGTGGCCAAACCCAACATCTGTAATGGGGATCCATCGCTTCCATGGTCTAGTTGGGTATTACAGATGATTTGAGGAGAACTTTTCAGGACTTCCAAACCCAATGACCAAGCTGGAATGGAAGGGGGTGAAGTTTTACTGGACTCAAGAATGTGAGGAAGGATTGATGGATCTCAAAAAGAGGCTTATTACTGTGCTAGTACTCACACTCCCAACAAGTAGAGAAATATTTTTGGTGTACAGTATTTCTTCAATGAAGGAATTAGGCTGTGTGCTGAGGAAAAATGATAAATTGATATCCTACACCTCAAGTTATCAAAAAGTACATGAGAAAAAAAATCATATGCATGATCTAGAGTTGGATGTTGTGATCATTGCATTGAAAATCCATCTATATTTTTTTCATGGGGAGTAGTGTGAGATATATACTGCCCACAAGTTCCTAAAATATATATTCACATAGAATGAGCTTAATATGCAACAGTGAATATGGTTAGAGATCATAAAGGATTATGACTACTCAGCCCACTACCATCCTAGAAAGGAAAATTAAGTGGTTGATGATCTAAGCAGAAAGCATCCTACATCATTATCAATGATGAAAATTGAAAAGGATCCAATATTAAAATATTTTCAGAGGAAGGACATGGTAATCATTATGAGAGGAACATCATCAATCCTTTTTCAAATTATTTTTCAACCATCCTTTATGGAGAAAATAATGGATTCTTAAAGAAGGATATTATTAAGTATGCATCAAAATCCCTGATATGTCAAAAAGTGAAGGGTAAAAGAAAAAATTGTAAGGAGATGATGAAACCACTACCCATACCAACATGGGAGTGTGAGAACATCACTATGGACTTTTTCACTGGACTTCCAAGGACATATATAGGAAATAATGTTATATGGGTCATTGTGGATCATCTTATAAAGACAACTCGGATTATCCCAATTTTATAGGACTTCTCATTAGATAAATTTTCATTTATATATATCAAATAGGTGGTATGGATTCATGGAGTAACACTATATATTAAATCCTATAGAGAACTAAGATTCACCTCGATGTTATGGAAAAGTCTCCAACATGCTCTTAGCACTGAACTGAACTTCAGTACATCTTATCATCCTCAAACTGATGACCAATCTAAACAAACTATTTAGAAATTGGAATATATGTTAAGAGAATATTATATGGACTTCAAAGGGTGATGGGACCAACATCTTCTACTGGTCTAATTCTCCTACAATAACAATTTCCACTCCAGCATCTGAATGGAACCATATGAATCCCCTTATGGGAAAAGGGTTAGAACATTGGCGTGTTGGGTTGAAGTCTATGAGCGTATTCTTTTAAGACCTGAAATGGTCGAGAAAATGGTGGAGAAGAAGAAAACCATTTAGCAGCACATCAAGGCAGCCTAAAGTCAATAAAAGTGTTATTCAGACAATCATTGATGAAGCCTTGAGTTCAATTTTGGAGACATGGTATTTCTCTGCATATCTCTATAGAAGAAGGTCATGAGGTTTGGGAAGGAAGGAAATCTAAGTCACAGGTACATCATCCCCTATGATATTCTTGATTTTGTTAGAGTTATGGCCTATCAACGATCACTTCCACCTATAATGTCTAAAGTACATGATGTATTCCATGTGTACCTCTTAAGAAAGTATATACCAGACCCTTTACATGTACTCTCTTTAGAGGTGGTATATTTGGAGAATGATATTTCTTACGAGGAGCATCCAGTGAAGATCTTGGACTATAAAGGTAAATTTATACACAGAAAGACTACTCCCTGGGTCAAAGTACTATGGTGGAACCATAACTATGAAGGGGAAACATGGGAAGTGGAGAATACAATGAAGGAAAATTACCCACACTTGTTTACAATGTAGAATGTAAAACGAAATTTCTAGGGTGAAATTTCATAAGGGGGGATAAATGTAACAACCTAAAGTTTAATCAATGGAAAATACCTTCTTATAATTATGTTATATAACCGCACAAAATCAAGGAATAATGAACTACTATGCATTATGTGACCTTTAAACATAATTTTTCCACTTTTCTGATTTGAATTTCAATAATCTTATATACACGGTTGCAATCAGTAAGATGTTTGGAGTTCGATAAGACAAACTTAATTTTTAGTGACTAGTAACTGACTATTATGAAGAGTAATGTTTCACTTATTAATATTAATATGACCCTTAAGAATAGTACATCGTCTTAAATAATATTAACCACACCCATGAATGTATAAATAAAATTTAGATATCTTATAAGTGACAATATGACCATAGTAAAAGTATTAGTTTTTTGTAAGTATTAAATAATTAATTACAATTACTTAATTAATTTAAAATAAATTGTATCTTTCTAAAATTTGTTCATAAATTAAAAATATTTTGTCTTCTGGTTCCAAGATAATATTATAAGACTTTTTTTAATTTTTGAATGCATTATAAAATCAATTGTAGTTTTAAAATCTGTATTTTTCAAGTAAATTATGATTTTAATTAAAAATTAAATTATTCATATCTAGGAATTTTTTTGAAATTTTTATTTCACTTTTTTGGATTCTACGCATCAAAAAATGGTTATTGTGAATTTTTGGTATTTTTATGAAATAGTTGAATTTTTGTTGTATAGTGAAATATGATAATTTACAAAATAAGCTAAATACATTAATTATTTTGCCATGAGTGATATTATGCTAGTGTAAGCACCATTGGTTTGAACTCACATGAACTTATTATTATTTTTGGTTTTGGATTCCTTGTTATATCTTGTCTTATGGGAAAATAAAAACTATTTATTCAAATATTAAGAAAACCCTCCTCCCCTCCACTATAAATACCCCCCCACCCTCCCATATTCTCTTTACTCCTCTCAAGACATGTGATTTGTCTAAATTATTCTCAAAATCTCTAACCATGCTCTGGCCCAACATTGATTATCCCTTTATCTCCTCAAAAGACCAAATCTTCTCCCCTTAAGAGGCTCTCAAGGAATATTAGTTCAAGAGGTCAATTCCACATTTCAATTCGTTTACTTTCCTTTCAAGTTCCTTTGTTTTCTTTTTTATCCTTACCTCACCTCATCAAACTGTTATGAAAACTCCAGTACCTTATATTTACTATAATTTGTTTATAATAATGTAATATGTTATTATCGCCTCTCCTTTACCCTTATTTTATACTAGTTGTAAAAACATCATATGAGATGTGTAAATTAACCACATTCAAGGACGATGACTTTTCAATTTCCATTACCATATTTAATTATAATCATAAAACCATTATTATGGTTGAATCAGACTATAATATATATAATATGTATCATATATAGTTCTATAATCCTTTATTACATGTGGTTTTTATTTATAAAATAAAATTTGTTCATTGTGATCAAAAAACGCAAATTATCCCAAAAGGTTATCACTAATGTTTTCCGTAATGATTCATCATCAATATAAGAAACCAAATTAAATTTACAATCATATAACCTTAAGGATTGTAAATAATATAACTCCATTTATGGATATCAATCTTCATTTTACATGATTATCTGTTCATGTATAAAAGTAAACCGACCATGAAACAAACGGACCTGAACAATGAAATTGAACCTCGTAACGAATCAAAAAGGTTATGAATAAACTCAAAAAGGTTATAATAAATCAATTAAATATAAAATAGGTTATTTAATTATTAATTAAAAAACATTATTTGATTATTCAGGTCATTAATATCAAGTGGAGAATACCGTCAGACTTATGGTAAGGGATTCTACCTGAACCTCCTTTATTCCTTCGGGTTTCTCTATCTTTCTTTTTACCCAAATGAAGTTTTTTGTTATTTTTTATTTAACTATTATAAATGATTTTTAAATGATTCAAACGCATTTATCATGGTCAATTCATCATTCTCTTTCAGTTATATACATGTTTTTAGGTGATTCTCTCTTCAATACTACATGACAAGCAAACCCATTTTAAGGGAACTTCCCAAATTTTTACCCAATTTCATGTTAACTATACCATTAATTTTAAGCACTATTGTTTCTATAAAATTAGTCTTTATGTTATAAATTCATTCTTATTTCACTACTTGTTTAATATAAAAGATTATTCCCTTTCCAATTTTAAATGCCCCGTACTATTTTCCTTTAAACCATACTATAATATTTTAGTGCTAAAATTTATTAAAAAATCTTTCTACATGTTATCAATTATGTTTGACATCAGATACTATGATATTTTCCTATTTACCCTTATTAATTACCATGTATGTTTTGATTCCTTTCTTTCATGGACACTTGTATGATACCCCATTAAATTATGATTTATGTCATGATTATAATTCCCATTTCTTTCCATGGGACCCCTTTTGTTTATATATGATTGATTATGTATGATTAATTATATGTAAATCATATTCATGAACATGTTAAAATGTGTTCACCAAGACAGAACTCCAATGCATTGGATAAATTTGAGTCTCATGAGACGTTATGTGCAACAGTCTAGGCAGTTAGCCTTGACTTGTGCTACCATGTGCAATGGTCTTGGTGGTTAACTGATACTTGTGATCCTCTAAGTGAAACAATCCTTTTATAATAATAAATTCATGTTTTATATTACTTCCACATTACTATGATTCCATTTTTATATGTTCCCAAGTTATAAATGGTATAGTTCCATATGCTCAATTATGTTATATGACTTTTTATATAATTATGTTTTCCTTCCTAACAAATGTTCTAAAGCTTTATTCTTATGATTATTCCCTTACTGGACATTTTATATCACCCCTTTGTTTGTGTTATCCCCAGGTTATCCTATGTCGATGTATAATCACAATGGATGTTGGGATCTCAATATGAAGACTAAATAAAGAAATGTTTTTTGTTTTTAGTTTTATGTACCCAGTCTTCAATGACACTAGACTTCACGATTCATGGATTGTATTATGATGTTTAATTATTCATAAATTCATGTAATGTTGTGTGAAAAAATATATGGTCACTATAGGGATCTATTTTGTGAAGAAATCCCCCAAAACTAGAATTTTTAGAAATCATAGAGAAGTATGCAAATGAGATATTAAAATCAAACTTTCACACCTGTTATGAATAAATTCAATATTTTTATCAATGGGGGGTTTGGGTTTCTCAAAAAAAATGAGAGATAGGGGGAGTTTTATTTTATACACATTAACATTTTTGATGGTGTGTTAAGATTCATGTAGGAGACCCATGCTAATTTTTTTTAAAACAACTCTGATGTTGAAAAATCTAAAATTTTCTGAGCATGTTATCACATGATGAGATTTTATAGATTTATTGGATAATATTAGTTTTATCTCTCTTGTTTTCAATGATGGGTTAAACCGCATATAATTAAATTGGAACATTAAAAGGATCCTTACTAAGGAAAATGTGATATCATCCCACTCTTTAAAACAAAAAAAAAAGTTAATAGAATATGTTCATGAGAAGATGATATGAGAAGACCCCGTTCTTTTAAATTTTCAATTTTGTTATCAATAATGAAGATACTAAAATGAATTAGGAAGATTATAAAATAAAATAATTCATATGTTTAATTGTTTATATTTTTATGATTGGTGGTTTTGTCAAATATAGTGGTTTTAACATAAAAAATGGTGAGATTATTGGGTAAATTGGATTTTACTACATTTATTATCAATAAGATAAGATTGTTTGGATGTAAATATATGTTGAGGAGATAATAAGAAGAAAATAATGAATACTATGGAAAAATGTAGATTCATTCAAGTAGTGTGTAAATCATGCCCATAATATAGGTTGTGTTGAGAATGAAATTCCTAAAATGGGAAATACGAACTGAACCACACCATGGTGGTCACCATGGTGGGATTCTAGTTCACATGAGTAACATGGTTAACCCATACAAGAGTATAATAGTGTTTGTGGTTGGAGTAATAAGTATTTCATTAAAGACGTTATTTTATATAGGTTAACATGGATAGTCCCATTCCATAGGGTTATGTATAGTGGTTGATCAGTTTCTATTTGTAATATAAAAAAGGAAAAAATAGTCACAATTAGTCCATGGAATGATTTTAAGATTGATATGGTCAACATAACCAATACTAGATGACCAGGTCATAGTTCATGTTGTGATGAGTGAAATTTGGAAAAGTAGTTTTAACCATGATATAGTGATGATCTTGGTGTGATGGAGGAGTGTGTGAGAAAAAATGGTAGAAGAAGATGACCATGTTATAGTGTTCATCATGTTAACTCCTAAACAAAAAATAGTTTTTAACCATGTCATAGTGAAGGGTGTATTAGTAGGTGATGTGTAAAAACTGTGATAACGCATTATGATGGTGCATTTATGGAACTTGAATTCTACCAAAAATAATAGGATTCAGTTTTATTCCATGATTCTAAAATTATTCAAATTAATTTTTAGTAATCTAAATGGTGAATTAATTATTGATTTAATTTACCCATAAAATTATTTATGTTTGGTAATTAATTACTTATGTTCTATTAATTAATGGAAATCATGGAGGAATTTCATGGGGAGTTATGGTAACTTTAATGGCCTATAATGATGTTTCCATATGTATAATTATTGGGTGTGTAACCTCTTTATTTCAATAGGGTGGATCAACTAGAAGAAATGTGAGTGAGATCTGAGAACGTTTATATCTAAACTCAAAGAGGTAGAAACATGAGTTCTGGGAGGTAAGAACTCTCGAATAATTAATAATATAGAGGATAGTAGAATAATATTATTCATGTGAAATAGATAATCTGAATGAGGAATATATTAGGTTCGATACTCTATTTATCAATGTGATAAGGTGATAAGACTAAGATCACCAAGAATCTTATTGACTTTTAATGAAAAACATATGTACATCATCAGATGTTGAGGACCTTGAAGAAAGATAATAGGTGTAGATACTTTGATCACTTAATTTTTGTAGGAGAACCATCATTAAGAGGTTCATTAATCACCAGGTGTTTTAAAGAGGTCCTTATTTATTTGATCACATTTGTAAAAGAGATATATATTCATGTGGACTCTTGAAGTGGCATGAACATAGTGGACTATATGTGGTAAGGATTTGTTCGAATAGTGGTGAATCCATGTTGGGCTAACAACCAAAAAGTAAAGTGGTAGGCATGGGTATTATAACCCTGTAAATATTAGGTGTTGTGATATTTCTTTTATCTTTTCCTATAATGAAAGGTTGAGTGATTATTATGAGTGGATTGAAAAATGTCACCAGTTCAAGAGGATGAGGTTAAAAGTGAGTAACACATAAAATAGAAATGGATCATTGATTCAACCCATCCCGTCACAATTATCCAATGAAAATCTAATAGACAATGAATAGAAGAGGTGGAGGGGTGGTATTTATAAGTGTGGTTAATATAATTTCATTGAAAATGTACTTAATATACTATTTTTTCATTATCTTAGAGCACCTATACCCCCCAATAGTTCCCAATTATCCTCCTTAGTTATCCACTACAATGTCTACCTCCAAAACTAATTAAAGGGAACTATCTTGGCCTCGTTTAGTTATCCGCTGGTGGAGGATTTCGGTATGTTTTTTAATGAAAAATGGGGGCTTAAGAATTTTGCACGTGTTGGGATTCTTGGACCGAGACAAATCCTCATTCTGTTTGCAGATGATGAGGATTTGGGAAAGGCTTAGTCCCGAAGCAAGATGGATTCTGGTTTTTATCTTCTTTGTTGGACCTTTGAAAGTCATATGAATCGTGATTCTCCAAATTTTGCAATCTGGTTTCAAATGTCGGGTCTTCCCATTCCTTTACAAAATCTGGGACTTCTACGATCGATAGGTAATTCCATTGGACGATTTATTTTCTGTGATCAAAGAACTGCTTCTTTGTCAAATCCTGTCACTACTAGGTTCTGTGTTGAAATGGACCTCTCAAGAGTCCCACCAGAGGTTGTATCGATCATCATGGAAGGAGAATACAGGTACGCTCAAAAAATTCAATATGAATCATGGATTCTGTTTTGCTCCAATTGTTGCATGCAGGGTCATGAAACTGTTAAATGCCGAAGGAAGACCCCAAATGCCCATCCGGGTGTGCCTAATGCTACTGGGAATGATGATCTGGCTCAGACTCAAACAGGTCTGAATCAAGGGGCATATGAGAATGGATTGTCCCTAGCAGAAGATGAATTGGAAAATAATCAGGTTCAAGTTGGTGTTTCTTCAGAAATGTGTGTGGGGAAGGAGGTCCAATCAGGAGCACTGTCGAATGAGAGTAATATGGTTGTGGAGGATACAATGTAGGCAAATGAGAACTCCATGAATATGGCTAGCATAAAGGAGAAAGAAGTAATGGAGCGGTCTGATAAAGGGGAGATGAAGGCTGGTGATTCTTCCTCACAGTATATGGTCAGGGGAGTAGAGAAAATTCAGACATCTAGTGAGACAAATTTCCAGGGCAGAGTTCTCCTGTCATGATACAGGTTAGTGCTGATGGAATGATAAACTGCTTGCCAAACCGTTTTGTTGTTTTAGTGGATATTGACCCAAAGGAGGATGAACCAATGGGAGAGGAGTAAATTCGATGTCCCCCTTCTCATGAAGATGTCAACACTGTCTGTGTGATATAGGACTCAGTTGCTGGTCAGCAGGCTACGATGCCAATGGGTAACACCCTGGGAAAAAGCACATCTGCCTCTCCTCCTGTGGCACATCAGAAGCGATGGGCAGTTGAACATGATTTTGAGAAGGAATATGGATGCAAAAAAGTCCTCTTATAGTGATGTTGTCAAAAATGGGGGCACAAAGATGGTGGATAAAGAGTTGAATAGGAAAGCTCAAGGAAGAAGGAAGCCACGAAGAGATTACACGGATCTTCCCAAACCAATGGTGATTCGGGAATCATACAAGAAAAGTGGTGGGAAGAAATCTGATGTGACAAAAGATATTGGAGGGAAGCGTACTTTTAAAAGATCAGTTAACCAAAGAACATCTCGTCAAGAGGAATCAATACCTTGAACTTTTCAAGAGTTATCAGTCTTCTGAATGGGAATCGTCCATGCAAGAAGATGATGAGGTAACTGCATATGGATATGGGGATGGGGATGTATTTGATGTGATGTAGTGTCTTTGCCTTGTATTTTCTATTCACTTTACTTTTTTCTAATAATAATTTGAGAGATCAGACTTTTGTCTGATCTGGGCCTTTCTGGTATGCTATTTTTACAAAAAAATTATAAAATATCACCCCAAGGATAATTTTAGCATCCAGATTACAAATTTTTATCCATTTTATCCAAATAATTTTCTAAATATAATAAATTTTATTTTTATGTAAAATTATTATTTATTGAAAAATATCGATTTTTATGACATGGTCAAATTTATTACATATAAAAAATTCATTTGATTGCATAAAAATATTTTATAATTTATATATAAATAAATATCATAATTTAAACAAATTTTATGAAAATAATATTTTATGTAAAATTTTTAAATTTTATAAAAAATCTATTTTAAAGTAAATAAAACATATAGGTTTTCAACAAAAATTACAGTCTCTTGGTGTCAAATATTTATTTTAACATATTTAAAAATCTTATTTAATTTCCTTTTGAAATAAATTAAAATCATTATTGTATCACAATATTTTAAAATATGATTTTACCTATCCAATTTTCAATTTATTATTCTAAAGGATATGTTACTATTCCTAACAGTCACATTACTATTCCAAAAGTTATATTTTCTTTGATCATATAAATTTTATAATTAATATAACTAGATCTTATTATTACTTCACAATTAACTTCAATTTCTATCAAGGATATATTCTTCATTTTTAAAACTATTGATTTTGTTACTAACGTTTTGTTTCTTTTGTTTCATTACTGTTCATGAGTCTGATGTTTATAGGACAGAAATATGATCTACATTTTCCTATTCCAATTATTTTATAATTTTGTGTACATTACATAATTCTATTATTATTAATTTTATTAGGTATATTTATACTCTAAATGTAATGTTAAAAATTTACATGATTTATTGTTTTTAGTTTTTATTTTGTAGCACATGAGTTTAATAAAATAATATATTATTAAATATGACACATATACATCCAGAAGTAAAATTATGTATATAAAAGTATAAGTCATTACACTAAATAATTATAGGAAAATTATATATATATAATAATCAAATAACAAAATAATAAATCATGCTTCAGAACTATTAAATCATAATAGCAATCTTGCTTGTTAAACTGAAGAAGGTAATACATGGTCGAAAAAAAATCAATGCATTAATAACATAGTGGGATTCAAAATAAATTAATTAATAACATAGATAAAATATAAAATCTTGAAGAAAAATACATGTTTATAATCATGTTTAAAAAAATAAAAAATATTTCAAAAGTCAAGGTATAGTATGTTCTTTAGGGAACTCAAGTATAAAGTCATGTTAAGCCTTTGATCTCGTATGGGCAATATTTCACGATTTATTTTAAACCTTTGAAATTTCTGTTTCAAATTATTAAATAAGTTACATAAAACAAAAAACTAGGTAATAGATTAAGTCTATAATTGGTAATACCTAATATTTACTAGTTGTATCTTGAGAATAAAGGAAATAAGACTTATGGGGTTGAGGTTGAGATCTTAACCCACAAGCTATAGTTATTTTTAAAGTAATATTGTTTTTATTTAATATTTTCATAAATTAATTCACTTTTTAAATGTGGCACTTCAGGCTAATGAAAGGTTTTATACATAGTGTTTACTATTAAAATAGAGTTACATGTTTAAATAGAGTCAAAACTCCTATCTTTAAAGTTTATACCTTTTCAATAATTAATAAATTTATGTTTACAAGGAATAAGTTGTTTTATAAAATAAATTTTTACTATTAAAAACCCTAAAATAAAAACAATATTACATCATATCTGGAAAATTCAGATAGCTTCAAATGATTTGTTTTATTTAGAAATCATTCTAGTGGTATATACTAAGGGAATATAAGAGAAAATATTTTATTCCACCTAGTTAACCTCATAATCACCATAATATTGACTAAAATCTTGAATAGGTTATGATTAGTTCATTCATGTGTAGCTTAAAAAGATTATGATTAGATAAAATGATCTACCTTAGTTTTATATAGTAAATATTAATGAAATATTTTTCTTATTAATCCATAGTCAAATTATGAGAACCAAACTTTTATAGGTTTCATCAAACATTTTTGAATAAAATAATGTTTGATTATAGGTTTCCTAAAAAAACAAGTATTTTGATCATAATTAACTAGTTAAGAAAGAAAAATATTACATTTCATGTTTCAAGGTCTATTACAGAACAAGAGAATATATGTGAGCAGTCAACACAAACTCCCATTTCAATACATGATAAATTTTATAAACTCAAATATACAATGATATATATAATAAATACCATCTTCAAAAGATTAAATGGAATGGTTTTAAGGGAGTGTAAATATAAATCCTTCTTATATATAGTTTTTTCCATAACATGATTTTAAAGCACCTTATATTTTATATGAAATTGAAATTGTAAAGGAATATTTATAATTACCAAAATAATAGATTAGTCTTGAATATTAATTTTTGGAAAAACATTTCTATAATATTAAAGGAATAGACTAAAAAATAAATAAAAGATTTGATACCCATACCATAACCTTTGGGGGGTTTCTGAAATAAAAAACCTCCATAGAATAACCCTAATGGATACCAACAGCACCCAAGAATCTCCGAAAAATAATAACAAAAAAAATAAATTTATAATTTCAATAAATTAAGAATCATTAAATCCTAGTTAAACCCTAATGTGTACCCAGGAATAAATTATCTATAATAATTATAACTATTAAACAATATGAGTCCCTAATAAAATATAATATATGATAATAAAAATCAAATCCCCAAATAAAAAACACCAAAGATACTTCCACAAAACCAAATCATATTATATAAGTGATAAAAGGTTATAAAATAACCCATATTAGACTCATTAAATAGGTAAGATAGGATTCCTTAAGATAAAGGGTTATTTAACCAGGACATGGTGATATGAGGGAATAAAAACCCTAAAAGGGTGAAATAAAACATATAAGAATGGAAGAGGGGAGAAGATACGTCTTGCCTAGTAATGGTATTAGATGAAAATCACCTAATTCATGCTTCAACATGGAATATTACGAATAAAAATTTAATATATTATGAGGATATTCCCTCAAGGGAATTTATTCTTTAGAAATGTAGGGGGTGACTAGTTCTTAGGTCAAAGGTTCAAAGATACAATTAAATTTTTTAAATTATTGAAAAAATGAGAAAAAAATTCCAATGTGGACAATATAGTTGTAGGGGACCATCACTATAGTTTTTATGGCACTCTAGTTTCAACATATCAATAGTTTATCCACTAGTATTATAATAGATTCTAATTCTATTGGTGCCTTGATCACCATCCCCCTTTTATTTCCTCCTACAAACACACCTGAACATCATCTTGGGTATTTTGAAATTATAAAAAACCTAAAATCACATATAAAAACACATTAATTCTATGTAATAATCCTCAAAACCTAATAAAAAACCCTAATATGAAAAATTAACCCTCATAAAATCCCAAAATTTAATGTAGCCTCCTCTCTAATAACCCAAAATTCCCACTTAAGGAATTATTAAAACTGTGATCATTGTAAGTAAGACCCAAGATGTTGAAAGTATTTTATAATATCAACTATTTTAGCTAATGCAATCTGATTAATCAAATCATTAGAATACATCAGTTTCCATTCATCTATTTCTTAGTTCACTGTATCATATCTAGATCTATAATTTGTTTTATCTTCAAGCATTGGAAAATAGGTTGGTCAAGGATTACTCACTAAAACTCATTTTAGGGATATTTATAAGGTGGAAATTTGAACAAAATCTATGGCTCTATTACTAGAATATATTTATACAAATGTGTGTGATTAGTGTAGATTTCATTGGAATCGTAGATGGTAGGGATACTTTATATTATTGAATATACTATATAGACACAGTCAAACAAGGGAACCTAAACTCTATAATTTTCTATAGATCTGAAATTAGTAAATATGATAGATGGTATAGAGTCCTAAAACTACTAACTAGTCATTATAGCTAGAGTTTCTTCCCTATTAGTTGGAGTGTCTTTCTAGATGAAGCCACCTCTTAGGATTAATTCATCATTTTGAACTTTATTAGCATTTAATTTAGTTATAAAAATTTTAATGAGTATTTGGAAAATTTACCCTCTCAATAATTCACCATTATAACATCCTGTGTAATACTGTTATTTTTCAATGGAGAAACTAATCAGAGTATCTATTGGAGGATAGATGATCTAGATTTTGGTTACTTCACACATCAATATCAACAAGAACCACAATATAATAATATAGAGTTTCATATCATTTTCCCCTTACTAAGGTTATGAATTGACACTGTAAACACATCGTAGTTGTTCTTCGAATCTTTATGGTGCATATTTCCATAAAATTGAGTCCCTTTTGACTCAATCCATAAGTAACCTATCCTAGATCAAGATAAAATAAGCCCATTTATTGACTGTACCCATGGTGTCATTTATCATAATTCTTGAAAAAAAAATTATATATAGTGGATAGAAATAAATAATTATTTCTTATTGGAATTTCAAAATCCATGGTATCTATTATGGAAAATCACCAAAAGGAAATCTAATTAAAGATCTGGGGTAGGTTAAATCTGACTTGATATCCCAATTTTTTAAACATTCCTTCATTAAAGATGGACCAATAATTTCTTTGTCTTCTAAAAGTGTGTTGAGTTGGATAAGTCATCGACTTATTTTCCTTTGGTTGTTACCCATTAGGATATAAAAATATATTGATCATTTTATCAAAAGGAATTTTTAGAAAATGGACATTATCTTGAGCTTTATTTTCTAATGCTGAAGTTCACTAGACATCAACCCAATAGCACCACTGTCACAGATAGCCTAGCTATTGGAATATATATTGATCCATTTGACTATTTTCAATGATGAAACACATTAACAAGGTATTTTGGTATATAATTCTTGAATGAGAATGCTGAAAAGAAGGAAAAATCCATAGAGTGTGAGTTTTTATGATGATGGAGAACTGAGAGGGGCCTACTCCAAAAATCATTAAAGAACCCCATGACACGGGAAGATATGTCATTGTGAGTCAAGATCCATTTCATTGATTATAACCTGAACATGAGTAATAAAAACTTTATCAGATATAGTATTTTATTTTTTGAGTATTTATTATGAAAATTAGAATAATAATCGATATATTTATCCCAAAATTAAAGGGAGAAAAATATTCCATAAGAAGTGAAAACACAAAACAGATCATGAAAATGAGATAGAAAATTTTTAAAAAGTATAAAATTTTACTACTTCAATTTTTTTAGGTGGATTCACCCAACCTTCCATGGGGTAACCAAACTAACCCTAAATGGTTATGAATCCATAATATAATACTTGAGTGAGCATGCCCATCTTGATTCCCAATTAAAAAACGTCTTAAAAAATTATAGCGATGCTCAAACATATAGAAAGAAAATCTTATATTAAGGAATAAGAAAAAAGGGGACTTTGATCATTTTCATTTCTCAATTCATAGGTATAAATTTATGTGGTATTCCCCCAAAACTCATAGACAAAATATTTTCACCAATGAATCCTACATCAGCCTGGGCCTCATTGTCAGCATGAAGGCCCATAATGATTAAAGTGTGTGTTCACTTATATTATTCAACATGTTCCCACCTACCCAAACCTAGGTGTGTACCCTTCCCTAATCTAGTTTCATGAAAATGTTTAATCTTCCTCATAATTTGATTTGTTTCATCCCAATCAAAACTAATTCTTATAGTCATAATTATGGTCACTCAAGTTTCATCAACAAATTCATTGTGAAGTTTTAATGGGAATATGGAAAATCCTAAAGGTAAGGGGGTGGTAAAATATCATATATGGTGTTATATCCCACACTCTACCATTCCTATAGTCCCATGCTCTAGCTATCCACATCCACACCCAATGGTTCCATTCTATATGAGGACATTAATGCATAATCATTCACTCACCAGTTGTGCTTATTCCCTCACCAATGAAACCCATACACTCATTTTGCCACTAATCACACTCGTGTGTTAGTACCCCCATTATTCATAAAGTAGAACCCATTTCCAGGTGCTCATGTCTCTCACATGGATTGTTTAGATTGTTTTAGACACATAACACATAAGTTTTGGCACCTAAGAATCCAATCTCTATCAATGTAGATCATGTCCTTTTTTTTAAAGATAACTGACATCAAGTGACACTAAATTCCTCAAGGAAAAATTTAGATCCATCTAAGTGAAAACCGTTATACCCAATCCTTCTAAACTCCTACATGGGTTTATTTTTAGTCAATGCTTAATATAAGTAATAAAAAATAGGGGTATTTGGGTATTCCAAAGGTTATGAAATCAAAAATTATCATGAAAGACTATATCTTTCAGGTCTTCACCTAGAGTAGTGTGAAGGACCAAATTTGAGAATGTCTCACAAGTAGCAATGGAAAATCCTTGTAATACACAATTTTCCACTATGAATAATTATACCCATATCTCTAGGGAGACATTATCAAATTTATTATATCAATATTTGGTTCCCAAGATCACTTACACAAGTCATGATATTATTATGTTATTCTTCTATTAGTGAAGTAAATTATTTATAATAATTCCTAATAAAAAAATATTTGGCATAATAGTTTTAAACATCAATCAAATTATATCCTTCTTTTTAACATAAATTTAAATATTTCTATATGTAAAATCTATTTTAGCCTTTCTTAATGTATTTAAAAAATTCATACATCGAATATACCTTTATTTACCTTTCTACTACATGTCTTGTAATGACCTGAACACTTATAAATCAAGTTCCTATTGTGAATTAATAAATGAATTATTATGTAATTTGGTTATAGAAAACAAAAGAACCACATTTTTAATTCTGAAAAATTATAAAATATAGTAGGTCATATTTAAAATAACATTAAAAATCATAACCATGGATAATATATCGATTATATAGTGGTTTTGGTGATTTGAATATATTAAGGGTTATGATAAAATATAATAGACACTAACGAATTAATCATTGGCCTAAACCAGTATTTTCTTACGCAATGAAGCCCATTTATTAGAGCCTCCTAGGGATATGAAATCACATGGAATTTCCCTTGAAAAAATCCCAGTCATAGATATAATAACGAAAAAATGTTCAAATCTATTTATGATATAAGGCCAAGCTTATTGAGATCATGTCACAAACCTTGTTTGTCGAAACATCCTAAGAATGTTACACCATTGCACATATTTCCCTTTGGGATTATGCTGATGTAATAAGAGGTTATGTATCTAGAACCTACCAGTATGGATTTTCTATTTTAATTTTTAAGGAAACACTGATTAAATTTATCTATTTCTTAATTACTTTATAAATTATTATATAATTAGTTTAATAAGAATTATATTTTTATACAAAGAAATTAAAATTATATTTTTCAAAAATATATAGTTTCAATTAAGAATCACTTTTGATATTTTAAGAATTTTTAAAATAAACAATATTTTATAAAATATTCTTATTTAATAACATCTATTTAAATATAAATGATAGTATAACTATATAAATTCCTATGTAATTTTTATAACGGTTAAAAAGTGTTAAAGTTATAAGAATTCATATTTTTATTAAAGAAGAATTTTTATATAAAGGTTAAAATTTTCATATTTAAAAAATTATTTTGATAAAATAAATATTACTTTTGAAATAAGAACATTAAATTTATTAAATAGTGATTTTTTCATAATTTTCTATGATATTATAATTTTTTGATAAAAATTAAATACAATATAAATACATGGTAAGAATTATGTAATAATAATAGAAAACAAGTGATGTAATAAATAGTATAAAGGGAATAAATGACCAAAAATATGTTTACCCTTTAAAATAATGTGTGTTTTAAGTTATTTGATTGATTTTATAAACCATTAATGAATCCTCCAAAACATATATTATATATTAAGGTTTTAAAATATGTTCATTATAAACATGACTCACATACACATAGTTAATGGTATTAATTTATGGATTAATACTCTTAAACATATAAGATAATTAAAACCCTCCTCTTTGGAATAAACCGTTTGCAAAAAATGACAGTGTCGTTTGTGGTTTGGATTAATTTATTGTGTAGAGTCCAAAACCTATGTTTAAAAATTAATAACTAATTCCCCCTATTTTACTATATATTTTCACACTTACCCTCATTCATATTTAATAAAAACATATTGATCACTAATTTACTCTCACTATCCCTCTCTAAATCCCACCTAGGGTGTTCCCAAACTCTTAAGAATTTCCTCAGAAGCTTTTAGAAGTTCACTCGGAATGTAGGTGCTCCCTATTATTCTATTTTATTTCAAGTAATTTCATTATACTAAGCCCTATTTTATTTCCAATTATATATTTTAACACATTAATTTACTATACTTATAATTCACATGTAATTATATACCTCCAGTCACTCTCATTTACCCATTAAATACTCCTTTTGTAAAAATTTTATCTTTTCAGAGTAATCCAGTAATTTTCCATCCCAAAAATTTTTGTAATGAATACCCCTCCACATTTACCCTAAATGGAATGCATCTAGTAGTAACTATACTTAATTTATTATTTAATTTCAATTATGTGACATGAACCTGTTAATAGTGAGTTTAAAAGTGATGAAATTCATTTTTATGTTGTATGATCATTGTGACCGGATAATGAATGTACGTGATATAAATAGGACAGGTTGGTCTCAAATTATATATATCCTTAGAATGTATTGTGTAATATTTTTATCTCAGGAGATATAATTTATGGTGTATGGGAGGTTATCCTAATCACATTATGTTATGATTTGTTAGCAGTTATCCTTGACTTATTCTTATGATGTCTTGATTTTTGTCGTTTCTATATTCCTATATTTCCTTTATGTTATGATCATATATCATGAGTTGAAATTCATGTTTATGATTATAACCCATATTTTGTTACCATGATATACCCCTTGAATCCCAAGTATTATTTTACAGTAGTCAATTCTTTTATTATTCACTTTCTAGACTTCATAGCTCACTGTTTTCTAATATTTGTACATAGGTTTTCTCGTGTAGTTTTAGATGATTAAGGGAATTCAATGGAAAATTTTGGAGACTTAGATTTAGTCTGTGTGTTTAAATTTCACATTATTATTATATTTACCTAATATCCAAATAAAAATAGGCCTAACAATATTTTGGGATTGAATTATGTGTGGATTTATATAATAAATCATGACTTATGGTGTATTAAAGATATGGGTTTTCATAATTAGTATCTAAAAAAAGTAAATTTATTTTTGTAGATTAGGATTAAAAACCTTAGTCAATCCCAAAGTATAATAGTAAATATAGTAAAACTTCCAAAAATTATGGTAATGTATATATTAAATTGTTTTAAGAAACAAAGTCACTTTATGAAATTTATGAATGGATGTGGATCGGGAACAGTTGTACATAGGGGTAATTGTCTAGAATAGGGTTCATTTGGTATTGACTTGATCATCACATGGTGCACAAAAAAAGTGCCCTTGATGCACACCTTTTTTAATACTATCGGTATATATTATTCAACAAATTAACAAGCTCAATAGAAACCATTATAAAGGGAAGAAAAAGGACAATAAAATTTTATGCTAGGAAGTATACCAAGAAAAACATAGATTGAATCCATTAAATTCATAGGTAAATAAATGTTTTTTATTTATGAGTTATCCATTCTAAGTTAACATTTTCCCTTTTATATAATTACAATTATGAAAATTATCATCACTGAGCCTATATTGGATGAAGTAAATTATTAGAACCAGAATCAAATCGTGAATGGAAGTTTTATCAACCATTCATGATATTCAAATTTCCTATGTGAATATGGTTCTACATATGAATTTATATCCTAAAATATTTGTATAATTATCCAAACACCACCTCAAAACCTATAATTGATGTAATCTATGAAAATGACATATAATAAAATTATTTCACCATAAGTATAAAACTTATCCTCTATCCACATATATGACTTATCTTCCCAATGAACCCTGTGATACTTTATTTTTCAGATTTCAATTCTATTTTTGGTATGGATTGTATTTCCATGTATAAATCCAACATAAATGTTTAGGATAAGGAAATCACCACATTTATCATCAATTTCCCATGGGATCTATAAGATTTCAAGGAGGATGATGAATATCATTTAGCATCATCATATCTAGAATGGATATTATTACCCTATGAGAAATAGTAACTAGAGAAAAAAATTTAGACTAAGGAAAATATCATCTTTGATGACATGGACATTGTGAGGGAATATAATGATGTGTTTTTGGATGAATTATATGGTCTTCCACCTATTCATTATATTGATTTGTTAAAATTTCTTGTACATTAAGATTTTTTTATCTAGGACTCGATATCGAATGCCCATTATTGGACTTGAGAATATAAATACAAAACTATAATAGAATCTGGATAAAGGGTTTATACACCCATGTGCTTCACTATGGGGTGTGTTAGTCCCCTTTATCAAGAATAAGAATGTGTTAATACACTCTTTCATTGATTTTTGTGAGCTCAAAAATATCATCATAAATAAAAGGTATCCTCTATCATATATTTATTACTTTTTCAATCAAATACATGAATCCAATTATTTCTCTAAGGTGGATCTTCAGTTGGGATATTATCAAGTAAATGTGAGGAAGGAGGATATCCCCAAGACTACTTTTTTTACAATGTATGAGAACTACGTGTTCATAGTTATATCATTTAGACTCAAAAATTCTCCAAAAACATTAATATACTTGATGAATAATTTATTTATCGATTTCCTTGATAAATGATTTCTAATATTTATAAATGATATTTTTATCTACTCCAAAATAAAATAGGAATATGAGGAGTATTTAAAATTTATACTGACGACCTTGAAGAAGGAAAGGTTGTATTAAAATTATATAAATGGTTGTTTTTTAGGGATAAAGTAAAATTAATAGGTAATTTTATCACTAAAAAATTTATATCATTGGATTATTTGAAAATAGAGGTAATTTAATGATAGCACAATCCAATTTTCATGATGGATATATGTATATTCCTTGGATTATTTAACAACTTGAGATTTATTGAAATAGTTTTTCAAATATATTTAATTTTTAGATATTTTACATTTCACGTTATATTGAGTTTATATCTCCTTATATGAAACAATAATTTTGGGTTTTGTTACTCACAACACTGATTTTAGCTGCCATTACTTTTAACATCGAGTTTAAATGAAACATGACACACTATTAAAATATTATCATTTAAGATAACAGTGATCCCCCATCCAATATAATGGTTTATATGAATATGATTGAATAAATTATGAATATATATGGTTTACAAAAATATATATAATGAATTATTTGGTGACCAACTAATTATAAATAAAAATAAAAAAATAAAGGAAATCATTTTTTCAAAAACTCTTCTTGTGCACATAAACGTGTTTTACCTAAATAAATTAAATGAATAACTTATAGTGAATTAATTTAATGTAATATGTATATTTTATATTCAAAAAGAAATTTAAATTTTAATCATATATATTTTTTAGATAATGGACCTGAATAAATCCAATTTTACGCTAGAAACTATATTTTTCTAAAAAGCAGTTTTGTCACTATTGGCGTACTAATTTTAAAATTAATTTTTAAAAATTTTAGAAAATTGATTTTAAAAAATAAAACTCATTTTTAATCATAATATGAAAATTTTATTATTATTTTATTTTTTATTATTCTGAAAAGTTTTATTTTTTGATGAATTGTAAATAATACTAAATTTTAATTGAAAATTGCATTTTTTTCAATTTTTTTAAAAAGATGTGTTGTATTTTAAAATATTTCTAAATTAAAATTAGTAAAATTATAAATAATTTAATCCAACATAGGTCATTATTATCAATTTCATATTAAATTTCTATATAAAATATTTGTAAACATTTGAACATTTTCTTTTTAAAACACACTTTCTCATCGTGCTCGTGGGTTTAATTTTAAATTAAATTTTGAAACTTATGTGAATGGAATTTAAAAAAATTGATTCTATATTTTGAATCTTTATAATTTCTATTATCTAATAATTTTAACTTCATTTTTTTAACAAAATTAATAGTAAAATATTTTTCCACGGTAAAGGTAAAAAATGGTTATCGAGGGTGAAACTAAAAGGATAATGGTTAAAATGACCTATAAACCAGTATAAAATCTATTTTCTGTACATATTTTGACCATATTATATCTAAATTTATAATTTATATAAATTATACACCGTTTTGACATGTGAATAAGGTTGGTACAATTTTTCTTTTCACAAAAATACAAGTGTGCCACTCACCACCCTTATAAAAGGTCACCACCTCTCTTCTCTTCTTAACACCTTAAAACCATTTTGGTTCACCCATGAAATAACCAAGAAACATCCCAAATTCCAAAACCTACTCATATAATCCTTATTTTTGACACAAATCCCACCTATGAAGGATTTTGGTTCAAACATGAGAGGGATACTTGATGAAGACGTAATGTTCATCAACGAGAATTTTGTTTTATTTCATACTCCACCAACAGAAATTCATATTATACCATGGTGATATAATAAAATAAGTATATTACATATACATTTTTTTATGTTAATATAATTACCTAAAACCATATCCACTTCCATAAAATGGGTTACAAAATCATCATTCGTGTGTACAGCAGACTACCACCTTACAAACCGATGTCATTCATTTTTAAAGTACCACCTATCACGGTTATATATAATGATACATAGAAAGTATATTTATTATATTTATTAAATAATTAGACTTATATAGTCACTATATAATACATATAACTTTTAAATTTCTATTCCATAGGGAATATGATAATGTCACTCGTGTGTATGGGAAACTACCGCCTTGTAAAGCGATGTGATTTGTTTTCACTAATGCTATACATGGAAAATAAAAAGGAATAAATATGTGTTATATAAATGAAATAATTATTATATTAATTAAATACTTATCAGTATATAAATATAATATATTATTTTATTTATTATCTTTTCACTCACTAAATGACGATTATGGGGTTCATGTACGTGTGGACTACTGCCTACACAAAGTGATATGATTCACATTTCATCACCACAACACATGGTTGATATCTATAAGAATATTTGAAGAAAAAAAATATATTCATTATATTATTATCATTATTTAAAGACAACATGTTACTAACCTCATTTCCATATTGATCATTAAATAATGGAAACATTACCCATGTGTGTATACTGTTTACCGTCTCTATAATCGTAACATATTTCATTTCTCAAAACCATCTTTCATGATTTTTTGTGAAAGTATAATTGAGGTATAAATATTATAATTAGTTCATAGTTATTATTCTATATATGATGTTTACATTATCAAATTAAGGGGACCAAATATAAAAAATCAAAACATATGTGAGAAACAAAGGGGTTGTTACCAAAAATGTGATTTTAAAAAGGAATTGTTAATAAAAAAGTGATAAATAGTCATATGAAATAAATTTATGGAAGGATATATATATATAATTATGGTTCTATATTATATTTACAATAAAATTATATTTATTATACAAGAGATATTGACATGTATGAAGGAAGTCAAACATAAGGTAATAGATTATCCTCTCAATTTTATTTCCTTCGAATCGAATGCCATATTCACCACATGTTTCATTTATTTAGTGTATATAATATGCATGATTATAATTTATAATTATTTTAATTAAAATTATTGTTATCTACATATCAATTTTAGAATCACTCTTTCATAGGGGTTTATAGTTTAAAAGTTACCAAATAGGTAATGGACTTTTGTCTCAATTTGCCTTCTTGGAGACATATGTTATATTATAAACATATATTCTTTCTTGAGGTGTATATAAAACCCCATTAAAATGTAATATCTTGACTTTATTTATCAAAAAGTTATTTTATATTACATGTAATGTTATTTCCTTGTGGGGATTACGATTCAAAGATACCAAAGTGGTAATGATTTTATGCTATAATCACATTGTCTATCAGGATTGTTTATGATTATGATTCCAATGATGAAATATTACGATATATATATCAAGAAATACATGACTATTATTCGCTTATGTTTCTTAATTTTATTTTAAATGGTACCATTCTTCCACTATTTGGTACTTAAGATAATTGAGAAATGTTTTTATGAAAATTTGGTTTTTTCTCTCTTTTGTTAGAAATCCATTTTCATCCAAACCCAAGTTTTCTAAAAATGTTATCAAAAAATGTTTTATTACTATCCTATGATTTTTAAATGATATGTCTAACCATTTTTTACTTTTTAAAAAAATTTGTTATTGTGATTTTCATATACTTTTCCTAAACAATACCATTTTTCTTTTACCAAAAATGTAAATGGAATATTTATTTTAACATGTATGACATGTACAGAATTTTTATTTATGATTAGCACAACATGTTTTAATGATTCTTTTATACCTTTTCAAGTTTATTTACAAAGAAAAGGATTCTAAAAATTTCTTATGTTTTAAAAAGTGTTTTTTAATGTGTAAATGATATTTTCTTCGGAAAATGATTTAAATTATTTTGAAAAAATCCATTAGATGTTATTAAGGTTATTTTTAAAGAAAATTATTTTAAAATTGTCTTATGTTTTAAAAAGTTTTTTTCAAATCAGAAATGATATTTTCCTCAAGAATATTTCTAAATGATTTTAAATATTTATTTAAAATTTTAAAATGTTAGTTTCAAATAAAATGGATTTGAAAATGTATTAACTTTAAAAAACCCCATTTTTAAAGTAAATTTTCCTCAACAAATTTCACAAGTAATCTTTCAAAGTTATTTTCCATCTAGTTTGAAATCCTTTTAAGTTACTTATTATTTATTGCGGATATGATCCACGGATACCATCATTTTGCTTTCTTTGGATGGTTTATGTTTAGGATGACAAGATATTTATGAAACCAATTGCAATTAAATGGGTTATACCATGATAAAATTCTAATGAGACCTACTTATTTTTCCATCATTTATGCTTTGATGTAATAAATAAATGATTACAAAACCTCTTTAATTTCCATTGGTAACCTTATGAAGAAATGTTTATGAAACCAATTTCTTATCGTGGGTTCTGATATGATGAATGTTTTATGATATTATAGAAAACATAAATATCATTTTTATAATGTGATGGTGGTTAGTTTATAACCGAGGATGGTGGTCTCATTATAACCAAGGACAGTGGTTACGTTAGGACCATATACTGGTGAGACCTCTATCTCCCTCCAATAAATTTGGTAAAAATTTACATATCATGAGATAGATGGGAATTGAATGGGGAGTGGACCAGGTTCAGTAATGGACTTTGTCCTCTATGATATTATAAGGAGTGAATGTTTACTACAATGATGGTTTAGGGAGTGATAACATTCCACTATGAGGAATGGTCTTCCACTAGGGATGGTTTTTTGTCCTACCCATGATGCGTATTCATCCATGGGGTTCCTTGATATGTTTTTTAAATGATCCTTGACTACTAATGAAATTATTTTCTATACTTCTGATATTTGATATGTAGGGTATGGTTTTAAAATGTTATTCTCATGTTTTCATGAGCTTATGTTCATTTTATTTTTATATTCCACCCTTGTTTACCCTTATTGAGCATTTGAGCACACCCTTCTCTTATTTTTTACTTTACTTAAGTTATCAAGAATATATGTAAGTAGGGTATATCTAGGAAGGTTACAATATGGGTAACATTGAAGATCATTCCCCAAATTCTATGATTTTTTACCTAGTCTGTAAATACAATAAACTAGTATGGTCCTTAGGTGTTTTTTTGTGTAATTCGTTGTATATTCATCTAAATAGATATAATATCTATATATGATAAGTCTGGGAATATCTAGTAATAATTAGAGGCTTGAATGGACCGAAGGATTTCTTTTTATTTTATTATAGACAATCCTCCTTTTAAGGGATGAAGGGGAACCCGTACATGACCCGTAGGCCCAAGGAACAAGGCCCAACATGACCCGCAATACATGACCTGAAGGCCTAGAGGCATACCATTCCCATTACATGACCCATAGGCCCAGCCCACTCGAACTGTCCCTCCCTAGAATCTTGCATCATTTATTAATAATTAGAGGAAATGTTTAGTTAACCGATGGAAACTAGGATAATAAATATTTAGCGATATCCCTAAGGAAATGTATAAGGATAGGTCAAATAATTAGTCAAAGTATAGGAAAATGTACTGGAATTTTGGTAAAGGATAGAGTGAGTGGTTTTAAAGAAATTATATCTCTATTTTGATTATAGAAGTGGATGTGGTTATAGAATAGAGTTACCTAGGGGAAATAACTCAAAAACGGTCACATTAAGTTATAATCGACTGTCACATGGGGCATGAAAACATTTCTTTTTGTAAACCTGGTTTGAAACCCCTAGGGGATATGCTTTCGACATTCACAAACTATATAAAAACAATTTTTAAGGATTTGAATAGATGATGACTATGACTAACCTAGGATAAACCTAATGTTTCATAGAGTAAAAAATATGTGTCATTATTTAGGCATCCTATAATTAATTTTAATTAATTTTTTGGTTTACCATTATGATTACCATTTCTCACATTATGACTTCTACATTTAGTCAATTGTTGGATCCTAAATGAACTAGTTTAACATTGAATGTGATGGAAACTTTTCTGATAAAAAGATAAATGGTATTATGGCTAGAGTGAAGGATATTTTTATCATGACAACTTAGTTATCATAGAACATGATGAAAAATGTACACTTTATCCAACTCCCGGACTCACCAAATTTTATAAGGATAGTTTTTTCTGAGTGTTTAAGTTATAGATACCCTAGAAGAAAAGGCGTTTTAGTAACCTGTTTGACAATACTGTGGGAAGAGGTGATATGGAGGATGGGAAGTCGGACCTTCTCCCTTGACGCGATGGAAAACCCTAGGGTTTCAAGTTACTATGGTGTTAATGCACTACCTCATATTCATGCTTCTTCCCTCTTCCCGCAAATCCTTGTCAGTAGCTACCTCCCTATTTGGTCATGATCGCTCATTGTGTGACCTTGTTGATGCTCAAAACCTCACATATGTGAAGGCGATGAGGAATTCGGCATCACATATGGAATTAGCTTATGTTTTTTCTATAGTATTTAAAAAGGAAAAACCACTGACCTCACATATTGATTTGGAATCTGATATTTATGTTGGATATGAAAAATTGGTACCTTCAACCTCGCTTCTGGTTGTGGTATCTAGCCTTGAGGCTGGATCTGAAGAACAGAGAGCTAGGATTAAATCTGCTTCCTTGTTCATGATGAGTAATCACACTACTGGAAGGAATGAAGCACTAGGTATTAAATCCTCTCCCTTGATTACAATGATGAATCATGTTTCATCCCACGAAGATTCACATAGAACATATATTGAGGCCACTAAAATAATTATACGTACTAATTATAGAAGAACCAGGGATTTAAATATGATAAAAGATTCATGTCCTAGTATAATAATTTCTAGGGGTTCGTTATCCCATGATGAAGACAATCCTACGCCATTCTCCAATAGAATTGAAATTGGAAACAAATCCCTCATTGCACACATTGTCCTGGCCAAAGGTGGGAAACCCTAGAAGCTTGATGATATGGATAGAAGAATCTCAACTATGTAGGGTTTCTACAATTGTAAATGTGTCTGTCTTAGCCAAGGTTTTTACAATTGTTTGTTTCCATCATATGAATTGAATCTTTGAGTGTGGGTAATTGGTTCGTTGTAGATGAAAACTGGATGGATTCATTTTCATGAATGGTCTTTGGACTTAAATGTATCACATGATCAAAACGAATTTTTCGAGGTCTAGGACCATCTTCATGGACTTAATTGGTTCTTATGGAATCTAAAGATACGACATGAAATTGGAATGACAATTGGGACTCCTATCTGGCTCGATAATAAGATTGAGGATGTTTGTTTTGGGAAATTTTCTATGATTCTGGTAGAGATTGATCTCAACTCTAACTTGATTAACAAGGTACTTCTTTAGTCTCCTTCTGATAACATCTAAATTAATGTTAATTATGAAAAAAACCTCTTTTCTATTATGAATGTATGTTTTTTGGGCACTCTTTGGAGTAATTCCCAAAGAAAATATCATGTGAGGGGTGTGGGTTGACAGGTCACCCTATCAAACTCTATCAAAAGAAGTTGAATCTCAAAGATGAAGACTTTCATAAAACAATTGCTCATGATTGTCCCATTGAGGATTGAATTAATAACATAATAGATGTATTGAACCTTGATTCCCATGATTCAATGGGAAAGGGTACGATGGTCGTGGATAGACCAAGAGATTCAACTAATTTTAATTCCTCAACTTCTAGTAACAAGGAGAAATCTTGGGCTTCCATCTTCTCTGAAGAGGAAAATGTCATTGTTGCAGATATTCTTAGTAATGGAAAAAATACTAACTTGCAGTAATCTCAACACCATGCCAAAGGCAGTGAAAATGATGTGATGGTTGAATATGAGAATGAGGAAGATATTCAACATGTGGTTAATCAACAACTTCATTATGGAAGAATGGTTGCTTCAGGTAACTGAAAGGGTAAACAAATTTTAGAAGTTCCACTCACTTCCAAAATTTGTACTTCATCATCGAAACCCATCAGGGATAATGAGGGCTTCTAACTTGTTTCTTATAAGAATACAATGTCTCCGACTGACCCCCAAGTAGAGATTGAGAAGCCAACTAAAGAGATGAATAATCTGAAGTCTCCTTAGATAGGATAACTAGAGGTTGAGGGGATAAGGGACACCTCTCCTCAAAAAAATACTAATAAGGAGGAAGAAAGTTCTAACTATAAAAGCAATGATGTTGAGATAATAAATGAAAGGATTAAATATCTTCCACAAAGTGGAGGAAGATCTTGAGATTGGGGGTGTAGACGCTGAAGCTTTTTTTCTTAAAGGAATGTACTTCGTGAGGGGGAAACAAGAAAAAGTGAAATATTGGTGAAAAAATTTGGTATATAGCTTTTTTTTGGAAATTATTCTTTATAATCCCACTCCCTATCTGGTTAATGTTTTTTTATTTCTTATTTTCAATAAAATAGGCACTACCTCTAATCTTTTAAAAAAATAATGTGGGAATAATTACTCAAGAGAATGTCTGAGAGGGATGAGAAGATGTTTTAGGTGAGGAAAAGAAGGACACAAAGTAAGTAACAATGAATGAAAAATGAAAATATTGGTTAATGTAATGTATGGAAATATTTTTTTCCCTAAGGTATCATAGAATTTAGAATGTTTTAAAAGTGAAAAAAAATGAGAATTATGAAAATTAAGGTCCAATGGGAAATGGTCATGAATAGAATCAGTATGGTTGTACAAGTAATTGTTCTTATGTTGATGATGAAGTGATTATTATTGACACATGATAAGAAAGAGGTACTAAAGAATAAGATGACTAATCTTAGTTAATGTTTTGAGAACGAAGTAGGATGATTGAATTATTTATGTGTTGGAATTCAAGGATTACATTATATGAATCATGAAATATATAAGGATTGTTCAATATTAGTTTTTCATTAAGGATTCTAAAAAATATATTAAACGGTAATGATGGAATAGAAAAGTTATTTAATAGAAATATGATATTTTGATTAAGGTATTATAACAATTAAAATGTTTCATATATTGAGATAATGATGTTTGGGGAAACAGATGTTTTATATGAATAATGTAAATTGGATAGTACTGATTACCTTTGAAATGTTTAATGATTTTTTGAAAAAGTGGTTTATTCTATCCTTTATGGAGTTTACAATATTTTTGTATTTAAGGAATATATAAAATTATATGGTTTTTTAAGAAAGGAATCAGTAAAAATTTATTATTTTAATAACGTTTTCTGGTAATTCGTGTTATCATCATGTTTTATGAGAATACATGATGAAGGTATTCACATTTTTAGAATGGACAATCAAGAGAGACTTTAAGATATATGGGGGATTAATGTTATGTTTATTTTAAGAAATTTAGTAACCTTTTTTAGAAATTCATAATTTTTGAAGGGTTATATGGTTAACCATTTATGGAATTTTTCATGTTTAACTTTGGATGTGGTTTTAGACATTAACATATTACTTCACCATATAGATATTTCTCATTATAGGATAACCAGTGCTAACTATTTTTAACTATAGATTGAATTAATGACTTATCATTCTATTATGGATCTTATTTAGTGCTTAACAAATGAAAATTTAAAATCCTAGAGTTAGAGACTATGTGGAAATTTAATATACAAAACCTAAAGGTTGAAATTAATCATATGAAATAAAAAATATATTAAGTACAGGTTCATATGTTCTTGGTCAATATGGAAAACAAATTCCACAACATTAGGAAAAGGATCACGAAATTTCGTTTTTTCCTATCAGCATAATTTTTTATGATATCCATAACCTTTTTCACATCTCTTTGGTTTATGGATTTATGGTCACTAACTTTTCCATGACCATGTTCTCTATCACTCTATATTAGTATTTTTGGGAATGTTTTTATTCAATGTTATTGTTTTCAATTCACACATATGTTTTCTTATTTGAAATCCAATAATGTGTTATTCCATATGAATTTCAGGAATAAATTTCAATTTTTCAAGATTTTGTTTTAATAATCCTTTTTTATGTGTGTGTTTCTATTATAGGATTTTTAAATTCTAAACCTTTTATGATCGAGATGGATTCCAAAGGTGAAATTCATTTTAAGGGGGGATGAATGTAACACCCCAATATTTTATGAAATATATTATTTCAAATATATATATTGTGTTTGATATATTACATAAAACACAAAAATATTTTTTGATTCTGTTATATGAAAAACTTAGTTTGGATTATGTTACACACAATACCGAGTTTAGATTTCGTTACATGCAACACTGAGTTTAAACAAAAAATGATATATTACTAAAATATTATTATTTAAAATGAAAATTATCACCGACCCATTAAAATGGTGGCTATTAATAGGATTAACTAAATTATGAAAATATGTGTTTTAAACATTTATATATAATTAATTCCTTGGTGACCAATTAAATATAAAATAAGATAAAATCCTTTTGAAAATAAAGGAAATTATTTCTTGATAATCTATTCTTGTGAACATAAATGTGTTTTGCCTTAATAAATTAAGGAAATCACTTGTTGAGATTTTTTTAATTTAATTTATATATTTCATATTCAACAAAAATGTTTAATTTTAATCTTATGTGTTTTTTTAGATAGTAGATATGAATAAATACAATTTTATGAGTAAAATTGTATTTCTCTGAAAAATAATTTTTTCATCATCGGTGCACTTATTTAAAAATTAATTTTTACTAATTTTGAATACATTAATTCAAAAAAAATTAATTTAATTTCTTAAAAACTAATATTAAAAATATCATAGGGTGAATTTTTAAGAATTTTTTGAGATGTTTCATTTTTTTTAATGAATAGTGAAAATACTGGCGTTTAATTAAAGACTTTTTTTCATTCAAATTGTTTATAGAGTTAAATTATATTTTAAATTGGTTTTAAAGAAAAAACAATTAAATTATAAATACATTAATACATTTATGTTCATTTTAGTCAATTTAATATTTAATTTTGATATAAAAATTTTGTAAACTCTTGAACATTTTATCTTTAAAATCCCACTTTCTCGTTGTGCTTACAAGATTAATTTTAAATAAAAATTTTCCACTTATTTTAATATAATTTAAAAAAAATTATTCAATATTTTGAATCAAAATAATTTATATTATCTATTAATGTAAACTTAATTTTTTACCAAAATGAATAACAAAAACGGTAAAAATTATTTACCATGATTCATGTAAAAAATGGGTTTACCATTGTAACATCCCAGATAAATAAAGAACATGAAATTTTCATATTAATTAATATTTTTGAATTAAATATTAACTTTACTTTAAAGGGGGATTCTATTTTTGATGGCGTACTCGATACGCAACAGTGGGTCTCTCTGAAATCTTACGTTGCACCCAACGTTGAATCATACTGAATAATAATAATATAATATTATTATTTTAAATAATAGTCAACGCATAGTATTTTTATTTTTGGGAATGAACATAACTAACTAAAATATTATTACACATGTTCATTAAAAGTTTTAAATTTATCCAATAAATTTTAGAGGCATAAAATGTGAATGAACTCAATTTTAAGCATAAATACTCTAATATTTTTTATAAGGTCAATTTACTGCCTTTTGAAGGAGAACCATTTTTAAATCAAGTTTTTTTCACTTTTATAAGTTATTTTTGAAAAAATAAACTTCTTATTTAGTATTGGGAAATCAAAATTTACTTTGGGTAAGATTTGTGTATTTTTCTGATAAAGTTCATTTTTTAAGGGATAATGAAAAATACTACATTTTAATTCAAAACTACCTTTTCATATAATTTATTTATATGGTTTTATTATCTTTTTATTTGCTTTTATAGTGTAATTATATTATATTTTTACCATTTAATCCAATTTTGGTCATTTAAAGTAATTTCACTTTGAAATTAAACATAAACAAGTATCAATCTTTTGATAGTTATTATTTCTCAAAAACATGGTTTTTTTACAAAGAAAATTAATTTTTAATTAATTTCTGAAACTTCTATATTTTTAATTTGGAAAAATGGATTCCTTATTTGGAATCAGGAGGTCCAAATTGTGTAAATAGGTAACTTTTATTTTTAGACATTGTGAGTAGTAACTTCAGTAAATATTTTATTTACCATGCTTAAAAGGTAAATCTGGTAAATAAGCGTAACAAATAATATTATAATAATAATAAATTACCCTAACACGTGTCCTTAACCTATTTTATGATACATATCTGACCATGGGAATCCTTGTTTTGGTTTGGGGACCCCATGGAGCAACTTGTAAGTGAAAATGACACTTTATAAAAATTAAATTAATATTAAGGAAAATGTAACATAAACATATATCTTTTAGTTAAACAATTTTTATATAGTGTTATATAAGTTATCTATTCAAATATAAATATTGATTAGAAATAAAAAATAATTTCCTATATCATGGTATTTTATTTATAATTGTTTGACATTAAATAATTAAATTTAATTATAACACAATCAAGATTTAGTAATTGCATCATCAATAAAGGATTAAAAAATAGTATTATAAATATTAAAAAAATTATTTTGAAACTTTTGATGCCATACCAGAATTTTAGGGACAATAATGACTTGTTTTCTTTGAATTAATGAACTTTTCCCAAAATAATGTTGTTGTTGTAGATTTTTTAAAAGTCTTGATATGAATAGTTTATAAATATTCATAAATAAGTTTTTAAAAGAATTAATATTTTATTAAATGATAAAATAATCCAAAAAATCTAATATTTAGAAAACTGAAATATATGATGCTTAAAATTTCATTAATTATCCATTTTGGGTCTCATGTAATTTTATTGTAAATATATTAACCATATAGTATTGATATATAAGTGGATATGGTAAAAGTTAAATAAGTTAACAAAGGGTTAAATAAAAAGGATAAGGATTAACAAATATACAAAACCTATCAAATTATTATTTTATGACTTTATTTCAAATTATATTCACCTTATATTATAAATAATTGAGTTTTGGACCTTTTGAAACCGAAAATAATTTTATAAAAAAATAATACTTTCAAACTTTCCCAAAGAGCCCCTCCTCCCTCTTATAAAAGGCCACCACCTCTCACCCGTTACTCACACATCTCAATCCCCTTGGATAATCCAAAATATTCTCCAAGAAGCTCCCAAAATCCCTATATTCCATCTATAATACTTTTTTTGGGAAGAAGGCAATTCAATGAAACCTTTTGGTTCAAACAAAAGGGAGTTACCCGATTTAAAGATAATGTCTTCTCTTAAGTTCTTTTCTTTTATTTTTCTTCTACAACCCTATAAAATCTATTTATTTCATTATTTTATAACAAAAACTAGTATCTTCAGTATACTTTTATGTTTTTATGAGAAGTATATTAACTAAAAATCCACACACCATCATCTAATGAATACGAATATATTGTTTCTGTGGACAGCGAACTAGTGTCTCACGAAATGATGATTGCTCAATTATCTCCTTCCACCTCTCATGGTGGACATTATGATGGAAATATATTTATATATGATATTTATAGTGTTTATTTTGTCCATATTATTCTGTATTTTTCATTTATATCATACCCTTATGGTTTCCATGATGGCTAAATACGATAATTTCATTCGAGGAAGTGCGGACTACCGCCCTCTCAATGTGATATGACTCATTCATGCCATACGTGGAACATATAATGGATGGAGTTAATGAAAATATATATGATATTATACTGTAATTATAATATACCTATGTATAATTAATATTTCATTCTATTAAATACAAAATAGAAATGAAAGTAGTGTTCATGCGTACGTACGACTTATTGTCTCCATGAACGGTACATTTCATTTATTTTCTCCAAATGTTTTGTACTATTATAAATAAACACAAATTTATATATATACTATATATATATGATATATATGGCATCTAAATCATGAATATCATTTTTTAGATAATGCAATTTTGACCACATGGACAACTTGTAATTATAAGAAGTTTATTTTTGACTTAAGTATCAAATATCGACAAAATAACCGTTATTGACATAAAAGATTATTTAATGTTTATAATGAGGTAATAAGTTATATAATGATAATAATGAACTTGTAAAAGGTTATGAAGCTAGTAGAAATTATCATTAGTTTTTTATTTAAGATATTAAATAATGAACTAGTCAAGTAGGACATGAGGTAAGGGAACATCTTAAACCAATTTCCATTCACTGGGATAAACTTATACTTTTTTATTATGTCATGCTATGAATATGTCTGTATGACATATTATTTTTTTACACTTAATATCCACTTATATTGGGTTTATTTCTATTTTTCACACATAATTATTTCACTAATTTATCCTTAATGTAATGATGTGATCTTTGTAAGGGAACCTTTCACCCTCGTATTTTAGTAAAAGACTTCATTTATGTTATGTATTTTAATTTACACATTATTATGTCATGATATGTTATTATATATTCTTATTTTTGTACATTTTATGTCCAAGTTATGAGAGATACCTTTCTCTCTCATCAACTCATTTTTTTAATTTTAGAGTGACATCGTTAGGATGCTAAATTTTCGTAAGGGACTATGTATCAATCACCTTTCATTTGAGGCATATCTTGATATTGTGCACCTTTATTATCCTATAGGGTTTATATACTTCCATTTGACATATTATATTAGGAATATCTTTACTATCATGATATTATAAGATTCATTTAATGTTATTATTTAATTATTTTTATTCAAGTATTTTTTCAAGTGGAAGGGGACTCTTTAATTAAAACATTGTTTTAAATGTTTCAAATATTTAATCTTCAAAATCATTCTCATTAATGTCCATGTCTTCGAAAATATTTTTAGGATTTAGTTATATGCACATTTATTTTTTAAAATGTGAATTCCTTTAAAAAATTTAAAGTGGTATGGGACACTTTTATTTAAAAATGTCTTTATTAAATTTTTTAAATGGTTTTAGAAATGGATTTAATATTTCAATATCTTGAATTGATTCATTGTGTTTGATGAGTGAAATGCTGATAATTTCAATCTTTTATGTGTTATGATTATGTTATGGATATTGGGCATTATTTGCATATATAGGTTATTCTGTGATAAACCAAGGGTGGGTGAGCCCGAGATAACTCTCCAATGCATTGTGTAATGTGACCAGGGTAAACATTAATGTTTCTCCTAAGAGATTTAGATAATATACTATAATGGGTATTCCAAACGTAACTCCCTATGGAGTCGTGAAAGCTACAATGTAAGTATGTGATGTATTCCACAAGTTACCTTTATGATTTATGATGTTTGTGTGTTATTCATAAATATTATGATTTCATGAGGTATGTTATGGTTGAAAAGTATGGTTTCATTTATTTGTATTTATTAATGGGATAATGTTTTCCTTCCTTATTTTTTAACCCTTAATAAGTTTTTTATTCTCATCCCATGTTTTTGAAATGTTTTTCTCATGGTATAAGTATGGGTAATGGAAAAGAATAATTCAAGAAAATTTATATCAAAAAACTAATTCTTGTTTTCTTTTAAGAGTTTTTAAATTATGAAAAAATGGATACTGAGTAAGATTTTCTAGTTTGTAATATTTGAGATTTAATTTAATATTTATGGCCTAATTATCTAAAAAAATAAACCTAAAAAGATATCTAATGTGAATTATTAACTTAATTCAAGATTATGTAATATTTAAGGTCATAGCCTTATAGTTGGTATCAAAGGTTGGTTTAGACAACTTTAGGGATTATGAGTTTTTGTTAGACACATGGTTAGTCTCTATGTATAATCCATAAGTTAAATCCTCATTTTGTATCTTTTTCAGATTATGGAAAGTCTGTTACAAATTGAAGGAGGGGGATCTCAAATGATATTTCTATCCCTACCAGATGACCTGCTTGCAATAATTATTACAAAGTCATGTCCAGATGATTCTAAAACATTTTCTAATACGCAATTCACTTGCAAGAAATTTTTTGAGATATAAAACACCTCTGTTATACCTCGATACCATCATGGATCATGGGTTGTATTTAATCAAATCATATTTTTTCAATATTCTCATATTTTCAAGAAAGGTCAATACTATTAATTAATTTTCAAATATTTTACCTCATCAAAAGATTTAAAAGAACATTATGTTTTTAAAAAGGGTGATGAATAAGGAGACCCTTACACAACCTATTTATATTTGATTTTAAATTATAATCTTTCAATACATACTTATGGTATTTTAAAAAGACCATTGATTGAATGTTTCAACTAAAACTCGGTCCAACTATTTTATAAAAATAAATTTTTATCAGATGATTTGAAATTATATGTCATAAATGATTACTTTTCGAAACTATTTATCTATGACCCCCGATATTACCCAAGTTGTATGAGGTGTATTTGGATAAAGGAAGCAGATGATTTTGAAGGATCTCTAAATTATTATGCCAATACATGGACCATATATCTTTGTGAACAAGATGGACATGAAACCCATTGGACCCCATGATAAATGTGTGATGTTCATTCTCTAAGAATAGTGTTATTTTATAGAGGTGAAAAAGGTCAATATATATTAGACTTCATGAATTAAGATATTGAGGTCATTGTGAGTTGGGATGAAAATGAGAGGTATAAGAAAACCATTGAGGTTAAATCAAGTTATGGTTATTTTTTTGAGGAATTTATCTCATTCTTGGTAATTTTATAAAATTATATAGTTTTTGAAAAAGGACAACATGTAGACCATGTGACAACCTGACACGTCAGACAAAGCTTTGGGAATCAAACCCACAACCAAAGTGAAATTGGGATTTATCACCTACCACTGGATTATATTGAGTCCCTGGTTATTATGACTTTTTCATTTTAGTTAAATGATTTTATAGATCAATAATAAGATGATTTTGGGAACTTCTATTTTATCAAATGGATATCCTTAGTATTGGAAAATTATTTGAGGATTAATTAATAGAGGTTATTTTGGGCTACGTTCTCCTTTGTAGAAACACTATATTCCTAAGGAAAATAGAATACTATGAAATTTCATTTATGGAGTAATGGTTGAAATTTTATTTTAGATGAATGTATGTTTTTATTATGGACATATGGAGATTTGGGTTATTTATGGAAATCATTAACCCATAACAGAGAATTTGTGATTGGGTTAATTACTTTCCAATATGAGACTTTAAGAGTAGTTGATGTTATTTGGAGATAAAAGTTAAGATTTGTTATGGAAGACTATGTGATTAAATTCTTCTGAGTTTTTGGTTTCAATATTAGTTTGGATTATATTGAATGATTTTAATGACATTTTTTTATTAAATAGTATTTTTTGATCTTTGTGTATTTTTTGTTGAATTTTCTATATTAATTGTAGTTTTTTAAAGTATTATCTGTTTGGGGGATTATCTTCTCTCATACTAACAATTTTGGTTTTAGTTAATGTCTAAATATAGGGTAAATATATAGTTCATCTTTTATGGATTATTTGATTATCTAAAAGTTTGTTATAAGAAATTCAAGTGTGACCAAGTCATCTTGAATACTCATCGTTTGGAGAAAAGATGATTTTTTGTTAGAAACTTATTAAAGGATGAAACTCTACTTAAAAAGTAAGTATATTTCCTTATGTCCTTAGTCAATATCATAAATAAATTCTAAAAATTTATGAAATGTAATATAAAACAAAAACTTTTTCCATTTAATATTCATACTTGGAAACCAAGGACCAAATAACCCATCACGGGTTTGTGGTTTTTTGGTGGTTAACTTTCTCCAAATCATGTTTTCTATCACTCTCCATTCTAACATAATGGTTAGTTTTTATTCCATATCCAGGTTTTCCTATATGGAATCATAGTATGGGTTATATCGGATGACCTTTATACTCATCATTATTTCTTTTAAAGTTATAGTTTTATTGACTCATTTTCTGATGTGGGGCTTTCAAGGATGTTTCTAAGCCCAATTTTAAAATTGCGAGGACGCAATTTCTAAAAGGGTGGAGGGATTTAACATCCTAGGTAAATAAAGAACATGAAATTTTAATATTTATTAATAATATTGAATTAAATATTAATTTTACTTTAATGGGGGATGCTATGTTCGCTAGCACACCTGATACGCGACAACGAGATTCTTTGAAATCTTACGTCGCACACAACGTTGAGTCATACTGAAAAATAATAATATAATATTATTATTTTAAATAGTAGTTAATGCATAGATTTTGTACTAGTGGGAATGAACATAACTATATAAAATATGATTACACTTGTTTGTTAAATATTTTAAATTTATTCAATTAATGTTAGATAATTAAAATGTGAATAAATCCAATTTTAAGCATAAATACTTTAATATTCTTTAAAAGGTTAGTTTTCTTCTTTTTTGATGGACAACTGTTTTTAAATATAGTTTTGGCCACTTTTATAAGTTATATTTAACAAAAAAAATTAATTATTTAGAATCAGGGCATCAAAATTTACTTTGGGAAAAATTTTGGTATTTTTTGATAAATTTCATTTTTTAATGAATAGTTAAAAATACTACATTTTAATTAAAAACTGCCTTTTAATATAATTTATTTATATGGTTAGATTATATTTCTATTTGGTTTTATAGTGTAATTAGATTATATTGTTACCATTTAATCCAATTTTGGTCATTGTAAGTAATTTCACATTGAAATTGAATATAAACAAGTGCTAGTCTTTTGATAGTTATTATTTCGTAAAAAGACGCTTTTTGTTTTGACAATGAGAATTAATTTTAAATTAATTTATGAAAATTCTATATTTTGAATTAGAAAAAATTGATTCCATATTTGGAATTAGTAGGTCCAAATTGTATTAATAATTAATAATTATTTTTAGACATTATGAATAGTAACTTCAACACATATTTTATTTACCATGGTTCAAAGGTAAATCGGGTAAATAAGGGTAAAAAAAATATTAAAATAATATTAAATTACCCTAACATGTGTAATAACCCTATTTTATGATACATGTACGACGATGGGCATCCTTGGGTCAATTTGGGGACCCCATGGAGTCACTTGTAAGTTAAAATGGCTTTTTATAAAAATCAATTTTAAGTTAAGGAAAATGTCACATAGACATATATATTTTAGTAAAAAAAATTATGGTGTTATATAAGTTATATATTTTACTATAAATATCAATTAGAAAGAAAAAAATATTTCCTATATCATGGTATTTTATTTATAATTTTTAGACATTAAATTAATAAAATTAATTATGACACAATAGTGGTGCACTAATTGCTTCATTAATAAAGGATTCAAATAAATGAAATTATAAATATTAAAAGAAATATATTTTGTAACTTTTTATGCCATACACGTATTTTAAGGATACTATTGACTTGTTTTCTTTAAATTAATTAATATTTATTGAATTAATCAAGTTGTTATAGAATTTGTAAAAGTCTTTATATGAATAGTTTATAAATTGACAAAAATTATTTTTTAAAAAAATTAATAATTTATTAAATGATAAAATAATCCTAACAATCTAATATTCAGCCAACTGACAAATATTATGTTAAAATTTTCATTAATGATCCATTTTTTGTCTCTTGGAATTTTATATTAAATATATTAACCATATAGTATGAATATATAAGAGGACATGGTAAAAGATAAATAATTTAACAAAGGGTTTAATAAAAAGGATAAGTATTAAAAAATATCCAAAACCCATTAAATTCTTATTTTATGAATTTATTTCAACATATATTCACCTTATCGTATAATTAAATAAGTTTTGGACCTTTTGAAATTAAAAATTCTTTTGTAATAAAATAATACTTTCACACTTTTCTAAAGATTCATTCCCCCCTCTTATAAAAGGCCACCACCTCTATCCCATTACTCGCACCTCTAAATCCCTTTGGATCATCTAAAATATTCTCTATGAAGATCCCAAAATCCATTTTTTACACCTAGAATCCTTACTTTGGGCAGAATTAAATTCAATGAAACCTTTTATTTCAAACCAAAGGAGTTACTTGATTTAAAGGTAACATCTTCTCTCAAGTTCTTTTCTTTTATTTTTCTTCTACAACCCCCTAAAATATATTTATTCCATTTTTTTAAAACAAATAAATTGTCCTTAACATACTAGGATGTTTTATTAGTAGTATTCTAACTACACATCCACACACCTCCATCAAATGGATATGAACACACTGTTTATGTGGATGAAAAACTACTACCCCAAAAAATGATGATTGTTCAATTATCTCCTAACACCACCCATGGTGGTCATTATGATGGAACTGTATTTATATATGAAATATATTATGTTTTTGTTTCCCCTATTCTTCTGTATTTTTCATTTATATCATACCTTTATGGTTTCCATAATGGGTAAATATGATAATTTCTTTTGAGGAAATGTCGACTACCGCCCCCACAATGTGATATGACTCATTCATTCCATATGTGGAACGTATAAAAAATGTAGTTAATGAAATTATATATGATATTATAATGGAATTATAATGTACCTATGTATCATTAATATTTCATTCTATTATATACAAAATAAAAATTAAAGTAGCTTTCATGCGTACGTACGGCTTACTATCTCCATGAATGGTGCATTTTATTTCTTATCTCCAAATGTTATATACTATTACAAATATATATATATACTGGAAATATATGATATATTTTATATCTAAATCATGAATATCATTTTGGAGATAATTTAATTTTAACTGCATGGACAATGTGTAATTATAAGAAGTTCATTCTTGACATAAGTACCAAATATCGACAAAAACGATTATTATAAACTTAGATGATTATATAATGATTATAACATGGGAATATGTGATATAAAAGGAATAATAAACTTTAAAAATGTTCAGAAACAAATATAAATTAACTTGAGTTTATCATTCAGGATATTAAAGAACGAGTGAGTCATGTTTTATATGAGGTAGGGGAACTTTTTAACCAAATTTCCATTCATTGGGATAACTTCAACTTATTGATTGTGTCGCGCTATGAATATATGTGAATGAACTATGATTGTTTTACACTTAATATCCACTTATATTTGGTGTATTTATATTTTTACACATAATTATTTCACTAATTTATCCTTAATGTAATGATACGATCTTTGTAAGGGGACTTTTCACCCTCTTTCTTTAGTAAAAGACTTTTTTTATGTTATGTCTTTTAATTTCCACTTTCTTATGTTGGGATATATTCTTCTATATCCTTATTTCTGTACATTTTATGTCCAAGTGATGAGATATCATTTTCCCTCTTATCATCTCCTTTTTATGAATTTTAAAGTGACGTCATTAGGTTGTCGAATTTTCATAAGCGACTATGTCTCAATCTCCTTTCATTTGAGGCATATCTTGATATTTTTCACCTTTATTATAATATTGTGTAGAGGCCCAAAGCTTTACAGACATGGACATTACATTACATTTGCCGAAAACTTTATACATGACAAAAACAGAGGCCCAAAGACCATATTAGTTTAGTGTCTTTGGAAACTCGGAACAAAATCTTCTAATCATAGTAAAAGATCTTCAACATCTACCATAAAGTTATTCTATTTTTTACCTAAAACCTTTATTAATATCCTGGGGAAAAGAAAACATAAAAATGGTGAGCTCCAATACTCAATAAGGGTAAAAATGGAGAACATAAAACAATCTATAAACATTTGAACATAAAAACAGGAGCATAAAATCTAAACATCAAAGTCCCGAGCAATGACATAAAACATGGCAGTACATAAGGCATAGATCAGAAAGAACATCAATCATGATAGAATAGAATTGGAATAAAACATGTAATTGAGTAAAACCATTAAGCACATGATATGATTTCCATAGTAGCGATGGTATTGCTGCCAAGACCATCATATTGGACAAAGTCCATTACTGGACTGGGTTTACCAGTCATTCCAGCCTTGTATTACTGAACCGGATTTACTTGTCATTCTAGCCATGTCTATCTCATGAGATATAAATCATTACCCAATAAATTTTAAGGAGATATAGGTCCCAACCATCTCATAATTAAACCATTCTTATGTGTGCCACAAAATCATAAATCATACATCATAGCATAACCCATGTAAGAAAAATGAGATTCTTAAACATCATTCCTTCATAACATAACCCATATAAGATAAAATGACTTCAAAAAAATAATTCCATCATAACATAATCAAATCAATTTAATAATAGGGATAGAAACAGAACCCTATATTATCTTAGATTGAAAATAATTTTGATAAAACACTTGAACTCCATTCTTGAGGAAAATATCATTTCTACTTCAAAAACATTTTTCCTTTCTCAAAATGTCATACAATTTTAAACTAAAAGAAGTTAATTGAAAATAAACTTCAAAACATGTAAAAGAAGATTTATGGAATTAATGTCCTATGATATCATAAAAAATCAATTCATTCTATATAAGTTAAAAAAACATTCTTATTGTACTTTGGCCGGAATGTCAAAAAGTATCTCTTACTAAAAATGAAAAAAGATTAATTTCAAATCTTTTACTAAAAATTCACCAATAGGTAAAATTGGATTTGAAAAATTTTATGAGGATAGCAATAAAATTACATATTAAGGAAATATGGATGTTTATGATAAATATTCCCCAGTAAATTCTGAAGTATAAACAATCTCGGATAAAAATGAGATTGCGATATTTTCCCTTACCTTAGGTCCAATTTCTTATGAACGTGTCTGAAACTTCTGTATAGTTGGTTTAAACATATTATAAACTTGTAACAGAAAAATAAAAAAAATTATGATATCATATAGGATTCACTTACGACTTTATATTACCTGTTTATTTGTTAATTCCATGTTAAAGCCGTGTTTTGTGTAAAATCGTTTCATTTGTCGTGCATGTTTGGACTTGTTGTTCTCGATTTTATTTATACATATATCATGATTTAATTACTTCCAGAATTTGAAAAATTATTAATATATAATATATATTCATTACATATATATAATAGATAGATAAATGAAATGAAATACACCGTTCATGGAGAGGGTAGACCATACGTACGCATGAACGCTGTTTTCATTTCCTTATTGAATTGAATAGCAGTAAGTAGCTGAATTATATATATATATATATATATATATATCCAGTAGAATTATTATGTCATATATTTCATGATTATTTATTATATATATATATTATAATCATTATTGAATGGTTAACATGGAGAATGAATCTCATCGCGTTGTGGTGATGGTAATCCGAACGTACGCACGAGCGATGATATTGTTCCCATATTTATTGAATGGTATTGTATTGGATGATAGAATATCTCAGAACTAGTATAATGTTATAATAATCATATATATTCATTCTTTACACCATTATACCCATCCAAGAAATTTAGTTGTGGAAAACAAATTACACAATGGCGTGGAGACGGTATTCTGTACGTACGCACGCACGGTGATTTCATTTTTCCTAGGATGGTTAGAAGGTGAAATAGGGTTGTTTCATATATATAATAACATATCATTATATGAGTGATACTTATGTTATTAATTTATTATGAAACAAAAAATGAAGTGGAAGTAGAAGAAGAAATGAATTTGAAAGAATGGGTAAAGGATATTACCTCTTCTTCGACGCGCCTCTTCTAAACCTCTTCTTAGGGCACTAAAGTTGGTCTTTGAAGAAGACTTGGAACTCTAGTATGTTTCTAGGGAAGTGGAGAAGATAAATGGGCTGGTTATTTCCGAGCTTGAAGGATAAAAATTGTGTTAGTAGGAGAGGGATGAGGTTCCCTTTTATAGGAGAGCAGAGGGGCACTCTTGGAAACCTCTAAAATATTAATTTATAATAAACTCAAACCCCACATAAAAAACTCCAAAAATGATTAAAAACCAAATAGTAGATGATATAGGGTTTTAATATCATCAACCAATAATATTTATACATTTCGGTAATTTATTTTAAACCTTATCAACTAGATTTATTCTTATTTATTCTATTTAATTTTATTTGTGGTAATAATATTCCCAATTTTAAATTGCTATAAATAATTACTTATGTGTTGTGAATTTTCTATAATTGGATACTTTATGACATTTTAGACCGTATAAATTTTAATTTATAATTTTTAAATACTTTTCTAATTTTTAAACAATTTAATAATATGTTATTTTTATAAAATAATAATAGTGTCAATTTTGACACTATTACTTTATTTGAATTTAAATAAAATACACAGAGAGAATATATTCAAAACAAAATATTTAATAGGTTCCTAACATGTCATATTCATCTAGAAAATTTGTGGATAATATTAATTAGTTCATATAATATTTATTTTAATATTTATAAAACCATTTATTTGATATTTCTCTTAATAAAATAATTACTACAACATTTTTGTATATTTAATTAACATAATTATTTCCTGCATTAAAATTAAAAATAAAATACTATGATGAATAAAAATCTAATATATTTTATAATAATAATTTTATTCAAATTTATCTTCTAAAAAACACAACTATTAAAATTTCATGTTTATTAAATTATTAACGTTACAACTTGGACATCATTTAAAATAAAATAATATAAGTGTCCTAATCGCTTTTATAAGGCCCCAAATGGACATCCATTCGACCTTTGGATGGTTATGTTTTATATGTACACAACCAATAAGTTTTGGTTAGAGTTTTGGCCTTTTTATGGGTATTATTAGTTTAATAAAAACTATATTATTGATTTTTCACTAAATAAATAATTCCTGCATCATTAATGTATAAGCTATTAAGGTAATTAAATATTTCTTAAAAATTACAAATAAATTACCATGAGAGAGAAAAACATTTTGGATTTCAAATTAGTATTTATAATCGAATTTATATTCTTTATAACCATCTATTAAAAATAATTTAATTATTAAATTTTTAGCGTGACATATTTCACTTTCATTTAAATAAAATAAATTAATGGTCTCAATCACATACCAGTGGGTTATAATAGATACCATTTAGACCCAAGTATATTTTAGGATGAAATATAATCATCCAATTATATTAAGACAAGTGTTAGGGTAATTTTATAATATTATTTTTACACTTAATTACCTAATTTACCTTTACCTATGATAAATAAAATTTATCGTAGTTACTATTCATAATGCCCAAAAATAAAAAGTATCCTATTAACATAATTTGGACCTACTAATTCCAAATATGGAATCAATTTTTTCCAAATCCAAAACACATAAGTTTCAGTAATTAATTTAAAATTAATCCCGTTGTTGAAAAAACAGGTTTTTGTTTAAAACATTGCAAAAGATTGAATTGATTTTACCTACGAATTCAATGTAAAATTAACGATAATGATATAAACTATATTAAATGGTAAAAATATATTCTATTTATAATTAAAAAAAATTAATATTATAATTCAACCATATAAATTGTCTCGATGAAAAAAGTTGTTTTTCAGTAAAATTTAGCGTGTTTTTACTATTCATCAAAATAAGAACGTTGTCAGAAAAATATCAAAACATTATCCAATGTAAATTTTTATATCCTGATTCAAAATAAGATGTTTATTCTATAAAATTTAACTTATAAACTTGTCAAAAATTAGATTTAAAATGGGTGCGCCATCAAAAGGCAGCAAAACTGCATTTTTTTTAAAACTGCTTCATTTATCTGAAAAACTGATTTTGTTCTCATACCTCATTCTAAAAAATGTGTAAGATGAATTATAATGTTATAAAATTCAAAATGCGGTTAATAATATTCATAACAGCTAGTTCATAATAATATTATAACAATATATCGATGTTTAGTGAAACTCGGTATTGCGTACAACACACGCTATTGAGGAAGGTCGCTCTTGAGTGAAATGCAAGCCAAGTAAGGGTTGAGTGTTGGTAAAGATTCCTTTGGTGTTTCATATAACATACTCGAAAAATAGTTCAGTTATACATTGATCAAAATCTAAACATGGTGTTGTGTAAAATGAATTTTATTCAAAAGAACATGAAATTGTGTGCATCACAAACCATTAATAGTGTTGCGTATACTAGGAGCCTATACGGTGTTGTGTATAGAGAAAGATAATCTCAGTGAAGCGTACAACAAAAGACATCAAATAAATTAAAGAGAATAATTCTCATAAAATCACAGGGTGTTACATTCTACCCCCCTTAAAAAGAATTTCTCCCTCAAAATTCGTCGGGGTTATAAATGGTTTTCTAATTGAAAATTTCTTTCATAAAAATCCACATCATAAAAAGGAATACTAAAACATAATTTTTAAAATGAACATTAGAAACATAATGGATGTCCAAATTAACTCATCACTAGGTATTCACATAAGATAATATAGGTGGAAATGTGGATATGGAAGGAAATCTAACCATCAACTTCTGGTGAAGAGTGGTAGAAGACATGGCTATGAAAAAGCTAACAAGAACAAAGACATAAATTTGTGATGATATAAGGTACCATATGATTCATCATATATGCGGGTACTAGGACAACATTTTTGGATTTCAAGATCATTTCCCTAAAGTTGATGAATTTTTGCATAAGGAGAAATACTTACTTGATTTTAGTGTAATATCATCGTTGGTCATTCCATGAAAAATTTCCATATCATCTCATTTTTAAATAAATGAGGTTGAATTTTTCATTCATGAAGTATTAGCAGATCATGTGATAGAATTATAGGTCATTCCATCTGTCTCTATCACAAAAAGGTTAGCACAAGATATTAAATATATATAAGTCCATCTATTGTGAGGTTAATCCTATATGGTACCAAAAATGGACTTATACTTCACCTATCATACCATAAAACTAATTTTACAAATCAGGGATTTCTGGTAGGCTTGTGGAAGGTGATAAAGGTCTGTCACACTTCAATTTTGGGTTCGATTCCCGCAGCCCTGTCTGACGTGATGAGTTGTCTTTGGTCCTACGGGTTGTCCTTTTTCTAAAACTATACAATTATAACATTACAGAAATAAAATCAAAAATTTATAGCCTTAAGAAATACTATATGATGTCTAAATTAATGCATTCCAAACTTTAGGCTTATCAAAAATACTTCTATCCAATCTTATAGTATAGAGAAAACGGTTACTAGAAAGGTCATCTACCAAGAATGTGAATACCATCATTTATCCCCCATATATCATAAGATATATCTTGTTGTTGGTCACATTCCAAACATGTGAATACCTTAATCATGTATTCTCTTGAAAAATGAATACCCACTGAATCTTAGTGAAAACATGAATGCTATCAAAAGTTAACTCTTTCCATATACCAAAATCCCAAAATTTCTATATACTCAAACCATGATATCACTTTGTCCTTATATCAGTCATGAGCTCATTAATACTATCAAATGTATTATTTTCCCCTTATCCCTTCATTATGATCATATCATCTACATTCCAAAAATATTTCAATAATTTTCATGGTTACTGGTACCTTATAATTATTGAAAACCACAATAAACCAAAACAAAGATATTCCAATATTCCATGATACTATAAATGAGATTCCACAACATTATTTTGTAATCCTGTTACATAAACACTTAATCATTCCACCATATTTTTTTCATACTCAACATCGCCAATATTGATCGCATGTGAATTACCTTTGTCATTTTCCTTAAGAGGTTGTTGATGTCGATCATCATTAACCCTTGGATTAGGGCATTGGTTAGCATAATGCCCCATTTCCTTACACTTGTAGCATTGAAGTGTTGGTGGTGCGTTCTCTGTAGTCTTTTCTCTATTCACATAATTAGATACCTTTTTTCTATTACTTCAACACTCAACTGCTCAATGAACTTCATTTCCACACTTAAAACATTTTCTAGTCCCTTAAAGACAATCTCCACCATGCTTCTTTTCACACTTTGAGCATAAAGAATCATTCGTCTTCTTTTCACCATTGTTTTGAGATTTTTCCTTGAACTCCATCTTTCATTTCTTTTCAAAACAATGAGATGGATCTTTAAAACCAACTTCCATTTCTACCTTGATTTCAAAATGTAGAATTTCTTCATAGCAACTAAAGTATCTTGTAGTTAATTCACTTTGAAGACTTTGTTTTAAGCCACTGAAGAATCGATAAACATTACTTTCAGGTTGGATGATAAAGCTAGATTCATACCTTGCAAGCCTTGTAAAATTCGCCTCGTATATACCAACAGATTAATTATCCTTTTTCATAAGCTCAAGGAACTCCTTTTACATATTTGTTCGAAGAATACGAGGGAAGTAATTATTGAAAAACAAGTTCTTGAACTCATCCCATTCTGTGGATTCAATTTCATCTTGGGGCCTTGTATTCTCAATTAGAGTCCACCACTAATCTGCTTCACCTTCTAACCGGTAAACAGCCAAAAATAATTTTTCATGCTCTGAAAACGAAGTATGGAAAATATCTTTTCAATGGTAATGATCCATTGTTCAGCAACAAGTGGATCAGAATACCCACTGAAAGAAGTTGGATGTTGCCTCATGAAGGACTCAATAGAATATTGTTCCCTTCTCTGCTAATTTGGAAGTCCAGAATGATTCATATCTTGTGTAAGTATTGCAATAAGATTTTCCACTCCATTTCCCATAACATTTGTTTGTTCAGAAGGACAATCATTGCATTTCCTAGTGCATTGATCATTAACACGGTTCCTTCGGGTTCTAGCCATTATCTGAAAACCAAAAAGAATAGTGTGAGTTGAAAAAGTCATACTAGGAAGAAAACATAATCAAGGGGGGTACTTTCAATCTATAACATCATAGGTTTAATCCTAGGATCATTACCATAATTCTAGGACTATAACCTATACATATACTTAACCTTAGAGTCATCCCTAGACATACCATAGAAATATCTCTAGGGATCTCACTAAAGTTTTCGCATCCAAGTTTACAAAGGTTGACTAAACCTTCACTCTAATACCAACTGTAGAGACCCAAAGCTTGACATACATGGAAATTACATTAACTTTGTGAAAAACATAAAACATGACAAAACAGATGCCCAAAGACCATATTAGTTTAGTGTCTTTGGACACTCTGAAAAAAATCTTCTAATCATAGTGAAAGATCTTCAACATATCCCATAAAGTTCTTCCCCTTTTTTTACCTAAAACATTTATTTATATACTGTGGAAAAGAAAACATAAAAAGGGGGAGCTCAAAGGCTCATTAAGGGTAAACATGGAGAACATAAAACAATCCATAAATATTTGAATGTAAAAACATGATCCTAAATTCTAAACATCAAAGTCTTGAGAAATGACATAAAACATGGTAGTACATAAGGAGTAAATCATAAAGAAACATCAATCATGATAAAATAGCATGGTAATAAAACATTTAATTGTGGAAAACCATTAAGAACATGATATTATTTCCATAGTATCCAAGGAATTACTGCCAAGACCATTATATTGGACAAAGTCCATTACTGAACAGGGTTTACCAGCCGTTTTAGCCCTGTATTACTGAACCAGATTTACTTTTCATTCCATCCATGTCTATCTCATGAGATATAAATCTTTACCCAATGAATTTTATGGATATATTGGTCCCATCCATATCATAATGAAACCATTCTTATGTGTGGCACAAAATCATAAAACATACATCATAACATAACCCATGTAATAAAAATGGGATTCTAAAGCATCATGTCATCATAACACAATCCGTACTAGATAAAAGGACATCATAAAAGTAATTCAATAATAACATAATAAAATCAATGTAATAATAGAGATAGAAATAGAACCCTATATTATCTTAGATTTAAAATAATCTTGACAAAACACTCGAACTCCATTCTTGGGGAAAATATCTTTTCTACTTCAAAAACATTTTTCCTTTCTCAACATTTCATACAATTTTAAACTAAAAAAAGTTAATTGAAAATAAACTTGAAAGCATGTAAAGTAATCTTCATGGAAATAATTTTCTATGAAATCATAAAAAATCAATTCATTTTGTATAAGTTAAAAAAACATTCTTCTCGTACTTTGGTCGAACAGTCAAAAAGTATCTCGTATTGAAAATAACAAAAGATTCCTTTCATATCTTTTACTAAAAATTCACCAATAGGTAAAATTGGATTTAAAAAATTGTAGGAGGATATAAATAATATTAAATATTATGGAAAGATGATGTCGATAATAAATATGCCCTAGTAAATTCTGAATTATAAAAAATCTCGGATAAAAATGAGATTGTAAGATTTTCCCTTACCTTAGGTCCAATTTCTTCCATACATTTCTGAAACTCTTATATATTGGGTTTATAAATATTATTAACTTATAAAAGAACTATAATAAAATTTATGATATCATATATTATTCACTTATGACTTTATATTACCCGTTCATTTGTCAATTCCATGTTAAAGCTGTGTTTTGGGTAAAATCCTTCCATTTATCGTACGTATTTGGACTTGTTGTTATTGATATTATTATTACTTATATCATGATTTACTTACTTCCAGAATGTAAAAAATGATTTATATATCATATATATTCAGTATATATATATAATAGATAGATAAATGAAATTAAATACACCGTTCATGGAGACGGTAGACCGTACGTATGCATGAACGTTGTTTTCATTTCCTTATTGAATTGAATGAAAGTAAGTAGATGACATATATATATATATAATATACAGTATCATTATTATTTCATATATTTCATTATTATTTATTATATATATAATTTATAATTATTCTTGAATGGTTAACATGGAGAATGAATCTTATCGCTTCATGGAGACGGTAATCCATACGTATGCACGAGCGATTATATCGTTCCCATAATTTTTTAATGGTATTGGAGTGGATGATATAATATCTCAGAATGAGTACCATGGTATACTAATCATATATAGTTATTTTTTACACCATTATACGCATCCAAGTAAGGTAGTGGTGGAAAACAGATTACACCACGGTGTGGATACGGTATTCCGTACGTACGTACGCACGGTGATTTCATTTTTTGTACGATGGGTAGAAGGTGAAATAGGTTTGTTCCATATTTATAATAACATATAACTATATTAGTGATATTGATGTTATTACTTTATTAGTAAACAACAAAATAAGAGTAATTAGAAGAATAAATGAATTTGAAATAATCAGTAAAGGATATTACATCTTTTTCGACACGCCTCTTCTAAACCTCTTCTTAGGGCACTAAATTTGGTCTTTGAAGAAGACCATGACCTATAGTATGTTTATAAGTAAGTTTAGAGGATAAATGGGTAGGGTTTTTCCAATCTTTAAGGCTCAAAATTGTGTGAGGAGGAGAGAGATGAGGTGCACTTTTATAAGAGATGAGAGGGGCACTCTTGGAAACCTCTAAAATATTAATTTATAATAAACTCAAACCCCACTTAAAAACCTCCAAAAATGACTCAAATCTAAACATTAGATGAAATATGGTTGTAATATCATCAACCAATAAGAGTTATACATGTCGAAAATTTATTTTAAACCTTATCTACTTGATATATTCTTATTTATTCTATTTAATGTTATTTGTGGTAATAATATTCTAAATTTTAAATTGTTATAAATAATTACTTATGTGTTGTGAATTGTCTATAATTGGATAATTGATGACATGTTAGACCATATAAATTTTAATTTATAATTTTTAAATAATTTTCTTATTTTTAAACAATTTAATAATATGTTATTTTTATAATATAACAATAGTCTCAATTTCGACACTATTCATTTATTTGAATTTCAATAAAATACACAGAGAGAATATATTCTAAACAAAATATTTAATAGGTTACTAACGTGTAATATTAATCTATTAAATTTATGGAGAATATTAATTAGTTCATATAATATTTATTTTAATATTTTTGAAACCATTTATTTGATATTTCTCATAATAAAATAATTACTACAACATTTTTGTATAATTATTTAATATACTTATTTGTTGCATAAAAATTAAAAATAAAATAAAATGATGAATATAAATCTAATAGATTTCATAAGAATACTTTTAGTCTATTTTATCTTCTAAAACACCAAACTTTTAAAATGTTATGTTTATTAAATTATGAAGGTGACAACTTTGACATCATTTAAAATGAAATAATATAAGTGTCATAATCACTTTTATAAGGCCCCAAATGGTCAACCATTATAAATTTGGATGGTTATGGTTTATATGTACACGAAAAATATGTTGTGGTCATGTTTGTGTGGCTTTTATGGATATTATTATTTTAATAAAAACTATATTATTGATTTTTCACTAAATAAATAATTTCTGCATCATTAATGTATAAGCTATTAAAGTAATTATATATTTCTTAAAAATTACAAATAAATTTCCATGGTAAAGAAAAACATTTTATATTTTGAACTAATATTTATAACCGAATTTATATTATTTATAACCTAATAATAAAAATAATTTAGTTATTAAAGTTTGAGTGAGACATATTTCACTTTCATTTAAATAAAATAAATTAAAGGTCTTAATCACATACAAGTGGGTTATAATAGATACCATTTCATCCCAAGTATATTTTTGTACAAAATATAATAATCAAATTATATTAAGACAAGTTTTAGGGTAATTTTATAATATTATTTTTACCCTCAATTACCTAATTTACCTTTAATTGTGGTAAATAAAATTTTCCGTAGTTACTATTCATAATGCCCAAAAATAAAAAGTCACCTATTAACATAATTTGGACCTACTGATTCCAAATATGAAATCCATTTTTCAAAATTTAAAACACATAAGTTGCAGTAATTAATTTAAAATAAATCCCATTGATGAAAAAACTGATTTTTTGTTTAAAACATTGCAAAAGATCGAATTGATTTTTCCTACGAATTCAATGTAAAATTAATGATAATGAAATAAATTATATTAAATAGTAAAAATATATTATATTTATACCTTAAAACAATTTACTATTATAATTTAACCATATAAATTATCTCGATGAAAAAAGTTGTTTTCAAATAAAATTTAGCGTGTTTTTACTATTCATCAAAATAAGAACGTTGTCAGAAAAATATCAAAACATTATCAAATGTCAATTCTTATATCCTAATTCAAAATAAGAAGTTTATTTTGTAAAATTGAACTTATAAAATTTTCAAAAATTAGATTCAAAATGGGTTTGCCATCAAAAGGCGGCAAAACTGCATTTTTTGAAAAATACTTCTTTTATACGAAAAATTGATTTTGTTCTCATACCTCATTCCAAAAAATGTGTAAGATTAATTATAAATTTATAAAATTCAAAATTAGGTTAATACTATCCATAAAGGCTAGCTCATAATAATATTATAACAATATATCTTAGTTTAGTGAAACTCAGCATTGCGTACAACACACGCTATAGAGGAAGGTTGCTCTTGTGTGTAATGCAATCCAAGTTAGGGTTGCATGTTGGGAAAGTTTCCTTTGGTGTTTCAAATATCATACTCAAAATATATTTCAGTTAAACATTGATAAAAATCTATACTTGGTGTTGTGTAAAACGAATTTAATTCAAAAGAACTTGAAATTGTGTGCAACACAAGCCAAGAATAGTGTTGTGTATACTACAAGCTAATATGGTGTTGCGTATAGCGCAAGATAATCTTGGTGAAGCTTACAACAAAAGACATCAAAGATATTAAAAAGGATAATTCTCATAAAATCTCAGGGTGTTACATATAGGGTGTATAGAATTCCCTTTGACATATTATATCATGAATCTCCTTATTATCATGATATTATAAGTTTCATTTAATGTAATTATATAATTATTTTTATTCAAGTATTTTATCAAGTGGAAAGGGTCACATTAAGTAAAACATTATTTTAAATGTTTTAAAGATTTAATATTTTAAATATTTCTCATTAATGTTCATGTTTTTAAAATAATTTTAAGGATTTATTTGTATGTACAGTAATTTTTTAAAATGTTAATTACTTTAAAAGTTTTAATGTAGTATGAGACACATTGATTAAAAAATTCTTTATTAAATGTTTTAAATGGTTTTAGAAATGTATTTAATATTTCAATATCTTGAATTTATTCAATGCGGTTGATGATTGAAATGTTAATAACTTCAATCTTTTATGTGTTATGATTATGTTATGCTTATTGGGCTCTGTTTACATATATGGGTGGTTCTTTGAAAAAGATAGGAAGGGTGAGCCCGAGATTGCTCTCTAATGCACTGGGTAATGTGATGGAGGTAAATGTTAATGTTTCTCCTAAGAGATTTTGGGAATATATTGTGATGGGAATTCCAAACGTAACACCCTATGTTGTAGTGAAAGATTCAAAATACGTATGTTATTTATTCCACAAGTTACCTTTTTTATTTATGATTTATGTGTGTTATTAATAAATATTATGATTTCACGAGGTGTGTTATGATTGAAAATTATGGTTTAATTTATTTGTATTTATTGATGGGATAATGTTTTTGTTTATTTATTTTATAACCCTTATGTATCTTTTTATTCTCATCCCAAGTTTTTGGAATTTTTTTACAGGGTATAAGGAAGGGTAAAAGAAAAGAATAATTCAAGAAGATTTATATCAAGAAAAGAATTATTGATTTCTTTTAAGAGTTTTTATGTTATGAAAAAAATGGATACTGATTAACAGTGTCTAATTTGTAATATTTAAGATGTAATTTAATAGTTATTGCATAATTCTCTAAAACTCTAAACCTAAAATGATCCTCAATGTGAATAATTAACTTAATTCAAGATTATGTAATGTTTAAGGTTGAGGCCTTATAACCGTAGTGGTAACCTAAAATGGAAAGGATTAAAATGATATATACACTTTTAAAAAATATATTTTATGGTCATATTTTGATCTTATCATGTCTAAGGTTATAATTTGGTCAATTTTAGACCTTTTTTGTGATAAATGTGGATACACATTTTCATTTCAAAAAATTACAATTCAGTCACTCACCTCACTTATAGAATGCTACCCCTCTCCACTCTTATTCACACCTAAAAACCATTTTAGGTTATCCAATATCTGGAAAAATAACTTCTAAAATCCCCTAAACTTGTAAAATAGTCCTTATTTTTTTACATAAACCCAACCTAATATGGCTTTTGGCGCAAACCTAAGAAAGGTACCCAAAGAATAAGTAACATTCATCAGTGTGGATTTTTGTTTTATTTCCTCATCGACCTCCATAAATTTTTATTTTACCTTTATGATATAATGAAATAGATATATTCCAAATAAATAAATGTTATGTAAATTTACTGACCTAAACACATATCCACTTCTGTCAAATGGGTTGCAAAATTATCATTCATGTGTACGGCGGACTACTGTCTCTCGAATTGATGTCATTTTTTCCCTTACCACCTATCACAGTTGGATATGGTGAAGGATATAAATTATATATTATAGTAATAAAAAATTATACTTATTTATTTATTATATCACATATACAATTTTACTTCTCATACCATAGGGGATAGGATAACACTACTCGTGTGTACGGTGGACTACCACCTCACGAAGCGATGTGATTCATTTTCACTAATTCTTTACATGGAAGATAATAATAATAAATATATGTGATATAAATTAAATTATTATCATAATAATGTAATATTTATGACTGTTAAATAATAATATATCATTTTATTTCTTATTTTTTCACTCATTGAATGATTATAACGACATTCATGTTTGTATGGATACAGCCTTCACAAAGTGATGTTACTCCATTTTGATCACCACAAAACATGGATGATATGTATAATAATATTTAAAGAAATATTATTGTATTTATCACAATATTATCATTATGTACTGATAATTTAATACCTAACTCATTTCTATAATGATCGTTGAAAATGGAAACGTTACTCATTAGTATATACAGCTCGCCATCTTCTTTATGATAACTCACTTATTTATCAAAAATATTTTTCATGATTGGTATTAAATGTATAATTGAGGTATAAATATGATAATTATTCTATTATTTTTATTATGTAGATGATGGAACCATGATCAATATAAGGTAACCAAAAATAACAAATCAAAACATATACGAATAACAAACTGGTTATTACCTAAAACATTATTTTAAAAAGGAGTTGATAATAAATGAGTAATAAATTGGCATAAGAAAATAATATATGGTATAATATATATGTTTATGGTTAAATAATAGAGTTATAATAAACATATTTTCATTATATGGTCTGAATGTGTATGAATGAAGTTGAGACTTAAGGTATGGGATTCTTATCTAATGTTTTATTGTTAGACAAATAGCATATTCACCAAATTCTTCCTTTATGTGTATTATATAATACTAATGAATTTATTTTATAATGATTATTTTTAGGATTACTGGTATTTACATGTCAAATTTATGATCTATCTTTCATGGGTTTTATAGTTCAAATGTTTCCAAATCGGTAAGGAGTTTTTATCTCGGTTTTCCTTCTTTGAGACATATGTTACATGCCTATATTAAATTATGAGGTTTATATGCATCACCTTTGACAAGTAATATTGTAAATTTATTTACCCTAGTGATATATTAATATGTATAAAATTTTATTACTTCATTGGTATTATTATTTAATGTTACCAAAGTTATAATGATTTTACATTACAATATAATTGCTTATCAGGATTCTTTATGATTATGCTTCCAATGATAAATTATTAAGATATATATCTCACTAAACACCTAAATTTTATTATAATATAGATATTAATATTATTTAAAAGTAATAGTACCATTTTCCATTATTTTTTACTAAAAATAATTTAGTAAATGTTTTTATAGAAACCCAACATTATTTCTCTATTTGGTCATAAATCTGTTTTCTTCCAAAACGATGTTTTATAAAAAAAATTATTTATCTCCTATTATTTTTAAAAGGAATTTTTAACAATTTGTGAAATTATAATAAATATTAATGTAATATTCATTTAATTCTATATTATAATGCCTATTTGGTTTTTACAGAAAATGTCAAAGGAGTCTTTAATTTAAAATGTACTTCATATATAAAATTTTCTCCCATAATGACCTCAAAATGTTTTAATGTTTATTTTATAAGTATTCAAGTTTATTTTGAAATAAAATTATTTTAAAAATGCTTTATTTTTTAAAAATGGGTTTTCAATGTAGAAATGATATTTTCCTCAAGATATAATTTTAATGAATTTTAAATCATTTTTATATGTTTTCAAGGTTACATTAAAAGAAAATTATTTCCAGAAATTATTAGGTTATAGAGTGTTTTTTTCAAATAAGAAAGTATATTTTCTTTAAAAAAAATTATTAATTTTTAAATATTCATGTATAAGTTTAAATGTTTATTTTCAAAGAAAATGATTTTTAAATTTTTTTTAACTTTTAAGAAGTGTTTTTTCAATTGTAAAGGATATTTTACTCAATAAATCACTTAAGTAATATTTCAAAATAATTTTCCATCTATGATGTAATAATTTTATATCACTAATTATTTAATTGGGATATGATCCATGGATAACACTATTTTTATTTCTCTGAATATTATATGCTCATGATAAAAATATTCTTATGAAACCCATTTCTATTACATGGGTTATACTATGATAAAATGATTATGAAAAATGATTTTTTTTAAATGGGTTATGATTTTATCAAATAAAAAAATACTTTAAAACCTTTTCCTTTTCAATAGTTTATTTTATGATGAAAATTTTATGAAAACAATTTTATTTCATGGGTTCTGATATAATGAACAGTTTATGTTCTTATGGCACACATATGTATGATTTTCATTATGTTATGGTGTTTAAGTTATAACCAAGGATGGTGGTTACATTATAACCAATTATGGAGTTGTTTTATACCCAAATATGGGTGGGAACTTTATCTCACTCTAATTCAATGGGTAAATATTTATATTTCATGAGATAAATAGGAATGGAAAAGGAAGTATAATTGGTTTCGAAAGAGACTTTGTTTACTATAATGGTCTTGGGAGTGGACCTTGACTACTGTGATGGTTTCAGGAGTGAACCCATTCCACTGTGATTAATGGGTTATCACAACAAATGGTGTTATGTCATTCCTCGAAGTGGTGTATACCCATGGAGTTCCCTAATATGTTTTGGCATGATCCTTGCCTACTAGTAGAATGATTTTGTATGATTATGTGTATGCTAAAAAAAATTATCTTATGCAAATGATATTCTATAAAGGCTCATGTTCTTTTATTTAATTATGATTCATGTCTTATGAACTACCAATATTTTTTCCAGGAATCCAATTTAGGATCTTTGATATGTATGGTATGGTTTTAAGAAGTTATGTTCTTGTTCTTATACACTTATTCTCTCGTTATACTTATGTATATCTCGTGTTTACTCTTAGTGAAAAATCTAAGCTCACCCTTTTCTTTTGTTTCCTTTTCTTAGGTTATGAAGAAAGGATTCAAGTAGGGTATGTCTATGAAGGTTACTGTATGGGAAGATCATTTCTAGAAACACTTAATATCATTCAAAAAGGTAGATTATTTTGTATCTAGTCTTTAAAGAAACTAATTTATTGTGGTCCTCATACATGTGTTTGTTAAAAGTATTATTTATTCATCAAAAATATATAATATATATGTATTATAATACTACATAGATATAGATTATCTGGGTAATATAATTTATTTTTGAGAAGTGTTTCATGATTTTCATTTCACCAACCTATGATAAATCAAAAGGGAGTCAACTTTGGTTGGACAGATGAATGAGAATATATCTTTAAAGAGTAAAATAAGAGGCTAATCAATTCACCTATACTAACATTACCCACCAGTGGGGAATTACTTGTTATCTATAGTGATATGTCCAAAAAGGTCATGGTTTTTTTGCTCATTCAATATGACAAAGTGATAACTTCTTCCTCCTTCCAATTAAATATCCATGATGATAATTACCCAACACATGATCTTGAATTGGAAGCAGTGATCTTCATGTTGAGGATTTGGTGACCAAATCTATATAGGAAGAAGTGTGACATATATATGAATCATAAAATTCCTGATTATATATACACACAAAAGGATCTCAATATGAACCAAGTAAGGTGGTTAGAGATTATCAAGGATTGTATTTATTCAATCCATTACCATTCCACGAATGAGAAAAAAGTGGTAGATGCTATGAATAGAAAGGATCCAGTAATGTTATCCATGATGATGACTAAAAATGATCCAATCTTCTTATATGTGAAAAGGATGTATATAGGAATAATAAAATAATCTTTATCCTGACATTCTCAAATAAATTCCAAACCATCTTTTCTTGAGACAATCAAGGAGGCCTAGAAAGATGATGAGGTTATACATAAAAATCTAGTGATTATTATAGAGTTCAAATTTGCTAAAAATAAAGTTATAAGGTTTAGAACATAGATATGTGTCCCATAAAAACCGTTACTAAAGACTGAAATTTTGTATTATGTTCATAGATCATCCTTCATTATTCATCTAGGAAGCACTAAGATGTATATAGACCTAAGGAAAAACTTGTAGTGGGTTAACATGAAAAGGGAGATTGTGGAATATGTATATTGATGTTTGGTATTCCAACAATTCAAGTTTGAATGATAGAATTATAAGGGTATGATGCAACAATTTCTCATACCAATATATAAATGGAAAAACATTACCATGGATTTCATCATAGAACTTTCTAGGACATCTAATGGTAATAACACTATTTGGGTGGTAGTCGATCACCTTATAAATTCAGTACATCTCATTACTATCAAGGAATATTTATCTCTCAGCTACCTCACTGATATATATTTAATACAAGTTATAAGACTGCATGGATTTCCCCTCTCTATTGTATTTTATCTAGATATGATGTTTACATCAATGTTCTAGAGAATCCTCCCACAAGAATTGGATAGATAGCTAAGTTTTAGTACTACTTATCACCCTTTTATAGATGTTAAGTATAATAGAACCACTCAAACTATACAGAATATGATGAGATAATGTTCAATGGATTTCCAAGGATGTAGGGATCAACACCTATCACTAATGGAGTTCTCATATAAAAACCACTTCCATTATAGCATTCAAACAGCACCTTATGAGTCTCCGTATGGAAATAAGAATTGGAATCCAACATGTGAGGATAATGTTTGAAATAATAAGCTGATTGGACTTCGCCTTATCTAGGATATGATAGAGAAGGTTCAAACCATTCTGTGTTATAGGAAATCAATGAATCTTTGACAGAAAATCAATGCATTTAATCATCAATGTGACCAAGAGTTTGAGGTTATAGATTAGGTGTTCCATTATATATCATTAGGTTATAATGTCATGAGGTTTGGAAAGAAGGTAAAGTATTTTCTGAGATACATAATCCCCTTTGAGATACTTTATTTCATTGGATCTCTAGACTATCGAATAGTACTCCCACCGAACCAAGTTTACATACGAGATATTTTCCATATATAACTCTTCAGAAAGTATATATAATACCCCATGCATGTACTTAATCTAGAGGTAGTAATTTTGGATAATGAACTTTCATATTATTGGAAGCTAGTAAATATATTATATCATAGATACAAAGTTATAAAAATAAATACAGCTCACTTGGTCAAAGTGTGGGGGAGAAACAAAAAGTTTGGGGAGTCCTTATGGGAACCATAAGGGGAAATAAATAGAAGTAACATCATCCATTTTGGTATAAAAATTGAAATTTAAAGGGATAAACATCATAATGGGGGAATAATGTAATGAACCAAACACTTATAAATGAAATTACTATTGCGAATGAATAAAGTTTTTATGATGTAAAGTGGTTATAGAAAACACATGCACTATTTTTTTTTATTTTGATCCATTATAAAATATACAAAATAATATTGAAAATAACATTAAGAAACATAACTGAGGATAAATTGGTTTTTGTAAAGTGACCATTATGATTATTATATATTAAGAGTTATTATAAAATCCAATTGACATTGACGGAAGAAGTAATAGCCTCAACTGAAATGATCATACCCTATGAAACCCACATATCAAAGCATGCGATGTTGATTTATTGACAAGTAGTTTCCCTTGACCTAGACCAATATGAGATTAAACAAATAAACTATGAGTGAATCATTTTAAATGAAAAGTTAAATCTTATCGATATCACTGCCCATAACATGTTCATTGAACCACCCCAAAAAAAGTGTCACAGTCTCACACTATTTACTAAGGGTGTAGATAGGTGTAATAAGTTGTTATGTTTCTTGACCCTAAAAGTATTATTTTTTTGTATTTTTTTGAATAAAATAATGAATATATTTATACAATATTTATTACCTCATAAATGATAATATAATGATGTTGATCAAAATTAAATTTTGATATAAAAAATCAAAATTGTATTTTTAGAGAATATGGAGGTTTAAATATGATAGTATTGTGGTAATTCCATAATTTATGAAATTATTTTTCTTAATAAAAAAATCATATTAAATAATATTTATTTAAATATAAATTATAGAATAATTTAATTAAGTCCAATGAAATTTTTATATGGTTCTGAATGTGTTAGTGTCATAAAAACTCAAATATTTCAGTAAGTAGAGATTTTTATTCAAAATTTAATATTATCATATTTATAAAATTATTTTGATAAAATAAATATAATTTTTGAATTTATTATATCAAAATTATCTAATGTTTATTTTTTCATAATTTTATGAGACGGTCAAATTTTTAGGTAAACATTAAATACGGTATAAATTTAAAATATGTATTATGATAAAATAATAAATCAAAAGTGATGTAATAAATATAATAAATTTCATCCAAGACCAAAAATATTTTTTACGTTTAAAATGATTTTTCAGTTATTTGATTAATTTTATAAATCCTTAATAACCCTATAAAACCAATATTATGATTTATGGTTTTAAAATCAATTATTTATAAATATAACTCACTTATTTAAAAACAATGGTATTAATTTAAGTGATTAATCACTTAGACTTATAAAATAATTAAAACCACTTTTCTTTGGAAGAAACAATGGGATATTTTGTGGTTTGGATTAATTTATTATATAAGGTCTAAATCCTAAGATTATAAATTAATAAATAATTCACCCCTATTTTGTTACTAATAATCACCCACCATCATACTACTCTTGAAATCCAAAATATCATGATGTTACTCTCCCTATCACTCTCTAAAACCCTCCCAATGTGTTCTCAAGCTGTTTTGAAGCTCCTCCCAAGATTCTAAAATTTCCCCCTCAAGGTAAGAGACTCTCACTTCTTCTTCTTTTTCAAGTACTTTCCTTTTAAAAATACCCTTTTTATTTCCAATTTTCTATGTTGAAATGGGTTTTTAAAAATTCATTTAATATCCTTATGATGTCCAAGTAATGAGATACCTATTTTCACTCTCATTTACCCCTTATGAAAACCATTATGTAAACCCATTATGCTGCCAAAATCGTCTTATGATTTTCCATACCAAACAATTGTATAGTGAATACCCATCCCCATATTCACCTAAGGGTATTCTCCTAGTTTTACCTATAATTCATTGATTTGGGACTTTCTTGCATATAACATGAAATCCTTAATCTATGATATAATAGTGATGAAAGGAATTATTATTTTATATGATCTATGTGTCAAAATAATTCATGTTCATGATATGAATATAAAAGGTGGGCCCAAAATTATATAGACCTCCAACACATTGGGTAGTGTTTTTATCTCAAGAGATATAATGTATGGTGCATGGAAGTTTATCCTGAGAAAATTTTGTTATGATTTATTCATGGTTATTATAACAACCCCACTCTTTATTTCACATTTAAAAAAGATTTATTACATAAAAGTTCACTTATTACAACTCAAAAGATCGAGGGTTCTGGTGTCTTTGGGGCTCAGAAACATTACATCACAACTTAAAACATTAAAAATACATCTTTATTGAAAATGACTTTTATAATACCATAAAATTCCTCCATACATAGCATTGGATGGGATAACCTGAGAACATACATAAGAAAAGGTAAGCTATAAATCTCAGTAAGGGAGTAAACAAGGAATAACATGAGGAATAAAATACATGTTAGGAAATAGGTATATTAATGGAGCATAAGAGTAACATGAACATAAATTCATGATATAGCATGATTATCATAACATAGAAATGTGGAAAAACTTAAAACCCTACATAATTAACTTAAAAGAATCTAGTAAACCTATGTGCCAACATTGTGGAAAAATTTTAATAAGGAAATCAAGTAAACCACTATCCTAACATGACTTATTATGACACTAAACATTACCCAATGACTTAGTGCACTATTATAGTTCACCCTTCATAATCATTTAAATCACATGCTTAAGTGTGCCACATAGATCATATAACATGGGTTCATTCAATATCATCATTTATTACACGATCAAGGAATATGGAATTCATACATATAAGTCACCATTCTATATGTATGTGTTCATAAAGGTGAATACCCTTGATAGATGAATTGGTATGGTATTCACAACACGATGTTTTTCGCATGGAAAATCGCGGTGCATTTTTGGTAGAATAACAACGTCATATGACAATTCATAAATTATGTTGATGAGACCGAAATTGGTCTCTCATTATTTATAAATGTAATTGAAAGTAAGGGGATCATGGAACATAATATCCCAATATGTTAAAGTTAATTTATATGCATAATATGAAAGAAAGGATTGAATGGATATAAGAATGGAGAAATCCCTTAGGTAATATTGGTACAGTAACGGGTGGGTTTAAAGGATAATAGGGAGATTAATGGGAGTGAAAGGAATATCCTGTCATATATAAATCAAATTTAAAGTAAGGAGTTATTTAAAAACATATACCAAATAAATAAAATGGAAATCAAAATAGGTGCTTGAAGAAGAAGGAGAGAGAGATCCCTTATATGGATGTGTGATCCCAAAGTCTTGGGGGAGGATTATATAGAGGTTGGGGGCTCCTTGGAAGGAAAATAGGGAGTATATAGAATATTTTGGACGAGCTTAAAAGAACTTTAGTGAAGGTAAATTGATGCTTGGGTGGGTTTATATAGGAAAGGTGGAGGAATTCATTATTATTTTGGTTTAGGACACTACACACTAAAATATTCAAAATGACAAACCATCCCTTGATTTTTCTCATGGTTTTTAGTAGCAGGGATTGGTATACATAATTTTATAAGTCTAAGGGATGAACATATTAAAATATTTCCCTTTAATATGTGGAGTTGAATCACACTTTCAAGGAAATGATTTTAAAACATTAAAATATTTTATATGTCTTGGAGGATTCACTAAGGCGTTATAACATAAATAAAATAAACCTAAAATTAAATTATTTTAAATTAAAAACATATATTTGTCATAATATACCTTTTATAGTATTTTATTACATCGCTATTGGGACATTATGATGTCATAAAAGACATTATATATTTATAAGACATTTAATTTTTACCAAAAAATTCGACTGTATCAGAAAATTATGAAAAATTCAACATGGGTTAATTTGGATGTCATAATTCCAAAAACAAATATTCAATTTATCTAAATAATTTTATAAATATGTGAATTTTACCTTTTAAAATAAAAAAAAATTATTGAATATTGATGTGTTTTGAAAAAAAGAGTTTTCAAACATTAATAAAAGTTACATTTGACATTATAAAAATTATATGATCATTAATATTTATTTAATTTAATTTAATAATAATATTTTATTACAATATTGTTTATTTTAAAAGAAATACATTAATTAATCAAAATATATTCCTTAATTGAATTCGAATATTAACCAAAATTACTATATTTAATTTAAAAATAATTTACAAACTAACAATAATTGGAAAAATATATTCATTATTATGTACAAAAAAATTTACATGCCCATAATGATAGGTACATATTACACATATCATTATTTCCCCAGCATACACCCTAAGAGTAAGGTGTGTGATGGTGGGGCTTTCTAGGGGTCATTCGATGAACATGGTTTGGGACGTGATCTCAATGAGCTTGAAATTATCCCATAAATAGTTTATCTCATGCTTAAGTTGATGGATCTCAGCTAGAGAATGGTATAGGGAAAATCTTGAAAATGATATCTCCCTCAAGAGCTTCCATAAATTGGATTCCTATGGTATGATCTTACTGGTTATGGTCAACACTTTCTTTGCTTGTGTCAAAAAGATATGTTAAAACCCAATATTTATACTAGTCATGTGATCACTATTCAATTACAATATTATGAATTGTAAATATAATTAATGGTCATTTAAATCTAATTGGATATAATAATACAAAGGTAGTAAATGTGTTTTATATACCACCGGATACTTTTTATTAAAAGAAAGGGAATTTTATTCTTAAATGATTGGGTCGTTACAAACTTCCACCATTAAGAAATTTCAATCTTGAAATTTTATTTTCCCTAACTAAAATTGATGATGGTAACTCTGCCTCATCACTTCATCAGGTTCCCATAACCCTTCTTCAAACATTTCATTTGTCCACAACACTTTGACAAGGGTCATTGTCTAATTTCGTAGAACATTTTTGTCTACAATCTAAGATCTTCAACAGCATATCTTCATAGAAGAGGTCATTCTCCAATACTAGAACCTATGGATTGAGTAAATGTGATGTTTTAGGTATGTTCTTACTCAATATTGATACAAGGAATACATCATGTACTTGATATCGGTTCAGTGGGAGTACTAGTTGATAGGCCACTGCCTCTATGCGATCAAGGATCTCAAAAGAACCTATGTACCTTATACTAAGCTTTCCCTTTTTCCAAAATCTCATAAATATCTCCCATTGAGATATGTGGAGGAATAGTTTTTCTTTAATATCAAACTCTAGGTCTCATTGACAATTGTCATCATAGCTCTTTTGTCAACTCTCGGCAGCTTTGATGTGCGGCTAGATGGTCTTATCCTTCTCCATCATTTCTTCAACCATTTTCAGACCAAGAAGATTTCATTCCCCAACTTCATCCCAACATGTCGATGTTATACACTACTTCCTATAATGGGATTTATAAGGAGAATTTGGATGATTGAGTGGAAACTATTTTTGTAAAAGAACTCTACTAAAGGAAGATGTTGGTCCCATATACCTTTGAAGTCTATTGGTAAATCTCAAACATGCCCTCAAGTTTTTGGATAGTATTATTTGATTGACCATCAGTTTAAGGGTGATAGGACATGCTAAAGTTTAACTCAATGTTGAGAGTGTGCTGCAGAATCTTTTAGAACATAAAGGAAAATCCTGGATCTCCATTGGACACAATCGATAGTTGTACTCCATAAAGCCTTACCACTTCTATGCTGTATATTTTTTCCAGTTTATCCAGTGATAAATCCTCTTAAATTTCAATGAAGTGTGTAGTCTTTGTAAGATGATCCACAAAAACCCAGATACAATTGTTTCATTTTAATGTATTTGGAAGTCTGGTGAAAAAGTTCATGCAGATGTTTTCCCATTTTTGTGCTGATATGGGTAGTGGTTTCATCATCCCCTTATACTTCTACCACATAACATTCACTTACTGACATACCATGAACTTTGATGTATATTTAGCGATCTATTTCTTCATGTAATCCCACTAATAATGCTCTCATATATCTTGATACATCTTCATGTTTCCTAGTTTAATGAAGAAATTTTATCTATGTGCATCATCCAAATTTTTTTCCTTAAACTCTAGATTTGATAAAACACATTTTCTTTACCCAAATATAAAAATACATTCTTCAATAACATTTAACTCCAAGGATTTCCCTTTTCTAATAGTTTCCTCTTTCTTCTGAATTCCCCCATCATCTTTTTTAGAATCCTTTAACCTTTCCAAAATATATGTTTAAGAAATAATTTTTGAAAGGATTGATGGTTTTCTCTTATTTATGATTCTCATGTCTATATTCATCAAATGTAAGATGATTGGATCATTTTCAATTATTATCAATGATATAATTGCTCGGTCCTTTTTACTTAGAGCATCCACCACATTTTTCTCTATCCTTTAGTGGTAATATATTGAGGAGTTGAAATACTTGATGATATCTAACCATATTCATTGGCTTATATTCAAATATTTGTGTGTGAATATTTATTTGAGACTTTTTTGATCCATATATACTTCCAACTTCTCCCCAAAGAGATACTACCCCCAGAGTTTCAACACAAATATCATATCTTATAACTCCAGATCATTCATGGGATAGTTTGGCTAATGAATTGTAAACATCCTTGACTCATAGGAAATGAAATTTTTATTATGCACCAACACATAGTCTAGGCTGTTCTTTAAAGCATCTCTAAAGATTATGAAAATCTCCCCACTTGTGGGTAGTGTAAGCAGAGTGGAAATGATAATTCTTTTCTTCAACTCCTTGAAGCTTTTATTATATTCACCATTCAATGAAAACATCACTCCCTTACAAGTTATCATGCTAGGAGGGTTTGAGAATTTTTAAAAATTTCTCACCAATCGGTGATACAATCTAGCTAATACCAAGAAGATATGGATATTAATCACATATATATGCCTTGTCCACCCCACAATTAATTTTGTTTTGGAATGATCCATAGATATCACATTGTATGTGATGATATAACCCAAGAATGAGACTTAATTCAACCATGACTCACACTTGTTGTATTTTTCATAGAGATTCTAATTTTTCAAGGTCTCTAGAATAGTGGTCAAATTCTCCTCATGCCCCCCCTTGGTTTTGGAGTATATTAAAATATCATCTATAAAGACTACCATGAATTCTTCTAAGTAATGTATAAATAATCTATTCATAATTTCCATGAAGAGTTTTGGAGAATTAGTGAGTCCAAAAGACAATACTATGAATTCATAATGCCCATACATTGTACGAAAATATGTCTTTGAGGTATTCTGCTTCATAACCCTTACTTGGTAATATTCTGACCGTAGATCCACCAAGAAGAAGCATTGTTCTCCACTTAGCTTATTGAATAATTCATCAACTTATGGAAAAGTATAGTTGTTCTTTATCTTTATTTTGATGAGCTCATGATAATCAATGCAAAGTCATATTGACCCATCTTTATTCTTGACAAAAGGGACTAATGCACCCCATAGTGAAGCACTTGGGCGTAGAAACCCTTTATCTGTATTCTGTTGTATTTGTTTCTTTAAATCCTCAAGCACCACAACAACCATTATATATGGAGTCTTGGATATTGGAAACAAACCATGTATAATATCAATCAAGAATTCAACATCTCTTCTAAGAGGAAGAATAGGAAATTCCTTAGGAAACACATCAGTGAATTCCCTCAAAATTGGTGTGTCTTCGAGGATTGTTCTTCCCTTAGACTCAATCATCTTAGAAATATACATGTGCTCAATTGGTAGAAATATCCATGCTTGAAAATATTCATCCTCCTCCATGAACTGGTATAGAATTGGAGGTCGATTCACCATATAGAGAGTGATTTCCCTATAACGACAATTAATATTGTATATATATATTGAAATCCAGTCCATGCCGATAATTGTATGAAATTCCACTAATGGAAGTATGATTTCTTTTTCTTGGAAGTTCAATCTATAAATTCTGATTGGGGAGGATTCATATATAAGGGATGATAAAATTTCCACATTTTCCATTTTCACTGACATCTCTTCTTATATGAATATGGGTGGTGTTAGGATCATTATACTAAACTTTTAGGATATAAAATATTGTGTAGAACCAGAATCAAAAAGTATATTCTTTATTATTTATTTAATAACCAGAACATCTATCACCACTTCATTTTCAGGATTTAGTTCAGTGTTAGTGGTGAAAAAATATCACCCTTGTTTCCTAGGAGGTTGTTGGTTTCCTCTGAAAACCCTTGGCTTAGGGAATTGGTTTTCAAAGTGCCCAGGTTCCTTGAATTTGTAGTAATGAACAATGCTTTGGGGATTGAATAGAGTTTTCCTTTCCTCTATCGCAGTAGCAGGTTTTTCTTATTGGAAAATACTGGCTAGGTGCCCTTCCATCCCACACCTTAAGCATTTCCTTTTCCCCTTTTAGAAATTTTTAGGGTGATTCTTCCTGCACTTTGAACAAGTGGGGTGCTATAATTTTTTAGAACTATTGGATTTATCCATTGGACAGTCAAAATTCAAGTCCACTATTTTCTTCTTATCCCCATGATACCCCTGATATTCACTGATCTCCATCTCCACTTTGAGGGATCATCAGACAATCTCTTTATTGTTATCAAATTTTTGGATCACAAGTGAATTTCATAGTCTTGGTTTTAGCCCACCAAAGAAGTGGTCAACCATGCATTCGGGGGTAACAACAAAACCAGAGGCATATCATGCAAGTCTATTGAAGTTTTCCTCATATGACCCAATAGATTCAAATTCCATTAGCTTCAATGTAAGGAAATATATTACCATCTTAAGACGGAGGGTGTGGGGGAAATAATTATCGAAAACAAATCCTGAAATTCTTTTATCCTATCACATCTAACTCTTCCTCAAGCTTGGTATTTTTTATCAATGTCCACCAATGATTAGCTTCACCCTCCATACAATAAGCAGTGAGAAGAACCTTCTCTTGTTATGAACATTAATGGTAGGAGAATATCTTCTCAATGGATTTGATCCATTATTTAGGGATTAATGGATCAGATGATCCATTCAAAGTAGAAGGAATTTTCCTCATGAAGCTCTCGATTGTGACTTGTTATTTATTAGGGGGGTGGACACTCCTCTAGACCCATGTTTCTATTAAAAACTTCTGTTAAATAAGATAGTATCATAACAATGTTTGTGATTACTTCTCCCATCAGATTTAGAAACTCATTAGAGTAGTTGTCCCATTGATCTTCACAATGATTGTTAGCTTGATTCCTCTTATTACTAGCCATTGGCTAGAATAAAAGGAAAATTATGGTTAAATATTTTAAACTATTAAACACATAAAGGGGAATCAAATAACAAAAAGCGATAATTTATAAATTAAATTTATCTCCTTAACTTATGAATTTCTAAGCTTTGATCTAAGTTATCCATGATCTACTTCCCAACGTATATTATTAGTGGAATTTTCCCCCTTAATAATGTTTCGTACTAATATTATGAATTTACCAAATCATATCCCCAAGAGTGTCGAACCAAGAGTGTGAAAAATCCTATTTTCGTGCACCGGTTCTCGTTCGAGTCTAGCTCAAAGTGGTATTTTTTTGGTTTTACCCCAAGATACATTTGTACCCGAGCCACCTTTACTTGTTCGTATCCAGACATGGATGTATTTTATTGATAAACCAATTAATCTATACTCACCAAAATTTGGGAATTATCTTCTTATACTTATACTTATCCCTAAGGCTTTTACTAGATTTTTGTAACCCTAATCCAAAAAATAACTAAACATATCCTCTAATATATATAATAATAACCCTCCTCTTTATTTCATAGTTATAAATGATTTATTACATAAAATTGCACTTAATAAAACTTAGAAGATTGAGAGTTTTAGTGTCTTTGGGCCTTATGAACATTATGTAACAACTTAAAACATGAAATACATATCTTTATTGAAAACTTATTTTACATTACCACAAAATTCCTTCGTACTTATCATTGCATGGGATAACCTGATGACATGCATAAGAAACGGGTAAGCTATAAAGCCCAGTAAGGGAGTAAACAAATAATAACATGAAGAATACAATAAATTTTAGTAAATAGGCATATCAATGATTAATAACATAAACATGAACATAAATGCATGATATAACATGATTATCATAACATGGAAATGTATAAACAACTTAAAAAACCGCATCATCAACAAAAAAATCAGGTAAACCCCTATACCAACATGGTAGACAAAATTACTATAAATGAATTACGTAATCCCATGTCCCAACATGACTAATCATAATACTAAACATTACCCAATTCATTGGACAGCTATCAGGGACCACCATTGATAATTGTTTTAGTCTCATTCTTAATCATGCGACATATATCATATAACATGGTTCATTCAGCATCATCATTTATTCCACAATCAAGAAAAGTGGAATTCAAACATGTAAGTAACCATTCAATATGTATGAGTGCATAAATTTGAATACACCTGATAGAGGAATGGGTATGGTATTCACAATATGATTATTCTGGCTTGGAAAAGGGTGGTGCTATTTTGGCTACATAATAGGTTTATATGGAAATTCAAAAATTGGATTGATGAGAGAGAAAGGGTTATATAAATATTTATACATGGTATGGATAGTAATGGGGTCATGTAACATAATATCCCAACATGTTAAATGGAATTAAGATGCATAATATAAAATAAATGCTTGAATTTAAATTAGAAGAGATAAATCCCTTACGGAATTTCAACATAGTATGGATGGGTTTAAAAGATCATTACAGGATTAATGGGAGTGAAAGTAAGATCCCTTAATGTATACATAAAATGGAAATCAAGTAGGTATGGATGAACATATCCCAAATAAATTAAATGGAAATTTAAAGGCATGGCATAAAAGAGGTTCTTGAAGAAAAAGAAGAGAGGGAGATCCCATACTTGGATGTGTGATCCCAAAGGCTGGGGGATGCTTCTTGAGAGCATGGGGGCACCTAAAGAGGACTCTAGGGAGTAGGTAAATGAGTTTGGAATATCTTAAAAGAGATTTAGTGAAGCTAAATGAGTTATTGGGTGGGTTTAATAGGAAATGTGGTCGAATTCTTTATTATTTTGGTTTTCAACACTACACACTAAAATGTTCAAAACCACAAACCTTCCTATAGTTTTTTCCATGGTTTCTAGAAAAGGGGAGTGCTAGACAGTATTTTATAATTATAAGGGCCAAATATATTAAAATATTTCCCTTTCTAATGTGGAGGTGAGACTTGTTTTCAAGGAAATGATTTTAAAATCGGAAAATATTTTATATGTCTTGGAGGATTCACTAAGGATTTATAAAATTAATCAAATAAACATAAAATAACATTATTTTAAAGTAAAAAACATATATTTTTCCAAATATACCATTTATAGTAATTTATTAAATTACTATTTGGATATTATGATTTCATAAAACACAATATTTATTTATACGGTATTTAATTTTTACACAAAAATTCGACTATCTCAGAAAATTATGAAAAATTAACAGTTGGATAATTTTAAAGTCCAAATTCCAAAAATAATATTCTTTTTATCAACATAAATATCTAAATATGTGATTTTTCACCTTTAAAATAAAAACCAACATTTATTGAAAATTGACAGGTTTGGACAAAAACAATTTTTAAACGTTGATAAAAGTTACTTTTGAAATTATAAAAATTATAAGATCATTAATATTTATTAAATGTAATTTAATTATAATATTTTATTAAAATAAAATTTATTTCAAAAAAATACATTAATTCATCCAAATATCTTTTTTAATTGAATTCCAATATTAAATAAAAATACTATTTATACTAAAAATTTACAAAGTAACAATAATTAGAAAAATATATAAATTATTCTATAAAAAATAATTAAAATATCCATAATTATATTGTCTTATAACATATCGCTTTATTAAGATATCATACACCCTAAGAATAAGGTTCATGATGGTGGGGCTTTCTTGGGCTCGTTCGGTGAACATAGTTTGGGTCGTGACCTTGATGAGCTTAAACTTCTCTCATAAATGGTTTCTCTAAAAATTAAGTTATTGGATCTCATCTTGGTATGGTCTAAGGGAAATCACAGAAATGCTATCTCCCACAGAAGCTCTTATAAATGGGTTTCATGTGGTATGATCCTACTGATTGAGGTCATCACTTCCTTTTTCTATATTAAATGGATTTTTTAAAACCTTATATTTATACTAGTCATTTGATCACTATTCAATAGCTATATTATCAATGGTAAGGATACGTAAAGGTCAATTAAATGTAATTATATATAATAAAATAAATGGATTTCATGTGTTTTCTATATCTATAAGAAATTTAATTAAAATAAATGGATTTTTATTCATAAATTTTTGGTCTTTACAGATATCCTTTAATTATTCTTTTGGTTCCACATTTTATATTGTTTATACATTCATATATTGGTTTTTTATCATATTATATCATGAATCTATGTTCATGTTTATTATTATCACCCCACATATGATAATTTGATATTATTCTTGTAGCACATGTACCTATTTATCATATGGTATTATTTGATTATTCCTTTAACAGGCTTTACAGCTCACCCCTTTCTTATGTACAACCCTAAGTTTTTTAATATGGTTTTAGAAGATTATGGGAATTTTATGGGAAGGTTTTTGAGTTTCAATTTTTTCATTGTATTTATATTTCATGTTATTATACTATATACGTAATTTCCAAAGACACTAAGAATCATGATATTAAAGGATTTTATTTTGTGGGTCTTTATATAAAAATTTATGTACTATGTTTTATAAAATATATGTATTGTCATATGTCTTTTATATATAATTCCATATTAATTGATAGTTATGTTCACCTTAGGGATTTAACTTAGTTGGTTTACTAGATATTCCATAAATTTACATGATTTATTTCATAGATATACTTTGGCATGATTTTTAATTGTTTGATGTGTTTATTATAAATTTATGGAGTTTAAGACATGGGTATATTATGATAGGGATATACAGATTACTTGTTCGCAATCCCTAACACCCTGGATCATACATTCAATTATAGGATATAGAATATCCTTTTATTATAGCTTCATCACTCAAATCAACTTTTAATAATGGGTGAAATCACCTTATCTATGTTTTACTACTATCAAAAATATTATATCATAATAAATATGAGGATATTATAAGAGATGATATAGCTTCTTCCCATATCACTACTATTGAAAGCACATTTATAATGATGGGAAATTTCATACTAGGAAAGTTTTCATTGATCTACTTGAAATAGAGTATCATAGTAAGGTAGAGATTTCCCAATATTGTAAAGTTGGAAACAATAATAACCATTTATATGTGGATTTCATATACAATAGAAATAAAATCATTTTGTTTTTTATTAATTATGATTTTTGATATAGGTGTGTCGTAAGAGGAAACATCCATCATAATATGTGATATTGTGACATCATAAAACACAATTTATATTACTTTTAGTGAAATTACACTTTCAAAAAAAATTGATGTCTTTATTCTTTAATATTTCAATGTTTCACCAATAATGAATTTTTCTGTCTCATAACATGGCATGTTTAGTTTTCACATATGTGATTTACTATATTTCAATAACCTCACTTATGTTGATTAATCACCTGTGGAGATTTCATAATGATTCACTATAATAAATGAATCCAAATAAAAAAATTGCATTTTATTTTCAATCTAAAAAGGATTCTCTAGGCCTAAAATTCTCTATTAAATATGAAAACATTGAAATAATGATTTGATTATTACTTTTAAATACTAAAATAAAATTAATCAATTAAATACCATTATTAATTTATTTTTACATTTAATACCATAAATTTTAAATTATCTAAAAATATAGGAAATTACCATATATTACAAAAATAGTGAGGATATTTTAAATGAGTTTAATAAAAAACTAACATTTTCTGATTTATTAGGTACATGTATCTATTTTTATCCCCAATTATTTGACATTAGTACATTATCCACGAAAATTTATTTCAAGAACCTATCATAAAATAAATTGATTTTATTAGAAAGTAATTTTCATTTAATTCCATAATTGTTATAGTTTTCTTAGAGAGTATCCCGATGCATGTCTTATTATCCCATATATGTTAAAGAGTTTATATCTACATTGAGAACTAGAGATAAAACTAGATTTAAGACCAAAATAATTACTAAAATATTTAATTTTCTTCACATTTTGGAAACCTAGTGAACATTTGTATTTAGAAAGTCTTTCAGAACCAATTATTTTATAAAAGGTGTCTATTGAGTCACTTATTTTATCTAGGCCCTATCTAATCTTCACATTTTGATCATTAAGAATATGATTCTCTTTTTTAAAATATATTTTATGATAATTTTTATCCTTGACTGTATATTTCTCTTTAATATTGGATAATAAATTTATTAATAGTTTTACATTATTCTTTGATATTATTAATATTTTATTTTAGTATAGTTCAATAATCCTGTAATTCATTGATAGACATGCCAAAATTATCATTAATGTCATAGTTAGATGAAGTAAGGGTATAAGGTAACTCATTGGTGGAGGTATACATGATGAAAACATGTGGTGTAACTAACACAATCCCATTCAAGTGAAAAGGATAATTGTAACACAATATAGGTCAGTGCCGATGAATCTTTCTGAGGAAAGTAATAGAATTACATGTTCCTTTGGTTTTATTCCTATAGAAACTCTTAATAAGATATTTTGGAAATGTGTGTGGTAAGTGGGAAGGTAGTGTCAAGTGTAATTAGCCTAAGAGTAAATTAATACATCCAAAACATATATAGGATTAGATTTATTAATATATTAATTAACACCCAAAATGTTTAACAAAGACTATAAAAAAGTCTCTTAGTGTTTGTAGTTGGGGTTTGTCTTAGTGGTAAGCACCCCGTAATCCTACATGAAAAATGGGGGCTCAAAACCAATTGGGCGCAGGTACTATAGCAGGACTATAGCAGCGAAGATACTGTAGAAACGGTGGTACTATAGTGGTGGTAGGGTACTGTAGCAACGACAGGTATAGTAGAAAGTGGGTACTGTTGTAGTACTATTCATAGAATGGTCCTTCGGCTAAAAAATTTTGGCCTACAGGCTATGTAATGGGATACATGCCCACTGGCCCTTCAGTCTATGTAATGGGTCTCCCCCTACCTAGTAAAAAGAGTTCATTGCTTTGCTTTAACAATAAAATTAGGCTTTAGCCCCAACCTTTAAAAAAAATAGTCTCTCAATACTTAACTAGAATACACAACTAAGTACATAGATGTTCACTTTGGAAAATGGAGGATTATATGGTCTAGTAAAACTAGGTACTAATTTAAGACACCCCCAAGACTTACTAATAAAAACAAATTACCCCATATATATTCCTAAAGAGATGCATTTTAGAGAATCACATCATGATTATGATGGTGTGTGTGTTTTAAAATTGACACAAGATTTTAAGGTTGATTTTCATATTCAGGATACACCTATCTAGGTTGTCATCCATCATACTTAATTATCTCAAGAAAAAATATTCTATATTATTATGCCTATAATGAATGTCAATAATTGTTTCCTCACCCACCTATAAAGATCATCAATCTAGGTGATAGTGCACTATTTTCCCAGTCTCATATAAAATTAAATATTTATTAATTCATTCACATGCACTGAAATCTAGTTGATAATTAAGATTATGAATAAAACAATTTACCACGATCTAAATTGTTAACAAAAATAACCAAATTTATTTATAAACCAAGTCAAATAATAGAAAAAATAAAACTTAAAAACAAAGTGTTTGGGAGAATTAATCCTTGTGAAAAGAAACAAATCAATCCTAACATAATCCTTGTTGGTTCCATCAGTTTTAACTCAACAATAAGGAAATATCTTGCTTAGATTAACTTCGTTCAAACTATAAATTTCTTTCCTTTGATCATCAAAATGATAATCCCATTTTTATTTGTTTCTATTCAGATATATAATTTTATAAATTCATTTTCTTCCAACTTGTGATATCACAACATTTGGTATTAGAAGCCTAGATCACTTTATCATGGTTTGAACATCCTTTAACTTCTTCCCCATTAGGGCTTTATTTTAGTTCCTATATTTCTCTCAATGATATTACTATATATTTAATTCATAATGAGTAATTAATTAATTTATTTAAGAAGTTAAATATAGGGAATCCTAGCTGGTTCCAATGGTATATTATGTAATCCAGATGGGAATGAGACAACAATAATGGCAAACCAATAGTCTTCTCATACCTTTTTATAAATCTCTATGTATATTATGATTTTTTGTGATTATAATGATAATTAGGGGTGATAAAAATATTATTTCAATATTTAAATAAATGAATTCAACATTTAAGTGCAATCAATCATTTTTTATAGAAGTATGTTATGTTAGGTAATGGGTACTGTGTACACTGAATTTTTTTCACAATGTTAGTGGGATATACTCTTTGTGATGAATTTTTAGGATTTGTTTATGGAAAGATTAGGTTCTATCACTATGTTATCAAAATGTTCCACCTAAAAGGGTTTTTAAATTTTCCATATATTACCTTGAGTTTAAAATGTTTGTTTTCTCATAATCCTATGTTATGTGGTGACACCATCATAATTGGTTATCAAGGACACTCTAAAGTGTTTATTCAATATTATATTATCATTTAAACCTCGTGGAATATTCCTATGAAATGATATATTGTCCTCCAATTCACATTCACAGTGTAGCATGGGACAATGTTCTCTTAGTGAGTAATTTTTATCCCTTGGTTCATGATATGTTGTCTCTTCAAGAACATTCCCAACTTTTGAATCATATAGTGTTATTATGATAAACCTTAAAACATTAGATTCCTATCAAAACATAAATGCATGTGTTAGAAAAATTATAATACAATTATAATAATAAATATTCTAATCAAATAATTGAATAAACTCATATATAAATACATAAATTTCAAGGGTTAAATCAAAAAATCAATTTATTTTAGTGTAAAGTAAGTATGTTCCAAAATTATACTTCAAATATCTAGTAAAAATTATTATAATTTTTTATTTATTTCAATGTTTCTAATAATAAACATATTAAACTCAAAAAATTGTTTAACTCAATATAAACATTGAATTTGGGTAAGAAACCCTTTAAAATTATTCCAAAAATTATATAAAAAATTAAAAACATTTTGAATAATCAGACCCAAAAACAAAAACCGTGCATTTTTAAAGGATTCAAACCTAATGCATTAAAAATATATCACTTGTTAATAAGATTAAAAACTATAATAATTTTTAATTAAAAAAATTATATTTTTTGTCTTCTTTTGAAAACACTTAATAATATTTTTTCAATCCACCATTTCTTAAATAAATTTCATAAAGTAATTGTAAGATAGTTTAATAAAAAATTACAGAATTAAATGTTGAAATGATATTTCAGATTTCAATTCATCACAGAGAAATGAACCCCATTCAAGACCCATTATCTTCTATGTTTGTGCACACACACCACACTCATTTTGTAATTATTCCAATAAGTTTATGAAAAGGAATTATTAAAGAATTAACTGAGCATGTTAAAAAATGAACCATTCCAATCAATTGGAATCACCTGAGGTTAACTGTAATTATTAGGGAATGGAACAAATTTTGTACAAATATATCTTAAAAAATTAATCAAGTATGTTTTTTGGATAATATAAAACTATGAAATTACCATAGTAAAAATACCTTGGATTATTTTTGATAGTAATGGTATATAATATTAATTGGAAATCCAACTCCCATATTGATTTTAACTCTCATTTTTTGGATTTTTTTTTCACAACATTTTTATTACAGACACGACCCATCCAAATTTAAAAACAATAGATTGAGTTCAAAATAATTATAAACTAATATGCATAATTCTAAAATCTATTAAACATTTAAAATGATGTTATAAAATGATTCACTTATAAAAACTCATTAACTCACCATGATCTGTAATTCTTTATCAAATTTTCTAATGTAATTTGATTAATACACTAATACTCGCATCCTTTCCTTTCCATAGAATATGATTATAAGTTATGGAATCATGTTTGTCCTAATAAATATGTGTCCTTAGTTATGAAATGATACATAGTTCATGTGGGTACCACCATACCTATTTCCCCCAAACTTAGCCTATATTGAATGTCAAACAAATGAAACTAGTTGTGGTTTCTATATGTATAGTTGAAATTAAATTATGTAAGGAACACCATATGTTTAAGGGAAATTCATACACTACCCTGTTATAAGTGTATCTCTTTACTCTAGTATTGGGTTTTTTTCTCCACTCTATATTCTACAATTAATCATAAGACTACAATAATAAATTATAGGTGGTTGAATGAAGTGGGTTATTTATTTAAAACAGAACTAAAGAAACAGTAATGGGAATATAATGGAAAATAAAACTCCCTAATTGTATATGGGATACCTCACAATAGTGCTTGAACATAAATCCTTTTAGACAATATTTCTTATTGAAATATCTCAAATAAATTGGAGGATACAGATTCCTTATTTGAAACTAACACATTCAGTTCTCTCTACTACTACTATATATTAAAAAATTATTAGTATACTGTAGAGGTTCCATGTTAGTAACATTAATATTATGTTTTATAAATAACCCATGAAGTAACCCATTAATAATAATTTTCATTGGAAAAAATTATCCTCCATTACATATTCAATTTTAGATGGGTCTGAGGAGGGGGCTTTCGATAACCATAGTCATAAATACACTCTAATAGGGGTTGTGAACAAATAATTTCCAAACATAGAGAAAAAAATGTACTCACATGATGATTTTACTTTGTTCACCACTAAGGGTTACTCTAAAGAGAATACACCAACACTGAGTAGACAAACTAGTAGATATTACTACTCAGTGTATATGTTTATATGGTATAGGAAATTCACACTCTCAAACCAAGGGTCAATTTATTTTTCTCCCCATACACTCACTACTTAAAAGTATTGTTTTATAGGTTTCATGAAAAAATGATAACTTGTAAGAATTTATCACGATGAATGAACACCAAACTAGTGTGGTACTTATCAATGTGATTATATTCTTCACATAAATTCCACATATTTAACAAATTTCATTAAAAATATAGTAGCTCTACCTAATATTCAGATTTTGTTTATTTATTATTTAAATACTTCTCAACATTTCATCCTTGATCTCCCCAATATCAGGGGTTTAGAATTATAAAAATGATCTCTTTGAGTTTTTCACATGTCAAAACTTAATTAGGGATTTAAAATATCTATTATAATTCAATTCATTTTTTACAAGTAAAAATAGATCCCATAAAATTCAATATTAGTTTCAAATTTAATACTTCCTAGATTTACTACATCATTGAGTGGCTTTCTTCACATTATCATGATGCTCGTCGAAACTTCCAGGTTTTAGTGTGATGATCTCCACTAATGTTTTATATTCATCAATATCTAGATCCATGGAATTTGAGTGAATCTCATATTTAAATGCCTAGAAAATAGTTATCTGATTCATTAAAATATTTTTAGAATTTAGACTACATATTGAATGGTAGATTTATTATGGTCTGATCCAATCAACCGTCTCATTCCAAAAACAACACAAATTTTTATACAGTCTTCATAATGGTGCATCATGTTTATTTATAAAACAATATATATCATTACAGAATGATTTTTATAGAAACAAAAGTATTTAATACATAAATATTACATCATTTTAGATGAATATTTAATGTATATCATTACAATACATGTCAGAGCAGTAAAAGTTCAGTGACTTTTATAAACATAGGAAAATAAAAATGGGTACATAATGTATGTAAAATATCACCAATTAAGTTATTAACAACTAGAAACCTTATTATATATGTCATACATAAAACATTTCTTCATATATTAAGAAAATTGAAACATAAAAATGGTGATATTAGATACTCGGTAAGGGTAAATTAGGGATATCTCAACCAATGATCATATGTAAGAATATCATAAACATAATGGTATAGGTACATAATCTAAACATTTCAAAATTATACCCATAAATTCATATTTCATAATAATTACATAAATCTTAGTAAGTTCATAAAACATGAATCATAAGAAGATTATGGTCATGGCCCATGAGATCATATCTTAAGCATAAGAATATGTTATAAAGAGTTGCATACAATTTGTGGAATAATCATAATCATAGAAATATTATCTCAAGGCCACACACCAATACATTCTTCAAATTTTAGAATTGGGATAACCACCAGTGTACTTGCTTCAGTCATGGGATAACCCCTATGTGTATCATAATTAGGGATTTGAAAAACCACCTATGTACCCTATTTTTTAATTGGGAAAAAACCTTGTGTAACCTTTTATCTCATAAAACATTAATCTTTACCCAATTAATTAGATTACAATAATGAACCCACCCATTACAGAATCATAATCCATTCTTATGTGTTCCAAAAGATCTTGTTAACAATTATCATTTCATCATATCTTAACCCATTGAAATTAAAATAGGTTTCATCGATATTTCATCATCATAATCATAACCATACAATGAAATAATAGGTAAAATTTCATAAAATAATATCTCATGTGAATCATAATAAACATCAACTAATGTAAACATAGATGAAAAAATACTTTAAAGGATCACTATTTTATTTATTGAAGAAAATAGCATTTTAATTTTGAAATCACATATTTAAAATATAAAATTTTCCAAACTATTAAGGAAAAGATTTTATTTGAAGATAAACATGGGATGTTTTAAAATAATCTTCAAATAATAGAGAATTCATAATGGCGGAAAAATACATTTGTTCTATGAATATGAAGACAAATATTCAATTCAGGATTTTGTTAAAAAATGCCTCATTCAAAAAATAGGATAAATCATTTTAATTTTTTTATAGATTTTAAAAAAAGGATAAAATTAATTTGATAAACCTTTTTAAAATAGTAAAAAAATTAAAACATTTTAAAGTAAATATGAATTTGAAAGAAACAAATTCCAGACCGAAGAGAAAAATATGGTCGATTTTCCATAAAAACATTATTTTGATATCTTGAGTACATAAATAGAGGAAAATTAAAGGTAAAACCCTAATATATAGAAATAAATAGTGGTCGAGTAAAGATATAATATTTTTTAGATATAAATCATAAAATATTATCATCATAAATTTAATCAGAAACAGTCCTAGTAAAAAGTAAGATTATATCATAAAATAGTTATCAGTGAGGTAACTTTTGGATCATAACCCACATTAAACAAATAACATCAAATAAAACATTAATTTCAATGAATATAAATAGATTCATGATATAAAATATCCAAGTGGTAGAAGATACACCACATAATAGAATATTTTTGTATAACCTAACATATTTCCCAAAGAAGACAGTCTGAGATAATAAATTCTTACCACTTTGGTAACATTAGAATCAGAAGACCATGGATGAAATAAAATTAATTGTAACACTAAATAATATTAATTTCTTTATTAGACATAATATAACTTGTAAAGGGTGTGTTATATTAGCCTCATATACATAAATTGGTGCATGACATATAATATATCTTAAAAAACTAATATTGAGATGAAGAACCCTTACCTAAAGTCTGGTTTATTTGTAAGCACTCAAAACTCATTTATAATAAATATAATTTATTAAAATCCCATATAACTAAATATAAAATCATATATGATCCAATTATAACATTTCAAGACCCATTTATCAATATTTCTTTATTCAAATTGTTGTTTTCTTGAGGTAACTATTTCATTTTCATGTAAGTATTGGTTTGGCAGTTCTAGTTATTAAATTTTGATCATGGTTTCCTCATTTTCAGAATATTAATCATATAATAATTATAATATTCAATATTTATATACATTTTTTTCTATTCTTATAAATTGGTGAAGAAAAATGAATTACATCACTTTGTGGAGATGGTAGCTTGTGCACATGCACGAGCGATGTTTCTAATTTTAGATAGATGGGATAAAAGAAAGATAATTAATATTTATACATTATTGAATAATTATCATATAAAAATAACATAGATATTTCTCAAATATTTCATTTTTACTTAACATATAAATTATAAATGAAAAAAGGATCACATCTCTTCATGGATGTGGTAGTCCACACGTAGACACGAGCAAAACTTTCATTTCCCATTTGATATAATGGAGGGGTAAAATGGTTTTTATCAGGAACAATAACATCTCAGTATATTGGAGGTACTCTATGAATCATTTTATGATGGATAAAATATGTTTATAGAAGGTGTAATAAGAAATAAAATTTAAAGTACTCGGTTAAGAGTTATACCTCTTCATTGAGAAGCCACCTTTGGCTGAAACCTTAAGCCTAAAAAAGTATGTTATTATATTTAAAAAATACCCATATGACATGTATTTGGATGTTATTAAATTATTTTGGTAGGTATTTTCTGATATAATAGGATCTTTAAGTGTGAACAATAGTATTGATGTGGTGTCCATTTATATGGGTGGGAGAGGACACACTTGGAATTTTTTTAGAATATTAAAATATATTGAAGGCATACCGAGGACAAATGATTCCAAATGACTCATTTTAAAATATAAGATGATATACAATCTAAATATTACCATATAATAGGATTAAAAGTTTTTATTTGTCCATCCTACCCTTATCACTTAGTTTACCCCACTCCTCTCTAATAAACTTGTTTTAACCTTACCCCTGGTAAAAAATTTATGTTGATTTTAGTAATTTCAATTACTGAAAATTAAATTGGACTCATTAAAAGAAATTAAATTCTTATTATAAAAATGGAATTCTTTTTATCAAATTTCGTTTTTATAAATTTCATAAAAAACATTTAAAATAAACTCATTAAATAAGCAGTAATATAGTTTTATTGAAAAATGAAGTTTTATGTGTAAATTTTTTTTATACTAACATTAAAGATAATTTTGATTACAATGAAATTTATTGTATTATATTTAATAAAATTTAACAAATATGATTCTAAAATATATTTTAAAAAAATGGAACTCTGTAAACACATGAATGGAAAAAATAGTTTTCTATAAAATTTGTATTCACTATTCTCTATAACTTTAAACAATTCAGAAAAATCAAAAAATTTAAACGTCATCTAATTTTGATAAGATTATATTAAAAATATTTCATTTTTATAAAATACTATTACTAAATGTGGTGTAAATTAAATATAATAACCACACACACAAATGTACTAAAATAAATTTTTTTAAGAAACCCTACTTTTGAATCATAAAATTACATTACTAAAAATTGAAATATTATTTCTTATTAATTAATAAATAAATTTTAATTATAAAAACCCACTCTAAATGTTTTTTATAATTTTTTTATTCTTAGTCATAGTGCATATTTTACATCAAGGTTATAACGTTCACATTTAAATAATCATAATTCAATAGTATATCATTTTTTTTGAACTTTGTGTTGAATGAAAAAAACTATTGAAAACTTCAATTTTATTTCAAATATTATATATATATATATGGGTGTAAAATTATTACCCTTAAATAAATTTCACCTTCTCATTTTTTATCTTGGTAATCAAGGCTTCAATATTAGAAAATACTATTTTTAAAAACCTACATCATACAAAATGATAATATAACTGCCTTTGAATATAGAAAGTGGGAAATATAAAGTTTACTTAAACTAACACATAATTGAGTTCCTGGTATGGAGAAAATTTATGGTAAGTGAAAATACAGACATGGAGGAGAAATAAAATGTCTAAAGAATAATATAGCGTATTAAAGAACGTGGTAATGAATAATTTAATAACCCCCAAACCATAAATCAATGAGGGATAAAGAAGACCGCCAACTGTAGAGAAATTTAAGTAAAAGGATAAATTTAGTATTTCAAGATATCATTCCCAAATTTGTTATATTATTTTAGTAATAAAATATACCTACTTGATCTCTTTCCATTTAATAATAAAATGTTATTCCTTTTATTGTGATTCGATTAATTTTCACTTATATATCTTCTATTACATCAGAAAATTAATATTAAATATTAATTTTTCAAGAATAAATAACTAAAATTAACTTTTAACCAATTAAATGATACTTACAAGAAAAAAACTTCATTCCTTATATCGCTATATATTTACAAAATCCAAAATGGTTAACACAAGTTATCCAATAAGGATAAATAATCATATGATGAAATAATATAATAATCTCTCAAACCTCAATAATAACTCCCAAAGTTAAAATTAAACAATTCAATAAATAGTTAACTGTAAGACTCCCCCAAAATATGTCTACCCAAATTCAAAACCCAAAAATATGAAAGATTTAATCACATATTTTTTCAATAACAACAATAAAATAAATCCCCGAACAACATAAAGTTGATCATAATTTCACATACCCAACATGTGAATACCATGATCATATATTCTCCTAAAATAGGCTAATTATTTACTAAAATTACTTGAATCACAGAAAAACCTAAATGAAGACACAAAGGTATCCAAAAATTAACTCTAAAAAACTATCCAATATATTCCATGATTCAAAGTTATATAATAAACATCACTAGAGATACCATAAATCACAATAGAATAAAATAATTAATCAATTTAAAGGTCACCAGTAATATCTAATTTACTTTATAAATATTAATCATCTATTTATCCTAAAAAATGTTATTATCTCAACATCAAGCACAAAATTAGTGTTATCTATCCAGTGATCATGTGTCTTCCAAAAATATCACCTTCCCAGTAAATTACTTTTCTATGTTATCAATATTATTAAATAGATGCTTGTAAATCCTTAAATAAAAACTATTGTAGAATAATCATTAGAAGATTCAGGATTATTATAACCAGAAAATCATTTAAAAACACGTCCAAAACATAACTCTTGAATCCTAATAACGAGGAACATTAATTATTCCACCACAATGATTGGCATAGAATAATCCCTTCCTTGGTCTAATAGTTATCCCTTGGATTAGGTCATTGACTAGAAAATTTCCCAATCTCCCCACACATAATACATTGATCTTTTAATAGTACCTTAGTATTTACTTTACTTCCCTCCAATAAACCCTTAATTTTCTCTTAAAAATTGATTTCTATATGTATTTATTTGCCACACCAAATACAACATCTTGTTCCTTTGATATATTTTTATGGGTTCCTATTCTCATGTACTCTACATTTAGAAAGATGAATATTTTTTTCTCCATAGTATTAATCAAATAAACTCCCAGGAAGTTCCATTTTCCTCTTATTAAGTGTGTTAGGAAACTCATGCTAGACAAGTATTTTAATTATGTATCATGATATTTGGTTAGACATAATCATAATCATTCATAGTCCATATCTCATAACATTCAGTTACTCAAGAGGAGAATCAGTGCATTCTCCATCATATTTAGTATTAACATGGTTCCTTCTAATTCCATCCATTGAATAAAACCAAAAAAAGTTGTTTGAGAATCAATAATCACAGTGAGATACCATATAATCATGGAAATCATTTATAGGGGTATAAAACATCACACTTTCTTTTCAATCAGGACTCTATAGGTTTAACCTAGTCCATACATGGGTAATATATATTAAAATACTTCATAATGTATAATAAAAAAACATTTGAATTAAACCATGAATATCTTCTAGGATTTTCTAGCTAGGTGTACATTCTTAGCCTCACTCATCGTTCCCTTGTAATGATCTTGTTAATACCTAATCCATCCCATTTGAGTTAATTTTCTCTAGGTGAATCTCTATCATAGACTCATCCACTTCCTTATATCCAAAATTGGATATATTTTCTAGGAAAATAACTCTTCTTTCATTACCATAACTTACGATATTCTAATATAATTAGTCTTATCCTAATAGATCTCATAAAATTTTCCTCATCCTATTTTCCAAAAATGTGTAAATCATGTTATGATAGAAAATATAGAAACCTAAGTATTTCATACATAAATATTAAATCATTTTATATTAATATTCATTAAATATATTTAAATTCTATTCCATAACCATACAGGTTCAATGTCTTTAGAAACATGGATTCAAAAAAAAAATTGTACATAAAAGATCAACATCATAACCCACTGTATTCTTCACATCTAGATCCCTTCTTAGACGTACCATAAATAAAATATTTCTCCAAAACATAAAGAAAATAAAATATAATAAAGGGTGATGTTAAATGATCTGTAAGGGTAAACAAGGTAGATATCATTCAATGATCACGTATGAGAATAATGTAAGATATTGATTTTTCTTTTAGATATGGATCCTTTTAATTTTTGGGTAAACCCTTGTTGGATCTCTCTTCTTGGTCTAGACCTAGAAGTTGATCCCTTATTTTAGTTTTGGTGTTTTTGAGAAAAGGGTATCAGGGGGCTAGTGGTTGGACATATGCCAAATATATTATTTGTAGTTAAATACATGATGTGTATTAAATAAATGAAGTGTATTGATCTGCCTAGACATTTTTCATTCTGAGTAATCATTTTTTCCTAAAGGGAAAACCTCAAGAATTATATAGTGTGTAATGTTTTCATGTAGTGTAAATTCCATGGGTTTTTTTAGAAAGGAGGAAAGGATGCTTATTTTAACAAAAGCTTGCCCCTATATTTTCCTCTCTCGTGCTTGAGCTCCACCAAAGAATCTCCCTTCAGAGATTATGTCTAAGATATGATATTGTCTCTCTATATGGAATTTGATTTGAGTGTTTTCATTCATGGTAGATAGCCACTGATAAGATCTTTATTCCTTATGCTCCTTTCATCATTCTTATTCCTATCAATGATGAAATTTTAGTGAAATGTAATATTCCCTATTTTTAGGTTTTCTTTATATTCTTTTTTTTTATTATGATCCATGCCAAACCAATGGCCGATACTGGATGAGGTATCTACTACCAGAATAAGGTAGTTGTTCTATGTGTTATACCTAAAAGTCCCAACAGTTATAAATTGTTTTTGTTGTAGACACGCTGGTTTTACCAGGAATTGCTCTTTAAATTCATCTTCCATTAATTTAAATTGTATAAAGAGTATAATAAGGCCCTAGTGATCAAATTATATGTCGTTGTAGAATGATACCTCAAAATCAACCACCCCAAGTAGGGTGTGATACTATTTATATCTTTAGTGACCTATTTTAAGATTATTTGAGACACCCTTCAAGTGAGGTTGACTTGAAATCCTATTAGTTAAGTGTTTCAATTAAATGAATTATTTTTAAATTGTTAATTGGAAGGTATATATGTTTTTATTTATATCTATTATCCTAGAAAAATTACAAATTTAACTTATATTAATTGCATGTCCTTAATTTACATTGTTATGTTAATGAAAGGTAATGTAATGGACCTATTAAATGATTAAATGGAATGAGTATTACATTGGTTGTGATGAGATAAGTATATAATTGAAATGGTTATAAGGTACCTATTAAATTTGGACCTTTTCAACTTTATAGGAATGGTCATAATTAAGAAATCCTTGGATTCTTCAGGGAATTCCATAAGCACTCAGAGGAAGTCATTCTGGTTTATTGATCTTTTTATTGTGGGAGATACCCTCTATTAAATCTAGTACTTAACTTATTATGTAAAATTCTAAATGATGTACTGATAATTCACTTAACACTTATTTGGAAATTAGAATTCATGGGATATACTCCTTGGATTTAGTTTGATTTCTTCAGACATGCAGCACTATAGATTCTCCCCATTGGGACCATTAATGCTTAGCCCAAGATTACTAAAAATGATATCCATGGAATCTATCAGATTTTTTTATAGTTCCTTGATTGTATCTCTTATATTACACTCAAAACCTTTTATAACTATACTAGATGAGTTACTACTATGAGTTGGCTAACCCCTGACATCAAGGATGCCCGAGTTTCACATTGGTTCCTATATTATTATTATTTCCTATTATAGTATTGATTACACCTTTACATGTTATCTAATTATAATAAAATAAACCATATTGAACTAATTAAATGGTTACATTTCACAGACATTATCTGACACTAAATTAAGTATGGGATAATTACATTGTACTATTTACTTTTGATATACCTTCACACTGCATAGATTATATTCACATGTCAGAATCATAGAGACACCTTTTCCAGTGTCCTACTAAGAGTTATCTCACACCCTATCTGGGACACTAATGACAACCAAGAATATTATATGATTTCAATTGTGGAAGAAGTGAAGTGTCCTATTTGGAAACTTGAATTGTATGCTTTTTGATGGGAACTTGGTAGCAGTTGATCTGTCTAGATCTTAGGATACTTGTATTGTTTTTTCATTTTTTTTGATTCATTTATATATATTGTATTGTACTATCTCTCTTATTCCAAGTATGTGTGTTTTCTCATTTCATAGATACATGGCATAGTCTTTTTTATATGATACAGTTCACAAAATTTTAGATGAATATTTTTTTCAAGGATGTTTAATCTTGTTTTTTATCCAGTTCATTATTATTACACTTATTTTTTTATTCATCTATTTCAATTATTTATTCCACTTTGACCTGAGTGAATAGTCACCTGCTAGACACAAACTAGGGATTCACTACTAGTTAGAAGCCTCTGGTGTATGGGGAGATGTGATTCAGTCCATTTATCCAACCAGGTTCATTTACTCAAGAGTGATCAGGGTCTAGAATGTCACAATATGGTATCACAGCGGTTTTCTTTTCTTTTCCTACTGTTTAGAGATTTTGATAACAAACTTGGAATGTAATAGAATTTTATAATGAGAAGTCCATGGGAGTATCTAAACCACATACAGATAAAATCCAAATTTCTAGAAAATATGGAAATATCATTCTTTATTTAACCTATTACATTTAATATATTTTCACCATTGGGTGATGCACATGAATTGTGGAATTTTTCTATACCTTATGTGGATTTTATCATGTCCCGATACGACATATATAAATGTTAAATTCATCATTATAAGCACCATTTAATTTACATTCCATGCCATATAGGTACAATTTATTTCTTTCATTACTTGTGTTGGATGTTATTGTTGAGTAACCATGGTTTTTATATATTTTCTTATGTTACTAACATATTTTGTGGGGAAAAAATATTGGTTATTTAAAATTTCATCATCAAACTAAATGGTTTCTTTATGAATATATTTATAGTGGCATCTTAAATAGTTAATTTCAACCCATGTATGTCTTTTACCCATAGTTACATGAGTTGGGCATTGGCTACAATTATAAGTCTACCAATTTAAATTTATAAAAGTGTATGGGTCTTTATAAATTAGAATGGTTAATTCATAAAATTGAGAAATCATATTTTACCCATTATATTCTAATACAAAATATAAGGGAACTGGTTGTAATTAAATGAGTGTTAATTTCAATTTATAATGTGTTTGGTCTATTATAAAATGGGAATGAAAATACTTTTAATTAAACATCATATTATATATAAACTCAATTATGAATTTAATATATATATTTGAATTATAAATTATAAGGTCAAGTATAATTTAAATATTTTTTTTCCTCCTTAAATAGTAATTGACCTCCCAATTACTAGAACCCATATAAATAAAATCTTGAACACTTAAAAAAACCCCAAAATTCTAAGTGGGTGGTTGGGAGTAATATGTTGGGTTATGAGACCTTCCCTTTGTTCAATTTCTATTAATGATCTTGTTTGTTAGGTATCTTTCTATGAGGTGTGTAATTGTAATTTTTATAGTTATACCATTACAATTTCCTCAAGTAATGCACTAGGAGGGTGGTAGTGATCTGGATCTTGAGGTGGTGTGCCCTGATACACCAGTACTGCCACCGACGACACCAACTTCTATTCCTGAATTGGGGACTAACACTTGTATTTGGGAGAGTTTCATAGGATTGATGCAGCCTATGTAGGGTTCTCCATGACATGAACCTATGATGTTTTAACATACTCATAAGTTCCAGAAGTAGCATCCACCAACCTTTTGGTGGATAACCATTCGTATGATACTAATTCATTACTAGAATCAATTTTATTTTTATTTGAGAATCCAGAGATGCCTCTATAGAAGAGATCTAGGCTTTCCACTTACATGCTAAATGATTCTACCAAGCACTGGAAAGATATGATTACCTAGGATGGTCTTCATTAGTTCATAGTCTAGGAAGAATGTTAGACTACCTATTATGATTACTTTTTCTCTAATATATTGATAGTTGATCGATCCATGGAGTTTATGCACCTGGAATAGGGGTTATGTCTGTCATGGACAATTCACAACATTTCACTAAGCTTTAGTGTTTTGAACCACTTCTTATCAATAATAAGACATCATAAACGAGATACTTCATGATTGGGATCAGGTATTCTATTTTCATTCATCTGAATTTCCTTCTCTTATATACCATTTTTAGATCATAAACCAAGATATTATAACTAAGTAAAACTTGAGGGAAAAATACTATATAGGGAACAAAGGGACAGTGTTAAGGAAGGGAAGTAGTTCTTCCAGTAACATGAAGTGTAACCTTGAAGTTTCTTATTAGGATAGTCGAGGTCGGAGTAACAATGTTGGTAGATCTGTTATATTCCATCAGTGTGGATGATACAGGAATGTGAAGTCTCATTGTGATGGAGACCATCTTGAATGTCATACAAGTGGCCGAATGGGTCATCATAAAAGGTTTTTTCATACCAATTCCTTCTGTTTCTTGAAGAGTAGGACCCAAACTACCTCTAATTCAAGGATATGGTTCAGTGACTCCACATCAAGCCGGAAGCTGGGGAAGCACCGGTCGAGATAGCCGAGGTGAAAATCATGGATGGAGTGTCTAGACTACTGATTTTCAATACCAGCAGAGTATCCATGATTATGATAGTCCAATTGTATCTCAAGGTTGTGGATCCATCTAGTTGATTGTATTAAATAATATACCCAAGGATCATAGTGCACGACTATCAATTGTATGAGGTATTATCCTAGTAACCTCTACTACCATATCATCCTTGTTCGATATAGGTTCCACACACTCCTTTATCACTATATTAATTGTGGAAATATTTGGGCTTATAATTCTATATTTTCTAGTGTGATGACCCTAGACACACTATTAGGTGTGTGTTCATAGGGTATAAAACAATTCAAGGAAACACCTCTTGAGATTGGAAGTTATCACTTATTGTGAAAATTATGTATCCTTGAGATGAAAGAGTTGGATTTTATACATGGGACGGATTGGATCACTTCTTATCATGACCACATTGATTTTTATCATTTAATAGTGAATTTAACATCACCTAAGGAATGTAGATATATACATAAGGGTGAATTTTTAATGTCCTAGATTTTCCATGTAAATGTTTTGAAACATTTAGGGCATTATTACAAGACCATTTTCTGTGACGGAATGTAATTCCAAGGATTGGGGTTCTTGGAAAAACTGTTTGAACTATTTTAAGAAATTAAAATTGCACGCATGCACAGTTATTTGGAAAAGTGAGATAGATTATAAATGGGTACATGAATCAAAAATCTGAGGGAATCATTGTGTTCAGAACAACAGGTTTTACATATGTGGGGCCTGACATTGACTGGAATGGGTAGACTGTGGAAATTATTTTTCGGTTGTTTTAAATAAGAATACAAATAAACTTCAAAATTTTATTTTATTTATTTTAATCATTTCATGGAGACTCTACGATACTTCATCCCCACGATAGGGAATCCGGTTTTCTATCTTAAATGAAGCAGCATGGCGATGTTGCAATATTGCAGTGCAGCGATGGGGCAAGGTTCTTTCCTTCCCTCCTTAATTAAATAGGAATTAATCTAGATATCAATGAGGGAATGATCTCAAATGAATGTCAGTGGATTGAGTATTGATGACTCCGTATTGGAGAGCAAGAACTAGATCAAATATTGGTAGACTGATGAAAAATGAAACAACTTTTCCCATCATTAACAATGGATCCAAACTCCTGGTAGGGGGTTTATTTCTTCATGAATTTCTTTCCCCATTCGTGAATTTAATGATGAGTGCGGGCCGACCCCTGAAAAAGTTGATTCACAGTTTGGTCTTTCTTATAGGATGGTTAATTTTTGGAATTTAAGGGATTAAATCTTACTTATTTATTCTTGTTGTTTCTTCCCCACTTTGAACTGAATGAATGAAGGCCCAAATTAATAAGGATAATATTCAATCTAAGGGGATTCTTGTACCTATTCTTTTAACATCGTTCTTCATTATTCATAGATACACCCTCATGGTAGATTCGGGCTTTGACGAGAGGTTACTAATGTGGTCGGACCCCTAGAGTAACTACAAGAGGAATTGGAGCCCACAGTAGTAATGGTGGTGACCCAAGGATCTTGAAGGTGATCTTGGTTCGAAAAATATAACATCATAGTGATGGTGACGTCCCATATAAGAGGATCCTCCTGTGAAGGCATGTGGCGACGTGGCCACCTAAGAGTAGGAAGCCATCGATAGTGGGGACCGCAACGGCGCAGCTGGGGGCGGCTACTAGGAGTCGCTACTAGGGAAGGCCATAGTGGTGCAAACTAGTGACGTGACGCCATAGACCGCGTGTTGGAGGAGCAGTTGGCTAGTGATTTGTGCTCAACTAGATGAACCGACCTTCACAGGTAGGATGGGCTGGAGGAATACCAGGTCACCAAGTAGCCCAGTGGGATGGACCCTAAGGCCCAATGGGCCTGGCCTTTAGTCAAGGCCAGTTCTGGTCAGACACATACCCAATCGACCCATTTTTACTAAAATTGATCATAACTCTCAAACTATGCATCCATTTCATGATCTGTTTGTGGAATTGGGACCCTCATGACGAGATGTTCCTTTTGTGATACTCTATGAATGTTTTTGTGGATGTTGGAGTACGACCTATTGGATTTATGAGTAGGTGTTCCCAGAAAAAGCGTGCTTAGATCGGAATCATGTGGTAGATACCTACATGGTGTAAGTCTCTAGTGAACTGTGACAAAATAAAATTAGGTCTCCTGTGAAAATGTGGAGTGGGTCTCTTTCCAAGATGTAGAGTAGGTCTCCAGTCAAGATACTGAGTATATCTCCTGCAAAGAATGTGTGTCTTAATAGATTGGAATATTCCTAGAATTTGTTAAGTATATTCATGCAATAGGCATGTACCTGGTGTGATATGACTATACTAAATATGTCGAATGTATATCGTTTTTTTTGTTTTCCTATATGGTTTCGGGGTCCCAACTATGATTTTTTTACACACCCTTACACAGGATTCACTTGAAAATTTCATGTCTTGTGAAAATGATCAAAAGCATTGATAGAGTCCTTGGTGGGCTAATGACAGGTGGTGCTTCAGGGTGACCTGAAGGACGTGGTATTATTCATCAAAATTTAGACAGCTTATATAACTACCCGTCAGGTAGGGTTTTCTAATGGACTTCAAAAGACTACAGCTTTTTAGTTTTGGTTGGGCTTGTTTTGGCCATGTTTACTTTTTAGTTTTTTAAAATTACTCTCATTGGTTTTCTTAGTGTGATGAATACATATTTACTCGATGTTTTCAGTTTCAGTACTTTTTTTTGGAGATGGGTGTATGTCTATAGGTACTTAAGTAAATGCCTCCACTATGTGGTATATGCATACTCGGCACTAGTTGCCAGCCCCTGTCCTATGAACGGCCGTCTTGGAGTTATCATGGAACGGGCCCTAGGGGAGGGTAGTGATAGATTGGTATCAAAGGGTGGTTTGTTTTATTTTTGTTTTTAGGGAAATAGTGTTAAGTGTTTCATGTTTTTCTTCAGTCTTAGGAGTCCAGTGTTGGTGAGGTGGCCAACTTATCCAAACACTAAGACCCTAAATTCTAATTTTCAACTCGGTACATGAAAACATTGTATTAATTCATTATATAGTAACTGAGTGTGTTCTCATATCCTTCTGAAGTTAGAGTCTTCTCACAAGGTATACTCTATTAACAATTTTACATATTATTCTATTTCATGATGCTTTGACATAGGTAACCATCCAGGATTACAGGGAATAACCAATAGGATAGTCTGTCGAGTAATGAGGCATTGGTTCATGGGATGTTTCTAGATATAGAACCTACTGGTGGTGTGCCAGGGATACCACCACTTGGAGAGCAGCAGTTCCTACTGGTGTTACTAGTAGACAATGCATGCATTCTCAATGTGTTTATTGATTTTCAGAGATAGTGACCTCCCAAGTTCTAAGGTGAGAGATATCCTTGAGTAGATGAGTATTGGAAGGAGGCAGTTACGTGAGTTTTTTACCAAGTGAGGTCGCCTCTCAACCAGATGTTGTTCCCAGCTGTGAGACTTCTATCAGGCTTGGCGGGGAGATGGTTGAGCTTGATGATCTAGAAGCATGACAAGGTGACCCTCACTTATGAATACTTTGAACACCTCTTCAGGAAGGAGTTCTTAATAGTGAGGTTATTCTCTATGAATATACATGAGCTACTGCACCTACAGTAGGGTAGTCTGTCTGTAGTAGAGAACTCATCGAGATTCAGAGACATTTATTGCTACTCTACAGACATGGTATAGGACACATTATTCGCGGCCAGGACCTTCAAGAAGGGAGTACTCTGGGAGATCAGTGTGTCGGTGATATTCATTAACATTCCTACGCATGATGGGGTGCTGAAGTGATCTCTACTGGTTGAGAGATTTATTTCAGTGTAGACACCAGTGGTGGCAGCTACCACCTAGTGTCAGGTAGATGAGTCTTTGGCGGCGTGTGGCTGACAGCTAATGCAGGGGTCCAAGAGGACTAGAAAGTCCATTGAATGACCCCTAGAATCATGATTAGTGGTGTGGAGCTTCCAGGATAGAGCAGGTCGGCCAAAGGATGGGTTGTAATACATGTTTGGAGGTCTGGGACATATGGCTAGAGATTATCCGACCAGCTATATGATCAATAAGAAGATGGTCTAGGGACACCTAGGAAGTGGTGGAGGATGGAACAGGTTGGTCCTCCAGACAGTGGATGTTTAATAGTAGTAGGACGAGCAGCGGGAAGTGGATGGAGGTTCTAGGCACTACCACCACCACCCTCAGGAGGTCTACCATGTGCTCTGGGAGTTGGTGGACAGGGGTGAGGACAGATCCATGTGATTGAGTCTTATGATCTCTAGACTCACGATATGATCAGGGTATGATCAGTGTATTTTCCAAACTAGATAGATTTTTTATAGACACAGGTGTCAATCAATATTTTGTCACCATGTCAAATGTTCAAGATAGGGAGATTCCAGTAGAACCGTTGACTCGTTCCCTACACTTAAATACTCATACGGGAGAAGATTCGACGATCACACACTAGTACCAACAGGGTTCCCTTACTCTTGGGGGTGAGATTTTCGGTTGGGATCGCTTGGTGGTATCATCAAGGCCTTACAACGTTAACTGGGTATGGACTGGTTATCCACTGTTCATGCTCATATTCACTGTTTTAGGTGCATAGTGATTTGTGTCCGCAGAGATGGGACCAGGTTTTATTTTATTGGTGAAAGGTAAACACAATCATTATAGGATGGACTTGCATGTAGGAGGGTGAAGCCGATCACACGTCAGTTATCTACCACGACCCTCGGTGTAGTGGATGAGACGAGTCCCCAATTTCCTATAGTGGTTGATGAGTATGAGGACATATTTATAGATGTTGTTCCAAGACTACCTCCCCATAGGGAGGTAGACTTCTGCATTGACCAATACCCAGATACAGAATCGATATCAACATTGGGATATTGGATGGCTCCCGCAGACCTTTATGGGTAGAGGGTATGTTGGAAGACCTATAGAAGAATGTCTTCATGAGGCCCAATGCTTCACCATGGGCAGCCCCAGTTTTGTTGTCCAAAATGGCAGACGGGAGCCTGAGGCTATGAGTGTACTTCTAGAACCTGAATCAAGTGACTGTGAAGAATAAGTATCAACTATCTAGGATTGATGAACTCTTCGAACATCTAAAGGGGTCGAGATGGTTCTCGATGATAGACCTTAGATAGGGCTATCACTAGCTTTGTGTATGGGATGAGGACATTCTGAAGATGGAATTTAGATTCCGCTATAGCCACTATGAGTACTTAGTGATTCTGTTTGGCATGATGAACTGCCCAGCAGTGTTTATGGGACTCATGAAAAGGATATTCCATCCTTACCTACACTAGTTTGTAGGGGTATTTATAGTTTAAATCCTGGTGTACTTGACATCCATGGAGAAATACGCGATACACTTAAGGATGGTCCTGGACTTACTCTAATAGAACCAGCTTTATTGGAAGCTTTCAAAGTGTTAGTTCTGAGACTTTCACTTTTAGGGATATGTCATTTCGAAGGATGTAGTTGAAGTAGATCTGAAGAAGATATAAGTAGTGATTTCTTGGGATCCATCCAAAAGTGTAACCAAGGTGTACAGTTTATTTATGTTGGTTGTGTACTATTGTAGGTTCGTGCCTGAAAGTTCTAGAATACTGACAACCTTGATAGATATGACATGAAATTGGAAACATTTCCTATTTATGGGGAAGTACTAGGAGATCTTTTAGCATTTGAGGTATATATTGATGAGTACCCACATCATGATGTTTCTAGAGGAGGGTGTCGTGTATGTGGTGTTCTGCGACGCATCGGGAACCAGGCTTGGTTGATTCCTAATGCAGGGGTATGCAATGATTGCTTATAGTTCACATATGTTGAGACCACATGAGAATAAATACACACCCTCACCTCATTTTTACTGAGGATATCATAATATTTAATTAGGGTGATAGGATAAACATACAAAATATCATGAATACTTTACTTAATTATGAATCAAATTTGGAACAAGAGGTTAATTGGAGAAATTCAATTATTTTTTTGGTAAAATTATCTCAGACTCCAAGAAATCCTACATGATGAGTGATCTCGGTATAAGGGAAGGGTCTCTAACCTTCACTTATCATGGGGTCCCCATGTTCCTTGGAACACCTTTCTCCTCCCACTTTGTGGAAGTTGTGATCTAAATTAGAATAATCATCTCCTCATAGAAGGGAAAGTCTCTATCAATGGAGGGTATAATGTGTTTAGTCAAACATGTGGTTATCTCAAAACTCATCTACCCTTTTGTAGTGTATTCATGGACTACATCTATCATTAAGACCAAAAATTCCCTTATGAGAAACTTTGTGTGGAGTGGAATTATCCTAGAATGGAAAATTATTACTCCTCGATGGAAGAGGTGTTCTATTCCTCCTAATAAAGGAGGACCTAGAATCAAAAACATAGTGATCTTCAATGAATCACTATGATCCCAATTTATTTGGAGACTCATCAATGACAAGTCACACTCCTTGGAATTTATCATATCTAAACCCTTTAATAGACTGATAAAAGGGAATATAAACAACATACAATCTTCCATCTAGCCTGTTCTGAAAAGAATTTTCAATAGAATCAATAACCACTCTCATTGGTTGGTAAGTGCCCACTCCTCTCTCAAATTCTGGAAGTACAATTGGATAGGTGCCCCCATTTTTTATAGTGTTTGCAGTCCTGACCTATAAATTGACTACAATTATTCCATAAAGAATCATATGGATCAAGGTAATGTGTTTCCATCTCACATAGATCTCATGGTTTCTAATTATAAATTTATGGACACGGATGACCTAATTATATGGGAACCAAGCTCAAATGGAATACTAGACTCCAAAGGTTATTATAACCATCTTATTCATGGTACCAGTATAGAGATGGAGGATTTCAACAAAAAATAGCTCTTTTATCTCTTTTTTCATAGCTTTGGCATCTGCACCTCAACAAGCTCCCAGTTGAGGTGAATCTACAATGAGTGGGGATTTCACTATACTCAAGTTGTGCCATGTTCCAATGATATCTAGATGATGTTAACTATCAGTTTCTATCCTAGAATACCATTTAATCTCCTTATAAATATATGTTTAATTGGTTTGAACTTCTCCCACCAAAAGCTTTTGAAACATTAGGATTTCTTCTAGAATTATTCGGAGTTAAACTGCCAAAATAGGTATGTATTATCTTCTTTGTATCCTACGCAAAAGTTATACATACTATATAGATAATCATGAATAAGATCATACATGAATATACTACCTTCAACCCTAGTTATGCTCTCTCTAAAATCCTACTCACAGTTGAAAAAGATCATACTTTTCATAACAAATGTTGTGATAACTCAGTCAGAGACCATGCAATCCTGAGAAATCTACACAAACAAGGAAATTTCTATAGACCTTTCGGCACCATAGAAGTCTTCTGGTTACCTACATTTGAAGGCTATATAAAATATAATATGGATGGAACCTTAAGGAAAAACCCAATACCTGAGAGCTACGGAATTTCTTTCAGAGATCTTAATGGTGATTTTTTAGGAGTGCATGGGTCATATGGCCATGCCACTACTCTTGAAGCATAAATGATGGATTTCATCAAAGATGTTTCAATATCTCACCAAAGAAATTAGTGCAATGTCTGGTTTGAATGTGATTCAACTATAATTGTTAAAGCAGTTAGAATGGGTCATATTCATCTTTCATGGATGATCACACCTAAATGTTACAATTTCTTAGGCACTCTTGCTTCAATGAATTACGTCATCACACACATCTATCACAATTCTTGCAAAAAATGGGGTCTCTGAGAACACTTTCACTCATTATTTCAGTATCCCATATGAGATTATTTCTATTCTTCAATGTGATAAATGAAAATTTCCTTCCTTTCAAATCTTGTAACTCTACTTTTTATAATATAAATCCATGCCACTTGAACATCTAAATAAATTCAATTATAACTTTTCTTAGAAGGATCTGAACTTGAGACATAGGAATTGGCTAGAGTTCCTCGAGGACTATGACTTTGAGATAGTCTATACTCCTTGGAAGGAGGATGTGGTAGGGGATGCTCTCAGTAGAAGATTGAGTTCACAGCTACTGAACAAGGCCTTAGAGTAGTTGGACTCATTATAGATATCCTTCATGGATATAGATGGATTATCTTATCCTAGGTCAATGTTAGATGTCCCTTCACTCTTACAATTGTACTGACAACGTTATCCGAGGAGGTGTTGAGGGAGTTACATACATTCCCTTTGGTGGAACATCTAGGTGTGGAAAAGATGTACCAAGACCTTTGAAGTCAGTTTTTGTGGTTGGGGATAAATAAGGAAGTGGCAGAGTTTGTCTCTATATTCCTCACTCATTAACAAGTGAAGGTCGAGAACCAGGTTCCAACGAGTTTAACTCAACTCTTTGAGGTTCCAGAGTGGAAGTGGGATGTAATATCTATAGACTTAGTGATGTTTTTACCATGTATGTCCAGGGGGAATGATACCATGTGGGTGATCGTTGACCACCTCCCCAAGTCGGCCCACTTCCTAGCAATTTAGGAATAGGTTAATGTAGAGAGCATGGGATACCTCTATATACAGGAGATAGTTCAAGTACATGGAGTCCCATAAATGATATTATTAGATCATTAAGCTAGTTTCATATCCCGGTTTGGAAGGGATTGTAAGAGGCATTTAGGACTCAGTTGTTCTTAAACATAGCTTTCTACCTACAGATAGACGAGTAGATGGAGTAGACCATTCAGGTCCTAGAGGACATGCTACATGCTTGTATCCTCGACTTTGGATATAGTTGGTAGGATCACCTACCTTTGGTGGAGTTTGGATATAAAAAAAGAAACCAACCCACCATCATTATGACACTGTTTGAGGCCTTGTACGAGTGACCCTTCCACTCGCCACTCTATTGAATAGACCCAGGAGATTTAGTACTCTTGGGACTGGAGTTGGGAAAGACTACTATAGAGAAGGTCTTGATCATACAAGAGTTGACAAAGACTACACAAAGCCATCATAAGCCCTATGTTGATAAGATAAGGATTCCCTTGGAGTTCAAGTAAGAGTCTATGGGTTCCTTCAAGTCTCTCCTCGATGTGGGATATAGAGATTTATATGGGATGGAAAGTTATCTCTAATGTTAATCAGACCTTTTCTGATACTGTGTAGAGTTAGAAATGTGTTAAACTGCTTGGATCAACATCCCCTGTTAGAGAGGGAGCATGAAATCTTCCACATATCCCAATTGAGAAGACATGTGCACGACCCACCATGTTTCATCAACTTGGGAAAGATAGACATCGATGATGAGGCAACTTTTGTGGACTTCTTGGTGGAGATAGATGATCGTAGGAAGAGGAACCTTTATGGGTGGTCAATTCCCCTAGTGTGGATTGGGTGGCAGCACAACAATCTCCAAGAGAGTACATGGGAGTGGGAGGCTCTAATTCAGGATCATTATACCCATTTATTTGTTTATCCATCATTTTGGCTTTCGAGGATGTAAATCCCTAAGTTTGGGAGAATGTGATTTCCTAGATTTTCTATGTAAATTTTTTGAAAATTTTAGGGGAATATATTGAGGCCTTCTGCTGTGACGACACGTAATTCTAAGGCTTGGGGTGCCTGAAATAAATGTTAGAACTATTTTAATTAATAAAAATAGAGTTCGTGCGTGGTTTTATAAAAATGTGAGATAACTTCAAAATGTGTGGTTATATCAAAAATCTGAGGGCACCATTGCATTTAGAATAATGGGTCTTACCTAGGCACGACCTAACATCGATCAGTGTATGTAGGCTATAGAAAATATTTTTCAGACGTTTTGAAGAAGAATTAAAATAAACTTAAAACTTTTATGTATTTATTTTAAGAATTTCAGAATGACACAGTGACAACACATCACCCTGAAAGGGAAACCCATTATTTCTATTAAATGGAGCAGCATGGTGATGCTGCAATGCTATAACATAGTGACAGGGCAATGCACTTTCCTTCCATCTTTAATTAAATAGGAATTCCTATAGTGAGTGACTAATGAACTCTTTCCAATGAACATCAGGAAATTGAGGATCAACGTTGTGGGATTAGAGAGAGGAATCTAGATCAAAGATCGAAAGACCAAATAATGATGAAATTTTTTCCCTTCATCAATGATTGATCAAAACTATAGGTAGGGGGTTTATTTCATTGTGAATTTATTTCTCAATTATTCAATCCAATAATTAACATGGATGAATCCACGAATAGGTTGATTCGCAGTTTAGTCATTCTTGTGTGATGGTTCATTTTTGAAATTTAAGGGGTTAATACTTAGTGATTTATCCTTATTGTTTTTTCCACATTTTATAATTAGGTTAATGAAGGCTAAAACAAACAAGGCTAACATTTTCTCTAGGTTTGTTCTTATGCCTATTCTTTTAGCCTCGTTCTTTGTTCTTTGTCGACGGACCTCTATGGTCATGTCAGGATTTTCCAGGAGGTTCTGAACATGTCCTGACCCCTAGAGAGACATCAAGATGAATTGGATACTACCATAGTAATGGTGTCAAACCAAGTATCACATAGGCATTTTCTTTTTGAAAAAAGGACCACCATGGTGATGTTGGCAGTGTTGGTGATGGCGTGCAGTGGCACCAAAGGTGGAAAATGGGAGTGAGGCCACTCGGCATCAGGTGGCTATCAGCTTGACATTCAATAGAAAAGGGGCCCATAGTGGCAGGGTTGCGGGCAGCGACTGGGAGCGGTTGCTAGGGTGGGGCCATAGAAGTGAAGACCGGTGATGCGGCCCCACAGACCGTGTGCAGGAGGAGTGACCAGATGCATTGACCTAGTGACGTGGTCACCCAACTGTGTCTTCTGAGTGGGTGGGGCATGGCCTGTATGCAGTGCCCGGCTAGACAAACCTGCCTGCACAGGTAGGTTGGGTGTCAAGAAAATAGGGTCATCGGGTGCCCCAGTAGGCTGGGCTGCATGTCCCAATGGGTTTGACATTTGGGCTTGGCCAATTCAGGTCAGACCCTGACCAAACCGACCCATTTTCACTAAAATTCCTATAACTATCATACTGTTCATCTATATGATGATCCGTTTTCAGAATTGGGGCCCTCGCAATGAGGCGGTCCTTTTGAGATACTCTATATAAGTTTTTATGGAGGTTTTTTAAGACCTATTGGATCTAGGATTAGGTTATCCCAAAATGGGTGTGCTAAGAGTAGAATCATGTGGTTAAGACCAACACAGAGTAAGTATCTTTCAAACTATGACATACTCGGAGTAAGTATTCTACGAAGACATGTAGTAGGGAAGCTATGAAGATGAAAAGTAGGTCTCATATGAAGATGTGGATTAGTTCTCCTATGAAGACGTGGAGTAGGTATCTTGTGAAGATTCAGAGTTGGACTCTAATGAAGATTGTATGTCTCATCGTATTTGAATATGTTTGTCCTTTTTTAAGAATATTCATGTTATAGCCATGTACCTAGTGTGAGATGAATTCAGTGACTATGTTAACTGTATCTTAGTTTTTGGTTATTTCTTTAGTGGTTTTGGGGTGCCTAATTTGTATTGTTTTACTCAACCCTGCACAGGCTTTGCTCACACGTGTCTTATCTTGTGAAGACAAACGACAACATTGACGGAGTCCTTGGTGGGTCGAAGAGAGGTGCTGCTTTAGGGTGATCCAAAAGGCATGGTATGCTTCATAAAAATTTAAAAAGCTTACTATACCTACCCTTAATGTATATTTTTCTACTAATAGAATTCAATAGATTACACCTTTTTAGTTCTTATTAGGCTTGTTCTGGCCTCATTTATTTTTAGTTTTGTACTTTTACTCTAAGTGGTTTTCTTAGAGGGATGCATACCTGTTTGCTTGGTGTTTTTAGTTTTATTACATTTGATTGAATATGGGTGTGTGTATATAGGTACTTATTCAAATTTCTTCCCTTTTAGGATATACCTACTCGGCACTAGTTTCCAACCCCTGGCCTATGGTAGGTGGTCTTGGGGTATTTACAGCATGGGCACTGGGGGATGGGTCTTGATAGAATGGGATTTCTAGGTTGGTCGAGCCGGACCAAAGCATCGTGGACTAGTAATTGTGACAGCCCAAGTTTCCATCTCTTTCTTAGATGATCTGACAGTTCATCTGAAAGATTTTCCTCTGGTGGTAGATCGATTTAGGGATGTTTTCCTGGATAACCTCTCTAGAATACCTCCCAAGAGATAGGTAGATTTTTTTATTGTGCTAATTATAGGTGTAGATCTGGTATCTAGTCTTACATACATGATAGCACCTACTAATCTCTATAAGATCAATAGATAGGTGGAATATTTAAAATATTAGGTCTTTATCTAACCCACTACTTATCCTTAGGGTTCAATCCACTTTGGTAGGAAGTCAGATGGAACTATTTGTCTATGCATGGATTTTTTATTGTAGATACTTATTATGGTTCAGAACTAGTATCCACTACTATGAATAGATGATATCTTCAACCATATTTAATGAACTAGAGTTTTCTCAAAGATCAACCTGATATCAGTGTTTCATCTAGTCCAAGTTAAGAAAATAGACATACCATATACAACTTTCTATTGTCGTTATGATCTATATGAGTACCTAGTTATGTCATTTGGTCTTATGAATGTGCACATTTTTTATATGTCCTTGATGAGTAGGTTTTTACATCCCTACCAAGATTCATGTCTAATGGCATTCTTGGACAACATATTAATGCACTCACAAACTCAACATGGTCATTCCAAACACCTTGATATTGTTTGGGGTACACTGATGGAGTGTCATTTAGACTCTAATCTCACAAACTTCCACTTCTAGATTGAGAAGGTTCACTTGGTGGGTTATATTATCTCAGAATCATAAGTATTAGTTTACTTGGAAAAGGTAATTGGTCTAGTTTTTTGGGATAATTTCAAGAACATGTTTGATAAATGGAGTTTCTTGGGGATAGAAGGATATTACTTGCATTTTATAGAAGACTTCTCACACATTTAGGATCCTCTTACTAGTATGACTATGATGGTTGTGAAGTAATTTTCATATGAAGAATCTAAGAAGGACTTTTAGGTGATGAAAGTAAGGCCTATTTCAATGTCAATATTGATTACGCTAGATCCTAGTAGAGACTATATAGTGTTCTGTGATTCAGTAGGAATCCGGATGGGTACAGTACTAATATAGGAGGATTGATTTATTGTGTACGGTCCTCACCAGTTGAGGCATTACAAGTTCCATTACCTAACACATAACCTCCAACATGAATTTTTCATCATGCCTTGTGTTTCTGGATGCATTATCTTATGGTAGATCTCTTTGGGGTGTATATGGATGAAAAAATACTAAAGAATATTTTTATACAGAGTGAATTAAATCCTATACAATGATGATGGTTCAAATACCTTCAGTATTTTGACTTTGAAATTTTCTATATTCCTAGTAAAAGAAATGTGTTAGCTGATTCATTGAGCAAAAAAACTCAAGAATAATCCATTGAGGAAGCTAATGATGAATAGAATTTGATAAACCTATTTTATAAGATGAATATTGAGTTTTCATAGGGTCGCGATCAGACTTTTCTTGTAGCCTTAGTAGTTACCTCTTTAGTCCTTGACCTAGTGAAGAGAAGAATGTTTTCATATCCTAAAGGTTTGGTGCTACATGAAATTATTTCTGGTAAGGACCCACCTTTGAATTGGTGTGTTAAAGGATAATACATAATGCATATACATGGGTGTATCTGGGTTACTATAGACATGTGAGAGTATATGATGTGATAATCCCATTCTTCTTTGTGGTCAGTGAACCCAGGTTTCTCTAAGATGTATCGTGATATGCATCACCAGTATTGGAGGTCTGGGATGAAATGTCAGATCAAGGGTATTATCAATGGGTGTTACACCTATAAATAGGTGAATGTGGAACACTAGTGGCCCGCTATCTTGTTATAACCATTACCGGTCCCATGATGGAAATGGGATTATTTCATTATGGAATTTTTGATGGATTTATTAAGGTCTCCTCATGGTTGTAATGCGGTTTTGGTAGTCATTGATCAATTGATGAGGGTATACCACTTCTTTCCTATCTATGTGACTCTTTCAATTGATGATATAGGAATTCTATATGTCAATGATAATATATTCCTACATGGGAACCCTTGTATTGTATTTTTTATTGGGATTCTTATTTTAAATCATGGGTTTTTCAATGGTTACCGAAAGATTTAGGTACGTAGGTACTTATGAGCATAACTTTTCACACTCATATTGATGGCTAGATGAAATAGACAATACAAGTGTTAGAAGAAATTATCCAACCATACATCCATGATTTCAGGATTTATTGTGAATAACATAAACCCCTCATAGAGTTTTCCTACAATAATAGATTTTTGGAAACATTTTATATGGCTCTGTTTGAGGCCTTATATGGAAGGCTATGTCATTCAGCTTTGAGTTTGCCAAAGTTAGAGGTGGTAATTTTACTAGGTCCCCATCTTGTATTGGAGACTATATAGCAGGTTTAGTTAATCAGAATGTAGATTTCGATGGCTCAGTCTAGATAAGAAATTTATGTCAATTTCCATTGATGACCTCTAGAGTTCAAGGTCATAGATCAATGTTTTTTGAAAGTATTACCCAGGCATGGGCATGGACAAATACGGATGCAAGAGAATATATCACCTTGTTTTTTCTAGCCTTTTGAGATCTTGGATAGAGTTGGGACAAGTTGGTAGGAGTATGACACTCAATATGGGTTAATTGAGTTCCTATAAACAATTTTTACCTTTATTTGAAGATCCCCCAATTAAAAAAATAAAATAGGACTGTTAATCAAGGTAGAAAATTTATAATAGTCTAATTGTTCAATTAATTTCTTAGAATATTGTTTAATTCTTAGTTATAATAATATGATATATTGATAAAACTTTTGAAACGAATTTACTAAACCAAAAAAGTTATAAAGACTATCCAAGACCAAAAATCAATGTAAAACTTAGTTATTTAAAATATGAGTTAAAATATTGTACACTAAATTTGAAAACATATCGAATTAAAACAAGTGGTTTAGTTTTAATCTAAGACTTAATAAACTCAACTTGGTGATCACCTATAACCAAGATAAAATATATTATGATTTGATCCACACCTTGGATCAGGGTTTACACAATAGTACACAAGACTTTCTATGTCAATTGACCTATCCATAGTTCTATGTGGGTAATATAACAAACAGGTCACACAATACCTCTTCCAAAGTTATATGTGGGTGAAACAAGGTATTAAATTTTGTTTGTGTAAGGATATCTTGTATCCTTCAGTTAAAAGAAGGAGAAGGTGTGTGTTTTATATACAGACACACACACTTCTTGAAATATAGTAAAAATGCACACAACAGAGTAGGGAACAAAGAGAAAGAGATTATAAGGATTAGTGAGTTGTAAAATGCATCTCTGGACTCGTTGGATGTTGAAGATGCGATGTTTAATCCTGTTTTGGAAAAAAACATAGAAAATAGAGTGTCGTGAAACTTTTTGATTGGGTTTTTGATAATATGAAGATCTATTTCTTATGTTCTGTTTTGTTTGCTGCAGGGGTGTTGGAACTTTAGTGTAAAGTAGGTTCCACTTTGTTTTCAGTTAGCAAGAATGAGAATGCCTTGTGTGTTCTTCTTCCTTTTGTTCATAGGTTCAATATGGGTGCTCATGTGAGTCTTGTACTGTATTTCTATCACAATATCTCTATATCAGCTTTCATGTTCTTTTTATTTTATATTCTACAGCCTAGAAATATGCATGTGGAGGTACCTCATACTATCTACTGAAATGGTCAATAATGTTGTCTTCAAAAAGAATTATTTTAATCAGTGGCATTAAAACACTCAAATTTTACTATTAGATATAATTTAAAATAAAAGATAATTTAAATAGTCTTTCAGTGACTCCTTCTATTGGTGAGTCCTTCTATTGGTATTAGAGACCCATTCTATTAGTGATTCATTCTGTCAGTGTCATTATGCATCGGTGACTCAATGTGTCGATGACCCATATTTTGTTCTGTTAGTGAGTCATATATCAGTGATTCAATTTGTAATATTGGTGATATATTCCTTCTATCGATGTGATATTTCTTATGTCAGTGTGACATTTAATCTTTTGTTGGGTCATTTACTCTATCGGTGAGACATTTTAACTATCAGTGGGACATTTTCTCTACCAATAAGGCATTTTCACTGTCAGTGTCACAATTACTCACACTACTAGAAAATAGACCTATACCCATGGTTTTTATTAAGACCATGGGGATAGGTGTTCCCTATACCCATGGTTTTGTAAAACCATGGGTATTCATATAGTATACAGACCTATACCCAAGGTTTATGAAAACCATGGGTATATGTCACCAATACCCAAGGTTTTGGGAGAAACCGTGGGTATAGATTTTTTTGATGACCTATACCCAGGGATTTCCAAAACCGTGGGTATAGGTGTTTATTTTAAGGCCTATAAAAATGGTTTTACAAAAACTGTGGGCATAGAGTTTTTTTTTTGAAGATCTATACTGACATTTTTTTAAAACCGTGGGTATAGCTTTGGCGGGGAAAAATCTGCGGGAAATAAAAAATATTTGGTGGGAAAACCTATACCCACAGTTTTCCCTCCTATACCCATAGTTTATATTAATATATTTAAAGGGATAAAAACATTTAGACAATTAAACTTCGTAGGCTGGTTGGTGAGGTGATCTTTGTTACTTCCCTTGGTCCAGGGATTGAATCTCACATAATGTATTTTTCTGATACAGCGAGATGTATTAATATATTAAACAAAATTTACATTTATTAAAAGCAAAGCAGTGTAGATGGGTTGGATAGTCATAGTAGTTTTTGGGAGAATTTTGGGGTTCGAAACCCACAACTATCTTTTTTTCTAATACAGATATAATTAATATATTTATAAAAATAATGATATATATAATCAAAATTGTCTTTGCATAGTGGTGAGGTGCATCATCCAGAAAGCGCAGGTGTTAGAGGGGTCATGGGTTCATCACTTTCAGGTTCATTTTTCGTATAATTAATATAACTAGACTTTTAAAACTGTTGTTAAATCCATTGATAGGGTGGAAATTGGTATGAGTATTTGAGAGCGTGGAAAAAAAATCTTTACCCACGATTTTTTAAACCGTGGGTAAAGGATGGGGACCTATCTCGACGCCTCAGTTTCCCACAGTTCACAAAACTGTGGGTATAGTCTATACCCACAATTTTGGGGAATATACCCACGATTTAAAACCATGGGTATAGGCCATTTTTTCAGTAGTGTCATACATAGAAAAATTTCTGCTTTTAACTATCTTACAACATGAATATGAACAGAGTGTGTTAAATACATAGTTGATCATAGAAAATCATAATTAAAAATATTGAAACATATGAATGAAATAATTTGACATGATTCGGACATGATTTTTTATTATTAAAACAATTAAAACTAGAGAGGTTCCAATAGTATCCTATGGGCCAAAAATCTACCCCTTTTTATGATCACTAATCATGGCATTATAAAGTAAAATTATGTGATGATTAATATGATCATTCCACTTACCATATCTCATTATTGATTAATACTGCCTAGCTCTTTCTCCTCCTCAGAGGATTATCAAAAATCTTAACGATAGGAAATAATATAAATCAATAATGAAAAATATATAATACATAGATAGAATTGAAAGATCAGTTAATTCCATAACTAATGTAAAGTATAATACAGTGGAAGACAACAAAAGTACAATCAATAAGCCCTATCAAAAATTGGTACAAACTACTCTTTTGGATCTAGTTTTCCCATTCTTTTTTAATAAGGATCAATGGTTGCTCTAGTGGATGGAGTCTTAGATATTGGAGTGTTTGAATGAATCTAGAGATGAGGAAGAGGGACTCCTTTAGGAACAAATGGTGCAAGGCTGGGATTGTGCTGAAACAAAATATGAGGTTCAGTCTTTTCTGTGATAACTGGGTGAATTTGGCTCAGATATTGAAAAACATACATAGACTATGGCTGGGGGACAAGGATGTGGAAGGAGAGTCATCAAAGGGTCTAAGAGGTCAAGCAGCTGGAACCATGATGGATTCACATTTATCAAAGAGGTAGGTCTTTAACAGCTTGTTGAAATCTTCAGTTATTTAACCATAGTATTTCATGGCCTTCTAAAAATCAACCTTATTCTCAATAAACTTCTCAAGAATAGGTTTTAATTCCTTCAATTGCTTTACATTTTCTTTGAATGCTCTTGTAACTAGGGTTAATGTCAAATTCGCTGTCAAATACTTAAAGTCACTGGTCAACTTTTTCTTGGTGTAAATCTTTGAGAAATATGAATTAATCCTCTTTGTAAATCTTGGTCAACTTTTGCTTGGTGTAAATATTTGGAAGATGCTTCCTTGGTATAAATTATGACCATATCATGCACATGATTAGAGTTCTTCTCAATTTTAGAAATACTTCCAAACCAAAGGCACCAAATAAGGTGTGAAGCTCTTCTTTAAAAATAGTTCTAACTGTCTCAATGTCCACAGCATGAGATGTATGAGTTGAGGTGAAAGGAACAACAGTAGCTAATTTTTGTTCCTTAAGATCTTTAATCATAGTTTCCAAACATCCTTTATACTCATAGGTTAATCCATTTAAGGAGACAAATATTTTTATGATCACATTTTTCAAGCTTAGTATTGTTTGCAATAATTGTTTCATTCATTCAAATTAAATTTGGTTTAATATCAGTTATCACTTTCTATGAAACATTAACTGCATTGACCTCATTCACAACAAATGTTTGAACTGGAATAGGAGTAGATTACATAGACTACATAATTTATTCTATAAAATCCCTTAAAGTTTTTACCTCATCACTTAGACTAGGCATGGGCACAACTTGACCTTGAACATATTTGCGTATAGCTGAACACATTTTTTCCTTAAATATTTCAAAGTCAACCTAAGTGAAATTATTACTAGGAAGGATTTCAGACACTAACTCTCCTGAAACAAGTACAAACACCTCATCATTTGAGTCTTCATAGTAGAAACCAAGAGATACAGATCCAGTATTTCTTTCCCTGTTCATACATAACATCATCATCTAAAGGGGTGAGAGTGTTAAGTCTCACTCTTCCAACTTGATGTTACCCCTCATATTGAGATATTATAATATGAAACTCCCCCTCAACTAGATCTCCTCTCACATGATACTCCCCCTCAACTTGAGGTCTTCTTCAAGCAGAAACCAGCTATGGTGTAGAGACTATTTGAGCATCCATTACACCATCAACTGCAACTGATTTCTCCTCTCCAATAGAAGCATCTACTTCTCTTAGAACATCAACCACTACCTCACTTATAGTAGCAACCTTTGAGGATTCTAAAGGATATTCTTGAACTATAGCCTCAACCATATCAACATTTCCACCCTAATCATCATCAGGATGATCACTTCTATTACCACATTCACATCCTTCACCATATTCATTATTTCTATCATCGTATTTATTTACTTATTCTTCTTCTTCCTCACTTCCAGATCTGCTCCCACTTTCTTAATATTCTTTTGTATTCTTCTCCTCTTACTCTATATTTCACTCCTAAACCCCTTGATCTACTCACATTCCCAACACTTCCAGACACATCTATCTCCTCATCACCATTATCACCATGATTTGGTTCATCATAAGGTAAGGAAAGAGGTGTACTAGAAGTTCCATAAGTCATTCTTCTTGAACCATCAGTGGTTTTAGGGTCACATAGATCATCCATATAAGAACCTTGATCTCTATCAGGACTAGCAACCTATTCATAATCAGAATAAATAGGTTCAGCATCTTTGGGTCCTAGACCAGGATCCACTAAATTTCTCAACTTAACTAGATGGTCCACTAGGTTGAATTTTTTATAAATATTATCCACATCACCAAAAAATTCTTTATTCCATGGATTCTAATGGATTTTAATCATCTTTCATATCTCCTTGATCAAATAGATTCCAATACAACCTGAAACAGTTTCTTCACCTTCATCCACACAACCTTTTACTTACAACCTAACTGAGATTATTCTTGGGAGAAATAGGGAATTGGTCTTACGATATGGATTAATCATTTCACTGATCAAATAATTGTACATGTTCACATTAACTTATTTCCTTAACAAATAAAACAAGTATAAATCTTGATACTTCAATGACGAAAATTCAATTTTCATGGGATAGAGATGGTGCTGAATAAAATTAAATTGCAGCCTACTTTCACCATCTAGCTTAGTAGCAATTGGTCACCTATGATCTTCATTCCCAGTCAGCTCCTTCAAATATGTCTAAAAACAAAGTATATCACTTAAAGGTGTAGTAGTTCTTTGGTAGTCATCATATATTCCCTCATGTGGTAACTTATGGCATTCTTCCCAAAGCCTAGAAGAAAATGAATTTATGTTTCCTTTAACTATAGATTTAATCCAACTAACATCACTACCTTCTAAAAGAAATTCAGAATTCATATAAAACCCATCAACTAGCTTGGGATTATAGGTTATTTAATTTTCTTCAAACCATTAAATTCATCCCCAAAAATATCCTTTTCTGGTGTCATAATCTGATTTACAAGAGCATTATTAAAAGGCAGAAACTTGGTCGATTCTCCCTTTTTATTCATAGAAGGTTGTGAATCATTTATAGATCCTCCTTTAAGGGATCACTTCATTCATTACATTTTAGATGGTTCGGTTGAAGGATAGATGGTGGAAGGTAAACGGTAAGGAGAAATGGTAGAAGTGTAAGGTTTAAAATGTGAGGTTTATTAGTATAGTGGATCGACTCAAATTTGTATCATTTAGGGTTTAGAGATCGTAAAATCATGAATTGGGTTAGAATAAATAAAGGAAACATCATTATTTTAGTTAAAAACTTAATACATATAAAAGAGTGAGTCATAGATGTCAGTATGAATGTTTTTTCATAACACAATCAGTGTCGGCATGACAAACTGTCGATGTTGGAATGATAACTATGTCGGCATGAAAGTGTTAGCTTTGACATGAAAACTATGTCCTCATGATGAAGTGTCAATTTTGTCATGAAGATTGTGTCAGCATGACAAGGTGTCAGTGTCGTCATTACAACTGTGTCGGAATGAAAAGGTGTCGGTGTCGGCATGGCAACTCTGTCGGCATGACAAAGTGTTGGTGTCGGCATGACAAATGCACTTATTTTTTCACAAAGTGTTATTAACATAAGGCCCTTAAAAATTAATCATCCCTACTTCATGTTTAATGTAATTCATGCATTCAGAGTTCAATGTATTTTTTGGAAATGTCTGTAAGCTGATGTTCAGTGCCAATAAACTCTAGTGTTATATCACATTTTTCATAATGATGCCTCAAAAAGTGATGTCTTACATCAATATGATTTGTTATAGAATGTGAAATATGATTATTATAGTTGTTAATATCACTTGAATTATCATAGTTCATAGGGAAATGTCTGAATAGGTATTCATAGTCTAGTAAAGTGTGTTTTATCCAAAAACATGAGCAGAACTACTACCGGTAGCTATGTATTTAGCTTCAGAAGAAGATAATTCAACTGATTTTTTTTCTTACTACACCATGAAACTATAGACATTTCAAAAAAAGTTACATGTTTAAAAGGTGATCTTTATATGTAACTTAAAACCACCAAAATCATCATATTAATATCTAACTATGTAAAATTATTGTCCTCTGGGATAGAATAGTCCAAAGTTGGTAGTATGTTTGAGGTATTTGAAAATTCTTTTAATAGAAATAAGATGTGAAACTTTAGGATTTGATTGAAAATGAGAACACATACACACACTAAACATAATATCAGTCCTACTAGTAGTTCTGTAGAGTAAACTCCCAATCATCCCTCTGTAAGTGGTTTGATCAGCAAATTTACTATTTTCCTCAAGATCTAACTTACAGGTTGTTCTCATTGTAGTATCACTACTTTTAGTACTATCCAAACCAAAAAATTTTAAAAATAAATTTAGTATATTTACTTTTATTTAATATACCACCTTATATATTTTTAAATATATCAAATCTAAGAAATAATTTGAGTTCACCCATCAAAGTAATTTCAAATTAATTTTTCACTATATTTGAAAAATCAACAAATAAATATTTTTTTGAATATCCAAAAATAATATAATCAACATAGATTTTAACAACTAAAACATCTTTATAAATTAATTTTATAAAGTGGGTAGAATCAATTATAACCTTGGTAAAACCATTAGAAATAAGAAAACTACTTATTCTATCATAATAAGTACTTAGAGGTTGTTTTAAACCATATAAAGATTTTGTTAATTTAGAAACATGATTTGGAAAATGAGGGTTTGTAAAACCATGGGTTGTTCAAAAAACATCCTTAAATATATTCAAATTTAGGAATGCACTCTTAACATCCACTTGATATATTTTGAAATCTAGATGTGCTTCATATGCTAGAAATATTTGAATGGCTTCAAATCTAGAAACTAGTGAAAATTATTCTTCATAGTTAATGTATTCTTCTTGACTATAACCTAGTGAAACTAATCAAGCTTTATTTAATAAAATAATTCTAGCCTCATCTAATTTATTCCTAAACACCCATTTTGTGCCTACAGTAAATTTTTATTTAGGTATATACACTAGTTTCTAGACTTTATTTCTTTCAAAATTATTTAACTCTTCTTGCATAGCCATCACCCAAAATTCATCATTGATTTCTGCATTGATGCCCTTAGGTTCATGCTGTGAAAGGAAAGGTTGATATTTAACCAAATTTCTTAGAGAAGCTATATTCTGAGTTACATTATCTATTTCTCTAACAACATAATCTAAATCTCAGTTCTTAAGGGTTCTAACAGATATATAAAACAAAGGGCTAGTGATTTTAGCTTCTTCAATAGGTTTGGGTTTATCATGAATAAAGTATGGAGAATTTCAAGAACTAGAATATTATACATATATATGGAAATTAGGGTCAAAAAAGTTATTTATGTCCAAATTTGATACATCATCTTCAAAGTTTTATAGGGATTTCTTAGGTTCATGTGGATCTGTTTCACAAAATTTTACATGTAAAGACTCTTCCACACATTTGGTTATTTTATTAAAGACTCTATAAGATTTAATAGAGATTAAATAACTTATAATTATTCCTTAAATACTTTTGGAGGAAACTTTTCAAGATTTTTCTTAGTATTAAGGATAAATACCATGCAATCAAATACTTTTAAGTAACTAACATTGGGTTTTCTATTGTTCCATAGCTCATAGGGAGTTTTCTTGGGAATTGGTCTGATTAAGTCTCTATTAATTATATATCATGATGTAAAGATAGCTTCTACCCAAAAATAGATAGGTAAGTCATATTCATTGATCATTTTTCTTTCTATTTCTTGTAACATATTATTTATTCTTTTTACAATGTCATTTTGTTGAGGTGTCCTAGGGGCAGAGAAGTTATGGCTATGTCCATTCTTTGAGAAAAAAATTAAAACACTTTCTTCTTAAAATCATGGACATGGTCAATTATTAGGGACTTAATTTTAAGACCACTTAGGCTCTCAGCTATTCCAGAATAATTGGTGAAATGAGAAAAATATTCACTTTAGTGTGCTAAGAAAAATGTCCAAGTATATCTAGAATAGTCATCTACAATAACATAGACATAGTGATTACCATTAAGGCTTGAAACTCTAGATTTTCCAAAATAGTCCATGTCAACCAACTCAAGAGGTTAAGAAGTTGAAACTTATTTCTTTAGTTTGCAATATATTTTGTTCTATTTACCCTTTTGACAACGATTGCAGATGTTGTCATTTGGAAACTCAATCTTAGGTAGATCCTTGATTAAAACTTTCTTATTAATCTTTATAAGAGAGTGAATATTACAATGTCCAAGTATCATATTCCAAATCCAATACTTCTTTTCAAATACACATAAACGGGAAACATGTTGAGAAGCTAAAGAATCTTAGTTAACAACATAACCATTTCTACTTCTAAAATAATAAAATACTAATTCATTTTTAGAATTGAAAACATTTCAAGAATAATTTTAAAAGTTAATATTAAAACCATAATCACATAATTGAGAGATACTAAGCAAATTTTAATTTAATCTATAAATAAAAAATACTTTAGAAGTTAAAACTAAGATAGAGTTACCAATCTGTCCAAGGCCAATTATTTTTCCATTAGTATTGTCACCAAAAGTGACATGTACACCGTCAATATTTATAAGATTCTTGAAGCATGAGTAATATCCTATCATGTGTCTTGAAAAACCATTTTCCAAGTACCATATAATTCTACAAGTTCTTATCAAGTAGTTTTCCTACAAAAATATATTAGTCAAGAAAGGATTTTGGTACCCAGATTTTTTTGGGTCCAGAAATATTAATAATAAGAGCTTTGGGAACCCACTTTTATTTCATGGGTTTCTTATACACAGTCTGTAAAGTATTTGAAAAATAGACTTTACTTATGCTAGAATAACTTTAAATAGTAAATGATGTCTCAAAGTTGGAACTGACAGAATATTTTCTAGAACTGGGAATAAAACTTGATTTTCTATATTTAAATAAAATATTGGTTTTCGCAAAATTTATATTCCTAGGTTGATAGCAAATAACACAAGTGTATTTGGGTACAACTTGTTTACCAAGAATTTGAACCAAGATATCTTTTCCATTGGTAAATTTTTTCAAATCCTTTTTCAATTACTCATTTGACAATTTAAGTTCATTATTTGTTATAAGAAATTGAGAATTCTTTTCCTTTTCTATTGTTAGCACAAATTTAATATTAGAGTTAAGAGAATTTTGTTTATTTGAAGCTTTATATTTATCTTTTATTTCATTGAAAGTGTCTTTAAGCATTTTGTAGTATTAAAAAATTTCGTCACTACTCATATTTTCATAATCACTTTCATCTCCAAAATAACAGGAATTATGTATAGGAGGCTCAAGGGTTACCTCTAATGTGTTTTTAATGAAATACATATTATCCTTATTATCCTTTTCATCATGTGATGATTCTGAGTGACATGAGCTATCCTCATAAGCACTCCATGTTTCTTTCATTTACTTTTTTACTTTCTATCTTTTTCCTCATACATCTTTTTATACTTTATCTTAGGATAGTCAGTCTTTACAAGTCCTTTTCTCTTATATTCATAGTGGACTATTTCATTTGAGTTCTCATTCCTTTTAATGTCCTTATTATAGTTTTCCTTCTGATAATAGATTAATTTTTTTGAGAAAAATGAGCACTGAGTATCTTTTATTAATTCAAAAAATAATACAAAAGTTGAAAATTGGGTATTTTAAATTTTTCTCAGATGAAAAGTAAATTCATATCATCAGGTTAGGTAGTTGAGTAAAGACGTCTTTCTATAGTGACCCCTTTGTTTGCAAATCAGAAATTCATTTAGATTCTCTATAATAGTGAGTAATAATGTGATTCATGTGAGATAATTTTTCAAGGCATCTTTCCCATTTCGTGGTCATCTTCCAAGATAGGTTTACTTGGACTCCTATTATCGCTTGAAAAATAGTAGAGAAGTCACATTCAAACCAAATGTCACTCCATTCTCATTAATGAGCAAGATCAAATACCATGATCATGCCCATATTCTCTATATCCAATGTAGTTGAGTTACCACAATGACCATACAAGTATTCAATCACATATCTGGTTTGGTCGCAAAAGATTTAACCATAACTTAAAGGGCTTGGATTACCCATCGAGGCCCCATATATGTTTTATTTTTTCCAACTAGTATAAGGGGATGTCCAAAATACCTCCAAGACACTACAGGTCAGGGGGAAAGCACCCAGGATCTGGAGCCTTCTGATAATTAAGTGGTCACTGACTGAATTTCTGCATGGTTCAGAATGTAGGTTGTTTGCAGCCTACATTACTGCATAGATGTATCCCATTGCACGTCTAGAATTGTGTCACATCCCATGGTGAATGGCAGAATTACTAATTCTCTAGATGATGTGGATTAGCTCAGTATGGGTGGTTCTAAGTAGAACTGTAATCTTATTCGAATGAGTGGTGTTGTGTATTTCAGTAAGAAAAGAAGAAACTTAGTTTGTGTATTGCACCTTAATTTCAAAAGTTTGTAGAACATTATTCGATAAAGAAGCTGTTGTTTTGTATCTCAAAAACATGTAGTTCACATCCTCCTATTGTTTATTACATAAAGCACATTTGGAGAACAAAGAGATGCTGACTCTTTGAAGATTAACATCCAATGGAATATTGTTCATCAGAAGTCTCCAGATGAGAGTATACCAGGAAGGTGCCATCCATTAGTTGTTCCATTCCCCTTTCCACTGGGTGTCACCATGTAGCAGGAGCTTATGAAATCTCTTTGAGTCAATAATTCCATTTGGGGATCCCTTCCAGAAAATTAGGTCATTTGATTCAAGAAATCATAATTGGAAACAATAGAGGTGATGTCATCTTGGGTTGAGCCCATCTGATCTAGTTGGTCCTTTATCAGTATATTATATTCAAGAGTATTATCCTCATTTATAACTCTGTTGATAAGGGGGTCGCCTGTCATGTTCTCATACCAAAACTGAAGGGAGGAATGTGAGCGTGCAACCCATTGTGAATGAGTGATTATCTTTTGGAAAACAAGCTTGAGTCCTTTCCAAATAGATGACTCCAGGTAATTTATACGTTCTAATATGACTCTGCCCTTCAGTATGCTTCTAAGAAAATCTAGGTTAGGATAATTCTTATTGATTGTCTTCCATATGAATTTTTCCTGCATGGATTGATTAAAAAACTACATATTCCTTATGCCCAAGCCTCCTAGTTTATAGGGCAGGTAGGATTGCTTCCATGAGGTAGTGATAATCTTTTTTCCATGCTACTTCTACTCCATACAAAGTTTTCCATAATTGTGTTCATATTTTTTATGAGATAGATAGGCCCGAGGTACACCATAAATGATTACAAGAGTTTTGACTCAACAATATGCTTGACAAGGTTGGTGTGACCTACCATTGAGAGTGAATTCCCCTTATAATAAGATAAATTTCTTCTGACTTGATCCATAATATTTGAGAAGTAGGTTGTATGAGGTTTTCCCCATAACAGGGGGATTCCCAGGTAAACAAATGGTAGGTACCCATCCTTTAGTTCAAATTCATTCATGACGCGAACCTTTCTTGAAGCTGATATGTTCATACAAAAATAAATAAATGATTTTTTCTAGTTAAATGTTTGACTAGAAACGTTTTCATAATGCTGGAGAGCCTTTCTAAAATTATTGATGTTCCTCCTATACCCCTGAGTAAAAAGGAAAATGTCATCTGCAAACAATAAGTGGGAAGTAGAAGTGATACCTTGCACTACTCTGATGGTCTTTAAGTCACCTGTATCCACCATATCGAGGAGAAGTCTGATTAAATAATCTTTTATAATGGAAAATAAAATTGCTAAAAGAGTACCCCCTTGTCTCACCCCCTTGATCAAGTGAAATGTCCTTCCGGTGACCCATTGATGAGGATATATATGTGGGATGAATCACGTAACACCTTAGCCAATTAAATAAAGGTCATATTAATGCCAAAACAATGAATAACCCTATCTAAGAACCCCCAGTCCATTATGTAGAAGGATTTTTTAATATGAAGCATTAGGGAAATTTTTCCTCCTTGCGTAGTTTTCCTGAGCAGGTTCACACACTCGGAGGCAGTGAGAAAACAGTCCAATATATTCCTTCCTTTAATAAATCCAAACTTATTCCAGGTGATTATTTTCTATGAGACCTGAGCAAGTCTGTTGGAAAGTATTTTTTTAATCACCTTATTAAGATTGTTAACCAGAGAAACCTTCCTGAATTGGCCAATCTAAATTGCATTCTTCACCTTTAGAATTAGAGTAATGAACTAAGCATTGAACCTTAGGGGAAACGTTCCTCCCTTGAAAAAAATGTTTGAAAAGTTAATTAACCTCATTCTGAACAGTTTCCCAGTATGTGTGAAAGAAATTATTTGTGAACACAGCTGGTCCTGAGGAACTGTATTTTTTTATCCGAAACATATCCTATTTGATTTCAAAGCCCATTGGCATTGAGGTAAGGAATATATTTTCATCCCCTTTGAAAATATTTGGAATGAGGTTTTCATTTAATAACTCAGTCCTTGGGGGTCCATTGAAAAGATTAATGTAGTATGAGGCAATATAGTCATATAGTTATTTTCTTTCATCCATGATTTGATCTCCATCCTTGAGAAGAGCAAGAGGGTTATTTTCTCTTTGAACCCTTTTAAGGGAATTAATGGATTTGGTGTTTTTTTCATCTAAGATCCAATTGGTTTTAAAAAAATATTGATGTTATCCCTTAGTTTTATGAGTCTTAAAATCTTGGATGGTACTTAAGCCTCTTGAGTCATATTTCTACAAAACATTCCTTGAGTATTGGATTCCTAAATATCATATAGAGAGCATTCCATCCATCAGTTTCAACATCAATTAAGCTAAAATTTCTCTTTCTCCATTCTTTAATCTTTTTTCATCATTTTCATCTTAGGTAAACAAATTAAAGGACCTTCATAGCTTGTATTTGGACCCAAAGTATCCTAAATTATGCTTGAGAAATATAGGAGAGAGGCCTGTGCATTGTTAAATTTGAAAGGAAGTGGTAGCTTCTTTTCATTTTTGAGAAGGCTTATCAGAATGGGTTGGTGGTCCGAGTTATACTGGTCTAAGGTAACGCAGGAAATATATTTCCAACCCATAAGGGAGGATCCATTAACAAAGACCATTTCAATTCTTCTAGCACACATTCCATTGAGATGCCACTTATACTAGGTGATTTTTTCTCAAGAGAGATTGAATTCATTCAATCCTACCCCCTCAATGCAATATTTGGACTCTCTAATGGAGGAAACATTAGAAACAAGATCGATCATTTCATCAGCATGCAGGATGGCATTGAAGTACCCTGCAATCATCCATGGATTCATTATTGTATTTGAGAGACATTTTATTTTTTCCCAAAAAGGCTTCCTATCTATGTAGTTTCTATGAGAATATACAATTGAGCAATACATTTTTCTGTAAGACTCCTTGAATGTGAAATTGAGAATTTGGTCATTTTCAACAAAAATAGTTGGGCTATCCACACATATATCAATGAGGATCCATATTCTATTTAGAGATTTTGTGGCCCCATTGGCACCAAATATTTAATACCCCTTGCTGATAAATAGGGTGCTATAAATTTCTATAATTTCATACTTTTACCTGCTTGTTAGGAGCCTAATAGAACCCTCAGTATTGGGATTGGCTAGACCCTTACAGTTCCAAAATAGAATCCTCATATCTATTTTTTATTGGGGGTGAGATCCAACTTTCCATTCTTATCTAGTCTTTGTGATTTTCTTACAGTCCATGTATGTATAGGGGCCTCATCCTTTGAGTTTAGACCCGCACAGGTCATTTTATTCTCTGCTTGCACATATATCTGCTCAGCCCTCTTGGCCTCAGTTTCCCAGACTTTCTCCTCTAGAGGAGCCCGCACCAGGTCCTCTTGTTGTCCCGAACTAGTATTTCTAGATGTAGTGTCCCTCTCATCATTGAGTCTAGATATCTAAATTCTAGTTTCAATCCCTTGGTTCACAATTTTAGTGCCTTCATGCCCTTCTTACTCATATAGTGAATCTAAATAATTTTGGGTGAAGTCCAGATGAGCGTCAATGTCATTTAATATTAGTTCCAATAAAAAATCCTAAACTTTCATTGAGATCACATCTAAAAAAACTTCTTGATAGTAATCTAAGATTGTGTTATCTTTCTTTTCTTGGTGAGTTCCCTGATTGATGTCATTGTAGCCCTTAGAGGTCCCAGCCTGTATAGGATTTTGTTTCTATTCCTCATCCATCACTGCCTGTGACACGCTTTTATCACCACGCTTCTGTCACTTTCCTTTTTTTGTCTTGGTCCATAAAAATATGTTTACCACTTTCCACCATACTGCTTAGTTTTCCTTAAGACACTACTCTCCAAGATATTTATAAAAGAGCCAGTTGTACCCATTTCTATAACACATAGTAATTATTCACTATATTCCTAACCATTTTTCAATGTTCACAAAATTTGGGCAGGTTCTCAAATTCGTATTTTACCTCTATTTGCAAATCAGTTGTCCGAAAAATAATCCTTCAGGATGATGTGTTTCCATATTTATTTCTATTAAAACCTCTGAAATAGAACAAGGTCCCCATTTAAGGTGCATTAGTCAATTTTCAGGGGTGTTCCAATTCCTAAGGATAGATCCTTAAGAATTCTAGGGTGCCAATACACCCATGGTAGTCCATGAATCCTTGCGTTTACCTGTACTGGAGAGTGTTTATGCTTGTATGGATTGAAGTTGGCCTCCCATTACAAGATTCTTAAATATCCATGATTTAGGTTGATGTTTCCAAATTAACATATGAAATTGAGTTCCTCCTATCTCTCTAGGATGATGTGAAAAAATCCCTTGCCAGTGGGAGTTAGTCACCACCTCGAAAACCCTCAGCAATGATAAATTGTTTGTTTCAGCTCTATGGAGAACCATGGATTCATACCTTTTTCATATGAAGCTTGACCAAGAATAGAAAATTGTCATAGGGCCATGCTTTGTTTGAGGGCATCTTGATCTTCTGTTATTATGATGGATCCATCCACCAAGTTCTTAATATGGGATGTTTGCTAGACTCTGATGCATTTGTTCTAGCTGGGGATTCTGCGAACGAGACTGCTTTTCAGGAAGAGTTCAAGGAAGAGTCACATTTCCTCTATGAATTAGTGAATGAAATCTTCCATTTCGAATTAAATGATTCCATGCTCAAACAAGAGATTAAAAATCTGAGGAATTTCATCGTCGAGTGGAATCACAGGGCTCGTCATCCGTACTTCCATTCTCCCTGATTCTAATCTGGGGTTCCTGAATAATTTCATCCTCTTATAAAACTTCTTAAACCTTCTGGATAATTGATTGAATTCATCATCAATGTATAATAGTGAATCATCATTACTTGTACTATCAGAATGAACCTCTATCCTTTCCGTTACTTTATTTTTGGTAGCAGTGGTATTGAAAGCCACTGACTTCCTTTTGGTTCATCTTCCTCTTATTTTTACCTTTAACTCTTCCTTATACATCATCAATTTACCTATCAATTCCTTGATAGGAAACTTGCTGAGGTCACAGGATTCTATAATAGATACTAAGGTTCCTCTTCATATTTTTGGTAGATATCTGAGTAGCCACATGATTTGTTCTTTAGCACCCACTAGCTTTCCAAGAGAGCTCATTGTATTGACTATTTCATTAAACCAGAGACACGTATTACAAATGATTTCATCAGGATTCATCTTTAATTTATCATACTAAATAGTGTAGGTATTAAGCCTCATTTATTTAACATTAGTAGTTCTATTGTGTGAGATGGCTAAGGTATTCCAAATATCATAGGCAGATTTACAAGCAGAAATTATATTAAATTCTTTATCCTCTAAAGCACAAAACAAGGCATTCATAGCATTATAATTATTATTATTATAAGCAGATTTTGTAGCTTCACTCCATGTAGTTCTTACAGTATCTGGTATTTCATATTTATCTTCTATTACAATCTAAATATCAAATTTCATACATTTTAAGTGCATTTTCAGTTTAATTTTCCCCAGACCAAAATCTGTTCCATTAATGTATAGATGTCTCTTGGTAGTTGCACCTTCATGTCTATTATCCATAACAATGAGTAAAGGCTTGATTTTAAAGAGATATAAATTTATAACTAAAAAAATTTAGAGATCTTTAAACACTATGGGAAAATGGGTATTTGCGACGGGTTATTTGCGATGGGGATAAATCCCGTCGCCAATAGTCCCGTTAGAAATTTATTTGCGACGGGGGAATTTGCTCATCGCAAATAACTACTTATTTGCGATGGGGAAAGCTAACACGTTGCAAAAGGTCTGGCGCGAAATGCGCGCCAAATCGCGGGAAAGTTATTTGCGACGGGGGTAACCCCCGTCGCAAATAACCGGTGGCGGTAAAAAACATTTGCGATGGGAATATACCCCTGTTGCAAATAGATTTTCGGCAGGTTATTATTTGCGACGGGTCCCGTCGCAAATAACTATTTAACCGTTGACCGTGATAAATGCGGGCTAAGGTATTTGCGACGGTACCCGTCGCAAATGGTCCCGTCGCAACTAAGCTAACCTATAAATACCCCCATCCGATTTTTCCATTCATTCTCAAACTCTATCTTCTACTTCACTCAAAATCTATTTTTAGAGTTTAGAGTTTCTTAAGTTTAATTTTTATTTCCGGAGTTGATATTGAAGTCTGCAACAACGATCAGAGATCAACCTCAGATCAATTTTAAAGGTATTTATGTTCATTTTAATTTAAAATTTATTTTAAATTTTTTATTAGTTTGAATTATTCTTAATTAGTTGTAATTTAATTATGTTTAGATTGTTTTGTTACTTAATAATTTTAAATTATTAGTATTAATTGTTCATAGTTATTGGTAATTAGGAATAATTAGTAATAATTACCAATAATTAAGAATAAATACTAATAATTAGTAATAAATACCAATAATTAGGAATAATTAGTAATAATTACCAATAATTAGTAATAAATAGTAATAATTAGTAATAATTACCAATAATTAGGAATAATTAGTAATAATTACCAATAATTACCAATAATTAGTAATAATTACCAATAATTCGTAATAATTACCAATAATTAGTAATAATTTACTAATTACCAATAATTATCCATAATTTGTAATAACTACCCATAATTACCAATAATTACCAATAATTAGTAATAATTGGTAATAATTAGTAATAATTACCAGTAATTCGTAATAATTAGAAATAATTACCAATAATTACCAATAACTAGTAATAATTAATAATAATTACCAATAATTTGTAATAATTCATAATAATTACCAATAATTCGTAATAATTAGAAATAATTACCAATAATTAGTAATAATTACCAATAATTACCTATAATTAGTAATAATTACCAATAATTATCAATAATTAGTAATAGTTACCAATAATTACCAATAATTAGTAATAATTGGTAATAATTAGCACTAATTAACAATAATTAGTAATAATTAGCAATAATTACCAATAATTAGTAATAATTAGAAATAATTACCAATAATTACCAATAATTAGTAATAATTACTAATAATTACCAATAATTAGTAATAATTAGAAATAATTACCAATAATTAGTAATAATTAGAAATAATTACCAATAATTAGTAATAATTAGTAATAATTACCAATAATTACCAATAATTACCCATAATTAGTAATAATTAGTAATAATTACCAATAATTAGTAATAATTACCAATAATTAGTAATAATTAGTAATAATTAACAATAATTAATAATAATTAGTAATAATTACCATTAATTACCTTTAATTAGAAATAATTACCAATAATTACCATTAGTTAGAAATAATTACCAATAATTACCATTAATTAGAAATAATTACCAATAATTACCAATAATTACCAATAATTAGTAATAATTACCAATATTTAGTAATAATTATCAATAATTACTAATAATTACTAATAATTACCAGTAATTACTAATAATTACCATTAATTAGTAATAATTACCAATAATTACCAATAATTACTAATAATTGGTAATAATTACCAATAATTACCAATAATTACCAGTAATTAATAATAATTACCAATATTTAGTATTAATTATCAATAATTACTAATAATTACTAATAATTACCAGTAATTACCAATAATTATTAATAATTAGTAATAATTAGTAATAATTAGTAATAATTACCAATAATTAGTAATAATTACCAATAATTACCAATAATTACCCATAATTACCAATAATTAGTAATAATTAGAAATAATTAGTAATAATTAGTAATAATTATTATTAATTAGTACTAATTAGTAATAATTTGTAATAATTTGTAATAATTAGTAATAATTACGGAAAAATTGGTAATAATTAACAGTAATTACCAATAACTAGTAATAATTACTAATAATTACCAATAATTAATAATAATTACCAATATTTATTAATAATTAGTAATAATTAGGAATAATTACCAATAATTAGGAATAATTACCAATAATTAGGAATAATTACCAATAATTAGGAATAATAACCAATAATTAGTAATAATTACCAATAATTAGTAATAATTACCAATAATTAGTAATAATTTCCAATAATTAGTAATAATTACCAATAATTAGTAATGATTCGTAATGATTACCAAAAATTAGGAATAATTACCAATAATTACCAATAATTACAACTAATTACCAATAATTAGTAATAAATTCCAATAATTAGTAATAATTAGTAATAATTTCCAATAATTAGTAATAAATAGTAATAATTAGGAATAATTACCAAAAATTAGGAATAATTAGTAATAATTAGTAATAATTGGTAATAATTATCACTAATTACCAATAATTAGTAATAATTACCAATAATTATTAATAATTGGAAATAATTACCAATAATTACCAATAATTAGTAATAATTAGTAATAATTACCAATAATTAGTAATAATTAGTAATAATTACCTATAATTCATAATAATTAGTAATAATTACCAATAATTACCCATAATTACCAATAATTAGTAATAATTAGTAATAATTATCAATAATTAGTAATAATTACCAATAATTAGTAATAATTAAAAATAATTAGTAATAATTATTAATAATTACCAATAATTACCATTAATTAGTAATAATTGCCAATAATTACCAATAATTACCAATAATTAGTAATAATTAGTAATAATTACCAATAATTAGTAATAATTAGAAATAATTAGTCATAACTAGAAATAATTACCAATAATTAGTAATAATTACCAATAATTAGTAATAATTACCTATAATTAGTAATAATAAGTAATAATTACCAATAATTACCAATAATTACTAATAATTATTAATAATTGCCAATAATTAGTAATAATTACCAATAATTAGTAATAAGTAGAAATAATTACCAATAATTGCCATTAATTAGAAATAATTACCAATAATTAATAAAAATTGGTAATAATTACCAATAATTACCAATAATTACCAGTAATTAGTAATAATTATCAATAATTAGTAATAATTACTAATAATTACCAGTAATTACCAATAATTATTAATAATTAGTAATAATTAGTAATAATTAGTAATAATTCGTCATAATTAGTATTAATTACCAATAATTAGTAATAATTACCAATAATTACAAATAGTTAGTAATAATTATTAAAAATATGTAATAATTAGTAATAATTATTAATAATTAGTAATAATTAGGAATAACTAGTAATAATTACCAATAACTAGTAATAATTTCCAATAACTAGTAATAATTACCAATAACTACCAATAATTACCAATAACTACCAATAATTACCAATAAGTATTAATAATTAGTAATAATTACCAATAACTAGTAATAATTACCAATAAAGAGTAATAATTACCAATAACTAGTAATAATTACCAATAATTACCAATAATTAGTAATAATTACCAATAATTACCAATAATTACCAATAATTACCAATAATTAGGAATAATTACCAATAATTTGGAATAATTACCAATAATTTGGAATAATTACCAATAATTTGGAATAATTACCAGTAATTATTTAACACCCCAATCTTCCACGGTACACTTCTCTTTGAATAATACAATAGCGTGTGTTGTACGCAACACTGAGTTCAAGCGCACCACGACTTACCAAACTAGCCGATCAAAAGAGGTTATGAATAGTATTAACTGAATTTTAAATAATATATTATCCTTATAATTTTAATCCATATTATGAATTTCTAAGACATGATTTATGAACAAATTCATTTTTTCAGATAAAAGAAGTATTTTTCAAAAAATTAATTTTTACCGCCTTTTAATGGCAAATCCTTTTTAAAACCAATATTTGAAACTTTTATATATTCAATTTTACAAAATGAAATTCTTCTTTAGAATCTGGACATAAGAATTTAGTATCAATAATGTTTTGGTGTCTTTCTAATAACTTTCATATTTTGGTGAATAGTGAAAAATACTATATTTTAACTAAAAACAACTTTTTTTAATCAAATTAATTTATATTGTTAAATTATACATTTTAATGGTTTGGAAGTATAAATATATTACATTTTTACTATTTAATCCAATGATGGTCATTTTAAGTAATTTGACGTTGAAATTGGACATAAACAAGTGTCAAACTTTTGATAGTTATTATTTCTTAAAAATACGACTTTTGGTTTCGAAAGCGGGAATCAATTTTAAATTAATAAATTAAACTTTTATGTTATGAATTTGGTAAAATAGACTTCATTTTTGGATACGGAATAATGAAATTATCCTAGGGTAAAATTTTGGTACTTTTCGGATAACTTTTATATTTTGATGAATAGTGAAAGTTACTAAATTTTAATTAAAAACAACTTTTTAATCGAAATAATTAATATTGATAAATTATGACATTGATTAGTTTTAAATTATATTTATAATATATTCTTACCATTTAATTAAATGTTTTTCATTGGACATAATTTCACAATTAAACCAGACATAAACAAATGCCAATCTTTTGATAGTTATTATCTCTTAAAAACACACTTTTTGTTTTAACAACGGGGATTATTTTTAAATTAATTTCTGCCACTTTTGTGTTTTGAATTTGGAAAAATGGATCCCATATTTTTAATGAGGATGTTCAAATTTTGTAAATTGGTAACTTTTATTTTTAGACATTTTGAATAGTTACTGTGGTAAATATTTTATTTACCATGGTTAAGGGTAAATCTGGTAAATAAGGGTTAAAAAATAATATTATAATAATACTAAATTACCATAAAATGTGTCCTAACCTTATTGGTGGATACATTTCCGACCATGGGAATCTTTGGGTCGATTTTGGGACCCCATGGAGCCACTTGTAGGTGATAGGGACACTTTATTTTAATTAAGTTAAAATGAATACAAAAATGACACAAGCATATATTTTTTAGAAAAACAATTTTTACATAGGGTTATATATGTTTTATTTTAGATTATAAATATTTATCAGAAAGATAAAAAAATTTCCTACACAATGATATTTTATTTATAATTTTTAGACATTAAATAATTTAATTTATTTATGACATAATGATGATGCAGTAATTAATATAATAGTGAAAAATTAAATTAATTGATATTATAAATGCGAAAATAAATATAATTTTAAACTTTTAAGGAATTAAACTAATTTTCTAGTATAATATGACATATTGTGATTGATTTAATTTACTTTTTTCAAAGTAATCAATCTGTTATGAGTTTCAAAAAAATCAATTATTGAATAGTGTCAAAATTGACATAAAAGAGATATTTAAAAAATTATTATATTATTAATTGATATTAAATTCCTAAAAATATAAGGTTCGTCCAAGAGACTTATATCATGATAGGTGTCTCATTAATGGACCACTTGGGGACCTCTTGGATGTATGTAGTAAGTTTATTAACTATATAATATAAAAATACAAAGTCACATGGTAATGTCAAACTAGTTAACTAAGAATTAAAACTAAAAGATAAGGTTAATATAATGACCCAAACCAGTCTAAATTCTATTGTTTGAATGGTTTTAGAACTTTCCCCACCTAAACCTTTGAATAATCAACTTTGGAGCCATTAGAAACCGAATATGAATTTATTATAAAATAATATTTCTAGCTTTTCCCAAAGAGCCCCTCCTCCCCCTTATAAAAGAACACCACTTATAACCAATTCCTCACACCTCTAAAGCCTTTTGGCTTGTCCCACCTCTGCCCAATTAAGCTCCCTACATCCCTCTCCACCTTTTAGAAGCCTTACCTTGTGAAGAATGCACTTCAAGAGTTCTTTTTGGTTCAAACCAAAGGGAGTTACCCAAATTAAAGGTAACGATTTCTCTTAGCTTCTTTTCATTTATTTTACTTCTACAACCCTTAAACTCTTCTTATTATTTTCTTTTGTAACAAAAACAGTATCCTAAATATACTAGGATATTGTTATTATAATTATTATAACTACACTTACACACACATCCATCTAATGGGTGATGAACATAATGTTTCTGTGGATGGCAACCAAACGCCTCACGAAGCGATGATTGTTCAATTATCTACTACCACCTCTCATGGTGACCATTATGATGGAACTATAATTAAATATGATATTAATTATATTTATTTTATATATAATCTTCTGTAATTCCATTTTATATCATACCATTATTCGTTTCATGTTGCATATATATACGATAATTTCATTTGAGGAAGTGCAGACTACCGCCCCCTCAAAATGATATGACTCGTTAATACCATACATGGGACGTATAAAGGATGGTGTTAATGAACTTAATTAACACAAATATGATATTATATTATACTGGAATAATTATATACCTATTTATCATTTGGTTTTTATTCCTTTTAAAATGAAAATTAAAATGCAAGTTGCATCCGTGCGTACGTACGGACTACCGTCTCCACGAAAGCGATGAGATTCATTCTCGATCCTATCCATTCATGTATAATTATAATTTTAGGATTTAAAAATAATATATAAGGTCTTTATATCATTCTGGATATGAATAAGATACAACCTATCCATGAAAAACATGGCTTATTTAACAAAACATATAAAATAAAACGAGTAAGTTAACACCCGAAACGACGATAATTCTAAGATATTATTAACAAAGAAATGTTAAAAGATCATATATATTAATGTATATGATTAATGAATAATTTAATAACAATTATTTCAACATTATACAGGAGCTTAACCTACCCCAACCAAGGAAAAGTACAAGGTAAGGGGTTTCTTATCTCATTTTTAATTCCGTGAGAATTCCCTTGTTCACCACTTAATTATTGCATGTGGTGTATGTGTACTGCCCATGATTGTATTCATTGTGTAATATACTTTACTTTATGGGTATCTACATCATAATTGTATGATCCTTCATTCATGGGTGTATGTTTCGTATGTTACCTAATCGATAAGGTAATTCCAAATTTCAATTTCCACTCATTCATCTTTATGCATACTTCATTGACTATTTTACTCCAATATTATGTGTGGAATCACTATTCATTTGATTATGTCATAATTTACACTCCCTTTTCTGTGGATATACTTTTGATACACATAATCACTCTATTGATAATTTCTCAATTCATCGATATGAATTTGATAAGAGTAATTTTAACTCATTCTCCATTTGTTAAATTAAACATCCAATTCATTGGGGTTGTTTTTACAAGATTATGTGTGAATTTCCTTTGATTGTTTTACACTGAATATACAATCATATTTAGTGTATTTATATTTGTCACACATATTTATGTCGTTTATTTATCCTTAACTTAAGGATACAGACTTTATGAGAGATTGCATCTCAATTTACATTCCATTGAGACTCCTTTGTTGTTATACACCAAATCACTTTTATATGGTGTATATAATGTACTTTTACATAGTATATCATGAATCCCTTTATTCTCATGATATTACAGTGTTTTGATCACCACAATTATTTTTATTCAACTGTCTCTGTTTTGGTTAGAAACTCTAACTAAAATACCATGTTTAAATGTTTTAAAGATTATTCATCTAAATCTTTCTCATTAATGTCCATGTTTTAAAAATAGTTTTAAGTATTTATTTATATGGACATTAATGTTTTAAAATTAAAACTCCTTTTAAAAGTTTCAAATTGGTATGGGACACATTGATTCAAAATTCTATTTTTAAGTGGCTTCTTGACAAATAGTGTGACTTTTAAACGATTTCAAGAAAAAGGGGGATATTTCTCTCAAATAGTTTTGATGATTACTTTCATCTATGTCAACATCTTTCATTATTATTGATTGAGGTTAATGTGATACAATACAATCTTCCATATTGTATCGAATGAGTTATGTTTGACTATGGATGTGCTACTTTTATACCATTCATGGTTTGTGGTTAAAGTATTGACATTTCGTATGCTACTTTTAATACGAATGTTTATGTTATATTTAAACCTATTCATATGAGGAATGAATTGGACTTAATAAGTGACGGTTGGAGCCCGCTATAGCTCCTCGATGCATCAGTAGGTCTCATGAGACAAACTAGTGTCTTGGCACAAGGCCTTGGCAAAATCTTATTTGTAGTCTTGGCACGAGGCCTTGGCTATGTGGTTATGATAGTTTGGAATTATGCATTCCATCATTATGAAAGTGGTTATTGATATTGCATGTGATCATTCGACTAGTATAATATCCATGTGAATAAGTAATTTGCATTATTTCATGTTTATCTTTTCCATTTTATGTTGAAGTTCAAGTTTAAAAGGCTTTTGTTTTAATTATAAATTGCCTTAAGTGTTTATGCTTATCTATGAAAGCTTATGCTATAATGTTATCCTTACTGAGCATCTGAGCTCACCCCTTTTCTATGTTTTATTTTTCCTAGGATTGTGAAGAAGTAAATTATGAATGACCTGCAGGGATATTATGTAGGGATATGAGTGTGGAATATAGAGACAATATATTGTTGTAGTAGTTTTTCACTTTATGATGTAATGTAAGACTTATGAATATATCTAGTGTTTCCAAGGCCAGTAAACCAATCGGTCTTTCGAGATTTGATCTTTCTTATGATCATGTCAATGTTATATAATAATGCACCGACTCTAGGTAACTGGGGTCGGGGCATTACAGTTGGTATCAGAGGAAGTTTAGTACAAACCTTGGAAGCTATATTTAGATAAACTCTGATTAGAGAACGTAGAACTAAGATAAACATTGAGGATTAGTATAGAAGAACATCCTAGAATTTTGGTATTGTAGAGATTTTGTGAGTTTTCCGAGCTATACATCCCTGTCTGGATAGGAGCAGGTAGAGGCAGCTCTGACACAGATGTACCAAGGGGTAAAACCCGAAAACACTGCTTTGAGCTAGACTCGAACGGGAACTGGTGCACGACAACCGGCCTTGCTGCACTCTTGGTTACGACACTCCCGGGGGATATGCATAGGATAATTTACATTTTCTTTACAAACCAATTTGAAGTATTATATATAAGATGAGAGTAAATGACCTTGGTTAATCCTAATGTGTTTCAAATTGAGAATATGGTGACATGATATTATTTAAATAATTTTATGACTACTGTTACTCACACAATGCTTTCTGGTTTTAGTCAATGGCTGGATTCCAAGGAAGTCCTAGTAACTTTGAGAATGATGTACAAGGTGGGAATGATGGTGGAAATTAGCAAAAAAATGGATTGTTGATAGGCTTAAAAGATATGGTGTTCATGAAAAATCAGTTTTCCAAAAATATGATCAACAACATATATATTAACCAACTCCCAGACTTAACAAGGAAGAGAAAGGTGATGAATAATAAGAGCTCCAGCAATGGAGACCATGGAGAAAAGAACCCTCAATTTCCATCGTGCAAGAAATGCGGTAGGAGACACCTGGGAAAGTGTCTCAATGGGACCAAGAAATGATTTACGTGTGGGAAGGAAGGACATAAAGTGAAGAATTGCCAAAGAAAAATGAAGAATACTATATAAAAAGATAAAAATGATCCCAAGAATCAATTTACAGTCATTTTCCGTAAATGTAGGGGACCTGGACATTACCCGAGTGAATGCCCTATTCTATAGGATATTTTCTTGGTCAAAGAAGAAGCTATGTGGAAATAAATAGTTGGAGAAATGTTTAAAAAGTATTAGTGCTCCTTGTTGATGGGTTTACATTGGAATAATTTTCTCTTGTGTTTGTAACCCTATAGTTTTCCATGTGAGAGTGATATTTGAGGAAGAATTATCTATTCTCTTGTGGATATAGTTATAATTAACCATTTGGTTTTATATGATCATTGGGGTTTGAGAGAATTATAAGTTATTATAATTTGGGATGAAAATTCAAGGTATGACATAACATTTGTGGTTAAATTTTTTTTATGGTATTTTGAGGAATTTATCTCATTTTGGCAATGTTATAAAATATAGTTTTTGAAAAAGGAAAACACGTAGACCGTGTGACAACCCGTCGCTTCAGAAAAAGCTGTGGGAATCGAACCCACAACCAAAGTGCGATTGGGATTTATCGCCTACCACTGGACTACGTGAAGTCCCTGGATAGTGTGACTAATTATTTTTAGTTAAATGATTTTATTGATCAATAATAATTTGATTTGGGTTCTTATGTCTTATTAAATGAATAACCTTGGTATAGGAAAATGATTTGGTGATTAATTGATAAATGTTATCTTGGAAGATGTTCGCTTTGTTGGGGACACTATATACCCAAGGAAAATAAAATAATATTGGATTTCATTTGAGGAGTAATGGTGAATTTTTATCTACGTTTTTATTGAGGATTTATAGTGATTTGGGCTATTTATGGAAATGATTAACCTATAATAGATAATATGTGATTAGGTTAATTACTTTTAAGTATGTGACTTTAAGAGTATTTGTTGTCATTTTGAGATACAATTTAACATGGGAGACTACATAATCAAATTCTTCTATGTTTTGGGTTTAAATATTACTTTGGATTATATGGAAGGATTTTAAGGACAACTGATTATTGAATGGTATTTATTTAACTTTGGGGTATTGTTGGTTTAATTTTAGAAATTAAGATTAGTGATTATTTCTCTCAAGGAATATCCTTTTGGGTGATCATTAGATCTTGTACTAACCATTTTTGGTTTTGATTAATCTCTAAAGACAATGTAAATATATAGTTCATCCTACATGGATCATGTGATTCTATAGAAGTTTATTCTAGATCTTACAGTGTGACCAATTCTTCTTGAATACTCATCGTTTAAAAAAATGATTTAGTGGTGTAAATTTATTAAAGAATAAAACTCTACTTAAAATGTAAGTATATATCTTTATATTCTTAGTCAATATCATAAATAAATTCCTCATCCTTATGTAATGTAACTTAAAACAAAAAAATGTTGTCCGTTTACTTTCCTACTAGGAGACTAATGACCGTTTGTCCCAACAGAAGTTTGTGGTTTTCTTATTGTTAACTTTAACCTGATCATGATTTCTATCCCTCTCCATCAGAACTTGACACTTATTTTATCGTCCATATCCATGTTTTCCTACATGGAATCCAAGTATGGGTTATCTTGGATGACCTTTATACCTCTCTTTCTTTCTTTTAATGTGATAGTTTTATTGAATCTTTTTACGATGTGGGACTTTCCATTATATTCCCAAGAACAATTTTTAAAAAAAATTGTGAGGACGCAATTTATTGAAGGTGGGGAGAATTTAACACCCCAATCTTCCACGGTACACTTCTCTTTGAATAATACAATAGCGTGTGTTGTACGCAACACTGAGTTCAAGCGCACCACGACTTACCAAACTAGCCGATCAAAAGAGGTTATGAATAGTATTAAATGAATTTTAAATATTATATTATCCTTATAATTTTAATCCATATTATGAATTTCTAATACATGATTTATGAACAAATTCATTTTTTCAGATAAAAGAAGTATTTTTCAAAAAATTAATTTTTACCGCCTTTTAATGGAAAAGCCTTTTTAAAACCAATATTTGAAACTTTTATATATTCAATTTTACAAAATAAAATTATTCTTTAGAATTGGGACATAAGAATTTATTATCAATAATGTTTTGGTGTCTTTCTGAAAACTTTCATATTTGGGTGAATAGTGAAAAATACTATATTTTAACTGAAAACAACTTTTTTTAATCAAAATAATTTATATTGTTAAATTATAAATTTTAATGGTTTGGTAGTATAAATATATTATATTTTTACTGTTTAATCCAATGATGGTCATTTTAAGTAATTTCACCTTGAAATTGGACATAAACAAGTGTCAAACTTTTGATAGTTATTATTTCTTAAAAATACGCCTTTTGGTTTCGAAATCGGGAATCAATTTTAAATTAATAAATTCAACTTTTATGTTATGAATTTTATAAAATGGGCTTAATTTTTGGATTCGGAATAACAAAATTAGCCTAGGGTGAAATTTTGGTACTTTTCGGATAACTTTTATATTTTGATAAATAGTGAAAATTACTAAATTTTAATTAAAAACAACTTTTTAATCGAAATAATTAGTATTGATAAATAATTAAATTGATTATTTTTAAAGTATATTTATAATATATTCTTACCATTTAATTCAATGTTTGTCATTGGACATAATTTCACAATTAAACCGGACATAAACAAATGTCAATCTTTTGATAGTTATTATCTCAAACATGCTTTTTGTTTTAACAACGGGAATTATTTTTAAATTAATTTCTGCCACTTATGTGTTTTGAATTTGGAAAAATGGATCCCATATTTGTAATCAGGATGTTAAAATTGTTTAAATTGGTTACTTTTATTTTTAGACATTTTGAATAATTACTGCGGTAAATATTTTACTTACAATGGTTAAGGGTAAATCCGGTAAATAAGGGTTAAAAAATAATATTATAATAATACTAAATTACCATAAAACGTGTCCTAACCTTATTTTTGGATACCTTTCCGACCATGGGAATCTTTGGGTCGATTTTGGGACCCCATGGAGCCACTTGTAGGTGATAGGGACACTTTATTTTAATTAAGTTAAAATGAATACAAAAATGACACAAGCATATATTGTTTAGAAAAACAATTTTTACATAGGGTTATATATGTTGTATTTTAGATTATAAATATTCATCAGAAAGATAAAACTATTTCCTACACAATGATATTTTATTTATAATTTTTAGACATTAAATAAGTTAATTTATTTATGACATAATGATGATGCAGTAATTAATATAATAGTGAAAAATTAAATTAATTGATATTATAAATGCCCAAATAAATATAATTTAACACTTTTAAGGAATTAAACTAATTTTATAGTATAATATGACATATTAGGATTTCTTTAATGGAATTTATTCAAAGTAATCAATCTGTTATGAGTTTCAAAAAAATCAACAATTGAATAGTGTCAAAATTGACATAAAAGAGCTTTTAAAAACAATATTATATTATTAATTGATATTAAATTCCTAAAAATCTAAGGTTCGGCCAAGAGACTTATATCATGATATTTGTCTCATTAAGTGACCACTTGGGGGTCCCTTGGATGTATTTTGTAAGTTTATTAACTATATAATATAAAAATACAAAGTCACATGGTAAATGTCAAACTAGTTAACTAAGAGTTAAAACTAAAAGATAAGGTTAATATAATGACCCAAACCTATCTAAATTATATTGTTTGATTGGTTTTAGAACTTTTACCACCTTAAACTTTGAATAATAAACTTCTGAGCCATTAGAAACCGAATATGAATTTATTATAAAATAATATTTCTAGATTTTCCTAAAGAGCCCCTCCTCCCCCTTATAAAAGGACACCACTTCTAACCAATTACTCACTCCTATAAAGCCTTTTGGCTCATCCTACCTCTGACCAATTAAGCTCCCTACATCCCTATCCACCTTTTAGAAGCCTTACCTTGAGCATAATGCACTTTAAGAGTCCTTTTTGGTTCAAACCAAAGGGAGTTACCCAAATTAAAGGAAACGATTTCTCTTAGCTTCTTTTCATTTATTTTACTTCTCCAACCCCTAAAATCTTCTTATTATTTTCTTTTGTAACAAAAACAGTATCCTAAATATACTAGGATATTGTTATTATAATTATTATAACTACAATTACACACACATCCATCTAATGGGTGATGAACATAATGTTTCTGTGGATGGAAACCAAACGCCTCACGAAGCGATGATTGTTCAATTATCTCCTACCACCTCTCATGGTGACCATTATGATGGAACTATAATTAAATATGATATTAATTATATTTATTTTATATATAATCTTCTGTAATTCCATTTTATATCATACCATTATTCGTTTCATGTTGTATATATATACGATAATTTCATTTGAGGAAGTGCGGACTACCGCCCCCTCAAAATGATATGACTCGTTAATACCATACATGGAACGTATAAAGGATGGTGTTAATGAACTTAATTAACACAAATATGATATTATATTATACTGGAATAATTATATACCTATTTATCATTTGGTTTTTATTCCTTTTAAAATGAAAATTACAATGCAAGTAGCATCCGTGCGTACGTACGGACTACCGTCTCCACGAAAGCGATGAGATTCATTCTCGATCGTATCCATTCATGTATAATAATAATTTTAGGATTTAAAAATAATTTATAAGGACTTTATATCATTCTGGATATGAATAAGATACAACCTATCCATGAAAAACATGGCTTATGTAACAAAACATATAAAAGAAAACGAGTAAGTTAACACCCGAAATGACGATAATTCTAAGATATTATTAACAAAGAAATGTTAATAGATCATATATATTAATGTATATGATTAATGAATAATTTAATAACAATTATTTCAACATTATACAGGAGGTTAACCTACCCCAACCAAGGAATAGTACAAGGTAAGGGGTTTCTTATCTCATTATTAATTCCGTGAGAATTCCCTTGTTCACCACTTAATTATTGCATGTGGTGTATGTGTGCTGCCCATGATTGTATTAATTGTGTAATATAATTTAATTTATGGGTATATACATCATAATTGTATGATCCTTCATTCATGGGTGTATGTTTCGTATGTTACCTAATCGATAAGGGAATTCCAAATTTCAATTTCCACTCATTCAGCTTTATGCATACTTCATTGACTATTTTACTCCAAGATTATGTGTGGAATCACTATTCATTTGATTATGTCATAATTTCCACTCCCTTTTCTGTGGATATACTTTTGATACACATAATCACTCCATTGATAATTTCTCAAGTCATCGATATGAATTTGATAAGAGTAATTTTAACTCATTCTCCATTTGTTAAATTAAACATCCAATTCATTGGTGTTGTTTTACAAGATTATGTGTGAATTTCCTTTGATTGTTTTACAATGAATATAGAGTCATATTTAGTGTATTTATATTTGTCACACATATTTATGTCGTTTATTTATCCTTAACTTAAGGATACAGACTTTATGAGAGATTGCATCTCAATTTACATTCCATTGAGACTCCTTTGTTGTTATACACCAAATCACTTTTATATGGTGTATATAATGTACTTTTACATAGTATATCATGAATCCATTTATTCTCATTATATTACAATGTTTTTATCACCACAATTATTTGTATTCAAGTGTCTCTCTTTTTGTTATAAACTCTAACTAAAATACCATTTTTAAATGTTTTAAAGATTATTAATCTAAATCTTTCTCATTAATGTCCATGTTTTAAAAATATTTTTAAGGATTTATTTATATGGACATTAAAGTTTTAAAATTAAAACTCCTTTTAAAAGTATCAAAGTGTTATGGGACACATTGATTCAAAATTCTATTTTTAAATGGCTTCTTGACAAATAGTGTGACTTTTAAACGATTTCAAGAAAAAGGGGGATATTTCTCTCAAATAGTTTTGATGATTATTTTCATCTATGTCAACATCTTTCATTATTATTGATTGAGGTTAATGTGATACAATAAAATCTTCCATATTGTATCGAATGAGTTATGTTTGACTATAGATGTGATACTTTTATACCATTCATGGTCTGTGGTTAAAGTATTGACATTTCGTATGCTAGTTTTAATACGAATGTTTATGTTATGTTTAAACCTATTCATATGAGGAATGCATTGGACTTAATAAGTGACAGGTGGAGCCCACTATAGCTCCTCGATGCATCGGTAGGTCTCATGAGACAAACTAGTGTCTTGGAACAAGGCCTTGGCAAAATCTTATTTGTAGTCTTGGCACGAGGCCTTGGCTATGTGGTTATGATAGTCTGGCATTATGCATTCCATCATTATGAAAGTGGTTATTGATATTTCATGTGATCATTCGACTAGTATAATATCCATGTGAATAAGTAAATGGAATTATTTCATTTTTATCTTTTCCATTTTATGCTGAAGTTCAAGTTTAAAAGGCTTTTGTTTTAATTATAAATTGCCTTAAGTGTTTATGCTTATCTATGAAAGCTTATCCTATAATATTATCCTTACTGAGCATCTGAGCTCACCCCTTTTCTATGTTTTTTTTCCCAGGATTGTGAAGAAGTAAATTATGAATGACCTGCAGAGATATTATGTAGGGATATGAGTGTGGAATATAGAGACAATATGTTGTTGTAGTAGTTTTTCACTTTATGATGTAATGTAAGACTTATGAATATATCTAGTGTTTCCAAGGCTACAAAACCAATTGGTCTTTCGAGATTTGATCTTTCTTCTGATCATGTCAATGTTATGTAATAATGCACCGACTCTAGGTAACTGGGGTCAGGGCATTACAGTTGGTATCAAAGGAAGTTTAGTACAAACCTTGGAAGCTAGATTTAGATAAACTCTGATTAGAGCACGTAGAACTAAGATAAACTTTGAGGATTATTATAGAAGAACATCCTAGAATTTTGGTATTATAGAGATTTTGTGAGTTTTCTGAGCTATACATCCCTGTCTGGATACGAGTAGGTAGAGGCGGCTCTGGCACAGAGGTACCTAGGGGTAAAACTCGAAAACACCGCTTTGAGCTAGATTCGAACGGGAACTGGTGCACGACAACGGCCCTTGCTACACTCTTGGTTACGACACTCCCGGGGGATATGCGTAGGATAATTTACATTTTCTTTACAAACCAATTTGAAGTATTATATATAAGATGAGAGTAAATGACCTTTGATAATCCTAATGTGTTTCAAATTGAGAATATGGTGACATGATATTATTTAAATAATTTTATGACAACTGTTACTCACACAATGCTTTCTGGTTTTAGTCAATGGCTGGATTCCAAGGAAGTCCTAGTAACTTTGAGAATGATGTACAAGGTGGGAATGATGGTGGAAATTAGCAACAAAATGGAGTGTTTATAGGCGTGAAAGATATCGTGTTCATGCCAAATCAGTTTTCCAAAAATATGATCAACAACATATATATTAACCAACTCCCAGACTCAACAAGGAAGAGAAAGGTGATGAATGATAAGAGCTCCAGCAATGGAGACCATGGAGAAAAGAACCCTCAATTTCCATCGTGCAAGAAATGTGGTAGAAGACACCTGGGAAAGTGTCTCAATGGGACCAAGAAATGATTTACGTGTGGGAAGGAAGGACATAAAGTGAAGAATTTCCGAAGAAAATGATAAATACTATAGAAGAAGATAAAAATGATCCCAAGAATCAATTTATAGTCATTTTCTGTAAATGTAGGGGACCTGGCCATTACCCGAGTGAATGACCTATTCTATAGAATATTTTCTTGGTCAAAGAAGAAGCTATGTGGAAATAAATGGTTGGAGAAATGTTTAAAAAGTATTAGTGCTCCTTGTTGATGGGTTTACATTGGAATAATTTTCTCTTGTATTTGTAACCCCGCAGTTTGCCATGTGAGAGTGATATTTGAGGAAGAATTATCTCTTCTCTTGTGGATATAGTTATAATTGACCATTTGGTTTTATATGATCATTGGGGTTTGATAGAATTATAAGTTATTATAATTTGGGATGAAAATTCAAGGTATGATATAACATTTGTGGTTAAATTTATGTTATGGTATTTTGAGGAATTTATCTCATTTTGGCAATGTTATAAAATATAGATTTTGAAAAAGGACAACACGTAGACCGTGTGACAACTCATCGCTTTATACAAAGCTGTGGGAATCGAACCCACAACCAATGTGCGATTGGGATTTATCGCCTACCACTAGACTACGTGAATTCCCTGGATAGTGTGACTAATTATTTTTAGTTAAATGATTTTATTGATCAATAATAAGTTGATTTGGGTTCTTATGTCTTATTAAATGAATACCCTTGGTATAGGAAATGATTTGGTGATTAAGTGATAAATGTTATCTTGGAAGATGTTCGCTTTGTTGGGCACACTATATACCCAAGGAAAATAAAATACTATGGGATTTCATTTCAGGAGTAATGGTGAATTTTTATCTACGTTTTTATTGAGGATTTATAGTGATTTGGGCTACTTATGGAAATAATTAACCTATAATAGATAATATGTGATTAGGTTAATTACTTTTAAGTATGTGACTTTAAGAGTATTTTCTGTCATTTGGAGATACAATTTAACATGGGAGACTACATAATAAAATTCTTCTACGTTTTGGGTTTAAATATTACTTTGGATTATATGGAAGGATTTTAAGGACAATTGATTATTGAATGGTATTTATTTAACTTTGGGGTATTGTTGGTTTAATTTTAGAAATTAAGATTAGTGATTATTTCTCTCAAGGAATATCCTTTTGGGTGATCATTAGATATTGTACTAACCATTTTTGGATTTGATTAATCTCTAAAGACAATGTAAATATATAGTTCATCCTACATGGATCATGTGATTCTATAGAAGTTTATTCTAGCTCTTCCAGTGTGACCAATTCTTCTTGAATACTCATCTTTTAAAAAAATGATTTAGTGGTGGAAATTTATTAAAGAATAAAACTCTACTTAAAATGTAAGTATATATCTTTATATTCTTAGTCAATATCATAAATAAATTCCTCATCCTTATGTAATGTAACTTAAAACAAAAAAATGTTGTCCGTTTACTTTCCTACTAGGAGACTAATGACCGTTTGTCCCAACAGAAGTTTGTGGTTTTCTTATTGTTAAATTTAACCTGATCATGATTTCTATCCCTCTCCATCAGAACTTGAAACTTAGTTTATCGTCCATATCCATGTTTTCCTACATGGAATCCGAGTATGGGTTATCTTGGATGACCTTTATACCTCTCTTTCTTTCTTTTAATGTGATAGTTTTATTGACTCTTTTTACGATGTGGGACTTTCCATTATATTCCCAAGAACAATTTTAAACAAAAATTGCGAGGACACAATTTATTGAAGGAGGGGATAATTTAACACCCCAATCTTCCACGGTACACTTCTCTTTGAATAATACAATAGCGTGTGTTGTACACAACACTGAGTTCAAGCGCACCACGACATACCAAACTAGCCGATCAAAAGAGATTATGAATAGTATTAACTAAATTTTAAATATTATATTATCCTTATAATTTTAATCCATATTATGAATTTCTAAGACATGATTTATGAACAAATTCATTTTTTCAGATAAAAGAAGTATTTTTCAAAAAATTAATTTTTACCGCCTTTTAATGGAAAAGCCTTTTTAAAACAAATATTTGAAACTTATATATATATTAAATTTTACAAAATGAAATTCTTCTTTAGAATTGGGACATAATAATTTAGTATCAATAATGTTTTGGTGTCTTTCTGATAACTTTCATATTTGGGTGAATAGTGAAAAATACTATATTTTAACTGAAAACAACTTTTTTAATCAAAATAATTTATATTGTTAAATTATACATTTTAATGTTTTGGTAGTATAAATATATAATATTTTTACTATTTAATCCAATGATGGTCATTTTAAGTTATTTCACCTTGAAATTGGACACAAACAAGTGTCAAACTTTTGATAGTTATTATTTCTTAAAAATACGTCTTTTGGTTTCGAAAGCGGGAATCAATTTGAAATTAATAAATTCAACTTTTATGTTATGAATTTGGTAAAATATACTTCATTTTTGGATTTGGAATAACGAAATTATCCTAGGGTGAAATTTTGGTACTTTTCGGATAACTTTTATATTTTGATGAATAGTGAAAATTACTAAATTTTAATTAAAAACAACTTTTTAATCGAAATACTTAATATTGATAAATTTTGAATTTGATTAGTTTTAAAGTATATTTATAATATATTCTTACCCTTTAATTCAATTTTTGTCATTAGACATAATTTCACAATTAAACCAGACATAAACAAATGTCAATCTTTTGATAGTTATTATCTCTTAAAAACACGCTTTTTATTTTAACAACGGGAATTATTTTTAAATTAATTTCTGCCACTTCTGTGTTTTGAATTTGGAAAAATGGATCCCATATTTTTAATCAGGATTTTCAAATTGTGTAAATAGGTAACTTTTATTTTTAGACATTTTGAATAATTACTGCGGTAAATATTTTATTTACCATGGTTAAGGGTAAATCCGGTAAATAAGGGTTAAACAAATAATATTATAATAATACTAAATTACCATAAAATGTGTCCTAACCTTATTGGTGGATACATGTCCGACCATGGTCATCTTTTGGTCGATTTTGGGACCCCATGGAGCCACTTGTAGGTGATAGGGACAATTTATTTTAATTAAGTTAAAATGAATACAAAAATGACACAAGCATATATTGTTTAGAAAAACTATCTTTACATAGGGTTATATATGTTGTATTTTAGATTATAAATATTAATCAGAAATATAAAAGGATTTCCTACATAATGATATTTTATTTATAATTTTTAGACATTAAATAATTTAATTTATTTATGGCATAATGATGATGCATTAATTACTATAATAGTGAAAAATTAAATTAATTGATATTATAAATGCCCAAATAAATATAATTTAAAACTTTTAAGGAATTAAACTAATTTTCTAGTATAATATGACATATTAGTATTGATTTAAATGACTTTTTTCTAAGTAATCAATCAGTTATGAGTTTCAAAAAAATCAACTATTGAATAGTGTCAAAATTGACATAAAAGAGTTTTTAAAACAAATATTATATTATTAATTGATATTAAATTCCTAAAAATATAAGGTTCGGCCAAGAGACTTATATCATGATATGTGTATTATTAATGGACAACTTGGGGGTCTCTTGGATGTATATAGTATGTTTATTAACTATATAATATAAAAATACAAAGTCACATGGTAAATGTCAAACTAGTTAACTAAGAGTTAAATCTAAAAAGATAAGTTTAATATAATGACCCCAACCTGTATAAATTCTTTTGGTTGAATGGTTTTAGACCTTTACCCTCATTAACCTTTTAATAATCTACTTTAGAGCCATTAGAAACCGAATATGAATTTATTATAAAATAATATTTCTAGATTTTCCTAAAGAGCCCCTCCTCCCCCTTATAAAAGGATACCACTTCTAACCAATTCCTCACAACTCTCAAGCCTTTTGGCTCATCCAAACTCTGCCCAATTAATCTACCTACATCCCTCTCCACCTTTTATAAGCCTTACCTTGGGCATAATGCACTTCAAGAGTCTTTTTTGGTTCAAACCAAAGGGAGTTACCCAAATTAAAGGTAACGATTTCTCTTAGCTTCTTTTCATTTATTTTACTTCTCCAACCCCTAAACTCTTCTTATTATTTTCTTTTGTAACAAAACCAGTATCCTAAATATACTGGGATATTGTTATTATAAGTATTATAACTACACTTACACACACATCCATCTAATGGGTGATGAACATAATGTTTCTGTGGATCGCAACCAAATGCCTCACGAAGCGATGATTGTTCAATTATCTCCTACCACCTCTCATGGTGACCATTATGATGGAACTATAATTAAATATGATATTAATTATATTTATTTTATATATAATCTTCTGTAATTCCATTTCATATCATACCATTATTCGTTTCATGTTGTATATATATACGATAATTTCATTTGAGGAAGTGCGGACTACCGCCCCCTCAAAATGATATGACTCGTTAATACCATACATGGAACGTATAAAGGATGGTGTTAATGAACATAATTAACAAAAATATGATATTATATTATACTGGAATAATTATATACCTATTTATCATTTGTTTTTTATTCCTTTTAAAATGAAAAATAAAATGCAACTAGCATCTGTGCGTACGTACGGACTACCGTCTCCACGAAAGCGATCAGATTCATTCCCCATCATATCCATTCATGTATAATTATCATTTTAGGATTTAAAAAGAGGTATAAGGACTTTCTGTCATTCTGGATATGAATAAGATACAACCTATCCATGAAAAACATGGCTTATGTAACAAAACATATAAAAGAAAATGAGTAAGTTAACACCCGAAACGACGATAATTCTAAGATATTATTAACAAAGAAATGTTAAAAGATCATATATATTAATGTATATGATTCATGAATAATTTAATAACAATTATTTCAACATTATACAGGAGGTTATCCTACCCCAACCAAGGAAAAGTACAAGGTAAGGGGTTTCTTATCTCATTTTTAATTCCGTGAGAATTCCAGTGTTCACCACTTAATTATTGCATGTGGTGTATGTGTACTACCCATGATTGTATTAATTGTGTAATATAATTTAATTTATGGATATCTACATCATAATTGTATGATCCTTCATTCATGGGTGTATGTTTCATATGTTACCTGATCGATAAGGGAATTCCAAATTTCAATTTCCACTCATTCAGCTTTACGCATACTTCATTGACTATTTTACTCCAAGATTATGTGTGGAATCACTATTCATTTGATTATGTCATAATTTCCACTCCCTTTTTTGTGGATATACTTTTGATACACATAATCACTCCATTGATAATTTCTCAAGTCATCAATATGAATTTGATAAGAGTAATTTTAACGCATTCTCTATTTGTTAAATTAAACATCCAATTCATTGGTGTTGTTTTTACAAGATTATGTGTGAATTTATTTTTATTGTTTTAAACTTAATGTACAATCATATTTAGTGTATTTATATTTTTCACACATATTTATGTCGTTGATTTATCTTTAACTTAAGGACACGGACTTTATGAGAGATTTCATCTCAATTTACATTCCATTGAGACTCCTTTGTTGTTATACACCAAATCACTTTTATATGGTGTATATAATGTACTTTTACATATTATATCATGAATCCCTTTATTCTCATGATATAAAAATGTTTTGATCACCTCAATTATTTATATTCAAGTGTCTCTCTTTTGGTTAGAAACTCTAACTAAAATACCATTTTTAAATGTTTTAAAGATTATTCATCTAAATCTTTCTCATTAATGTCTATGTTTTAAAAATAGTTTTAAGGATTTATTTATATGGACATTAAAGTTTTACAATTAAAACTCTTTTGAAAAGTTTCAAAGTGGTATGGGACACTTTGATTAAAAATTCTATTTTAAATGGTTTCTTGACAAATAGTGTGACTTTTAAATGATTTCAAGAAAAAGGGGGATATTTCTCTCAAATAGTTTTGATGATTATTTTCATCTATGTCAACATCTTTCATTATTATTGATTGAGGTTAATGTGATACAATACAATCTTCCATATTGTATCGAATGAGTTATATTTGACTTTGGATGTGCTACTTTTATACCATTCATGGTTTGTGGTTAAAGTATTGACATTTCGTATGCTATTTTTAATATGAATGTTTATGTTATGTTTAAACCTGTTCATATGAGGAATGCATTGGACTTAATAAGTGACGGGTGGAGCCCGCTATAGCTCCTCAATGCATCGGTAGGTCTCATGAGACAAACTAGTGTCTTGGCACAAGGCCTTGGCAAAATCTTATTTGTAGTCTTGGCATGAGGCCTTGGCTATGTGGTTATGATAGTCTGGAATTATGCATTCCATCATTATGAAAGTGGTTATTGATATTTCATGTGATCATTCGACTAGTAGAATATCCATGTGAATAAGTAAATGGCATTATTTCATTTTTATCTTTCCCATTTTATGTTGAAGTTCAAGTTTAAAAGGATTTTGTTTTAATTATAAATTTCCTTAAGTGTTTATGCTTATCTATGAAAGCTTTTGCTATAATGTTATCCTTACTGAGCATCTGAGATCACCCCTTTTCTATGTTTTATTTTTCCCAGGATTGTGAAGAAATAAATTATGAATGACCTGCAGGGATATTATGTGGGGATATGAGTGTGGAATATAGAGACAATATGTTGTTGTAGTAGTTTTTCACTTTATGATGTAATGTAAGACTTATGAATATATCTAGTGTTTCCAAGGCTACTAAACAAATCGGTCTTTTGAGATTTGATCTTTCTTGTGATCATGCCAATGTTATGTAATAATGCACCGACTCTAGGTAACTGGGGTCGGGGCATTACAAATTATATGAATAATTACCAATAATTAGGAATAATTACCAATAATTACCAATAATTAGGAATAATTACCAATAATTAGGAATAATTATCAATAATTAGGAATAATTACAAATAATTAGGAATAATTACCAATAATTAGGAATAATTACCAATAATTAGGAATAATTTCCAATAATTAGGAATAATAACATTATTACATTATTAGTATATTTTATTGTTAATATTAAAATAATATAATTTTCTATATTATATACAATTCTCCTTTCATCTGTGCATTTTTTGTCTCCACATGTAATATTTTCATTCTTTTTCAAAATTATCAACCTACTCACCAATGGAGAGGTGAAAGTGAATGCAAATATTACATGTGGAGACAGAATGTTAAACACACAGATGAAAGGAGAATTGTATATAATATAGTAAATTATATTATTTTAATATTAATAATAAATATACTAATAATGTAATAATGTTATTATTATATAATTAATATTTATGAAAAAATAATATTAGTATTATTAAAATAATAAAAAAAGTATATAATATTAAAATTATCAATATTTGTAACAGGTTTTACTTTATTATCAAAATATTCAATTATTAAAGGGTCAATTTTTAGGTCTATCTCAATAAAAATTTTGTGTCAATCGTGTATGATGTAAACTCTATAATTGTCCTTGCATGAGTGTTTTTTCTAACAAATTATTCAATACCAGTAATGATTTTATATTTTATAGAAAAATATGGAACAACGAGGTCGTCAACAATCATTATTAGATGACCGCATATAGATAAATCAACGTAGAAATCCAAACGGTTCTGGTTTAAATCCAGTATATGTAGAGGGTGTGGAGACTTTTATATCATTTGTGGCATCAAATCCAGAATTTGTTTCAGAAGGCAAAATAAAATACCCTTGTAGAAAATGTGCATTGAGAACTTTTGACACGTTTGACAAAGTGGGGGGACATCTCTTGCGTTTTGGTTTTCAACCAGATTTTGTTTTTTGGTATCAACACGGTGAACGCAGTTCTAGAGCAGGTGATACCAACTTGATTCCGGATCCATCCCGGTTTCAAGATTTAGTACATGATGTTGCAGGTTCATCTGTTCAACATACAGAAACTCTGACTGATATAGCTTCAAATCCTGAGTTGGCACTGTCTGAATTTTATGAGTTGTTGAGGTCTCATGAGGATGCATTATATCCTGGCTGCAAGATGAGCAAATTAGAAGCAATTGAAAAAATTATGGCTATCAAATCAGATAACGGAATGTCAAACACCTGTTTTGACTAGATATTTTCTTTGCTTAAAACACTGTTGCCTGAAGGAAATGTTTTTCCTGCAAATTACTATGAGAGTAAGAGGCTGGTTCGAAATTTGGGACGTACTTGTCAGAAGATTCATGCATGTTCAAATGACTGCATTTTATATTCTGGGGAAAATGAGTCGTTGGATAGTTGTCCCACATGTGGGAAACTGAGATATAAAGAAAGGCAACATGGGAAGTCTGGTTTGATTCCTGTAAAACAGTTGAGATATTTTCCGCTTACATCCAGACTTCAGCGTTTATTCATGTCTAAGAATACAGCGACAATGATGTCATGGCATAAAGCGAATATTTCAACCGATAAAAGCTTGAATCATCCAGCCGATGGTGATTCATGGAAACATTTTGATAAAGTGCATCCATCCTTTGCTTTAGAAGCTAGAAATGTTCGACTGGGCCTTTCCACTTATAGTTTCTGTCCGTTCAGATCTTATGGTAGTCAATATTCATGTTGGCCTGTTTTTTTTACTCCGTACAATTTACCTCCATGGATGTTAATGAAGGAGACATATATCTTTTTGACTTTACTAATTCCAGGACATCCGAAGAAGAATATTGATGTTTATTTGAAACCATTGATTGATGAATTAAGTTTATTTTAGAGTACTGGTGTCAGTACATATGATGTTGCTAAGAAACAGAATTTCATACTGAGAGCAGCATTGATGTGGAAAATTAGTGACTTCCCGGCTTATGGGATGTTATCTGGCTAGAGTAAACATGGTCAGAAATCATGTCCTTACTGTATGGGAGAGAACAAAGCATTTATGCTCATTCATGGAAAGAAACCTTGTTATTTTGACTATCATCACAGATTTCTTCCAATTGATCATCCTTTTCACAGAAACATATCTCATTTCATAAAAGGAATAGTTGAAAGGGATGGACCTCCAAAAATTCTATCAGGTTAGGAGTTAAAATCAGTTGTATTTTCATTACCTCCTATCACTTTTGGTCCCACAATAAACCAACAGAAAATTTCTTGTTTTGGGAAAGAACACAATTGGATTAAACGTAGCATATTTTGAGATTTTCCATATTGGTCTGATTTGTTGGTCCGTCACATGTTGGATGTCATGCATATTGAGAAGAACTGTTTTGATAATTTGTTTCTTACAGTTTTGGATATGCCAGGAAAGAGCAAAGGCAATGTAAATGCACATTTATATCTTGCCCAAATTTGCAGGCATCCAGAACTAGAACTGTTTGAGAATGTCAAAACATAAAGGTTACTGAAACCAAAAGCAGCTTATACACTGTCTAAAGAAAACCGTTTATTATTTTGTCAATAAATTGCAGATTTGAGACTTCCAGATGGTTGTGCTTCCAATTTGGGTAGATGTGTAAAGAATTGTCATGTTACTGGATTAAAAGTTCATGATTGTCATGTTATAATGGAAAGACTTCTACCCATTGGATTAAGAGGTCTGTTGAAATCTGTGATTTGGGATTCCATAACAGACATGTCTCATTTTTTTCAGGAAATTTGTGCGGCTACAGCAGACTATGACGATCTATGAAAACTTGAAGAAGATGTTGTTGTAATTATATGTAAACTGGAAAAAATATTTCCATTGTCTTTCTTCGACTCAATGGAACATTTGATGTTACATTTTCTATATGAAGCCAAATGTGGAGGTCCAGTACAGTTTCGATGGATGTACCCATTTGAAAGATGCATGCAAAAATTGAAAAGAAAAGTACGTAACAAAGTATCTGTTGAAGGATCTATTGCAGAAGCTTATTTTCAAGAGGAAATATCTTTTTTCTGCTCCCATTATTTTGAATATGAGTATGCTTCAAAACACAACCGAATGGGACGAAACAAGAGGAATATTGATGAAATCAATAATCAATTATCTGTTTTCAACCATTCAGAGCTTGGTTTTGGTGGATTTTATGAATGTTGGCTTTCGGATGATGAACATCACAGAGCTCATACGTATGTTCTGCTCAACTGTGAAGAGATGACATCAGTTGTACTGTAAGTGTTTATATCACTTATTCTATCATTTATGTTATAGTAAATAACTTTGTTTTTTATAGGTTGTATGATAATCATATCAAGAAACAAATTCCACAAATTACAGCAGCTGCTCTCGAAGAACGCCGACAGAAAAATTTCTCTCAGTGGTTTCAAAAACTGGTAACATAAATTCTTTATCTTTTAGCAACTCATTCATTGTATATTTTACTATATTGATAATTATTTCACAAATTTTCTGGTGTCTCAACATGCTGATAAAATTGACAAACGGCTGTGTATATTGAGTAACCCACCTTCCAAACTTGTTAAAACTTATAATTCATATGTGGTGAATGGATTTCGATTTCACACACATGCATATGAGGAATAAAAAAAACAATGAACAGTGGAGTTATCTTGAGAGGATCTCATCATCGAAAAAATGAAGTTTACTTTTATGGCATACTTGATGAAATCATTGAACTCTGTTATCTTGGACAACATTACATAACCATGTTCAAATGTCGGTGGTTGGATATAGAGAGAGGCGTGCGTGTTCATCCGACTCATGGAATCATCGATATTAAATGTAAAAGTGTTCTCGCAGTAAATGAACCATTCTTATTGGCTCAACAGGCACATCAAGTTTATTACGCAAAGTACTGTGCTACATCAAGAGACTTGACTGATTAGTGGAGTATAATAAAAATCAAAATTCGAGACAATCAGTTTAGTGAAATTGAATGTGCTTTCAATGATGTGCAAAGAATTGAAGTTTTTCAAGAGAGTACTCAAAATCAATCTTTTTTACAAAGAGACATGAGTATCGATGACGACACCCCACATTTAAGAGTCGGTGATGACGATGATGTTAATGATGTCACATATGAATTTGAAATGGTAAGAGATGAAGCAACTGGAACTCGAATGGATATCGATGATGTTGAGGAGGAATATAAAGATGACATTGACATATATGATGATGATGATGAAGATGAACACTGATAGAATTCCATGGTAGTTATATACAATCATAACTAATATATATGTATATATAATAGTAATTATCAATTATTTGCTAACAACATTAACATTTTCTGTTTCAGATGGACGACGACACATTTCGTGCGTTGGCAGATGTTGACCTGCCTTTCGATGCGGATGAGTTGCTGGCAGATGACCCTCATCCTGCAGGCACTCCAGGGAGTACGCGGAGGGGGTGCGGTCTTGCACGATTGATGATTCCTGACCCCATCCCCGAGCGACGTCCACGTCTTGGGTTTGATCCACGCACACGGAGGTGTAATAACCTATGTGATAACCTGTGGATTTGACTAAGATTTCATCAATCTATTCACATAATAAATGTTTATTATTTTTACAGTTTTCCGCATATAGCAGTCGGACAGGGCAGCACTATTTTGCGCAACTATTTCTCTTAGCCTTGGACCACATGGGAGCAGATTCCCATTGATGTGCAGCAGGCCATGTTCGGCCATTAGTTGGTATGTACATAAATAAATAATTTTTATTTTGAAAATTATTTCATTTCTAAATTGATATTTTGATTTATTTTTAGGGTTTATGGTATCCGATCGAGGATACCATGCGTGACGCCATCCATGAGGCATGGGAGGTGGCCATGCGTGATTGCTTTCGTCAGTTTTTGAAAAATTTAAGAAAAGCTTCCATGAAGAAAGCAGGAGTGTCAGTTTTTGATGAGTCATGTAGAGCACACCGACCAGAGTACATTTCATCTCATGTATGGGATGGATTATGTGTGCACTGGTTGAGTGATGCCTTTCAGAGGAGATCATCGGTGGGGAGGCAGAATCGGGGGACACAGGAGGTGACTCATCGAGCTGGGAGTCGTACTTTCAGTACTCATAGATAGCATCTGGTACGTACATTATTTATAAATATTTTATATAACTATAAATATTAACAATTTATTTTTTATTCTTATAGTCTGTCGAGCACCCCGATATTATGGAGTACAACGTATATCAGAGGATGTATAGTGATCCTACTACTGGGGATCTCAGAGGTGATCGTCAGCGTCACATCGTGGTCAGTATTATTTGTTTTCAAGTTTAAAAATTAACTGCATATAATATATTCACAGTTTTAATTTTAAATTGCAACTACAGGAGTCATATGAGGCCGCAGCGTCACAGACCCGGCTTGAGAGTCAGGACGAGTCATCAGATCAGACAACTGGCCGTCAGTTTGATGAGGCAGCATGGATGCAGGCCACCCAGTATGCCTTCGAGAAAGGCAGGGTAGTTGGTATCAGCTCTCGACTGACTCCCGGAGATTATTATGGCAGTGCTGCGATGTCGGCGTCCATATCGAGAGGAGCTCGTGCATCTTCTTCTACTACACAGTATGAGGATCAGTTGCGATCTCAGACTGCACTGATAGAGAGTCTCCGACAGGAGCAGGAGCATATGCATCAGCAGCAGCAGTAGCATGACGAGGAGCGTCGACGCCAGCAGCAGCTGTACGAGGAGCAGATGAGTCGGTGGCAGCAGCAGCATCAGGAGCAGATAGAGTACATGCGCCGACTCACTCATGCTTTAGGGATGGAGCTTTCTCCACCAGCATCTGCAGATCCCCCCCTCCCCCCTCCCCCCTCCTTCAGATTAGAGTTTGTTTTTATGTTATAAAGTTTGTTAAATCAAAATATGAATTTTTTTTTTCTATTCGTAGTTTCTGTCTCATTATAAAATATTAATAATATTATATTTTGAAATAACAATATTAATATGAATAATAATATTATTTATATTTTATAATATTAAATTTTATATATATATATATTAAAATTTTATAATATTATTATTTTATTATTATTTTTTTCTAATATTAGAATTATTTAAATATTTGAATGTAAAATAATTCTATTATTTTTATATTAATTAAAATAATTTATTAATATTTTTTTATTTATGAATTATAATTATAAAATTATTATATTAATTAAAATTATTTATTAATATTCTATTATTTTTTATTTTTGAATTATAATTATATTATAATTATATTAATTAAAATTATTTATTAATAATTTATTATTTTTATTTGTGAATTATAATTCTATTATTATATTAATTAAAATCATTTATTAATATTTTATTATTTTTTATTTTTGAATTATAATTCTATTATTATTATATTACTTAAAATAATTTATTAATAATTTATTAATTTTATTTGTGAATTATAATTCTATTATTATATTAATTAAAATCATTTATTAAAATTTTTTATTTTTGAATTATAATTGGATTATTATTATATTAATTAAAATAATTTATTAATAATTTTTTTTTATTTTTTTAAAGTATTTGCAACGGGATACTATACCTGTCTCAAATAGTATTATTATTATATTCATTAAAATAATGAATTAATATTTTTTTAAAGTAATTGGGATGGGCCCGTCGCAATTCGTATTTGCGATGGGCCCGTCGCAATTACTTTTTTAAAAAGTTTTCACAAATATACGGATTAATATTTGCGATGGGAAGGGTCTCCATCGCAAATAATACCTTTAGCAACAGGCCCGTCGTAAATAATTGTTGTTGCGACGCCGTTTTCCGCGACGGGCTATTTGCGACGGGCCCCCGTCGCAAAATCCTATTAGCAACGGGATCCCGACGCAAATGCCCCGTCGCAAATGCCATAATTTCCAATAGTAAAAATACAACAAAAATCATTGTTGAAAATATTTGAAAAATATTTATAACATTTGAAAATAAAAGTTTAAAAACAACCTCTTATACAAAATTTTGGTCAGAGTAAGACACTCAAGAGGGGGTGAATTGAGTTCCTATAAAAAAAATTGATAAAAACATTATTTGAAGATAACCAATTTAAAAAAAAATCAGTCCAACTAATAAAAGTATTAAATTTATAATAGTCTTATTGTTCAATTAATTTCTAATAAGATTGATTAATTCTCAGTTATAAAAATATGAGATATTGATATAAATTTCGAAACCAATTTCCTAATCAAAAACAGTTATAAATACTATCCATGATCAACTATTAAAGTGAAAATCAGTTTTCAGAAATATGAGTTAAATAGGTAAACTAAATTTGAAAACACAGAAGATTAAAACAAGTGGTTCATCTTAATCTGAGGCTTAATACACTCCACTTTTTGATCACCTTCCACCGAGAAAAAACTTGTTGTGCTTTGATCCACACCCTGGATTTGAGTTTACACAATAGTACACCAGAATGTCAAGGTATGTTGACCTCTGAAATAGTTCTACATGGGAAATATAACAACCATGTAACATAGTACCTCTTCCCAAATTATGCATGGGTGAAATAAGGTGTAAAATGATATGTGTGTAAGTAAATCTTGTATCTATCAGTTCAGAGAAAAAGATATTGTGTGTTTTATTGAATGACATACAAATTGCTTGAAATGTAGTTAAAATCCACACAATAGAGTAGTAAACAAATAGATAGATTTTTTAAGGATCAGTGTGTTTTGAAATGCTGCTCCAGACTCTTTGGATGTATCATATGTGAAGTTTGAGTCCTCTTCTATAAACAGACACTGAAAATAGAGTAGCATGAAGCTTTGAGCTCTGGCTTCTAGGAAGATGAAGTTTTATTCCTTTGGTTCTATTTTTTTTGTGGGGGTGTCGGAACTTTGGTGCACAACAGGTTCCCCTTTGTGTTTATTTTATAAGACTGAGAATGCCTCGTGTTTTTTTCATTCTTTTGTTCACAATTTTATTATGGGTGATCATGTGAGTACTCTACAGTATTTATATCACAATATCTCTATGTCATCTTTCATATTATTTTTATTTTATATTTTACAGCCTGACAATAAGAATGTAAAGGTACCTTGTATTTTCTACTAACATATTCATTAATTTTGTCTGTAAAAATCATTATTTTAATCAGTGGAATTAAAACACTCTAATATGACCATTGAGATAATTTCAAATAAGTAAAATTTAAACAGTCTATCAGTGAATCCTTTTGGTGAGTCCATCTATTGGTATCGGTGACTCATTCTATTAGTGATTCATTCGGTCGGTATCTCTATGTGTCAGTGACTCAATGCGTCGGTGACTCATTTTTTTCTGTCAGTAATTTATCTATCGGTGAGTCAGTTTGTACTATCATTGAAACATTCCTTTTGTAAATATGACATTTTGTTGGTCAGTGTGACATTTAAACTATCGGGGAGACATTTACTCTTTCATTGATACATTTTAACTGTCATTGAGACATTTGCTTTGCCGGTGAGACATTTGCACTGTTGGTGTCATAATTACTCATACTTAGACAAATCTATTTTTTTAATTGTCTTGAAACATGAATATACATAGAGTGTTTTAAATACATATTTGATCATAGATAATCATAATTAGACATATTAAAAAGTATTATTGAAGATATTTTAAATGATTTGGACATTATTTTTTATTATAAAAAAACACTAAAACCAAAGAGGGACCAAAAGTCTCCTATGGGCCAATAGGACGGTATCCTATCGATTGTTATTACCACAGACGTACCATTCTAAGCATGAATTCTTACATGTTTCATATCTTTATTTTTACCAATCCAACCTATTTCATACCATTGACTCATATGATATTGAGATAGATGATGATTTTTTTTAGGACTATCCAATATTCATCATTGATCATAGTAATAAGGCTATCCTAGTAAGTTTTATCCCTTTAGTATGGATGATATGGTAGCATTTCCATGTATAGGAAAAGTCTTAAGAGTATGAGGCTAATGGATGTGATTAGTGGCTGGAGTTTTTATCAAATGAAGTTATACTACCTTTGTAAGGGAAAATGGGGACAAGGGGTAAAGAATTTAAGATCCTAGTTTTTTACATTCAGGTATGGATCTTTTTAATTTTTTGTTAAACCCTTATTGAATTTTTTGGCTTAGTCTCGAATGCTGATCCCTTAGGATGATTGGTGTGTTTTGGGGAAAGGGTATTAGTGGGGATGGTGGCTGGCTATAGGAAAAATACACAACATGTATTTACATAGACAACATGTATCAAATACATGATGTGTATTGGTCTGGGCAGACCTTTTCCATGACATGTAATGGTTAGACTTGAAGGGATGAAACATGATCATTACAGGGCATATAAAGTTTTTAACCTGTGTAAATGCACTGGTTTTGTTTTTTAAAAGGTGGAATATACTCTTATTTTGATAAAATATCACCCCATACCTTTTTCCTCTCTTAGGTAGGAGCTCCACCAAATATGATCCTTTTTGTGAATAAAGCTATTACTTGATCTTGTCTCTCCATTCCGACTCTGATTCAAGCGATGTCTATCACGTTGGATATCCACTATTAAGCTCTTTAGCCCTTGGGATTCTCTCATCATTCTTCTTAATCTCAATGTTTATATTTTGTTGCAAGCTAATATTCCTTATCTCCAAAGTGTTTTTATTTTCTTCCATTTTCTTCAAATCTAGTTCAAACTAAGTGTCGATACTGGATTTGGTATCTACCATAGGCATAAGGTATTTGGTCTATGACTTATCCCTCAATGTCTCACTATTTATAAATTGTTTCGGTTTTGTGCATTTTAGTTTTACCAGGCGTTGATACTTAAATTCTTCTTCATTTAATTTAAATTGTATAAATATTATCCTAAGGCTCTAATAATCCTTTTATATATCATTTTAAGTTTATACCTCAACGTCGACCACCCCAAGTAGGGTGTGATTATCTTTATGTCATTAGTGACCTATTTTGAGATTATTAGAGACATCGTTCAAGTGTGATTTATTTGGCATTTTTAAGGTAAGTGTTTCAATTAAATGAACTAATTTTTTATTGTTAATTAGAAATTATAAGTGTGTGTGTGTGTGTGTGTTTTTGGATATCACATGTTCTAATTATATTATAAATTGAATTGTTATTGGTTGGACATTCTCACTTTAACATATCATGTTAATAAAAGGTAATGGAATGAACCTACAAAATGATTGAATGGAATGACTATTACGTGGCCTATAATGATATATATATTTATATAATTGAAATTTTTATAAGATTACTACTATATTTGGACTTTTTCATCTTTATAGGAATTGTAAGACTTGATCCGAACTTGTATTCTTGAGATAATTTCTTGAGAACTCAGATGATGTCATTCTAATTCATTGAACTGATTCTGGTGGGAGATACACACCAAATAATCTAGTACTTGTATTATTACATGAATTTCTCAATGATGTGCTGAGGATTCCCTTGACACTTCTCTAGAAAATAGAACTCCTTGTACATGCATCTTGGATTCAACTTGATATCTTCAGACATGCGGCACCATGGATTCTCCACATTATCCCCAGTCATTCTTAGCCTAAGATTACTATGTATTAGCACCATGGAAATGGTTATAATCTTTTACATTGGAATTCCTTAAGTTTACACCATGTATTACACTCAAACTAATTTATAGTAAAAATTCATGAGTTATTTCTATGAGTTGGCTGACCCCTGATGTCATGGATTCCTTGGTTTCACATTGGATCATTTGTTATTATTATTTCCTATTATATTATTATTGATATCTTAATACAGGATCTACATATTATAAACCAAACCATAATTAACTAATTAAACAGTCACATGTTTAGAGACACCAGCAGAGTCTAAATAGGGTATTGGGTAATTACATTGTAATATTAACTTTTTATACACCTACACAATACACATTTTATATTCCTAGATTCTGTTTTAATGGATTTCATTTGTAGTGGACTATTGAGATTTATCTCAAACACTATACAGACCACTAATGGTATATGAGATGATTATATGATTATAGGTGTGGAAGAATGGAAGTGCCCCTCTATAGACACCTGACTTGCATGCTTTTTTATGGGATCTTGGTAGCAGATGGATGGGCCTGTGCTCAGGATACTTTGATAGTTTTTTCCCTTTTTGATTCTTTTGTATATCACATGTTTTACAGTCTTCCTATTTCCATGTATTCTTTTTTTCCATTTTTTATAGAAATTCCATCATCTTTTGAATATGATGTGATTCACAAATATTGAGAAGAATTTTTTTTCAAGATTTTTATGTTTTCCATATGTTGTCTTGTCCATTATTATTACGATTACATTATTTATTCATCTATTTCACTATTATACTCCACTCTGAAAAGAGGAAATAATCTCCCCACACACACACCCTAGTCCATCACTACTAGTCGGTATCCTCTGGCATACAGGGAGTTGCACTTGAGGTCATGTGGTCAACCGAATTCAGTTAATCAGAAGTGAATTGGTTCTAGGATGTCATACATAACATGAGTTTAAGGGTATGAAAATATGAGAATAACATTTGAAAAAAATATCGAGCAACTCATATTTCATGGCATAATGCATTAGTAGTATATAAAAATGAATCATAAGAGGATCAAGATCCTAGGCCATGGGATCATATCAAAATCATAAGAAAATTTTATAAAAAGTGGCATAAAAATCATGGCATAATTGTAATCATAGAAATTTTGTGTTAAGGATACCCACCAACATATTCATCACATGGTAGGCTTTGGATAACCACCCTTGTACAAGCTTTAGACTTCAGATAACCTCTCATGTACCCTCTTTTGGTCTTGGGATAACAACTCATGTACCCTGTTTTTTTCATCGGATGAACCATGTAAACCCTTTGAGATCATAAAACATTCATATTTACCTAATTAATTATAGGGGAATAATGTTCTCACACATCACATAATCATAATTTATTTATATATATTCCATAATATCATGAATGGATTTATCATTTCATCAAAGCTTAACCCATAGAAAAGAAAAAATATTTCATAAATATTTCATCATTATAATCATAACTATATTGAGAAATAATAAGGATGTTATCATAAAATAATATACCTATTTAAGAATAATAAATATCAAAGGATGTTATCATAGATGATAAATTCCTTTAAAAGATCACTGGAATGTTTCTTGAGGAAAATACAAATTTAATTTTGAAATCACTTATTCAAAATCTAAAAATTTATAAAATAATAAGGTAAGAAATTATTATAAAAGATCCATGGGAAATTATAAATGAAGCTTCATATCAATGAGAAATAATTATGGTGTAAAAATATATTTATGTGGTGTTTGTTAAAATAAATATTTTTTTCACACATTTGTTAAAATAAACCTCATTAGAAAAACGTCAAGAAATTATTTTTTATAATTTTTATAGAAATTAAAACATGGATAAAAATGAATTTAAATCATATTTTTATATAACTAATAACATTATTGAAAATATTTTAAAGAAAATATGGACTTGTGAAAAAAATATTCCCGACCAAAGGTAAAAACAAGGTTAGTTTTCATTCAAAATATACATTTGGTATCTTGAGTACATAAAAAAGAGGAAAATGAAAGGGAAACATATAGTATCCATAAAAAACTATAGGAGAAGAAAATAAATAATCTATGGGTGATATATTTTATATAATTTAATAATCATACATTTAATCATAAATAATATCAGTAAAAATTGAGATTGTGATGTAAAACCCTTACCACTTTAATAACTTTTGAATCATAACCACTATGAAATAAATTGCATCAAATGAAAACTCAAATACCATGAATATAAATAAATAAAAAATATAACAAATCAAACTAGTAGTAGATACATCTCATAAAACAAAATAGGTGTATAACATAACATATTTCTCAAAGAATATAATTTGAGATAATTAACCCTTAAAAATTTTGTAACATTCAAATAAACATATATTTAATGAAATACTTTAAATGGTATCATAAAATTTCATGTATTAGGAATCATAAATGATATAAAATTTCAAAGGGGTATTCTATACCCCTTATTTACATAAATTGGTTCATAGCATAAAACATGTCTCAATGACACAATACTGAGAAGAACAACCATTACATCAACTTTATATTGCTTATTATGTACTCTAAACTCCTATATAATATATTTAAATTTATTATAATTCTATTACAGAACCATATAAATACTTATAAAATCATATATATTCTACTTAAAACATTTCAATAGCCATTTAATAATATTTATTACATCGGTCAGGGGAGGGGATAAATAAAGGAAAGCTTGTCTAATTTCACCCGGGGAGACTTGAAAACAATACCACTATAAAACACACCACAATACACAACCACTATTCTAAAACCATTTGGATAACACCCATTTATTAATATTTGTTTATTAAAATCAATATTTCTTGGTGTTAACTGTGTCGTTTCTCATGTAAGTTTTTATTCAACTATTTTGGCCCTTCCTTCTTGATCATAGTTGTCTCATCTAAAGAATATTAATCATGTAAACATTGAAATAATTAATCATTACATACAATATTATAACAACTTAAATAATTTACTGATGAAAAATGAATGACATCACTTCATGGAGATTATAGTCTAAATGCACACAAGAGTGATGTTTCAACATTTTGATGGATAGAACAAGAGAAAGATAAACCATAATTAACCTTTATATAATCATTATTATATCATAAATACAAAATATATATAATCATAAATCATATCCATATTACCATCCACGTAAAGAGAAAACTAAAATCAAGTCACATCACTTTGCATAGGTGGTAGTCTAAAGTACGCATGAGTAATACATTCACTTCTCATTTGAAGGAGTGGAGGTTAAAAATGGTAAATCTATCATCATAATAACATCTTAATATATTTTTTATTATGTATTAATCATGTTAATATGGATACAATAGGTTTATATAATGTGGAAGAAGAAATTAAATTTAAATTATTCAATTTAATAGTTATACCTCTTCTTTTTAAACGTTAAACCTTACAAAAGTGGTACTATATTCAAATAGGAAACTCTAAGACATAGATAGAGATTTTAGGAAAGGTGTTTGGTAATAATTTTCCACGATTCTAGTAAAAGGATGTGTGTATAATAGTGTATAAGTGGTGTCATTTTATAAGGGAGGGAGAGAACACACTTGGAATTTTACAAATGATTAAAATATATTAATGTATTACAAAATAAATTTGATAAAAAATGACTCAAATTATCAGAGTATATGAGGTAGGGTTGATATAAGATCATACAATATGATTTAGGAAAGTTTACGTGGGAATCCTACCATTAACTCTTTGTTTAACCCTACCCCCACTAGTAAACCTACTTTAACCTTAAGTATTGTAATAAAAATACTATGTTTAATATTAATTATTTAAAAAAAGTTGGAAAATTAAAAAAATTACATTATTATTATTATAAATATGTAATCCCATTTATTAAATTAAATTTCAATAAGTGGAATAAATTACTTCTAAAACAAACTCACAAAACATGATGAACACACTTTTCCAGAAAAAATAATTATTTAAGTATAATAATATTTTTATACCAAAATTAAGCATCATGTTTATTATAATAAAATTGATTGGATTATCTAAAATAAAAATCAACAAGTTTAATTATAAAATATTTTAAAAAAAAAAATTTATTATTAAATACATGAATAGAAAGGATAGCTTTCTACAAAATTCATAATTTTTCACTAATCCTTGAAAAAAAATCTTTGCAAAAAAAATATAAAAATATCACCTTAAGATAAATTTGATATTATTATTTTAAAAATGATATCCTTTTTATATAATAAAATTTCAATAACTTTTAGAAATTAATTATAATTTCATCACACAAAATTTAATAAAAACTACATCTGAAGAAAACATATTTTTTAAGCATAAAATAACTTTACTGAAAATAGAGTACTTATTTTTTATACATTAATTATCAAATTGGAATTATATAAAAAATTTATACACATTTTCATAATGCATTTATTCTTATTCATAACTCCAATTTAACAGATGGGGTATAACGGTCACATTTAAATAATTATAATTTAATAACATACCTCTCTTTAAACTCAATTTTTCATGTAAATCATGATATTGAATACATAAAGTTTTATTCAAAGAAAAAAATATACATATAAAGTTTAAGGGTGTTATAAATGATCCTATTTTCATAGAACCAGCTCCAATATTATCAAAAATTATTAATCATCCTAAGATGGAATTTCATCTTGGATTTCTTCTATTAATTGGTTACAAAGTTACACTAAATAATTTATTCATACATGGATTGAGTTTATTACTATAAAATGATATTTTTTGTTAGGTATCTTCCTTAAAAGTATATATAATAATGCATTACTCAATATTATGCTTACATTGCCTTGATTTATTATTAAGCTAGTCCAATTATAGTATTTTTGTCTCATTTTATGTCCACATCAGTATTCAACTCTAGATAAATTTATCCTTTCATAACATCCATTTTTGGATTAGCATAAGAAATTTTTTAATGAACTCTAAACAAAACCTTATATTTAGTATAAAATTTCCAAAATTAATCATATATATAATAAGATTATTCATTCATGACCTTGGTTTATTCTTAAGCTTATACCATTATGATGTGATGTACAAGAATTTTACTATGATTGAATTCCATTAGAAAGAATAAACTCTATAAAACCTTAGAGATCTTCTAAGACTTATCTAATCATCTCAAAATCTGATGATATATGAAATGTTCCTAAAAAGATATAATAATTACTTGAAAGTGGTATTGAACAAGTTAATTCACCCCATTTTACATGTATCCTTCAGAACAACTTTCATCACCTATTAAAGAGCATGATGAGATCAATTCATAAAAGCTACCCACAAAAACACAGTAGGCACGACATATTTTAACAAGGTTCACTACTCATAAAGATGAGTCACGTCCTTGTCATGATATGGTAAAACTAATTTTTACTCACTACACTAGAATAATAATGTATATTTTACATACTATTGTCTTCCTAGGTTATAAAAAGAGTGGAAATTTGGATTTTTGGTTCATGAGTTCTTATGTAGGTAAAATGGTAATTTCCTACAAAAATAATCTCAGATTATGATTTTGGAGGATCTCTTGATCTTGATATTGGGTTTTTACCCTAAGGATGTAATTTGGTGTGATTCTCACCTGATGGTATTTTTCAAAATATGTTAATATTTATTAAATTAATTCTAATTATACCATATATGAAAACATTAATATATCCTAAACAGAGTCTCGAGTTGACATTCTAAATTATTGGTTGAGTCCAAAATGGGTGGTTTTACAGAGGCTAGGTATAAACTCAACTCCTTTTTTAGGATTCAGTTCAGACCATTAATCAGCAACAGAAATTATATTTATCATATTTTATTTTATTTTATTTTATTTTATTTTATTTTATTTTATTTTATTTTATTTTATTTTATTTTATTTTATTTTATTTTATTTTATTTTATTTTATTTTTATTTTTATTTTTGTATTTCCACCTTCTCCTTACATTCCCCCAATATCAGGAAGGGTATAAAAATATTCCTCTTCAATCCACTCGATTTGAGATAGAGATTGAGGGAGAAGGGATAGGGGCTTCACTAAGGAGCCTGGTCGGGATTCAATTTCTATGGAGTGTAAGTCTAAGCCCAAAGATTTAGAGATTCACCCTGAGTTAGACCAGATATCTTTACTTTCATTATTAAACAATTTTTTCTAATGTTTCAATTTTTTTATAAATTGTGGATTTTTGAGGGTTGGATGACAGTTCTTGGTGAGTGGTTTATGTGAAACATGTGTTAAATTTTTATTTATTTTATAAATTTTGTGTGTTTTGAAGAGTTTTAATTTTACTTTTTTTATTTCTTATATGTTTCAAGAAAATAAGATAATGTGAAAAAATAAGGAAATAATTTTCCATAGGGATTTAGACTACCTTTGAATAGGGTCTTATGTAAAGGTAACTTTATGTAACCATTATTCATGAGAATGTGTAATGGAAACTTCTAGTTACCCTTATGTAGGTAAGGTTGTGCAAGGGTGACTTCAAGTTACCCTTAAACAAGGAAGTATGCATAAGGGTAACATCCTGTTACCCATACATGGGAAGGGTGGTGTAAGGGTAACTTTTTTAACCTTACATAGGTACCCCCACATAAAAGTAAACAAAATTTTGAAGAAAAAAAATAAAAGTAGGTTTTATTATACTTTTCTTAAAAGTTTATTTTATGGTATAAAAGGGGTTTTGGAAGAGAATAATTTTTTATCTGTCAAAAATAAATTAATTGTTTAATTAATTATAAAATTGTTTTTTAATTAAATAGACTACTATAAAAGGAATTAGGAAATCTTATTGATGGATGGACTCCATTTATATTTAGACAAGATTCAATGATTATAGTTGATCTTAATTTATATGAAATAGACTTTGTAAATAAGGTCAGTGGTCCCACAATTATTACCCATTGGTATATGTATTTTGTTTATGTAACATGTCATTTTTTGTCTCATTACTATTTTTATTGAAATTTTTATATTAAATAAATTTTATAATTAAAATGAATCTTCTATGGACGTATGTAGGTGTAAAGTCCGCTATGGATACTTGAACACTATTCTAGTGCCTCATCCACCTATGGTTGAGAAATTAGTTAAATATTTTTTTATGAAAAATGCATACTTTTAGGAGTTTTAATCTAATGAGTTAAGTGATTGTAGAGAACTTGTATAGGTGCACTTAGTTCGCTCGATCATTGGTTAGATGCCTCGATCACCAATGGTTGAGGACATGATCAAAAAATATATACCTTATGATATATAATACCTTAAAACTAGTTGATCCACCAACTACAAATATATTATAAAATTATTTTAATCGTGGTCTATGAGATACTTTTTCCCCGTGAAGGGTATAATTAAAAAAATGAACGTTGAGGATCTTGGTGTAGGTGCACTTAGTCCGTATGAGTAGAGATGTGTGATGGACTAGGAATAATTATCCCAAGTAGTTTATAAAGAAACATTGAGATACTTGTCCCCTTAAGGGTATGAAAATAAATTATTTGAGCATATTGGAACATGTGATAGGTTCCTAGGACCCCTTGGATAGTGATGAGTGTTGTATTGCAAATGGATGGATCAGGTATCTCGTGATGGAACTATGATATTTTTTAGAGCCATTGGACTAGATGATTATAGTATGGGGTGAGTGTTCCATCTCTAGTATCATTTAATGACCCACATGTACATTCCCTTGGATGTGTGATGATAGGATGTGTGAGTGTAATGACCTTGGATAAAATGGAACGCAGGATATTAATTATGCCATCTTCATAGTGTGATGCTAGTGAGGCATGTCCTGTGAGTCAAGTAAGGTTGGAATGTGGTCATGATGGTGTCAAGGGATGATAATACCTATAAATGATGGGATTAAACTGAGTTATTGGATTAATTTATAGGATCCCATGATAGTTTTTTGAACAATCATGAAACCTAGAGGACCTTGGTGGGTTCCCCATGTTATATAGTCTGTAGAGAGGATTGGTCTAGAAGAGTTTCAATCATCAACTTTTGGTGTCACCTTAGAACTTAATGGAAAATTATTTGAGTAAATTTATCTATATTCATTATGTTAGGTTTTTCACTACGGAATCTATACTTAGAGTTATGTGACAGTTCGAGTATTGGTTATCCCATGTTTATTATTTGTGCATGAGATGGCACATAAGGGGCCTATTTCCCTTGAGATTGTTTTTGATTTATTTGTCTAGGAAACATCCTAGTATTTATTCATTGAGCTTGACACTTATTTTTTTCTAATATTACTTTCTATGAATCTATTTTTGGTTGGTGTTTCTGGATTTACTAGGATTACCTATAGATAATCTTCATGAGCCTCATGCTACTAGATTTCCAAGTATTACCTATTTGGAATAAAATTATTCCTGATACTACTAGATATCCTATGATTACCTCCTAATAATAATATTTATTCCAAACACTTTGGTATTTCCTAGGATTACCTCCTAGTAACAAGTTCTTTCACCAACAACTATATGGGCATTCAGCCAAATACAATATGGAATGAAAATGTTGTAGTGCAAAGACAGTCTAGAACTGACTAAATCTGGTATAATTAATCTTATTTTTCACCTTATAACTTAATCATCGATGATGGTTATTTATTTGTTATTATTCACTATAATTATTTATTAATTTGATCATATCAAATGCATATACACTACTTTACTGGGAATGTTTGGGACCACGTTGGTGGTTCCCTACTAAGTTGTACTCACACCCTACTCGAGCGACCATATCACTTGGGTACCTGAGTAGACTACATTATTAGTAGTTTAATATAGGATAGAGTCTCAGTATATCATAATTAGGTGATATAGATCTGAGGGGTTTTGGATACAAGGATATGATAAGAATTTGGGATGGTAGTAGAACCCATATCTTTTATTCTTTTATTTATCTTATATATGTGATCTACTTCAGGGGTAATCATTTAATGTATACTAATATAATATTTCTTATGTATAAATGTATGATTCCATATTTAATTGGATATAACATGTCATATTTTATTTATTTTTCATATTTTGATAATTGTTTATGGATTTTTTTCACTGTGTTTTACTCTAATAAGAGGGTATAGTCTCCCTAAGGTGACACCCTAGACCTGCACTAATCTTTAATAGCCTATGGAATATGGGGAGGTGTTCTTGAGGTTATGTAGGGTCCATTGGTCTAGTATCAACCTATTTTTTTGGGGCAGTGGTTCCTCGAAATGTGGTAATAGAGCATCTTTTATTTTATTTTTACTATTTTATATATGGTAAACATGTAGTTGGGATATGTTAGAGAAATGATGGAACTTCAATTGGTGCATCAAAAAATAATTTTCCAATATAAATTCATGGTTATAAATAATATGGGCTAATTATTCTAGGTTAAAACTTTTACGGTAGTTTGATTCCACCAAATTGCACTCACTTAGCTTTTGGATTTATGATTTATGGGCTTTTTATCTCTTAGATATTGGAAATTGGCCTGTGTAAATGCATTATTATTGTCCTGTAGGACTCACATGAATTTTTTTCCCTTTTCTATTATTTATATCACTAATTATATGGATTTAAATGTTTAAAGTATCCACAACTTATATGGTGTTTTTCTCATATAATGTTTTGGTAAAATTGTACTCAGTTGAACCACAATACATTTTCTCTTAATAACATGTCATGTGGAATTTATTGAGGGATTACCATTAATGAAAATGATACACTCATTCTTATAAGGTATGTATAGTGACCCTTAGTAGTTCGGAATTGGAATTTTATGCCTCGTTGATCAATCACTTATGGGTAATTATGATACTGGTTCTGTGATGGAAAATAGGTTCAGTTAATTACATTGTCAACGACAACCTATATGATGTTTTACCATATAGCTTCTTAGTGAAATTATAATTAAAAAAACCATGTGACTATGGTTATAGATCATCCTAGTAATATTTATTTGTAATTTTTTGGATGGAATCATGGTCCACATGTGGGTAGTCTCATATGCAAATGCTTGGTGAGGATCAGTTACCTAGTAGGTTGATGACATGGCATGTGATTTTAGATGTGTATATGTGTGTGTGTGTTTCAACCCTAATATGGGTGTTTATTCATGTGATTTACCTTTTTATGTTGATATAGGATAGATATGTTTCCCATGAGTTGTGTCTTATATGAGATATGATTTATAGGCTTGGTGTGGCAGTCTATTTCCATTGAGATACAGAGCAGGATATTGGTGAGCTAAGGAAATCAATATGAGGGTGACCGGATATAGGGGTTATCCAAGGCTTATGAATATCTTAGAGATAGAATCATTGGTAGAATATTTTCATTGAATATTAGTACATGTGAGGTTCTATCAGATCACATATCATAGGAATGAAGATGACCTAAGTTTCATGATGTAATGAAAATGGAGTGATTTTGGTATTGATGTTGAGTTGTGATAGTAGGATCAGTGGGATGCAAGACCCTATGACTTTCAGGTTTTTTTTTATGGGATAGTGTGTTTTGATCCTAGATGGTTACATATAAGAGGGATAGAGCATGGGTTTAAACTTCTAGTTCAGTAACAGCACTTGTGTTAGTAGGTGATCATATGATTTTCTGTGGAATGAGTGAGATATCATGCTTATTAGTAAAAATAACTAAGGAATATCTTGCTATATGATATCGATATGTGGTTTTATATGGTCAGTGGTTTTGGTGTGCGGACCTATGATTCATAGGAATAACAAAATTTAGTCTGATTTGGATGATATGGTTGTGTACACCTACTAGGGTATACCTTATTTTGGTAACATAGGATATTGAGCATCGTTATAAAGGATGAATTTTGTGGTGGAATGAGTTGCATGAAAATGGATTTCTATGTTCATTTAACTTCAAATAACATATGTACCTGGTGTTTGAGATGATTAAATAGCATTAGACTCATGGTATTATGAGTCTAGTGGTGTGAATGGGTGGTGTGGAACCATACACCCATTGGTTTTATATTAGATTTAGGGGGAAACACTGGTTATGTGCAGTGGCCTATGATTATGGATTGGTAATTTTTTGTGTACAGTTTAAGGACTGATTATTAGATGATACACTTGCAGAAATTATTTCCCATATATTTGATTAAAATGTGGGGTTTCCCTCTGTAGTGAGAAGTCAAATCAGAGATGGATTGAGGTGTCATGGCACGATCTACCTGAGTGTGTGCCTTATTATGAATTGATTAGAATTACTATTGTTGAATCTTATAGAATCATTGTTTGAGGAATTTTTTAAGGGAAGATGTATAGTGGGGAAAACATTGTTTTTAGGGTAGGGTGTGACCCTCATTATTGATGGAATTTCAACAGATGCAAAGGATGATATTCCTTGTAATCTAGGAAAGGATATTATTTTATGTTACTTGTTATCTCTTGGGTATGACGGGGTGACCACATTCATCCATTACATCGAATATTGGAAGGAGTGTGGGTCATTGGGTAATGAACCTCATATTGGTTGGGTCATGGGTGTGATGATATTGGCTATTGGACAATCGATATGGAAGTAGGATATTAGTGTGTTGTTAAATCAAATATTACCTAATTCAGTGGAAAGTATTAGATTGGGAATTTGGATGCAGATCTAAAATGATTCCATTCATTGATATCATTATTGGGTTGGTTTTGGATGTTATTTTACGGTGTGTTAGATCATAGGTATGCTAGAGAATAGGGTAATAGTATGTTGGGTGATTTTGTTTGTCAAAGATCTAACCTTGGAATTACACTATGAGTTATGTTTCGACTTTGGTGTGTGTAATTGAAAAATATCTATATTCAATAAAGAGTTAAGGCATTGTGAATGGGTGGAAATATAGCAATTTATCTGGTGTAACTAGTCATTTTCATTAATTTATATCCATAGTAGGGCCGATCACTATTTTTAAAGAGATTACATGTAATGATATGAAAACTACACTATATGAATCACCATACTACTAAGAATGATTTTTCATAGGGTGGTTATGGTGGTGGGGAGAACCATGGATTGAAATCATCCTTTATGAGAAAATAGTTATTATGGGGAGAACCAAAATCATGAGGATGATATTATTGATGACATCATGATACCTCAATAAGTATGGGTGTGGCTGAGTTTCGTCTTAGTATATGTGATGATGATAAGAGGGTGGCTCTAGTTTTGTTGAATTGTGTGTCTTGGTTTTTTGGAGTGGCATAGAGGAATCTTGGTTTTTATTTTAGAGTGTAACTTAATGCTTTTTTTTTGAAATAATGACTAGGATGGCTCAAGATGCAGGGTTATATGATCATCAGGCCTTCTCAAGTATTATAAGTGAAATGTTTGTGAGGTTTTAAAGACCTACATGTTTATGGGTAGTAAAAATGAGCATAAATTTTAATTTCTAGTTCATGAGTTCTTATAACGGGAAAAATGTTAATATAAACTGTTCAATGATTTTTGGAATATTTTTTTAATGGATTGATTGTTTTTGGGATAGGGTGATTTCCTAAGAGAATGAATTTGGTGAAATTCTAAGACTGTTGTATTTTTTAGAATATATTAATATTTTTTGAATAATTATTAATTATTTTTCATATAAAAATGTTTATATATCCTAAAAACATTCCCATATTCAAATCCAAAAAATCACGATTGAGTCTAAAAGTTGTGTTTCTACCTAGGTGAGTAATAAACTCCACTCAGGTTTTGGGAGCTGATTCGGGCCATTAAGATGGTACTTAAATTAAATTAAATTTATTTTATATTATTTTATTTTTATATCCACTTCCCCTTATTCTCCCTTAATCACACTAAGGGGAGAAAATACATCCTCTCTAATCCACTTGATTTGAGAGAAGGAATGAGGGATAGGGGAGAGGGGGTTCTCTAGAGATCTTTATTGGAGTTGGAATATGATGCAGCTACTATGGGGGTTGTTTTGAGCTCAAAGATTTGAAAATTTTACATATGATAGGGAGGCTATTTTTATCAATTGGGGGTTGTATGAAGGTTATTATGGTGTGTTTTAGCCTGAAATATACATAAAATTCATATGAATTTCAGTTTTTTGTTGTGTGTTTAATGTGTCTACATTTTATTTTGTGTTTCTTGTATGATATTGTAAAATAGGTGTCTGTGAAGCAGGAGGAGGATGAATGATTTTTTTGAGGATGTAGAGTACTTTTACATCGAGGCTTGCATTAAGGTAACCCTATATTTAATTAAATATGGTCTTTAATAAGCGTAAAATCATATTACCATTACTTAAGAAGACATGTGTAAGGGTAAATTTCACTTACCATTATGTAGGGAAGGTTATGTAAGGGTAACCGCCAATTGCCCACACACAGGGAGGGCCGCATTAGGGTAACCACCAATTACCATTACTTTGGGAATACTATGTATGGGTAACCACTATTACCCTTATATAGGTACTCCCTACCCCCCCCCCCATATGTAAGGGTCATGCTTAGGGTTAAATATTATCTTTTAAAAAAAGTGATTTTTCTTTTTCTTTTCTTCAAGAGTTATTTTGAGGTATAAAAGGCTCTTTAGGTGACAATAATCAATTATTTTAAAATTTTAAATTAATTTTTCAATTAATTATAAAATAAATTATGAAATTATTTTATAATTAATTAGACTACTATATTTGGAATTAGGGAATCATGTTGGTGGAAGGTGGCTGTTTTGTCTTGGAAAAGCTTCAATAGGGATAGTCGGTCATCATTTATTATAAAGTGGCTTCATAAGTGTGGTATGTGGTCCATTAAGAAAACCCTTATGGTATATGAATTTTATTTCTATATCATATGATATTTAGTCATTCCGCTATGGGTGGTTAATATTTTTAAATTACATAAATTTTTTATTTAAAATGAAATGTATTTGGGCATGCATAAGTTCTAATGGCCACTATGTACCCTTGAGCACTATTTTGGTTCCTCAGTCATAGATGGTTGACTCCTATGTTATAAAAGATTTATATGAGATATAAATACCCTGAGGGGTGATAATCTAATAAGTTAATTGATCATAGTATACCAAGATATATTCCCTTAGTTCCCATGAGTGTCGGTTAGATTCCAGAGTCACCAATGGATGAGGGATTAAGTATAAAATATATACCTTGAGATATATGAAACCTCAACAGTGGTTGATTCCATGGATTCTTATGGTTGAGGTATTAATTATAAAATATGTATATGATATCTTGAACACTATAAAGGATATCAATTGAATGAAATAAATAAAAATTGAGGAACATGGTATAGACACCCTTAGACCCCATGATCAAGGTTGTGTAATTGACTGTGAACGATTAAACTGAGTAAGCCATGATGGAACATTTAGATATCTGGCCTCCAAAGAGGATAAAAATTAATAATATGAATGTATTGAACCTTGTGATAGGTTTTTTATACTCCTTGGGTAGGTATGAGTATTGGATTTGGAATGGATGCCTCAGGTAAGACATGATGGAACTCTAAGATTCTTTAAAGTCATTATGCTAGCTGATTATAGTATTGGGAGAATTTTCCTTCCCCAGTAGAATGTGAGTACTCATGTGGGAATTTCATGGGTAGATTAATGATAGGTTAGGTGAGTGGACTAGCCTCATATGACTTAGTATGTGATGTGGGAATTATTCCACCAACCTAGAGTGATTATAGTAGGGATTATCCTATGAGGACAGTGATATCCTAATGTGATCATGATGATTTCAAGGGACATGAATCCCTCTGAAAAATTGAATTTTCTAGAGAAATTAGATTGATATTAAGAATCGTATATAGGGTTTTCATGATATATTGAAACCTAAGTGACCTTAGTGGGTTCCTTGTGTTATGTTGAACCAATAGATAGTTAATGTAGAGGAGTATGTATCATCAACTTTGGGTGTCAACCTAGAACCCAAAGGCCAATGATGTACACTAAAGTGGTTATAGTGGAAATGGTAGGTTGTGTAGCTTATATGTTGTCATTGTAGATATGTGGTGGGTTCAGGTGTTGTCCAACCCATGTTTATTATTTATGCATGAGAGGTATAGTGAGGTATGAACCACCTTTGAATTTTTAGGGATGATATGTCTAGAGATATCCTAGGATCTAGACATTAACCTTGATACTTATATATTTTCTATGATTACCTATAATGAATCTGATTATTCTTGATGCTACTAGATTCCATAGAATTACCACTTTGTCATTGACCAGTAGCTTGATGCTAATTTATTTCCTATGATTACCTCCTCGTAATTAGATTATGCATAATACTATTAGATTTCCTGGGATTACCTCCTAAGAATCAGCTTTATCCCTAACACTATTGGATTTCCTTGGATTACCTCCTAAGAATAAATTTAGGAAAATGATAATATATATCTATTTATCCTCGTACTATCTAGAATGATTAATTTTTTACTCAGAGAAACTTCGGTATTGGTCGAATCACGTATAGTAAATCCCATGTGTAACCTTAAAACATAAGTACTACTTTTGGTTATTTACTAATTATTCTTCACTATATTTATTTATTTATCTAAGCATTCAAAATGTGCATACACTTATTTAATGGTTATGTTTGTGACACCATTAGTGGTTTCCTACTAATTTATACTACCACTCTAATCAGGTGACCAAGGAACTTGGGTACCTGAATATACTTCACTATTCATTGGTCCATATATGGTAGAGGCCTAATGTTTCATGATTGAGTGTGATAGCATGAATGATATTTTTATAATTGGGCGTGATGAGTCATAGGGATAGTTTCACAACCCTAGGCCTTTTATTAATTTATTGATCTTGTGTATGTAATCATCATAGTGGAAAATTAGTTAACATATGTTTGTATGACCATCTTTCTTTACAACTATATTCTTCCATAATTCATTTGATATTGGATATTTTGTTTTATTGCTTCTATGTACTCTAATTTTTTGTGATGGATGATGCTAGGTTATTGTTTCACTGTGTTTTACTCTCATATGATGGTATAGTCTCACTATTGTAACACCACAGACCCTCTTTTCCAGTTTAAAGCCTTTGGTGTATGGAGAGGTACACCAAACATCATGTAGAGATCATCGATCCAAGAATATTTGAGTGGAAAGGGGAAGAGGGTTATTACTTGGATTAAAAAACGAAGGAATTATCCTTAAACTTGTTATACGCAATGTGCCTATTGACAAGTGTGAAATGATCCTTCACAAACAAGGATATCGAATATTAATTTTAACCACAAGAGGTTCCTCAACCGAGTTACACTTCCATTAAGTTATCATTATGCATATCATATTATTCTTCCTCTTCTTCCTCTTCATAAAATAAATGTAAATTAGTCTACACCATTCTCTACACCTATTTTTTCTATATTCCACTACACACACCTATAGTTCATGAAATAACCATATTGACGTGGTCAATTTAAAAAACTTTAGAATCAATCAAATTTAAAATTCAAATTAAAATTTGGATTTATAACTTCATTCATCTTCTATTCAACTTATCTTAATTCATTTTAATCATTTGGATATTATAATACCTCTTAGTTAATATTGATTTGTAAATGGGACTATAGAGATCGAGTACAAGTAGCCCATGAACCATCAAATGATCCAAGTCAAAAAATCTACACAAAATATAGAATACATTACTGACCATGAAATGTTTAACTTCACCATGGAATGTAATACATCATTACAATTAATCCGAGTTGAGATTATATGAAATCATTATTAACACACCTAAAAAATAATGTATTCTCACCTCACCATTTTATACATGGATTTTCTTCTCACACTATGAAATGTGATGTGTCAAAGGATTCCATGTTTTGGATTCAGAAAATAGATATGAATTAACCCAACTATTTCACTTTCATGGGTACAAGCCTCCGTAACTTAACACTTTTTTCAAAAGGTAAACTATAGGTTGAATACACTATGTTCATCACCATTTTTATTTTCAGACAACCACTTTTCCATTATAACTAGTCAATTCACAATCCATACCATTTTAATCATCCTCCAAATTATTTTCATGAAAACCAATTTCACATTAGGTAAATCATATGCAAGCCACTATCATTATTCTCATCACTTGAATTAATAATACATGATCCACCATTACTTTATCCCTGGTATGCACAAGAATTTCTGTTTCCCAGAAAGAAATTTTCTAATTGGAGTAACCTATCAAATGAACATTTTGAAGATGGTCTCCCAATTTTACTTACTCTTTCATGTACCTCACTATACCATTATGTATCCATGTAATCTTCCTTAGATTGGAACTAAAAAAATGCTCATTTTATAAACCTTGAAGTTTTTTCGCTTCCAATAATTTATCCATGGCTATTTTATGTTTGGACATAGTGTATTGAGGTTACTGATACATCAAGAAGATTCAAACACCTCTTTTCAAAATCAAAACTCTTTATGTGTTATTTCAATTACTCTAAAACAATATAATGAACATCTCATGAAATGAAAACCATGTAACACTTGACTTTGAACATGATTTATAAGTTGATAATAAAATAAAATACGAGAACCATATCAACTTTATTTATTCTCTAATTCATCTTCAATATTTAACTGTACAATTCTAATGAATTATTCTTTATCTATTAAGCTCATCATACTCCCCTTGCATCTCAATAACATCCCCATGTTAACAACCACTCTTTATCTCACCATATTCTACATTCTTGGGGTAAATTATCACCCCCATTTGATAAATAACTTTTCAAACTCAACACTCTTATGAGTGAATCATAATTCAATATTTGTAAGCCTACATTAGTGAACTCAAAGTATGGAATAAGTACATTGAATAAATATATCATGTTTCCCATTAAGGTAACTTACACTTACTTCCTCACCACTCCATTTCTTCGTATCCCTTCTTTCCATTCCCAAAATTGTTTCGTTGAACTTGCAAATAATAAGTTCATATGTTTAATCTCAAAAAACATTTCAGAATAGATCACATTATTCAAGAATATACACACATTCTAACTTCACAGTGTACCACTTTCTAAAAAAACTCCCCCTAAATATATATTCCCTCTGAATGAATTTCATACTCTTTGAATTAATTTTGTTCTACTCCCCATTTTAATTGATTAAATACAAATGATAATTTAATATTTATTTCTCATGAGTTGAAAAAAAATCTGAATAACAAGTGATATATGGGACTAAATCACCATACCTTATTCTTGAGTGGACTAAGGTAGAACTCCCATCATCTAACAAAAATTATAAAATGGATCTCCCTTTACTGTCTAGGGGAACACATTAGTAATATTGTCCTTAATAAGAATAAACACCAACATCAACTTTATTTTCTCCACCAACTCCTTAATGAAGTGATATTTTATATAAATATTCTTTGACCATGAATTGTGAACCAAATTTATTGAAAGATTTACACCACTTTTATTATCACAGTCCACGGGGAGTGATAGATTCAGATTCAAAATGAGATAACATAGTTGAGTATTAGACTACATAAATTATGTTACCAATTGATTTTTTGAAACATACCATGCATCAGCAATACAAGTACACTGAACATTTATTATTTGTATGTTATTCCATACACTTTTATCCATTAAGGAAAACTCCACTAGATGTTGAATATTTTTATCCACATTTCTATAACAATCCACATATTTATATATAAATAGATCATGATTTACAATACATTCATATGTTAAACCATAATTCATTGTGTTCTTTACATATCTATGAATCTTCTTTTCATTCATAAGATATGATTCTTTAGGTACACATTGAAATATTGAACATAGTGTGATAGCATAAACTAAATCCAATCCTGAATTTTTTAAATATATATATTTACCGATATGTTTTCTAAACTCTCTTACTATATTCATCCCATGATATATTTTTTACCACTAAAATTTTGGTAGAGACCATATTTGAAACCTCCATCTTATACTTCTTAAAAAGTTCCTCAGAATGCTTCTATTAAGATAAAAATATATTGTCCTTTTCTTTTTAATTTTTCAAAACCAAAATATATCTCATCACTACAAAAATGTACCCCTTAAAAATATTCATCCTTTATAAATAAAACTATAGGAAAAAACATTAAGTATTTCCAAAAAATATGATATCATATATATATATATAAGAAAAATTAATGATACATACTTATCTTCTTTTATGTAGAGGTTATTTTCCATTATTACCTTCTTAAATTTTATTAGGTTAGAGAAAGAATCTATCTTTGAGTACCATAAAATTATGGATAGCTGTAAACCCTATGACACCAATTTCCACTTGAAAATATATCCTCTATATTCTCTAAGTAATAATCCATTAGTTTTCTCAATATAAATTCCATTAAATTTTCCATTAAGGAAGGATGACTTGAAATCCATTTGAATGATCTTATATCATATTTTGACCATAAAAATTATAATGGTATAAATACATTAAAATGGTATTCAATTCTCATAAAAATAAATTCCTTACACCATTTAATTGCATGTGAACAAGATTTTGGAATTTCTTCTCATCCCTATTGCTTTCTCATTCAACGTGTTATGGAACATCCACATTATTCATATGATATTGTTGTATTATATTTTGGGAACCCACTTACATATTTAATTATTCTTAGTATGATCCAACTACTCATTCATATCACTGATCAACTTTTGATTCTACAAATATTATTTCACATTATTTGGTTCAACATCTGTAAATAATGAGTTAGGAGATATTGCCCTCAATGTTCTCCAATTTTGAATTATATTTCCTTCATATAAATAAATATTCTAGACCTCCCTCTATATTCTTATCCTTGTATGAGTTGATCAAGGATTCTATTAATCACTAAAAATGGATAAATAATCATATTCAACCTCCACTTGTTATGAATTTGTATCTTTTTTAGAAGCCTCATCCTTCTTATCATCCAATTATTCTTCATCATATTCACTTCTAGAAATTACACCATGATATATAACTCCATTATTTGAGTCTTCCAAAACCTTCACATTGGTTTTATCCAAAATATTCCATAACTTCTTATTTTATAGATGATATTCTCTTGTATTTATATGATAACCAATAAAGAAACCCTCAACTCACATTTATTCACACTTCCCAAGATTTTCACCTTACACATTAAAAATACATGGGAGACCAAATAACCTAAATCGTTTCAAGCCTGAGGTATTATTATAATACATCATATATGGTTTAATAGCTAAATTTAATTATCATAAAATATTTTTTGGAATCTATTGAATGTATTAGTTTTTTTCCTCTATAAAAATCAAGAGGTATTATAATCATTTGACATTGTGTTATATATTTACACAAAACATTTATTATTCCTTTCAACCACACCATTTTGTTATCGGGTATATAGTGTAATAACTTAATGGTGAATTCCATAATTTATAATGGTTTCTTATATAATTTCACTCGTTTATTTACAACCTATATTCATCCCACCTTTACTACACTTATTTTAAAATTAAAAAATATCATCAATGACAACTAATTATATTTCATAAATATACTACAGGAAATATCAATGAATTAAAAAAGAAATGAAATAAAATTTTCATCTCTATTTGTTGATTTCTTCCTCATAATACCACAAATATCTGAATGAATGTGGTCTAATTGAGTAAATGTGTGAATATTTACATTCTTATATGAATAATTAATAATATTATACTTTTGGTGTGTAGATAAAATACAATTAATCTCAATTTTCAATAGAATAACATCACAACCATTCTTTCCATAGATAGTATTACTCATATTTCTTTGACCAATGTGGGAAAATATTTTATGTTGCAACTACTTTTCCTCTTTCAAGATCAATTATCTTGAATCTTTAGTATAACCTTACAAAAAATGTTTCCTGAAGTTATCAGTACTTTATCAAATATAAATAAATCCTTCATTATCTATAAAAAAATATTTATATCTTAAAAATTACACTTAATTTACTTCATCATGTAGTTGAGATAAACTCATAAAGCTTTGTTTCTACCCATCAAAAAATATAGTGTTCTTCGAATATTTCTTTTATTATCCTATCAACGCTGAACCAAATCCCTTTATTTTGAGTAGAATATAATTTAAAAAGTTAAACAACCCATAGTTTTACTACTAAACCACTTTTAATTGGTTTAAATATCTTTTTATATATAAAGGGAATCCATTATTCCAGATCCATGGATGTTCTTTTTCAAATGATTTAAGAGCGATATCAACAACCAATTCATTCTATTTTCCTTATTATTTACTATTATAAAAATATATAGCATTTAAAGTGAGACTCATTTGATAGGGTAGTATGGTGATACAATATACCAAAAAGTGACTTGGTTAGTTTCACTTTCCAAAAACTTCTAATTATTGAAATTTATTTTCAATTTTGGGTCACATTTTTTTGATTGTTTATAAATATTTATACATTGAGTTGGATAACTCCCCCTCAATATCTACCTCCCATATATTCTAATATAATATAAATATTTTTTATAAAGATAAAATTTCCTTCAAATATTCCCTAATCCTTTACAATATCATTATTATTCATAAAATCATACTTTCCTTCTAAATTTATCTTTTTATATAGAAGTAGACTTAGTCTATTATTTAACCTATTAACTATCATCCTTATTCCATTTTTTAAAATAAAATTATTTTAGACTCCCATAAATCTACTCATCAAACTATAATTGTTTTATACCCTTTTAAAATCAACATTTTCAGTATTTTCCTCCTAAAAATGGCCTTTATATATTTTTCAGAGTTCATATAATTTTATTGTATTTCAAAAAGTTCTACTATTTCAATATATATCTTCACATCATATTTTTAAACCAACCACTTTATTGAGATTTAATTTATTTATTGAATATAATTCAATAATTTGGAAAAGAATTTGTCCAATTACTTTTCCACATTGATCTATTTCTATTTGAAAATATCAATTTCCTTTTTATTTTATTTGGTCTTCTATTCAATGTCGACATTACATTTATTCTCTTCAATAAACTTATTATTCATGTTGTTAATTTAATTCATCAAATTTCACTCAGTTAAAGTATATATTGATTAATTATTTCTCTATGATTAACTTTATTTATTCATATTCATTTTTTCCTTCTTTGACCTTGAAATCTTTGAAAGACATTCTGTGAGTTCTCACTTTATCATAAACTCCATTTTAGTTTCCTTCCCAATTGAATCATTTTTACTTTCACCAATTGTAATTTATTCTTCATTCACCTTTTCAATTAGTATCATCTCACCAAATTCACTAGAATTATCTACTTTATCATCAACCTATATGATATTATAAGCTTCAATATTTGATAATAACTTTTTTAAAAAATATAAAAAATAATACCTTTCCCCTTTATAGAAGACATTGATTTATCATATCTATAAAATTCATTCCTTAAGGAGCTCCTTGGTTTATCACCCTCATATTTACACTATTACTATTCTATTAACCTTTGATAGTAGGGTAAATGAAGTCCAATAACTCCAAAAATAAATCCTTGCATGGGTAACATTCCTCAATACTTTCCTTTACTACCACTTCTCACACTTATTGCAATTAATGAAATAAGTTTTTCAAATTTCATTTAAACAACCTATAATTTATCAAAATATTCTTATTTAACATCAAAAAATTTACTACTCTTGTCTTAATTAAAATATTTAAATAATTCTTCCTTATAATCTATTATCTTCTTCTTAAAACCACTCTCATTTCATAATTTATAAGCAATAAATATGCTCTTAAAATAATACAATGGAAATGTGTTGAGATCATGGTTTTTAATAATAGAGTCCTTTGTATAAAAACTATCTAGATAAATACATAGTAACTTCTTGGAAACCATAACATCCTCTAGCTTCTCACCAAATCCATTGATTGTTCTTACTGCATCATTTACTATAGTGATGAATTAATACAAAGTTTCATCATAATTCATATTGATATCATAATTTTCGAATATCCATGTTGTTAGATTAGATTTATTTAATTTTTCATTTACTTTATAGATATTTTTCAATCTATCTCAAATTCCCTTCACTGTTTTCATCATATTATTTTTGTAAAACTAATTTTTTGAAAGAAGTGATAAAATTGAATTTTGATATATAAAAACATTCTCAAAAAAACAATCTATTTTCCATATTGTGGAACCTATATCAGTAGGAATAAAACCATTATTTTTATACTTAAATATATAAAAATATATTGGTAGAAGTTATGGAATGATCTAAACCTTCAAATTTTAGTAACTCCTTCCATATAAAGTAGAAGACCCCATATTTTTTATTGAAATAATATTGTCCATGTTGATAATATAAATTCAGATCCCATATATTAAAACATAGAGGAAAATATTTTCTTCAAAATATAGACAAATTATTATCATTGAAGGGATCATAGATGCTCTGATACTGGTTGAAAAGGACCTCATAGATTGTGAGAATTCATTAAGAGGGGTCAAATCAGTTAGCTCACTCTTATTTGTCTTATTACTTTAAAATACATTATACAACTGTTAAAGTGTATAATTACATAAATCTATAAAAGATGTGAAAACTCAAAGTAAAAAACCCATCTGGAAGGGTAAATATTTGAATGGTTCACTACTCAAAATTATGACCGACAAATTTCGTATGATTTGATTAAATCCATATCCAAACATTCCAGTAAAATTACAATTTTGAATAAAAATAAGAAAGGATTATCCATGAACTAATGATATATAATGAGTGTCATAACCTCTTTAAAGTTATTTGGTATTAAAAAAGATATAGAATCTAGATTTTAATAACAAGAAAGTCTTCAACTTAGTTAGACTTCTATCATGTTTTTGTTTCACTTATTCCTCTTCTTCGTCCTTTTCTTAATATTACTCTTTTAATTATAGGGAATAAAGCACTCTTATCTAATTCTATTTTTATCTATATTCTTATGTAAATTCTATCAAGTCATGTAACACCCCTATTCACATGGTATCATACAGTTCAAATTTTAATTTCAAATTCAAAAATACATCACTTTATCTTAAAATTATACCAATTATTTTTAATTCTTTAAATCATTCAATACCTCTTAGTCACAATTTATTTTTAAATGGGACTTTAGATATTAAGTATGATTATCCCATGAGACATAAAATTATTGATGATATCAACTTTACTCAAAATATAGAATTCTTTACTGACCAAGACATGTTAAACTTCACCATTTCATGTTATAAATCATTTCAATTATAACTTCTCTGTACTTATCTAAATATATTTTCAAAAATCATTATTCCATTGAGAGTTTTACTGATCCATTCTTTATAGGGGTTTTTTTCTCAGTACATATCCAATTTCATGAAATAGAATCCCCTTTTTGAACCTTTGACATTAGATACAAATCAAACAAGTTGTTTTAGTTCACAAGATACAAGTCTCATCAATATATCATATTTCTTAAAAATCATCACCCAAAAGGGACCATTCCATGGTCACCCCCATTTTTATTATTAGGAAAAAAATCATTTTCACAATCCATTTCATTATCCTTAATTAACCTCTAGATTACGAATATGTAAGCAAATTTTTATCCAATTCAATCATACATGACCCACCATCTTTTTCCTCTTCCTTAAAATTAATTACATGTAAGACATCAGGGCTTACACAATGACATGTATGAACCTATCCATTTCTCATAATAAAATTACTCAAATGAAATTCCATATAAAAATTCCATTTCAAATATGATCTACCTATTTTACTTGTTATAGCATGAACTTTGCTACACCATGATGTAGTGAAGAATTATTTTATGGACTATAGAAAACCAAAATGTTAATTTCATTAAAATCCATTCCACTTCACATACCAAACTAGTTTCATGGATGTTTTATGTTTTTAAATTTCATAGTGAGGTTACATGTATATAAAACAACTTCAAATGCCACTCTTCAATATCAAAACTCCTTATTATTTCAATCACTCCAAAACCTTAGAATTAAATTCACCTAAAATGAAACACTATATAACACTTCCTTTTGAAAATTATTTATGTGTTGAAACTAAAAGAAAAAAAAATAACCATATATAGCTCATCTATCCTCTAAAGTATGTTCTTTAACATTAATTATAGTGATAGGGAATTATTATTCAACTTTTAAGCTTGGAAAGTTCCCTTGGGTCTCAAAAACATCCTGAATATCACAAAAAAAATTCATCTCACTATCTTACACATTCTTCATCCCAAAAAAATTAAAAAATCAACTAAAATAATTCTACTAATATAAACATATTGGTTCCATAATTATCCCATGTAATCACACAAACACATTAATTACAACCTTTTTTCCAACATTCTCTCCATGTGGGTTTGTTGGAAATATAAAGACTCTCAAGATGAATACCAATAAAGTAAGGCCAATAAGGTAATATAGAAAATAATCTATCACTATAAGTCTATGCGAGCTATACTTGGTGTAAAAAACAAGAGATAAAGTGATTATTATATTCTCAACTTGAAACATTAGATGAAACAACTTTTTTAAAATTGAAAATATGTCCTTGATAATATCAAAACCTTCTAACAAGACAACTCATTATTTAAGATATCATCCCCTTGGATTGTATCTCCCCCAATCCTTATATGAAATATTCCACATTAAAGGTAGGATATCCCTTGAGATGAGGAATCCATTATTGAATTGAAACTTCACAAACATAATATTCCTCCCCATTTTTTAATAAACCCAATAGGTAACGTATTATAAAAAAAGGTAATAATGTTATACATTAATCATATATGGGCAGGGAAGGTCTTCCAAAACTCTTCATATGGATGGAGGTAGTTTAAAACCATAGAATAGTTAATACTTTAAAAATATTATTATGGCCAATACTTTGGTGAATATGTCTGCCACTTATTGATTTCTACAAACAATATCAATCTTAAGGACTCATTGATTTACCACCTCGTTAAAAAAATTAAACTAGATCAAAATGTTCATTATGAATAAATGTTATATTGGATTAATTGTTTTCAAAATAGAAATCTTGTTATGAAAATGAAATATCAAGGGTAGAGTCACATATTCTCTGATATCCTCCACTTGTTGTTTCACCCATAACAATTTGGTACATGCCTATGTGGATGAAATGTATTTTTCTTTAGTAAAGATTAGTAAATTACTTTCCTTCTTCTAATAAATCCAAATAATGGTTTTTTTCTAATAATTAATTTTGTAACCCATATGGATTTATATACGCAACTTTTATGTCTTAATCCATATCTGAATATTCATACAAGATTTTATGTTTTCATTCACCATTCACAAAAATATAATTAATTGTACCTTGAATGTACCTTATTATTTTTCTTTATAGCCGAGTGATATTCATAATTGGGAAGCATTGAAAAAGAGCTGATATGAAAGTCACATATATTTTATTTTTCTTTTTACTTATGAGATATAAAAAATTTATAACCATCTCCAATTATAGTGTGGGATCAACTAATTTCCCATCTTTATGCTTCCAAATATGGATTCCAACCCCCAATCGATGTTGAGAATTATATTTTATAATGAATTAAAAACATATACAATAGTTCCCTTTCTTATTTAGCTTTAAAAACAAACTTTTACTATTCATTTTTATATAATTTTGGCCTAATAAAATATATAATCTCTTTAATCATGAACATTTCAAACAATGATCTAATTAATCATGCCAAGACTTCAAATAATTTCATCTTTTTTATGCCAAATAGAATGTCATAAATGTTGAGGAGAACCATGAACTTATTTTACTTGGTTAATTTCATATAAATATTATGATTTACACCACTTCATCTAAATTATAGTCTCTTCAAGAATGAGTCTAGCTAGGAATAGGAATCTAAAGGTGCTTATTTTAGCCATAAAAAACTTTATCAACATATAAACTTTCAATTCATTATCATCAACTAGAAATCCCATAAATTTTTCCAAATATACTTCTTTATTGAGAATTCCAATCAAAATGTTCATCTTGACATCCTTTAAACAAATTTTGAAACATATTTTAATTAAAAAGGTAAGAAAAAGATTTTTTATTCATGTATCACCATCGATGTGATGGTTTCTTTTATAATAAACCCTATTATTTGTGTATATACATTTCTCACTAACAGTGAATTATTTCAAATTACCACTCCATGTTCTTAAAATTTATTTTTAAACACCCACTTCATTCTGATGATGTTGTGATATGTTGGTCTCTTTAAAATTTCCCAAGTTTTATTCTTCTCTATTTGATCTAATTATTCTTTTATTTCCTTATCCTACAACCCATATTGTTCACTTCATTAAATTATTATTTGTCCATCTAAGATAAAAGTTCATTATGCACTATATTCCTCATACTATATGTTTTTGTAAGAGAGGATTTATCACCAATAATATTTTATTCATCAACCTTAACTCATTTATTTCCCTATTGAGTTATTTATTGATTCTATTTAGTAGATTCTTTATCTATCAAATAAATATCATATCATCTTCTCACACTAGATTATGTGATCTATCATAGTTTCCATAAATTTATTCTTCTTGTTATATACTTATTTCATGAAAATGATGAATTTTATATTTTTTATAGCCTTTCATTCAATGAATCTAACATCATTGACATCCATGATCTTATTCAACCACTCTTTAAAGAACTTGTATGACTTACTCTTGAATGAGTAGCCTAATAAAATCACTTCATCCACTAATACTCTATATTTATATGGATTTATATTTTTTGTTGTATCTCTTTATCCTGAGCACTTTATAGTTTCTTGAAAAATGATTCATCCCATGGAACATTTTTTATAGAAATTTTTTCTTTCAAGATCATAGAAAATCCTAATTTTGGGTATAAACTACTCCTTGTATTGTATTCTTCCAATAGTGTCATTTGATTCCAATCTCCATGTAAAATCACTTTTCAAGGCTATTCACTATCTAGTTTTTTATTCAATAACACTGTTTTGTTTTGGTTCTCTCACTTATGAGACTTCATATGTGATGCCATGCCTCTCTAGATAAAATTACACATTATTAGTGGTGTACTCTATACCATTGTCTGATCATAAAATTTTGATTAATCTCCCTATTTCATTTCCATCTCTCCTTCAAAACCACTTGATATAGTCAATTAACTCTATTTTTCTTACATGAACAATATAAAAATAATTCTATTAAAGTTATTAAAAAATTATATGAATTATCTCTCAGCACATGTTCTATGAATCTTCATGGGATATTTCACTTTGGTATGAATTTGGTATAATGTATTTTAATTTCTATTATTATATAGTCAATAGGTATTTATTGACACATTTCTTCATACACATAAATTTCAAGTCATCTTTCAATCACATCTTAGATTTGGATTTCCAATTATTTACATTAATTTTGACAAATTTTATGTGATTTTTAACGAATATATCCAAGTATACAATGTCAGAAAATTGTTTTATTCTTCGATAATGTAACGACCCGAAATTTTAAATAAATATTGTTTCCTAATTTTATGTGTTATTTTATTTTTATACTCAACAAAAATGTTTCATTTGATAACATGAGTATAATTAAAATGAAACTGTTGGGTTTTGACTATTATTTGACCATTGGTCAATATGACCGCTGGAAACTAAACGTTTTGACTATTGTCTCTAAATACAAGAAATCTTGGTTAATTAATATAGAAAGAAGATTTGATGGCCTCACCCAGTAGTCTTGGACCGATCGAATCCCATCTAACAGAACTTGGGAAGGAGGTAGCACCACTGGGCTTTTCTCTGGACCAAACCCAAGTTGAACTTCATCGTATAAAGCTAGAACGGGATCGCCTTCGCGAGAAGTTCAAACTGATAGAAATTACTACTCGTGCGATGTTGGCCGAGCCTCCCTCGGATTCTCTCACCTTAGCACACCTTACACTTAGGTCCTATGCTGGTGTGATAAGGGGCTATGTAAGGAGACCGTAACTGTCTTGTGTAATCCTTTGTTTTAAATAAAAAATTCGATTTCTTTTATGAAATTTCAAATGACCGGATAAATATAGTATGCATATTTTTGATGAATTTTCGAAAAAGGATATTTTAAATATGTTTATGCAAACCTTAAATAATTAAAAATGTGTAATGATTTTCAAAAAATGATCTTCTACAATTATGTTTAGTACGAAATTTAGAGTCCAATAAGATCAAATTGATTTTTGATGAATAGTAAATTATGAATAGTGATTTTGTGATTAGGATTAGTAATGTATCCAAATGGATTAGTAATCTCAATTAAAGAAAGTACTAAAACAAGCTAGGCACTTTTATTAAGTAATGTGATTCAATAAAATAGTTAAATAACGGTTTCATAAATTATTATTCAAGTATTAGTTTTTTCGGATGAATAGTGTTTTTTTAATTAAAATTTTAATTAAAAATATTTAGAAAATTATTTTTATAAAATGGACTTCATTTTTGAAACTCAGAGCATCGATATTATGCTAAGGTAATTTTTGGGGATTTTTCTGAAAAAAATAAATTTTCGATGAATAGTGTTTTTAATTAAAAATTTAATTAAAAATATTTAGAAAATTATTTTTATAAAATGGATTTCATTTTTGAAATCAGAGTATTTATATTTGGTTAAGGTGAAATTTTGGGATTATTCTGAGAAAGTTGAATTTTCGATGAATAGTGAAAATACAGTTTTTAAGTTACGGGTGTTTAATGACATCATTAAATGATGTATTAATTATGTAATCAATATGGTCGACTTATGAATAGTAAGATAAGGTATGAGGTGTCCCAATTGTCCAATACCATGGGCAAATACCATGGGCAAGCCCATGGTTTTTCCAAAACCACTAATGAGGTGTCCCTTGGCCATTAATGCCTTGTCCCCTCACTTTCCCTATAAATACCAAGCCATCCTCTCATCCATTCGACTCCCCACTCTCCCCCAATGAAGTTATGGTCTCCTTACCTCCCAAGGATTCCTCCCAAGGTTCCCCCAAGCCCTCAAGGTCCAAACCTTTGAGTTTTAAGAGTTACGTTTTAAGGTAAGGGATCTGATCTCTCTCTTTCTTTTCAAGAAATCTCTTTTATGTAATTTCTTTTATGATCCATGTTCTTATGTTAAAGGGTGTTCTTTTATACTCCTCTTACTTCCATTTTCATGTTCACATAATGAGAGATCCCCTCTTACTCTCATTATTTCGTTTTATGATGTTTTAAGTGGCGTCGTTAGGCTGCCGAAATTTTTGTAACAGATTCTTTCTCCCTTCTCATTTTTCAAGATCTATTATCATGTAAATTATTTCAAGTTCCTTTTTATTATGTTGTGGTATGATCTCTAAATTTATCATACTGATATTTTATGATCATATGATGAGAGACCCCATTTGATCTCTTTAATTCAGTATTTTTAAGTTTTAAGTGGCGTCGTTAGGCTACCGAATTTTTCAGTGGTTCTTCACCCTTCTCGTTTTGAAGTTCTACTTTCATGTCAATTCTTTCAAGTTCCTTTTTTTATGTTGGGGTACGATCTCTATATATATCATACTGGAATCTTATGTTCATATGATGAGAGACCCCATTTGATCTCTTCAAATCAGTATTTTGAAGTTTTAAGTAGCGCCGTTAGGCTGCCAAATTTTTAAGGGATTCTTTCACCCTTCTCCTTTTCAAAGTTCTAATTCTATGTCAAGTCATGCAAGTTCCTTTTTATTATATTGGGGTATGATCTCTATATCTATCATACTGATCTCTTATGATCATATTATGAGAGACCCTATTTCATCAGTTCAATTCATTTTTGTTGAAGTTTTAGTGACGCCGTTAGGCTGCCGAATTTTCATAAGAGAAATCAAATTTTTTTTCTTCCTTCCATGCTTTTCATTTCAAATGGTATGTCCTTGAAATTTCATCACCATGTCCATATATACTTCTTATTATGTCCCTATACTGTTTTATGGGTAAATTATGATTGTTCGACCCATGTTCCCTCTCTTTTCAAAGTTTTCTAAAACCTTGTAACATAGTCGTTATGCTGCAGAATTTTCCTCTCAAAATGTCTCTCTTTTCTCAAAATTATTTTATGTTATAAAGTGAATACTCCAAGCTCTTATTTCTACAAGGGTATTCACATATATATCAAAATGTTCTATTTTAAATTCTGGGATTTACATACATGATACCCACTTTCCCTTTCCATGGGTTTAGAGTAACGTAAAGATCATGTCTTTAAAGCAGTTTTTAAAACGTTATGATTCTGAAATGAAACCCATTTATTTTATGATATATGGGTTATTTATGAAATGTTTGATGATGATATATGTGGCTCACATGATAATAAAGGCAAATTTAATGGTGCGCCCTGATAGCGCTCCAATGCATTGGGTAAAGACTTAATCTCTAGAGATTACCATTTTAACGACGCCTTGGTGAATAACCTTGGTAATTTTTAACGACACCTTGGGGATGGACCTTGGTGAAACGAAACAATTGTCAATATTAAATGTTGCAGCCACATCTTCAAGTTATGAAAAAGTTTTATTTTTATTATGATATGCCTCATGATTTCATTTTCATGCCTTAAAGTTCTTTTCATGACTTTATTGATGTATCTCAAGTTCATATGTAAAATGTTTCACTTGCTTCCCTTGCTGGGCCTTCTGGTCATCCTTTCTTTTGATGTATGTCCCTAGGTCATGAGATGCAGTAATGAGCCTAGGGTGAACATGAGGAGAAGCCTTTCAAGTGTTTAAGAAGAATGTTTTTTTTTGTTTCATGTTTTATGTTCCTTGTTTCCAAGACACTAAACCTTAAAGATCCTTAGTTCTGTGTAATGGAATGAAAGTTATGTTATAAAAAGACGGGATGCTATAGTTGGTATCAAAGGATGGTTTAGTTATTTGTGGAAATTAGGATATGAAAACTCTAGGAAGAACCCTATAGAAAAGTTTAAATATAGGAAATCTTCCTGATATTTTGGTGAGTATTGAGTAAGGGGTTGCCAAGAAAATACATCCCTGTCTGGATACGAGCAGGTAGAGGTGGCTCTGGCACAGATGTACATAGGGTTAAAACCCGAAAAGACCGCTTTGAGCTAGACTCAAACGGGAACTGGTACACGACAACGGGACTTGCTGCACTCTTGGTTACGACACTCCCGGGGGATATGCTTTGGTAAATTCATAAGCTTGGTATGAACCATTGTTAAAGGAACAAACATAAAATAAAATAAAGATTCACATAAGAATATATGATCATGGATAACCTAGATGGGAACCTAGGGGATCACAAGTTAGGGTATACTTTTCTTCTACAAGTTATCCTTATATGCTTTAAGTTCCTTTTCATGATTATTGGTTAAGTATTTAAGCCTCTAATTATACTTTCTCTTCTTAGTTAATGGTGGGAAATGGAAAAACGTGTCCCAACAACCAATGTGATAGGAAATGTGACGATTTCCGTATTAATATGACAGAGATGATTAGGGTATTAAAATATGATTATTATTTTGGAAGACGTTCACTATTTTGGGGACCCTACATGATCGAGGTAAATAGATTACTATAGTATTTTCATTGAGGAGTAATCTTGACTTATATTTTGAAGAATTTATGAATTTAAGGTGGACTTATAGTAATTTAGGTTACTTATGGGAATGATTAACCTATATTGGGTAAAATATGTTTAGGTTAGCTACTTTTGTTATAATATGTTAGGAGTGGTTGATGTTGTCTAGAGATGAACAATGAATTTGTTTTGGAAGACTATGTTATCAAATCCTTCTTGTATTTGGGTTTCAATCTTAGTTTGGTTTATTTTGAGGAATTTTAAGGACCGTTATTTATGGAATGGTCTATGATGAACTTTGGGTAGTACCATGGAACTTTGAAGATTTAAAAGTAGTTTCCATTCCTATGGGATTATTTCTTTTTGAAGAGTTGATTTACCTTAACCTTTCTGTTTTTTGGATAATGTTTAAAGATAGAAGAAATAGATAGTTAATCTTTTGTAGATTATGTGATTCTCTATAAGATGATTCTTGTGCTTTTATGAGACCAAGTGTTTTTGAATCCTCATCATTTGGAGAAAAGATTAGTGTTGGTAGGGACTTATTAAAGGATGAAACTCTACTTGAAGGTAGGTATATTTTCTTATGTTTTTGTTCTATGTAGTAAATGAATTCCTCAAAATTATGAAAAGAAACGTAAAACAAAAATGTTGTTGGTTTACGTTTCCAACTAGGTAATCAAAGACCGTTTACACACATCATAAGTTTGGGATTTTCTTATGGTTAACTTTCTCCTAATCATGTTCTCTATCACTCTCCCTCATAACTTGACCCTTTGTTTTCTCCTCCATGTCCATGTTTTCCTACATGGAATCCTAGTGTGGGTTAACTCGGGTGACCATTGTACTTCCCTTTCTTTCTTTTAAAGTAATTGTTTTACTGACTCCTTTTCCGATGTGGGACTTTCAATGAAATTTCAAAACCCAATTTTAAAAAATTGCGAGGACGCAATTTCTTAAGGGGGGAAGATTGTAACGACCCGAAATTTTAAATAAATATTGTTTCCTAATTTTATGTGTTATTTTATTTTTATACTCAACAAAAATGTTTCATTTGATAACATGAGTATAATTAAAATGAGACTGTTGGGTTTTGACTGTTATTTGACCATTGGTAAATATGACCGCTGGAAACTAAACGTTTTGACTATTGTCTCTAAATACAAGAAATCTTGGTTAATTAATATAGAAAGAAGATTTGATGGCCTCACCCAGTAGTCTTGGACCGATCGAAGCCCATCTAACAGAACTTGGGAAGGAGGAAGCACCACTGGGCTTTGCTCTGGACCAAACCCAAGCTGAACTTCATCATATAAAGCTAGAATGGGATCGCCTTCGCGAGAAGTTCAAACTGATAGAAATTACTACTCGTGTGATGTTGGCCGAGCCTCCCTCGGATTCTCTCACCTTAGCACACCTTACACTTAGGTCCTATGCTGGTGTGATAAGGGGCTATGTAAGGAGACCGTAACTGTCTTGTGTAATCCTTTGTTTTAACTACAAATTTCTATTTCTTTTATGAAATTTCAAATGACCGGATAAATATAGTATGCATATTTTTGATGAATTTTCGAAAAATGATATTTTAAATATGTTTATGTAAACCTTAAATAATTAAAAATGTGTAATGATTTTCAAAAAATGGTCTTCTACAATTATGTTCAGTACGAAATTTAGAGTCTAATAAGATCAACTTGATTTTTGATGAATAGTAAATTATGAATAGTGATTTTATGATTAGGATTAGCAATGTGTCCAAATGGATTAGTAATCTTAATTAAAGAAAGTACTAAAATAAGCTAGGCACTTTGATTAAGTAATGTGATTCAATAAAATAGTTAAATAACGGTTTCATAAATTATTATTCAAGTATTAGTTTTTTCGGATGAATAGTGTTTTTTTAATTAAAATTTTAATTAAAAATATTTAGAAAATTATTTTTATAAAATGGACTTCATTTTTGAACTCAAAGCATCGATATTATGTTAAGGTAATTTTTGGGGATTTTTCTGAAAAAAATAAATTTTCGATGAATAGTGTTTTTAATTAAAAATTTAATTAAAAATATTTAGAAAATTATTTTTATAAAATGGATTTCATTTTTGAAATCAGAGTATTGATATTTGGTTAAGGTAAAATTTTGGGATTATTCTGAGAAAGTTGAATTTTCGATGAATAGTGAAAATACAGTTTTTAAGTTACAGGTGTTTAATGACATCATTAAATGATGTATTAAGTATGTAATCAATATGGTCGACTTATGAATAGTAATATAAGGTATGAGGTGTCCCAAGTGGCCAATACCATGGGCAAATACCCTGGGCAAGCCCATGGTTTTGCCAAAACCACTAATGAGGTGTCCCTTGGCCATTAATGCCTTGTCCCCTCACTTTCCCTATAAATACCAAGACATCCTCTCATCCATTCGACTCCCCACTCTCCCCCAACGAAGTTCTGGTCTCCTTACCTCCCAAGGAGTCCACACAAGGTTCCCCCAATCCCTCAAGGTCCAAACCTTTGATTTTTAAGAGTTATGTTTTAAGGTAAGGGATCTGATCTCTCTCTTTCATTTCAAGAAATCTCTTTTATGTAATTTCTTTTATGATCCATGTTCTTATGTTAAAGGGTGTTCTTTTATACTCCTCTTACTTCCCTTTTCATGTTAACATAATTAGAGATCCCCTCTTACTCTTATTATTTCGTTTTATGATGTTTTAAGTGGTGCCGTTAGGCTGCCGAAATTTTTGTAACAGATTCTTTCTCCCTTCTCATTTTTCAAGATCTATTATCATGTAAAGTATTTCAAGTTCCTTTTTATTATGTTGGGGTATGATCTCTAAATTTATCATACTGATCTTTTATGATCATATGATGAGAGACCCCATTTGATCTCTTTAATTCAATATTTTGAAGTTTTAAGTGACGCCGTTAGGCTGCCGAATTTTTAAGTGGTTCTTCACCCTTCTCGTTTTGAAGTTCTACTTTCATATCAATTCTTTAAAGTTCCTTTTTTTTATGTTTGGGTATGATATCTATACCTATCATACTGGACTCTTATGTTCATATGATGAGATACCCCATTTGATCTCTTCAAATCAGTATTTTGAAGTTTTAAGTAGCGCCGTTAGGCTGCCAAATTTTTAAGGGATTCTTTCACCCTTCTCCTTTTCAAAGTTCTAATTCTATGTCAAGTCTTGCAAGTTCTTTTTTATTATATTGGGGTATGATATCTATATCAATCATACTGATCTCTTATGATCATATGATGAAAGACCCTATTTGATCTGTTCAACTCATTTTTGTTGAAGTTTAAGTGACGCCGTTAGGCTGCCGAATTTTCATAAGAGAAATCAAATTTTTTGTCTTCCTTACATGTTTTTCATTTGAAATGGTATGTCCATGAAATTGCATAACCATGTCCATATATCCTTCATATTCTATCCCTCTACTGTTTTATGGGTCAATTATGATTGTTCGACCCATGTTCCCTCTCTTTTCAAAGTTTTCTAAAACCTTGTAACATCGCCGTTATGCTGCAGAATTTTCGTCTCAAAATGCCTCTCTTTTCTCAAAATTATTTTATGTTATAAAGTGAATACTCAAAGCTATTATTTCTACAGGGGTATTCACATATATATCAAAATTTTCTATTTTAAATTCTGGGATTTACATACATGATACCCGCTTTCCCTTTCCGTGGGTTTAGAGTAACGTAAAGATCATGTCTTTAAAGCAGTTTTTAAAACGTTATGATTATGAAATGAAACCCATTTATTTTATGATATATGGGTTATTTATGAAATGTTTGATGATGATATATGTGGCTCACATGATAATAAAGGCAAATTTAAGGGTGCGCCCTGATAGCACTCCAATGCATTGGGTAAAGACTTAATCTCTAGAGATGACCATTTTAACGACGCCTTGGTGAATAACATTGGTAATTTTTAACGACACCTTGGGGATGGACCTTGGTGAAATGAAACGATTGTCAATATTAAATGTTGCAGCCACATCTTCAAGTTATGAAAAAGTTTTATTTTTATTATGATATGCCTCATGATTTCATTTTCATGCCATAAAGTTCTTTTCATGACTTTATTGATGTATCTCAAGTTCATATATAAAATGTTTCACTTGCTTCCCTTGCTGGGCCTTCTGCTCATCCTTTCTTTTGATGTATGTCCCCAGGTCATGAGATGCAGTAATGAGCCTAGGGTGAACATTAGGAGAAGCCTTTCAAGTGTTTAATAAGAATGTTTTTTTTGTTTCATTTTTTATGTTCCTTGTTTCCAAGATACTAAACCTTAAAGATCCTCAGTTCCATGTAATGGAATGAAAGTTATGTTATAAAAAGACGGGATGCTATAGTTGGTATCAAAGGATGGTTTAGTTATTTGTGGAAATTAGGATATGAAAACTCTAGGAAGAACCCTGTAGAAAAGTTTAAATATAGGAAATCTTCCTGGTATTTTGGTGAGTATTGAGTAAGGGGTTGCCAAGCAAATACATCCCTGTCTGGATACGAGCAGGTAGAGGTGGCTCTGGCACAGATGTACATAGGGTTAAAACCCGAAAACACCACTTTGAGCTAGACTCAAATGGGAACTGGTACACGACTTCGGGCCTTGCTGCACTCTTGGTTACGACACTCCTGGGGGATATGCTTTGGTAAATTCATAAGCTTGGTATGAACCATTGTTAAAGGAACAAACATAAAATAAAATAAAGATTCACATAAAAATATATGATCATGGATAACCTAGATGGAAACCTAGGGGATCACAGGTTAGGGTATACTTTTCTTGTACAAGTTATCCTTATCTGCTTTAAGTTCCTTTTCATGATTATTGGTTAAGTATTTAAGCCTCTAATTATACTTTCTCTTCTTAGTTAATGGTGGGAAATGGAAAAAAGTGTCCCAACAACCAATGTGATAGGAAATGTGACGATTTCCGTATTAATATGACAGAGATGATTAAGGGATTAAAATATGATTATTATTTTGGAAGACATTCACTATTTTGGGGACCCTACATGATCGAGGTAAATAGATTACTATAGTATTTTCATTGAGGAGTAAGGTTGACTTATATTTTGAAGAATTTATGAATTTAATGTGGACTTATAGTAATTTAGGTTACTTATGGGAATGATTAACCTATCTTGGGTAAAATATGTTTAGGTTAGCTACTTTTGTTATAAGATGTTAGGAGTGGTTGATGTTGTCTGGAGATGAACAATGAAGTTGTTTTGGAAGACTATGTTATCAAATCCTTCTTTTATTTGGGTTTCAATCTTAGTTTGGTTTATTTTGAGGAATTTTAAGGATCGTTATTTATGGAATGGTCTATGATGAACTTTGGGTAGTACCATGGAACTTTGAAGATTTAAAAGTAGTTTCCATTCCTATGGGATTATTTCTTTTTGAAGAGTTGTTTTACCTTAACCTTTCTGTTTTTGGGATAATGTTTAAAGATAGAAGAAATAGATAGTTAATCTTTTGTAGATTATGTGATTCTCTAGAAGATGATTCTTGTGATTTTATGAGACCAAGTGTTTTTGAATCCTCATCATTTGGAGAAAAGATTAGTGTTGGTAGGGACTTATTAAAGGATGAAACTCTACTTGAAGGTAGGTATATTTTCTTATGTTTTTGTTCTATGTAGTAAATGAATTCCTCAAAATTATGAAATGAAACGTAAAACAAAAATGTTGTTGGTTTACGTTTCCTACTAGGTAATCAAAGACCGTTTACACACATCATAAGTTTGGGATTTTCTTATGGTTAACTTTCTCCTAATCATGTTCTCTATCACTCTCCCTTAGAACTTGACCCTTTGTTTTCTCCTCCATGTCCATGTTTTCCTACATGGAATCCTAGTGTGGGTTAACTCGGGTGACCATTGTACTTCCCTTTCTTTCTTTTAAAGTAATAGTTTTACTGACTCCTTTTCCGATGTGGGACTTTCAATGAAATTTCAAAACCCAATTTTAAAAAATTGCGAGGACGCAATTTCTTAAGAGGGGAAGATTGTAACGACCCAAAATTTTAAATAAATATTGTTTCCTAATTTTATGTGTTATTTTATTTTTATACTCAACAAAAATGTTTCATTTGATAACATGAGTATAATTAAAATGAGACTGTTGGGTTTTGACTGTTATTTGACCATTGGTCAATATGACCGCTGGAAACTAAACGTTTTGACTATTTTCTCTAAATACAAGCAATCTTGGTTAATTAATATAGAAAGAAGATTCGATGGCCTCACCCAGTAGTCTTGGACCGATCGAAGCCCATCTAACAGAACTTTGGAAGGAGGTAGCACCACTGGGCTTTGCTCTGGACCAAACCCAAGCTGAACTTCATCGTATAAAGCTAGAACGGGATCGCCTTCGTGAGAAGTTCAAACTGATAGAAATTACTACTCGTGCGATGTTGGCCGAGCCTCCCTCGGATTCTCTCACCTTAGCACACCTTACACTTAGGTCCTATGCTGGTGTGATAAGGGGATATGTAAGGAGACCGTAACTGTCTTGTGTAATCCTTTGTTTTAAATAAAAATTTCGATTTCTTTTATGAAATTTCAAATGACCAGATAAATATAGTATGCATATTTTTGATGAATTTTCGAAAAAGGATATTTTAAATATGTTTATGTAAACCTTAAATAATTAAAAATGTGTAATGATTTTCAAAAAATGGTCTTCTACAATTATGTTCAGTACGAAATTTAGAGTCTAATAAGATCAACTTGATTTTTGATGAATAGTAAATTATGAATAGTGATTTTATGATTAGGATTAGTAATGTGTCCAAATGGATTAGTAATCTCAATTAAAGAAAGTACCAAAATAAGCTAGGCACTTTTATTAAGTGATGTGATTCAATAAAATAGTTAAATAACGGTTTCATAAATTATTATTCAAGTATTAGTTTTTTCGGATGAATAGAGTTTTTTTAATTAAAATTTTAATTAAAAATATTTAGAAAATTATTTTTATAAAATGGACTTCATTTTTGAACTCATAGCATCGATATTATGTTAAGGTAATTTTTGGGGATTTTTCTGAAAAAAATAAATTTTCGATGAATAGTGTTTTTAATTAAAAATTTAATTAAAATTATTTAAAAAATTATTTTTATAAAATGGATTTCATTTTTGAAATCAGAGTATTGATATTTGGTTAAGGTGAAATTTTGGGATTATTCTGAGAAAGTTGAATTTTCGATGAATAGTGAAAATACAGTTTTTAAGTTACGGGTGTTTAATGACATCATTAAATGATGTATTAAGTATGTAATCAATATGGTCGACTTATGAATAGTAAGATAATGTATGAGGTGTCCCAAGTGTCCAATACCATGGGCAAATACCATGGGCAAGCCCATGGTTTTTCCAAAACCACTAATGAGGTGTCCCTTGGCCATTAATGCCTTGTCCCCTCACTTTCCCTATAAATACCAAGACATCCTCTCATCCATTCGACTCCCCACTCTCCCCCAACGAAGTTCTGGTCTCCTTACCTCCCAATGAGTCCTCCCACGGTTCCCCCAAGCCCTCAAGGTCCAAACATTTGAGTTTTAAGAGTTACGTTTTAAGGTAAGGGATCTGATCTCTCTCTTTCTTTTCAAGAAATCTCTTTTATGTAATTTCTTTTATGCTCCATGTTATTATGTTAAAGGGTGTTATTTTATACTCCTCTTACTTCCCTTTTCATTTTCACAAAATTAGAGATCCCCACTTACTCTCATTATTTCGTTTTATGATGTTTTAAGTGGCACCGTTAGGCTGCCGAAATTTTTGTAACAGATTCTTTCTCCCTTCTCATTTTTCAAGATCTATTATCATGTAAAGTATTTCAAGTTCCTTTTTATTATGTTGGGGTATGATCTCTAAATTTATCATACTGATCTTTTATGATCATATGATGAGAGACCCCATTTGATCTCTTTAATTCAGTATTTTGAAGTTTTAAGTGGCGCCGTTAGGGTGCCGAATTTTTAAGTGGTTCTTCACCCTTCTCGTTTTGAAGTTCTACTTTCATGTCAATTCTTTCAAGTTTCTTTTTTTTTATGTTGGGGTATGATCTCTATATCTATAATACTGGAATCTTATGTTCATATGATGAGAGACCCCATTTGATCTCTTCAAATCAGTATTTTGAAGTTTTAAGTAGCGTCGTTAGGCTGCCAAATTTTTAAGGGATTCTTTCACCCTTCTCCTTTTCAAAGTTCTAATTCTATGTCAAGTCTTGCAAGTTCCTTTTTAGTATATTGGGGTATGATCTCTATATCTATCATACTGATCTCTTATGATCATATGATGAGAGACCCTATTTGATCTGTTCAATTCATTTTTGTTGAAGTTTAAGTGATGCCGTTAGGCTACCGAATTTTCATAAGAGAAATCAAATTTTTTGTCTTCCTTCCATGTTTTTTATTTCAAATGGTATGTCCTTGAAATTGCATCACCATGTCCATATATCCTTCTTATTCTGTCCCTCTACTCTTTTATGGGTCAATTATGATTGTTCAACCCATGTTCCCTCTCTTTTCAAAGTTTTCTAAAACCTTGTAACATAGCCGTTATGCTGCAGAATTTTCGTCTCAAAATGCCTCTCTTTTCTCAAAATTATTTTATGTTATAAAGTGAATACTCAAAGATCTTATTTCTATAGGGGTATTTACATATATATCAAAATTTTCTATTTTAAATTCTGGGATTTACATACATGATACCCACTTTCCCTTTCCGTGGGTTTAGAGTAACGTAAAGATCATGTCTTTAAAGCAGTTTTTAAAACGTTATGATTATGAAATGAAACCCATTTATTTTATGCTATATGGGTTATTTATGAAATGTTTGATGATGATATATGTGGATCACATGATAATAAAGGCAAATTTAAGGGTGCACCCTGATAGCGCTCCAATGCATTGGGTAAAGACTTAATCTCTAGAGATGACCATTTTAACGACCCCTTGGTGAATAACATTGGTAATTTTTAACGACACCTTGGGGATGGACCTTGGTGAAACGAAACAATTGTCAATATTAAATGTTGCAGCCACATCTTCAAGTTATGAAAAAGTTTTATTTTTATTATGATATGCCTCATGATTTCATTTTCATGCCTTAAAGTTCTTTTCATGACTTTATTGATGTATCTCAAGTTCATATATAAAATGTTTCACTTGCTTCCCTTGCTGGGCCTTCTGCTCATCCTTTCTTTTGATGTATGTCCCCAGGTTATGAGATGCAGTAATGAGCCTAGGGTGAACATGAGGAGAATCCTTTCAAGTGTTTAAGAAGATTTTTTTTTTGTTTCATGTTTTATGTTCCTTGTTTCCAAGACACTAAACCTTAAAGATCCTCAGTTCCGTGTAATTGAATGAAAGTTATGTTATAAAAAGACGGGACACTATAGATAATGATAAGATAAGTTTCCTCATTGTTGTTCACTTGATAAATGTTTTCATTTATTCTCTAAACATTCATTAATTAGTTTCCAATATTTTCATTGATCACCCCCTTCTATTTGAATATTAATTCATTTCCTGAGTCCCAAAACTGTTTAACACTCAAAATATTATGTTGTAGATCATCATACTGGATAAACTTTTTACATTATAGTTCATCTCAAGATATCATTTTCTTTAAACTTCCCTTGAATTTAAAAAGTTCCATCATTACCAAAAATAAATATTTTAGCAACAAACCCCTTCATGTTCTTTATGTGGTTGACATTTTAGATCATATTGGATGATCAACCAATATAAAATACCAAATTTTTTTATTATTAATTTATTTTAAAGACATTTCATCCATGATTTTTTTCTCATTATTTTTTTCTCTATCTAAGAGATTAATGGTTGGGTTGACACATGGGTTTTTCTCTCCTTATTTCCCTCAAAATAAGTAGTATGCCTATACTATTCTTTCTCAATTGGTAAAAAATATTCTTCAAATTAATCATGCATGTTTTTATATAATCACTCGACTTCCATTTTCCTTAGAATAATTTTGATTACTCTTATCCTTATAATTCACTGCTTTATGACCAAAGTTATGACAATTATAACAATATCGATAAAAATTATTACTTTTATATGATGTAATATATATTATCATCCTCCTTTATTAACCTATGAGTGTTTATCCTCTCATGAATATTTTTACCTCTTTTCAATAAGTCATTGTATGACCAAGATAGCCACAAAAATAACTCTTCATCAAGGGAAATTTTTTTTGTTATCCCACAAAAAAAATTCAAACCACTAGGTTTCTTAGTTTTTGATAAGTTATAAATATTATAGATTTATCTCTGTCCTTATGTTTCCCTTTGTATTTTGTGAGATATCATCCAGTTTTGGATGTCTATCATTTACATCTAGGTCTACCCCTTCCCATATTCCCCAAAAAAGTTCACTTATAATTTTCTCAACACTTCTTATAGAAAATTCTTGACATTCTATCAATTATGTATTGGAGAAAATTATAAGTTACATCATGCTTTTGTAACTACCAAATTTTATCCAAATTCAAGCTTCTTTTATATGGTTGAAACATCTACATTAAGGTATTTACTTTTTTCCTCTTTGATCCTAGAATTAGGTTCATTAGTCAATTTTCTTGTCATAAATGATTTTATTAAGAATCAATGTTTCTCTATGTATGATTTGAGAAACTCTATTTTCATTCAGTATATTTTCTATCTAGGTAATTTTGGTTGTGAGTTCATAAATATATTTATATAATCCCTTTTAAATATCAAAACTTATATTATTTTTCTTTTGATATACATAAAGATACTTAAAATCTCCTTAATGTTATTTTTTTATTTCAAAAACATCTTCAGGTAATTATTCTTCTTCAATTTCAATTTTTTTTCTTCTGAACCATTTCCATTATTAAATCACCAGTATCTTGAAAAAATTTAACATCATCATCTTCAAAACATGCCTTATCTTCATTTTACTATTTTCCCACAATGATTCTCCATTTAAACTTTCAACATATTGTATTTTAATATTTAATGACTTTTTAAGTGAAATCCATTATTTTGATGCAAATTCATATTTTATATTATCATCATCCTCTCGTAGACATCTCACTTCTATATACCCAACATTACCATAATTAAATAAATCCTTCAGTGTCTCACAATCATGCCTCCATTTTCCTTATTTGAACTCTTGTTCTACTATTGATAGAAATTTTTCACCAAAAACATCTTCTTTTTTCCAAAATCATTCATATCTGGGCTCTCCTTTGATTTAAATGTGATATCCATTCATAATTGACATGATGTGATTTTTTTTATTTTCCTTCATTTCAGGTACCACATGTTATTTGTAATGAATATCATTAGGTGAGTGTATGAGATTCCATTATTCAAGTATCAACACCATTAGAATGTTAAATGGTAATAATCTTATAATAATTCTATATATAACATCGACATTATTCAATTTATCTCTATGTATATAAATGGAACCCATAGAAATGATGTGATAGTTAAATAAACAATCAAAATTTTCATATGAGATAATAATTAAACCATAAAAATGTTATAAAATGATTTTATCTATTCTCCATTTACATTAGTATATCCTTGATAAATATTGAATAATTTATCCCAAATTTCTTTCATTAATGTACAATTCATCCACATCATATAAATCTGAGATGACAATGACCTAGTTTGGGAATTGTTTTCATCTATAATAGGTTTGATTAATTTACTATCATCCATAGTTATTTACCTCTTCATAACATAAATTATTCTAATTCCATGCATTACTAGTTAGAAGACATGAAGTCTGAGAGATTTTAAATGATATCCCATTAAATTATTCCATATTTAGTAGTGGAATCCATAAAATAAAGTTATTCGTTTTTCATTAATATCATTCTCTATGTTCAAAATTATAAATTTATATATTCCTCAAGATTGGATCTTGTGTCTCTAATACCAATTGTTGAAATTACATGCCTAAATAGACTCTAATAGTGGTGTGAATTAGGGTGTTATGTTTTCCTATTCATTATATGGATTTTTTTATTTCTTTGGAAATAATTATTCAGTATTCACTATATTATGCACACATAATAGATAGATATAGAAAATAAAATTAGTGACATTAAAATTTGACATGGTCATCCATTAAGGGATAATACAAGTAGCATACACTAATGTTGTGTCTAAGTACTAGGGGATATCAATAATCATTATTGATGATTAAAATTTTTAAGAAACATTTATTATCAATCCAAGGGATACCCCCTCTTTCTCCCTATCCACTAACTGATTCCAAGGATATTTAGAAATGTTTTACGACCTGATAATTTCTCATAATAATTATTCACAAAAAATGAACACCATACCATCAAGGGTGTTTTCATTGTACCTCTATTATTCTAATCAATTTTATGTCTTCAATGAGTTTTATCACAGAATTAGTAGCTCTTCTAAATATCTAGTAGTTTCAATTGAGTCTTTAAACCTAGTCTGTATTTATTCCTAGATCTCACCAATATCAAGGGTGAAAACTTTTAAAAATTCAATAACTTTTCTACATGTCACCCATTAATTAGTTCTTCAGATATTCAATTAAATATCAATTCAATTTCCTAAAGTTAAACAACATATCCCAAAATCCAATATGGATTTGAATTCTAAAAGCATTCAAGATTTCATTATTCATGGATTTACTTCCTTCATTATGCCAAAACACTTATAAAAAACTCCAAGGTTATAACATGATGATCTCCATTACAATGTGATGTTCAGTCAACATTTATATCCATACAATCTCAGTGAATTTCATTTTTAAATACTCATAAGTTTATGATGTCATTTGTTCAATTATCCTAAAAATGTAGACTTATTATGGCATGGTCCTCTAGTTATTGCATGATCTAATCAACCATCACATTTGAAAACCACACCCATTTCTTATGGGCTTTTCACTATATTGAAACCTTAATATTCATATCACAATCTATATCATCTTGGATTATTATTACACTTTTCACTCTACCAACGCCAATATTCTCAATAAAAATATTTTTCATCTGTAGTTGATATTGTTTTGTGGCATCATTAGCTCAATGAGTTGCAATGAGATACTCAATATTTTATTCTTATATAGCATTATTTTACTTCTACATAATACCTGTTGTCGTTTGGTCTTTACCTTCATGGTACATCCAATCATACATCACCCAAGATAATTATTATGAAACCATAAGTTAATATTATTCATGTATATATATGGATTGATTACCTCCTTTACATCATGCTTTATTATTCATCCCTGTATTTATTAATTCTTTTGTAACAGTCATTATAGAATTACATATACTATTTCAGCATGTCCTCTCTACATTAAATACTATATAACATAATCTATTCAGAATTAATCTTAAATAAAATAAGATTATTCTTACATGATCTTGGTTTATTCTAACACATGGATCATTAATGGATGAAGTACACTATTTTTTCATGATTGACCTTGATTAAGAAAAATTAACTCTAGAAAACCACCAATCTCTTATATGTCTTCTCCAAGGACCTCTAAATCATGTATTGTGTTTAATATTTACCATAATACTTCCACCAACCCAAACACCTTGGTTCTATAATTATCATAAAATTTTTAAGAAGAATAACCAATGAAAACCAAGGTTTTATCATTGGTGTAATGTTGGGAGTGTCCTTGTTAGGTTCTTATTATTTCTCACAACCATTCTACACTACCAGTGTGGCATATTCCCCATATTCTTTCTCTTCTTCTCTTGGGACATAGACTTCACTAGGGTTTTCATGTATTTTGGTCTTGGTCATTTTCTCATGTCCCTCTTTCATTAATTGATCTATATACAGAAACTAACTTTCTAGTTCTTGGATTTGAACTACATGATCTATTAAAATGTAACTTCATATGTCTACTAAAGCATAGATTATTAGATATAATTACATCAATTGATCTTCCTTATTTTCTTAGTGTTATCTAATTTCATTGATTTAATTCTAAATAAATTTTTGTATTTGCTACTAAAAATTTCTCTTCTCTACTTCAATTGGATGGAGTTACATCTCCCTAAGACTTGTACTTCATTAAAATGAATCACCAGTACCTCTAAAAACAACACAAGGAACGTCCTATTTATTACTCAACGGATTTTATTCATCTCCTATAAAAAATTAAACTATTTTATTACATTTGGGTCAAGTTAAATGAAATAATATATAATAAATCAATACAATAAATAAATATAATTATAAATAATATTATAGGAAAGATCACTGTTATTATTTTCGTTTTAACTTTTATGATTTTTATATTTTATTAGATTTTTTTGATTATTTACTAAAAACACTAGTAATTCAAAAAAATCCCCTAAAATGGTAAAATATTTTTTTATTAAAATGTATTATGTCACCTACACATTTCCCTATAAGTCCAGAAGGTCATCTCTTTATTGAAGAGTGGAATTACAAGTTCTTATGGTTTTATTTTAACATAAATTAAAAAAAATATGGTTTGGAAATGTGTGTGATAAGTGTGAAGGTAGTTTTATGTGTTCTTACACTAGTAGTAAATAGCCACAGGTCTAAACATCCATGGAAGTGGATTTATTCTTATGATAAGATACACTATAAATGATTAACCAATACTATAAACTAATCTCACTTTATATGATCACTATACATCACTAACTACTCAAAGGTGTTCTTTGAAAACAATCCCCCACCCCCACAAAATGACTTCCTGATGAATCAATAGGTACCCTTAGGTTTGTTTTAAAAGATAAAATTTAGAGAATCGGGTTAGGATTTTGATAGTGTGTGTGCTTCAATAGTACCATGATTTCATGGTTCATTGTCTTTTTCAAGCGAAAAATATGTTGGTTTTCATCCCTCGGGATTCATAATATTGAAAAATAGTGTTTAGTCTCCATGTTCTTATAGTAAATGTCATAATTTATTTCTTCACTCACCCAAAAATATCATCCATACAAGTGAATGTGTGTATGTTTCCCATGCCCATGTAAACTTGTAAATTTACTACTTCATTCAGACACACTATTAACCAAATGAGCATTACGATTTCGAAGATGAAATTACCTAAAACAACCTAAATAATTAGTATACAAAATCACACAATGAAAATGAAATTTCCATTTTCATTTAAAAAAATAGACCAAACTCTAAATACATCATATTTAAAATCAATGTATTGAAGAGAAAAAAGATCAGGAATCCTCGTGAGAACTTTTGATCAATATCCACCTGATCCATACTTATTCCACCAGCTTTAACTCAGATATCTCAATTTTTATTCCTTATTTCAACTTCACTCTAACTTTATATCCGTTTCCTTCAATCCTCTAGTGTTTTATCCATTCTCTATTTCCTTAGTTATCTTATTATACATTAGTTGGGAAATGCATTTGGTTGAAAATTATGTAATCTATACATATGGAAATAGAAAAATGGATCAATTTAACATGGTATATAATTACTTCAATTCCTTACTCATTAAAAATATCATTCAACACGTAGTATTCTCTCAATGAGGATCCTCGACATGGAATTTTTATTAAGGATTTAATAATTAATTGGGCAGTTTTATATGGGGAATCATATATTCTCCCCTTAGTATTGTATATTACCCACATGGAAATGATATGACATCAATGTAAGAACCCGGTTCTTATTTTTGAGGTATAGGCTTCTTCTTTTTCCTTTTCCTTAAGTGTTTTTGAGAAAATATGGAAAATGGAAAAAAATGCTAAATTTCGAAACTACACGTCGTGTACTTTGTCCACACGCCATGTACTTTTGGCCGTGTTGGGATGAGTACACAGGGCGTGTAGCCTTGTCGGTGATGAGGGGTGTAGGAACCGACTACACGCCGTGTAGTGGTACCTTACACGCTGTGTAGTCAGTCGGCAGGCTTAAATAGTAAGGCGGTGGAGTCTCTGCCAGCTAGGCGACAGTACACGCCGTGTACTCAGGATTACATGCCATGTACTCAGGTCGACAGGTGAATAGTGTGGCAGTGCCGCCGAATGAACAGTTAAATGAAAGAAGTACATGTCGTGTACTCAGAAGTACACGCCGTGTACTTTGTTTTTTCGGCTTAAAACAGGCAGTAGTCTCCTCATTTGGCAGAGCAGGCATTTGATCCATTTTGGAGCCAAGGAGGACGGTCAGACCTTTAAAGATCCGCCGGGTGTTCGTCTGGAATCCGATTCGGCTTCAGACGATCTCGTTGGAACCGCACGGGTAAGACCATCCTCATCCTTAAGTTGTTCTTACCAATTCTTCCCCTAACGTAAGTTATTTACATTTGAATGGGTTTTGTTCTTCGTCAGATCTACACCATTCTTGGGCGTTTCTGGAGTCGATGTTCGGGTATAACGTTCGTTGGAATATAAGGTAGGTGGCTTTGTGTTAGTTTTTTCAATTGTCATGCATTTTGTGTGTTTTTGTGTGTTTTTTTGCCATGAACCCATGTTGGGGTGTCGTGTGGCTGAGGCTGTTGCTATATTTAATGCCTAGAATTTCATAGGTGATTAAATTGTGATGATAAAATGCTGGTTGGGATCGTTGCTTGGATCTAAAACCACCCCGGGGGTGTGTTTCATTGTTTAGCCGTTTGGCCAGGATACCCGAGGGTATTTCTCAAATGTAGTAATTGTAGAATTTCCTTGAAAGGAATTTCTTGTTTACTGCATTTTGATATGTTGGGCATGGCCCAATTACCTATTTAGCCTAAGGGTGTTGTTGTGATTAGCATGTGGGCACTACACTATTTAGCCTGTGGGCGGTAGATATTTTCGTCCTAAGGGAAACTTCTTTCGTGCCTGTGGGCAGCTGATTATGTGCCTGAGGGCGACACTACCTATGCCTGAGGGAAAAAGTCTGTTATGCCAGAGGGCAGATTCTTGTGTTGGATACTCTTTACCTGAGGGTAGGAGTTTACATGTCTGAGGAAATTAGTTGTTTATTTAGAATATTCACTGTGGTGGTATTTTAAATTAAATGAATTTAATGGATAATAAAATGGAAATATAATTGGTAATTAGTTACTTTTGAGTACTTCTTACTTTATTTCATTTAACTACTACACATTGTCGTTGCATGCTTACACGCAGTTGGGCATGGGCCTTTGGTGGGTGCCTACTGACATATATTTCTCACACCCTATTTGGGTCATGATTTTCGGCCCAAACAGATTATGTTTCTATAGGTGTGGATGGGGCCAAGAGTCCCTACACAGGTACTTGACTGTTGCTGCTGAGGAGTAAAAGGGGATGGGACTGAGCCTAGGCTCGCGATGCCGCTGCCAGCTATTTTGCTTTGTTTGCTGTACTCTACTTTTGTTGTACTGTATTGATGTATAACATGTTCTGTTTGTTTTCTTAGAACCTGAAACATATAGCATCATCTTTTATATACTGTTGGTTAAATCCATTGCAGTTGTTAATTTCAGTAGTTGTATGGTTTACTGCTTCCGCTGTCGTTGTATGTTTATTTTGGTATTCCTCTACACTACACTTTGACAAAGGAGGGCATAGTTTCCCCACTATCAGACCTGGGCCCTCGCTACTAGTCGGTAGCCTCGGACGTTTGGGGAAATGCGCTTGAGGTCACGTGACGAACCGGGTTCAGGGCACCCGTTTAGTGGCACCCGGTCCGGGATGTTACAAAGCGGTATCAGAGGGGTTCTTTTCTTTGACTTACTATTTGGAGCCTTAGTCAGGGATAGGAAGGACCGGTAGTTGGTAATAAGCTTTTCCCAGGCGTAGCTAACCCGAGTATAGGGAAAATCCAGTCTACCTCGTATTTTTGCAATTATTTCGGTTTTTCAAATTTTACAGTTGAAATGTTTTCACCGTCGGGTGACGCACTTGTATTGTGTTGTTTATATTTTATCTGTGGGTTCAATTTAGTTGCAACCCGATGAGATGAGGGTATGCCGTCTCATGCATCTTATAGGCACATTCTAGGTATCACATGCCATGCATAGTTTCCTTGCCATATAGGTGCATTAGAATTTGCATGTTGTTGTGATAGTTGTTGTGCTAGAAAATCATGCTGTCGTGATAGCTACTTGATAAATACCTTCCTTGTGATATGGTGTTTTTGTTTGAGCCTATTTATAGAATTCACGCCAAACTTTGGTTTTTGGGGAGTATGGGCCCCCCATTGACCGGAATTTGGTGGATCATTGACTGTTCGTTGGTTATAACACATATAAGATTTCAAACTTTGATTCGTGGGGAGTATGGGACCCCACTGGTCGGAATTTGACACTTAGGTGTTGTTTTTAGTATTTTCTGGGTTCCGGGGAAGTTTATGAGGCATACTGTCTGGAAACCCAATATACACGCCGTGTATGTTCTTTTGTTTGGGAAGAAAAATGAACTTTTTAAGTACACGCCGTGTACCCGGAGTACACGTCGTGTAGTCTCTTCCTGTGTCACAAACCGTGTGGGCAACGTAAGATTTCAAAGAAACTCATTGTTGTGTATCGGGTACGCTATCGAACATAGAAACCCCTTTAAAGTAAAATTAATATTTAATTTGAAAATATTAATAAATATGAAAATGTTTTATTCTTTATTTACCCGAGATGTTACATCCTTACCCCCTTTTGGTAATTGCGTCCTCGCAATTTTATTCACTTATCAAAATAGGTGGGGGTATTTATCCCTCATAGCATTTTCAGATTCCCATGTTACCTCTTCAACCATATGGTTTTTCCACAAAACCTTTACCTAGTGAATTACCTTATTCCGCAAAATTTTCTCTCTACGGTCAAGAATCTGGACTGGTTGTTCTTCATAACAGAGATTCTCTTCCAACCGAACTACCTCCGGGCTCAAAACATGAGATGGATCTGGCATATACTTTCTCAACATAAAAACATGAAAAACATTGTGTACCTGAGATAAACTCGGAGGTAAAGCCAGTCGATAAGAAACTGATCCAACTTTCTCCAGAATTTCATATGTTCCAATGAACCTTGGACTCAGCTTTCCTTTCTTACCAAATCGTATCACACTTTTCCATGGTGAAAATTTGAGAAAAACATGATCACCTACCTTGAAAGATAGATCCTTCCTCCGGTTATCCGTATAACTCTTCTGCCTGCTCTGAGCTGTTCTCATGTGTTTCTGAATCAACTGAACGTTTTTTGCCATTTCTTCTACCAATTCTGGTCCCATCAGCTTCCTTTCACCCACTTCATCCCAAAAAGTTGGAGTTCGACACTACTTCCCATATAATGCCTCAAATGGACCCATCTGTATACTGGAATGAAAACTGTTATTATATGAAAACTCAACCAAAGAAAGATGTTGGTCCAAACTTCCCTGATAATCTATAGATCAAGCACGTAGCATATCCTCCAAGGTCTGAATTGTTCGTTCTGACTTCCCATCTGATTGCGGATGAAAATCTGTACTAAAATTTCATTCAGTACCCAACGACTTTTGAAGGCCTTTCCAAAAGTTAGAAGTAAACCTAGGATCACGATCAGATACAATGGAGAGGGTAACTCCATGAAACCTGACTATCTATTTAAGATACAACCAAGTAAGTTGATCTAGAGACAAAGTATCTCGAGTAGGAAGGAAATGAGCAGATTTAGTCAATCGATCAATAATAACCCAGATTGCATTATTACCTCAAGATGTCCTCGGTAATCCCACAACAAATTCCATAGATATATTTTCCCATTTCCACTCTGGCACCAGTAATGACTGAAGAATCCCTTTCAGTAACTGCCACTCTGTTTTAACCTACTGACAAGACAAACACTTCACAGTAAAATCAGAAATATCTCTTTTCATTCCATCCCACCAGTAATACTCATGTGGATCTCTATACATCTTAGTACTGCCAGGATGAACTGAAAACGGGGAACTATGAGCCTCACATAACAACTCACCCTTCAACTTTGAATCAAAAGGCACACATAATCTTTTCCCAAACCTCAAAACACAATCATTATCAATGTTAAACTCAGGAAACTTACCCTTTTGAACCAGCTCTACCTTTTTCTGCAATCCACTGTCTTTCTTCTGCACTTGCTTAATTCTGTCTGATAGGGATGATCTCACTGACACCTAAACAAAACAGAAGAACTTCCTGCACCAACAACTTCTATTCCAAAGTTCATCAAATCAAAAACCAAAGGATCTCATTCCAAACATAGCATGGTTAATGAAGCATTACCTTTTCGACTCAAAGCATCATCCACTTTATTTTCTTTTCCTATATGGTAACGAATTGTACAATCATAATCCTTGATTAATTCTTGCCATCTCCTCTGTCTCATGTACAATTCTTTCTGAGTGAATATATACTTTAAACTTTTGTGATCAGTATATATTTCACACTTTACTCCATACAAATGGTGCCTCTAAATTTTTAGAGCAAAAACAACAGCAGCTAATTCCAAATCATGTGTGGGGTAATTTACCTCATGAGTTTTCAACTGACATGAAGCATATGCAATTACCTAATCATTCTACATAAGGACACAACCAACTCCCTTCAACAAAGAATCACTGTATATAACAAACTCACCATTCCTGGAAGGAAGTGCCAAAACTAGTGCATTCACCGATCTTCTTTTCAACTCCTGAAAAAAATCATCACATTCTTTTGTCCAGATAAACATAACACCCTTCGGAGTTATTTTAGTCATTGTACTAGATAACCATGAAAACATTTCAGCAAACCTTCGGTAGTAACCTACCAAGCCATAAAAACTATGGATCTCGGTTACATTTTTGGGTCTTGGCCATTCTTCAACAACCATTGTTTTTGCAGGATCAACAATTATCCCATCTTTAGAAACAATGTGACCAAGGAAAGAAATTTTTTGCAACCAAAACTCACACTTGCGGAATTTCCCATACAATTTCTTTTCTTTCAAGGTTTGAAAAATAACCCTTAAATGACTTTCATGCTCCTCTTTAATTTTAGAAAACACCAAAATATCATCAATAAAAAAACAAACATTTTTCACCTGAGTCAACTAAGCCATCACTACAACAAACTGTTTATTTCTAATTCTAACCATCTCAGGATACTGATTTGAAAGGTCATTTCCCTCTGTATTCCTTCCCAGAAAAGTTGTTCTGTTTTCTCTATGAAAAACCATTCTTAACACAGAAATATCTTAGGCAAAGCAACATGGTAATCTTTAAATGTTATATCATTTCAATCATACCATAAATTAATTTATAATTTAACAATTTTCTAACTCCTAAAGTTGTCTAAAACGACCTCTGATACCAACTATAAGGCCCCGGACTTAAACCTTACTTAATATTGAATTAAATGAATAATTCACATTGAGGATCTTTTCAGGTTTAGAGTTTTAGAGAATTAGGACATAACTATTAAATCTCAAAATATTATAAAGTAGACACTTCTACTAAGTTTCCATAAAAATAACAACTCTTAAAAAGAAACATGTCTAGTTCCATGTTTTATATAGCATGACTTTCCCTTGATCTCATCCTTGACCCTACTCCACATTAAGTCCTGTGAAAAACATTTCAAAAAACTTGGGGTGAGCATAAAAAGCTCAGTAAGGGATACACAAGGAATGAAAACTGTTATTTTTTTTCAAAACCACAAGTAAACCATGTATACTTTATCAAAGTAATACTTTTCATCTTTATGAAGTAGTAAAAACTCTTCACTGAATAAAATATCATTACTTACCCTTTTTGTAACCAAAATATTACCATAAAACCCATATAAAGAACACATAACATATAAAGGTAACTGGGGACATAAACATACTTAAATGGAATAACTATACGGTCGACTTCCATACATATCACTTAATGGAATAGCCATACGGACGACTTCCATACCCAATGCATTGGAGGTTATAACGTAACCACCCGTCCTGGTATTCACGGCACCACCCGTCATATATTTTATCACGTAACCACCTGTCAAATGTCCAAGTACCATTATAAAATCATAATACATAAAACAAATATAATGGAAAGAAAACATTTCCACACTTTGATCACAATATATCACTTAAATATATTGACATAAAAAATCCATTATAAAAACCATTTTCAATACCAAATTACATAAAAGAGTATATGGTATTTATTTCATTTTAAAAACATTATGGCTTATTGAGGAAGCCAAAGACCAAATAATACTCACAGCGGCGGAAAAGGATGTTGTCACCGCGTACGTTAAAAGAAACATTCCTTTTTGTCATTTTGTAAAACGCTTCATAGAAAAAGATTCCTTTTGTATAAAATTAAAAGTCAAAGGGTTTTATACACCATATAAAAGAAAGCCTTGTATTAGAACAAAATATGCCTCAATGAAAGGAGATTGAGACGAAGTCCCTTACCTCGGGTCCGACTTGACTCGATCATTCTTTAACGTCATGAATAATAAACTTGAGTTAATTTCTACTTGCTTAAGAATTCATTATTCCTTTTATATCACTTATTTCCATTTTATAAACATTATGTAATCATTTAAGTTAATAATGTTTGTTTTGTCAATATTTAGTTCTTAAGTCGAAAGTGGACTTCTTACAATTACATGTTGTTCGTGTGGTCAAAGGTTCATTATATCTAGAATGATATTCATGATTTGGATATCATATATATCATATATATCAAGAATATACATGTATTTATAATATTACATAATCATTTAGAGGTAATAAATGAAATGCACCGTTCATGGAGATGGTAAGTCGTACGTACGCATTAACGCTACTTTCATTTCTATGTCAAATTAATGGAATTAAAAATAAATGAGAGATATGTATATTTTAATTCCAGAATTATATTAATCATTTAAATGGAACATACATCATATATATCAATTATATATATGTACTTATAATAGTACATTACATTTGGGGATAAGAAATGAAATGCACCGTTCATTGAGACGGTAAGTCGTACGTACGCATGAACGCTACTTTCATTTCAATCTCATAATTTAATGGAAAGAAATAATAATGATATAAAGGTATATTATAATTATAGTATTAAATCATATATAATAAAATTAAATCCATCATTTATATGTCCCACATATGGCATTAACGAATCAAATCACTTTGAGGGGGCGGTAGTCCGCACTTCCTAAAATGAAGATATCACGTATACCCATAATGGAAGCCATAAAGGTGTGCCATAAATAAAAAATACAGAAGCTAAAAGAAAACATAAACATATTATTTATCATATATAAATATAGCGACATCTTAATGTCCACCTTTAAATGTGTTAGAAGAATATTGAACAATCATCGTTTCGTGAGGCAGAAATTCGACATCCACAAAAACAGTGTGCTCTTTAACCATTAGATGTAGGTGTTTGTAAGTGTAGCTTGAATGCTTCTTATAACAACATCCTAGTATATTGAAGATACTCGAGTTGTTAAAAAATAAATGAATAAAAATAGTTTAGGGGGTTGGAGAAGCAAAATAAAACAAAAGAACACAAGTGAAGACATTCCCTTAAAACTGGGTTACTCTTCTTAGTTTGAACCAAAAGGGTTCCTTGAAAAGCTTTCTGCCCAAGGTAAGGCTTCTAGGATGAGTAAAGGGATGTGGAGAGATAAAATGAGCAGGGGTTAGCTGAGCCAAAGGCTTGATAGGTGTGGGTAAGGTGGTAGAGGTGGGTCCTTTTATAAGAGGAGAGGAGGGGCACTCTTGGAAAGTTATAAAAGGTTACTTTATTATAAAATGATTTGCGGATAAAAAAGGTCCCACAATTATAAATTTAGAGTATAAGGTGATAATGGTTCGAAATCCACCCATCCAATAGGTTTTTGACATGTTTAGGTCTTATATTTTACATTATCTTTTCATTTTATTTAAATCATTAAATAATGATGTAATCGCTGCATCATCATGATGTCATAAATAATTTAATTTATTTAATGTCTAAAATTTATAAAAAAAATATCATGATGTATGAAATCATTTATATTTCTAATGAATATTTATAGTCAAAATTATTACTTGTATAACCCAATTTAAAAATTGTTTTAGTAAAACATCTCATGTTTGTGACATTTTTATTTTAACAATAAATAAAAAGTTATTAATGTCATTTTCCTACCAAAGTGACTCTATGGGGTCCCCAAGTTGACCCATGGATTTTCTTGGTCAGTCATGACACATATAATAAATGTAGGACATCCGTCTAGCTCATTTCAAATTATTAAAACATTATTTTTACCTTAAACTACACTAATTACCTCTAATCGCGATTAAAAACTTAAAAGTTACTATTCACCAAAAAAATTATTTTAATCCCAATGAACCACATTTTACTTCTTAATGAAAACCATGTATGTCAGATTTTTGAAATTCAAAACACAGTGGTGGTAAAATTTCATTTAAATGAAAAAAATCAGTTTTTTAAGTACCACTTAGTGGTTTCACTATTCATCAAAAATTGAAGTTTTTCAGAAAAATACCAAAAATTCAACCTAAGATATATTTTATATTCCGAATTCAAAAATGATGTCTATTTTAAAAAATTAAAAACATATAAGTTTCATTAATTAATTCCCGCTTTCAAAACAAATAGGGTGTTTTTATGAAACAAAATGTATCAAAAGATTGACACTAGTCTAAGTCCGATTTCAAAGTGAAATTAATTCCAATGAACACCATTGGATTAAATGGTAAAAATATATTCTAATTTCACTCTAAAACCAATTCAAAAGATAATATAATCATATAAATAAATTAGATTAAAAAGATTTTTTGAATTAAAATACAACATTTTTCACTATTCATTAAAAAAATGAACTTTATCGGAAAAATACCAAAAATTTACACAATGTAAATTTGGATGTCCCGATTATAAAGAATAGTTTTATTTGGTCTAATATAAAGTATAATAGTGACAAAAACTATATTTAAAGAAGGTTCGCCTTGAAAAGGTGATAAGTCGACCTTTAGTGAATATTAGAGTATCTATGCCTACAATTGAATTCTTTTCTTATTTTAAGCCTTTATCTTTTATTGGACAAATGTAAAAACATTTAAAAATCATATATAATCAGATTCTAGTTATTTCTATTCATTCATGCCAATACAACGACTACGTGTTAACTACCATTTAAAATAATATTATTATATTACAAGTGTGCAATGTAAGATTTCAAAGAAAGACATTGTTGCGTATCGGGTACGCTATCGAACATAGCAACCACTTTAAAGTAAAATTAATATTTAATTCGAAAATATTAATAAATATGAAAATGTTTTATTCTTTATTTACCTGCAATGTTACATTTACAGTATAGTGTTGGCATAGTTACATACTCTCAAGTGTTTATTCAAGGTTTCATTGGAATTTCATCACCATGGCATGTTCTTATGAGAGGTTTTTTTCCCTATATTATACTATCATGTTGTAATGAATGATATTTTAATCTCAATTCCAGATTATTAAACCTTAAATCATGATATATAAGATCTAATAGCATATTTCAATGTATTCACATAGAAGGAATTGTTTAGATAATGTTTTCTATGTTGTCCTCCTATTAAAAAAATACAAGTATTTGTTGTAATAAAATAAAATTACTAGAATGAATAATAGAAAAAAATAATGGAATCAATTACAATAATATACATATGTTACAATGATTAAAATATAAATTAAAAATAATTGATAATTGAAAGAGAATGTTCACAAATTTTATTTAAAATATATACTAAAAATGATCTGAATTAAAATTTTATGTTATTGTTTCCCATAATAAATAAGTAAAACATAAAAAAATAGTGAAAATAAATATAAATATGTGATTTTTGAAAAACAATTCCCTAAAATTATTCCGAAAAATGATAAGAAATTTTATGATAATTTTAGGCTAATCAAGGCTATAAAGTACAAGTTATCATTCCCATTTGGTTCTTCATAGTAAATATCAATGTTGTATTGAGATTTTTTCTTAAACTCACTCTATATGGTAGAATTTATATCCTTTTTTGGATTCTTCCCCCTTTTATATTTATGTTTATACTACATCTTGGGACAGTTTTTTTAATATATCCTTTAATTTTTTTGTTCATAAAAACAGAATCCCTTGGTCCTCATGTCTTTCAATCACCTTTTTACCATATTTTCCCTTATATTTTATTGATATTTGGAAATTCATCAATATTTTATACAATTTACTAAACCTTATAGCCCATTAATACATCTCTTCAACATAATTACTATATTCTCAGTTGTTCTCTAAATTATAACATTATTTTCTTTTACATAAAAAATTAATGAAATATTTTTCGTCACTAGATTATAACCATCCACATTCATTAAACTGATATCTTCCATATACATCATTATATTCCCAACCATGTAAGAGTAGATATCTATTTTTTTAATTCAATATCTTGTACTAGGATTTGAAAAACTAGAAAAAATCTACAAAAGACTAATAACAAGTACTTAAAAATACATATGGAAAATAATAAAAATAGGGAATGATATAAAATATAATATAAATCCCATAAACATTAAATATAGAGTAAATATATATATATAAGAATACAGAAAATGTCTCGTTAAAAATCAAATACAATAAAATAGAGTGTGAGATAAAAAATATATTATTATAGTAATTTATCTAGTCATTTGGTTGAGGAAACGATGGATCGATGTGGAAGTTTCATCAATATAATACTTATTATTTGTAATCATTATGAATCACTATGTAATATTTGATATCCATTATTTATATTTTATAGAAAACAAATTGTATTGGGTTCTTTTTTAAGTAAAATAAATATCAAAAACACTTTTTATTGATTATATTCATTCTCTTATAACTACCATTACCCCTATGATAATATCCATAAAAGGTTAACAACAATTTTCCTTTGAATAAAAACAATATTTATACTTGATTATATATGTAGATCATGCCATTAAATTACATTAATATATATTTTAATAACCATTAAGTATGATAAACACTTATCCTTATATGTAATAAACACAATCAACTACCTCGGTCGCTTAATGTTTTGTGATGGTAACTCCCTTTAAGAAAATTTCCATTGAATGTTGATGATTATTTTCAGGATAACCTATTTTATTCTTCATGGTCACTTAATTCAACTACCATGGAATCATTATTCTTCGATCATGGTGACTTATCTCTTCGTGAATTTGGTTAATCATGGATAAAATCTACTATAATGTGAAATAATATTAATGGATATTTACTTTAATTTAATGAAATATTCATTTAACATATTTGGATGGTTGCAGTTATTGTGAAAATATTTTTGATAAAATAGATGATATTAATGGTTAGTTATCTTAATTTTCATCATCACTTAACATGAAATTTGGATGACTTGAAGGTATCGTTAATGAATATATAAAAAAATTTAAGTATCATTTACTATCAATAAGTTTTTTTTAAACATAAAAATGAATCCAATATATAAAATTAACATATTAAAATCCTAATAATCATGAATTTTCTATTATCCTGATAAGTTATTCTTAGATTCAACTAAAAAATAATCATTCTAATGAACTATAATTGAAATTTTTATTCAAAATAGTGAAATTGGGAATAAGTAAAGACAAGAAGGAAGAAATTAGTGAATTTAAAAGGAATCACCATGAATAATCCTAATATACTCTAATGGAAGAGACCCAATTATATATAAAAATAAAAATAAATACCTCTCTATGATCACCTTTGAAATCATAAAAATTGACTGCCATACTCCCTTCCCTCCAGGCGTGCACAATCTTCACTTCTTGGTGAACCATTCTTCTATAAGCTCATATTGAATTGTAACTGATCATGTGGTTGTCAGATCATCCCAATATTGCATTGAACACCATTGATGAATTATATTAAACCACAAAGAGATTAAGGTTGTGCATATTAAAAAATCACTTCCAATGATCAAAGGTTGATCTTTATCTTGAATATATACACTCTCCTAAAAGAAATATGAAAAGGATATGATAGTTGATCCTATATAAAATTGAATGATTCCATAATCATTCATGATACGTTGTACATTAAAACAATTCTTGTTCGGTTTTGTTCCCCATATAAGTTCCTTCCATTAAACTAATGAACCCAAACCCACTCTAAGATCAATTTTCCCAGTTGAAGGATGACATGAAATATGATTATGAAAAGGTAATGGTAGGGTTTCCTCTTTTTATAGTGATCTGAGTAAAGTAATGAGATATAAAAATATAAATTTGGGGGAAGATTCATTAGATTTCAAGACTTGATGAAGAATAACATTACGAATATCCCAAATCTCTTATAAGCCTATAGAGAGGATAATTATCCCCATTGTAATCAAAGATATTTTTCACTTATATCACCTAACAAATCAGATTAGATTCCATGTGCATCATATTTTCTTCAATTCCCCAAATATCAATATCCACTTCACCAATTGGTTTTCAAAATATAGTTCAGTTGGACAAATGGTGGTGTACCTATGGTTGGGGTACCATATGATGTTATAGAGTGTGAAATTAATGTTCTTTATAATAGTATTAGTGGATCTACACATATAGAGAATGTGAATAAGAATATTGGAAATGATATTATTCACTAGAATGATTTTACATATGAATGATGAAAAATAGGTCTTACAAATGAGGACCTACTCATAATTCTGTTGATAATACCATTTAAGTGTTGGATGTGAATTATTTTATTTTATAATGGAGCTCCCAGGTACTCCAATGTAAAGGTATTTCTAGAAATTCCAATTCTCCAATAGTAGAAAATGGTCTTTAACATCTATTTTTTTTTTAATTTTAACATCGGTTTTTAACCAACGTTGAAGTTGCTGACATAAAAAATAGGACATTTCACACCGTGTTTTGTAAAAAAAATCCAAAAATATTCAAAAATATTTTTTGTAATTATTTTTTTACAATACTGACACAAAAATACCCATCAATATCATTTTTTGTGTCAGTTTTAAAGAAACTGATACTAAAAATTTAAAAATAATTGGCCTCAGTTTTTGAAAAAACTAACACCAATAATGAATTTGTTTTCTACTATATTTTATATAACATCATAACCTTCAATTTAAATCTTCAGGGAGCTAAAACGGAGTTATGTATTAAAAGTTATGACTATCAGAAGTTAAACTTCTCAAGGTTTCGATAGATACAAGTAATTTCAAAGAAAACAAGAGAAACCTGAATGAAATTTAAATTCAAAAAATGAAATAAAACAAAATTAAGGCTTCAAACATATTTCAATTAGTTTAGGAGTTTCTGTCAAAATGATATGTTTTTAATCATCATATCTCTTGCTTCAAGGGTAGAACTCATACGGTAATGAAAATTGTGATCGATAATGAATTTTTCTGCCCGGTCGGTAAATATCATCCAGAAGTTTTATATTTATAACTTGAGAATAAGAATTACTAAACATTATAAACAAGATTAATGAGATGTATAGAAGTGAAATAAAATAATAATAAAGAAATTAAATGATTATAATAGATACCATGTTCAAATCATCAATTGAATCCACATTGAAAACTTTATTGAATCAAGGAGGTCAAAAATCATGAATGAAAGGAGATATGGATTTATATAGTAAACAAAAATATTTTCAACAATGTTGAATTAAAATTTAAGATGGATTTTAAAAATTGAACTCTGCATTGTGAAATAAATTAAAATATTGATTCCTCATATTGGTGGATACTTTTTAGGATCAATTTTGTTTAAAACCAATGCCAAAGAGAATTTACATTGGTTTTTTGGTGTTTTTTTTACAAAAATGATGCAAAAAATTCCCATTGATATAATTATTGTTGTTAGTTTTTAAAAAGACCGCTGAAAAAATGTTAAAGAAAATTATTTTGCGTCGGTTTTTTAAAAACACCGATGCCAAAAATTAGATAAATTTTTTATAATGTTTTAGATCATTTATTAAGCTTGTATTTGACTAAACATGGATCTAAAATAGATTTATGGATTAAATTTTATGGCCTTTAAAATTTGTAATTATTTAAGACTAATACAAAATAGAATTTACCTTGTTTTTTCGTGTCATTTTATTATAAAAACAAAGCAAAAAAATGACCATTGATAAAGTTTTTTCCATTAGTTTTTAAAAAAACTCCAAAAAGTAAAAAAAAATGTATGTTTTTTAAAATAACCAAAACAATAAATCATACAGATTTTTTATAATGATTTAGATCATTTATTAATCTTATATTTGACTAGTTGTGGAGCTAAAACAAAGTTTTGGATTAAAATTTATGGCCTTCAAAAGATGGACTTCTTTAAGACTTCTCTTATAGAAGTTCAACTTCTGACCTCCATAACATTTAATCTGTAACTCTATTTTTCCTCTATGACTAGTCAAATCAAAAATTAGGAAATGATCTAAAATATAGTAAAACAATTAATGTTTAGCATTGGTTTTTTTAAATACCAATTCAAAAAATAATATGGATGGGTATTTTTGGTATCTATTTTGGGAAAAATGACACCAATAAGTATCTAAAAATATTTTTTTCATTGTTTTATAAGAAACCGACGTCAAATTTTCAACATTAAAGACCATTTCTCTACTAGTGATCTGTTCAATACGTTTGGTGTATCTAGACTTGAAATTGTTATAGATATATACACTTCTTTTTTAACATTAAGAGACTGTCCACTTCTAACACTGTAACCATTCAAGATCAACTTGAACTTTTTTATTAAATTACTACAATCGTTAGTAAGGAAAATCATATCACTAGTGAAAAAAGAAATATGATATACCACAGAAACTATAACAACCTCTAAACATGTTAACCAGATAATTTGAAATACCAATATTTATATTTCTACTAAGTTCATCCTGAGTAAGGAGAAATAGGATCAAGGAAAGAAGATCCCCTTGGTGGAGACCCTAAACAAACATAAATAAGTTCAAGGTACTCTCATGAGAAAAATTATGAACTAAGGAAAATATATATAAATTATAAATGATATATTGATAGCATAAACATGTATTCAAGGTTTTCCATGAATACATAGTATGAAAATACTACAATCTAAGTATTTCTATCTAAATGGGAAAGGATGCTGAGAAGGACCTTATGCATAGTATTTAAAGAGATTAAACAGTACCAAATGATTTGAGAGATATATAATTATGCACACACCCACCATGTAAATTGAACATAATCTCAATAAAACACAAAAAATATATGAATAAATGAATATATAACATAAAATTTTATAATATGTGATCAATCTTCATGGTTAACCCATCATGGAGGGATATGGTTATAAATTTTCCTCAAATAAGTTTTTTTAAGGTAACCACTTTCATGGTTGTGTGGAACCCTTACAACATCATACTAACCAAACACATTTAATAAAAAAACTAAAAAATGAAAACCAATTAAGTCCTAAAGAAATTTATATTTCAAAATTTAGATCCAAAAATATTTAGAAGACCTTAGTTTCAATGTGAAGACCAAGGGTAACAAGATTGTGTGTCGAGAGCTGAGCCTCATTTGACCCACATGCTCATCATACCAACCACTCACTGATGATACTTTATCACTATCATAACAATAAACATAGCTCAATCTTGTTGTAAGACCACTAAATCCTCATCAGAAGCTACGATAGATATTCATCAAACCATCAAAATAGATATTCCATCATAGTGATAAATAATCAGTAATAAAATGAAAATAATAATAGCATCAATAATACCACACCAAAACCTTCACCACCAAAATGTGAAATGTACCAATGAATCATGAAGATATTATAGGAATAATAGCACCACAATCATTATAGAGGAATCATAGAATCTAGGTTATAATAAATGCCTAAACATAACACCATAGGAAGAGCTCTTGGACAACACTGAAGGAAAATATAGTATAATCAGGGTCAAAATGCTAGTCATCAAGGCATTTCAAACACAACCCATCCCTACACTAATCATGTCCTTAGTCAATGCCTCATAAATTCATCACCAAGAAATATGTGCACTACCTCTTCTAAATGATTAAATCTCAAAGAAAATGAGCAACAGATACCCTATAACAACCCATCCCTTTCATACAGGGATATTACATCATTTTTTGCAGAATAAAAAACACATGCCCAAAGACTGTATTAGTTTAGTTCCTTTATAAACTTTTAGATATAAAAAAATGTTTTATAAAACTTATTACTTCAAAACTAGAACTTTTCTACATATCTTACTTAATATCTTTCTTTATATCATGTGGAAAAGGAAACATAAAAATTGGTGAGCTCAAATGCTCAATAAGAGTGAAAAAGGCAGATATGTATGCATAAACATGAAAATAAGGGTATGAGAACATGATCATAAAATAACAAGATCATATAATTCATATAAAAGATCATAAAAATTAATTATGGAATAAATGTTGGTAGTTCATAATACCTGAATCATAAGGAAATCAAGAGTATAATCCATGAAATCATAACATGGGAAATAGACATGAAATTGTGACAGACACATAAACTTGTAATATCATTCATTATAAGTCAAGGTGCATTGATGAAAATTATCAAGGAACTTTATGGGGACTAAACCTACTGGGAGGGACACACAACCATCCCCAGTGATAGTCCTTTATTTATAAGGGATTGGTTTTCCCCATCTTCCCATAGTGGATCGGTCTTGTTGACTTGTTTCCCAAAATTATGTCTTGAAATATAAATCTTTACCCAATGAATTGGAGGGTTATATAGATCCCTCCCATCAAATAATGTAACTCATACATATATTTTCCACAAGAACATAAATATTTTATAACAGCATAACTAATGGAATGAAATGGATTTCATTAACATCATTCAATCATATCCTAACCCATGCAAAAGAAATGGGTTTAATAAATATCATTCTATATTAAAAATAATCAAAACATAGGAATAATAGGGATAATATAATTAAAAAATATCCCCATTAAATATTCTGTAATAATAAATAATGTTATCACCTATGGAAAATAATTTTGAGAGATCACTTGAAAATAATTCTTGAGAAAAATATCCTTTCTCCTTTGAAAAGTTTTTCTTTTCGAAAAATGATGCTAAATTTTAAAAGAATAATTTTTATTTGAAAATAAACTTGTGATATTTTAATGGAGTTTTCAAGGAATTAAGGTGTCATTAAATTGAAAAAATCCATTCAATTCGTATATGCTAAAAAAACATTCATCTCTTACTTTTTCCGAAAACTTCACAAAGTATATTGTTTTGAAAACGAAAAAAATAGTCCTTTCAAACCATTTAGTAAAAACTAAATTATTTTTAAAAATGACTTCAAATATTCATAGTAGAATATTAAAAAAAATTAAAATAGTTTTCAAAATGATATTCATGGAAGATAAATATTCCCCAATGGAGACTTAAAACAAAACAATCTCAAATATTGACAAGATTGTGAAATAAATTCTCGGCACTTTATAATTGGAAGAATAATATTCCCCATGAAAGAAATAAAATTATATTGATATTAATGTAATGTAATATTATATATAAGACTCATAAAATACATCAATGGGTAGTATATACACCACATATAAGAAACAAGTAGTTTATAAGGCATGTGTCCCATATAAATAAAAGTGAGACAAAAATCCCTTATTGGGTTGGTAAATTTTAAACCATAAATCCCATGAAAGAGGGATCATAAAATAGATTTATAAATAACCATAACATAAATTATAAGTATCATATATTATTTAATGGGAATCATATACACCACAAAAAATAAACGAGTGGTGAATATGGCATATGTCTCACAAAAATAAAATGAGACTAGAAATTCCATTGCCAATTTGTAATCTGTCGAATCGTATTCCCCATGAACGAAATAAAATTATATGGACATGTAAAAAAATAATATTTAGGATAGTAAAAATAAACTATATTCATGTCTAGTATATACACAAAATATAATAAATAGGTGGTGATCATGGCTTGTATCTCATGAAAAATAAAAGTGAGACGGAAATCCCTTACGTTATGTCTAGGCTCTCTTCATACACATGAAAACCTCCAATATAATAAATATAAGGTTGTTATACATATATTAAGGAAACAAATTCATATAAATAATACCATATATTATTTACTTATAACCTTATATTACCCGCTAATTAAAAATTATATGTTCAAGTTATGTTTCGAGTAATAACCTCTTTGTTTTTCGTACTTGTTTTTGAATTTTTATTCTTCATACTCATACTTAGATTATGATTTTATTATCTAAAGAATTTTAAAAATGATATAAATATAATATATATTCATTATATAAATATTTTAAATAATATATAAAAGAATAAATATGGAATGGAATACACTCTTCGTCGAGACAGTAGGTCATACGTATGCATGAATGTTGTTTCCATTTTATTTTTGTTTTGAAAGAAAGTAAATGATATATATATATATATATTATAATTAGAGTATAATTATTATTTTATATACATAATATACTCTTAAAAACCCCATACTTAATATATTCCAAGTAAAGTGTGATCAAATCACATCATTTTGAGTAGGTGGTAGTCCACACGTCCCCAAAAGAAGTTATCAGAATTATACAAAATGGAAAGAATGAAGGTATGTTTTATGTAATAATTCCATAAGTATAAAAACATCATAAATACCATATATATCATATAAAAACAAATTTTCCATCATAATTCGCATACATGATAGGTGGTAAAGGAAAAAAGAACAACATCATTTTGTGAGGTGGTAGTTCATCGTACAAAAGAATAGTAAGTTTGTTACCCATTATATAGAAGTGTGTTTAAGTGTAGGAAGAACCCTTATAATAACAACATACCAATATATTAGGGTTTTTGAGGTTATTATATAATCCTGGAATAATAAAAATTGAAAGGGTTCCAGGAATAAATTAAATAAAAATGCGCATTTATGAATGTTACCTATTCTTTGGGTATCTCATTTGATTTGAATAAATGGTCTTTTTTAGTTGGATTTATACCCAAATTAAGTCTTCTATGGTAAAGGGAGGAGAGTTGGGAGAATATTTTGACAAAGATTTTTTTGGATTTAGTTCCCTAGAACTAACTTATGTGTAATTTATGATAACCTTTATTAATACTTTTCAATATTAATAATCTTCTTTTAATATTGTGATTGATCATATGTGTAACATAGTATGTGATAATATCCCATGGGTTATTATCCCAATAAAAGTTCATAGAAGTTCCCCACTATATTTATAGCCTATAAGTGAAATGACACTATTCTTAAATATATGTTATATAAATGGATGATATCATTTGATGGACATAAATGACACAGGCTATTAGGGGTGGAGACTCATAGGACTTTGAGGAACCTTCTCATGTTGTACGCCATTGGTAATATCTAGTGTGTGATATTATGAGAAAAATACCCACCAGTAAGAAATACGCATTTATATGTTTCATTTTATTTTTTTATCTGAGCATTTGTGTATTGATCATTAGAATTTAATATGATTATTAATGAGCATTATGAGTCGTGTATTTTTATGCATTGAAAACAACTATTCAGGCATATGTTCATTGTGATGTAGGATATGTTGGGTATGTCATGAGTAATATTGTTATGATGAATAATGTGAGATAGTATTTTTTTCCAATTATTCTTTAATGTAAGTTTATATCTTAATCCCTTGTATGGAAATGATATATCCAAAATAAATACATGGTCATGGTGTTCTATAGGCAAGTTAAATTTTTGGGAAGTCAAAGAAAGAGACATCAAGCACAGAGGTTGATAGCATTAGCATGAAACCTGATTGATTTGAGATATCGTGATAAAGGGATTATATTACACAGTAAGCTTCTATATGAGTTATTATGTCATTGAGGTATTAAATTATTTCCCAATGGGTGCCTTGGCATGTTTCTAGACACTAACCTTTGACATTAGGCTATTTCTCATAATTCCACAAAGAAAGAGGCCTAGATGGGAACACAATAAGTGTATCTAGAATCTCGATTAAATAATATATTATTATTTATTATTTAAAAATTTGATTAAATATTATCCCCACATCTTCTTTAGTAATTATTCAGGTTATCTTGATCTCATATATTCTATCATGAGTTATTTAAGAGAATATAATATGAGAATAATATTTAATAAATATTTATTTTCTATATAGTGAATATAATATTTATTTATTTATTAGAGAATAATGTAGTAATATTTATTTAGTAAATAAATATTCATTATTCAATGCCTGATAAATATTGTAGAGGAATGGAGGACTGAGTTTAATATTCCATTAAGAAATAATAAATATTAAATAATGATTGATTAAATAATGTTTAATTTAATTTTCATGTTAAGTGCATGTCAAGAAATAATAAAAATATTATTATTATTTGATATGTGGTGCCTCAAGGATTAAATAAATAATAAATGTCACTTGTGTGGTTATTTTATCTTAACTCTATAGGAATATGAACCCAATTATATTAGTTTCCAAGAGAGAAAATTCATTTTTTTTGGTTGTGCATATGGATTTTTTGAATCCTCTGAAACCCTATATAGATCACTTCTCCAAGAATTATCTCAAGAAGAGAGAGCAGTCTTCCTCCACCTCCCAAACTCAAGTCTAGGGAGATCAAGGAGAAAACTTTGGAAGTGGTTCTCATGGAAATAAAAGGTAGACTACGCAAGCGATGGGATCTATCATGATAGCACCTGAAGATTAGTAGGGTGATTTCTGAATATTTTTTGAACATGTTTGGATCACCTCTAGTGGGAATCCACTCTTGATTCCTACAAAGCAACAATGGTGCATCACAAATCTGTTATCAGATCCATCAATAAAGAAATAATTCCAACATGAAAACTCTTTGATTAATTAAATAGATTATAAATAACATGTGATTGTCCTCTCTTTGGTTCCAGAATTTTATCCCTTATCTAAAATATTTGATATAATTATTTTGATCACTATGTTTAATATTGTATAAAATATTGGATTAACAATCAATCATGTAAAAAAGAAAACCTGGGAATGACCCATCACATGCTTCCACTATTCTTAGAACCTATAAGTGGTATTAGAATAGTTATGTAATTATTTATAATTATTTAAAGAACATTAATGATTCACATATTTTAAATTTAGTTTTTAATTCAAGTTTAAACATTCTTTTAATCAGAATTGAAAGATCTATTTCTTACTCCTTTGTTTCTAGTAGATCAAATCAAAACAATTAATTTTATAAATGAAATAAAATAGAAGAAATAATCCATAGGTTCTGAGTATTATTTTTGAAAAATGTAGGAGTACACACCATGTAGCTTGAGTTACATGCTATGTACTAGTGTTCAATGCACCAAGAATAAATTCAAAATTAATTGAAATTGTGTGCATTGATGACATGCGCTGTATTTATTCTTCACACTGTGTGTTGACCAGGCCAGCTTGGTCAATGGTCATCTAGAGTGCATGTTGTGTATCCCACACACATGGCATGTATTCCTTTAAATCACAGACTATCTGTGCATTTCCATAAATGGACTACCTGACTACTGAGAGTGTAATTCAGAGATCACACATCGTGTATCCCATTTTACATGTCGTGTACTCCATTTTTTATGAGGCATGATTTACATGTTGAGTCCCTACTTGTGTGCCTCATATATATGGTGAGAGATGTACATGCCATGTGGCTCGTTTGTACATGTCGTGTACTTATACCAAATTACATAGAATTAAATTTTATTTATAATACTCAGTAAAACATATCGACATGTTCTTTTTGTGGTCATTAATTTCATAGGACATGCCATGAGATGGGATTTTATATATATATATATATATATATATATATATCAATATTTAATTAATTTTTTTGTAATGTTCTTATATGTCTATCATGTATGAGTCATATTACTGTTTTTACTCTATGTACATTGAAGCATAAAATGTGACTGAAAAAAGTTGTAACTCGAGTAATCATTATTTTGAATGTACACATTATGAAAATACTTGTTAAGTCTTGTATTCCATATGTCACAAGAGTAAATAGTATAAAAGTATAATACGTGTTGGGTAGAATCGGACAGGTATTCACCATGTTACCTTCAAGGTACATTTATGTACATATTTAATTTTAAATAAATTTACTTAATTTGTTTAAAATTATGTTTGATGAGAATCACAAGAAAATTTAGATGAGAATTAAGATAAAAAAATTGATTAATTAAAAAGTTAATTAATTGATACAAGCATGATTTATCTTAAATAAGAACGATTAAGAATTGAATTCTAGTTTTATTAAATTTGTAATCCATTGCATGCATGTGGATGGTCATGAGCATAGATTAGACGATTGTATGTGATTGGTTTCATTTAATTTATTATTAAATTAAATTTTCGGCATGTGTGCCTTCTCTCCACTTATTATAATGTCTCGTCCCATGTGTCATGCACCAGTTCCACAAGTCAATTAGTCATAAGAACTCAGGTACGCCTCACTATATGCTAGAGGTTCTCAACCGACAACAAGGGTCTGATAAGATGATCATAGGGAGACTATACCCTTTTTTTATTAGAATAATACACTAGTAGAAATAAATAAAGAAAAGTAGAAGCTTATATAACCATATAAAATACCAATATCTCAGGATAATCAATGCAAGAAATACAATGACCAACTAAAGTAGAAAAAATTCCAAGCTAATGTGTGGTCAACTGTCTAAAATATAAGCTGAAAATAAAGAGACTGAAACTCCCATGTGAGTCCCAAACCACATCTAGTTCCCTCCACCATGCACCATCTCGACTCAACCATCTAACACGGGTCCCTTTCCCTTAACATTCCTTGTATCCATGAAATCTATTAATGTACTGATCAGGAATCCTGAGTAGGGTGTGATTACTACTTAGTAAGCCTCCACCAACAGTGTCTAAAACAAATCTAGTCAATGAAAAGTGTATGCAGAAATATAATGGAATAATTATAATGTATAATTAAATAGTTATCACGTTATCAATTAATCTTTATTAAACTACATAGACCATCAGGTTCCCAAGGACACTCGTACCTCAATAGTTTCTTCATCTCATGATAATTCTAAACCATATTTCACATTGAATTCAAATTTCATTATTATGGCCACATAGAACCATATTCCAATGCCAATGTTTTGGGTGTAGAACTCTATGTCTAGTACCCTATTTATCAAACATTCATTTGTATAACATGGTAAAAGAATATCATGTCTAGCATCGTAATTCTCAATCAAACATATATATCATTAGTGTAGATAATCATGTCTAGAACCCCAATTCTCAATTATATATATATATATATATATATATATATATATATCATTGGCATAGATCATCATGTATAGAACCCAATTTAACAATTATTCATGTACATTATTATCCTACATCATCATGTATAGCACCTCATTTATCAAATTTTCATAAGCGTCATTTCTTATCAAAACATCACATGTATCCACTATCACATGTTTTCACATTTTCACGTCAACCTAGACTAAACACATTAATCTTCATGTCACAATTAACTATCCCAAATTCCATTAATTAATTCATAAATTAATTAATCCAATTCAATTAATTAATTTGAAAATTAATTAATATTTTCACAATATCAACATCCAATAATAAATTCACCATTTAATTATTCAAACACACAATCCCAAAACTTCATAATTAATTCAACCCCCCCCCCCTCCAATGGCCCGAAGGCCTTCATTTTTTATTGATTATGATAATCGACCTACAAAGGGGTAAGGTGAAACCCTTACAAGGCTCATAGGTGTAATTATTACATGGATCATAAGGATTAGATAAATTCATTGCTCGTAGGCTTCAAACATTACATACAACCTATAAAAACTACTTAGAGCTGCTCCACCCCAGAATATTCATCATGAAATCAGATCTCTACATTTTCATGGCTATTCAGCTAAGATTTATCATGCATGCATAGGCTTGTCCTGATAGAAGGTGACATACCCTCTCATTCTTGCAATCTCTTTCACTTCTGCTATGGTGAAAGCTCCTTGCTCATCCTCCTTATAAAGCTTGTTCCTTGTAGGTTGTCTGGTTTTCATCTTTACTTAAGGTGGCTTGAAGGATGTGAGGTGGTCCAAAGGCTTTACCGACCCGAAGTCATGGGTGGCCCGAAGGCCTTAAAGGAATCAGGGACCAAATCGGTGGCCCCAAGGCCCAAACGGGGGAATCTTCCCAACTGCTACAGTGCCAAATAGTGCTTGCTACAGTTCCTGCCACAGTTCTTGCTACAGTACTGCACAGTCCCTGCTACAATACCTAACATGGTACTGCTACAGCACCCAAAAATTAGCATTCACCTGGATTTGATCTCGGGACTCCTGTATGCACTTAAGGAGTCCTCACCAATTGGGTTGAGGCTCATGTGAAAAATGTGTGTTGCTAACACCGTCTCCCATAGGGGTCCCAACCATCCCAAGTGTGCGCCACATTCACCAGCTAAGAATTGTCTTTGAATCACCCTGTTCATAATATGAACAGTTGTTCGATCATGGTGTGACTCAATCCTAGGCTAGTTCCCATGGAGAGCGAGGGGTATAACCAGTGGGTACCACTCGGCTAACACCCCATGGGCCTAATTAAATCATTAATTATATCAATTCACAACATCTATATCCCATAATTAATTCTACAATTAATTACTCAATTCAATGATGTTAATTCCCTCATAATTAATTCCCATAATTAATTATAAAGGTAACAAATTCTAGAACTTTGTAATTAATTCAACTATTAATTATCTCAGTTCATAAAATTCATATTCAGTAATTATTTCCATAATTAATTAGTTAATTCAATCATCTCAATTCAAACGTAACTAATTCCCACAATTAATTATCTCTCTCAATGATCCAAAATATCAAAAATGTTATAAATACCTAAATTAATTAATTTACCACATTAATTAATTAAATTAGAGATTTCAATTTCTAAAATGATCTAAAAATTTTATAAATTTCATATAAAAAATCAAAATCATGTATATGTGATTTTAATTTTAGACCACCTATGTTGATTCGTTGATGATGATCACCCAATGGAAGTCCCCAAAATTGAGTAGAACAATAACATAAATTTATATATGTATCTCAAAACCCAAAATTAAGATTAAAAAAATCATGACATATTCAATCTAGATCCACAATACTAGATCTAGATTCACCAAATATTGATATATACCTATAAAAATTGAATATAACTTCCACTAAAAGAACAATAGAAGGAAGGAGGATGAATGAGAAAGAAATGGGATAGGATCCACTTACTGGGAGAAGAGATGAGCTTCAATTCAGTCTTTGAAACATAATTAATGGAGGTTATATGAACTTCAAATACCTCTAGAAAGATATAAAATCATACAAAATCATAAGTGTCAGATTTTGGGTCAAATGGAGGAAGTTTTGGGGGTTTGGGTGGATTTAAAACTACTTTTTGGGAAATCAAAAATATCGTTCACGATTTCCTAGGTAGGGGCACTTAGTTTTCCCAAACTGTGTGCCAACCATGTGTCATCTATGTGAACCACCACTATCCGGGGTTGCACTATTTTCTTGTTTGGTGTATACAATTTTCTCTAACTAGGTTATAACCGTTCACAACCCCTTTTTCTTCCATTTTTCTTAATTTTCACCCAAACACAAACTAAAGTACAACCCAAATTAAAATTACTCAAATAAGGATAAAAGATTACCTAAAATAAAGATAGATTCAAATCTAGAGAGGGTTGGGATCTTAAAAACTCCCCACCTTATAACATCTCATCCAAGAGCTACACTCCCAAGCCTTCCTAAGATGTTGAGCCAAAAATATTGGTTCACTGATTTCGCATATCTGATTCCCTTTCCCATGTTTCCTCTTGCACATGCCCATGTTTCCATAATACATGAACTATCACCATGGCCTTTCCCCACAACACTTTCTAACTACGATCCTACACATGTATATGATGATTCTCAATGGATGTATCTATCTCTAGGTCAAACTCATCCACATCCATCACTTTAAAAGGGTTGGGATGATACTATCATAGTTTTAAAACATGGTAAACATCATGCATAACACTATATTTCTGTGGAAGAGAAATACAGCATGCCACTGGCCTGATTCCTCAACAACCACAAACGATACAACAAACCTGGGAACCAACTTTCTGTGTCTCTATATCCAGTGGTGACCCAACCTAGGTGACACCCTAAGGAATACATCATCACCCTCTATAAACTCTAGGGGTCATATATATTTTATATTATATGAAATAAGACTAATTTTATTTGTAGCCAAACATTTCTGAATCAATCATACCTTCTCTGATGTATCCTGCATGATACTCAGTCCCAACAAATATAACTCTCCTACCTCAATCCAGCATTGTGGTGATCTTCATGGCATACCATAAAGATCCTCGTATGGTACCATCTATATCACTTCCTGGTAAATTTTGTTATACATAAACTTCACCAAAGATAACTACTTCTCCCATGACCCACCAAAGTCAAGAACACATTCCCTCAATATATCCTCAAGAACCTGTATAGTACGCTCTGACTTCCCATCTATCTATTGATGAAAATACCTACTCAATAAAACCTATATAACAAGAAATTTCTACAATACCATCTATAATTTTGAAGTAAAACATGAGTTATGATCTGAAACTATATTATGTGGCACCCCATGCATATAGAATGACTCCCAAACATATAAATCTCTTAGTTATTCCACTGATAAATTCTATTGTATAGGAAATAAATGCACTACTTTCATCAGTCAATACACAAGAACCCAAATAAAATCAATAATATTTAGATGAACCACCAAAAAGTTCACTATCACATCGTCCCACTTCTATTTCTTAATGGGAAATAACTGTAGAAAATATTTGTGTCGTTGATACTTTGTCTTCACCAACTAATAGGTGTAGTATTGTGTCATGAACCCTACAATCTCTTTTTTCATTATTGGGCACAAAAACTATCATCAAAGGTCATGGTACATTTTGGTTACACATGGATTTACCTCCCACTTCATGTCATGAAATTACTTTATTATCTCCTCTAATATGCTATTAGGAACAATAATCTAATTCCTAAGAGAGATGATCTCATTCTCATCGATGCTCCATTATAAAGGGGACACCCCACCTTCATGTATTTCCCTCAAGGTAAAACAATTTGGATCCCCACATTTTCTATCTCAGATTCATCTCAAAAGTGTATACTTCACTAAAATTGATATATGAATCATCTTCTCCTGACTCTATTGAACCAACACATGCATTTCAGCTAGTAAATCCACCATATTCCACTCAGTGCTAGACTCCTATATTTCCTGAATTTATATTTTTCTTCTCAAATAACTATCCACAATTTTCCCAAGAATATATGATAGATAAAAATCAAGTGAATGCATATACTCAACCAATATTGACTACTGAATAATCAAATCTCATGGAAAGAAGATGTAACATAATCTCTTATGATCAGTGACACTAAAAACTTCTCAACCAACATATAGTTCCACTAACACATTTAGAAGTAAAAAAATTCTTCCAATTTGAGTTCATTCATAGGTTATTTCCATTCATGAGGCCCAAACTCTCGAAACCCATACACCACAACATGATCTCCTTTCATCAACATAGTTTCCAATCTTATCCCAGAAGTGTCAAAATACACCATATACTCCTCCCGAGGCTTAGGTAGGATCAAGATTGGTATTGATGTCAAATGTTTCTTCAACTCTTGGAAGGCCTACTCATAAGCTTCCAACCTATCAAACTTTATCCCCTTTTTTTCAATCCCAAAACTAGTATTGGAAAATTGGAAAACTCTAGGATGAATCTATGATAATATCCAGGAAACCCTAGAAATTTATGGATATCGAATATGTTCTTGAAATACTCCCAAGATACCACTAACTAAACCTTATTTGGGTCTACTGACACACCTACCTCTGAGATTATGTGTCCCAAGAAGGTTACATTATCATTACAAAATTTACACTTAAGTACCTTGGCATATAACTAATGCTCTCTCAGTATAATCAGGATGATGTCATGATTTTTGGAATGATCATCATGAGTCTTTGAGTACACCCAGATGTCATCCAAAAACACCACCATGAATGGATCTTAGTATAGATGGAATATTCTATTCATTAAGGTCACAAACATTTTTGGTGCATTCGTCAACCCAAATGAAATTAAGACAAACTCATAAAGGCTATACCTACTTCTAGAATAATTCCTTTGTATATTAGAAGTCTAAACTCTCAGCTAATGATACCTTGATCTCAATTCATTCTTCATGAACACATAAAATCCTCTTAACTAGTCAAAAATAACATCATTACATAGAATAGGATATCAATTCTTCATAGTCATTTAGTTTAACTTCCAGTAATTGACCCATAAGAGAAAACTCTCATCTTCCTTCTTTGCCAACAACACATGTGATCCCCAAGGAGACGTACTCATATGAATAAATCCATTATCCTCTAACTCCTCCATCTCAATATTGAGCTCTTGAAGCTCCATTAGTTTCATTATATATGGTGGAATATAAACTAGATCATCCCCATGCATGATCTCTATAGTAAATTCTACATCCCTCCCATGCGGCAACCCGGATATGTCTTCAAGAAAAATATCCTAAAACTATTCCACCACAGTTGGAAAGATATTATACTTCTCACTTATTTTGATAAAGTTCTCTTAACAATGCTTCCTGCTCTCAAAATATGTACCTCCATATTTTATAGAAGAAACCACTTGTATTCCACTGTAAGTCTCCTTCATGTTCCCCTTTGAGATGAGAGACATATTCACCTCTTTTAAAAACTTATCTAGTCTGAATATATTCACCTAATACTTAATTTCACACTTAATCCCATCATGAAATCATTTTTTAAAGTATCCTCATATTCCTCCAACACTCAAAAAAAGCATTGAAAATCTGTAAAGCATCCATCATAGTCCATCATGGACATGCTCCCCTGATTCAACAGCATGAACTCAGATTCTCTCTCCTATCTTAGCATCACTGGGTAGAAGTGCTCCAAGAACTTCTCCATGATGTCCTTCCATAGAATACTATTAGTCTATTCAGTCCAATCCTAGATCTCCCATAAATGATTCACTGATCCTCGTAGCATATAAGCAGCCAACTTGACCCACTTCTCAGTAGGAGTCTCTAAATGGTCAAGTATCATCTTGATTGACTCAACCCAAAACTAGGATCCCTCAGGTCAACACTTTCAATTAAAGGTTTGAGGTTGTTATAAATAAAACTCCCTTGTCAGGATAGACATTCTCTTCACACCCCACCCTGGGACACTTTCCAGGAATTGAATGAAGTGAGTGAATTTTCCCTAAACTGCTAGCATGCTTCCTCACCTGACATTGTCAATGCCTAAGGTTCCACTATTGGTAGTGTATATCCAGTCATCTCCTCTATTCATCCTCTCAATAGGCATCATCATGGAGGCATAACTCTATAATTCCAAGCACATTTCTTATGACTCGTAACAAAATGTTATCACATTTATTTAAGAGGAATAATAACACAAATTAATTTCCCCAAATCCCTCCACATGGTGAAAACTAATTCTTTATCACTACCCTTAACCATCCCACTCCTACGTCTTGGTTAACAAGGGTAGAGACATTATCATAGTTCAATTTTCTCATTTCAACACCAATTTATTTACATTATGGAATCATTTTTACCACTTCCAGTATCATATTAGGAACCTTTTTTCAATTCAATTTTATAAGACAAGAAAATAGTTTATGTTTAACAACTTACCCAAAACCTATTTTAATGTGCATGCCTAAAATGATGCATCTCACAAAATAATCATATATTCCTAGAATGATGCATAGAGACTCCACTCTCATGTAATTACAGACCATGATTCAATTCTCAAAAAAAAATTTGAAACAACAGTCACATCACACAATATATGTATCACCCAAGGTGAAATAACATTCAACTGTAACAATAAATAACAATCCCACCTCGAGCACTTGGGTTCTCCCCTATACATGGGGTAGCTACCCCCATACATGAGTTCATAAACAAGCCCTGACTCTTCCTATAATCCCATATTCCTTTCCAAAATAGTAAGGAAAAATAATAAGAAATGAAAATTGGAATATTATATCACTTTTTTACATCCTAGACCAGGTGTCACATGCTAGTGCCCCAAGATGGTCAGTCACATGACCTCATGCACGCCATTCCATATTCCAGAGGCCACCAACTAGCAGTGGTGGTCTAATAAGTCAATAATGGGGATATTATACCCTCTTTTATAATAGTAATACACAATTTTAAATAAATAAATAATATAGGAAGCTTATACAACCATAAATAATACCAATATCTCAAGATATTCAATACAGGAAATACGATATCCAACTAAAGCAGGAAACAAGCCAAGAAAATTTTTGATCAATATTATAAAATGAAATCTAAAAAATAAATAAACAAACACTCCAAAGTGGTTCCCAAACAATGTATGGTTCCCTCAACCATGCTCCATCCAGACTCAGTCATCTAACACGAGGCTCTATCCCTTAACCTATCATGCATACATGAAATATATTTGGATACGGATTAGGAATCCCGAGTACAGTGTGGTTACAAATTAGTAGGCCACCACCAATGGTGTTAAATCAAATCTAGTCAATGAAAAGTGTATACAGTTGCATAAATAAATAATTATTATGCATATGTAAATAGTTATCACATTATAAATTAATCTTTATTAAACTATGTAGACCACCGAATTCCTGGGGACACTCGTACCTCAATATCATCTTCGAATCATGTTGGGTCTAAACCATATTACACATTCAATTTATATTTCATTATCACATCCACTTAGAACCATATTCCATTACCAATGTTTTGGGTGTAGAGTGCCATGTCTACTACCCCATTTTTCAAACAAGCATATATATAACATGGGCATAGAAAGTCATGTCTATGACCCCAATTCTCAATCGTGCATATAAATCATTGGTGTAGATCTTTAGGTATAACAACCCAATTCTCAATCATATAGATATATCTATCAATAGTGTAGATATTCATGTCTATAATCCCATTTAACAAATATGCATGTACATCACAGGCGTAGATCTTCATGTCTAGCACCTCATTTATCAACTATGCATATACATCACTTCTTATCACAACTTCACACGTATCTCATTATCACATGTTTTCACATTGTAAAGTTAACCAAGATTAAACACATTAATATTTTTATCATAATTAACCATCACAACATCCATTAATTAATTTATAAATAAATTAATCCAAGTTTATTAATTAATTTGATAATTATTTAATCTTCTCATAATATCAACATCTAATAATTAATTCACCAATTAATAATTCAAATCCACAATCCCAAAGCCTCGTAATTAATTCAAACATTAATTATCTCAATTCATGACATCTATATCCCATAATTAACTCCATAATTAATTACTCAATTCAATTATCTCAATTCCCTCATAATTAATACCCACAATTAATTATCAAAGTCTGAAATCCCAAAACCTCATAATTAATTCAGCCATTAATTATATTGATTCATAAAATCAATATACCATAATTAATTCTGCAATTAATTAATAAATTAAATCATATTAATTCTCTCACAATTTATTCCCACATTTAATTATCTCCTTCAATGATCTAAAATATCACAATTTCTGAACCATCTCAATTAATTAATTTACCACATAAATTAAATCAGTTAGATATTTCAATTGCTAAACAACCAAAAAAATTCTACAACTTGCATATACATAATCTAAATCACATCTATGGGATTTGAATTTTATACCACCTACCTTGATTTTTTGATGAAGATCATCTAACATAAATCCCAAAAATTGAGTAGCATAAAGACATAGATTAAGATCTGTGTCTCAAAACCCTACATCAAGATTAAGGAAATCATGATATTGAAAATATAGATCTATATCCCCAAGACTACATCTAGATTCCCCAAATCATGATATATATTTACAAAAATATAAGATAACTTCCACCAAAAGAAAAAGAGAAGGAATGAGGATGAATGGGAAAGTAATGGGATATTTGTAGGGAGAGGGGTGATCTATGATTTTGGCTTCAAATCAAGAATAACGGAGGTCATACAGCCATGTAATCTCTCTAGAAATCTCTAAAATCATCCAAAATTGTAAGGTTTTGAGTTTGGGTAGAATGGCGGATGTTTTGGGGGTTTTGGGTGGATTTAAAACTAATTTTACCACAACTAAAAATACCATGCATGGTTTCCTGGGTAGGGGCACACAGTTTTCTCTAAACATGAACCAATCGTGAACCAATTTTTTTATGGGTGCATGATTTTTATTTTTAGGTCACATAGTTTGAAAAACTATGCACCATCCATGTGAACACCCACTGTCCAGGGCTGCATGATTTTCTAATCTGGGGCGCATGGTTTTGTCTAACCCTGTGCTAACCGTGCATAGCCCATTTTTCTTCCAAATTTCATAATTTTCACCCAAACACACCCTAAAGTACCAGACAAATGTAAATTACTCAAATAAGGAAAAATTATAACCTAAAATCAGTCCCAATTCAACTCTAAAAAAGTCAGGATCTTACACTTATTATATAAGGGTCTGTGTTCCCATGGTTTATTTTATGTAAACCCCTTGTTTCCCTAACCTATGTGTGAGGAAAATCATATGTAATGGATGAATATTCAAAGATAGTGGTGGCGTTTTATGTTTTTTTATTTGAAACTAATACAAGAGAGATACATTGGTGGATAGGTGGAAAGTTGTAACCTGAACCTTAATTGGTTCAATGTGTTTTTCCACTAGGTCGACAGTTGGTTTATCATCTGCTAGATAAAACCACCATTAGTACACAATTTTTCATATCACATTATTATTTTATTTTTATTAAGTTTCATGGTTATTTCATTATGGATGTTGTTTTCATGATCACATGAATTAATCAATTAATGTGCATGCAAGATAGAACTAAAATAAATTGTCTTATGCGTAAATATTATCTAAGATGTGTTTAATCACTTAAGTAGATCCACATAATATTAAAAAGAATTTAATATAGTAAATACTTGAAAATTTATTCATAAAAAGATAAAATCCCTCAATTATATATATTAAGTCAGCGATACCTTCCCTTACTTTGGTTAAAATCGAACCGTAGTTCAAAGTGCTTGACCAGCAAAATATGGGGTCAGTTCAAATATCAGGGAACTGTAACTTGGAATTTTGGGTTGACTTAATATATTTCACACCAATAGTTGACTTTCAAAGTAGGTCTTAGTGTAACTGGGAGGCAATGGTTGAGGAAGTCTTATTTAAACATTTCAGTATTGGGGTGTCCACTCAACTGATCAAGGAGCATTGAGTTAATGTAGTTGGCATTTATAATTCCTACCTAAAACCATTCAGGTTTCTAAGACAACCATGGTTGGGGTACTAATATGGGAATATTCATCCTTTAGACTTGAATTTCCATGCAATAGGATATTATGAAGTCAATAGTGAGGGATATTGGGTTTCTATAAAATAGAGGGACATTAATAAATATAATATTTATATATTTGTCTAAATTTTATCATATAATGTAATAAAATTATTCCCATATTTTTTTTAGAAACGTCATTAAAATGACTTAAAAATATCATTGTGATCTATTCTTGAGAAGCATAACCTTATCACAAGCAGAAATTTCCAAGAGTGGAAAAGGCGCTTACACGTTATCCTTTTCCATGAAGAGAAATTGTTTGTGTTGGAAGAACTTATTCCTAATGCACCTAGTAAGGAGGAAAGTGATAAAGAGTTATCACTCTATGACAAACATTTGAACAATTCCATAGATGTTCAATTTTTAATGCTACCATCCATGACCAATGATATTTTGAAGCAACATGAGGACACTTATGCATATAGCATGATGTCTCACTTTCAGGATCTTTATCATGAGAAAGTGAGATAAGAGATGTTTAGGATCTTCAATGCTTTGTTTACAAATAATCTTGGATATTCTGTGCCATCTCGGCCTCATGGAGTCAATCTTATTGGCTATATTTAACCCTTAGATATCTTTGGGATTAAATTCCCATATGATTTGTGTACATATTTATTACTTTCATCACTTCCCAATACATTCTCTAGTTTTATTATTAATTAAAATATGATAAATAATGATAAGAGTATTTTGGAACTTCTTACCATGATTCTATAAGTGGATAAGGATATGAGTGTGAAAAATATACAGTCCTTATTGAGAAATAGAGAAGTAAGAAAAAGGAAAAGGTGACCAAGGCTCATAAAAACTCTAAATCTACTAAGCATTATCACTCCAAGAAGAAAAATATCTAGAGTTTGGGTAAGGAAAAGGAGACAGTATTTTTTGTGTGTGGCAAGCTAGGCCATTGGAAGAGTAAATTCACCCAAAAGCAAGGGGAATCTAAAGTTTTGTTCGTTATCGAGTGTAATATTTAAATATATACACATTGGGTATAAGATATAGTTTTTGTTTCTCACATATATATCTAAATATAGGAACCAAGTATATTTTTGAAATATTGATAAAGGATATGTGGATCTGAGAGCTACTAATGGTGTGAGTCTTGATGCTCTAACCATTGTTGAATACCACCTTTCATGATAATAACAATGATTTTGGTTTTAAAAGATTTTTATTATGAACCAATGGTTACAAAGAACATATTTTTTTAGGATTTAGAGATGCATATGGGTTTACATTCATGTTTGGAAATAAAGGTTGTTTATTTTATAAAAATAGTGAATTTTATCGTATGGAACATTTTAATAAAGGTATTTTTGTATTAAATTAAGAAAACTAAGTATTGGAAATTGATAATGCATCATTATCACATGAATCATATAACACCCAGATATTACATCACTATCTTAGTCATGTAAATGAGAACCATTTGAAAAATCTATGTCAAGAAGGTTATTTAGACTTATCTGAGCAAAAACAACTTAAAATATGTCATGCATGTTTACAATAAAAAATGAACAAACTTTTATTCGGTAAGAAGGGTGAAAGGGACACAAATATTCTAGGATTGATACATAGTGATGTGCGTAGACCATTTATAGTAGAATCTAGAGGTGGGTATTCTTACTTCATAAATTTTACTGATGACTTGTGTAGATATGGTTTTGTCTATTTGATGAGGTATAAGTCCACGTCCTTTTAGAAATTTAAGGAATTAATGAATGATGTATAGAATCAACTTGTAAAGAAGATAATGAAACTTTAATCACATTGAGTTGGTGAATATATTAACCAAGAGTTTATTGAATTCTTACGAGTGTTTGGGATTCTGTCTCAAATCACTCCACCTTACACACCACAGTGGAATGGTGTTAGTGAAATGATGAACTATACCTTGTTATGCATGGTTAGGTCAATAATGAGTCATGAAGATTTTCCATTATCCTTTTGGGGATATGAATTAAAATTTTCTTCATGCACATAAAATTGACTACCAACTAATGCAGTAAATGGAATTCCATACGAGTTATGGAATGGAAAGAAACTTATTTTGTACCATACACATGTATGGGGTTTCAACGTGTTTTTTAAGGCCTTATATGGCAAAAAACTAGCACCCTAAGGGAAAAAGTGTATCTTTATAGGCTATACCAAGGAAACAAAGGTATAATACCTATACAAACCCTTAGAAAAGAAAGTTATTATCGACAAAAAGACCATCGTTCTTGAGAGGGAGCACATCCTAAGAAACATATAGTGGAACAAGATTGACCTTGATGAATTTGATGCTAAACATACACAAGAGATGGTATAGGAATAGCTTCCATAGGTCCCCATAGAAGAAGTAGTTCTCAAAACACAAGTAATTTATAGTAAAATGAGGGATGTAATAAAACCATAGATATATGATTTTCTAGTCACAAAATAAGGTGACTCATTATTGGTTAAAAAATGATGAACCTATCTTCTATAAATAAGAAGCATAGAGATTGTAAGATACAATATGAAAAGAATCCATGAATTCTAAAATGTATTCCATGTATCATAACAAAGTTTGGGTTCTATTAAATTCACTATTTGATGTAAATCTCATTGGATGAAAATGGAAATTCAATAGGAAACTGGATATAGAAGGTAAACTAAATACCTATAAAGAAAGGATAGTGGCTAAAGGGTTTAAATGGAATCAAGGAATTGACAGTGATGAAAACTTTTCTATATTTTATCTGTTTAAATCCCTTATAATTTTAGTTAATATAAAAACATACCATGACTATGATATTTAGAAGATGGATGTCAAAATTTCATTCCTTAATTAGAACCATTAAGAAGATGTCTATATGACACACCCAGAAGGATTTGTAACTCTAGGTGATAATAAAAGGATTTTCAAGTAGTAGAGATCTATTTATGGACTTAAGTAAGCATCCATGTCATGGAACATTAAATTTGATGAAGATATAAAAGAATTTAGTTTCATTAAGAACGAATGTGATTTGTGTGTTTAAAATAGGTTTAGTGAGAATGCATACATAATCCTGGTAGTATATTTTGAAGAGAAATTACTTATTAGAAACAATGTACCATTTTTACAGTCTATTAAGGACTAGTTAAACAAATGTTTCTTGATGGAAGAGTTAGGTGAAACATCCTATATTCTAGGTATCGAGGTCATTTGGGATAGATCCAAGAGGCTACTTAGGCTAATTAAAAGTAAATATATTCACTAGATACCAAAGAGATTTAGTATGGAACAATCCAATAGGGTATTTTTTCCAATGTCACAAGGTTTAAATCTCTTTACAAAAATGTTTCCTCAGATATAATAGTAGAAAGAATGAATGGGTAAGATCCCATACGCTTGAGCGATATGATCAATCATGTATTCCATGTTATGTACTAGACTTGATGTTTCTTATGACTGACTGACAATATATTTTTTATTATCAACACTTTTGATGAAAAATTGAGAAACCACAACAACCATCATTACACAAAAAACCATTAAAAAGGATAATTCAGATAAATGCTATAGAATCTGACCTAACCCAATGATTACAACTAGGTGTCAAGCCTTTATCATCGCATGACCACTCAGCTAGTAGTCTCGTGCCGAGTTGTACAGGCATGAAACCAATAGCAGAGCCATATCCTCTCAAACTTCAAAATTAAAATGGAATGCACAAGTGAATTATTATTTCCCGGAACCTCATATAGAGAAGATACATGCAGAAATTCAGTTTCAAGCACATCCAAAATCCACCTCCTCTAAATTGTAACATCATCAAGAGCGTCTGCTTCATCAAAACATCACCATTACTTCATCAAAAAACTGAACACTTCAATACAATTACGAGCTTCTTCTACATCAAGATATCACCATAGAAAACCATTTCTAGTTCTTAACAATTTCAATCCCAAAATACCATATTCAATCCAATCAGGACACCAAGGATGAAATGTGAAATCAGTATACTAGCATGCTTCGATTCATAGACTCTAGATCATCAGAAGAGAATTACCAACTATAGAGACCCAATATTTCTTCAATGGAAATTAATTTCATATAAATATATCATAAACACTTAAAATCACAACATAATGAACTAATAAGTTCTATATAATCCTTAAACATAAGTTTTTCACTTTTATGATGTGAATTTCAAAAATCTGACAGACATGGTTGCGATCAGTAAGTTATTTGGAGTTCAATAAGAAAAACAGAATTTTTGGTGAATAGTAATCTACCCTTATGAATAGTAAACATACCCTTATGAATAGTGATATACCCTAAGGAATAGTAACCTTACCTATGATATTACATAAATAATATTCAAGTGGTAGTACGATATACCTATGTTTTGGAATAAGTAAATAAATGTTTTAAAACTGTTTTTTAAAATAAATTGTGATTTTAATTAAATATTAAATTAATCATATTTTAAAAAATATATTTTTTAAAATGGACTTTATTTTTTGATTCTACACATCGAAAAATGGTTGGGGTGAATTTTTGGGATTTTTTAGAAATACTTAAATTTTTTATGAATAGTGAAATACCATAATTTACAAAATAAGTTAAATACACTAATTATAGAGTCATGTATGATTTTCTACCAATGTAATCCCAATTTATTCAGATTCACGTGATAAAATTACTATTATTTACCAATGAAGACTCACTATTTTTTATCTTCTGGGGAAATAATAAATTAATGAATATAATGTTGAGAAATCCCCTCTCCCCTCCACCATAAATACCACCCTTCACACCCTCATTTCCTTACACATCTCAAGATTCAAGGGTTATATAGACTATGACCAAGAATCTTACCTAGTCACTCCCCACATCCAGGAAGATATTGGTCTTTCCAAAAGATCAAAATCCCTTCCCTTAAGGAGGTTCTCTAAGAGGTTATTTAAAGAGATAAAGCACCTTTCTTTTTCATTTAGTCTCATTTCAATTTATCTTCTTTTGTTATCCTCTTCTCACCTCATCTATTTAAATGACCATGATAGATCTAGTATCATCTATATACTAGAACTATATCATGGTAATGGAAGAACCGTCATAAATATTTTTACTCCCTATCTCTCTCTTTTATAAACAAAATCAACATTCATGAGGTTCCAATTTATACCCTTCTTGGATGACAAAGTTTCATTCTTCAACTTCTCCTTAATTACTGGTCATGAAACCATTTTTATGGTTGAACTAGACTATAATATATTTATTATAACCTAGTTAATAATCAAGAACCAGTATACATATTTATTATTAAATCTTATGACCAAACTAGTTCCGAATAATCAAAATACCACTAAAATATCTAAGTGAATGTCATTAATTTTTCATATAATGATTCATCCTATTTACACATAACCCAATGATATAAATGACCATTAAAACATATAGATGTTAATAAATAATATTTAATTTAAATTCGAGATATATACATCCATTCCGCATGAACTCCATTACTTAAAACCAAGTGAACTGATCAAGTAAACGAACACTCCAGAAAAACAGAATTTAATATTATAACTTATCAATAAAGACATAAATGAACTAACCAGAATTATGATAAACTAAATAAATTCCTAATAGGTTCTTAAATAAGTTATTAATATGTCTAATTTTATGTTCTAGGATCTTAAGTTCAAGAGCGGAACACATCCAGACTTAAGGTAAGGGTATTTTCACCTGAACTTTCATTTTCATTCGGGTTTTTTTATTGTCTAATTACCACAATGAAACACTTGGGTATTATTATGTACTCGGAAAAAATTATTTTTTTGGGTTATATATATGTTTAACAACCCGAATCTTTCCTTATTTTATGGATGGTTACACGTTTTAAAATGAACTTTCAAAATTGTTTTCGAAATACAAGCCCGATCTAATGGAATTTATTAAATTCTTAACTATTTTCCAAGGCACCCGATAATCTGTTTTTAGAAACCATTATCTTCATAAAATAACTCATTTAATTATGAAAATACTATCTTACTTCACCTCTAGTTTTATATAATATTTTTTCAAAAGAACTCATCTTTTCAAAGAAAAAGAGTATTTATCTCAAGAATTACTCAAAGATTTTATAAGAGTATCTTCATCTATTTCAACACTCTTGTTGATTAAAATTTATTATTGGGATTATTATTTAATGTTATCATATACCATACTTAATTAAATAGTTTATGATTATTTTGGCTATGGATTTTCTATCTTAAAACCATTCACCAATTTACACTGAATGGTTAGTGTGTATGCTTAGTGTTTAGGGAATGTTATTTACACTTCATATTTTAGTTTCAATATGAATGTATTTGATATTTATATTTATCCCCATTCATATGAGGAATGAATTAGACATATGAAGGGTCAGGTGGGGCCTGTTATAACCTCTCGATGCATCGGTAGGTCTCATGAGACAAACTACGGTCTTGGCACAAGGCCTTGACAAAATGCTTATCTATGGTCATGGAATGAGGCCTTGACATTAAGGTTATGTTGTCCCACATTATGCATTCCCTCATTATGAAAATAGTATTGATGGTTCATGTGGTTATTCGACTAGTAGAATACCCATGATTATGTCATATTATGGAAATATTTACTGAGCTCATATTTTTTCCATATTATGTTCAAGTTTATTTTTAAAGACATATGTTTTTATTTATTCAACATGCCTAATTCTTATGTTATGATATATTCCATTGTATTTATTAATCTTACTAAGAGTTTGAGATCACCTCTTTCTTATGTTTCATTTTATTAGGACATGAATAATTTTATGAATGACATGCTGAAATAACCTAGGAGTTATAGAAGTTGTCCAAGTAGTTTGATGTGGCAATGTTTTCACACTCTTTGCCACATCCTTTTTGTATTTTTATTTACTTTTTTATTTTAAAATGTTGTTTTTTATTAAATAATTTATTATTATTGTGCTTTTGAATTTGTTTTGTAAAATAATCATTTTTTTGTTTTAATCATGTGTTTTTAATATTCATCATTGTCTTTTTAAATAATTTGAAAATTAAATTAGTCATGTATATTTTAATTTTATTTATTTATTCTTTAATTTTTACAAAAACAAATCATTCTAGTTAGTCTGTTAATTTATTAATTTAATTAATTAATTCTTTATTATTTAAATTTTAAATAAATAAATCATTTTATTTGTTAGTCTTTTAATAATTTAATTAGTTTTAACAATTTAATCTTATTCAATTAATATTTTTATTCTTTAATTTAATTAATTATTTAATTAATTGGTTAATCAATCTATGTAAGTAGCAGTATTATTTTAATGTGTTTTAAATTATTAAACCCAAATAAATTCATTCTTGAAAATAAAGCATTATTAATTTTATTATTTAACTTTATTTTATTTATTAATTTTTAAATTCCATTCTATTTAATTTAATTAATTAATTGATTGATCTAATTTTAGTTTTATTAAATTATTTATTTATTTTAATTTTTGTTTCTTTTTTAGGTGTTATTTCGTGCTGTGATTTCTTCACAGTCATAGTGCCACCGTATTGCCTCCAACCTATCTCATCGTTTCAAAAACGGTGGTACGTCGCACCACTCTACGGTTACTACCCCACACACAGTATTTCCTTACTATCCCACACTCACGGTCACGGTGAGACCGTGAGACACACTTAGGGTGACACCGTTTCATTCACGGTGCCACTACCACTACTTACACTGTTATTTCTTCACGGTGGCACTGCCCCTGTCTTTCGCTGCTCCCTCTCCACCATTCTCCATCCTTCCTCGCACTACTCTCCTCAACTTCCCACCGAATCAACACACCCTCATCTCAATGAATTCAAACCAGAAGCAGTAGTGATATTAAAAACAGAGGAATCAACCAATTGCAGCAGCATGAAATCCCTAATCAAAACCTTGAACCACAAAATTTTTTGAAACCGAGAACTCAATAAAATCAATTCTTCTAGATCCATCCACACCTATGCATGAACCAAATACAGCTCACCCTTTCTCAAGCCGAAGTCGCCGGCGAGCCTAACTTCACTGTGTCGCCTTCATTACTTAGTCTTGGCCTACCCTAATCGAACCATTAGCATCCGCATTCCCTACTCACCAGCACTGCTCCAACCTCGTCACACCAAATCAGTCGTTGGTTCGGCCCCTCACCTTCCTGATCCACATCGCACACATTCACCTCCACTTGTCACCTTCTCTATCCCGCTAGAACTCGAACTTCCCTCCTCTATACGTACCCCACCTTCTCATTGCATCCTCTGCTCTGAGTCTGCCAGCCATGCTCGAACCCACCGCTAACTGAATCTCTTGTGCCTCCACCCTGCTTAGTCCGACCAAGTCCTCACCGTGGAACCACCCGACGCACCCTCGCCTCGGATCCCCTGTCATCGCTGTCCTTGGCTAGGCCACACCCGATCCTCCCTTTCTCCGCACAAGGAGAACCCCCCTTCTTTTACTTTATTTTTATCTTTTTATCATTGTTATCTTTATAGAATATTATGACATATATATATAATAGACAATTATATTGATATTAACATATATAATAAATATAATCAGTATAACATGAAGAATATATAATTGGGTACATTATTTTTTGTAATTCATATATTATGTGTCATATATCATATAAAATATAATAATAATAATAATAGGCATAATAATGAATAGTATATAAGTTTTTATATATCATAATAAAATATGTATTAATTAAATAAAATAGTTATTAAATATATATTACTAATAATTGACATATTATAATATATATATATATATTAATAAGTTGTTATTATTAACATTAAGTAGTGATATTAATATATAGTGTATAAATTTATTTAGTTATACAAAACACTTACTTTTTATTGGGCTCACATGTGTTTGTTATTATTTCATTGGAGGGGGCGGGATACAATTATAGAGAGTTCACTAAAAAGTAGTGACGTGCAAATAAAAGTGCGCCATGTGGATTTTTTTGATTTATAGAGGGAAGAAATTAGCTCACCGCGTGCACATCACTTTCATTCAGTTAGGAGAAACTGCTCTGGTGACAAGCGTAGGAGGAGCAGGGCAGTGAAAGCTACACGTGGAGGCCAGGGAACACCTCAGGAGATATTCTAGAGACTTCTATAGATCATTAGCATACCCGATGGGTAAAAAATCATTCAGACATAGAAGGGAGAAGTGTGCTACACACAGATAACTAGAGACCGGAGGGAGGAATTGAACCAGGAAGTAAGGGAGAGGTCCTTGATCCAGACGGGGAGTAGAGCAAGAGGAACATACAGCATCATAGAGAGTACCAAGAGCAGCAGATCAGAGAATTTCACACCTCGATTCCCAGGGTGGGACATTGACCACATTCCAGCATCGCATCCACCATCAAGCAGCGAGAATTAGTACTTTCAGGATAAGTAGCAGGGAGTTCGAACATCTTAGTTTTCCTTGTGCTCTGTTTTTCTGCAACTTATTTCAATATGAATTTCATTGATCTTAATTCTATGTTGGCATTGAAACCAACCACAATGTCCAGCTAAATTCCTTCAGGGGGATAAGTTGGTTGATTTGATTTGTTTAGTCTTATTCATGTGCTGCATCATTTTTTTGGATTGTATCTATCATTGATTATAGACGATTTTATTTTCAAAACAACAAGATCGAGTAAAAAATGATCTTGTTTATAGCATAATGAAAATTGTTTCAATTTGAGTAACTCACTAACAAGTGAGTTACTCTCAAATGAGAGAGACACACTGAACTCAACTGACAAGTTGAGCCCAGTGACATCTAACTTATTTTCTCCATTTGATGGAATGACTTTTACAGTCGAAGGAATGTAAGAGCTATTTCATCATAAACTGACCAGACGACAAATCTGGCCAGTTACTTTTAGTCAGATCCATTTTTCATAAATTTCAACACATGAACAAGGCTAAGTTGTAACATACCAAGTAAGTAATGAATAATAGATATTTTTATCTATTTCAATTAATGAATTAGATAGTGTTTTAGAGGCTTAAAATGAAAATAAATCCAATCTTAAGCATGGAATACACTAATATTCCTAAAAGATTGTTTTACTGCCTTTTGATGGAAAACCCTTTTTAAATCAAAATTTTGACAATTTTATAATATATATTTTTCAAAATAAACATATTCATTATGATTGGGACCTTTAAATTTACATTGGATAAATATTTGGTATTTTTCTGTCAATGTTCATTTTTTTAATGAATAGTGAAAAATACTGCATTTTACATCAAAACTGTTTTTTCATTTAATTTAATTATATGGTTAGATTATCTTTTTAATTGGTATTAAAGTGTAATATAAATATATTTTTACCATTTAATCTAATTTTGGTCATTAGGATTAATTTCACTTTGGAATTGGTCATAAACTAATGCCAAACTTTTCATAGATATTGTTTCAAAAAAACCCGCTATTTTTTTGACAACGGGAATTATTTTAAAATCAATTATTGAAATTTATGTGTTTGAAATTTGGTAAAATTGATTACATATTTGGAATCAGAATTTCCAAATTATGTAATCAAGACTCTTTTGTTTTTGGACATTATGAATAGTAACGACGGTAATTATCTTTAATTATCTTGATTAATGAGTAATCGGGTAGTTAAGGATAATGATATAATATCATAATAATAAAAAATGACACCAAAATGTGTCCTAATGCTAATATTTGTCTCATGGCCGACCATGGGATACCTTGTTCCAAACTTGGGGACCCCATGGAATCACTTTTGTGAGAAAGTGACTTTTTATCTTTTTATTTTTAAAGAATGTTAAATGTGACAAAGAATGTATCACCTAAGTAAAATATTTTTAAATTTTTCCACATAAATGATCTTTTGGACTATAAATATTCATTAGAAATATAAAAAGATTTCCTACATCATGATATTTTTTTTATAATTTTTAGACATTAAATTTATTAAATTATTTAAGACATCATGATGATGCAGCGATTACCTCATTAATAAAGGATTTAAATAAAATGGAAAGATAATGTAATATCTAAGACCTACACATGTCCAAAACCTATTTGATGGGTGGATTTCAAACCCGTATCACCTTAACCTCGAATTATATCAATGTGGGACCTTTTGAATCCGAAAATCATTTTAAAATAAAGTAACATTTCTTTACTTTCCAAGAGTGCCCCTCCTATCCTCTTATAAAAGGCCTCCACCTCTACCACCTTACCCACACTTTCAAAGCCTTTGGCTCGGCCAAACCCTGCTCATTTTGTCTCTACACTTCCCTCCCTTACTCCTTGAAGCCTCACTTTGGGCAGAAGTCTTCCCAAGGAAGCCTTTGAGCTCAAACCAAAGGGAGTTACCAGATTTTAAGGTAATGTCTTCACTTGAGTCCTTTTGTTTTATTTTGCTTCTCCAACCCCCTAAACTCTTTTTATTAATTTCTTTTGTAACAACTCCAGTATCTTCAATATACTAGGATGTTTTTACAATAAGTATTTGATCTACACTTACACACACCTACATCTAATGGTTAAAGAACATACTGTTTCCGTGGATGGTGAATTTCTACCTCCCGAAACGATGATTGTTCAAAATTCTTTTGACACCTTCAAAGGTGGCCATTAAGATGACACTATATTTATATATGATATATAATATGTTTATGTTTTCCTTAAGCTTCTGTATTTTTCATTTTGGGCATACCTTTATGGTTTCCATTATGGGTAAACGCGATATCTTCATTTAAGGAAGTGCGGACAACCGCCCCCTCAAAGTGATTTGATTCGTTAAATACCATATATGGGACGTATAAAGGATGGAGTTGTGATATTATATATGATATTACACTGTAATTATAATATACCTTTATATCATTATGATTCCATTCTATAAAATACAAAATACAAATGAAATTAGCGTTCATGAGTACGTACGACTTACCGTCTCCATGAACGGTGCATTTCATTTCTTACCTCTAAATGATTATGTAATATTATAAATGCATGCATGTACTGGATATATATGACATATATGATATCTACATCATTAATAACATTCTGTATATAATTGATACATGAACAAATTGTAATTATAAAGGGTTTATTTTTGACTCAAGTACCAATGATCGTTAAAACGATCGTTATTAACTTAAATAATTACATAGTGTTCATGACAGGGCAATAAGTGATATAAAAGGAATAATGAACTTGAAAAAGGGTTCATGAACAAGTATAAATTAACTCAAGTTTATTATTCAGGAGATTAAAGAACGACCGAGTCAAGTCGGACCTGAGGTATGGGACTTCGTCTCAATCTCCTTTCATTGAGGCATATTTTGTTTTATACTCAACCTTCTTTTATACGGTGTATAAACCCCTTTGACTTTTATGTTTATCCAAAAGGAATATTTTTTATACGAAGCATTTTACTAAACGAAAAAAGGGAATGTTTTGTCGTACGTATGCGGCGACAACGACTTCTCCACCGCCGTGACCATTATTTGAGTTTCGGTTTCCTCTACAAGCCATACCTTTTTTTAAAAGAAAAATAAATACCATGTTTTACTTTTCTTTTATTTTGGTATTGAAAATGGTTTTCAGAATGTTTTTATATCAATGTGTTGTATTGACATCTTGTGATTGAAATTTGGAAATGTTATGTTTCCTTTATGCATGTTTTATGTGATACGATTATGTTGAGTTTCTTGGGTATTATTATGAAGATGGGTGGTTCCGTGATAAACTAAGGGCGGGTGAGCCCGATATAGCTCTCCAATGCATTGGGTAACGCGAAGGAGTGAAACGTTATGGTTTCTCCAAAGAGATTTAGGGAATATACTGTGATGGGTATTCCAAACGTAACCAAGAGGGTTACTCCCTACGTAAGAATGTTATGAATGCCTCAAGTTACCTTTATGTCTTATGATTTCTATGATTTATTCATGATTTGATGAGGTATGTTAAAGTTCTTATGTTTTATGGGTAAAGTATGATTTCATTCTTATGTATATATGTACCCATGTTTCCTTTCCATATTTTTATATCCCTTACTGAGCTTTTTATGCTCATCCCAAGTTTTTTGAAATGTTTTTCACAAGTCAAGGGAAAGGTACATGATATGATGATAGTGTCAAGGAAGTGTCAAGAAAGAATCCATGTTTTATTTTAAATATGTTTCCATTGATGGGAAAGAAGAATACTATATTTATGTCACCACATTGTTTATATGTGGAATGTAATGCAAGTTTTATGATCTAATTCTTTAAAACTCTAAACCCAAAAATATCCTCAATATGTAATCTTGTAATAACTCAAGATTTAGTAAGGTTTATGGTTGGGGCCTTATAGTTGGTATCAGAGGTCGGTTTAGATAACATTAGGAGTTAGAATTATATTAAATGATTATCCAAAAATATTTTTTTATGGTCAAATTGAAATGATATATCATTTGAATATTACCATGTTGCTTCATCTAAGACATGTTTGTTCAGAATGGTTTTCCGCAGAGTAAATAGGGAATCAGTGCTAGGAAGGAATACAAAAGAAAATAACCTTCCGAATTAGCATCCTGAGATGGTCGGAATTGGAACTGAACAGTTTGTTGTAGTAATGGTGCAGTTGACTCAAGCAATAAATGGCGGTGGTATCCATGCATGAGATCAGCCAGATCAACCGTAGAGGAACATGTCAGTGGTGGAACATTTCATGAGGCAACATCCCCCATCATTCAGAGGATCATCTGACCTTGTATTAGCTGAAGGGTGGATTAAAGCACTGGAGAAGATTTCCGATGTCATGGGGTGTTCAGACAATCAAAAGGTTAGTCTTGCTATTTACCGTTTGGAGGGTGAAGCAGATCAGTGGTGGTCGATGGTTAAAAATATCAGGGACGCCGATGAGATTGATGCTCTTGATTGGGATGAATTCAAAGGTATGTTTCTTGAGAAGTATTTTCCTAAGGTTGTGCAACTTAGGATGGAAAAACAATTCTTGGAATTGAGGCAAGAGGAAGACTCAGTGGTTGCCTATGAAGAAAGGTTCACTCGATTGGCAAGGTATGCTCCAAATTTTATCCAAGACCTTGATAGTAAAATCAATCATTTTTACTCAGGATTAAAGCCAAAATATCAAAGGGCATTAGCTTCTTGTGAGTTTAAAAGTTATGAAAAGATTGTTCGATGTGCTGAGAAGGTGGAAATGGAGTTTGCCGATGATCAAGTGTTCTATAACAACCAACAGAAGAAGAGACCGAGGTGGCAGGAGAAAGGTAAGAATTCTTCAAAAAAGTCTGATGGTAAGAAAACTAAGTTTCTAGTTTGTGATAAATGTGGAAAAAGGCATGCTGAAGAATGTCTTCTGAATTCTGGAAAGTGCTACTGATGTGGTATGATGGGACATAAGGCTCGTGATTACACTGAAAAGATCAAGGTGAAGGTAAGACCAAATTTGATTTACAGTTAGTGAAATGTTTTAAGTGCAATGAGATTGGTCACTATGAAAACGAGTGTCTGACAAAGAACTTGAGTGACGGGAAGCAGTTAGACTACAAGAAGAAAGGGGTGGTGAAATCCTTTGCAACTACTTCAGCAGATGTTGGTCCATAAAATGAAGTTGTATCAGGTACTTTTTTTGTTTTTTCAGATTATTCCAGTGTGTTGTTTGATTCGGGGTCTACACATTCTTTCATCTCTGAAACCTTTTCTAGTAAAATGGGAATACCATCTCAAGAAATGACTCCTGAACTTGTGGTAAAAACACCTGGGGGAAATGTTGAGGAAAAAATAATTTATAAGAATCTTCCTATCCTTATCTGTGGAAAGAACCTACTTTCAAACCTTATTGTTCTACCTCTAGTAGATTTTGATGTTATTCTGGGTATGGATTGGCTCTCTATTTACCATGCTAAGATTGACTGTAGAGATAAAGAAGTTTCTTTTCAGAAAGACTTTCAGTTTGTGTACAAGAATGAACCCTTACTGTTGATAACATATCAAGAGGCCGAGAAACTTGTAAAAGATGGAAACGAATGTTACCTTACACATATTGTTGAAAACAAGGGAACTGTTCAGATTAATGATGTGCCAGTGGTAAATGAGTATCCTGATGTTTTTCCTAATGAGTTGCCTGGAATAATACCAGATCGGGAAGTTGAATTTACGGTTGACTTAGTTCCTGATGCTAAGCCAATTTCAAAACCCCCTTATCGAATGGCTCAAATTGAACTTTTAGAGTTGAAGGAGCAATTGCAAGATTTATTAGAGAAAGGTTTCATTCAACCTAGCACATCACCATGGGGTGCTCCTGTTTTATTTGTTAAAAATAAAGATGGATCGATGAGACTTGCATTGAATATAGGGCCTTGAATAATATCACTGTTAAGAACAAATATCCTTTTCCTCATATCGATGATTTGTTTGATCAGATCCAGGGAGCTCAGTATTTTTCAAAGATTGACTTGAGATCGGGGTACCATCAGCTGAAGGTAAAGGAAGCAGATGTTCTGAAGACCACGTTCCGTACAATATATGGCCATTATGAATTTGTAGTAATGCATTTTGGGCTAACCAATGCACCTACTGTATTCATGGACTTAATGAATATAATTTTCCATGAGTTCTTGGATAAGTTTGTGGTGGTTTTCATTGATGATATTTTGGTGTTTTCTAAAAGTAAAGAGGAGCATGAAATACATTTAAGGGTTATCTTGCAAACCTTAAAAGAAAAGAAACTGTATGGGAAATTCAGCAAGTGTGATTTTTGGTTGCAACAAATTTCTTTCCTTGGTCATATTGTCTCTAAAGATGGGATAGCTGTTGATCCTGCAAAAACAAAGGTTTTTGAAGAATGGCCAAGACCCACAAATGTAACAGAGATTCGTAGTTTCTTTGGTTTGGTAGGATATTACTGAAGGTTTGTTAGAAATTTTTCACGGTTATCTAGTCCAATGACTAAGCTAACTCGGAAGGGTGTTAAGTTTATCTGGACAAAAGAATGTGATGATTGTTTTCAGGAATTGAAAAGAAGATTGGTGAATACTCCAGTTTTGGCACTACCTTCCAAGAATGGTGAGTTTGTTATATACAGTGACGCTTCATTGAAAGGACTTGGTTGTGACCTAATGTAGAATGATCAGGTAATTTCTTATGCTTCACGTAAGTTGAAAACTCATGAGGTAAATTACCCTACACATGATTTGGAATTAGCTGCTGTTTTTTTTGCTTTAAAAATTTGGAGGCATCATTTGTATGGAGTAAAATGTGAAATATATACCGATCACAAAATTTTAAAGTATATATTCACTCAGAAAGAATTGAACATGAGACAGAGGATATGGCTAGAATTAATCAAGGATTCTGATTGTACAATTCATTACCATCCGGGAAAATAAAATAAAGTGGCTAATGCTTTGAGTCGAAAAAGTAACGCTTCATTAGAAATGTTGCGTTTGGAACGTGATCCTTTGGTTAAGGATTTTATGAACTCTGGCATAGAAGTTGTTCGTGCAGGACGTTCTTCTGTTTTGTTTCAGGTATCAGTGAGATCTTCCCTATCAGACAGAATCAAGCAAGCACAGAAGCAAGACAGTGAGTTGCAGAAAAAGGTAGAGCTGGTTCAGAAGGGTAAGTTGCCTGAATTCAACATTTATAATGATTGTGTTTTGAGATTTGGGAAGAGATTGTGTGTGCCTTGTGATTCACAGTTGAAGAGAGAGTTGTTATGTGAAGCTCATAGTTCTCCGTTTTCAGTTTATCCTGGAAGTACTAAGATGTACAAAGATCTGCGGGAGTATTACTGGTGGGATGGAATGAAAAGAGATATTGCTGATTTTATTGTGAAGTGTTTGACTTGTCAACAGGTTAAAGCAAAGAAGAAGTTACCGAAAGGGATGCTTCAGCCTTTACCAGTGCCAGAGTGGAAATGGGAGAATATATCCATGGACTTTTTTGTGGGATTACCGAATACATCTCGAGGTAATAATGCAATCTGGGTTATTGTTGATCGCTTGACTAAATCTGCTCATTTCCTTGCTATACGAGATACCTTCTCTCTATATCAACTTTCCCGTTTGTATCTCTAAGAGATAGTCAGGTTACATGGATTTCCCCTCTTTATTATATCTGACCGTGATCCCAGGTTCACTTCAAACTTTTGGAAAGGCCTTCAGAAGTCGTTGGGTACTGAATTAAATTTTAGTACAGTTTTTCATCCTCAATCAGATGGGCAGTCAGAACGAACAATTCAGACATTATAGGATATGCTACGTTCTTTCTCTATGGATTATTAGGGAATTTGGGACTAACATCTTTCTTTGGTTGAATTTTCATTTAATAACATTTTTCATTCCAGTATACATATGGCACCATTTGAGGCGTTATATGGGAAGCGGTGTCGAACTCCAGCTTTCTGGGATGAATTGGGTGAAAGAAAGTTGATGGGACCAGAATTGGTATAAGAGATGGCAGAAAAAGTTCAGCTGATTCAGAAACACATGATAACAGCTCAGAGTAGGCAGAAGAGTTATGCAGACAACAGGAGGAAGGATCTAACTTTTGTGGTAGGTGATCATGTTTTTCTCAAAGTCTCACCATGGAAAACTGTGATGAGATTTGGTAAGAAAGGAAAGATGAGTCCAAGTTTCATTGGACCATATGAAATTCTGGAGAGATTTGGATCAGTTGCTTACCGAGTGGATTTACCACCAAGTTTATCTCAGGAACACAATGTTTTTCATGTTTTGATACTGAGAAAGTATATGCCAGATCCATCTCATGTTTTGAGTCCAGAGGTAGTTCAGCTGGAAGAGAACCTATCTTATGAGGAACAACCGGTCCAGATTCTTGACCACATGGATCAAGTGTTACGGAACAAGTTGATTAATCAGGTAAAGGTTTTGTGAAAAACCCACATGATGGAAGAGGTAACATGGGAATCTGAAAATGCAATGAGCGATAAGTACCCCCATTTATTCGATAAGTAAATAAATTACGGGGACGCAATTTTCTAAAGGGGGGAAGGATGTGACATCCCAAGTAAGTAATGAATAATATATATTTTTATCTATGTCTATTAATGAATTAGATAGTGTTTTAGGGGCTTAAAATGAAAATAAATCCAATCTTAAGCATGGAATACACTAATATTCTTAAAAGATTGTTTTACTGCCTTTTGATGGAAAACCCTTTTTAAATCAAAATTTTGACAATTTTATAATCTATATTTGTCAGAATAAACATATTCATTATTATGGGGACATTGAAATTTACATTGGATAAATATTTGGTATTTTTCTGTCAATGTTCATTTTTTAATGAATAGTGAAAAATACTGCATTTTACATCAAAACTGTTTTTTCATTTAATTTAATTATATGGTTAGATTATCTTTTTAATTGGTATTAAAGTGTAATCTGAATATATTTTTACCATTTAATCTAATGGTGGTCATTAGGATTAATTTCACTTTGGAATTGGTCATAAACTAATGCCAAACTTTTCATAGATATTGTTTCAAAAAAACCCGCTATTTGTTTTGACAACGGGAATTATTTTTAAATCAATTATTGAAATTTATGTGTTCGGAATTTGGTAAAATGGATTACATATTTGGAATCAGAATGTCCAATTTATGTAATCAAGACTCTTTTGTTTTTGGACATTATGAATAGTAACGACGGTAATTATCTTTAATTATCTTGATTAATGAGTAATCGGGTAGTTAAGGATACTGAAATAATATCATAATAATAAAAAATGACACCAACATGTGTCCTAATGCTACTGGTTGTCTCATGGCCAACCATGGGATACCTTGTGCCAAACTTGGGGACCCCATGGAATCACTTTTGTGAGAAAGTGACTTTTTATCTTTTTATTTTTAAAGAATGTTAAATGTGACAAAGAATGTATCACCCAAGTAAAATATTTTTAAATTTGTCCACATAAATGATCTTTTGGACTATAAATATTCATTAGAAATATAAAAATATTTCCTACATCATGATATTTTTTTTATAATTTTTAGACATTAAATTTATTAAATTATTTAAGACATCATGATGATGCAGCGATTACCTCATTAATAAAGGATTTAAATAAAATGGAAAGATAATGTAATATCTAAGACCTACACATGTCCAAAACCTATTGTATGGGTGGATTTAGAACCCTTATCACCTTACCCTCGAATTATATCAATGTGGGACCTTTTGAATCCGAAAATCATTTTAAAATAAAGTAACATTTCTTTACTTTCCAAGAGTGCCCCTCCTCTCCTCTTATAAAAGGCCTCCACCTCTACCACCTTACCCACACTTTAAAAGCCTTTGGCTCGGCCAAACCCTGCTCATTTTGTCTCTACACTTCCCTCCCTTACTCCTTGAAGCCTCACTTTGGGCAGAAGTCTTCCCAAGGAAGCCTTTGAGCTCAAACCAAAGGGAGTTACCCGATTTTAAGGTAATGTCTTCACTTGAGTCCTTTTGTTTTATTTTGCTTCTCAAACACCCTAAACTCTTTTTATTCATTTATTTTGTAACAACTCTAGTATCTTAAATATACTAGGATGTTGTTATAAGAATTATTCTAGCTACACTTACACACACCTACATCTAATGGTTAAAGAACATACTGTTTCCGTGGATGGCGAATTTCTGCCTCCCGAAACGATGATTGTTCAACATTCTTTTGACACCTTCAAAGGTGGACATTAAGATGACAATATATTTATATATGATATATAATATGTTTATGTTTTCCTTAAGCTTCTGTATTTTTAATTTTTGGCATACCTTCATGCGTACGTACGGCTTACCGTCTCCATGAACGGTGCATTTCATTTCTTACCTCTAAATGATTATGTAATATTATAAATGCATGCATTTAGTGGATATATATGACATATATGATATCTAAATCATGAATACCATTCTGGATATAATGGATACATGAACAACTTGTAATTATAAAGGGTTTATTTTTTACTCAAGTACCAATGATCGTTAAAACGACCATTATTAAATTAAATAATTACATAGTGTTCATGACAGGGAAATAAGTGATATAAAAGGAATAATGAACTTGAAAAAGGGTTCTTGAACAAGTATAAATTAACTCAAGTTTATTATTTAGGAGATTAAAGAATGACCGAGTCAATTCGGACCAGAGGTATGGGACTTCGTCTCAATCTCCTTTCATTGAGGCATATTTTGTTTTATAATCAACCTTCTTTTATACGGTGTATAAACCCCTTTGACTTTTATGTTTATCCAAAAGGAATATTTTTTATACGAATCATTTTACTAAACGACAAAAGGGAATGTTTTTTTGTACGTATGCGGTGACAACGACTTCTCCGCCGCCGTGACCATTATTTGAGTTTCGGTTTCCTCTACAAGCCATACCTTTTTTAAAAAGAAAAATAAATACCATGTTTTACTTTTCTTTTATTTTGGTATTGAAAATGGTTTTCATAATGTTTTTATATCAATGTGTTGTATTTATATCTTGTGATTGAAAGGTGGAAATGTTATGTTTCCTTTATGCATGTTTTATGTGATACGATTATGTTGAGGTTCTTGGGAATTATTATGAAGACGGGTGGTTCTATGATAAACTAAGGGCGGGTGAACCCGATATAGCTCTCCAATGCATTGGGTAACGTGAAGGAGTGAAACGTTAAGGTTTCTCCGAAGAGATTTAGGGAATATACTGTGATGGGTATTCCAAACGTAACCAAGAGGGTTACTCCCTATGTAAGAATGTTATGAATGCCTCAAGTTACCTTTATGTCTTATGATTTCTATGATTTATTCATGATTTTATGAGGTATGTTAAAGTGCTTATGTTTTATGGGTAAAGTATGATTTCATTCTTATGTATATATGTACCCATGTTTCCTTTCCATATTTTTATATCCCTTAATGAGCTTTTTATGCCCATCCCAAGTTTTTTGAAATGTTTTTCACAGGTCTAGGGAAAGGTACATGATATGATGATAGTTTCAAGGAAGTGTCAAGAAAGAATCCATGTTTTATTTTAAATATGTTTCCATTGATGGGAAAGAAGAATACTATCTTTATGTGACCAATTTTTTTATATGTGGAATGTAATGCAAGTTTTATGATCTAATTATCTAAAACTCTAAAACCGAAAAGATCCTCAATGTGTAATCTTGTAATAACTCAATATTTAGTAAGGTTTAAGGTTGGGGCCTAATATAAGTAATATTGAAATCGGCCAACGAACCTCCTCCCCCTACTCATCTATTGGTTGTTCTCACCACATTTTCCCTTGCTGCTCTGTCTACTCCCTTTACACTCACTATCTCACCCTCATTTCCTCACACACCAATTCTAACTCTCTCCACTTCACCACCACCAACTGTGTTTTCTTGTTCTTGTGTGTGTTTTTGTTTAGTTTATTTTTTTAGATCGCCAAACACAGCATAAGGCCTCCCTGTGGTTTGACCCTATCTTTCCACTATCCTAAGTAGTAATTAGGTTAAAAAATTTAATTTTTCACTCGTGCCCAACGACGCGCGAGCGTGCAAATTTTGGCACCATTTCCGGGGAAGCTATGTGCGATAAAAAACCAATCAAAATTTCACATATAAAAAAATTAAAAAAATCAAAAAAAAATCACTAAAAAAACTGCAAAAAGAAAATTGAAATTCAAAAAAAAATTGTGAACCTGCTGCATGAAAACCAGGTTTAAGTCTGAATAATTATTACCTATTAACTCTAAAATTTATAATCACCTCAATGAAGTGAGAAAGAACAAAGACAAGGTCAAAATGGGAGATAATAGAAATGAAAATTTGAACAACCCACTTCCTGAAAATTTGAATCAACATAGAATGATGAACCCACCTAGGAATGAGATAGTTGAGAGGCACAGTTTGATAGATTTATTGCTACCTTCAGTGTCTAGTAACCCTTCATGCATTAGACTCTCTCCTAGGTCTAGGAATTATGAGATCAAGAAATCTATGCTTAGTCAGCTACCGACCTTCAATGGAATGCCTAGTGAAGACTCTCTTGACTTCATTAGAGCCTTCTACTATAGTGTCTTGTAGTTACCACTTAGAGATCTCACTGAGGAAGAGCTTAAACTGAGAGTGTTCCCCTTCAGCCTCAAGGGAAATTCTAGGTATTGGTTCTAATAGTTAGAAGAAGAAATCTTTGTCACCAGGGATCAATTTTACAATGCTTTGACAATGAAATTATATCCTAGGAGGTTGACATTTGAAATTAGGCACAAAATTACTAGATTACTTCAGGATGAAGGAGAACTATTTCATGAAGCCTAGGATAGGTTTAGATGTTTGCTTAGGCAGTGGCTAAACCATCAATGTACACCTCAATTCCTCATGTACACTTTATACAATAGTCTCACCCCTTACCACCAAACCTTGGTGGATCAGTCTTCTCGAGGAGAATTTAGTGATAGGACTGTTGAGGAGCTCAAACAAATCTTTAATACCTTAGCTCAAAATTCCCAGCATAAATGCTCTAAGAGGAGAACCATTGTGACAAATGAAATCGCCCCTGCTCCTCAATCTGAAGCCCAAGCCGGTGGGTTCTTTAATGAGAACCCACGTCAAATCCTTAAGGAGAAGTGCCACCACTATGGCGTGTATGGCCATTCTCAAACCTATTGTCCAAACTTTGATATGCCTGTACAGCCTAATGAGAGGTCGTCTTTTCTAGCAATGGACCACAGATGCAGCCTAGGGAAGATCTTTTTTCCAACACAAACAATATGGGGTATAGGAAACATTCGAACCTGTCATGGAGGGAGTAGGGAGTCCTCCAACCTATTTCCCCTCTTGGATTCCTGTAGCCTCCTAGGCATCAATTCCAACTCCAACCCCAACCTAAGGCTGAGTCATCCAACTCAAAAGATGAGGTGAGAGATATGTTCTATCAGTTGATAGGGAGTTTTTATGAACAAAAGACCAAAAATGATTATGATAAAGTTCAAATAGATGTTATAGTGATGAATTTGGAAATTCAAATGGGGCAGCTGGATAGGGATGGTAATAATAGAGAAAATCGTAGGCTTCCTGGCACAACTAATGGAAATTATAGGGAGAATCCCATGGTTTCTACCACTAGAAGTGGTCTCCAAACTCACCAAGAGCCTATTAAAGAACCCCAAAATGTTGAAAATGAGAAACTGGATGAAGCTGGAACATCAAATCTGAAAGAACCTAAATCCGGAAAACTAGACAGCACCACTGGAATCCCTCCATTTCCTGATGTTCCAACTCAAAAAACCAAAGCAAATAGCTTTAAAAACAAAGACAATAATGGGAAGAAAATTTTTGAAGAAGAATTTGTAGAGATTCCCCCAATTGTGAGAAATTTTTCCCCTGAAATACCTTTCCCACAAAGAATTAAGAAACCAATTCATGATTCTGAACTGTTGAAATTGTTGAAAGAGGTTAAAAATTTGAACATAAATATTCCATTCTTGGAATCATTGATTCAAAGACCATCATATCTAAAATCACTCAAGAAAATATGTTTTAACAAAAATACATTGGAAGAATTTTCCACCAATAGTTTAACAGAGGAGTGTCGTGAAATCTTGTAGAATAGGATACCTCCTAAGCTTTGGGACCCAGGAACCTATGTCATCCCTTGCACTTTTGGGGATAGAGGTGGTAAGTTCAATTGTTTGTGTGATCTCGGTGCTAGTATTAATCTAATTCCATAGTCACTTTTTCTGAACCTGAGATTAGGAGTTCCCCAACCCACCACTGTTATGTTACAGCTTATTGATAGGTCCATTACTCATCCAGTTGGTAGGGTTGATGATCTGTAGTGGGAGTAGGAAAACTCTTTCTTCCTGCTGACTTTCTTATCCTTGATATAGAGTGTGACCAGGAGGTTCCTATAATTCTCAGTAGGCCCTTCTTGGCCACAGGGGGAGCTATGATAGATGTGTCCAAGGGGAAATTGATTTTCAATTTGTGTGAATAGAAAGAATAATTCAATGTTTTTAAGAAAATCCAAGAACCCACTCACCCAATTATCCCAAAAGATGAGATTTTAGTTGCTGAGAGTAGTGTTGATAAGGAGGAAGAAGAGTTTCTTATAATGATAGCTAAAACAAATAGTGAACCTGAAATATATGTTGCCACTTTCATGGGGATTAGCTCAAGTAAGGAGAGATAATTTGTTGATGAGTACAAGGGAGAATTATTGGGGAACCTAGATGAGTTTTTTGTTGATCACATTCTTACCCTGAGAGAGGAGTCTGAGTTTGAGGAGATATCTTTTGGAAGCTCTAGAACTAAGGAAAAAAGCCTTTTCTACAGCCTTCTTTAAGAGGCATCATGAAGACCTTGGGCCACCCAGTCCCAAGTGTCTTCCCTCAATCCAGTCGCCACCGAACCTTGAACTCAAGCCCCTCCATGCCCACCTCAAATATTCCTTTTTAGGAGATAGTTCCACCCTCCCAATGATCATTTCATCCAAGCTAGAGGTGAGTTAAGAGAAAAATCTACTTAGTGTTTTAAATAAATACAAGTCATTCATAGGCATTTTGATTGCTGATATCAAGGGGATAAGTCCAGCCTTCTTCATGCATAAAATTTCCATGGATCCTGAGTGTAAGACTATAGTAGAAGCCCAAATAAGACTCAACCCCAACATGAAGGAAGTTGTGAGAGAAGAATTAATTTGGTTTCTTGATGCTGGAATAAAGTTTCAAATTTCTGATAGCCCCTAGGTCAGTCATGTCCAGGTGGTACCCAAACGGAGTGGAGTGAGAGTGGTCACTAATGAAAGGAATGAAAAGATCCAGACAAGAGTAGTGAATAAATGGAGAGTTTGTATAGACTATAGAAAATAGAATGCTGCCACAATAAAGGATCACTTTTCCATGCCATTTTTTGGATAAAATGTTAGAGAGATTGGCAGGTAATGAATTCTTCTACTTTCTTTATAGTTATTCTGGTTACAACCAGATTCCCATTGCACCTGAGTACCAATAGAAAACCACTTTCACCTATCCATTTGGGACATTTGCCTACTGACAGATGCCCTTTTTCTTATGTGGTGCTCCTGCCACTTTTTAGAGGTTTATGATGGCAATTTTTTCAGACAAGATTGAAAGGATAATTGAAGTGTTAATGGATGCTTTTTCTGTTGTGGGAAATAACTTTCAAAACTGTCTAAAAAATATAGAACTAGTGTTATAAATGTGCCAAGAGACCAACTTAATCTTAAACTGGGAAAAGTTACAATTCATGGCCACTTATGGCATAGTTTTGGGACACAAAGTTTCTAATAAGGGGCTGGGGGTCGATATTGCTAAAATTGAGGTCATACAAAAGTTTACCTCACTGGAAAATTTAAAAGGAATCAGAAGTTTTTTGGTTCATGATGGGTTCTATAAAAGGTTCATTGATGACTTTTCTAAGATTACTAGACCCATGTGCTCCCTACTAGTTAAGGACACACCCTTTTTCTTTGATGAGACATGTCTAGAGGCCTTTAATTTGTTCAAGGAGAAGTTAACTACTTCACATGTAATCACTTCTCCTGACTGGAAGCTTCTCTTTGAGGTTATGTGTGATGCTAGTGACTTTGAAGTAGGAGTTGTGTTAGGACAGAGGAAGGATAGGAAAATTCATGTTATTTACTATACAAGCAAGTTATTGGATGATGCCTAGAAGAATTATTCTACCAATAAAATGGAGTTGTTTGCTGTGATTTTTGCTTTGGAAAAGTTCAGGCAGTACTTGATAGGATCAAGAATAATAATTTTCACAGATCATTCAAAACTTAAGTACTTGCTGGCTAAAAAATACTCAAAACTCAGACTCATTAGGTGGACCTTGAATTTATATGAGTTTGATTTAGTGATTAAGGATAAGAAAGGTGATGAGAATGTAGTTGTATATCACTTCTCCCGACTACCCAATTCCCTAAGTAAGGAACCAAAAGAGATCAACACTTCTTTCCCTGATGAACAATTGTTTGTTGCCTCTGTGCAGCAGTCTGCTTGGTTCGCAGACTATGCCAACTTTCTGGAAGCTGGAGTCATGCGCAAGGATCTCTCACACAAATAGAGTAAAAGGTTTATATCTGAACTATAATATTATTTTTGGGATGACCCTCTTCTCTTTAGTAGGTGTGCGGATGGGATTTTGAGAAGATGTGTGGTTGAGGATGAGATTTTGCCCATACTTGAGAGCTGCCATTCATCACCTTGGGGTGGACACCATGGAGGATAAAGGACTACTAAAAAGGTCCTACCAGCTAGTTTCTACTAGACAACACTGTTTAAAGATGATAGGAGTCTGTTTATTGGCTGTGAAAAATGTCAAATGTTAGGAAATGTTGGAAGAAGGCATGAACTACCCCAAAAATGTATTCTGGAGGTAGAAATCATTGATGTGTGGGGATTGGACTTTATGGGACCATTCCCATATTCTTATGGGAATGATTAAATTTTGGTTGTTGTGGACTACATGTCCAAGTGGGTTGAGGCAGTAGTTCTTCCCAATAATTTAGCTGCTAGTGTTGTGAAATTCATCAAGAAAAACATCTTTTCTAGATTTGGTGTGCCTCGAGCATTCGTCACTGATAATGGGAATCACTTAAAGAATTATAAGTTCAAAGGTTTGATGGGGAATTATGGGTGATCCCATAGGACAGGCACCACTTACCACCCACAGTCCATTGGGAAATCAGAAGTTTCAAACAGAGAGCTTAAATAGATTTTATATAAAATAGTTTCTAGCTCTAGGAAAGACTGGTCAAGGAAGTTGGAACAGGCCCTTTGGGCCAACAGAACTGCTTATAAGTCTCCTATAGGGATGTCACCATATAGGTTTCTCTTTGGTAAAGCATGTCATCTACCTATTGAGTTAAAGAATATATCTTATTGGGTAGTGAAGGCTATTAACTTTGATTTTAAGTCTGTTGGAGAGAGGAGACTACTAGAGCTGAGTGAACTGGATAAGATTCGAAGAGAGTCCTATGATAATGCTGAAATCTACAAAGAAATAGCAATGGCTTTTCATGACTCAATCATTCAAAATAGGAATTTCAGGGTTGGTTAGCGGGTCCTACTTTTTAATTCAATATTGAAACTGCTTCCAGGAAAGTTGAAGACCAAATGGTCAAGAACCTTTACAATTGTTTGAGTCTTGGTTAATGGAGCTGTTGAGATAGATGGAGAAGAGAATCAACCTTTCTTAGACAATGGTCAATGAATAAAGCACTTATTTGAAGGGCATCCAAAGAGCTTGGCTACCATCTCTATATTGGAAGAATGAACTGATTCAAGTATAACTGAGCACTATAAACTCAGTGTTACATGGGAACTAACCCGTGGTTGCTTCGTTGTTTTCCTTTTATTTTTGTTCTTCAATAAAGTAATCCCTGCTTCTTGTTCTCCAGTTCAATTTCATACCTTCTTGATGGTTCCTTATAATCTATTATTGTTTTAGAGTGAGAGTAGGTGCTGCTAGAAACTTGTCCAAGAAACCCCAAGGGAGAAATCCACTGCATCATATAGATAACATTATATCTACTCACTCTATTAGGTTACTTATCTTGAACTTAAAATTATGAAATCGTATTTTACTTATTTTAACTAGAAGGTTAATGAAGAGTAGTAACAACCCAGTGCTACTGAAGTGAATCTGTTGATGGAATTTAGTGTTGAAGTCCCAATAATTCAGGGAAGTGTTGTTCTGCCCTTTTTCACTTTTAATTACATGATTAATATTCACTGTGAACTAAGTGTGGGGGAATTCCCCCTAATCTGTGAAAAATAACTGTGTTTTCTTGCATGGGTGTTTAGCTGCTAGTATCAAGAGAGTTAAAAAATTATTTTGAGTTGTTTTGTGAAACATACTTGCACCTACTTCTTTCAATTTCATTATATTACTGCTATAAATTATTGTTCATCATGCTACTATTTTAATTACATTGATAAAATATTTTGTCTGCTCTCAAATTCAAAGCATGAACTTTTTAAAATGAAATACACTTGTTTGCTGGTGGTGGTTGGTGGGTTTGGGTTCTTATGTTTGTCTTTGTTTTAATTTTTCTTTTCTTTATTTTTTTGGCGTGGAAAATCAAATTTTTGAACAACATTACGACCCTTCCATATCCTATTTAAGTTGAACTGTCCATCAATCTTGAACTTCAATTGTCTTCCACATTAGAATTCAACATTGGGAACAATGTTGTATTTTAAGTGTGGGGGAGAGGGGTCATTCTAGTGTCATTTCCAATTCCTACTTCTTGAACCTGAGTTTGAGGTTGTTTAAAAAATGGTCAATTTTTTTCAAAATTCTCAGAATTATTTCAAAATAAAATTCTTTCATCACTTTATGATCATTGGAGGTTCATTGGTATTTCAATTATGTCCTTGTTAGAACCAAAAGGGGGCCTAGATACCTTGATAAGAGGGTGAATCAGGGTATGGATATTCTTTTTCAAAGTTCCGCCTGCCCCACTGGATCATGACCTCTTTATTACAAGGGTCACTTTTTTGAACTTGTGTGTTTATTATGATCACTTGTTTTCTTCTTTATCGGATGATGATGCTTTAAATGTAATGCAGGGAAGTAAGCAGGCAGACACAAAGATTTTTACTTGGTTCACCCTCACCGGGCTACGTCCAAGGAGCATACGCCAACAAGTTGTCGGTGGTACCAAATTCCACTATTCTTCACTATAAGTGGATACAAAGGTTCGGGAATAGTCACTATCTCTCAGTATCACTGCCTTTACAGGGTTTAGGGTCAGCTCACTACTTTCCCAAGGGTCACTCCCTGTTTCCCTCTCTCTGGCTCACTACCGGTGGAGAGAATCACCTTCTTCCTCTTCCTTTGCTCACTGCTCCGAAAAGCATCCACTCATAGTTTATAGACCTGTAGGTCTCATCATTATCTCTAATGAATACATCCAGTGTTGTAAGTAGATGCTCTTTTGAAGTCCAGCTTTCACCTGTAGATGAAATTCACTTTGCACTGAGGGTAACGGGAAATCTTCAAGCTTCCACATATCCCTGAATGGTTGCCGGGAATCAAACTTACTTGGCATGCAAGTCTAATCCAGTGTGCAAGTATCAAAACGCAAGTCACAACTGGCGTGAAATTCTACCTCAATCACTTTCATGGCACAATCTTCTACAACTCCAAACTTGCATGACTCAACCCCTGTTACGCCCAAGACAATATTGGCGAGCCACTACCAACTGGTGCACAACTTCAAACACCGGCGCGCATGTCCACCTGCACGACCACGCACCACTTGTGCGACCACCACATCTTCACGACTGGAGCTCTGATTTTTCTAAGTGTTGAACTTCGTTGTAAATGAGGAGTCTTGGTCCTGTATTTATAGGAATTTGGTCAACTTACGCGGTGACGCGCAAGTCTCCTCTCGGCGCGCAAGTCCCGGCACGCAGGTTTCTTCCCCTGTAAGACACCTGCGTGACCATATTTCATTTTCCATATTTCAATGATCTGATCTTGAAAAACATATGGCACCCAACTTTCCAACCCTCTTAGGCAGCAGCGCGTAGGTCCTTTCACAGCGCGTAAGTCACCTACGTGACCACACCAATACCTACGCAACCCTATTTCCTTTACCATATTTTGACCTTATGATCTTGAAAAACATTAAGCGCAGAAGTTTCCTCTCCTTCAAGTACATGGTGCACAAGTCCCTTTTCCAAAAAACACTTTTCTTCATTTGTCGATTTTCAGGCCCAAAAATTTGGTAAACACTGGAAAACAGTGCCACCTTGTATCTGTTCTTTTTGTACCGCCTCCAGATCATCCATTCCTTTGTCGATGTTCTTGAATCAAACATGGATCATTGACCACAGCTCTTGAACTCGATATTACACCATGAAATCCCTTTTTTAAACAAATTTGTATGTCATGGTTTTCTTTGACAACAATCAAAGCACAGTTTTCTACTTTTTCAACAAACACAATCACCTCAAAAATGCTTTAATGATACCTTGAGGGATTTTTTCCCAACAATCTCCCCCTTTGGGTTTGTTGAAAACTCTTCCATAAAAGTATAAATAGTTAATTCTTCATTCACCATTCGCCTATTGCGATTTTGATAGCAATCAAGGATTCACTCAACACATACTCTAAGCCCACATGACCAATGCTCGGTGTGAGAAACAAGAGTAAATGAAAATTTCATCAATAAATCACTTCATCTGTGACATCCACTGTTGACACCAAAATAATACCAATTTTTTACCAAACTGATACCAATTTTTGGAAATATTCTTTCCACTTTCCAACATCACTATTCTGCTTTCATCACAATCCTCAGATGTTGTGATATTTATTCTTTGATCGATAACTTCTAGCATCGTCATATTGAATACTCTCCCCCTTTCTCATTACTCCCCCTATCTCATTGCTCCACCTGTCATCTTCTCCTAATATAAATCATGATTTATCAAATTTCCACATTGTCTTCCCCTTGAACAATCACTATTTTCTCCCCCTTTGTCAGTGAACCCAAAGGTCACTCTTTTGCAGTCTGTAACAGAGTAGAGAAAGCATATCAGCACGTTAGGGAAAAACACATCATACCTTGGGGAGATGGGTTTCCACATCCACACTCTTTTAAGTGTGGGGATTCGACTGAACTCCCAGAGCCAGTCGATGCCTCTCAAAAGCATCCTTGGGTAAGTCCTTCATTAGAATTTATGCAACTTGTAGCTCTATAGGCACATTCTCCAACTTCATGATTTCCTGCTCAACCTTCTCCTTGATAAAATGATACTTTATCTCAATGTTATTTTTCCTTGAATTATGGATAGGATTTTTGATAAGATTGATATCACTTGAGTTATCACACTGGATTATGATTGGAGAATTCACTTAAACTCCCATATCTTTAAGCTATTGCTTCATCCACAATAATTGTGTGCATTCTTGAGTGGCCGCAATATACTCAGCTTCCACGGATCTCAATGAAATGCAATCTTGTTTCTTTCTTAGACAAGAAATACACAATCCACCAAGATAGAATGCACCACCTGACATTGATTTTCTATCATCCGCTGAACCGGCCCAGTCTGCATCAGTATATCCCAATAACTCTGTTGGAGATTTGTCATTATATGTCAATCAGAAGTCCATCGTGACCTTGATATACTGAAGTATTCTTTTCACTGCAAGTATGTGGCTTCCCTTGGGATTACTGTGATATCTTGCTGCTTGGCATGTGGATAATACAATATCTGGCCTTTTTTCAGTTAGGTATAATAGATTTCCAATGATTTTCCTATATTCTGTGATATTAATGCCTTTCTATCTTCATATTTGGACAATTTCATCCGAGTAGCAACCATAGTCTTTATTTCTTTGGAATTTTCCATTCAAAACCTTCTCAAAACATCCTTGGAATAATTGGATTGAGAAATTAATGTACCATTCCTTCCTTGTGTCCCCATTTTTGTTAAAATATAGATTGTAATCAACTCCACCACGTTAGAAACCAAGCTTTTTCAAATATTGGTCAAGCCTTAAGTACTATGCTCTTGGTTCTTGTTTCAACCAATACAATTCCTTCTTCAGCCGACAAATTTTATTCTCATCTTCAGGAATGAGAAAACAATTCGGCTACTCATTGTACACCTCTTCTTCTAGAAACACATTCAGAAATGCTGATTTGACATCCATCTGGAACACTTTGAAATTTCTTTGCACTACTATGGATAAAAATAATCTAATTGTTTCTAGCCTTGCAATCGGTGAAAATGTCTCATCAACATCAATGCCCTCTATTTGGTAGTATCCTTTACCCACCAGTCGTGCTTTGTTTCTAATCATTGTGCCATCTTCACTCATATTATTGCGAAAGACCCATTTAGTCCTGATAACATTCTTATTTTCTAGCCTCGAAACAATCTCCCACATCTGATTCTTCTCAATCTGATCTAGCTCTTCATTCATGGCCAGAACCCAGTTTTCATCTTCAACTGCATTAGCAAAGCATTTCGGCTCAACCTAAGATAGAAAAGATTCCTGCTGCAGTGATTTTATTTTCCTTTTCTGAACTGGAGCTGACTAATCACTGATGATATTCTGCCTATCAATTTCAACTCGACTCTCTGGAGTATGTGCATATAAGGATTTTACTTCCTCGTAGTCACCATCAGTATCTTCTTCTGAATCAACTTCATCCCCTTCTTCTCTCCCTGAGTCTCTTACAACTTTCTCATGCATCATTTATTCTAATCTGGCACTCAGTATTTAGCCATTATCCAAATCTCTAAGCCTACTGAGTTGGAACTCGGTGTAGGAAACAAGAGATAAAGTTAATAACACAGTCACTTCTCATTGTTCTCTATTGCCCCCTTTTTCTTCAAGTTTGGTACCTGATTTGATCCAATCAATACTCTAAAGCATATCAGATTATCAACTTTGCATCTTTAGATGCCACATCCCCTTGGATCGTATCTCCCAAAAACCTGAAACACTGGAATCATCAGTTAATAGCATTTATATACATAGGGAGAGGGGTGTTTCTGGAATCCTCGGGATGAGGATTGTGGTTGATCCTGATGTGTCAACCCCTTGATTCTTTCTTGCAAAGCATCACACTCCTTCTTAGATTCTTCTAGCTGCCTATCCAACTTCAACTTCTCTGACCATATGACTAAGCATTCATTACCTGCATGCTGAGTCCTTTTCTGATATGATGATTCTACAGGCCTGGCCTTTCTCACCATTTGGGGTTTAAACCCACTAGTACACATTTTTTTCTTGGATGTTCCACCAAAATTCCATTTCCCTTGATTTCTTCTCTGAGCAGGAATATATCTTCTTGTCATCATCCCTGGCTGCTTCCTCCATTGTAGGGATCTTCTTCTTTCCTCCACTTCTTATTGTGGAACACAACTTGCAAATTTTTCAATGCATTCTTTTTTCATCTTTATTTTGTTAGATATCTGAGTCACCACACTCTTTTTCAATGGTGGTTATTCCTCCATTGAACTTGAATTTTTCTTACTCATAGCTGAAGCATTTCCGCCCTTTTTCCTCCATATTTGTTCATGTTCTTTCTTAGAGGGAAGTTGTGAGTGTAACTGATACAAATTTCATTCAACTTCATGTGATTCCCTTGAGGCTCTAATCCTATTCTCCAACTTACCACTTTGTCTCCCAATGTAAAATTTCTCTTTATACATCACTGGATTCAAGAATCGCTTTCTGGGCTCCTTTTCCTTTCTTTTATTCTTCTTGTTGCAATATCTTGCCAAATTCCCATGATTAGAACATATGAAACATATTCCATTAAAGGCATACCTTATTTTGTCATCTCTCAGCTAAGATGTTGATGCATCTTGAGTTTTTCCTCTTTTATTGATCTCATGATCTTTCTGACACATATTCATGGTGTGTCCCATTCTTCCACAGTAATAGCATCTAATGAATTCCTTCCTTTAAGAGACTCTTCTCTCTAATTTCTCAAGAAGATTCTTCTTATTCTCATATTATTAAAAGTTTCTATTTTCATATCCTGAAATGTATTCCAGAGCCTCTGAATAGAATCTTGATGTGTGGCCATGAATCCCACAGAAATAGCATATGTCATCGCTACTTCTTGTAACTATCCTCTTAGGACTATCTCCAGCACCTACAGAATTTTATTTACATTTGGGCATTCCTCTAGCATTGAATTTCTCCACTTTCTTATTTACTAATTCTATCTCTTCTTCCAAATTATGAATCTTCATATCACTTGAATCAAGTTGGGCATTGAATTATATTCTAAGATTCTTTCCACAACTCATCTCATTTGCCAGTTCTTGTGTGATATTTTCTACTATACCACTTTGCTCCTTTACTTTCAATTTTTCTTGAGAAATAGATTCAGAGACAGATTCATTCTCTTGTTGTAGCCTTTGATTCTTCTAAACTTCTTCATACAACTATGTGACTAGATCATCATTTCTAGATTTCAGATTCCAAACTTCATTTGACATTTGATTCTCTTCATAATCATCATCCTTCTGTTTTCCTTTCATTTTAGCCATCTTTTGTAGTTCTTCACCTTGAGAATCATTCTTCTCCCTTAGGTCAATAGCCACATCAATAAGACTTTGATTTAAACCTCTTATCTTGTTGACCTCAATTTACAATACTTGGATCTGGATATCTTTAGATTTAAATTCTTCATCTAATTTCCGATCCAATTTCTTTGTCATGTTGACAACATCTACTAATGGCCTCCTTCTTAAAACATCTTCATCATCAGTTGTTTCAGTATCACTTTGAATATCAGGTTCTTCACTCATTTCTACATCACGATTGAGTGAATCAATCTTTTCCCTGTTGGATTCATCTAGGTCTTCCTTTATTAAGCTGTTTGATTCATTTAGTTGAATCACACTTTTTCCATAAACACTTACACACTGAGGGATACCTGACTTCTGATTCTTCTTTGATGTTTTTCCCTTTTCCATGGTCCACCGAGATAAGGGAAGACTGATTTAGCCACACAAATAAACTACACCAAGTCATAGAAAACAAATCTGATAAAATCAACCTCCCTCTGATACTAATTGTTAAAACCAAAAGGGGGCCTAGATACCCTAAGAGGGGGGATGAATCAGGGTATGGATATTCTTTTTCAAAGTTCTTACTACCCCACTGGATCTTGACCTCTTTATTAAAAGGGTCACTTTGTTTTCACTTGTGTGTTTTATTATGATAACTTATTTTCTTCTTTATCTGATGATGATGCTTTAAATGCAATGCAAGGAAGTAAGCAGGAAGACACAGAGATTTTTACTTGGTTTGCCCTCACTAGGCTACGTCCAAGGAGAATACGCCGAAAAGTTTTAGGTCGTACCAAATTCCACTATTCTCCACTAGATGTGGATACAAAGGTTCGGGAACAGTCACTCTATCCCAGGCTCACTACCTTTACAAGGTTTAGGGTCAGCTCACTACTTTCCCAAGGGTCACTCCCTATTTCTCTCTCTCTCTGGCTCACTACCGGTGGTGAGGATCACCTTCTTCCTCTTCCTTTGCTCACTACTCTGGAAAGGATCCACTCACAGTTTATAGACCTGCATTTCTCTTAATTATCTCTAATTAATACATAATTTTTTGTAAGTAGATGCTCTGTTGTAGTCCATCTTTAACCTGTAGATGAAATTCACTTTGCACCGAGGGTATCGGGAAATCTTCCAGCTTCCACAAATCCCTGAATGACTATTGGAAATCAAACTTACTTGGCGCAAAAGTCTAATCTGGCACGCAAGTATCGGCGTTCAAGTCACAACTGGTGCGCAAGTCTACCTCAATCACTTATGCGGCAGAATCTTCTACAACTCCAAACTTGTGCGACTCAACCCCTTTTACGCCCAAGCCAATATTGGCACGCAACTACCAACCAGCACACAACTTCAAACACTGGTGCGCAAGTCCACCTATGCGACCACACACCACTTTCATGACCACCACATCTGCACAACGGGAGATCTGATTTTTCTAAGTTTTGAACTCCGTTGTAAATGAGGAGGGGTGGTCCTGTATTTATAGGCATTTGGTCAACCTACGCGGTGACGCACTAGTCTCCCCGTGGCGCGCAAGTCCTGGCGTGCAGGTTTATTCCCCTATAAGACACCTGCATGACCCAATTTCCTTTTCCATATTTCGAATATCTGATCTTCAAAAACATATGTCGTGAAACTTTCCAACCCTCCTAGGCACCGGTGCGCAGGTCCTTTCACGGTGCGCAAGTCACCTACATGACCACACCAATACCTGCACAACCCTCTTTCCTTTGACATATTTTGACCTTCTGGTCTTGAAAAACATTAACTGAACAAGTTTCCTCTCCTTCAAGTACATGGTGTGCAAATCCATTTTCCAAAAACCACTTTTCTTCATGTGCCGATTTTCAGGCCCAAAAATTTGTAAAACACTGGAAAATGGCACCACCTTGTATCTTTTCTTTTTGTACCGCCTCTAGATCATCCATTCCTTTGTCAAAGTTCTTGAATCAAACATGTATTTTTTACCACAACTCTTTAACTCAACATTCCACCATGAAATCCCCTTTGTCAACAAATTTTTATGTCATGGTTTGCTTTGTAAACAATCACAGCACAGTTGTCTACTCTTTTAACAAACAGAATCACCTCAAAAATTCTTCAATGATATCTTGAGGTATTTTTTCCCAATAGTAATGTTTAGTGGACAACTGCTTACTGGTTACTGAGAGTGGCACTTAGTTAGAAACGATTAAGCATGAATGATTGTTGAGTGAAAATGTTCACTATCTCAATGAACTTTTCTGTTTAGGAACTGAGGATGGGAGTGTGACAGGATAGGTTTTGTGGGATGAGGATCATGACTTGGAGTAACTTGATGTTCTCACTAGAACCTAGGGGACTCACATTTTTATAAAATTATATTCAATCACTTTAGGAAGTCAACCCGAAAGATTATTAATAAATTCCTTTGTAATTGGAGTAAAATGGAAAAATGGGATCCCATAGTGGGTATCTAAGACAAGGTGCACTGGGTGTGTTTATGTAAATAAATAAAGCCAATTTAAATCCTAATATGTGTTATGCACAGTGATCTTCATAGATAATATGGTTGGGAAAGATTAAAATAAAGTGCCCTTGTCAAAAATGAACTCATTAAGGTGATGGGAATTTTGAACCCAGATGAAGAAGGGAGCAATTGACTTGGTTAATATTCATTTGAGTTTAATTAATAAAGTGATGGAATTAATGAACATTAATTTTTGGAACCTAGGTGAAGGTGAGAATGGAAGGTGCCCTTGGTTAAGGTTTTAGTTCTATTTCATCTAACCTTTCACATTCCTTGGATTAGAACTTGAATTGGAAGCTGAAGTAGGACAGTTAATGAATACATATAAGAGGCATGACATACTTGACAGTGTATGAATTTGTGAATATTTTGACTTCTGGTGAGTATTTGAAGCTATGCAGGACACTATTTTTGAACACCTTTGGATAGCCTGGCCCATTGATTGGTCCTGTTCCTCTTGATGTTTAAGTTCAATCATGCACTTTTTGAACTGTAACTCACAAATCATATTTCTGTTTTAAAGTCAAAGGCATGTGCTTGTTTGATGACAAACAAATTTTTAAGTGTGGTGGAGTTTGATGTGGTAGTGTTTTCACATTCTTTTCCATATCCTTTTTTTATTTTTTATTGAATTTTTTATTCTAAAATGTTTCTTTTTATTAAATAATTGATAATTATTGTGTTTTTGAATTTACTGTGAAAAAAATCATTTTTTTGTTTTAATCATGTGTTTTCAATATTCATCATTGTCTTTTTAAATAATTCTTAAATTAAAATTTTCTTGTTGTTTTTACTTTTATTTATTTATTCCTTCATTTTTACAAAATATTTTATTCTAGTTAGTTTTTTAATTTATTAATTTGATTAATTATTTATTTATTCTTTAAATTGTAAATAAATAACTCATTTTATTTGTTAGTATTTTAATAAGTTAATTAGCTTTAACAATTTAATCTTATTCAATTAATATTTTTATTCTTTAATTTAATTAATTATTTAATTAATTGGTTAATCAATCTAAGAAAGTAATAGTATTATTTTAATGTGTTTTAAATTATTAAACCCAAATAAATTCATACTTTTAAATAAAGAATTATTAATTTTATTATTTAACTTTGTTTTATTTATTTATTTTTCAATTCCAACCTATTTAATTTAATTTATTAATTGATTAATCTAATTTTAGTTTTATTAAATTATTTGTTTTTTTAAATTTGTTGTTTGTTTTGCAGGTGTTTTTGTGTGCTGCGATTTCTTCACAGTCACGGTGCCACCGTATTACCTCCAACATGTCTCACAGTTTCAAGAACGATGGCACGTCACACCATTCCACCATTACTGCCCCACACATAGTATTTCCTTACTATCCCACACTCACGGTCATGGTGAGACTATGAGACACACTTAGGGCTAGTTTGGTAGGGATGATACAGAGATAAAAGAAATGATATTAAGAGGAGAAATTGGTTTCTCATGTTTGGCGAGATAATTTTAAAGGGAGGGAAATGATAAGGGGAGAAATGGAGAGAAATAGATTTCTCTCCTGCTATTGTTTTTAAATCACCCAAAAATTGGGATGATTTGGAGAGAAATGATGGTGGAGGGTTGTTAAAATTTTAAAATTCCAATTTTATCCCTATTTTCTACATGTATCACAATATAATTTCTTTTCTTTTCTTTTAAAAATATTCACCAAACAAGATAGAGAGAAATCCAAATTATTTCTTTTCTTTTACTAAGTTATTGGTCAAACGCAAGGAGAGAAATCACAATCATTTCTTTTCTTTTCTTTTCTTTTATAAAATATCAAATCATTTCTTTTCTTTTACTAAAATCTTACCAAACACAAGCTTATGGTGACACTGTTTCATTCACGGTGCCACTGCCACTGCTTCCACTGCTCTTTCTTCACGGTGGCACCGTCCCTATCTTCCGCTGCTTCCTCTCCACCGTTCTCCATCCTTCCTCGCACTACTCTCCTCAACTTCCCACCACATCAACACACCTTCATCTCAATGAATCCAAACCAGAAGCATCATTGATATAAGAAAACACAGGAATCAACCAACAGCAGCAGCATGAAATCCTTAATCAAAACCTTGAACCACAAAATTGTTCTAAATTGAGAACACGATAAAATCAATTCTTCAAGATTTGTCCACACATGCGCATAAACCAAACACAACTCACCCTTTCTCGAGCTGAAGCTGCTGGAAACCCTACCTTCACCGTGCCGCCTTCATTACTTAGTTGTGGCCTGCCCTAATCGAACCATCAACAGTCGCATTCCCTGCTTTCCAGCACTTCTCAGACCTCGTCGCACTAAATCCATCGTTGTTCTATCCCCTCACCTTATTGATCCACATCATACACATTCACCTCCACTCGTCGCGTTCTCCATCCCACTGGAACCCGAACTACCCCTCTCCATACGCACCCTACCTTCCCGCTGCATCCCTTACTCTAAGTCTACCAACCCCACTCGAACTCACCGCTGACTAAATAACCCGCGCCCCCACCCTGCTTCGTCTGGCCAAGTCCTCCTTGTAACACCCGAGACTTTTATGAGAAATATTTTGTTTTTATGTTATATAAATCATCAAGAAATATTTAACTACACAAACCACTATCTTGTCTTGCTTTACACGTAATCGTGACCTTCCTCGATAGCTTGCGTCATACGCAATACCGAGTTTCACTAAACAACGATATGCTATTAAAATATTATTAAAACTTGCCGTTATGAATAGTAATACCCACTTTTTAGAATTTTTTAAATTTTATCTTTCAAAATGGACTTCATTTTTGGATTCAGGATATCGAAATTAGCCTAGAGTGAAATTTTTGTATTTTTCTGAAAACTTTCAATTTTGGATGAATAGTGAAAACACTGGGTTACTATTTAAAAACCGACTTTTTATTTAATTAATTATTTATTTTATTTAAATTTATTTTAGGTCAAAATTGATACATAAAACCTATATAAGTTCAATGTAATTCATTGAAGTCATTTTATAATAATTTTAGATACATAAAAATTTTATTGAACTTTTCACCATCTTTTACCCACCTCCTAGGAGAATTTACAAATTTACATAAAACTTAATTTTACCGCTTCTGTGAGTGGAATTTCAAAAATCCGAGAGACACGGTTAATATCAAGGACTAAAATTTGGTTCAATGAGATTAAAATAATTTTTTTGAATAGTAACTTTTTATTTTTTTTTACCACGGTTAAAAGTAAATAGGTTAATTAATGGTTAAAATGATATTATTATTACCCTAACACATTTCCTAATTCTATTGAATAAGTGTAATTAGACCAAATAAAAACTTAGGAATAAAATATGACCATTTAGGCCCACTTGGATTAGATTAGGACATTTAATATTAATTTATTTAAAGAAGGGTTAAAATAGTTAAAATCAAAGTTTAATAAGTAAATCATTTTTAATATAGGGTTATACATACGATAAATTGACTATAAATATTAATTAGAAATCTAAAAATATTTCCAACATAATGGTATTTTATTTGTAATTTTTAGACATTAAATAATTTAATTTATTTATGACACAATGATGATGCAGTAATTATCTTATTAATAAAATATTGACATAATTGATGTTATAAATACCCAAATAAATGTAATTTGAGACTTTTTATGAATTATAATAATTTTCTAGGTTAATATTACATATTAGTACTGATTTAATTAACTTTTTTAGAACTAATATTTCTGTTATGATTTTCACAAAAATCAATTACCAAATAGTGTCAAAATTGACATAAAATAGTTTTTAAAAAAAATATTATATTATTAATTGTTATTTTATTCCTAAAAATCTAATTTTTGGCCAAATTACTTAGACAAGGTTATATATATTAATAATAAACAACTTGGGGTTTTTTTGGCTTGTTATAGTAATTTTATTAACCTTATAGTGTAAGAAAAAAAGAAGACGCGTTAAAAGTTAAATTATATAACTTAAAGTTAAATCTAAATGATAAGTTTAAAATAGAAACATAAACTTGTCTAAATTCTATTTTATGAGATAACTTCGACCCATCCCCACCTTATCTTTGAAATAAATTAATTTGGAGTTATTAAAAACCGAATATGACTTTATAATAAAATAATAATTTTAGTTTTTCCTAAGGTGCCCCTCTCCACCCTTATAAAAGGGCACCTCCTCCCTCTCTTCCTCACACCACTTTGAGCCTTAAAGATCAGAAAACCCCTGCCAAATTCTCTTATCCACTTCCCTAGAAACATCCTAGAGGTTCTGGTCTTCTTCAAAGACCAATTTAAGTGCCCTAAGAGGAGGTCTCAAAGAGGCGCTTCAAAGAAGAGGTAATGTCTGTTACCGATTCTTTCAACTTTATTTCTTCTTCCACTTATTATTCTCTAGTTTTTTCATTGTGAAGTAATAACTTCAGTATCACTCATATACTGATATGTTATTATAAGTATTAAACAACCCTATTTCACCATCTATCCATCCTACGGAAAACGAAATCACCGTGCGTGCGTACGTACGGAATACCATCTCCACGCCATGGTGTAAACTATTTTCCACCACCACCTTACATGGATGGGTATAATGGTGTAAATAATAACTATATATGATTATTGTAAAGTGATATTGATTCTGAAATAGTATACATACACTCCAATACAATTCCACGATCATGGGAACGATATCATTGCTCGTGCGTACGTATGGAATATCGTCTCCACGATGTGATGCGACTCGTTCAACATGATTTTCATTGCATAATGATTACATAAATGAATTGAGTGAATAAATATGATATGTATACACTAATACCATTCTGTAAATGAGGTATCTATAACCTAAAAATAAGAATAAGAATTTATTCGACAAAACACGCATAAGAACAAAAAGTAATAAACACCCGAATAACAAGTAGCAATGAAATATTACTAATAAGAAGCTAAGAATATGACCATATATGATATCATAACAATGAGTATAATTATTTAATAAGTCAATGACAGTATTTAAATCATTATACAGGAGGTTCAGACACTTACGAAGCAAATCGGACATAAGGTAAGGGAAAATCTCGCAATCTCATTTTTTTATCCGAGATTGTTTATACTTCAGAATTTACTGGGGAATATTTATCATCCACATCCATGTTTCCTCAATATGTAATATTTATATCCTTCTAAAATTGTTTAAATCCAATTTTACCATTCGTTGAGTTTTTATTAAAAGATATGAGAGTAATCTTTTTTCGTTTTTCGTACGAGGTACTTTTTGACTTTTCTGACATAAGTATGAGAAGAATGTTTTTTACGGCATGAATGGATTTTTAAAACATTATTTCCAAGAAGCTTACTTTAGAAGTTTTCAAGTTTATTTTTAACCAACTTCTTTTAGTTTAAAATTGTATGACATGTTAAGAAAGGAAAAATGTTTTTGAAGTAAAAAGGATATTTACCTCAAGAATGGAGTTCAAGTGTTTTATCAAAATTATTTTCCACCTAAGATAATATAGGGTTCTGTTTCTATCCCAATTTTTTTACATTTATTTGATTATGTTATGATGGAATTATTTTTATGATTTTCTTTTATCTTATATGGATTATTTTATGATGGCATGATGTTTAAGATTCCCATTTTTATTACATGGGTTATGCTATGATGTATGGTTTATGATTTTGTGGCACACATAAGAATGGTATCATTATGAGATGGGTGGGACCAATATCTCCCTACAATGCATTGGGTAAAGATTTATATCTCATGAGATAGACATGGCTGGAACGGCAGGTTAATCCGGTTCAGTGAAACAGGACTGAAACGAGGAGTGAACTCGGTTCAGAAATGGACTTTGTCTGCTAAGATAGTCTTGGCTATGAGTCTCGACTACTAAGAAATGATTCTCTATGATTATGTGTGTATTCCATAAAGTTTCATGTTTTAAGTTATGATTATTGAGATTACATTTCACTACTATGATTTATCCCATGTTATGAAATTATGATCACTTTTTTAGGTTAAGATTTCCAAAATGTTATGTTCTTATGAATATGATGTGATTGATATTTCTTTTGTTTACCCTTACTAAGCATTTCAGCTCACCCTTTTGTATTTTTTCTTTCCCCAGGTCAGGAAGAAGGTTATTAAGTAGGATATGCCAAAAAGGGACTCTATATATGATGAAATAAATGGGAAACAATGTAGATGATTTATGAACCAGTTGTTTATGTTTCCCAGTTTCTAAAGACATTATACTTATACGTTCCTCTCATGGTTTTGTTATATGTCGTAATAAGTGTGCTTCAATTCTGAAGTAATAACAATGTATGTAAAGTATGGGTCGGTATACTCCTCACCACAGAACCACTCGACGCACCCTTGCCTCGGATCCCCTGCCGCCGCAGTCCGTGACTAGGCCGCACCCGAGCCTCCCTTACTCCACATGAGCAGAACCCCCCCCCCCCCCACCTCTTTTACTTTATTTTTATCTTTTTATCATTGTTATCTTTATAATATATTATAACATATAATAACACACACACACACATATATATATATAATAGACAATTATATTGATATTAACATATATATAAATATAATTAGTATAACATGAAGAATATATAATTGGGTACGTTATTTTTTATAATTCATATATTATTGGTCATATATCATATAAAATATAATAATAATAATAATAATAGGCATAATAATGAATAGTATATAAGTTTTTATATATCATAATAATATATTTATTAATTAAATAAAATAGTTATTAAATATATATTACTAATAATTGAGGTATTATAATATATATATATATATTAATAAGTTGTTATTAATAAATTTAAGTAGTGATATGAATATGTAGTGTATAAATTTATTAAGTTATACATAGATCTTACTTTTTATTGGGCTAACACGTGTTTGTTATTGTTTTGTTGCAGGGGGCGGGACACACTTATAGAGAGTTCACTAAAAAGTCATGACGTGCACATAAAACCACACCACATGGATTTGTTGATTTGTAGAGGGAAGAAATTAGCTCGCCGCGTGCACATCGCTTTCATTCAGTTAGGAGAAACTGCTTTGGTGACAAGCATAGGAGGAGCAGGGCAGTGAAAGCTACACATGGAGGCCAGGGAACACCTTGGGTGAGATTCTACTGACTTATACGGGTCATTAGCATATATGATGAGTACGAAATCATTCAGATACCAGAGGGAGAAGTGCGCGACACCCAGAGAACTAGAGACCAGCGGGAGGGATTAAACCAAGAAACAATGGAGAGATCCTCAATCCAGATGGGGAGTAGAGCAAGAGGAACATACAGTATCACAGAGAGTACCAAGAGCATAATATTAGAGAATTTCACACCTCGATTCCTAGGGCGGGACATCGAGAACCTTCCAGCATCACATCCACCATCAAGTAGCAGGAATTAGTACTTTCAGGAGAAGTAGCAGGGAGTTCGAACATCTTAGTTTTCCTTGTGCTTTGTTTTTCTAAAACTTATTTCAATATTAATTTCATTGATCTTAATTCTATGTTTGAATTGAAACCAACTGCTATGTCCAACTAAATTTCTTCGGGGGGGATAAGCTGGTTGATTTGATTTGTTTAGTCCTATTCATGCGCTGCATCATTTTTTTTGGATTGTCTCTCTCATTTTTTACAGACAAGTTTATTTTTAAAACAAAAAGATCAAGTAAAAAACCAATCTTGTTTGTACCATAATGAAAATTATTTCAATTTGAGGAACTCACCGACAAGTGAGTTATTCTCGAATGAGAGAGACACACTGAAATCAACTAACAAGTTGAGTTCATTGACATTTGACTTATTTTCACCATTGGATGGAAAGAATTTTACAGTCGAAGGACTATAAGATCTATTTCATCACAAACTGACCAGATGACAAATCTGGCCAGCTACTTTTAGTCAGATCCATTTTTTATAAATTTCAGTGCATGAACAAGGCTAAGAAATATTGAAATCGGCCAGTGGACCTCCTCCCCCTACTCATCTATTGGTTGTTCTCACCACATTTTCCCTTGCTGCTCTTTCTACTCACTTTGCACTCACCAGCTCACCCTCATTTCCTCACACACCAATTCTCACTCTCTCCACCTCACCACCACCAACTATGTTTGCTTGTTATTGTGGGTGTTTTTGTTTAGTTTATTTTTTTAGATCGCAAAACACAACATAAGTCATCCCAGTGGTTTGAACCTATCTCGCCACTATCCAAAGTAGTAGGTAGGTTATATATTTTAGTTTTTCACCCATACCCAACGACGTGCAAGCGTGCATAGTTTCTAAGTTGTATTTCATTTCAAGTTGCAATGTTGAACTTATGTATGTATCTTCTTTCCAATAATACTAAACTACTCGGTCCTTTGGGATTCATATTACTTATTTTTATGCCAACGTAATCAAATAAGGCATCGACTCTGGGTAACTAGGGTTATCTTCTTACAGTTGGTATCAAAGGAAGTTTAGTAGAAAACTTAGAAACTAGATTTAGAAAACGTAGATTAGAGAAGAGTCTCTAAGTTAGTATTTGAGGATAATCATACAAGAACATCTTGGTATTTTGGTCAGGAATAAATTATGTGGATATTTTTATCCAATACATCCTGGTCTATATACAAACAGGTAGAGGTGGATCTAGCACAGATTTACCTAGGAGTGAAAGCTCTGACAAGGAGTTTCAGGCTTGACCCAAGGTATCCTGGTAGACGACAAAGGGACTTGTTGCACTCTCGGTATTGACACTCCTTGGGGGATATACTTAGTATAATTCACATTTTCTTTAAGATCCATTATTAAGGATTTAAATGTAAATTTTTCCTCCAAGATACAATTTTTATGATTAAGAGATTATATATGTGTAGAATTGCGATTTATGCTAAGTATTTTTCTACATTGAGATTATACATTATGATTTATACCCTAATCTAGTGTATGTCATTATTTAGAAATGGAATCTATTTGAAGGAATGGAAGCCACATGAACGTGTGTGTCCCCTGTTAGGATTTCACGTTGATTCATGATAATGATGTTAGATCTGGTGTTGTGACTAGTGTTGGGAAACTTATAACTATATTTGGACAACTTACTCAAGTTATGAATAATAACCTTACCTATATGGATCATCTATATCCACTATGTAGAGGAGCTATGTTAGATCTCTTTATGCGACAACACCCTTTGTCATTCAATGGGACTACAAACCCATTTGTAGTTTAGAAGTGGATAAGTTCTATAAAAAAGATATTCCTTACTTTGGGATGCAATGAATGAGAGAAGGTTGTCATGGAATTTTACCATCTATCAGGAGATGCAGATCAGTGGTGGTCATTAATCCAAAACACAAATGAGGAGGAAGAAATAGAAGAGATGGAATAGATGGATTTTTAGGAAATCTTCCTAGAAAAATATTTCCCTCATGAATAGAGAGCAGATGTGGGGAGGCTATTCTTGAATCTGAGGCAGCAGGAGGATAAAAATGTTGTCAAGTATGAATCCAGTTTTACAAGGCTATAAAGGAATGTTTTAGACTATATAAGTAAGACAAGGATCAAAATTGATCGATTATTTGATGGTTTAAAACCGTTCCTCCAAAGGGATATTGTCTCCCAAAGTTTCTCTTCATATAAAGATATTTCCTCAAGTGCTATCAAGATAGAAAATAAATTTTCTATATCCTATGACTTTAAAGGAAAAAAAGATAAGAAGAGGGTTATCAAAAACTCTGGAAAAGGAAATAAGGAAATGGGGAAGAAGGGAAGAGTGGAATTTCTATAATGTAGTGATTGTAGAAAGAAACACCCTGGTACTTTTCTGAAGGGAATGGGAGTCTGTTACAAGTGCGGAGAAAAAGTTCACATATCTCAGCATTGTAAGGGGAAGAAAGAATCTACCAATGTTTAGTGCTACAATTACAGAGATATTAGACATTATTCACATGAATGTCCTAAGTATCAGGGAAACATTCCCCAAAGATGGCCAAGGGAGAAAGGCCAAGCTTATGTGGTCACAACAGTAGAGATTGAAGTTTCTAATGAAGTGGTGGTAGGTACGTTGATTGTTTCATCAAACATAGTCAACACTTTATTAGATTCTAGATTGTCACATTCATTTATATCTTCCCAGTTTTCTAAGAAAATTAAACATGTATAATTTGATTTAATAAAGCATTTATCAGTCAAAACTCCTAGTGGATGTATCATTGCAACAAAGGCATGTCGATTAGTCCCCATTATGACACATAAACATGCTTTAGTTTCTAAACTTATCATCATATCAATGATTGGTTATGATATAATTCTTGGTATGAATTGGCTATCAAATTATGATGTGAAGATCTATTGCAAGAAGAAGGAAGTTACTATTTTTGAGAATGGTGTAGAATCCCTTATTTTTAGAGCAGAAACCTCTCCATTTGATTCTTATCTAGATCCACCCCAAGTAGCTCTACTGAATTCAATAAATGGGGAGGATGGGAATGAAATAAATATGGGTGAGGAGAAGAATGTAAATATAGAGTACATACCTATGGTGCAAGAATATGTTGACGTCTTTCGAGAGGATTTACCTAGTTATCCTTCAGAGTGGGAGATTGAGATTTCCATTGACTTAATCCTTGGTTCAAGGACCATATAAAATACCCCTTATAGAATTCCCAGTGTGGAGTTAGTGGAACAAAAGAAATAGCTATATTAATTGTGTGATAAAGGATTTATTCAACCTAGTGTTTCTCCATGGGGATCCCCTGTCCTATTTGTCACGAATAAAGATGAATCCATGAGGCTGTGCAATGATTATAGGGAAATAAATGCTATTACAATAAAGAATAAGTACCCTCTTCCAATAATTGAGGATTTATTTGATCAACTTCATGGAGCCCAATATTTCTCAAAGATTGATCTTCGATCTGGATATCGTCGGTTGCTTATGAGGAAGGAAGACATTCCAAAAATTACATTTTGAACTAGGTATGAGCATTACAATTTTACACTAATTCCTTTTGGACTGACTAATGCAGTATCTATTTTCATGGATCTAATGAATAGAGTTTTCAAGGAATGTCTTGACGAATTTTTAGTATTATTTATTGATGATATCTTGGTATACTCTAAAAGCTATGAAGATCATGAAAATCACTAGTGTTCTATTCTAAAGACACTTAGAAGAAATGAATTATATGGGAAGTTTAGAAAGTGTGATTTTTGGCTCCAATTAGTTTCCTTTTTGAGCCACATTATCTCTAAGGATTGAATATCTTTAGATCCTGTGAAGACAAAGGTTGTGCAAGAATGGCATACTCTAATGAACATAACTGAGGTACATAGTTTTATAGGTTTAGTAGGTTATTATTTGCATTTCGTTCAGAACTTCCCATGTTTATCCAACCCAATGACCAAGATTACATGAAAAAGGGTTATGTTCGTATGGAAAAAAGAATGTGAATAATGTTTTGAAGAATTAAAGAGAAGGTTAGTGAATGCTCCAATATTGACTCTACCATCGTGGAATAATGGATTTTTGATCTTTAGCGATGCATCAAAAAAGGACTTGGTTGTGTCCTTATGAAAAATGATAGAGTGATTGACTATGCATCTAGGTAACTAAAAATCATGAAAAAAAACTACCCAACTCATGAACTTGAGTTATCAGTGGTAATATTTGCTTTGAATATTTGGAGACATTACCTCTATGGTGAAAAATGTGAGATATATACTGATCATAAGAGTTTGAAATATATCATCTCACAGAAAGAACTCAACCTGATACAAAGGATATGGATTGAGTTACTCAAGGATTATGATTGCACAATACACTACCACCCGGGGAAGAAAAATAAGGTGTAATATGCTTTGAGTAGAAAGGACCATGGAATTCTGAACAAGATGAGAGTTGAAAGGGATCCTTTGTTCATGGATATAGTAAAGATAGATATGGTAATTATCAAGGAAGATAACACATTGCTAGTTTTTTCAAATGGTTTCCAAACCTTCTTTACTTGAAAGGATAAAAAGATCCCAGGATGATGATGAGGAGTTTCAAAAGAAAATTAAAGCTGTAAATGATGGGAAGTTGATTGACTTCGTATATGAAGGTGGCATTTTGAAATTTGGAAAGAGGATTTGTGTTCCCACTATTCCTAATCTAAAGAGGGAACTATTGGATAATGCTCATAGATCTAATTTCTCTATACACCCTGGTGGAACAAAGATGTATAAAGATCTAAAGGAACATTTTTTGTGGGAAAACATGAAGAGGGAGATTGTTGATTATGTGTTGAGATGTTTGGTTTAACAATAGGTTAAGGCTTTAAGACAACATCCTAGAGGATTCATGCAACCCCATACTATTTCTATGTGGAAATTGGATGATATTACGATGGACTTTATCATGGGGGTACCAAAGCCTCCAAGAAAGAATGATGTGATATGGTTCATTGTTGATTGCCATATAAAATCAGCACATTTTATTGTTATAAGATAAGATTTACCACTTGAACTTTTAGCAAGACTACATATTAATGATGTTGTAAGAATTCATGGTGTACCCTTATCAATTGTTTCTAATCATGATCCCCATTTAACATCATAATTCTGAAAAAGACTTTAGAAGGCCCTAGATAGTGATCTTTATTTGAGGACTGCCTACCACCCACAAACTGATGGTCAATCAGAACAAACTATTTAAACTTTTGAAGACATGTTGAGGTCTTTTTCACTTGATTTTAAAGACATTTGAAGTCATTATTTACCTCTCGTATAATTTTCCTATAGCAATAGCTTCCATTCAAGTATTCAGATGGCACCATATGAAGCGTTGTATGGAAAGAGATATCGTAAACTAACTTGTTGGGATGATGTTGGTGAAAGAAATCTCATAGGCCCAGAACTTATTAAGGAAACAATGGAAAAGGTGAAGATTATACAAACCCATATCAAAACATATCAAAGTAGGCAGAAGATATATGCTGATAACCGAAGGAAGGATTTGTAATTTCAAGAAGGAGATCATGCTTTCTTAAAGTTATCTCAATGGAAGGTTATTATACGATTCGGAAAGAAGGGAAAATTAATTCCCAGATATATCAGACCTTTCGAAATTATAGATCAAATTGGAACAGTAGCTTACCATTTGGAAATGCTGTCAAGTATCTCCAAATTTCACATTGTGTTCCATGTATCAATGTTAAGGAAATACATTCCATACCCAACACATGTACTCACCTAAAAAAAATAGAACTTGAGCCTGATTTGTCTTATTATGAAGAGCCTATCAAGATTCTTGATACCAGAGAACAAGTATTAAGAAATTAGACAACTCATCTGGTAAAGGTTCTTTGGAGGAACCATAATATGGAAGAGGCAACATGGGAGCCTGGGGAGCATATGATTAAGACATACCCGAATATTTTTAGGTAACATTTTGTGAATTTCAAGGATAAAATTTTTATAATGAGGGGAGAATGTAGCGACCCAATATTTATTCAAAGGAAATTACTTTCTTATAAATATGTCATAATCACATGAAATCAAAAAATATTGAACTATTATGTGCTATGTAACCCTTAAACATAAGTTTTTCACTTCTATGATGTGAATTTCGAAAATCCGACAAACACGGTTGCGATCAATAAATTATTTGGAGTTTGATAAGAAAAACATAATTTTTAATGAATTGTAACATACCCTTATGAATAGTAAACATACCCTTATTAACAGTGATAAATCCTAATGAATAGTAACCTTACCTATGATAATATATAAATAATATTCAAGTGGAAGTACGGTATACCTTTGTTTTGGAATAAGTAAATAAATGTTTTAAAACTGTTTTTTAGAATGAATTATGATTTTAATTAAATATTAAATTAATCATATTTAAAAAATTATATTTGAAAAATGGACTTCATTTTTTTATTCTACGCATCAAAAAATGTTTGGGGTGAATTTTTGGGATTTTTATGAAATACTTAAATTTTTTATGAATAGTGAAATACCATAATTTACAAAATAAGTTAAATAAACTAATTATAGATTCATTTATGTTGTTCTAATGATGTAATCCCAATTTATTCAGATTCATGTGATAAAATTACTATTCTTTGTCAAGGAAGACTCACTATTCATTCTATTTTGAGGAAATAATAAATTAATGAATATAATATTGAGAAATCCCCTCCCCCCACCACTATAAATTCTACCCTTCACACCCTCATTTCCTCACACCTCTCAAGCTTCAAGAATTGTCTAAAATCTGCCCAAGAATCTTCCCTAGTCACTACCCATGTCCAAGAAGCTCTTGTACATTCCAAAATACCGAAATCCATTTCCTTAAAGAGGTTCTCAAGGAGGTTATTTCAAGAGGTAAAGTGCCTTTCTTTTTCATTTAGTCTCATTTCAATTTATCTTATTTTGTTATCCTCTCCTCACCTCCTCTATACAAATGACCATTATATATCCATTATAATCTATATAATTTAATTATATCATGTAAATGGAAGAACAATCATCATTATCCTTACTCCCTCTCGCTCTCTTTTATAAACAAAATCAACGTCCATGAGGTTCCAATTTATAACCTTTGTGGACGATGAAGTTTTGTTCTTCAATTTCTCCTTTATTACTAGTCATGAAAACATATTAATGGTTTAACTAGACTATAATATATTTATTATAACCTAATTAATATTCCGTAACCAGTATACATACATATTATTAAATCACATGACCAAACTAGTTCCTAATAATCAAAATACCGATAAAATAATCTAAGTGAATGTCATAAATATTTCATCTAATGATTCATCCTCTTTCCTTGTAACCAAATGATATAAATGAACATTAAAACTTTTTTATGTTCATAAATAATATGTAATTTCAATTTTGTATATTTACATACATTCCACATGAATTCCATTACTTAAAAACAAGTGAACCGATCAAGTAAATGAACACTCTAGAACAGTGGAATTCAATATTGTAACTTATCAATATAGACATAAATAAACTAACCAAAATTATGATAAACAAAATATATTTCTAATAGGTTATGAAATAAGTTATTAATAAGTCTAATTTTATATTCTAGGACCTTCAGTTCAAGATCGGAACACATCCAGACATAAGGTAAGGGTTTTTCCACGCGAACTTCCATTTTCATTCGGGTTAATTTTATTGTCTAATTACCTCAATGAAACTCTTTTTTGTTATTATTTACTGCTAAAAAATTATTTGTGTGGGTTATATGTATGTTTACCAACCAGAATATTTCTTTATTTTATGTATGGTTATACATTTTAAAAGGAACTTTCGAAATTATTTCAAAAATACAAGCCCAATCCAAGGGAATTTCTCAAATTCTTACCTATTTTCAAGGGAACCCTATAATCTATTTTTGGAAACCATTATCTTTATAGAATCAATCATTTAATTATAAAAATACTATCTTACTTCACCTCTGGTTTTATACAAATATTTTTTCAAAAGAAGTCTTCTTTTCAAAGAAAAGGGGTATTTATCTCAAAAATTACTCAAAGAATTTATAAGTGTATCTTCATCTATTTCAACACTCTTGTTTCTTCTTATGTATTATTGGGATAAATATTTCATGTTATCATATAACAAATTTTATTCAACATTTTATTATTATTTTGGTTGTGAATGTGCTATCTTAAAACCATTAACCAATTTACTCTGATTGGTTAGTGTTTATGCTTAATGTTCAGAAAATGTTATTTACATTTCATATTTTAGTTTCAATATGAATATATATATTGGTCATATATATCTCTGTTAATATGAGGAATGAATTGGACATAAAAAAATTTGGGTAGGTCCCTTTATAGCCCCTTTGTGCATCGGTAGGTCTCATGAGACAAACTACGGTCTTGGCACATGGCTTTGACAAAATGATTATTTATGGTCTTGGAACGAGTCCTTGACGTTAGGGTTATGTTTTCCTACATTATACATTCCCTCATTATGAAAATAGTATTGATGGTTCATGTGGTTATTATACTATTATAATACTCATGATTATGTTATATTATGTCAATATTTACTCATCTCATATTTCTGCCATATTATGTTCAAGTTTATATTTAAAGGCATGTGTTTTTTATTCAACATGCCTAATGTTTATGTTATGATATCATCCACTGTATTTCTTACTCTTACTAAGAATTTGAGCTCACCCCTTTCTTATGTTTCATTTTCTTAGGACATGAATAATTTTACGAATGACATTCTCAACTAACCTAGGAGTTATGGAAGTTTTCTAAGGAGTTTCTAAGTTGTTTTTATTTTCAAGTTATAATGTTAAACTTATGTATATATCTTGTTTCCAATAATACTAGACTACTCCATTATTTGGGATTAATATTCCTTGTTTATATTCCAATGTAATAAAATAATGAACCAACTCTGGGTAACTAGGGTCAGGTCCCTACACCAATCATTGCTCAACACAAAGCAATGAGATCCCCGGAGCAGATTTATCCACAACACTCCAACACAAAAATGTAAAACAGTATTGGTATGATGATAAGGCTATCCTTAAGTATCTGAGAATAAAAGAGGATATATTATTATTATATGTAGGAGGTTAGGGGCTCGTCATCATGGGTTATATTGATGCTAGTTTTCAGAATTTCATAATAATTTGATGTCAGAGTCAGGATATGTTTTCTATCTCAACAGAGGAGCTATGAGATAGAAGAGTTCAAAGAAGAAAGTTTTTACTAATTGTATAGTGGATTTTGAGTTTATAGAATATTTTTATGTAGCTAAGGAATCCATTTGGATATTAAAATTTATCTAGGAGCTTGATGTATTACCTAGCAGTAAATACCCTTTCACAATGTGTTTTGATAATATTATTGCAGTGGCTCTTGCAAAATAGCCAAGGTCACACCAACGAAAAAAATCATATATATCATAAGTATAACCTATTTATGTATTTTTATCTGAGGTTTGAAGTTACATTAAGCATATATCCCATGGAAGATAATATGGAGGACCCCTTGACTAGAGGCATATCTCAGCAGAAGCATGAGTGTCATGTGATAGCTAGCGGACTGAATGTTGTAAGCAGTTTTCTATACTAAAAGGGGGAGTCGGTTGGATTTTGTGGCCTAGAATAAAATTATGTGTACTTTATGATAACATGTATTCATATCTTTTAATATTAATAAACTTATTATCACAAAGTACATCGTTTGGAAAATGACAAAAATATTCCTTTCAAACTATTTAGTAAAAAATAAAAAATGGGTAAAAATGGGTTTAAAATCCATATGAGGATAGTTAAAAAATTTAAAACATTTTTAGAAAACATAGATGTGTAAGATAAATATTACCTGATGGATATATAAAATAAAACAATCCAAATTATTGATGATATTTTGAAATAAATAGTCATCACTTTTTAATCTGTAGAATCGTATTTCCCATAGAAGAAGGAAACAGATATGGTTATGAAAATACTATAATGTTATGTATAATACTATTAAAATACATTCATGGTTAGTATATATAGTATGTAGTATAAAAAAGTACTATATAAGGCATGTGTCCCACAGAAATAAATATGAGACAGAAATATCTTACTGATTTGGTAACTTTTGAACCATCAACCCCATGAAATAGGAATCATAAAATGGATTTTTAAATACCCATAAATTTTAGAATAGGTACCATATATGAAATTAATGTTCATTATATACACCACAAAAAATAAACAATATTGAATATGGTATAAGTCCTACTAAAATAATAAATGAGACTACAAATCCCCTTACAACTTTGTAATCAGTCAAATTATATGCTCCATGAAAGAAAGAAAATTATATGGATATGTAAAAACCATAATATTTTGGTTAAACCTCATAAAATAAATTTATGGGATGTATATACACCACATATAAGAAATAGGTGGTGAACATGGTTTGTATCTCAAGGAAAATAAAATTGAGATGGAAATCCCTTACCTTTTGTCTAAACTCTCATTGTACTCATGAATACATCCTATTTAATAAATATAAGTTTATTATAAATCTATTAAAGAACAATATTTATATATATAATACCATATATGATTTACTTAAGACTTTATATAACCCTCTTACTAAAAATTCCATGTTTAAGTTGTGTTTTGGGTAATAACCACTTTCTTTTTCAAACATATTTTGACTTGTTATTCTTGATCCTCAAAAATAGATCATGATTTAATTATCTCCATAATGTAAAAAATTATATAAATATAATATATATTTATTTTATAAATATTTATAATAATTTATAAAAGATATAAATATAGAATGTAATACGCCATTCATGGAGACGGTAGGACGTTCGTACGCATGACTGATAATTCTGTTTTATTATCATATTGAAAGAGAGAAATTAAATGACATATATATATATATATATTATCATTCCAATATAATTATTATTTCATATTTATCATATAATTTTACCAAACTCATCCTTAATACATTCCACGTAAAGTGCAATCAAATCACACCGCTTTGAGGATGCGGTAGTCCACACATCCCCGAACAAAGTTATTATATTTACATAAAATGTCAAACATGAGGGTATATTTTATGTACTAATTTTATAAGAATATAATAAAAATAAATACCATATATATAATATAAAAATTTATTTTCCATCATAATTCCAAACAACGATATGTGGTAAAGGAAAAAATAACAACATCATTTCCTTATGTGGTAATTCATCATACATAAGAACGGTACATCTGTTACCCATTTGATATAATTGTGTGTAAGTATAGGTAGAAACCTTATAATAATGATATATTAGTTTATTTAAGATATAATTTTTATTATATAATAATAATTGTGGGGTATTAAGAAATAAATAAAAATAAAATGCTTGTTGATGAACATTACCTCTTCTTTTGGTATCTCCTTTTTATTTTCACCTAGGACTTCTTTGGTTGGATTTAAGCCCAAATTAATGATTCTATGATAAAGGTAGGGGAATTTTTAGAATATTTGGATAGATCTATGAAGAACCATATAGGTTCTTATGTGTTTTTTGGTCAGATTAGGACACTCAAGGGGGGTTAATTGAGTTCCTAAAAAATTTTATCTAAAACACTTATTAAAAATTTCCCTAATTTGAAATAAAAAACAGCCCAGTTAAATAAACTAGTAGATTTATAAAAGGTTTGATTGTTTGAAATATTTCTCAATGGTAGATTATTTATCAGTTAAAGTAATATGGATTATTATTTTAACTTTTGAAATAAATCTTCCAAACCAAATTCTAATGAAAACACTTTCTAAGATTAAATATAAAAGAGAAGTAAAGTTTTTTAATTTAAATAAAATAGTGAAAATAGAACTTTTAAAGGCACATCATATTTAAAACAAGAGGTTCAGTCTCAAGCTAAGACTTAGTCCTCTCCACTTGGTGTTCACTTTCCACCAAGAATCTTATATAAATAAATGTGATCCACACCCTGGATCAGGGAACACAATAGCATACACAAATATCCAGGTCAACTAAACCTTTTCTATAGTTTTGTGGGAGTGAAAATTAAAAATAGACCAAGTAGGGACCCCTTCCACTATTATTCGTGTGTTTGTGTGTAAGGTAAAAAAATATAGGTTTGTGAAGATATCATTTTACCTTCTGGTTTGGCATAGGAGTTGGTGTGCGTTCATAATACAGATAGTCACACACTACTCAAAATATAAAACCATACACAATCATAGAATAAATAATATAATAATAGTTAGAATTATTTGTGTGTTTTCTTATGAATTTAATGACTCCTTAAAGTTGTTTTAAAATGTAGTTTGATTATATTTATAGAAACAACCAACAAAATACAGTATCATGAGAGAATATTTATTCTTCTTTTAGTGGGGTAATGATTTTTTCAAATAATATTATCCCCTTTTTGTTTGATGCTGCAAATGTTCTCCAATTTTGGTTCTTAGTAATGTCTTCGTGTATGAATAGTAGGAATTTCTTCTTGTGTTATTCTCAAGAACTTGATAAGATTGGTATATTTCTCTAGTCATCATTTTCTTTTGATCTGTTTATAGCTTTATATGTTATGGAACTGATAAGAAGCATGACCTCGATTGTGTACTGGTACCTCGTACCTCATAATCTGACATCAATATTAATATTGTCTACCAAAGGTAGAAAAATTCATTAAAATAAATATAGGAAATAAGTTTCACAAATATGACTATTATAAATATATTTAAATTTAAATGAAAAAGGAAGGAATGATGGTGTCTCAAGATCGGTAGCTCAAGAACGGTGAGTTATGATCGGTAGGTCACTTTATCAGTAGGTTATCTTGATGGTGAATCAACCATCAGTAGGTCATTCTGATGGTAGGTTAGTTATCAGTAGATCATAATTATAAAAAATTATGAACATCTATGAGTCATTCTATCAACAGATCAGGTTGACGGTGACTCATGCCATTGGTAACTCGGCTTGAATGGTGACTCATCCTTAGAAAAAATTCAGAAAATCTATCGATAGCTCAAAGCAATTGTGAATTAGCTATCAGTAGGTTAGGCATAGGTTACTCTTATTAACGTCTTTTACTTTTTCAGATTTTTGTATCCATTTTGATGGTGAGACAAATCATCGGTAGGTCCAACATTGATTCCACCCTGATGGTGACTAAACCTCAATGGTGACTTATACTTAGAAAAAAAATTGTCCTATATTATAAAGTAAAACACTAATGGAATAGATTAATCTTATATGTAATCATAATTAAACATGATTTGTGATAATTAAAACTATAGGATTCCAACAATCTCCCCTTTTTTGTTGATCACAAATCATGGAATTGACAGACCATTCATAATTATCAAAGGAACAATTATGCTTAACAGATCATATAGATCAAGTCAGATTAAATTATAATAAAATAAAAACTCAAATTAAATACCAATAAAATGAAATTCAATCTAATTAAATCCATCTCATTCTCTGAGATCAATAATTATTCTCTAGTTATGTTAAATTCCAACCCATATTTCAGTTGAGATCACATTTCAGTTAAGTTAAATTTCATCTCATATTTCTCTCCCTTTGGGATTATCAAAAAGAGAAAAAATAAATCAAAGATAAATAATATATAATAGAGAAAAAGAAATAATTCATTTCATAATAAAAGGTTAGCACATTGGATGAAAAAAATTCAAAATTACATCCCTATAAGAGATAAATCCAATCACTTATTCACCAAAGAAGGATCCATGGGTGCCTTTCCCTTATCATAATAAGTGAATGGAGGAATAGTAGGTACAGAAGGGGTTGTGGTATACAACTAATGAATGGGGACTCCAGAAGGTACAGGAGGTGGAATATTCTGTGTATAAGATGTAGGAGTTTTGAGTTCCCTATAAATCACAGGTCTTAGATGAATAAGAGCATGTTATGAATATGTGGGAAAAGGTTGAAGGGTTTTAGGTTGAGTAGAAAAGGGTTTATGGTCACAAAATTTCTGAACTGTTGATCAAGTGACCTGTAGATAGACCTTGAAGGCAAATTCTCAGTCACTAGAGTAATAGGAAATTCCTCTGGTGCTACAATATCAGTGCTCTAATGATGCAGGTATGGATTCAAAAGGTTAATAAAATCCATGATTATCTCCCCCACCATTATCCATATCCTTTTTCAAATCATCCTTATACTCCATAAACATTTTAAGAGAAGGTTTTATCTCTTTGATTAGTTTGACTTGTTCCATGAAGTATTGACTAACAGGAGTGATTCTCAGATTCTTAACCAAATACTTAAAGTAAATATCCATCATGTGTTTGGTGTAGATTCTTTTAAAGTATAAATCTACTTTCTTTATAATTTCCTCCCCAAAATTAGTGGGTCCATTTGTTAAAAAGCTTACCATATCATATATATGGTCATTGTTCAATTGAATTTTTCTTAGGCTCTCTGAATCTGTGCCACCCATCATGGTTTGAGGCTCTTATTTTATCAATTTTTTGACCATTTCAACATTATTATATTGAATAATAGTATTATCTGAGGTGGAGGCTTCATTGACTGCATCTTTGACAAAATATTTTAAAATGGCCATTTTAAGAGTTGGCAGAGGAGTAGCAGTATCTTCCTCAGAAGATATGTCATCAATAGTGTTTGCAACCTTTTATAGAGATTATTCATACTCACATGACATCCCTTTCATAACTAAAATGAGTACAGCCAACTCATCAATTAACCACTTATTTTCAAATCTCACTTCTTGAAGTTCTGAAACTATCAAAGTTTGAATCTGGGAAACAAACTTTTCTAAATGGATAACTGTATCAGTTTCACTGAGATTTGAAACAAGAGCTGTGTAATGTTGGAAAATACCTTTAACCACTGAACAAAAATCATACTTAAACATTTTGAAATAATTTCGATTCACATAATCTATAGGTACTAGGGAAATAAGAGAAGTAGAAACAGGACCAGAAGCAGGAGCTAATGCTAAAGTTTGATCTATTTCCAAATTTGTTCCAAATGGAACTATTTTTAGAATGATATAATGCTCTAACTAGTGATCCCTTAGGATCAGAACCCTCATCATCTGAAGAAGGGTATTCCAAGCCAAGAGTGACATAACCAAGGTATTTTCCCATTACAGGTGGTCACATCATAAGGAATGGTAGTATCAACTCTTACCCATTTTTTTTGTTTCTCCTCATCAATAGATACTTCCTATTCAACATATTCTTCCATCTTAATAGGTGATTTCTTTATGAAAATAATAATTCCTTTCACTGGAGAAGCAATAAATTATTCTTCATCATGAACTGTAGCATTCATATGAATGGCTAGATCCCTTTCCTCAACCACAACTGATTGAGGAGCTTCATGGGATTCCAAAACTAATTATTTTTCTAATAAAGTAGTATCATAAGAATGTATAGGCTCAACAGGATATATATTAAGATCAAAGGGTTCTTAAATAGGACAGTTATCATCATTAGGATGGTCTAATATTCTATCATATTCACCACTTCCTACTTTTTTCCTCATCAATTTCATTATCTTCATTTTCTTCACCAGATTCTTATCCTTCATCTTCATCTTCTTTCTCTTCATCACCATTATCCTCTTCATATTCATCATTATTACATTCTTTATTTTCACCATTAGACTCCTCATCTTATTCTATTTCAATTTTACTAACATATTAAACATCTTCTGATTCTTCAGTCTCTTTATCATCATCTTCTAGAAGAAGCGGATCTTTTGTAGGAAGAGGCTTAGGAGGTCTTGCAGGTCCATATGTCATCCTTTATGGACTTCCTTCAATATATGGTTCACCTCTATCATCAATAGGATATTATTCTTCTTTATTTTCTTCAACTTCTTATTCATTAGAATACTCACCCACTTCATCTGGTCCTAGACTAGGATAAACCATTTCTCTTGGCCTTGATGGGTGCTAAACATGATTGAATTCCTCATAAATATTATCATTGTATTAAACCCATTATTTCTATTGGGGATTCCAATTAATCTTCATATTCTTACAAATGATATTTTTGGTGTATAATCCATCATAATTAGTTATTGATTATTTAACCTTACTCACCAGAACTTTGACTTTCAACATTGTAGAAATAAACTTTAGATAAAATAAGGAATTTAACTTGGATTGGAGTTTCATCATTTCTATCATATTCCCCATAAAATAGCTTCACAAGTTAATATTGTGTCCCTTTTCATCATATACATCAAATACACATCCTGGTATTTGAGATAGGAAAATCCCATTTTCTTGGACATAACTACTACTAGATAAATTTGAAAAATAACCTACATTCACCATCAAGATCTATTGCTATTGGTCTTCTATAAACTCTATTCCCAGTAATTCTTTCCAATGATTCCTAAAAAATGAAAATATCACTAGGTGGGGGTAAAATTCCTTATAAATCATCAAAAATGCATGTATTAGGTACTTTCTGGCATTTAGACCACTACTTTGAAGAAAAGGGCACTCTTTAACCATTTATCCAAGACTTAATCCAAAACTCTTCAGGTCCCTCAAGAATAAATTCATCATGAAAATAAAATTCATGCACAAGATTAGGATAAAACGGTCTCATGATGTTGTAGAACCACTATAACTATCCTATTTATTCTAACACTTTCAATACAAGAGACTTACTTGACCGTAACCATTCAGAATGAACTTCATTTTCAAGAGTGATGATTCGGCTCGTGAGTTCGGGATGGATAGGTTTTATTTTAGGTTGACTGGATTCACATTTATACTTCTTATAAGGATGCGACTCATCCCCAAACTTCTTATAGACATTTTTAACTCAATACATTGGTGATATTTGAAGGTTTTAGTTCAAAGGAGAAGGGTAGTAGTTTTGGAGAGAAGAATGCGAGAGAATGAGTGTGAGAGTGAGTAAGTGAGTTGGATTAATTTTTTTATCATTTAGGGATTTATAAATCATAAATTGATAAATGAGGACTAAAATAAAATGAATCAAATAAAATAGTGACATTTTAACTTCAAAATAGTGAAAAAAAATAACAACGTATAGAACAATGTGACACAATGGTGTGCATCAACGGTGAGGCACAATGGTGTGATAAAAATGGTGATTCATCAATACTGAGACATAAATGGTGAGATGTAAATAGTGAGACATCAATGGTGATTAATCAATAGTGAGACATAAATGGCGATAAATCAATGATGAGACATCAACAGTGAGACATCAATGGTGAGTCATTAACAGTGAGACATCAATAGTCAGTCACTCAAAATTGATCATCCCTAACTCATGTCTGATGTAACACATTATCTAATCATTTAAAGGTTTACTAAAAATATCAGAAATTTGATGTTTTTTGCCAATTAATTCAATATTTATATAACCTTTTTGATAAATATCACTCAAAAAATGATGTCTTACATCAATATGTTTAATTATTGAATGAGAAACTGGATTCCTAGAGATGTTAATAACACTTTTGTTATCACAGTTTATAGGGATAGGTCTAAATTGATAGCTATATTCTATAAATGTGTGTTTCATCCACAAAATTTGAGCACAAAAACTACCAACATCTATGTATTCAGCTTGGTTAGTAGATAATGCAACAGAATTTTGTTACTTAATACACCATGAAACTAGAGACATTACCAAAAAGTGACATATTCCAGAGGTTCTTTTTTCTATCTAACTTGCAGTGACTAAAGTCAGCATTAGAATAACTAACTAAGTCAATTGGTTTTCCACTATGATAGAATAGTCCTAAGTTGGTAGTATATTTGAGGTATTGGAAAATTCTTTTAACATCAAGTAGATGTGACTCTTTAGGTTTTTCTTGAAAATGAGCACACATACATACACTAAACATAATATCAGGCCATCTAGTAGTCAAGTAGAGAAGACTTCTAATCATACCTCTATAATTAGTTTGATCTAAAGATTTTTCATTTTAATTCAGATCCAATTTACAGGTGGTACTCATAGGAGTGTCACTATTTTTAGTTCTATCCAAATTAAGATGTTTTAAAATATATATAGTATATTTACTTTGATTTAAAATAATATCTTACTTATTTTGAAAATTTTGAAATACAAGAAAGAATTTGAATTCACCCATTAAAGTCCTTTAAAACTCATTTTGTATCATTTTTAAAAAATCTATACATAAAGATGTTTTTAAAGATCCAAAAATAATATCAAGAACATATATTGGTAAAACTTAACCTCTTTAGAAATTATTTTTTTATGAAAATAATAGGATCAGAAATCCCTTGAGTATATCTATTTGAAATAAGAAAAGTTTTGATCCTATCATACCAAGATCATTTGGCCTATTTTAAACCATAAAAATATTTTGTAAATTTAAAAACATTATTTGGAAAATCAGGGTTTGTAAAATATAGGGGTTTTTCAAAAAAAACATCCTTAACTACATAACCATTTTGGAAATAACTTTTGACATACATTTGATGAAGTTTGAAATTAAGGTGTGCTGCATAAGCTAGCAGAATTCTAATGGAATAAATTTTAGCTATAGGTGAACAAGTTTCTTCATATTCTATTCCTTTTACTTGATTATATCCTTTTTCAACTAGCCTATATTTATTTCTTACTATTGTACCAGCTTCATCAAAGTTGTGTCTAAACACCCACTTAGTTCCTATTTTCAAGGTGTCTTTGGGTCTATCAACTAGTTTATGGAATTTTTTTATTTCAAAATGGTCTAATTCTTCCATAAAATTCATCATCCATAATTCATCATTGATTGGATCATTGATGTTTTTAGGTTCAAGATGTGACACAAACACTTGATGTTCAAACTGATTTTTAGAGAATCTGTAGTCTTTGTTCTCTTGTCTAAGTCTCCAACTAAAGCATCTAAAGAATGATTTTGTAGGGTTTCAGTAAATCTTGAAAAATAAGTCTGGGATACTTCAGGTTTATCTACAGGTTTGGGTTCATTTTTGGTTAAAATCTAGATATTTTCTAGAACCGGATTTTTTTACTTATTTAATAGTAGAATCAGAAGATTTAGGATTTATATATAGATTTTATAGATTTTACTCAAGATTTTCTAGGGAGGTTATGGACTCATATGGATTTATATCATCAAAATTGACATGAAAAGATTCTTCCACACCCATGGCTCTCTTTTTAAAATCTATATAGGCTTTACTAGATATTGAATAACCAAAAAAATACCTTCATCACTCTTGGAAGAAAATATTTCTAGATTATCATTTGTATTGAGAATAAAAACATTACAACCAAAAACTTTTATAAAATTAACCTTGGGTTTCCAATTATTCAAAATCTCATATGGGGTCTTCTTTAGGATAGGCATAATTAAAACTCTATTGATTATATAATAATATATATTCATAGATTATACTAAAATATAAAGGGGTAGATCATATTCATTAAACATAGTCCAAGATATCTCTTGTAATGTTTTATTTCTCCTTTCTAAAAATCCATTCTGCTGGGGTGTCATAGGAGGTGAGAAGTTATGACTATAGCCATTTTGAGATCAAAAAGATTCAAACTCTTGATTTTCAAACTCACAACCATGGTCACTTCTTAATGATTTGATTCTAATTCCACTTAATTTTTCTACTAATCTAGAATTATCAGTGAATTAAAAAGAAGATTTACTTTTGTGAGCTAAAAAGAAGTTCCAAGTAAACCTATAAAAGTAATCTACTATAAAATATACATAGTTCTTACCTTTTAAAACTGAAACTCTAGAAGGTCCAAACAAATCCATGTAAACCAACTCAATATGTTGAGATGTTAAAACTTATTTCTTTGGTTTGAAAGATATTTTATTCTATTTTCTTTATTGATAAGGATTGTAGACTTTATAATTTGTAAATTCTAGTTTAGGTAGATCCTTGAATAATCCTTTTCAAGTCACCTTTCTAATATAGTGAATGTTACAATATCCTAGTCTTCTATTCTAGAGGCAATAATCTTTATGAAAGTCACTTAAACAAGAAACATTATGTGAAGTTAAGGAATCCAAATTTACAACATATACATTTTCTTTTATAAAAGTATTAAATACTAAATCATTTTTAGAATTGAAAACATTAAAATCATCATTTTCAAATTTAACATAGAATCTATCATCACATAGTTATGAAATGCTAAGAATATTGTACTTAATACAATCAAAAAAAATAACTTTATAAATTAAAATTGAATTACTTTTACTGATTTGGACAAGGCCAATAATTTTTCCTTTTTCATTGTCACCAAAGGTGACATATCCACCATCAATATTGAAAAGATTATTTATTCTAGAGTATTCCCCTAACATTTGTCTTGAAGATACACTATCCAATTACCATAAGATTTTATAAGAACTCTTCAAGCATCTTTTTACAAAAATAATTTAAACAAGAAAATATTTTCATACCCAAACTTGCATGGGTCTAGTAATATTAGTAATTAAAGATTTAGGGACCCTTACTTGATTCATGGGTTTCCTATAAACAATTTGAAACATTTTAGAGAAATAAACTCTATTAAGTCTATAGGAACTAGAAGAAGTAAAAGATATTCCACTACTAGAACTTGCAAAAAAAATTCTAGATTTGGGCATAAAACCATATTTTCCTGAATTAGATAAAACTTTGGTTTTAAAAAAATTATTTTCCTAGGATGATAACCAATGCTAGTACTGTATTTATGAGCAACCTATTTACTATGAATTTGAACTAATGTATCTTTAACATTTGTAAATATTTACAAATACTTCTTTAATTACTCATTGGAAAGTTTAAGTTCTATATTTTCATTGAACAGTTGAGAATTTTTTTCATTTTTTATAGTGAGTTTGGATTTAGAATATGCAGAAAGAGCATGCTTATTTTTTTGAGTTTTAAATTTGTCCTTTAAATTATTGAAATTATACTCAAGCATTTTACAATATTCTAAAATTTCTTCATTTTTCATATTTTCATAATTTTCAGATTCATATTCATATCCAGAATAATAATAATTCTTTATAGGAGATGTTAGGGATACCTCAGATGTGTTTTTCATAAAACACATGTTGGATTTCTCAGGATTCTCATCATTTGATGATTCTTATTCTCTAGAGATATCCTTAAAAGCGCTCTAGGTATCCTTCATTTATTTATTCTACTTCCTATCCTTGTTCTCATACTTCTTTTTATACTTTAATTTTGGACAGTCTGCTTTTACATGCTCTCTTTTCTTGCACTCATAAAATACTATCTCATTATTATTATCACTTCTCTCCTAGTCCTTTTTTCAATTAATTTTTTTCCATACTTCCCATTATAGCTAGGTTTTTTGAAGAACTTATTATACCTTTAGAACTCCTTAAATCTTTGAGATCGTTGATCCATTTCATCATCATTATCACTTGATGTGTCTTCATTACTATAACTTTCAGCACGAACTTTCATTTTTTCTATTTCAATTGATGTAGTGATATTGAAATCCATTGGCTTTCTTTTAGTTTCATCTTCTTCTTCTCTGTTAACTTTAAATTCTTCCTCATACATCATCAGCTTAAAAATCAACTCATTTATAGGAAATGTATCAATCTCAAGATATTCTCTCATGGATACTGAGGTCCCTCTCTACATTTCTGGAATACATCTCAAGATCCTCATGATCTTTTCTTTTTTAGTGGTTGTCTTTCCAATTGAGATCATCATATTCTCAATCTCATTGAACCTAAGATACATGTCAGAGATGGTATCATTAGGATTCATTTTGAAATTATCAGATTTAATAGTATATGTGTTAAGCCTCATTTCCTTAACATTAGTGGTTCCTTCATGTAAAATAGATAGAGTATACCAAATTTAAAAGGTAGTTTTACATGCATAAATACTATTAAATTATTCATCTCCCAAAGAACAATATTATTAATTCATAGATTTGTAATTATTCTTATAGGCTACCTTAGTGACATCATCCCATGTGTTTATAGAAACATTAGGAAAATTATATTCATCAACAATTGCAGACTAGATTTCAAAACACATGCTTTGAAAATGCATTTTCACTTTGAGTTTCCACTGATCATTATTTCTACCATTACAACAGAAAGGCCTATTAGAAGTAGAACCTTACTATCTATTTTCCTTTTAAAACCAATTTTAAAGAACTAAAAAAATTCATTGACAAAAATTTTGAGATCTTTAAAATCCAAACTAACATCGTAGTTGAAAAGATATTTGAAAAATAGCTTGTAATCTACTAATACCAAATGTTGGTTGGAGTAAGATACTCAAGTGGGGTGAATTATGTTCCTATATAAAATTATATCTAAAAAACTTATTTAAAAGTTCCCCAATTTTAAATACTAAATGGCCCAATTAACAAATTTAGCAGATTTATAAAAGGTTTGATTATTTGAAATATTTCTCAATGATTGATTAGTTTTCAGTTAAAGTAATATGGATTATTATTTTCACATTTTAAATCAATATAATAAACCAAATTATAATGTAAACACATTATAAGACTAATTATCAAAGTTAAGTAATGTTTTATGATTTAAATAATATAGTGAAAATATAACTTTGAATGGAACAAATGATTTAAAACAATAGGTTTAGTCTCAAGATGAGACTTAGTCCTATCCACTTGATAATCACCTTCCACCAATCAGTTTATATAAATAAACTATATCCTCACCCTAGATTAGGGTACACAATATCATACACAGTTGTACAGGTCAACTAGACCTCTTACATAATTTTCATGGGAGTGAAAATTAAAAACAGGACATGTAGGGACCTCTTCCACTATTATATGTGGAAGTGTAAGGTGTAAAAATATTGGTTGGTGAAGATATAATTGTAAATTTAAATTTGAAATAGTAGTCTGTGTGTATTCATAATAAAGATAGCAACACACTTCTTGAAATACAAAATAGTACACAATATGAGGATAAATAATGAGATAAGGGTTAGAAGGCTTTGTGTGTTTGTTTACGCATATTGTGACTACTCAAAGTTCTGTTGAAATCTAGATTGAGTTAATTTCTAGAAAAAATCATCAAAATAAAGTATCATGAGAGATTCTATCTTTTATTTTTAGTGGGTTAATGAGGTGTTTGAATAATATTCTCCAATTTCCCTTTAATACTGTAGATTCTCTTCAATTTTGGTCCTCAACAATGTATGTGTGTACGCACAGTAGACGGTTATTCTTATATTATTCTTAGGAACATGATTATATTGGTATATTTCTCTAGTTTCCATTTCTTTTTATCTAATCATAGCTTTATATACACTAGGATCAATAAGAATCATGATCTTGATCATGTGTTGAAACCTCAAACCACATACTCTAACATCAATATTAATGTTTTCTACAAAAGGTAGAAAAGGTCATTAAAATTAATAATGGTATTGAGTTTCAAAAATATGTATGTTTGAAATAAATTTAAATTTAAATAATAAATGAAGTAATGATGGTGTCTCAGAATCAGTAGCTTTGAAATGGTGAGTCAAGATCTGTAGGTAGCTTTGTCGGTACATCATCTTGATGGTGACTCAACCATCGGTAAGTCATTCTGATGGTAGGTCTACTTGATGGTAGGTCATCTATTGGTAGCTCATACTTAGAAAAAATTATGAACATAGATGATTCATTCTATCAATATCTCAGGTTGATGGTGACTCATTACATCGCTAACTCAAGTTGAACGATGACACTTTTGCAAAAAACAAATTAAAAGTTGTCGGTAGCTTAAAGAAACGGTGACTTAGCTATCGGTAGGTCAAAAATCAGTAAATATTATTTGTGTCTTATCCTTTTGTATATTTTAGTATCCATGTTTATGGTGATACATATCATTTGTAGGTCCAACAGTGAGTCCGCAGATATAGTGACTTATCCTCAACGGTGGCTTATACATAGCCAAATTTTTCTAACATGTCTTATATATTAAAACACAAACAGAATTGATTAAGATTATATGTAAACAAAATTAAACACAAACAAACTTAATTAAACTTTATCAAACCTAATATAATATGATTTTTTATCATTAAAACTAGAGTATTCCAACAATGTTAATAAAAGTGAAGAAGAGGTTCCCATTTATAAAAGAGGGGAGGGTCACTTTTGGAATTTCTCAAAAAATTAATTTATAATAAACTAATTCCCAATCCAAATAACTTTAAATTTCCATTTATAATAATATAAGATATTATAATGTTTTAATATCATCAACCAATAGATTTTATACAATTTTAGGTGTAATTTTAAACCATATCATTTTGATTAAACCTTAGTTGGGTCATTTAAATTTTAACAATGGTAATAGATTTTTCAATACTAGTATAATGTAACTTTTATGTATAAAGTGTAAATTAGACCATAAATAGAAAATTTATGATATTTTAGTCCATTTATAACCCCCTTTTTCATTATTTTATATTTTTATGATTTATAAATAATTTTTCAATATATTATTTTCATAAAATATCATAGGTATCAATTTTGAAACAATACATTACTTTGACTTTAAGATTATTAGTACAACGAGATGACATCAAAACAATTCACTTAACAAAACACAAACATGTCATATTAACCTATAAAATTCTTTTTTTCCTTAATTAATTCAAATTATTTTTCATTTAGTATTTCTAATATCATATAATTGATTGTTTCATTAATTGAACAATTATTTCATTCTCATTTTTTAATTATTTATGTTAAATAATTCTTTACTAAAAATTAAAAAAAATCTATAATGTTTATGAAAACTAGATTTAAAAATAATATATATTTTTAAAAATATCTTTCATTTAACCACATATTAAAAATATGATACTTATTTAAAGTAAGAGTATGACATTTTTTCACACCCTTTGATTTTGATAATATCCAAGTCATTTTCATGGAAAAGTGTCTAGAAAATTATGAAATTTTTAATATTATGTGTTATGGGTAGAGTTAAATTCATCCAATAAAGTTTAATCAAGTTTTAGGGTCATTTTATATTTTATATCACTTTATTTTTAACTTAAATTTCCCAATTTTCCCTTTACCATTGTAATAAAGATTACTGAAATTACTATTCATATAGGACAAAAATAAAACGAACTTATTTACAAAGTTTGGAACATATGATTCCATATATTAAATCCATTTTTAAAAATTCAAAACATTTTATTTTAGAAAATTAATTTAAAATTAATCATGTTGACATAACCAGAAAACGGGGTTTAAAAGTGAAAATGTCCAAATGATTGAAATGTTTTTATATCCAAATTCAATGTGAAATTGATCTTAGTGACCTAAATTTAATTAAATGGTAAAACTTTTATCAAATAATAATTTTAAATCAACTAATTATATAATTAAACAACATATATTATTTTGAGGAAAAGGTTGTTTTCATTTAAGTTCCACATTATTCACTGTTCATCAAAACATGAAACATATCATAAAAACACCAAAAATTCAACCAAAGTAAATTTTTGATATTTAAATTTAAAATAATAAGTTTATTTTGTCAAATAGAATATATAAAATTGTCAAAAATTATATTTAAAATAGTTTTTTCATCAAAATGTGCCAAAACTGCCTTTTCAGAAATATACTTCTTCTATGCGTAAAATTTGATTTGTTCTTATATCCCATCTAGAAAAAACACAAGATAAATGTTAAAAATAATATTCAATATTATATATATATATATATATATTTCATTAATATAATCCAAATATATTTATTTGTTTATTTATTGTTATAAAACACACTTTTTCATAGTTTTTCAGAAAAAAAATTACTTTTATTTTAAAAAGAGTTTTAAATTTTATAATTAATAGGTCAAAGAATTATATATACATGTGTAAACCATAATTTCATAATTTAGTTAATCTTTTTTATACCCTCTATTATAATGGTTAGGTTATAATTTTCTTGTTTAAATAATTAAAATAATAAAATGATGTTTTGTATAAACTCAGTGTTGTGTGTAACGCATGCTAAGACGACATTCCATATAGTGAAGATATAAAGAAATAAAATTATTTAAAAAATATATCTCATAAAATATTAGTGTGTTACATAACATATAAGTATATCAAAGAAATGGAATAAGATAACTTTTCATAATGGTAAATGAGGAAGGGACACCACCAGCTGTCAGATCCACTATCGAGGGACCACTAGAAAACCATACACCACTAGGGAAGCGAGGGAAAAACCAAAACTGGTACTAGGGTAGAAAAAAAATTATGTTGGTTAAAAACATGAGAAAAAACACTCTCACCAAAAAAATCCAAGACCACAATGAAAAATCTTCACACCCTTCCAAATTGGGGTCAAGTATAGAGAAACCAACAGTAATAGAAGAGGTAGAACCAAGTTAAATCTTTCCAATCAAATTATATAGGAAATAAATACAAAACATGAAACAAAAAAAATAGATCCCCCAAATAAGAACTTGATCTAAAAAAATTTATCCACTATAAACACCATCATGCTATACTATAAATTGGTTCTAACTTGATTTGATAAGTGAAAAGACTAGTGGTGAAGCTGAACAAGAACCACGCTTGAGAATACAACCACACGAGACGTCTCAATAAAATAACAGTGAAAGAGAAAACTATTGGTTCTGGTGTAAAAAATTATTTTATGGTGGTCGATATATTAAAATATATTTTAATACTCATTTCCCAAAACCAAGAGAGGGGATATTTTACAAAAAATTGTAATTAGTTAATTTAATATTTGAATAAATAAATACCTCATCTTATGACATTTAAATTTCGGTCAATTTTTATGATTTGAAAATAACCTATTATATTACCCTTATTTCACTCTAAAGATCCAAGGATAGAATCACTCTAGTGGTGATCCACATGTACTCCTATGATCTCTGATAAACACCACTTGATCTCCGGGTGCTAGAATAGTGAATATAATGTCTTGCGTTGTTAATTATTGATCACACATTCTTCTACCTTGAATAAATCTATATTGTATTTATCATTATTAATAGGTATATAGAAGGAGTATTCTAGGGGGTTTTTATGTGTAACAATTCTCTATTCTCAATATTGGATTAGATATAATTTACACAATAGACATACCCATCTATTATAGAGCTATAGTTTAGAATAAAAAATTATTTAATTACATGTCACCCAGTAAATAACTTCTAAAACCTTTAATAAAATCCATGCTGCATAATAATGATATTTTTATTATTATTTGGTGTGACAACTTATGTAAATTGATAAATAATATTTATCAACTTGTAAATAATTATTTTATCATATGGTTTGGTCTTTCTCTATTAAAACTCCTCAGTATTAAATGAATACCCAAATAAATATTTTATTCATAAATAAAAATTTCATTCACATACCGGTGAATAAATATTTATTGAATATTCAATAATATAAATAAATATATTTTTAATCACATGTTAGGGGAAAAATTTATTTAATTTAGGTGATCAATATAACTTGAATTAAATTATTCCTTAGTCTTTAGAATAATATTTATTCCATTAATTAAATTCAAATAAAATTATTTGATATCAATGGAAACACTATAACACTATGGGATTCTTTCTTGATGCATTTAGGAGGGCTTTCATAATGTCCTATATTACTTTATAGCAATGGTTCGAGGCACCCAAGAGAAATAACTCAACGTCTCCACATTGAAATCCACTTTCGAACACTCACTGTGTAATATAATCTCTATATCATAATATCTCACCAAGAAAGTTGTAAGATAGTGCCATCAACCCATATTCACTCTATGTATTTCTGTGACTATCTTAAATAAACACATGATTACACCATAGCCATGGAATTTAATGTTAATGTTTTATTCCAATCAAAGGGACAAGATATAAGATTCCATAAAGTAGGAAGTGAAAAACCCTTCCTCAACTTATCCATTAATAACATGTCACTTGTGATGCATCAAATGTATCTGATTTTTCCATGAACTGTTATCATCATGGTATATTAAATGCATGTATGTATATGAGTTGTACATGCATTAATAATAATCCTAAAGTATAAGTACCATTACACATTCTCGTAAATAGGAATATCCATTGACAACAAAACAAGAATAATTCTTATTGGCATGTCTATTCCCATAACCTCTCCTATTGGATATTACTAAGTGTGAACTTCATGATAAGAAGACTCGTTTACAAATTAGTACCCGTACCTAAAATTATGTTCACTATGTGTTACATCATAGTACATTAACTAACTATAGAATATTATTTATGAATTTCATCCTAACACTTCAACATTTACATCATAGTGGAGAATTGTTAGGACTATATCAATATGATCTATACTATAAAACAATATTACATTAGATTCATGCATAACAATGAAAATTTAATAATTATAAGTTTTATTAATATTCAATATATCAAATATATATGTAATAAAAGTATAAATAGTTATTCCTAGGACACCAAATCTAAAAAACTCCCACTTGGACTAGAGCCAACTGCCAATGACTTTCAATCCACTATACTACACATGATAATAATGTTTATGCTGAGACAAGGCTTTAGTAAAGGGGTCTTACTAGTTATCTTCCATGGAAATACAGCTCACTGAAACCTCATATATCTAAGTAAAATCCATCAAGATATGATACTTCTTGAGTATGTGTTTTCTCCAATAGTGTGACCATGGCTCTTTTGAAAGAGACACTACAATTGTATTATCACAATAAAGTGTGATATGATCTTTTTAGCTAGGTATCACATCAATATCTTGGATGAAGTTTTTTGTACATATTAAATCTTTAGATTCATTAGAATCCACAATATACTCATAATTTACTGTAGAATATGGGACCATGTCCTACTTTGAGCTCTTCTAGCTCATAGCACCTCTATTCAAAATGAATATGTATCCTATTCGTGACTTTATGTCTTATAGATCAATTTTGAAACTAAAATATTCATATCATCTGATTACTAGTTCCTCAAATCCTCCATATACTACTAACATATCCTTATTACAACTCAGATACTTGAGGATAGTATTGACTTCCATCCAATGGCGGTCACCTGGATTATCTTGATATCTTCCTACCTAACTCAATGTGTAGGAAACATATATCCTAGTAAATGGAATAGAATGCATGACTGGCCCAATAGTTGACTCGCATGGAATCTTTTTCATTCTATTTATTTCCTCATGTTCATAATGACACATTATCATAGAAATATGAATAACATGTGATGCTGGAAACAATCCCTTATTAGATTGTTCTATACTAAATATCTTCAGCATCTTTTAAATGTGTTTACTTTGACTTAGGTGGAGGAACCTGTTCAATTTATCATAATGGATATTGATCCCAAAATATATATATTACTTCACCCAAGTCCTTTATTGAGAATCATTTATTCAAAGACTCTATAATAGAATGTAATATTGGTATTTCATTTCCAATAAGTAATATTTCATTGATATATACTATCAAGAAAATTATTTCACTCCCACTAAACTATTTATAGACACATGGCTGAAATTCATTATTTATGAAACAAAATCCCAGTATTGCCTCATCAGAATAAAAATTTCATTACATTGTTGATTGATTTATTCCATAAATGGATATTTGTAACTTGAATACATTGTTGGCATATTTTGGAGTCACAAACCCTTTGGGATGTGTCATATATACATCTTCATGAAAGTTGTGTTAAGGAAGGATATTTTGAAATATATTTTAAAAATATCATAGTCAAATTAATCTAAAATTGGAATTATAATTCTAATAGATTTCATCATTACAACTGGTGAAAGGGTTTCATCATATTCAATGTCTTGATGCTGTTTAGACTCTTTTTGAAACCATTTGTGACTTATATGTACTAACTTGTCCTTACATGTCCAGATTCTTCTTGAATAATCATTTTCAGGAAATGGGATTTACATCCACTAGAGGATCTACTAAAATCCATACTTGGTTTTGGTATATAGAATCCATTTTAGAATTCATAGATTATTGCTACTTGGAAACATCTGTGCCACTTACTACTTCCTTGTAGGTTAGAGGATCATTATTATCAATTAATATGGATTATCCATCCATGGTTACTAGATAACCATATCATTCTGGTTTTCTAACCTCTATAATACTCCTAAATAGTAATTATCTCTCTAGAATAATTTCTTATTCCACTAGGCCTTCTGGAATTTGTTCTTGTTCCAACACTTATGAATCTTGATCCTAGAATTCATCAAAGCCTCTCTCACTCCCACTATCTCTTTTTGAGATTAGATACTCCTCAATAAATGTGGGATGTATATCAACCACAACCTTCTTATCTAAATGATTATTATCCCTTAATTTATTTGGTATATACTATCAAGATACACTTTGTATCTTGGAGTGGAATCTTATTAATATAATAGTCTTTAACAAAGGCTTCTCAACCCCACACATGTAAGTAAGTCAACACAGGTTTCTTTCCATTCCATAATTAGTATGATATAAAATTTTCCAATTTATTTGGCACTCAATTTAGTATGTATGCTTCTATTTATAACATGTATCCCTAAAAGGATAACGGAAGACTCACATGACACATAATTGATCTCACCATGTCCAAAAAGGTTCGGTTTTTCCTTTCAATTAATCCATTACATTATGGTGTATAATGAGGATTAAATTGATATAGTATCCCAAACTACCATAAAAAATAATGAATTATTGATTAAGATATTCTCCACCATGGTTTGAGTTGAGTTTTTTAATATTAATTACAAGCTAGTTCTCAAATTCATTATTTTAGGCCTTGAATTTATAAAAATAATCATATGTATACCTCATTATATAGACATATCCATATCTACTAAAATTATCAGTAAAAGTTATAATGTATTAGTAACCACCTATTTCTTTAAAATAAAATTGTCCACACACATATATATAAAATAATTAAAGAAGATCTTTATCCCTTTCACTTTTTTCCACTCAATGGGTATTTGGTCATTTTTTCTTATAAACATGAAAGACATGCACGAAGTGGTTTTAGTTCAGAAGAATCTAAATATACATCGTCATGTAATTAACTAAATCCCTTTTCATTTACATGGCCTAACCATGATTCCAATGTTGGGTGTGCTTTGAGTCATTTGAGGTTGTTTTATTATCAATTTTTAATACTTAATTTGTGTAGTCCAACACATAATAACCATTATTTAAATGTGACTTACCATAAAAAATGTTATCTGTATAAACCAAAAAACATTTATTATCAAATTTGAAAATAAATCCATCTATATCAAGTATAGATACAAAAATATTATTTCTAGTAACACATGGAACATAATAAAAACTATTAAAAACTAAGATCATTCTGGATGGAAATGTGAGGTGGTAGTCCTTGATAGAAACAACAACAAAATTTGCTTTGTTGGATACTCGTATATTTAACTCCCCTCTGTCAAAATTTCTAAATCTACTTGTTTCTTTTATTTGTATGCCTATGTGAGAACCACAATATGTATATAATACCCAATATTTAGAAACATAAAAATTCCACTCAATAACAAACACACCTAAAGGTTCCAATTTCTTCATTGGATCTGTGCAGTTTTTTTTAGTGGTTGTTCTTATCCCACAAGAAACAAAAACATATTATTACCTTGATTTTTCCTTTATCTTCCTCTTCATTTAATGGAGTTAATATTGTTTGGGAATAAATCTCTTCACATTCCCTTTAAGTTTATTCACCATAAAGATAGAAGGATTTTCACACTTCATATCCTTATCTACTTGGTGATGGAGAGTAAAAAGATATGGGAGTGACTTCTCAATGTTGTTCATATTAAAATTTATAAACAAAACATGATAATATTTTCAGGAGTGATGCTAGAAAAAGATTAGTTCCTTGTTCTTTAGGGAGTTTAAACACAAGAACCTCTAAGCGCTCAATGTAGCCAATGAGCTTGACTACATGAGATCCATCTAGGTTTCCATCTCTAAGATTTATCTAAAAGAGTTCCCTGAATATTTCAAGCCATTTTTGTATAGATATATCCTAGTAAAGACCACGGGGGTGCTCAATAATTTTTTATGAATCCATGTTTTTGTGAGACTTCATGAATTCACTATACATAGATGAAAGAATAAAACATTGAAAATTGATCATGTCATTAATATATTTTCCATAGAGAAGGAAATATTCATCACTTGCCTCCTTAGTAGGTGGATCATGCATTGAGGATCCTAGCTCATAATATTTTCATTCATAGCATAGAATAACCTGAAGTCTTCTAAACCACTCATGGAAGTTGATTCCAATTAAGAGGTTATCTTTCTTCAATATTTATTATAGGGATAGTGTAGATAATGATATTTTCATTTTATTCTAAAAGTAAATGATCAAAATATTAATACTTTTCTTGATTAATAAATATGTGATAAAATATAAATTAAATTATTTTATTAATTCAACCACTATTTTATCAGGTCTCAATAGCCATTTTCATTAAACATGGAATGTATACATTCTTAGACATTATAGTAGAAAGGGTCCTCATTACTTTTCTTAATTATTGATACTTTGGCCATGAAAACTATAAGAAAGTAATTAGGTAAGCGATCTTGCCCGATGTGAGCTTAAAAATCATTGATCTGTTGAGTGGATTCCCTTATACTTAAATCCTAACTTGGATGTCCTCGATACTTTCCCTATAAATTTATATAAAATAGACTTTGGATTTTAAACTAAATAAAAATTTAGTTAATTCAACCCAAAACCTTCATGATAACTCCTAAATAAAAGTAAATGTATATATATTATCTATGTACTACACTTGGTTGTATGTTTTCATTTCCAATAATGTAATAGAAGTGTTAATATAAATTAATATTTAATTGAGGGATTTTAATTTATTATGCATAAATTTTATCTTATTTATCCTTTACATTCATTGTTCATATTAAGTGCAGGTTACTTAATTAATTAACCATGGTGGATAAAACATATATTCATAATTAATTTATTTAATTTTCATATTTTCATATTAATTCATTTATTTATGTGATCGTGGTCATGAATCCATAAAATAAATAATTACATAGATAAAAAATAAATTAATTAATTAAATGACCTAATCATGATCTTTTCTAATGGTTGATTTAAAGAGCGGACATCAAATCAACCTATGACCAAGGGGAATAACTCTATTTACCAGTCTTGGAATGAGTTACACCATTCCACCTATAAACCTATGTATCATCGAGTTGCATCATCATGGTTCTATCTTGAAACCCCTACATGAAACTTGGGATTCTTCATTAATTAAACATATTTATTACTCAGACACAAATGAGGGGAACTAAATAATTGATTACAGGGGATCACATGAATATCCTTGGACACGTAGTTCCTACATGATAATGGATGGAGGAGAGACTTTCAAGCTATAATTTAATTTAATATTTAATAATTTCAAACCCATTCAATAAATTAAACTAAAACATAAAACACATACATAGGTCTTTCTTAATCTCATGAATGGTCATACATGCAATGAATATGAAAAAGTAACTGCCTAGGATTCATTTATTTTTTGATCTTTATTATTAATTTTAATGAACATAAATTAATTAATAAATTAATTAATTAATTCTATTTAATCTTAATAATCATATGAACTTAATTTGAGATAGCCCTAATTTATGGTATTTATAGAAAATAAACAGAAGAACCATTAATGAAATATTTATTACAATAAATTCACTGATCATTTGAAAATATTTAAAACCATTATTAAATTTTCAAACACATAATGTTGTGAAAAAAGATAAAATAAGTTTTTAATGTTATAATTTTCCTATTTAATGTGAATTTTAATTCAATCTATTAATGGTAGACTGCATGGTGTGTATATCCTTCAACATATTGTGTATCTCAATTGTCGTGTATTTAGGGTACACACCTAGGTCTGCAGTGTGTACCTCAACTGGACTACACAACATCTAAAAACTAGTTATACACTATGTGTTCTTCTTATTGTGTGTCCAAGATACATGTCTGGGTCTTTTTCCTGTGTCTCGACAGACTACACGGTGTGTACAAGCCAGTTACCCATCATGTATCTCTTTAAGCCATGTGCCCATTTTTCTCACTGAGTCACTCGACATGTTCTTCAAATGTGGGAATTGATGAACTAAAAACCATGTACACCGCATACATATCATGTATATCATAAATACTTCTAGTTTTCAGTTTTATGAAGTTTTGACCATGTATAATAACCACACAAATTATGGGATTAAAGATGCTAACCTGTATAGACTACCCAACATGTATACCGAAACATGCTGTATAATCTGAAAATCATGTGCCATGATGGTAGGTCAATAGGCCACATACACCCCATGTAATTACTATGTGGCATTCCTTATATCCCTTAGTGCATCAAGATGCAATGCACTAGGGTACACGATGTGTATTTCTGAGTGTGTATCTGGTAACCTTGTCTTAGTGGCCAAAAATTATAAGTTTTCCAATGGAATCTTAGATTGTTTATCATATGTTATTAAAACTTTTATGAAAATGAAACACTAAATAAATATGATTAATATGAAAAAACATGATAATTCAAATCGGATTAAAGAATGAATAATATGAAATAAAATTCAAACCAAAATTGCACCGAGATCAAAAATAAAATAAATCATTATAAATTTAAATTTGACCCATTTGATACCACTTATTGGTTCCAGGTATAGGGTAAGTGTGTAGGTTTGGATGATATATTAAAATTTCTTATAATTTTCATTACACAAAACAAATAGCGAGGATCCCGTATGAAACTTTTATAATTTTTTAATTTAATATTTAAAGAAATCAATACATGGGCTTAGGAACTTTCTTAATCGGTGAATGTTAATCAAGTTAAAATGACCTTTCATATTGGATTCATTTTAATTTGGGGATCTAAGGATATAATCCCTCTAGTGGTGATCCACACATGCTCCTATGATCTCCGAGCAACACCACTTGATCTTCGGGTGCTGGGATGGTGAATCATATGTCTTATTTTGTTCATTCTTGATCGCTCATTATTCATTCATGAATAAGTATCTCTGATGTCTCTCATTATTTAGAGTGAGAGAGAAGGAAGATTTGATAGAGAATTTGTTTTGTTCAACAAGCCTCTATTCTCAATTTCAGATTTGAGATAATTTACACAATAGACATAGTCGCCTATTTATAGAGGAAGGGTTTAGGTTAAAATATTATTTAATTTCATGTCTTCTGTTAAATAATATTTAAAAACATTGATAAACCCCATGCCACACCCTAATATTATTTTTTTTTGTGCGCCATATTGTGAAAATTGATAAATAATATTTATCGTCTTGTGAATAATTATTTTATCACCATACGCAGTGTTGGTCCGTTCAAACTCCTCAGTATTTATTGAATACCTGAATAAATATTTTATTCATAAATAAATATTTCATTCACATACCTTTGAATAAATATATATATTAAATATTCAATAAAATAAAAAAAATATTTTTATTCAGATTCCAGCAAATAAATATTTATTTAATGTATGTGATCAATATAACATGAATAAAATTTTTCCTTGATCTTGATAAAAATATTTATTCCATTAAATAAATTCAAGTAAAATTTAATCAAGATCAATAGAAACACTTATTGTGTTACCCTCTATGATTATTTCTCATTAAAATTATGTGGGATTACCTAAAGTTCAAGATTAATATCTTGAAATGAGTCAAGGAACCCAATAGAAAAAAACATAATGTCGAAACATCGACATCCACATATTAATTATCATCGTATCATATAGTCACTTTATCACAAAATCTCATCAAGGAGGTTTCACAATGGTTTCATCAACCTAAATGCTCAATACACCATCCTTTTACTATCAAAAATTGACATGTAATTACACTATGTCCATGGAATTTAACATGATGGTTTTATTCTAATAAAAGGGTCGAGATATCATCATCCATAAAATGAAAGGGATAAATCCTTCTCTGACTTATCTCGTAATGACATGTCGCTTGTGATGCACCAAACATATCCAACTTATCCATGAAATTTTATTGTAATGGTTTATGAAATACATATAAGCATTCGAGTCGAAAAATGAATTAATAATAATCTTAAAAGTCTAAGGACCATTACACACGATTATAGATAGGAATATCCGATGACACCAAAACATGTGGAATTCCTACTGGCGGGCATGTTCTCATAATCTCCCATAATGAAGATTTCCAAGTGAGAAATTCATGAGATGAAACATCATCTATTTATGAGCAGTCACAGCATACAGTCTATATATTGTGTGTCCCATCATAGTATATTATCTTACTACAAAAAATTATTTAAGAATATCATCATAGAACTTCCAGGTTCTCATTATAGCGGGGAAATTCTATGACCTTATCAAGGTAACATATACACTAGGAAATTATTACATTAGAGTCATGCAGAATAATGAACAATATGAAATAAGAAGTTTTATTAAAATTCAATACATGGGATATACATGCAATAAAAGTACAAATACTTAGTCCTAGGATACTAATTACAATAAACACCCACTTCAATTAGAGTCAGCTGCCTACGAAATTCAGTCCTCTAGACCTCAAATGATAATCATGTTTCTCGTGAGTCAAGGCTTATTCAAGGGTTCTTCCAAATTTTCTTCCAAGTAAATACTTCTCACTACAACTCCACCTCTATAAGAAAAACCTATCAATAGATGATACTTTGAAAGTATGTGATTTGTCCATCGATGTGACCTTAGCTATTATGAAAGAACAACCACAATAGTATTATTTGTAACAACCCAGGTTATGATATAACACGTTTACACTATTTTATAAAATTTATTAATTTCATATGATATAATTTAAATGCATGATATAAGAATAAATCCAGTTTTATGCTTAGAAATATATTTTTATGAAAAGCATTTTTACCGCCTTTTGATGGCGCACTTGTTATAAATCTAGTTTTTTTTCACATTAATAAATTATGTTTCATAAAATAAATTTACTCTTATAAAGAGTAATACCAAAATTTACATTGGTTGAATTTTTTATATTTTTCTGACATGTTTCATGTTTTAATGAATAGTGAAATTTTATTTCTTTTCTAATTTAAAACATCTTTTTTATCTAAATAATTTATATGGTTAAATTATATTTTTAATAGGTTTTAAAGTATAATTATATCAAATTTATATAATTTAACTCAATTTAGTTCATTGGAATCAATTTCATGTAGAAATTTTTATATAAAACTTTGTGAACTTTTGAACATTTTTACTTTAAAAAATGGTTTTCTTGTTCCATCAACAGGAATAATTTTTAATTTATTTCTTAAATTTATGTGTTTTTAATTTTGAAAAATAGATTCCATATTTTGAATAAGAGGGTTCAAATTTAGTAAATATGTCCCTTTTATTTTTGGATAATATGAATATTAATTTTAGTAATATTGTTTATTATCATGATTAAGGATAAATGGGGTAATTAAAAGTTAAAATAATATTTTGAATATTTTAAATTTACCTTAAACTTTTAATAATTTTATTTTATGAGTATAATTAGTCCCTAGGAATTAATGAATCAGTTATGAGTCCATTTATGGTCTATTTGATGAGAATATAACCTCTATAATATTATATCAAAATAAATTTAACTTTTTCAATAAAATTTTTTAACAAGTGAAATATTTTTTATTTGGGGTAATATAGAAGATATATTTGACTATAAATTTTATTTTGAAATATAAAACGTTTATATCTATCAGGATAATTTATTTTTAATTTTTAATGAACAAATAATTTAATTGAAGGCTTGTATAATTGGGATGCAGTAATTGCTTATTTAAAGGAAATATCAAAAAATGATATTAAGAATACTAAAATAAATATATTTTTTGATGATTAATCTAATCCAATAATTTTTTTAGATTAATTTGACATTTTAGTGATGTTTTATATGATTTTTTCAAATTTATCTGGTTTTTATGATTTTTTTAAAATGTAAAGTAATTAATAGTGTCAAAATTGACATTATTGATATTTTAAAATAAATAGTATTTTTTAAAAGATATAAAATTTCAAAAAAAATATAAATTTCATCAAATTAATTGGGATAAGACTTAAATTTTTATAAATGAATAGTTTATTGGTCATTTTTCAATTTATTTTAATTACATTAACCCTCTAAATGTAAATTACATGATATCACAGTCAGAGTTAAAATGGTTATATAAGGGTAAAAACAAAAGGATAAGGATTTAAAAATTAATCAAAACTTTATAAATTTTAATTGGTTTAATTAATTCCAACCCATAATAATATTATCTTCTAAATAAGTTATCTTATATCCATTTAGAATAGAAACTTAATTTATATTAATTTAATATTTTATATAATTCTAAAAGTTCCCCTCCCCTCTCCTACAAAAGGAAACTCATTATTCTCATTTGAATAAACCTAAAAATTCATTTGGTTCAGACAATATCTACCAAAATACATTCCTATAATCCATTCCCACATCCCATATCTCTTATTTTAGGCATACCAGCACCCTTAGTGGTCTTAAGGTGTTAAGAAAAGGAGGAGGTGTGAGGAAGAGGTTTCGTTTTTTATTAAGGGTGTATGTTTTATTTCTTCTTCAAATTATTTAAAAATCTTCTTAAACCATGATGAAATACTAACTCCATAATTTTAAATATATGGAGATTTTATTATTTCAATATCATCCACTAAGTCCATCTCTAATTTCATCAAATAGGAAATGAATTATTCGTTCTTACGTACGGCAGACTACCACCTCATGAACCGATATAATTCATTTTCCATCACCATATCTCAACACTAATTATAATGATGGAATTTATATTTATATATGATATTCATGACATGTTTTTCATTATTAAATAATAATATATCAGTTATTTTCTCACCTTTCTATGCACATAAATATGATAACATCGTTCATGTGTACATGTGAATTTTCACCTCCACGAAGTGATGTGATTAGATTTTCATCACCACATCAGATGGGTGATATATATATATATATAAGTATATTTAAATGATTAATATTATATTTATGATATTTATGTTGTTATTTTCATTCTATAAACAAAAAAAATTACTTTCTTTCTATAATGATCATTGAATAATGAAAACTTTACTCAGGCGTACGTACAGCCTACCAACTCAATGATTATAAAGTTGTTCATTTTTCATAGAAATACATAAATGGTTTTATTTAAAAGTATCATGGATACATAAAATTGATTATTATTTCATGAATATTATTATGTAGATTATGAACTAATGACCAATTTGACTTTTAAGATCATACGAAATTAATTTTGAACCCAAATATTGAATATCATCAAAATTTCTGACATCAACTTAAATAATTGAGTAATTGTATTCACATGATAATAACTTATATAGAATGAATAATAAAATTTAAAAATATTCTCAATAAATTAAATAATTAACATAAGTTTATTATTCATGAATATAAAGGATATATGTGATGAATCAGACTCAAGGTTCGGGATTTCATCTCAATTTCCTTTCATTGAGCCAATTATGATGTTATGAAACTCTATTCTCTAATAAGGTGTATGTATAGCCTCTTTGAAATTATATCTCAATAATTAACATATTATAATGTTATTTAGTATTTAATTTCATTTTTTAATTGTTTTTATGAATCAAGTGTTTCCTAAGTAATAAGGGGATTTCTTTAAAAAAATCCCCTTTTATGGTTCTTCAAACTCATTTTCTCCTATGTACATGTTTCTAAAATGATATTTGAAATTTTTTATTCATGTTTTTGTTATTGGACATTATAAATTATGGGTTCACCTAGATAGTTTTGGGTGATCTCGTTATAGTTTAAATGATGGGTGGACCCATATAGTTCTCTAATGCATTGAGGAATAATTTTGTTCTCTAAATAATTATATTGAAAGTTAGTCATATGGTTATTCCAATCTATAATGGTTTTATATGATGATGTCCCAAGGTACATACATTAATTTTTTATTCTTGTTAATTAGTTTTTATAGGAATCATTTATTTTAAAATGGTAAAATAAATGATATTTTTTAAGGAATATTAATTAACTTTATGGGTAAAATGTTATGCTTTCAAGAAAAGTATTTTACATGGGTTTTATATTTTTTTTGAACAAACAGTTTCCTTTCCTTTTATATCCCTTACTAATCTTTCGTGATCATCCCAAGTTTTAAAATGTTTTTCAGAAGTGTTAAGGGAGAATAGAGACAAGGAAAAGATCAAGGGAAGAATTGTGATGATTGATCATGAAAATAGATCATGTTTTTTTAAAGTTTTATATTTAGAAAGAAATGGAAAATATTTTATTAGTATTCACTTTTTATAAATTTTGGATTTTATATATGATACATTTCCTCATTATCTAAAACTCAAAACCTAAAAAGATCCTCAATATGAGAGAATGTAAATTCTTGACTAAAACTAAAGATTATGTAATTTTTATGGTTGGGGCCTTATAGTTGTTATCAAAGTGAGGTTTAGATAAATTTAGAGGTTATGTTAATATTAATAACTTTCCATTAAAATAATTTACCTTATGGAAAAGTTAAAATGTTATATAATTTGAAGATTACCATGTTCCTTCATCTAAACTATAGTTGTTCAGAATGATTTTCCATAAAGGATGAAGGGAAGTTGTAGTGGGAAGGAACCAAGTGGGAGATATCCTTCCAATTCAATATCCTGAGGTAGTCAGAATTAGAATAGAATAATATGTTTTAGTGATGGATCAATTTAATGAAGTGATAAATGGTGGTGGTCTCCTTTCTAGAGAGGAATCCGATCTACAATGAAGGAAAATTTATTTTATGGAGTATTTAATGAGGCAACATCCCCCATATTTTAGTGGATCATCTGACTCGGTGGTAACAGAATGATAGAACAATGTGCTAGAAAAGATATTTGATGTCATGGGACATTCAGAACATAAAAAGATAACCCTTTCCATTTATCATTTTGAAGGTGAGGTTGGTCGATGGTGGCCTTTTTTTTATAATACTAGAGACAAAGATGACCTTGATTCCATGGAATGGAAAAAATTCAAGGATATATTCATTGATAAATATTTCCCTAAGATTGATCAACTCCAAATGGAAAAATATTATCTATAATTGAGGTAAAAAGATAAATATTTCATAGCTGCATATGAAGAAAACTTCACAATACTAGCTAGGTATGTGACATATTTTATTTAGGACACTGGTAGAAAAATTAATTGGTTTTACTCAGGATTAAAACCAGGTCTATGAAGATATTTGGCAGCACAAGAATTTGAAATCTATGAGAAAGTTATTTGTTTTGATGAAAATATTGAGATGGAGTTTTATAACTCCTATGTTCCTTATAATGATGAAAGTAATAAGCAGTCATAATATTAGGTGATGAAGGAACATAAAAAAAAGAAATGTTGAGGTAAGAATATGAATTTCCAATATTGTCATAATTGTGGTAAAAATCACTATGGCGAATGTCTTATGAAGAAAGAGAAGTTTTACTGATGTGGAATGTTTCGCCACATGGCCCAAAAATGCAATGAAAAAAATCCTAAGGAACCAAAGAATGGGGTAACTGATTTAAATCCAATGGTGAGATATTTTACCTATAATTAGTTGGTTAATTATTCTAATAAGTGACCAAATTTAGCTTTTCATGATGTAAATTTTCAAGATTGAAAATAGAAAGGTGTAGCAAAGTAATTTTTTGCTACTATAGTTGATGTTGTGTCATCATAGGAAGTGGTGAGAATTATGTTACTTGGGTATTCAAATTATGCCAATACCCTTTTTGACTCTGAAATTCACATTCTTTCATTTTTGAGAAATTTTACAATAAATTGGGAATATCTCCTAATCAAATTAAGATAGATATTTTCATGAAAAATTTGGGTGGAATTATTAAAGAAAAAAATATTTATAGTAATATTTCTATTGATATCAATGGGAAGGTATTTCCTACAAACCTTGTTGAACTGGATATAGTAGACTTTAATATAATTCTTTGTATGGATTTTCTTTTAGTTTATCATTATAATACAGATTTTCCTGCTATGATTTTTTTTAATGATTTCATACCTTTGATAACATAACAAGAAGCTAAGAAATTGATCATATAAAGAAATGAATGATACAAAGCTTATATTGTTGAAATGTAAGAGGCTATTCAAATTACTAACATGCCAGTAGTAAATTAATACAAGGATGTTTTTCCAGAAGAAGTTCCTATTGTTACTATTGATCGATCGGTTGAGTTTACTATTGGCTTAAACCTTGATGCAAATATAATTCCTAAACCCCATTAATGAATGACTCAATTAGAACATTTAGAGTTGAAAAAGAAATCATGTGAGTTATTAGATAAAGGTTTCATCTGAACTAGCACTTCCCCATGGGGTTCTATTTTCTTGTTTATCCAAAATAAAGATGGTTTAATGAGACTTTGCATTAATTATAGAGACTTGAATAACATCACTGTTAAAAACCAGTATCATTTTCCTCATATTGATGATTTTTTATCAGATCCAAGGAGCACAGTATTTTTCAAAGGTTGATCTGCGGTTGGGGTACCATCAGTTGAAAGTAAAAGAATCAGACATTTTGAAGACTGTGTTTCTGACTAGATATGGGAATTATGAATTTTTAGTTATATAATTTGGGTTATATAATGCACCTACTATATTCATGGATCTTATGAATGGAATATTTCATGAGTTCTTGGATATGTTTTTTGTTATGTATATTGATGAAATTTTGGTGTAGTCTAAAAGTATAAAGGAGTATGAAAGACATATAAGGATTATCTTGAAAACATTAAAAGAAAAAAACATTATGGTAATTTTAGAAAGTATGCATTTTTGTTGAAAACAATTTTGTCCCTTGGTTAAATTATTTCTAGAGATGACATATCTTTTGATATTTCTAAAAATAAATTTGTGGATGAATGGAAAATAACCATAAAAATAACAAAGATTCATAGTTTTCTTGGTTTAGAATGATATTACAAGAGATTTTTTGAAAAAATTTCATGCTAATCATGCCCACTAACTAAGTTAACTATAAAAGGATCTAATTTTAACTAGATAAATGAATGTGATGATTATTTTTATAAATTTAAAAGAACATTGGTGAATTATCTAGTTCTATCCATGCCTTCCAGAAGTAGTGAATATTTCATTTATAATGATGCTTAATTTAAAGGACTTGGTTGTATCCTAATTTAGAATAATCAAGTATTTTCTTATGCTTCGCATTATTTTAAACCTCATGAGTTAAATTACCCAACACATGATTTGGAATTATCTACTCTTATTTTTGTATTAAAACTTTGGATGCATCATTTGTATGAGTAAAGTGTAAAATATATACTGATCAAAAAATTATAAAGTATATATCAACTCATAAATAATTGAACATGAGACAGAGAAGATGGATGGAAGAAATCAAGGATTATGATTTCATGATTCATTACAATCCTAGAAAAGAAAATAAAGTGTTTGATGCCTTGAGTTAGAAAAATAATTCTACATTAAACATGTAACATTTGAAACATGACCCCTTGGTTCATGATTCGATGAATTGTTTTTTTGGAAGTTATTGGTGCAGGAAATTCCTAGCCTTGTTTCAGGTTTCAATGAAATCATCTATATTGGAAAAAATTATGCAATTAAAGAAGGAAGACCATGAGTTATAAAAAAAGGTATAATTGGTTAAAAAGGATAATTTTCTTGAATTTAACATTGATAAATATTGTGTTGTAATATTTTGGTAGAGATTTTATTTTCCTTATGATTCAAAGTTTAAGAAGAGTTGTTATGTGAAGCTCATAGTTATCCATTTTTAGTTCATCCTAGATGCACTAAGATGTAAAGAGAACTTCTGAAGTATTACTAGTGGGATGGAATGAAAAGGGATATTGCTAAATTTACCATGAGATATTCGACTTGTCAATAATTTAAAGCAGAGTGGTAGTTACTGAAGGGGATAATTTAGCCTTTTTCAATTCTAGCGTGGAAATGGGAAAATATTTCTATGGATTTCATAGTGGGATTAACAAATAAATCTTGAGGTAATAATGAAATTTGGGTTATTGTTGATCAAATAACTAAATCTACACATTTTCCCCCTATTCAAGACACTCATTCTCAAGATCAACTATCTCAATTTTATATAAAATAAATAGTTAGTTTAAATGTATTTTCACAATTTATTATAATATATCATGATCCTAGGTTCACTTATTACTTTTGGAAAGGCCTCCAAAAGTCTTTGGAAAATGAATTAAATTTTAGCATAGCCTTTCATCCTCAGTCTTATGGATAGTCATAATGAACGACTCATAATTTGGAGGACATGATACATGCTTGTTCAATGGATTTCCAAGGATGTTGGGATTAACATCTTTCTTTGGTTGAGTATTCTTATAATAATAATTTTCATTCAAGTATACAAAAAACACCATTTGAGGAATTATATGTAATGCTATGCCAAACTCCATATTTGTGGGATGAAATTGATGAAATGATGTTGACAGGACCCGATTTGGTAAAGGAAATTCTAGATAAAGTTCAGTTGATTCAATGACATGTGAGGACATCTCAGAGTTGGAAGAAAATTTATGTAGATAACCAGATGAGGTATCTTTATTTCAATATTTATGATCATTTATTTCTCAAAGTTTATCCATGGAAAATTGTGATACATTTTGGTAAGAAAGGGAAGATTATTTCAAGGTTCATTAGACCTTATGAAATCCAATAGAAAGTTGGATCAGTTTCCTATCGAGTAGATTTTCCTTTGATTTTATCCCAATTACATAATGTTTTTCAAGTTTCAATGTTAATAAAGTATATTCCAGATCCATCTCATGTTTTGAGTACTGAATTAGTTCTATTTGAAGAGAATCTTTCTTTTGAGTAACAGTTGGTTCAAGTTATTGATCGTAGAGAGAAAGTGTTTCAGAATAAGTTCATTCATTAGGATATTTTTTTATAGAAAAATCATATTTTTGAAGAGGAAACATGAGAATCTAAAAATTCTATGATGGAAAAAATCCCCATTTATTTAATAAGTTGATAAAATGTTGAGGATGAAATTTCTAATGTCAAAAAAATATAGCATTTTTAACTGAAAATGGATTTTTCATCTAAATAATTTATAGTTTTAAATTATATTTTTAATTGGTTTTAAAGTATCATTAGATAATTATATATCATTTGATCCAATTTATGTTATTTTAATTAATTTCACATAAAAATTTGATATAAAAACTTTATGAACTTTTGAATGTTCTTACTTTAAAAACTCATTTTCTCGGTCCGTCAATAGGATTAATTTTTAATTAATTTCTAAAATTTATGTGTTTTGAATTTTAAGAAATGGATTTCATATTTGGAATCATAATTTCAAAATATAGTAAATTGGTCTTGTTTATTTTTGGACAATATGAATAGTAACTTTAGTAATATTTTTTATTACCATGATTAAGGGTAAATAGGGTAATTAAAGGTAAAAATAATATTATAGATATTATAAAATTACCCTAAAACTTGTTCAAATTTTACTGGAAGACTATTTTTAATCTATAAAGAATTAAATGATTGGTTATGAAACAATTTATGTCCTTTTGGGTCAGAATATAAACTTTAAAATATTATATTTAAAGGAAAGTCAATTTTGTTATACTTGAATTTTTAACAGGTGATATATTTTTAATATGGGGTGATATAGGGGATATGTTTGACTATAAATATTATTTTGAAATATAAAACATTTATATTTTTAATAATAATTTATTTTTAGTTTTTAAGGTAGATAAAATTAATTTTAAGTCTTTCATAATAATGATGTAGTAATTTTTTAATTAAAGGATATATCAAATAAATGATATTAAAAATACTAAAATAAGTATAATTTGACCTGATTAATGTCATAAAATAATTTCATAGATGAATTTGAAATTTTAATGATGTTTTATAATTTTTTTGTTTCTAAATTACTTGGTTTTTATGATATTTTTAAAAATTCAAGTAATGAGTAGAGAGAAAATTGGCATTATTGATATTTTAAAATTAAAAACATTTTATTAAAGGATATAAAATTTCTAAAAATAAATTTTTTACCAAATGATTGGGTAAAGCCTTAAAATTTCATCAATGACTCATGTAGAAATATTTTTTAATTTTATTTTAATTATATTAACCCTCAAAGTTTAAATTACATGATATCACAGTAAGAGTCAAAAGGGTTGAATAAGGGTTAAATTAAAAAGCTAAGGATTACAAAAATAATAATAACCTGAATAATTTTGTTTGAATAATTTTATTTAGAACCCTAATCATATTATATCCAAAAATAAATCATTTTTTATTAATGTGATATAGAAAAATAATTTATATTAATTTAATATTTCAAATAATTCCAAGAGTGCCCCTCCCCTCTCCTATAAAAAGGAACTCATTATTATCATTTAAATACACTTAAAACCCTATTTGGTTTAGAAATAATATACCCCAATACATTAATATACTATATACCCACATCCTAGATCTCTTAGTTTAGGCATAACACCACCCTTAATGGTCTTAATATGTTAAGAAAAGGAGGAGGTCCAAGGAAGAGGTATTGTTTTTAATTAAGTGTTTTTATTTTATTTCTTTTTCAAATTTCTATAAATCTTCTTCAATTATGATTAAATAATAAATCATATATCCTAAATATACTTATATTTTATTATGTTAATACAATCACCTAAATCTATCTCTAATTTCATCAAATTGGAAATGAATTATTCGTTCGTGTGTATGGTGGACTACCACCTCCCAAAACGATATAATTTTTTTCATTACCATATCTCAAGATTTGTTATAATTATGAGATTAATTTTTATATATAATATTAATGAAATATTTATCATTATAATATAATAATATGTCATTTACATTATTACCTTTCCATGCACAAAATAATGATAACATTGTTTGTGAATATATGTAAACAATCACCTCCACGAAGCGATGTGATTCATTTTTCATCACCACATCAAATGTATGACATATATAAGTATATTTAAATGATTAATATGGTATTTATGATTTTATTATCATTATTTAAGGATAAAATAATTATTATCTTCTTTCCATAATGATCATTAAAAAATGAAAATGTTACTCATGTGTACACACGGTCTACATCTCCATGATTATAACGTTCTTCATTTTTCATAACTAACCACAAATGGTTTGATTTTAAATTATAATTGATGTTTATATGTGATTATTATTTCATTAATATAATTCTACAGATGATATACTAATGACCAATTTGACTATTGACATCATACCAAAGTAATTTTGGACCCAAGTACCGAATATCGTCAAAACATACGACATGAACTTAAATAATTGAGTAATTATTATAACATGATAATATATGATATAAAAGAATAATAAAATTTAAAATGGTTATAAATAAATTAAATAATTTAAAAAATATTATTAAGGAATATAAAGGACATACGTGGTGAATTGTATGCGAGGTAAGGGATTTCGTCTCAATTTGCTTTCATTAAGGCAATTTTGATGTTATACACCTTTATTCTCTTATTAGGTGTACATATAGTCTATTTGACATTATATATCAATAATTTACCAATTAACATGTTATTTAGTGTTTAATGTTAATCTTTTATGGGTTTTACAATTCATGTGTTTCTTAAGTAATAAGGTGATTTTCTTGGAAAAAATCTTATTTTATGGTTTTTCTTCAAACTCTATTTTCATCCATGCCCTTGTTTTTTAAATTATATTTTAGTTTTTTGATTAATGTTGTGATTATTTGACAATATAAATTATGAGTGTACCCAAATATCGTTGGGTGAGCCTGTTATGTCTTTAAGGATGGGTCCACCTAAATAGTGCTCCAATTCATTGGCTAATGAGTTTTTTCTATGGAGAATTATATTAGAAGTCAGTCATATAGTTATTACAACATTTAAGGGTTCTTTAAGGGTTCTATGTGATGATTTCCCAAGGTACATACATGGTTTTATATGCTTTTTATAGAGTTTTTATGGGAATAATTTATTATCAAAAGGTAAAATAATTGTTCTTTTTTAAGGATTGTTAATTAGATTTTGGGTAAAATGTTATATTTTTAAGAAAAGTATTTTCCATGGTTTTTTATGTTTTCCATGAACTAATGGTTTCATTTCCATTCATATACCTTACTAGTATTTTTTTCTCATACCAAGTTCTTAAAAGTTTTTCGCAAGACATAAGGGAGAATAGAGATAAGGATGGGATCAAAGTGAAAATTGTGATGATTGATCATGAAAATAAACCATGTTTTATTTTAAATGTTTTTTATTTTTGATTAAATGGATATTTTTTGTAGTATCTAGAGTATATAATGTGGTATTTTTTGTATGATCAATTTCCTAATTCTATAAAACTCTAAAGTTGAAATGATCCTCAACATGAGATATTTTAAATACTTAACTAAAACTAAATATTATGTAATAGTTAAGGTCATACCTTTATATTATCACAGTAGATTGTGATAGGATATTTGTTGTTAGGTTCCACAACAAGCTCTTGGATGAAGTTACACATCCATGATACTTCTTTTTATGCCTTTGAATATAAAATATACTCAAACTATACTATAGATTCTATGACCACAACCTTCTTTGATATTTTCCATCTCACAACACCACCATTCAAAATAAAGATATATCTTGTTTTTGAATTCATGTCATCTTGATCAATTTAAAAACTAGTATTCACATTGTTGGGCAGAGTGGATACTCAAGAGGGGGTGAATTGAGTTCCAATTAAAATTTTATGTTTAAAATATTTATATTAAAATTCCCCAATTCATAAAACAAGTTAAACTGTAGTGAATTTATAAATATTGTAAATGTTCAATTAATTTATCAAAGATTGGTTATTTCTTAGTTAACTTAATCTGAAGATTAAATTAGCTTTCGAAACTAACTTACTGGTTCACAATAATTACAAACACTTACTAGTTCAACTATCAAAGTTACTTTAAAATAGATTTGAGTTTCAAAGTAAATAGTAGTGGAATATTGATAATAGTTTAAACTAAAAAATGCATAGTAGTTTTAACCAAGAGGTTTAGTCTCAAGCTGAGACTTAGTCCTCTCAAACAGTTTATATAAAACATTGATCCACAACCTGGATCGGGGTTTACAATAGTACTCAGAATTTCCAGGTCCTCAGACCTCTACCACATCTCTACATGGGAAAGAAACAGTAACAGCACACAGGCTGCCTAGGTCCTCAGACCTCTACCACATTTCTATGTGGGATACACAAAGGTGTAAAAGATTTTAGTGTTAGGATTTAAATATCCTCCAGTTCAGATTAGGAGTCAGTGTATTTCAAAATAGATGGAAGCACACACTGCTTTTAATGTAAATAAAAGGATGATCACATCAGAGCAAGAATATAGAGATGAGTTTATAATTCTCTTGTGTGATGTCAATGCAGCTCTAGATTCCTTTGGATTGAAACAGATTAATCTTTGAGTCCTTATCTAGAAGTTTTGTGGAAAACAGAGTGTCGTGGTTTTTTTCTCTACTTCCATTACAAGTGTTCAGCTTGAATGCGAGAGTGAATATTCCAAGTGGCGCTTGAACCTCCTCTGTGAACTTCTTTTCTTGATGTGTATGAGTGTTCTTCAAGTTCTTTTTGTGTTCTTATCTATATGTACATGTGTATCTTTTCTTCATCCTTACGTATATGTATCCGTGTATCTCTCTGTTTTTTAGTAGCTCGATATTCTTTTTATTTCTCTTTTTCTCCGGTAATGGGAATGATTACCTTTTACAGGTATGAGGTACGGTTCCCTGACATTCCAATAACCCACATTAATTAATAGCAGTTTCATTAAAAACACAAAATATGACCTTTGTAAATTAAATTGAAAGATGACAAAATAGTTTAAGAAACGGTGTTACAGTAAGTCATGGAAATAGTGTCTGCATCACGCGGTGTCTAGGTTGATCATGGTGTCTGAGTGTCACAGTGTCTCATAGTCACGGTCTCTTGTTCACGGTGTCTGATTCACGGGATCTTGTTCACTGTGTTTTGTTCACGGTGTCTTGTTTACGGTGTCTGCTTCACGATGTCTGGTGTTATGGTGTCTTGCTTCACTGTGTCTAGTATTACGGTGTCTTGCTTCACGGTGTCTGGCTTCACGGTGTCTGGCTTCACGGTGTCTGGCTTCACCGTGTCAGAAATACATAGCCAGTGGCAGACTCACGGTGTCTTATACCTTTCAAAGTAACTATGTGCAAACTTAAATAAAGATGATAATAGAAAGGATTAGACTTAATCATTTGTTAAAGAAGGTATTTGGAGATTAGATAAAAGATATTATAAAGTAGGTAAATTGAAAATAGAGCAATTAAGATCTTTCAAGGATCTTATTAAAGTATGAGAATACTTTAAACATAAATACAGATGATTGGATATAATTTATAGAATTTAATTAGGTTGAATAATATTTGGAATCATTAACACGTGATTAAATAAGATTTGTGATCATTAAAACATGATTAACACATGAGGAGTCCAACAATATCCCCCTTCTTGATGATCACAAATCATGTACAGTTAAAATATATGTTAGATGCAACTATAGGGATAAAATCAAATATAGAGATAAAATCAACTATAGAGATAAATGGATAACATATAGAAACTTCTCCCCCTTTTGGGATTATCAAAAAGATGAAATAAGAGAGGTGAAAAAGTGAACATTCCATTTAGAGTAAACAAGGTTCAGTACAAAATAAAAGAGTACTACAAAAAAATAGCATCCCTATCAAAAAAAGAGTAATCACTATTCTTCTTCATGGGTTGGCCTTCTCTTTTCCTTTAGCAACAGTGGTAGAAGAGGAAGACATAGGGGAAAAGGCCAAGGTAGAAGAAGGCAGAGAGGTGGTTTATAAAGAGGGAAAAGGGAGGCCTTCAAAGACCGAGGGAGCCAAGGTAGGAGAAGTAGAAGATCTAGGCAGTTGTTGATCAAGAATCACAGGCCTGATCTGAATGAGTGCTTGTCCGACAGACATGGTGGTTAAGGCTAGAGCAGAGGAGAAGGTAGGCAGCCCAGGTCTGAGAGGTGCAGCCTCTAGAGCAACAATGGTTGTACTCTAGACATGAATATAGGGCCTCAAAAGTTTGATGAAATCTATAATGATCTCTCCACCATATTTCATGGATTTCTCAAAATCGTCCTTGTTGTCCATAAACTTTTCCAAAAATCTAGTAAACTCTGTGAGTTTCTAGGCTTGGTTCTTGAAAGCTTGAGTCATAGGAGGAATCCTCAGATTTTCTAAAAGGTACTTGAAATGTTTTGTCATATCTGTCATGGAGAAGATTTTGTTGAAGCAGAAATCCACTTTCTTGGCAATATCTTGCTGAGCATCATTAGCAATTTTGGAGTGGATTTGTACTAGTTCAAGAACTCTATAACTATTTTTGACCACTTCAGTTAAATAATCTACATTGAAACCACTTAATACATTCTGAAGCTCTTCATTGATTACAGTTCTGAGAAGATCACTATCCAAGGAGGGTTTATAGGATTGACCAAATGCTTTGAAAGTTGTGGTCAGAGATTTTAGTTGATTCAACATCTTTTGAAGACACCCTGCATACTCATCAGTAATTTTATTCAGATTGGAAAAAAGCTCTTTCATTTCCTTCACAATTTGTTTGTTCCTTTTAGAAATCTTTTCATCTATGGATTTTAGATAAGGTTGAAGTTGAGACACACCAACTTGTGGGATTTGAGGAGTAGCAGGTTCTATAGAAGGAACAGCATATTAAGATCTCGAATGCATCTCTCTCTACATGTCTTCAACCATACTTCTTAGGGTCTTCACTTCATTTCTGAGCAGCTTATTTTCAACTCTCACTTCTTGAATTTCATGGAGTATCTTAGGTTGTATTTTCCAGTTAATCTTATCCAATAATAGTGAAGCATCTCTCTCACTTAAATTTTTCACAGGAATATGTTGGGTATTCATGAGTTTCTCAACTCCAGATAAGAGAGTAGCACCAAATTCCTTCAGATCATCCTTACTTACAAAGGATGGCTATTCAAATAAGGGTTCAAGATTAGGTACTGTTATAGGCTTAGGTTCCTTCTCAGGTGCAAAATTGGAGACATATTTCAACTAAAATAGAGAGGAAATATCAAGTTTAGTTGTAGTAACCTGCTAAGAATAATTCACATCATAAAAACTGGGAAATTTATACTGAGTGTCTATAGGACATGACTCAGTTGGATTTGAGGCCTCAACAGACTCAAGATTTGGGGTTTTCTCCCCCTTAAATGATGATTCCTTCTCAGTACGGAGAGAATTAGGATCTTGGTCTAGTTCCACAGACTCAGATCTAGGTTCCTCACTCATTTCTTGTCTAGCCAGCTGAAAAGCTAGCTCCATCAGTTCTTCAGCAGAAGGTATGATTTCAGGAATGGATTATTCCATAGGGAGTTCTTCAAGATTGACCTCTTGCAGAATAGGTAGCTCTTCCACTATAGGCTCTTCTATTGTAGGATCTTCTATGGCATGATTTTCATATTCTTTTTTAATTGATTCTTTTATAGCTTCAGTTTTAATTTCCAAATTGACAGCTTCTTTAGGAGCAGGGAATTATTCTTCAAGAACTGCATGAGGAACAGTAGTCATGTCTTCCTCAACAATAACTGCATCCCTATGTGGCACTTAAGCCTATTCTTCCTCTTCTTCAGGATACTCAACAATATCATCTCATTCCAAACCAGGATCAGAAACGACTTTTGGTCTTGAGGGATAATCCACCGAATTGAATTTCTCAAAAACTTTATCATTGTCTTCCACACATTCCTTTTTTCAAGGATTATAGTTTATCTTCATTCTTTTGATAGTGGATTTTGAGAGGCAGTACTCATAGTCCATAATCACTTCCTCATTAGGTCTAACCACACCTTTTGAAAGAATCATGGTTGATATTATTCGAGAGTAAAACAAAGAAGTTGACTTTGATGTCACTTTGATCAACTCACACATATGTTGTATGATATACTTGCACAGGTTGATCTTATGCCCATTTTTCATGATGTGAATCAAAAACACATCTAGATATTTTAACATAGAAAAATCACCTTTTCTTGTACTTACAAAATTTTGTAAAAACTTAAACAGAAGCCTTGTTTCTCCATCTAATTCAGCAGTAATGTCTCTCCTCTGGGTTCCATTTCTAGTTAAGGTTTTCAGGGAATCTTCTAGATCAAATAAATCAGTTGAAGGTGTATGATTATCCAATAAAAACATATATTTTAATTACATTTTAATGGTATTAAATGTTCATTTTTTATCTTATGGGCCTGAGTTAGTGGATTTTGATTTTGAACATCCTTTCTCATCATTTGTGCACTTCATGCCTAATGTGCACCAATTTAGGCCCAATGAGTCATCTAATTATAAGGAATGTAATTATCCATATTTTAATTTTATATTTATTGAAATTTATCTTCACTTAAATATAAACATTTTTCATTCAGGGATCAATGGATGATTCATAAAGGATGAAGGAGATATTTGGCGATGAAAAGAAACAATTCTGGAGAAGGCAGATTAGACACCACCCCACTGATAAGACTGTGAGGCCCAACATATAGGCCCAATGAATCCCATATTTCTTGGAATTATATAATACATGTATAGTAACAAATCACTATTGAGGATCCAATGCTAATTCGGCCTTCATAGTGTCCATTTAGGCAGTCCAAGTTAGAGATAAAATTATGGGCCAGATTCTACGGCCCAGAAAAACAGCCCACTAATTTGATCATATCTCGGAATCCACAACTCCAAATGGACCCAACTTTTACAGGAGTTTATAAGAAATCCGGAGATCCATTTTCTTCTTCTATGACCCACTCTGATTCGGCAATCTATAAGGTCTTCCAAATGCGTCTGTTCGGTAAAGGAAATCTGGATGCCACCTCGGGTCAAGGGTGGAAAAATCAACTCTCCCTTACTTTCCACACAACTATGGCCTACCATAATTAATTGAGGAGACATGTACTACTGGAGGCTCTATCCATGGGCTTAAAAATGCCTATTTAAGGCAGTGGTGTTGGATTATTGAAGGATCTTTGGTGCTTTGTTCAATTGTAATGTTATGCTGCAATTTTGTTGTCTCAAATTTGTCTTTCACATGTAAGTTGTTCAATTCACTTTAGTTTCTTAGTAAAAGTTCTTCTTCTACTCTTATTTTATTTTTCTTTATATCACTTTGATACTGTTGGATCAAGGTGTGTATTTATTCACACCAAACCTTGTGAAATTATTCACACAACGGTAGAGTGATCATTTTATTTTTGTTGTTTTCTTTACTTATCCATTTCCTCCCTCGTAAGTCTAATTTCCGCTTCCATTGAAACCATGGGATAAATGGAGGGCTAACCCACTTATGGGTTGATCCAAGGGAGTATCAAGAGGTTTTATTGGATGTTATTTATCACCCCATTAATGTATAATCACTTATTTAATTGAGATTTTTATTTGATGATTTTTAAACTCCATCATCCTTGTTGAATTTAAGGCCACACACTTCAAGTGCTAATACGAACCTTTACCTTGAAGTTCTCAAAACATTGATCCTTCAAGTGTATAGGTGATTAGTATTAAAGGTTTTAGGCATTAAACTAGTAAGTGATGATGTTGTTTTATCTCCTTAAATGAACCCATCTCAAATATAAAAAATTGAAATCATTGAAAAGGAATTACGTCCAATCCACCCTGAGAAATAACATAGGATCAACTCATTATTTTAAATTGAATTCACTTAAGTCTCTTAGATTTCCTTTAAACCCATCTAAAATCAACCAAATTTGGCCACTTCATAGCCAAAAACAGTCCATAGAATGTACGTGTCTATAGGTTACTTCTTAGGTCTCTGAGGATTCGACAACCCAAGATAAACTACAAGGACCATCCTACCTTATTATCTTGGGTAAATTTGAGCCTGAATCAGTGTATGTACTCTCTGATAATCCTCACATATGCCTTCTTGAGGTATCCTAAGGCATGCAGCCCATAACCTCAAATAGAAAGAGAATCTCTGGCCATTGACCCAACTCCTCACAATATAACTCTCACCCGAATCAAATGAGAACTATACGTATTGGTAGAACTAAGAAACTAACATAGGATAGATGGGTCTAACCTCATTTGAGAACCATTCTTACCAGCCTTGTTGTTCTAACACTTTCAAAACTATAGACTTACTAGATATAATCCATTTAGGGAAAATCTCTTTCTCAGGTACAACAACGCGATTTACCAGATTCATATTTAAAGGTCCTTCGGGTGTTAGCTTTAGTGCAGTCTTCTTCTTCTTCAAGCTGTGCTTCTTAGGTTTCGATGATGATGGATGTTTTATTATTGGCATTCACTAAAGGTTCGAGTGAGAGAAGGGTTGCAATGATGAATAAGGGTTTGAAAAGAGTAAGTAGAAGAAACCTCGGGTGACGAAACGAGTGATACTTACTTTTTTTATCATTTAGAAATACCAACCATCACAAAAATAAAAACGCGGGAAGATAAAAAGGTGAAAAGGATAATTACCACGATACGGATTTTTAAAAAAACATAAATAATTTTCATGGTGAGACCATGAGTGGTCATTATGGTGAGATAGTAGATGGGTTTCACAGTGAGACCGTGGTTGAAATTTTCATTGCGCGTTACGGTGAGACAGTAAACATCAGACCGTAAGTACAAAATACTAACTGTGAGACCGTAAACATAAAACTTTATGGTGAGACAGTAAACATGAGAGACATTAACTGAGAAACTGTAATCATGAAACAGTAAAGTATAACACGGTAAGATATCGAACAGTGAGACCCGAAATAATAACTATTAAGGTATCTATTTGAGATTTATCATGCCTAGTTCATGTATGATGTAGTCTATTCTCTCAAAATTTAATGGTTTAGTGAATATATCAGAAAATTGATATTCAGTACGAATTAATTCCAAAGTGATATCACCTTTTTGATAATGATCTCTCAAAAAGTGTTGTCTTACATCAATATGCTTTGTCCTAGAAAGTGAAACAGGATTCTTTGAGATGTTAATAGCACTTGTGTTGTCACAATTTATAAATACATGTCTGAATTGATATCCATAATCTAGTAATGTGTGTTTCATCTACAAAATTTATGCACAACAACTACCAGCAGCTATGTATTCAGCTTCTGCAGTAGATAATGCAACAGAATTTTGTTTCTTACTACACCATGATACTAGTGACATGCCTAAAAGGTGACATGTTCCAGAGGTGCTTTTCCTGTCTAACTTACAACCACCGAATTCAGCATCAGAGTAACTAACTAATTCAAATGATTTTCCTTTAGTATAAAACAGTCCTAGATTGGGTGTTTTCTTGAGGTATTTGGAAATTCTCTTTACATCATTTAAATGAGATTCCTTAAGATTTTCTTGAAAACGAGCACACATACACACACTAAACATAATGTCAAGATGACTAGAAGTTAAGTAGAGTAAACTTCTAATCATTCCTCTATAAGTGGTTTGATCAACAAATTTTCCATCTTTATCAAGATCCAACTTACAAGTGGTAATCATGGGAGTGTCACTACTTTTAGTGCTATCCAATCCAAAATGTTTTAGAAGATCCTTTGTATATTTACTTTTATTTAAAATAATACCATTTTCATTTTGAAAAACTTGAAATCCAAGAAAATATTTTAGTTATCCCATTAAACTCATTTCAAATTCGTTTTTCATCATTTTAGAAAAATCAACACATAAAGAATTTTTCAAAGATCCAAAAATAATGTCATCTACATAGATTTGAACAACTAAAACATCCTTAGAAATTAGTTTTATAAAAATAGTAGGATCAGCTATTCCTTTTGTAAATCCTTTAGAAATAAGAAAAGTACTTAATCTATTATACCAAGCTTGTGAAGATTTATTTAAACCATATAAAGATTTTGATAATTTAAAAATATGATTTGGAAAATTAAGGTTTGTAAATCAAGGGGGTTGTTCAACAAAAACATCTTCATCAATATACCCATTTAAGAATGCACTCTTGACATCCATTTGATATAGTTTGAAATTCAAATGTGCTTCATAGGCAAGAAGGATTCTGATGGATTCAAGTCTGGATACTGGTGCAAAGGTCTCCTCAAAGTCAATTCCTTATTCTTGATTATAGCCTTGTGCAACTAGTCTATCCTTTTTTCTAACTATGTTACCAGCTTCATCAACTTTATTCCAAAAAACCCATTTACTGCATATGGTCAAAGTGTCTTTAGGTTTGTCTACAAGTTTCCAAACATTGTTCCTTTCAAATTTATTCAATTCTTCTTGCAGATCCATCACCCAAAATTCAACATTGATTGCATCATTGATATTTTTAGGTTCAAGATATGATATAAAATCTTGATGTTCAACCTGGTTTCTCAGAGAATCTCCGGTTTGTGTCCCTATACCTAAATCTCCTACTACAGCATCTAAAGGATGATTTTTAAGAGTCCTAGTTGGTCTAGAGAAGGTAGGGCTAGAAATTTCAGTTTTATTTACAGGTTTGGGTTCTACAGAAGCAGGTTCTGGAAAAATTTTAGAACTGGTTGTCTTAACACCAGGTTCACTATTCTTGTCATTAAGGTTTATAATTGACATATCTTCTTCAATATTTTCAAGAGGGTTCTTAGGTTCATGTGGATTAGTTTCATCAAATTTTATGTGTACAGATTCTTCCACACATTTAGTTCTCTTGTTTAATACTCTATAGGATTTACTTGATATTGAGTAACCTAGGAAAATTCCTTCATCACTTTTGGAAGAAAATTTTTCAAGATTATCTTTAGTGTTAATGATAAAAACTTTGCAACCAAAAACTCTAAAGTAATTAACCATAGGCTTCCCATTGTTCCAAAGCTCATAAGGGGTCTCTTTAATAATTGGTCTAATCAAGACTCTATTGATAATTTAACAAGCTATATTGACATCTCCAGCCCCAAAGTAAATAGGTAAATCATATTCATTGAGCATTATCCTAGAAATCTCTTGAAGAGTCCTATTTCTTCTTTCTATTACACCATTTTGTTGGGGTGTTCTAGGAGAAGAGAAGTTGTGACTATATCCATTATATGAGCAATAAGATTCAAACTCCTGATTTTCAAATTCACAGCCATGATCACTTCTCAAGGTCTTGATCCTAATTCCACTAAGATTTTCTACAGACTTGGAATATTTAACAAAATAGGAACAAGCTTCACTTTTGTGAGCTAGAAAGTATACCCAAGTGTACCTAGAAAATCATCTACAATAACATAAACATACTGCTTCTCATTTAGACTTGAAACCCATGATGGTCCAAACAAATCTAAGTGAACCATCTCGAGAGGTTGAGAAGTAGAAACTTCTTTCTTTGATTTTCAAGAAAATTTATGTTGTTTTACCTTTTGATAGGGATTAAAAACTTTATCTGTTGGGAATTCTTGTTTGGGTAGGTATCTAACTAAACCTTTCCTAGTCAGTTTCCTGGGAGAGTGCACATTGCAGTGTCCTAATCTTCTATGTCATAGCTAGGATTCCTTATGAAAAGAAATCAAACAAGTAACATTTTTTTAGCTAAATAATTCAAATCTACAGCATAAACATTTTCATTTCTTAATTCAGTAAATACCAAAACATTTTTAGAATAAAATACATTTTAATAATAATTTTCAAATTTAACATTGAAACCAACATCACACAACTGAGAAATACTTAGCAGGTTGTATTTTAATCCATCAATAAATAGTACTTTAGAAATTAAAATTGAATCAGTGTTACCAATCTTACTTAAGCCGATGATTTTTCCTTTTGAGTTATCCCTAAAGGTAACATGTCCTTCATCAACTTTGATTAAGATCTTAAAGAATGAGTAGTCTCATGTCATATGCCGTGAACATCCACTGTCCAAGTACCATTTCTTCCTATAGGAAATTTTCAATAAAGTTTCCTACAAAACAGATTTAGATAGAAGATAATTTTGGTACCCAGATTTTTTTGGGTCCAGAAAGGTTAGAAAGAAAAAATTTAGGTACCCATATTTGTCTAATGATTTTCCTATAATTAATAGATTCAAATGATTTTGATAATCAAAATTTTTTTGGTTTGTAGGAATTTTAATATATAGATGAAGCGTAAGAGTTGCTGGAAATTGAACTAGCAGCATACTGTCCAGATTTTGGAATAAATTTATTCTTAACAATATGTCTATATGCAGGTCAGTATCCTAAACCAGTAGTATACTTTGGTGTAACTTTTTTTCCAAGCATTTGAGTTAGAGTATCCTTTCCATTTTTGAAATTATCTAAGTCTTTTCTAAGTTTCTCATTAGACAATTTGTGTTCAGTATTCTCTTTTAACAATTGAGCATTCTTTTCCTCTTCTATACTAAGATCAGATTTAACAGTGCTAGTTAAGGCATATTGTTTCGTTAATGATTTTTACTTATCTTTTAGCTCATTGTAAGTATCTTCTAACAGATTATAGTATTAAAATAATTCAGTTTTAGATATATTATCACCATTATCTAAATCACTTTCATTCCTAGAATAGTAATCATTCAGCATAGGGGAAATAGGTACCTCAGATGCTTTAGTCATGAAACACATTTTGTCATGATTCATTTCTTCAGAATTAGAAGATTCAGATCCACTTGAGATATCTTCTGAATCACTACATATTTCCTTCATATATTTCTTATAATTTTTGTCCTTATAATCATATTTCTTAAACTTCAATTTTGGACAGTCATCCTTAATATGTCCTTTCCTTTTACATTCATAACAGACTATCTCATCATTTTTATCAGATTTTTTCCAATATCTCTTCCAATTACCTTGTTGGTCATACATACCCTTATAATTTGATTTTCTGAAAAATTTCTTCCTTCTATAGAATTTCTTGAATCTCCTGGCTATATGATCCATCTCTTTATCACTGTCTGAGTCAGAATTTTCACTAGTTGAGATTTCTTCAGTTATGTGAACTTTCTCCTTGTCCTTGACCTTTGAGGTAGTAGATTTAAATGGCACTGACTTCTTCTTAGGTTCATCATCTTCCTCTTTTTTTACCTTCAGTTCTTCTTCATACATCATCAACTTACCAATAATCTCCTTGACAGGTATCTTTCCAATGTCACATGATTCTCATATAGAGACAGAGGTTCCTCTCCATCTCTCTGGTAGGCATCTTAGTATCCTCATGATTTTATCCTTTGCTGGAACAGCTTTTCCCAGTTTTCTCATTGTATTGACTATCTCATTAAACCTGAGATACATATCAGAAATAGGTTCATCAGTTTTCATTTTAAAATTATCATACTTAATAGTGTATGTGTTTAGTCTCATTTCTTTAACTTTGGTTGTTCCCTCATGGGAAACAGCCAGAGTATCCCATATTTCATAAGCAGCCTTACAAGAAGATATTCGATTAAATTATTTATCTATTAAAGCACAATACAGGGCATTCATTTCTTTGAAATTATTATTGTAAGAAGCTTTAGTAGGTTCATCCTAAGTAGTTCTAACATTTTCTAGAATCTTATACTGAGTCTCTTTGACAGTCCAAATGTCAAATCCCATACATTCTAAATGAATTTTCATTTTGATTTTCCATTGGGCATAATTAACACCATTAAAGAAGGGTGTCCTGTTGGTAGCTACACCTTATAATCTGTTATCCATAATACCTAAGTTATATGAAGATATAAAAATTTATAATTAATAGAAATTTTAAGATCTTTAAGATACAACTAAAATCACACTGGAAAACTTTTCACAAACAGAGAGTTTTGAAAACCTTTTATCAACAACATTTGATACAAAATTTTGGTCAAAGTGGATACTCAAGAGGGGGTTGAATTGAGTTCCAATTAAAAATTTCTATTTAAAAGATTTATATTAAAATCCCCCAACTCATAAAAAAAGTTATACTATAGTGAATTTATAAAGATTGTAAATGTTCAATTAGTTTCTCAAAGATTTATTATTTCTCAGTTAACTTAATATGAAGATTAAATTAGATTTTTAAACTAACTTATTGGTTCACAATAATTACAAAAACTTTCTAGTTCAATTATCAAAGTTACTTTAAAACATATTTGAGTTTCAAAGTAAATAGCAGTGGAATATTGAAAATAGTTTAAACTAAAAAATGCACAATAGTTTTAACCAAGAGGTTCGTTCTAAATCTGAGACTTAGTCCTCTTAAACAATTTATATAAAACTTTGATCCACACCCTGGATCGGGTTTTACAATAGTAATCAGACTGTCCAGGTCCTCAGACCTCTACCACAGTTCTATGTAGGAAAGTAACAGCAACAACACATATGTTGTCCAGGTCCTTAGAAATCTACCACAGTTCTATGTGGGATACACAAAGTTGTAAAAGAGTTTAGTGTGAGGATTTAAATATCCTCCAATTCATCTTAGGATTCAGAGTGTGTCAAAACAGACAAAAACACACACTGCTCGTAATGTAAAGAAAAGGATGATCACAGTAGAGCAAGAATATAGAGATGAGTTTAGAATACTCTTGTGTGATATCAATGCAGCTCTAGATTCCTTTGGATTGAAACATATGAAGCTTTGAGTCCTTCTCTGAAAGTTGTGTGGAAAACAGAGCGTTGTGGTTTTGTTTCTTCACTTCCAATACAGGTGTTCAGCTTTAATGCGAGAGTGAGTATTCCAAGATGTGCATGAACCTCCTTTGTGAACTTCTGTTCTTGATGTGTATGAGAGTTCTTCGAGTTCTTTTTGGGTTCTTCTTTGCATGTATTTTTGTATCTTTTCCTCTTCCTTATGTGTATGTCTCTGTGTATCTCTCTGTTTTGCAGTAGCTCGATATTCCATTTATTTCTGCTTTTCTCCGACAATGGAAATGACTACCTTTTATAGGCATGAGGTATGGTTCCCTTTCATACCAACAACCCAAATTAATTAATAGCATTTTCATTAAAAACACAAAATATGACCGTTGGAAATTAAATTGAAATACAACAAAATAGTTTAAGAAACTGTGTCACAGTAAGTCATGGAAACGGTGTCTGCATCACCTGGTGTCTAGGTTGATCACTGTGTGTGAGTGTCACAGTGTCTCATAGTCACAGTGTCTTGATTACGGTGTCTGCTTCATGGTGCCTTGTTCACTGTGTTTTGTTCACGATGTCTTTTTACGGTGTCTGCTTCACGGTGTCTGGTGTTACGGTGTCTTACTTCACGGTGTCTGGTGTTACGATGTCTTGCTTCACGGTGTCTGGCTTCACGGTGTCTGGCTTCACAGTGTCTGGCTTCACGGTGTCAGAAATACATAGCCAGTGGTAGACTCATGGTGTCTTAGACCTTTCAAAGTAACTATGTGCAGACTTAAATAAAGATGATAATAGAAAGGATTAGACTTAAGAATTTTTTAAAGAAGGTATTTTGAGAGTAGATAAGAGATAGTATAAAGTAGGTAAATTGAAAATAGATCAATTAAGATCTTACAAGGATCTTCTTAAAGTATGAGAATACTTTAAATAAAAATAAACATGATTGGATATAATTTATAGAAGTTAACTAGGTTGAATAAGATTTGGAATCATTAACACATGGTTAAATAAGATTTGTGGTCATTAAAACATGATTAATACATGAGGAGTCAAACATGCATATACTCGAAGGACTAGTTCCTTTTTTCCTTTATATCCCCAATCCATGTTTGTTTTTAATTTTCTAATAACACTTTTAAGGGTAAGTGTGAACCGGTTACAAATCCAACCAAGTTAACCTCAAAATCCACCCACTGTTAGAGTCCCACCCACTACAAATCTAATGTTCAAATACTGTCTTACATGAAAAGCATACATGAGTGACCAAATCAATGATGAACATGGAAACCTTTCTATTCTGTTTCGTTCTTTTTGTATTTGAGGACACATTTTCCTAGAAAGATGAATTTCGTGTGACACAGGCAATAGTCCCCCTATGGATTGTTCTATACTAAATCCCTTCCGTATGTTGTAAATGAATATTATTTGAATCATGCTGATAAATCTCTAAGATATATCATGTTGGATCTTGATCTGAAGAAAATATGTTTCCTCACCCAAGACCTTTATAGAGAAGCATTTATGCAACATTATTGAGTCTGAGTTTTAGGATCGTGCCTATACAGATGAAAATGATCGAAATAGTGGGATCCAATGTGGTGGGTGGATGTGGAAGTATAGAAGAAAAATATTTCTAAATAAGATGATTTAGATTATGACTCTTATAATTTCTAATTATTAATAAATATTATCACTTAATTAGTAATATTTATTCATTATTATTAATTAATTACAATTATTTAATTATTATTAATAATAATTTAAACATATTTTTATTAAGTTTATTAATAATTAATATTCTTCAGTAATTAAATAATAATCATTATTAATAATTAATATTAAATAATAATTATTAACTATTTATTATTAATTGTTTAATAATTATTATTAATTACTAAAAATTAGTAACTATATAAAAATTTAAATATTTATTAGTATTATTTTAATAATAAGTTCTAATATTTATTAAATAATTAGTAACTAAATAATTAATTATTAGTTAATAATTAAATAATAAGGTGATTATTATATTCAAATAGTATTAAAATTTATTTATTTATGTATTTAATTATTATTTTTACTAATATAATGTTATCATTAGTATAGAAATTATTATTATTATGATTAAACATTAATTAAATTTTGAATAAAATTATTTATGTATAATTTATATATTATTATTAGAATTATTATATTATATTTAATTAATTATTAATTATTTATATTGAAAGATAAAAATAGGGTGATGGGGCATTAATGGGATGGGGTGCATAGTAGCAAAATTTATAAAAATTAGAAAAATAGTTAAACTAATAGGGAGGGGCATAAGAACATGCCACCCAAAAATTAAAAAAAACAAAAAAGGGTTATATAGACTTACTACAATCAAACAATAGAAATTACAAAAAAAATTAGAAAAAAAATTCAACTCAAAGGCAATAGGGGGATTAATGCCATTTTCTTTTGTCCCATGTGAAAGGTGTTAAGGCCCTTAATTCCTTTTAGATCCACCAAAAAATCCCAATGGTGTTAAGGTATTTAATGCATTTCTGTATTAGTTTTATAAAAAATTTTACCTGGGAATATTTTGATAATTTTTTCAAAAAACATAAATAAAGAAAACCTAAAAACATTGCTTGAAATGGATTAAAGTTGTGGTTGAGTCTCAAAACAAACTTAATGAAAATAAATAGAGATGAAAACATTGAATAAAATTCTAGTGGAGGAGGTTCATATGGCTTACAAGGAAAATCCAAACACAAAATAAAAGTGGCTTTAGAATGGAAGAGGTTATGGTATGAAGATAATGATGAATATTTAAAGCATTGGGGTATTCTCATATTTTCTAGAGTGAATATTTTGAAGATTTATTTTATATAGTGTAAAGAAGTTACCATGAGCACGGTGGAAAGAATATTTGAAGTGAAAAGGGAGTGAACTCAACATAGAGAATAAAATTTAGTCGTTTTAATGATAATTTCTAAAATAAAAATATTTTATCACTCTAATATCACAGGGAGAGATAAGGAAAATTTGAAGAGAGGATCATGTGCAAGCTTCATGAGTATTTTAAGGAGAGAAAATGAACTAGGGTGATCAATCAACCATGGGGGTATGATGAATCATCGACCCGATGGGATCAAACAACCGGAGAATAAACTGTTAGGGTGTCGACCCTGTCAATTCATGTGGTTAGGTTTTTCTTCTTTTTTGGAATCATCATGGTTCTTATTTGAACTAGCTCCATGAACCTTGGTGTTATATATTAATTAAATGTATTTATTACTCACAAATAAGTGAGGGGAACCAAATAATTGGTTAAAGGGGATTAGATAAATATACATAGACACGTAGATCCTACATGACAAATGATGGAGGGATGACTTGCAGTCCATCATTTAATTTAATATTATAAATTTCAAATCCATTAAATAAATTAAACTAAAACATACAACATATATATAGGTCTTATCCAAGCTCATGAATGTTAATACCTACAATGAATATGCAAAGGTAACTAGATATGATTCATTTTTTTATTCTTTATTATTAAGTAGAATGAACTTGAATTAATTAATTAATTATATTTCATCTGAATGATCGTCCAAACTTAATTAGGGATGTCTATAATTTATCGCATTTATGTAAAATAAACGGAAGAACAATTAAGGATATATTTATTATAATAAATTAATTGATCATTTAAAAATATTAAAAACCTTTATTAAATTTTCAAACTCTCAATGGTGTTTCAATAAATAAAATAAGGTTTTAATGTATAATTTTCCAATTTAATGTGAATTTTAATTATATATATTAATGGTATACTAAATGGTGTGTACATCTTCCTATATACCCTATATCTGAGTTGTTGTGTATCCAGGGTACACAACTGGGTCTATAGTGTGTACCTCAGATGGACTAAATGGCATGTAAAAACTAGTTATACGCTATGTAATCTTATTTTTTTTTGTGTCCAGGATACACATCTGGGTCTTTGGCATGTGTCTCGGTGGACTACACAATGTGTACAAACCAGATACACATTGTGAATATCTTTGAGTCATGTGTCTATTTTTCTCACGGAGTCACTAAGTATTTTCTTCAGATGTGGGAATTGATGAAGTAAAAATTGTGTACACCACATACATATTATGTATATCATAAATTTTCTAGGTTTTCAGTCTTATGCAGTTTTGACCATGTATAATGGCCACACATATTACATGATTTTCACCACTAACCTGTGTAAACTACACTACACATATACCAATACACACCGTGTAATCCAAAAAATGTGTGACAGGTTGGAAGTTCAACAGGACACATACCCCCCCATGTAATTAATATGTGGCATGTCATGTATCCATTGGTGCATAAATATTCAGCGCACTAGGGTACACGGTGTGTACTTCCACGTACACACCATTGAACCCTGTCTTACCTACCAGAAATGAGCCATTTGTCAATGTCATCTCTGGTCATTCTTCATCTGTTCTGAATCCTTTTATGAAAATGAAATAATGAACAAATATGATTAATATGAAAAAAACAATTTAATTAAAATCTTATTAAAGAAAAAATAATATGAAATGAAATTAATACCACAATTATGCCTAGATCAATAATAAAATTAATAATTATAAATTCAAACCTGGCCTCTCTGATACCACTTATTGGTTCTGGACACAGTGGACACATGAGGTTGTGGGTAATATATTAAAATTTCTTTTAATAATCATTGAATTAAACCAAGATCGAGGGTCCTTCATGAAAAATTTATAATTAATTAATTTTACATTTGAAGAAATCAATACATGGGTTTAGGAATGTTCTTAGTTGTGGAATGTTGATCATCCTAAAAGACCCTTTCAAGTTACCTTCATTGTTCTTTGTGAATCCCTCTAGCGGTGATCCATATGTCCTCCTATGATCTTGAATAAACACCACTCGATCATTGGGTTCTAGCACAGAGAATAAAATGTCTTGTATTTTTCGTTCTTAAACCCTCATTCTTCCTTCATTAAGAAATATATAGTGTGTTTCTCATTCTTAAGAGTGAGATAGAAGGAGGATTCGGGAGAGAATTCATTGTTTGAAACAATTCTCTATTCTCAATATCAGATTTGATATAATTTACACAATAGACATAGTTATCAATTTATAGAGGAATGGTTTAGGTTAAAATATTATTTAATTTTATGTATTCCATTAAATAATATTTAAAAACATTAATAAAACCCATTCCACACCATAATAATTTTATTATTATTATTTGGTGTGACAAATTGTGAAAACTAATAAATAATATTTACCAGATTGTAAATAATTATTTTATCACCACACATAGTCTTGGACTGTTCAAACTACTCAGTATTTATTGAATTACTGAATAAATATTTTATTAAAAAATAAATATTTCATTCATATACCTGTAAATAAATTTATATTATATATTCGATAAAATAAATAAATATATATTTATTCACATACCAGTAAATAAATATTTAATTAATTAATGCGATCAATATTACATAAATAAAATTATTCCTCAATCTTGAGAATAATATTTTTTCCATTAATTAAATTCATGTGTAATTTAATTGAGACCAATAGAAACACTTAGTGTGTGACCCTCTAGGATTATTTCTCATTGGCATTAGGTGGGATTGCATAAACTCCAAGATTACTTTCTTGAAATGGGTTAAGGCACCTAAGAGAAAAAAACTTAATATAAAAACATCAACATCTACATACGAATGATCACTATATAATGTGGCTTATTTATCACAATATATCATCAAGTAAGTTGTGTGATGGTTTCATCAACCTATATTCTCAATATATATTTCTTTTAAAATCAGAAATAAACATGTCGTTACACCATGTATGGAATTTAATGTTGTGGTTCTATTCCAATAAAAGGGTCGAGATATCAGCTTCCATGAAGATAGAAGGGACAAATCCTTCCCTAACTTATCCATTAATGACATATCACTTTTGACGTACCGAACATATCAAACTCTACTGTGAACTATTATTGTAATGGTTTATGAAATACGTATAATTATATGAGTCGTAGCATGCATTAATAATAATATTAAAGTATATGGACCATTACACACAGTCACATATAGGAATATGTATTAACACCAAAACATGCATAATTCCTACTACTGACTCTATTCTCATAATATCCCACCTTGATGATTACAAAGTGTAAACTTCATGAGAAGAATCCTCATCTATTTATGATTACTCACACAAGAGAGTCTATATACTATGTGTCCCATCATAGTATGTTATCCAACTGTAGAACATTATTTAAGGATATCATCATAGCACTTCAAGGTTCTCATCATAGTGGGGAGTTGTTATGACCTTGTCAAGGAAACGTATACACTAGGACAATATTAAATTATAGTCATGCAGAAAAATGAATTATATGAAATAGTAAGTTTTATTAATTATCAATACATGGGATATACAAGTAATCAAAGTATAAATATTTGGTCCTAGTACACTAATTCAAACAAAATCCAATATAAACTAGACACATCTGCCTATGACTTTCAATCTACTAGACCTCACATGATAATTATGTTTCTTTTAAGTTAAGGATTTAGTCAAGTGGTCTTACATGTTTTCATACATGGATATAATTATCACTATAACCGCACATATGATAAAAAACCATCAATAGATGATACTTCTGGAGTATGTGTCTTGTCCACTGATGTGACCGTGGCTCTTTTGCAAGAGCCACCACGGCTGTATTATCTTTAACAATAATGATATAATAAGTTTACACTATTTTATAAAATGTTTTTACATTCATCCAATAGACATTAAATTTATAATATAATAATAAATCTACTTTTATAATTAAAAATATATTTTTTGAAAAAACATTTTTACCGCATTTTGATGGTGCACTTGTTTTAAATATAGTTTTGACCATTTTATAAATTCTATTTGATAAAATAAAATTATTATTCTGATGTTCAATATAATAATTTAATTTGTTTTAATTTTTTATATTTTTTTGATAAGTTTCATGTTTTAATGAATAGTGAAAAATATGTCGCATTTTTAATTGAAAACAGTTTTTTCATATAAATAATTTATAGTGTTAAATTATATTTTTAACCAGTATTAAAGTAAAATTAGATAAATTTTAGATAATTTAATTCCATTTAGTCTATTTTAATCAATTTCACATAGAAATTGGACATAAAAATAATGCGATCTTTTGAAAGTTTTTCCTCTAAAAAACAATTTTCTTATTCCGTCATTGGGGTTAATTTTTAATTAATTTCTGAACTTTATGTGTTTTTAATTTTGAAAAACGGTTTCCATATTTAGAATAAAATGGTTCAAATTTAGTAAATATTTATATTTTTTTGTATAATATGAATAGTAACTTTAGTAATATTTTTTATTACCACAGTTAAGGGTAAATCGGGTAATTAAAAGTAAAAATAATATTATAAATATTATAAAATTACCCTAACACTTGTCCTCATTTTACTGGATGGGTATTTTTATTCCCTATGAATTAAAGGATCTGTTATGATTCCATTTATGTCCTTTTGGATGAGGATATAACCTTTATAATATTATATTCAAAGGAACGTCACTTTTGTTATACTTTTGTTTTTAACAAGTGAAATATGTTTGATATGGGGTTATGTAGGGGATCTATTCCAATATAAATAGTATTTTGAAATATAAAAAAGTTTATCTTCATCATGATAATTTATTTTAAAATTTTAAGTAAGAAATAATTAAATTAAAGGCTTTCATAATATTGATAGAGTAATTGTTTAATTAAATAAATATCAAATAAATGATATTAAGAATACAAAAATAAGTATAATTTGTGATGATTGATGTCACCCAATAATTTTTTAGATAACATTAACATATTAGTAATTTTTTGAAGTTGTTTTTCATATTTATCATGTTTTTATGATATTTTTAAAAAGCCAAGTAATGAATAGTGTCAAAATTGATATTATTGTTATTTTAAAATAAATAATATTTTTTAAAATGATATAAAATTTTAAAAAATTTAAATTTTATCCAACTAATTAGTATAAGTCATAAAATTTCATAAATGAATCATTTATTGGTATTTTTTAATTTTATATTTGTTATAATAAACCTCTAAATGTAAATTACATGATATCAGAGTAAGAGTTAAAAGGGTTAAATAAGGTTTAAAACAAAAAAGGTAAAGATTAAAAAATTAATAAAAACTTTTATAATTTTTATTGGTATAATTAATTATGATCATAATCATTATATATTCTAAATATGTCATTTTGGATCCATTTGGAATATAAAATTAATTTATATTAATTTAATATTTTAAATAATTCCAATAGTTCCCCTCCTCTCTCTTATAAAAGGGAACCCATTCTTCTCATTTCAATACACCTCAAATCTGATTATATTCATCAAATATCTACCCAAATTCCTTCCTAAAATTCATACACATATCCTAGAGCTCTTATTTTAGTCATACCACCAACCTTAGTGGTCTTAAGCTGCTAAGCAAAGGAGGAGGTCTGAGGAAGAGGTATCATTTTTTATTTACTATTTATGTTTTATTTATTCTTCCAATTCCTTCAAATCTTATTCAACCATGATGAAATAATAACTCCAGTATCCTCAATATACTGATATTTTATTATGTTAATATCATCTACTAAATCCAAATCCAATTTCTGTAAAATGGGAAATAAATTACTTGTTCATGTGTATTGAAGATTATCACCTCGTGAACCGATATACATTATTTTCTATCATTGTCTATCAAGATTGGTTATAATGATGGAATTAATATTTATATATTATATAAAAGACATATTTTTAATTATTAAATAGTAATATATCATTTATTTTATCACCTTTCTATGCACATAAAAATGATAATGTCGTTCGTGCGCATATGTGAACTATAACCCCCACGAAGCAATGTGATTGGTTTTTCATCACCAAATCTGATGGATGGTGTCTATGTATATATATATATATATATTAGTATATATAAATTATTAATATGATATTTATTATATTATTATCATTATTTAAAGATAAACTAATAATTACCTTATTTCCATAATGATCATTGAAAAATGAAAATGTTACTCATGCGTACGTACGGCTTGTCGTCTCCATGATTATAATGTTGTTCATTTTTCATAACCATAAATAAATATATTGATTAAAATTATAATTTTGGTTTATAATTTTATTATTATTTCATTAATATTATTATGGAGATTATGGACTAATTGTAAATTTTACTATTTACATCATACCTAAGTAATTTTGAACTGAATAACTGAATATCATCAAAACATATGACATGAACAAAAATAATTGATTAATTTTTATAACATAATAATAACTAATATAAATGGAATAATAAACTTTAAAAAGGTTCTAAATATATTAAACAATTAACATAAGTTTATTATTTAAGAATATAAAGGTCATATGTGATGAATGAGACTCAAGGTAAGGGATTTCATCTCAATTTCCTTTCATTGAGGCAATTTTGATATTATTCACCTTTATTCTATAATAAGGTGTATATATAGCCTCTTTGACATTATATCTCAATAAATTACCTATTATCATAGAATTTAGTGTTTAATTTAATTCTTTAATTGGTTTTATGATTCAATTGTTTCATAATTAATAAGGGGATTTTCTTTGTAGAAATCCTATTTTATGTTTTTTCTTTAATCTATTTTTTTTTCATGTCCATGTTTTTTAAATGATATTTGAAATTTTTTATTGATTTTTTGGTTCTTGGAAATTATAAATTATATGTGTTCCCATGTAGTTCTTGGTAATCCTGTTATAGCTTAAATTATGGGTGCACTCAGATAGTGATTCAATGCATTTTGTAATGATTTCATTCTCTATGGAATTATATTGAAAATTAGCCATATGTTTATTCCAATCAATATGAGTTATTTAAGTGTAATGGACCGGGGTTTTGGGGTCCATTACTTGGTGAAAATATGATGTTTGGGGTGTTCTGGGAGGTATGGAAGGCCATCCCATCTTCTCGGTGAAGCTTAAGACTCCTAACGGTGGCCTTGGCCCACCGGTAACCTGGGCCTACCGGTAGCCTCTGCCTACCGGTATCTCGGCCTACAGGTGGCCTCGGCCTACCGGTGGCCTCGGCCTACCACTGGCCTCGGCCTACTGGTATCTCAGCCTACCGGTGGCCTCAGCCTACCGGTAGTTCGGCCTACTGGTGGCCTCTGCCTACCGGTAGATTGGTCTATCGATAAACCAAGCCTACCAGTGAGCCCTCCACGGGTTTTCCAGTAGCTCCTCCTTTTTGTGCAAATTGGTTTTTAAACCATGTTTTGACCCCTCTAGGCCTGTTTTAATGCCCATTAATGCCCAGTAATGGCGTTTAAAATTTAATGATTAGTGAGTTACCCTCCTTAAATGAAAAATGATGAGGTGTGCATCTGTTTAAAATGCCTCGAAAGGCGGGGACCTTTTAAGTGGTGTGTGGGGTGGTCCAGCCACGTGGTCAACCCACGATCTCGCATCTTACACGGTTTCAAGTTTTTCTCTCCATATCTTAACCATCTCAGGAATTTTGTATCTCAGTCCTTATAACCTAAAGGCTTCTCTTCTCCCTGAGTTTCTTGTTTTTTATCACCCTGCGCTCGGAGTACCCTTCCTCCTGACGAGTCGTACCCCTGCTGTGAAGTTTTCCTTGACCGTGTTCTGTGGAGCTCCTGCTACTCTTGATTTCTCCAGTTTCCATGTGAGGACTTAACATTGATCCTCGATCAATTAGGTAGGGATTTTATCCTTCGATTCTCCTTTCTGTGTATCATGCGGGGTGGGTATGCTTTTGTCTCTATGGAAATTGATGAAACCCAACTTAATGAAGATAATGAACAGACATTTAAAGAATAAAAGGGGGTGTGATCTATGTCTTGTTGTGCTCTTTTATTGTTGATATGTGTTGTGAATTATACGGTCATATTCTCACTGGAAATTATGGTCGTTTGTGGTCTTTCTCTTTGCACTAATGAACCTCGGTGTTCCTGGATGTTTAAATAACCGTTAAATGGAATTGGTTAATTATGTACACTTGGTTAAATAAATTGAAATCACCAGGATTAACCCTTTTTTGTGATAACCCCGGTTAAAGCACAGTGGAATTGAATCCATGGAGCATGTTAAATATTTTAAATCTGAAAGTACATATGTGGGCCTCCCTTGTGTTGGTGGTAGTGGGTTGGTTGTTTTTCCTTCACTGGCCGATTACGGGTGACTTTATGGTTTTCTTGGATGGGATCCCATGTTGTTATACTTTCGCTGGTTGTGAATCAGTGGTTGGGGGGGTTACTCTGCTTATATCACGAATTGGGGTGGAATCCTATGTTGTTGAGAAACTGTTGTCTTTTGGATCTTGGGTACATGGGGCTATGTCTTAGGGTTATTTTGTTTTCAGTACTTTGATGGATCTCACTTGATCCCTAGTTGTTGTGACTTCACAAGAGAACCGGGTGTGAATGCTTAAATTACCTGATGATTTCCTTTCTGCCGATTTTGTTGTTCATTTGTGAATGTGCCTGTTAGTTTCCTAGTAGTGAAGGGATTAACTCATACTAAGCTATTATGAATGATAACTTGAACAATGGAACTGGGAACTATTTGGTGTGCGCCTATTTTCTGAGGCAGCAGTGCTTGTGTACCTGGTTGTATCTGTTTGAGGAGCCATAGGTTGGGATGTGTGTTGATATATATATATATATATCTATGTGTGTGTGTGTGTGTGTGTGTGTGTGTATAATTTTATGATTTGTTTTTAGTTACACCCCACCCACATTGGACACTTAGTGTCGGACACCCCATTTCATGGGGAAGGGTGTTTCCCCCTAGTTACTCTCCTTCCTTCTCCCTCTTCCCTCAGCTGTGATGGCTGGAGGTGACCTTACACCCAAGATTCTTCGGGTAGGTTTCGATTGGATGGTTGTGAGGCCCAGGTGTGTGTGGGTAGGGATGTTTGGTTTTGAGGCCCAGGTGTGTGTGTGAAGGAATGTGTGGTTGTGAGGCCCAGGTGTCTGCGGGCGGAAGAGTATAGTAGCGTCAGGACGTTTGCTGTTAGGTATGAGCAGCTAGCTAGTGGGGGAAATGGTGGTGCGGGGTACCCAAATGTTTTTTTATTTTACTATTACCTTACTTCTTGTGTTTTTTTGTGAGCCTGACCGGTGAGGTGGGATAGATAGACACCTTTATATATGTTGGTTTCTCTGCTTCTCACGGGACTTTAATACGTCTCCCCACTTGTGCACGAGAGCTATAGGTTTTTCCTACTGAGTATGCTTTGTAGGATCACCCTATATTTACTTTCAGTTTTCCAGGAGGACTACCAGAGCCGTGCAGGACCCTACTAGTCGGGACAGTTGCAGTTGTTGCATTTGTTGTACTCTTGTTTCTTTTGGTATTTCACTTTTTGAGTTTTCTTGTACTTTGTTTCAGAACTGTTTAAACATGCATGTGGGATTGGTTTGGGTTTATTTTACATTTACTTGTTCATATTTCTTTTGGTGTTTGAATCATATTATCTTCCGATCTCAAATAATAAAAAGGGTAATGCCCCCCATATTTGTGAAAACTCATACCCTTGGTGCTAATCGCCAATCCGGGACCTACTGGAGGTGGGACTCGGGGGGGTCATTATCTCTCCTTCATCCGATGCCCCTTCCCTCCTTTAGGTGAAGGCGGGTCGTGACAAAGTGGTATCAGAGGGATGTTGAGAGATAGGATGGATTCTGGAGTCAGGCACAGTGAGGATTGCATAGGATGGTAGGGCAACAATGTTAAGTGATCTTGGTTCGTGAAATAGACCAGTGAGGATTGGCTAGGACACGGGATTTTAGGGCCCCCCGTGATCCGATGCAAGGACTATGAGCCTATAAAACGACCAAGTGAGACTACATTTATTGTAGGGTAGAGACCCTAGGAAATGTAGATGCATCATAGTGATTGTGTTTTTATTTGATTTGGGACACCTTGGGGAGAAAATTTTAATAATAATAATAATAATTCCCTTACTACTCGGGCTTAGGCATTCTATGTTTACTTTGTAGTTATGGTACCAGGATGTTACCCACGAGCGACTCGGGCGGTAGAGGCCCAGCGGATCGAGGAAGTTGACGAGTAGAGGGTTGACCAAGATGAGGAGGATGACTTGTGGTAGAGGACTTTGTTCTCCTTCCAGCGACAAACCCTAGAGAAGTATTAGGGCAGTGTTTCGGACTCAGTAACAGAGGGATGGCTCAAGGAGCTAGCCATCACCTTCTCTTTGATTCGTGCTCTGAGGGAGTACTGGGTTCTTTTGGCCGTCAGTAAGATGAGAGGATAAGTGCGTCAGTGGTGGATGCTTTTCCTGGGAGAGAAGATAGAGGCAGAGGTTTCATGGGCCAGTTTCAAGAAGTAATATCGTGAGGAGTTCCTCCCCTCTACGGTGAAGGTTGATAAGATACAGGAGTTGCTTTCCCTTCAATAGGGAAGCATGTCAGTGAGGGAGTTGGGGATCAAGTTCAAATATCTCTTGTGCTTTACCCCAGATCTCTTTCTGGATGAGGAGTCTCGGGAAAGATGGTTAGAGGAGGCACTCCATCCTTCACTTCAGTATGTTGTCACTCCCTTTACTCTTCTGACATAACAATAAGTACAGAATAAGGCTGAGATAGTACAGAGGATGCACTCAAAGGGAGGCACACCATGAGAAGGGAACCAACTGAGTTCATCAAAGGGGAATGCGGTCAGCAGCAGGTCTCCAAAGACATGGCCTTTCAGGTTTCGACAAGCAGGGTTTAGGCATCATCTATTCCAGTCCCAATCTTCTGGCACTCACCCTTTTCTTACAGGGCTGGGACCGAAGTGTTTCTATTGCGGAGTTTTCAGACACGTCCAGAGCAGGTGTCCGACTCGAGCTCCACATGGTGGAAATGGTCAGTTTCATCACCCACCTCAGCAGCATCCATTGTCGGCAAGGCCTTTCCAATAGCAGCAGTAGGCCCCTGGCCTTCCGATGGACAACCTTGCGGGAGGAGATCGACACCAGGGTGCTCCTCGGTGACCTCGACCCGGGCGTGGTCAGGGAGGTGGTCGACAACAGCGAGGCAGAGGAGCTGGGCGTGGACAGTTGAATGTCGCAGAGTTAGTAGCTCCGACGGGACCAGATTTCATTCGAGGTACGATCAGTTTATCGAGCACTCTTGTTTCTGCCTTGTTTGATTTGGGAGCTTCGCACTCCTTCGTTTTGCCCAATTAGCCCATGCTCTAGGTCTGGATGCCAAGAGACTTTTTATTCCCCTAGTGTTGAGAACACCAGTTGGGGTCAAACTAGTGTATCTTACTTCTTCCAGGGGTGTAGACTGATGTTGGGACCACATCAGTCTAGTGGAGACCTTCTTTCTTTACAGATGCAGCAATACGATGTCATTCTAGGCATCGACTGGTTATTCTACGTGCATGCCACCATAGAATGCTATCGGAGAAGGATTTAATTTTACAATGTGGATGGACGGAATGTGTCTTTAGTTGGGAAGCGGAGTTATCAATAGGGGAGACGACATGTGGAGCCACTCCTTTCTATGCAGAATGGGATGTCAGTAGAGTCAGCGGACGCAGGAATGATGGATGTCCCAGAAGTCATAAGAGAATTCCCTGATGTCTTTCCCGATGAGATTGTGACTCTACCCCCTCAATGTGATGTTGATTTTGGGATATACTTACAGCCTGGTGCTCGCCCGATCTTGATGGATCCTTATCGGATGGCACCTTCTGAGTTGTGGGAGTTGCGGATTCAGATTGACGATCTGATGGATAAGGGATTTATTCAACCCAGCGTGTCATCGTGGGGTGCTCCAATTTTGTTCGTAAAGAAGGAAGATGGTATTCTACGACTATGCATAGACTACCGAAGGTTGAATCAGGTGATGATCAAGAATCGTTACCCCCTCCTGAGGATAGACGATCTCTTCGACCAGCTGAGGGGAGCAGGTTGGTTCTCTAAGATCGATCTGTGGACTGGATACCACCAGTTGAGATTTAAGGAAGGTGATATCGTGAAGACGGCTTTCAGGTGTAGATATGGTCACTTTGAGTTTGTGGTCGTGTCGTTTGGAATTACAAATGCACCAACTACGTTCATGAACCTCATGAACTCTGTTTTCTGAGATTTTTTGGACAAGTTCATTGTGGTGTTCATCGATGACATCCTTATCTACTCAAGATCAAAGGAAGAGCATGTTGAACATCTTAGGGCAGTTTTGGGAGTCCTTCGACACCACCATCTTTATGGGAAACTGTCTAAGTGCAAGTTCTTAACTCAAGAGGTACATTTCCTTGGACACATAGTGTCTCAAAAGGGAATAGCAATAGACCCATAGAAGTTTGAGGCAGTTGTTTCATGGGTAGCACCCAAGAACATGGTATAATTTCGTAGTTTCCTGGGTTTGGCAGGCTATTACTGGAGGTTTGTGCCTGAATTCTCTGGATTTGCATCTCCATTCACAGTTTTGACTAGGAAAGACCAGTCCTTCGCGTGGAGCGACCAGTGCCAGACAGCTTTCGACTCATTAAAGGAGAATCTGGTTAGTGCTCCAGTACTCAGATTACTATAGGAAGGGGTGTTGTTTGAAGTGTTGTGTGATACTTCTGGCCTTGGGTTGGTATGTGTGCTGATGCAGCAGTGAGGAGTGATCTCTTATGGGTCTAGGAAGTTACTTCCTCATGAACGTAACTATTCCACCCATGATCTGGAGCTTGCGGTCGAAGTGTTCACATTGAAGTTTTGGCGGCATTATCTCATTGGAGAGCACTTTTTGGTTTTCTCAGATCACAAGATCTTGAGTTATATCTTTTCCCGGTGAGATCTGAACTTGCGGCAGCGGATATGGGTCAAGTTCCTCCAAGACTACGACTTTGAGATCTCTTATACTGAAGGAAAGGGCAATGTTGTGGCTAATGACCTAAGCAGGAAATCCCAGAAGGAAGTAGTTCAGGAATCTGCAGATGCTTGGAGAGTGATGGAAGAGTTATTGGCCTTGCATTTGGATGCAAGGGTGGAAGGTGGAAGAGGTTGTCTGTTTCAGATGACTGTAGTTCCCTCCTTAGTGGTGTAGGTGGAAGAGTCTCAGTGGGGGGACTCTGAGGTAGAAGTGATGCAGGATCGTGTTTATCAGGGAAATTCTCCTGAGGGATGGTCTGAGGATGGTCAGCATCGGATGCTTTTCCATGGAAGGTTTTTTGTTCCAGAGATGATGCGTAAAGGTGTTCTCCGTGAGTTCCATGGATCTGCTTTAGCAGTACATCCTAGGGTCTCAAAGATGTACCAAGTCCTGAGGAGATAGTTTTGGTGGCCTGGGGTAAAGTGGGCAGTGGCAGAGTTTGTGGAAAAGTTCCTCGTGTGTCAGCAAGTAAAGGTTGAACACCGTTTTCTTAGAGGGCCGTTAAAGCCGTTAGATGTTCTCAAGTGGAAGTGGGATGACATCTCGATGGACTCCATCACAGGGATACCCAGGGCTTAGGGAGTCTATGATTCCATCTGGGTAGTGGTGGATCGGTGGACAAAATCAGCACACTTCTTGGAGATTAAGGAGTCGAGCCCGGTGAGCACCTTAGCCCATAGGTATGTTAATGAGGTGGTGCAGTTGCACAGGATCCTGAGATCTGTTGTCTCCGATCAAGACACACAGTTTACCTCACAATTCTGTAGGGGATTATAGCATGCCTTTGGCACCCATCCACGCCTTAGAACTACTTTCCACCCTCATACAGATGGGAAAACATAACAAACGATCCAAACGTTGGAAGACACGCTGCGGGCATGTGTTTTGGATTTTGTGGGATCATGGGTACGACACTTGCCTCTAGTGGAGTTTTCTTATAACAATATCTTCCAATCCACTATTGGTATGACACCATTTGAGGCCTTGTATGGAAGGTCGTGTCGTTCACCTGTTTGTTTGACAGAGATTGGGGAAGCAGTTGTTCTTGGTCCAGAAGTGGTGCAGGGCACCACCGAGAAGGTTCAACTCGTGAATGAGAGGATGAAGGTAGCCCAAGACTAGAAGAAGTCTTATTCCGATTGTAGGAGGAGGCCCTTGGAGTTTGAGGTTGGGAATCATGTGTTCTTGAAGGTTTCACCTCGACGTGGGAAGCGAAGGTTTGGGAAGGGGAGTAAGCTCACCCCTAGGTTCATCGGACCTTTCGAGGTGTTGGGATGAGTTGGTGAGGTGGTGTATTAGATGGATTTGCCACCTCAGTTGGAGAAAGTTCACAACGTCTTCCACGTCTCCCAACTTCGTCGATATCTACACGACGACTCCCATGTCATCGATTGGGGAGAGTTAGATGTCGAAGATGATGCGACCTTCATAGAACGACCAATCAAGATCGAGGATCGTAAAGAGAAAGTGCTTCATGGACAAACCATCTCCTTGGTTCATGTGTTTTGGAGGCATGGTGGCCTGGAAGAAAGCACTTCGGAGAGGGAGGCCCAGTTCACATTCAGTACCCAGAGCTGTTTTGACTTCCTCATTGTTTTCTGTTCTGATCCTTGTTGAGATATTGTACCTTGTGCTTAATATATGAAGTACTTGTTTTTCTTAGCTATTAGATGACGTGTTCCCTATTCTCTGTGTGTATTTCTGAATGTGTGATGATGGGAAAACCTGACTGCTAATCAGGACACATTAATGTGGATGCGATTAAACCCGTGCGGGCGAGTCAGTGCCGCCCAAAGAGAATAATATCCTAACATGTAGGAGGGGACACCCTAACTCATGTGTTGGACAGTGTGATATTTGTGCTTTTGGTGAATGTTTGTGGTTGATAACTCTTGGGGGAGTATTCCTAGATGTAGGGGGAGGGTTCTATTACAGCTTTTGAACAACTCAGGGGTTTTCCCTGGAGAAGTATCTTTAGAGGGTGGTTGTTTGGATCCCACTTTTCTCCTTTCTGGGTTGTTCTTATATTCTTGGGGACGAGAATAGTTTGATAAGTATCTAATGTAATGTCTCGGGGTTTTAGGGTCCATTACATGATGAAAATCTGATGTTTGGGGTGTTCTGGATGGTCTGGAAGGCCATCCCAGCTTCTCGGTAAAGCTTAAGACTCCTAATAGTGGCCTCGGCCCACTGGTAGCCTTGGCCTACCGGGGGCCTAGACCTACCGGTGGCCTCGGCCTACCGGTAGCTCAGCCTACCGATAGCTCGGCCTACCCGTAGCTCGACCTACCGGTATCTCGGCCTACCAATAGCTCGGCCTACCGTTAGCTCGGCCTACCAGTAGCTCGGCCTACTAGTAGCCCGGCCTACCATTGGCCTCGGCCTACCAGTAGCTCAGCCTACAGGTGGCCTCGGCCTACCGGTAGCTCGGCCTACTTGTGGCCTCCGCCTATCGGTAGCTTAGTCTACCGGTAAACCAATCCTACCGGTGACCCCTCCAGGGGTTTTCCAGCAGCACCTCCTTTTTGCGCAAATTGGTTTTTAAACCATGTTTTGACCCCTTTAGGCTTGTTTTAATGCCCATTAATGCCCAGTAATAGCATTTAAAATTTAATGATTGGTGAGTTACCCTCCTTAAATGAAAAACGATGAGGTGTGTGTCTGTTTAAAATGCCCCAAAAGGTGGGGACCTTTTAAGTGGCATGTGGGGTGGCCCAGCCACGTGGTCAACCCACGATCCCGCGTCTTACGCAGTTTTGAGTTTTTCTCTCCGTATCTTAACTGTCCCGGGAATGTTGTATCTCAGTCCTTATGACAAAAATTCTTCTCTTCTCCCTGAGTTTCTTGTTTTCTATCACCTTGCGCTTGGAGTACCCTTCCTCCCAACGAATCATACACCTGCTGTGAATTTTTCCTTGATCGCGTTCTGTGGAGCTCCTGCTACTCCTGATTTTTCCAGTTTCCATGTGAGGACTTAACGTCGATCCTTGATCAATCAGGTATGTATTTTTTCCTTCTTCTCTCCTTTCTGTGTATCATGCGGGGTGGGCATGCTTTTTTATCTGTGTAAATTGACGAAACCCAACTTAATGAAGATAATGACTGGACCTTTAAAGAATAAAAGGGGGGGTGTGATTGATGTCCCGTTGTGCTCTTTTATTGTTAATAGGTGTGGTGAATTATATGGGCCTATTCTCACTGAAAATAATGGTCATTGGTGGTATTTCTCTATGAACTAATGAAACTCGGTGTTTCTGGATGTTTAAATAATTGTTACATGGAATTGGTTAATTACGTATACTTGGTTAAATAAATTGAAAGCACCAGGATTAACCCTTTTCTGTGATAACCCTGGTTAAAGCGTAGTGGAATTGAATCCATGTAGCGTGTTAAATCTTTTAAATTTGAAAGTACATGTGTGGGCCTCCCTTGTGTTTGTGGTAGTGGGTTGGTTTTTTTTTCTTCACTAGCCGATTACGGGTGACTTTATGGTTTTCTTGGATGGGATCCCCTGTTGTTATACTTTAGCTGGTTGTGAATTGGAGGCTGTGGGGGGTACTCTTCTTATATCATGAATTGGGGTGGAATCCTCTGTTGTTGAGAAACTATTGGATTCTAGAGATTGGGGACATGGGGCTGTATCTCTGGGTTGTTTTGTTTTCAGTACTTTGAGGGATATCACTTTATCCCTAGTTGTTGTGACTTCACAAGAGAATCGGTTGTGAATGCTTAAATTACCTGATGATTTCCTTTCTGCCGATTTTGTTGTTCATTTGTGAATATGCCTGTTATTTTCCCAGTAGTGAAGGGATTAACTCATACTAAGCTGTTATGAATGATAACTTGAACAGGGGAATTGGGAACTGTTTGTTGTGCGCCTGTTTTCTAAGGCAGTAGTGATTGTATACCTACTTGTATCTGTTTGAGGAGTCGTAGGTTGGGCTGTGTATTGATATATATATGTATAATTGTATGTTTTGTGTTTATTCTCACCACACCCGCATTGGAAACTTAGTGTCGGACACCCCATTTCATGGGGAAGGGCGTTTCCCCCTAGTTACTCTCCTTCCTGCTCCCTCTTCCCTCAGCTATGATGGATGGAGGTGACCTTACACCCAAGATTCTTCGGGTAGGTTTCGATTGGATGGTTGTGAGGCCCAATTGTGTACAGGTAGGGATGTGTGGTTGTGAGGCCCAGGTGTGTGCGAGCAGGAAGAGCGTGGTAGCGTCAAGACATTTGTCGTTTGGGATGAGCAGCTAGCTAGTGGGGGAAATGGTAGTGCGGGGTACCCAAATGTTTTGTTCTTTTACTATTACCTTACTGCTTGTGTTGTTTAGTGAGGGTGACTGGTGAGGTGGGATGGATAGACTCCTTGATAGATGTTGCTCTGCTTCTCACGGAACTTTAGTACGTCTCCCCACTTGTGCACGAGAGCTATAGGTTTTTCCTACTGAGTATGCTTTGTATGATCACCCTATGTTTACTTTCAGGTTTCCAGGAGGACTACCAGGGCTGTGCGGGACCCTACTAGTTGGGACAGTTGGATTTGTTTCAGTTGTTGTACTATTGTTTCTTTTGGAATTGCACTTTTTGAGTTTTCTTGTACTTTGTTTCAAAACTATTTAAACATGCATGTGGGATTTGTTTGGGTTTATTTTACATTTACTTGTTCCTCTTTCTTTTGGTGTTTGACTAATCTTATCTCCCGATCTCAAATAATAAAAAGGGTAATGCTTCCCGTATTTTTGAAAACTCATACCCTTGGTGCTAGTCACCACTCTGGGGCCTACTGGAGGTGGGAATCAGGGGTCATTATCTCTCCTTCAACTTAAAGAAGGAAGGGTCTGGCAAATCTGCTGCCCCTTCCCTCCTTTTGGTGAAGGTGGGTCGTGACATCAAGGTTTCTATGTGATTTTAGATCAAGGTTCCTAAATTAATTTTTTGTGATTTCTAATTAGTTTTTATGTGAATAATTAATTTCAAAAAGGTAAAATAAATGATATTTTTTAAGGAATGTTAATTGACATTATGGGTAAAATGTTTTGTTTTCAAGAAATGTAATTTATATGGGTATTTATGGTTTTTTTGAACTGATGGTTTCCTTTCCTTTTATACCCCTTAATAAAATTTTGTAATCATCCCATGCATCAAAATGTTTTTCAGAAGATTTAAGGGAGAATAGAGATAAGGATGAGATCAAGGGAATAATTATGATAATAGACCAGGCCAAAACCTTCAGATGAGGAACATATTCCTAACAATTTAGATAAAGGTAAAAGGAACCAACATTGAGGTCCTATCGGGAGGAACCATGGTGATCTTATCCACTATATGATGGCGCCAGCCTCAGTGTCAGTCCCTCCCCCATCGATGGGGGAGGGATCCTCATCGCCCACCAAGAAGGATGTTTTCTCCTTCACTCCTTTCTCGGATCCTTTTTTCCTTCCCCCTTTCCCTTAGGTTTCATTCGGCTCAAAGGTCCCGAATATGCTTGATGTGTGCTCTAATATTTCATTATCAACTTCAGAGTTCTCAGAGTCCTCGAATCTACTGAAGAATACCTTGACTGCAAGGTTTAAGCAGTGTCGTCCTTCTGTTGATTCGTTCGATGGGCACGTCTTCCATTCCTGGGAGTTGCAAGATAGGGCGATGGTGGGTCTTTTGCATAAAAGGTACATAATGATTCATTTTTCTTCCGAGGCAGACCTCATCAAGACTTGGGCATATTCTCCTCGCAGCTTCAACGACTTCAGCTTTTACCTACTCAAGTGGTCCTTCGATTTACATATGAAGTGTGATACTCCTATAATGGCGACGTGGGTAATATTTTACAATCTCCCCCTCCCATTCCAAAATACATCTATTAAGAGAATGCTAGGAAATATAATCGGTAGATATATGTGCTCGGATAGTTGGACTGAGGCTCTATGTCACACGGTTAATCCGTGTGTTTGCATGGAAATAGATGTGTTGAAAACTCTATTTGAATCTGTGTGGATCACAGTGGGTGAGGAATATCCCTGCAATCAGCTGGTGGTCTATAAATCAAGGATATATTTTTGTTCTAGATGTAAATTCCTAGGTCATTCATTGGATGTTTGTCAGAGGGGAACTCGGACGGCTGCGAGGAGGAGAGGTAGTGGTCATGGAAAGGATTTTGAGGTGTCTGAGGGAGAGGCGTTGGAGTAGTAGCTTAGTGTTTTGTATGTTGATAGAAGAAAAGGTGTAGAGGGGGTGCTCTACAAGTAGCCCATGGATCGGAAAAGTGTCATATGAGGTCAAGATTGGCTCAACCCGACCTATGAAGAAGGTTTTGGTACATCAGAACAACCCGGAGGTTTCTCAGATCTTTAACAGATTGAGGCAGGACCTGGCCAAACCATCTGCCTACAATGAGTGGATCTAAAATGGTAGTGTGAGGGAAGAAAAAGTGGTTTTATATGATGTGAACAGAGTGGAAATTAAGGAGTATGTGTCTAAAGACATTGGGGTGAAGATGGTGGATCAAGGGTTTAAAAGTCTTGAAGGGGCTATTCCTGGGTCAGGGGGTACTGGTGAAACAGAGTCTCTAAGGATTACTTCTTATGTAGAAGTTGATATGGAAGTAAAGGAATTGGAGGAAATAGAAAAAAGGGAGAGGAACATGTAGATGAAGGAAGTACCAACTAAAACAGGAGCACCGGGTGCACCGGGGAAGTGGAGGAATGGTGGGAGAAGAGTTAATCTGAACCTGAACCCGCCCTTGGTTAACATGAGTAACTGTTTTGATGGCTTGGGATCAGACTCTATAGATCCTATGTTCAATGGGGAGGACTTCCCCTCAGGGATGGAGTCTGTGGAGGGGGAAAGCAATGACCTTCTCTTAGAGGAAATCTCATAGGAAGGAAGAGGGCTCCACAACCTAATGAGGAAGAAGGGATAGAAAGAAAATAGTGATTTTGGTAGCTGCATTATTCGTAAGAGGAGAAATTCCAAATACTGTAAGGATTAATCATATATCCCAAAGCCTATGGAGACTTGATCAGCTAAAAAGGGAGGTAACAAAGTACTGAATAGCGAGGCTCTTATAAAAGAACAGGAGAAGAAGATTGACCTGGTGTGTGGATTTAGATCGGCTGAAGATCTAAGTTCAGAGAAGCAAGGACCGAATAATAAGGATGATGCAATAGAATATCACCCTTAGAACTAGGATGTCTTGGAGTTTTTTGTTGCCCCTCCTTGTGTGCCTGAGTAGGGTAAGTAATTTGAGGAGGATGAACCGGTTGTTATCACGGCTGGCACGGTGCGGGATGTTGTCGCAGAGGCCACGGAGGAGGTATGTGACCTTCTTATGCACTCTGAGGAAGAGATTCTTGAGAAGGACTTGTATTTTAATGCTTCTAAAGAGGTTGCTGAAAGGTTTAATGGTGATTCAATTAAAGTGGATACTAATGGGGTGTAGGAAGATTAGATTGTCAAGCAACATCTAATCATGACCAGAGGCTTCAATGGCAAAAATATAATGGTGGAAGAGTTCAGAAATACGTGTGCCTAATTGATCTATTAATTTGAAGAAAAAAAACAGGTAAAACCACGATAAAAAGGTATCTGAACTTTCTTGGAATTTATATAGGTATGATGCTTCCAATATGTTGAAGTTGGTCTTTAAGGATGGTGTAGAGCCTAATTATTCTGCTTGTAATTAATTTTTTCTAACTTTATTCCAAAAAAGTGTGCTTCTAATAAAAATTTTAATTTAGAGGATTATGATAGATCATGAAAAGAAACTATGCTTTATTTTAAAAGTTTTATATTTTATAAGAAATGTATATTATTTTATTAGTATCATCTTTGTATAATTGTGGGATGTTATTTATGATCTATGTTCTGATTATCAAAAACTAGAAAACTAAAAAGATCCTAAATATGAGAGAATGTAAATTCTTGACTAATACTCAATATTATGTAATTTTTAAGTTCGAGCATTATAGTTGTTATCAAAGGTTGGTTTAGATAATTTTAGTGGTTATGTTAATATTAATAACTTTCCCTTGAAATAATTTACCTTATGGATAAGTTAAAATGTCATAGAATTTGAAGATTTCCATGTTCCTTCATCTAAACTATGATTGTTCAAAATGGGTTTTTGTAGAGTACATAATAAATTTGTAGTGGAAAGGATCTGAGAGGGTTTTATCCTTCTAAATTAGTATCCCAAGATGGTAATAATCAGAAAAAATATTTTTATACAGTGATGTCTTAGTTTACTCAGGCGATAAATGGTGGTGGTATCGATGCTAGAGAGGAACCCGATCTACAATGAAGGAACATGGATTTTTAAGAGCATTTCATGAGGAAATGTCCCCTATATTTCAGTGTATCCTCTAATTTGGTGGTAACTGAAGGATGTAACAATTCTTTGGAAAAGATGTTTGGGGTTATTGGATGTTTGGAATATCAAAATTTAACCATTTCCATTTTTCTATTGGAGGTGAATCTGGTCGATGGTGGTCTTTGGTTAAGAATACCAGAGAGAAATATGATCATGATTCTATGGAATGGAAAGCCTTTAGGAATTTTTTAATTGAAAAATATTTCCCTAAGGTTATTCGACTCTTAATGGAAGAATAGTTTATGTTATTGAGGCAAAAAGATGAATATTTGTAAGTTACATATGAAGAAAACTTCACAATATTGGCCAGGTATGTGTCGTATTTTATTCGGGATACAGATAGAAAAATTAATTGGTTTTACTCAGGATTAAAATTAGTTCTTTGAAGATATTTTTCCACATGAGAATTTAAAATCTATGAGAAAGTTTTTCATTGTGCTGAAAAAGTTGAGATGGAGTATTCTGACTCCTATGTTCCTCAAAATGATGAAACTAATAAGTAGAGATGATGGAAGGTAATAGGGAAACATACAACAAATAGATCTGGAGGTAAGAAAATGAAGTTTCAATATTGTGGTAACTATGGTAAAAAAATCCTAGGTAACGCCTTCTGAAGATAGGGAAATGTTACAGATGTGGAAAGCTTATCCACATATCCCATGAATGCAAGGAAAATAATCCTGATGAACTAAAGAATGGGGTAAATAATAACAATCCAATAATGAGATGTTTTAGCTATAATAAATTAGGTTATTATGATAATAAGTTTCCAAATTTAGTTTTTCATGATAGAAATTTTCATGATCAAACACATAAAGGTGTAGAAAGGTTTATTTTCTACTACTACAATTGGTTTTGGGCCATCAGAGGAAGTGGTGAAAAGTATTTTACTTGTGTATTCGAATTATGTTAGTACCCTATTTGACTCTAGATCTTAACACTCTTTCATTTTTGAGAAAATTTCAAGTAAATTGGGAAATATCACCTAATCAATGTAAGGTAGAGCTTTTGGTGAAAAATCCAGGTGGAAGTATTAAAGCAAACAAGATTTATAGGAATATTCCTATTTTTATTAGTGGGATGGTCCTTCCTGCAAATCTTTTTGAACTAGATATTGTAGAGTTTGATATCATTCTTAGTATGGATTTTCTTTTAGTTTATCGTGCTAAGATATATTTTAGTTCTTAGAAAGTTTTTCTCAATGATTTCATACCTTTGATAACTTTCTAAGAAGCTGAAAAATTGATCAGAGATGGCAATGAAAGTTACCTAAGTAATAATGTTGAAAATAAATAAAATATTCAAATTACTAATGTTCTAGTAGTAAATAAATACATGGAATTTTTATGGATTAATTTCCTAGTGTTATTACTGATTGAGAGGTTAAGTTTATTGTTGTCTTAGTTCTCGATGCTAATCCAATTACAAAACACCCTTATCGAATGGCTCAAGTTTAACTTTTAGAGTTGAAAAAGCAATCACATGTGTGATTAGATAAAGGTTTCATCTGACCTGGCACTTTACCATGGGGTGATCCTATCTTGTTTATTAAAAATAAATATGGTTCAATTAGAAATTTCATTAATTATAGAGCCTTTAATAACATCACTATTAAAAAAATTATCCCTTAACTCATATTGATGATTTTTTTTATAAAATCTAGGGAACACAATATTTTTTGAATGTCAATCTGAGGTCAGGGTACCATCAGTTGAATGTAAAGGAATCAAGCATTCTGAAGACTATGTTTTGGACTAGATATGGGGATTATAAATTTGTATTTATGTTGTTTGGGTTATCTAATGCACTTTTTTGTATTCTTAGAACTTATGAATTTAATATTTCATGTGTTCTTGGATAACTTTGTGGTTGTGTAAATTGATGAAATTTTGAAGTATTCTAAAAGTAAACAGGAGTATGAAATACATATAAGGGATTTTTTGAAAATTTTAAAAGAAATCAAACATTATGGGGAATTTAGAAAGTGTGAATTTTGGTTTTAACAAATCTCATTCCTTAGTCACATTATTTTTAGAGAGGGCATAACAGTAGATCATGCTAAATTAAAATTTTTTGATGAATGGAAAAGACCCACAAAAATAACCAATATTCATAGTTGTATTGGTTTATCATGATATTACTATAAATTTGTTGAAAACTTTGCATTTTTATCCAACCTAATGACTAAGTTAACTCAAAATGGAGTTAAGTTCATCTGTACAAATGAATGTGATGATTATTTTCAAAAATTGAAAATAAGATTGGTGAATTCTCTAGTTTTGACCCTACCATCTAGAAAAGGTGAATTTATCATCTACAGTGATGCTTCATTGAAAGTAATTGTTTGTGTCCTAATGTAGAATGATTAGGTAATTTCTTATGCTTCACGTCATTTGAAACCTCATGAGTTAAATTACCATACACATGAATTTCAATTAGTTTCTATTTTTTGCATTAAAAATTTGGAGGCATCATTTGTATGGAGTAAAGTGTGAAATATATACTAATCAAAAAAGTTTGAAGTATATATTAACTTGGAAATAATTGAACATGAGACATAGAATATGGTTAGAAAAAATAAACCATTATGATTTCTTAATTCATTACTATCCTAGAAAATTAAATAAAGTCATTGATTCTTTGAGTTGGAAAAATAATGCTATATTAACCATGTTACATTTAAAGCATGACCCCTTAGTTAATGATTTGAGGAATTTTTTTTTAGAAGTTGTTGGTATAGGAAATTCCTTTGTCTTATTTCAGGTGTCACATAAATCATCTCTATCAGAAAACAATATTCAAGCATAGAAGGAAGAATGTGAGTTAAAAAAATACACAATTGGTTAAAAATGGTTAGTTTCATGAATTTAACATTGATAAATACTATTTTTTGAGATTTAGGAAGATATTATGTTTTCCTTGATATTAAAATTTGAAGAAATATATTTTATTTGAAGCTCATAGTTCTCTATTTTCAGTTCATCCTAGAAGAACTAATATGTAAAGATACATTTGGGAGTATTACTAGTGGGATAGAATAAAAATAGATATTTCTGACTTTACCATGAGGTGTTTGACTTGTAAACAAGTTGAATTAGATTGAAAAATTAGTAAAGGGTATGCTTCAACCTTTTCCAGTTCCATAGTGGAAATGTTAAAATACTTATATGGATTTCATAGTGGGATTACCAAAGACATCTCAATGTAACAATGTCTTTTGGGTTATTGCTGATCGACTGACTAAATATGCACATTTTCTTCATATTCAAGAAACTATATCTCTAAATCAGTTTTCTCAGTTTTATATTAAAGATATGGTCATGTAACATTGATTTCCGCTCTCTATTATAACATATCGTGATTCGAGGTTCACTTCTAACTTTTGGAAAGGCCATCAAAAGTATTTAGAAATTGAATGAAATTTTAGCACATCCTTTCATCCTCAGTCTTATAGACATTTAGAACAAACAATTTAGACTTTGGGGGATATGATATGTAAGAACCCGATTCTTATTTTTGAGGTACGGGCTTCTTCTTTTTCCTTTTCCTTAAGTGTTTTTTAGAAAATATGAAAAATTGAAAAAAATGCTAAATTTCGAAACTACACGCTGTGTACTTTGTCCACACGCCGTGTACTTTTGGCCGTGTTGGGATGAGTACACGGGGCGTGTAGCCTTGTTGGCGACGATGGGTGTAGGAACCGACTACACATCGTGTAGTGGTGCCTTACACGTCGTGTAGTCAGTCGGCAGGCTTGAATAGTAAGGCGGTGGAGTCGCCGCCAGCTGGGCGACAGTACACGCCGTGTACTCAGGAGTACATGTCGTGTACTCAGGTCGATGGGTGAACAGTGTGGCGGTGCCGCCGAATGAACAGTTAAATGAAATAAGTACATGTTGTGTACTCAGAAGTACATGGCGTGTACTTTGTTTTCTTTTCTTAAAACAGGCAGTAGCCTCCTCATTTGGCAGAGGAGGCGTTTGAGCCACTTTGAAGCCAAGGAGGATGGCCGGACCTTTGAATATCCGTCGGGTGTTCGTCTGGAATCTGATTCGGCTTTGGACGATCTCTTTGGAACCGCACAGGTAAGCCCTTCCTCCTCCATTAACCGTTCTTACCAATTATTTCTCGAGGGGAAGTTATTTACGTTTGAATGGGTTTTGTTCTTCTTCATATCTACGCCGTTCTTGGGCGTTTCTGGAGTCGGCGTTCGGGTATATCATTCGTTGGCGTATAAGGTAGGTGGCTTGGTGTTTAGTTTTCCAACTTCTGTGTGTTTTGTGCGTTTTTGTGCCACGAACCCATGTTGGGGTGTCGTGTGGCTGAGGCTGTTGATATATTAAACACCTAGAATTGATTAGGTACTTAATTATAATATTAAAATACTGGTTGGGATCGTTTCTTGGATCTGGAACCACCCCAGGGGTGTGTTTCACTGTTTAGCCATTTGGCCAGGATACCCAAGGGCATGCCTTAAATGTATTAATTGTAGAATTTCCTTGAGATGAATTGCTTGTTTACTGCATTTTGATATGTCGGTCATGGCCCAATTACCTATTTAGCCAGAGGGTTTTGTTGTGATTAGCCTGTGGACACTGTATTATTTAGCCTGTGGGCTGTAGATATTTTCGGCCTGAGGGAAACTTCTTATGTGCCTGTGGGTAGCTGATTCTTGCCTGAGGGCAACACTACCTACACCTGAGGGCAAACTCTATTATTCCTGAGGGCAGATTCTTATGTTGTATACTCTTTACCTGAGGGTAGGAGTTTACATGTCTGAGGACATTAGCTATTTATTTAGAATATTCACTGTGGTGGTATTTTAAATTAAATGAATTAAATGGATAATAAAATGGAAATATAATTGGTAATTAGTTACTTTTGAGTACTTCTTACTTTATTGCATTTTACTACTGCACACGGTCGTTGCATGCTTACACGCAGTTGGGAACGGGCCTTTGGTGGGTGCCTACTGAGATATATTTCTCACACCTTATTTGGGTCACGCTCTTCGGCCCAAACAAATTACGTTTCTGCAAGTATGGATAGGGTCAAGAGTCCCTATACAGGTACTTGACTGATGCAGATGAGTAAGAGGGCATGGGATCGAGCCTAGGTTCGCGATGCCGCTGCCAGCTGTTTTTCTATGTTTGTTGTACTCTACTTTTGTTATACTGTATTGATGTATAACATGTTCTGGCTGTTTTCTTAGAACATGAGACATGTAGCATCATCATTTATATATTGTTGGTTATATCCACTACTGTTGTGTATTTCAGTTGTGTATGGTTTACTGCTTCCCCCGTTGGTGTATGTTTTATTTGGTAATCCGTTGCGCTACACATTGACAAATGAGGGAATAGTTTCCCCACTATCATACTTGGACCCTCGCTGCTAGTCGGCAACCTCTGGCGTTTGGGGAAATGCGCTTGAGGTCACGTGGAGAACCAGATTCGGGGCACCCGTTGCATGGCACCTGGGTCCGGGACGTTACAAAGTGGTATCAGAGGGGTTCTTTTCTTTGACTTACTATTTGTATCCTTAGTCAGGGATAGGACGGACCAGTAGTTGGTAATAAGTTGTGCCCGGGCGTAGCTAACCCGTGTACAGGGAAAAGCTAGTCTACCTCATATTTTTGCAATTATTTCGGTTTTGCAGATTTTACAGTTGAAATATTTTCACCGTTTGGTGACGCACTTGTATTGTGTTGTTTATATTTTATCTGTGGGTTCAATTTAGTTACAAACCAATAAGATGAGGTTATTTCATCTCATGCATCATATAGGCACATGCTAGGTATCACATGACATGCATAGTTTCCTTGCCATGTAGATGCATTAGAATTTGCATGTTGTTGTGATAGTTGTTGTGCTAGAAAAGCATGCTGTTGTGATAGCTACTTGATGAATACCTGCCTTGTGATATGGTGTTTTTGTTTGAGACTATTTATAGAATGCACGCCAAACTTTGGTTTTTGGGGAGTATGGGCCCCCCATTGACTAGAATTTGCTGGATCATTTACTTTTTATTATGTTATAACACGGATAAGCTGTCAAACTTTGATTCGTGGGGAGTATGGGCCCTCACGGGTCGGAATTTGACACTTAGGTGTTGTTTTTCAGTGTTTTCTGGGTTTTGGGGAAGTTTCTGAGGCATACTATCCATAAACCCAGTATACACGCAGTTTAGTACTTTTTACACACGCCGTGTATGGCCTTCTATTCGAAAAGAAAAATGAACTTTTTAAGTACATGTCGTGTACTCTGAGTACACGACGTTTAGTCTCTTCCCGTGTCACAAACCGTGTTGGCGGTGACAGGGGGTAGGGAAGGGCTTGGGTAAAACACGTCTTGTACCATATATACACGCTGTGTAGTGTTGACCCGGAGTTCGGCCGTGTAACTAACAACATGGGCCGGTGAACTCCTTCACAGAACACGCCGTGTCAATGATGCACATGTCGTGTAGTGTGACCTAGGGACTCATCCGTGTAACTAACAACACGGGCCGGTGTCACCTCCCTTTAAACATGCCGTGTACCTGTGGGACACATCGTGTAGTCTTGTCCGAGGACAGACCATGTGGAGTTAGTCGTATGGCTGGGAAACAGGGTGTTGCACATGCCGTATACGGGTGTAACACGCCGTGTAGTGTCAAGTCGAGTAGTCGGCCGTGTCACAGACGATAAGAGAAGTTGTAAAATAACATCGTACATGCCATGTAGATAGTATACACGCCGTTTAGTTTTGTTCGATGGAATCCGTGTGGCTTATCCATGTAGAAGGACTCGGGCCGGGGAAGGAAAGTCAAGTACACGTCGTGTAGTCGTTGTACACGCCGTGTAGTCTTGTTTTTCTAATTTTGAATGCCTTCTTCCTCTTGTTTCTTTTGTGGTTCCTTCGCTTTTTGGTCATAATAATTTTGAATCTGAGGTGTGATTTTGACCTTGTAGTGTCATGCTGCCTAGACGACCACGAGTTGTTCACCAGGAGAGTAGCGACAATTATACTCCGAAGATGGTGGGCCATGGGCTACCAGTGGATCCTCCAGTAGAGCCAGATGTGGCACTAGTTGTTATACTGGACACAGGTGCGGAGGCATAGTTCCATGAAGGTTTTATGCGGTTTATGCAGACCTTTCAGGGAGCACTGCAGGCTGCTACATCTATGGCTGAGCTGACGCGTATCTTTCAGCAGCAGCATTCGCCTACGTTTTCAGGCGATGGCGGACTGCAGGCTGCGGATTCTTGGCTAGGATCGATGCAAACTATTTTCGAGAATCTTGAGATGCCTCCAGGGCGGAGGGTCAAGCTTGAGACTTACATGCTACATGATTCTTCCAAGAGGTGGTGGGATGTTACCACCCAGTCAGAGCATCACAGGAACATGGCATGGGAAGATTTTCAGGCAGTCTTCTATGACTTCTTCTTTCCTGAGACGCTGAGGGCAGATAGAGCTTGAGAGTTCATGAATCTGCAGTAGGGCGATATGTCAGTGATGGACTATTCTGTAACTCCCCGACCTCAGTTACTCAGGGTCAGTGCATTATTACATAACATTGGAATGATCACAAGAAAGATAAAATCTCGAAAGACCGATTAGTTTAGTAGCCTTGGAAACACTAGATATATTTATAAAGTTTTACATTACATCACAGAGTGAAAAACTACTACAACAACATAGTCTCCATATTCCACACTCATATCCCCACATACTATCCCTGCAGGTCATTCATAAATTACTTCTTCATACCCTGGGAAAAATAAAACATAGAAAAGGGGTGAGCTCAAATGCCCAGTAAGGATAACAATATAGCGTAAGCTTTCATAAATAAGAATAAACATTTAAGGCAATGTATAACTAAAACAAAAGCCTTTTAAACTTGAACTTCAACATAGTATGGCAAAAGTAAAATGAAATAATGCCATTTACTTATTCACATGGATATTATACTAATCGAATAATCACATGCAATATCAATAACCACTTTCATAATGATGGAATGCATAATGCCAGACTATCATAACCACATAGCCAAGGCCTCGTGCCAAGACTACAAATAAGATTTTGTCAAGGCCTTGTGCCAAGATACTAGTTTGTCTCATGAGACCTACCGATGCATCGAGGAGCTATAGCGGGCTCCACCCGTCACATATTAAGTCCAATGCATTCCCATATGAAAAGGTTTAAACATAACATAAACATTCGTATTAAAAATAGCATATGAAATGTCAATAATTTCATCATAAACTATGAATGGTATAAAAATAGAACATCCACAGTCAAACATATCACAAAACCTTAAATACAATATAGAAATTTTGTATCATAATAAATCAACTACAAATAAGCATAAAATCCATCAAAGGATGTTGACATAGATGAAATCAAAACTCTTTTTAGAGAAATATCTATTTCTATTTTTGAAATCATTTAAGAGTCATATATTTATAAAATAAAACATTTTCTTTGAAAATATTCTTATAAGCTTTTAGGGGAAGCTTCGACGATTTTATAACGGTGGAAAATAGCTGCACCCGCCGTATAAGTTAAAAAAACATTCTTACCTCAATTTTTTCAAAAAGGTTAAAAAGCACCTTGTTTGGAAAACAACGGAAAGATTACTTTATAAAAATCTTATAAAAAGTCAAACAAGGGTATAAATGACTTTAACCCATATTCTTTTAAATATTAAAAATATTTTAAAATACATTTTTAAGAAACATGGATGTGGATGATAAAGAGATCCTAGTAGATTATTACGTATAAACAACCTCGGATAATGAAGAGATTGTGAAATAACCCTTACCTTGTAATTTTCCTTGGTTGGGGTAGTTAACCTCCTGTATAATAGTGAAATAATTGTTATTAAATTATACAATAATCATATGCATTCATATTATATCATATATGATCTTTTAACATTGCTTTGTTAATAATATCTTAGTATTAACGTTGTTTCGGGTGTTAACTTACTCGTTTTCTTTTATATGTTATGTTACGTAAGCCATGTTTGTAATGGATAGGTTGTATATTATTCATATCCAGAATGATATAAATTCCTTAAACATCATTTTTAAATCAGCAAATGATAATTATACTTGAATAGATACGATGGAGAATGAATCTCATCGCGTTCGTGGAGACGGTAGTCCGTACATACGCACAAACGACAATATCATTATTTTGATATTAAAATAATATATAAGTTGATATTATATCATATATACAGAATCATTATCATGTTATATTTATTATTTACATGAGTTACACGTCATTATTATACCCATCCAAATAATAATATATTGAATAACAATTACACCATGACGTGGAGACGGTAAGCTGTACGTACACACGTATGGTGACATGTTATTAAAAGGGTGGATAGAATACGGAATATGGTTGTACCATATTTATAATAACATCACAGTATATATAAGATATTGGAGTTATTATTTTAGAATGGTAATAACAAATAAAGAAGAAGTGGAAGAAGAAAGGAACTTGGAAAAAGGGTGGTGAAATCATTACCTCTTCTTCGGGTTCTTCCTTTTGATTTGATCAAAAGGGCTCCTTAGGTTGGCTTTCTGATCAAACTATGGCCTCTAGGTTGTAGTGAGGGAAGTTGGGAGAGTATTTGGGCATATTTTGGCCGAACCCAAATGCTTTGAAGGTGTGAATAAATGACAAGGAGGAGTGCCCTTTTATAAGAGGGGTGAGGGGCACCTTTGGAAAAGCTAGAAATATTAATTTATAATAAATTCATATTCGGTTTATAATGGCTCAAAAGTTTATTATTAAAAGTTTAAGGTAGGGATAGTTAGAAAAACATTCAACCAATAGAATTTATACAGGTTTGGGTACTTATATTAACCTTATCTTTAAGTATTAACTCTAAGTTAATTAGTTTCACTTTTACAATGTCTCTTTGTATTTTTATATTATATGGTTAATAAACTTACTATATACATCCAATAAACTCCCAAGTGGTCCATTAATGATACACCTATTATGATATAAGTCTCTTGGACGAACCTTATATTTTTAGGAATTTAATATCAATTAATAATATAAAATTTGTTTTAAAAACTCTTTTATGTCAATTTTGACACTATTTAATAGTTGATTTTTGTGAAACTCATAACAGAATTATTACTTCGACAAAAGTTAATTAAATCAATCCTAATATGTCATATTATCCTATAAAATTATTGTAATTCATTAAAAGTCTCAAATTATATTTATTTGGGTATTTATAATATCAATTATTTTAAATTTTCACTATTATGGTAATTACTGCATCATCATTGTGTCATAAATAAATTACATTATGTAATCTATAAAAATTATAAATAAAATATAATTATGTAGGAAATATTTTTATCTTTCTAATGAATATTTATAGTCGAAAATCCAACATATATAACCCTATGTAAAAATTGTTTTGCTAAAAGATATATGCTTATGTCATTTTTGTACTTATTTTAACTTAATTAAAATTAAGTGTCCCTATCACCTACAAGTGGATCCATGGGGTCCCAAAATCGACCCAAAGATGCCTATGGTCGAACATTTATCAACCAATAAGGTTAGGACACATTTTAGGGTAATTTTTTATTATTATAATATTATTTTTTAACCCTTATTTACCGGATTTACCCTTAACCATGGTAAATAAAATATTTACTGAAGTAATTATTCAAAATGTCTAAAAATAAAAGTTACCTATTTACACAATTTGAACATCCTGAATCCAAATATGGAATCCATTTTTAAAAATTCAAAACACAGAAGTGGCAGAAATTAATTTAAAATTAATTCCCGTTGTTAAAACAAAAAGCGTGTTTTTAAGAGATAATAACTATCAAAAGATTGGCACTTGTTTATGTCCGGTTTAATTGTAAAATTATCTCCAATGACCAACATTATATTAAATTGTAAAAATATATTCTAAATATAATTTAAAACCTCTCAAATTTATAATTTATCACTATTAATTATTTTGATTAAAAAAGTTGTTTTTAATTAAAATTTAGTAATTTTCACTATTCATCAAAATATTAAAGTTATCCGAAAAGTACCAAAATTTCACCTTAGGCTAAATTCGATATTCCGAATCCAAAAATGAAGTCCATTTTGAAATATAAAATATATATAATTTCAAAAAGTAGGTATTACTATTCATAACGGCTAGTTTGATTGGTTATGGTGTGTTAGAACTTGGTGTTGCGTATAACACACGCTATCACATTATTCAAAGAGAAGCGTACCATAGAAGCTTGGGGTGTTACATATTCTACTCATTTTACGGAGCTTCAGCACTTTTCACCTGTGCTGGTGGGTGATGAGACGCTGAGAGCCAGATGTTTTGAGGATGGTCTTCGGTATGACATCCGAGCGTTGGTGAATGTTTTCAGGTTACCTACTGTACACGCAATTGGGAACCAGGCATTGATTACAGAGAGGAACCTGTGGGAATCAAGTGGTGTGGGCCAGGGAGGTTCAGCACCAGTTACTGGAACTATTTCTGCGTGCAAGAGGAAGAGACAGATAGACTTCTCTCGGGGCAGCAGTACCAGTCAGAAGAATGCTTCAGGTGGCCAGGTTATTTACTACCAATGTGGTAGGGAGGGGCACAAGAGACTGCAGTGTCCACGAGACCCAGTGGTGCCGAGATTCTAGCAAGATGGTTCATCTGCAGTGCTTTTGGAGGGATTTTCCACCAGTGGCTAGTGAGAGGGGTTCTGTGCAGACTCCGCATGCGAGAGCAGGACATGTGGCTTCTTACCAGTCTGGGAACTGGAATACGTCAGGGTGTGCAGGCAGAGAGGGTGGTCGTGGTCATGGTATCCAGACATCAGGAACGCAGAGGCAGCAGGGCGGGATAGCTCAGGGTAGCCAGGCTTTGTCGCAGGGTCGTGGCACTAAGTAGGCATATGCAGTGCAACAGACCCAGTAGGAGCAGGATCCCGGACCTTCTACCGTCAGAGGTACTATTCTAGTAGCTTCTGTCTTGTCTTCAGTACTATTTGATACGGGTGTTATGCATAGTTTCATATATGTACCCGTTGTGGAGAACCTTGGGCTCGGTGTTTCTTCTTCTTCTGATATCATGACGCTAGACACTCTGTTGGGGACTAGAACGGCTGGTGTGCGTCAGTGCATGGAGTGCCCCCTTGAGGTTGGTGGGTGTCACTTCCTTTAGTACCTCTATGTCTTGGACATGACAAGCTATGACGTCATTCTCAGGATGGACTGGTTGGTTCCCTTTCGAGCCTTTTTATACTGCTATCATCGCAGGGTGTGTTTCACGTCACCAGAGGACGGAGAGTTTCTATACAAGGGAGAGTGGGATGTTCAGGCGAGTCGAGCTAGACCAGAGCATCATGGGTGAGGTGGAGTCACATCCCAGATTGCGAGCTTATATCTGGATGACCAGGGGACTTATCAGATGGATTTCCCTCCAGTTGTCAATCGTTTCAGGAATGTCTTCCCGGATGACATTTTAGGTCTACCCCCGGTGCGTGAGGTGGATTTCTCTATCGAACTTGTGCCAGGAGTAGCACCAGTGTCCATTACTCCTTATAGGATGGCTATGCCTGAGTTGCAGGAGCTCAAGAGGCTGTTAGAGGAGCTACAGAAGAAGGGTTTTATCTGACCCAGTACTTCTCCTTGGGGTTCTCCGGTCCTTTTTTGCGAAGAAGGCGGATGGTACCCTTAGGCTTTGAGTGGATTATCGGAAGCTGAACCAGTTGATGGTTAAGAATCAATATCCCTTGACGAGGATAGATGATCTGTTTGATCAGCTTCATAGAGCACGAGTGTTCTTGAAGATTGACTTGAGATCCGGATATCATCAGTTTCACGTTAGACCATCTGTTATACCTCTCACATCTTTCAGGAGTAGGTATGGTCTATATGAGTATACGGTTATGCCGTTCGGACTGACGAACGCGCCAGCAGTTTTCATGGCTTTGATGAATTGTGTGTTCCATCCGTATCTTGATTCATTTGTGGTAGTATTTGTGGACGACATCTTGGTGTACTCTCACACTCGACACGACCATGACACCCATCTTGGGATCATATTTAGTACACTGAGAGAGCATCGGCGATATGCTAATATCTCAAAGTGCCACTTTTGGATGGACCAGATTCACTTCCTGGGTCACATTATCTCAGAGGCAGGAGTTGCAGTAGACCCAGAAAAGGTGAGAGCAGTAGTTTCTTGGGAGAAACCTAAGAACGTTTTTGAGATACGGAGTTTCTTAGGGCTGGCTGGTTACTACAGATGCTTCATACAGGACTTCTCCCACTTAGCAGCACCGCTGACAGGTCTGACTAAGAAGGGTGTGAAGTTTGTTTGGTTGGAAGCTTGTGAGGTAGCTTTTCAGGACCTGAAGGGAAGATTGACATCAGCACCGATCCTGATACTCCCAGAGAAGGGGAAGAGCTATACAGTTTACTGTGATGCATCAGGGATTGGTCTGAGAGCTGTTTTGATGCAGGGTGACCGAGTTGTCGCGTACGGGTCTTGGCAGTTGAGGCCACATGAGAGGAATTACCCGATGCATGATCTCGAGTTGGCTGCATTTGTGCATGCTTTGCGTTGTTGGAGACATTATCTGTTGGGAGATCATTTTGTGGTTTTCACCGACCACAAAAGCCTCAAGTATATCTTTACTCAGAGTGACCTAAATCTAAGGCAGAGAAGGTGGGTCGAGTACCTACAGTCCTTTGATTTTGAGATTACCTATACACCTGGTAAAGGTAATGCAGTAGCTGATGCACTGAGCAGGAAGACTCAGATACAGGTAGTGCAGGAGGCCAGTGGTGAGTGGAAGCTTATGGCTCTGTTCTCTGAGATGCATCTGAAGGTGCATGACAGTCAGGGGCAAACTTATCTTTCCTTGTTAGTTGTGACTTCTACCCTCCTGGATAGAGTGAGGATGAGGCGGCTATCTGATTCAGAGGGCCTAGTTCTACGGGAGTCGGTGGCAAGTGAGGACCCTCCTCCCAGTTGGATGATAGGCGACGATGAGGTCTTTCGTTTCCATGGATGAGTATGGGTTCCAGGGGATATACGCGAGGAGCTGATGCGGGAGTTTCATGCTTCATCTTGGGCAGTTCATCCCGGGGTTACCAAGATGTACCGAGACTTGAGACGTCAGTACTAGTGGCCGGGTATGAAGAGAGAGATAGATGGGTTTGTTACGAGATGTTCCACTTGTCATCAGGTGAAGGCAGAGCATCAGAGACCAGCTGGACTGTTATAGTAGTTACCCATTCTAGAGTCGAAATGGGATGATGTCGCGATGGATTTTGTGATGGGTTTACCGAGGTCACCTCATGGAAATGACGCCATGTGGGTTGTTGTGGACAGACTCACGAAGGTAGCTCACTTTTTACTGATCAAGGAGACCTTCGGTGTGGACGAGCTCGGAAGGTTTTATATCTGAGAGATCGTATGTCTTCATGGGGTCCCTCGTTCTATCGTTTCTGATAGGGACGCTCGGTTCACATCTCGTTTCTAGTAGAGTTTTCAAAGGGCGGTGGGTACACAGGTGCTCGTGAGCACAGCATACCACCCTCAGACAGATGGTCAGTCAGAGCGGACGATACAAGTGATAGAGGACATGTTGCGCACATGCGTCCTAGACTTTGGGGGCTCTTGGGAGAAGCATATACCCTTAGTCGAGTTTTCCTATAATAATAGTTTTCAGGAAACCATTGAGATGGCACCATACGAGGATTTATATGGTAGGCCATGCCGATCACCTTTGTGCTGGTTAGAGGCTGGTGGGGTAGCTTTACTGGGGCCATAGCTCGTGCAGAAGACATCTGAGCAGGTCCAGTTGATTCGGAAGCGGATGGCTACCGCACAGTCTCATCATAAGTCTTAAGGTGATCGTCGCAGATGACCTTTGGAGTTCATGGTCAGGGATCATGTTTTTCTACGTGTTTCACCGAGGTTGGGAGACAAGCAGATCAGGAGATAGGGTAAACTTTCACCAAGGTATTTGGGGCCATTCAAGATTCTGGAGAGAGTCGGGCTGGTTGCCTATCAGTTGTAGTTACCGCAGCAGTACTGAGCCATGCACGACGTCTTTCACGTGTCTTAGTTGCGTCACTACCATTCAGACCCGTCTCGCACCTTTCAGCCTGAGGAGGTTGAGCTTTATCATAATGAGTCCTTTGAGGAGCATCTGATCCGTATCGTTGACAGGAGCACGAAGGTTCTCCGAGGCTGGTCAGTTCCTCTCGTATGGGTGTTATGGCAGCATGGCTGAGTGCAGGATGAGACCTGGTAGCGGGAGGCCTACGTACGTGCTCAGTGGCCAGATCTGTTCTGAGCTTTATCTTTGCCACCCTTGGAAGGGAAATTCGGGGACGAATTGCTATAAGGAAGGAATTTTGTAAGAACCCAGTTCTTATTTTTGAGGTACGGGCTTCTTCTTTTTCCTTTTCCTTAAGTGTTTTTGAGAAAATATGGAAAATGGAAAAAAATGCTAAATTTCGAAACCACACGCCGTGTACTTTTGGCCATGTTGGGATGAGTACACAGGGCGTGTAGCCTTGTCGGTGACGAGGGGTGTAGGAACCGACTACACGCCATGTAGTGGTACCTTACATGCCGTGTAGTCAGTCGGCAGGCCTGAATAGTAAGGCGGTGGAGTCACCGCCAGCTGGGCGACAGTACACGCTGTGTACTCAGGAGTACATGCTGTGTACTCAGGTCGACGGGTGAACAGTGTGGCGGTGCCAACGAATGAACAGTTAAATGAAAGAATTACACGTTGTGTACTCAGAAGTACACGCCGTGTACTTTGTTTTTTCGGCTTAAGATAGGCAGTAGGCTCATCATTTGGTAGAGGAGGCGTTTGATCCATTTTAGAGCCAAGGAGGACGGCCGGACCTTTGAAGATCCACCGGGTGTTCGTCTGGAATCTGATTCAGCTTCGGACGATCTCATTGGAACCGTACGGGTAAGCCCTTCCTCCTCCTTTAACCATTCTTACCATTTCTTTCCCGAGTGAAAGTTATTTATGTTTTAATGGGTTTTGTTCTTCGTCAGATCTACATCGTTCTTGGGCATTTCTGGAGTCGGTGTTCGGGTATATCATTCTTTGGCGTATAAGGTAGGTGGCTTGGTGTTTAGTTTTCCAACTGCTGTGTGTTTTGTGCATTTTTGTGCCACGAACCCATGTTGGGGTGTCATGTGGCTGAGTCCGTTGCTATATTAAACACCTAGAATTGATTAGGAACTTAATTCTGATATTAAAATGCTGGTTGGGATCATTTCTTGGATCTGGAACCACCCCGGGGGTGTGTTTCACTGTTTAGCCGTTTGGCCAGGATACCCGAGGGCATGCCTTAAATGTAGTAATTGTAGAATTGCCTTGAGAGGAATTTCTTTTTTACTGCATTTTGATATGTTGGGCAAGTCCCGATTACCTGTTTAGCCTGAGGGCATTGTTGTGATTAGCCCGTGGGCACTGCACTATTTAGCCTGTGGGCTGTAGACACTACTAGAAATCTGACCTTTCCCAACGCTTCTATACCAACGGTTCGTAAAAACCATTGGTATAGGTTCCCTTTCCCAATGGTTTGGCCAAGCCGTTGGGAAATCCCACTTTGAGGCCACCTTTCCCACCAGTTTGGCCAAACCGTTGGGAAAGCCCACATTATGGCCACCTTTACCAATGGTTTTGGAAAACCGTTGGGATAGGTATACCCTTTCCCAATAGTTTGGCCAAACCGTTGGGAAAGGGTATACCTATCCCAACGGTTTGCCAAAAACATTGGGAAAAGTCCTTCACAAATCAACCTTGCCCCGGAATCAAAATCCAGAATCAGAATCTATACCAACGGTTCTCAAAACCATTGGTATAGGCCTATACCAACGGTTTTGACAACCGTTGGTATAGATCCTTTGATTTTTTATCATTTCTTCTTACCTAGAACATTATATAAATCAAATTTTAAAATAATTATGAGAATACATATATATATTTATGTAATTATATTCACAAAATTCATGTTAGGTTAGTGGTTAAGTCATTGAATAATAAACAACGGGTCCTGGGATCAAATCCCAATGAATGTTTTTTTTTGAAATACATATACCAATGGTTCCACAACCGTTGGTATAGATTTTCATATTAATTATACCAACGGTTTCCAAAACTGTTGGGATAGGTCTATACCAACGGTTTTGCGAAAACCGTTGGTATAGACCTATCCCAACGGCTTACTTGGCAATGGTTCTCCAAACCGTTGGTATAGGATATACCAACGGTTTGGAGGCCTATACCAACAGTTCCAAGCTGTTGGTATAGGTTAGTTTTCCAGTAGTGAGATATTTTCGGCCTAAGGGAAACTTCTTCCGTGCCTGTGGGCAGTTGATTCTGTGCCTGAGGGCGACACTACCTACGCCTGATGGAAAACTCTGTTATGCCTGAGGGCAGATTGTTGTGTTGTATACTCTTTACCTCAGGGTAGGAGTTTACATGTCCGAGGACATTAGCTGTTTATTTAGAATATTCACTGTGGTGGTATTGTAAATTAAATGAATTAAATGGATAATAAAATGTCAATATAATTGGTAATTAGTTACTTTTGAGTACTTCTTACTTTATTTCATTTTACTACTGCACACTGTCGTTGCATGCTTACACACAGTTGGGCACGGGCCTTTGGTGGGTGCCTACTGAGATATATTTCTCACACCCTGTTTGGGTCACGCTTTTTGGCCCAAAAAGATTATGTTTCTGCAGGTGTGGATAGGGGAAAGAGTCCTTATACATGTACTTGACTGATTCAGAGGAGTAGGAGGGCATGGGACCGAGCCTAGGCTCACGATGCCGCTACCAGCTATTTTTCTTTGTTTGTTGTACTCTACTTTTGTTGTACTGTATTAATGTATAACATGTTCTGGCTGTTTTCTTATAACTTGAGATATGTAGCATCATAATTTATATATTGTTGGTTATATCCACTGTTGTTGTGTATTTCAGTTGTGTATGGTTTACTGCTTCTGCTGTTGGTGTATGTTTTATTTTGTATTCCGTTGTGCTACACTTTGACAAATGAGGGCATAGTTTCCCCACTATTAGACCTGGGCCCTCGCTACTAGTCGACAGCCTCTAGTGTTTGGGGAAATGCGCTTGAGGTCACGTGGTGAACCAGATTCGGGGCACCCGTTGCATGGCACCCGGGTCCGGGACGTTACATGATACATGCTTTTTCAATGATTTGTCAAGGATGTTAGGATAAAAATATTTCTTTGGTTGAGTTTTCTTAAAATAATATTTTTCATTCAAGTATACAAATAACTCCATTTGAGGCATTATATGGAAAATGATGTCAAACTTCAAATTTTTGGGATGAAGTTGGTCAAAGGATGTTTATGGGACCCTATTTGTTAGAGGAAATGGTAGAGAGAGTTCAGTTGATTTAATGAAATGTGAGGATAGCTTAGAGTAGGAAGAAAAGTTATATAGATTACTAAAGGAAGTATCTTTCTTTTGAGGTAGGTGATCATGTCTTTATTAAAGTTTCTCCATGGAAAAGTGTGATACGTTTGGGTAAGAAAGGGAATATGAGTCCACGGTTTAATGGACCTTATGAATTACTAGATAAATTTGGGTTAATTTTCTATTGAGTGGATTTTCCTCTAAGTTTATCCAAGGTAGACAATGTTTTTCATATTTTAATGTTAATGAATTATATGTCAGGTCCATCTCATGTTTTGATCCCCAAAGTAGTTCATTTGGAAGAGAATATTTCTTATGAGGAATACATGGTTCAAGTTATTGACTATAGAGAGAAAGTGTTACAGAATAAGTTAATTCATCAAGTAAAGGTTTTATGGAAAATCATATGTCTGAAGTGGCATCAAGGGAATCTAAAAATGATATAATGGAAAAATATCCCAACTTATTTAATAAGTGAATAAAATTGTGAGGATGAAATTTCCAAAATATAGAAGAATGTAACAACCCAGGTAATGATATAATAAGTTTACAATATTTTATAAAATTTTCATACATTCATCCAATATATTTTATAGGCATAATATAAGAATAAATCTAGTTTTATGCTTAAAATGTATTTTTCTAAAAAGTAGTGTTACTAAATTTTGATGAAATGCTTATTTTAAATATAGTTTTTGTAATTTTTAAATATTATATTTGATATAATAAACTTCTAATTTTGAATTGCAATATCAAATTTTACTTTGGTTTAATTTTTTATAATTTTCTAATAAGTTTCATGTTTTGATGAATAGTGAAAAAATATTGCATTTTTAATTGCAAACAACTATTTCATCTAAATAATTTATAGTTTTAAATTAGATTATTAATTATTTTTAAAGTAAAATTAGATCAATTTTATATCATTTGATCTAATTTGGGAGATTTTAATAATTTTAACATTGAAATTGGATATAAAAACACAAGAAACTTTTGAATGTTTTTACTTAAAAACTTGTTTTATCATTCCATTAACGGAATTAATTTTTAATTAATTTTTGAAAATTATGTATTTTGAATTTTGAGAAATGGATTTCATATTTGGAATCATAAAGTCCAGATTTATTAAATAGGTCCCTTTTATCTTTGGATAGTATGAATAATAACTTTAGTAATATTTTTTTTACAATGATTAATGGCAATTCAAGTAATTACAAGTAAAAATAATATTATAAATATTACAAAATTACCGTAACACTTGTTCTAATTTTATTATAGGAGTATTTTTCATCCAAAATAATTAAATTATTGTCCTTGAGACCATTTTTATCCTTTTTGATGAGAATAAAAACTTTATAATATTATATTCCAAGGAAAGTCATGTTTTTCACACTTTTATTTTTAAAAAGTGAAATAGTTTTAATATGGGGCTATATAGGGGATCTATTTAACTATAAATAGTCTTTTTAAATCTCAAATGTTTATATTTATCCTGATAATTTATATATAATTGTTAAGTTAGATATAATTAAATTAAAGTCGTGTATAATAATGGTGTAATAATTGTTTAATTAAAGGAAATATCAAATAAATGGTATTAAAAATACTAAAATAAATTTAATTGGAGATGATTAATGTCATAAAATAATTATTTCCATGACTTATACATGTTAGTTATGTTTTAAAAAAATTCAAATTTATCTGGTTAAGATATTTTTAAAAATTCAAGTAATGAATAATGATAAAATTATCATTATTGATATTTTAAAATTAAAAATATTTTATTAAATGATATACATTTTTTAAAAATATCAATTTATACCAACTAATTGGGTTAGGTCTTAAAATTTCATCTTTGACTCATTTATCAGTCGTTTGGAACTTTATTGTAATTACATTATCCCTCAAAGTGTAAATTATATGATATCATGGTAAGATTTAAAAGGGTTGAATAAGGGTTAAATCAAAATAAATCGTTTTGGATCCATTTTAAATAGTAAAAAATTATATTAATTTAATATTATGAAGAATTCCAAGAGTGCCCCTACCCTCTCCTATAAAATGGAACTCATTTTTCTCATTTCAATACACTTAAAAACCTATTTGGTTTGACCTAGATCTACCCCCCCCCCCCCCAATAACTTCCTATAATACATACCCACATCCTATAGCTCTTAGTTTAGGAATTACACCACCCTTAGTGGTCTTAAGGTGTTAATAAAATGAGGAGGTATACGGAAGAGGTATTTCTTTTAATTAAGTGCTTCTGTTTTATTTATTTTTCTAATTCCTTAAATTATTCCTCAACCATGATAAAACAATAAATCCAGTATCCTCAATATACTTATATGTTATTATGTTAATATCATCACCTAAATCTATCCCCAATTTCATCAAATGGGAAATGAATTATTCGTTTGTGTGTATGGCGGACTACCACCTCCTGAACCAATATAATTCATTTTCAATCACCATCTCTCAAGATTGGTTTTAATGATGGAATTAACGTTTATATATGATATTAATTTCATATTTATTATTATGAAATAATAATATATCATTTATGATATTTCCTTTCCATGCACATAAAAATGATAATTTTATTCATGCGTATGTGTGAACAATCACCTGTACAAAACAATGTGATTTGGTTTTGATCATCATATCACATGGATGAAAAATATAAGTATATTTAAATTATTAATATGATATTTATGATATTATTATAATTCTATAAATATAAAATAATAATTAACTTTTTTCTATAATGATCATTCAAAAATGAAAATGTTACTCATGTTTACGTATGGTATACCGTCTCCCTGATTATAACATTATTCCTTTTTCATAAACATGCATAAATTTTTTGATTTAAAAATATAATTAATATATAAAAATTATTATTATTCCATGAATATTATTCTGTAGATCATGTAACAATGACCAATTTTACAATTTACATCATACTAATGTAATTTTGGACCCAAGTACCGAATATCATCAAAACATCCGACATTAACTTAAATAATTGAGTAATTGTTATAACATGATCATTAATCATATAAAAGAAATAATAAACTTTAAAAATTATATTAATAAATTAAATTATTAACATAAAGGACATATGTGATGTATAAGACTCAAGGTAAATGATTTCATCTCAATTTCCTATCATTGAGGCAATTTTGATGTTATTCGCCTTTATTATCTTATAAGGTTTATATATAGCCTATTTGAAATTATATCTAAATAATTTACCAATTATAATTTTATTCATTTTTTAATGTCAATATTTAAAGGGTTTTACAATTCAAGGGTTTCCTAAGTAATAAGAGGATTGTTATTGCAAAAATCTTCCTTTATGGTTTTTCTTTATACTATTTTCCTTCCATTCCAATGTTTTTAAAATGATATTTGAAATTATTTATTCATGTTTTGATTCATGGAAATTATTAATGATTATTGTTCCCAAATAGTTTTGGGTTATCCCGTCATGGATTTAATGATGGGTGCACCCAGATAGCGCTCCAATGCAATGGGTAATGATTTTATTCTCAGAAGAATTATATTGTAAGTCGGTCATACGGTTATTATAATATTTAAGGGTTCTATGTTCTGATGTCCCTAGGTACCTACAATAATTTTATATTCTTTCTATTGAGTTTTTATGCGAATAATTTATTATCAAAAGGTAAAATAAATGATCTTTTTAAAGGAATTTTAATTACCTTTTGGGTAAAATGTTATGTTTTCAAGAAAAGTGTTTTCCAGAGGTTTTTATGATTTTTATGAACTAATGGTTTATTTTCATTTTATATATCTTAATGAGCTTTTATGTTCATCCAATGTTTTAAAATGTTTTTCACATGATTTACGATAGAATAGAGACAAGGATGAGATTGAGGTAAAAATTGTGATGATTGATCACAAAAGGAAACCATGTTTTATTTTAAAATCTTTATATTTTGGAAGAAATTGATTAGATTTTAGTTGTATCCACATAGTATAAATGTGGGATGTTTTTTATTATCTATGTCCTAATTATCTAAAACTATAAACCTGAAAAGATCCTCAATATGAGAGAATGTAAATTCTTTACTAAAACTCAATATTATGCAATGTTTAATGTCAGACCCTTATTTTATCACAGTAGTGTGTGATAGGATCATTAATGATAGGTACCACATCAAGCTCTTAGGTGAAGTTTCATATCCATACAGCATCTTTTGCTACCACAGAATCCAAAATATACTCAAACTCTATTATAGAATCTATGACCATAGCCTTCTTTGAGATTTTCCATCTCACAATACCACCATTCAAAATGAAGATGTATCCCATCTATGAATTCATGTAATCTTAATATATTTAGAAACTATAATCTTTATATCATCTGATTACTAATTAATTATATCCTCTATATACTATAAGAATATCCTTAGTATGCCTTAGATACTTAAGGATAGTCTTGACTGTCATCCAATAACAGTCACCTAGATTAGCTTGATATTTTCCTATTGTACTCAATGTGTTAGAAACATCTATCCTATTACATAGCATAGAATACATGAGTGACCCAATCAATGACACATATGGAATCCATTCTATTATGTTTCATTCTTCATGTGTCTATGGACACATCTTCTTAGAAAGATGAATTATGTGTGACGCTAGAAACAGTCCCCTCTTGGATTGTTTTATACTATATCTCGCCAATATATTATCAATGTATATTCTTTGAATTATGATAATAAATCTATAAGATCTATCACGGTGGATATTGATCTGATGATAATACATTTCCCCACCAAATTCCTTCATATAAAATCATTTATGAAACAATATTGTGTCTGAGTTTGAGGCTCGTGCCAACAAGGATGAAAATGATCACAATAGTGGGATACAAGGTGGCGGGTGAAGATGGAAGTAATGAAGCCAAATATTTCTAAATGAGAAGCTTGAAATTATAACTCTTGTAATTTCTAATTATTAATAATTATAATCACTTAATTAGTAATATTTATTCATTATTATTAATTAATTACAATTCATTGATTATTAATAATAATAATTTAAATATATTTTAATTAAGTTTAATAAAAATTAATATTCATCACTGATTAAATAATAATGATTATTAATAATAATTATTAAATAATAATTATTAACTATTTATTAGTAATTGTTTAATAATTATTATTAATTACTAATAATTTATAACTAAATGATAATTTAAATATTTATGAGTATTTGTTTAATAATAATTTTTAATATTTATTAAATACTTAGTAACTAAATAATTAATTAATAATTAGTAATTCAATAATAATGTGATTAACATATTCAAATAGTATTAAAATTATTTATTTATATATTTAATTATTATTTTTACTAATATAATTTTATCATTAGTATATAAATTATTATTATTATGATCAAACATTAATAAAATTTTGAATACAATTTTTGATGTCTATTTTATATATTATTATTAGAATGAATATATTATATTTAATTAATTATTAATTATCTATATGAGAAATATAAAAAGACGGTGATGGGGCATTGATGGGATGGGGACGCATAGTAGTGCAATTTATAAAATGTATAAAAAATTAAACTAAGAGTGAGGGGCATAGGCACACACCACACAAATATTAAAAAAAGGGTTTCATAGATATACAACAATAAAACAATAGAAAAAAAAAGGGAAACTAGCAAAAACAAAGTCAACTCAATGGCAGCAGGGGGCTTGACTCGTTTTTCTCTTGGCCTATGTGAAAGGCGTTATGGACATTAACACCTTTTGGATCTGCCCAAAAACCCCAAAGGCATTAAGGGATTTAATTCCTTTATATATTAGATTTATAAATATTTTTAACCTAGGATTATTTTAATAATTATTAGTCAATATATATATATATATAAATCAAAAACACTATTTTGAAATGGCATGAAGTTTTGGATGAGTCAGAAAAGAAATTGATTAAAATAAATATAAATGAAAACAGTGAAGAAAATTCTAGTGGAGGAGTTTCATATGGATTACAGTTAAAATCCAGACATAAAATAGAAGTGGCCTTAGCTTGGTAGAGGTCATGGTATGATGATAATGATGAATATTTTAAGCATTGGGGTATTCTCATATTTTATGGAGTAAATATTTTGATGATTTATTTTCAATAGTGCCACAGAGTTACCATAAGCATGGTGGGAGGACAATTTAAAGTGAAATGGTATTAACCACATCATGGAGATTAAAATATAGTTGATTTAATGATTTTTTCTAAAATAAAAATATTTTACCACTCTTATATCCTAGAGAGAGATAAGGCAGATTAGAAGGGAGGGTCATGTGCAAGATTTAGGATTATTTTATGGAGATAAAATGAATATGGGTGATCGAGAAACCATGGGGTATGAGGAAGAAACGACCTAGGAGGATCAAAAAGAAGAGAAGAAACCACTTGGGTGTTGACCTGGTCGGTTCACATGTTTAGGTTTTTCTTCTTTTTTTTGTTTTCTGGTTTCTATAATTCTGAATATTTTTATACATTAAATTTTATTCTATTTTCCTTATCTATATTCTATTATAACTTATACAGTGTGTTTCAGTTTTGATTTTAATGACCACTCAATTATGATTGGTTGAACCAATATAAGAGGGTAGATTTTGTGGAAGATATTGTTTATTAATTGTTCTAATTCATTCTTCACTTGTAGGATCATCTTATTCACATAGTATTGTGATGAGACTCTAATTTATCATATTTTTTATTAATTTTCTATATTATTATGTTTAATAGTGAATGAAACCCATCATGTTAGAGGTAATTAATTCATGGAAAGTGAGTTGGATTATTCTTCTGCATTTTCAATCAGATCTTAATTCATTATACTTATTTTAATTCATCCAGCATGACGAATTGTGATATTAAAATCATTTTGATATGAATTGAAAAAATTAATATTAAATATGTTTTTGTTTTTCACACCTACTATATTTAATCTATTTTTGAGTGGAGTTGAATGCATATATTTAGAAAAATAAATCCTTGGATATCAGTTCTCCTCTCTTCTGAATTTCTATCTATTTTATATATTATTTATTGGAGTCTTAAATTTTATAATTTAATTTAATCAAATTGTGTGTCATGATCCTGAAATTTTTATGAAGACCTAACATTCGTCTAGAGTCATCAAAGGGATTTGTTGTTCCCTGTGGGATCAACCTCGTACTTCTATTATTCTATTCCTTAGTAGTTAGTGTGGCTTGGGTTTTTTAATTTCTAAACATTTTTAGCCCATCATAAGTAATTATGTTTTAAGGGCCTATCAATTTTTAAGAATCTTTATTAGGTAATAGTAAAATATGGATAATGACTCAGGAAAAATTAATTAGGTCAAATACTTTTACTTTAGGTCATTGTTCTTACTTGTTTTTATTTCTTTTCCTTGTTATGTTCTTGGTAATTGTTAATAGTGTACAATATATAGTACATGTTAGATTTATTTTATGATACATCACCAATGGAGTACAGTAGATTCTAGAGACTCTAATATATGGGAGAAATCTAATTCAATAGGGTGGTCACAACATCGAAATTATAGGAATGATTTGTATTCTTACAGATACAATGAGTTTTATCCCAACCGTAACACCATGATATTTTATTATACAGTTCTCTATAAATAAATTTGATTTCTTTGGTAGCTTGCTTTATAGGCAACACCGATTTGAAATGAACTGCACTATACTATGGAAATATTATTTTTTAATGGTATGGTTATCATCTAGCCATTATATTGGAAGTTATTAATTGGGATAACTAAATTATGAAAAAAATTGTTTCCATACGTATAAAATAAATTCATTTTTTATTATAGAAACGAAAATAAAAGTGTTTGAAGGTAAATAGAGTTTTTTTTAAAAACGGTGTTTATGCACACTTATTGGAAAATGAATTTTTTCTAAATTTAAATTTTTGATTTGATAAAATGGTTATAATTTTTGAAATCAACATATCAATATTATCTTTTGGTGATTTTTTTTATTTTTCTAAAAAGATTGATTTTTTTATGAATAATAAAAAATACCAATTTTATAAGTACATTTTCATTTCATTTAAAAAGACTCATTATAATTTTAATTTGATCTCAATGTAACATAATTGTTATTTAATTAGATATAATCTAATTAATTGTATTTTTATCATCATTATACATGATTTTTCTATAAGTTCATTTTTTTGTTTAAAAACAAATTTCTTCAAAAAACTTTTTTTCATTGTGTTTTACACATTAATATTAAAATTGATTTCTTCCACTTCAAGGAGTTTAATATTAATGAAATGGATCCCATATTAAGATTCAGGAGGCTCAAATTTTATAAATAGTTCCCTTTTATTTTTTGTCTTTATGAATAGTAACGATGGTAAATATTTGTCATATAAGTAATGGTAAAATGAGTAAAACATGGTTAATAATTTTGGATACAGATTCAAAATTTCTTTAACAATTTAATTTATCCTATTGGATGAGTGGAGTTCAACCAGTCTCATCCATGTCTGGAAAATATGAACACTTGGTGACATTTTTCTTTGATAATGACCTTTATATTGTTTTCAGAAAAAGATAAATACAATATGTCACCCTCTTGCCTTTAATATCTCTAATATTTTGTAATAATAATAATAAAAGGTTATATTTAGTTCTAAATATTTATTTAAATTATGAATTTTTTTATCATGGTAATTTTTTTAAAATTTTAGTGATTTAACAATTACCTTAGATGCGTATACAATGCCGACACAGTATTTATTTAATAAATAAAAAAATGATTTTAAAAATATTTAAAGTAATAAAATTTTGTTGAATTATTGTTTTAAATGTATTTTTTAGATTAATATAATATAATAGTGATGTTTTAAAATTTTATATTCATATTTCAATGATATCATGATGACATTAAAGTTAAATTAAATAAATAGTTCTAAAAATGACATTATTGATATTTCATAATAAATAATATTTTATTAAATTATTTAAAACTCATAAATATCATGTAATTAATAAATTGAATGTGATATAGTTAAAATAAAAAACATAATCCATTTATGGGTCAATTTTCTTTTTATGGTAACATTCTTGACCCTTAAAAAGCTTTCTTAGTGTTGTAATTATCAAATGGGTTAATGGGGGATTAAAACAAATAGATTAGAGTGAAAACATCACAAAAACCTATAAAAATTTTATTATATGCGAGTATTTCAACTCATCATCATCCTATATTATAAATATATCAATTTTTCCCACTTTTCCATGAAACTTAATTTATATTAATCTAATACTTAATGTAATTCTAGGAGTACCCCTCCACTCACTTATAAAAGAACACTTCTATTCCTCTCCCTTTCACATTTTGACACTTATGTATCATCCAATTCCTACCATAATACCTTCTTAGATTCCTTCCCCATGTCCCAGATCTTATTTTCTTTCCAAAATAACATCCTTTCTAGAACTGAGGTTTAATTCAGAAGTGGTTTCTCGATAAAGAGGAATAACTCTTAACTAAGTACTTTCAATTTTATTTCTTCTTCTACCTCATCTAAAATTTATGGTACTAATTATAAATAATGAAATTAATTATCTATAATATACTTTATTTTTATTATTAATATATAATAACCATTATCTATTTCTTCTCCATCCTATAGGAAAAGAAAACATCACTCGTGCGTACGTGTGGACTACCACCTCCACGAAGCATTGTGTTTCGTTTTACATCACCACTTCACTGTGATGGTTATAATTATATAATTACTTAATATATAAGATATATGTGAAATTTTTAATGTTATTAAATGGTTTATTTTTAGTTTCCTATCATTCATTACATTCATCTAAAAATGGAAACATCGCTCATGCATACGTGTGGACTACCATCTCCACGAAGCGATATAATTCATTTTTCATTGATGATTTATGTGAATAGTTATAAAATTGTATAGAGTGATAACTTATTACACTAATTAAATTATTAAAATTATGGGTTACTAGGAACTATGATCAATGTACAAGGACCAGGACTCCTGAACCGAAACATGCATGAAAAACAAAGCAGATATCACCTGAAATTATTATTTTAATAAAGAATTTTTAATAAACAAGAGATAAGATATTATAAGAAAATAATATATGGTATTATATACATGATTATGGTCCTATTATACATTAAAATAAATTTATATTTATTATATATTTGGATCAAATACATATGAAGCAAGACAATACTTGAGGTAAGGGAATTATATTTCAATCCCATTTTAATTGGGGATGTTTAGGATTGACTTTCCATTGAAGAAATTTAATAATCCTTATATGATAAACCCATTTAATTTTTATCTTCCTCTATTTATTCATTGAATTTTCAATTAATTGTATAATTTTCCTCTCTTTGTCTCTTAAAATTAATGGAAAAATGTTTTTAATAAAAATAAATTTGATCTTCTATTTAGTTAAAAGTGTTTTTATTATATGTCCATAATTTCTTTAAAAAAATAAATAATGGTTTTACAATTTTATGATTATTATTTAAATTAATTTTTACTTATTTATATTTCTATAAAAATATTTTAAAATAATCTTTTTATTGTTTTTTGAAGAAGGTTCTTTTTTACTTTTTACCAAAAATGTGAATAGAATCTTCGTTTTAGCATAAATGGAACGAATAAAATTTCACACTTCCATGAAAACCAAATATACCTTTAAAATATTATATGGATATTTCCAAATAAAATTATTTCCTTAATATTTTATAAATATATTTATTTTAAATAATTTATTTCAAAATAAAAAGGGTACTTTCCTCGAGAAATATTTTCGTGATATTTTAAAGACATTTTCAACTATGTTAACATCATTTGATGTAAATTATGATTAATTAGGGGTATGATCCCATGAAACTAGATTTATTCTTTATCTTTATTTTTTATTATTATAATTATGAGATGTTTAATAAAATCATTTATTTACCAGAGTTTATACTTTTATAAAATGATGAAATTTTTATAAAACTTGTTTTCTTTCCATCGGTAATGATATGATGATAAGATGAATGTTTTATGATCTTCTAGAAGATATATATATTGTTTTCATTATGTGAATTGTGGGAATGAAATTATATATCCCTAAAATTCATTATGAAAATATTTATATCCCATGATAAAATTATTGGAAATATATTGATGTGTATGATTCACTATGGGAAACAAGTCAGGATGCCTAATCTACTACATAAAAAAAGGTGGTGATTCATGATCCATTATGATATATAAAACAAGTGTCGGTGTTTGGTCAACTATGATTTTGTGGTATTGATAGTTAACCTTTTATATGAAATAGTTTCAATACCTATGATGGTGCCAGACTTTTATGACATGTTTTTATAATTATGATTTGATCTTGTGGTTCAGATCGATTAATGATGACTTATAACTCTTATGATTTATGTATTTCAAATGATAAATTTTTATTCCATGACTCGTGATTATAATCCATGATAAATTGGGTATGAACTTATTAAGTTATTAATTTGATCTCATGCATTTATGCTTATCTTATTATTTTATATGATCATCGATTGGTATCTATCTTGTTTACCATTACTGATCATCAGAGCTCACCCTTTCTTATTTCAAAAAGGATATAAAGTGAGAAGAAATTTATAAGATATGATAAATAATATACCTAAATAATATGTATCTAGTCTAAAAATACACTAAACATTTTTTTTCTAGCATGGATCTTAATTATATGTATTTAATATTCCTCAAAAATGATGTAATATTTATGTATGAAAAGCTTGTGTCATCATAGTTGGTATCAGAGCAGGGTTTAGTCAATATTTTGATATTAGGATTTGGGAACATTTTTAAAAACAATGGGGATAATAATAACTATAATATAACATCATAATGTTTTGGTAATATATATATTATACAGTTTTCCTAGTGATACATCCCTATCTGGATATTATAAGTTGACATGGTTTTGTAAAAAATTCATCTAGGGGTAATAACTCAAAAAAGAGTTGGTTTAGTATATCTTAGTTATCATTCTAGCACACTGTGAATTTTCCCTTAATATGCATCTGGTTTGAAAATCATAGGGGAGATGATTGGTTTAATTTTCATTTTCTTTATAATCCATTATGAAAAATTTTAATAGATAATGACCATTAATAGACTAAGATAAACCTAAGGTATTATATATTATAAGAAATGTGTCCTAATTCATAAATCCTATAAATTATTTTCATTATTATATGATTTTCCAATATCATTATTATTTCTCACAATATGATTTTTGGTTTTATTCAAAGGCTAGAACAATGATGAATTGTGCTAATGTTGAATGTGAGGGACAATGTGGTGATTATGATAAACCAAATGGAATGATGAATGGAGTGACAGATATTAAAATTATGCTTAATCAGTTATCATGATATATGATTAAAAACCTGAATTGTAACCAACTCTTGGAATCACCAAAGAAGATAATAATATAGTTTTTTGAGAGTTCATGTGGTAGATACCATGGAGGAAAGAAGGATCAATTTCATTCGTGTTATAAATTTAGAAAGAGGTGCCTAGGGGAATGTATCAAAGGAACATGAAAATGTTTTATGTGTGTAAAAAATGGTATAGAGAGACGAATATTTGATGAAAAATAAATAGTATAATGGAAAGAAATAAATTTCATCCTTTGATATCATTTATAGTTTGTTATCTTAAATTTATAGACCCTGGGGATTATTGTAGTCAATTACCTCTTCTAAAGGCTTAATCCTAGACCAAGGAAGGTCCTATATCATATTAATGTTTCTAATAATGTGACTCATTTAAATATTATTTAAGTTTAATTTTATATGGTTATAGGCATGTATTTTTTTCTTTATATAGATCCCAAACCAATTATTATAGAAGGAGAGTCACATTTCATATTTTAAATAAAATTATGATTGTTTATCAGTGTGAATATTAATATAAACTTTCAATGGATATTAATTATATCTTGTGAGTTTTAATTCATATCCATGAAGGGTAATTATCTCATATGGAAGGGGAGAATCTCAACATTGAGGATATACGTGTTTTATGAGAGTTTGTTGATGCCTTTCTATAAGTTTTTCCTAGTCTACCTCCAAATCGTGAAATAGATCTTTTAATAAAACTCATACTTGTTGCTAAGACTATCTCAAAAACCTAATGTAGAATGTCCCAAATAGAGTTGTTGGAATTGAATAAGAAACTCTCTAAGAATCATGATAAGGGGTCATATGCCCTAGTGAATCACCTTAGGGTGTACCTATTATTTTTATTATTAAGAAATATGTATCAATATGTCTTTGTATTGATTATTATGAAATTAACAAGATCACTATCAAGAACAAGTATCTTATACCCCATTTCGATGATTTGTTTAATCAATTACAAGAAGAAGAATATTTATAAAATATTGAATACTAGTTTGGTAACTATTAATTGAGGGTCAAAAGTAAATACATGCCCAAGATAGAATTCTATGAAAGGTGTACCCCTTATGAATTTAAAGTTATTTCGTTTGTTCTTACCAATTCCCCCATTATCTTTATGAATTTAATGAATAAAGTCTTTAGAGATTACCCTAATTTGTTTGTGTTAGTCTTTATATATGATATTATTACATATTCCAAGAGTATGTAGGAGCATGAATATCACTTGATAATTTTAATTAAGAGCCTAAGGAAGGATAATTTGTATAAAAAATTTACCAATTATGAATTTTGGCTTATAAAGGTTTCATTATTAGGTCATATAATCTGAATTGAGGGTATATCATAGAGTCCTTTAAATATAGAAGTTATTAAGAAATGGCCTAGACCAACCATGGATACTGAGAACTATAGTTTTCTTGGGTTTTATAGATATTATCGATGATTTGTGAGAGATTTCTCATGACTATCTAATCCACTCACCAAGTTGAATTGGGAGGGGGTTAATTTTTTTTGTATAGATGAATGTGATGAGAATTTCAAGGAGCTGAAGAGAAGTTTTATCAATGAACCTATGCTCAAACTGCCCTATAATGGATAAGATTATCTAATCTATAGTGATGAATCAAATAAGGGGATATTATGTGTTCTAATGTAGAATGATATGGTGATAGCATATGCCTCACATCAACCAAAAAAATGAGGAAAATTTCCCGACTCATGATTTGGAGCTAGCACTAGTAATTTTTTCACTGAAGATATATAGGAATTAAATTTATGGTGAAATTTGTGAAATATATACAAATCATAAAAATTTTATGTATATATTCATAAAGAGAGTCAAATGTTCACCACAGAAAATTGTTTTAATTGATTAAAAATTACGACTTCTCAATACATTACAACTCAAGGATGGAAAAACCATGCTAGTTTATCCATAATGAGTATTTAAAGAGATATGATACTTATATATTTATAGATAATGGAACATGAAATCCTAAATAATGGGGATATATCCAATCTTTATCAGATGAATATTGAACTATATTTCCATGTGAGTATAAAAGAGGTGGAGAAGGAAGATACAGAACTGTAGAATAAGGTCGGAAATGTTATTGAGTCCAACCATGATTTTGACGGAATGATAATGTTTAGGAATAGATTTTGTGTCATATAAATACCATAATTGAAGAATTAAATATTAGATGAATCTCACTATTCATCATTCTCTATTCATCTAGAAAGTATGAAGATGTATAGAGATGTGAAAGAATATTTTTGAAAGGAAAACATGAAAAGTGATATTTTAGAGTGTGTATCTTGATGCCTCATATGTAAATAAGTTAATAATAAGAGAAATAATTCTAATGGTATGTTACAACCATTAACTGTAAAAGAATTAAAATGCGAATACATTATTATGGATTTCAAGTTCGGACTCCCAAAATCCTCTAAATTGAATAACTCTATTTGGGTTGCAGTCCACTGCCTTATAAAGTCGGTGCACTTCATTCCCATCAGAGAATATTTCTCTCTTGATCATATTACTAGGTTATACATTATATAAGTGGTGATATTTCCTAGTTTACCACTCTCAATTATATTGGATTGAGTTCTGAGGATTACCTCAATGTTATGGAGAAGTCTTTAATAGGTTATGGATACATAGTTGAGGTTCAGTACTACATATCATCCTCAGATAGATGTTTAGTCTGATAGGATCATTCAAACCCTGGAAGATATGTTAAAATCATGTTTTATGTATTTTAAATGTTTTTGTGATTAATACATTTTTTTATCTAATTTTAATAAAACAATATCCTTCACTCTAGAAATCAGATTAACACTCATGAATCTATATATTGAAGGAAGTGAAGAACTCCAGCAAGTTAGGATGAATTTTGAGAAATAAATATATTGGGACCTGAGTTACCTAAGGATATTTAAGATAAGGTTAAATCCATTTTATATCATTTAAGGGAAGGTCAGATTCAACACAAAAAAGTTATGATGACAATCATCAATGAGATCTAGAGTTCGAAGTTAGTGATAAGGTATTCCTATGAATGTCTCCTTAGAAAAAGATTATGAGATTTAGAAATAAGTGTAATCAGATCCCTATATATATATATTTCCCTTTGATATTCTTGATCGAATCAGTATGGTACCTTATAATTTGGCACTTCTTCCAAATCTCTCTTAAGTTCATGATGTGTTTCATGTATCTCCCCTAAGGAAGTACACACATGATCCTTCACATGTACTCAACTCAAAGGTTTTACCACTGGATAAAGATCTCTATAATTTTGAATAAACTGTAAAAATTTTGTATCAAAGATAGAATGTTTTATAAAACATGACCACTCACCTAGTAAAAGTTTTGTGGAAAAACTGTAAAGTATAGGATTCCATGTGATAACCCAAGGATGCAATGAGGCAAAATTATCCCCAATTTATTGTATTAGTCTGATGGAATTTCACGTGTGAAATTTTTATAAGGGGGTAGACTATAACACCTTGATTTTTTATTATATAGTTCTCTATAAATAAATTTTATTTCTTTGATAGCTCACTTTACATGCAACACAGCATTTAAACGAACCACATTATATAATTGATGTATTATTACATAATGTAGCAATTATTTCTTAGATATTGGATTAGTGGTTAGGAATAGTAATTAAATTATGAAAAATATATATTTTTTACATATATATCTAATAAATTCACTGGTTATCAATTAGTTAGAAATGAAAATGAAATCATTTGAAGGTAAATAGAGTTTTTTTTCTGAAAAACAATTTTTATACGCACTTATAGTAAAATGAAATTATGATAATTTTCAAAACATTATTTGAAAAAATGGTTATAATATTTGAAATAATAATATCATAACTAGTTTATGATGAGTATTTTTTATTTTTCTAAAAATATTGACTTTGTAGTCAATAGTGAAAAATATAGATTTTTTGAAAAATTTGTCATTTCTATTCATTTAAAACTTACCATTACTATTCTAATTTCATCTCAAATTAAAATAAGAATTAATTTATTAGATCTAATATAATTAATTATATTTTAATCCCCATTATATTGGTTTTTTCATAAGTTCATTTTTGGGTTTAAAAATAAATTTTTCTAAAAACAGTTTTTCGTTATATTTTATGCATTTATATTAAAATTTATTTCTTCCACTTATAGGAATTTAAAATTTAAAAAATTAATCCCATATTTGGAATTATGATGTTCAAATTTGATAAATAGGTCCCATTTATTTTGTTATTTATGAATATTAATTTTGGTAAATATTTGTCACCTTGATAAGGGTAAAACTGGTAAAACAGGGTTTAAACTTTGGGATAAGGCTTTAAAATTCCTATAAAACTTGTATTTATCCTATTTTATGATTTTAGTATAATAATTTTTATCCATGTTTCAAAATTATGTCCACATGGTGTAATTTGTCTTTGATTATGACCTATATATTAATTTAAGAAAATCATAAATACAAAATGACACTCTCATGAATTTAATATCTCTAATATTTTTTCATAAGGATAAAATTATGTTATATTTGATATGAAATGTTTTTTTGAAATATGATTTTTTTTATCATGTTAATTTATTTTTAACTTTTAGTGATTGAATAATTATTTTTGATTCTAAGGAAATGTTGAAAAAATATTTATTAAATTAATAGAAAAATAAAATAAATTTCATTAAAAATATTAAAAGTAACACAATTTGGGTGAATTACTATGTTCCATGAATATTTTGATAAATATAACATAATAGTTATGTTTTAAAAGTTTATATTCGAATTCCAATGTTATATTGATGATATTAAAGTTAATTTAAATGAATAGCTCCAAAAATGACATTAATGATATTTATAATAAATAATAATTTATTAAATTATTTAAAATTCATAAAAACTATTATCTTTATAAATTTGAATTATATTTTGTTTAACATACCAACCATGGTTTAAAAATCTTTGATATTGTGGTAATTGTCAAAAGGATTAACGAGATGTTAAAATAAAGAGATATGGGGGAAAACATCACCAAAAACTATCCAATTTTCTTTGGATGATAGGATCAGTACTCATAATAATTATATATTCTAAATTTATCAATTTTTTCCACTTTTCTATGAAAATTAATTTATATTAATTTAATACTTTAAGTAATTTAAATAGTTCCCCTCCCCTCACTTATAAAAGGGAACCTCTTCTTCTCTCTTCCTCACAAATTTTGAGCCCTCTAGCTCATACAAGGCCTATCATAATACATTCTTAGATTAATTACCCAAATCTTAGATATTTTTTTTCTTCCAAAAGAACGTCATTTCAAGGATTAAGATGTAATATAAAAGTGGTTTCTCAACAAAGAGGTGTAACTCTTAACTGGGTATTTAAAATTTTATTTCTTCTTTTACCTCCTCTAAAATTTATTGTATCCATTATAAATAATTAATTAAGTATATAAAATATAATGAATATTTATTATGATTATGGAAAAATCATTATCCATGTTTTTTCCATCATATGGGAAAATAAAACATCACTTGTGTGTACGTGAGTACTACCATCTCCACGAAGCGATGCATTTCATTTTATATCACCAATTCACACTAAGGATTATAATAATAGACTTTCTGGACATATATTATATCTATAATATTATTATTATTATTTAAAGATGAATTATTATTTACCAATCTTTTGGTCCAACCATCTAAAAATAGAAACATCACTCATGTGTATGTACGGATTATCATCCCTGAAAAGTAATGCAATTTATTTTTCATTACCAATTTATATGAATAGTTATAAAATTTTATATGATGATTTACTATTACACTAATGATATGCTTAAAATTTAGTTTTATATGGAACCATTATCAAAGAACAAGGACCGAGACTACCAAACTGGAACTTGTATGAAATAAAAAATAGATATCACCCAAAACGGTGACTTTAGTCGACATTGTTAATGCTTAGATTTCCATTTAGGAAATTAAATTATCCTTATCTAATAAACCCCTTTAATTTTTCTCCACCTCTGGTTATTCATGGAATTTTTATGTAATAGTACCAATTTCCTCGCTTTTCTCCTTAAAATTATTGGTAAAATGTTTTTAATAAAAACAGACTTGATTTCCTCTTTGAACGGAAATATTTTTCATTCATGCCCATGATTTCTTTAAAATGATTTTAAGAATGATTTTATTATTATACAATTATTTTTTAAATTGTTTTTTATCTATATTTTAATTTTATAAAAATGTTTCAAATGAATAATTTTATCATTTTCTGAATTATATACTTTTGAATCTTTATCGAAAATGTGAATGGAAAGTCACTTTAATGTACATGGAATGAATAAAATTTCCCACCATCAAGACCAATCAATGTTTTTAATCTTACTTTACAATCTTACATGGCCCTTTTCAAAGAAACATTTTCCTTAATATTTTAGAAATTATTTTATTTTAAATAAGTGTTTTCAAAATGAAAAGTGTTTTTCTTTCATAAATATTTCATTAATATTTTAAAGGAATGTTCATCTATAATAACATCTTTATATATTGATTTTACTTAACTAAGGATATTATACAATTATACCATCCATATTCTTTCTCTGTATAGTTTATTATTATGATGATGGGGTGTTTAAGAAACCCATTTCTTTTCTAGGGGTTATTCTTTAATGAAATGGTGAATGTTTTATGAAACCTGTTTCCTTTACATAGGTTATGGTATGCTGATAAGATGAATGTGTTATGATATTGTGGAATATATATGTTTGGTTTTCATTATGTTTTTGGTGGTCCTAGAATTATATATCCCTGTAATTCATTAGGTAAATAGTTATATCTCGTGATATAATTATGTGAAACGAGTTGATGTTCTTGATCCACAGTGTTAAATAGGTAGGGATTCCTAATCAACTATAGGAAATCAGTAGTGATTTCTGGTCTTTTATGATAAGTGAAAAAAAGTGTTGATTCCTGATCAAATTTGATTTGATGGTCGTGATAGTTAACCTTGACATGTGAAATTGTTTCTATGCTTATGATGGTGACAAAATTTTATGTAATTTTTTTATTCTTATGATCTAAAATCGTGGTTCATGGTTGATTAATAATGTTTCTCACACTTATGATTCATATATTTAAAAATATATTGTTTTATTCCATGAATCATGATTATGATACATGGAAAATTGGGTATGAAATTTTTAATTTATGATAATCATTGTATACTATTATTCTTATCTTATGATTATGTATGACCATCGATTGATATCTCTCTTGTTTACACTTATTGAGCATCTGAGATCACCCTTTCTTATGTTTCCTTTACCTAGGTTATGAAAAAGGGTTTTATGTATTCTATTTCAAATAGGGTATAAAGTAAGAAGAACTTTATGAGAGATGATGAATAATGTACCTAAATAATATTTATCTAGTATCTAAAACACTAAACATTTATGGTTCTATCATGGATTGTAATGTTATGTATTAAATAGTAATCTAAAATGATGTAATATTTATGTATGAGAGTCTTGGGTTTCCTTACCAATAATGGAATGAAAACTAATACCAACCCTATATAGGATCTCATAAATACCAAAATGAAAAATGTGGATACTAGGATGTGTAGTATTATCAATGAAAACCTCACTTTTAAGTGTCTTGTGTGTTTGGTTCATAAGAAATTTTAATGTAATTTCTCATGACGTACATTATACTCTTTGATATGAGGACAAATGAGAAAGATAAAAAACATAGAGAATAGGGAGAAATTACTAATAAGATTTTCAAAACTATTACAAAACTAGATTACCTTGTAAGGAACTTGATTTTATATTCTAATGTAGGGAATAAAGAAAAAAAATATAAAGTGGAGCCGGAATAAGTAAAGGAGGTTCAAGAAAAGGAAAATATATACAAAATGTAAATTGTAAAAGTAAAGGATGAAGAGGTGTAGAAAGAATAATATAATGATAAATATAAGGAGTATTGTTAATAATCCATTAAAAATTATGAAAAATAAGAACCACATCCTTCTGGAGAAGAAGATGTATAATATCTCTCACTGTTTCAGTTAAAAGATGAAGAATAAAAGAACGTGATGGAGCTCATTGATTGGATGGTAGAGGGGAGCACTGAGTAGTGTATTTATAAAGATATCCCCATAATTAAATAATTAAAACAAGGGGAAGAGACAAGGGATGAACACATGAATCTTTCCTAATTTTTTATTGAAAAAGAACCTCCAACATAGGAACCAAAGGTCAAGGCTACTAAAATTCAAGATTATTTATAGTAATTGAAAATAATATAAATTTGAAGTGTTGGAAAAAGAATATAGAGAGCATGCTAAAATTATTTTACAATACTAACCTCCAACACATAAAAAATGATATAGTGTTGTTTGAATATAAGAAACTATCAGTAAATTTTTGGGGAATAATAAACAAAAGGTAGTGGTGAAGGAGGACTATCAAGAGGGTGTTGGGATTTTTGAGACTGGAGTGCAGAAAACACTAAAAAGGAGTAATAATTTTCTAAAATTTCTAGTTATAACATGGTATTCTATGAAGATAAGACAAATGATGGGTTTTTTCTCTTCTTATATCTTCTAAATCATGGTGGTACAAAATAAAACAAGTGATAGTGAAAGACCTATTCCAATAGAGTTAAAAAAATATAGGGGAATTGATAATAATTAAAAAAATCCAAAACTTATTTCTAAGATAAGAGAAATAAAAAAAATTCCTAGAATGTAAAAAATTATGGGTTTCCTCCTAAAAGAACTTTCTTTATGGCCTTAAAGATATAACTTTACATTTATTTCATGTAATTAATGGAGGTTATGAGAAGTAATGTCATTTAAAAAGGGGGAAAGTAAAATACATAATTGACTTTGTTTCTAGAAAATAAATTATTGGAATAAATTTTTTTAGGAGATTCTTGAAATTTTATTCTACCATTGATAATTATTTATTATTGTTTGCCATAATGTTTTAATATCTATAGGATGGGTGTTCCTATATGTAATGGTGTGATTATAGGCTTAAGGAAAAGAAATATTCCAAGTATAGGGGGATTTTATGTCTATATTATATGTATAAATTTATGAAATTAAATTTCTTCATTTCTTTCCCAGTTTCCATTATTTTATACTCTTTATGGGAAGGAATTATTTTAAATTCAATTTTGGAAAAAATAAAATATATATTTATATATTTAAAAAATTTTAAATAATGTAATATGATTTGTTGTTATGGTATAAAAATGTGTCCAATACACTATAAAACAAAGGATAAAATATATTTTTTTCATTTTTTTAAAATAAAAATTAAAAACGGATAGGCCTTTTTTGAAGAATGTGTTCGAAAGGTGGAACGGGTCCTGTCGTATTTCCAAAATTATTGAAAGGTGGCAGACCCCCTACCACATTTTCCTATCATTGACCTATATTGATAACATAAAAAAGGTGGGTGGGGTTCATCCACATTCCTCCAAAAATAAAGCAAAATCCATCCATGGATTGATCGCCTTTCACCAAACATAATGGTGAAAGGCAGTTCCCCCTGCTGCATTTCCCTTATGTCCTTATAAAAGGTCACCACCCACCCCCACTCCCTACTTCAAAATCACATCCTCTATCTAGATTCCACACCCTCTCTCTCTAAAAGATTATTTCTTTATGTGTGGTGGTTTTGGTTTCCTAAAAGAAGTCCCAATTTTTTGTGAAGCATCATTTAGAGGTATTTTTTTCTTATTTAATTTAAAGTTATTTATTTATTTAATTGAGTGGATTTTAGTAATCTATAAATATTTTATTTTTTAAGTATTTTATTTAGTTATATATAGTTTATAAATAATAGTTATTATTTGTAATGATTAAGTATATATTGACTAATGAATAACTTAGGATTAAAGAATGGTTACATATAATGATTAGCTAATAATAATTAACTAATGAATATCATATGATTAAATAATTATTAAGGAATAATTAATTAAGAATTAAGTAATGTTTAACTAATGATTTAGTAATGATTAATTAATTATTAAGTAGTAATTAAATTATAATTAAATTATGAATAACTAATGATTAAGTAATGAATAAAAATTGATTAAGTAATTATTAAATAATGATTAAATAATGATTAAATAATGATTAAAAATGATTAAATGTTGGTTAAATAATGATTAACTAATTATCAAGTAATTTTTATCTAATGATTAAGTAATTATTACTGAATAAATAAAGATTGATTAACTAATTGTTAGATAATGATTAAAAAATGATTAAATATTTATTAAGTAATGATTAAATATGGATTAAAGAATGATTAAGGAATGATTGAAGAGTGGTTATATAATGATTAATTTGATTAAGTAATGAATAAAGAAACATTAACTAATTATTAACCAATGATTAAGTAATGATTAAAGAATAATTAAGTAATGATTAAAGAATAATTAAAGAGTTATTAAACAATTACTAATGATTGATTAAGTAATGATTAAATAACGATTAAGGAATGATTAAAGAATGATTAAATAATGATTAACTAATAATTAACTAATGGTTAATTAATGATTAAGTATTGATTAAGTAATGATTGAATATTTATTAAAGAGTGATTATATAATGATTAAAGTGTGATTAAAGAATAATTAACTAATGATTATGTAATGAATAAAGAATCACTAACTAATAATTAACCAAGGATTAAGTAATAAGTAAAGAATAATTAATTAGTGATTAATAAATGATTAAATAATTATTAAATAATTATTAAGTAGTGATTAAAGAATGATTAATGAATGATTAAATAATGAATAATAAATGATTAAATAATGATTAAAGAATGATTAACTATTAATTAATTAATGTTTAACTAATGCTTAACAAATAGTTAACTAATTGTTAACTAAGAGTTATCTAATGATGAACTAATGAATAAATAATTATTAGATAGTGATTAACTAATGATTAACTACTAATTAACTAATGATTAACTAATGATTAACTTTTTATTTCCATGGAATAAAAATAGGATGAAAGATGAAAAACTGGATGAAAAAAAGGGTTAACTACATATATGATTTGTTACCCCTATGATTTAGATGATTCACCCCATATTGCATGCTTGTTTTGTTAATGTAGATGGATATATTTTAGATGATTCACATTCTATTTATAAATCATTTAACATAGATTTAAGAAAGTTAAAAATTATACTAAAAAATATTAGTGACATCTTTTAAGATATAAGAAAACATTCTAAAATTAGTATAGCATAAATACTATATGGTTATCTAAGCAATCAAATCTCTACTTGGATACCACAAGTGGATGTGGATCTGGCACAGATGTACCTAGTGGTAAAATCTGAAAACACCAAATTTATCTAGAATCGATCAAAAACAGGTGCAGGAAAATGAGTCTTACTGCACACCTAGTTTGACACTCCCTTGGGATATGCTTTAGATGATTATTTTTTTCTTTATAAACTATTGAAATACCTTTAGGAAAATTAAAATTTTTACTACAAAACATTAGTATCATATTTTAGGATAAAATAAGACATTCTAAAATTTCAATATCATAAATATTATATGGTCAACCCTCATTGTCAACATTTTTCCCAGAATGTTTTTGAAACCTAGGTAAAAGAAGAGAAAATATAAAATCAGTTTATTTATCTATGATAAAATGGAAATTATGATGATATGAAGTGAAATGGACAAGAACAAACCCATTAAATAACACATGAATGATTTACAACTGATAATAAATACCTTGACATTTTTCAACAGAACATAGTTTGGATGGGAGGAGTCTAACATTGGAAGTGAAGTAAAATCTATCTTAGTTTAAAGTGGTATTTAATATCATATTCCAAATAGATGTACTTTTGAATTTTCAAAAGATTTAGGCCATCTAATGGAAGGCCTCCCCATATGATTATGATGTCATTAGAAGGAAAAAATCTTTTAAAAATTAAAAATTTAAGTACATCCCTATAGAAGATGTTATTAAGTTACCACTTGAAAATATGGTAGATGTTACTTCACTTCTAAATTCATGATAGCCTCATCCAAACTCTGTTCTGCTAAAAAATGACAATGTATTTCTTGTCTGTTGTAAATAATTCATGTGTTATTTAATGTGTTTGTTTTTATCCATTTCACTTTATATGATCATAATAGTAATTTTATCATAGATAAATAAACATATTTTATGCTTTCCCTTATTTGTACCTCGATTTCGAAAACATTATGTGAATTATTTTATACTAAACTTTTATATAACGAAACATTAGTATCATATTATAGGATATAATAACATATTCTATAATTTAAGTATTATAAATATTATATGGTCAACCCTCATTTTCAATATTATTTACACTATAAGAATCTTGATCAAACAATATTTTTGATATAGCGAGTCATGTTTTCCTATGTCTACTGTTATGGGGAGGTTATTCAAACTGAGTAAGTAGTTTCTTATAGTACAAAACCAAAAACATTGATTATGAAATCTGATTGTGTAACCATAAGTGAACTTTATGATATAATTATTAGTTTCTTAAATCTGGGACCTGATCAAGATATCAAGACTATTAGATATAGACATTTTCAATTCCTGACTACACTTTGGAATATATCTTGTCCATTGGTTGCTTATGAGTAGTGGGTCTAAGAAATAAATTCATTTTCCTAGTAGTCAAATGGTAGCATGATAGAGTTATTTTCTGAGTTTTTTACTATAAAACAAAAATTTTCCATTGTACAAATATGTAGACTTACAAGAGTTGTTGAGGATGGTATTCCCTGATAAATTAATGATCCTACATATGATGTGGAAGATTAAACCCTAGATGATCGCCTGGATATACATATAAATCCAACTTTAGATAATAGTTTTCTTAATTATGGAACACAATGATATAGCAGTGCTGATGAGGAGGGAGCAGAAAAATTTGGGTAGGAAGTTTCTAGAAATTAAATTGTTTTATAGTAGCCTCAATCCACAATAAATCATCCACCAGTATTTGCATCTTGGTCAAAAGCAATGGAACATTTTCTTAAATTGAATAATAATGTTCTCAAACCTTAAATTGAGTTTCCTGAAGTTATAGTGGATAGTTTTAGTGAGCTGGACAAAATATTACATGTTGGAAGGGATTTTCCAAGTAAGTATGAATTGAAAAATGTACTAAAAAGATTTCACATTGAGAGGCACTATAGATATTTATTTTAGGAATCAATCCATAAAAAATACATCATATAGTGTAACAAGTATGGGTATGCTTATAGATTCCAATTGAGGGAGATTTCATACATTTCATTTGTAGTTTGTAGAATTTAAAAGATTGAGGTGGCTCATACTTCTGTTCAACCAAACCTGAAAAAAGATCATACCTCATTGGATGCTGAATTTGTTTCATCTATTATCATTGAGATGATTAGGAACTTTCGAGATATTTATGTATCCCTTATGTAAGAGAGTATACAAAAAAATGGTTATAATATTTCCTATAATAAGGTATATATGGAGAAACAGAAGGTAATTGTAAAGTTCTATGGTGATTGGGATGACTCTTATCAGGTGTTGTTAAAATTTCTATCCATACTGAGACACAACAACCATGTTTTCTTCCATATTCATAATAATGAACTTGTGTCTCAAGATAACTGAACTGATCCATCTTGTGTTCAATTTCATTGGTTTTTCTAGGCATTCCTCCCTAGGATTTCCACATTTCGTTTCACCAAATAGTTCATACAAATTAATGGAAAATTTTTATAAAGAAAATACAATGGCATATTGTTGATCACGGAAACCCAAGATAAAAACCATTCACCTCTTCCACTTTAATTTACTATTATTGTGAAGGAAAGCGAAAAATCATGGAGTTAATTTTTGGCATGTATTAGCAACCTTTTCACTCACATTCGAGGTGTCTATTTCATATCTAGTTAGAATCGAGAAATCAATGAGATAATCTAGGTAGATACTGATATATAGAGAACCCTGAATCCACATCATTGGTACTACATCACACACCTTACTAGAAATGTTCAAAAAACATTCCATAACAAACCTATGAATAATAAAATCATAAAGCTTGGTATGAAATGTATTTATTATTTTTTACTCTTCCAATTTAAATATAAAATCAATTTATGTGAAATATTATCACTTCTGTGTAGCATATAATATGGGTCAACGAATCTTTGAAATAAGTTTCGAACAATTTCGTAAGGATAGTCAATAAGTTTCTAATTATATATAATGTATTCCAAAAGATAAATGGACATTATAATATGAAGGGTGGAGAGGCATAAACACATTATCAAAAACATTGTAGAGGTCATCAATGGTGTCTTCAAGGGGATTCTCAAGTTACCTATAACTGCCTTAGTTTAGGAGACATTTTATCATTGTGTGAATTACTTTTTGGATAAACAAAATATATCCTTATATGGGATTCATAAGGGGATATGGTACAAAAGACACTTTCAATAAGATATTGAAAAGAACATTGAAGAAGATTCTGGTTATTGATTGTTCCTTTTCCACCAAGAAGAATCTCTATTTGAAGTTCAAGAGTGTTCAGACCCCATCATAAGTATCAGTGGTTAAAAAATGGTGGTATTAATAGAAGTGAGTAAATGTAAATATGGAAACTTTGAGGAATTATGGTTTCCATATGCACACATCATCGCAGCATGTTCTTCTATGAATATATCATGGGAATTATATGTTTATCTAGTGTACCGATTGGAAACTATTACTAATTTTTATTCTATACAAGGAAACCTATTGGGGAGTTTTTATATTTACAATTCCTAAAGACCAGCCGATGTTGATAACTAACATTAATAGGTTGTGTTAATGAGGGATACCAAAGCCCAGCAGGATGCAAAATGGGATGGAATAGGCTCAAGGATAAGGGAAAAGTTTGAGATGCAGCATATATAATCAATAAGGTCGTAACTAGAAATGATTCCCTAATATTGTTGGATCGAGTTCACACTCTCATCTATAATGATGTATTGTGTCTGATGTGATCTTCTCATGTTGTTAATTATATAGTGTTAATATAATATCCTTTATTTTGTAGAATTTTCTGACATTTCCAAATACTTTTACTATAAAATAACATTAAACCTTTGATGTTTGCATTAAAAGTAATATGAAAAGTACATGTGAGGTTACATGAAAGCATAATCAAACTTTTCATATCTAAACTATAAAGCAAGCATGTGGTAAAATAAACATGAAACATGTCCTCATGTGAGAAATCATACATAAATTACTAAGAACACTATTTTCTAATAAAATTATAGACAACAAAGACAAAAAATTATATATATAAATATATAAAACCATATATTAAAAATCACCCTTTCCTAGGTAAAAACATATATGAAAACACTTTAGAAATATTCTTTAAGAAACATAAAGACATGACCTTTTCTTTTAGTAAAAAAATCATAAAATAATGGGAATAAACAAGTCATATATTACATTCTACCAGTCATAAAATTCTACTGACCATAACGATATATTTACATTTTACACTTAAGAATTATTTCATTTTTTACCTACGGGTGGAGGATATTATACTAATCGATGAGAAGGATATGCATGTTTCCCATGTCTTGATAGAGGGCCATCTGGTTTTATGGATTTGGGTGCATTGAGCGCACCATTATCATTAAAAACTTCCTTCAATAGCCATTATACCATACCTGCAATGTGCTAGATTCAATGACATTACATTATCCAATTTCACATTCATTGATCATCACCTTCTTGCTTCCCTCCTAGAGAGGTGGAGACTAGAGACATGCACATTCCACCTTCCTAAGAGAGAGATAACCATCACCCTCAAGGATGTCTCAGTCCTCCTTGGTCTTTTTATCTGGGGGGATGTAGTTATTGGACCCACTCGTGCAGTCTGGACTAAGCTTGTATAGAAATTTATAGGCATTGAAATTTTTGTTGATGATGATATTAAAAATGGTTGGTTGATATATATGAGGTGGATTAAGATGCACTTTTCACATTTACCTGATGTCTCTGATGATCATATTTTAATGCATCATTCCCGTAACTATATCTTATAGATCATTGGAGGGACACTGTGTACTGATCACTCTGGTATGCATGTGAAAATGATGTATCTGAGGCTATTGGAGGATTTTGATCAGGTTAGAAAATACAGATGTGGATTTTCATGATTAGATTGAACTTATAAAGCATTATGCATGACATGCCTCTTAGGTAGCCCAAATTTTTAAGGATGCGTCATCCTTATTCAGATGTGCATATGGGATTGCATTCCCTCCCTTTCCCATGTTATTGCTAGTTAGCCACTACCTATAGATATGATGCATGAAGCTCCATATAGATTCTGGTAAGATCACTCATATTTATTGGTTTATTATGCTATTATGAGTTATTAAATTAAATTTATTTTTATCTATCACTCTCAATGTTGTATTTTATAGGTGGAGTCAGTCATACTACTTCATTAGTGCTTTGACACGCCATTTGGGTACATACGATATCATGTTGGATTGTCACCTACCCGATGAGGTATGTATATACAATTTTTTCTTGACTAAAAAAATCCATAATATTATATTTTTATTTTTTATTAAGAATATTTTTTGAAACATCTAACATATCATTTTAGATTTTATTGATGTCATTTTGGACTTTATTGGACCAGTAGCATAGAAACTACATTGTTGGACTTCGTGATGTTATGGTTGTAGTTCCACTCGTTTAATTTTATATTATTGAGTGGTGCCATCCAAATAGATTCATGTGCCAGTTTGGATGTGTTCAGTGCATTCCATCTCCACAGAGATAGGTATAAGAGCTTCATTCCTTAAAGCTGGCGGGGAGGTAGAATTTCGACTAGTGCCAATGACATGTAGAGTACCTTGACCTCTGGGGCAGATGAGCATCACTTTGTATTGAGGGTGTATGTATGATGTGATTCCACCTATCAAAGCAAGTTGAGTATATTCCATGTATATACTAAAGTCTATATTGTATCTTAATCGACGTGGTAGAGGGATTCCGGATATATTGAGCCAATAAATTTCCATTAGTTTGTTTATTATACTATTTTATAATTAATTTTGAATATATTTACAAAATACTTGAGTACAGTAGATTATCCGCATGTCTGATCCAGAGGATGACAATGTTGCTATCCAAGTAGTGATCCATGTTGCAATAAAGGGGACTATGTTAGTTTATCATGCAGTTCACAATAGTATCTATGATCATCTACCCCCGTGAGATAAATTTCATGCCTAGGAAGTGAAGGTTCCTAATCAGGAACCTCCTCCAACAGATACTGATGTTGAGGATCCACGATGATGACAATGATGTACACCATGTCATGTTGTATGTGAGGCCTCACTTATTTCACAGGAATTTTTCATCCCTCTAGCATTCCAGCCTTATTTAATTGTGTATGTGCATTGGGAAGCACGAGATCCATAAGAATTGGAAAGATATCCATAGTTTTCTCTAGGTGTGGACTATCTGAGCTTATACTAGGGGTCATTTATCATGCCTCTAACTCTAGTGTCAGAACCTTCACAACCTATATGGTTCCCCTAGGAGATGATGGTAGGTCCTTCTACTCACCTAGTGGGAGAAGGATTAGGTGCATAAGATGACATTCAGTTGACACCTCCTCCCACTGAGACAAAACTAGAGCATCCGGTAGTTGATGTTCTAGTGCCCAAGGATCAACCATTTTCGGGTCATTAAACTCCACCACAACATAGAGGTTGGTGATCTTGATATGGAATTCTCATTCACACGCCAATTTACTATCAACCATATTTTCATTTTTATCCACTATTTCAGTTTTCATTCATATTTTAGATATAATTTCTATTTTATAAGATTTAAAAGTTGACTACTTGAAACATAGGGAGATTTATTATATTTTAAGTAAGATACTTTAAAATACTATAGAATATAAACTATAAAAAAATCTAAATGAAACTTAAAACATAGTGTAAGCATATAAAAATTTATTTAAAATAAAAATAATTTCATAAATATAGTAAATAATTGAAAGTGAAAGGAATATAAAAAATATATTCAAAATATAATTGTAATGGTTTAAAACAACAATATATTCTATTACTAAAATTATTTTTCATTATTTTTTTTAATAAATTCTTATTATTTTGAATTATTTTTATATGTTCAATAAGTGTTTCAAATATCATTTAGATTGTATTTATATTTTATAATTTGTAGACTTTCAAAACCACAAACTTCAAAAATTATTATTTTTTATATAGGTGACTTTGAAATCATATAAGTTATAAAATATAATGACAATCTACGGGATATTTGACAAAATGATTCAACATATAAAGCAAAATTGCTAATAAGAAAAATCATAAATATAATAAGTAAAAGAAAATTTAAATGTCACAAAATTTATTACATAAAAACATAGAATTTTCACTTTCAAATATTAATGACATGATTCTAAACAAAATGAAATAAACACAATATATATATATCATAATATACAAACATATGTATTTTTAAATATACAAACATGTATATTGATAAAAAAAATTCCTTTTTTGCTGAAAGGCTGCAGAGGCCATGCGGAAACATTATTCAAAAAAAATTGATCCAACTATATTAAAAATTAGAAAACATAGAAAAAATATATAGGAAACATACTTAATAATCATGGAACACACGTTGGTGCCCTCTAGTATCAAGGGGTCAAGAGGAAGGCATTTTTCACTGCTAGAAAGGAGGAATCGGAGTGGGGAAACCCAGGGACTACTTTCCTTACATGATAAAGGTAGATAGGTGGTGCCCTCGTGAAATCTAGACTGATATGGGATTTGATTATATACGTGGAACTATTCAACTAAGTGATACATGTAGGAATGATCAAAACAACATCATCTTGTGCGTCATCCTCCACTTTTGGTGTTTATGTGCATTGAGAATTCTCATAGCAGTGCTTGCAAATGACTAATGAAATAATGATAAACATGCCATCGAGGCACATCCAAGGTCTATCTCAAGCATCTTGAATAATGGGAATTCTAGGTAAAATTCTTGTAATTTCATGTATGTAATGGTTCCTTTTCAAAACAATCTTAAGGAAAATCCGAATACACCACAGATATCGTTTCAATATAGAGACTGAATATTTTATGTCCAATGTATGTGAAATTTCATAGAAAACTATATTGAATGATGAAGATGGATGTAATAAAAGAAATTCCACAACCAGTGTCGTAATGGTTATATGAGAGTGATGATAGCGATAGAAGGTTTCATAAGGGTGGTGGGTGCAAACAAAGTTTGAGAAGGGTTGTAACCACTTTGTTTAAATGAGCCTCATGCATTAATGGTGAGTCTAAGTTTGAGGCTTGAGCCTTTATGGTGAAAAATGTACACAAAATTGGGTTATAAGTTAGTGGCTGAAGATGTAAGAAATGAACTAGTTGGGGGCTTACCCAAGTGGTAAAGGCTCCCCATAATCTTACATCAAACCCAGGTTCAAATATGAGTGGGAGAGAATTTTTTCAATCAGGCGGTGACACATGCATGATGGAGGCAGGTTGTGATGTAGGCCTAGTGATATAGGCATTATGATGTAGGAATGACACTACTTTGGGCCTTCATACTAGTATTTGGGCTTTTAGTCTATGTAATGGGCTTCATGCCCTCTAGGTCTTCGAGTCATGTACTGAATAAGTAAGGGATGATGGGTGGGTTATCCCTTGGGGGCTATGGCATGTCTATCCAGCCTATGTGTGTGGTGTGTGTGTTTAATGTAATTGTACCACCAAAAACCTAATATGTATATGGAAGCAATGAAGATGAATATGGATAAATTAAAATCTTAAAACATCGAGGTTTATACCTTCTTGAGTGTTTCCCTATGCGAACTGAAATGTAATGAAAATCATTAAAGAAACACATGTGGTTGAGGACTTCATCTGAAATAAGGTAGAAAGTGGGAGTTTGATCTAATACATGAAATTCTCATGGAAACACTGCTTGGATGGATTAAATTCATGGTTGAGTGTATAAGAAAACCAGATAAAGATAAATAGAGATGAAAATGGTGAAGGAATCACTCATGTAGGAGGTCCCTATAGAGTACGGGGCAATCCAAACACAAAATCGGAGTGTATTGTGTGTGGTATAGGACATGGTGAAAAGATAATGACAGATATTGAAAGAATCAATCAATTATCATATTTAGAGCTCTCAGAACCCAGCTTAGTGGTAACCACCCTGTGGGGTGTTAGGGAGCTCTTAAGTTCATGTCTCTCAGACTTCCTGAATTTGTGTCTTCCATATTTTAAAATACTAAAAAAAGTAATCATTCTAAGAAAATGATGAATCTAATTGGAACATAATCACTTAACATATTTTTTAATATCAACCTATGGTTGTTTCTCAATGATTTCATGAAAATATGAGGTCATTTTCTTGGTTTGGACCCCATGGCACATGTTTTTAAAGACTATAAAATCTTTAAAAAAATTATTCAGTCAGTTTGAGCACATCACATGTTGGATTGATGTATTATATACTTGGATATATTTAAAATAATTCAAATATAGTTTTTCTATGATTTTATATGAATCTGAGAATTTGGTTTTGATCATTATATGCACGTTTTAGTGTTTTAAAAATAGTGAAATGGTATTTTCCATCATCTTGAGAAAAAGAAAATTCATATTGATGTTATACCAATTAATACATTTAAAATATCAATATATGGTTATGTTTCAATGATTTCACAAAAATATAAGGTCATTTTCTTGGTTTTGAACACCTATCAAAGGTTTTTAATGAATGTAAAATATTTAAAAACTACTTATGCATTTATTTTAAGCACACCACTCATCGAATTGATGTTTTTTCTACTCATATATATCATGAATAATTTAAATAAGTGTTTTCTTTGATTTCACATAAATATGAGCTTATTTTATTTGGTTTTGACTGTTACATGCATATTTTAATGTTCTAAAATACTAGAAATTTGTTTTCAGTCATCATGAGAAAACAATAACTCATATTGATGCTATGTAAATATATATAATTCCAAAATTAATCTATTTTTTTCTTCTAATTTCAAGGTAATATGAGGTCAATTTCTTAGTTTTGACCCTTTATTGTATGTTTTTATAGACTTTCAAAACATTAAAAATTGATTATTCACTCAATCTGAGCATAGAACACATCGAATTGATGTGATTTATACTCATACATATCAAAAATAATTCAAATACATTTTTCCTATGATTTCACATCATTCTAATGTTTCTTTCTATTTTTTCTAACACTGAACGCATGTTTTAGTGTTTTAAATCACTAAAAAGGTATTTTTAGCTATTTAGACCAGAAGAAAATTCATATTGATGTATCATAAATTCCAAAATATCAAAATTCAATCTATGGGTTCTTCCTCTTATTTCATAGAAATTATAGGTATTCTACTTGGTTTTGACCCTCTAGAACATGTTTTTAAATACATTTAATTCTTTAAAAAGTCTTAGTCGGTTCGACTAGTTATATCACACATGAGATTAACATGTCTACTCATACACATCACAAAATAATTCAATGAAAATTATTTGATGATATCACATTAATCCAAGATTATCTACTCTGTTTTTGACCACTACAGACATGTTTTAGTGTTTTAAAACACTATAGAGGCATTTTGATCATCCCAAGAAAGCAATAATATGTGCTAAAATGTTTTTTTCTTTAAAAGTGAATTCCCATGTGTGTCCGTTTCAAACCCTCCACACATGAAAACCCCCCTCCCCCATAAAGAGGTCACTGCCCTGAGGTAGAGCCCCTGCTGGGGAAAGAGTTGTTACCAGCCGAGATGGCAGAGGATCCCAGAGGGTGATAGCCCGATTGGCGATGGTTCGTCAAATCAATCTATTAGCACATTGGGTCGTGCCTCATTTTTTGAACCCAGTTGAGACTGAGCGACCCGAAAAGACGGGTGGATCTCAGGGGAGAGGCTCGCCCCAAAAGCGGACTCCCAGGATTCGAACCCTGAACCTCCCAAAGAACGGTGTGCTTATACCACTCTCCTTCACCACCACGCCACCACCAAAGTGGCATGCTAACATGTTTTAATTTCCCATATTTTAAAAATAAATTTATTTTTTTATCCAGTTATTTGATAGAAATTGGTGTTCATTTTCTTTTTTTAACCCCCTAGTTCGCATTTTTTAAGAATAAAAAATCTTTAAAAACCTTTTATTCAAATAGTTTGAGCATAGTCCACATCGGATAGACATAATGTCTACTCATAAAAATCATAAATAATCCAAATCTTTTTTCCCTATTATCTCATATCATTCTGAGGTCGTTTGTTATGGATTTGATTGTTACATGTAGATTTTAGTGTTTTAAAACACTAAAAAGGTGTTTTTAATTATCCCGAGAAAACAAAAACATGGATTGATAAACTACCATTTCCTAAATTTTAAGAGTAAATCTACAGTTGTTTTCCTATGATTTCATATAAATCATATGACTTTTTCTTTTTTTATCCCTCTAACACATTGTTTTAATGATAGTCAAATCATTAATGGATTATTATTCAGTCAGTTTGAGCACACTTTAACTAATATTGATGGTGCATATATAATGACATGTAAAAAATAATTAAAATTTAGTATACAAATATTTCACATCAATATGAGGTCATTTTCTATGGTTTTGATATTTACATGCACGTTTTAGTATTTTAAAACACTAAAAAGTTATTTTCAATCATCTCAAGCAAACAAAAACTAAAATTAATGCATCATCAATTCCTAAATTTCAATAATAAATATATGGTTATTTTCACATTATTTAATAGTAATATGAGGTTTTTAAATTGTATTTGACCCCTAACATAAGTTTTTAGAGACTATTAATTCTTTAAAGCATCTTATTCAGCCAATACAAGAATAATTCATGTAAGATATATTTTATTTTACTCATAAATTTTAAAAATGATTCAAATAAATTTTTACAATGATTTTTCATCAATTTGAGGTCATTTTCTATGTTTTAACCATTACAAAAACATTTTAGTGTTTTACAATAAAAAACTAAAATTTATTTCTTCTCTGCCAAATAAAATCTCAAATTGACACATCGTCAATTCATAAATTTAAAATTTTAATCTATTGTTTTCCTTAATGGTTTAAAAGAAATTTGAGATTTTTTTCTTTGTTTTGACCCCCTAGATAACATTTTTAAAGAGTGTCTAATCTTTAAATATTCTTATTCAATCAGTTTGAGCACATCATAAGTAAAGATGATGTTTTTCCTACCCGTAAACATATAAAATAATTCAAATAAAAATTTCCTATGATTTCACATCAATTTGAGGTTCTTTTTTATAGTTTTTATTGTTTCATGCATGTTTATGTGTTTTAAAAAAATAAAAATGGGTCTCTTGTCATCTTGAACAAAAAAACTCAGATCTTCATACTATCAGTTCCTATATTTAAAAAATTAGTCTGATGATTTTTTAAAAAGTTTTCATAGAAATAAGCTATCATTTTCTTGTTTCTGATCCCATAAAACATGTTTTTAAATACATTCAATTCTTAAAAAACTATTTATTCTATCAATTCTTGTACGTATCATGTTGGATGGATGTTTTATCTAATAAAAAATGTCTCAAATAATTCAATGAAATTTGCACTGTGATAGCACAAATTTCAAAGGTCGTTTGATATGGTTTTTTATGTTATAAGCATGTTTTAGTGTTTTAAAACACTAAAATAGTGTTTTTGATCATCCCAAACAAAAAAAACTCAGATTGAAATGTTTTTAGTTCTTAAATTTCTAAAATAAAATATAGTTTTTTCTTTTGATTTCATGATAATTGGAGGTCATTATTTTGGTTTTGAACCCTTTGTAGAATGTTTTTAAAGACTTTCAAATCTTTAAAAACTACTTATTTGTTTATTGTGAGCACATCATACTTCATATTTATGTGGAATCTTCTCATACACTTCAAAAATAATTTAAAAATAGTATTCTTATGATTTCATCTCAATCTAAGGTCATTTTCTATAGTTTTGACCATTACATGCATGTTTTAGTGTTCTAAAAAAATAAAAACTATGTTTCTAGTCATCATCGTCAAAATTAAACTTAGATTGATGAGTTTTATGTTCCTATGTTTCAAAAATCAATATATTAACATTATCCTTTTATTTCATGAAAATTTAGGATTTTCTATTAAGTTTTTCCTAAGACACCATAATTTGAGACACATATTTTTCTGTATTATAACAAATTTAGAAATAGAAAATGAATTTTACATATACATATAAAATTAAATGTTAAATAATTAAAAAAATAATAGAAAATACCTAATGAATCTGGTGCATATGCATCCAAATCACCTATGGACTCACAATAATGCCCACTAATTTCATCTCAAGACTAAAACATGTATGAATATTATATATCATATCAGTAAAAATCAGTGTGAATATAATTTATTTTCTTTTTTACCAGTGTCACTGACATTTGTGAACCATCAACATTAAATTGTGACATAAACTCATCTACATGTTCCAATATCTATAATAATCTATCCTTATACTTTAGTTATACCAGCTGAAGCTGATCATCTATATTATGCTTCGCAGCATACACTATAGAATCTACCTTAACCTATGTGCGCATATTTGTATCTTTGCATGCCCTCGTCACTTCCACTCTAATAATTTCATGTCATGAGACACCTATACCAAAGTTCAATGAGTAACCATGACCATCACTCCCCATGATATACTAAAATGTCTCATATCTATGCACAGTACTATGAAATTTCACTATTGGAAACTCTTCTAGCTCAGTGTCAAACTGGTCCTATTGAATATACATAATGAATTAATGAAATAATTTGATTAATTTTTATAAATTAAAAATACATATTTTAATAAATTATTTTCTTGCTATAATGTTATCAACATCAAGATCACCAGCCTCATGAGTCCTCATCCATACTAAGATTTAATCGGTTGTCTCACCTCACTGGTGTGATGAAAATAAATATGAACACCAATTAAATATTTATATTCGTTTTATACTAAAAAAATTTAAATATATGGATGAGTAATTAGTTATAAACATACATTATGGTCAATTTGTGACCCATGTTGAGTGACAATTCTAGAGGTGTTCCCTATAGCTCCTGATTACATGATTGATGATCAGACTCAGTCTATATTCAACGTATTTAGTTATTATACATATGAAAATTTAAAATCATTTATTTACTAAAAGTAATAATTTTTTCCAACATCACATTACTCAACTAAAATAAAACTAAATCCTAACTCTTGGAAGGAAAAACATATGGAGGGACTCATTTTATGATGTGAGGCACACACAAAAAGGGTTCCCAATGATCTATGTTCACCCTTACCTTATAATAATTGCATAACATTTAGTATTTTTCAATGAAAACTCTTTAAAAATCATCCATAAAGGCTTCCAAGTAATTATTCTTTTGAAAAAGATCAGTGGCTATAATAATAATAAAATTAATTTCATTAAAAATTATATGATAATTATTCCTAGACATCCCTCCATAATTTATCAATAATATCATGGGGGAATGATGTCCACTCATGAGTTTTTAGAGGGAATATATGGGGGTCGTATATCATATTCTCTGGTTGATGAATCATTTCACTTGAACCCTCTCTAATAGGGTGAAATTTATTATAAAATAAAGCATCTAGTCAAGTAGTAGAGTTCCCCAAATAAACCCCTATACCAAGAGCCATACATCTACTAGAAGTCATATCACGTTATTTTAATCATAAATTCATAAATCAATAAACAATAATTTATTTTTAAACTCAAAAAAAGAAACTAGTATGAGAACATACTTACTAATAGTTATAGTAAATTATTATAAAAAATGAAAATATACATACCAGTAATTCCAGATAAAGTGATATGGGATTCATATGACATATTAACATTGATAAAAAAATAAAGTTAAATTGATCAATTTTTATACATATAACTTATAAATATTTTTTCAAATGTTAAGATTTTTTATATGTAACTATAAAAAATTACAAGTATTTCACTGATCATATAACTCTATCATATATCCATCAATAGTCTCCCTAATCTATATTTTGTATTCTTCTCATAGAGATAAATTTTTTTGGTTAAGTATTTCCTTTGGAAAGATAATAATATATGGTTCCTATCATTCATTAAAATAAAAATATTATTTCAATATATTTTAAATATTTACCATATTAAATTGTAAATGATCAAACTTTATTCCATGAATTGGATTAACCAATTCACACCTCAATAATATATATTTTAAGCCATTTCCATAAATAACCTCAATATTGCTCCTCGATGGTCCATATTAATCACCCATATCAATGGATGGACAACCAACACAAATTTTTTTCATTGGTTAGTTCACATCGACATTTCTATTATGAAATCAAAAAAAAATTAGTATCTAAATAATTGTAACAATGATACTTAATAAATAGAACATCAGCTAGTTGATTGAGTTATTCAGTCACTTCATGATCACATGATTCATGCATGTTGGGAATCTAAAAAATTAACATAAGTCAATGGATAGAGGGTTTATAAAATTCACCTCAGATACATTAAAAAAATGTTAAATTAATTATATATATGTGCATGTAAGTCTTGAACCACTCTTTAAATGTTTTTAAATGAAGTTGTTGGATTTGATAATCATTATAGTGCCCCTCATTTTTCTTACATGACTCTTACATTATTTTAAAGGTAAAAACATAAAAGCATTACACAACCAAGATCCAAAGGATTAGTTTCTTTGGAAAATTAGTACCATACATAAAATTTAAAAAATAAAACATAAACATTTATTTCATTCTTTCTTCTCTAGATTCTTATTATCCCTTGAATTATCCTTAGTATAAGTAGTCACATGAGGATATACATCAAATAAAGGGGTGCGTTAAAATTCCAGTAAGAGGATAAATAAGAACGTGAAACAATATAACATGGGTGAGAATAATAATCATCATAATAACATAATCATAGGATCTTTATCATAATCAATATAGGAAGCATTGGATAAAGGCATGGAATGTGGAAATGCATAAAAATAAAACATCATGTCTTAGTGGCCAACTACCAAACATAGTTGTGAAGAAAAATGGAATCTTATTCACACATATTTAAATTTTATCATGAGATAAATCACATAACCTAATGAATTAGAGTGCTATATAATTCCAAGCACACCAATTGCATCAAAACATTTACATTGCGCTCTATAATTCTGGGTGCACCTGTCACATCATAACGTTTACATTATAATGCATGCCACATAGAAACTATATCAATCCTGGACATAAAATAACCCATAGAAATAAATGGGTTTTATTTTATAAATAATACATTCATAATTTTTGGGTTCCCAAATTAAATATGGAATAACATACCTGATATAATAATCATTAACCTTAAGTGAAGAATAAACCATCTCTAGAAGAAAAAGGTGTGTTTTTTTTAAAGAAGAGTTCATTTGGAAAACATTATGTTTATCAAAAACTCAATTAAAAATCATGTATAACCCATAAAAGGTAATATAATTATTAAGAAATTATATTTAAGGAATATAAATACTAAAAATGGGGTGAAAGATGGAAAACACAAATAAAGAGAGTTAGGTTCAAGAATTCCCCTTACCTTATGTCTGAATGCTTTATTCACATTAATATATTGTATAATCACATTATATTAATTAATTAAACAAGTAAACAATATTTTATAAATTAATTTTATTCATTATGGTTTTATTAAGTTCATTTATGGTCTTTTTTATGAATTATAGAGTGTAATTTAAACGTTCGGGAGCATTCATTTTCATGGTTTTCATGATCGGTTCACTTTTATACATGAATGGAAGTTCATGTAAAATGCATATAAATATATAGAATTTTTATTATATGTTATTAATAATATTAAATAAGTTTTAATTATATTATAAATAATTTTTTTATATGTTAGGAGGATTAATCATTGAATAAAAGTTAATGATGATCATTTTAGGTTAATTCCGGTGGTTTTTCGATCACAATGAACTTGTTTTGTTTTATCATTTAGTATTATGTATATAAGTTAGTTCTAGAACATAAATAGAGTTATTGAATAAATTTTAAAATATGTTTTGACAATTATAATGTTTTTATTAACATCATTGAAGGTGTTAAAGGAAAATGAAAGTGCATCGCCCATGATGTCGTTAAATTGACACATCATAGGTGACGATATCATTTTTTAATAAAAGAGAGGGAGGGAGGATTAAAATGATGGAAATTAAATTAACATGATATAATTATAGTATATTCAAGGTACTGAATTTAACATTCCATTTTTATGAGGTGGGAGAGGAGATAATAATAAAATTAAATTAAATTAAATGAATTTAAAAGAAAATGGAAAAGGATTTTACCTCTTAAATTTCTCCTACTTGAGATCCTCCTTAGGGAAGAGGTTTTATAATTTTGATGATACCAAGATCTCTTGTATGTGTGGAAGTTTCTAGGGAATATTATTGCATAGAATTTTGGAAACGATCCAAGCTTGAGTGTCTTGAGGAGAAGAGGGGGTGAGGGGTGGTATTTATAGTGGATGAGAGGGGTGTTTTCTCTTAATTATATTCATTAGTTTCTTATTTTGGATCAAGACTATGGATATTTTGAGCCTTGTGACTAAATATATTAAAATAATTAAGTAGGGTTTGATATTTTGGGCATACATCAGCCTTACATCATCTATGACTCCATAATTCATGTATTTAGCTTTTGTTGTAAATTATTATATTTTACTATTCATCAAAAATTCAAGTAATTTAGAAAAATAAAAAAAATTCACCCTAAGCATTTTTCAACATGTATAATTCAAAAATGAAATCCATTTTTTTAAAATAATTTTCTAAATATGAGTAATTTAATTTTTAATTAAAATCATCATTTACTTGGAAAATACATATTTCAAAATTATAACTGATTTTATAACACTTTAAAAATTTTCTTAAGGTCTCATTAAATTATCTTAAAATTATAAGACATAAAAATATTAATTTGAAAATATTTTTTTTGAAAATGTATTTTCTTTTAAATTATTAAATTAATCATAAAATTTTAATGAAATATCTATGACTTACAAAAATGCCAACACTTAATTAATAATTTTTAAAACATTTATTGACTAAGACTAGGATATAATTATACCATAATTTTATTTATAAGATGACTAAATATTATTTATACTTTCATGGGTGTGGTTATTCATAAGGGTTATATTACTATTCCTTAGTTCAAGTTACGATTTCATCTGTATTGGTTCCTTAAACTTTAGAAATACTTCTTATTTCATTAATTATTCACTTATAAAGCTCTTATTATGGTTTCTAAGTGATTTTATGTAATTTATACTATATGAAATTACTATAATAAGGGATAAATTCCATTGATAATAGTTTGGTTCATTACATTATTCCCCCCTTTTTTAAAATTTCACCCTCGAAATTTACTTTCACATAAATAGGTGAGGGTACTTCTCCTTCATCACCTCCTCTAGTTCCCAAGTTTCTACTTCATACTTATGATTAATTTACAACACTTTGACAATGTGGGTTGTATTGATTCATAAAACCTTATATCTTTAGTCTATATTCTTTATTGGATTCTCCTCGTAAAAGATATCATCTTCTAATTGTACCACCTCTAAGTTCAGTACATGTGATGGATCTGGTATGTACTTCCTTATGATTGATACATGGAAAACATCATAAAAGTGATCCATATTTGGTGGAAGTGAAATATGATAGCCCAAGTATCCTATGTAGTCAAGAATCTCAAAGTGTATAATTTACCTTGGGCTTATTTTCCCTTTCTTTCCAAACTGCATGACTCTCTTCCTCGGTGATATTCAAGGGAAGGCTTTATCTCTAACCACAAACTCAAAGTCCCTTAGATGGTTGTCAGCATAGATATTTTACTGAATCTGAGTAGCTTTGATATGTTGTTAGATGGATTGAACCTTCTTTGTCGTCTCATGCACAATATTAGGTCCAAGTACCTTTCTTTCACCAACTTCATTCCAATAGGTTAGATTTCTACATCAATTTCCATATAGAGCTTCATATGGAGCCATCTAAATACTCAAGTGGAATCTATTGTTGTTTAAGAACTCAACCATTGGTAGATTCTAATCCTGTCCATATTTGAATTCAAAAGAGCTGGATCTTAGCATATCTTTGAGTATTTGAATAGCCCTTTCATATTTTCCATCAGTTTGGGGATGATAGGTCATGCTAAAATTTATTTAGTACTCAAAGCATGTTGACGACTCCTCTAGAATTTAGATGTAAACCTAGGATAACGATCAGAAAAAATCTAGAGTGGAACCCCATGCAGTATCACCAATTACTTCATATATATCCTTGAAATTTTTTCAATTGAGAGATCTTCCTAAATAGCAATAAAGTGGTCGGTCTTGGTGAGTCAGTCCACCATAACCCATATCACATAATTTCCTTTGGATGTCTTTGAGATAACTGTGACAAAGTCCATAGTGAAATTATCCCATTTTCACATGGGTATAGGAAATTGTTGAATAATCCCTTTGTACTTCTGTCACTTAGCTTTAGCATACTAACATATCAAGTACCATGATATATACTCAGCAATATCCTTCTTTGTGTTGTCCCACCAGAAGTGTTCTCGGAGATCACAGTACATCTTGTTACTCTGAGAATGGATAGAGAAAGTTGAGCTATGTGAATTTTCCAATATCTCAGTCTTTATCCCAGGTGATTAAGGAACAAAAAGCCTCATTCCAAATCAAATTACACCATCATCATCGATATGGAACTCTTGCAGTTTTCATTTCTTTACTGCATTCACCTTATTTTGTAACTCTATATCATTCCTTTGTGCCTCCTTAATATTCTATTGGATATATGGTTGGGGAATAATTTGGGAAAGGTAGGATGTATTCTCTATAGTTATGATTTCCAAATCCATACTGTGCATGTCCAAGAAGATATGGTCTTTCTCAATCCGTAACATGGATAGATTAGCATGTTCTTTTTTACTAAAAGCACTCATTTGAGAAATTTTAGCCTTTGATAAGCTCTAACTATCTACTTTTATGCATGTTGAGATACTTTGTGTTTATATATACTTTAGGATCCTGTGATCGGTATATATTTCACACTTCTCACTATAGAGGTAGTGCCGCCAGATTTTCAAGGAAAAAATCACATCTTCTAGCTCTATATCATGTGTCAAGTAGTTCTGCTCATTTATTATCAACTGTTGTGCAGTATAGTCTATCACATTATCATTTTTCATGAGAAAAAAACTCAATAATTTCTTTGAATAATCACTGTATATCACAAAACATTCTCAACTTTTTGGTAATGTGAGTATAGGTGCAGTGATCAGCCTCTTCTTTATCTCCTTTAACCTTTCCTTGTGTTCTTATATCTATACATACATTACCTATTTCTATGTTAACTTAGTTATAGAGCTTGAAAATCATGAGAAATTTCTCACAAAACATTGGTAGTAACCTTCTAATCCAAGAAGAGTGGATTTTCAGGACACTAGGGTATGTCCCATTCTTTAATCACATTTTTTAAAGGGTCCATGGAAATTTTCTCACTTGTGATCACATGTCCCAAGAATGTAACTTGCTTCATCCAAAATTCACACTTACTGAACTCGGATTAAAACTTCTCCTTCTTTAATTTAACCAACACAAATATTAGATATTCTTTATGTTACTCATTTATCTTGTAGTAGAATAGAATATAATTTATAAACACTACTATAAATTTTTTGAGGTAATGCCTAAATACTCTATTCATCAAATCCATGAATATTTTAGGGGAATTAGTAAATTTGAAGGGCATCACCAAAATCCCATAGTTCCTATACCATGTACGAAAGGTAGTCTTCTAAATATCTTACTTATTCACCTTTAGTTGATGATATCTAGAATAGAGATCCACCTTTTAGAAGTAATGAAATCCTCATAACTGATCAAACAAGTCATCAATCCTTAGAAGAGGGTACTTGTTCTTTATAGTGATCTTGTTGAGTTTATGATAATCAATACACAGCTGCATTGATCCATCCATATTCTTGACAAAGAGTATTATCACACCCCAAGGTGATGCACTAGGGCATATGAACCCTTTTTCCAAATTCTCTTACAGTTACTTATGTAACTCCTCTAGTTTGATAGGATCCAACCTATAGGGACACTTTGAGATTGGAGTAGCTCTGAGTATGAGTTCTATTGAAAAATATACCTTATGATTCTAGGGAATTCTGGGTAACTCTTCAGGAAATACATCTCTGTATTCCCTAAAAATGGGCATTTCCCCTAGGTTGATACCTTCCTTTGACTCATCCATTTAAGCAAGGTATACTTCTTCACAGGGAATCAACACCCACACTGTTAAAGGCTTTTCCAATGGAGATTCATGATCTTCCTTTCATTTGTAAAGGAGCATGGGATGGTTCAAAATATGAAAATATATTTCATTTTCCCAATAATTTATATGTGCTCTATATATTGAGAACTAATCCATTCCCATTTTAGCATCAAATTCCACCAAGGGAAGTATCTCGATAATTACTGGAAGAATCTTGTACATACGCCAAAAGGAGAAGAGTCCAATACTTGGTTTATAATGATTTCACCACTTGATTTTTTTTATAGATATATCTACTTCAATATTTTGGTGATTCAATTCAATAGTTCTAGAAAACTTGAAAGATATAAAGGAATTCATAGAGACATAATCAAATAAGGCTTTTTCTATTCTTGATTTAATAGGAAGTGAACCTTGTACGACTTTTTTTCTTACTCTACTTCAACAGTAGTGATGGAATAATCCTTTCCTTGATCCTTTGTCTTTGGTGGATACTAACGCTGATTACCCTCATGGAATCAAGGTTTAGTACACTACCTTTCATAGTGCCCTTTCTTCCTACAGTTGTAGCATTGTACCATGGGTGGTGCTATCTTTTCCTCCACCACATTGTCCTACTTCCTCCTGTCTTTTCAACATTCATGATCTTGGTGGCCTTCTCTTCCATAATTGAAGCATTTACCTATCCCTTTGAGGTACTTCCCATGATGATTCTTTACATATTTTTGACATGTGGTTGGTTGAGTTTTCTTTCCACCTTTCTCATTAAATCATCCAGCTTGAAACTCCATCTTTCATTTCTTATCACCAAATCCATGGGACCATTCTCCAAACACCATCTCCACTTTGAGATCACATCGAACAACTTCTTCATAACTCCCAAAGCATCTATTTTATAGATCCTTTAGAAGGTTTGGTTTTAATCCACTAAAAAATCTATAAATTTTTCAATCATTGTTGATAACAAAACCTGATTCTTACCTTTTAAGCCTTTTGAAATTTTTTATATAGGTTGTGATAGATTTTCCTTCCTTTTTCTTTAGATCTATGATTTCTCTCTCCAAATTTTTTCAAAGATTTCGAGGAAAATATTTGTTAATAAACATTATTGTAAAGTCTTCCCACTCCATCCCTTCAATTTTATCCTTTTCCTTGGTGTTCCTAATAAAATCCCACCATTGTTTGACCTCTTTATCTAGATGATAAACAGAAACATTCACCATATTTGTCTCATAAAAGTGATGCACAGAAAAGATATTCTCCATTGAGTTGACCCACTATTATATGACTAGTAGATTATATACTCCACTAAACATCAATGGTTGTTTCCACATAAAAAACTTCATAGCTAGTTGTTCCCTCTTAGGTGAAGGCAGACATTCCACATTATTTGGGTTATTGTCCACAACTTGAGACAGTTAGGTAAGCATCACCATGAAATTTTAAACTCTAACTACCAAAGCTTTGAAGATTTCATTCGGGACAATATTGCATTATCCCTCACATGGGTTATTTGCCTCGTTTCTCCTGGTTCCCACCATTTTCTAAAATACAAAATGTTAGAATAAAACATAAGTCAACAAGTCATGAATAAATAATTTAGTTCTTTGTGAAATTAAGTCTAAAGTCATATCTTATATGATCCCTAAATTTATAAAATATTATTGTGTGCTTACATATACTTAGTCTCATTCTATGGGTTTTCAATAAGGTTCTCCAATCCTAATTCCCAAATTAACTAAACCATGCTCTGATACCAACTATAGTTCCCCTGTTTTTTCTTACATGACTCTTACATAATTTTAAAGGTAACAACATAAAATAATTACACAACTAGGATCAAAAGGTTTAATGTATATGGAAAATCAGTTCCATACATAACATTTAATAAATAAAACATAAATATTTATTTAATTCCTTCTTCTATAGCTTCTTATTTTCCCTTCAATTCTTCTTAGTATAAGTAAAAACCTGAGGATATACATCAAAGGAAGGGGTGAGCTAAAATCTCAGTAAGAGGATAGATAAAAAAATAAAACAATATAACATGGGCTTTCATAATCTTCATCATCATAACATAATCATAGGATATTTATCATAATCAATAGAGGAAGCATTGGATAAAGTCATGGAATATGGGAATGCATAAAAATAAAACATCATGTCTTAGTGGTCAAATACCACACATAGTTAAAAACAAAGCTAGAATCATGTGCAAACATATTTTAATTTTATCATGAGATACATCGCATTACCCAATGAATTGGAGCACAATATAATTTCAGGTGCACCCTTCCCATCATAACATTTACATTATGCAATATAATTCTGGGTGCACCCATCACATCATAACATCTACATTATCATGCATGCCACATAGAATGTATATCAATATTGGATATAAAATAAACCATGAAAATAAATGGGTTTCATTTTATAAATCATACATTAATAAAATTTGGGTTCTCAAATGAAAGTGTTAATAATATACCTGATATAATAATCATCAACCTTGAGTGAAGAAGAAACAATCTCGAGAAGTAAAAGGTGTGTTTTATTGAAAGAAGATTTATTTTGGAAGACATTATGTTTGTCATAAACTCAAGTAGAAATATTTTATATCCCATAAAAGTTAATATAATTATGTATAAATGATATTTAAGGAATATACATACAGAAAATGGGATTAAATAGGGAAAACCCAAAGAAAGAGAGTTGGGTTTGAGAATTCCCCTTACATTATGTCTGAATGATTTATTCACTTTAATATCTAGTATAATAATATTAGATTAATTAATTAACAAATCCAAAACCTTTTATACATAAATTTTATTCATTATTGTTTTTTAATGTTCTTTTATGGTCTTTTTTATGAGTTATATTGTTTAATTTCATCATTTGGGAGCATTCGTTTTCAGGGATTTCATGATCGGTTCACTTTTATACATGAATAGAAATTCATGTAAAATGAGGATAAATATACTGAATTGTTATTGTATGTTTTAAATGATATTAAATAATTTTAAATTATCTTATAAATAATTTTTATTATATTTTATGGGTATTAATCATTTGATAAAAGTTAATGATGGTCGTTTTAGGTTAATTTTGGCGATTTTTCGATCACAACGAACTCGTTTTGTTTTATCATTTGGTATCATGTATATAAGTTAGTTTCAGAACATAAAGTGGGTTATTACATAAATTTTAAAATATTTTTCAACCATTATAATTATTTTATTAACATCATTGAAGTAGTTAATGGAAAATGAAAGCGCATCACCTATGATGTTGGTAAATTGACACATCACGGGTGATGATTACTTTTTTTGAATAACAGAGATAGGGGGAGGATTTTTATGATGGATATTCCATTAAAAATATATAATTAAATTATATTTAATTTACTAGATTTATTATTCCATTTGGATGAAGGGAGTTGAGGATATAATAAGAAAAGAAAACAAAATTAAAAAAAATAAAAGAAAAAGGAAGAAGAATTTACCCCTTAAATCTCTCCTCCTTGAGATCCTTCTTGAGGAAGAGGTTTTGGTATTTTTATGAGACTAATATATCCTAGACATGGGGAAGAGGATAGGGAATAGTATTGGGTATAATTTTGGTAAGGATCAAATCTTGAGAGTTGTTAATAGAAGAGGGGCTGAGGGTGGTCTTTATAGTGGAGGAGAGGGGTGTTTCTCATTATTATATTCATTAGTTTATTATTTTAGCTCAAGAATGTGAATAGTTTGAGCCTTGCGGATAAATATATTAAAATAGTGAAGTATAGTTCTAAATTTTTAGCTTACATAATCCTTACATAATCTATGACTCCATAATTCATGTATTTAGATTTTATTGTAAATTATCATATTTTAGTATTCATCAAAAATTTAATTATTTAAGAAAAATATAAAAAATTAACCCTAACCATTTTTTATTTGTAGAATTCAAAAATTAACTCAATTTTATTAAAATAATTTTCTATGTATGAGAAAATTAATTTTTAATTAAAACCTTCATTTACTTGGAAAATACATATTTTAAAATTATAACTGATTTTATAACAATTTAAATATTACTTAAGGCCTCGTAAAATTATTATAAAATAATAAGTCATAAAAATAATAATTTATGAATAAATTTTAAGGAAATACATTTTCTTTTAAATTATTAAATTAATCATAGAATTTTAATTAAAAATTTATGACTTAAAAAAATTCCAACACTTAATTAAAAAATTTTAAAACATTTATTTTCTTAGACTATGATATAATTATACTATAATTTTATTTATATGATTCCTAAATTTAATTTATAATTTCATGGGTGAGGAAACTATTCATTTGGCTGGTTTAAAATTCATAAGGTTTATATTATTATTCCTAAGGTCAACTTATTATTTCATCAGTATTGGTTCCTTTACTTTTATAAATACTTATTATTTCATTAGTTATTCATTTATAATGGTTTTATTATGGTATCTAAGTGATTTTATGTGATTTATACTATATGAAATTAATATAATAATGGGGAAATTAAATTGATAAAATTTTGGGTATAATCAGTGGCACATTGCCTTTCCCATTTCAACTCATTGTTATACATACTAAATTACAACACAATAAAAGATAAAGAATAAATTAAATTTATAAAAACAAGACATAATATAGCAACTATAAAACTTACTATATCAATGGCATAATTGATGGAGTGTTGAACAATATGTATCGATGAGCTCGAATCCACTCTTCATTGTCCATATCAAATATTTTCAATTCCCTAATTAGACTTTTGTTAATATAGGCAGGTTTATCTAATTTTGTTTCAATTACATTAATATATACAACATAAAAATTGGTGTATTTATCAATCAAATAACCCTTACCAATCAAAGGTTCTAGGTGATCAATTTTGCACACATACCATTTCAATGTATTAAAGTATCGCTCCATTGGATATATCCACCTGAATTATATTGGGCCACTAGTAATAACTTCAATAGTTAAATGTGCAATCAAGTAGACCATTACATCAAAAAAATAAGGTGGAAACAGTTTCTCAATTTGACATAGTATAATCATGATCATGTATTTTAACGTTTTTCAAATAACTCATTCAATTATTTCTTTAATAGAGTTGTCTGAAAAAATTAGAAACATAAATTAACAGATCAATAACATGTGTAGGTAAACAATAATGAATTGTAATTTTGATTAACTATTGAAGAAAAATATGATTATCTTGAATTATCCACCCCTTTAATATCATGATCTCCATGTTGAAATGATTTGAAATATTATAAAAATAACCATCATGCACCTTTATAGTCTTCAAAATTGATAAAAATATCTCTTTCTCTCTATTTACTAATCATCTACTATGAAACATAAAAGTATTCCCTTTTACCCTCACCCAAATATAAATATAAATGACTTCACAATTCCATTTCATGAAAATCACATGGATCGTTGGAACTATCATTTTACCTTAACATACATAATTATGTATAGTATATTATCAAACATATTATCCTAAATTTAAGTTTCATCAAAATTGTGTATTAAAATATTATCTTTCCAATAAGTAAATTCAAAGAAAATACTTTTCTTCTTCTAATTATGAATGTGTGGTCCATTTACAATAGGTATGGAAAAAATGTAGAATACAATAAATCCTAAAAAACATACATTGTGTGAATATTTTCTTGGTCAATTTTTTCTAAAGATTGAATAATTGAAATTATTTATGGTTTTGGTTCATGCTCTTTATTACCATCAAATGACACACTACCTTTTATGATCTTTTGTAGTTGAGGAAAAAATCATATGTGGCCAAGGTATGCCTACTTTCTACCAAGTTTAATCCATGCTAATTTCTTGTATTTATTTAAAAAATAGAGGGAGAATTATCCTTTTTTACCCCAACATAATAAGTTAAAATACACAATAAATTCATTGATTTTAAATAAAAAAAGTGGCATGAAGTCTGAAAATCTTATTAGCCACAAAATCAAAATACATTGCACCATCTGCCCAAAATTATTATAGCTCATCAATCAAAAATTTCATATAAACATAAATTTTACCACCATGTCCTATTGGTCCGTCATTAATGTTGTAAATTAATGAAAAAAAATTCTTTATAAATAACCATGGGAAGAGGTTATATGTAACCAAATCCAATGGTTGTGTATTATGTGTCACACCAACCATATAAATGAATTAGTTAAAACCATCTACATACAAACCTAGTTTAATATTACAACTACCCTGGGAAAATTATGATCTCCTCTAATCAAACTTCTTCCATGAAAAAGAATATAAAGAGTGAATTATCTTATTATCATATTTGTTTCTCTTTGAATTTCATGTCATCAGTTTAGAAATTTTAGCTGACATGAAGAATATCTTCAACCTCAATTTTAGTGGGAAGTAACTCATTTTATTAGCAGTGTTCTATTTCCTTCAATTCAAAACCTTACCAATAATAATCTGAATATATTGATTAATATTCTTCTCTTTCCACCTAGATGAGTAATAAATAATAAAAATAATTAAGTAAAAATTATCTTTTATAAACAACATACAGTTTTTGTGGAATGCATCAATGATCTCATATGTGAAACCAATGTTGTCGGTCAACCTACAATCTTGGTAGTATGACTCTAAAATATTCAGTCTAGTAGGTGGTACCTCCTGCAAAAGTACCAAAAACATATTAATGGAGTTTTCTATCCACTATTTCAATGTCTTTAGGTGTAAAATCTCAACAATGAATGACAATTTAATGAATATAGTGAATCTAAGATATAATTCAGTATTTACATTGTCAATAATTTAAAAGAATTTTAGTGATTCTGTATCTGTATAAGAACAAGGATTACTCCCTGCAACATTATTGTCTATGATTTTCACACTTCATGATGAAAATGACATGTCATGTCATTGAGCATTATGTTCAGTAGATAAAATATTTTTAGATCAACATCCATTTGAATACTTTTTGATCAGTTATAAGGAATAGACTGTTCTTAGGATATATATATGTCTTATAGTTTTTCAAAAACTAATTCAGAAATAGATATTCCCTAATAGTATATTGTTTGAAGAGATATCTATTTGCACATTTTTTTCACAAACAATAAATTAAATCACTTTTAAATCCACTGGTGAAATCAATAAGTTGTTTAATCCCCAGAAAATATTCAAAAAAATATCCAGTAGATCAATCTAGTTTTTATTCATATCTGTAACTATTGTAAAAATAATTGAAATATGGAAAAAATAATTATTAATATTTATGAAACACTATAAGAAAATAAATATGTAATGTTCAAGACATTAATAAATAATTATTATATGAAAATTCAAATAATTATAATTAAATATATTATAATAAGTAGTAGTTATGACAAATTTCTAAAAAATATCTTATAAAAATATTGTTCTCTATTACAAAAAAACATGAATAAATGTATATTCAAAATAAATTTAGGGAAAATACATATATAATCTAAGTATAAATGTTTATATAACTTTAAAAATACTATAATTAATATGATTTATTATACACACACATATATAATATTTTATAAAATAATTACATAATTTTTTTATATCTAAAACAGAAATACTTAAAATAAATAAAATAATATATATATATATATATATATATATATATAATGAACAGAGGGTAATTAAAATATTCATTATATACATATACATTAAGTAAAGGATTATTTAAAATTTTAAAAATAAAGGATTATTTTTATTTTTAAATTAAGTAATATATATATAGGTTATTCAAAATAATATACACATTGAAATAGTAACAGAATTAAATAAAAAAATATAAAATTATAAATTCTAATAAATATACCAATTTGGGTAGCCAAATAATTATAGCTCTGAAAAGGTTTTCGAAACTATGAAAACTCAATTAAGCAAAAACTGCAATCAATAATTTCCTTTGAATTCAAGTAATCATAATTGTAAAATTAAAACAAACGCATAATCACAAAAAACCCCTTTTATAAATAAATTAATCAAATGAACCAAAAATTTAGGATGATATTTAATTTATGCTTGTATTCCATAAAAAACCTAGTGTTTCCAGCCATAAAAATTAACATAATAGAGATCATGATGTGTGGAAATGGTCATTATACATAAAGAAGTTTCATGAGGTTGTGGGGTTCTTGAAAATTATATTTCTATTGTAGGTGGGCACAATGCTTAAAAATTGTTCATAAATGGGTGTAACATCTCGATTCCTTCTTTTAGGTACTTTGCCCCTTTGTTTTTATCATATTTTGCTTTTAACTTTTCTCAGGTTCATTTGGGTGTATTTTGGAGTTTTTTAATGGTTTTTTGGCCTCTTCATGGTTAGTGTACTATTAGTGAAAACTGTGTTGATTTGAAAAGGAAACCGTGAAACTTATGTTGTGGTTCCAAAGGAGGTCTCATGGTTAGGTTCATAGTTAGTAAAATCCATATAGACTATCCCTCAAATCATATGACATAGAACAATGTTTCCATGCATGGTTGGTGCATAGCTTTCCAAACTATGTGTAAAAATTGTTGTATCTTCTAATAGACTAGAAGGAAGCACATGATTGAGACATGATTTTTCAAATAGTGCATCCAAATCATGTGGCTCTTCTAGTAGCTCAGATAGATGGGCATGGTTGACTCATAGTTTGGAAAACTTTGTGGAAAAAATATGTGATGCGAATTTAGTTTTATGATTTTCTTAAACTAATTTCTCAGACCCACCCCCCACCCCCCCTTTTAACTTTAAAATTCAATTCAATCCTAATTTAATCCATTGGTCCTTGGAGTCTCTCTAGAGGTGAATTTATATCTTCTAACCATGAATCTTCACAAATCAAAGTGTCATTTTAAGTGTCAGTTCTTTCTCATTATGTGTATTCTAGATCAATTAATGTATACTCTTTTCCCTCATGTTCTTATTCTCTAAGAACTGATAAATCTTGGGGTATGGTTGGGTTTGAGTTTTTATTTTTGGAATTGTATTTCTAGGTTACCTTCTTAATCTTCTCTAGCCACCTATACTCTCTGATTTTGGATCATGTGTTGGTGATCATCAATCTCATTAATAGAGGTAGGTTATTTTGTAAGGATTTTCTATCAATTGAAATGTTAATGATTGTTTGATTTTAAATATATTTCTATTTGATTTGAAAAACATTATTTGAGTCTCTTTATAAATGATTTTAAAATGGCATGGAGTGTGTGGTGAAATATCTTTAACAATGGAATTTTAAATAAAGTGTTGATTTGTGGAAATGATATTGAATTAAATAAAATATTTGAAGAATTATTTTGATGGTGGATTTTTTTATAAGAAAATGAATGAAATGTATTATAATTAATGGATTGATTTGAAAGGAATGATTTTCGATGAAACCCATTTGATGATTTATTTTTGAAATGAAATGGAATTCTTTTGAAACTTTAATTGGGTCCAACTAGAATGATTATATTAAATGACTTGAGATTTATTTAAATGAATGATAGGCCCTTGTATGATTGATAATCTTGAAGCACATAAGCGTCTAGTTAGTTAGGAGGAGGATATGCATGCTAGGTGTGTTTAGGTTGGCCTATAATTGGACTGTCATTGATAGTGATACTAAACTACCTTAAGGGTAGAGAGTTCATTTTTTGGGATTGATTATTATTCCCCATAGTATTATGGATCTAGGGAAGTGTGTGTAAACCAGGATCCATATTTCCCTGAGATTTTGAGGAACCTCATGACACGATATAAAAAACCCTTGAGGCTTATAACTATAGTGTTATGATTGAAAATGGTTATTACTTGTTAGTTATTATGAAATGAGTTATTCATACCTATTTTGATGTAAGGATTTACCCATGACTATTTTCAAAGATATGCTCATATATACCTATTTTGATGGAAATTTTCTTTGATACCTGTTGTTACTTTCCATTATAATGTTTTGAAAATCTTGTTTAGACATGAATTGTAAAAATATTACCATTCATCATTTTATTTAAAGCTGATCATATTTAGTCTATTTGATATTAATTGATTATAAAAATTTTGGTCAGATCATATTGGGATATTGTTGCTTACACCCTACTATTGCCTTTTGAGTTTGTATAATTCATTATGTCAATTCCAGTAAAAGGAAAAGAGCCACTTATTTATGGTGATTGTTCATGATTAGTGGTACCCTGGGTGTTGGCAGTGAATGGTGTAGTGCATGATCCACTTGCTGCATGGATATATTGTGATGATGTCTTGATGGTTTTATTTGATGAATCTAGTTATTATACTATTTTTGGGACTTTTATTTTAATACTTGTGTTCTTTTATCCTATTAATTGTGTGGCATGCTGACTGTTCATTGATTCAAATCCACTTGTTTTTCTTGTTTAGTTGTTTACTTGGTGAAATCAAACACTATTGATTGTTTTTTATGAATAGGCGTTATTCACCATCCCATGGGGATAAGGAATGCCCTTTGGTATGTGTCAGGATTATTTCAAGAACCGTTTATGTGGGTTATCTAGTTTGGTTCATGATAGAAGGGGTTTCCAAGGGTGTTGAAGTCTTGATTTGGTAGGAATAGGGGAGGATTATATATCACAGGGAATGATTTAAGGGTGTTGGGGTTTGGTTTTTGGGAGCATAGGGCTATAATTCATGGGGAAGGGAATCGAGGGCGAGGGGTATGTGACAAGGAGAGGAAATCGGGGTGGGTGTGGGGGGATTGTGTTTAGGGATAGGAAGAAAGTATGGGGATGCATAAGGGGATGGGAACTGGGGGTGGGGAGGGTAACATGTAGTGAAGGGAATCGGAGGGTGCACATGGGGAAGATAATTGGGGGTGTGCGGGTAAGGGAATCAGGGATAGAGGCGTGTGGGGAAGGGAATTGAGGGTGGGGTAATTTTTGTGTGGTTTGGGGAATGGGTTAGTGGACTTTATTTGGGGGTATCTATTGGTACTAATTTCCATCATAAATTGTGGTTTCCTGATTTTCCTTACTGCAAAAAAAAATCTTGTTGTGCTTACAAAATTACTTTTTTTGAAAAATAATTAAAAATGTATATACATTGTTTTTCTCAGTTGAGTGCCAATTACCAAATAAACTGGTAATATAAGGAGTGACCAAACATGATATTTTAAGTATAATATTATTTTATTGGTTTTAACATGAGACATGTTATTTCACATGAAAGAACCATATAGAGTAAGTCTAAGGGAGAAATAATATGGGTCAATTTTTATATCTAATATAATTTTGTCTCTAATATAATTTTAAGTTTCCATAACAAAATAAATAATCAATGCAATGATTGATATAATATAATACTAAAAAAAATTAATATTTTATAATTTTATAATTCATGACTCTGTGAAATGAAAAAAATTGACCCAAAATACTAGTTTAAAGTAAATAAAAACAAGAGTTTCAGTTATAAAAAATAAAATAATAATCATTGTGTTTTAATAGGGATATATTTTAGATAAATAAAAAAGAATAATAATTTTAAATTTTCAAAAAAAACTCATTAATTTTTCCATAGCGAAGGAATCATCAAATTATCAAGTGGGGTGCACATTAATCCTTCTACCTAACATGAAAATTACTCCATCTAAAATTGTTTAGCAGTGATTTGTTTCCCTCGATTCATCACCCTACGAAGAATAATCTAACTTCCTTGATTAATATTATTTTCTTTATATATATATGAGTAAAAAATAGTACATGTAATGAGTTACACATTCTCTTTTCCAAATAACATACAATTTTTGTGGCATGTATCAATGGTCTCATATGTGAAACCAAGGTTGTTGATCAACTTGTTAACTTTGTAGTATGACTCTAAAATATTTACTCCAACAAGGGGTTACTTTTGTAATAGTACTAAAAACATATTGAAGTATATGTCCCTACATCATTTTGAATACTTTTAGTGTAACTATTTAATAATTAATGATAATTTTATGAGTCTAGTTCATCCCATTATCATGAATTCCAGATAAATTCAATGCTTCTCCATCTACACAAGAATGAGGATTAATCCCAGAAAATTTATCATTCATGATGTTACTCACTTCATGATGAAATTGTTGCATCATGTCATTAAGCATTATGTTCATCAAATAAATTATTATAAGATAAAAATCAATCTAAATACTTTATAATCATTGATAGGGAACAAACACTTCTCTAAGATGTGTCCATGTCATATAGTTTTTAAAAAACTTGTTAAGAAATAGATTTTCTCTAAAAATATCTTGATTGAAGAGATATAATTTTATAAAATTTCTATATGATTAATTAATCAACTCATATTGAAATCTAATGGTGAAATCAAGAAATTTATTAATACCTTAAAAATGTTAAACATAAAATCTATTTAGTAGATCAGCCTAGTTTTTATTCATATACGTATCTATAAGAAAAAAATTAAAATATATAGAAAATAATTATTAATATTTATGAAGTACTACAATACAAAAAATATGTAATGATCAAGAAATTCATATATAATTATTATCTGAAGATTCAAATAATTGAATATAAATGTATTGTAATAGATAGTTTTTTCATCAGAATTTGGTTGCCCAATGGTCAATTTTAGGGGGTTAAGTTGTGTGAAACCATTCACATCAGGTTCACTATTTACAAACAGTTTCCAATTTGTATTTTAATAGAACTAGAAACACCTAATGGTTCTATACCCATGATAAATCAAGGAACTATTTTCCAAATCCAGGGCTGCGAAGTTTGGCTAATGATACTTAAGAACTCACATTGGTCGAGAGGATGGGAGATTGGGCTCATCACACCCTTTTGGGGTAAATTTTTTCATACAATAGTACTCTCTTATAGATTTAAGATATTTACATGAATCCTTTATTAATTCCCAAGTATGACATGGTTTTTCATTGAATTAGAAATCAATTATTAACATGTATGAAATTTAGAATCATCTGTATGTATCTAAGGTTCTTAATCAATGGAAACATCTGTATATATTTGAGTTTATCCATCAATGGTATCCCTTAGGTACTACTTATATATTCTTTGGTATTTATTATGATGATGCTTGTTTTCCAGCCATACAGTGGGGGTTCTCTGGAGTGTTTTGTCATCTCGGGAGACGGGAGTTGTTTTGAGGCTGGGATTGAACCAATATATAGGCTTCCTATGCATCCTTGTGAAAGGAATTAAAACTCATATAGTAGTTCCACTTAATGGGGAACATCATAAATTTTAAGGTCATGTGATAAGGACCTAAACCATATTGTTTAATGTCACCTATTAAGGACTTCTAAGTGAAAGGTATGTAGTTAAAGTTGGTGTGGGACTTATGTCGAAGCGGCCCAGGGAACCTAGAAGGAATATGGATTCCCCATGTTGAATTAGAACCTTCTAGAAATGTGGCCCATAGATAATATGGTTGATTATGTCATTGGGTTTGGACCATAGGGAGACTTCTTAAGTATCCCATTTAAATAGGAATCAAATCCCATGTAGTTTGGTTATTTAGGGATTACACACTAATATTGTTGTGGATAGATTCGATTAGGGATTAATCCTGATGAGGATTCCCAAAATTGGGTTGGTTTGGGGCTTACTCTTGAGAAGTATTCGTTTGATAATATTTTGGGTAATATACCATGTTGGAATCCCAAGGGTTTTGTGTGATTGGGTTATACTCCTAAGGAGGATGCCCATTGGACTAGTGTGATTATGAATTACTCCTAAGGAGAATGCCCATTCGTGGGTTGAGATCATGTGGATTTCATGACCATAATCAAACTATAATACCATGTGAGTCATGATAGGTGTTAGAAATAAGAGAAAATAGAATATCTGGGGAACCACACAATCCTCTTTCTAATGAGGTTAGATACATGTCTTCGAGGAATCATGCCTATGGAGGCACTCTAAATGAAGGAGAGAGGAAGATTCAAAGGATGATCCTCCACCTAAATATGAATCCAACCATGTGGGAACCATAATTTTTTCAAGTATATGTGTCCACATGAGTCATGATGAGTCATGATTGACTGTGATGGACAAGGAGAAATTTAAAGATCTAGAAAACTGTGCACTCTCCTCCTCCACTAGTGGAAGAGATTAGGGCTACGACAGAGAGGGGAGGGGACTCCGGTGCCTATCTCCTCTCTGATTCGGTGGAAAATAGGTTGAGAGGAGCAAGGTTGAAACCTCCTACAAGAAAGTCTAGGGGTTTTATCTATGATTAATTCCCATCAATTTGTTTTATATCGATAGAGGAGGATATCATTCCTTGTTTAATGGAAAATCAATTGTAATACAAAAGCCTCCTCACCGGAAACTAGAACCTCTAAGTCTTAGATACAACAAGGGTAGGACATGGTATTAACCCTAGTATCCAAGATCAAGAACTACTTGACACTATCCCTGGGGTAGGGGTCCTTGTGACTGTGGGGATACACACTCACATGCACCCTAAGAACCCTGACCAGTCAGTCAGAAAAGTGAGGGAAACCACTAACTGTAGGAATACACACCCAAATAGGGAACATGATGGTGTTCCACTCACCATGTTTGTGCAAGTTTGGAGGATTTAGTGAAGATTTCAAATTGTTCCCTCTTAAAAAAAGGTTCCAAAGTAGGAGAGGACCTACCATAGATAGCTTTGAATAATTTCTAGTCAGTGGATTTCATAGGCTGGAGGTTAGGGAAAACAAAGGGGGTTCACATAGGTAGCCATGGGTGATCCAAGGAAGGATCGTGTTAGGGGTACTTCATGTAGGTAAGCCTGGGCGATCTTGTAGTACCTTATATGATAGACCACATGGGAAACTACACTTGAGAGATACCTTTATTGAGCTTTCAAGGGTCTCCATAGGTGTTCTTGGGAGTGGCTCATGCAGGTCACCAACTGAGGAAGGGGACTCTGCGCTAGTTTTCATTAACCACAGGGTGAGCTATTTCCTTGTGCAGGTATTATTTATTTTAAACACTAGTAGGACTTTAGTTTCATTATCCTTTTTTAATTCCCTCTTCTTTAAGTTTAAGAAATCTACCTAAAATGTTTCAAAGGTATTGAGTGAAGGAATAGGGTGAGAAGTGCTTCAAGAAATTTTATTGGTACAAATAAATAACCTGGGGTCATATTTATAGGAAAATATAGGACCTTGGGTGAATGGGATATCTCACTCGGGTGACTCATGTAGGCTCTTGCTCGGGCTGATGGTATAGGTACCCAGATTGATGATGGTGCTTTGGGGTAGCTAAGAGAATAGAATTTGGAGGATTTTTCAATCCTTGGAATTCTTCATTTATCTTCTTATCTTCACCCTAGGGTATTTACCTTTTCCTTCTTTTCATCCATGTAAAAAAATAGAGTGTCAACAAAATACCCTCCTCAAGATTATATCTGATCGAAATAAGAGGGTCTGATCCTGAGGTAAAGGGATGAAAAGGGTGGATGGATCATATAGGTAATCCATACAGGTCACCCACATTGGTAGTCCCCTTAAGTCTTCCATGTAGGTAGGGTGCGTATGTGGTCCATGTAGGGTGGACTTCAATATCTATAAATAGGGTCATCATTTCAAAGACAGGATCTCATGAATCTTTACTTTCAAGTATCTCCACGCTAGTCTCCCACACTGACCCTCAAAATAATATTTTTCACTATTAGAATTGTCCACACTAACATGGTATGTATCTCTCTACATGATTTATATTCCTAGTAAATTGACATGCATAGGGACTATGAGCGATGGCCCTATGAGAGGCACTTGTGCAAGGCACCTGCGTGATTTCTTTCCCTTTCCAAATTTTCTCCATTTTTGAATTTTTTTGAAATAGAGACTTATATAAACCCAAAATTTGGATGCTTATTTGTAGGTTCCATGTACAGTCAAAAAAACAGAGTCTCTAATGAACAAGATAGAAAGTTCCTTGAAGATATGGAAAAGGTTATAGGCCACAATTGCTAAGATTCTCACGATACTACTTTACCCGATCTGGAGGTACATCTGAAGAAATATCACCACGACTTTCCTAAGAGTAATTAACTTCTAATTTACAGCCATGCTTACCTGAATGAGGTCTTGATACTAGCTTCAAAGAATTATACTCCTCTCTCCTAGTTTCAAGACTACATAAATTTCACTATGGAAAATGTTTCTATCATATGTGTATATATTATTGATGGTACATCATCCACAGCCCCATGTCTTGCACCATAGCTGGAATGCTCTAGATTTGAAACTGTGTACACCTAAATTGAAGTTGCAGGGTTATTAATCCATCTTCCATGATTCACAAACCGATCAGTCAAGGGGTTAGAAGAAATATTATGACTTCTGCCCGAGAGGAGGTATTAAGCCTGTGTTGATGTGCGTGTACTAGGTGAGCCAAACTTGTGCGGAGTTCAATATGGAGCTGAAAGATGTCCAAATTCATGAGGCTATCTAGGAAGGGAAAAATTATGTATATAAGAACACTTAATTTATTCCTGATTTGTTAAAATGGTAGATTTTGCATACAAACTATTTCCACTTGATGCATAGAGAAGTTGATATTATCTTTTGGGACATCCACAAGATCTCTAGGGCTCTGATCCTTGGAGATATGTATGATGATTTCATACCCCTAAAGGCAATGGGGGTGATGCTAAAATGACTGCACCTATGGAATGTGAGCTGCTAAATATATCTCATAATATTAAAAATGAATACCCTCATCTGAAGGGGGATATCCATCCTAAAATGTGTATGAAGTCGTTCCTAGAGCAAGTGGGGGAAGGCCCCACTTAAAAATGTATAGCTGGGTGTCCCAAGGTAATGAAGTGGAGAAATCCTGATACATTATGGACAACTTTAGAGAAGGGGGTATGAAAAATGGGAGTATAAGCCCATGTTCATTGTTCCTGTGAAGAAAAACTATGTATACTTTTTATCCACGTGTCTAAGTGCCTATATTTTTTCTGACTATGATTCCAATGGTGGAATAAGGTCATAAATATTTTTCATGGAGGACAAGTTGGTCGGGAAGAATCATATGGGGTTGGAAATCCCCATTATGGTGAAGATTTATTGAAGCCTGTTCATTTTATTGTGGGGGAGGACCAATTCTAAATTGTGGGATTGTTCTAGGTATTATGGGATGGTTATAAACTCATTTTAGATCCTACACCATGTTAAGTAGGGTCTATATTTATGGTAACTCATTTGACTGTATGTTCAGGCTATTTCTGGTATTCCACCCCTATCTATCAAACCCAATGAGATCCTATAGATATTGATCCTATTCAAGGAGTTAAAATTCTTCCCATACAGGGGCCTGCCTACTGGGAGCTTTACCAATGATGAGAAGGATAGAACTGAAAAATAATCGTATCTTCTCTTGTATTGATGGAAAGGTTATATGAAAGGCATATTCTCTATATAGGTTTTCACACCAATTCATGTTCCTATAAAAAATAATTGTATCTTCTCTAGAGCATGTCTGATTAGAAAATCATCTGATGGTATCCTGACATCTATAGATGGTTACAACCATGAAGTTGACTTAAGAAATAATAAATATTCCTCCATCAAATTCAACTAGTATATTATCTTCCTGGTATTTTGTGGCATGGATTTCATAATACCTTAAAGGAGTGTTGGACAAATACATTCCTAAAATTAGTATTGTAAAAGCATCCAAGAGTGAAAAGATGGGTAGAAAGACTTCTTCTCCTGTAGAGGAAGTTTCCTCACTGTCGAGGGATGCTTCATCCCCTTCAAAAGGTAATAATAATGAGGTCCTGAGTTCTTCTAAACAATCTTGTGGAATATTTAGTCCACTGGTTAGAATTAAAAGCTCTAAACCAACTGAGATTTCACCTAGGAAGTCTAGTAATCACCACCAAGAAGACACCTGGGTTCTTTTTTCTCTTCATCCATCTATGACAGATAAGTTCGTGAAGCCTATGAAATCCAAAGTTATCAAATCATCTTCAAAGAAGTCTGGGATGGATTTAGAACTCATATGACCAGAGGTAGTCCAATTTTGGTAAGACATATCTCCTGGTGCTTAAATCACATGGGAACTCATTCATGCTGGGCTGCGGATTCTGAGCATAGGAGATGCTCGATCCCCATCCAATCTTAGTTTCAAGGAAAATATCTTCGAGGTGATGATTTATATTCAGGAGATAGAGATGCTCATTTATAAAACAAACAAATAGATCCCTGACATGAGATGGGTGGAGGACATGATAAGATGAGGCATTGCTAAAGGGATCGACCACTTGTCTTATGAGGAATGTATTGAGTATTCCAATTCTGAGGATGTGAGTTCTCGTCTTCTCATATCCTCTTTTGTTATTCATTTATTTTAACCAGGATAAAGCATTGTCACTAAGGGGAAGGTTATTTTAATTTTTAGTGGGCTAGGGGAAATACACCGAGGTTACATCATTGAAATATGGCCCAACTGGTACCCCACTCAGGATTAGTGAATTGTCTCACGAATAGGTAGATCTATCTCTAGGATAGTAAACAATGGAGGATGAGATGAAGGGGATAATGTATTTCCCCATCCAATACCTATATTTGATGAGGATGATTCTATCTCTCCTACATTGAAAAATAAATAAATATGGAGGATAAAATATTTAGCTAAGTGCCTCGTCAATAGTGGTGGGCCATCATAGCACCATTAATTTATTCTTTAGCCAGAAAAAATTTTTAACTTAATATGTGATTGTATAATCTCCTTCCCTTTTATCTCTCAAGGGGGTTACATATGATACTCCATGGACTAAGGAAGGTTCCCTCTACTAAGAACAAATCCCTGATGGTGAGTTATCCCCCTTGATAGAAGAAGTGTCTAGGATTGAGGATACGTCATCTACTCCTATCATCATTCTTTATGTCGTAGAAAGGGAGGAGAGTTTTGGTAATGTAAAAGGTATGAATCATAAGGTGTTATATTTTGATTACTTATTTTATTCCTTATCATATATTAGGCTCAAATCATGCACTAGAGGACCCTTTGATGACTGATGTTGACCCTGTGGCTATCACCGAGGAAGCTTTTCAAGGTCTCAAGTCATCGGAGGAGGGTGATGTGTCGGGTCCCAAACCAAATATTTTGATCTTCTCCATGGGAGAGATTACCACAAGGCCTTGTACATTAGTATATTCCATGAGAAATCTTGGAATGAACTTTGATGAAATACTGGCACATATTAACCTATATACTACTTTAGCAATATTTGAGGCACTTAATAGGGAATTGAATGGGCATGAGCCTTTATTTTTTTTGTGAAACCTGTATATTTATGCCTGATTCCATAATCATGAATTATTGGAATGTGCAGCTCCATACACAGAGAAGGTCATAGTGAAGGTGCATGAAAAAGACATTTAATTCCATCTCAAACCCATTTTTAGGAGGGGCAGCTTAGGTGGACCTTGAAACAAGGGAGTCTTCATAAACCTCATTTTTCAAACCTTAGGCAGACCCAGGAGAGTGCCCCTCATCAAGAGGTACAGGTTCAAACTACCGAATTTAGGGATTCTAGGGACAAATCTGACTAATATGATGACCCATTATTGGGTGAGTTTCACTGGGTGCTAATCATCCTCTATTTATTTTATCCACTATCCCTTTTGAGGATAACAATGATTCTTTCCCATTTCTCAATGCCATCAACTTCAGTGGTTGGTTCTGAGGGTGAAACCTCTCTATTAATGTAGTTGGTAGCTGAATAAGAAACCATTATTGATTAGGATGGAATAGGGAAAGGTGCTTCAATAAGTTCTCTGATCCTTGAGTATATTTCTCCCTCTGACAGCGGCTCTAAGTCATATTCAGAGTTTCAAAATGCTCTTCACATCACACATCATGGGGCTTGGTGTGATATCTAAAGAATAATCTATGAGACACCTCTTGAATACCATCCTTCATGAATACAATGAATTTCATTATTTTTTGGTAAGATGGGATATGGTGGATTTTATTACCAAATTATTCATGCTGCTATAAAGGAGATCATTCATAAATGTGAGTGAGACTATGAGCTTTAATAGGACCTCATAAAGGAGTATTTTCTCATCAATGTTGATTATATCAAGGATGCATTATCCCAAGTGGAGTATAACCATACCAAGAAGTTTTCAGAATGTAAACAACAAAATTAATGAGGAAACCATTAGTGTGTCACACCTACAGAAATAATTAGACACTACTCTGGGGGAGATCTTAGAACTCCACCATGCATTAGAAGGATCCCAAACCAAAGGGTTAGCTACTATTGTGACTATAGTGGAAGTGCTTCGCCAGGACAAGAAGATGGAAGCCGTTTGGTTGAATATGATTCAAAAGGCAGCTAATGGGTCTTGGGGGTCTTTTCAATAAATCAAGAGTTATATTGATGGTCTTTTATAATTTGTGACGGATATAATCCATCTTGTGGATTCTCCTTCAATTTTGTTTTATCTCATAAATGAAATGATTTTTTTTTAATCATATATGCATTCATCCTTATCTTCCTCCTATGATCATAATGTAATATTGAAGCTAATTTTCATAGCAGTAAAGTATATTTCCCTCAGTTAGATATGAAGGAGACTTAGTGGGTGTGACTTGCCTTTTGTTTAGGATGCCCTTTTTGGGTTTTCAGCCTAACAAGTTTTACTCCTTTTATTTTTTTATCCCTCAAGATTTTTTCTAAACCATAGAGAGCACGGGTATAGAGAGTAGAGACTTGACTTTTTTCTAGAGTTCCCTTTGTGAATTTTAGATCTAGTGAGTATTGTATCTCTTTTCATGTATAGTTTAAATTCATTCAAGTTAGACTAATAAGTTTAGTGTTTTAGGTTGAACAAATTTGACCATAAAGTTTTGAAATAATAATCTAAACAAGTCTTAATGGCCATAAATATTATGAAATTCCATAGATAATCCCAAGGGGAATCGTGATCCATTATTTTATGGTTTTTAAATCTAAAACATGATATATGAGAATATAAGAGGTCTCTTCTGAGAGAGAAGTTACCACTGGTTGAAAACCCCATTACGAGGGTTGTTTTATGTAAGCAAAATTATGGCGTATACTTCATAGTCAAGTAGTGGTATCCTTAGGCTGACAGAACCATTTTGTGGGTAACTTGTGCAAATCCAACTTGGCTGTGTTATAGAATATTCAAGTGAAGGAGATCTTAGGAATTATGACATTCTATTCTTCGTGGATGAAGGAAGTTTATGGAGATTCTGATTTTTCAAGACCATGAGGGTAGTTTTTTCAAGGGAAGATGTCTAATAATGAAGAGAATATCTGTATTGGTACTTTTCATGAATGGGAAACTGCTCCTACATGAATTTGGCTCGAATGAAGGAAGGTAAATTTTTTTAGGTGGTTGATCTTGGGGGGGATTTATAAAAAAGTTAAAAGTATCATGTAGTTTAATGTCATTCAATCAGGACACTAACCATGCAATTTAAAATCTTATGGAAAGTACATTATGCTATGCATCTTAAATTCATACAATAAGTAGATTATGCTATGTAATTTAAATTCATGTGGCAAGGAAATTATTCTATATTTTTTAAAGTCATAGATCAAGTACATCATGATATGCAGTTTAAATTTGTACAATAATGGCATCAGGGGGCTATAATTTAATGTCATTAGGTTTAACTGAAAGTTTAACGATTTTACCATTCTTAGTAATTTTTTTCAGAAATGTGCTTCCATATTTAGGTATGAGAGTATAAATTTTAAGTTGTGATTTTTGGACTCCCAAATTCAAAGAGTGGTATAGAAAAGTGGCTTATGACATTAGAGGAGGTCTCTCCGGAGGATGAAGTTACTTCTGGTTGACGAACCTATTTTATGGGCTATTTTATTCAAGGATGATTAGGGTGTGTACTATATAGTCAATAGTACCATCATTTGGATGAAAATCCCTGAATTCTTTTAACAACTTACGAAAATCCAACTGGGGAATATTATAGCATATTTATGAAAAGATGTCCTTACGAATTCTGAAATTATATCACTAAAAGTTGATGGAATTTAATGGAGATTTAGATTTCCCCAGGCATAGAGTTTGGTTTGTGGGAGGAAAGTACCATAATACAGAATGGGAATTTCAAGTCCAAATTTCCCAAGAATGGGTAAAATTGGCTTCCTATGTAGGTTTGATCTGACACAGGGAATATGGTTCCTGTATTTTTAGGCCATACAACTAGGACCATGGAAATGAAAGGTATGTGTGGCCTACCAGACCAAGGTCATTTTGGTATACTTCAGGCATGAAGGAGGAAACAATAAACCACTCTCTTGGGGGTTCTCATATCAGGAGAAAGGTTGTAGGAAAAATATGTGAGGGATGACCATATGATGTTTTAAATCATGAGTTTCAATATATTATCATCAAATTATCATAGGTATGGTAGAGGTTCTCCTAAGGGAGAAGTTACCACTGATTGACAACCCCATTGTGAGGGTGGCTTTTTACAAGGCCAACTGAGGTGCATGATTAATATTAAAATAGTGGTATCCTTTGGATAACAATCCCATTATGAGGGTTATTTTATGAAAGGCCAACTAAGTAACATACTACATAGTTAGTAAAAGGATCCTTCTGGTGTAAGAAATTTTGTTACCAAGAGCTGGATAAATATTATGAATATTCAAAAGTATCCCGGACTAGGAGTATGACATGTGAAAGGGGTATTTTCCAATGCACAAAGGAAGTGTTTGTACTAATATTGGCCATGAATTTTGGAATCCCTTTTATAGATCTGGCTTATATGAATAAAGGGTAATGTTTGTTCCCTTGGCAGTCCCCCTAACGAGGGGACCCAAATTAAGATATTTTGCATATATCTTTGTTTGTACACAGAAGAGGGGTTAATTTCTTTTAACCTATGTCTATGACTAGGATATGTCTCCTAGACATCACTATATATTTCATTAGAATGAGAATCAAGTCATATATAGTTCTTGAGGTACCACGTAGTTCAAAGTCATGTGGTAAGGATATTAGTTGTGTTGTTTAACATCATGCGATAAGGATGAAGGTGAATTGACATGACTATGGTTGAACTAGGGTATAGGAACCAGGCATCACTACATATCTTATTTGAATAAGAATCAAGTTACACAAAGTTATAAAATTAAGATCCCCTGCCCTGATTGAATTCGTATACAGAGGAAATGGGGGTTTTTTAATATTTGCTCATGCATATGGTGAGAACCCATATTGGATCCTCTTATATAGATCTGACTCATACATGAGAGAGAGGTGGTATTTTCTATATTTTGATGTGGCTGGGTACCATATTGAATCTTCATACATCACTATGTATCTCATTGGAATGATAATATATCCACACATAGTTCTGGATGGAACCGTGCAGATTATTATCATGCGATGAGGAAATATCGTGTTTCTTTTAGGGTCTTGTTGTCAGGACCAAGATATCCCCGATGTAAATTGATATACACTACTTATGCAGATAACTCCTTTACCAAACTCCAAATCCCACATGATTTTTTCTCGGTGTGAGAAAGAAGGAGTGGTAAAGGCTTCTTCCATAGGCCAAGGGAAATACAAGTGAAGGATAATGGCATTTAGATTCTATAGTGGCTGGATCAAGAGATATTATCTAGGCATCGGTGCGTATCTTATTATTATGAGAATCAAGCCACACATAGTTATTTAAATTCCATGTAGTTTAACATCATGTAGTAAGGATGAAGATAAACCAATGTGGAATGATGTAAATTTTGAGGTTGGTCCTGAGGATGGAAATATGGGTATCATTATGCATCTCATTGGAATTATAATTAAACCACACCTAGTTCTTGGAAGGTTTGTTGTGCAAGTCTGATCTGTACATTGAGAATGGGGGGGTTTATTGCATTTGGACCCGATATTAGAGATCTGGGCATCACTGCGTATCTTGTTGGATCAATAATCAAGCCACACATAGTTCTTGAAAATAATGTCTCACACATAAATTAGGATTTGACGTGGAGAAATGGGGTTTTTAATTTTTTTCAGAGTGATGATTTTTCCCAATACATGTGAAAGAGGAATTACTACGCATGATAATCACACCAAATGTTCTGGAAATGTTCCTTGTCCATATCTGGTTTGTACATAGGGAAAAAGGGAATTTTTCTTTGTGGTCACAGCTAAACCCAAGATTGGAGATTCAGACATCACTATGTATCTCATTGGAATGTGAATCAAGCCACATATAGTTCTTGGAGAAGGTCCTTTGTGCCGATCTAATTCATACACAATGAAAATAAGTTATATATTTTTTTGGACATGGTTGGACCAGGGATTGGAGATCCAGGTTTCACTATGTATCTCATTGTAATGAGAATCAAGCCACATGTAGTTCTTGGATAGATCGTGCAATTTACAGTCATGGGATGAGGATGTTGGCCATGAAATTTATCGTCTTGTATTGAGGATGAAATAATGTTGGGTCTTATGCCTATAAAGGGTCCCAAGTGTCACTATGGAGAGGCAATTATGTCATTAGAGATTATGCATGGTAATGACCCGTATTTTCTACCTCATGTCTGGCCAAGAGGTCATATCAACCCACTGAGGGGTTAGAGGGATGTGATTGGGACTTACACCTGAGATGGAGGCCCATATTGGAGGGACCACGAGGTGTATATATGATCATGGTATTCTAGTGGGTTCTTAATTTCGAATGAGGGGGGTGTTAACCAAGTAGTTTAATGTCATGCGTTGAGGACGAATTGTGTCTTGCAGTTTCAGGTCATACAACTTGGACCATATGTCGTGCATTTTATCTCTATGTAGTAAGGATGATGATGCCATGCAGTTTAACATCTTTTTTCATAAACATTGCATCATTCCTTTTATGGTAGTGCAATAAAGGACAACTATATAGTTTAACGTCTTTTTGCTGGGACATATGAGGTGTTATGCAATTTAATGTTTTCCAAATAGGATAATCCCATGTGTGATTACATGGAGTACTTATTTAGGAAACTTATATTGGTTAGAGTCATAATTATTTCATCATCCATTGAGATCAATGAATAATATCCATTAGAGTGGAATTCGTGTATATATTAAGGTCCTTCCCACTTCAGCTCAAAATTTTCAGGCTTCTTTTTTGGTATTATTGGAGTTCTGAGGACTAATACCAATTATCCTTGGAGGAATGAACAGAGGTCGACCTTCTTGTTAAAGGCATGTGCTATCCAATTTTTATATAATTCCAAGTGATGCAAGGTGTGTAATATTTTTTCATCTAGTCACTCCAATTCATCCAATTGTTTCTAGTATTGTTCATCTATAGATAATTGGTCATAGATGGCAATGCGGAGTGATATTAATTGAACCTAAATAGGCAGGACTGCTTCTATTCTACATACCAATGAGTATGGGGTCACCTGTGTGGCAGTATGGGTTATAGTCCAGTAAAACCTTACGTCATGAAAGAGATTATCAGTCCAATACTTTTTATCATTTGTCACTATCTTATAAAGTATGTTCAATAGGGTCTTATTGAAGGCCTCTATCTATCCATTATCTGATACATGATAGTGGGATGAATGGTTGGATTTGATATTGTAGTCCTGATATAGCATTTCCACTTCAGTGTAATAGAAATTTTTGTCGTTGTCTGTCAATATTGTATGAGGGACACAAAATCTAGTAATAATGTTATCTTTTAAAAAGTTAACAATTCTTTTGGCCTTGACTTCTTTGAGGGGTATTACTTCATCCCATTTGAAGAAGAAATCAGTAGCAGTCATGATGTGCTTGAACTGCTTATTTTTAGCTGGAGGGTATGGTCCCACAACATCCATTTCCCATATGAAAAATGGCCATGAGTATTTAGAAGAATGTAGAAACTCTAGGGTTTGACAGATGAAGTTGGCATGCACTTGGAAGGAATTAAATCTCTTGGTGAATTCTATGAAATCATGTGTCATTAAAGGCTAGAAGTATCCAAGCCTTTGGATTTAATCATAAATCCTATACCTTGACTAGTGGGAACTGTAGCATCCTTTTTGTACTTCTTCCACACTATCTATAGTCTCTTCCCCATCAGTACATTTGAGAAGGCCTCCATCAAAACCTCATTTATAGAGGACTTTTTGGTGATATGGGATATCATAAATAGTGAAATTAACTGCTCATCATCTAATTTCCTCTTTCCATCCAATTATAATTTTTATTAAGCCACCTTAAGGAGAAGTGGGAAACCAAAGTACACACACAAGGACAACTACGTGCTGAAAGAGCTCACAGAATTGTTAAACACAAGACTAAGGTTATTAGAATCAGATTCTCTATATAATTCCTAGTGTAGAGTACTAACCTGGGTTTCTGGATCCTTCCTGATAAGTTCTTCTAGGTGAGAAATCATTTTGTCCATTATCAGGATGAATTCATCCACGGTGATTCTGCCTTGGTTGAAACCTCGGGCTATGATTCGGTCTTGCTTGTCTATCCATGCTTCTTGCTCCTCTGTGGCCTCAGTCTGCAAAGGTCTTTCATAGATCCTTAAAATATCTTCATTTGATGTGGTTGGCCGAAGGACTTTTTTAAGCATCTCTTCCTTAGAGTGGAAGATGAGCCTCAGACACTCTGCACCCTCTTCTTCTGTTACTCTTGGTTCTCTACTTGGGTCCCCACTTTCCCCATCTTTAAGACCTTTGCTTTCCTTGCTTCCACATTTCTTGGCTGACCTAGTTTCCATTAGTTTTGTCAGGTGAGAGTAATCTTTTCACCCCTTGGGTTTTTTCCCCTGGACCACTATGCATTTCCCCAAGTCACGCTTTCCTTTTTTCCCCCTCTTCCTTCTTGGGTTGTGGGGACCTTTCCCTTGGATTTGGTCTAGGATATCAACTGAGAGTTGGCTGAAACTATCATCACCTGAATCCTCATCCTCTTGTGATAATGATTGTTCTTGAGTTGCCAGGCCTTCAAATCATTTTTTCACTTTAACCCCCGGGCCTTCTTTGAGATCCCTCAGCCTACCCGAGGAATCCAACTTGCCTACTTTAATCGCCAAGTCCTTCTTCTTCCCCTCGATCTCAGTCATCTGAAAGGAGGAATTCCGGATGAGCATGTTTGGATCAAGATGTCCCATTATGCTAACCCTATTATGCCTTCCTTGATCGCGAAGAGAACTTGTAGCTTCATGCAAGAAGGACTTCCCCTACAATGACTTAACAGATGGTTCAGCCTTTTTTCCAAATTCACCCTCAGTGATCTCACTACACGGAATCAGGCCTTTGGGATTCTCTTATCCATGACCCATGAATTGATAATTTTGGTTAGATTCCTCCCATTCCTAACCTTGAGGACCCCCAGAGCCATGGGCCTCGCTTACTACCTTCACCACACCATTATCAACAATTCTGTCTAAGACCGGATGCTCCACCTCATCCACATGCAAGGAGAGTTATTTATCCTTTCCTTCCACCTGCTCTGCCTCCACTCCATTAACCTGTAGGGATATGATCCCTAAATCCTACATTAACAGTGCTAGGACATCCAGGACCCATGGCAAGGAGATACTGGCCTCCACATCCTTCACTGCTCCTTTAACCACCGGGTGAGTCCACTGCAAAAGCTGACCCTCCTGAGAACTACCTTCTGGTTCCAACCTCAATTCCTCACCTGGAACAAAATGAACCCTATATGAATCTCGTTCCCCTGGGACAACCCTGTGCATCTCGACAAGCCTGACCAGGCCTGCTCTATCTGATTGGTGTATCACAATGGGAGATACATGTGCCTGAGACTCTTCTAGTTAGGGAATCAATAGTTGTTGAGCCCTTGGACCGCGATGATATCCAAGGACCAAATGTCCTAGACGATGACAGCTTGAACAATACGCTGGACAAGACTCAAAGACAACCCGCTGTTTCCATCTGAAATCTTCGCCAACCGAAATCCAAAGCCACTCTGTATGAGGCCTCAAAACGTCAGCCTCAACACAAACGTGCGGGTTGATAGGGTGACAAACCACAGAATTCCTACTATCCAAACATAGAAATCTACCAAACATGTTCCCTAACATTCATATTATTGACAGAATCTGAAAAGGAAGCAGAAAATCTCGAAAGCTTACCCACATCGCCGTTTCAGCCCGGTTTGGATCCACCAATACACTGACTTCATTGATCTCCTCTGTTTCTAACTTGATTGTAGTAATGAATCAGACCTTCATGGTGAAGTGTCTGGAGAGGACCTTTGGAATTACTACTACTTCTCTCGTAATTTGGTAATGGGAAGGTAAGATCTTGAGCTTCAACATATAAGTGTCTGAGGTCTTCAAGAACTCCAGTACTATGTAGAGCTGGATCATATATCAGCTCTTGATTTTCTAATTGTATTTAATGAGGCTTCTTTTTCTATGACTTATTATGAGTGATTGGGGCCACCTACTAGAAGAAGTGGTTGTCATGGGAAGATGTTTGTGCCTACCTTGGTGTGGCCATTGGGATAGGCCGATTACCTCTAGTTTGAGCAGGTGTATGTTCCCAATCTGATTTTCTGTATAATATGGGGGAGTTTTCCCCATGACCCTCCTGGATAGAAGTAGAGGTGTGTGTATGCTCTGGAGTGATATGCTGAAAACCCACCTCAATTTAAGGGGACAAATATATGTTTCTATCCCTAAGGCACTACTTTCATTTCCATTATAATTTCCTAGAAAGTCTGTAGGATGTGGGTAACAATTTTCATCCGCCCTTTCCCCATTTCCAGGATATTTTTGGTGGATTCAGTGGTCCAAATGGGGATATATTCTCATTACACATTTGGAGTAGGTGTATGTACCTACTCTTGTCCTCCCTTTCCTATCAGTGGGTATTGATATTACTCGTGTGTGGGAGTAGAGAGTTGGGTATTCCCCATGCTCATCGTCAGGACTTTTTGACTGACTTCTCCATGTACTATTGTACAAAACTGTCAGAAATCTTGATGAATGCTGGTGGGTGTGTATGCATACTCATGGATTTCCTCCACACATGGTTGGAAGGATTCATGGAGTATTGCTAGACGAGTCTACGAGTAGTCTTGGTGGTTTTATGTAGTTTTATGTTCCTTATCACGGTATTCTGCCAGATTTGAACAATGGGTTTCTTTGGATGTCGTCAGGAGAGTCTACTGGCTGACTGAATTAAGGGAGACAGTTGTTTGTGTCTGCTCACAATATTTCAAAAAATTGGGTTGGTGGGATTCTAAATAGGGTAAGAGGTGTGACCTTGCTCCATGTTGGTTGGTTTTTGTACCTAGTGGTCCATCTTACTTGCCCGGGTTTGAAAGACATGGGTCAGACGGTCGAGGACAACACCCTCATTAAGTTAAGAGTTCATAACTGTACAGTGTTGGTGGTGGTGATTACTAGTAGGATACCTTGAGAAGGACCCTTGTGTCTTCTATATTAGTTCATATGTGGCCTCTTGATCCACCTCCCTAAGATACAAGAGGTACTAGTTTTCATGTTCTGGGGATAGGCTCCCGAAATGGTTGAAGACGGCGGTCATAGTCGTCTACTTCAAGACCATTGATCATCATTGGTTGGATTATTGGTGGTGTTTGTTGAGTTGGAGGGTTTGTTTGGTGGCCTACAGGGTTGGGATTTTACAGTTATAATGGAACTCTTGGACCAGTAATTTCAAGGCCCAACATTGAATATGCTGGGTTGGTGATGGTGTACTCTGCATGGACAAAGATCTAGCTTGAACAGCACCCAGGAATACATCATTGAGAGTTAGTATAAATCCATTGGATTGAGGGGAGCTCTAAAATGAAGTTACTAAATATATGAAAAACATAAGAAATAAAACCCTATCAAATCATCATCCCATTTTAATTAACACATGCATGATTTATTTTCTTTTCTAGACCTCTTTTATCAAGTGAAAGGGGAATAACTTGTGGATGACACTATCATCTTGGTTAAGGATTCATGTCAATTTCACCATTTTTTTTGTTTCCCTCTGAATTTTGTCACCCAACAATCAATTTCATGGGTTAAGTTGTGTGCAACCATTCACACCAGCTTCAATATTTTTAAATGGTTTCCAACGGGTTTGTTTGTGGAACTGAAAACAACCAATGGTTCTATATCCATGATGACTAGAGGGGTTGCTTTCTAAAGGTAGGCACTCATTGGGAAGTTTGTCCAACGATACTTAATAACTGACATTGGTTGAGATGATGGGAGTTCGGTCTCATCACACTCTTTTGGGGGGAATTTTTTCCTACTCTGAGACTATCTTATAGATTTAAGATATGTTCATGAATCATTTATTAATTCCCAAGTATGATGTGGGTTACCCTTGAATTAGAAATCAATTATTAGCACATATGTAATTCAGAATCATCTGTATGTATCTAAGGTTATTCATCAATGGATACATCTGTATGTATCCGAAGTTCTCCATCAATGGTTTCCTCTTGTGTAATAATTAGAGATTCTTTGGTCACTATTATGATGATGCTGGTTTTATATCCACACAATAGGGCTCTCTATAGTGTCTTCATCCAGGGATACGGGAGTTGTTTTGATGTTGGGATAGAACCCATAGATGGGATTCCTACATATTCTTGTGAAAGGAATCAGAATCCATGTAGTTCATTGCCACTTAATGGGGTACATCATACCTTTTAAGTTCATGTGATAAGGACCAAATTGTTCAATTTAATGTTATGTGGCAAGGACCAAATTGTAGTTTAGTACTTATGCTAAAGCGGACCAGGGAATTGGGAAGAAATATGGATTCCCCAAGTTGAATTAGACCTTACTAGGAATGTGTCCCTTAGAGAATAGGGTTAATTTAGGGCATTGGGTTTGGGCCTTATGGAGGCTTTCTACGTATCCCATTTAGAAGGGAATTGAATCCCACAAAGTTCAGTTATCTAGGGATTACACACTAAGTTGGTCGTGGATATATTCGATTGGGGATTACTTCTAAGGAGGATGCCCAAAATTTGTTTGGTTTGGGGATTACTCCGGAGAATGATTCCTTTGATAAGATGTTGGGGATTATACCAAGTATGAATCCCAAGGTTTTGGTGTTATTAGGGCTTACTCCTAGAGATAATTCCCATTAGACTAGTATTATTGGGACTTACTCCTGAGAAGGATGATCATTGGTGGGTTGGGATCATGTGGATTCCATGACCACCATTAACCTCTAATCCCCCGTGAGTCATGATCAGTGTGAGAAAAAAGAGGAAAAAAAGATTCAGGGAACCACCCAATCTGCTTTTCCCTGAGGTTGGATACATGGCCTTGAGAACTCACACCTAGGGAGATACTATGAAGAGAGGTGAGAGGAAGATTCAAAGGATGATCCTACATCAAAACATGCATCCAATCATGTGGGTGTCATACTTTTTTCAATCCTTTGTGACCAAAAGTGTCAGGATGAGTCATTATTTAATGTGATGGGCAAGGAGATTTGGAAAATTGCACACTTTTCCTCCTATACTGGTGGAAGAGGTCGGGGCTACAATAGAGAGTGGAGGGGACTCCAGTGCCCATCCCCTCTCTGATCTGGTGGTTAGGAGGTAGAGGATCATGGGTGAAACCACCTGCAAGAAAGGATAGGGGCTTAATCCAGGAGGGATTCCCATCAATTGGTTTTGTAGTGATGTAGGAGGATCTCATTCCATGTTGAATGGAAAATAAAGTGTAATCCTTACCCTCCTTATCATGAACTGGAAGCTTCGGTTTTTATAGAAGATAAGGGTAGGACAAGGTCTTAACCATAGTATCTGAGATCGTGAACTCCTTGGAACTATCCCTAGGGTAGGTTTTTTCATGACCATGGGGATACACACTCACATGCACCTTGAGGACCCTAATAGGCAAACCATACATGCTTGGGAAACCTCAAAATGTAGGAATACATACCCAAATGGGGGACATGCTTGTGTGCCACTCACCATGGTTGTGCAAGCCCAAAGGCATTAGTGGAGGTTTCAACTTGGTCCCTATAGTGACCCTGCCTTTTCTTACATTACTATTATACAATTTTAAAGATAAACAACATAATAGTATTACACATAGAGGATCTAAAGGTTTAGTGTCTTGGAAAAACTAGGACCATACATAACAAATACAACATCAAGCATAAACATTTATTTAATTTCTTCTTCTCTAGCTTCTTATTGGTACTTTTCCTCTCCTTAATACATATAGCCACCTGAGGATATACATAAAAAGGGGTGAGATAGAATCCCAGTAAGAGGATAGATAAGAACAATATAGTATATGGTGAGCATAATCATAACATGGGAAAAAATCATGAACATGAGAAGAGAATAAATAAAAGACTTGAAATGTGGAAATGCATAAAAAATGAAACATCATGTCTTAGTGGTTAACTACCACACATACTTGTGAACCAAGCTAGCATGTTGTTCACACATCATTTCACATTTACTAATGAGATTCTTCACTTTACCCAATGCATTGGAGCACTGTATAATTTCAGGCGCACCCATCACATTGAAACATTCATATTGCGCTATATAATTCCGGGCACACCCGTCACATCATAACATTGTCATCATTATGATTTCCACATAGAACACATATCAAAAATGTACATAACTAACCCATGTAATGGAATGGGTTTCATCTCATAATAACACAATCATAAGCTTTGGGTTCCCAAAATAAATAGATAATAACATATATATTATAAGAACCGTCCACTTTGAGTGAGAAGTAAAAGGGGTGTTCTTAAAAGAGAAGTTCTTTTGGAAAAAATTTTGTTGGACATAAAAACCAGTGACAAACATGTATATCCCATAAAAGTAAAGACAATGATGAAAAAATTATCTTTAAGGAGTACCCATATCAAAAATGGAGTGAAAGAGGGAGAACTCGAAGGATGGGAGTTGGGTTCGAGAATTTCCCCTTACCTTGTATCCAAATGCTTACTTCTCTTTAATGTCCTGTATAATGAAATTCTATTAATTAATTAGAAATAAAGAACCTTGTGTATATTAATATAGTTCATTATTATTTCATTAAGTGATTTTATGTGTCTTTGGATGAGTTTTAGAGTTTAAAAACATTATTTGGGAATGTTTGTTTTTATGGTTTTCCTGAGTGGTTCACTTGTATTCTTAAATTGAAGTTTGGGTAGAACATGGGTAAACATGCAGAAATGATATTACATATTATTAATGATATTACAGGAGTTTGTATTATCTTGTAATGAATTATATTATATCCATGTGGATGAATACTTAGATAAGAATTAAATGATGATTGTTTGGGTTAATTAGAGCGATTTTTCGATCATAATGAACTTGTTTTATTTTATCACTAGCACTATGGTCATAAGTTAGTTCCAGAACTTTAAATAGGAGATAATACATATAAAATGTTCTGTTTCAACCATAAAAATGGTTTCATGACCATATCTGAAGGTAGAAATGTAATAAGAAACCATGTCGTTCTTGAAGGTAAAAAATTAACACATCACGAACAACGTTCTCTTTAATAAAATAAAAGGAAGAGGGAAAGGGGGTTGGATGATATAATATAACATTAGCATCATAAAATTCCAGTAGATGTATAATACTGGAGTTAAAATACAATTCAGATGAAGATAGGTGGGAGAGAGATCAAGAAATGAACTTGAACTTGAAAGGAAATTAAAGGAGAAGAGGGAGAGAAATTACCTCTTAAATCTTCCTCTTGAGATCCTCCTTAAGGAAGCTAGGCTTGGTCTTTTGATGAGACCAGTAGCTCTTGGACGTGGGAGAGGGGATAGGTAAGTGTTTTGGGCTGATTTTAGAGAAGTCTTGGAGATTTAGAGGTGTGAGGAAATGAGGGTGTGAAGGGTGGTTTTTATAGTGGAGGGGAGAGGGGTTTTCTTAATATAAAATTCATTAGTTTATTAATTTCCCCTAAGACAAGGAATAGTGAGTCTTGAATGACCAAGAATAGTAATTTTATATGTGATCCCGAACCAAGTGGGCTTACATCAGCAGAACATCACACATGACTCTATAATTAGCTTATTTAGCTTATTTTTGTAAATTACGGTATTTCACTATTCATCAAAAATTCAAGTATCTCGGAAAAATACCAAAAATTTACCCCAACAATTTTTTGATGTGTAGAATACAAAAATAAAGTCAATTTTTTAAAAATAATTTTCTAAATATTATTAATTTAATATTTAATTAAAATCATAATTTACATAAAAAACAGTTTTTAAAATTAAAACTGATTTTATAGTGCTTTCAAAAATTATGTAAGGTCGTATAAAATTATCTAAAAACTATAAGACATTTATTTGATAATTATTGAACACATTTTAAGAAAATACATTTTCTTTTAAATTAATTAATTAATTATAATTAATTATTTATGACTTACAAAATACCAAAACATTTACTAAGGTCAAATTGTCACTTTCTAAAATATCTAAATTTTATTTAATTATTCATGGGTAAGGTTACTCTTATGTTGGATGATTTACTATTCATAAGGGTCATATTACTATTCATAAGGGTATGTTACTATTCATAAGGGTAGATTATTATTCACCTAAAATTATTTTTGTCTTATTAGACTCCAAAAATCATCTTGAACACAACCGTGTATGTCGTATTTTCGAAATTCAAATAATAGAAGTGAAAAATTTATGTTTAAAGGTCACTTAGAACTTAGTTGTTCATTATGTTGTGTTTTCAGGTGATTTTAGGATATAGTTATAAGAAGGTAATTTCCATTGAAAAACTTTGGGTCGTTACAGTCCCTCTCAGATAAGGGAGCCAAAGAAAAAAAGTCCCTTCCATGGATGGCATTGAAGAATACCTAATGAGTGGCTTGCAGTAGTTGGAGGTTAGGGAAAACCAAGAGGGTTTGTGTAGGTAGGCTTGGGTGGGCCAAGTAAGGCTCATGCAGGGGGTGCTTCATGCAGGTAGACCTGGGTGAGATGTTGGTACATTGTATGAAAGACCACCTGGGCAACTACACTTGGGTGAGACCTTTCTTGATCCTTCAAGGCTCTCTACAGGTGTTCATGGGAGGGGCTTGAACAGGTCATCAGTTGAGTAAGGGGACCTTGCGCTAGTGTTCATTAACCATGATGTGAGAAAGTGCCTCACACAGATATTATTTATTTTAAATCCTGTGAAAACTTTAGTTTCACCATCCCCCTTTAATTCCCTCTTATTTGGGATTTAGAAAGCTACCTAGAAGGTTTCGGAGGGCTTGAGTGAAGGACTAGGGTGAGCAGAGCATCAGGAGGAATTTGGGGAATTTCGTCCGTAGAAAAGAAGACCCCAAGTTCCAATTTATAGGAAAATATAGGACCTTGGGTGAAGGGGATATCTCGCTCAGGTGTCTCACACATGCTCTCACTCAAGCCAATCATGCAACCTAACACGTAGGTACCTTGAGCAATGACGGTGCTTTTGGGTGCCTAGTAAAATGGTCTCTTGATGCATTTTTGATCCTTGTCCTTCTTCATTTCTCTTATTCTTTTCTCCGTAGGGTATTTCCTTTTGTTGACTTTCCATCTATTTGACAAAATGAAGTGTCAACAATCATAGTTATCAAAAATATCCAAAAATATATCTTTTATAAATATTGTTCTCTATTAATTTTTTTTTCAATAAATGTAAATTTGAAGTAGCTTTAGGGAAAATATATATATAAACTATGGATAAATTTTTATATAATTTTAAAAATAATATAATTAATATGATTTATTGCATATGAAAAAACACATAAACCTTTATAAAATTATTATATTAATGTTTTTATGTCTCAAACACAAATACTTAAAATAAATAAAATAATATATATATATATATATAATGAACATACATAATTTAAAATATTCATTATATGAAAATATATTTTTACAAATTTCAAAAATAAAGGATTATCTTCATTTTAAAATTACATAATATATATATATATAGTTTATTCAAAATAATATATACATTGAAATAGTGACATATTTAAATACAAAAATTATAAAAATATAAATGCTAGTAAATATATCAATTTGGAAATTCAAATAGTTATAGCTCTGAACATGTTTTAAAAACTATGAAAACTCAATTAAGAAAAAAGATTAGTCAATATTTTCCTTTGAATTCAGGGAAGCACAAATGGAAAATTAAAACAAACCCTAAATTCCAAAAAAACAACAAAACCCTCTTACTAATAAACTAATCAACTAAACCAAAAATTTAGGATGAGATTTAATTTATACATGTATTTCTAAAAAATCTATATGGTTGGATACCCAAAAAATTATTGGGATAGTGATCACATCACAGGGGAAATGGTCATCGGATATATAGGAGTGGCATTAGGGTGTGGGGTGCTTGAAAATTAGTCGTTCGCTATAGGAAGGCACAATGCTAGAAAATTGGACATGCACAAGTGTAACATGATGACACCCGCTTTAAGGTAATTATATCTCTTTATTTTGATCGTCTTTTATTTGTATCCTTTATTAGGTTAATTTTTGTGTTTTTAGAGTTTTTAAAGGTCTTTGGGTCTATGCACGATTAGCGCATGGTTAGTGAAACCCATGCGGATTTTCCCAGAAAACTGTGCACCTTATTTTGGAGTTCCACGAGAGGGTGTACCGTTAGGAACATGGTTAATCCAAACCAAGTGGCCTATCTTTCAAACCATGAAACATGGAATAATGGGGTCATGCATGGTTTGTGTGTAGTTTTTCAAATCATACAGCTCTTCTAGTAGCCCAGCAGGATGTGCATGGTTTTTTAAACCATGTAGCCAAACTGTGTGGCTCTTCTAGTAGCCCAGATAGAGGCACATGGTTGGAATACAGTTTGGAATATCATGAGGCCAAACCATGTGGTATGAATTTAATTCTTTAATTTTATTAATTTAATTCTATATACTACCCATTTTTTACTCCAAAATCCTTGTATTCAAATATAATTAGATCCATTGTTCCTTAGAGGATATCTAGAGGTGAATTTGGCTCTTCCAGTAATGAAACTTCATAGATCGAAGTGTTTTTTTATGGTTGGTTCTCTATTGGTAAGTGTATTCTAAATCTATTAATATATTCTCATTTCCCTTATTTTTCTTCTTCTATGAGGGTTGTATAATCTTAGGATATGGTTGGGTTTTATTTTTGATTTTTGGATTGTGTTTTTAGGATCCCTTCTTGATCCATTCTAGCCATCTGCTCTCTCTGATTTTGGATATCGTGTTAGTGATTGTTGATCTCATGAATTGAGGAAGGTGGTTTTATAAGGATTTCCTACCAAGTGAAGCCTTGATGTTTATTTCATTTTAAATGGATTTCTATTCGATTTCCAAAGCATGATTTGAGTCTCTTGATAAATGATTGCAAAACAACATGGTGTGTGTGATGAAATCTCTTTAACAATGGCTTTTGAAATAAAGTGTTGGTTTTTGAAAAATGATCTTTAATTGAATTGATGGATTTGAAGCATGATTTTGATGATGAATTTTTTAGAATAAAATGTATTAAATGTCTTATTATTTGAAATGAAATGAATTGATTTAAAAGGCATAGGTTTTGATGAAAACAATTTGATGATTGGTTGTTGAAATGAAATTACATGTTTTAAAAGTTGATGTTGGGGCCGATTGAAATGATTATTTGAAATTATTTAAGATTGATTGAAATGAATGATATCCCCTTGTATGATTGACCATCTTGAAGCACATGGGAGCCTAGTTACTTGGGATGAGGATATGCATGCTGGCACTACTGGAAAATTTCCCTATACCCATGGTTTGAAACTGTGGGCTCCCGAGGTGTCGGAATAGCCCCTGAGCTATACCCACAATTTAGGAAACCATGGGTATAGGTCCAGTCCACCGTGTCATTCACCTATACCCATGGTTTTAAAACTGTGGGTATAGCTTTGACAAAAAAAATGTGGTCGCGTGATTCGATCCATGGACAGCTCATTTAGTCATCCCGTGACTAACCACTAGACCATTTGTATTATTGGTATATAGGTATATATTTATTTATATATATTTATATAAATTGTGACTATAGGTAGAAAACTATGGGAATAGGTATTCCCGTGAAAAAAAATTTGTGCCCCGTGAATTTGTTTTTTCGCGCCATAAGTCGGGAAAGTTATACCCACGGTTTTACAAAACCGTGGGTATAGATCTTCAAAAAACAACCCTATACCCACAGTTTTTGGTAAACCATGGGTATAGGTCTTGAAAAAACCACCCTATAATTGTACAATACCTATACCCACGGTTTTGAGAAAACTATGGGTATAGGTCCATTTTCCAATAGTGTAGGTGTGTTTAACTCTACCTAGAATTGGATTTAAATTGCAATGATACTAAACTATATTTAGGGTAGAGAGTTCATTCTTTAGGATGGATTCCTATTCCCCATAGGCTTGTCGATCTCAGGAGTGTGTACACACCAAGAGCCGTATTTAACTGGGATTCTGCATAACCTTGTGACTTGATATAACTAACTCCCGAGGATTATAACCATTGTTCTATGATTGAAAATGATTACTACATGTCAATGATTATGAAATGAGTTATTCATTCCTATTTTGATGTAATAATTTACCCATTCCAGTTTTGAAAAATATGCTTGTATATACCTGTATTGTTGGAAATACACTTTTATTACTATTTATACTTTCCTTTGGAATGTTTTGAAAAGATTGTCTAGACATGAGTTGTGAAAAGATTACCATGCCTCATTTTATTTAAAATTGTGCATATTTGATTTATTTGACATGGTTTTCTTATAAAATTTTTAGTGACATCATACTGGACTATTATTGCTCGCACCCTACTTTTAATTTCGAGTGTTTCTAGACTTTGTTAAGTAAGGACTAGGAAATTGGGAGGCACCGCATGGAGGTGATGAATGGTCTTGATTAACGGATTCTTGGTAGTTGGCGTTGTCTGATGGAGTACGTGATCCACTTGTTACATGGATATCATCTGATGATGTTTTGATAGTTTTATTTGATGACTTTAGTTGTTCTATCATTTTTGGGACGTATATCATTATACTTGTGATACTTTTATCCTATTGATTGTTTTATATAAAGGCTATTTATTGATTCATATCTTCTGATTTTTCTTGTTGAGTTGTTCATGAGGTGAAGTTGTTCCTTCTTGATTATTTTGGATGCTTAGGTGCTAGTTTTCAGCCCGTGAGTATCGGGAATATCCTTCGGGCCATGTTAGGATTAATTTGGGTACCTTATAGATGGGATATCCATGGTGTTTCATGAAATAAGAAGCTACCAAGGGTTTTATAGGTTTGATTATGGTAATAGGGGAGGATTTGAGGGTGTGATGGGGTTGGGGGTGGAGGATTTGAGGTGTTAGTGTCTGGTTTTAAGGAGAGTGGGGCTGCAATTTATAGGGAAGGGAATTGGGGGAGAGGGGGCGGTGCCCGGTGTTACGTGAATGATTGTAGAAATGGTGGGTGCAAAGTCATCCAGTGAACAAAATAATGAGCGGATCGGTGCCAAAGATTCAAGAAAGAACTCAATTGAAAAGAACAGAAACAGAAATGCAGAAAATCAAAGAGGAACACAAGATTTAACGTGCTTCGGACCCTTTGGGTCCTACTGAACGGCAAGACCACCCCACACATGCACAAGTTTATTAATTCTCAAAGAAAAACAATTACAATGGAATTAATTCACCCCAACAGAGATGATCAATAGGGATAAACAATTTCCAGGGTTTCAAAAAACTGTAAGAAAGAAACAAAATACTCACAACATCAGGCGTTATCTTGCTCGGCCGTCCTATTCTCTTCAAGTGCCTGGATCTGGTTCGAGTGGACTCAGGCTGGCTGTCGGAATGCTGATGTTGAGCAGAAGCCGTGACGGAGCTCCACCAGATGCGGTACACAGTCCGTGTGTCGCGGAGTCCATTGCTATCGAGGATACCCTTCACGGGTTCGAGTGCCAGGATCTGAGGACGAAGTGATGTGATCTCTGGAGGAAAGCGAAGCCAAAAGTGATTTGATCATTCATCGAGGCGAGTCATAGCAGGGGTGATTAAACCCCCTGCGAGCGACAGTTCGGAAAAAAACCACCAGAATCACCCGAGCGTGCCACGAAGCAGAAAGCAAAACGGAAAATCCACTGGAAGTTTCGAGCTATTCGAACTGTGAAGCCAGGTGGATGGCCCAGCATGATTGGGCAGTGATGAAGATCAACGACCACAATGCAAAGGATGAATGGAACTGGATTACCAGCATGGAAATGCTTATGCGGGAGAATAAACAAACAGGAGCATGCGGTATTTAAAACAGGTGAGTCAGAATAATAAAATGAATTTAAATAAAAACAATAATGAATTAATTCATTAATTCACAAAACTCCACCATTTTTAATTAAATTCATAGATGTTCTTGCACCTAGGGTTATGAAACAGGAACCAAGTTCATACTATCTAAACAAAATTTGAACTTAGATAAAATGACAACTTTAGTCAAACTTTCAGCTAGATTTTTATCAGTATGTATCTTATTGACACACACGGTTCCTTGTTCTATAACGTCTCTAATAAATTGTAATATAATGTATATGTTCTTTTATTTACCATGGAAAACTAAATTTTTAGACAAATGTAATGAAAATTGACTATCAGAGAAAACATTTATAGCTGAATCATAAAGCTTGAGTTCAAAAGAAAAGCCTATAATACATAAGGCTTCCTTTACCTCCTCGATGAGTGCAATTTAATCGGACTCAGTGGTGGAGAGGGCAACAACGGACTGCATGTTGCACTTCCATGAAACAGGCCCACCGCAGGAAGTGAACACGTATCCAGTTAATGATTTTCTAGTGTCAATGTTACCTGCATAATCATCATCTACAAATCCTACCAAAATGTTAGAAGTATCAACATTTTTACCAAAGAATAAATACAAATTAGATGAACAAGATAGATATCTGAGAAGCCACTTAAGGGCATGCCAATGGGGCTTCCCAGGAGCAGCCATAAATCTGCTCAGGGTGCAGATATCAAAAGCAATGTCAGGCCTGGTGCAAATCATAGAGTACATTATACTGCCAACAATGCTAGCATATGGAATTTTAGACATAAATTGCACATCATCATCAGCAGTGGGTGCTTGTGTTAAAGACAACTTAAAGTGTTGAGCAAGAGGTACATTTACAGGTTTGAGAGTTTCAAACATGTATCTCTTTAAGATCTTTAAAATATAAGCATGATGAGATAATTAGAGCAATTTGTTAGGTCTATCTCTAATGATATCAACACCTAAAATCTTCTTAGTTGCACCTAAGTATTTCATTTCAAAATTTCCTTTCAAATGGGATTTAATAGAAGTGATAAAACTCATATTCTTACATATGATTAGCATGTCATCTACGTAAAGCAAAAGGTAAATCATACAACCTTGAATTGACTTGAATTAGACGCATGCATCATATTGGCTCCTGGTAAATTGTTTATTTAACATAAAGGAATCAAATTTCTTATACCATTGCATAGACGCCTATTTTAGACCATATAAGGACTTATTTAGAAGGCACACTTGGTTTGGTTTGAATTCCTTTGAATAACCATCAGGAGGCTTCATATAGAGTTTTTCATTCAAATCCCTGTGTAATAAGGCAGTTTTAACATCAAGTTGATCGATGTGTAGATCGAGATAGGCAGCGAAGGCTAGCAGGAGCCTAATGGAAGAGTGTTTGACAACAGGGGAAAAGATATCAGTATATTTGATTCCCTCTCTCTGAAGAAATCCTTTGGTGACTAGTCTAGCTTTGAACCTTACTTTATTTCCCTCCGTGTTGTCTTCCTTTCTCTTATAAATCCACTTGGACCCAATCACTTTAGCATCCACAGGCTTGTGAATAACGGTCCAGGTGTGATTTTTCTTTAGAAATTGCATCTCTTCATTCATGGCTATGATCCAATGCTTTGAATCTTTATCCTTTAAAGCATGCCTGTATGATTGAGGATCATCGTCGATGAGATCCTGGGCCACATGAAAGGCATATGATGCCATATCATACTAGTTGAATCGAGTAGGAGGTCTAGAGACTCTCCTTTGTCTATCTCGGGTTAATTGATAATCTTGATGATTGGTGGAAGGTCCAGAGTCAGAGTCTGAACTGAAACTCATCTCAGAGTCAGCTGCATCAGTGGGCTGAGGAGAAGGAGGAATAGACTGAACATCAGTCTCAACATGAGTAGATGACTCATGTTCATCAGACTTATGAGAGTCTGGATCACAACTGCCAGGTGTGTCAATCTAGGTCTTAGGAGCAGAAGACTCATGGAAGACAACGTCTCTACTAATAATGCACTATTGGTATCCTAGCTTATCCACCCAGAGTTTATATCCTTTAACTCTCTTGGGATAACCAACAAAGATGCACTTGAGGGCTCTAGGTTCAAGTTTGTCGGTCTTGATGTGGGCATAGGTTATACACCCGAAGACCCTTAAGTAGGAATATGATGGGGGCTTGTCGGTCCATAGTTCTTCTGGAGTAATGAATTGATTCGCAGAAGAGGGACACCTATTAATCAGGTGCACTACAGTGCTAGTGGCCTCAGCCCAAAAGGATTTGGGGAGGCCCAAGTGAGCAAGCATGCTACGGACTCTTTCAAGGATAGTCCGATTCATTCTCTCTGCTAGGTCATTCTATTGGGGAGTTTCCCTAACAGTTATATGCCTCTTAATTCCTTCAGACTCACAATATCGAATGAACTCAGTGGATAGGTACTCAAGCCCATTGTCAGTTCTCTCGGTCTTAACTTTCTTCCCAGTTTGATTCTCTACCGAGGCTTTCCAGGTTTTGAATGTTTGGAAAACATCTGATTTATTCTTGAGGATGTATACCCAAACCTTCCTAGAGCAATCATCGATAAAGGTGACGAAATAGAAACCTCCACCATGAGAGGAGGTCATGGACGACCCCCATAGATCCGAATGGATATAATCAAGTGGGGCAGCCGCCTTGAAGGAGGATCTATTGAAGGTCACTCTTTTAGCCTTTCCCATCACACAATCTTCACAAAATGGGAGATTCGTAGGTGTGATGTCATTGAGCAATCCTTTCTTGCTGAGTTCTTCAAGCCCTTTGGAGCTTACATGCCCCAGCCTTCTATGCTAGAGCATAGTGTTGTCAGTGTTCGTATTGTAAACACTACCCAACTGTCTTGAATGGGTCCTGTCATTCAAGACATATAAACCATTCACAAGGGATCCTTTGATGATGGTTCTTGATCCTTTTGAAACTTTGATAGTACCATATTCAGATCTAAAGATATATCCCTTTTGATCTAGGACTCCTAGGGAGATCAGGTTTTGTTGCAAGTTGGGGACCCACCTTACATCAAGTAGGGTGATGATAGAATGGTCATCCAATTCTATCAGGACATATCCTCTGCCCTCAACCTTGCATTTCTTGTTATTCCCTAATAGGACGTCCTCTTCCACTTTCTCGACCGGCTCTAAAAAAGACTTTATGGGGACACATATAGAAGGAGCAGCCATAGTCGAGGACCCACTCACGATCGAGTGTATGGTTGGACACATTTAGAACTTCAGCTGTGACATAACCAGAGTCAACAATAAGAGACTGGTCAGTGGGTTGCGCGCGCTCTTGCTCTCTCTTAAGCTTCCTACACTCGGGCTTAATATACCCAGGCTTCCCACAATGGAAGCAAGTAACTTTTCTGTCTTTATTATCATTATTCTTTGACTTTCATTCATGCCTAGGTTCTTTGCTATTACTACTTTTATCTCTGCTAAAATGTTTCTTTTTGCTCTTAACCTGAGGTTTACCCCTAGTGAACAAACTCGCAGCCTCACCTTTTGCCTTAGGTTTTGAGTGAAGGTCCTTAGATAGAAGGGCAGACTTGACTTCTTCTAGAGTCAAGGAGTCACGACCATACATCATGGTCTCGCCCAAAGTACTATAGTTATGGTCTAGAGAGATCAGGAGAATAATAGCATGATCCTCATCATCTACTGTGACATCTATATTGGCTAAGTCTAGCATGATTTTATTGAACTCGTCAAGATGGGATTTCAAAGAAGAACCTGGTCTCATCCTAAATGTAAACATGTGGTGCTTCTTATAGAGCCTACCAACTAGGGAGGCAGTCATGTAAAGCTTCTCTAACTTGAGCCAGATGCCGGCAGCAGTGAACTCGAAGGCCACTTCCCTAAGGACTTTATCTCCTAAGGACAATAAGAGGGAACTATGGGCTTTAACTAGAGTGTCATTGGGGACCAATTGGTGTTCAGTCATGGCTTGACCAACATCATTTACAGTTGTTATGGGTTTAGTGGGCTCAGATAGGGCATCAATAAGACCTTGTTGGACTAATAATGCCCTCATTTTTATACGCCACAAATTGAAGTCATTGTCTCTATCGAATTTTTCGATTTCATACCTCATTGTAGACATATTTATATAGTGAGTGAACGCCAATCAATTGGGGACAACGAGAGCGTACGCCCCCAAAGGATTGGCCAAGCTCACTAGGGGTAAATTTGCACAATGGGCAGAAAAACAAAATTATTCGCTAGACAATAATTTCAGTCTTAAAAGAAATTTTAAAGACAACAATAAAATGGCAGAATAAAAAAGATACAAAGGTACGGAAAGAAAACAGAAACCCAATTTATTAACACAACTAATAGCAAGCTAGACTGTAATACTGAAAACAGTGAACAACAATTACAACAATGCTGGAACAGAACACAGAATGAAATAATTACTAGGTTTGTAAGTAGTACAGGGGGCCGCCAAATGTTGGCAGCCAATTAGAATGTGCAATATCAGGAAACTGAATTTAGACAGGATGTAAACAGCAGCAGTGATATAGGCAAATTGTAAACAGATTTCAAGATGCAACTTATAATCACAAGAAATTGGTTTAATTACACTGTAAACAGAGGCAGTGAAAACGGGCAGATTGTGAACATGTAAATGGTTATCACAACAGACAGTCGTATACAACTATGCAATAAACAGGACACTACAATTCTTAAATTTCACAAATAACAGAACAGAAGATTTGGACAGACATTGCCAATTAATGATGCAAATAAAACCGAGCAGCAAAGAAAACAGCAGGCAACAGAATCGAACAGCAGCCGAATGGTCGCTCTGATACCACTTGTTACGTGAATGATTGTAGAAATGGTGGGCACAAAGTCATCCAGTGAACAAAATAATGAGCGGATCGGTGTCGAAGATTCAAGAACGAACACAATTGAAAAGAACAGAAACAGAAATGCAGAAAATCAAAGAGGAACACAAGATTTAACGTGTTTTGGACCCTTTGGGTCCTACTGCACGGCAAGAACACCCCACACATGCACACGTTTATTAATTTTCAAAGAAAAACAATTACAATGAAACTAATTCGCCCCAACAGAGATGAGCAACAGGGATAACAAATTTTCAGGGTTTCAATAAACCGTAAGAAAGAAACGAAATACTCACAACGTCGGACACTATCTTGCTCGGCCGTCATGTTCTCTTCAAGCGCCTGGATCTGGTTCGAGTGGACTCGGGCTGGTCGTCGGAACACTGATGCCGAGCAGAAGCCGTGACAGAGCTCCACCAGATGCGGTACACAGGCTGTGTGGCGCGGAGTTCGTTGCCGTCGAGGATACCCTTCACAGGTTCGAGCGACAGGATCCGAGGACGAAGTGATGTGATCTCCGGAGGAAAGCGAAGCCGAAAGTGATTTGATCAGTCATCGAGGCGAGTCGTAGCAGGGGTGATTAAACCCCCTGCGAGCGACGGTTCGGAAAAAAACCACCAGAATCACCCGAGCGTGCCACGATGCAGAAAACGAAACGGAAAATCCGCTGGAAGTTTCGAGCTATTCGAACTGTGAAGCCAGATGGACAGCCCAGCATGATTGGGCCGTGATGAAGATCGACGGCCACAATGCAAAGACCGGCTGGAACTGGATTGCCAGCGTGACAATGCTTATGCGGGAGAATAAACAAACAAGAGCATGCGGTATTTAAAACAGGTGAGTTAGAATAATAAAATGAATTTAAATAAAAACAATAATGAATTAATTCATTAATTCACACTCGGGGAAGGGAATGAGGAGGGTTACATGTAGTGAAGGGAATCGAGTTGGGGGGGGGGGATGATCTGCGTTGTGTAGAGAAGGTAATCGGGGTTGGTGGTGTATGGGGGAGGGAATGGAGGGTGAGGGTAGTTTTGTGTGGTTTGGGGGTATGGGTTAGCGATCACCATATGGGGGTCCTAATTGGTACCAACATCCACCGCAATCGCCATCAGGAAAAAAATATCTAGATGTCCTTACATAACGTCTTATTTTTAGAATTAAAAAATTAAAAATTATAGACATTATTTTTGTTAATTAAGTTCCAATTACAAAATAAACTGATAATATAAGGGGCGACAAACATATTATTGTATTCTTTTATTTGTTTTAATGTGAGACCTGTTATTTTACATACTAGAACCGTATCGAATAGGTCTAAGTGATAAATAATATGGGTCAATTTTTAGATCTAATATGATTTGGTCTCTAATGTTATGTGTCCACAAAAAAATGAATAAGCAATGTAATGATTGATATGACATAATACTACAAGAATTCTAATATTTTATAAATTTTAAATTCATGACTCATAGAAATGAAAAAAAAGCAACCCGAAAAGCTAGTTTAATATAATAAAAAACACGTGTTTAAATTACGAAGAAGCTAATAATAATTGTAGTAGATAGAGGAATATATTTTAGAAAAATAAAAAAAGGAATAATAATTGTAAATTTTCAAAAACATATCATTAATTTGTTCGGAGCGGGGGAATCATCAAATTCTTGAGTGGGGTGCACTTTTATCCTTGCAACCAACCACCATGAAAATGTCCCGTCTAAAAGTGTTCACCCCATTTTAGTAGTAAATGTGGTTTTCAAAAGCATAAAATGCCACCCCACGCTTTCCTTTTTATTTCCATCCATAACCTTAAATCTCACTCATAAAGTTAGAAAAAGAAGACTAAAAAAATTATCTATTGTATGTTCACGGGCTCTCCGTCCATAGGGAAAAGGTAAAAACCTTAGTGGGGCTGTGGTACAGCTTTTTAAGTCTTTGTCGTGAAATCCTAAACGACCATTCATTTTAATGTAAATCAATAAATAATGTTGTTTTAAAATAGGCTTATAATTATATCACTATTATACAATTTGGTTTAGAAATAACCTCTTTATCTTCTTTTTTTTAAGTCAATGACAAAGATGTATTTTTATCATCCATTATTGAGATAAAGAGGGTCCTTTATAAATGACATATTTTGTGTGGTGCGGTAGTATGGATTTGGGGGGAGTGAGGGGTAGGTTAGGTAGGTTGTGAGGTCAGGGCTTCAGAACTGCCATGTTTAAAAAATCAATGATAAATTATATATTAAGGCTAATAAAAGATGTACATTTATCAATGATAAAAATAATAATAACTATTACTACCATTAAAAAATTATTAATAAAGGGTGCCTTTTTTAACCTTAATAAATGGAAACTTTTTATCAATCTTAAAAAAATGTTATAAGGAATACCTTTTATTGGTGAAAAAAAACTTTTAATCAGTGTTTCTTTAATAATGATAAAAGTCACACTTCATAAAAAAACAATATAGATGATTAAATATCATATTTTAATATATTTATATATTTAAATTGATATATATTTAATATATTTGATTAAATATGATTTATATATTATCCCCTTGACTCCCCTCCACTTCGTATCTCACCTCTCCGCCACATGTTCCTGCCTTTTCACCTTGGCTCGCCTTGCCCTACCGCTGCGTGGTGTCACAAATTGGAAGGACGAGTTCCTCATATGGATCAGCTGCGTTTATATCTGTTTCTCATTTTTGATTGAAATACATAGATTTTTGTTCAGATTAGTAATACGATGCACGATTTTTTGGGACCAAGTAGAGACGATCGAATTGTATGTCTGGTGTTTTTTTTGGATCCGCTGCTTTCATTAATTTTCATCTAATTTCATGTTAGTATTAATTGATTTTTTTTTTTTGAAATTAGGCTTTTGTGGTTGTATGGTATATTCGAGTAAATATCTTAATACTTATACTCTTTGGAAATTAGGGTTTTTGTAGATTAATGGTATTTGAGTATGTCTTGAATCATTGTTTTGATTGAATAACTTTTTTCATAAATTAGTGTTTTGTAGGTTTATGGTATTCAAGTATGTATTGAATCATTGTTCTGATCAAATATTTTTTTTTGGAAATTATAGTTTTGTTGGTTTATGGTATTCAAATAAAAATTTCCCTACATGCTTCTTGGGGTGAGTATGAGTGATAATAAATATTATGCACTATTCAATAATTGAGAAACTTAATTAAATAAAAATATTATTAAGGGTTTGCGTCTAGTGAAACCTGACTCGGTGGTTGCAGTTCAAAGACCATTCTTATAATTTTCACATTAAATATCATTATTTAGTTTCATTTTTCAAATCAGATATAATCTATTTGTTAGTAAAAAATTTCATATAAATGAGAAAATGTATATGGCATTTAAAAAAAAATTATATACAAGAACACATAAATAAAACAATATTTTTATATTTTTTTAATATAATTTAATACTTTAATATTAATGCTAGAGTATATATTATTATATTTTTAAAAAATTTACAATTTATACATGAAATGAAATATATAAAATTTTATAGATATAAACCTAACTCACTGTAAAACCATTGTATTATATTATCATTTAGTTGAGAAGTTTATTCTATAATAAACATTGGTAATTATTTATTATAATTTCTTAAAGAGAACCCTGTATATTATTTTAATATCAAGTCTTGTGTGATTTATCATGGTGTTTATATTTGATGGTTTTGAATTAGCTATCAGACAAGTTGTTCGATGTGTCGTTGTCATTGAAAATGTACTCTCTGCTAACGCTATGATTTCATAGTCATAATACCATGCCCATAAGTTCACAAAAAACATAGGTTTCACATATGGGACCATCGATACATGTTCAAACAATTGTATGCTATTTGGAAAGGAAACTTCCCATCTTGATACTTGTACAATCTCTAGCTATTCTAGGTGGAAAGATAATAAGGGAAATTAGAGTTGTCAAAATTAGGTTTTGAACTAGGGGAACTGATCACCATAATGAAAATGTGTTACTTTTTTTTTCTCTTTAAAAGGGAATTTCCTTGTGTAGCCTTTTCGAACCCTCCACACAAGGAAACCCCCCTCCCCACGAAGAGGTCACTCCGGAGAGAGCCCCAGCCGGGAAGGAGCCGTTGCCAGCCGAGATGACAGAGCGTCCCGGAGGGTGACAACCCGGACGGCGAGGTTCGTCAAGCAATCCGTCAGCACAGGTGGGTTGCGCCTCATTTTGCTCACCCAGTCAGAAACCGGGTGACCCGACAAGGCGAGTGGATCCCGGGGGAGAGGTTCGCCCCGAAAGCGGACTCCCAGGATTCGAACCCTGTACCTCCCAAAGAACGGCGTTGTTGTACCCCTCTCCTTCACCACTACGCCACCGCCAAAGCGGTTATGAAAATGTGTTACTTTCCAATGAAACCAATGATGAAAAGATTATTTATGTAATCTAAAATTTCTAAATTATTGAGATGACATGCACAAAAAAACAAGAAAAGTAATATGCTAACCCACCCGAAATACTCTCATGCATTGAAAAAGTTTAATCAAAGAGACTCTGAATTTTCCCAATATAGTTGTAATGTACGACTTGGGTTGGTTGTAGATACTTTCAATCCTTTCAAGTACATGGTTGGTGTATCTCATACTACATTGTCCAAGGTGTTGTTTTTGTACAACCTTCCTCCATGGTTAAATATGAAACAACTATTTCTATTACTTCCCACTCTTATCGATGGACATGGAGGCTCAGGGAATAATATTGATGTTTACTTGCAACCATTAATTGATGATTTGAATTAATTTGGGGGTAAAGGTGTGATGACTTATGACTATGAAACAAATGAAATGTTTAGGTTGTGAGCTACTTTATTGTGGATAATTAATAAATTCTCTATATAGGCCAATTTATCAGGTTGGAGAAAAAAGTGGTATTTGCATGTCCTTTATGCAATAAAAGTAAAAATTCTACATTGATTAAACATTGTAAAAAATTTACATCCAAGGGTCACATATGTTTTCTTCCTCCCCAACATAGGTTTAGAAAGAACAAAATGACATTTGATGGTTCCATAGAATTCAATCCAACACAAAAAACCATGAAGAGGGTTTGAATATTATCACATATTGAGTAAGAAAACATTCACACATTATATGAATTTCATGATTTGACGGCTCCTCCATTACATTATATTCATTGTGTGAGTAGAAAACACAATCAGAATTGGAATAAGAAAAATATTTTTTATCTAATATACTGGAAAATAACAAATTAAGTCATAATTTGGATGTCATGCACATTGAAAAAAATGTGTAAAAATATATTATAGACCACTTAGGGTGTAAGTGAAAAATCAAATGACAGTGTTAATGTATGACGTGATTTGTAAGAAATAGGCTTGAGGAAACAATTTTATTTTCAATTGGATTAGGGTAAGAAGGTATACTTGTCTGTTAAACAGTACACAATGAGTAAAAATGATAAAGAATAGTTCCTTTTGTAACGCCCCGACCCCAATTACCCAGAGTCGGTGCATTATTACATAACATTGGCATGATCACAAGAAAGATCAAATCTCGAAAGACCGATGAGTTTAGTAGCTTTGGAAACGCTAGATATATTCATAAGTCTTAAATTACATCATAAAAATAAAAACTACAACAACATCATATTGTCTCCATAGTCCACACTATTATCCCCTCATAATATCCCTGCAGGTCTGTTGACGCTCCTTTCGTCACAGAATCTAAAGATCGGAAAAGGGAATATCTGAACAAAAAGTGATTCATCCTTTGAAGAAACATCAAAAATCGACAAAGGGATGAACAAGGAGAACATTGCCCATAGGTCGCGCAAGTTCCCTAATGGTCGCGCAAGTACACTTGCGCGCCGCCTAGTGGTCGTGCAAGTACTTGCGCGACGCCTTATGGTCGTGCAAGTGACTAAGACTCAGTCATAACCTTGGGCTTCCTTTTCAGGAGTAAGCCTCAAGTTCCTTAACCTGGGCTTCCTTTTTAGGAATAAGCCCTAAGTCCCCTAACCTGGGCTTCCTTCTCAGGAATAAGTCCCAGTCACAAACCTTGGGCATCCTCCTTAGGAGTAAGCCCCAAGCCTTAATCCTTAACCTGGGCCTCCTTCTTTTAGGAGTAAGTCCCAGTCATAACCTTGGGCTTCCTTTTCAGGAGTAAGCCCCAAGTCCCTTAACCTGGGTCTCCTTTTCAGGAATAAGACTCAGTCATAACCTTGGCCTTCCTTTTCAGGAATAAGCCCTAAGTCCCCTAACCTGGGCTTCCTTCTCAGGAATAAGCCCCAATCATAAGTCCCCTCCTAACTTGGGCATCATCCTTAGGAGTAAGCCCCAAGATTAGAGTATTCAAATCTCCATAAAGCACATATAACTTTGTGGACCCTGTTCATGGATTTTCTCCCTAAAAGTAAATCCTAAACCTTCATCTATCTGGGCAGTCATCCATACATAAGCCCCAAACAAATTCTTATGATTGCATCTTTCATGGCACAATTGTCTAAATTTTACCAATACCTCTTGTTTCTCACACCGAGCATGACTCACGTGAGCTTAGAGTGTAAAAGTAATTATGACATTCATCTTTGAGCCATCAATCATAAACATCATACCCCATTCCTCGAACTACGTGGGTTCTGATTCCTTTTCCAAAACAAAGGATACGTAGGTAGCCCATTTATGGGTTCGATCCCAACTTTGAAATAATCTATGTCCTTCTGAATGACGATAAACTTCAAGTGCCCCACTGAGTGACTTTAAAACCAGCCTGGTCATCATAATGACCAAGAGAATTTTATATAAATGTTTTGAAGGATACCATTAACCAAGAATCTCTAAACAGATATGGATGATTCTCTATTGATGAAGAACCTCAAATACATATAAAAGATTCTCTAAATTTCTTGCATATTTAATCATTGATTGTTAAAACTAAAGGAAAGCTCATTTTATACTTGGTAATATAATAAGGATTCACGAACATAACTTAAATCTATAAAGAGAGTCCCGGAGTAGACAATAATTCCCCTCAAAAAGGTGTGATGAGTCCGACCTCCCATCCTCTCGACCAATGCAAATTCCTAAGCCTCATCAGTCCACAAGCTAATGAGCGCCTGCCTTTGGAAAGTAGGTCCAAACGGATGTGGAATCATTGGATGTTTCCGGTTCTACGAACAAACCCGCTAGAAACCGATCGGAACGTTTGAATCTCCTGTCCAGGAGGTCATCCCCGTAATCCGTGTGGAAACAAAAATGGTGAACCCGACGTGAATCCTTAACCAAGTTAAAGTGATGTTCTTCTTATTTGTTAGGCCCCTTGGGCCAACAAAGCAATCATTGACATATGCTCATCCAAAAGATGCAGTAGCCAGATTCATCTTGATTATGTCTGTTACATGGAACAGGCACTCTTTTCTCAAAGATCTTCTGCAAAATGGCTTTCCTTAAATTCACCCCTATGAATACTGCTGCTGTGAACACCTCTACTGTGAGGTCTGCTGCTGTGAAAACCAATGCTGCTACTCCTGCTGGAACGTCATCCGCTCTGAGGATGACATCACCAACTCAGCGTCTTCAACGCTGTGTTTCTAATGCACTGGTTAAGGAGTACCGTCGCAACGGTACTATCCCAACTCTGGAGGCCGCTCGTCAAGCCCTCCAAGTTAACAATTCTACCTGGTCGTCCGGACAACGGCGACCAGCAATCAAGAAGCAGGCGGTACTGACTACCGTCTCTAACCGTTTCGGGTCGTTATCCCCGGAACGCAGTTTCCATTCACTCCCTTACTCCGAGGAAGTGAATGAGCAGGTCCCGCAGGACCTTAATTCAAAAAGACAGGAGTCCTTCTCAAGGGCTCCCATCAACAATCGCCGCCAGACTCGTGCGGTAGTGCGCCCTCAACATGATGAGGGTACCGACTCCAGGCATTCAGCTCAGGTTCCTCGAACCCGAGCAGGCAAGATGAACCGCCAGAGACGGAATCCGGTTAACAACAGGCAGGTTGTCATCCCTGCCATCTCCGGAGAAGTCCACCAACCTAACTTGGTGGCAAATAACGAGCAGGCATACACACCTGTTCGTTTTAATCCCGCTGTCCAGCAGACTCGTCTGGCAGCATCAAGCCGATCCCGCCAGGCAATTCCGGCGGAGTACCATAGGCAGGAACATACACCTGCTTATACATCAGCAGTTAGTCAGCAGGCTCGTCTGACTACATATGATGGATCTCGTCAACCGCGTTTGGCGAAGTGTAATCAGCAGGCACATACACCTGCTAATACTAATCAAGCCTACCAACAGTCTCGCTTGGTAGCGCACGGAGAAGTCAGTCGGAAAGTCCCGACGACAAACAGGAGGCAGACTAAACTCTCTACCTCCACACTTGAGTACTGTCAGGATTCACTGACAGGAAAAGGAGGACAGGAGCAGGCACATACACCTACTCCAAGCCCGGAATGGACGTATATCCCCGTTCCGGCGGCTGAAGTCACCAAACATATTTTGTCAATGGTGAAGGAGCAGAAGAAAATTCCTGCTCATATTCTGGATGCTTGCCAGGATATCATAACAACTTCAGCATCATCTCAGGGACAAACACATAAATCTATCCCTAGCAGTGGAGTGACACATCAACGATTCACTCCGGAACAGACACACACATCTGTTCCAGTCCAAGAGGGTTATGGGGCATACTCCCCCATATCATACGGACAACCAAGTCAGGCACATACACCTGATTTGAGCGATGATCGTCAGCCTAACCTGACCATCTTTCCTGATTAGGCACATACACCTGCTCAGAGCAATCACTTTCGTCATCAAGTGGTTTCTAAAGCGAGTAAGAAGGCATCTAAGAAAAAGATCCGCCCAGCACAGTCAGGAGATCAAAGGCCAATCTGCAACAAGGCCTTGCTCGATGCTGGAGTTCTTGAAGCCCTCAGACATTTATCTGTCAGAATTCAAGATTCTACTCCCTCAGTTCCCAATAACGGGAACATTAATTTTGAAGGTCTTCAACATACACTTCCTCATGAAGACTTGCTTCATGAAAATTCGGTCAATCTTGAAGTTTCTTCTTCAGATGAGAGCCACAAGAACCCTCTGTGTGGTCAGAAGACCAAGGAGCAAGAGATCTCATCTTTTGCTGTAACCCATCATGATGGTCCTCCTCATGGTGATGAACTTCGCTGCGAAAGTCCTCTCCGCAGTAGTGATTCACATTGTCTCGAAAATTCTTCAGAAGGCAATGTAGTGACGAGAAAGCCCTCCTATCTCGAGGCACTTGCAAACGTAAAACCAGTCATGTCTGATGCTTTACTATCGGTAGGTGAAACTCTTTCTCCATCAGAAGATAGCCTGGGGTTCAGGTTATTCTCCGAACCTTCCCTGGGTCATTCATCTTCCAGCATGAATAGTGATATCTCTACCAATCTTTTTGAATCCGATGAAACAACAAGGAAACACCAACTCTGGTCCAAACAGGTAGAAGAATCTTCATTTAATGATAAAGAGGAAATGCTGAACATGAGGAAAAAACTGGCAAAAGGTGAAGTACCAGTCATGTTTTGGCCTTTGGCTGATTCACAATACGACATTCCAAAGATGTTGACGGATGATGGAATCCATGATATTCGTCTCAACATATGGAAAACTCTTTGTCAATTAAAGAAGAAGGTATTATCTTACGATGAATATGAAAATCATCTTAAGATAATAGAAGGGTTACAACGCCAGATTGATTTGGCATCTCTATCAGTCTCTCGGTATCCGAAGGCTGAAAAGCAACAGAGAACCCTTCAACGTTCATGCCTTGGCGCACTAAGAAGATTGTGTCAGTTAATTTCCAATGCTCCATCTAATGTTCATATCAGAGGATGGGGTGTTCACGGAGCACTACATTTCACAGTGCTTTCCGGTCATCAAAGCCCGCCGAAAATGGTCTCATGCAATGTTATTGCCCATGGCCGGTCACAGTCAATGGGCTTTGTTCATAATCAAAATCTTGCTCGAGATCAAGCTTCAACTAGTTCCTCTCAAAATCAAGTATATAGAGAACAAGTTGTTGAATTTCTCCTACATCAAGCAGGCGAGAATATTGCACAAGCCTCTCGTCTGGAGCAAACACGTCATCAAATGACAGAAGTTTCGGAAATCATCCAACGGTCTGTTGAACCAGGTGATAAAAGTGGATACAGGTTAATGCATCCAGCTAATTTCCGAACTAAGATTTGCAAGATCAAGAGAGATTTCAAGAAGATCTCAGACATAGCATGTCAAGAGACACCCCAGCTTGCCAGACTGGGGACTTCTCTAACCCAACCCTCAGAGTCAACGAATGGGATTCGAGGAGTTGAGCGGAAGCAACAGGAACACCCCCAGTCCACTGGACTGGGGACTTTTTCAAATCTTCAATCCCTCCCTCAGAGAAAGTCAGTATTCTATCGATTAGGGAATAAGCCTCAAGAGGAACGAAGAGCCAAGATGTCAGGAGATTCTCTCCAAGTGACGGTTCTCCAAGAAATTCCTGAGGGATCAAGTCAACGGAATGCCATGTATCATCATGGACATAGAAGGAGACAATATCACAGAAATGCTGATAGAAAGGATTCCATGCAATATGCATCCATTAATGTCATCAATGCCGTTGCTGCTGATTCACCAGATGAGGCTCAATCAGAGGGATCGGACGAAGAGGTTCCTGCTCAAGAAGTCGCGCACACAGACCTAAATGAAGAAGGTGTGCGCACACGTAATCAAAGGCTTACCCAAAATCTGGGTATTCCTTCAAGTAACCCACTTCCCCCTCTCCAAAAAGGATCCAATAAGGGGAAAGGAAAGAATCAGGTTACTTCTCACCCTTCCTCTGAAGGAGGTCAATCGCTCTCGTTAGAGCAAAGGTTTGCACAACAGGAGGAAGAAATGAAAGAATTAAGAAGGTTGAATGCAGAACTACTTCAGAGTAGTCTTCTTCTTAAGAATGCTGAAGTCCGACAGCCGAAGGAATTTGTTGTAACTACTGAGATGGATCAAGAATATCCTCCTTTGTCAGTACACCCACAGAGGTCTAATCCTACGGGTCAAACGCAACAACGGTTGGCAGCACTACCATCAGTTGCAGCACCAACCACCACGTCTGTCCAAGCTCCATTCATTGCACCTACCCAAAACCAAGTTCAACCCGACGTTTCTCAAAAGTTAATAACTACTATTGAGTCATTAACAGCTCGGTTAGAAACTATGGAAGGGAAACGGGCGCAAGTTCAACCTGAAAAGAAAGTTTACCCTGAATGGGTAGATTCAATTTCTCCTCCATCCAGTTTTGGAAACCCTATTTTCCCTACTTTCAATGGATCAGGAGACCCTGAACAACATTTGACGCATTACGTATCTTGTTGTGATCCTATGATGGGAACTCCAGAGCAGCAAGAAGCAGTGAAACTCAGATGCTTCGTGCGAACCTTGCAAGGACCAGCTTTTGTCTGGTATACAAGCTTGAAATCCCGGTCAGTCATCGGATGGGAGGATCTTCGTCAAAAATTCCTTCTTCAGTTTAGCTCAACTTTTCCAAAAACGACAGTTTTCGATCTTACAAACTGCAAGCAAAGGGAGAATGAAAGAGTCTCTGATTTCATTGCTCGTTGGAAGGGATTAACGTATTCCTTGAGTTTATCACTCCCTCAGGAGGAATTGTTGCCAATCTGTGTGGCAAATTTGCGTGACGAATTACGCACGCCATTGATCCCTGTGAAATACACAGGAGGGTTTCGAGACCTTACTTCAATCGCTCAACAGATTGAAGATTCCCTTATACAGGCTAAGGTTAAATCTCGTGTAATTCCATCAGCTCCCGGAAGAAGAATGGGTAAAGCAGAAACTGCTACAGTTATGCTTAAACAGGAACCTGTACCTATTTCTACTTCAAAACCTTCATCTTCTCGAAGGGCTCCACCTCCTGAACGCCAACAACAAAGGCTATTTCATCCAAATGATCAAAAAGATCAACGACGAAAACAATTTGAGGATATGAAGAGTAAAACATACTCTTTCCGAAGTGAGCAAGTTCCTGGTTACTTCATTTCAGCTCTGGAAAATAATTTGGTTCAATTACCAGTGCCGAAGAGACCAAACAAGGAAGGAGATGAAGACCGTCCCAATTATTGTCCCTTTCATCAAATGTTGGGACATCCCATCCAGGAGTGTTTTGTCTTTAAAGACCTCCTACAAAAGATGGTCGACTTGGGACAAGTCAAATTGAAGGGTTCTTCAGCTCATGTAGCGTGTATTACCGCTACAGATCCAGAAGAAGGAGGCGAGTGGCAGGAAGTCAAAAGCAAAACTGCGAAAAATATGATGATTGGATGGTCAGAAAGACAATCAATCGGACCCATTCCATTTTGCGAACACAATTGAAGAAGCCAATTGTGTCTCCTACAAAATCTGCAGTAAAGCCTCCATCAAAGGACAAATCCTCAAAAGGGCAGCACAATTCAAAGAATAAAGATGAATCAGGAGAAGATGAGTATGTATCAAAGCCTAAATTGTCTTTGACTCTGGCAGATTTCATGCCATCTACTTCAAAGCCACGGGCACCGCCCCATCAAACGGCACAGCCTAAACAGGCTAATCAGGCAGAGTCTTTATCAGACGAAGAGTTAATCTTTAGTTCTGTTTGATCTCAATGGATGGAGAACACATCACGACTCCAACTAATGCCAGATTTCTGAAGAAGTATTTTGTATAAACACAAAATATTGTTCCCAGAACCAAGACTTACAATTGGTTCATACACCATGGTCCAGTATGACCTTAAACTGCACCATGGTCCAGTATGACCTTAAACTGCAAATTTGTCCTACATGACATTAAACTGTATATGTCCGAGATGACATTAAACTATATGTTGTCCTTGCTATATGACGTTAAACTATACAGCAATGGTCCAGTATGACCTTAAACTGCACCATGGTCCAGTATGACCTTAAACTGCAAATTTGTCCTACATGACATTAAACTGTATATGTCCGAGATGACATTAAACTATATGTTGTCCTTGCTATATGACGTTAAACTATACAGCAATGGTCCAGTATGACCTTAAACTACAACTACGTCCAGCATGACGATAAACTGTACGGTCCGTGCATATGACCTTAAACTATTCGCACTACGGTCCATGCATATGACCTTAAACTATTCGCACTTATGTCCCTGCAACATGACACTAAACTGTGCAGCACCAATAGTCCTAACTGCAAGACTTTAAACTGCATAGTCCCTGATTTTGTCCTACATGACAATAAACTGTATAGAAATTCCTATATTATGTCCGAGATGACATTAAACTATATTATGTCCGAGATGACATTAAACTATATTGTGTCCTAGCAACATGACATTAAACTGTGTGACACTTCTATCGTCCATCATGACGTTAAACTGTGTTAAGTCCCTTATTGTCCTACATGACACTAAACTGTATTTTTGTCCGAGATGACATTAAACTATATTGTGTCCTAGCAACATGACATTAAACTGTGTGGCACTTTCATCGTCCAGCATGACGTTAAACTGTGTCAGTTCCCTTATCGTCCAACATGACGTTAAACTGTCACATTGGTTACTAATTCGTCCAGCATGACATTAAACTGTAAAAAAGTCCCCAGAACTGATATCCTCATATTTGTTCACCTTAGTCCTAGCTACATGACTTTAAACTGTACAGTAATGGTCCAGTATGACCTTAAACTGCAACTTCGTCCCACACGACATTAAACTGTGAAAAAGTTCTCTAAACCGTCCAGCATGACCTTAAACTGCATCATCCCTGGTCCATGTATATGACCATAAACTATTTGCAAATCCCTTATGTCCAGCAAGACGTTAAACTGTGACGTCCTAACTACATGACGCTAAACTGTATAAAAGTCCCTCACGTCCGGAAAGACGTTAAACTATATAATCATCAAAAGTCCAGCATGACATTAAAACTGCACAATCCCCCTTTCGTCCAATATGACGTTAAACTGTATTGTCCCCATCGTCCTAACTACATGACGCTAAACTGTACAGAAAGTCCTTGATATGTCCTACATGACATTAAACTGTGCATCGTTAAGGTTGTTATTACCTCTTGTTTCTCACACCGAGTATGACTCACGTGAGCTTAGAGTGAACATCAACCATAACACTCCCTTTGGGCCACTAACCATGTGTAAGTCCCAACAACATTTTTTATTAGATCATTGTCCCAAAGAACAATCTCTTCACATCGTTTCACCACCATCTCATATGATGATGATTTGTGAAACCGCCCTTGGAATCAATATCTTTACATTGATTAACTTTCGTCCTTGTTATATGACGTTAAACTATACAACACTTCTGTCCGGTATGACAATAAACTACAATATTCTTTGATTTCCTCATTTGAAAGAGAACTATTATTGACATTGATTTTTCAATCATGGTTTTCATTTTTTACGTGCATACATGGTAATGCCTGGACTTTTTATCTTAGGTTAAACCATCATTGCATTAAAATCCCCTTTCACCCTTCACATGTACGAACCAAATTTGTACAAAGGGTAATTCTAGAACTACGTGGACTTGATTCCCATCCTAATGGGATACGTAGGAACATTCGAGTGTCCCTCGAATCCAGTCCCAAGTCTTTTGGGCCTAACCCCAAATTTCACTTTCAGTCCCTTGGCTGAAAAGTCCTCATGAAAACACACACTGTGTATTCATTATTATGGTCCGAATTCTATGACCCTAAACTAAGATCACTCATCCTTTCGTCCTGCACGACGTTGAACTACATTTCAAGAACTACGTATGGCTTGATTCTCATTCTTATGAGATACATAGTGAAGTCCAAAATTTCAATTTAGGACCCAGCCATAACATGATTATGGTTTTCATTGACCTATGTATCTCTATATACATTGGACAATACCCATCTTTATGTATTATAATCCCAACCTTAAATATTTTCAGATCTTCATAACCCTTTTCATGACTTCTAGTCACAAAAATGTCAAACTTCTGAGAATTCTTTTGCCTGACTATGCAGCACGTGCCCATAGGTGGCCTTGCATAAACAGTCCACATAAAAGACTTGTCAGCCAAGAGATGCTATTTATTTGACCATGCAGCCAATGCCCATAGGTGGCCCTGCATATTTCAACCCCCTAACGGGTTTTGTTAAATAATAGTAACTTCATTCTTGGGAAGAATGCCTCTTTTGTCCTTATTTGTCTTAAACGACAGTATGTAGGGATCCGCAAAAATATCCATCCTTAACGTATTTGTCCCATATCCTTTTTCATGATCTGAAAGTATTCAAGTCTATGGTTTATTCTTCTTCCCTACGTTTGGGTCAGACCTTCGTAGGAGTGATGTTCATCCAGTTCTTCGATATTCTTGTTTGGAAATATCTTCTCCATATTCAAGTACCTCTTTCCATACAACAAACTCTATGCTTTAGAAAATTTGAATCTTCATAAACTTTCACTGGCTTTTAGCACTAGGAAAGTAAATTTCTGGGAGTTCTTTTGCCTGACTATGCAGCACGTGCCCATAGGTGGCCTTGCATAAACAGTCCACATAACAGACTTGTCAGCCAAAAGATACTATTTTATTTGACTATGCAGCCAATGCCCATAGGTGGCCCTGCATATTTCAACCCCCTAACGGGTTTTGTTAAATAATAGTAACTTCATTCTTGGAAACTACTTCTTCTAATGCCTTTTAGCTCTTTTTTCATATCATTCCTCAGATTCAAATATTCTTAAGCCATAGTTTACATTTTTTCCCTCATACTTGAGTATGGTAGTATGTTTTCAGATGAGTTATCAAGGAATTGAGTCAATTTTAATCCATTTCGGTCAAAGCTATTTCGACCTTAAACATTAGCCCCTTTATGTCCGGCATGCATGACTTTAAACTGCCCACAAAAGACAAAGGAACTCTGAATAAAAGTCAAGTTCCAGCACACTTGCGCGCTGCCCTCTGCGCACTGAAGACTTGCGCGCCTCCCTTTTCCTTTGGAGGGATTTGATTTCCTCAGAGTCAAATCCTCATTTCTTTCCGGATCCAACTCTGAGGGGGGACTTTTGTTGACGCTCCTTTCGTCACAGAATCTAAAGATCGGAAAAGGGAATATCTGAACAAAAAGTGATTCATCCTTTGAAGAAACATCAAAAATCGACAAAGGGATGATCAATGAGAACATTGCCCATAGGTCGCGCAAGTTCCCTAATGGTCGCGCAAGTACACTTGCGCGCCGCCTAGTGGTCGTGCAAGTACTTGCGCGACGCCTTATGGTCGTGCAAGTGACTTGCGCGACCTAAGTGATAACCGCCCGGTAACCGCCTGGTAACCGCCCAGGGTCTTCTTTTGCCTATAAATAGACCCTGTGGGCCCCCCATTCAAGGAGGATCTTTTTCCAGAAACTCGGATTGAATCTCCCGACGCCCAAGTCTCTTCTTAAAGCTTCCATAACACTTCTAAGGTAATTTCTTACCTAGAATGGAAGATCTAAAGAGAAGAAGGAAGGCCTAAGTGTTGAAACTTATCAAACACTTGCGCGCCGACTTAATTCCTTCAATATAACTTGCGTGTCCCTTCTCTGGAAGAACCTCAAGAGGATTGTAAAGGGTTTTCTAAAGAGTCGCTCAAGTAATTCAACTCTGGTTGAAAATCGCGCAAGTATCCCTCATGTCGCGCAAGTATACTTGCGCGACCAGTACTTGCGCGCCGCCGCAGGACTTGCGCGACTTTTTATACTTGCGCGCCCCTATCTTTTTTGGGTGCCCATCTTGCCCATTTTACCCCTCTTAAGCCATTTCACCTTTCCTATTCAAGATTCAGTCCTCAAGATACTCTTCAAATCCATTTATGGCATGATTTCTTGATTTGACATCCTTATCTGAAAGGAATTCTGTGAAATATCTCTCAAAACCTAGTGATTTAAACATCTTTATGTCACCAAAGATTGAGAGTTCATTCATTCAACCTCATCCTTTAAGATGAGAGAATCCTAAACTGGGTCTCCTTTTCAGGAATAATCCCCAGTTATAAAACCTTTGATCTGGGCATCTTCCTCAGGATTAAGCCCCAATCAAGTCCTCTAATTTTGGGCATCTTTCTTAAGAATAAGCCCCAACCTCAAATATGGGCATCCTCCTCAGGAGTAAGCCCCAAACCTTAATCCCTAACCTGGGTCTCCTTATCAGGAATAAGACTCAGTCATAACCTTGGGCTTCCTTTTCAGGAGTAAGCCTCAAGTTCCTTAACCTGGGCTTCCTTTTTAGGAATAAGCCCTAAGTCCCCTAACCTGGGCTTCCTTCTCAGGAATAAGTCCCAGTCACAAACCTTGGGCATCCTCCTTAGGAGTAAGCCCCAAGCCTTAATCCTTAACCTGGGCCTCCTTCTTTTAGGAGTAAGTCCCAGTCATAACCTTGGGCTTCCTTTTCAGGAGTAAGCCCCAAGTCCCTTAACCTGGGTCTCCTTTTCAGGAATAAGACTCAGTCATAACCTTGGGCTTCCTTTTCAGGAATAAGCCCTAAGTCCCCTAACCTGGGCTTCCTTCTCAGGAATAAGCCCCAATCATAAGTCCCCTCCTAACTTGGGCATCATCCTTAGGAGTAAGCCCCAAGATTAGAGTATTCAAATCTCCATAAAGCACATATAACTTTGTGGACCCTGTTCATGGATTTTCTCCCTAAAAGTAAATCCTAAACCTTCATCTATCTGGGCAGTCATCCATACATAAGCCCCAAACAAATTCTTATGATTGCATCTTTCATGGCACAATTGTCTAAATTTTACCAATACCTCTTGTTTCTCACACCGAGCATGACTCACGTGAGCTTAGAGTGTAAAAGTAATTATGACATTCATCTTTGAGCCATCAATCATAAACATCATACCCCATTCCTCGAACTACGTGGGTTCTGATTCCTTTTCCAAAACAAAGGATACGTAGGTAGCCCATTTATGGGTTCGATCCCAACTTTGAAATAATCTATGTCCTTCTGAATGACGATAAACTTCAAGTGCCCCACTGAGTGGCTTTAAAACCAGCCTGGTCATCATAATGACCAAGAGACTTTTATATAAATGTTTTGAAGGATACCATTAACCAAGAATCTCTAAACAGATATGGATGATTCTCTATTGATGAAGAACCTAAAATACATATAAAAGATTCTCTAAATTTCTTGCATATTTAATCATTGATTGTTAAAACTAAAGGAAAGCTCATTTTATACTTGGTAATATAATAAGGATTCACGAACATAACTTAAATCTATAAAGAGAGTCCCGGAGTAGACAATAATTCCCCTCAAAAAGGTGTGATGAGTCCGACCTCCCATCCTCTCGACCAATGCAAATTCCTAAGCCTCATCAGTCCACAAGCTAATGAGCGCCTGCCTTTGGAAAGTAGGTCCAAACGGATGTGGAATCATTGGATGTTTCCGGTTCTACGAACAAACCCGCTAGAAACCGATCGGAACGTTTGAATCTCCTGTCCAGGAGGTCATCCCCGTAATCCGTGTGGAAACAAGGTCATTCATAATTTACTTCTTCACATCCTGGGAAAAATAAAACATAGAAAAGGGGTGAGCTCAAATGCCCAGTAAGGATAACAATATAGCGGGAACTTTCATAAATAAGAATAAACATTTAAGGCAATGTATAACTAAAACAAAAACCTTTTAAACTTGAACTTCAACATAGTATGACAAAAATAAAATGAAATAATGCCATTTACTTATTCACATGGATATTCTACTAATCGAATAATCACATGCAATATCAATAACTACTTTCATAATGATGGAATGCATAATGCCAGACTATCATAACCACATAGCCAAGGACTCGTGCCAAGACTACAAATAATATTTTGTCAAGGCCTTGTGCCAAGACACTAGTTTGTCTCATGAGACCTACCGATGCATCGAGGAGCTATAGCGGGTTCCACCCGTCACATATTAAGTCCAATGCATTCCCATATGAAAAGGTTTAAACATAACATAAACATTCGTATTAAAACTAGCATACAAAATGTAAATACTTCATCCATAAACCATGAATGGTATAAAAATAACACATCCACAGTCAAACATATCACAAAACCTTCAATACAATATAGAAGTTTTGTTTCATAATAAATCAACTTCAAATAAGCGTAGAATCCATCAAAGGATGTTGACATAGATGAAATCAAAACTCTTTTTAGAGAAATTTCTCTTTCTATTTTGAAATCATTTAAGAGTCATATATTTATAAAATAAAACATTTTCTTTGAAAATATTCTTATAAGCTTGTAAGGGAAGCTTCGACGATTTTATAACGGCGGAAAATAGCCGCACTCGCCGTATATGTTAAAAAAACATTCTACCTTAATTCTGTCGAAAAGGTAAAAAAAACACCTTGTTTGGAAAACGACGGAAAGATTCCTTTATAAACCACGTATAAAAAGTCAAAAAATGGTATAAATGACTTTAACCTATATTCTTGTAAATATTAAAAATGTTTTGAAATACATTTTTAAGAAACATGGATGTGGATGATAAAGAGATCCCAGTAGATTATTACGTATAAACAACCTCGGATAATGAAGAGATTGCGAAATAAACCCCTACCTTGTACTTTTCCTTGGTTGGGGGTAGTTTAACCTCCTGTATAATGGTGAAATAATCGTTATTAAATTATTCAAGAATCATATACATTAATATGATATCATATATGATCTTTTAACATTGCTTTGTTAATAATATCTTAAAATTATCGTCATTTCGGGTGTTAACTTACTCGTTTTCTTTTATATGTTTTGTTACATAAACCATGTTTGTTATGGATAGGTTGTATCTTATTCATATCCAGAATGATATCAAGTCCTTAAACATTATTTTTAAATCATCAAATGATAATTATACTTGAATGGATATGATGGAGAATGAATCTCATCGCGTTCGTGGAGACGGTAGTCCGTACGTACGCACGAGCGACAATATCATTCTTTTGATATTAAAATAATATATAATTGGATGGTATAACATATATACAAAATCATTATCATGTTATATTTATTATTTACATGAGTTACACATAATTATTATACCCATCCAAATAATAATTTATTGAATAACAATTACACCACGACGTGGAGACGGTAAGCCGTACGTACGCACGTATGGTGACATGTTATTCAAAGGATGGATAAAATACTGAACCTGGTTGTACCATATTTATAATAACATCATAGTATATATAAGATACTGGAGTTATTATTTTAGAATGGTAATAACAAATAAGGAAGAAGTGGAAGAAGAAATGAATTTGAAAAAGGGTGGTGAAAACATTACCTCTTCTTCGGGTTCTTCCTTTTGATTTGATCAAAAGGGCTCTTAGGTTGGATTTCTGACTAAAGGAAGGCCTCTAGGATGAAGTGAGGGATGTTGAGAGAGTATTTGGGCAGAGTTTGGCCGAGCCAAAAGGCTTTGAAGGCGTGAGTTAATGAGAAGGGAGGAGTGCCCTTTTATAAGAGGGGTGAGGGGCACCTTTGGAAAAGTTAGAAACATTATTTTATAATAAATTCATATTCGGTTTCTAATGGCTCCAAAGTGGATTATTTAAAGGTTAAGGTGGGGATAGGTCGAAAACCACTCAACCAATAGAATTTAGTGTAGGACCCCGGGACACCCTGAGAGGGGAGGGGTGAATCAGGGTGTCAACTTTTTCTTCGTAAAGTTGTGGATCTTGTTCCCACGTTGGTAGGAACTACTTAAATCTGTATGATGGATATGATCAGCAATGAAACATTCACATGCAGAGAGATGACACATCTATTTTTACTTGGTTCACCACTAAGGGCTACGTCCAAGGAGCATACGCCGACAGGTTGTCGGTCGTACCTAAATCCACTATGCTTTACTAGTTGTAGATTACAAAGGTTCGGGTACAGTCACTCTGTCCCAGGCTCACTACCTTTACAAAAGTTCAAGGATAGCTCACTGCGTCCCTCGGGTCACTCCCGTTGACTCCCCCTGGCTCACTGCCGTTGGTGAAGTCACACTTAGTTTATAGACGTGAAAGTCTCTTCAATAGATAGACATGAATTTCTTTGTCTCCTGTTCAGCATGAGACTTTGCTTGCATCAGGGATCAGAGTTGATGCTCTTTTTAGTTCAATCCTTCTTCTTTAGTGCAATGACTGAATGCACTAGATCCCCTTGTCTTCGTTTGCCTGAATCACAATCACATGTGTGATTGCTCAATAAATGATTCTCTGTTGAAGTCCAAATTTCATCCACTGATGAATACCCCTTTTGCCCCTGTCCACTGGGCGAACAACCTTTGGAAAGGGCCTTCACAAAGTACCCTACTTCGCAAGGCTCCCAATTTTGCAAAGCTCAAACAAGTCTTCGCAGATCCCCTGCCTTTTCGCGAAGCTCAATCGCGAAGCACTCTCGCGATGCTCCAGCCTTCGCAATGTTTGGATATCACGGAGCTCCTGCCTCTTCGCGAAGCTCACTGAGCCAACGTGGGGTGCAAGACTTTCGCGGAGCTAGAATAGCCACCGCGAAGCTCCTCTTTCGCGAAGCAGACTGCCTTCGTGAGTGACCTTTGCGAACCGAGAGCAAAGGATTTTCGTTGAGAGCTCTCTCCCTTCTCTTGAGGGGGTCGACCTCTATTTATAAGAAATTCCACCGACCCTCGACCCTTCCGCGCGAAGTCAGCGCCACGTCAGCTCAAATCACAAAGCTCCGAAGTTCCCACCGAAATTCTCTCAAAAACGCGAAGCACTACGGCAATTTTCCGTTCGCAGAGCTCGTCGTAATCACAGAGCATTCCGTCATTTCCTTCGCGCCTTCACCGCGAAGTTCCCTCACAAAGCTCTTCGTCGCCGCGATGCTCTTTATCCTCTGCCGTTTGCGAAGCTTTGATGTAATCATGAAGACTCACCGCCTCCATTTTCTGGTCTTCGCGATTTCCAAACCATGCATCCTCTCTTCGCGAAATTCATGCCTTTGCCATATTAAATTATTATCTTCATGGAAATCCACTTTTCGCGATGCTCAGAAACTTCTAGATTTTGGACCCTAAAAATTTGGCAAACACTGGAAAATGGCGCCACCTTCTACTGGTTCACATTATGAACTTCCGGTGAAGTTATTCCTTTCTCCCCCATTGACAACAATCCCCAAGAGCGGTAAAGTGTTCAATGTTCTGCTCAAACCATACTCTCCATGGATAGTATCTCCCTCACAAACCTGCATCACATCCATAAACAGATAAAGACAATTATCATAATCAGGGAGAGGGGATCTCAGATCCTCCTTATGCACTAGAAGGCGGCTGAACACCAATGTTCAACTGATGCTTTCCAAACACAGCTGTTGACAATGGCTTCGTCAGGATGTCAGCCAGTTGCTCATCAGTTCCTTCATAATACATTCCTTTGTCAACGTTCTTGAATCAAACATGGATCCTTAATGACAGCCTTTGAACTCAACATGCCACCATGGAATCTCCTTTGTCAACAAAGTTGTATGTCATTTGTTTGCTCTGTCAACAAGCACGATCACCTCTGTGATTTGCCTTCTACTGTTGCCTTCTGCTGTTCTTTCATCACAAACTCCACTATCGTGATATGTATCCTTTGATAGATCAGCTTTAGCATCATCATATTTTGATACAATTTGAAGTGCATGACCATCGCATAAGTCCACTGTGCATGGCCGTCGCAGAATTCCAATCCCTTGCACATTGTCTTCTTCTTCAACCATCTTCATCTACTTCATGCAAATCATACGATTCTATTCTTCAAGAAGTCTCTTACATGGTTCTCATGAAATCATGAAGAGTTTCATGGTCTTCATCAACTGCCATGTCTTCTTCTTCATCCGCAGATGGATTATGCCTCACCATTCTTCACTGTTGTAAACAATGTGTCACCTTTGACACATGTTCTTTGAACTTATGATCAGTACAACAATCGTCTGAATTATCATTCCTCCACTTCATCAGAGTACTTCTTGATCTCCTTCATTTTGATCTTCATTGACAATTATTGACAACAAATACAACCTTATACACAAAGTGGTTCCAACAATCTCCCCCTTTTTTATTTTGTTGTCAATACCTTATACATCTTCTAAAATGAATTCGTCAATGACAAAATGAGAATCTTCTCTTTAATTAACTTTTCTTCTCTTTAATTAACTTTTCTTTTCAAATGTTCATTTCACTTTCTCTCCCCCTTATTGACAAGAAATACAAAGCACATGGTAGGGAGGGTATCAATCCATACTTAAAGCAATGTTTCATTAATCATTTCACTCTAATTCTACTTGAGCAATGCTCGATATAGAAAACAAGAGGATTTGATTAAGTCAACAAGGCTGTCCATTATTCACAGATCATGATACCAACATGAGATGAGAACTCATGTATTTTTTCTTCAAGGGTTTACCACTTTTATTTCAGGCATAAGAAATAAAATGTGATAGGGAAAGATCAGCCTGAAATTCCTACACTTACATCAGCAAACTGATCAAAAACATTCAAGTGCTATCTGCAGGATAAGTGACCTTGGGGCACATCCCCTCAAGGGAAACACTCCTCATCATCTTCATCAAGAGTGATCCTTCATCATCATAATCTTTGAATATCAATTGAAGAATCTACTAAGGATGGAAACTTCTTTAGCTTGGCTATCAAGAGTTGACAGTATTCACTACTTCTCAGGTTCTCCCCCTGAGAGCATGCTTCACCTTCAATTCCCTGCATTATTAGCACAAATACAATTCACAAATGATTACGGGAATAAGGTGGTTCCTCCTTGCTTCATCAATATGAGCTGCAGGGTTGAGGTGTTTTTCTCAACCAAGTTCCTCTGTTCACTCCATTCTTCATGCCTGAACATTTCAACATATGTTCTGATATGTGTTGATGTGGCATGGATCTTTTCACATTCTCTTCTGCTTTGTGTGGAGAATTGTTCTGCTTAACAGCCATCATGAATGATACATTCTTACTCCTCTTAAGGAATGCTTCTTGTTCTGGTATTAAGGTTAGGCATCCTTTTGCAATGTGACCAAATTTCTTGCATCTCTCACACAGAACTTCTTTGAAACGTGTGTTTCTCTTTGTTTACAATCTCTCATGCACTGTGTCTTCATCATGTGAAAGTTTTCCTTTTCCTTTGTCACCAGCCTTGGCCTTTTCATCTTCAAGTTTTCTCATTATTTTCAAATCTTCTGGCCAGATGACCAATATGTCATTTGGAACTGTTGCAGCTGGTTTGGGTCTTCCACATGGGTTCATACGAGTTTCATCCTACTCAGTGTTTCTTTTGGATGAATGACCCTTCAATTTCATGGATCTCAAATCCTGGGTCTTCTCAGCTTCCCTACTTGAGATCTTCTTGGGGAAATATGTGTTCACCATATTCTTATGATTTCTCCCCAAGGAATATTCTTCCTTCTTAGCTGGCTTGTGTGGTCTTCTGTTCTTATCTTCTCTAGATATCTATTGACATAGGCATGCACCATTATTGTGACCACTTCCACTGCATACATCACAGATGTTTTCAAGCATTCCAAATATGTTTGCTGTAAACAGATGCTTCTGGACCTGCGGATGTTGCTTCTTCTTCTATGGCTTCCTTTTCTTTGATATAGGCTTTCCCTGTGCTTTTACATGTAAGGGATTATAAAACCAATCCAGTGCACAGTGCCCAAATCTGTTGCAGCACCAACATTGACCCACAAACCTTGCCTTCTTTTTATCTTCTGTAAAAGGTAGTTGGGTCTTCTTCCAGATGTGTTTTGCTCTATCTGGGGAACCATCTTCCAATTTTTTCTTCCTATCCACCCTAGCCATGGTGGTAGGTTTCTTCCACTCACCTTTCCTCATCCATACTTGCTTAGAACTTTTCTTCCAACCTGCACTGATTGTAGGAACGTATTTAGAAACATGAGTACAAAATGGTTTGGATGGTACCTTCACTTTCTCAGTTGCTTGTGATAGATCAATGAGTGAAGTCATGATCTTCTTATCACATGATGGAGGTCTTTTGACAATAGTAGCCTCCAATGAACATTGAGTACCAGCATCTCCTATTTCATTCTTTTGTGGAGTCTCAATATGTGTCTTCTCAAGATTTGTCAATTGGGCTTCCAATTTTTGACTTTCATTATTATGGATGATCTTCTGATCTTCAATCACGATCATCTTATCTTCACAAGTCTTCTTCAATATTTCAACATCATCTTCATGCATCTTAACTTTGTTTTGTAACAAAGAGTCAAGTTCCCTGAATTTCATGGATGTTTCTTCCAAACAAAAACTCTTGACTTCATTTCTCTTCTTCAGCTCAGCTTCAAGTGCATGGATCTTTTCTTTTAGAGTCATATTGACTTCCTCTTTTTCTTAAAAGGCTTTAACCTATTTTGTGAGCTTCATACATTCCATAACTTTTCTTTCCAACCCCTTTTCCATATTGTCAGCTTCCCTTTCTAATCGAGTGATCTCAACCTGCATAGATTGGAATAGGCTACAAATAATAGCAACCCTTTCTTCAGGAATATCATGCAGATATGTTTTGAGTTTTTCCTGAAAGCTTGAATTAGGGATGTCATCCTTTCCTCTAGAATAATTCTGAGCCACCTGCTCGATACATTCCAAGCCTTATATTTCTTCATTATTGGAATGGCATGGAGAACACGACACTGAATCTTCTTTGGATATGAGGTACTTCTTCAGCTGCTTCTTCTCTTTCTTTTTCCTGTTTATCATGGTTTTTCAAGATATAGACTTCTGCTCAGAAATGACTGCGTCATTATCAAGACTGCTCTTCATTGTTGACTTTAGGAAAGAAACTCAAATCCTCTTCTCTATAGAATTACTGGAGAATATCCAACATTCGTTAAACTCCCTCTGATACCACTTGTAGGACCTCGGGACACCCTGAGAGGGGAGGGGTGAATCAGGGTGTCAACTTTTTCTTCGTAAAGTTGTGGATCTTGTTCCCACGTTGGTAGGAACTACTTAAATCTGTATGATGGATATGATCAACAATGAAACATTCACATGCAGAGAGATGACACAACTATTTTTACTTGGATCACCACTAAGGGCTACATCCAAGGAGCATACGCCGACAGGTTGTCAGTCGTACCTAAATCCACTATGCTTCACTAGCTGTAGATTACAAAGGTTTGGGTACAGTCACTCTGTCCCAGGCTCACTGCCTTTACAAAAGTTCAGGGATAGCTCACTGCGTCCCTCGGGTCACTCCTGTTGACTCCCCCTGGCTCACTGCCGTTGGTGAAGTCACACTCAGTTTATAGACGTGAAGGTCTCTTCAATAGATAGACATGAATTTCTTTGTCTCCTGTTTAGCATGAGACTTTTCTTGCATCAGGGATCAGAGTTGATGCTCTTTTTAGTTCAATCCTTCTTCTTTAGTGCAATGACTGAATGCACTAGATCTCCTTGTCTTCGTTTGCCTGAATCACAATCACATGTGTGATTGCTCAATAAATGATTCTCTATTGAAGTCCAAATTTCATCCACTGATGAATACCCCTTTTTCCCCTGTCCACTGGGTGAACAACCTTTGGCAAGGGCCTTCACAAAGTACCCTACTTCGCAAGGCTCCCAATTTTGCAAAGCTCAAACAAGTCTTCGCAGAGCCCCTGCCTTTTCGCGAAGCTCAATCGCGAAGCACTCTCGCGATGCTACAGCCTTCACAATGTTGGCCTATCGCAGAGCTCCTTCCTCTTCGCAAAGCTCACTGAGCCAACGCGGGGCGCAAGACTTTCACGGAGCTAGAATAGCCGCCGCGAAGCTCCTCTTTCGCGAAGCAGACTGCCTTCGCGAGTGACCTTTGCGAACCGAGAGCAAAGGATTTTTGTTGAGAGCTCTCTCACTTCTCTTGAGGGGGTTGACCTCTATTTATAGGAGATTCCGCCGACCCTCGAACCTTCCGCGCGAAGTCAGCACCACGTCAGCTCAAATTGCGAAGCTCCGAAGTTCCCACCGAAATTCTCTAAAAAAAGCGAAGCACTATGGAAATTTTTCGTTCGCGGAGCTCGTCGTAATCGCGGAGCGTTCTGTCATTTCCTTCGCGCCTTCGCCGTGAAGTTCCCTCGCAAAGCTCTTCGTCGCTGCAATCCTCTTCATCCTCTGCCATTTGCGAAGCTTTGACGTAATCGCGAAGACTCACCGCCTCCATTCTTCTGGTCTTCGCGATTTCCAAACCATGCATCCTCTCTTCGCGAAATTCATGCCTTTGCCATATTAAATTATTATCTTCATGGAAATCCACTTTTCGTGATGCTCAGCGACTTCCAGATTTTGGACCCCAAAAATTTGGCAAACACTGGAAAACGGAGCCACCTTCTGCTGGTTCACATTATGAACTTCCGCTGAAGTTATTCCTTTCTCCCCCATTGACAACAATCCCAAAGAGCGGTAAAGTGTTCAATGTTCTTCTCAAACCATACTCCCCATGGATAATATCTCCCTCAAAAACCTGCATCACATCCATAAACAGATAAAGACAGTTATCATAATCAGGGAGAGGGGATCTAGGATCCTTCTTATGCACTAGGAGGCGGCTGAACACCAAGGTTCAACCGATGCTTTCCAAACACAGCTGCTGACAATGGCTTCGTCAGGATGTCATCCAGTTGCTCATCAGTTCCTTCATAATACATTCCTTTGTCAACGTTCTTGAATCAAACATGGATCCTTAATGACATCCTTTGAACTCAACATGCCACCATGGAATCTCATTTTTCAACAAAGTTGTATGTCATTTGTTTTCTCTGTCAACAAGCACGATCACCTCTGTGATTTGCCTTCTGCTGTTGCCTTCTTTTATTCTTTCATCACAAACTCCACTATTGTGATATGTATCCTTTGATAGATCAGCTTTAGAATCATCATAGTTTGATACAATGTGAAGTGCATGACCATCGCATAAGTCCACTATGCATGGCCATCGCAGAATTCCAATCCCTTGCACATTGTCTTCTTCTTCAACCATCTTCCTCTACTTCATGAAAATCATACGATTCTATTCTTCAAGAAGTCTCTTACATGGTTCTCATGAAATCATGAAGATTTTCATGGTCTTTATCAACCACCATGTCTTCTTCTTCATCCGCAGATGGATTATGCCTCACCATTCTTCACCATTGTAAACAATGTGTCACCTTTGACACATGTTCTTTGAACTTATGATCAGTACAACAATCGTCTGAATTATCATTCCTCCACTTCATCAGAGTACTTCTTGATCTCCTTCATTTTGATCTTCATTGAAAATTATTGACAACAAATACAACATTATACACAAAGTGGTTCCAACATTTAGACAGGTTTGGGTTACTATATTAGCCTTATAATTAAGTATTAACTCTTAGTTAATTAGTTTCACTTTTACAATGTCTCTTTGTATTTTTATATTATATCATTAATAAACTTACTATATACATCCAAGAGACTCCCAAGTGGTCCATTAATGATAAACCTATCATGATATAAGTCTCTTGCCTAAACCTTAGATTTTTAGGAATTTAATATCAATTAATAATATAATATTTGTTTTAAAAACTCTTTTATGTCAATTTTGACACTATTTGGAAAATTGATTTTTGTGAAAATCATAACAGAATGATTATTTCGAAAAAAGTAAATTAAATCAATCCTAATATGTCATATTATCCTAGAAAATTAGTTTAATTCCTTAAAAGTCTCAAATTATATTTATTTGGGTATTTATAATATCAATTATTTTAATTTTTCACTATTATGGTAATTCCTGCATCATCATTGTGTCATAAATAAATTAAATTATTTAATATCTAAAAATTATAAATAAAATATCATTATGTAGGAAATCTTTTTATCTTTTTAATGAATATTTAAAATCGAATTTATCTTATGTATAACTCTATATTAACAATGTTTTAGTAAATAAACTTTTATTTTAACTCTTTTAACTCTTCTTTGAATTAAATAATAATAAATGTCCTAATCTAATCCAAGTGGACCTAAATGATAATATTTTATTCCTAAGGTTGTTTTTGGTCGAGATACACTTGTCCAATAAAATTAGGACATGTGTTAGGTAATATTAATATTATTTTTACCCTTAATTACCCTATTTACTTTTAACCGTGGTAAATAAAAGTAAAAAGTTACTATTCACCAAAAATTATTTTCATCTCATTGAACCAAATTTTACTCCTTGATATTAACCGTGTCTCTCGAATTTTCGAAATTCCAATCACAGAAGCAGTAAAATTAAGTTTTATGAAAAATTCAGTTTTTTAACTACCACTTAGTAGTTTCACTATTCATCAAAAATTGAAGTTTTTCAGAATAATGCCAAAATTTCACCCTACGCTATAATTGATATTCCGAATTCAAAAATGATGTCTATTTTAAAAAATTCCAAACATAATATTTTCATTTATTAATTTTATAATTAATTCCCGCTGTCACAACAAATAACGTGTTTTTAAGAAACAATATATATCAAAAGATTGACAATTGTTCATGTCCAATTTCAAAGTGAAATTAATTATAATGAATACCATTGGATAAAATGGTAAAAATATATTCTAATTATACTTTAAAACCACTAAATAATATAATTTATCACTATAAATTATTTTTATTAAAAAATTTGTTTTTAAGTATTTTTCACTATTCATAAAAATTGGACGTTCTCAGAAAAATACCAAAAATTCAACTTAGGATAATTTCGATATTCTGAATCCAAAAATGAAGTCCATTTTGAAATATAAAATATATATAATTTCAAAAAGTAGGTATTACTATTCATAACGGCTAGTTTGATTGGTTGTGGTGTGTGTTAGAACTCAATGTTGCGTACAACACATGCTATTACATTATTCAAAGGGAAACGTACTGTAGAAGCGTGGGGTGTTACATTCTCCCCTCCTTCAAATAATTTCGTCCTTGAAATTTCTAGAATACTACCGCATGAAAAGACTCGGGTGGTTCTTCATCATAAGTTCCTCGGGGGTTCCCACGTTGCCTCTTCCATCTTATGGTTTCTCCACAAGACTTTTACCAGACGCGTTGTCCGGTTTCTCAGTACTTGTTCTCTCGTATCAAGAATCTTGACGGGCTCTTTGCAATAAGAAAGATCAGGTTTCAGTTCCAATTCCTCATAGGTGAGTACATGCGTTGGGTCAGGCATGTATTTCCTCAATAGAGATACGTGGAACACATCATGAACTTTGGAGAGACTTGGCAGCATTGCCAATCGGTAAGCTACAGCCCCAATTCGTTCTAGAATTTCGAAAGGTCCGATGTACCTGTGACTCAATTTACCTTTCTTACCAAAACGTATGACTCCCTTCCATGGAGATACATTCAGGAAAACATGATCACCGACTTGAAATTCCAAATCCTTCCTTCGATTATCGGCATAGCTCTTCTGCCTACTTTGAGCTGCTTTGATGAGATTTTGGATTACCTTCACCTTTTCCATCGTTTCCTCCACCAGTTCTGGGCCTACAAGTTTTCTTTCACCAACGTCATCCCAACAGGTTGGTGTGTGACATCTCTTTCCGTATAACGCTTCATATGGTGCCATATGAATACTCGAATGGAAGCTATTGTTATAGAAAAATTCTACCAGAGGTAAATATTGATCCCACATACCCTGAAAGTCAAGTGAGCAGGATCTCAACATGTCTTCTAAGGTTTGAATAGTTCGTTCTGATTGTCCATCTATTTGAGGGTGGTAGGCAGTGCTCAAATGAAGTTCAGTATCCAAGGATTTCTAAAGACTTTTCCAGAATCTTGAAGTAAAACGGGGATCACGATCAGAAACAATCGATAGGGGTACTCCATGAAGTCTCACAACTTCATTAATGTATAGTCTTGCTAGACGTTCTAGTGGTAGATCTTCTCTTATAGCAAGGAAATGTGCTGACTTGGTAAGACGATCAACAATAACCCATATTTCATCATTCCTTCTAGGAGTCTTTGGTAGCCCCATGACAAAGTCTATCGTAATATTGTCCCATTTCCACTCCAGTATGGGAAGAGGTTGCAATACTCCACCATGATGTTTCCTTCCAGCTTTCACTTGTTGAAAAACCATACATCTTGACACAAAATCAGAAATCTCCGTCTTCATGTTGTCCCACAAAAAATGTTCCTTCAAATCTCTATACATTTTGGTGCTCCCAGGGTGTATAGAGAAATTGGAACTATGAGCATCATCCAACAATTCCCTTTTTAGATCAGGTATATCGGGAACACAAAGCCTCTTCCCGAATTTCAAAATTCCTTCTTCATACACAAAGTCTCTCAATCTCCCATCATTCACAGCTTTAATCTTCTTTTGAAATTCTTCATCATCGGTCTGAGAACTCTTAATCCTTTCTAGTAAATATGGTTTGGAAACCATTTGAAAAAGAATTGATGTTTCACCTTCCCTGGTTATTCCCATGTCCATCTTCACTAGATCCATGAAAATTGGATCCCTTTCAATTCTCATATTGTTCAAAACTCCATGATCTTTTCTGCTCAAAGCATCTGCCACCTTGTTTGCTTTCCTCGGGTGGTAGTGTATCGTACAATCATAATCCTTGAGTAATTCAAGCCATCTCCTTTGCCTCATGTTGAGTTCTTTTTGTGATAAAATATACTTCAAACTCTTGTGATCAGTATAAATCTCACATTTTTCACCATAGAGGTAGTGCCTTCATATCTTCAAAGAAAATATCACAGCTGCTAACTCAAGATCATGAGTAGGATAGTTTTTCTCATGAATTTTCAACTGTCGTGATGCATAGGCAATAACCCTATCATTCTGCATAAGGACACAACCAAGTCCTTTCTTCGATGCATCACTATAAATAACGAACCCATCATTCCCCGATGCTAGAGTCAATATAGGAGCATTGAATAATCTTCTCTTCAGTTCTTCAAAACATTCTTCACACTCTTTTGTCCAAAAAAATTTAACCCCTTTACATGTGAGCTTCGTTAATGGGTTTTCCAATCGGGCAAAATTTTGGACGAAATGTCGATAATAACCTGCCAAACAAATAAAACTGCATACCTCAGTTATACTCATAGGTGCTGGCCATTCTTGGATTGCCTTGGTCTTAGAAGGATCAATAGAGATTCCATATTTATAGACAATATGGCCAAGAAAAGAAATCTCATGAATCCATAATTCACAGTTGCTAAACTTCCCATATAATTCATGTCTTCTCAGAGTCTTTAGGATAATGCACAAGTGACTTTCATGATCCTCGTAGCTTTTAGAGTATACCAAGATATCATCAATAAATACCACCACAAATTCATCAAGATATTCCTTGAAAACTCTATTCATCAGATCCATGAATACAGAGGGTGCATTAGTCAATCCAAAGGGCATTACAGTAAACTCGTAATGCCCATACCTGGTTCGAAATGCTGTCTTCGGAATGTATTCCTTCTTTACACACAACTGATGGTATCCAGATCGAAGGTCAATCTTTGAAAAGTATTGAGCTCCATGCAGTTGGTCAAATAAATCATCAATGCGAGGTAGGAGATACTTGTTCTTTATTGTTATGGCATTAATCTCCCTATAGTCGATACATAACCTCATAGATCCATCTTTCTTTTTAACAAAAAGAACAGGGGCTCCCCATGGAGAAACACTAGGGTGATTAAATCCCTTATTACTCAATTCCTCTAGTTGTTTCTTTAGTTCAACTAATTCTACAGTGGCCATTCTATAAGGGGTCTTCGATATAGGCCTTGATCCATGAATTAAATCAATGGAAAACTCAACTTCTCGTTCTGGAGGATGTCCAGGTAAATCTTCCAGAAACACATCTACATATTCTTTCACAACAGGTACATCCTCTATTTGAACATTCCTTTCCTCACCCACTATCATTTCATTCTCTTCCTCACCAATAATTGAATTTAGTTGAGCTACTGGGGGTGGATCTAGATAATAATTAGGTGGTGATGATTCTGCTCTAAAGATAAGGTGTTCCTTATCATCATCATCAAAAATCGTAACCTCTTTCTTCTTACAATAAATCTTTGCATCATAGTCCGAAAGCCAGTCCATACCAAGGATTATATCAAACTCAATCATAGGTATGACGATGAGATCAGCAGATAAAGAACATTTATGTGCTCTAATGGGGACTGATTCACAAAACTTTGTTGCAATGATACTTCCCTTAGGAGTTTTAACTGACAACTCCCTTGTTAAGTCAAATTGGAAATATCTAATTTTCTTAGCAAACTAGGAAGATATGAAACAATGCGATGATACAGAATCAAATAATGCATTTTCTAAACTTGAGGAAACCATTAAATTACCTGCCACCACGTCTTTTGGAGCTTCTACCTCAGCAGTAGTGATAAAATAAGCTTGGCCTTAATCCCTTGGCCTTTTCTGAGGTAAGTTCCCCTGACGATTAGGACATTCATTTTCATAATGTCCCATCTCCCTAAAATTGTAGTATTGAACATTGGTATCTTCCTTCTTCCCTTTGCATTCACGAGCTTGGTGGCCTTTTTCACCACACTTGTAATAGACACCCATTCCCTTCAAGAAAGTACCGGGGTGTTTCTTCCCACATTTACCACAAGATGGATATTCAACCTTTCCCTTCTTCCCCTTATTTCCATTCCCAGATTGATCATCAGATCTCTTCTTCTCTTGCTTTGCTTTAAAGTCATAAGACTTAGAGAATTCCTTTTCTGTTTTGATAGCACATGAGACAATGTCTTCATACGACGAGAAGGATTGTGAGACTAATTCTCGATGGAGAAATGGTTTTAACCCATCAAAGAAACGATCAATATTACTTATTGGGTTACGTATATAATCTCCAGTATACCTTGCTAACCTTGTAAAGTTAGCCTCATACTTTGCAACATTCTCATCCTCCTTTTGTCTCAGACTCAGAAATTGCCTTTCCATATTTGCTCGATGGTCACGAGGAAAGTATTTTTCTAAAAACAGATCTTTGAACTCCCTCCATTCTATATTTGATACTTCATCATCTTCCTTCCTATTTTGAATCAATGACCACCATTGATCATCATCTCTGGTGAGATGGTAAACTGCCATGATAACCTTTTCCCTTCCACTACTCCCCAAAGCCTGAAATATTTTCTCTAGGGAACTTATCCATTTCTCAGCTACTAAGGGATTTGTACTCCCATTGAATGTTGGTGGTTGTTGCCTCATGAAGCGATCCAACATTGATCCTCCACGCTGCGGATCAGGGTGCTCCATACGGGTAAGGTTATTATTCATAACCTGAGTGAGTTGTCCCAGTATGGTGATTAGCTGATCGGCACCAGTTGCATCACCAGCTCCACTATAATTATCTTGAGCAGGAGGGAAATCCCTACATGGAGTGCGTGCATTGATACAATTTCCATTTCTTCCACTAGGCGGCATTTCTAAACAATGGAATAAACTAGATCAATTTATAAATCTAAATACATAATCCCATACTTATAAAACACTTAACATAAATTGAACTATTTGTGGATATAATCCATAATCATAAAAAATGTTTTCTTTGAGGAAGTATATACTCATAAACCTTTCATAATGATTTGTAAAGAAAATGATAGTTATCCTAAGAATATCCCCCGGGAGTGTCGTAACCAAGAGTGCAGAAAGGCCCGTTGTCGTGCACCAGTTCCCGTTCGCGTCTAGCTCAAAGTGGTGTTTTCGGGTTTTACCCCTAGGTACATCTGTGCCAGAGCCGCCTCTACCTGCTCGTATCCAGACAGGGATGTATTTCTTGGAAAACTCACAAAATCTCTACAATACCAAAATTCTAGGAAGTTCTTCTATACTAATCCTCAAAGTCCATCTTAGGTCTATGTGCTCTAATTAGAGTTTATCTAAATATAGCTTCCAAGGGTTGTACTAAGCTTCCTCTGATACCAACTGTAACGCCCCGACCCCAGTTACCCAGAGTCGGTGCATTATTACATAACATTGGCATGATCACAAGAAAGATCAAATCTCAAAAGACTTATGGGTTTAGTAGCATTGGAAATGCTAGATATATTCATAAGTCTTAAATTACATCATAAAAATAAAAACTACAACAACATCATATTGTCTCCATAGTCCACACTATTATCCCCTCATAATATCCCTACAGGTCATTCATAATTTACTTCTTCACATCCTGGGAAAAATAAAACATAGAAAAGGGGTGAGCTTAAATGCCCAGTAAGGATAACAATATAGCGGAAACTTTCATAAATAAGAATAAACATTTAAGGAAATGTATAACTAAAACAAAAGCCTTTTAAACTTGAACTTAAACATAGTATGGCAAAAATAAAATGAAATAATTCCATTTACTTATTCACATGGATATTCTACTAATCGAATAATCACATGCAATATCAATAACCACTTTCATAATGATGGAATGCATAATGCCAGACTATCATAACCACATAGCCAAGGCCTCATGCCAAGACTACAAATACTATTTTGTCAAGGCCTTGTGCCAAGACACTAGTTTGTCTCATGAGACCTACCGATGCATCGAGGAGCTATAGCGGGCTCCACCCGTCACATATTAAGTCCAATGCATTCCCATATGAAAAGGTTTAAACATAACATAAACATTCGTATTAAAACTAGCATACGAAATGTAAATACTTCATCCATAAACCATGAATGGTATAAAAATAACACATCCACAGTAAAACATATCACAAAACCTTCAATACAATATAGAAGTTTTGTTTCATAATAAATCAACTTCAAATAAGCGTAGAATCCATCAAAGGATGTTGACATAGATGAAATCAAAACTCTTTTTAGAGAAATTTCTCTTTCTATTTTGAAATCATTTAAGAGTCATATATTTATAAAATAAAACATTTTCTTTGAAAATATTTTTATAAGCTTGTAAGGTAGGCTTCAACGATTTTATAACGGCGGAAAATAGCCACACTCGCCGTATATGTTAAAAAAAACATTCTTACCTTAATTCTGTCGAAATGGTTAAAAAAAACACCTTGTTTGGAAAACGACGGAAAGATTCCTTTATAAACCACTTATAAAAAGTCAAACAATGGTATAAATGACTTTAACCCATATTCTTGTAAATAGTAAAAATGTTTTGAAATACATTTTTAAGAAACATGGATGTGGATGATAAAGAGATCCCAGTAGATTATTACGTATAAACAACCTCGGATAATGAAGAGATTGCGAAATAAACCCTTACCTTATAATTTTCCTTGGTTGGGGGTAGTTTAACCTCCTGTATAATGTTAAAATAATAATTATTAAATTATTCAAGAATCATATACATTAATATGATATCATATATGATCTTTTAACATTGCTTTGTTAATAATATCTTAGAATTATCATCGTTTCAGGTGTTAACTTACTCGTTTTCTTTTATATGTTTTGTTACATAAATCGTGTTTGTTATGGATAGGTTGTATCTTATTCATATCCAGAATGATATCAAGTCCTTAAACATTATTTTTAAATCATCAAATGATAATTATACTTTAACGGATATGATGGAGAATGAATCTCATCGCGTTCGTAGAGACGGTAGTCCGTACGTACGTACGAGCGACAATATCATTCTTTTGATATTAAAATAATATATAATTGGATGGTATAACATATATACAGAATAATTATCATGTTATATTTATTATTTACATGAGTTACACATCATTATTATACCCATCCAAATAATAATTTATTGAATAACAATTACACCACGACGTGGAGACGGTAAGTCGTACGTACGCACGTATGGTGACATGTTATTCAAAGGATGGATAGAATAATGAATATGGTTGTACCATATTTATAATAAAATCACAGTATATATAAGATACTGGAGTTATTATTTTAGAATGGTAATAACAAAGAAGGAAGAAGTGGAAGAATAAATGAATTTGAAAAAGGGTGGTGAAAACATTACCTCTTCTTCGGGTTCTTCCTTTTGATTTGATCAAAAGGGCTCTTAGGTTGGATTTCTGACTAAAGTAAGGCCTCTAGGATGAATTGAGGGATGTTGAGAGAGTATTTGGGCAGAGTTTGGCTGAGCCAAAATGCTTTAAAGGTGTGAGTTAATAAGAATAGAGGAGTTCCCTTTTATAAGAGGGGTGAGGGGCACCTTTGGAAAAGCTAGAAATATTATTTTATAATAAATTCATATTCGGTTTCTAATGGCTCCAAAGTGGATTATTTAAAGGTTAATGTGGGGATAGGTCAAAAACCACTCAACCAATAGAATTTAGACAGGTTTGGGTTACTATATTAACCTTATCATTAAGTATTAACTCTTAGTTAATTAGTTTCACTTTTACAATGTCTCTTTGTATTTTTATATTATATGGTTAATAAACTTACTATATACATCTAAGAGACCCCAAAGTGGTACATTAATGATAAAAATATCATTATATAAGTCTCTTGGCCAAACCTTAGATTTTTAGGAATTTAATATCAATTAATAATATAATATTTGTTTTAAAAACTCTTTTATGTCAATTTTGATACTATTTGGAAAATTGATTTTTGTGAAAATCATAACAGAATGATTATTTCAAAAAAAGTAAATTAAATAAATACTAATATGTCATATTATCTTATAAAGTTATTGTAATTCATTAAAAGTCTCAAATTATATTTATTTGGGTATTTATAATATCAATTATTTTAATTGTTCACTATTATGGTAATTCCTGCATCATCATTGTGTCATAAATAAATTAAATTATTTAATATCTAAAAATTATAAATAAAATATAATTATGTAGGAAATATTTTTATATTTCTAATGAATATTTAAAATAGAATTTATCTTATGTATAACCCTATATTAAATTTTTTTTAGTAAATAAACTTTGATTTTAACTCTTTTAACTCTTCTTTGAATTAAATAATAATAAATGTCCTAATCTAATCCAAGTGGACCTAAATGATAATATTTTATTCCTAAGGTTGTTTTTGGTTGAGATACACTTGTCCAATAGAATTAGGACATGTGTTAGGGTAATATTAATATCATTTTTACCCTTAATTACCCTATTTACTTTTAACCGTGGTAAATAAAAGTAAAAAGTTACTATTCACAAAAAATTATTTTCATCTTATTGAACCACATTTTACTAATTGATATTAACCATGTCTCTCGGATTTTCGAAATTCCAATCACAGAAGCGGTAAAATTAAGTTTTATGAAAAATTCAGTTTTTTAACTACAACTTAGTAGTTTCACTATTCATCAAAAATTGAAGTTTTTCAGAACAATGCCAAAATTTCACCCTAAGCTATAATTGATATTCCGAATTCAAAAATGATGTCTATTTTACAAAATTCCAAACATAAGAGTTTCATTAATTAATTTTATAATTAATTCCCGCTGTCACAACAAATAATGTGTTTTTAAGAAACAATATATATCAAAAGATTGACAATTGTTTATGTCCAATTTCAAAGTGAAATTAATTATAATGAAAAACATTGGATAAAACGGTAAAAATATATTCTAATTATAATTTAAAACCACTAAATAATATAATTTATCACTATAAATTATTTTTATTAAAAAAGTTGTTTTTAAGTATTTTTCACTATTCATAAAAATTGGACGTTCTCAGAAAAATACCAAAAATTCAACTTAGGATAATTTCGATATTCTGAATCCAAAAATGAAGTCCATTTTGAAATATAAAATATATATAATTTCAAAAAGTATGTATTACTATTCATAATGGCTAGTTTGATTGGTTGTGGTGTGTGTTAGAACTCAATGTTGCGTACAACACACGCTATTACATTATTCAAAGGGAAACGTACCGTAGAAGCTTGGGGTGTTACACCTTTCAATTGTAAAGATGCCCAAAACATGTGATGGTTACTGTTCTAATATTTCCAAGTGCATTAATGTGATGAGTATGACATTACAAGGGGTGAAAATTTAGGAAAACCACCTGCTACTTCAGTAGTTACTTCCAATCAAAATTTGTGATTTTTTAATACCATGTGTTGCTTAGTCATTGATTGAGATGATTAATTTTATCAGATAAATCTATTTAAGAAACCATCACATTCATGATTTGAAAATTTTACAGGATAGGATAGTACTAGCACGTTGTCACTTAGAGAATGTAGGTTCCAGGTGAAGTAGAAGTTCCCTTGGTGGGCACAACATTAAAATTTATTTTTAATTTAGAGTTTTCCAATACCTTGAGAGAGGATATTTCAAATTAAATTTATAATTAATTTATTTATGTTTGAAAAAAAAATATTACCTTATCTTAGGATCCTTTCTTCAATGATTTTGTCGATCTTCCAAAAACCCTTTCAGATTACCTTCATTGCACTGTAAGAATTCAAGTGTAGAATCTCTCTAGCGATGATTGATATGTGATCCTTTGATCTATGAGCATTACCAATTGATTTCTGAGTGAAAGCATGGAGAATAAATTTTCTTGCATTATTCATCTTGATCACTCCAAGATCATTCGGGCTTAAAGGGATTCTTCTCATTCTTGAGAGGAAGAGCGGAGGAATTCAAGAGAGAGAGAGAGAGAGAGAGAGAGAGAAGTCTGTTGTGTGTAACAATCTGTATTCTCAATTATCGATCAACCCTACTCAATATATATAACCATATATTTATAAAGTTAGGGTTTAGGTTAAAATATTATTTAATTGTATATCGGTGATTAAATAATATTATAAGATATATTAAACCCATGCAACATAATAATAATAATATTAGTTATATTATTTTATGGTGCACTCTAACTTGCATAACAACAAATTTTATTTTATTGGATTGTAAATTAATATTTTTCACCAAACATGGTCTTGGTCTATTAGAACTCCATGAAATTTATTAAATACCCAAATGAAAATTTTATTCATAAATAAATATTTTTATCCACAAACCAATGAATAAATATTTATTAAATTTTCAGTAAAATAAATGAATATATTTTATTCAAAATCTAGTGAATAAATATTTATTTAATTTATTTGATCAATAAAACATGAATAAAATTATTCCCCAGCCTTGAGAATAATATTTATTTCATTAATTAAATTCAAATATAATTTAATCAAGAATAATGAAAGTACTTAGTGTGTGACCCTATAGGATTCTTTCTCATTGGCATTAGGCGGGTATGCCTAAAGTCCAAGATTACAGTCTAGCAATGGGTCAAGGAACCCAAATAAAGAACATAATGTCGTGATGTTGACAACCACATATGAATTATTTATCTATAATATAATCCATTTTTCTTAATAGCTTATTAGGAAGGGTGCACAACCGTGTCATTAACCTATATTTTTGACACGTCTTTCTTTGAATATCGGAAATAAACATCATTACACCATGGACATGGAATGTAATGTGACAAATATATTTCAATCAATATGCTAAGATATCAACTTTCATAAATATGGAATAGAAAAATCCTTCCACGAATTATCCATTAATAACATGTCATTTGTGACGCACCCAACATACCTTACTTCCAGCTAACATATAGCGTCATGGTTTTTTCCCCAATAAATCTAAGTGAGTGATTCATGAAATGAATTAATAATAATGTTAAAGTCTAAGGACCATTACATGCACTCATAGATAAGAATATCTAATGACACCAAAATATACAAAATTCATACTGGTGGGTATGTTCTCATAATCTTCTTTATTGGATATTAACAAGTGAAAACTTCCTGAGAAGAAGCCTCATCCACTTACGAGTACTCACACCTGACTATGTAGATACTATGTACTCTATCATAGTATGTTATAAAAAAATATAACTATTTTTTTAGAATATCTTCATGGCATTTCAAGGTTCTCGTCATAGTAGGGAACTATTATGACCATATCAATGCGAAAGATACACTAGGACATTGTCACATAAATGTTATATAGAAGAACAATAAATATGTGATAAGATATTAATATTAATATCCACTCCTCTAAAAATTCATGTAATCTAAAGTAAAAAAGTAATTGGTTCTATAACAAAAACTCTAACAAACTCCCACTTCCACTAGATCTAAATGCTAATGAACGGTTAGTTTACACACAAAAAATATATTTCCTGTGAGTATAACTATAACTTCTTAGCCTACCACATTTATGTGGTTAGGTTTGTTAAATCCACATGGCTGTGTGGAAATTTTTTTTAATGCAACATTACTATTTTGAGAAAATCTCTCAATTTGTGATATAACCAAGTATCCACCTCTTATTCCCATGTCAGAATCATGTCATCCTCACTAAATCCATAGTCAAAGATTATCCTAAAAAATAGATCACTTTCATTTGGCATAGAAAAAAATTGGAACATGTTGTTACTAAAATCGATTTTTAAGCTGCATCAGAAACCAAAACATACTCGGATATTGTAGATATGAAAACCACTAGCTGTAATAAGTTTTTTTTCTTACATATTACTTTATCATTTTTTGTGATACTATATCAAATTAAACCAAGTGTAGACAAGTGATCAATCCCCTTTATTACTAGTATTATCACTTCTCCAGGAACTAGAAACTCATATAGTTTTCCCTTTATAAGTATTTTTAGATATTTCTAACTGCAAGTCTATGAAATTATATTGAATCTATTTGATATTCACCTATTATGCTTTATGCATCAGTAATATGAAACATTAGTAAATATCATGGCATATGATATGGATTACTAGCACTTAAGTTTATGAAACTCATTTAATATCCACAATCTCTTCTTATGCCCATGAATGTTATATTAAAATGATTATACATCAACAATAATTCAGTATTGAAATATTTCAACTTGTATTTTTCAATACTATGTTACTATTTGTACTATGATTAGATTTAAGAAACTCATAGATCTATTATGTAGATCTTGGTCATAAAAACATGGTTTCTACTTTAATTCAAACATGGAGAAATGTCATTCCTTAGACTTAATAAACTATCAAGACACAACAATTGTTTCCTTATGTTATCAATATATATATCTTGAAAACTTATAGCGCTGCACTAACAAGTTAGAGACACATGTTACTCATTAATTTCCAAATGAATATACTATTATTACTGTGCATGATTTACTCATAAATGAATTTATAATATATATATATATATATTATTGAAATTTATTGATGTCACCAACCCATTTAGTTATACCTATTAGACACATACAATAAGGTCTCCTTTTGGTCACATCATACAGAAACCTTCTATAAGGATTCCTCTAAATGAGGTGGCCTTTATAGTCAATAGTCTGATATGACAATAATAAAAACATGCTTGTAAAATTAAAATTCTAAAGGATTTTAGTCATGATGATTGGAGAATAAGTTTTTTTTCATAGACTAAACCCTTCAATAATATATCATTCTATATTTCTACCATCTTGTATCATCCATGTCCACTTTCTCTTGAATACTCACCAGTAGTACCAAGTTTTAGAAATATTCAAAATACAGAGTCCCCTAATCTTGATACATGGAGTCCATTACTTGAAATTATACATACTTTTTAACTTTAGCATATTACCATTTACAAATTATTTATAGGAATCTTTATTTTGAATGAATAATATATGTATCACCCATAATGGTGAAAATAAACCAACTTCTTTGGTTATATATATTCCTATGTAGTCTATTTCTTTGAAACTACTCCTCCCACAAAGCTTATTTGAGTCTAATATTCTTATGTCAATCCATACGAATCCATATCCTTAAGCCATAGAAGTTAATTTTGTGACCACTATCTTCAAATAGATAAGATTACTTTATGGAAATATAGTCAATCTTAAATAATGGTTAATAACCTCAGTGACTATAGGACCCTTAAATAAGATTCACTTTTGTGTTTTTAATGTTTGTTTATAGATTAGGATATATTTTAACAAATGGTTCTCAAAAAACACTTGTGTAAGTGTCCTAATAGATTATTATCATAACACAATTGATATGATATCCATTAGAAAATATGGTTGGCATATGGTTAGTTGTTGCACTTCTATTTGAAAAACATGTCTTGGAAGGAATGATGAAATATTTTCAATATATATATAAGACTCATCATTAATATCTCTTTTAATACCATCATGAAATTGATGCATGTAAGTAAATGTGAGTTAGGGATAAATTTTACTACATATGTATGATCAATGATTTCTTGGATAAGATGTTTTACAATAAGTCATCTCAAATATTCCTCAATCTTTACCAAGTACACTCATTTAATTCATAGATAATTTCTAAAGTATATTAATAAATCTCATGAAGTATAATAAGTTATCTTTAGATTTAGAATAGTCTACATGTCCATGTTGAACTATAAATTTAAATTTTTTGTGATGTACCTTTATTTATAAAGGTTTACATATCTAAAATATGATAAGTAGTTTGTTTTTTATTTATAGTTTCTTAGCTCAATTGAGACTAAAACACTTTTATGGGTATAAAAAAGTCATCTAATTTTAGTTTTATTTTTACAATAAATTATCTTTACATAATTAGGTATGCATCTTATAATTTTATATTCATCATTCATTGTAATGGATAATTATGATTCAAGAGTTACTAAATTGTTAGTTTAGTAATTAATTACTATAGAAAAATTTATTCTGAAAATGAAATAATGTCTCGTTGTATCTAGTCAGACCCTGAGATAAATGTTTTGGTAACACTTATTACAAACTTAAATCAATCTGACCTATAAATGAGAAATAGTGAGCTCCCCTAGGATGACCTAGGTATCATCCTTTCTCATTTCTTTTTGAGTTCACTCTATAACCTTTCCATCCTTACTCCTTTATTGTATTTAAATACATGTATGTTGTAAGCATATTTTATTCAATACACAAGAGGAAAATAGAAACTTGATGAATATAATTGAAGTGGATGAAACTGCTTACCTCTTCAATTTAGTGAAATTTCTTTTCCAGCTTCCATTCTTTCAACATAAGAAGAAAATAACATCATGTTTATTCATCTGCCATTGAATATTTTATCTTTTTAAAGGATTAAGTAAATTATATTTTGTATTTAGACTATCCATGTGATCTTCTACCTTGTATTTCAAAATTTTCACTGAAAGGGGTGGAGAAACAGGTTTCAATAAATCTTTATCCACTTGGTGAAGTATATAAAAAGGTATCTCGAGTGACTTATCCATCTCATTTTTCTAGGATTAGACAAATAAGGACAATCTTTGTGGTAAAAATAATAAGATAAGATTAATGGATAATTTCTTATCCAAGTTGAAGCCTAATTTTACCAACTAATCAATATACCCTAGTATTTTGAAATCATGACCAGTAGGTAGATTTCCTTCTTCCAATTTACACTAATATAGTGCATTCACAATCTTATTTATTTCAAGACTTTCTCTCTCTTTATAAAGATAATGGAGATGTGATATTATGGTGTTTTAATCCATGTATTTATGTTGAATCATCAAATCTACGAACATATTTGATAATATAATGCTAAGGACATATGAAGCATCCTTAATATATCTCTGGTAGGCATCCTTTTCACCTTAGTTCATCTACTGGGGTGGAAGAAGGTGAATAAGTGATTCCAACATATAATGATTTTTTTTTGATAATAATGCATCACATAAACTATTATACAATATATAGAAATTAGTATTTGTATAGATATACCCTGAGGTTAAGAATTATCATAGTGGTTTTGTGGTTTTACTTTCCATTTTCAAAAATAATTAAAACATATAATTAGTACTTTTATTGATTAACAAATTATGTGTGAAATAATAAAAATTTATTTATTAAATCCCCACTATTTTATTAAGTTCCAATATCCATCACCACGGATCTAAAAATTTCTTGTTTCTTGGAAATTCTAGTGAAAAGGATCCATATTCCCATTTGTATAACCACAATAAGGGTTGGAAAATCTATTTAAAGATATTTAGGTTGGAACGTCTTTTCTATCTGCAGGATTAAAGCTCCTTAAACAGTTGAGTGGATTCTCTAATCCATAAATCCTGACATGGATTTCCTTAACACTTGCATCCAAATTACACCAAGTTTAGAAATGGATACTCCCCCTTTTCATGACCCGAACCATGGAGGGGCTCAAGTTGCAACAACCCCAAGCTCTCCTCCATAGGCCAGGGGTGGTAATAAGTACCAAAGGCATAAAAAACTCAGGGAGGACTTTTCCTAAGTACCTGTGCACACTCAAAAAACCAAATCAATGAAAAAGTGAAGAGGGAAAGAAGTAAAAGATGCTACACTGTTGTAAGTAAACCAATCATGCATGGAATTCTAAACAGTACAATTACAGTAATGTAAACTGAAATAAAAATAGAAAAATACACACCCAACTATAAAAGTGTACCAACCTGATAGAATAGGAAATGTAAAATAGCTGAGAGAGCCCCACTCCTAGATCCCAAGCTACGACTACTGTAAACGGTTCAAGCACCCCGTATCCCTAAGCTCCCCTAAAGTCAAGATCAACATTTCCGTTGTCTTTATAAGTCACGATACGTGTGGGAAAAACCCATGCATGAGTGAGTATAAAAATACCTAATAAGATTCCCTAAAATCCAAAGTGGGAGCAGTAAGAGATACACTAAAGAGGAAAGTAGTAGATAAAACAAGGTACAGTGAAAGAGTTTAGATCAACCCAACAAGAGAGTGAAAGTAAACTCATCCAAAAATAAGGAGCTCGAAATAGTGAGAAGATAAACTTCTCATCGAGTCTTATCTACCTATAGTAGGAGAGTAGACTCATCCAACTATGAGAAGCTAGACACGGAAAGCACATGGCATACACCATGCATCTTTGCCTCTCCTGGAAGGAGTGTAACCAAAACCCAAGGAGTGGATACTGAAACAAGATATATATATATATATGCTTAGTCAAAGAATCCAAAAAGAGAGAGTAAGGGGATATCCATCTCACAGCTCAACCCAAGAAGAAGAGTCACCATCAATTCCAAAAGTAACCGTCAATAATGCCCAACATCTCATACATATGCCCTGAACATGAAAGTCAAAGGGGCTCAATCACCACACCTTGATACAATCCTCTTTGGTCAGTACTGACTCACCATCATGGTTTTAGGTCATTTCACAAGGAAGCATCTCAGTGGGGAAAGCAACCCTCTTTCTCACGATTCCAAAGGTACGTCAAACCACATCTTTCCACTGATTTGTATAGTTAGATAGTGCAAACTTGAACTAGAGGACCCACTCTCTAGTGTGTTGGGGGGGGGGGGGTTCCACTCTAATATTAGTCATAGAGGACCTGTGAACTAGTGCATCGGGGGGGGGGGGGGTTTCTCCAATGGTTGAGGTCTCGCGCCTTGGTATCACAAGTGGGTTCTACTCAAGGTAATTGAGGACCTGCACCCTACCCGGTAGGGGGATTCCACTCAGAAGTAACTATAGAGGACCCATGCCCATACTGATGGGGGGGGGGGGTTCTACTCTAATATCATTGAGGACCTATGCCCTAGTGCATCAGGGGTGTACCACTCAAAAATCTATGATTTCCTTGACTGACCACTACTGTCATCGAACATCGTCTGATTAAGCATCATGATCGGAACACCTCACATCATAACTTGAAAGCCAGATCGGAGGTTACCATCATGATCTATGTGAAAAAACTTGCAAATTAGAATGTTTACTCACCTGAATTAGGAAATCGGTGAAAAGGGTTCTTTTCACTACAACATGCCCAAATGGGGCCTCTTGGGGCCCACATATCGATCCCAAACTTCAAATTCCTAAAATAGCCTCAAAAGGTCCATCATGAAAATATGATCATTTTTCTATAGAAAACATTTCAATTGGACGCTCTATTTAAGAGTTATGACTGTTTGAAGCAGCCTCCCGAAGAGCTGCCCGCAGGATTGCCTGAGCTCGTGGGCTGACCAGCTGTGGACCGTCCAATGTGCATCAGTCCATGGAATAACTTTTGTACATCCACCCGTAGATTGACCTCCATGGTCGAATGCCTGGGACCAGCCTCGGGGTCTACACCCATGGCAGCTCGAGCTGTCACAGTTTCGCGGTCGGCCATGGCCACGCTTCGCCCAGATCACCCTAGGGCCATCTCATCTGGCCCACCAGGCCTGACTGGGCCTAGTCCACTTGAACCTAGCCCAACTGGTCCCACTCACATGTGGTCCACCTGGTCATCTCGTCTGCTGCCACAGACCGCAGTCGGTCCCCCTTTCAACTCCGCCGTGTCTCACACGCAGCTTCACCGCCGACTACACCATGTGGCACCACCCCCACTTCCATCGTCTGTGACCTCTCGTGGTCACCCACCGCGTGCCGCGGCTTCGCCTCCCGCACCAGGGGTCATCGTTGTATGCCACCGCTAGTCGCCGCTACACCGGTGGTCCCTTTCATAGACCACTGTGCCTCCTCTAATGTCTGAAACATGAGACAAACATATATATGAAATCCTCAGGCCCCGATCTACATAGATCCATGCCTCACTCTAAGATTCTTTGTCATTTCGATGTTCCAAAAAGTAAATGATGTAGAATGCGTGAAGAATGGATAAAGGGGAGAAAATAAATGGAATTCAAGCATAGATCGATGGCCGTGTTAGTTTGGACATCAACGATGATGTTCAAAATGAAGAAATCGATAAGGAAACAATTTTATAATTACAGAATGGGGAAAAGAATCCAAAGGAAGAATCCTACCAAGATTTGGATCCGTTCATCGTCATCGAGCATGCTCTCCAATGATCGTTGCGATCTGTCGAAGCTTTGTCATTGAATCACCAAAGGGAGGAGAAGAGAAATTTCTGCTAATGGAATGGTTATGCGGAAACCCTAATTAAAAATCCACAAAACCTATTTATATTAGGTCAAGGAACCGCTTTGCTGCACCCGCCAACAGTTGCGAGATCCGAACATCCCATGCCCTCTCATTTTAGGTTGTGATTTGGAAAAATACTTCATTACGAAATCAATGATGGTCTCATATTTCGAATCCGAGTCCCCATTCAAGAGTTAATCGAAACAACTTCCAAAATAAAATAAAATAAAATAATTATTTTATTTACAATTACATTCTCGGTGAATTTTTCTACAGAAGACCCACATTGAAAAAAGTTATGTATTGCCAAGGGTAAACTCTATTCTATAGACTCAATTGTGGCATCGAATTTCTGATCTGAGATTCTATTTTAGAGTTATCCTGCTTCCTTTTTCTGTATAGTATAAAATATAATTAATATTTTATAAAATTAATTCTGATCACATAGGGCCTCAGAATCGCACACCATATCATCACCTAGCTCTGGAAATGCATAGAGAAATATTTCAAATTCTTACTAGGCTAAAACTAGGTCTCTACATCATTCCCTCCTTCAAAATTTTCATCCCTGAAAAGAAAAATTATGAAAACAACTTGGGAGACTGATCCCACATATGGATCTACCATTCCCAATAACTCTCCTACACGTTTCCGTACTACCATAGTACGCGAACCAAAGGAATGGTTCATCCACATAAGGTCTGATCCTATTGATCCTTGATTTCCACTGGATGCTCTACAAATGTGGTTCCATCCTTGATGTATACCTCTCCCCATTTGATGATGTGGGTAAGATCATGCACTTATCTTCTTAGTTGTGACACATGGAAGACATCATGCACAAACTCTAGGCCCAATAGAGATGAATCCCAACCTCCATCCATCATAATGGTGACTTATAGGGTCTCCCTTATAGGGCCTAAAAATGTTACATGCCGATAGTAGAGTGGTATTTATTTCTGTATGCAAAATCTACTAAAGGTAGGTGATCCTCCATACTCTGGCCTAAATCTAACATGCAAGCCCTCAACATATCCTTTAGCACCTAGATAGTGCGCTTGGTTTGCCCATCATTCTGGGGGTAAAAGGCTATACTCATCCAAAACTAGGTTCCGAATTCCTCCTACATGTATCTCCATAATCGTGATGTAAAACATGCATCACGATCAGAAACAATCATTGAGGGCACCCCTTGAAGGTCGACGATCTTCTGCATGTAAAACTGCCCCAAACTCTCCACTGAAATCTACTCCCTGATAGCAATGAAGTGTGCGACTTCATGAGTCGGTCTACTATCACCCATATGGATTCATTGCCCTTCACCGTGCGTGGAAGACCTGTGACAAAGTCCATGGATATTCTATCCCATTTCCACTCCAAAATCTCAAGAGGCTGCAACAAATTTTTCAGAACCTGATGCTCATCCTTCACCTACTGATAGGTGAGGCATCGTGAGACGAAATTAGCTATGATTCATCTTATACTGGACCACCAAAAATTACACTAAATATCCTTGTACATCTTTCCCACGCTGGGATGTACAACTAAGGGGGAAGTGTGGAACTCCCGCATCACCTCCTCCTGCATCATGACTGGAACCACTATTCCCCCTGGAATAAGATCTCATGATTCCCTCCTTCAGAATATCCATATGGTGCATCTCCTATGGATATATGATCACGTAGAACTTTGCAGTTGATTTCTCCTAGTTGGGACTCTTTCACACGCTCAAGGAGAAAAGGAGTCAGCACCATCGACTTGTAAAAAAACTATACCCTCCTGCTTTACCAGGGTCGACTGCAGAGAAGCTAACTTCTCTGTAGCTTCTCACACTGGGTGATCTTGGGAATTCCTGTTAAGGGAATCTACTAAATCATTGCACTTTCTTGAAGTATAGACTATATCAAAGTCGTAGACCTGTAGGAACTCCATCCAACATCACTACCTCAGATTCAGGTCTCTCTAGGTAAAGATGTACCTGAGGATCTGGTGGTATAAGTAAACCACAAAGTGATCTCCTAGAAGATAGAATCTCCACATTCTTAGGGAAAAAACTATCGCTTCCAGCTCTAGATAGAGAGTCATGTAGTTATGTTCATGGGGTCTCAAATTCCTTGACCTATATTTGATAGCCATCTGCCGCTGCATCAAGGTTGATGCCAAGCACACAAGAGTACCAAAGAAAAAGGTAGGCGAGTAAACTCATCCAACAATGAGAATATAGACATGGAAAGCACGTGACATACCCCACATGTCTTGGCATTACTTTTTAGGAGAGTAACCCCCAATCTAGAGACTCCACCACACATACTAGTGGAATTCCCAACCAAAAAGGGTAAAACAAAAAAATTCCACTACTAATTCTAGGATCTGCTCCGACACTCCATCGCACAACACTGACACAGGGTTACACCGATGCCCCATGTCACCCCAGTTAAACCTTGAGTAAGGAGTGGAAAGAAAAGCATACCTCACAAAAATGTCTATAAATTTATATTGTAGAAGGTAGAAATGACATAGAACATACCTCTTATCATCTCATTCACTACAGGATCGTGGACATCGAAAGCTTGCAGCTGTCCATGACCCTGACAACCAACTCCTTGAGCCTGATGTGGGCCACCCAATGGTGGTGGTGGAAGGATATTATAATAGAAACCACCACCCATAGCTCTTCCCACTCCTCTACCAGCACTGCCTCCCTAGGGACCACCCTGTCCCACCCTAGGAGATCCCATATCACAACACTGTCTCTATTGTAGAGGTCCACCTGCTGTATTCCTAGAATTCTCAACACTTCTAGTTGGGAAGTCTTATTCCATGTGGCCTCGCCTATCACAAGAATAACACCAATACTATCCGAGATAACCTGATGCTCTTCACTGCCTCAGTTCTTTTAAACCACGTGCCCGAGCCTGATCATGGGGAGGCATCCTGCATCAAGATCCAGTCAACTGACGTCTTCTAGCTGCCACAAACATCTCAACTCTATAGTGTCCACTGAAAAATCTGAGAATCTGGTGTCCTTATGATAGAAAAATCTCTATCACCAATGCTTACTCTAGCACCCCGATAAGGTGGGGATGCACAAGGGTACTATGCTGGCTCAAATCTCTTTGCGGAGTCCCTGCTCAATTTCTCTCTCTCGAAAGTATCCATCATGGATCATGTCCAGAGGGTACCAAGTTAGGTCTTTGAACCTAGCCGAGTACTCTACCAATGTTATCCCTCTCTCCGGAATCTCCAAAAGCTCTTGAATCTGAATAGAGCATAAGCAGGAGGGGTTGTACTCTTCATAGAATAGCCATTGGAAGCCAATCCACAAGAGTGACAACTCATTGTGCATCTGAGTAACCAATCTCAACCAACATCTAGCCACTTCGTGGAAAATACTGGCTACCAAAGACACCATCTGATCCGTCAGTGTCTAAAAAATCCTGAAGAGGAGGACCACCAACTCTAGCCAATCATCAACTTCCTGAGGATTTGACTCAATGTGGAACCTCAGTGGTCTCTGGCATTGGAACTCATGAAGTGTTCTCAACCTACGCATGTCCTCAGCCTGCTCTGTTGACACTATCTGCTACTCAATAGGTGTAGGTGCTGCTTCCTACCCACTTAGAGGAAGGGGATCACATGATGAATCCTGAATTGGGGCCTCATTGCTCTCAGGGTCGTCGTCATGTACTGGAGATGGTATCCTGGCCAACTGTCATCGTGGAGGCATCCTAAAAGTTATCAAGGATTACCACAGTCAGATGAGCACACACACACACACACACACACATATATTGACAACAACAATGGGGAGATGAATCAAGAAGGAAAGTCAAAGACTTAATCCTATATAATGCATGTACCAATGTTCCCTACAACAAAGGTCTTAGGGTATCGAGTCAACAAGCAAGTAATAAGGGTCTTGGTAAATGGATACGTCAGCCACCCACACCATCACTGGACTCCTTATCCTGAGAGCCACACTCAAGACACTTAGACACTATTTCCCTAAAACCAACCAATCCTTTTAAGGTAAAACATCCGAAAAAAATCCCAAGGAATGAACTTGATCTGATACCAATTTAGCACGACCCGACCCATGCTAAGGATCGACCTACAACTACCCCAAGGCCACCTCCATAGGCCAAGGGGCCGTGACAAGCGCCAAAGGCACAAAAAACTCAGGGAGGACTTTGCCTAAGTACATGTACAAACACACATAGCCAATTCAATGAAAAAGTGTTAAGGGAAAATATTAAAAGATGTTACATTGATTTAAGTAAACCAAACATGCATGGAATTCTAAACAATATAATTATGGTAATGTAAATTGAAAGAAAAGGGGGAAAAATACTTGCCCAATAAGAAAAGTGTCCCAACCTAATAGAACTAGAAAAGTAAATTAGATGAGAGAGCCCCACTCTTAGATCCCAAGCTATGACCACCGTACACAGTCCAATCACCCAGTATCCCTAAGCTCCTCTGAAGTGACGATCAACCTGTCCATCATCTGCATAAGGAACGACACATGCAGGTAAATCCCATGTAGGGGTGAGTGTAAAAATACTCAGTAGGATTCCCTAAAAGCTGAAGGGGAAGCAGTAAGAGATACATAGAAGAATAAAGTTGTAGATAGGACAAAGTACAATGAAATAGTGTAGCTCAACCCAACAAGAGAGTGAAAGTAAACTCATCCAAACACAAGGAGCTCAAAATGACAAGAAGATGAACTTATCGTCGAGTCTTTGATACCTATTGTAGGAGGGGAGACTCATCCAACCATGAGAATATATACACAGAAAGCATGTGGCATACCTTGCGCATATTCACCTCTCTTGGAAGGAGAGTAACCAAAACCCAAGGAGTGGGTACCTAAACAAGATATATATATATATATATACTCATTCAAAGAAGCCCAAACAAGATAGTAAGAGGATCTCCATCTCATAGCTCAACCTAAGCAGAAGAGTCGCCATCAGTTCCAAAAGTAACCATCAATGATTCCCAGCTTCCCACACATCTGCCCTGAACATGCAAGTCAAAGGGGCTCAATCCACACACCTTTATACTATCCTCTTTGGGCAGCACTAACTCACCTGTGTAGTTTTATGCCATGCCACAATGATCCATCTCGATGGGGAAAGTATCCATCTTTCTCGTGAGTCCAAAGGTATGTCAAACTACATCCCTCCACTGATCTGTAAAGCCATATGGTGAAAACTTGAAGTAGAGGACCCACAAACTAGTGCACCAAGGGGGTTCCACTCTAATAGTAGTCATAGAGAACCCATGACCAAGTGCATCAGGAGGATTTCACTCTAATTGTCGAGGACCTGCACCCTGCCCGGTAGGGGGTTACACTCAGAAGTAACTGTAGAGGACCCGCACCCATGCTAATGGGGGGTTACAATATGATATCGCTGATGACCCGTGCCATAGTGCGTCATGGGGTTCCACTCAAGAATCTATGATATCCTTGACTAACCACTACAACTGTCAAACACCGCCTGAATAAATGTCATGCTCATAACACCTCTCACCATAACTTGAAAGTTTCATGGGAGTTCATCATCACTCTCTATGTGGAAAAACACGCAGGATAGACTGTTTACTCGCATGAACCAGGAAACTACTGAAAAGGGTTCTTTTCACCGCAATATTCCCAAATGAGGCCTCATGGGGGCCGCATCTCAATCCCGAACTTTAAATTCCCAAACTGGCCTCAAAATTTCCTTCTCAAAAATAGGATCACATTTCCACAGACAACACGTCAATTGGATGCTCTGTTTAGGATTTATGACTGTTTGAAGCTACTGGTCGAAGAGTTGCCCATAAGCCTTTCAGAGCCCACGAGCTAACCAGCTGTGGACTGACCACCATGGTCGATCCTCCTAACACCGCGATCAACTGCCCACAATATCTTGCCACCTTATGTGACTTCACCTCCTGCACTAGGGGCCACCAACGTGTGCTGCCGCCATCTGCCGCCATATAGGTGGTCCCTTCCGCGAACCGCCGCACCTCTTATGATGCCCAAAACTTGAGATGAACATAAATATGAAATCCTCGGGCCCCTATCTACACAGATCTATGCCCCTCTTGAAGATTCATTATCTTTTCAAAAATCCAAAAAGGAAAGAACGAAGAACGCATGAAGAAAGAATAAAGGGGAAAAAATAAATGGAATCCAAGCATATATCCATGACCATGTTATTTTGGCCATAAATGATGATGTTAAAAATAATTAAATAGAAAAGGAAACAATTTTATAATTACAAATTGGGGAAAGTAATATAAAGGAATAATCCTACCTAGATTTAGATCTGTTTTTCGTTGATGAGAACGTCCGCCAATAATCGTTGCGATCCATCAAAGATTTGTCATTGAATCGCCAAAGGTAGGAGAGAAGGAGAGATTACCTCTGGTGGAATGGTTATTAGGAAACCATAATTAGGAACCCATAATTAGTAACCCATAACCATCTATTTATATTAGGTCAAAGAACTGCTTAACGACACCTGCCAATGGTCGTGGGATCCCAACATCCTGCGCCCTCTCACTTTAGTTTTCACTTGGGGAAAATACTACATTATGAACTCAATGATGGTCTCAGATTTCCAACACGAGTCCCCGTTCAAGAATTATTTGAAACAACATCTAAAATAAATTAAAATAATTTAATTATTTTATTTATGGTTACATCCTCAGTGACTTTTTCTACAGGAGACCCTCACCGACAAAAGTTATGTCTCACCTAGGGTAAATTTTCCACTTTGGACTCATCTGTGGCCTTAGATTTCTGATTCGAGATTCCATTTGAGAGTTATGCCACTTACTTCACATGCATAGTATATAATATACTTAATATTTTTATAATATTAATTCCGGGCATACCGGGCCTCAGAATCGAACACCGTCTCTACGCTTAGCTCTGGAAATATATATATAAATATTTCAAAGTCTTACAAGGAAAAAATCAGGTCTCTACACCCTTGATGCAAAATGGTTAAGTCAACCCAAAACTTTCATACAACAACACTTATAAAAGTAAGTATCCTAGTAAGGGTTGGTCAAACACTTAGTTATATTGGTTTCACTTCTAATCAAGTAATGGAATGAAAGTCCGACTTAATGTTTAGTTAAGTGATTTTAATTTATTAAGCATAAATTTTATCTTGATTTATCATTTACATGAATTTTTAAAATTAAGTGTATTTTACTTAATTAATTAACCATGTTGGATAAAACATTCACGCATAATCAATCTATTTAAATTAAATATTTTCAAATTAATCCATTTATTTATGCGATCACATTATTAAATTGATAAATTAAATAATTCATAGAGAAAAATAAATAAATAAATAAGTGGCCTGATCACGAGCCTATATAATGGTTGATTTATTGAGCTGACAAAAAAATAACCAATGACCTATGGTAGTAACTCCTTATGTTGGTCTTGGAAGAGTTGCAACATTCGACCTATCCACCTATGTATCACCTGAGTTGGCATCATTATGGTTCCTCCTTGAAACACCTCCAAATTCTTTAGGATAGTCCATTAATTAAAAGTAGTTATAACTCACATAGGTCTGGGGAACCGAAGAACTGGTTAATGGGGATTACATAAATAACCATAGACACACATGTCATACATAATAATGGAGGGAGATGTGAAACGTAGGCCATAAAATTTAATTTAAAATTAAATAATTTCAAACCTATATAATAAATTAAATTAAAATATACAACACATACATAGGTATTAGTCAAGATTATAAACAGTCATACATGCAATGTATGCACAAAAGTAAACCGGTTAACATTCAATTATATTCATTCTTTATTATTAAGATAAACATGCTCGATTTAATTAGTTAGTTAATTAATTAATTAATTACCTTTTATCCTAATGTCCTTACAAATTCATTTGGAGATAACCATCATTAATTGAATTCATGGAAAATAAATAGTAAAATCAATAATCACAGGTTTATTACAATAAATTATTTTTTTTAAACCATTATTAAATTATCAAATACACTAGGTATGTAAATCAATAAAATAAGGTTTTTAATGCTGCAATTTTCAATTTAATGTAATTTAATTCTATTCTTTATTAGGAGACTACACAACGTGTACTTACATGCTACAAGTTGGGTACCACAGTTTCCGTGTACCTAGGTTACACACCTCGGGATTTGGTCATGTACCTTGGTTGGAATAAACAATATATACAATCTAACTAAATTCCATGTATCATGATTTTTGTGTGTCTATTGTACCAATTGAATAATTTAGAGTGTTCATCAGTTGTGACTACATGACGTGTACAGACTAGCTACACGTTGTGTATCGCTCATGTCGTGTGTCATCATAACTCATCTAATGGCTCGGATTGAATTTTGGAAATGTGAAATGATGAACTACATATCGTGTACACCACATAAAAATTGTGTATATTATTAATACTCTAGGATATCAGGATCATGCAGTTTGATCATGCATAATAACCATAAAAATTGTGTGAATTTCACTGCTAACCCATGTAGACTACACGACATGTACGCCAGGTACAAACCTTGTACTCTAACTTGCCATGTGCCAGGTTGTCCCATTCTATATGATGTGTACAATAAATTTACCATGTGTTATTATGTCTTGGTGTGTCTTGTATCCCACGACACATCCAGGTGAAGTGAAATTAGGTACACAACATGTGCTCTAGATAAAATTCATGTAATCCCACACTATCCATCCAGATTCTTCAATACTTCTAGATGGGATCTCTAATTGTTCTTCATCTATTCTCGAACATTAGAAATTGGGAATCTTGATTGATGAAATTAATTTTTTTAATTTTTTAATTCAAATTATATTAAATAACAAATAATATGAAATGAACAATTCCACCATAAATGCTCATATTGATCAAAAATCAAATAAACAATTTAAAATTTAAAATATGACCCCTCTGATACTACTTCTAGATTTTGGGCATAGAGAAAGCTCATTTTTTCAGTATAAATTTAATTTTTTTGTTTAGAATTTATGAAACCCCAAGAGCGGATCTTTAATGTTAAATTTATAATTAATTTATTTATGATTAGAAGAAATGATTTCCTTATAATAAGATCCTTTCTTCAATGAAATTTTTGATCTTACAAAAACACTTTCATATTACCTTCATTGAGATGTAAGGATTCTAATATAGAGTCCCTCCAGTGGTGATCCACACATTCTCCTTTGATCTCTGAGAAATGCCAATTTATTTTAGGTTGCTAGAACAATGTATCAATTGTCTTGAATTATTCTTCTTGATCACTCCAAGATCCTTCAGTCTTGAAGGAGTTCTTATCATTCTTGAGATGAATAGATGAGGAATTCGAGAGAGAAAGAGAGAAAGATACAATTCCATTCTGCACAATGATTCTCTATTTTCAATTATCGATTAATAAGACACAATAGACATAACCTTCTATTTATAGAGCTAGGGTTTAGGTTAAAATATTATTCAATTGCATACCAAACCTTAAATAATATTATAATCTTTATTAAACCCCATTTCACATTATAATAATAATAATAATAATAATATTTTATGGCGTGCTCTAGGTTTTATAATAAAAAATATTATTTTACTGGCTTATAAATTAATATTTATCACTGGATGTGGCCTTGGTTTGTTCAAACTACTCAGTATTTATTGAATACCTGAATATAAATTTTATTCTAAAATGAATATTTTTATCCATAAACCTGTGAATAAATATTTATTAAATATTCAATAAAATAAATTAATATATTTTATTAACAATCTGGTGAATAAATATTTATTTAATTTATATGATCAATAAAACTTGTATAAAATTATTCTTTGAACTTGAGAATAATATTAATTCCATTAATTAAATTCAAATATAATTTAATCGAGATCAATGAAAACACTTAGTGTGTGACCCTATAGGATTATTTCTCTTTGGAATTTGGTGGGTACACCTAAAGTCTAAGACTACTGTCTAGCAACGGGTCAAGGAACCTTAGAGAAAGAACTTAAATTCTCAACATAAACAACTGCATATGAATACTCACTATGTAATATAATCTCTTTATTTCAATATCACATCAAGCAATTTGCACATTTGCATAGTCAACTTATATGATTAATATGTATTTCTTTGACCATCTAAAATCACTACCACAAAATTGGGCAAGGCAGGTGCCTGCCTTTATCAGCGCTAACGGAAAAGCACTGATAAAGGGGTTGGCCTTTATCAGTGCTAAAAAAATCTCTGATAAATGCACCCTTTATCAGCGCTAAAATAAGCGCTGATAAAGGTGTACCCTTTATTAGAGCTTTTTTTAGCACTGATAAAGGGTGCATTTATCAGTGCTTTAAATATCCCTTTATCAGCACTTTTATTAGCACTGATAAAGGTTACATTTATCAGCACTAATATTAGCGCTGATAATATTTATTGTATACATTAAACAAAAAGCACATGTTATAACTAAATATATATATATATATAATTAAATAATTATAAGATTAATAATAAATATATCTATTAGATTTATAAGATTTATAAGATTTATTAATTCATTATATTTATTAGATTTATATTAATTCATTATATTTAATATATATATTTATTATATGTGTTTATATTTAATGTATTTGTTTTATTTATAAATATATAATACATTTTAATATATGTGTATAATTAAAATTATTGAATATATATGTGTTTTCAGATGAATTGGGGGTCAATGAATATATACATATATGCGTATATATATATATATGTGTGCATAATCCATGAGTCATTTATAGATTATAATTACATATCACGTTGATGTGTTATTGATTTATAATTCATTATGTTACCCATATAATATATATGTTATAAAAAATGTACACTTATAATTAAAATTAAATTATATTTAAAAAATAAATATATATTTTATTATATTTTCAATGATATATATATAAATATACCTTTCAAATAATTTTACAAGTATAAATGGAGATATATTTATTTAGAGTTATAATTATTAATAAATATATAAATATATATATATTTATCATAAATATCATTTTAAATAAATATATAATAATATAAAGAAATTATTAAATTTATACATTTATCAGTGCTTTTATTAGCACTGATGAACTATGTCTTTATCAATGCTAAAAAAGCGCTGATAAAGAGTGTCTTTATCAGCGCTAAAATGAAAAGCGCTAATAAAGTCACCCTTTATCAGCGCTACAAAAGCACTGATAAAGTCCAACCTTTATCAGCGCCACAAAAGCACTGATAAAGGGGGTCTTTATCAGCACTTTTCATTTTAGCGCTGATAAATAACCCCTTTATCAGCGCTTTTACTAGCACTGATAAAGGTCCACGTGGGATTTACAAAATCCACCGGGTCCTCCTCCTCCTCCCCACACCCTGTCAAGCTTTCGCGAAAGCCCTACCCTACACCGCTGCCTCCTCTCCGCCACTGCCTCCTCTCCGTGGCAGCCACTGCCTCCTTTTCCTCCTCCTCTGTCGCGGCCACCGCCTCCTCCTCCTCCTCCTCCTGTGCCGCGACCTCCTCTCCATCACCGCTCCTCCTCCTCCTCCTCCGCCTACTTCGCTGCCTCCTCTTCACCGCGGCTCCTCCTGCTCCTCTCCACCGTGGCCTCCTCCTCCTCCTCCTCCTCCTCCTCTGCCTACTCCGCTGCCTCCGCTACCTTCCACTGCCTCTGAGCTGCCTCCGCTGCCTTCGCACTGCCTCCGCGCTGCCTCCACGCTACCTCCGCGCTACCTCCGCACTGCCTCTATTACCTCTGCTGTCGATTCCTCCTCCTCCTCCACCACAGGGTCCTCCTCCTTAAGGTGAGTAAAATTGAATTTGCATGAATTAATTATGTTTTCATTTATTGTCAATATTGAGATTAATTATGATTTGGCGTGATTCTTGTGCGTGATGCTTGTGTGTGTGACACATGTATATGTGGTTGGTTACTTGTTTTATCTTGATTAGCTCTCTCCACTTATGGTGGGTCTCACCATCACATCACATAAAAAAACAATTTTAGGAGGGAACATCTATAGACAACCTCTCACAAAACTACTCCAAACCAATACTAAGTGATCCCCATTTCTATATCTCACATCATATTATCATACAAAAAATGATCTAAGGAGGGAATCACAATATCCAACCTCTATCACAAGTCAAAATGCACCATCAATAGGTGGATCACATGGAAGTCACACACCAATCCCCTTTGACCACTACCTTCTCACTCAAAGTAGGGTCCTACCAACACCTTATCACTTAAATAAAGGCCATCCATCTTGTCTCATGCCACAAAAAATATAAATAGTAATCTAAGGAGGGTATCTAGATAGCCAACCTCTCGTACTAGCTAAACCAAATCATCAATAGGTGGGCCCCATGGATGATCATACTTCAACTAGGTGAAAGTCATATGAAGTCCCAATCTCTTAGTCGGTCTGACCATAAATGATAAAAGTCACCATCCATTTAGCCTTGCATAATAATCTACTTAAAACCATCTTGGTTATACATGAAAATTATTCCCAACCTATCAACATTCTAATTCCTCCTATAAGGGAATCTACTGGGTTCTACAAACCTAACCCATCTATACTCATTGATACCAACACACACTCATCTCTACATGGTAATGTCACAACCCACATGCTATACTTGATCTAGGCCTCGATAGTCTAGTCTATATCATCTTCTAATTACCATATTAAAACTCATTAAAACTAAATAATGACCATCCTAAGAAACTCACACTAAGAGCCTTGGATACCCTATGCTAAGTCATCCAGAATATTATCATGACCCTCACTTAGGTACCATATCATATCTCCCCTTGGAGATCTCTTAATCCAATTATAAGGAGGAAATACTCTATGTCACACTTCACCAATCCCTATATGGAATATCCTACTCATCACACACACCATGACTCTTATATATCCTTAAGAGGGTGTTCCTCATCATACGTGAGATATAAAACTATATGATCCATCTTATTTAGGCCTAAGACTCTAATACCTACTCAAATAGCCTTAGAAAACCTAACTAGGCTATACAAATCTCATACCAAACCCGATCCTCTCATAAACACAACTACTCCATGGAGACATAATCTATGGATGATCACAAAATCACAAACATTCAATAGAACCCTCACTCTATCTCTTGGTGGATCAAAAACACCCTATTTATTTACCTTGGTTGCTCTTGATTTCTATCCCTTTCACTGGAACACATATAATCATGCATGAATGCACAATCGTGCATAAATTGGAACATGGTTTTGTATTATAGGGTCCAACTACCACAAAAAATGGAGTAACCCCCTCACCAAGATCAAATCATCATCAACCAAGACTATACATGCCTTATTTAATCGTGTACCAATGATTGAGACCCAATATCAAGGCACAATTCTCAAATAATTAATTATAGAAACTTATAATTAATTATTCACCTTAATATAATTAGGAATAATCTTTCAAAAAATCAATGGGAAACACAACACCACCTAAACCACACAAAACATGGTGCGTTCATCATACGAGGATAACCTCTAGCCAATACAAACAAAATCTACATCATCTGCATTGATTTGAAGATGATATAGTGAAATAATCACAAAAATCCTAGTTAAAATCATCCCAAATCATAGGGAAATAAAGGATAATAGTAATGGAGGAATTATGAGGGAAGAACTCGGTAATGAACTATAAAAAAACCCAAGAACCACCCCTCATCATAGGGGATCGAAGAGAGGAATGGAATGGATGAATCCCAAAAACACCCAAGATTTGCTATTAATGAGCATGCCCCCACCATTTTTGAAGTATCTAGTTTTTTATCTAAATTATACTCATATTCCTTCTCCCCTAACCTATATACCCATCCTATAGATTTCAAATAGTATGAATATAAATAAAGAATGGATGAATGCCAATCGGTTGACAAAAGAGTATGAAGAAGGCATGAAAGAGTTTATCAGGTTTGCAAAAGATCATTCATGTGACCCTTCTCAAATCCTTTTTCTGTGTTTATGTTGTTGTTATTCAAAACAAATTAGTCTAGAGGAGTTAGAAGAACACTTGATCTGTCACAGAACTGATCAGAGTTATACATGTTGGAATAAACACGGGGAAACAATGAATGTAGGTAGTGGCCGGGATAACACTGCATTTTATGGATCATCTGATATGATTACAAACATGAACAATAAAGATGACCGTATGGAGGATGTGATTACATATGTGAATGATGATGAAGATCGTATTGAGGAAATGACAAGGACCGTCGAAGATGAACTTCGTGATTGCCCAAAATTGTTTGAGAAGTTAAAAAGTTGTGCAAAGACACCATTGTTTGCTGGTTGTACTAAATATACGACATTGTCAACCATACTAAAGTTGTATAATTTGAAGGTAGACAATGGGTGGAGTGACGCCAGTTTTACAAAACTACTTGATCTCCTGAATGACATGCTCCCAGAAGATAATGAGCTCTCGAGCCGAACATACGATGCCAAACGAATGCTACGTTTGATGGGTATGATCTCAGAAAGAATACATGCCTGCTCGAATGACTGTATACTGTTTCACAAGGACCACAAATCACTTAAAGAATTCCCAAAGTGTGGTGCTTCTCGATACAAGAAATATGAATTCAGTCCTACTAAAGTTGTATGGTACTTTCCAATCATTCGAAGGTTTAGGCGCCTATATGGAAGTGAGGAGACTACAGGACAATTGACATGGCATGCAGATACAAGAATTAAAGATGGGATACTATGTCACCCGGTAGACTCTCCTCAGTGGAAGAGAATTGATCATGAGTATCTTGAATTTGGAAATGAGTTGAGAAACCTTCGTCTTGCGTTACCTATAGATGGAGTGAATCCTTTTGGTTTTCAAAGCAACAGTCACAATACATGGCCAGTTATGTTGGTAAATTATAACTTACCACCATGGTTATGCATGAAACGAAAATACATCATGTTATCTATGCTTATATCAGGACTAAAACAACCGGGTAATGATAATGATGTTTATTTAGATCCATTGATTGGATATTTGAAATTATTGCGGGATTCAGGTGTTACATTGTATGATGATTACAAAAAGGAAGATTTCACTTTGAGAGCCATGTTGTACGGGACGATAAACGACTTCCCTGCTTATGGAAATTTTTCAGGATATAGCATTAAAAGAACTCAAGGGTGTCCCGTTTACGAACAAGGTACATAATCAATTAGGTTGAAACATTCATAGAAAAACGTGTTTCTAGTACATCATATATTTCTACCCCGATGACATAAGTACCGTTCTTGGATGAATTCATTTGATGGAAGTTCAGAAGAATGTACAACATCGTCTCCACTAACAGTCGATCAATTTTTTGAGAAAGTTAAAAATGTGGACACTACTTTTGGTAAACTGGCTTCGAAAAACCTTATGAAAATCAGTTGGAAAAGGAGATCAGTTTTTTTGAATTACAATACTGGAATTGTTTGTATGTCAGAAATTTTCTTGATGTTATGCATGTAGAAAAAAACGTATTTGATAGTGTCATCGGCACGTTTACAAATACATCTGAAAAAAAAGATGGAATTAAGGCTAGGTTGGACATGTTTGAGATGGGAATATGAGAAGAGTTGGCACCAGTGAAGGGTGAAAAACAAACATTTCTTCCTCCTGCTACTTACACTCTTTCCAGGTAGGAGAGATATCAGTTTTTCAACTTCTTGAATGACGTAAAGGTTCCAGAGGGGTATTCGTCAAATATCAGGAACCTCGTGTCAATGAACGACTTGAAGTTAAAAGGTCTGAAATCACATGACTGCCATGTTTTGATGCAAGATCTCATTCCTATTGCATTACGTTGTATTTTTCCCAAGAACATCTGCCATACATTAATGAAACTGTGTTTCTTCTTCAAAGAAATATGCAGCAAATTTATAGACCCGACGAAATTTCCAACTATGGAAAGAGAAACTGTCATCATATTATGTGAATTAGAAATGTTCTTCCCGCCTTCATTTTCTGATATGATGGTTCATTTGATGGTCCACTTGGTGAGAGAGATTCAACTATGTGGTCCTGTACATTACAGATGGATGTACCCCATTGAACAGTATATGAAGATTTTTAAAGGGTATGTCAAAAATCGAAGTCGGCCAGAGGGTTGTATTGCAGAGCGATATATTATTGAGGAAGCCATTGAATTCTGTACCAAATACCTGTCTGGTGTGGAAAGCATTGGCCTACCAAAATCTCGTCACACTAGGCAGCTTGAGGGTGAAGGAATTTCTGGAAGACAGGTTTTCACAATCAATATTACAGATCGGGAGCAGGCCCACCTTTATGTTTTGCATAACATTTCAACGTTGACCCATATGTTGAAATCCACAAATAAATTCTTAGGTATTTGAATCCATCTAGGGCTGAAAATGGATATCAGATACACATAATCAACAGTTTATAGGATGGTTTCAGGACCATATTTTTAAGAAGTCAGATGAAAATACAGAGTCCATTTCAGAACGACTTCGATGGCTAGCCGGAGGACCAAGTGTGTATGTATTATCTTACAATGTTTATATAGTTAGTGGTTATAAATTTTATACTAATAAACATGATGGATACAGTACCATGCAGAATAGTGGGGTTACACTTGTGGCTGGAGCGATGCATGTTTCCGGTGCTAAGGACAGAAATCCAATTTATGCGAATATGTCATACTTTGGCATCATCAAACAAATATGGGAGTTGGATTATACGGAATTCCAAGTTCCAAATTTTCAATGCAAGTGGGTTGATAACAAGAGTGCTATTAAAATAGATTAATTGGGATTCGTGAAAGTTGATTTTAGTAAGGAAGGGGAGAAAGATGAACCATTTATAATGGCATCACAGGCAGTGCAAGTATTTTATGTTATAGATCCCACAAACCGAAACTGGTCAATTGTTCTGTTATCGACCAAAATAGCTAAAGGGTCAGATGAAAATTAAATAGAGGATGGCCCTTTCATTGGGACCTCACAATCATTTCACAGTGGTCCCAATGTATATGACGTTTTTTATGTCATAAGAGACCACAATGAAGGGATATGGATAGTCGATAGAGGGGTCAAATACCTTCAGCCTTTAAAAAAAAGAGAGTTCAATAATCAGGTTATTTTTTATTGTAATACAGATTGTGTTACATTATGTTATTATCTGTTCGCTGCTGCTTTTATGTGATCTAAATTAAATGTTAAACCACTTCTGCAGATAATGACTTATGCACCTGCTGATGCACCCAATCCTGAGACACAACAGGTCTCTCAACCTGTTGCAGCTGGTCTGCCTGCTGAGGTACAATAGGCCTCTCAACCTGTTGCAGCTATTCCCACTGCTGAGGTACAATAGGTTTCTCAACCTGTTGCTGCTGGTCCCAGTGCCGATGCTAGCTCTTCAGAGGAACATAATGATGATGCAAAAATCGAGGAAATAGTAGGCAATGAAACCTCAGCGGCACAAAAAAAACAGGTGCATCGTAGTTTGACAGTTTTAGCCAAAATCCTTAAGGAAAAATCAAAAGGCATCAAATATGAGGTGGGATGGAATAAGCGAGGCCAGCATGTAAACCCCAACAAAGCCATGTTTAGTAGCTACATTGGAATCATCACTCGGAAACGCGTGCCGATTGATGTAGAGTCGTGGAACCATGTTGTCAGTGGGTTGAAAAAATTAATGTGGGAAGAGATTACTATAACATTACGATATCATTTATTTAATTTATTAAAATAAAATAAAATAAAATACTGAAATATTGACTAAATCTTCATCATCTCTTGTAGAGTGCATTTATAGTAGATGTCTCGCACAAAGAATATGTATTAAGACTGACAGGAAAGGTTCATAGAGGCTTTCACACCATTTTAACGAAACATCATCTGAAAGATGCTGAAGGGAAAATCAAGTCGCACCCACCTCCTCTTTATGCACACTTGATATCCCAAAGAGAGTGGGATGCATTTTGAAACCATCGTGCGGAGCAGAATTTTCAGGTACATTGTGTTTGGTTACACATTGTTTAATGTTTCTTGTATTCATTACTTTGATTGACAATTTTTTATTTATGAAACAACAAATGAGTGCTAAAAATAAAGAACAGGCAGAAAAACCAGCGTACCCCTACCGTAAAGCAAGGCTGGGGTACGCTTCAATTGAAAAACAAATGTTACGTATTTTAAAAGTATTGTAATACTTTTATGTGACATAAAACAACACTGTAACCACGTTTCTCTATTTATATGTAGATTGATGAATCAAAATCCCAAGACACTTCCATCTCACGCCATTTTCTATGGAAGGAGGATCATGTTAATAATGAGGGGAAACTGGTAGATGAAAACACACAAAAAGTGTGGGAAATATGTGTATGTACGACATAATATAAATTTGTTTTTCTTTAAATCACTATTACATAACGATGATTACTTATTTTCCCATATTTTCTATTTGACATAGTCACAGGAATCAACAACACCCGCACCAGATGCAAACATACTTTCTACGGCCTTGAAACAACCAGAACAGTATGGCCGCATTAGAGGTGTGGGTTTTGGGGTGACACCCTGGAAGTATTTTCAGAAAAAAAAACAAGAGGATGAACAAACTAAAGAAATTCAAGTGATGAGAGATAGAGTAACTACCCATGAAGAAAGAATCGAAATTTAGGGAGAGTTGATAGCAACTTTGATGGGGGAGAGGTGAAGAGAACAAACAACTCAAGAACAACCCACGTGAGAAGATCCCGCCCCACCCCCACCAGCTTTGAGGTGAGCCATTCCCCTCAAAGACTTGACTTAACTAAGGAAATCAATGTTATAATATTTGTTTCTCTTAAATGTGAATCACATAGACACTGATACCTTTCTTGTAATGATATTCTACAGGGTGAAAATGACTATGATTTATATCTGTCAACTCCCACCCATCGCCTTGTAGCGAGGGATACGGTGTTCAATATGCAGAATGACATGCTACACTCCAGACCACTTCCAACCGGTCATGTCAAAGTGTTGATTAATGTATATCAAGAGCCGATCACCGAGCTACCCATGCCAAATGACGATGACAACATTCATACGGTGGAAAAAGCCGTTGGAACATTCGTTGCATGTCCATCGAATCTTGTAAAAAAACATGTCGACCAGGAGATATTCATTTACAATTCATTTTTCAAACATAACCTTTAATATTAAATTAGAAAAGGGCTGAACCGATGAATGTTATTACAGAAGGACAAACTAGAGGAGCTAAAACGAAAGAGATGCTCAAAAGGATCAACCAACCGATCAAAACGATCTACTGAGAGAACCTTCACCCCGCCTGTTCTATATCCACATTTAATATCATTGCAATATCATGTGGAAATGGAAATGAAAGGCGGAAAGAGTCACAAAATTGTTTGTGAAAAAGATATGTACGAAGAGGAAACATTAGATTTCTTTAGTGCTAATGCTATAACTGAAATCATTGCATACGACTAGCTAGGTGCCTTAGTTATAAATGTATACATGAGGCATGTTTTCATGATTTGATTTTACAGAAGCTGATATACTATGATAATTATGGCTAAATACATTTCATATTTTTTACAGTCGTATATATGAAAAAAAATTGAATGGATTTTCCCATGAATACAAATTTGGACTCATTAGTCCTCACATTATTTCTACAGAATGAGAAGAAATAGATTCTGTTTTTGAGGCTGAATTAATGTCAAGACTGCTCAGAATGTTTCAATACAGAATTACGACTGACAAACTCTTTTTATTACCAGCGTTGTTGGGGTAAAACTATACATTTTAATAATATCAATTATATTTTCGTTTCTATTAGTACTTATTCCTTTTTGTGTTTTTAGGCAACATTGGATGCTCATTGCAGTCAATTTGGATACTCCAAAGATTTATTTTCTGGATTCACTGCATTGATAACCAACAAACCGACCACACATGATGGCGATTATCAATTTTTAATACACTAGATCCAACATTTTATAACTAAATATCTAGTTATATAATTTATATTATCTTTTAATGAGGATTTTGTTATGATAGGGTGGTGTATGAATATCGTCTAAAGGCTGGAATAAATCTAGGGCCTAAGGACGACAAGGCGCACAAGATCTACAAATGAAGAAGTATCGGGGTATATATAATTATATTTAAATATCCAAATACATATCAAAACAAATTAATTATTTTTCTCGATGTTTCTTCAGTGTCCGAAACAAACAAACGACAAGTATTGTGATTATTATGTTCGTAAATTTATGAAAGAGATCATATTTCATGAACAAACTAGCATCCCTGAAGAGGTATTTTTGAAAATAATTACTACTTCATTTAAAATAATTATTAATACTTTATGTATTTATATTTTTTCAGTACTACTATGACTGTCGCAAAAACTCCTATTTAGAAGATGATATAGATGTGTTTAGAAACGAATGGGTAGTGTACCTGATGAAAGAATGTAAACAAATAGGACAATGAAGGTGAATTCCTACTACTTATGTTATCTTTATATGATCTTTGATATATCCCTTGTTTACACTTATTGAGAATCTATGATCACCCTTTCTTATGTTTCATATTCTTAGATTATGAAGAATGGTTTTAGAAATGATTTGACCAGTATGGCTAAAATTGTCTCATATCAGTTTCAAATTGACATTAACTTTAGAAAACAATACTACAAAAATATGGAATACTGAGAAAACGTGTTCGTATTGTTTTGATACTGTAAGAAAATGATCCATGAGTCATTTGTGACATGTAAGAATCGACCGAACCTCAATCTGACGCACGGTGTGACCAGCATGACTAAAAGTGTCTGATATCAGTTTGAAATTGACATTAACTTTAGAAAACAACACTACTGACATACAAAAAACTGAGCAAATGCATTCAGATTTTTTTGATACTTTAGGAAGACGATCCATGAGTCATTTTTGATGTGTACTAATTGGCTAAACCTCAATCTGATGCACGATGTGATCAGTATGGCTAAAAGTGTATGATATCAGTTTCAAATTGACATAAACTTTAGAAAACAAAAAAATTAACATAAAGAATACCAAGGAAACACATTCGGATTGTTTTGATATTTTCGGAAAATGATCCATGAGTCATTTGTGATGTGTACGAATTGACCGCACCTCAATCCGACACACGGTGTGACCAGTATGGCTAAAAGTGTCTGATATCAGTTTCAAATTGACATAAAATTTAGAAAACAACACAAGTAACATATGGAAAACCAAGAAAACATATTCATATTGTTTTGATAATTTAGGAAAATAATTCATGAGTCATTTGTGACATGTAATAATCGACCGCATCTCAATCCGACGCACGGTGTGAAAGGTATGACTAAAAGTGTCTGATATCAGTTTGAAATTGACATTAACTTTAGAAAACAACATAAGTAACATACAGAAAACCAAGAAAATGCATTCATATTATTTTGATACTTTAGTAAAATGATCCATGAGTCATTTGTGATGTGTAAGAATTTACCATACCTCAATCCAATGCACGGTGTGACCTGTATGGATAAAAGTGTCTGATATCAGTTTGAAATTGACATAAACTTTAGAAAACAACACTACTAACATACAGAATACCAATAAAACACATTTGGATTGTTCTTATACTTTAGGAAAATGATCCATGAGTCATTTGTGACGTGTAATAATCGACTGCACCTCAATCCAACATGCGGTGTGACCGGTATGGCTAAAAGTGTATGATATCAGTTAGAAATTGACATAAACTTTAGACAACAACACTGCTGACATACAGAAAACTAAGAAAACACATTCGGATTGTTTTAATACTTTAGTAAAATGATCCATAAGTCATTTTTGATGTGTAATAATCGACTACACCTCAATCAGATGCACGGTGTGACCGGTATGGCTAAAAGTGCCTGATATCAGTTTTAAATTGACATTAACTTTAGAAAACAACACTATAGACATACAGAATACCAAGAAAATGCATTCGGATTGTTTTGATATTTTAGGAAAATGATCAATGAGTAATTTGTGATGTTTAAGAATCTACCACACCTCAATCCAACACACAGTGTGACCGGTATGACTAAAAGTGTTTGATATCAGTTTCAAATTAACATAAACTTTAGAAAACAACACAAGTAACATATGGAAAACTGAGAAAATGCATTCCGATTGTTTTGATACTTTAGGAAAATGATTCATGAGTCATTTGTGATGTGTAAAAATCAACCGCACCTCAATCAGATGCACGATGTGACCGGTATGGGTAAAAGTGTCTGATAATAGTTTCAATTTGACATAAACTTTAGAAAACAACACAAGTAACATACGAAAAACCAAGAAAATGCATTCATATTGTTTTGATACTTTAGGAAAAAGATCCATGAGTCATTTTTGATGTGTAAGAATCGACCGCACCTCAATCCGACGCACGGTGTGACCGGTATGGCTAAAAGTGTCTGATATCAGTTTGAAATTGACATTAACTTTAGAAAACAACACTACTGACATACGAAAAACCAAGCAAATGAGTTCAAATTGTTTTGATACTTTAGGAAAATGATCCATGAGTTATTTGTGATGTGTACTAATCGACAACATCTCAATCCGATGCAAGGTGTGACCGGTAGGTCTAAAAGTGTCTGATATCAGTTTCAAATTGACATTAACTTTAGAAAACAACAATACTGACATACGGAATACTGAGCAAATTCATTAGTATTGTTTTGATATTTTAGGAAAAAGATCCATGAGTCATTTGTGACGTGTAAGAATTGACCGCACCTCAATCCGATGTATGTTGTGACCAGTATGGCTAAAAGTGTCTGATATCAGTTTCAAATTGACATAAACTTTAGAAAACAACACAAGTAACTTATGGAAAACTGAGAAAACACATTCATATTTTTTTGATAATTTAGGAAAATGATACATGAGTCATTTGTGACGTGTATGAATCGACCGCACATCAATCCAATGCACGGTGTGACCGGTATGGCTAAAAGTGTCTGATATCAGTTTCAAATTGACATTAACTTTAGAAAACAAAACAAGTAACATACGGCAAACTGAGCAAACACGTTCATATTGTTTTGATACTTTAGGACAATGATCCATGAGTCATTTTTGATGTTTATGAAACAACCATACCTCAATCCGACACACGGTGTGACCGGTAAAGCTTTTCATTAGATAAAGAATTAGTATTTATTAAATGAGATAAATCATCCAAAAACATATTGATTTTACATTATTCCCTTTCATTGTTATCATAATGAAAACATTTGAGTTTATCATTTTCACATTTTAGTTTCACATTTTCATATTAATGTATTCTTTCATATTAATGTTTTAATTTATTTCATTATTGTATTACTAACATAATATTTGTTTTCTTATATAGGTGAATTTTTTTCCTTGAGTTTGGATGCTTTGTTCGACAACAAATACCGTGGAAGAAATTTTTTGAGATCGGATCACGGATATCAAAGAATGAAACATTAATGTTTATAACTATTGTTGGATAATTGTTATTGTAACCATGTTAAACATTGTTTGAAATGTATATAACAGTGTGTTCTTTTATATTCATGTTGTTAAGTAAATGTATATAGCATTGTTTGTCAAAATATTGTGTGCGGGTGCTATTTTGTGCAGGTGTGCAGGTGCTGGTTTGTGAAGGTATGCAGGTTTGTGCAGGAGTGCAGGTGCAGGGGTAGGTGCCTTTATCAGAGCTTTTTTGAGCGCTGATAAAGGATACATTTAATAGCTCTAAAAGAGCGCTGATAAAGGGCCCTATTATTAGTGCTCTGAAAAGCACTGATAAAGGGGACCCCCCTTTATCTACGCCATCATTAATAGTGATTTTCTAGCACTGTTAATGCTGGTTTTTAGCACTGATAAAAGTCAAAGTTTTAGTAATGAATAAATAGTATTACACTATTGCCTGAGAATTTAATGCGATAGTTTTATTTCAATCAAAAGAATGAGATATCAACTTTCATAAAGTTGGAAAGGAAAAATCCTTCCTCAACTTATCATTAATAACGTGTCATTCGTGATGCACCCAACATAACCTAATTCCTGCTAACATATGGAATGATGGTTTTTGTTAGTAAATCTAATTGCATTAGTCATGAAATGCATTAATGATAATATTAAAGTCTAAGGACCATTTCACACACTCGTAGATAGGAATATCTGTTAATACCAAAACATGCATAATTCTTACTGGTGGTTTTGTTCTCAAAATCTATCATCATAGAGATTAACAAGTGAAAAATTGATGAGAAGAAGACACATACTCTTATGAGTACTCATACTTGATTATCTTGATACAATGTTCCCTATCATAGTACCTTATCTGACTGTAGACATATTTTTTAATATTATCATCATGGAATTTCAAGGTTCTCATCATAGTGAGGAATTGTTATGAACCTATCAAGGAGAAAAATAATCTAAGACATTATCAAATCAATGTTATATATAATAACAATCAATATATGATGAGATATATATATAAATATTAAGTTCTTTGAATATTCATGTAATCTAAAGCATAATGTATATGGTTTTAGGGAACCAACTAAAACATAGAAACTATTTACACCCTCATTTTTTGATGTCATGGTCCACTTGATTATACACCTAGTCGATGGAGTAATGGATAGTGGTCCCATAAAATTTAGGTGGATGTATCCCATTGAGTAGTAACTAAATACATTGAAATTACTTGTATGCAAAAAATCTCATCTAGTAGAACTAATAACCAAAGGATATTTTATAGATGTGTGCACTAATTTTTATGCTTCATATCTTATAGATGTTGATACAAAATTAGACATTCCATCTCATATTCATAATAATAAGGAATGATATGTGATATGGTGAGTGGGTTCAAGCTCATCGATACTTATTACTCAATACTCTATTAGTTTCACCATTGATGTAATAAGTGTATTTTCTCTATTATTGTTGAACATTTACATGTTTAGTTTACATATAAAAGTTGATTAATAAATTATGTTGTTATAAATTGTAGGAGATAAATTAATGTGCTAAAATAGGATATTCCTTTTTCTAGTGATTATCAAATTCAACAATCCCAATATGCTTTCTTTCATAACTATTTCAAGGATTACATATATATATGTGCAGTTTCATTTTGATTAAATTGTATTGTGGATTTATTTTTTCATATCAATATATTTAATTCTATGAAATATATTGGTCCATGAATTATGGTAATTGGGTGACCGTATATTGGTTGAATAATTTAAGTAACTAGCAGATGGTTCATCTATAATGTCATGTCATTACAAATGGATTTTGGTTTTTCATTAAAGATATTGATGTTAAAAAAGAAATATAAAATAATGGCATTGGTTATACATCAATCGATTTTGGTTATTATTGTGATCAATTGAAAGAGATTATTGAATTTATATATGCTCACAAGTTAAAATACATATCGTTAAAATGTGATTGGGTTGATTCAGTTCATGGAACTAAAGTTAATAATTTTCAATTTAAATGGGTGAACATTAAAAATATGTTATGTAAAGACTAAGAGCCTATTAGACCATATCCATTGGTTAATTTACTACTTTTTCATAAGATAAAAGTGATCTCATCCTAAATGATTGAATAGTTTAGTATTCTTGGTAAACTAGATACATACTTGAATCTCACATTATATTTGAAAACATAAAATACAATAAATAGTGAAAGTAAAAATTATGAATCCTTAATCTCATTTAAATATTCCTTCATCATTACTTGGGGAAGGGAAAAAAATAAGGGTGAGATTAGATGCTCAGTAAGGGTTACATACAACCTAATATTTCATAAATCAATAAGTCATAATAAATATGGTAAGGTAAATAATTGAAAATACAGTCCATTTAATCAATAACTTGAGCACAAAATGAATCCATGGATAATATCAATACAGTAATATCCTGGATAATAATAATTAAATTATTAATGATGGAAATTATTAATATTTTATGCCATGATCTTATACATCATGATATTTATACCATTAAGACATTAATCTAAGACAATTTAATGAATGGGTAGGTATACACCATAAAACCATTTAATGTTATCTTATTGATTTTTCTCATGAGTCCCATCGATTCATCGATGGGATATATAATTCTAGGCCCCACCCATCACTACATGTCCAATTAATTTCTTATATATTGAATGATTGATTTGATTCATGAACAATATGCCTTATTAATAAATATATATATTGAGTAAAGAATATAGATTTATCAATATTTTACATAGACAATCAAAGAAATTTCAAAGTAAAACATAGTATGAAGAAATGGTATATGGATTAGGAAATAATAATATCCATTATACAAAGAATATGGATATTCAAGAGTAATGTATGGTCTAATGATCATAATAAAGTTAATATTTTAAGAGAAGGTTAATGAATACAAAATTAATCAAGAAAGTAAAGGTTTATACTTTCCATGGTCAAACTAATCATAATCCATATAGAGAAAGAATAAGGATGATATTATTACAATATATCCATAATGGAATATAATTAAAATAATTGTTTTTTCAATGATGAATATAAATACCATAAAAATATCATTAAAAACATTATTGAGGAAAATACCCTTTTCACTGGAAAAATCAATTTTAAAAAATATAAATTTCCAGAATATCAGGAAAAACATTTTCTTTGAAAATAAACTTATCAATGTTCAAATTAATGTTATGTCATGATAGTTAAAAATTAGGTTCATTCAGAGTATGTTAAAAAAAGTTTCCTTTCACATTTTCATTAAAAAGTCAAAAAGTACCTTGTTTAGAAAGCAATAAGAATATTTCTTATAAATAATTTTTTAAAAATGAATACATTTCTATAAATTACTTTAAACAATCATATGAAAATATTAAAAACTTTCTTGAAAAGATTTTTAGAAAACATGGATATGGAATAAAAAATATTTTCGATCGAATTAAATACATTTTCTCAATAATTTTAAGTGAAAAAGAGAGGAAAATGACACTGTTACTTGAAAAAATCATGAATTACTAGAGGATAATAAAATTAAATGGGTTTATTATAAATTTATCAAATAATTTCCTTGAATTTCAATTCAAGCATAAACAATCCTGATTAAAATGAGATTGAAGTATAAACCCTTACTAGTTTAGTAACTTTTGAATCATAACCCCCATGAAAGAAATAAATTCAAATGAAACATTAAATTCCATGAATATAAGGATATTAATGATATAACCTATCAAATAGATTTTAGATACACCTTATAAAAATAAATAGATGCATAATACCAAATATATCTCAATGGAGTGGAAATTAGGAGAAAATCTATTACAGAGATAATACCATTGAAGTGAGTATTAATCAATTAATTGACTGTGTACATAAAATGTCAATCCACATAAAAAAGTTTAAATAAAAAATAAAATAATAAAAAATTTATTAAACACATAATCTTATAATATCAATGACAATGAAATGTAACATAACCCAATGAAATAAATTGAGTTATGAAACACTTACCACTATGTAAAATTCAATCAAATCCCCTTGGATGAAATAAGTTAAATAAAAACTTAAAATAACATGAATTATAAAGGATTCATTATATAACATATAAAAGGGTAAGTATACACACCATATAAAATAAATTTGGTTCATAACATTAATATACGCCTCAATGAAGGAAAATTCAAGCAAAATCCCTTAGAGTTTAAGAAATATCTTAATAAAACCCGCTTGAAAGAGATAGAGATTTAATTTCAAGTTAGAATAAAATAAATAAGAATAATACATTATTTTAAATTTTCAATTGGATGTATATACACTATTTAAAATAAATTAGCTTTATAAAAGAACATGTGTCTCAAAGAAGGAAGTTTTGAGATGAAAACACTTACCTCATGCTTCCCATTCATTGAACATGATTTAAAATCTTGTATAATGGATTTAAGTAGGTTATTAATTTATAAAATAAACACAATAATTTTTATATTATCATATATTATTTTCTTATAACATATTATCATCCATTCATTAATAATATTTCATTATTACCATTGTATTAGGTTTTAACTACTTTGTTTTCTCGTGTATGTTTTATCATGGAAGTTCTAGTATGTATGCATAGGATATAGATCCATAATATAAATAATTTTTTAGTGTTTTAAATATAAAATTAATTCATTATATATGTTTTTAGAATCACACATTATATTTAAATATGGAAAATAAATCATATCGCTTCATGGAGATGGTAAGTTGTACGTACACACGAGAGACGTTATAATTTCCTTAATGGGTGAAAGTGTAATGGAGTGTATTATATATTAATTTTAAAGAATAAATATCATGACATAATTATCATATATATTCATTATTTACATCATTATGGATATCCATGTGAGTCGGTGATTTGAACAAAATTACATCTGTTCATGGGGTGGTAGTTTGCTGTACATAGGAACGATGGATTTATTTCTCATTTGATGGAGAAGGAGATGGATAAATATTATGAAATAAATATAATAACATATTATCATATGGTATATTTTTTTTATTATATTTACATTTTTAAGACATTATCAAAGGTGCAAAAAAAGAAGTAAAATGGAGCTTAATGAATATGATCACCTTCACTTACAAAAAAGTCCTTTGGATATCTTATTAAAGACCCTAGGGTTGGTATTTTGGGAAGAACATAATATCTATAATATATATAAGGACGTTTGGGAGATATTTGAGTAGTTTTTTTTTATATTAATGGCTTTATAGGTTTGAATAAGTGAGGGGAGTAGTGCTATTTTATAATTGAGGTGGACTGACATGTTTGTATGTACCCAAAACTATTCAATAATGGGAAGTCACCCTCAAAACATTTGCCTAAAATATTGAATAAAAATGTATTTTATGGAATATAAGTTTGATAAAACCCCCAAAAATAAAAATAAACATTTTTTAAACATGGTATTCCCTTTACCTTTAAGGTCACTCACTTTTACCATTTTAGTTTTCACCATAATAACTATTTTTTTAACCTTGTTAATTTATCTTTCAGGCCTAAAATAAATTGATCCTTATTATATTTTTTAAATCAATTATTTTAATTATTAAATCCAATTTATCAAATAAAATTTCCATGTGTGTGGAAAATTAATTTTTACACAAACACATGTAACTTGCAAAACCCCATTTTAATATTAAACGTTGTAATTAATTTTTACTATTTTTAATATTCGTTATGATAAAAAATGAATTTTATGTTATTAAATATTGTTAATTATTATTATTAAAAATATTGAATCCATTTTATCAATATCAATTCACAGAAGTGAAAAAATTTAATTAAAAAATGAACCTGCAAAACGTATCGAAAAACAGGTTTTCAAGAAATATATTTTTCCAGAATAAGATGATCGTATATTGAATTTATGGATATTAATCATCATTATATGAATTTAAATTCATATATATAGATATATAATATATAAATTTAATTTAAATAATTCATAATTATGGGTTATTTTAATTAATTAAAATACAGAAACATTATGCACTTAAAAACAGTTTTCAGAAAAATGTGTTTTTAAGCATAAAAATAAACTTATACAAAAATATGGTATGAAGATGATTAAAACTAAACTAATTTTATTAAGTATAACTAAATAATTATCATATTACTTTTAAATCAAATTAAAATCATAATGGGACTTTTAAATTACATAATTTATTAAAAATAAATGACATTTTATCAAAAAAATGTATTTTTCACTGTTGACTGAAAAATAAATATTTTCAGAAAAAACCCTAATTTTCACCCTATGTTATTTTTGGAATGATTATTTAAAAAATTAAGTTCATTTTTTAAAATATAATTTCTAACATTAAAATAAATTAATTATAATATTTTCTCAGAGAATGCCATAAAGACATTTTTGATTCATGTAAAGACTTTACTAAAAATTTAATTCTTATTTAATAATATATTTGATTCATATAAAATATTTACACATATTTTTTTAAAAAAATTATTTCTATTCATACCACTAATTTTAATTGTTAGGTCATAATGGCCATGTTTAAATAGTATATCATGGTTCATTTAAGCTTGGTGTTTCATGTCATATATTCTATTGAACATAACCTTCATTTTAAAAACCTAGGGTGTTACATGTTATATAGAGATGTGAAATTTAGTAATGATCCTTTAATATTGGAATCAAAATAATAACAAGTTTATTTTTTACCTTTACATCAAATCTGAATTGGAATGATTTTGTGAAAATCTCAAGTCCTATAGAGTTTTTAATTGAATAAGAAAAACCATAGATTTCAACCTTTTTCAGAAAAATGATTGATCAACACACTATAGATCAGAACAATAAATATATTTATTAGGTTAGAGAGACTATTAAAGGATAAATAGTTGATTTCCATGTTTAATAAAATGTCTGATTTTTCTTCTTCCCTATGGTTTGAAAATCATATTTTATATAAGTATAACTAGTTTTTTATAGAATTAAATTTTTATTATAAGAATTTAACTATATATATATTTTTTATGACTATAAACATGTCAGGGGAATATACATCGAATCGAACACATTTAAAAGTGTAATCATCATCTAGGGGTGAAGGTATATATGAATTTAATCATCAATCTAATTGTGTAAATGTTTTCTTATTTATTTAACTACGCTTTATATATATATATATTTATATATTCATATATTTAATTATGTATGATTTTTTATTTTCAATAGGATCTTACTCAACCAATTCTTCTAGTTGTAGGGTAGGCCCTAGTTGAGGGATTTTATTGTGGAATTCTAGCATGCCTCTAGATATACTATTTGACGAGATGTACCATCCAATGGGAGCAAGAGCCCCTAATATTATAAAATATTTGATTCATATAAAACAAGACCCACATATATTTCACCTAAACACATATAATTGGGCTCCCTTACCACAAGACATGATATGTCTACTTTAGAGAGAAGTTCAGGTAAGATGATCATTTAAATTATTTAACTATATTTAAGATATACTTACATTTGAGAGATTTATTTTTTCTTTAATAGAATAATTTGAGAGTTTTAGCTCATGAGTTTTGGATATTTTTCATGGTAAAATGTCATAACACATGGAAATATAATAAGGGTAGAGTGAAGAGGGACCATTGGTTACCAAATGTGGGTTCCCCATACATTGTTGACAAAGTCCCGACTGGAATTCCTCCCTCTAAGTGGTGTGATTTGGTTTCATATTGATTCAATGTGGTAGTGACAATCATAATTTTTATCTTGGTTACAATATTTTAAAAAATTTACAAATCTTCACATGAATATTATTTGAATACATTGAATGTAGGCTGTGGTAGCATGTTATTCAGAGAACTGGGTGATATAGGGATCGCCTCACATGATTAAGAATCACCATGTGTTCCAAATTCAATATGATGTATTTATAAATTTAATTTCATATCCATTATTTAATATGTTTTTATACTATAAATATATTTTTAATATAGTTATACAAAATGGTTGTGATGACTGATAAATGTCAGTGTGGATAATGACTCATTAGCACAATAACCCACAAGGATGAGATATTCCAACGCAATATTGGTCATGATGTACATGGATATAACTTGACATATATATGGAGAATTCACCTTTCTTTAGTTTCATGTATATTTTTTTTATATCTAGTTATAACTGTGATGGCGCAATAGATGACTTATTTTTAGGCATGGGTCCGTGGGTCTGAAGAGGCAAATCCACAATTGTCAGCAAACGTTAGGGTAATGTTGAAGTATTTTCATATGGTAATGATGAAAAATATCTAAAAACATAGGTTCATAACTGAATATTTTGTGTTTAATATTATATTCATTATAATTACCATTCTAATATTAATTTTTTATAGGTGCCAAATGCACTAAACGCAAGTCACAATAATGGACATACATGATGCACCTAACGTTGAAGGTGAGTCTCATTTTTATTAGTTTGAAAACATAATATAATAATCATAAAGTCATTTATGATTTTTATGAATCAAAAACATGTTAATATGATTCCTAGATTTCACAGTTTGATGGAAAGAATGATTTCATATTATTAACACTTATTAATAAATGAAAAATCATCTGAGTAGGTGTAAAAATCAAGAAAACAATATTATAATGGGGATGAAAACTTAGGAAAATAATTTTCAAGACATTTTTGTTCTATAGGAATCAAACCCACATCCATTTGATACTTTAATTTCTATATATGATTAAAAGTATCGTTTGACCCTTTCATTATTGTTAAATTGAAAAATCACCTAAAACGGGTAAAAAAAAAACAAATTTAGATTGGCATGAAAACGTAGGATAACGATCAAAAAGTCATTTATGAAATGTAGTAATCAATTATATTTCAATACGATTCTTGTATTTCTCATTATGATCAAAATTACTTTATATTATAATTAAAATGATATACTGCTTGCTAGGGGGTCAAAACCAAGCAAATGAGTTTATTTGACACAAAAACTTAGAAAAAAGATCCTATTTAATTTTCGATTTCTATAAATCACTCACACATAAATAAGATTCTCTAAATTTATTTATATTATTGAAATTAAAATTTTATAAAATTAAAACCTCTTAATAAATGAAAAATCACCTTTATAGGGGTCAAAATAAATAAGATGAGCTTGGGTTGGCATTAAAACTTAAAAAATGATATTTGAGTCATTTTTGATCTATTGGAATCAACCACACATCAATTGGATACCATAACATCTTGGTATGATTGAAAGTGTAATTTGAAATTCTCATTGTTATTAAAGTGATAAATCACCTAAAAGGGGTCAAAACTGAACAATGAAATTTAGATTGAAATAAAAACTTATAAAAATAATCATTGAGTTATTTATGATCTATATTAACAAACCACTTATCTATATGATGCTTATGTTTCCTGATATTATCCAAAGTACAATTTCACCTTTTATTTTTATTAAATTGACATATCCCCCCATAAATGAGTTAAAACTAATAAAAAAGTTATCACTAACATAAAATCACAGTACACCAATTATTAAGTCATTTTTGACATGTAGGAATCAAATGTGAATCAATTTGACTCCCATATTTCTCAATATGATGTAAATTAGGATTTCATTTTTTTATTATTTATTTATAAATTTAAAATCACTTATATAGTGGGAAAAACCAAGTAAACAAGCTCATATTCAGGATTAAAAATTAGGATAATGACCTTTGAGTCATTCCTAATACATTGGAATCAATCATACATCTATAAGCTAATATAATTTCTTGGTATAATTAAAAATGTTTTTTAACTTCACATTGTTATCAAAGTGATAAATCACCTATAAGGGGTCAAAACAGAAAAACCAAATTTGGATTAGCCTGAAAACATATATTAATGATCATCAAGTCAATTATGATCTATAGAAATTAATTATTCATCAATATGATCCTTGGAATAATCAATATGACCCAAAGTACCATTTCACCTTTATATGCTTATTAAAATGACATATCACTCATCAAGGGGTTAAAACCAAGTAAAAGAGTTCATATCGACATGAAAACTCTACATAATGATACTTAATTATTTTTTTTACGAATCAGCTATGCATCAATATGATGCTTGAATTTCTCGGTATAATAAAAAGTATGATTTATTATTATTAAAACTTATTAATAAATGACATATCATCTATGTAAGGGTTAAAACCGAGAAAACATGATCATATTAGGGTTAAAACATAGGAAAATGATCTTATAGTCATTTATGATATGTGGGAATCAACCATACATCAATCTAATACATAAATTTCTTAGTATGATAAAAAATATCACTTGACATTCTTAGTGTTATTAAAGTGATAAATCAAATAAAAGGGGCTAAAAAATTCAGATTCTCATGAAAATTTAGAAGAATGATTAATGAGTCATTTTTGATATGTAGGAATCAACTGTGCATCAATTCAATGATTAGATTTCATAGTATGATCCAAAGTACCATTTCTCTATTATATTTTTAATAAATTGACATATCATCCATCAAGGTTTTAAAACTGAAAAAATGTGTTTTGAATGACATGAAAACTTAGGAAAATAATACTTGAGTCAAATATGATCTTTATTAATCAATATCATATCACTTTGTTTACTGATTTTCATTGTTTCATGGAAAGTATTATTTTATATTATTAACACTTATTAGTAAATAAAAAATAACTCAGGTAGGGGTGAATATAAAAAATGAGCTAATATTTGGGTGAAAACTTAGTACAATGATATTTGAGTAATTTTTGTCTTTAGGAATCAACCTCACATCAGTACGATACCATAATTTCTTAGTATGATTGAAACTGTCATTTGACCTTTAAATTGTTATTAAAGTGAAAAATAACTTAAAATGGTTGAAAGTTGATTTTTTATTGGTGTGAAAACATTGTATAACATTCATCATGTCATTTATGACCTATATAAATAAACCAAACATGAATCTAATGCTCAGATTTATCAATATGATCCAAAGTAACATTTCACATTTATATTTTTATTAAAATGACATATCACCCATCAAGGGATGAAAACTAATAAAACAAGTACAGATTAACATGGAAAGTTAGAAAAATGATCCAAATTTTTGAATCGTAGAAATAAACTGTGTTTCAATATGATGGATAGATTTATTAGTATGATGAAAAGTAGGATTTTATATTATTAACACTTATTATCAAATGAAAAATCACCTGTGTAAGGATTAAAATTAAGAAAATGAGCTTGGATTTAGGTGAAAGCTTAGAAAAATGTTCTTTGATTAATTTTTGATATGTAAGAACCAACCGTACACCATTTTGATACCTGAATCACTCAATAACAGTGAATGTTTCGTTTGACCTTCATGTTGTTATTAAAGTGACAAATCACCTAAAAGGGATCAAAATTTAACAAATGAATTCTGATTGGTGTAAAAACTTATTATATTATTCATTAATTCATTTATGATCTATAATAATAAATCATGAATCAATATGATGAATGAATTTATTGATATGATCAAAATTACCTTTTCATCATGTTATTATTATTAAAATGACATATCACCCGTCATGGGGTCAAAACTAAGAAAATAAGTTTATATTGACATAAAAACTTAGGTTAATGATCTTAGAGTCATTTTTGATGTATATGAAAAAAATATGCATTAATTTGATACCCGAGTTACTCGGTATGATGGAAAGTATGATTTTATATTATTAACAATTATTAATAAATGGAAAATCACCTATAGAGGGGTCAAAACCAAGGAAATGAGCTCAGATTTAGGTTAAAACATGGAGAAATGATATTCAAATCATTTATGATTTATATGAATTAGCCGCAAAATAATCTAATACATGAATTGATTGGTATGATCAAAAGTGTTTTTTTGACCTTCACGTGTTATTAAAGTGATAAATCACTTAAAATGGGTGAAAACCAAACAAATGAATTTTAATTGGTGTGATTTTTTTAGAATGATAATTGTATAATTTATGATCTTTAGTATTCAATTGTGCATCAATTCGATACTCGAATTGATCTAAAAAATGAAAAAAACGATTTTAACTTCATATTTTTACTAAATTGGCATATCACCTGTCAAGGGATCAAAACCTAGAAAACTAGTATTGATTGACATGAAAATATAGGAAAACAATATACAAATAATTTTTGATCTATATGAATCAACTTTGTATCATTTGTAATCCTAAATTTCTTGGTATTATTAAAATTATGATTTCATATTATTAACACTTATTAATAAATGACAAATCACCCATGTATGGATCAAAATTGATCCAAACATGCCCAAATTTGGGATGAAAACTTAGTAAAATGATATTTGAGTCATTTCTGATCTGTAAGAATCAACCATGCATTAAAATGATACCCAAATTAATCAGTTTATTGAAAATTTTGTTTGTACTTCACATTAATATTAAAGTGACAAATCTTCTAAAAGGGGTCAAACCTGAACAAATGAATTCAAATTTGGGTGAAAACACAGGATAACATGCATCAAGTCATTAATTATCTATTGGAATCAAGCATAGAATAATTCAACATCCATATTATTCGGTATAATAAAGACTACATTTTATCTTTTATATTATTATTAAAATGATATATCACCCATCAAGGGAAAACTGATACAACGAGTTTGAATTAACCTGAAAAATTATTGAATTGATCCTCAATTTATTTTTGTTATATTGGAATCAACCATACATCAACATGATTCATGGATTTCAAAGTATGATGGAAAGAATGATTTCATATTTTAACTCTTATCAATAAATGAAAAATCACCTGTGTAGTGGTGAAAATCAAGAAATTGAGATCAAATTTGGGTTAAAAAATAGGAAAATGATCTTAGAGTAATTTATGATATGTATTAATTGGACACATTTCAAATTGATACTTGAATTTCATGGAATAATCGAAAGTGATGTTTTAACTTCACACTGTTATTAAAGTAAAAATTCTCTACAAGGGGTCAAAAGCAAACAAAAGAATTTGGATTGGTGTAAAAAAATCTATTATGAAAATCGATTCATTTATTATTTTTAAAAACAATACATACATAATTTTAATGCTCATATTTCTTGGTATGATCCAGAGTACCATTTTAACATTATATTTTTATTAAATAGACATATCACCCATCAATGAGTAAAAAAAGAGTTTGAATTGATACGAAAACATAGGAGAAAAATTCTCGTGATATTTTTTATTTTTAAGAATCAACTATGCATCAATCCAATGCCTTAATTTCTCGATATTATGGAAATTATGATTTCATATTGTTAACACTTATTAAAAAAATGACAAATCACTCGTATAGGGGTCAAAACTGAGTAAATGATCATAGATTTGGGTGTAATATTAGAAAAATATTATTTGAGTCATTTATGAAATATATAAACCAACCTCAAATAAATTCAATAATTTAATTTCTCTATATGATCAAAAGTTTTGTTTAACCTTCACATTGCTAATAAAGTATCAAATCACTTAAAAGGGTCAAAACTAATCAAACGAATTCAGATTTCCATGAAAACATAGGATAATTATCATTATTTCATGTATTATATATAGGATTCAACCACATGTAAATTTGATAATTATATTTCTTAGTATTAAAAAAAAATACCATTTCACCTTTATATTTTTATTAAAATGACATATCACCCATGAAGTGGTCAAAAATGAGCCAACTAGTTTGTATTGACATGAAAAATTTGAAAAATAATACTTAATTCATTTATGATCTGTATAAATAAATTACACATCATTCCGATTCTCATATTTCATGGTTTAATGGAAAGTATTATTTTATCTTATTAACACATATAGTAAATGAAAAATCATCTATATATGGGTTAAAATGGGAAAATGAGCTTGGATTTTGGTGAAAACATAGGAAAATAATATTTGAGTTGTTTATGATTTGCATAAAGAAACCATACATCAATTTAAAACCTAAGTTGATCATTATAATAAAAAGTTTCATTTGACCATCACATTGTTATTAAAGTGAAAAATTACATAAAAGGTATTAAAACCATACAAAAAATTGTCATTATAATGAAAACTTAGGAGAATGTTTATCGAGTCATTTATGATCTCTAGGAATAAACCTCACATCAATCCAATGCTTAAAATTATAATTATTGTCCACTATATAATTTCATTATTATATTTTTATAAAAATGAAATATCACCCATCAATGGGTCAAAATAGGCTAATAGGGACTTCTTTTTGTGGTCACTTGGCAATCGCTAAAGAGGAAAAATGACCACTTTTGGTGGTCTCTATTGAAAAAAATCTAGTAGAATTGAATTCTCATTATCACAAATTGAATTTTTTGTTAGTTTTAGAAAAATTATTATCAGTGCCTAAATTACATAGAGTTTTCCATCACTAAGAAAAGGTCTGGCCTTTCTCAATGTTTTTATAGCATTGAGAAAGAGCCCACTTGATAGCTACAACCACATTTTATTGTTGGAATAATAAGTTAAAAAATAAAAAATGATCTCCAAAATTATTCTATAATAAATGTACATCAACCATTTTAATTTATTTTCAAAAAATAAATATATTTCATAATATTAAACTTTATTTTTTACATTTAAAGTATTAGTTATAGTTTCAATAAAGAATAACATGTTGAAAAATCATCAACGATCCCTTTTCTTTAAGTATTTTGTAAAAATATTTCTGTAATTAAAATAGGTCTGATATAGATAATAATAATTTTTTTTACATTAATCATACTTAAAAAAATGTAATCTTACTACAACTAAAATTTAGTGACCAAGGTTTGCCTAGTCAGAACATTTCATATTTTTGAGTTTTGATATCCCTGGTCCTCTTAAAAGTTAAAAATGGAAACTTTATCCTAGCAGATAACCTTAGAATAATTTCATGATGGTTCTATTGAGTTTGGTATGTTTTTTTGTCCTTCGAATAATTTTTGATAAAGTTATATTCTAGTAAAATTTTTATTGATTTTTAATATTTATTGAATAAATAAATATTTATCTTGTAAGAATGAACATTTCTATCTCCTAAATGGAATCCCAATGAGAAATTATAACATCTTGATTATGTTCAAAATGAGGGTATTTTCTAGTGGAGGTATATGATGTGTGCTCTGACATCATGTCTTGAATCAAGCCTCTTCAAGTCTTTTATTAAAAGTTCTCTTGAACTAGTCATTCACTTATAAATCTATCAGTCACTATTTTTCCTCACGGTTTATGTAACGTACCCTAAGCTTGAAGTATATGGACATTACAATATTTTTGTGGAATACTTAATACATAACAAAAACAGACACACAAGGATCGTAATAGTTTAGGGTCTTTAGAAACTTGGATATCTTCAACAACTCCCATAACGATCTTCCCATTTTTGTTTCCTTACCTAAAACCTTTCTTTATTTCCTGGGGAAAATAAAACATAAAAAGGGTGAGCTCAAATGCTCAGTAAGGTAAAACATAGAGAACATAAAACAATCCATAAACATTTGAAAGCAAAAACTTGAACATGAAATTTAAACATCAAAATCTTGAGCAAAGACGTAAATCGTGGAAGTACGTAAGGCATATATCATAATGGAATATCAACCATGATAAAATATAATGGGAATAAAACATGTAATTGTGGCAACCATTCAGCACATGTTATGATTTCCATAGTAGCCAAGGCATTGCTGCCAAGACCATCTTAGTGGACAAAGTTCCTTTCTGAATCGAGTTCACTCCTCGTTTCAGTGCTGTAACACTGAACCGGATTAACTTACCATTCCAACCATGTCTATCTCATGAGATATAAATCTTTACCCAATGCATTGGAGGGAGATATAGGTCCCTACCCATCTCATAATGAAATCATTCTTACTTGTGCCACAAAATAAACATAAAACATTCATCATAACCCAAAGAATAAAATGGGTTTCATAAACATCATCCCATCATCTCATAATCCATATAAAACAAATGGACATTTCATCATAAGAAAATTGAAACCATGTAAATCATAGAGACATTAAACTTGAAACATACACATATGAAATAATTTCATCTTAGATGGAAAAATGGTTTTGATAAAACACTTGAAATGAATTCTTAAGGAAAATATCCTTTCTTCTTGAAAATCATTTTCTTTTCACAAAATTCCATGCAATTTTAAAAGAAAGAGATTTTGTTGAAAATAGTCATGAAATATTTTGGAGGAATATTCCTGAAAATAAGGCTTTATAAAACCGTAAAAATCCTTTCATGCCGTGTAAGTTAAAAAAAAACATTCTTCTCGTACTTTTGCCGGAAAATTCAAAAAGTACCTCGTAAAATAAAGATTCCATACATACCATGTAGTAAAAGTCAAAAATGGGTAAAAAGGACTTTAAACATACATGAAACAATTTTTAGGAAATTGGAACATGGATGATAAATATAACCCCAGTAAATACTTACGAATAAGCAATCTCGGATAAAAATGAGATTTGCAAAATTATCCCTTACCTTAGGTCCGATATGCTTCATACGTATCCGAACCTCCTGTATAATGATTTAAATAATGTCATTGAATTATTATAGAATCATATTCATTGTTATGATATCTTATATGGTTCACTTATGACTTTATATTACCCGTTCTTTTGTAAGTTCCATGTTAAATTAGCGTTTTGGGTAAAATCGTTTTATTTATCATACATGTTTGGACTTGTTGTTCTTGATATTATTACTTATAACCTGATTTACATAATTCCAGAATGTAAAACATGATTTATATATAATTTATATTCATCATATACATATATATTATAGATCAATAAAATGAATGAAATACACCGTTCATGGAGACGGTAGGCCGTACGTACGCATGAACGCTGTTTTCGTTTCCTTATTGAATTGAATGAAACTAAATAGATGACATAAATATATATATATATACATAAATCCAGTAGCATTATTATTTCATATATTTCATTATTATTCATTATATAAACTTTATGATCATTCATGTATGGTTAATCATGGAGAAAGAATCTCATCGCGTCGTGGAGATGGTAGTCCGTACGCACGCACGAGCGATGATATCATTCCCATAATTATAGAATTGGAGTGGATGATATAATATATCAGAATCAGTATGATGTTATAATAACCATATATAGTTATTATTTACACCATTATACCCATCCATGTAAGGTGTTGGTGGAAAAACAGATTACACCACGGCGTGGAGACGGTATTCCGTACGTACGCACGCGCGGTGATTTTGTTTTCCGTAGGATGGATAGAAGGTGAAATAGGGTTGTTTCATATTTATAATAACATATCAGTATATGAGGGATACTGATGTTATTACTTCATAATGAAAAAACTAAAGAATAATAAGTTGAAGAAGAAAGAAAATTGAAAGAATCGGTAATGGATATTACCTCTTCTTTGACACGCCTCTTTGAATCCTCCTCTTAGGGTACTAAAATTGGTCTTTGAAGAAGACCAGGACCTCTAGGATGTTTCCAAGAAAGTTTATAAGGGAAATGTTTAGGGTTTGGACGAGCTTAAAGGCTCCAATTGGTGTGAGTAAGAGAGGGAGGAGGTTCCCTTTTATAAGGGAGGAGAGGGGCACCTTTGGAAATATTAAAAATATTAATTTATAATAAATATAACCCCACTTAAAAACCTCCAAAAATGAATCATATTATAATATTAGATGCTATAGGGTTGTAATCTCATCAACCAATAAAATGTATACATGTTAGGAATTTATTTTAAACATTATCAACTTGATTTATCCTTATTTAATCAATTTTATTTTATTTGTGGTAATAACATTCTAAATTTTAAATTATAACAAATAATTACTTATTTGTTGTGAATTTTCCATAATTGGATACTTTATAACATTTTATACCATATAAATTTAAATTTATAATTTGTAAATATTTTTGTGATTTTTAAATTTTTTTATAATATGTTATTTTTATAAAATAACAATAGTGTCAATTTTGACACTATTCATTTATTTGAATTTAAATAAAATATATACAGAAGATATGTTCGAAATAAAAGATTTAATAGATTAATAAAAGGTCATATGTATCTGGAAAATTAGTGGAGCACATTAAATAGTTCATATAATATTTATTTTATTATTTTTAAAACCATTTATTTGGTTTATCTCTTAATAAAATAATTACTACATCATTTTTGTATAATTATTTAATATACTTATTTGTTGCATAAAAATTAAAAATAAAATCCTATGATGAAGATAAATCTATTAGTTTTCACAATAATACTTTTAATCGAATTTATCATCTTAAAATCACAATATTTAAATTGTTATATTTATTACATTATGAAGGTGACAACATTGGAATCATTTAAAATAAAATATTATAAGTGTCATAATCGCCTTAATAAGGATCAAAATGGTCAACAATTCGACCAGTGGATGATTAGGGTTTATATATAAACTATTAATAAGTTTTGTGCAGATTTTTGGGGATTTTTATATGTATTACTATTTCAATAAAAACTATATTATTGATTTTTCACTAAATAAATAATTTCTGCATCATTAATGTATAAGATAATAAGGTAATTAAATAACTCTTAAAAATTACAAATAAATTACCATGATAAAGAAAAACATTTTATCTTTCAAATGAGTATTTATAACCGAATTCATATTCTGTATAAACTTATATTAAAAATACTTTAATTATTAAAGTTGAGTGAGACATATTTCACTTTCCTTAAAATAAACTAAAGGTCTTAATCACCTCCAAGTGGGTTGTAATGGATTCCATTTCGACCCAAATATGACTTAGGATGAAATATAATCATTCAATTATATTAAGACAAGTATTAGGATAATTTTATAATATTATATTTACCCTTAATTACCCAATTTACCTTTTACTATGGTAAATAAAATTTACCGTTGTTACTATTCATAAAGCCCAAAAATAAAAAGTAGTATATTAATATAATTTGGACCCACTAATTCCAAATATGGAATCCATTTTTCCAAATTCAATACACAGAAGTTTCAGAAATTAAATTAAAATTAATCCCATTGTCGAAAGAAAACAGATTTTTGTTTAAAACATTGCAAAAGATTGAATTGATTTAACCTACAAATTCAAGGTAAAATCAATGCTAATGACATAAATTACATTAAATGGTAAAAATATATTCTATTTGTACTTTAAAACCATTCAATACTATAATTTAACAATAAATTATTACGATGAAAAAAGTTGTTTTTAATTAAAATATAGCGTGTTTTTACTATTCATTAAAATATGAAAGTTATCAGAAAAATATCAAAACTTTATCCAATGTAAATTTTTTATTTCCTAATTAAAAATAAGAAGTTTATTTTGTAAAATTGAACTTATAAACATGTCAAAAACTAGATTTAATGTAGGTGCGCCATTAAAAGGTGGCAAAACTGCATTTTTTGAAAAATACTTATTTTACCCGAAAAATTTATTTTGTTCACGTACCATGTTCTAGAAAATGTGTAAAATGAAATAATAATGTTATAAGATTCAAAATTTAGTTAATACTATTCATAACGGCTAGTTCATAATAATATTATAACCATATATCATTGTTTAGTGAAACCTGATATTGCGTACAACACACGCTATCGAGGAAAGTCGCGATTGTGTGCAATGCAAGCCAAGTCAGGGTTGCGTGTTTTGCAAGAATCCTTCATTTTTCGTATAACAGAATCCAACCATATTTGATTTATACATTGAATATATATATAGACACACACACTCAATGTTGCGTAGAATGACTATTATAAAACGAACTTGAAATTGTGTGTAACATAATCTAAGAATAGTGTTGCATATACTGCAAGCTAATACGGTGTTGCGTATAGAACAATATAATCTTGTTGTAGCATAAAACACATGACATCAATTGAAAATAATACTTATCATAAAATATCAGGTTTTTACATTCTACCCCCTTAAAATGAATTTTGCCCTCGAAATTCGTCGGGGTTATAAATCGTTTACTATTCATAGAAACCCACATCGTAAAAAGGAATACTAAAACTTAATTTTAAAAACTAAAGTATGAAAAATAACGATTACCCAAAGTAACTCATCACTGGGTTTCCATATAGGAGAACATAGGTGAAAATATGGATATGGAAGAAAAATCTAACCATCAAGTTCTGATGGAGAGTAGTAGAGGACATGGCTATGAAAAAGCCAATAATCACAAAGCCATAAATTTGTGATGATCTAAGGTACCATCTGATTCATCAGATATAATAGCACAAGGACAACATTTTTGGTTTTCAATATCATTTCCCTAAATTTGAAAATTTGAATTAGAAGAAATACTTTCTTGATTTTGGTACAATCTCACTGTTATTCATGCTTTAAACAATTTCCACTTCATCTCTTAAATAAATGAAGTTGAATTTGTTATTCGTGAAGTGTTAACAGATCATGCGATAGAATGATGGGTCATTTAATCTGTTTCAAACAAAAGGTTAGCAAAAGTTATCAAATATACATAAGTCTATTTATGGTGAGGTTAATCATATACAATTCCAAAAATGAACTTATACTTCATATATCATACCGCTTAATAAAATAAAACAAGTTTCTACGAACCAGAGACTTCCTATAGGCCAGTGGTAGGTGATAAAGGCCAGTCGCACTTCAGTTGTGGGTTCGATTTCCATATCCTTGTCCGACGCAACGGGTTGTCGCCCGTCTTGGAGGTTGTCCCTTTTTCTAAAACTACATTATAATAACATTCCCGCAATAATATCGAAAAAAGTTCTATCCTTAAACAATACTAACTTATGTCCAACATAATCCATTCCAATATTTAGGCTTATCTAAAATACTTTGGTCCAAGCTCATAGTATAAAGAAAACAATTACTAGAAAGGTTATCTACCAAGAATGTGAATACATCCATTTATCCCACATATATCATAAGATATATCTTGTTGGTTGCATTCCAAACACATGAATACCTTAGTAATATATTCTCTTGAATCATAAATTACCATAGAACCTTAGTGAAAACATGAATACTGTCAAAAGGTAATTCTTTCCACATACCAAAATCCAAAAAATCTATATAATCAAACCATAATATCACTTAGTCCTTATATCAGTCACGAGATCATGAATACTGTCAAACATTTCATTTTCTCCTTATCCCTTAATTATGCGCATATCATATTCTTTCAAAAAATATCTCAATCACTTTCCATGGTTACCGGTACCATAAAATTATTGAAAACCACAATAGACCAATACATAAATATTCCAATATTCCACGATACTATATAAAACATTATTTTGGAATCCCATTAAATAAATACTTAATCATTACACAACTTCATTTTCATACTCAACATCACAAATAGTGATCACATGAGACTTCCCTTTATCCTTTTCCTTAAGAGGTTGCTCACATTGATCATCATTAACCCGTGGATTAGGGCATTTATTAGCATAATGCCCCATTTCCTTGCACTTGAAGAATTGGAGTGTTGGTGGAGAGTTCTCTGTAGTATTTTATCTATTCACATTGTTAGCAAACTTTTTCCCATTACTTCGACAATCAACTACTCAATGACCTTATTTTCCACACTTAAAACATTTTCTAGTACCTTTTAGGCAATCTACACCATGCTTCTTTCCACACTTTGAGCATAAAGAAACATTCATCTTCTTTTCACCATTGTTCTGAGATTTATCTTTGAAATCCATCTTTCGTTTCTTTTCAAAACCATGAGATGGACATATTACACCAACTTCCAGTTCTACCTTGATAGCACAATGCACAATTTCTTCATAGCTACTGAAGTCTCTTATAGATAATGCCCTTCGAAGACTTGGTTTTAATCCAATGAAAAATCGATCAACTTTACTTTCAAGTTGGATGATAAAGCCAGAAGCATACCTTGCAAGTCTTGTAAAATTCGCTTCGTATATACCAACAGATTCATCATCCTTATGCTTAAAGTCAAGAAACTCCTTCTCCATCTTTTTTTGAAGAATACAAGGGAAGTACTTATTGAAAAATAAGTTCTTGAACTCGTCCCATTCCATGGACTCAATTTCATCTCGGGGCCTTGTATTCTTAATTAGAGTCCACCACTAGTCTGCTTCACCTTCTAAATAGTAAAAAACTAGAATGACTTTATCATGTTCCGAACAACGAAGTATGGAAAATATCTTTTCAATGGTACTGATCCATTTTTCAGCAACTAGTGGATCAGAAGACCCATTGAAAGAAGGTAGACATTGCCTCATGAAGGACTCAATAAAATATTGTTCCCTCCTCTGCTCATTTGGAAGTCTAGAATGATTCATATCTTGTGTAAGTATAGCAATAATATTTTGCACTCCATCTCCCATAACGTTGGTTTGAAGATGACAATCATTGCATCGTCCATTACATTGATCAACACGGTTCCTTCGGGTTCTAGCCATCGTCTAAAACCCAAAAAGAATAGTGTGAGATGCAAAAATCATGCTAGGGAAAACAACATAGTAAAGGGGAGTACCCTCAATATCTAACATCTTAGGTTAAATTCTGAGATCGTTACCGTAGTTCTAGGACTATATCCTATACGTATACTTATCCTTAGGGACATCCCTAGACATACCATAGAAATATCTCTAGGGATCTCACTAAAGTTCTCGCATCCTAGATTCTAAAGGTTGACTAAACCTTTCCTTTGATACCAACTGTAAAAAACCTGAAGCTTGACATACATGGACATTACAATACTTTTTCGGAATACTTAATACATAACAAAAACAGACACACAAGGATCGTAATAGTTTAGTGTCTTTGGAAACTTGGATATCTTTAACAACTCCCATAACGATCTTCCCCTTTTTGTTTTCTTACCTAAAACCTTTCTTTATTTCCTGGGGAAAATAAAACATAAAAATGGTGAGCTCAAATTCTCATTAAGGGCAAACATAGATAATATAAAACAATCCATAAACATTTGAAAGCAAAAACTTGAACATGAAATTTAAACATCAAAATCTTGAGCAAAGACATAAATCGTGGTAGTACATAAGGCATATATCATAATGGAACATCAACCATGATAAAATATAATGGGAATAAAACATGTAATTGTGGCAACCATTCAGCACATGTTATGATTTCCATAGTAGCCAAGGCATTGCTGCCAAGACCATCTTAGTGGACAAAGTCCCTTTTTGAATCGAGTTCACTCCTCGTTTCAGTCCTGTAACACTGAACCAGATTAACGTACCATTCCATCCATGTCTATATCATGAGATATAAATCTTTACCTAATGCACTGGAGGGAGATATAGGTCCCCACCCATCTCATAATGAAATCATTCTTACTTGTTCCACAAAATAAACATAAAACATTCATCATAACCCAAAGAATAAAATGGGTTTCATAAACATCATCCCATCATCTCATAATCCAAATAAAACAAATGGACATTTCATCATAAGAAAAGTGAAACCATGTAAATCATAGAGACATTAAACTTGAAACATACACATATGAAATAATTTCATCTTAGATGAAAAAATGGTTTTGATAAAACACTTGAAATGAATTCTTGAGGAAAATATCCTTTCTTCTTGAAAATCATTTTATTTTCACAAAATTCCATGTAATTTTAAAAGAAAGAGATTTTTTTGAAAATATTCATGAAATATTTTGGAGGAAGATTCCTGAAAATAAGGCTTTATAAAACTGTAAAAATCCTTTCATGCCGTATAAGTTAAAAAAACATTCTTCTCGTACTTTTGCCGGAAAAGTCAAAAAGTACCTCGTAAAAAAAAGATTCCATACATACCATGTAGTAAAAGTAAAAAATGGGTAAAAAGTACTTTAAACATACATGAAACCATTTTTAGGAAATTGGTACATGGATGATAAATATAACCCGAGTAAATACTTACGAATAAGCAATCTCGGATAAAAATGAGATTTGAAAAATTATCCCTTACCTTAGGTCTGATATGCTTCGTACGTATCCGAACCTCCTGTATAATGATTTAAATAATGTCATTGACTTATTATAGAATCCTATTCATTGTTATGATATCATATATGGTTCACTTATGACTTTATATTACCTGTTCTTTTGTAAGTTCCATGTTAAAGTAGCATTTTGGGTAAAATCGTTTTATTTATCGTACATGTTTGGACTTGTTTCTCTTGATATTATTACTTATAACCTGATTTACATAATTCCAGAATATAAAACATGATTTATATATAATATATATTCATCATATACATATATATTATAGATCGATAAAAGGAATGAAATACACCGTTCATGGAGACGGTAGGCCGTACGTACGCATGAACGTTGTTTTCGTTCCCTTATTGAATTGAATGAAACTAAATAGATGAAATACATATATATATACATAAATCCAGTAGCATTATTATTACATATATTTCATTATTATTCATTATATAAACTTTATGATTATTCATGTATGGTTAATCATGGAGAATGAATCTCATCGCGTCGTGGAGACGGTAGTTCGTACGTACGCACGAGCGATGATATCATTCCCATAATTATAGAATTGGAGTGGATGGTATAATATATCAGAATCAGTATGATGTTATAATAACCATATATAGTTATTCTTTACACCATTATACCCATCCATGTAAGGTGTTGGTGGAAAAACAGATTACACCATGGCGTGGAGACGGTATTCCGTACGTATGCACGCACGGTGATTTTGTTTTCCATAGGATGGATAAAAGGTGAAATAGGGTAGTTTCATATTTAAAATAACATATCAGTATATGAGGGATACTGATGTTATTACTTCATAATGAAACAACTAAATAATAAGAAGTTGAAGAAGAAATAAAACGGAAATAATCGGTAACGGATATTACCTCTTCTTTGACACGCCTCTTTGAATCCTCCTCTTAGGGTACTAAAATTAGTCTTTGAAGAAGACCAGGACCTCTAGGATGTTTCTAGGGAAGTTGAGAATGGAAATGGTCAGGGTTTTTCCGATCTTAAAGGCTCAAATTAGTGTGAGGAAGAGAGGGAGGAGGTGCCCATTTATAAGGGAGGAGAGGGGCACCTTTGGAAATCTTAAAAATATTAATTTATAATAAATCTAACCCCACTTAAAAACCTCCAAAAATGACTCATATTATAATATTAGATGATATAGGGTTGTAATCTCATCAACCAATAAAATTTAGACATGTTAGGAATTTATTTTAAACATTATCAACTTGATTTATCCTTATGTAATCAATTTAATTTTATTTGTGGTAATAACATTCTAAATTTTAAATTATAACAAATAATTACTTATTTGTTGTGAATTTTCCATAATTTGATACTTTATAACATTTTATACCATATTAATTTAAATTTATAATTTTTAAATATTTTTGTGATTTTTAAAGTTGTTTATAATATGTTATTTTTATAAAATAACAATAGTGTCAATTTTGACACTATTCATTTATTTGAATTTAAATAAAATATATACAGAAGATATTTTCGAACTAAAAGATTTAATAGATTAATAAAAGTTCATATGTATCTGGAAAATTGGTGGAGCACATTAAATATTTCATATAATATTTATTTTATTATTTTTAAAACCATTTATTTGGTTTATCTCTTAATAAAATAATTACTACATCATTTTTTTATAATTATTTAATATACTTATTAGTTGCATAAAAAATAAAAATAAAATCATATGATGAAGATAAATCTATTACCTTTCACAATAATACTTTTACTCGAATTTATCATCTTAAAATCACAATATTTAAATTGTTATATTTATTGAATTATGAATGTGACAACATTGGAATCATTTAAAATAAAATATTATAAGTGTCATAATCACCTTAATAAGGATCCAAATGGTCAAAAATTCTGCCAGTGGATGATTAGGGTTTATATATACACTACTAATAAGTTTTATGCAGATTTTTGGTCATTTTGATATGTATTACTATTTCAATAAAAACTATATTATTGATTTTTCACTAAATAAATAATTTCTGCATCATTAATGTATAAGATAATAAGGTAATTAAATAACTCTTAAAAATTACAAATAAATTACCATGATAAATAAAAAAATTTTATCTTTCAAATGAGTATTTATAACCGAATTTATATTCTGTATGAACTTATATTAAAAATACTTTAATTATTAAATTTGAGTGAGACATATTTCACTTTCCTTAAAATAAACTAAAGGTATTAATCACCTCCAAGTGGGTTCTAATGGATTCAATTTCGACCCAAATATGACTTAGGATGAAATATAATCATCCAATTGTATTAAGACAAGTATTAGGATAATTTTATAATATTATATTTACCCTTAATTACCCAATTTACCTTTTACTATGGTAAATAAAATTTACTGTTGTTACTATTCATAAAGCCCAAAAATAAAAAGTAGTCTATTAATATAATTTGGACCTACTGATTCCAAATATGGAATCCATTTTTCCAAATTCAATACACAGAATTTGCATAAATTAAATTAAAATTAATCCCGTTGTCGAAAGAAAACGGGTTTTTGTTTAAAACATTGCAAAAGATTGAATTGATTTAACCTACGAATTCAAGGTAAAATCAATGCTAATGACATACATTACATTAAATGGTAAAAATATATTCTATTTATACTTTAAAAACATTCAATATTATAATTTAACAATAAATTATTACGATGAAAAAAGTTGTTTTTAATTAAAATATAGCGTGTTTTTACTATTCATTAAAATATGAAAGTTATCAGAAAAATATCAAAACTTTATCCAATGTAAATTTTTTATATCCTAATTTAAAATAAGAAGTTTATTTTGTAAAATTAAACTTATAAACATGTCAAAAACTAGATTTAATGTGGGTGCACCATTAAAAGGCGGCAAAACTGTATTTTTTGAAAAATACTTATTTTACCCGAAAAATTTATTTTGTTCACATATCATGTTCTAGAAATTGTGTAAGATGAAATAATAATGTTATAATATTCAAAATTTAGTTAATACTATTCATAAAGGCTAGTTAATAATAATATTATAACCATATATCATTGTTTAGTGAAACCTGATATTGCGTACAACACACGCTATCGAGGAAAGTCGCGATTACGTGTAATGTAAGCCAAGTCAGGGTTGCGTGTTGTGCAAGAATCCTTCATTGTTTCGTATAACAAAATCCAACCATATTTCATTTATACATTGAATATATACACACACACACACACACACTCAATGTTGCATAGAATGACTATTATAAAACGAACTTGAAATTGTGTGTAACACAATCTAAGAATAGTGTTGCATATACTGCAAGATAATACGGTGTTGCGTATAGCACAAGATAATCTTGTTGTAGCATAAAACACATGACATCAATTGAAAAGAATACTTATAATAAAATATCATGTTGTTATAGTGTATCCATTCTCTGAGTATAAACCTTGGGGGGGGGGTGGAGGAATCTTTGAGGTGGATATAATAATCCCATCATAATGAAAAGACCTAGAATTTTGGTGATCATATCCTATGTAAGAATGAAAAACAAACCAAATAATTAATATCTTCACCATGGGATAAGGAATTTTTTTATCTTCTCATTCTATATGAAAAAAATTATAATTTATCATGTTTTGATATATTAAATATCACTCAAACAAACCATGATTATTGATCATGAATAATTACGTTTCAAATTTTATGTATCATTCTTCACAATACTATGGTTTTTTAGGATCCTTTGTGATGTTTTCATGACAAAGTTTTGTATTTTTTAAAAACATATTTTTCTGAGAATTTATTTGTTGAGAGTTGATAAACAGTTGTTAGGTGTTAAGAAACTTTTGTTATGAAGTTGCTGGAGGAGATTTGAGAGTTTCCTTAATGTTGTTAAGAAACTTCCTTCCCAATTGAGATGATGATAAGATAATCTCAATGTTTCCAAAATCGTTATAAATTTTATGATATAAGAGTTTTCCCAAAGGAGGAGATCATTTTTACCTGATGAATTCCATAATGAAGATCACTAGAAAAAGAGTTTCAGATGGGCCAAACTCATAGCGAGTAGATGGAGATGAAACAGTATGATGTCCATGGGTAGAGAAGTACAACTTTATTACCAGACATAGATAACTGAATGTAGTTTACCAGACAGAACAGAGCTTAACTCATCAGATAGAGTTTTTGTAAGAATTCAGAGTTTGTATTGTAGTACAAGAGTTGAATAAGGGTATGTTAATAGTTTTATATTGGTAAATGAAATGTTTTTAAGGAATCTTAAATATATAGGAAACTCACATGGGGCTAAATAAAATTATTCCTTTTGTAAGGGTGGTATTCCCAAGCATAAAGGTAACTTAATTCCAGCGGATAAAGAAACCAAAAAAAGATATCAGATGGAACTGAGTGATGCTTCTAGATGAAGTGTTCATAAAAATATATTAAAAAGGTGATTGTAACCTGATGGGGAAAGTATTCTATGATATAGGTCGTTAGAATATACAATAATTTAGTTAACCATCTATAATGACTCAAGTTTACCAGACAATGGATAAATTTTCCAGATAGAAAGTTTTTACAATGTTCAATTAGAAATTTTTTTTACACTATATATTAAGTTTTATGTTTTAAAGATTGTTGAGTTATGAAGGTAACATATTGAGTACAATGGATAAAGATCCATCAGAAGAACATCTATTAGAAAAACCAACATTAAACAAACATTCATGATGTTATGAGATGAAAAATTATTATGAGTTTGATTTGATTTCATATCTGAGGCAGTATTACCAAAATGAGTTATCCATATGAGGAAAAGCATATAAGTGAAGAAATGTCACTGGATGGAGAATATTTTGAGAATATTTACATAAATCTTCATAAATCCATTTAACATGATAATTTTGGTCTGATTTTTTTTTCAATTAGTTTGGTATCTACCTAAGATAAGTGAGTTTGAAGGAGTTCTCTAATGACTGGGGTTAAGGAAGTTAGTATAATGTTGTAGATGTTGAAATACTTCATGGCATTTGTTGTATATTTAAAAATATTCTAGAAATATCATAAATATTCAAGAAAAATTCAATAAGAAGGTAAAAAAATTGGGTATCACCATTTATACTTTGAGTGAAACTATATAATGGGGTGAAAAGTACAACCATAATTAGCACTGTTCATCCATGGGGAAAGGTAGACCCACTGATGTTTTAATCAGTATGGGTTTCCAACAGAACTGGTTGAAGAAGAGAGAAACTGGTAAGATTAATAAAATAGATATTTTGAGTTGATTTACAGGCCATAATTTTAGGATAGAGGAATTATATAGAGAATTCAATTAGAGAAAAAAATATAGTATATCAGGTACATGTACTTTGTGGAGTTTTAAGAAAAAAAATATTTCCCATTAAACAAAACACAGGTTATAAAATTAGCATTGTTTCAATGAGGTACACTAGAATAAGAATACTATATAAAAGTAGGTGTACCAGATAGAGGGAAAATAGATGTAGGAAATCTGAATAAACTTTCATAGGTTTGTAGAGAAAAGCTATAAATATTGTTTTATCCTGGAAACATAATAGAAATTTTTTTAACTAATGAGAGTCAGTATAATCATTCCGATGAGAAGATAGAAAGAGTCAAATGGGAGTTGGCTCAAGTTGTATTAAATTATTATTAATAGTGAATTTTCATAGACTAATAAGAGTTATCATAGAAAGGATACATGTTCTCACACTAAGGCCAAACCTTATAAATCATGCATTCCTTGGTTAATTTCTTATCATTGCACGCTTGTGATATTGTTCTAAAAGATTGATAAGGATAATAAATCTAAAATTTTTTTGGGGTTAATTTTTTGAGAAATGAAATTATAAAAATATCACCACTGATTCAACCAACCCCTTTTTAGTGGTTCCAATGATTCTGAAGAACTTTAATTGGTATCAGAGCCAAGGTTACCCTATTAGATCCTTATCATGGAAAACCTCAACTCAGTGAAAATCATAGGTATTCCTACCTTTAATGGAAACAATTATAATGGTGGTAAAAAGATGATGATACCCTATCTTCTATCTATTAGACTAGAGTTTATTGAAGCAACACCAATTAGGTTTCCACCCATTGAGAAAAAAGATCCTAAGAAATTTTCTGAAAAAATGAAATATTAATGTATATGGGAAATCTAAAAAAGATATTCAAATATTTTTATCAGAAAATGTTTTCATAAAGGAAACGAGTCTCAAAGAAACAAAATATACTTAAGAAAAGCTCAAAATAATGTTTAAGGGAAACACCAAAGTGAAGGAAGAAAATTTAAAAATATAACAAACCAAGTTCAATTATATAAAAATAGAAGACGAATAAAATTTTTATGAGTACTTAACTAAATTTAATGATTTTTTTTATAACATTAGAGGATTTGGAGATGTCTTGGAATATTTTTACCATTTTTAAGATACGCATGAGAAATTTCCTTTATATTTTTGATTCCAAAATCTCTACTTCATAAGATACAATTTATTTATCTCTTGATGAATTACATAACTTTATTATTTCATATAAGATGATGAAAGATCCAAAATTTGAAAAAAAATATCAAGGATGAAAAGGAATTTGAAGATATGAGAATGATAAAAATTAAATATGCTAAGATTGTTTATCCCAATGATTCAAAAGATAAAAAGATAATGAAATGAATGAAAAAAATCATGTTTCTTATCTCTAAAAATTACTGAAGATATAGTGGAAATTATAGAGGAAAAATCCCACATAAATGTTTCGATTATGGAGGAATTTGGTATTATTCTATGAATTTTCCTAAGAAGAAAGTTGGATAATTCAAAAATAATTATGATGAAAACCCTTGATGGAAAAAATGGAACAAAACTTATGAGGAAGATAAAAAATCCACAAGTGGTCAGAATTTTTTTGCTGGAAATAGAAGTATGTTGAGTAAGAAATTTGAATCCAAAACTACCGAGAATAAATCTTTAGAAGATAAAAATATAGATAAGTTTATAACCTTCTTTAAAAATGTTGAAAAAGAAGAAGATTCCTTAGATAGTTAAGAATATGGTGAAGAAACTAATAGAGAATATCAATTGATATAAGCACTTGTGGCATGTATTGAGAAAAATAAAAAGATCATGAAAGAAATAAGAATAATGAATAAAGAATTTTTGAAATAGATTAATAGAAGGAAGAATATTCTTAATTAAGACTTATACATTGATGAGATTAAAAACCTCATATTGAAATTTGTAGAATAAGGAAAGATGGTGGAATATATTATCAAGAAATTTTATAATAAGGAAGATGAGGTTTTTTAAGCTCAATCATGATTTATTTAGGTTAAGATTACCATAAATAAGATGAGAATTTTTTTAACTAGGTTTTAGAAGTAAAAGATAAAACACCTCGAGCTGCTGAGAAAACTATTTTCAAGAATTAAGTGAAAAATTTACCCACTAAGAATAAATGTTCATCTGATCTCTCTCGCCATGAATGTGTTAGAAAAAATGTTGGGAAAGTCTGGCTTGATAACTGATGTGATAAATTAATCACATATACAAAATTTTAAAATATCCTCCATAAAAATGTTTCCCCCTCACTAGGAGGTAAAAAAAATACCAAGATATTATGAACCTCGATAAAAATTATTCTGAGAAAGATCCTACAACTACAGAAGACCAAGATTCAATGGATTTTGTTTGATCTATTTAATTTATGGGAATATAGATTATAATTATTGGCACAATATGGTTATCTTTGAAAACAATAATGAACTCAAGGGGAGTAATAGTGGAATAATATAGGGAAACCTTCCTAATATGAATGAAGAAAGAAATGAAAAATCACAAGATACTACAAATATTCCAATGAAAAACAAGTTTGGATTCCTAGAGGAAGGTTTTATAAGATGTGGCCGACTATGTCACTTTTCTGAAGAATGTTTAAAATTCTTCTAGGAAAATTTTCTTATGCTAGTAAATAAAATAAATGAGGAAATAGAAAGTTTAGGAAAGATATTTCATTGTTTAGATAAATAAAAAACATACCAAAAGGAAAAAACCATGGATTCTTGATAGTAGTTGTTCCTCACACATTAAAGGTGATATAAAAGCATTGAAAGATATTTAATAACATTAAGAAGGATTGGTTACTTTCAGAAATGATAGTTCTATCAAAATCATAGGAATAGAAACTACTGAGTTTGAATCGTAGAAACTTAAATGAAAATAAGTTTTATAAATTGACAGGATCAACCATAACATACTAAGTGTTAGCCAGATTTGTGAAGATGGTAAGAAAGTTATCTTCAATAAATATTCTTGTATCATTAGAAATGTATAAGATGGAAAGTGTTTTACCAAGGGGGAAAGAACCAATGACATTATCTTCTATATTAGAGATCTTTAAAAATCAATTCACTTAAGTGACGAGGATGAAAAGATGTTTTGGAATCAAATACTTGGGAATATTGGCTAGAAAATTATGATTTTTTTAATGTAGATGTTTATAAGAAAATTTCCACCATTTAAAAGGAAATAATATGATATTTTTATAATATGTCAAAAAGGAAATATGGTTAGTGGAAGGAATAATAAATATGGAATTCAATCCACTAAACCATATGAGATTATACACTCTGTTCATTATGGGATGATTAGACATAAATCAATAAAAGCAGATTTGTAATTTATCTCTTTTATTGATGAATTAAATTAGATAAAAAAATAATATTTATGAAACATAAATTGTAGGACGTATAAATGTCCATATTTTTTAGAATGGAAGTTGAAAGAGAAATGGGTGTTTATATACTGATACTGATAACTGATAATGGATAGGTATAGAAATGCAACTATTTCAAAATATATTTGAAGAAACATGGATTAAAAAACCAATATTGTGCTCTATACACTCCTCAAAAAATAGAGTGGTGGAAAGGAAAAATATAATCTTACTGGAAATAAGAAGAAATATAATGACTGGATATAAAGTTCCAATTTTTTTTAGAGAGAAGCTGTTAGTAATGTTATTCATGTACAAAACTGATGTTGTTATAGCCAGAATGCAAAATGAATTCCTATGATATGTGGTATAAGAAAAAACCTTCAGTAATACATTCCAATGTTTTTGGGATTCCCTAATTAATAAAGATAAAAAATCTAGTTTATGGAAAGATTGATGGAAAAAATAAGGAAGGAATTTTCATAGGATATTCATCCAATGAAAAAATTCATTAATATTAGAATAAACATCTATAAAATTTGGTTGATTCATATGATGTAAAAGTTATTTATAATTAAATTTCTTTAGAAAAATATGTTGAAAATTTCTTGGAGCATAACTTGAAGAATTCCAAAAAAAAAGAAAAGTAATGATTAATGTGATCCAAGACATATACAACATGACTTAGATCAATCTAATGATGAGGAAAGTGAGTATGGTAGAAAATCTATGAAATCTTGTTCCCTAATTAAATAGGTATAATATTAAAACATCATTACAAAGATCTAGTTCAAACACAAATTCTAATGAGATTAGAAAATAAGACATCACTTATCTCATAGGTAGAACCAGAATCAGTTTTAGTGGAAGTATAACATAATTCGTGGGTAGATTCTATGAATAAAGAGTTAGAAAAAATGAGAAAAAACTGAGGATCTTGTTCCACAACCAGGAAGAAGGAATATTATAAGAATAAATTGGGTGTTCAAAAACAAGCTAAATGAACATGGAGAAATTTTGAGAAACAAATATTAACTTGTTTGAAAATGTTACTCATAGGTTGATGGTATTGATTTTGAAGAAACTTTCCACCCATTATGAGATTGAAAACTATAAGAATGTTCCTGGAAGTTTTTGCACACAATTGTTACAAATTTTATCAAATGGATGTCAAGTCTACTTTCTCAAATGGATAAATTTGATAATAAGTTTACATTGAGCAACCTAGTGGGTTCTTACTTGATAAAGAAAGAACCATGACATATAAGTTGAAGAAAGATTTGTATGGGTTGAAACAAGCTCATAGTTCATGGTACTCTAAACTTTATAGTTTCTTAAAGAAGTTGAACTTTTATAAAAGAAAATTTGATTGAAACTAGTATATTAATGAAGTGATCACAAGCACTCTTATTTTCATTTTTTAATTGATCATATATTTTTTTCAGGTGATCAAGAAAAATTTTGTAAATTTTTTATAAGAAAATAAATAAAATATTTAAAATATCAATGCATGGAGAAGTAACTTACTTTATAAAGTTACATGTTCAATAGAAGAAAAAATATATTTTTTTTCACAAGAAATGTATTCCAGGGATTTTATGTAAAAATTTGGCATGAAGGATTCCAAAGAAGTTTTTACTCCTATTTTTATTGGGTTAATGATGAGTAAAGATAAAGGTAAGAAAAGTGTGAATTATAAATAATTTTAAAAGTTTATAGAAATATTTATATATCTTATTACTTCAAGTGTAGGAATTTTTTATCCAATTACAATTTGTAAAAGATATCAAAGTGATCCAAAAGAATCACATATATTGGACGCAAAAATAATGATAAGATATGTTAAAGGAACATCTTATTATTAACTTTTATATAAAAGAAGTTATGATATGAAATTTATTAGATACATTGATACTGATTGGGCTTGAGATTGTAATTATATAAAATCAACATCAAGAGAATGTTTTTATTTGGAAAATGTTTTGTGAGCTAGCATAGTGAGAATAAAAGTCTAGTTACCTTGAGTAAATTGGAAGAAGATTATATTTCCACTACCTATGCTTGTAAGAATATAATTTGGATGAATGTTTGGCTATAATATTTTAGAATGAATGTTTCTAAACCATTAAAGATTCTTTATATTATCAAAATTCCATTGATCTTTCCAAAAAAACTGTACAAAATTTGTGATCAAATCACATCGATATAAAATATCACTTTATAAAATAGAATGTTTCTAGTGGATATATTATGCTTGAGTACAATTCAAAAAGTATAAAACTACTGATGTTTTGAAAAAAGATATTCTAAGGGAATGATTTATAGAATTGAGGCTACAAATACATATTTATCTTCCACCAAATACTACATAAAATTCCTAAGGATTAAACCCCCACCATGATTTGGATTATGTAGACAAAGGGGTATAATATGTTCAAAATTTAAATAATAATTACAACTCTTTATATTCTGAATTTGAAGATGTGGTTATCATAAAATTAGGAAGAAGATAAAATTTATGGTGAATTTTTCTTAACATGGGAAAAAAATTTCTTTGTGTTGGTCGGAGTGGACACTCAAGAGGGGGGGTGAATTGAGTTCCAATTAAAATTTCTGTTAAAAACAATTTCTATTAAAATCCCCCAATTTCAAAAACAAATTAAACTGTAGTGAATTTATATAGATTATAAAGGTTCAATTAGTTTCTCAAAGATTGATTAATTCTCAGTTAACTTAATCTTATGATTAAATTAACTTTTGAAACTAACTTACTGATTTATAACAAATATAAACACTTGCGAATTTAATTATCAAAGTAGCTTTGAAGATAGATTATATTTCAAAGTAATAGCAGCGGAATATGAAATAAATATGTATAGTATGGATATAGAGTATAACTATAAGCACAGAAAATTAACCAAGAGGTTCAGTCTCAAGCCGAGACTTAGTCCTCTCAAAATTTTATATAAGATTGATCCACACCCTGGATCGGGGTTAACAACAGTGAACACACTGTCCAGGTCACAAGACCTCTACCACAGTTCTTCGTGGGAAAACAAACAACAGCAGCAAGCTGTCCAGGTCACAAGACCTCTACCACTATCCACAGTGGGAAATGGAGTGCAAAAAGATTTGCTGAGGATTTACAGATCCTCCAGTGAAAGTACAGGAGTCAGTGTGTGTGTTTAATACAGCAGATAACACACACTGCTCAAAATGTAGAATAAATCACAGAACAAGAGATGTAGAGTTTAGAAGTGGTTCTGGTGATCTCAGTGTAGCTCTTGTATTCGATCAGAAGAGAGTTTGAGTCCTCTTCTCGTTTCTGTTTGAGAAACAGAGTGTCGTATGCTCCAGGTTCACAGGTAGTGAGAATGTAGTCGATGAAGTTCTTCAGGGTTCTTCTTGTATGCACAGAACACTTATCGAGTATACTTGATTGTCTATATGCTTCTCTGTGTTCTTGATGGAACTCGTTTTTATCTTCTTGTGCTTCTGGTATATTTCGTCCACAATGCACTTGTCTGGTTCGCATTCGTATTCGCATTATCTCTTATTTTGGGCAGCGTAGTCTTCTCGTATTTATCTCCCGACAGGGGACAGAAAGTATTTCTTTTCAGCAGGTACGAGGTACGGGTTCCTGACATCCGACAACCTTTATCAGATATTTGACAAAACATCAAAATGTATGATATGACCGTTAGATAAATTAAATAAATTAAATGTAGGAAATAAAGAAATTAAAACAGTGAGTCGAGAATGTATGTCACTGTTGACTTCAACTGTGGTCTTCCAACTGTGGACTTCCAACTGTGGACTTCCTTCTGACTGCTGATTTCAACAAAAGGCTTGCTGTCTGTAGGCTTGCAATGGTAGCTTTTACTCCATGTAACTGTAGCCTCTCTAACTGTAGACTTGTAACATTAAATTTGTAGAGCTGTAACCTTTGTCAACTGTAGACTTCGATCATCAGTAAACTTAGTAGACAGAAGCTGTCTAACTGTAACCTTGACTGTAGGCTTATGACTGTAGGCTTATGACTGTAAACTTGTTCCAACTGTAGACTTGTTCGACTGTGAACTTGAGCAGAGAAAGCTTTGAACAGAAGTCTTGTAACTGTGACCTTCGTCTGTGAGCTTTGACAATAGATAGCAGTAGACTCGTAACTGTAAGCTTGTATTAGTCTTCGACTGTAACCTTGTAACTGTGAACTTATTGCAACAGTAACTTAATGTGACAGTTAACTGTAACTGTGACTTTGAGAAGAAAGCGCTGACTGTTAGCTAACAATATCAAACTTATGTAACCACTACTGTAAGCTATTACAGTAAAGTTATGAGAGTAAGAATATGAACTGTTTAGAATAAAATACGTTTACGCATAGAATAATAAGATTAATGCAAAGGTTTAATACATCATAATCAATGTTTAAGCATGATTTGGGATTATCAAAACAGGTGATTCCAACAATCTCCCCCTTTTTGATAATCACAAATTATGTCAGTATGAAATATAGAAGTATCAGAGAGAAGTGTGCAAAACATAGTATTAGCAATATGAGCGCAAAAATGAGGTATAATCCGCAAGGATTTCTCCTCTCTGTATAGGTTCATTTCTCCCTTGAGTTTCCCTATTTCTCCCCATTTCTCCCCCTATCTATTTCTCTTTATTTCTCCCCCTTTGTGATTAACAAAAAGAAAGACAGAGAGAGAGAAAAGAAACATTGTATTAATAAGGAGTACAATACATGACCCAAAATGTGAATACATGATCCCTATCAAAAAAATAAACAGACTCAATCCTCTTCATCTGGAGGTAAGGGATCTTTTCCTTTGGAGGAAGAAGATGGAGCAGGAGGTGAATGATCAACAGGCTGATGAATGGCAGCAGGAATGTCTGGAGGGGCAGCAACAGATGCTCCTGAAGGCCGATAGTGAGTAGCTTGCCGAGGGATCAGTGGTCTAAGGCTTCTGAGGGCATCAGCAGGAGACATGATGGAAGAACCACTGGGGTTGGAGACAGGTAGGGCAGGAGGAACTATAACAGGTGTGCAGTCCACATGAAGAAAAGGTAGGAGCAGATTTCTGAAATCCATGATAATGTTTCCTCCTCTGTCCATGGCAGATAAGAAGTCATCTTTGTTTTCCAAGAATTTATCCAAAGCCGGGGTCAACTCTCGTAGCTTGCTAACTTGTTCTTTGAAGGCTTGAGTTACAGGAGGCAGCTTCATAGTCTCTAGCATGAGCTTGAAGTGATTGTTCAACTGATGCTTGGTGAAAATCCGATCAAAGTAATAATCCACTTTACTTTTGATGGCCTCCTGAGAAGCAGTAGCAGCCCGCAGGTGCTCACGAACAAAGCCACTGACTTCTCTTGTAGTAGCAAGGATCTGTAGGTCTGATGTGTCATTTTCACGGGCCTGAGTAAGCTCTTCTCTGAGCAGGCTTCTAAACTGCTCAAGGTCCACAGGAGAGCTAGATGAAGGAAGGGACTTGACTGAGAATGCTACTGTCTCCTTGAAAGACTGAGTCAGACTTCCAATCACTTTCTGAATGACAACATCCTGATTACTAAAGTGTTCTTTTACTGATTTCTTGAAAGCCTCAAATACTTCCACAAACTGCTTGACCACTTCTTTGATGTATCGAATCTCACTGGCCACTTGTGTCTGAGAACTGCTCAGGGCAGTTAAAGAAGAAACTGATTGTCTGAGGGCCACTACTGCTCCAGTCCAGCTTTCAATTTGGGTGTGGCACACTTTCATTTCATCCATCACTTCTTTGATTGGACTTCCCACAACACATCCTAGAGATAGTTCTAAGGATTGTTCTACATTTTTCAGCTCATCAAAAAGACTGGTTCTCAATTCAGCAACAGACTGTCTGATGGTCTCCTTCATTTCATTCTTTAAGGATTCAAGGTCTTCCTTGGTGGCCAATCCTTCAGTTTCTAACACTGGAGAGCTGTTAGGTAGGATGACTGGATTTCTTGGTGGTTGGTTTTCCTCATCTGAATCCTCATAATTGAGTCCTAACACCATGTATCCTGGATCTGAGGTCCATCCTTCTATATCATACAGTACAGAGACTGAACCAACACGCTCCCCCTCACTTGGAGGTCCTTCCTGAACACTTTCTACTATCTGCTCAACTCTGGGTAACTCTAAGTTCTCTTCTGTAGCTCTAGTAGGTTCCATACTTGCTTCCTCTGTAGGTTCAGCAGTGAGGTTAGCCTCCTTCTCTGTTGGGTCGTCAACCACTTCCATGACAACAGTAGTAGAGACCACTCCTGCTTCCTGGTCAGACACTGACTTGTCTGTATACCCTATCAGAGGGCTCATACTAAGTTCTTCTGCAACAGTTTCTTGATTTTCATTTAAAGTTCCAGCCTCTTCTGCTTCGACTGTATCACCCTCATCAGAGGTGTCCTTGACAAAATATTGAGATTCTTCTTCTTCTTCTGTAGACTCAGTCTCACTGTCTCTTAGAACAGGTTCTCTACTAGGTAGTTCTTTTGGAGGGCTTGCTGCTCCAAACGTCACTGTCCTGACAGGACTGTGAGTAGTATCAGGATCACTCCCTTCATCAATTGGAGTGTTCTCTCTTGCAGAGTTACCAACTACTGCAGTCTGTTCATCATCTGAGTATACAGGTTCAGGCTCATCAGGCTTTAAGCCTGGATCTCTCCTATCTCTCGGTCTAGAGGGATGAGTAGAAGGGCTAAAATTCTCATAGATTCTCTCCTCATCATTCACCCATGATTTCTTCCAGGGATTCCAACTGATCTTCATGAATTTGCAGATTACTTTCGAGATACATACACTGTTCTTTGCCACTATCAACTCTTCCTGACTTCCAGCTGCACCTTTCACTTTCAACATAACCGAAATGAGTTTAGCATGAAACAAGGCACTTGATTTTGAGCTTGCCTTTATCATGTCCTCCATCTGAGCCATCAGCAACCTACAAAGGTTGACCTTCCTTCCATGTTTTAATAAGTACATCAAGTAAATATCCTGATGCTTCAGAGTTGAAAAATCTCCTCTTCTAGGACTCAGTACATGCTGAATAAACTTAAACAGAAGCCTGTCCTCTCCATTCATTTCAGTAGCAATAATTTTCCTTACAGTGCCATTGCCTGTCAATTCTTCCAGAGCTGTCTCATGATCAAAGATTCTACTATTTGGAGGAGCCGCTCCAGAATAGTAGTTGTAAATACCCTCATGAGGAACTCTTAAACAAGCAGCCCATTCAACTGATGAAAACCTGACTTCATTTCCATTTACTCTGGATACCAGTCTATGCTGATCATCCTCTTCCTCGAACTGTAGATATTCATAGAACTCCTTCACCAGCTTCGGGTAGTATGGTCCATTATTGTTTGCGAAGCATTCGGTCCATCCTTGATCATTAAGCACTGCCAGTACTAATGATCTGCTCGATAAAATCCACTTTTCACTTAGCTCCTTCTCAGCGACTATTTCTCTCTTAGTCAGATGTGGATTAACAGGTCTTATCGAGGCGTTCCCGGTGCCACTGGATTCGACTTGAGTCCTCTTTGGCATTGGTGCATCTTCATTGACAGTCGGGGGTCGCTTTGTTCTGGCCATTGGAACTGAATGAGGTTTCGAGGTTTGGTTGAAGGTTTAGGGTTTAGGACTTGAGAGAGCAAAGGTCGAGATGATTGGATTGAGATATGTTCGATGTTCTCAATTTTATCATTTAGGGATTTTAGAAAAAAAAATATAAAGAAAAGAAACGGTTCGAATTCCCGCAAAAATAAAATAAGATTAAGCAGCGAAACAGCCTACAGAGAGATGTAACAGTGAGGTACACCGGTGAGGTCTAACTGTGAGGTTTCAACTGTGAGGTCTCAACTGTGAGGTCTCAACTGTGAGGTTTCAACTGTGAGGTTTCAACTGTGAGGTCCAACTGTGAGGTCTAACTGTGAGGTCTAACTGTGAGGTCTCAACTGTGCGGTTTCAACTGTGAGGTTTCAACTGTGAGGTCCAACTGTGAGGTCTAACTGTGAGGTCTAACTGTGAGGTCTCAACTGTGCGGTTTAACTGTGAGGTTTCAACTGTGAGGTTTCAACTGTGCTATAGTTGATCATACCTAACTCATGTTTGATGTAACTTAATCTCTCAGAATTCAAAGGCTTTGTAAAAATATCAGCTAACTGATGTTCAGTGCCAATGAACTCAAGAGTGATATCACCTTTTTGATAATGATCCCTCAGAAAGTGATGTCTCACATCAATATGTTTTGTCCTAGCATGAGATACTGGATTTTTTGAAATGTTAATAGCACTTGTATTGTCACACCTTATAGAGACATGTTTGAATTGATATCCATAGTCTAGTAAAGTGTGTTTCATCCACAAGATTTGTGCACAACAGCTACCAGCAGCTATATACTCAGCTTCGGCAGTAGACAATGCAACAGAATTCTGCTTCTTACTACACCAGGATACTAGTGACTTGCCTAAAATGTGACACGTTCCAGAGGTGCTCTTTCTATCTAACTTGCAGCCAGCAAAATCAGCATCAGAATAACTTAATAAATCAAATGATTGTCCTTTTGGATAAAATAATCCCAAATTGGGAGTATGTTTTAGATATTTGAAAATCCTTTTAACAGCAGTCAAATGAGACTCTTTTGGATTGGCTTGAAATCGAGCACACATGCATACACTGAACATGATGTCAGGTCTACTGGTAGTAAGGTACAGTAGACTACCTATCATACCTCTGTAATTGGTTTGATCCACTGGTTCACCAGTTTCATCACTGTCCAACTTGCAAGTGGTGCTCATAGGTGTGTCACTGCCTTTGGTGCCATCCAAAGAAAAACGTTTTAGAAGATCTTTAATATATTTACTTTGATTCAAAATAATACCATTTTTATTTTGAAAGATCTGAAATCCAAGGAAAAATTTGAGTTCTCCCATTAAACTCATTTCAAACTCATTTTGCATTATTTTTGAAAAATCAACACATAAAGAATTTTTTGAAGATCCAAAAATAATATCATCCACATAGATTTGTACTATTAAGACATCTTTAGAAATCCATTTAATAAAAAGAGTAGGATCAGCTATCCCTTTAGTAAATCCTTTTGAAATAAGAAAAGAGCTGAGCCTATCATACCAAGCTCTTGGAGCTTGCTTTAAACCATATAAAGCTTTAGATAGTTTAAAAACATGATTAGAAAAATGGGGATTTGTAAAACCAGGAGGTTGTTCCACAAATACATCCTCAATTATATATCCATTTAGAAAAGCACTTTTAACATCCATTTGATATAGTTTGAAATTCAGATGAGCAGCATAAGCAAGTAATATCCTAATGGCCTCTAGTCTAGCCACGGGTGCAAAGGTTTACTCATAGTCTATTCCTTCTTCCTGACTATACCCTTGTGCAACTAGCCTGGCTTTGTTTCTGATTATATTTCCAAACTCATCAACTTTGTTTCTAAACACCCATTTAGTGCCTATGGTAAGAGTGTCTTTAGGTCTTTCCACTAATTCCCAAACTTTGTTTCTTTCAAACTGATTTAGTTCTTCTTGCATAGCCATTACCCAGAATTCATCACTGATAGCATCATTGACATTTTTGGGTTCAAGCTGTGAAAGAAAAGCTTGATGTTCAACCTGATTTTTTAGAGAAGCTCTAGTTTGTGTTCCTCTATCAAGATTACCAACAACAGCATCTAAAGGATGATTCTTTAGAATCCTAGTTGATTTGGTAAAGGTTGGACTAGAGATTTCGGGTTCATCTATAGGTTCGGGTTCCACAGAGGAAGATTCTGGAAAAAGTCCAGAACTGGATGTTTTTATTACGGGTTCTTTAGATTCGTCATTTAGGTCCAGAATAGATAAGTCTTCTTCAACATCTTCAAGAGAAGTTTTCGACTCATGTGGATCAGTCTCATCAAACTTAATGTGAACAGATTCTTCCACACATTTGGTTTTCTTATTGAACACTCTATAGGCTTTACTAGACATAGAGTAACCTAGGAAAATTCCTTCATCACTTTTTGGAGCAAATTTATCAAGATTATCTTTAGTATTCAGAATAAAGACTTTGCAACCAAAAACTCTAAAGTAATTAACCTTAGGCTTCCTATTATTCCACAACTCATAAGGGGTTTTCTTAAGAATCGGTCTAATCAAGACTCTATTAATAACATAGCAGGCTGTATTTACAGCTTCAGCCCAAAAGTAAACAGGCAGGTCATATTCATTAAGCATAGTTCTAGCAATTTCTTGCAGGGTTCTGTTTCTTCTTTCTACTACACCATTCTGTTGAGGTGTCCTAGGAGCAGAAAAATTGTGAGCATAGCCATTGTGTGAGCAGTAAGATTCAAATTCTTGATTCTCAAACTCACGGCCATGATCACTCCTCAAGGTCTTAATCTTAAGTCCACTAATATTTTCTACAGACTTAGAGTATTTAACAAAGGAAGAGCAGGCTTCACTTTTGTGAGCTAGAAAGTATACCCAAGTATATCTAGAAAAGTCATCTACAAGAACATATACATAGTGCTTCCCATTTAGACTTGAAATTCTTGATGGTCCAAACAAATCCATGTGAACCAGTTCAAGTGGTTGAGAAGTTGAAACTTCTTTCTTTGGTTTAAAAGAAACTTTGTGTTGTTTTCCCTTTTGACAGGGATTACACACTTTGTCATTTGGGAATTCAAGCTTAGGTAAGTCTCTAACTAGGTGTTTCTTAGAGAGTTTTCCAAGTGAGTGAATGTTGCAGTGTCCTAATCTCCTATGCCACAGCCAAGACTCTTTATGAAAAGCATTTAAGCAAGTAACATTATGTTTAGCTAAAGTGTTCAAGTCAACAGCATAAACATTTTCATTTCTTAAGGCAGAAAATATTAAAGCATTTTTGGAATTATAAACATCACAAGAGTTGTTTTCAAACTTGACATTAAAGCCATCATCACACAATTGAGAAATGCTAAGTAGGTTGTACTTAAGTCCATCAACAAATAAAACTTTGGAAATTAATACTGAGTCAGTGTTACCAATCTGGCCTAAGCCGATGATTTTTCCTTTTGAGTTATCACCAAAAGTGACATATCCTCCATCAACCTTTATTAAGCTTTTGAAGCACGAATAGTCCCCAGACATGTGTCTTGAACATCCACTGTCTAAGTACCATACCTTCTTGTAATTGCTTTTCAAACAGATTTCCTACAAAACAGATTAGACAAGAAATGACTTTGGTACCCAGATTTTCTTGGGTCCAGATATGTTAGCAATCAAGGATTTAGGTACCCAGATTTGTTTTATGGGTCCCATACAATTAATAGATGCAACAGATTTAGAGAGATATACTTTACTTGATCGACAACTATTTAAATAACCAGTTGAGGCATACGAATTTCCAAAACTGGAACTAGCATGATTTTTTCCAGACTTGGAAATAAATTGGGTTTTAGTAAACTGTCTTTGTCCAGGTTGGTATCCCAAGCCAGTAGCATACTTAGGTGCAACTTGCTTTCCTAGCAGTTGGGTTAGAGTATCTTTTCCATTTGTGAATGTTTCTAAGTCCTTTCTAAGTTGTTCATTAGATAGTTTCAGTTCTGTATTCTCCTTTAATAATTGAACATTTTTCTCTTTTTCTACATCAAGTGCAGACTTGACACTTGCAGTAAGAGCATGCTGTTTCTTTAAAGACTTATATTTATCCTTTAGTTCATTACACGTTTCTTCCAGCATATTACAGTATTCAGTCAATTCATCTTTAGACATATTTTCAGAATCAGAACCAGATTCTGCTTCACCTTCAGAATAATAAGAGTTTAAAGTGGGAGTGTCTAAGGTTACCTCAGATGTGTTTGTCATGAAACACATATTAGCACGATTTCTTTCAGAATCACTGGACTCTGATTCACTTGTGCTGTCTTCTGAAGCACTCCAGGTGGCCTTCATAGCTTTCTTATAATTCTTGTCCTTGTACTCATATTTCTTCTTGAATTTTAACTTAGGACAGTCAGCTTTAATGTGTCCTTTCCTTTTACATTCATAGCAAACTATGTCTTCTTCTTTATCAGTTTTCTTCCAATCTTTCTTCCACTTACCTTGTCTATCATACTTACCCTTGTAGTTTGGTTTTCTGAAGAACTTCTTCTTCCTATAGAACTTCTTGAATCTCCTTGCTATTTGTGCCATCTCGGCATCACTGTCAGAATCTAAGTCTTCACTAGATGAGCTTTCAGTTGGTATATGCACTTTCTCCTTGTCTTTGCTCTTTGATGCAGTAGACTTAAAGGCTACAGATTTTCGTTTTGGTTCCTCATCTTCCTCTTTATTCACCTTTAGCTCTTCTTCGTACATCATCAGCTTACCAATTAACTCCTTGACAGGAAAAGTTCCAATATCACAGGATTCTCTAATTGAAACGGATGTGCCTCTCCATCTGTCAGGCAGACATCTCAATAATCTCATGATTTGCTCCTTTGCTGGAACAATCTTCCCGAGTGAGCTCATTGTGTTGACTATCTCATTAAACCTGAGATACATATCAGAAATAGGTTCATCAGCTTTCATCTTAAAGTTATCATATTTGATAGTATAAGTGTTTAACCGCATTTCCTTGACATTAGTTGTTCCTTCATGAGAAACAACTAAGGTGTCCCAAATTTCAAAAGCAGTTTTACATGCAGAAATTCTATTGAATTCCTCATCTCCTAGAGCACAGTAGAGAGCATTCATAGCCTTACAATTATTATTGTAAGCTACTTTAGTAGGTTCATCCCAAGTTATTCTTTCAGTTTCTGGAATCTTGTATTGAGACTCTATAGCAGTCCAAATATCAAAACCCATACTTTCCAAATGAATTTTCATTTTGAGCTTCCATTGGGCATAATTCACACCATTAAAGAAGGGTGGCCTGTTAGTAGCATCACCTTCTAGTCTATTATCCATAAGGAAATTCTAGAAAATGTTTTAAAGAGATAAAATTTAGAACTAACAGAAATTTAAGATCTTTTAGATAAAACTACAATCACAGTTTAAAAACAGAGTTAAAATAAAACTTTGAGCAAGTATAACAGAGCTAAACACAACCTCTGATACCAAATGTTGGTCGGAGTGGACACTCAAGAGGGGGGGTGAATTGAGTTCCAATTAAAATTTCTGTTAAAAACAATTTCTATTAAAATCCCCCAATTTCAAAAACAAATTAAACTGTAGTGAATTTATATAGATTATAAAGGTTCAATTAGTTTCTCAAAGATTGATTAATTCTCAGTTAACTTAATCTTATGATTAAATTAACTTTTGAAACTAACTTACTGATTTATAACAAATATAAACACTTGCGAATTTAATTATCAAAGTAGCTTTGAAGATAGATTATATTTCAAAGTAATAGCAGCGGAATATGAAATAAATATGTATAGTATGGATATAGAGTATAACTATAAGAACAAAAAATTAACCAAGAGGTTCAGTCTCAAGCTGAGACTTAGTCCTCTCAAAATTTTATATAAGAATGATCCACACCCTGGATCGGGGTTAACAACAGTGAACACACTGTCCAGGTCACAAGACCTCTACCACAGTTCTTCGTGGGAAAACAAACAACAGCAGCAAGCTGTCCAGGTCACAAGACCTCTACCACTATCCACAGTGGGAAATGGAGTGAAAAAAGATTTGCTGAGGATTTACAGATCCTCCAGTGAAAGTACAGGAGTCAGTGTGTGTGTTTAATACAGCAGATAACACACACTGCTCAAAATGTAGAATAAATCACAGAACAAGAGATGTAGAGTTTAGAAGTGGTTCTGGTGTTCTCAGTGTAGCTCTTGTATTCGATCAGAAGAGAGTTTGAGTCCTCTTCTCGTTTCTGTTTGAGAAACAGAGTGTCGTATGCTCCAGGTTCACAGGTAGTGAGAATGTAGTCGATGAAGTTCTTCAGGGTTCTTCTTGTATGCACAGAACACTTCTCGAGTATACTTGATTGTCTATATGCTTCTCTGTGTTCTTGATGGAACTCGTTTTTATCTTCTTGTGCTTCTGGTATATTTCGTCCACAATGCACTTGTCTGGTTCACATTCGTATTCGCATTATCTCTTATTTTGGGCAGCGTAGTCTTCTCGTATTTATCTCCCGACAGGGGACAGAAAGTATTTCTTTTCAGCAGGTACGAGGTACGGGTTCCTGACATCCGACAACCTTTATCAGATATTTGACAAAACATCAAAATGTATGATATGACCGTTAGATAAATTAAATAAATTAAATGTAGGAAATAAAGAAATTAAAACAGTGAGTCGAGAATGTATGTCACTGTTGACTTCAACTGTGGTCTTCCAACTGTGGACTTCCAACTGTGGACTTCCTTCTGACTGCTGATTTCAACAAAAGGCTTGCTGTCTGTAGGCTTGCAATGGTAGCTTTTACTCCATGTAACTGTAGCCTCTCTAACTGTAGACTTGTAACATTAAATTTGTAGAGCTGTAACCTTTGTCAACTGTAGACTTCGATCATCAGTAAACTTAGTAGACAGAAGCTGTCTAACTGTAACCTTGACTGTAGGCTTATGACTGTAGTCTTATGACTGTAAACTTGTTCCAACTGTAGACTTGTTCGACTGTGAACTTGAGCAGAGAAAGCTTTGAACAGAAGTCTTGTAACTGTGACCTTCGTCTGTGAGCTTTGACAATAGATAGCAGTAGACTCGTAACTGTAAGCTTGTATTAGTCTTCGACTGTAACCTTGTAACTGTGAACTTATTGCAACAGTAACTTAAGGTGACAGTTAACTGTAACTGTGACTTTGAGAAGAAAGCGCTGACTGTTAGCTAACAATATCAAACTTATGTAACCACTACTGTAAGCTATTACAGTAAAGTTATGAGAGTAAGAATATGAACTGTTTAGAATAAAATACGTTTACGCATAGAATAATAAGATTAATGCAAAGGTTTAATACATCATAATCAATGTTTAAGCATGATTTGGGATTATCAAAACAGGTGATTCCAACACTTTGCATTGAGGGATGAAATTATTTCAAAAAAAAATTACTTTATAAATTAGTGTGATATAAGGATATTATCTATGGTAAAGGTTATTATTTGATAAAAGTTGATAAACATTTGAGAAAAGTGTTTTTTTACAAAAAAAATGTTGTGAAAAAAATATGTGATTGAAAAGTTATAACAATTGTTTCCCATAAATAAAATGGAAGAGATTAAAGATCCATTTTGACATTTTCATAATTTTTTTTTTCATTTTTGACAACATACTTTTGTTGATAATGTTTTTGTTAAAAGGTGAGAATGAATTACTAGTAGTTGAGAAAGTTTTTTTAGGAAGTTTTCAGAGGATATTAGGAAGTTTCTTTAACTTTTCAGGAAACTTCTTTTCTAATTCAGACTATTTGAAGACATTATTAATGTTTCCAACATCATGATAAATCTCATGATCCAAGAGTTTGTTTAAATGAAGAGATCAATTTTACCATACAAAAGCTACTAGATAAATATCATCAAACATAGAGTTCTAGATGGAGATCTCTGGACAGATAAGATGAATAGTGAGTGGATGAAGATGCAATGGTATAAAGTACGCAGGGATAGAAGTAAAAAATGATCATAAAACACATATAACTAGACATATATTAATAGAAATAATAGATATTAAGCCATCACATAGAGTTTTTGTAAGAATTTGGAGTTTGTGTGGAAGTATAAGAGTTGTGTAAGGGTTAGTCAGAATATCTCTAAAGGTAAAGGCAAAGTTTTTAAGGATATATAAAGGTAGTGGAAGATCTTGTGGGGGTAAATTTCATTATTCCTTTTTTAATCATAGTTTTCCTATGCATAAGGGTAACTAGATTCTAACAGCTGAAGAAACTGGACAAAGATACCTGTTAGAACTTTGTGTTAATTTCAAATGAAGAGTTTTTAAAAACATATATAAAGCAGGAATTTATAACCGGATAGAGAAAGTGTTATATGTTATAAGTATTTATAATTTTCAACAATGTAGTCAACCATATTTAAAAACTCAATTTTACTGGATAGTGTCTAATGATGTTTCTAGATAAGAAGTTTGTATAATGTTCAAGTGGATAAGTTTTGTTACTTGATATATGAACTTTAAAGTTATGAAGAGTGCTATATTATGAAGGCCCCATATTTATTCCACCTGATGAAGATCAATCAGATGAACATCCATCAAATAGATGAACATCAGAAAAAAATTTACATTGTTATAAAACTGAATATTCTATGAAGTTTAAGTAGATTTTAGAGCTACGATAGGATGACTGGACATAGTCAATTAGATAAATAAAATTCTATAAGGGAAGAGATATCATTGGAAAGATAATTTCCTAAAGAATACATTGAAAAAACATTCCACCAGAAAGAAATTTCAAGAATATTTACATGATTATTTGTAAATCTCATTAACATGATGACGTTGAGATGATTTATTTTTCAATTGGTTTGTTATCTGGATAAGAAAAGTGAGTTTGTAGAATTTCCTTAATGACTGAGCTTAAAGAAGTTAGTAGAAGGTTGTGGATACTAAAGTCCTTCATGAATATTTTAGTATGTTTAGGAATACTTTAGAAATATCAAGAATATTTAAGCGAATTTTAGTGAGTGGGGAAAAAAAATTGGGTTCCTTTATTTTCTAATTTGAGGGTACCTATACAAAGGGGGTTCAATGTAAAACCATAATTTACACTATTCACCCATGAGAAAAATACGAGACATTAAAATTTTGAGAAGTACGAGTTTCAAATCGAATTGGTTGAAGAATATAGGAATCCGTCAGAGTAATAATATAAAGATTTAGAGCTGAGTAATCAGATAGAGTTTTAGTATCGAGGAATTATATAGAGTATTTTATTAGAGAAACCAAAAATATTATATCAGATAGAGGTTCTGAGAAGAGTGTGAGGAATAACAGTTTTATTCATCAGTCAGAACACATGTTAGAAAATATGAATAATTTCAGTGAGGTACAATAGATGGAGAATACCTAATGAAGGTAGGTGCATCTGATGGACACTTACTACATGGAGGAAAAACAAATTGAGGAATTCTAGAATAAATTTCAGAGTCATGTGGAGAAAACATCTCAATCTTTTATGTATTGGAAACATTAAAAAAACTTCATTAGTTGAAAAGATTCAATATAATCAATACCATCGAGAAATATAAGGTGTCAAATAATAGTTTTCTCATGTTATATTCACTTCTCAATAATAGGTAATATCCATGGATTGATGAGATTCATCATAGAAATGATGTGGGTGCACAAATTAAGGCCGAACCTTGTAAATATTTCATCCCATGTTTACTTTTTTATCATCAATTGCTTGTGAGATTGTTCTAAAATATTAATAAGGACAATAAGTCCACAATGTTTCTAGGGTTAATTTTAGAGAATTTAAATTTTAAAAAGATCACCATTGGTTCAACCCCCCCTTCTGATTGGTTCTAACTATCCTAAGAAACTTTGGTTCTAATTCTTCATTGATAAAAATTAATCATTATGGAATTTATTTTTGATAATTATTATTGATGGATATAAATTTCATATTTTGAACTAATGAACTTTTGGTGATTGTTTATAGATTCATTTGGAATTATGTTATAATAATATTATTTTTATTATCATTATTATTTTATAAAACTATGTTTACCATGTCATGAATGATGATGGTGATAAAATATGAAGAATGATGAATCAACTAGCCATTGAAAATTATTCCATGTATATTTTTATCTTCACCTTAAATTAGAAATTTAAGGAAGAATTACCGTTCACAAATTATTTGGTTCACATGGTAGTTGATGACGATTTATATGGTTGGAATCTTGATAGACCAACATTTCTTGTTCCTCCTTTCTCATGAATCAAAGGATTTTCTTCAGAATTTTCTTTAGCTGATAATTTAACATGGGAAGATCATGATTTCATGATGGTCGATAAATGATGTTAATGAGGATAGTAAAATGAGTATTTAATGAGGAGACTATGTGAGAGGATCATGTGGTTATGGATTAGCCATAATTTTTATGATGGGTGGATTTTGGGTCATTAGAGGAGATATTTCCACGAGAGATAGTGATTGATGGAGTGGGAGATGCATTGAAAAACATAATGGTCTTGATCAAAGGAAGAAATGGTGGTTACAATAGATGGAGTGGGAGATGCATTTAAAAACATACTGGTTCATATCTCTTCATTATATGGATATGTTTTCTAAGAATTTAAGGTGTCTTGTATTTCTTAGAGAGATATTTGGAGTATACACGGGGTTGGGAAACCCCTCGGTAGAATATTGATATCGGGATGTGGGTACTCCATTTATTAAGGGAAGTAGGTAACCTCCCTTAGTGTTAATGTTTGGATCACCCACTTTTGGAGTGATATACCCTTAATACCAATGTAAATTACACATGATGAGGTGTTGGTACTCTATAGGGGTAAGTAACCACTTGACTACATGTACTCCTGAGTGAGGCTTAAAATCCACACTATACTTAAAGAGTTGAAGTGGATTGTTAGGGGTTGATTATATAGTGTTCTAGGACCCCCATGTAATGGGGTACAATATTCCATCAAATAAGTTAGTTCTTTCCCATATATCGGGTAGTGGTTACTCATAAGTGTCATTATGACCTTGACTGATAAACATTCTTTTAACAAGTAATTGTTACACTAATCAATTATAGAGTAGTGATTTAGAAGTTACAAGGTTATGGGTAGTTATTACATCACAAGTTATTTGATATTCATGGGTTCCCTTCAACATGATAACTTTTCTGTATTTAGTTATGGTGATTTGGGGTTTCATTCTATTCCCTTGTTTTCTATCGAGCTGTAAATTTCATCCAAACTATAAAATTCAGGCTCTATGAGTTGTATACTACTATTAGTGTCTTTGGTTACTTATAAAGAGGTATTTCTTAGGAGACCATGATGTAGATTTTAAGTTGTTCTATGATTATAGGAACATATTTATGTCCCTGGGATCCATATCTATTAAGAATATAAAGGTTTCCTTCATTTTGGTTTTACTTTGTTTCCAAAGAATCGAGTTGACTTGTTGTTTCATCTTTTATTTATGTTTTCAAGGGATCCTACAATGTATTCTATACTCATCCCTTATATGTGCCCAATAACCACACATGTTATATCTATGTAGACATTTAATAGTTTGATGATAGTCTAGGTGGATATGGAATTGGTGCAGTTCATGCAGATCTGATTCTTAATAGATCTTGATGGTAATGGTTTCTATTAGAGATCTCTCTATAGGAGTTACAATATTTATGAGAACTGTGATGACCTTCTAGTTGACCTAGAAATATAAGGAACATTTTGTAGGGTATGAGTAAGTTGATATATGAATCATATAATAGTCAACTGTGTTTTAACATTTTCTTCATGCTTTATCTCAACTAGATATACTTTTGTAATTATGGGTTCATTATGTCTAATAAAGGATGTTACCCATTAATACCCAGATCAAGATAAGTGGTAGTTTCATGATGAGGCTAGAATAGTGTTTGATACTCTCACCACTAATATATTGAGCGATGAGGCATTATTTTAGAGACCGATTGTGACACATATTCACCCTATGAGTAGAAGGTTGATCATTCAATATTTTTTATGAGTGGAGACAACCTTATATATCCAATGGTGGTGCCCATAAAGATGGATAAGACTACCTATAGTTAGTATACACTTTGTGAATTCTAGTTATACATTCCTCATGGGGTTATGTAGTAATCCTGATGCTTGAGTGGTGGAATACTGGTTGGGTTATGATACTCACATTTCCAATATTTTTTGGAAACTCAATAACTAGATAATGGTTCTGACATCTAGTTATCTTTGTGATGAAGCAATTATTTTGTTGATGTCTACCCAATCTTGTGATTTTATTACCCTATTTTAATTTGAGTTTGATATTTTTTAGGAGTTTATATTCAATGATATTGAGAATTATAGAGTTTAAAATTAATTAGACCCTTGTAAGGGTATCTAGACCATGAATAAGTATGTATTGAGATTTATGGATGGGGTATTCCTTTATCACAATTCATAATGGATTTTACTCAATCTTATGAGTTCATGAAGGACCTCTAGAGTGATATTAAAAATGGGAATTTTCTTTTATAAATACACCACCTACAACAAATAACTAGATCAGACATTAGAAATTGAGTATGTCTTCATAGTAGATACACACCATAGTTTGGGGAAAAAACTATGTTTCTCAAAGTTAGCCAGCGTAATTAAATGGGTAGGATTTCTCATTCAAGAGATCATTGAGATCTACAGACTTCCTAATTTAGGTTTGGTGCCTTTATGGGTGGCAGTTTCAGAAGTGTAGTTGGTGGTTCAAGAGAATCTAGATTTGAGAATTGCTTTGTGCTATCTCTACTACTACCTTCAAACAATATTTGTTATATGTTTTGTAAATATGGATAAGTTATGATTTTTTATGTTTTGTGCTAATGGTTAGGTCACGATTGGTTGTATATGATGAATGAATCCAAGCATGCGACTCTCAATAGAGTTTGAAGTATTACTTGTATCTTATCAATTGACATTCGTTCTTGTAAATACCAACATCATCTGTTCCTTTATTTATATAATGTTGGTAAGAATTTGGAAATTCTATAAAAGATCCTTGAAATAACCCTTTGACTAAAGACTTATATTGGTGGCAGTCATGCATTGGTACTTATCAATAGATAATGCAAGGTTCACCTTAAATTAAAGAGATTATTTTATTAGATTCCAACATATCAAGATAAGATCTTGTGATATCATCTTTTTCAAGGATTGAATAGTTTTTTATTACTGTAAGGTAATTTGAATTTGGGAAGATTGGTTGAGATTCAGCTTCAGTGGTGATTAATACATTTCTAAAGAATGTTCTAAGTGCTCCCTTATTAAAAAATCATCTTATGAATTTCTTCTAGGGTTGTAACATTATCTCCTAACATTTATTAGGTAGTTTTGATAATTTTAGAGAGCTAATGGTGTAATTGGGAGACCTATTAGAGTAAGGTTTTATTAGGATCGATGTGATGGATATGTGCACTAAAACGTTGACCATGGAATAGTGGTTTAGAAAACATCATGGTATATTTTTATGTGCACCATGACATAATGTGAGATACTATTCCATGGTGGCTATGCATGAGGATTATCATATTGTATGATAATCTTTGGTTTGGCTTCCAACACCCACTTCCATACACTATTCTAAATTAAATCATCATGTGATGGTGATTAGAGGAGTTTGAATATCTATGGAAAATAATTTAAACATTAAATGATTTTCATGAAGATTAAACCATGAATAATAATATTTGAACATTTTGAGTGTTTTGGGAAATTTTACATCACTATAGAAGAACATTTCTTATCCAAGGAGGATCCTTGGATATATATATAAATAAATTCAATCCTTATACATGTGTTATATATTTCAATCTGATTGTATTTATGATAAACTACCTGGTTTGAAACTATATTTAGCTATTGATTATCCCTATGATTTAACCAATGGTTCTATTAAAACATGGGTCAAGGGAGAGGCACTAATAAAGAATTGGTTTATTCCCATGATTTGTGGTTACCTCTTTCTAGAGTAATCTTTGTGGTACTTCTCAGTAATCTTGATGAAATGTTTTTTAAGATCTTTGATAGGCCGAATCAACATGTGTAAGGTACGCCATTATTGTTATTCATTTATATTCATTCCAAATGTATAGATATATTCTTAGAATTATGATGTTTTAGAGTTATTCTTATTCTTATATTAGTTATAAAATATCCCACTGAAACCCTTTAGTGGAATCTAAGATAATCTATCAATTTTTGCTTTGAAATTCAAATAAACAAAGAAAATTTAAAAATGAATTTCCCAAGTACCACTACATGACTTGATGAAAAGAACCCACCTTTGGTCATCTTCTTAAGGACCGTGGCATAAAAATTATGAAAAATAGGAGTTTCTTTTCTTACTTCATTATGGCTACCATATTTTCCAAAGAAAATGGATGTTGTAGTCCTTGATGAAAATCACAAAAAAAAGCATTGTATGAAAATACTATTCACCATTATTATCTTTTCAGTGTGTGATGTTCATAGTCCAAAATAGTTTGGTCCATTCCATAATAGAAGTGGGAAATCTATTTTAGTACTTTTAGTACCATGACCAAAATGCCTTGTCCTAGTAAAATGGACACATTGTAAGAAAATAAGCTTATGTGAATAGTTTTAAACCATTAGTATAGCTCCTAAAACCATTGGTATAGACTACCAATAGTTCCATGAACTATGGGGTGTTTTTTCATTGGTATAGAGATATACCAATGGTTATAGTGAACTATTCGTATAGCCCTTATGGGATTACCTCATATCAATGGTTCTAGTGAACCATTTGTATCGGTCTTATACCAATGTCTTACCAAAACTTTTCGTATAGGGTAATTCCAAAAACTAATACATAAAACCAAGCCTCCAAATTCATACAGAAAATATGAAAATATATAAACAAAAAACCAATCATAATATAGATTAAAATATGTACATATATTATATATATTTCATGTAATCAATTGATAACTAAAAAAATAGAAAATAACACATATATGCAATCAATTTAAATCATAATAAAAAATAAAAATGACTGTAAGAGTCATAAATATCACATCACAAAAGAAGTGTAATTATATATACCTCTAAAAAATCATTATCATGATCACCACTGCCATCATATTCATCATTATCACTACACTAATCATGAAAATTCTCAAAAGAATCATCATCTTCAACATCATCATCACCATAACCACTAGGAAATTAATTACCTAAAAATGAAGATCCATCATTAAGTAAAGAAATAATAGAGGAGAATAATGACCTGGAAAAAAAGGTGGAAACCACATACATGATCTGAATATCCATGGTGCCTCTAAGGGAACTGTGGGATGAGAAACTATGCTAGATTGTTTATATAGTGAAGGGTTTATGTGTGATCAGGTATGATGAGTGAGGCAAGTAGTTGTAGTACCAACCCTAGAACTATCAGGCTGGTCACCACTATTACTAGTTTGGACAAAGAATAGTTATCTCTTGGATGGCGGTTCTTGATTAAAATTTAAAAGTGATTAATTATGTGACATTATATGTTATGTAATTGAAATATATATCTAAAATACTATACTCATATCAAGCACCAAAGGATGAATAAACAAATCTCTTAAGCATCAATCTTATTTATATATTTTGTTCTTTTTTATCTCTTCAAAAATTTTCTTTTATTTCATTTAAAATTAAATATACATTTATTTTGAAATTCATTAATAATTGGTAAGTTGAATAAGATAGAATAGGTGATATGATATAATTATGTCATACCAATTATCAAGAAAAAAGGTATATATGGTGACATAAAATAATCCAATAATTTAGAAGTCATTATTACTAATAATGATCAATTAATGTTCTATTTATTAATATTTTTATTTTTTTCAATTAATACAGTTAATTGATTAATAAATAATCATTTACAATGTTTTTAATTTTTTTTCTATAATTTTTTTATAAAAATAACTCAATAAATTACTAATGAAATTGATAGAATTTAGATTTGGAGATGGGTTGTTATATTTTATAATGAATTTTTATGATAGTTTTATAAAGAAAACTAAAATATAAAGTTTATTTTTAACTCTTTTTAATATATTCATTATATAAATTTTCCCATGGAATTAACAAAATTTTCATTATGAATAAATTTTAGTTACATTAATTTTATCATTTAATGGTCCATGATCTCCAATAGAATAGGGCGAACACTTATATAATTTTTGTTTAACTTAAATTCAAGAATCATAGTAAACATAAAGGGAAATTCCATTATATTTCAAGTCGATAAATTCAATTAAGTGGTCATGATAGGACACAACATTCCATTCGATTCTTGAATTGGTACATGAATATTAATTTTACATGATTGATTTAGAAATACCACTCGCTTAATTATTTATGTGAATAGAATGGGTGACCACATAAAAATATACCTTAATAACATGATGTTTGTATATGAACTTACCTTTTTTCCTTAGGATATTACTCATGATTCATGTTTGAGAGTTTATACTAATTATTATTCTTTACATGTTATTGATTACTTTAAATGTGTTTTATTTCATTATCACAATTTATCTCTTTATAATATATAAATTCTAATCCATTCTACTTTCCTTTTTAAAGGGATAAATTGTTTTTTCCTTACATGATGTTTAAATTAGAATGGATTGGTTTAATTTACCAAATTTGTGATTAATGCACTTGGAGGGACCTAATTAAGCTATTTATTATCACACCCTACATAAATCTCTAGGTTTATATAGATTTTCACATCTAGATTCAAAGAAAATACGGATCGAAGTACTATTTTTTATATTGTGGTCACACATGAGAGTTTTTGGGTATCATATGAAGTTAAAAATATATTTATTTTTATTTTTAAAGTGTTTTAATAGGAAAGGGACTTTCATGGATTCAAAATGGAATGATAATTTCAAATAATTTTTCTAATGTCTTTTTGTTATAATGGTTTTGGAAATTAGTTTCGAAATGGAATAGTGTATGTTATTATACTTTAAAAAATAATAAATTAAAATGTCTTGAGTGGGTATTAATAATTTTTTTGAAACCATTAGGTTTTTATTTTAATAAATGTAATTTATTTTATTTATATTTTATTAATAATTTTTGGGAATTAGTAATGTGTATTAATCTTATCGGATGGTTTTCATTTATTACTTGTATTATTTTAAGGGTTGTGTATTCTGAGTTTTCCTATACTATATCCTTAGTTTTGTATTTTTATCCATGGATGAAATGATTCCATAAAATTGAATAGTGCCTAAGTCAATTTAAAATTTATGGGGATAATCACATAACCTTTATTAAATAGTTATTTCATTAGAGATCTAATTTGTGAGAGGTTTATATTTAATTTTATGGTCCATTATGTGTTATGTATATTAATATTGAATTTTATATGTTTTAAAAAATTCATTTTCTTCATATTTTCTAGTAAAAAATTCACTAATTTCATTTCTAATTTATAAATTTTATGATAATTTGGTATTTTGTTTAAAGTTATTTGAAATAAGTAAATGTCATTATGTTTTTATGTTTAAACTAGGTCAATTAAAATGTACATTACATAGAATCTATTTTTAATTATATTTTTTGAAATGTTAAGAATAAATGACTTTAAATCTTGATTTTGAATGAATTATTTATTTTATACTAAATGGTAATGGGTATATGAAAGGTGATTTTGAAACCATGAGTTGTTTGAATGTTTTAAGGTGATTTAAGGGTACATTTTATGATTAAGAGTTAATAAATTATTCTTATTTTGGCTTGTTAAAATTTATAACTTTCAAATGGAAAACCTAATATTTCAATGGATTTTTTTCTAAATATTAATTTTTTAACTGTTATTTTAGTTTCCATTTAAATTACAAAGAGTTTAGGGGAGGCTTTTATAATTTTGTTTCATGATTGGTTGGTCTTTTAATTGGATTTATGATAAAATAAACATGTTTTGATTTTTATATTTCAAAAACAACAACAATGAAATATGTTTTGAAATTATTAATTACTAATTAGATCCCTTTTTAAATTGTTGGATTTTGATTAATGAGTGTTGAATTAAATATTGAAGATTCATGTTTAATCCTATGTTTACAGGGGTTTAGGTTCTTAATAAAAGATAACATGAATAAATAAGACATTTAAATCCATTAATTTTTTGGACTCTAACATATAATGTATTTTTTTAATGTGGTGGTTTATGTTTTTGGTCATTTATGTTTGTTTATAAAAATTTTGTTCATCGAAAAAGTAGTGGTTTTTATTAATTAAGGTCTCTTTTAGACATCAAAAATCACACTAATCACACACACACACACATATATATACGATTATATTCCAATTATTTTAGAAAATACCATATAGTTGTGAATATGAATACTTATAGGTAAAGTACACTGTTGATTGGATTTAGTGGTTATATTTGGGATGAAAATGTTTAAAAGGATTTTATTAAATTGAAATTAAGGGTTTCAACAAGAGGGTTTTTAAAAATGGAGGTTGGGTTTATCTTGTTGTGTGGAAAGTGTTTTAAGGAAAATTAGTCTCAAGGTATAAGGGTTTGTTTGGGTATGAGGTATTTTCTAAAATTTATTTTTAAAGGAATGAAAATAAATCATCTTCCATTAGTTTAAGAAAATTATTCTGATTTTAATTTTTATAAATAGTTTAGAGTCGAGTTAGATGATTGAAATTTTTTTTGATGATAAATATTGGTTTAGGTTTAATAGTTTTTGAAGTTGTATTGTTTAAAAAATATTTATATTGAATTTCATTTCGGGATGCTGAAATTTTAGGTTAAGGGAATGTTTGATTGGTGTATATATCTGTTTAAATTGCTTGTTTCTAGTATATATTCTGATGTTTAGTTGGTATAAACTAGTTTGGGTCTCACATGAATTTAAAATTAATCATTCAAGTTTAAACCATGTTTAATATGACTAAATAGTCATAGTGGACTATTTTTTAATTTATTTTAGTAATGAGTTTAAAAAATGGCATATTCTGCAAATGAAATAAAATGAAATTTATAATTCTTCTTAATGGAATGAATGATTTATTTAGGAAGTTGCATTAAAATTTGTTTATAAAGGTTAAAATATGTTTCTAATAGTTGTATTTTAGTTCCTAAAAACTATTAGGAATGTTCATAGTAGAAATTTTGAAAAACGTGCAGAAAATTTGGAAATTACAACACATGCATGGGTGTTTAAAGGATATACACTCCAAATTCAAACAAAAATATTTCAATGATAAATCATTTTCAAACCAAAAATATATTTAAAATAATTTCTAATGGATGTAAATATATTTTTATAAATGGTTATATTATTGATCAAATGTTTTTAAAACATCTTCCTTATTTTGAATATGAAATAAATCCAATTAAATGCAGTCAAAACAAACAAACCTAAACCATACATACCCTTCCAAAATGAAACCAACATGAAAAACAATTCCATATCTAAATGTGTATGTTTTTATCATGGATAATATTTATTAAATAATAACATTTTCCCAAACAACATGAATACTCTTGTCTTAAATTAATAATTTTTATCAAGGAAAATGTTCATAACACCAGTGTCAAGACATGACCCAATGTCCCCCACTTGGAACAATAATAAGTTGAGGGTCAAATCCCAATATTGAATTTAATTTTCTAGGGGCTAGAAACTAACTTCATGTATAAATACCACACATATACAAAGACTAATCCTATTAAACCTGTACACACATAGACACACACACCTTTATGTAGATCACAACCATGCATGATAAATATGACTATACTAACCCAAGAGGATACAATGCATGTGATAATCTGTATAAACAACCATAGTGAAATAATAAATATATATCAAAAAGCACGAAAGGGAAAAATAAACTCCAAACTAGAGTCAAAGGTAATACCAACCTAACAATTGATGAGGTGGTATAAACCTACTTCTGTACACTGATACTGACCTCCACCTAAGATCACCATCACTAAGAACTGCTAATCTCCACCAACACCTATCCCACCAAGGTCTCTGTTTGACTACCTAACATCTACATAAGACATGGAATGTGTGCACCATTACCTTTTAGGGGTGAGTATATACATACCTAGTAGAATTCCCCAAAGCCAAAGAGTGAATAAATATAATAAAACAACTTACTCAACCCATAATAAGGGATAAGAAACCCAATAAACTTATATTCTCACTGAGGTAACCAAATTAAGAGCGAGAGTGGAAGCTTTCAATCTCCACATCTTATTAAAGACATTATGTCTATCCACAAATCGAAGTGTTAGTGTTATCTTGATACCAGTAGCCCAATGTAAACCTCACCAAATATGAGGGAATCACACCTCACTAATGAAACATCATAACCGAGGGGGTACTGACCCCAAGGGGGTGGAGGAACCACACGTTTTATTTACCTAATGAAGATGGGGATCAACTATATATATAGAGAATATCCATGTCTCGGGGTGTGTATGAGGTGTTTTCTAATCCTACATATACAAGAAATGAGGGATCTATGGCCTGACATACACATTCCATCAGGCGGTCACTAACACAGATATCTATTTAGAGATCACACGTGAGTATTTACATCATCAGAATAAAATAGGAGTGATCTAATTGATCCACATTGGGTTATATATTTAATATCAAAATAAAGGTCAGCATCAGGTCATATGTGAAAAAATAACATAAATGGTATACTCATGGTTCAAATTACAAGTCCTAACTAATGATATATGAGATGTTAAATATTAAAAGTAAGGTACCTGATGTGTCCCATGGGGTATACAAGGTGTATCCAATGTCCTTTCTTTGTAATGTTCCACTTCCTGACAAATATTTTTATGTATCATAATCGATTTAATTATATGTAACCAAAATCGATTGGCCACCTGACCTCAAGAGTTCCTCACCATACACCACATATTACCGACTAGTAGTGAGGGTGTATGGTGGTATGGTGAGGATACTATATCCACTTTATCAGAGTGGCATAATGGTGAATAATATATAGATAAGCGGTAAAAACATAATAAAAGAGAAACAATGAAAGTAGATCATCTAGATAAATAATGACATACATAATTAATAATGTGTGTCATATACCAATGATAATGTCCTGATTCTATACATAAAGGTAATTAAAGGGAACATGATAGTAGGTATAACACAACACATTCTATACAAAAGTGAGAAAAAACCAAAATATATCTCCAATAGAATCATAAGCACTAGATCAGTTCTCTAGTCCCATACTCCATCCTCATATAGAAAAATAAATTATACACAATAAAACGTTTTCCATTGTCCCTATATGCATCCATGAAGTCTATCTGGGTGCCAAACGGTGGCCCAAATAGTGTGTGTCTAAAACTCAGTATGACACCACCAACAATTTCTAATAATATCCAATATATGAATATGTTATGTATCAGTGTGTAGGTAATAATAATAAAAGAAGTAAAATAATTACATAATACCCATGTCAGTTCGGGTCACCCATGGGACACTCTTCAGATACTACCTACTTTGGACTAAGTTGGAATGTCTTTGAGAAATTTTCATATCATAATATAGTCTTGGGACTTAAGGAACATAACCAAGGAGACCCCGCATAATAATAATAATCATATAAGGGATAAAAAATTCCCATATCATTTAAGAGTTAATAGCCAAAGGTAAAACAAGGAATTAAACCATGTATGATAAATGACATGTTTGAAAATCCTAATCAATGATGTGGAGTACCATGTCCAACATCCTAAATCAAAGGGATGTAGAGATTCATGTCCAAAGATTCCCCAAATCAATGACGAGGATCACTCATCCAATTACCATTAATCATGATGATGTGTTGTGTGTCACAATAGACATGGGGGTTCATTTTTATTCAAGGGGGAAAAGATGGAAGCGCTAGGTGGAATCACATTTTAATATTAATATGAGCATTCATTTTTTTTCTTTTTTTTTTGCAATGTTGCCATGGTTATTGAAATTGAATTCAAATGAGTCAACCCTTGTAGCGAGACTTTGCCGATGACTCCCAGGCTCAAAGGCCTTAGGGCACCAAGTGAAGCCCACATACTCGGGCATCATCTCGAGTTAACTCATTCAAAAACAAATTCGAATTTCCAAAAATAGAGATAAAATTCCCAACTCTGGGCCAGAAAACTATGGAGTCACGATCCCCAAGTGCCGAAAGCCACACATTAAGTCATTTCATTGCTCTATGCGCAAATTTATTGTTGTGTTTTTTTTTGTTTTTTTTTGTGTTTTTTTTACACCTCTTTTTTTTATATATATTTTTTAAAATACTCATATTAAATTTAAAATGATCACCAAAACTATGCTATTTATTATGGGACCCCAAGAATTCAAATTAATACCCCACAATCCAACGGACGTGCATTGTGATTTTTTTTTAAAAAAAATTGGATGAAAATGTAATAGTGAAAAATCACATTAGACAGCCACACTTTCCAAAATTTTATGCTCATGAACTTAAACATGTATTAAAATCAGAATCAAGGAATACAAAATTATTTAATATTCAGTTTTCAAGGTTTGCAATGTGTAATAACATGTTCAAGGTTAAGGAAAATTTTCATTTAATTAACATGCACATTTTATTGCTCTATGTGATTGATTTTTATTTTCACCTCCCCCCAACATAATATAACACTGTCCCCAGTGTTTAAAGAAAATATAATTTAGAAGGGGTACATGCAGAGAATAGGAGCATAGAACAATTTCACCTGATATTTGATGTTGAAGTTTGTGATGCTCTCATTTAATCCCTTGGTCTCCATGTCACTTGAAGAATCCTCACGGTAGTGTATGCTTGTACTCCTATGATTTCCCTGAAAATCCATCAAACTTGGCAGCCCTTGTTCATTTTGAAACTCCAACGATCGACACTCATAACAAGTAATAATTTTTTTTTTAAAAATTATGTATATATACCAAAATTTAAAATATAAGTATATATATATAGAAGATAGAATAAGGAAGCACCAACCACCGTAGTTCAGTGGTAGGCGTGCGCCCCTGTCTCCCTTCGGTCCTGGGTTCGAGTCCCGCGGCTTCGCCGGTCGTGACGGGGTTTGACCCACGTCCTACGGCGTGTCAATTTTTTTTGTTTTACAGTTTTTTTTTGTTTTTTTTAATAAAATAAAATAAAATAAAAATAAAATAAAAACTTACAAACACCTATATTGTTGATACATTGTCTTCTTTTTAATTTCTGGGTAAGATAATACTCAGGGATCGCACCGCGTGACACAGATGAATACGGTGCTCCCCTTTCATACCCATCCATACTCATAAGAGAAGAACAGGTCAACAATATGAGGTAAAATTATATCAAATTGTTTTCCTAAAAAAAAAATTGATTAAAACAATAAAGTGATTGTAAATTTAAAAATCATGGGTTGCCTCCCATTCAACGCTTTGTTTAACGTCGTTAGCTCGACTTAAACCCCTTATTGATTAATTGTTTTTTTTTTTCATCAAAGGTAGGTTCACTCAGGTCTTCATCAACTTCATGTTTTTGGAATGGTTCTATGAATGGTTTGACTCTTTGACCATTAACTTTAAATATTTGACCATTGGTGGGATCTTGAATTTCAACAGCCCCATGGGGGTACACCTTATGCACTATGTATGGACCGGACCATCTAGACCTCAACTTTCCCGGGTGCAAATGAAGTTTAGAACTATACAAAAGCACAGGTTTCCATGGTTCAATGTGTTTAGTTTTAAGATTCCTAGACTGGTAGGGTTGAACTCTAGCTTTATTGATCCTTGAATTTTCATAAGCCTCCATCCTAAGTTCCTCAAGCTCGTTTAGATCCAATTTCCTCTTTATTCCGGCCAAAGAAATGTCAAAGTTCATTTTTTTGATTGCCCAAAAGGCCTTATGCTCAATCTCCACTGGAAAATGGCATGCTTTACCATAAACCAACCTATATGGGGACATTCCTAGGATATTTTTAAATGCTGTTCGATATGCCCAAAGAGCATCTAAGAGTTTTCTCGACTAATATTTCCTAGATGGATTAACAGTTTTCTCAAGAATTTGTTTGATTTCTCGATTGGATAACTCAGCTTGACCATTGGTTTGTGGGTGGTAAGCGGTGGACACTTTGTGAGAAATTCCATACTTCTCCATGAGCGATGAGAATGGGCGATTGCAGAAATGAGTTCCACGATCACTAATGATAGCCCTAGGAATCCCAAATCTAGAGAAGATGTTTTCTTTAAGGAATCTAATCACAGTTTGATGGTCATTGGATTTTGTAGGAATGGCCTCAACCCATTTTGAGACATAATCGACAGCCAAGAGAATGTAAAGATATCCCCTAGAGTTTGGGAAGGGACCCATGAAATCAATTCCCCAACAGTCAAAGATTTCAACCACTAATATTGGAGTGAGAGGCATTTGATTCCTTTTTGTGATGGATCCTACTTGTTGACACCTAGGACAGCTTTGACAAAATGTGTAGGAGTCCCTTGAGAGGGTGGGCCAAAAGAGACCACATTGAAGAACCTTGGCAGAAGTTTTCTTAGAGGAAAAGTGACCTCCACAAGCCTCACTATGACAGAACATTAGGATGGACTCTTGTTCGGATTCTGGCACACACCTCCTAATGACTTGGTCAGGATAGAACTTATATAGGTATGGATCATCAAACACATAATGCTTGACATCAGAAAGAAATTTTCTTCTAGCTTGGGTCCCTAAGAATTTTGGAATGACCCCTGAAACTAAGAAGTTGGCTATGTCAGCATACCAAGGGCAATCACTCACAGAATAGAGGTTCTCATCGGGAAATGAATCAGACACAGAAAGGTGATGTGATTTGTCCTTGAATTCCAACCTAGAGAGGTGATCAGCTACAACATTCTCGACACCTTTTTTATCCTTAATGGTTAAATCGAACTCTTGAAGAAGAAGGACCCACCTAATCAATCTAGCCTTTGCATCTTGTTTTTGGAAGAGATATTTTAGAGCTGAATGGTCGGTGAATACAATGATGGGTGATCCTAAGAGGTAGGACCTGAATTTCTCTAAGGCAAACACAACAGCAAGTAACTCCTTTTCAGTGGTGGTGTAATTGATTTGGGCATCATTTAAGGATTTTCTTGCATAAGAAATGACATATGGAGTTTTATCACACCGTTTTCCTAACACAGCTCCTACAGCAAAGTCACTGGCATCACACATGAGTTCGAAAGGAAGGTCCCATTTTGGAGATTTCATAATGGGAGGAGAGGTGAGAGCGGATTTAAGGGTTGAAAATGAACCCTCACAGCTTTCTGTCCAAACAAATGGAGCATCCTTTACTAGGAGAGCACAAAGAGGGCGAGAGATTGAACTAAAGTCCTTAATGAATCTTCTATAGAAACCAGCATGTCCTAAGAAGGACCTCACTTCCTTAACAGTTCTGGGTGATGGAAGGTGACGAATGATGTCAACCTTTGCTTTATCAACTTCAATTCCCCTACCCGAGACTATATGGCCAAGGACTAACCCCTCTTTTACCATGAAATGGAATTTTTCCCAGTTTAGGAACAGATTCTTTTCTTCACATCTTGACAAAACTCTCTCCACATTCCTAAGACATCCCTCAAATGTATCCCCAAAGACATAGAAGTCATCCATGAAGACCTCTAGAAAATCCCCTACCATATCTGAGAATATTCCCATCATGCACCGCTGGAAGGTTCTAGGGGCATTGCATAACCCGAACGGCATGCGTTTGAAGGCAAAGGTGCCGAATGGACAGGTGAAGGTTGTCTTCCCTTGATCCTCCAAGGAGACCTCGATTTGATTGTAACCTGAGTACCCATCTAGGAAGCAATAGAATTGATGACCCGCCACTCGCTCGAGGACTTGATCAATAAAGGGAAAGGGAAAATGGTCCTTCTTGGTACAAGAGTTGAGCTTCCTATAGTCAATACAGACTCTCCAGCCACTAATCACCCTAGTTGGAAGAATTTCCCCATCCTTATTAGTGATCACAGTGATTCCAGCTTTCTTTGGGACAACTTGAATTGGGCTTACCCACTCACTCTCAGCTATGGGGTAGATGATACCAGCTTTCAACAACTTAAGAAGTTCTTTCCTTACCACATCCATAAGATTTGGATTGAGTCTCCTCTGAGGTTGATGACATGGTTTGGATTCAGATTCAAGAGTAATCCTATGAGTTCCAATAAGTGGTCTAATCCCAGGAATATCAGACAGGGTCCAACCAATGGCTTTCTTGTGTTTCCTAAGGACATCTAGAAGCATCCCCTCCTGATTGGCTTCAAGAGAAGAAGATATGACTATAGGACGTGTTTGATTTTCCTCTAGGAAGGCATACTTGAGGGAAGTAGGAAGTTCCTTCAATTCAAGATCTGGTTGGTTCAGAATTCCAACAGAATATTGGGGCATTGGATCAAGATCAAATTTGTTTCCTAGATTTTCAGATTGAATTGATTCCCCATGTGTAGAAGTTTCAGCCACAAGATTGTATTGACCTGGGTTAGGGAAGGGAGTTTGAGTTGTCTCCATGAATGTGTTTTCCTGAAAGGTTTCACTGATTGTTGGTCCTAAGACATCATTATAGGAGCAATTTGAAAATGATTCGAGCCAAGGAGATAAACTTCCTTCATGTGAACAAAGGAAATCAATCTCATCCTGACTTAAACACCCATCAAATATTTCTTGATGTTCTATGGATTCATTTTCAATGCTTCCTAACATGTTTACTTCATGAATGTCCTCATCATCTCCTATTTGTGAGCTTGAATTATAGATGTTCAAGTCTAGACTCATGTTCCCAAAGGTGATGGTCATGTTCCCATTTCGGACTCGGATAACAGAGTTGATTGTTGCAAGGAAAGGACGACCAAGAATGATTGGAGTTTGCTCCCTAGGACCTAAGCTTGGATGATTGTCAAGGACAATGAAGTCAGCAGGGTAGATGAAATTCTCAACTTTCACTAAAACATCCTTTAAGATCCCCTTAGGAACCCGAACACTGCGATCAGCGAGTTGAAGAGTGACAGATGTGGGTTGGAGTTCTTCGAGCCCTAACTGACAATACATGGCATAAGGAATGAGGTTTACACTGGCACCTAGGTCACACAAGGCCTTGACAACTTTTTTCTCTCCTAGTTCAACATTGATGTAAGGGCAACCCGGGTCTTTCATCTTTGGAGGAATGGTCCCTTGAATGGTGGTACTCACATTAGCAGCCAAAAGGACTTGGTTTTTATGTGAAAATTTCCTTTTAAAAGTGCACAAGTACTTAAGGTACTTTGAGTAGGCTGGTATGGTTTGTATTGCATCGAGGAGTGGAATGTTCATCTTGACTTGAGAGAAGATTTCTCTCAAGGTTTCACTCAGTTCAGGCTTGGATTTCCCCCTCATGCGTTGAGGGAAGGGAGCAGGTTGTTTGAGTGTTTGGTGTGGTTGTGGTTCCTTCTCATTCTCATTGGTTTTTTTAGAATCTGTGGGTTGTTCTTCATCATTTTGAAGTGATGTTGAATCTTTTAATAGTTCTGAAATGGTTTGTTCAGGTTTTTCAATTGATTTCCCACTTCTTAAGACTGTCACTGCTTTCAATTGTTCATGATTTGATTGAGTGCAACTTGACTCTCCCCTTTTTGTTTGTTGTGGAATGGCTTGGGTAGGCATGGGTGCCTTCCCAGTTTTGATTGTTTGAAGTTCTTGTTTAAGGGAAGAGACTTCCGAGTTCATCCTTTCCATTTGTTTGCAAAGTTGTTCTAGTAGGCTTTGTGGAACAGTTTGGGTTGGTGCTTGAGAAGATTGGTTTATCCCTGGGGGATATTTTGAAGGTGGAATGGTTTGTTGAAAATGGACTGGTGGTTGTTGTTATTGGATAGGTTGGGTTTGAAACTGATTATGGGTTTGGTAGTTCTGTTGAGGGTAAGGATTTTGCCCTTGTGGTTGGCTATGTTGTTGGTTATCCTTCCATTGGAAGCCTGGGTGGTCATTGTACCTTGGATTGAAGGTGTTTTGGTATTGGGGCTTTTGAAAGTTTAGGGCATTGACTTCCACTGGGGGTCCTCCTAGAAGAACATCATTGATGGATGGAATGGTTGGGAAGTTGTCTGTTTTATGGTCATGTTTGTCACAAATTTTGCAAACAAGGTCTACATTTTGGATTTCATGGACTTTCCTAAGGTCTATCTCTTCAAACTTCCTAGAGAGTGCTGCGAGTTTAGCCGTAAGGATTTCCTCTTCTCTAAGTGTATGAATTCCAGTGGTTCTTTGTGGCTTTTCAGAATAAGGTGAAGTTCCCCAAGTTTGGTTTTGTTCAGCCAGACTTTCCAGATACTCGTAAGCATCATTTGGGGCCTTGTTTTTAAAAGTTCCATTACACATCATGTCAATGAATTGTTTATTACCCGGACCCAAACCTTCATAGAAAATTCTCACTTGTTCAGGTATGGAAAACCCATGGTGTGGAACCATGTTTAGGGTGTCTTTGAACCTCTCCCATGTTTCATAAAATGACTCTCCCTCTTTTTCAAAAAAGTTTTGGATGCTCTTTTTAAGTGCAATTGTTTTGTGATGAGGGAAGTATTTTTTGTAGAATTCTCTTTGTAGTTGGTCCCAAGAGTGGATTGATGCAGGTCTCAAGTTGTTTAGCCAATTTTTAGCTCGATCCTTTAGTGAAAAAGGAAATAGCCTCATCTTAGCGGATTCTAGTTGATGTGGGGGACACATGGTTTCAACAATGTCGTTGAACTCTTTGACATGAAGGTATGGCATTTCTGACTCCATCCCATGAAAGGTTGGAAGGTGGTTTAGGACATGGGGTTTGAATATGTAGTTGGTGTCTCCTATGGAATTGTGTCTAATGCATGAGGGGGCATTGGTCCAAGCTGGAGTGAGGTAGTCGTTCATGGTTTGATCAACTACATTCCCTAAGTTTGGAGCTTCTTGGTTTTGGTTTCCCATTTGATTCCCCCCAGGGTTTACAATTTGATTTTGTGGATGACCCTCCATTGGACTTGTGTCAAGTTCTGACTTTGGGGTTTCAAGAATATTTGGATCTGATTTAAAAAATCCCTTAGGTGCACTTGACTCCCCTATCCTAGGACTTTCCACCCTAACTAGTCTGTTTGAGAAATCGCGGGTGTAGGCGAACATGCGCCCAAAAAAAAAGCGAGAAAGAGACAAGATAAGAGATCTTGGGTGAGAGTAGAAGAATGGAGGTGAGGAAAGAAGGTTTTTTTTGGATCTAAGGTACTTACTTGGTCCCCGGCAACGACGCCAAAATTTGGTTCACGCCCAAAATTTACCCAAGAGAAGAAGGGTAGAACGGTCCTTGTAGTGTAGCTTGGGTTGTCGATTCCACAGAGACCTAAGAAGATACCTAAGATACACAGCCTAAGGGATGGATTTTTGGCTATGAAGTGGCCAACTTGGATTTGTTTTTAAGTGTTTTTGGAGAAGACTAATAAGCTTAGTTGAGTTCAATTTTAATGAAATGGGTTGATCTTAGGGTTATGCTTGGGTGGATTGAATGCATTTTATTTCTTTAGACAAATTTTTGGTTTTTTTAATTCTTGATGAAACTATTCTTCAAAATAACACTACCTTCATCATTTTCTGGTTAGATACTAACTAAACTCAATTAATAGTCACCAACACACTTAGAGAACCAGATTCATGATCTCTCCAAGGTATATGGTTAATTTAGTAATTGGAATTAGCCTTTTCAAACACAGTGAAGACGAGGAGCGAAAATAATTGAAGAATGGAAGTCTTGAATTATTTAACCAATTAACAACAATTCGTGCATTAAATATCAATCAATCCAGCCTTTTCATCTTCCTAAGATCAACCCATTAAAGGGTTAGCCCTCCATTTATGATATACTATCAATGGTGGGCGGAAGACGGCTTACAAGAATTGAATTGAAGAGATTAAAACCGCGGAAATAACGAGCACTCCTCCGTGTGTGTGAATGGAATTCAAACCTATGTGTGAACTATATCACCAACACACAGAGTTGTCACTGTGATTTTGTGATTTTAGAGATTTAAGTATAGAAATTGGAAGAAGAGAAGAGAAGGAATTGGATTAAGAACTTAGAAATACAAAAAGAAACTTACATGGGGAAAATGAAAGCATTACAACGAAAATTGAGCATAATAACATTACATGAAAGAAGGTATGAGTTACTCCTCACCACCACTGCCTTAAATAGGCAAATTTGGATCCTTAGGCCGAGCTCCAACAGTCCAAGTCATCCCAATCAATGAGGGTAGGCATAGGTGGTGGAAAGTAGGTGGAGAGGAGACTTCTCCACCCTTGACCCGAGATGGCATCCAGCTTGCATCCACTTGACAGATCCTATTCACAGTCCTTCTAGATGGCCGATTTGGAGTGGACCATAGAAGACAAAAATAAATCCCCTGATGTCTTCTAACCTCCTGTAAAATATCAGCCCAATTTAATTTGTGGTTCGGGAGATATGGAAGATTCATTGGGCTGAAATTCTGGGACGCAGATTCTGGCCCAGATTCTGATCTTCCATTTGGGCTGCCTTGATCACCATCATGGAGACCGAATTAGCACTTTTTCCTGAATAATTATTTGTTTCCCTGTATGTCTTATATCATCACAAGAAATTTGGGCTTCATTGGTCCAGTATTGTGGGACCCACATCCTCAACAGTGGGTTGATGTCCAATCTGCCTTCACCAGAATTGTCTCCTTTCATCACCAAATATCTTCATCATCCTTTATAAATCTTTCCTTGCTCCCTGAATGAGAAACATTTAAATTTTAAGTTAAGATACATTTAAAAAATTATAATATTAAAACATGAATAATTACATTCAATAAAATCATATGAGTCATTGGGCCTAAATTGGTGTACATTAGGCATGAAGTGCACAATTGATGAGAGTGGATGTTTAAAATTAAAATGTACTAACTCAGGCCCATATGATCAAAAATGAACTTTTAATCCCAATAAAATGTAATTATAAAATGTGTTTTTATTGTCTAATCAATCACCATGTCTAACATCCTAAATCAAGGGGGCGTGGACCATCTTGTCCAACAATTCAAAATAAATAGTGTGGAGTGACATGTCCAAAACTTGCGATTGAAAATCAAGAATAATATAATTTCATTAATTCTATGATCTATTCCCAGGAATTCCATGTAAGGAACCCAAGTATCACCCACTGTCCAATATACTTATATGATCTTGAATTCATAATATTAGTATCGAAAGTCACACTTCATAATTAAAAAAGGACAAGTGATATGGTTTCACCATTCACATTTCATTCAATAATTTAACCATTCAAATTAATATATGTCCCAAGTGATGTATTCAACTCATTTTACAACTTCATAATCAATTCACTTATTAACATCATATAGCCCAATTGGTATATTTATCCCCTCTCACACCATATCTCAATTAATTCCATTTATTAATTCTGTTAGCAAGAGACAAGTAAACACACCTCAAAGGTTGTTTAATTTCAAGTTAAGGAATATGGGTCATGGAAAACTAAGAAACATACCTCAAATCGGGTGGTTCTATTTGAGGTAAACAACCTCTAAATAAGAAATTTGGAGCACAATTACTAACAAATTTAAGGAAATAACAATTTAATTAATTAATTTTACATTTAATAGGTGATATACCGAAATAATGACATATATCAGAACAACACATAATATAAATATCAATAATTTTAGGTAATGTTACTAGAAAACATACCTTATACTGTTAGAAAACTCCTCATCCAATATCAGCTTCAAATTCAAAATAGAATAAGATAAATTTCAAAACTATACAAAAACCCTATATTTTGGGTAAAATTGGTTGCATGGAGAGAAAAACAAATATGGTGAGAGAAACTGATAAAAGAATCAATAGGACTAGTAGAATTACTAAGGGTGATCCAACCTGATGAAAAGTGGTCAAAACAGAGCTTAGATAAAGGATGGAGCTCAAATCCTAGAGGAGAGCCTAGGGGGAGCTTGAGCGACTGCTTTTCATGGTAAATAAGGGAGAAAGAGGTAGAGAATAAACATAAATTCTAGTGGGAAAAAAATGGTAAAAACACAATTTTTAAAGGGGTTAATGGTTTGGTTTAATGTTTATACCAAACTTGAACTAACTGTGCATAAACACTACCCAAGAGGCACATGGTCTTGCACGATGAGGTGGACATTTTGAAAAACTATGTACAACCCATATAGTTCTACAATCTAAACCCTCCACCCCTCTCATGGTTAAAATCATGGTCAAAATAATCATGCAGACACCATGGAACTCACACCTATAATAATTTTTAGGATTTGAATAGTCATGTAGATTCTATAATGTGATTAAAAAACTATGCTCTATCACTTTTGGGCTACACAATTGAGCCACAAGATTACTTATAAATGTGCACCAAATATATGCCTCGGTCTTCTTCTTTAAAAATCAGAACTCTAGGCCCAAAACCAACCCCAGAAACCCCTGAATCCTTCATAAGTACCTTAATAACTTTTAATAGTGTAAAATAAGAGATTTAAAATAAATATTAAATATTATATAACTCAGAAAAACTGGGTTCTTACAACCTCCCATCCTTAAAACAACCCATCCTAGAGTTTCCTGGAGGTTGGTTGATCTATATACAAGAACAGATCTAGACACTAAGCATATATCCTATAATCTCTATCATATGTCTCATCTAGTACATGACCATGCTTTCATAGCACTTAAACCAAAGGAAATCACCTAACTAGAATATCCTTCATGCTATGATAAATAATACAAACTAGATAATCCTCAAAAGAAGCATTTGCATCTAACTCAACACTCTCTAGACCAAAATAATGACATTGGTTGGAGTGAAAACATTGAATCTAAGAAACAAGGAAGGCATTGTTCATATAATTATATCTATGAGGGTGTTCTATCTAACAATCCACTGGTCCACCCCCTCTAAAATCTAGAAAGGTCTGATGAATCTATGTTATAGATTTGCTTATCTCAGAATATATAGGCAACCTAATATTGGAGAAAAAAGAAAGAAAACCTAGTGTACCACTTTTAAATCTAGAGGTCAATGATGGAGATCAACATATTACTCCTTCTTAGAATAAGCTATAGACATATGTTTCCTGATTAGCTATACCAGTTCAGTTTTCTTCTAAATAAGACAAGGCCCCAATAATGATGCCGCTCCTTTTTCTAACCAGCAAAGGGGTTAACAACAAGTCTTAATGAATAGAGCCTTGTATGGATCCTTATAAATAGTATATTTGAAAGTATTATTATAAGATCACTAAAAAAGAGGTAAATGATTCTCCCAACAACCTCCAAAACCAAGGAAACCTTCCCTAAGAATTTTCTCTAATACCTATATAGTATGCTCAGAAGAACAATCAATATAAGGGTAGTATGATGTACTCAAAAGTACCAGTTAACCTAGAGCCCTCTGTAACACTTTCCAGAATAAATAAATGAACCAAGCATCCTTTTTTGATATGATAGTATGGGGGACTCTATGAAGGCACATGATGTCCCTAAAATATATCCTCCCTATATCATTCGTTGAAAAAGTTTCTCAAATAAGTAAAAAGTGGGATACATTTATCAGCCTATACATGATCACCCATTCAACGTCACTACCCCATGATGATTTAAGTAACCCCATCCTGAAATACATAATAACATCACCACATTTCCACTATAGAATGGGTAATGGCAGTAAAGGACCCATAGTCCACTGGTGTTCCACCTTCATTTGGTGACTGGTGGAACACTAATTAACAAAACTTGCTATCTTTTTTTGTCATACCCATCCACCAATATAGGAATCATAATTCATAGTACATCTTAGTGATAATGGGATGTACTAGCCATTTGAATCTTGATACTCTCACATCAAATCCTTTCATACACCTCTAGGAATCCAAAAACATCTACAAATACGTAAGATCTCATTCTTAACAATGACCTAGCCAGGCGGTGGGTCTTCACCGGAAACACTCTCCCTTAGGACCAACCCTTTAGGATTAGAAATTTTACTCATCTTATCTCAATCCAATAATAATGAGGTCACTGCTAAATCCATAAGAAGCAGCTACCCATGATGCTCTTGAATCTCAATATTCTTCTTATAAAAGAGACCCATTAACTTCTATTCAACACCAACTTGCTGAATCACTTGTGTTTGAGTCTTATAGCTCAGAGTAGCGGCTACAACATTACCTTTACTTGGCATATCAGCATGCTCAAAATAGAAGGACTGTAGATATTCAACCCATCTTCACTATTCTATGTTTAAATAACATCAAGTGAATATGTATTTGAGGCTTTTCTGATATTTTTATAAAAAAAGGTTCCCCCCAAAAAATATCTATAGCAATGTAAAGATAAAACCACTACTACGTTCTCGAAGATATACATATTTTAATTTCACTCATTAGGCCTCCACTGTTGAGACCCATATGCCATGACTCATGCCCCTTGCATCAAAATGGACCCCAGGCTGATACATGATGAATTAAAATAAATGGTATAGCCTCTTATAGGACCATGTAAAATATGGATTGATGCTGAGGATAGCCATACTTTTAATTTCCAAAAGGCATTTTCTCAAGATTTTAACCATGAAAACTTAACACCTTTCTTGGTTAATCATGTGAGTGGTTCTTTAAGGTGTAATAATATCTAAAAAATCCTATAATAACCAGCTAGCCCCAAGAAACTCCAAATATCAAAGACATTATTGAGATATTTCTAGGAAACCACGACTATCACCTCATCTAGATCCATAAATACCAATGATTATGATATAATGTTACCCATTAAGTGAACTTTATCAATCCAAAAGTGATATTTTGTAAGCTTAGCATATATCCTATGGTCTCTTAGTGTACTCAATACGATGTCAAGGTGTTCAGAATGATCATGTCAAATTAGATAACATAATAAGATATTATCCACAAAAACTACAATAAAGGAGTCCATGTATAGGTGGAAAACCCAATTCATAAAGGCCATAAATAATGTTGGTAAGTTCATGAGATAGAATGACATAACTAGATACTCATATAGACCACATCAAATATGGGAAACTATATGCAGTATATCAGAAGGTCTAATCCTTACATGATGATAGTTTGAACTCAAATCATATTTTTAGAAAACTCTAGCTCATCATATCTGGTCGAATAGATCATCGATATTATTCATTATATATATGTTCTTTAAGATAAGATGATTCAACCATTGTTAATCTAGAAAATCCCCAGGGGTTCCATTATATTTTTTGGTGGAAATAATGAGTAACCCCCAAGGTAAAGTATTGGGTTATATAAACCCTTTATCTTCGAGGTCTTCTAACTATGTCTTGAGTTTTGGAAGATTAGTAGGAGAAATCCCACAAGGAGAAATAGATACTACTCCTGCTCCTAGAACAAATATAATGGCGAACTCTACCACTCTCTTAGGAGGTATCCTGGAAATGTCTTTAGGGAATATATCCCTGTAATGATCCCCCACTGGAGGAAAATATGTCTAACATATTTTTTTGATCATTTTGAAAAAGACTAGAAATATCGGCTGACATCTTTACTAGCCCATAATTCTCAGGTCTATCTTAGCTCACATGGACATCCCATTCACCCTTATAAATAAAAATCCACCATCAGGGGATATAAAAAACACCTCCCAATGATAAAAATTAATATGTTTACAAAAGGTAAATGATTAATCCATACTTATAATTATGTCAAATCCATAAATATTAAGGATGAAAAGGTTTTATAAAAAATGATATCCACCTATATCAAGATGAAACTTCATGATTACGTGAACTCTCTTTGATCGAACTCCCAATAGAGTATATATTGTCCTCACTCCATATAATTATTCAATCTCAAAACCAAGGATACTAACTAAAATAGTAGATATAAATGAATTCAAGGAACCAATGTCAAATAAAATGGATACTAAAGTTGAGTTTACTAAATTAATACCTCGAACTATAGATATACTGTCACTCTAATTCTAATGTGTAGGCTATACTGCATATATCTAGCCCAATATATGACTCCGATCTACAACCTGAATACCCTGAGTTGGCCCGCTCTTCTTGTTCTATATATGAAAATTTTATCTTCCTTAACCTTATCTACCTCTTTACTCTGAATAGACTATAATACTTCATACCCACACCTGATGTGGATCTACTGATCCTTCTCTAGAATTTAGATTTGAGGTCGACCCTCTCTCATTGACCACTGGAGGAAAGGTCTTTCAAAACTACTAGATTGAGTCATCTTTATACAAACTCATCAATCAACTGGGTATCTATCACACTAAATATTCATATGATCGAACTTCCCACACTCATGGCATATCACATATCTACCTAAGAAAACACTATGACTACTGCTACCCTATTGAGAATGCTCAAAATTATTCTTTTTATAACTTAAAAAAATAACATTATATTGAGACATTGAGCCACCATGACTCACAACCCCAACTTCCCTTATGGTACACTCGCAGATGAGGGCTCGATTCCCTATTTCAGAAATGGTAGTCAAAAAAAAATAATACCTGAGATTAGATGGCTTACCTAATCCGATAATCAAATCAACTTTCTCAAGTCAATTCATCACTAGAAAGAGTAGGAAGGAAACATTGGATATTAGTGAAATTAGCTGAGTAGTCCATAATAGATAGAGTGCCCTACACCAGAAACATAAATTACCTTCATCATTTGGTTCACAGGGTCTGAGGGTAGAAGTATTCATATAATTTATTATGTAATCCTCTCTAGAACTTACCCCAATTCTAATATTCTAGATTTAGAATATTCCAAAAATGCATGCTGGATCCATGGTGCATATAAACTGCAAGCTTGACCCTCCTCTCCATAGGTGTCTCCAAATTCTCAATGATAGATAAATTAGACTCTAGCCATGACTCAGTATTCTGGGATCCATCATCCCCAAAAAATTAAGTGTATTCTACTACTAGAACACCTATGTCAATTCTTAAATAGTTTATATAGGGTTTTGAACTCCTTTTCATAGAATACACTCATCATAGGAAACCCTCTCGAAGATGAGCATCAGTGACTAGTCTAAGTATAATAAGAGGTGCCACAGGTGGAAATAATAGAGGAAACACAGGTGGTTCAGGTCCCAAAACCTCTATACCGTGGTCATTGATGCCTTCTTCGTGCTCAACCTTTGGCTGCTGTGGTGGCATATATCTACAATTTCCAAGAACACGCTGAAAATAAGATTCAACAACCAAAATATTACTATTATAAATAAATATGGCCCAAATCATCTCTACATGATTACATAACTAAAGATATTCAATTATGATAAAAAATATGCATAAGGTATCACTACCTAATAAACACTGTCCCTACTACCCAAAACTAATTCTAAGGTATTGGTGAGGTTTTAAGTTTCAATCATATGGGTTCCATTATATGGAGTTTCAATTGAAAGATATAGAGTAAAACACCCTTTAAGTTTTAATTATCATCCCCATTTAACAATAAAAATTCATTTATGAGTTATAATTCATAAACTTGTATACATAAATATTGGTTTAGTTAGATGATTCATTATTACCAAGTTATAAAGATATAAGCTTTATAATATACTATTAAAAAATCATGTAACCACAACCAGACATTTTACAACTGATACTTGGATGTAATAAGTCATATATGATGACTCAATTATATAGTTCACCATTCCCAATTTATAGAGGCATAAATTCTATAAATTTCTATTGACATCCATTTGACCTTAATATACCAGCATTTCAACTCATGAAACCACAATCACATATATGAAATATAAGATAATTAGATTATAAAGATCCTTTATCAACCTATGTGGGTAAAAACCATTTAGGTTGATATAAAAACATTAGGTGACCAATTATTTTCTTTATTTCCTAATATTTTTAGTAAAATTGTCAATATATAAATGATGGCACTATAAAATATTATAGGAAATGCATACAATAAAATAAACATGGTCTGAAATATGCTTGACATATTAATCCTCAGGTGCCTATAATGATACATGAGACAATACTTCCTTGCCATACCGGACCATGGGAAAAAATTAATAATCACAAAAAACATAAAAAATCATTTGTTTAAGCCAATGGTGAAAATAGTAAAAATGTAATAGGAGAATATCAGAACATGAAGTCCATTCCTTTTAAAATTTTCTTTTCTCTGTTCGTGTGTTGGATACTTCTAGGAACAAGATCATTACCAAATTCAAATACATCCTAGTCTCATTTCTACGAACTTGAAATCGTAAGGAAATAGAAAGAAACCCTATAATGAAACTTTTTGAATTCCTAAAAACAGTTCACTCATAAGTAACTAAACCCGGTTGTCCACTTGTCCCCAAGTGCACCTGCCCATACACTAGAGGATAACGAATAGAAGCGATGATCTATAGGGGTATATGGGGGAGACTATACCCTCTTTATCATAGTGTCACGATGGTGAATAATATATTAATAAAAAGTCGAAACATAATAAAAGTGAAAAAATGGAAGTAGATCAACATAAAAAACAATGAAAAAAATAATCAACAATTAGTGTCATATATAAATGATGAAATATTGATTCCATACAAAATGGGATGTATAGGAAACATGGTAGTATTCATACAAAAATACATTCTATACAAAATTTTACAAAAATAAAAAAATATATCTCTAATAGAATAATGATAACTAGTTTAGTCCTCTTCTCTCATACTGTATACTATTATATAAAAATAAAGTGTCCATAACAGGATGCTTTCCCTTTTTATTACATGCTTCCGTAAAGTTTGTTCAGGATCCAAATGGTATCCTGAACAGTGTGTGAGTAAAACTCAGTAGGCCACCACCAACAGTGTCTAATAATGTTCAGTATATGAATATATAATGTTGTAGTGTCCAAGTAATAATAATAAAAGTAATAAATTAAATTCATAATACCCATGTTGGTATGGGTGCCCCATGGTAACCCTTCCATAAATACTTACTTAAGACTAAGATGGAATGTCTCTGAGAAATTTTCATCTCATAATATTGGCGTTGGACCCAAGGCACATAACCAAGGTGTCTCTTCATAATGAAAATAATTTAAGTGATTAAAAAGTCTCATATAATTTAAGACATAATAGTCAAATTTAATCCAATGTATTTTAACTGGGGATGTGGAATGACATGTCCGAAAATCCCAATAAAAAATTTAGATTGCCATGTCCAACATCCTAAATAAAAATGGCATGGAGCATCATGTCAAAAAATTCTCCAAATCAATGATGAGAAGAACCTTTTCAAACATCCTAAATCATGGGGTCATGGAGCGTCATGGCCAAAAATTTCAATTAAATGGCATTGAGCACTATATCGGAAAATTATTATTAATAATCAAGAATAGTATAATTTCATTAATTCTATGATCCCTTCCAAAGAAATACCATGTAAGGAACCCAAGTATCGCTTGAGGCATAACATACTTCATTGGTCTATCATTCACAATATTAATATCTATAAGCATACTTCACAATTAAAAAAGGTCCAAGTGACATGGTCTTACCATTCACATTTCACTTACTCTTTTATCCATTATAATTATGTGGTATCCCAAGTGAATTATTCATCTCATTTTAAAACTTCATAATCAATTCACTTATAGTCATCATATAGGCCATGAGAAATATTTACCCCCCCTCACACTATATCTCAATTAATTTTATTTAAAAATCCCATTATCAAGAGACAAGTTGACATGCATCAAAGGTGGTTTAATTTTAAGTCAAGGAATAGGGGTCATGGGAATCTAAGAAACACACCTCAAGGGGGGTGGTTTGAGTCGAGGTAAACAACCTCCAAAGAATAAATTTGGTACACAATAACTAACCAATTTAATGAATTAGAAATTTATTTAATTAATTTCACATTTAATAGGTGGCACACAAAATGTTTGATTCTTGGAACAACAACGTGTAATATAGACAACAACAGTTCTAGGCAAAGGTAGAAGACCACCTACCTTATACTAGTAGATGACTACTCATCTGATATCAGATTTAGATTTGGGCTATAATGGGAGAAATCACAAAACTATATGAATTCCATACATTTATGGTAAATTAGTTCTCATGTAGATAACATCAATGATGGAAATGGGAACCGAGAAAAGAATTAAGAAGACTTATAAACTTACTGAGGGTGATACAAGATAATAAATTATATTCAAACCAGATATTAGATTAAAGAGGGAGCTCAAAGACCATAGGGGATTAAAAGGGAAGTTTGAGCGGCTGTTTTGCGTGTTAAATGATGGATATAAAGGGTGGAAATAAACATAAATCCTAGAGGAGAAAATTGTAAAATCATAGTTTTTAAGGGGGTGTGTGGTTTGGTCGCACATTTATACTAATCATGTACTAATTTTTCATCAGTACTCACCAAGAGGAACATGACCTCACATGGCTAGGTGTATAATTATAAAACCCATGCACAATCTGTTAGGTTCCACTATTCAAAACCTCTACCCCTCACATAGTTAGGCACACATTTGAACAATCCCTAAACAAAACATCTGACTTTCACTTATAATAATATTTAGGTTTTTCATTGCTTTGTAGCTTCTCTTTCATCGATAAACAAACCATGCTTCATCACGTTTAGGCTACATGGTTGAGCCACATGGTTACTAATAAATGTGAACCAATCATGTGCCTCACTCTGCTTATTAAAAAATTGGAATTCTGATCACCAAACAAAGCCTAAATTCTCCCAAAGAATTCCTTAATATCTTAATCAATTTTATTCGAGTAAAATAAGAGATTTAAATTAAAAGTTAAATGTCTCATACCTCAATGAAAAACTAGAATCATACATGCAAAGTGAAAAACCATTTATATATCATGTCTCTTAGGGAATACAATATATGGGACCACCCAGGGTCCCCGACGTGTACTCCCTATACATGGATCATATAGCCAAATATTTTTACATGATGTGTGGCCCCAATACATGGCCTAGTTATATTTAAATTAGTTAGAAACCCTATCCTCAATTGAAAGCAGACTACACGGTGTGTGTACTTCTAGAACACATGGAGTATAATGTGTAATTTCATAGACAATTAAGTGTTTCTTCAAATATATTCATGTGTCCACTATTTTCATCAATGATATTACCTAAAGATGCTCCCACGACCCCAATATTGAAGAAAACTCCTCCGATCATTAATTTAAAAACTCTGGTGGTTGGAAATCATGATTTCCAGTGACCCCCATAAAGCACTTTGCACCTCCATCATCATCTAAGGATTCAACCCTCTTCTATTCATCCAAAACCAACATTGGTTCATCATAACTTCTGTAAATCATTTTCTTCACCATCAATCAAAAATAAAAATATGGATATGGTGTTTGATTGCATCTCAAACAAGATTTATAGTCAAATCAATAGCCATCCCTAGTCTGATAATGAAAACATGAAGTAATAATGGAGAAAGGAACAATGAATAAAGTATGTTCACCGATGGATGTTGTGAACCCAAGCATCAATTGAAATAATGGAAGAAAATATAAAATCAAGGGATTCGAGAGCAACAGAATTAATATAGTGTTAAATAAATAATTAAATTTATAGGGCCATGCTAATTACATGGTAGAAGTAAAAAGCCAAATAAAATGAATAATCAAGGATCAAAATATAAAATAATAGGGAAGGAATCCAAAAATGAGTAAAGAATGAATATATAATGATTCCATTATAAATATACAAAAATTTATTCATTGATGAAAATTTATGTGGAATCTATTTGATGATCATTGAATCATCACATTTATAACAAAGGATACTCCCAATGGGAGAGCTCTATCTCATTCGCTAATACCTTATGGTTATGTGGCTAACTAATAAGGTTTTCTATAATAGGTATCAAATAAGACATAGAATAGGTCACAACATTAATTAAATAAAAAATTATTTATTTAATTTATCAATTTAATCCATTAGCGACTACACATCATCCTAAAATCTGATGCGTACAAAATATATTTCATTGCTAGGGTAAAAACCAAGTCTTAAATCCAATAGTAGCCCCAGATCTCCCATCTAAGACTCAAATCAAAGATAATTCCATTATTTACAAATATATATATGTGTTTGTAGTTTAATATATTTAATGTATCATTTTTAAGGTCCTAAGACACCCATAACACAATAAAACTCTAAAGAAAAACCCAGATTGATATACAGAAATATCCAAAGGTTCAAAAAAGAAAATCAAATTCAATACATTCTCCCCATATTCAATGATTTTCACCTTCAAAAGATAAAACATACTTAAAAATGAGAGGGTATTGATCCTACATCTAGCTATTACACTCCAATGATCTCTCATGGAGATTCTAGTGGCATCAAGTAACTCACACAAGATGAATGGATCACCCCAAAGGGATTCTCTCCCATTGATCCTCAGTCTTCAACGAGTAATATGAAAAGGTGTATCATTCATTGACTACCATCTCCCCCAGTTAATAATGTGTGATAGAATATGAACATATCTCTTCATCTATGACATGTTGATGATGTCATGCACTCAGTCTAACTAGAAGAGTAGATCCAAGCGGTATGAAACCTCGCTAAGCTTGTTCAATACCTAGAATGGCCTAATGAACCTCAAGTACTAGTTTATACCTCAACCAAAATTTCAAAAACCACATCATGGAGATAATAAAAGGAACATATAGTCTCACTAATTGAACTCCAATGTCCTACAACATTGGTATGGATAATATTTCTACCAATTATGTGAAGTATTTACTCACTCTCGAATCACTTGAACTCTATTCATCATTTCCTACACCAACTCTGGTCCTATAAGTGACATCTCATTTATGTCTATCTATAATAAGGATAACTTATTGGGTCTCTCATACTAACCCCCGAATAGTTCCATGGAAATAGTGGAGTGATAGATTTTTTCATAAGTAATATCCACCAAAGGTATGCGATCCTTCATACTATAACTGAAGTCTAACACATAGGCTCTTAGTATGTCCTCTACAACCTGAGTGGGTTTTTCTCTCTAGATATCTGTATGGGAGTGGAATACCATGATCATTCATAATTGAGTCCCAAAGTCCTCTTATAAACAATTCTAGAACTATGTGAAAGGGATAATAAGGATACATGTTATCCTTGAGAGGGTGTGGGGGTGAATCAATGATCTTTTGTTTTTAATTTTTCTTTCTTAAAAAACCTTCACTTTTAATAAGGGAGATAATAATTTTATAAAAAATAAGAGACCAAGAAAAATCACATGAAAAATATATTATACTAGGTTCATCACTCAATAATATTAGCTAGTCCTTGACATGGTTTGAAAATAATCCAAGACCACAAAAACTACTAGAAAAAATTCCCTTGTATGTGGTTAAAGCAATAAGGGAATATACTTTAACTTATAAAGAACTATATTTAATCAAAAGTTCATGCGATCCTCACATAAATAATTTATATAATAATGTTTTTGTAATAATTATATGAACCTTCACCTATAGTATTCAATATATTTTCATTGTACTACTTGAATTTACTTCATAGTTTCCCTTATGTCAAGTAATTCTTATTTCTATTTACATTATTGCACAATAGAGATCATGAACAACTACTAGGAATTCTATAAGAAAATTTATACCCAATCAAATATTTGTTCTATAATCTCCATCTAGTAGCATGTATAGTAAACTCCACTTATTACCTTATGAACACTGATACCAATTCTTACATTCTTCTCATTTGATCATCTAGGAATATTGTTTGTCTGATACCACATGATATGAAACTCCATCCAATATTTTTTGATGAATGCCTCTTTCTACTATTACTATAATTGACTTCTATACACCATCTATCTAATACCAATTTTTGGGAAGACTTCATCCAAAATTCATCAAAATGATGCCACTTTATAATTTTTTTCTGATCAACTTTCCAATTCAACAACACTTCTCCTCTCTTTGATATTTTTTTCACTTCACCTCAGTGCACACACTCCCTTTACAGAAGAATAACTCCTCTAAAAATTTAGGGAAATATGAAAAATTCATTTCAAACATACCTCTCCCTATTTCTATCATTATTATTAGAATTTTCCTCTTATTTATTGGATTTAATTCTCCTATTAAGTTCCCTCAATACCTAATATCAAATAGATTCATCAAAATTTATTATAAATCATCAAGAATATTGAATATTTTCATTGTGATTTCTGGAATAATGATTGATTAGTGTAGCATTGTCACACTCTTTAGCTTCATAAAAGCATAATAAATTCCTTTTAACTGGTAAAACTTTATACTACTCATTTATTTTGTGAATCTTTGTTGAAATACTTTTTTCCAATGTAACTCCATCGGATGATCCTTCATAAATTTATAAGAATGTCTTAGAAATATTTTTCCAAAAACTTCCATCATTTGATGAATTTATTCATAACCCTTTGTCTATTTCCTTCACATGCTAGCCTTAGAATAATAAACTTCATACAAAAACAACCACCTGATGACTTAAACCAAAAACATATATCTGATGACACAAGAACTTCTATCTGATAATCTCAAAATAATATTCACTTCATAACTTCATACACATCCATCTGATTTCCATTGTTTATAAGTAATAATTCTTCAATATTTTAAACTATTTATATTATGGACCTAGATCAATGAAATTGAAAGATATCATCGGATGTTATTTGTCTCATTAGTCTTTATATGATGAAATTCCTTATCTCTTTCCCTTTATACTTTGAGAATTTTAATTTTTATTGAAAATATTCAAAAATGTTTGAATGATGAAACTTTTTATCACTAATACATAAAAACTTTATAACCTTATAAGTACAACTACATCTTTGACTAATAAGTTTTTTTCGGTAAACTCCACAAATATTCATAGAATGATATTTTTACACATGAACATTATTTATCCCCTTTTAACCTATACTTAGATAATGAAAACATCTAGTTTTCATAATGTTTGAAAAATTAATAATATAAAATAATCACCATATTCATTCATGGAACACTCTATCCAATTAAACTTACAATAATGATAGGATAATAAATCAACACAACACTCTGACCATTCAACTTAGTCTAAAAAAATTCACTCGAAAAACATTGTCTGGAAAACTCAGTATGATCATTTACATTAGATCAAAATTGTCGGAAATATTATCAAAGTAAGATGATTTATACTGGATAATAAAAAACACTCTTTGATAAAACCTTCATCATTCATAACAAGTCTAAACAACATCCTCATAACACACTATCCCCTCAAAAAATATTTGTCCCAACACAGTGATGTGAAATGAGTATCACGATTGAAGATAATATTAGAGGGTACCCCATGAATTCGGATGATCTCATGTACATACATGAACCAAAAAATTCTCCATTGATCACTAATACCAAATAGAAAGAAAGTGATATGATTTGGTAAGATGATCTAAAATTACCCAGATAGTATCATGGAATATCATTTTCCATTGAAGTCCCATACCAAAACCCATCAATATACCATCCCACTTATGATCTAGGATCTCAAGAGGTATAGTCAAGCATACCAGGACATGATTATTTTCCTTCACTGGTAGGTTGGTGAGGCATCAAGGAAAAAAAATGATAAAACTATTTCTTATTTCCTTTCAAAAAAACTACTGTTAAAGGTCCTAGTAAATCTTTGACTCTTTAGGATATACCTCTAATGAAGAGGAATGGAAATATATCATCACCTATTCACACACCATGACTAGAAACACTATCGATACTTTAAAAATTAAAACATGATACCCACCTTCATATAATTATTCTAGTGTATCTATTGATGATATATGGTCATGTAGAAATTCACAATGAATTTCACTCAATAGAGTCTTCCCCACACACAAAAGAATTGTAATTTTTTTAACTATTGATTATGATAAGCCTTCCCTCTAACCTCCACCAATTTTATTTGTAAAAAGGAGAACTACTTTGACACCTCTTCCACCAAGAAAGAGTATTATTTTCTTCTAAGGAAATCTAGTACTATTTTTCCCTTCCTAAGAGTATATACTATCATGAAGTCATATTTCTAAAGGAACGCTAGTCAATACCTCTATCTTAGGATGAGGTATCTCTGGAAAAATTTATACCAAAGAATTTGGTAGTTTGATTAAACCAAAAACACCCACTTAGAAGATAATACGTCCAAAAATTCAAGGTTAAGAATACTTATTCCGACTCCAAGTTGTGGGTAGCATAGGTTAGTTCATGGGGTCTCAACTACTTAGAATCTTAATAAATCACCTCCTCCCTCTATATTATCATATACCCAAGCCCATCTCTAGTGGTATTGTAGAATACCACATAATAAACACCCATCTATGGTAGTCTCAAAATATGATCAATTATTAACCTTTATCTTAGATCCTATAAGTCTTTATACCATTGATTAATCAAGTGAAGTGACCTACCTTTTAATGTCAAGGAATTAAAAGGGGTCATAGTCCTAGAATTTTTTTATAAAAAATATAATAGTACCCAGCCAAACCAATAAAACTCCACACCCCAAACATGTTCTTGGGAGGGTTCTAAGAAACAATAGCCTATATCTTTGTTGGGTATACAACTACACCATGCTCAAATATGACATTCCCTAGAAAGTGAACCTCTCTAATATAGAACTAACAATTTCAGAGATTACCTTATAAATGATGCTCCAGGAGTAACTCTACGACTATCCTCAAATAATTTGTCTAAGCCTCCATTAATATAGACTACATAAGAGTGTCATATATGAAAATGACAATGAAATTATACAAGAAAGGATGAAATATCTAGTTTATAAGTTTCATGAAGATAGTGGTGGTATTCATCAAACCAAAAGGAATCACCAGGAACACATAGGGCCCTTATCAAAATTAAAATGATGTATTTAGAATATCATCATCTTGAACCTCTAACTAGTGGTAGTAGGACCTGAGGTTAATATTAAACAAGCATCTCAAACCTTTAATCTCATATAAGAGTTCATAAATACTTGGGAAGGTATATCTGTTTTTGAACTTTACTTGGTTCAAGAAAAGATAATCAACACATAGGTTAAATATTTTATCTTACTTTTTAGTAAACAACATTAGAGATGCTTAGGGGGACATACTGGGTTAGATGAAACCCTTATCCCTAAGGTACTCTAATTGAACCACATCTCCCAAAGCATATAAGGGGCCATTCAATATACTATAGATGATATCAGTCTAGTCCTAGGGTTAAATTCAGTGGAGAATTTGATCTCTAAATGTGGATGTAGTCCTTGAACATATTCAGGTAAAAAATCCTTGTATTCATCAATTACTTGTAAAATAATGGTTTCTAAAGAGCCTAAAACACCAAGGGAAAAACTTTACAATAGATATGAGATAGTTTGAAACTTCCCCCTCACAAGCCCCAATCATTCTGTAAGTGGGTCCTTCTAACCAATAAAGGAGAATCTCATATCATTCACCTGTAGACACCTAACTCTCCTTTGGTTATAATATATTTGACCATTTACTATGGATATCTAGTCCATACTAAGAATAACATCATATAGTCACATTAAAATAATCAAGAGATCCCATGTAAAGTTCTCTCCATCCAGAATCATATCACACTGTAAAAAATGTTATTTTTTTTGAATCATTGTCCATAGAAACCTATAGACCTAACCAATGGGCTAAAGGCTCTAAAAGAAACTAAAGCTCTCTAACAAGGGATGAGGTGATGAAACAATGACCCATGATCATGTATATAAACTCTGATTATAAAGTTTATAAGAAAAATATCATACCTTGAATCATCTCACGCACAACTGAGTCATAGCCCCTCATAGCCTAAAACTGACTAGGTCATTTACCACCACCCCTCCAAGCTTGGCATGGACCACATAGTGATAGGGGTAGGAAAATATCCTTGCATCATCCTATACATTAAATTCTACTTCTTGAGGATTTTCCATCCCCTATGTTAGTACCAACTCCCTAGAGGATGCCTTGACCACCCCTAAGAGATCCATGATCCTGATTGTATCTTTTACATTGAGGTTTTTGCATCGACTATACACCATATATAGTTTTTTGAGTTGGGAAATCACATGCCATGTGACCCTGCCCATAAAAAATATAACACTGCCTATCTTTTTGCTGACTGGATCCTTAGGGGAATTCCTCTATTACTTATACACAAGATTGGGTGTAACAAACCATGATTTTAAAATAAGAAAGTTGTATTTGAGATCATTTTCTATACACTTCACCGAGCTTAAAAAATTTATGAAACATATTTTTTTAAATTTAATCTCTTTGATAGATTATAGAACAAACAACACTGAGCCTAAGTGAATTGTAATATAGAATTCCATTATAACATAGCTGTTAAATTGGAAGATATGAATATTACTAACTAATTTTTTAATATTATGGTTATCTATTTATTAGAAATAAAATAAGAATTATTTAAATCAAAAATATTTTTTTCTAAAAAAATATGTTTTTCTAAAAAATAGTTTAATTGTGCTCTGCATACATGGTATAAAATTAATTATTACCAATTTTAGATAATTAAATTTAAAAAATTAACTTCATATTTGAAATCATAATATCAAAAGTTTCTTATAGTGAATTTTTGGAATTTTTTTAAAATCATTCATTTTCAATAAATAGTGAAAAATACTAATTTTTATAGAAAACTACCTTTTCATTTTAATAATTTACAAGGTTAAATTATATTTTAAATTGGTTTTAAAGTAAAATAAGTTCAATTATATTAAAATTTAACTAATTTATGTCATTTTAATGAATTTAATATTGAATTATGATTTTCAATTTTTTTATACTTATGATAATTTTCTCTTTTGAAAAATGCTTTTTCATCATAATTGCTGGTATAATTTTAAATTAGATTCAGCCACTTCATAGAATTTAATTTGATAAAATGGATTCATAATTGTAATAATAATAACTTATATTATCTAACAAGTTCAAATTAGTTTTTGACTATTTTGAATAATAAAAGCAGTAAAAATTAATTACCATGGTTAAGGTAAAAACTGATTTATCAGGGGGTTAAATTAAAAAAAAGGTTAAAATGAACTAAAAACCTTTCAAAAACAAATTTTATGGACTTATGTTGACCTTATAACCAATAAGGGTTGATAATTACGCATTTCAGAGTCTTTTGGAATGATACAAATGTGGTTGTAATTTATATTTTTCAAAAATTCCATGTGTATCCTCTCTCCCACATATAAAAGGTCACCCACTCTCCTCCCCTCATTATACATAAAAATCTATTTGGATAAAAAATACCTGACCAAATGACTTCTTTACTAACCCTTAAACTTACTAGATCCCATTTTTTCATCTTAAATCCAACCTAGTAATTATTTTGGTGATAACCTAAAGAAGTTGTTTGAAGAAGAGGTAACATTCTTAAATGAGATTTCTTATTTTGTTTCTTCATAATCCTCCTTAAAATCTTTTTAAAAAATGATCATATAATAACCAAAATGTATTATATTTATATATAGATGTTATTATGTTATGTTAATTACATATATCTTTCTCTACTTGCATCAAATGGGAAACAAAATTATCAATTGTGTGTACGGTGGATTACTGCCCCACAAATCGGTGTAATTCGTTTCCCATCACCACCTTTCAAGTCTGGATATAATGATGTATTTAACTCATTTATATGATATATATGATATTATTATAATTATTTAATTATAATATAACACATAACTTCTTACTTTCCATGCCATTTAAAATATGATAACATCGATATTGGGCACGTCGGACTATTGCCTTGCGAAGCGACATGATTCATTTTTTTACTTATGTTTTACATGGAAAGTAATAAGGATAAATTTAATTAATATATTATATATATGACATGATATTTATTCTTCAAGATTAATATATAACCTAATTATCTATCCATTCATTCATTAATGAAATTATATCATCTCTCGTGTGTACATATGACTTACCATCTCCTAGAAAGGATGCAATTAATTTTCTATATACAACATTCATGAATGATTCTATTTTTTATAAGGATTAAATAATATATTTATAACATTATTATAATTTTATATATTATGGATCTATATACTATACCCAATAACTATAACTTTCATGAAAAAACACACATGAGAAAACAAGGAAATTAACACATGAAAAAATGAAAATAGTTGAGTATAATTAACAAATGGGTGGTAAAATGTTATAAGAGGATAATAAATGATATTATAAATATTAATATTGTTATGTTATAAATTAATAACATGATTTTAACCATTATACAAGAGATTAAATAACATTCAACCAAAAGGAAGCACGAGGTAGTGGAATTCATCCCAAATTCTATTTATTGAGGCTTATTGAAATGTTTTAAACATAATTTGTTTTATATCATGTATATAATTCCCATTTTACTTGTAATATAATGATTTATTAATAATTTAATATATTTTTAGTTTCAATTTTAATTATTTCATCAAAGTGGACGTGACTTAAAAGTTACCAAGAGGTAAATAATTTCATAACTCGTATTCATTTCATTGGGTTATAGTACTTCTTCATTATCTTTGATATTCTAAGATTATATGTGTGATTAATTTTAATTATATTATGATTTATTTAAAATTATTTTATTTTTATTTAAATTTTATATGAATGATATATTCATTGATTAATTTTCACTTTAACGTGATGATCTTTGGGGGGGGGGGTTTATTTTACAACCTCATTTTAATCGGGATTGTTTATGCTTGAATTTACATTGTAGGAAATTATTAGATCATTAGATAATAAAACCCTATAATTTTATTCTACTCTAGTTATTCATGATGTTTTCAATTAATAGTATAATTTTTTCCACTTATTAGTTGTTATTTTTTTGATAAAATACTTTAAATAAATCTAACTTCATCATTCTCTTCGATCAAAAATCCTTTTTCTTCCAAAACCATTTCTTCTAAAAATGTTTTAAAAAAACGTTTTTAGCATTCTCAGAATGATTTATTAAGGTAATTTTCCCCATTTTTGAATTTTAAAAAATTATTTTGAAAGGAATATTCATTTCATTTTCTAATCAAGGTCCATTTGTTTTTACTAAAAATGGAAATATAATATCTATTTTAACATGTACTACATGTATGGAATTTCCTATCATAATGACCACTCAATGTTTTAAATATTAAATTATAAGTTTCAAAGTTTATTTTAAATGGAAATTATTTTAAAAACATTTTTGTAACTATTTATTTTTTAAAACATATATTTTCAAATTGAAAAGAATATTTTCTCAAGAATATTTTTAAAGATATTTTTATAATATTACTATTCATCAATGAAAAAACCCTTTATTTCAATTATACTACACTAGGGATATATTGTATTTGATACCATAATAATTATATTTATGGATGTTTTATGATCATTTTGACCTAGGAAAGTATTGAAACTCACATTATTTATTCATTTTTGTAGTAAAAAACTTTCTGTTGAAATATCCACTTTCTCATGATCATTGGACATTAAAGTTCCCCTAAATATCCGTATTATTTATCATGGATATGGTTATTTCATAAACCATATGTAATTTATATATAAGTTTTTATATGTTGAAATTAATTTGTTTATTTGGGGAAATATTGAAAAATTCACATTTTATACTCAATATAGATATTTGATGATATGACACATTATTCATGAATTAAATTGATTATTTAAGATATGAGGAATTCTTTGAACATATAGTAATGGGTAGGGCCCAGAATTATATATACCCTTTATGAATCAATAGTATCATGAGGTGAATTAGTAAGATATCATTAACTAGGTTATTACCCATATTTTTATACTCTCATGTTAATGGTCTTGGTAGTAGAGGTATCATGATGCCTGCTATCACGACTTCGAATAATTAATCATTTTCATCATTAAGAATTTAGTTATTATTATCCATGAGATTTTTGAAATGATATTTTCTCTAGATTTATGTTCATTATTAGTTATTTATTAAATGGAATGTGTGTTTAGATATTTATCTTCCCATATTGATTATGCCTTATCTATTCATGATAGTCAAGTTATTGAAATAACATGTGTGTAGTTATTTACCTTACCAGATTGATTATTACTTATATATTTATGATAGTAAATTTATTTAAATGGAATGTGTGTTTAGTTATTTGTCTTTCCATATTGATTATTCCTTCCCTATTCATGAAAGTTATGTTATTTAAATGGAACATGTGTTCAATTATTTACCATGCCATATTGATAATTTTTTATCTATTCATGATAGTCAAGTAATTTAAATGTAATGTGTGTTGATTCATTTACGATTCTATATTGATTATTCCTTATCATATAATGATAGTAAAATTATTCAAATGGCATGTGTTTTTATTTATTTACCATGTCTTGTTGATTTTGATTATTGATTCATGATAGCTTCCACTGTACTTAACCCTTACTAAGAATTTGGGATCACCTTATTTTTTTTCCTTTACTATGAGTCTAGAATGTGTACTATGAAAGATATAAAAGGATATTCTAGAGATAATAATGATATTCAATAAAAAAATATTATGTTGTAATTTGTGTATTCAAATGTAATATGGGAATCATATATTTATCTAGTTTACCAAGACTAACAAACTATTCTATCTTTAGGGATGTGATTCCTTGTATCTTATGATAATTTATTAATATGGACACCATATCTGGGTTACTAGGGGGTATGTCTCACATGAAAGGCCTTGAGTACGCGCCACATGCGCCACCCTTTTTTCAAAAAAATTTCACTGTTGCGGGCTCCTACGCCTGGTCAGCCCCATCCCTTTAGGATCAAGATCATTCGATCCTGGACCTTCCTCCTTAGATCCTTCCTCCTCCTGACCTGAGTGTGTGGACTATCTTCAGGTTACGATTAAGCAGGTGCATTATCTGAAACTTCAGTCTCTGGTGGCGCCTCTCGTACCGGCTTGTGTCCTGGTCGCTGGTTCTGGCTCTCAGAACTCATTTTGTGACACTCTCTGTGGATCTACCTCATCCTTCAACCATCCCTGCTTCCCAAATGTCTCTTTTGGGACGCCTCAATCACCACGCATAGGCTTTTGGATCAGTCTGGATGTTCTGGCTTCAGCTTTTGAGGAGGCTTCAGCATGCTTTCAGTATACTCTCACTACTCGGTTCGAGGCAGAAAAATCCTCCCTCACGGCTTTCTAGTGGTTCATGGGATCCTGGGGGCTTTTCTTTCTTCTAAGGATCTCTATTCTCCATCAGCATTATTTATGTGTTGTTCTTTCTTCATAGTAGGAATTCATACAGGACTAGTGTAGGGATCCTCTATCCTGGGGTCGGTAGAGTTTTAGCCTATCCAGGTGGTCTATGGATGCCCACTGGGAAAAAGAGAGCCCCTCCATTGCAGTCTGGATTAGTCTATCGGGGCTATCTCTCCCATTCTATAATGAAGGTTTCGTCAAGGCCATTTGCGTTTCTCTCGGTGGTTTCCTATGTTAAGACTCAAAAACCAGTTAACGCGAGAAGGTATTTGTGGCCCAGATTTGCGTCGCGTTAGATCTATCTCTCCCAGTGCCAGAAAAACTTGACCATTAGGTGTAGGGATCCTTCAATAAGGCTCAAGTTATATCCTACCCCATGTTTCTGAGCTTCTATTCTCAATGCATTCTTTAGGTTCATTAGTGATGATGTTCCACCATCAAAGACAGGTTGGACTCTAGCGTTTTCCTAAGGGTGATCAGGTCAGAGAGGATGGCTTGCCCCGATTCATTGAGATCCTATGAGCATGCTCATGAAGGTTGTTCAAGGTTTAAATGTTCTCTCCTCGGATGGTTCTGTGGCCCTAGACTTCGAGCAGCCTATAGGCCCAGTGATGGAGGATGGTTTTTAGCCTTGCATGGACATAGTGCCTTACATTTCGCAGTGCCTGCCTTGGGTCTAGGCTGGCGATCGTATGTCCTCTTTATCTCTTCCCCTTGACCTCAATGTTCTCCCCTTCATGGAACTGGCTTTGCCTTGTTCTGGTTGTGGGAGGAGCGGTCTATGAAGTTGGTGCCTCTAGGCTATTCCTTTGAGGGTTCCCCATCTAAAAATGAATCACTACTTATCTCGGGCCTCTCGGTGGCCCATCAAAGGAAGGCAGATGGCTGGAAAAGGGAGTATCATTCTCTTTTTGACCCAAAGAGAAAATAGTGTGATCGTCCCAGAATCTCTGGTTGTCTACAAACTATGATCATGTATAACAGTACAAGTGTGTGAACTAGATCCCAGTACAAAAAAAGGGAAGGATGATATCCCACTATGAGAAGTCCATGTACTCTAGGGCCAATCCCAGATCCCTTTTTTCTTCATGATACCCTTGCTCATATGGAATATTCGTGGTATCATAGATCATGTCAAAATAGACTTCTTGGTGTCGACGGTTCTCAAACAGAAGATAGCCATGGTGGCCATCCTCGAACATAAACAAAAGGCAAGTAAGATTTGCGAGTAGTCCAGGAAAATCAATCTACATAGTTATATGCATGGTGAACCGGCCAATAAGCCTATCTAGATTTTTTGGAACCAGAGTCTTACTATGGATCTGACTCTGGCGGGGGACCAATTCATCACAGTTAAAGTGCCACATGTTCTTCAATCTTTCTTTGTTTCTATTGTTTACAGGAGGGGTGATTCCCAGCAAAGGGTGACCCTGTGGAATGATCTCGCTGCTTTTTATCCGGGCACTTCTCCATGGATTGCGGGGGGGGGGGATTTAAATGTTGTGGAAGATCCTGAAGAGAGGAAGGGTAGAGGTCCTTTTAACATGAATTCTAGTCTTGAATTTTCTCAATTCATGATGGGTAAGGGATTTATGGATCTTGGCTACTATGCCGATCACTTTATGTGGTGTAATAACCAACGGGGGAATCGTAGGTCTTGGAGCTGCTTGGTTAGATGTCTGGATAACATGCATGCAGTTTTTTTCATTTTCCACAACTTGGGTGACGCACCTACTGCGCAGAATATCGAACCACTCCCCGCTCTTGATTTCTTTATCCTCTAGGAATGAGAAATATGTAAGGTTTCGTTTCTTCCAGAATTAGGCTAATTCACTAGGCTACAAGGACCTAGTGTAAGACTCATAGAGCGATTATTCCTAGGGGCACACATGGTTAGTATTTCACAACAAACTGAGATGTCTCAAACTGAGGCTTCAAGCGTGGGCGAAGGACATCTCTATTTCTAATAATGACTTGGAGGTAATCTTGTAGGATGTTGATCAGATCGAGAGGTGTATCAAAGAGAAATGGGAGAATTAGATCTTTGAGGACTTATCCAATTTGAAATATCTCTTGGCAGACATGCTTTTGAGACAAGAGCGTATGGACAAGGAGGATGCAAGGATTAAGTGGCTCAAAGAGGGGGACCATAACACTGGATTTTTTCATGCCTGTTTAAAGGAAAAGTGCAGATGGGTGAATCTGAACATATTTCTGGAGGATGGATTCTGTAATGATGATAGAGAGGTGATCGGGGTGATGGATACCTCCCACTTTCGGGACCTGCTTATGTTGTGCTTTCAGAACGGGTACCCGGGAGGAGACGCGGAGCTCTTTGGAGTTATTCATTCTAACTTCTCTACACATGAAAACAAAGACCTGGGGGCCATAACTCAAGAGGATGTGATTCTTAATGCCATGATGATACTGAATTCGGATAGTTTGACAGGTTCAGATGAGTTCCTTGGAGCCTTTTACTGAACATCTTGGGAGATGGTGAAGTTCAAACTAATAGTGGCAATCCAAGACTTCTTCCGGGGAGGCATGCTACCACGAGCTGCATGTGCTACCTCTATTCTACTTATCCCCAAGATCAAATCCCCTTCTTTGATTTAAAACTATCAATCAATTAGCATGTGTAATGTCCACTATAAAATCCTTGCCAGTATCATCAATGTTCAGATATCCATGCAGATTCCCGAATGGATTTCCCTGGAACAACACAGGTTTGGGGGGGGGGGGGGGCGCTCCATCCAGGTGGCAATCACCTTGGATTAGGAAATGGTAAGAGATATTAATGTCAAATACTGAGATTACTACATTGAAATGAATCCTGATATTATAAAAGCCTACGACTGTGTCAAATGGAACTTCATCAACAAAGTTATGGCAGGTATGGGCCTATCTCGTCGGAATATTTATTTTCTCTTTCACTACTTCAGCCCAACTTAGATGGCGATCTCATTCACCGGAAAATCTTTCAGCATCTTCAAATCAACACGAGGCCTTCATCAAGGGGATCCCCTCTCCCCAAGCATCTTTATCATTGCTCAGGATATTCTAAGTCATCTTATATAATGTGGCATTAGCAGGGATGAGATCCTATCCTATTGTAGAAGTATGCGTTTACCATCTATGTCACACCTATTGTTTGTGGATGATTCCATCATCTTCATCAATGAATCTAGTAGGTCAGTTCGGGGTCTGAACAAAGTCTTGTAGGAGTATAGATATTTGAGCAGGCAGGCTATTAACAAGACGAAGAGTAACTTCTATATTTCTAGCAGGTGCTCTGCCAGACGGGTCCTGGAAGTGAGCCTCTCTTTGGGCATGCAGAAATGTGATCTTTCCAAGATGTACCTGGGAGCCTCACTTTCTTCGAAGAGATTTTGCATGAGGGAATTCGATTCTTTCATCTCCAGAATCATATAGAGGGTTATTAATTGGAAGAATAGATATCTATCATTTGGGGGGAGGATTGCATTGGTGAATAGTGTATTATTAGCCACTCCAGTCCACGTTCTGTCTTCTGTCAAGGTTCCCAAAGGTGTCATATAGAATATTTATAGAATTCCTTCTGGTTTTATCTAGGACCTTATGTTTTAGGGTAGAAGGCACTAGGCCTCATGGAACAGGATGGCACGACCTATCAGGGAAGGATGCATCAATGTGCGGAGTCTCAACGACATTCTTTCCTGCATGCATGCAAAAATCATGTGGGAGGTGCTGGAGCAATAGACCTTATGGGGGAGGACCATGAATACCTATTATGTGGGGGGTAGGGACATAAGGTATGGTCACGTCTCTCCTCTCGAGAGTGGTTGGGCCCCTTGTTACCTTCCTCTGTCCGCATACACGATAGATCGTAGGGCCTGGAGATGTTTCCTTCTAGCATGAAAAATGGTATGGGGAGACCATCAGATTTCTACGATGCCCCTCCAATGACATAAAATTTAGAGAGTCTGATTTTCATCCTTATTTTATCAAGATTGTGCTGGACCGGGATCAGTTGGAAGTGTTCCAACTCATTGAGCTGACCGCAGGCTCAGATATATGTGTGTTTACTCTGTCTTCCTCTAGATCATTCTCGTTCAAAGATTACCACCAGGTTGTGTTCACGTCGGCCGTTGCATATGAATGGAACAATATGGTATGGTACATGATTATTCCCAAAGAGTATAACTTTCCCATCTGGAGAATTCGACACAATGGGCATGCTCATGAAGGTTGTTCAAGGTTTGAATGTTCTCTCCCCAGATGGTTCTGTGGCCCTAGACTTCAAGCAGCCTATAGGCCCAGTGATGGAGGATGGTTTTTAGCCTTGCATGGACATAGTGCCTTACATTCCGCAGTGCCTGCCTTGGGTCTAGGCTGGCGATCGTATGTCCTCTTTATCTCTTCCCCTTGACCTCAATGTTCTCCCCTTCATGGAACTGGATTTTCCTTGTTCTGGTTGTGGGAGGAGCGGTCTATGAAGTTGGTTCCTCTAGGCTATTCCTTTGAGGGTTCCCCATCTAAAAATGAATCCCTACTTATCTCGGGCCTCTCGGTGGCCCATCAAAGGAAGGCAGATGGCTGGACAAGGGAGTATCATTCTCTTTTTGACCCAAAGAGAAAATAGTGTGCTCGTCCCAGAATCTCTGGTTGTCTACAAACTATGATCATGTATAACAGTACAAGTGTGTGAACTAGATCCCAGTACAAAAAAAGGGAAGGATGATCTCCCACTATGAGAAGGCCATGTACTCTAGGGCCAATCCCAGATCCCTTTTTTCTTCATGATACCCTTGCTCATATGGAATATTCGTGGTATCATAGATCATGTCAAAATAGACTTCTTGGTGTCGACGGTTCTCAAACAGAAGATATCCATGGTGGCCATCCTCGAACATAAACAAAAGGCAAGTAAGATTTGCGAGTTGTCCAGGAAAATCAATCTACATAGTTATATGCATGGTGAACCGGCCAATAAGCCTATCTAGATTTTTTGGAACCAGAGTCTTACTGTGGATCTGACTCTAGCGGGGGACCAGTTCATCACAGTTAAAGTGCCACATGTTCTTCAATCTTTCTTTGTTTCTTTTGTTTACAGGAGGGGTGATTCCCAGCAAAGGGTGACCCTGTGGAATGATCTCGCTGCTTTTTATCCGGGCACTTCTCCATGGATTGCGGGGGGGGGGGGGATTTAAATGTTGTGGAAGATCCTGAAGAGAGGAAGGGTAGAGGTCCTTTTAACAGGAAGTCTAGTCTTGAATTTTCTCAATTCATGATGGGTAGGGGATTTATGGATCTTGGCTACTATGCCGATCAATTTATGTGGTGTAATAACCAACGGGGGAATCGTAGGTCTTGGAGCCGCTTGGATAGATGTCTGGATAACATGCATGCAGTTTTTTTCATTTTCCACAACTTGGGTGACGCACCTACTGCGCAGAATATCAAACCACTCCCCGCTCTTGATTTCTTTATCCTCTAGGAATGAGAAATATGTAAGGTTTCGTTTCTTCCAGCATTAGGCTAATTCACTAGGCTACAAGGACCTAGTGTAAGACTCATAGAGCGATTATTCCTAGGGGCACACATGGTTAGTATTTCACAACAAACTGAGATGTCTCAAACTGAGGCTTCAAGCGTGGGCGAAGGACATCTCTATTTCTAATAATGACTTGGAGGTAATCTTGTAGGATGTTGATCAGATCGAGAGGTGTATCAAAGAGAAATGGGAGAATTAGATCTTTGAGGACTTATCCAATTTGAAATATCTCTTGGCAGACATTCTTTTGAGACAAGAGCGTATGGACAAGGAGGATGCAAGGATTAAGTGGCTCAAAGAGGGGGACCATAACAATGGATTTTTTCATGCCTGTTTAAAGGAAAAGTGCAGATGGGTGACTCTGAACATATTTCTGGAGGATGGATTCTGTAATGATGATAGAGAGGTGATCGGGGTGATGGATACCTCCCACTTTCGGGACCTGCTTATGTTGTGCTTTCAGAACGGGTACCCGGGAGGAGACGCGGAGCTCTTTGGAGTTATTCATTCTAACTTCTCTACACATGAAAACGAAGACCTGGGAGCCATAACTCAAGAGGATGTGATTCTTAATGCCATGATGATCCTGAATTTGGATAGTTCGACAGGTTCAGATGAGTTCCTTGGAGCCTTTTACTGAACATCTTGGGAGATGGTGAAGTTTAAACTAATAGTGGCAATCCAAGACTTCTTCCGGGGAGGCATGCTACCACGAGCTGCATGTGCTACCTCTGTTCTACTTATCCCCAAGATCAAATCCCCTTCTTTGATTTAAAACTATCAATCAATTAGCATGTGTAATGTCCACTATAAAATCCTTGCCAGTATCATCAATGTTCAGATATCCATGCAGATTCCCGAATGGATTTCCCTGGAACAACACAGGTTTGGGGGGGGGGGGCTCTCCATCCAGGTGGCAATCACCTTGGATTAGTAAATGGTAAGAGATATTAATGTCAAATACTGAGATTACTACATGGAAATGAATCCTGATATTATAAAAGCCTACGACCGTGTCAAATGGAACTTCATCAACAAAGTTATGGCAGGTATGGGCCTATCTCGTCGGAATATTTATTTTCTCTTTCACTACTTCAGCCCAACTTAGATGGTGATCTCATTCATAGGGAAATCTTTCTGCATCTTCAAATCAACAAGAGGCCTTCATCAAGGGGATCCCCTCTCCCCAAGCATCTTTATCATTGCTTAGGATATTCTAAGTCATCTTATATAATGTGGCATTAGCAGGGATGAGATCCTATCCTATCGTAGAAGTATGCGTTTCCCATCTATGTCACACCTATTGTTTGTGGATGATTCCATCATCTTCATCAATGAATCTAGTAGGTCAGTTCGGGGCCTGAACAACGTCTTGTAGGAGTATAGATATTGGAGCAGACAGGCTATTAATAAGACGAAGAGTAACTTCTATATTTCTAGCAGGTGCTCTGCCAGACGGGTCCTGGAAGTGAGCCTCTCTTTGGGCATGCAGAAATGTGATCTTTCCAAGATGTACCTAGGAGCCTCACTTTCTTCGAAGAGATTTTGCATGAGGGAATTCGATTCTTTCATATCCAGAATCATATAGAGGGTTATTAATTGGAAGAATAGATATCTATCATTTGGGGGGAGGATTGCATTGGTGAATAGTGTATTATTAGCCACTCCAGTCCACGTTCTGTCTTCTATCAAGGTTCCCAAAGGTGTCATACAGAATATTTATAGAATTCCTGCTGGTTTTATCTAGGACCTTATGTTTTAGGGTAGAAGGCACTAGGCCTCATGGAACAGGATGGCACGACCTATCAGGGAAGGAGGCATCAATGTGCGGAGTCTCAACGACATTCTTTCCTACATGCATGCAAAAATCATGTGGGAGGTGCTGGAGAAATAGACCTTATGGGGGATGACCATGAATACCTATTATGTGGGGGGTAGAGACATAAAGTATGGTCACGTCTCTCCTCCCGAGAGTGGTTGGGCCCCTCGTTACCTTCCTCTGTCCGCATACACGATAGATCGTAGAGCCTGTAGATGTTTCCTTCTAGCATGACAAATGGTATGGGGAGACCATCAGATATCTACGATGCCCCTCCAATGACATAAAATTTAGAGAGTCTGATTTTCATCCTTATTTTATCAAGATTGTGCTGGACCGGGATCAGTTGGAAGTGTTCCAACTCATTGAGCTGACCGCAGGCTCAGATATATGTGTGTTTACTCTGTCTTCCTCTGGATCATTCTCGTTCAAAGATTACCACCAGGTTGTGTTCATGTCGGCCGTTGCATATGAATGGAACAATATGGTATGGTACATGATTATTCCCAAAGAGTATAACTTTCCCATCTGGAGAATTCAACACAATGCTATACCCACTGAAGATAATATTAAGAGATGCTGAGTGAATATGGTGTCCTGGTGTGTGCTGTAGAAGGAATACAAAGGAGGGCTCGGGGAACATGTTCTTTGAGAGTGAGCATGAGAAGTATTTCTGGTCATATTTTGGTGACTTCACTTCCTTTTCTGTTCGAGACATGATTGAGTAATCGTTTTTAGTTAACTAGTTTCATGGCTCAAGGGAGAAGGGTTTGGAGAGAAGGGAACACACCTTGGTTTTGAATGTGGGATGTTGGTGTTTATGGAAGGCATGGAATAAATGGATCCATGAAGGGGTGGCCTCATATAGATGCACAATAATTACAAGAATCAAGAACTTGCTTATTGACATGGTTAGGGAACTCAACTCTTGGAGGGAGGATCACACTCTGTAATGGTTCAAAATGGCATCCAATGTTTTCTTGTCTGTCATTAGTCCATTTACTGGTTCCTGGGTTAGATGGAATCCTGCACAACGGAGGTTGAATATCAAAACTGATGACTCATGTGTCTCAGGAATCATTCACAGTGGAGGAATTATTTGTGATAGCTCTATATCAGTCATCCTGGCATTCTCTATCTGACTGGGACATGGCACATCGTTATTGTCTGAGGCTAAGACTATGTTGTCCGGACTCATGGTTTGTAGGCAGAAAAGTTTGGTTATAGCGGAAGACAAAACTTACTCCTTGCTGGTTCACAATGCACTTCATGGTCTCAGAGCGACCCCTTGGTCTATTGCTTATATCATCCATAAGTGTCATGGAATACTTGACTCCAACACTAAAGTGTCTCACATTTGGATAGAGGGGAATAAGGCAGTGGATTATCTGGCATCATTGGACACTTCTAGTGTGGAGAGCCTATTTTTATATATCCTACAAAGACTAAAGGAAAATGGGGTTAATATCATTAGAGGGGATGTCCTAGGTCTTTGCCACTTTAGACCCCTGTAGTCTGGTTTTCTCAGCCTGCCTTGTCGGGCATTTGATTGTATTTCTGCCTATCTTTAAATAAAAATTCACATGATGATGATGGGTTACTAGGCTTGGGGTTGTTACATTGAGCATGATTGCATGATGATATCTTATAGAAAAACTGAATTCTAACCTCTTCTAGCTGTAATAGAAGACTATATTCCATGATTTGCACTAGCAGCTACTATAAAATGATGCTCATATTCTAGGAATCACTCTTTCACCAAGGCATATTCTATTTCCTTGACATAGGTAAGGATACATTGAGAGACAATTCTAGATCATATTTCCTTGTGGAGGCATTTATAATACATCCATTCATAGAATCATACATCTCACACCATATCTATAGAGTAGCGCATGAGATCAGTGAACCTCAATGCATTCTCAGAAACTTCAATATAACCTTACTGCAACTCCATAAACTCAATAATTCACACTGTGTATAAGGTAAAAGGATAGTACATGTCTTGAAAAAAGTGTTAAAAATCTATCCATGGGAGTGTTGTCTCATTAAGGTTCTAGTTAATAAAAATCTACCAGTTACCTACTGCTCCATGAAGAAGACTATTCATAAGCACAATAATATGCTCAGTTTTCATTAAAACTAGATAGAAAACATAAATTATTGAATCATGTCAATCCTCTTCCACCTAATTGTTTGGATTTCCATTAAACCCGAGTTGCCTTTTCCACTGAAAAAAAGACAATGCACTCAACTTGCATGCATTATCATCTTGAACCACTTGAACTATCATATGCTCACAATATACATGAACATCAGTTTGAATAGATGGAGGTGGGTCCATGCGCCTATCATTGAGTGGAAGAACTACTCTCTAATCACCCGGTGGGAAAAACTTATGAGAAATCCCCTAAACTATAGTCTCGTCACTCAACTAGTTGTCATCATGACCCAGTCTTGGAATCCTAGTTGGTTGTCATTATGGTGACATCCTAAAAGTTAACAAATCAAATTAATGTTAGATGAACATTTCTTGGGAGATGAATCAAGAAGGATATGGAAGTCAAATAACTATTCTATTATGATGCATGTACCATAGTTTTCCATATAACTGATTTCTTAGTATCTTGAGTCGACAAGAAGGTAGTCAGAGTCCAAGGGTATGGATACATCAGCTACATCACCATCACCGGGTTCCCTATCTGGAGTGAAAAAATTGAGAAACCTTATAACCATTTCCAATTATTTCCAAACCAATCCTCATGACACATCTAACTCTAAATAAAATACCAATGATAAACTTCTCTGATACCACTCTATCTTGTCTTAACACATCGAGGCTCCAGTTGGATTGATGAAAAGCTAATGGTGACCCTCTAATCCCAAATTTAATAGAAAGGGGATGAAGAATTGTGCTTAGTCAGCATATCCCACATATTGGAGTCCTCATCCTAATAAAACTGTACACACTCACACATCTATGTACATTACAACCATGTAGGATAAATATAATTTTAGTAACCCAATTGGAAACAATGCATGTGGTGACCACTATAAACAACCAGAGTGTAGGAATAAAAATATATCCAAAGTAAAAAATAGGTAATAGTACACAAAAACCCATAAGAAAAAGCAGCCTCAACCTAAAAATGGTTTAGGAGGTAGAACCATGCTTCCAAGAACTAATATTGACCACCACCCATCATCATCGTCAATGAGTACTGCTAAGCTCCCCTAACACCTATCATGACAATGTATTTATCTAATTACATGGAATCAGTATAAGATAAGACACTTGTAGAAAAATCCCATGCAGGGGTGAGTATATACATAACCAGTAGGACTCCCCTAAAACAAAAGAGAAATACAACATAATAAAATAATAAACTTAATCCACAAGAAGGGGGAATAAATCCAATAATAAAATATTCTTATAGAATTAACCCAATTATGAGATATAGGAATATATCAATATTAATTTTTTTGATCCTTTGGATACTTATATATATTATTATAGGTTTTTCTTCAGGGATAGAATGGTGTTACGAGTGTCGCAGAAACTCTAAATTGATATATTAAAAATATTAAATTAACCACACAAAGATTTTAAAAAACAAAAAAATTTACATTTATCAGAGTCTTGTATTAGAGATTTGGGATCATCAATTGATTTACAGAACATCTTTTACCATATTTTTGAGATAACTTTTTGTACACATCGAGAATTCAAGATGATGTGAAATAAAAAAAATTAAATGGATAAATTAAATAAATAATTTAATTCATTTAATTATTGTTGTGACCTAATTTGTGGATTATTTAATCAATAGTTTGAAAAACCCTCATGTTTTGACACCTAACCTTAAGGAATTTTTAGAGGATAGGGAGTTCTCCCATTAAGAGTATCTTCTAATGATGAATGTCAGGATTCAAGGATCATCAAACATATTCTGTATAACTTTTTACCCACAAATAAACTATTATAGTTCTTGAAAGACATCATTATAGATTCTTTTTTCACCATTGATCGATCCAAAAATGAGGTAGGTCTTTTTTATTTGTAGATTAATTCCCCATTATTTAATATTTTGAGAATAGATTATTCATTTACTTCAGATTTATACCCCATTACTAGCATGGAGTTGTCAGTTTAATAATTTTATTGACCCTAGATTCAGTCCATTTCACATGAATTCTATGATTTATATTTTTTTCTATGATTGTTATCAACGTAAAAGTTCACTAAGGTTCCCCAGAACCTACACTCCTAAATCTGATTCTAAAAACAACATATATTACACACTTTCTTTCATACACCTCCTTAATTATATGATCTTTCTAAAAATAATTCTAAATTTACATTCGAAGGACCTATTTAGGTTTAAAGTTTTAGATATTTTGGAAAAATATTTAACTAGTAGAACTCATGTTCTTTATATCAAATGGACATTTTTACACTATAAAAGAAACTAGTTAATCCATAACAAGCCTTTAAAATCTCCCCCAAATCTTCCACATAAGGTAATATTCTAAATAAATATCACGTATTTATTTAATTCATTACTCATGGAAATGAAATAAAAAGAAAGAAGTGATGTCTGATGTTTACTAAGGGAAAACATAACCTATAATAATTCAAGATCACAAGTGAGCAAAAGATGAGAATGTGAGTATAACTAATATTATTAAAAAGTTATACCAAAAAAGGAATAGATCTAAATTATGTTATAAGGCTTGTAATAACATAATACATGAATCAAAATATTGTAAAAAATGATTCAATAAACACGATCCAAGATTGAAAAACAAAGTCACGAGAATAATCATAAAACTATAGCACATACCGGGAAATGTGGAATAACCTGAAATAAAAGGTATAAAATAATTGTGACACAACCATAAAAATAAATAAAAATATCATAGTGGAGTAGGATTTAATACCTAATTCTCATAACATTGTAGATAATGCATCAATACTTGATTCCAAGTGTGTATCAGACATCACTACCTGATTCAGATAGTAGAGAAAGCATCACTACTTGATTCCTATAGTGGAGCAAGAATCTGTACCTAATTCCCATATAAGATCAAGAATTCCATAATTTATTTCCATATTTATCTCATGGGACAAAAATAATTAAACAATCCATTGAAGGTAGATATTGGACCACACCCTTCATTAACAATACACACGAGTTCAACTTGAAAACAATCATTCTTCATATCATAATGAATCCATTTAAAGAAAATGGGTTTCATTAAACACACCATAAAGAACCAATGGAATGAAATTTTGTTTTATATTATCTTAAAATATAATCACATAAATAAATCATCACTAATCATAACAGGATAAACCCATGAAAAATATATGGGTATATAATGATATCCAGTATGTTTTAAGAAAATCCCATTCAATCAAGATAATTAAACATATGGTATTTACACTATATAGAAAACAGAAATATGGTTAAGAAAATAATTTACCTAATAAATCGATGTATGGAGTCTACATGAGAATTCTTCAATCAAATAAATTGAAAACAAAGTATTCACAAAGTAAAGGAATTGGAAGAAATATCATGCCAACAACAAAGGCTGATTTGGAAAGACAAATTCAGTGATGGATCATATCATTGATAAAAAATAATGTTACATAATAAATATAGATAAGTAAGGTGAATCATAATATTTTAATAATGACCATGATCAATCATATGATATGTATAAATACAATGACAGAGATGAAAAAACTTTTTGTGAGTTTTAGAAAAAACACTTTGGAAAAAAGAAATATCCTTGATATTTTGGAAACATTTGAAAAGAAATATTTTATAAAAATTGGAGAAAAATAATTTCTTTTAGAAACTATTAATGCAGAGATAAAGTTTCATATAAAATTAAAAATATGGCAGAAAGATGTTTTTACATATAAAACATTAAAAATAGATTCTTTTCACACTTTGATGAAAATGAACCACATAGAAAACATTAAAAATTATTTTAAAACTTATAAAAAATGTTAAGTAATAAAAAATTACCAAAATCAATTATTGAGGCATTGAAAAGGAGATTTAAAAAATTATACAATGCTTTTGGGTATAGAGAAAAGGAGGTTCTAGAATGAAAAGAAAAGGTAGGGTCGAATTCCTCAAAATGTTTAAATAATGATCCATATGGGGGAAATGAAATAAGGAAAAGAAAAGTAAACCCCAAAAATAAATAGAAGAGAATAAAATGATAGTGTTTTTAGATATAAAAGTAAAAAAATTCCCTAGATGTATTTAATTTAAAAGAAATCTATATTTTAAAATGGTATTGGTGACGAAACCTGCATGTTATAGGTAATGTAAGAGTCAAAGGATCTTGATTAGAAAATAATGAAAAAGATCTTAAAATCTCATGAAATGGAATTTATTTCATAAATTAAATCAATTTGGTATTTAATACACAATAGAAAATAAATAACTATGTGTATTATCAAACATGTCTCATGAAATTAAATTTGGGCCAAGAACACCTCACAAACTTATAAATTTCAAGTAAAAACCCTTTAAAGTACATGATGTAAAATGAAAAAAATAAATATCATAAATAATGAGAGGATAATGATACAAATTATGTAATAGGTAATATATTCACCACTCTAAATAATACATGGTGTATACTAAGGAATATGTCTCAAGGGTGAAAACTTGAGACAAGAAACCCTTACCTTTTCCAATATTCATTCTGTTCATATGAAGAACTTCCTAAATAGTAAAATTAAGTTTGTTAGATACCTTTTAGAAACATTATTAATTTATCATTACTTTAATATGGACTATTTATTACCATTTTTTATTTATTTATTATAATGTATTTTCATATGTTTGTGTGAAAATTGAATCGGTGTTGGCTTATTTTGGTATGTTTAGTGGTCAGAGATGATATTTTAATAATAAGTTAATTACTTAATATAAACTTTCAAGAAAAATTAAAAAAATTTATTTTCTTATTAACTTATAAAAATTTTAGTTCTTAAGTTCCCATGGTCATGCATGATAAATTTTTATAGTATTGTTCATGTTTGTGGGCAAACCATCCCAAACAGGAACATGCTATATCTCGATGGGTGAGTATGATTATGTAAGTGTAAAATATCATAATAATAGAATAATAATGATATTATTTATATTTTTTTATGTTTTTTATCATATTTGAAGTGGTTTAGATAAATAATGATAATCAATAAAAAAAATGAAGAATAATACTGCATGGAGGTGATAGTCAACACAACACATGGTTAACGCTCTTTTGTTTTTATAAGTTGATGAAAAGGAATAAATAATCACAATTCGATTAATATAATTTAAATTCATTATATTAATGTTACTATGGTCATTATATTACTATGTTTAGGTTATGTTTGAAAGAGAAATTTTAAGAAAAAAGATAAGGAGTAAGTAATACTCACTTTGGTACCTTGAACTTTCTCTTGAAAGTATCCTTGGAAATGAAGGGATTAGGATAAATTATGGTGACCATAGGATAATTATGTAGATATATTTTAGGAGTATAATAATAGTAGTTTTTTTATCAATAAACTCAAAGTAATTGTTTTGGAATGATGGTTTGGAAGTGTCCCCTTTTATAAGCAAAGAAAAAAGAACTTTGGGAATACCCTTTACATTCAATGATATTATTAAAAATTTATATTTTAAAAGGATAAGAAATTATAATTAATGGAGTTTTATGTTATATTGGGTCAAGAAAGCATCAAAAAATTATTTACACATAGTTTTTAAACATTTTTTAATACAGTTACCCACATATTATTACCATTACCTATTTTATTTTTATGAGGGTGACAAGTTTTTACCCAAGTAACTAATGTTATGTTAAAAATATAAAATAATCCCTCTTTCAAAATTTTTCTATCCTGAGCCTAAATTTTATCTCTATTCAACCAAATTAAATTTCTAAATAATAGAAAATTAAATTTTAAAATTAAATATTTTATATATATATATAATTATTTTGTTGAAAATTTTTCCCCACCATTAAGTGTTATTAATCTAAGTTAGCATTGATTACTTATTAAATGAGTGATAATTTATTTAAAAATGGGTTAAAAAATAACATTAAATTAATTTTTCAGAAGATGTTAATTTATTTATTTATATAAAAATTACATAATATTTATAAAATATATTTTTGGAAATAATAGTTTTACCATTATCATGGCCATTAACTTTAATTTTAGTAATAATAATTTTTAACAAACAAAAATTAAATTTAACATATTAAATAATATGATAATTATTATCTAATATATGAAATCAATTTTCATAGATATAATTTATATAAGTGATGAAAATCTATTTTTATTATAAGAAATTAAAAATGGTTTTTAGAGGAGAAGTTTACAAAACATTAAACAAGGATTTTGTAAATTCAAAAAAGTATTTTTAAATGATTTATATAACTTATTAAATATATATGTTTTTGATTAAAATATATTTATAACCTTTTAAGGTATTCTTATATTAATATAATGACTTAAAAGTGACATATGTTATACAAATCAGTATTTTTTCCATTCACAAAAAATCAATCTTTTTATAAAAATTCAAAAAATTATTCTTAGGATAATTTTAACATGTTGAATTAAAAAGTAAATTTTAATTTGAAAAAATAAAGTTATATAATTTAATTTTTTTAAATAAAAATAAAATATATAAAGAAAAACTAAATTTATTAAAAAACATCCTTTTTGATCATTAAGTGTATTTTAATACTATTTCATACGAATTTATAATTTAAATAATGTTGACATATTAGTTAATATATTGAAATATAATATATTATTATGAAATTTTTTCTCAAGTGGTGAATATAATGTATTAGAAAAAATTGCAAAATACCTTCAAAAATAATTATTAAAAAACAAACCTTTTTGAAATTAATTATTTTTCTTCAAAATATAAGCATTTTAAATTGATCGATATCCTTTTATTTAAAATGTTTTTAATTATCTGTATATATATATTTTTAATAACAATCATCTAATATGTTGTAGGTAATTTTAGTTCAGTGTTGTTCATGTTTAGTGTTTTGAAAGACATTAGTCATCTGATACAGTATTAATTTAATGGGTCCAAAATCACAGGCTATTACATTGTACCCCTTATATAAATGGCATGCTTATAATTTTAATTATTAATCACTAATGAATACTGGTGAGGATATTCTTAACATATTCTTTATTCGAGATATAACTTCTAATATGACATCTACCACACTCTTTTAGGCTATATAAACCTACTTATCTTTCCTTAAACAACTTTAATCATTCTTATATTTATATAACCATATATGTATATACCTTAATAATATATTCTCTAAATATTTAAAAAACCATCTGAATCTCCAATACATTATACAACAACAAAATCATATATTTCTTTAAAAATTAACTCTATATTTAAAAATCAAATGTATTAACCACAGTTCACAAAGTCTCACACTAGTAAATATATTTCAAAGTCCCAAATAATGTGATAAAATTCACCAAAACTATCGTGGATCGCTTTTTTATTAAATCAATAATCAATTCCAAGGCTATCAATACTAACTAAGTTGATTTTCTCACCATGAATCAATTATTTATTAACTTAACATGAAGACTATATTAAACATAATTGTTTTCCATACCTTAATCATTCTTTCTCCAATTGTTATCCAAAAAATAAAACCTTATCATAAAATCACTTTTAAAGGTTATTGATACAATTTAATATATGTTTCCAAATATTTAAAGAAAAACTACTAAAGAGAGATCCTTAGATGTTTTAGATAATCCTCATGACTTTTAGATTATACCATAATACCATTAATAAATATCACTTACTAATGAAAATAATTTAGAGTTTCATGATTTAATTTATATTAATATATCAACCTCACTACCTTAGGTAATGCTAGGAAACTCACCTTTTCCATCATAACAATCATATACTAATATTCTAAACCATTTTATTATTCTCCCTTATTCAGTTATAAGACATAGTGGTTTCTAGATACATACCTTTCTCGACTTCATTTTTGTGATCCGATTTTAACCAAATTTTAAAACCAAAAATCTTATTATAATATCCAAAATATGAAAAATGAAAACATCAATCCAAATTTTTCCTCTACTGTGACACCTTTGTATTTCATATATGACATTTTTTGTTCAACCTATAACTCTCTTTGTTTAATCCTTGGTTATCCATGGTCATTTTCCAATTAGTTTATCTAACCCAATTTGTTAGCATCATACTAAAATCCTTCATATGGATCATTAAAGAGAATTTGAATTAACTATTGCATTTCACCCAGAAGTCTTAAACTTGGTGTGCAGTTATGCCTCTTTGTCGTACACAGGGTGATGATTGAGTTAAAACCCAACACCCCCTTTTTAGGTTTATCACCCCTAGGTATATCTTGGCTAGAGACTACATCGATTTGTAATATCTAGATAGGGATGTTATTTCTTGAAGAACCACACAATATCAAATTTATCAATACTTTAGGATTTTATCCTACAATTATACTTGTTCCCAGGGTTTTATCTAATGTTATCTCATCATAATCCCCAATCAATATAAAATATTCAATATAACCAACTTAAAGGTTTATCTATTCCTTTCATACTATGATCAACCTTAACCTATCATTCATTAATGACATTTAAAAATCTTAATTTATCTTCAACCAATAACATACAAAATTATAATGTTATCTAAACCCCCATTTGATACAAACTAAGGCGCCCTATGCCCGCTCCCCCAGACATCTTGCTAAAAGAAATACATTACACACTGGCTTTTATACACATCCTTTATTATAAGATCTTTCAAAAATAACGTATCATTTACATTACAATGACCTTTTTATGTAATAAATATATTTTTTTCATATAAGAATTTGGAATATTTATGGGAATATTTCTAGAGTTGGTTGTAGAATCAGTGGGGAATTCCGGGTCCCAGAGAGCCTTGGTGTGGCAGTATTAAAAATATTAAATATTTTATATCACACATGCATAGTTTTTCATAAATTATGGGATCAATCTAGAATAGAGTTTTGAATCAAAAATATTATAATTCTATTAAATTATGAATTCTGGTTTTACCCTAGGAACAACATAAAGTTGGTCGGTGCTGGGTGTTCGGTGGAGGGAGAGCATTCGAAGACGCGATAATTAATTTAATAATTAATTTTATTAAATTTATTAAGAGGGATAAGATATCCAAAACCTTCATTTGGATTCTTAATAATGTTCAAATTAATAGAGTCTCTTCCATGGATGATGTATGCACCGAGGGAGAGAGGAGGTTCCATAAAAAAACTGGGGTTTTGGGAGGTTCATAGGGATTTCCCATTAGGAAATCCTTGTCACATGGCATGTAGTGTAAGAGAAAATTAAATGCCTTCTTCATATTTGGGGAAGAATGTGTTTTGTGAACTATATTCCATGTATTGGGATTACAAATCATGTAGTTGGACAGGTACATGTTTCCAAGAAAATGGGAAGACATTCCATGATAAGAAAATATGGGCATTTTTTTGTACATGGATAGAACTTTGGCATACATGGTCGTGATCATGTACTCATAAATGAATGGGGTACTCGGAAACAACCAGTTACATGGGCACAAAACGATGTAAATGGGAAAGGGTTGGGGGACATGACTATATACCCACACTACAAGAACACACCATTTAATTTATTTACATGTTGTATAAGTTCACATGTCCAGCCAAGATATGTGAAATAGAGGACACACCCTGATGTCTAGGATATGTTATACTCCATGTAACCACATGTACACACTATGTACTTTTCTTATAAACTTCGATTACCACGAGGGGACATGACTTGGTTTCATCATCATGAGACATGTCGTGTACCCTAGAAAGACACACCATGTACCCCTATTAGATACTTTTTACTCATATATATCCTTTTATAAAACATATATTGGGGCCAATGAGTAGTATATCCTAAGTGTTTTTCTATATGAAAAACTACAGTGGCCTTCATTTTGGAATCAGAGGTGTGACATGAGGTTGAAGTTTCTCAGTTAGTATTCAAGTATAACTGAGATGCAGATGGGTGAATTACTGATATATTTTTCTTTTATGTTTCCTTAAAAATTAAACAAACTTCACCTCCTGTTAAAGACTTCTTTCCCTATTTAAAATAATTCAAACACACATCCATATAAACATAAGAATTTAAAAGGTTCACTACTAAAAAAGAGTAGCTATGTACTTGGTATGGTTTGGAAATATTCCAATACCACACAATCCACTAGAAAACAACCATTTTATGTGGAATAAAATGAGTAGGATGTTCCCCTACACTCATGTGTCATTATTAAAACAATCCAATAGTGTGTGTGATTCTTCTAGCACAAAATGATGCAATACAATGTTATGGTGCTTCTTGGTCAACTTTCAAAAATTTTATCTTTCAAAACAATTATTATATTTCGTAGCTAAAATATGGTAGGAACTTCCTTGAGTCCTCCAAAAAATATGCTTATTTCTCTACGAACTGAGTTCTAACATGTGGCACGAGTGCTTCGTGAACCATCTCTTCTTTCGTGGATTGTCTCTTCTCTATGTATGGAAAATGCCTCGCCGATGACCTTTCCTACGCGGTCCCCTTTCTTTTGTGGGTTAAAGGATCCCAAAAACTTCTTCCATGAACTGTCCCTATGAACTGTATCCTTCATAAAAATGGTCCCCCGTGAACTACATCCTCCTTATAGAAACTATCCTCTACAAATTCTTCTCCTTGATGTAATTTTCTCCGTAAACAAATTTAGACTTCTCCAAATTATTCCCGGAGAAATAATTAGATCTTATAAAATTTTTTCTCTCTTAATGATGGGGTTAGAGTCATTTATATAGGAAAATACATCCTCAAATCCTACTAATCCAATTTACAAATAAAATTCGATACGGGACATGCTTCACGACAGACGGTGCTCCTCCTGCGAACTATTTTTTCCTTTTCGGTCCACATAGCACCTTTATTTCCTCATGAAAAACAATTAAATTCGAAAATAGATAACTTAATATCATATTTAAATTATATCCTTCTCAAAAACAAAAATACTCCAATGAATTTTGATCCTCCCATAAACCATTTTTCCTTATGCGGTTTGCGTAGTGCGTTTCATGGTTCGTTTAGCACTGCTATACGAAATCCTTCATTTTCTGATTTTCCTTCACCATTCAAAACACCGACTTTATAATCCATGAAATATTCTTCTTGGTACATGTACTATTATTCACAAAATCCATTGTGTAAAAAAATTCATTTACCAAAAATAGACTCTCAATTTCGAGTCCCAAAAATTTGGCAAACACTGGGAAATGACACCCCTTAAAAATATGCTTCGGCAACACCAACCATACTGATTTACGGTCATCTAATTTTATCAAAAACCTTAGCTATCATTATTTTTAACCTTTTATGAATAATATTTATCATTTTTGAATTTTCAATGGAATATACCATAACTTTCATTTTCCAGCAACACCATTCTTTCCAATCAAACCTGAATATGATTGGAAACACCTTTTCTCCCCCTTTCCGTCATAAGGCTTGCATATCAAGTTATCCAAACAACTTAAGATATTTGTTATATAAAAATAAGTAAATAATCCTCATATTTAACAAGTATTTTATAAATTGAATTGATTTATCCTTTTTGACAACAAAATACAACACTCTTTAAAAACAAACTTTCTGACGTCAAAAAACACTCTCTATCCAACTTGGTCCCAAAAATATCCCCATTTGATTTTTTTGTCAACTAAGATTTATTAATTTCAAGTTATAGAATTCTTATCAACAATTCTAAGCCTATGTGAGCTACTCATTCTAGGAAACAAGCATTATTGACAAAAAAACCATGATGTCCAAAAGTAGTTACTATAAATCCTATTCAGATTTTTTGCTCAGCCTTCTACCTCATAATTCTTCTATAGCCTTCTTACTCATCTTTATCCCATTATTCAATGTTATTATAATAAAAAAATTTGGTTTCTTACAACCACTATAATAAACAATTAGAATAGTTCAAACACTTACATGATGGATTCACTGCTTACCCACAACTCTCCCTTTATACATGCTTCCATAAGGATAGATTTATGAGACAATTATCCCCCTCTACAACACTATCAAAAGTTAAAATGAGAGAGGGGAAAAATACACATACCTAACCTTGATGATAAAAAGGTTGGACACCCATGTTCAACCCCAATTTATAAAATGGTTCCTTTGGTAATGATTTTGTGAATATATTAGCAACTTGTTGAAATGTAGAAATATAATCCAGCATCAATTAATTCTTATCCACATGCTCTTTGATGAAGTGGTACATTATTTTAATATTTTTTGAATGATAATGTTGTACCAGATGCCTTGTAATATTGATTCCACTTTTATTGTTACATACCAAGAGCAAGGGTAACTTTAATTCAACAAGTAAGTCTTGCAACTAAGTTTTGATCCACATAAGTTGGGTAGAAACTTGAGTGGAAGAAACTTACTCAGAATTATCTATGATAAGAGTTATTGAATTTTGTTTCTTTGTATGACAACTAACAAAAATTTTACCTAGAAATAAAACTCTACCATATGTGGATCTTTTATCATCAACATTTCCCGCCCAATCGGTATATGAATAACTAAACAAGTCAATACTTTCTGAGATATCATAATTAATTCCAAAATCTAATGTTTCTTTGATATATCTGAGAATTATTTTTCCAGAAATTAAATGTGATTCTTTAATATCACTATGAAATATTTCACATAAGTTAATAGTATAAACAATGTCAAGTCTTTAGGTAGTCAAATATGACACACTTCTAATCATATTTCAAAACTCTTTCTGATCAACTTCTTTTTTGTCACCATCATTATTAAAATTAGTTCCCACTGAAATTGGTGGGGAAATTTGTTCCGATTCATCCATTCTAAACTTCTTAAGAAGTTCTTGAGCATAATTTTCTTAAGAAATAAAAATGTGTTTCTTGTTTTGTAAAATTTGTAACCCATGAAAGTATTTCATTTCTCCTAGCATGGAAATTTCAAAATTCTTTTTCATCTCTTGAACAAATATTTCACAATATCTTTCATCATTTCCATCAAAGATAATGTCATCAACATAAAAAATTACGATGATAGAAAACTACATAATTTCTTTATTGTAAATATTTCTATCAACTCTTCCTTTCTTAAAACTCATCTTTCTTAAGAAAGTATCTGATTTAGAGTACCATAACCTTAGAGATTGTTTTATCCCATACAAGGATTTCTTCAACCTACACTCATGACTTTCATATTTTCCAAAAACAAATACACATGGTTTCTCAAAGTAAACTTCCTCATCAAATCCCCATTTAGAAATTCAGATTTCACATCCATTTGAAAAATTTTGTAACTTTGTTGTGCAAAAATAGAAAGAAAGATTCTTATTATTTCTAACCTTTCCACTAGAACAAAAATCTCATCAAAATTTACAACTTCAATTTGTGAATAAACATTGCACACTAATGTTTTATTGTTCCTTATCACTTCACCTTCTTCATTCATCTTGTTTCAAAAAACCCATTTTGTACTAATAAATTTTTTGTTATCTAGATTTGGTACTAGTTCTTAAGTATCATTATTTTCTATCTGATAAAGTTCTTAATTCATAGCTTGAATCCATTCTGGATTTTCAAAAGAATCATTCATATCATTAGGCTCTACTTTTGAATAAAAAGAAGTTTGTGTAACAAATTCTTTATGTTATTCTTGTGTGAATCTTCTGATGTTGATCACCAATAATGTTCTGGGCCTGCACTTGCTTCCTCAGCCTAGGATGAACTATTTGAGTTTCATCCTCACCACTTGAAATACCTGAGTCTGATTCTTCATCTTGATAAGGATTACCACTGTTGGTAGCATTATCATAATTGTTAAAAAAAATTTCCTTATCCTTGTCAACAAACTTACCATTATAAGTCTTATTTTCTTTCTCAACATTTTCAAAAACTTTTACATAATAAAAATCAACAATTATTCTTGTTTCTTTGTTAAAACATCTATATTATCTTCATAATGGAGCGTATCCAATAAAAATTCCATCTTGAAATCTTTCCTCAAACTTTCAAAGGTTTCTACCGTTCTTATTTATGATCCATGGACTCCCAAAAACTCTAAAGTTGTTCAAACTTTTAGTTTTTAAATATAACAATTAATATGAAATAATTTGTGAACTTGAACTGTAGAAACATTAGTTTTTAATATGCACAACAATAATCATGGCCTCCCTCCAATAGTAATGAGAGAGACTATGTTCAAGTGACATAGTTCACCCCATTTCAACCAAACATATATTCATTATTTCAACAACCCCATTTTGTTGTGGCGTGTACGGTGAAATGAACTCGTACCAAATTCCACGCCTCGGAAAAAAACTTTCAAATTATTCATTCTTATATTCACCAACATTTTCTACTCTCAACTTCTTCACTAAAAACTCAGATTCCTTCTTATCATTTCTTCTAAAACTTTTAAACATTTTTAGATCATCTGATTTATGTATCATATGCATAACACAAGTAATGCGAGTAAATTCATCAATGAATGTGATGAAGTACTTATCTATATTTATTAATTATTTCCTCATTAGACCATAGATATCAGAATTAATAAGTTCTAGGGGTCATTTTAAAGAAATGTCAATTTTCTTATGCACATAATTTTTAATATTTCCTATTTGAAAAATAGTGAAACACTAATCTCTTCTTCTTGACATATTAGGAATATCTCAGACACTGTATCACTTTTGATAACTTTCTCATGTGTCTCTGACACATGTGTTCCAGCCTTTTATTTCCTAATTTATTTTCTTCCAACATATCCAAGTAACAAGGGTTTTGTATTTCACTAACTTGGAATAAGTTTCCTTTTGTATGTTGGCCTATTGTAACTATCTTTCCATCTTCCCCACACTTTAAAAAAAACCCATATTTTCTAAAGATTTTTTTTACCCTCATCACAATGTTCTAAAACACTTAGAAAGTTGTGTATTAGCGCATCAATATATAATTTTTTACTGGATCTCTTATTTTCTTTCACATTCATCAAAAACTTTAAGCCTCCTGTCATATGGGAAGAAAAACCACTATCCAAAATCTAAGTTTTTTCTCCTTTTATGGATTTCAAAGTGGTTCTAATGAAAAGATCTTTCTATTCTTCCTTTTCATTCTTAACCAACGACATCTAAGAATTGTTAAGAAACATTTGTTGTGTTGGTAACAAAATAAGACAACCCTTAGAAAGATTTCCAGGTTGTTCACATCTTTTAAAAATAACTTCCAGTGTTTGGAACCTATTCTCTACATTCACACTAACCTTCTCATATTTCTTTCAAACTCCCTTCCCATACTTATTATTTTGAGAGGATTGACTAACCCTCAAACCCTGTCTTCCATAACTTGTGGAGTAGTAGTAATGATGTTTCTTAAAGAAACATATATTTTTCATAGGTCTGAATCCCCCACAATACTAACAGTATGAATATAAATAATATTTTCCTCTAAAACTTCCATACTGATCGAAGTTGTGAATATGTTTCTCAACAAACTTCTTGTATTTTTTATTTGAACCACCAAACTTTATGTTATTAATCATAATAATCCTTTTTTTTCATCCTTATCAAAATCATAAGTAATATAAATTTTTATAGACTCAATATTTTTAGAGACTTTTGATTTTTCATCATTGTTAACTGTGGACACATACACAACTTTATCAGCTTTATTCTTCTCAGAAAAAATTCCAACTTTCTTCTCAGCCATTGAAAGTAAATTTTGTTAATCCTTTATAGGTTCATTCTTATCAAAAATTTCACCAACTTCTACAATGTCTTTTTTGAAACATATATTCCATTGTTTTGCTTTATAAATTTTTCATTGGACAAGTTCAAACTCTTCTTATCTTTCCACCATCTTTACTTCTAGATGTTCATTATAATTCTATTCATTCTTAAGAGAATTATTCACATCATCAATCCCTTTTACCAACTTTACTTTCATATTAGGAAAACCTTATTGATCGTTTTATGAGGAATTTTCATTTATCAACTTTCTTTTTTCCTTTTCAATCCTTCTAATCTTTCTCTCACATTCTTTTAAGTTTTTTTTTCAAATGATATTAAAATTCAGTTTCTTCTTCTCTATACCTACTACTTCTAAAATTTTCATTATTCACTATTCAATAAAAGTATTCTTTATATCTTTCTTAGAAAAATATTTTTTTGGATTCAATTTCACAATATTATTCTTCTTAATCTATAGAAAAATGTTTCTAATTTTAGATTTGAAGAACTTTCTATCCTTTCCTCTGAAAAAATATTTATCTTTATGACTCTATTTCTTCCATGACTTTCATAGCTTTCTTTCTTCATCATCACTGTATTATTTTTTCTTTCTTTTATGTAAATTTTCCACAATGTTACCAATGACTCAACATTCAAAAAATTTCAAGGGAATTTTCCCTTTGTATTTATTTGTACCTCTTCTCACATTTTTAAAAAATAAGGATAAAATTTCATCATGATTTTACATGCTCATTTTCAGATTTAGAGTCAGTAAGATCATCTTTCTCAATAAAATTGTTATAATTTTCTTTCTTGATAGTTGTGAAAGTCATTTCTTATTCAAATTTTGTTTTTTTCTTCATAATATTATCCCTTATCTTTTCATAAGTGATGAGAGTTCTATACAAATCATTCAGAGATAATGTTTCAGGGTATCTGTCTTATAATGAAGAAACTTTAGCATCAAACTTATCGAGAATAATTATTATGAAATTTTAAACAACTAAATAATACTATAACTTTTCACCAAGACTTCTGATAGTGTTGAAAAATTCATTTACCATGGTAAATAATTCCCCAAAATATTTAAATCCACACATTTTCAAAAATTTATACTTCAGCCTCCATATTTCTAATTTTTCCTTCTTCACTTTTTTATTTCATTCATATATTTTTTAGCTTATCCAGATACCTTTAACTGTGGAAACACCTTTTACTCTTAAAAACTCACTTTCAAAAAGTGATGAGAGTAGTGCATTTTTAGATCTTACATCATTCTCAAGATTCTTCTTATTGATAGGTGTAAAAGGAACCTGGTCCTCAATAAGATAAAATCCATTTTTTTGTAGCTTCAAGAACTTAATACCCAAGAGAAATAAGATAAGGCATCATTATATCCTTCCTTATATGGTAATTCTTTCCATCGGTTGGACTCACCTATTTTGATAATCCCAAATCATTTTTCATTTATATGATAATCATGTAACAATTATGTATTTTTAATCTCACTACTTTATTGATTAAGTTTATAGTGTAAAATTTTCTAATTAAAAGGTCACCGGTATGAAGGTCTCTTTTAAGAGCCTTCTCTTTAAGTCACCGGTTGAGTCTATTGTTGGAGAGGTTACCGCTAGAAGGTTACTACTGAGGAACCTTACTACTGAGTTACCAATGCGAGTTCACCGCTATGAGTATACCGCTCAAAGGATACTATTGTAGAGATACTGCTAGAGGTCACTGGTACAATTTCACTGATAGGAAACCTACTACTGAAATCATACTAAAGTCACCAGTAAAGGGTTACTGTTAGAGGGTTACTGTTTTAAGCTTACTACTACAAGGTTGTTGTTATGAAGTTACTATTTGAAGTCTATTGATGAAAGGTTACTGTTGTAAGAACCTTTGGAATTCACACATATAACGCTGATAAGACTACCGATGAAGCCTACCATTGCAAGTATACCACTGATAAGCCTACAATTGAGAAGCTACCTTTGAGATGGATACCACTACCAGTCTACCGATACCTGTACTCTTCTACTCTATACTTTGTTAATTTTCTTAATATTATTCTAATGGCCATATTTGGTAAATTTAATGCTTATAACATTAATTAATGTTGATTATAGACATATCTGGAGACTGTAAGTGGTACGAGGAAGACTGCACATGGTTTGATCATTCATACTATCAGACCTCAAGAGTAAAATAGAAGATCGAGTTACAGAAGACTATGTTGGGTGAGAGACATTACACGACCGACCTGAAGAACAAGAAGAACACACCAACACATACACTTTGAACCCAAGGTCTTCAAAAATATAATTTGGGAGAACAAATTAAAGGCATCCATGCTGTGCTTCATCAAATCTCTTTCAAACCTAGAATCTAAACACTTCAGTACCTAGAAGCCAGAACCTAAAGTTATGACATTCTGTTTTGGAGACAACTTCTAGAGAAGGATTCAAACTGCAATTTCTTCACACCAAGGTGTACAGAGCTAAACTAAGAACACATAGAGCCTTCTAAACTCAATCCTAATAACATTAGATCTATTGTGTTATTTATATTACATTTTTTAGGAGTGTGTGTTTGTTTTTTTGTTACACACACACTGTCTCATTTTCTTAAACTAGAGGATAATGAAAGTAATCACACCAAACATTACTTACATTTTTGTTTCCCATGTATAACTGTGGAAGTGGCCTTATGTGGACTGGTTCTTTGTTTTTTGCACGACGAATTGTGGTAGAGGTTGTGAGACATGGATAGTTGGTGAAAACTATTATAAATACCAATACAAGTTTTGTATCAAGTTTATTGTTAATATAAACCGCTTGGTGGTAAATGATCACCAAGTGGAGAGGATTAAGTCTTGGTTTGAGATTGAACCTCTTGTTTAATTATGATATGTACTTTATTTTGTAATACTCTGTTTTTCTATTTTATGATACTTATAATCTCAAAAATAGAAAACTGTTTTACATTAACTCTGATAGTTAGTTTTGGTTTGTGTGTATATGTGTTTAATTCGGTAAACCTATTTAAAAAATTGGATAATTTTTCTTACACTAATTCAACTGAGGACTAATCAAAATTTGAGAAACTTGTTGAGAAATTGAACATTTATATCTTTACTACCTTAATTAACTAGGATATTTCAAACTGGGGGATTTTATCATAAAGATTTTTAATAGAAATTTTAAGTAGGAACTCAATTCACCACTCTTGAGTTTCCACCTGGACCAACCTTTGGTATCCGATCTAAGTTTATTGATACTATCAAAACTGTTTTTCAAGATTTTCAAATTCATTTCAACTGTGATTTTAGTTGTATCTTAAATATCCTTAAATTTATGTAATATCTGAATTTTCATTTCTTTAAATTCTAATTATCTATTGATAACCGAGTTGAGGGTGAGACTAATAACATTCCGCCTTTATTTAATGGTAATAACTATGCTCAGTAGAAATTGAAAATGAAAATGTATCTATAGAGCATGGGTCCTGAAATCTGGGACACAATTTAAGAACAACATGCATTACCTTATACTGATAGGTACACATGGTCTCAGTTGACTAAATCTATGTATAATAATAGCTGTAAAGCGATGAAAGCATTGCATGGTGATTTAGGTGATGAATAATTAAATAGAATATCTACCTATAAAACTGCATATGAAATTTGGGATACTTTGGATATTTCCCATGAGGGAACAACCAATGTTAAATAAATGAGATTAAATAATAATACTATTAAATATGATTTTTTTAAAATGAAGCCCGATGAACCTATCTCTGAAATATATCTCACGTTTAATGAATTAGTAAATACCATGAGTCTTCTTGGGAAACCGGTGGACAAAAAGGATCAGATTATGAGATTGCTTCGATGCTTACCTGACAAATGGAGAGAAACTTCTGTTTCTATCTAAGAATCCTATGACATAAGCATGATATTAATAAAGGAACTAATTGGGAAACTCATGATGTAAAAAGAAGAGTTGAAGGTGAATCCTGAAGTAGATGGATAACCAAGAAAGAAATTCGTAGCATTCAATACTACTACCTTAAAGAGAAAACACAAAGAAAAGGTTCAAGTTCCTGTAGACAGTTCCACCAATGAAGATTCAAATTATGAAAGTGATGAGGAGATGGATCATCTTGCTTGAAGATTATAAAAGTTCTAGATAAAGAAAAAGTTCTTTATAAAGTCAAACTATAGAGGAAGGTATGATAGTAAAGGACATTTGAAAATGGACAGAAAATGGAATGACAACACAAATGATATAATCTGCTATGAGTGTAAATGAAAAGGTCATGTGAAGGATGATTTAACGAAGATGAAATTTAAGAAGAAATATGAAGACAAGGGAAAGAGATATAAAAAGGCTATGAAAGATACTTGGAGTGCTTTAGAAGACACCTCTAGTGGATTTGGAACTTCTGATACTAAAAGAAACAATCATGAAAACCTGTGTTTCATGATAGAAACATTTAAGGTGACACTTAATTTTTCTATACATAATGATTACTATTATGGTAATGAAAGTGAATCAAATAATGATGAAAATATGACTAAGGATGAACTATTTTAATACTGTGGAATTCTTGAGGAACCTTTAATGAACTCAAGGATAAATATAAATCATTGAAAATACAACATTCTTTAAATGCCAATTATAATTCTGATTTGGATATTGAAAAGGAAAAATTTTCTCAGCTGTTAAAATAAAATACTAAACTTAAATTATCAAATGAGAAATTAAAAATAGATCTTGAGAAGTATACTACCAGTAGGGATACCTTGACTAAGTTGCTAGGGAAACAAATTTCCCCAAAATACACAACTGGTCTAGGATATCAACCAGGATAGAGAAGGATTATTAAAAACAAATTTATTCCAATACCTAGATAGTTCACTACTAGTTCAAGTTCTGGATCATCTATTCTACAAAAATTATAAAGGAACTAACAAAGTTTTTATGTCTCAAAACATGTCTTTTGACTATAGGAAACCTATAAGACAAATATGGGTTTCCAAAGCTTTACTTTCTAACCTCTATGGAACCAAGAAAATCTGGGTACCAAAGTTATCCTATGCTTAATCTATTTTGCAGGAAAATTGTCTAAAGAGTTCCTGTAAAACCATATGGTACTTGGAAAGTGGATGTTCAAGACATTTTAAAGGAGACTATTCATGATTCAAGAGCCTAATCAAAGATGATGGTGGACATGTTACATTTGGTGATAATTCTAAGGGAAAGATTGTCAGATTATGCCAAATTAGTAACCTTAATACTATATTAATTTCAAAAGTAATTTTTGTTGATGGGTTAAATTAAAATCTACTTTGTATCTCTCAGTTGGGTGACGATGGTTTTAATGTTAAGTTTAAAAATGATGCATGCAATGTTTTTAATTCTAAAAATGATTTAATATTCACTGCCCTTAGAAATGAAAATGTATATGCTGTTGATTTAAAATCTTTATCTAAGGAAAATGTTTCTTATTTAAATGATTTTCATAAGGAATCTTGGTTATGACACAGAAGATTAGGACACTGAAATGTGCACTCACTTAGAAAAATAACTAGGAAATGTTTAGTTAGAAACTTACATAAATTGGAATTCCCACTTAACAAAATTTGTAATCCTTGTCAAAAGAAAAAACACCATAGAGTTTCTTTCAAACCAAAGAAATAAGTATCAACATCTCAACTATTTGAGTTGGTCCACATCGATTTGTTTGGAACATCTAGAGTTTATATTTTAAATGGGAAGCACTATGTCTATGTTCTTGTAGATTATTTTTCTAGATAAACTTGGGTATAATTTCTATCTCACAATATTAAAGCATGTTCTTACTTCATTAAATATTCCATGTTTGTATAAAATCTTAGTGGACTTAGAATTAAGACCTTGAGAAGTGATCACAGTCATGAGTTTGAAAACCAGGAGTTTGAATCTTTTTTCTCACATAATGGCTATAATAACAATTTCCCAGCTCCTAGAACACCTCAATAAAATGGAGTTATAGAAAGACGAAATAGGACACTTCAAGAGATTTCCCAGACTATTCTTAATGAGTATGACCTGCTTATCTATTTTTGGGCCGAAGTTGTTAATACAACATGTTGCATCATCAATAGAGTCTTAATTAGACATGTTCTTAAGAAGACCCCTTATGAGTTATGGAACAACAGTAAGCCTAAGGTTAATTACTTTATAATTTTTGGTTGTAAAGTCTTTATCCTTAACACTAGGTATAATATTGACAAATTTGCTTCCAAAAGTGATGAAAGAATTTTCCTAGGTTACTCAATCTCTAGTAAATCCTATAGAGTATTAAATAAAAGAACCAAATGTGTAGAAGAATCAGTTCATGTCAAATTTGATGAGACTGATCCACATGAACCTAAAACCTCTCTTGAATATCTTTAGGAAGGTACATCAATTTTCGACTTTAATTATAAAAACTGTGAACCCCCAGTGAAAAAAACTAGTTCTAGAAATTTTCTAGAATCTGAGCCTATTGAATCTAAACCTATAGAAAACCATGAGGAGTCTAGTCTAACCCTTTCTAGAGGCATTAGAACTCTCATGTATCATCCTGTAGATGTTGTAGTAGGTGATATAAATAGAGGGACACAAACTAGAGCTTCTCTGAGAAACCAGGTTGAACATCAAGCTTTTCTTTCACAGATTGAACCCAAAAATATTAATGATGCTATCAATGATGAATTTTTGGTGATATATATGCAAGAAGAATTAAATCAGTTTGAAAGAAACAATATTTGGGAATTAGTAGAAAGACCTAAGGACTCTTTGACTGTAGGAAATAAATGGGTGTTTATAAACAAAGTTGATTAGTCTGGAAATATAGTTAGAAACAAGGCTAGATTAGTTACACAAGGATATAGTAAAGAAAAAGGAATAGACTATGAGGAAACCTTTGCACCTGTAGCTAGACTAGAAGCTATTAGGATACTACTTGCTTATGCAGCTCATCTGAATTTCCAATTTTATCAAATGGATGTTAAAAGTGAATTTCTAAATGGGTATATAGTTGATGATGTGTTTGTTGAACAACCCCTGGCTTTACATATCCCCATTTTTCAAATCATGTTTTTAAACTTTCTAAAGATTTATATGGTCTAAAACAAACTCCTAGAGCTTGGTATGATAGAATCAGTTATTTTCTTATTTCAAAATGTTTTACTAAAGGTATAGATGATCCTAATGTTTTTATTAAAAGAATTTCCAAATATGTTTTGATAATACAAATTTATGTAGATGAAATTATTTTTGGATCCTCTAAAATTTCATTATATACTGATTTTTCAAAGATGATGCAAAATGAATTTGAAATAAGGCTAATGGAGGAACATAAATTTTCCCCTGGATTTCAAAATTTTCAAAATAAAAATGGCATTGTTTTAAATAAAAGTAAATATACTAAGGATCTTTTGAAATGTTTTTGTTTGGATAACAATAAAGGTAGTGATACACCTATGAGTAACACTTGTAAGTTGGATGCTGATGAAACTGGTAAACTATTGGATCAAACCAATTACAGAGGTATGATTGGTAGTCTTCTCTACCTTACTACTAGTCGACCTGATATTATGTTTAGTGTATGTATGTTTGCTAATTTTCAATCCAATCCCAATGAATCCCATTTAAGTGATGTTAAAAGGTTTTTTAATATCTCAAGTATACCACCAACTTTGGACTATTTTATCCAAGAGGACCATCATTTGATTTGATAAGTTATCCAGATGCTGACTTTTCTAGTTGCAAGCTAGGTAGAAAGAGAAGTTCTGGAACATGTCACATTTTGGGCAAGTCACTAGTATCATGGTGTAGTATGAAACATAATTTTGTTGCATTATCCACTACCAAAGCTGAATATATAACTTCTAGTAGTTTTTGTGCTCAAATTATGTGGATGAAACACACTTTACTAGACTATGGATATCAATTCAAATATGTCTCAATAAATTGTAATAATACAAGTGCTATTAACATCTCTAAAAATCCAGTATCTCATGCTAGGACAAATAATATTGATGTGATACATCACTTTTTGAGAGATCATTATCAAAGAGGTGATATCACTCTTTAATTCATTGGAAATGAACATAAATTGGTTGATACATTCCCAAAGCCTTTGAATTATGAGGGGTTAAATTACATCAAACATGAGTTAGGTATAATTAATTTTAGTTAAGGACACCTCACTATTAGGACACCTCATCGTTGGACATCACTGTTAGGACACCTCACCATTGGACCTCACCATTAGGACACCTCACCATTAGAACTCACCATTAGGACACCTTATCGTTGAACCACACTGATAGAACATACTGTTGGCACCTTACCGCTAGTTGACCTTAATGATAAGTCCTGGACTTCTTGTTTTCTGCCAGAATCTGAAACGTTTTAATTTTATTTATTTCATTTACTCAATTTATTTTTCTATCCCTAAGTGATAAAAACAAAGTGCTAAGTCACATTTTGATCCACTTCAATCCTCTCCCGAACCTTTTTCTCCTAAATCCTTGAACCTAACCTATCGCTAAAACCCTCGAACCTCATCAAATCATAATGTCAAGAGTAAAGAGACTGATGGTTGGTGATGAAGGAGATGCACCGAACCCCAATAGACCTCAAGATAAGTCTAGTGGTGGAAGAAAAGTTATGGAAAAACTAATCAATCCTTATTTGTTAAAGAGGGAAATCACGACTGAGAAATAATTAAGTTCAGAATGGATGTTGTTGAGAAAGTCTCTAGTGATAAAGGCTCTCAAAGCTCAAGACCGGGTAGAATGCTTCACAAACAATAATGGACCATATTACTCAGAGCTAGTAAAGGATTATTATGAGTTTTTGAAGTTCGAAAAATCTAAGGATGATAACCAAATGTTTTCAAAGGTAAATGGTGTTAGTGTGAGCATCTATTCTATTGAATGGGATGAATGTTTAAGAGTCCCAAATGAAGGCATATTTGACTATTATTCTGGAGTGGTGCCTCACATTAGCGATTTTTTTCTACTATGAAGAGGCTATGGATGAACTGAAAGGGAGTGGTATCCCTAGAAATGTAGCTATTGCTGATATAGATGGGGAAAACAGATTACTGTTTCAGTTTATCCAACATGTCTTGAGTCCCTAGAGAGGGGACTTTGCTAATTTAAAATATCAGGACATATTTTTTCTGTATTTGTTGAAGCATAGACAAATGATAAACCTTTGCAGATTTTTGATGGTTCAATTAGAGGATATGACTAGTCCTGGTTCTAAGTCAAATTCTTTGTTTCATACCAAGTTGATATCTTTGATGTTTAAAGTGAAAGGTGTTGCTGGAAATAATGAAGAAACCATAGTTGTAAAGGAAAAATTCAGTATTAAAAAAAATTATTTTCAAGTTTATGAAGATAATATGGAACCCTTGGAAAAGGGAATAGGTGGATGATGAGGCTAAGCTATATGAAGACATCAACCCTATTATCAATCCTACTTGGCCAAAGGATAAAAGAGATCTAGTTTTAAAACCTGATGAAGTTGAACCAGTGTATTTAGATGAAGAAGAGGAGGTTGCTATTTTGCAAGAAAGAGAGGATTCTCTTGTAGATGATAGGAGTGATCCTGACCATCCATCAAGTCCCCCTATTTGTGATGTATCATTTGGTGAGCCTAGTCCACCAAAGGAATTTCCTAGAAGAAGGAATTTCCTAAGGGACACTGATGATGAGGAAACCACTGAAGAAGAATGTGAGGAGAAATTCTTAAGAGAAATTACTATTGGAGAGACATTAGAGGAGGAGGATGAAGTTGAATCTGATTATGAGGAGTTTGAAACAGTTGTTGATGATGAAAGTGAAGAAGAATGCCTAAGTCTTATTCCATTGATAGGATATACAGTAATTTCAGAGAATGAAAAGGAAGAGGAAGTTGAATCTGTTAAAGCTGGAATTGCAATGGAAGTGGTAGAATATTCTGTAGAAGAAGTAGTAGTAGAATCTACTATTGATTCAGTTAATGAAGGAAAAATGACAGTTGAGACTTCAGTTGTCTAGAAGGAAGATCCAAGTGAGGGGGAGAAACCTTTTTCCAAAGGTTAAGTTTCTATTATTCAGGATATATAAGATTGGTCATAGGACCCTAGATTCTTTGTTTTGGGCTTAGACTATGAAGACTCTAAAGATGACAAGACTAACAGAAGACCTCCAGTTCATTCTGTTGAATATTTCTCCGATACCACTCTAGTGCAACCAATGACTCTTCTACCTCAATATTATGTAAAGAAGGATGACTTTGAGTCATTGAAATCACATTTTCAGAGATACTTTAATGAAAGATTCATTGGGATAGAGAGAACAGTGGCTCTGAATCAAGATCATGTGGAATATATTTTGGAAAAAATGATGTCTAGAATTCAATCAAATCTGATACATGAACTAAAGGAATGAAAAAATCAGGTAAGAACCTTGGTAGAATCTATGGAGACTGTTAAATATCCAGTTATAAGTTTAGACTCATATATGGCTTCAAGAGATCAAGTGGAAAAGACATTCAGTATGTTAAGAGTGTTGTTTAGAAGATGGTAACTATGATTGAGGACTTTAAGAAGTCTATTAATGAGCATGTGAATGTTCAGGATAGTGATGTGAAGAGGTTGATCATTGGATTGACTAAGTCTTATAAAGAGACAATGTCTTTTACCATGGCACCTCAATGTGCATCTGCTTCCTCATCTGCCTCTCCTCCTATTGATATATATTAATTCAGATTAGTTGTTAGAGAAAAAATTAAGAATCTCTCTAGTGCAAGTACCTCAAATACTCAGTCTTTGACTCAGATCATTTCAACTACTAGAGAAATTTTTAATATTGTAGGTGATTACATGAGGGAGGATACCCAAGATCAGAAGGAAATCAAAGTGCAGATTGACTTCTATTATAAAAGGGTTTATACTAAGCATCAGTTGGATAGTTATTTCTAGATGTTATTGGAGAAGTTGAGGACACCTTCTGTCACTTAGTATTTTAAGGATCAAAGGATGATTTCATATCAGCTATGAAAAAAGGTGGAATCATTATTATGGATTTCATGAATCTCCTTATGCCATTTCTCCATGTGGATTGTACCTCTATTATTGTCCCTCCAACCCTGCCTTCTTCCTTAGCCGCATCAGGATCTACCAATGCCACCCCTTTTCTGAATCCTGCACAGGCCATAAAAATATTGACTCCTATGATTCCTCAGAGTTCTACTCATTATCGGTCTACTGATGCTTCTGTAACTCCTCCTCCTACCTTGCTTACTGCTATACCTAAGCCTATATCTCTACATTCTAAACCTACCTCCTCAGATCCTAATGGAAAATCTCACCTGGACATATCTGAAGTGGATTGAATGTAGGATCTATTATTTGATAGGGATAATTTTAATCTTTTTTTGTATAACTTACTCTTGTTTCATTAATACAAAGATCACCTTTTGTCTCCTTCTGTCTTATTTTTTTTGATAATCACAAAGGGGGAATTTTTTTAAAATTTGAGCCCTTGCATATATGACATTCCTATAAATTTATACTCTAATAAAATTGGTTCAATTTTATGTTATTTCAGATCTGATATATCTTTATTATAGCTCTGATTCATGTTAATTATTTTATGAATTTCTCCAATACATATTGGTTCTAGGTCTAATTCAATATGTTTTCATTTTGATATTTTAGTTGAAAATGTTTTATCCATGATACCATATATATTGACCTGATACCACTGAAGATATTAGAAAATGTACTTAACTCTAATACAATAATACTTATTCTAAATTTCACTGCCTTAATTTATGATTATCAAAAAGGGGAAGATTTTTGGACTCACTTGTTTTGAAAATCCCAAATCATGTTTCATTTATATGATAATCATGTAACAATTATGTATTTTTAATCTAACTTCTTTCTTGATTAAGTTTAATGTGTAAATGTTTCTAAATAAAAGGTCACCGGTATAAAGGTCTCTATTAAGGGCCTTCTGTTTAAGTCTGCAGTTGAGTCTACTATTGGGGAGGTTATCGATAGAATGTTACTGCTGAGGAACCATATCGCTGAGTTAACAATGCGAGTTCACCGCTACGAGTCTACCACTGAAAGGATACTATTGTAGAGATACTTATATAGGTCACTGGTACAAGGTCTCTGATGGGAATCCTACCACTAGAATCTTACTAAATTCACTGATAAAAGGTTACTACTAGAAGGTTACCGTTTTAAGATTACTACTACAAGGTTGTTGTTATGAATTTACCGTTGGAAGTCTACTAATGAAAGGTTATTGCTGGAAGAACCTTTGGAATTTACATGTCTACCACTGATAATCCTACCGATGTAGCCTACTATTGCAAGGCTACCACTGATGGACCTACTGTTGAGAAGCTACTGTTGATAAGGCTACCACTACCAGTCTACTAATACCTATACTTTGTAAATTTTCTTAAGATTATTCTAATGGTCATATTTGGTAAATTTAATGCTTCTAAAATTAATTAATGTTGATTTTAGACATATTTGGAGACCGTATGAGGTATGAGGAATATGACACATGGTTTTATCATTCCTATTATTGGACCTCAAGAATAAAATAGAATATTGAGCTAGAGAAGACTATGTTGGGTGATAGACATTACAGGACCGACCTGAAGAACAAGGAGAACACAACAACACTTACACTATAAACCAAAGGGCTTTATAAAGATCATTTGGGAGAAAAAATTCAAGGATTTCTTTCTATTGTTCATAAAATCTCTTTCAAACCAAGAAGCCGAACACTTTAGTAATTGGAACCCAGAACATAAAGTTGCGACACTCTGTTTTGGAGACAACTTCTAGAGAAGGACTCGAACTGCAATTTCTTCACACAAAGGAGTCCATAGATGAAGTAAAAACTCATAGAGACTTCTAAACCCGATACTCATAACATTATATATATTGTGTTGTTTATCTTACATTTTTGAGTAGTGTGTGTTTGTCTGTTACACACACACACGATCACCTGTTCTTAAACCAAAGGATAATGAAATTCCTCACACCAAACATTCCTTGATTTTTTCCCCATGTATAACTATGGAGGAGGCTCTATGTGGCCTAGTTTTTTTCTTTTTCCATGAAGAACCGTGGTAGAGGTTCTGAGATCTGTATAGTTTGTGAAAACTGTTGTAAAGCCCAATACATGATGTGTATCATGTTTATTGTTAATATAAACAGCTTGGTTGTAGGTGATCCCCAAGTGGAGAGGATTAAGTCTCTATTTGAGACCAAACCTCTTGTTTAATTCCGTTGTGTACTTTATTTTGTAATACTCTATTTTTCTTTTTTCTAATGCTTATAATTTCAAAAAAAAAAAAAAACTGTTTTACATTAACTCTAATAGTTAGTTTTGGTTGGTGTGTATATGTGTTTAATTCAATAAACCTGTTTCAAAAGTTGGATAAGTTTTATTACACTGATTAAACTAAGGATTGATCAACCTTTGAGAAAATTTTATGAAATTGAACATTTATATCTCTACTGCCTTAATTAACAGGGTTGTTTCAAATTGGGGGATTTTAACATAAATCTTTCTAACAGAAATTTTAAGTAGGAACTCAATTCACCTCCTCTTGATTTTCCACCTTGACCAACACCATCAAATATCGAATTACCCTTATTTTTTATGCAATTTAGATTCTCTATTCCTACTTCTCTTCAAAACATCATTAAATAATAAATGAAGGGAACCTTCAGCTTAGATACCAATTGAAGTTTCCCAGTCAGAATTTAAGTATCACTGAGAGGGGAAAGGGTTGAATCAATGATATCCTTTTCTTTTATATTTCCTTAAAAATGAAACAACTTTATCATCTTGTAAAATATTTATTTTAATACTGAAAAAAATTCAAACACGCATCCATATGAATATAATAATTTACAAGGTTCACTACTCAACAATAGTAGCTACATCCTTGGTATGGTTTGAAAATAATCCAATACCACATAGTCCACTAGAAAACAATCATTTGATGTGGAATACAATGAGTTGGATGTGTCCTTACAATCATGTATCACTATGAAAACAATACAATAGTGTGTGTACTTCGTTTATCACAAAATGATGCAACACAATGTTATGGTAATTCCTGGTAAACTTTCACAAATTTAATCTTTCAAAATAATTCTTCCTCTTCCAACCCAAAAGCTAGTAGGAACTTCCTTTGGTCCTCTAAAAACTCTCCTAATTCCTTGATGAACTGCCTTTGTCCTCTGTGAACTGAGTTTCATCACGTGGTATGAGTGATTTGCGTACCACCTCTTCTTTTGTAGACTATCTCTTCTCCATGGATGGAAAATGCCTCATAGACCACCTTTCCTATGTGGTATTTTTTATTTTATGGGGTATAGATCCCCAAAACATTCTTCTATGAATTTTCACTGTGAATTGTATCCTTTGAAAAAATGGTCCCCTGCAAACTACTTCCTCCTTTGAGGAAACTATCCTTCGTGAACTCTTCCCCTTCACTGAATTCTTCTTTGCAAAAAACTTCATATTTCCCCAAATTATTCCCATAGAGATAATTTATTCTTATTAAATTCAATATCTTTTAATGATGGTATTAGATTCCTTTATATATAAAAATAAATCCAAAAATTCCTTTAACCCAATTTTCTGATAAACATCTATGCGGGATAACCTTCCTCGTGGACTGTGCTCCTTTCGCAAACCATTTTTTCCTTCACGATCCATGTAGTGCCTTTCTTTACCCACAACATCCAATTCCATCCACAAATAGATCACAACCTCTCAGCCACAAATTAAATCCTTCCCACAAACAAAAATCCACTTATGAATTGTGATCCTCCCGTAAACCGTTTTCCCAATGCTGTCCTTATAACAACCTTCGTGGTCCACATAATGCTGCTATGCAAAATCTTTCCTTTGATAGTTTTTCTTCACCATTTTTCACACCTCATTTATGGTCCAAAAAATGTTCTTCATGTTCTGTATACTATTTGTTGTGATCTACTTTTTTGGAAAAAAATTCTTTTTCCAAAAATAAACTCCCGCTTTTCAGGCCCAAAAATTTGGCAAACACTGGGAAACGACGCCACCTTAAAAATCTGCTTCGGCGGTACCAACCATATTGATTTATGATAATTTTATTTAATCAAAAACCTTATCTTATATTATTTTTATCCTTTGATCGATCATCTTTAACATCATCATATTTTCAAAGGAAAGTACCATATCTTCCTTGTCTTCCAGTAACATTGTTCTTTCCAATCAAACATGAATACGATTGGCTACACCTTTTCTTCCCCTTTCCTTCGTAAGTCTGGCACCAAAAGTTTTCCAAAAAACTTATGATATTTATGAAATAATAATCATCAAATCATCATCATATTTACGAAGGATTTAAAAACTGAATTGATTTATCCTTTTTGAAAAAAAGACAACACTATTCAAAAGAAAACTTTTCTTATTTCCAAAAGCCTTCTCTAGCCAACTTGGTCCCAATAAAGGTGATGCTAGCAGGACACTTCTTTTAGAAAAATATAGACATGTATCAGTTGGGTGTGATCCATTAATCTATGTTGATGAGGTTATTGTGTGGAATTACATCATAAGAATAGGATTGTGATTCCATCTATAATTTTGGTTCATATATAGTTTTTACAAATCCATCCAGGATGCTCGAGGTGGGATCCACTGTTATATCATCTTCCCAAGGTGGTGTTTGAGGAATAAACATGACCAAATTATATAGGCAAAAAATCTCCTACATTACAGGTTGTTATAGACCATGTTAGAGGTTTACCTTCTTCATCCTTAGTGTGATCCTCTATCTACATATAGAGATCTTCAGAGTTCTCGTTGGGGTTCTTGGTGTACCCCAGAGGTCCTTAGTGTGATCAAATATTTATGTTTTGAGATATCTAAAGGTATAAAAAGTACTTACTCATGGATATACCAATTATCATGACTCCTCAGATGGACACCATCAGATATATCATGAATATTGGAGTGAAATCTCATGAATGAGTGTTACATTGAAGCCTCAAGTAGAGTCATGTGGCTTGTAGAATGGGTGAGTCCTCTTTGAAACTTGGTCTCTATCTTGAGTATATCTATGTGTTATAGTTTATATGTATCATATTGTGATTGAAATAACTTTTTGATGATGAGATGACTCATCATTTTTAGATGATATATAGAGATTGGGATTCCTCTTCTCTCTCTCTTGGTGGTTTTACCCACTTGCTTATGGGTTGAGATTATTGTTCCTATTTCTCATTTTCTGGGGGTTTTCAGAACATATTGGATATGCATATATTCACCTTTACATGAGATATTACTATAGATTTTGTGTCTTATGTATACAATATGACTTTTCATTGAGTCATTGGTAGTCCATGAGGAGGCATGGAAGAGTTGATCTAGACAATCTGTGGTTTTTACCAAGTGTTGCATTTGATAGCAGTCCCCACATTTTTAGTAGGATTCACTATTTTATTAGTTATGTTTATATTTTATTTATCCTTTTATGATTCCCAGTTGTGGGATATAGATGTATTCATGCATTTCATATAAGTTTTATTTTACCTTTCAACATTGTATGGTTATTTTGATATGTGTGTTTCCATATAAGAACCTCAGGATAAGGCCTCCCTTATGTGGGATATGACAACTAAAGACTAATCACCACCCCCTATACTATTCATAGTGGGATTGGGGTATCAAAATTGGGTTTTCACTGACCAGGCATGTCCTAGTCGGTTAGGTAATGACATATTGGTATCAAAGTTTTTTTCCATCTTAGGACTGGTGTTTGGTGTTTGTATAGATTTGAGATTGGTTTGTGAACTAGGGAAATTATGTAAAAGTGTTTTGAGTTTGAATATTAGGCTAGGTAATCTAGTGTTTATGCGATGTCCGATGTATCCATTCACCAAGACTCAAAAAACCTGCTTATTAACTCAGTACATGTAGGAACTAGTTGCAAGAAGAACATTGATACATGCATCATATCAGAATGGGTTGTGGTACCCATTTCATTATTGAGTCATATCCCAAAATAAACTCTTTAATAGTATTATGTATTTATTATTTCAAGATTATTCTATGATAGTATCCATCTAGGATTCCATAGTAGGATCATGACTATGATCCTCTTAGCGATGATTCTTTAGTGCAGGGGTCTACATGAGATGCGGTAACTCTAGGTTGTTTTCATGTATTTACACCACCCATTGAGTATTAGGTTATGCTATAAGTATTGGATGTGGATTTTTATTTGATGATCACACTTAATGAGTTTTAAATGAAGATACCCCCTATGTTTCAGGGAGATCTAGAATCACAGGCATCCTGAGACTAGCTAGAGGGAGTTACCTGAGTTTTTTTCCTTGTGAGGACACCTCCAGATCAGATGGAGGTTATAGAGGTGTGTCTTGTTCAAGGATAAGATAAGTGATTGTGGAGTCTAGTGACTCAGAAAAATTATGATGGGGAATATTATGGGAAGAGTTTGATTTTATATTTTGAGAGATGTTCTATCCAGCCATGTTGTGAGCAGCATGCATCCATAAGCTTCTTCAGCTTCAGGAGGGCTTCATGACCGTGGTAGAGTATTCATTGAGTTTAACCAAACTCTTGAGATAATCTATGGATATTGTTTTAGATCAACACTTATATTCATGAACCATTGAGTGAGGCTTATGATAATATAGAAAGGGTGGAGTTATATCTATTTTAATTCCCACCTTTGCTGGAGTGCTTGAGTGGGATTTGGTAGTAGAGAGATTACTAGATAAGAAGATACTAATAGCTGGTGTTGCTAGTGGGATTATAGGATCCAAGACCTAAAAAGATTGTAGATGATGGAAGGATCATGGATTAGAGTGTGCAAGATTCTTTGGGAGATGCTATCAGGATGGGGGGTTTTTAGTTCAAGGCTCTAAGGATGGTTCTAATCAGTCGAGAGAAAGGTGGTGTTTCTCTTGCGATGGTCTGGGACATCTCACACAGGATTGTCCGAACTACCATGAAGTTGAAAGGGATATGGTCTATAGACCACCCTAGTAGATACACCAGTAAGATTAGTAGTTTTTTTAAGGTGGATGGTGTGGTAGAGGAGTGGAAATATTAGTGAGAGGTAGTAGATGGTTTGAACTGTTACCACCCTCACCACCAGGTGGTCCGTGATAGGCTTAGGAAATATGTAGATAATGATAAGGAAAATTGTAGGTCATCTAGTCCTTTTACCCTGAGTCTATAGGGATGATTAGAGGTATGATCCTTGTATTATCTACTTTATCTATACTACTGATAGACATAAATGCGAGACACTATTTTCTTGCCACTTATCTTATCTATAAATTATAGATTTTGTTTGAGCCCTTGGCTTGAACCTTTACATTAGAGACTCTAACTAGATATGATTCAGTGGTCACTCACTTATTATAATAGTGTGACCTAGATCTTGGAGGATATATCATCTTATGAGACCTATTTTTAACAGTGATGTGGCCTTATTATGTCATCTTCAAAATGGACTGAATGTTTTTAGTTCATGTAAAGATTTACTATTTTACTTGAATGATGCAGTGTGTCTGAAAATATGGGATGGGGGTTTCCATTAAAAATGATATGGAAAACTAGGTAGATTAGGATTAGTCATTTATATGATGGTATAGCTTATTACTCATCAGTTGTATAATATTTACCTTGGAGTAGCGGTTGTTATGTGCTCTCAAATTCCTAAAATGGTGGTAGAGTATGAGGGAATTATTGGTTTACCTCCCCATCAAGATATAGTATTGAACTCAAGGACTACCCTAATATCTGAACCAACATATTAGATGGATCCCACAGATCTTTGTAAGATGAAGGTGCAATATTATAATTTTAAGAGAATTGGATTTGTCTGATATAGTGTGTCTCCTAAGCATCCTTGTGTTTTCCTAAGATGTAGATGATATCTTTAAGTTAAGTATGGATTGACATCACCTAATCTAGGTGGCTATCATAGAGGTGAATCCACCCCATAGAATCAATGAATTCTTTAACTAGTGCATAGGGTTGAAGTAGTTCTGAGAGTTTGACCTCAGACCGTGATATCAATAGCTCTAGGTTTTTGAGGAGGTTCTATCGAAGGCTAATTTATAAAGACAATATGGTTGATTTGATTTCATAGTGACACCCTTTGGTGTGTTGAATGACCAAGTGAATTATGGGACTTATGAAACTGGTCTTATGAAACCTTTTGAATCAGTTCATGGTAGTCTTCTTCGATGACACCCTCATGTACTCGACATCAGAGTTAGAGCATGTAAGAAACTTGAGGATGGTTTATGTCATACTTTGTGATAAAAAATCTAATGGGAAGCTCTTGTAGAGTTATTTTTGGTTGTAATATGTCCAATTCTTGGGATATGTATTCTTAGACATGGGAGTGAAATTATACAAAACAAATTTTTAGTTATTTATAGCTTGAGATCCACCCAAGGGCATGGCCATGGTAGCAGATTATCACAATGAAGCTCTCTATATACTATTGTTGAGTGAGGTAATGGGGTAGTTGACAAATTTTCAATTATCCCTTGAGTGTGTGGAGAATGAAGTGTATCTTCAATCGATGGTTTTTACCCCTTTATTTTTTTTCCAAAAACTAGGGAGGCACACCTTGGGGATATTAATTGTGGGTATTTCATTACCAGATATCCACTAGACATGTTTTGATGGATTTATGATGAAGGGGAGTACATCATCCATCTAAGGATGGATAATGACACCAGTCATGATGCAAGAGGAGGTGTTGAGGAGGTTGTTTTATGTTATTAGTATGCTTAGGAGGGGTGTGTGTAGCGACCCCGATCCCCAGGTGCCTTATGAGACATGATATACTAACATTTCATTACATCATTTACAAATTAAATATCATGTCCCATTACTACAGAAGATCGCGAGGCTCAGGATTCTGGGAAACCAGCTGCTTCTGATAAACTTCATTAGTACAAACCATGCCTGAAAAATTTAAAACAAAAATGTAGGGTGAGAAAATATGCCCAGTAAGGGGTTTTAAAAAAATGTTTTAAGAAAACTCTTTCTTAAAGCAGTCCTTTTTGAAGAGAATAAAACACTTCGCTAAAAACAAAGCATTATCTTTTCTTAAAACATGAAATCCAACATTTTTGAAAACCACTTGCACAAAGAAGAAGTACATGCTTAAAATAAACATTAAAGTAAACATGATCAGAGAGCGCAACACATAGATAATGCATAATTTACAACCAAGATTACTTCAGTTCTGAAAAATTTGTATGTAAGCAAGGAAAACATTCATAACATGATTCATGGGCACATAAAGTTCTTATAACATCTTACCACATGAAGTACAGTTCTTATCTCATAATTTCATTCTCATAGTCAAGGGAAATTCCAACTAGGGGATGTCCTGTTAGTTGAACTATCCCCTGGTTGACCATTTATCATCAAATGCAGAGGGAATGCATAATGCCGAACTTTGTCAAGACCTTGCGTCAAGACCGTAAAACATAATTAACGGGTCAAGGCTAACTGCCAATCCTGTTTCCATGGTAGCACAAGCCAAGGATAACTTCCAAGACCGTCGGACATAACGTCTCATGAGACTCATACTTTACCCAATGCATTGGAGCGCTGTATAATTCTGGGCACACCCGTCGCATCATTCATATTGCGCTATATAATTCCGGGTGCACCCATTACATTTAAGTCCAATACATCCCTCACATATCTTGAAATGGTCTTTCATTCATAGGGTTTCATTCATACATTCATAATCAAACCCCCTTTTCACATACATATTCATAACTTGAAGACAGTTCAATCATTAATAAAACTAAGACATGCATGATAAAAATCCGTACACATAAGAAATTATCTTAACAATTGAAAACACGGGTTTTAAAGAAATGAACATAAAAACTTTAACATTCCAAAGCATCATAATACCAAGTTAAAACAAGGCCATTCATAACTAATACACATGATGATAAATGGGTATTGTGGGTGTTTAATTAAAACTATGTGAATATACATACAATTAGGGATATAAAGTGTGCAATTAGGTCATCTTGGGAAGTCATGTATATATGTAAGAAAACTGCATGAACATATATATATAGTTGTGTAAAAACTCATTTTCACTTTAAATAACATGACCTTTCCTTTGAAAAGTTTGCAAACACCATAAGAAGAACTTCTATTTGAAGACAACATATAGATACAAGGTTATACATATACCTATATATATATATAAATTTAGGTGCGTATACACATGTGCATGGGTTTACCAAATTAAACCAAACTCAATAATATTTCTAATGTTATACCTTAAACAAAATTAATGTTTGGTAAAAACATCTGGGGTTCTTTTACATAAAAGAAAAATGTGAACATAATTTTTATAAAACCATTATTGACATAAAATCAGTCTTGCATACAACATGGTCGATCCATAAACATGAGTACATATATATGAATACATGTATACACTTGTAAAAGTTTAAGGAATTCATACTACCCATCTCCACAAAACAAAACCATGAATTGTCAAGAATTATGATAAATGAAAATTTGAAAGAATTATTTTGATACCAAATAATAATCTTTTTGGGTAAATAAAATTTCAATCATCATGCTATATTGAAATAAATTAAAAAACAAAAGAACCAAGTTCATACCTTATGCACATTGATGTACATATACATTGATATAATCACACGTACATATATATCAATATGCTCCATACACTTGCATGATTTTACATGTCCATACATTTACCCGAAAACTCCATTTCCATAGGCGAAAAAAACAGGGTTATAAACATGTGAAAGAAAGGTGTACATATGCATGTATCGTCATATGTATGAATACAAATATATATGTACACACATATGCATGAAGTGTATATACATATATATGACCATGTATATTCACTGAAGTAGATGAAAAATTAAACAAGAAGACCTCCCCTACTTAGGTTCGATCCTAGGAAGAGGAAAAACGAGTATAAATAGGTTTATATGGTCTTGTATATATATACACATATTTATATAAAAAGTGTATATATATATGTATAGCTTATTTAAACTGAAATAAACAAAGCAGAGGAGTTTCCCTTACTCCTATTTGGTTCTCCACGCTGGAAGGGAGATCCTCAAGGCCTGGGTATGCACTGGGTGTATATACACAGAAAATATTTATATATAAAATGTATATATATATATATACCGAAGCTTAAACAAAACCAAAAAAAACTTGTCCCTTACCTTCGCTTGGAGAGGAGGAGAGGAAGAAGATGCAGCGACACCGGACCAGTGGTCAAAAAGATCCAAGATTCACGAAGCAAGATCTCTCCTCGTTTCGGTGCAAACTGGGGTTTAAAAAAAAAGAAAACCGAGGACTCAACTTTGCATGGAGCGAGTATTCGAGGGGATTTGGTGCCAACCCATGGAAAAGAGGGATCAAAGCGGGTCCACTCGCCGGCCTAGAGAAGAAAATGATTCCACCTAACCTACTGGTACAACAACGCGAGGAAGAAGAAGGCCGCGGGGGAAGAAGAAAACCGGAGAAAGAAGGAACGACTGGGATTAGAAGGGAGTTGATCGAATGGCTCAGATGCGGTGGGACTTTAAAAGAAATGAACGGCTACGATGGAGTGCCCAGATTGAACGACTCCGAAATGTTGCGGCTAAAAAAAACACGGCTTCGGTTTAAATAAAAAAACAAAGTTGTTTTATCAATTTTCTATTAACTTATTATAACATTGTTTTTATTATTAATATTCAATTATTGATCTAACTTTTATTATTTTAAGATAGTCATTGGTCAATGATTTATTTAATACAAAAAATACATTAATTAATCAAAACATATATATATATATATCTATTTCCTTTATTAACCAATTATCTTAATTTCCTCAATTAAAGATTAATATTATTAATACAATTAAACATTAAACTTAACTACATTTATAATTATTTTCAAAATCACACATAAGAGTGCGTTGATATAAATATTATCATTATGAAACCCATAAGTAAATGAAATCATAATTTGAGATAGTTTTCAAAACTGTTAATTCAAATTATAAACATTTGCATTAATATTATTACTTATATTTAATTTAGAGATAGATATAATACATTTAATTTAATGTTTGATGCAATATATATATATATAACTCAAGATTTTGAGTACAATTTTCTTAGACAAAGTAAAAACCCATCAGATTCAATATAATTACAAAATAAAAGTTTAATTGTTCAAGTTAAAAACATGTATAGTAAATAGTGGAAAAATAATAATATTAATTCTCACTGTTTTGAAATACAAAATATAATTCACCTTTTGGGAAAAAAGCAATTAATTATACTATTATTGATTTCACTCTTTAAATATTAAAGCAAATTACACAATTAACTTATAGAACCTTTCGGGGTAAACAACTCTTGTCTTCAACGGTCCAAAATAAAACATTAGTGGATAGGAGAATCATAGGGGACCCAATGGGTATATTTATAGCCATTAGGGTCCAACGGTCGAATTAGTGTTCTTATAAAAAGTCTGGTCTCGCGGTGTCCCTCACTCAAGGCGACTGATAGAGAAAAAGGAGATGGTTCGTGTGATTCCTTTGGTGCTCAGCACGGCTGCGGTGGCTTCGGCCATCCTCATGTTTATTCTGATGGATTCCAAAGACCCTTATGGACTTCTTGGTGTCCTGGTGGTTTTAAGCAGTCTCTCTATAATTGTAATCGGGTTTTTAATTTGGATTTTTGGTTAGTTTAACTTCTTGTTCGATCAGTGTGAGTTGTATTCACCGAGATATTACTCATTTGAATAAAGGGCCTTTCATTCATTTGATGCATTTTTCTATTTTATTATTATTATTATCTTATAAGATGATTGTTTGTTCACTTAACGGGTGGAATTGTAAAACAAACTTGTCATTACTCAAAACACGGTTTCTTGGGTTGTTACATTACTTCCCCCTTCAAGGAATTGCGCCCTCACAATTCTATTCATAGAAAGAAAAAAAACAGTAACCCCACACGTGCAACATTACCGAAATAGTGGATCTGGCTCGGTTAACGGAATACCAAATTGGCACATAGTTGTTCTGTTTCCCTAGCCCATATGCACTTTGAACAGTACATCTTGAACTCCTTCTCGTGCATACTGCACACGGGATTCCAAAGGGAGGCTCATGCGGTGAAAAGCTTGAAAATAACCGAGTAGATAAACTCCCTGATAACTCTCCGAGATACATCACGCTCGAGGTAATCGAGAGGAATATGCGATTGAGGAGACTGAAATTCAAGACCTGGAACATATAGGTTGCACTAAGGTGGCCATCCTGGGCAGCTACGGGGAAGCACACTCTGGAAGAGAAGTTCTGTGCGAGAGTAAAACACTGGAAGAGGCCTTCGTAGTACCTTCCCCTTCACCTATAGCAGGGGAGTTGAGTAGTGGAGATGAGGTGAAAAACACGATCATCCTCTTGACACAAACGAAGAATCTCAATACTGTTTTCTAGATCGAGCAGATGTTGGAAAGACCCTCACAGGTGGAGAAAGGATGGATAATCCACCGTGCATGCCTTGATCATGATAACCTCTACTAACTCATTGGGTAGTGATGAGATGTTCATTTGACCATCCATCTAAAAAAACATTAGAAAGGAAACTCTTAACAACACTGATAAGGTAGAGGCAGGAAAGGAAACATGAAACTTTCATTTATGAAAAAGTTTACATGACAAAGCCTGAGTTTACTAAACGTACACCATAAAGAGTGGCAAAACTCCCTAACTCTTCAAACCACACACAGGCTGAACAGACAGGACTAAACTCATGGGAACATCTATGACACCTCCTGAGTTTAGCGTGAGGGGTATGGAGTTGGTAAATATCAGTATACACCTCTTGCCTAAGAGACAATCGGGTGGACTCATCTTCCAACACTCCAAGGTCCATTAACTGGCCCCAGAAGCCGTAGTGAAAAATCTGGCATAGGTAAGCCGCTCGGAGGTCTCCGGCATCAACAACTTCTTGAAAGGGGTTATCAAGCATCGTGCCAAATTCTTCGGTAGTTGTGAACACTCGGAAGAGTCCCTCGTGGTACTTTCCCCGACGTGCATAAGAGGGAAATTGGGTCATCATCATTAGGAGATAATCCATCCCCAATCCCCGATGAAGACTAAGCACCATAGGTGAGTTTGACACGTCATACAGGTGCTTATATGTCATGCGAATTCGGGCGTAGTTTAGAAAGTTCTCACGGCTAGCTAGAGATACAATGTTATCTAGAGCCTCAGGGGGAAGTGACAGTAGGTCGGTAGGTACATTTTCATCTGCCATCTGAAAGTTATAACATTTTTACTTAGTCAATCATAGCAATATATTCATACCACCTGGTTTTCCAGAGTTTCCTGAACCCATCCTCTGATACCAACTGTAGCGACCCCGATCCCCGGGTACCTTATGAGACATTATATACTAACATTTCATTACATAATTTACAAATTAAATATCATGTCCCATTACTACAGAAGATCACGAGGCTTAGGATTCTGGGAAACCAGCTGCTTCTGATAAACTTCATTAGTACAAACCATACCTGAAAAATTTAAAACAAAAACGTATGGTGAGCAAATATGCCCAGTAAGGGGTTTTAAATTTTTTTTTAATAAAACTTTTTCTCAAAGCAGTCCTTTTTGAAGAGAATAAAACACTTCTCTAGAAGCAAAGCATTATATTTTCTTAAAACATGAAATCCAACATTTTTGAAAACCACTTGCATAGAGAAGAAGTACGTGCTTAAAATAAACTTTAAAGTAAACATGATCAGAGAACAGAACACATAGATAATGCATAATTTACAACCAAGATTACTTCAGTTCCGAAAAATCTGTGTGTAAGCAAGGAAAACATTCATAACATGATTCATGGGAACATAAAGTTCTTATAACATCTTACCACATGAAGTACAGTTCTTATCTCATAATTTCATTCTCATAGTAAAGGGAAATTCCAACTAGGGGATGTCCTGTTAGTTGAATTATCCCCTAGTTGACCATTTATCATCACATGCAGAGGGAATGTATTATGCCGGACTTTGTCAAGACCTTGCTTCAAGACCGTAAAACATACTTAACGGGTCAAGGATAACCCCCAATCCCATTTCCATGGTAGCATAAGCCAAGGATAACTGCCAAGACCGTCGCACATAACATCTCATGAGACTCATACTTTACCCAATGCATTGGAGCGCTGTATAATTCCAGGCACACCCGTCACATCATTCATATTGTGCTATATAATTCTGGGTGCACCCACCACATTTAAGTCCAATACATCCCTCAAATATCTTGACATGGTCTTTCATTCATTGGGTTTCATTCATACATTCTTAATCAAACCCCCTTTTCACATACATATTCATAACTTGAAGACAATTCAATCATTAATAAAACCAAGACATGCATGATAAAAATCCGTACACATAAGAAATTATCTTTACAATTTAAAACATGGGTTTTAAGGAAATGAACATAAACACTTTAACATTCCAAAGCATCATAATACCAAGTTAAAACAAGGCCGTTCATAACTAATACACGTGATGATAAATATGTATTGTGGGTGTTTAATTAAAACTGTGTGAATATACATACAGTTAGGGATATAAAGTGTGCAATTAGTTCATCTTGGGAAGTCATGTATATATGTAAGCAAACTGCATGAACATATATATATAGTTGTGTAAAAACTCATTTGCACTTTAAATAACATGACCTTTCCTTGGAAAAGTTTGCAAACACCATAAGAAGAACTTGTATTTGAAGACAACATATTGATACAAGGTTATATATATACTTATATATATATATATATATATATAAATTTAGGTGCGTATACACATGTGCATGGGTTTACCAAATTAAACCATACTCAATAATATTTCTCATGTTATACCTTAAAAAAAATTAATGTTTGGTAAAAACATCTGAAGTTCTTTTACATAAAAGAAAAATGTGAACATAATTTTCATAAAACCATTATTGACATAAAATTAGTCTTGAATACAACATGGTCGATCCATAAACATGAGTACATATATATGAATACATGTATACACTTGTAAAATTTTAAGGAATTCATACTACCCATCTCCACAAAACAAAACCATGAATTGTCAAGAATGCTGATAAATGAAAATTTGAAAGAATTATTTTGATACCAATTAATAATCTTTTTGGGTAAATAAAATTTTAATCATCATGCTATATTGAAATAAATTACAAAACAAAAGAACCAAGTTCATACCTTATGCACATTGATGTACATATACATCGATATAATCACATTTACATATATATCAATATGCTCCATACACTTGCATGATTTTACATGTTCATACAGTTACCCGAAAACTCCATTTCCATAGGCAAAAAAAAACATGGTTATAAACATGTGAAATAAAGGTGTACATATGCATGTATCGTCATATGTATGAATACAAATATATATGTACACACATATGCCTGAAGTGTATATACATATATATGACCTTGTATATTCACCGAAGCAGATGAAAAATTAAACAAGAAGACCTCCCCTACTCAGGTTCGATCCTAGGAAGAGGAAAAATGGGTATAAATAGGTTCATATGGTCTTGTATATATCTATACATATTTTTATAAAAAGTGTATATAAATATGTATAGCTTATTTAAACTGAAATAAACGAAGAAGAGGAGTTTCCCTTACTCCTATTTGGTTCTCCACGCTGGAAGGGAGATCCTCAAGGCCTGGGTATGCACCAGGTGTATATACACAGAAAATATTTATATATAACACGTATATATAGATACCAAAGCTTAAAAAAAACAAAAAAAAACTTATCCCTTACCTTCGCTTGGAGAGGAGGAGAGGAAGATGAAGCAGTGACGCCGGACTGGTGGTCGGAAAGATCCAAAATTCACGAAGCAAGATCTCTCCTCGTTTCGGTGCAAACTGGGGTTTAAAAAAAAGAAAACTGAGGACTCAACTTTGCATGGAGTGGGTATCTGAGGGGATTCGGTGCCAACCCGTGGAAAAGAGGGAGAAAAGCGATTCCACTCACCAACCTAGAGAAGAAAATGATGCCGCCTAACCTACTGGTACATCAGCGTGAGGAAGAAGAAGGCCGCGGGGGAAGAAGAAAACCGGAGAAAGAAGGAATGGTTGGGATTAGAAGGGTGTTGATCAGACAGCTCAGATGCGGTGTAACTTTAAAAGAAATGAACGGCTGCGATGGAGTGCCCAGATCGAACGGCTCCGAAATGCTGCGGCTGAAAAAAACGCGGCTTCGGTTTAAATAAAAAAAACAAATTTGTTTTATTAAATTTCTATTAACTTATTATAACATTGTTTTTATTATTAATATTAAATTATTGATCTAACTTTTATTATTTTAAGATAGTCATTGGTCAATGGTTTATTTAATACATAAAATACATTAATTAATCAAAACATATTATTATATATATATATATTTTTATTTCCTTTATTAGCTAATTATCTTAATTTCCTTAATTAAAGATTAATATTATTAATACAATTAAAAATTAACCATAACTACATTTATAATTATTTTCAAAATCACACATAAGAGTGCGTTGATATAAATATTATCATTATGAAACACATAAGTAAATTAAATCATCATTTGACATAGTTTTCAAAACTGTTAATTCAAATTATAAACATTCGCATTAATATTATTACTTATATTTAATTTAGAGATAGATATAATAAATTTAATTTAAGTTTTGATGCAATATATATATAACTCAAGAGTTTGAGTACATATTTTCTTTGACACATTAAAAACCCATCAGATTCAATATAATTACAAAATAAAAGTTTAATTGTTCAAGTTAAAAACATGTATAGTAAATAGTGGAAAAAAATAATATTAATTCTCACCGTTTTGAAATACAAAATATAATTCACCTTTTGGGAAAACAAGCAATTAATTATACTATTATTGATGTCACTCTTTAAATATTAAATCAAATTACACAATTAACTTTTTGTACCTTTTGGGGTAAACAACTCTTTTCTTCAACGGTCCAAAATAAAAAATTAGTGGATAGGAGAATCATGGGGGAGCCAACAGTTATATTTATAGCCGTTAGGGTCCAACGGTCGAATTAGTGTTCTTATAAAAAGTCTGGTCTCGCGGTGTCCCTCACTCAAGGTGACTGAAGGAGAAAAAGGAGATGGTTCGTGTGATTCCTTTGGTGCTCAGCACGGCTGCGGTGGCTTCGGCCATCCTCATGTTTATTCTGATGGATGCCAAAGACCCTTACCGACTTCTTGGTGTCCTGGTGTTTTTAAGAAGTCTCCCTATAATTGTAATTGGGTTTTTAATTGGGTTTTTTGGTAAGCTTAACTTCTTGTTCGATCAGTGTGAGTTGTAGTCACCGAGATATTACTCATTTGAATAAAAGGGCCTTTCATTCATTTGATGCATTTTTATATTTTATTATTATTATTATCTTATAAGATGTTTGTTTATTAATTTAATGGGTGACATTGTAAAACAAACTTTTCATTACCCAAAACATGGTTTCTCAGGTCGTTACAGTGTGTATGTACCATGATCCTTTGGAATCAGGTTTGAGTGGACAAGGATTTTGTATCTTATTTCCAAGTAAAAATAACGATGTCTCGCCTATCATTAGATAAAGACCAAGGTTCCATGATAGAAGAGGAAATATGGTGGTTAAATTGTAGTTTTCATGGTTGGGATTCCATGATCAACAAGATTTCACAACACAATCTAAGTGATCATCAAATGACTGACTGAATTGGCTCACTTATTAACCATACACGAGTAGAGCTTAGTAGAGAGTTTGGGATGCCTGTGCATTTATGAGGTATCTCGACCTCATGGAATTCATGTGAAAATTGTTTTAAACCATGATGCTCACTTCATGTCATACAGGAGTCCTTGAGACTCATTTGTGGTTGATGAAGGCTTTCCTACCCAAAACCGATGACCTACAAAAGCTGACCATTCATGTTTTAGAGAAAATGCTTTATAATTACATGTTAGTTATGGGCCATAGTTTGGAGGATCACCCACCCTAGGTAGAGTTTGTGTATCTATTAGTTACCACTCCACCATTTGGGTAGCACCATTTTAGGCTATGTATGGGAGACCCTATAAGTCATCATTATACTATTCAGATCCAGTGAGAGACAACCCTTTTGGGCCAAGAGTTGGTTCTAACGATGGATGTAGAGTGTGTAATTATTCTATAGGTGGATGAGGACTGTTGGGAAACATCAAGGGTCCCTTATGGAACCACGACAGTGTCCTTTGGATTTTTATGAGGAGATTATGTGATCCAAGATACCTCACCCCATTGAGTAATACAAGGATCTGGTCAAGACGGGAAGCTCTCTCCAAGTTCCATAGGCTCTTTTTCAAATACTAAAATGCATTATAAAGTGTTGTACCTCTTGAACCTATGACCATAGTTATAAAATGTGATTGGTATTTTTCATGTGTCATATCTATGAAGACTTGTTCGCAACTTATTTTCTGATTTTGACCAAGATGAGATGGAAGTTGCGGTTGGTGTGTCTATTCGAGGTTCCTAGTGTTTTTTGAGAACCAACCAAGGAATACCGTTCATGGGAAAGTGTTTCCCCTGGGTGTATATTTTTGATCGAATAAGAACCTTATGTAGTGCTCATAGGAGTGGGAAACATATTCGAGATCTATGTATCCTCACTTATGAGTAGATTTTATCTTTTCACGATGAAAGGATTTGAATGTGGGGAGAATTTAATTACTATATTTTTTTTAGTGCAAGACTTTTGAATATTTCTAGGAAAATTGTTGGATTTGGGAACAGAGTTAGTATAAAACCCCGGGGCCTGAAGAGTTTTGTTATAGTGATAGTAAAAATATTAAATATTTTATATCACACATATTTATTTTATAGAAATTATCTAATAAATCCTAAATAGAGTCTCAGATCTGAAATTTGAGACTGCCATTAAATCTGAAATGTTGGTTTTACCCTAGGAGCGATATAAAGTTGGTCAACATCGGGCGCTAGGTGTAGGGAGGGAATTGGATAGGGTAATAATTAATTAAACAATTATTTTTTTTAATTAATTAAAGAGGGATAAAATATCACTCGCCTTCCATTGGATTTTTAATCAAGGTAGGAAGAAGGGAGTTCTAGACACGGATGATGGGTGAGCTAAGGGAGAGAGGAGGTGCTACCGAACTTTTTACTTGACGGTGATCAATACCAGATCGTGATACAACAACTTCATGATGTGGATCTGAAGTTCAAGATTCAGGGTTTCTCTATTAGTTATGTGAATTTATGAGTTTTATGTCCCAATCCTTATATATGAATTATTTAAGAGTTTTAGATAAATTTTATCAGTAAAAATGATCCCCTGGGGGTGGATTTGTGAGTAATAAAAAGGGGGTTTGGGTGGTTTGTAGGGATTTACCATTCAAAAATCCCGATCAGGTAGTCTATAGTTCATGCACACATGCCATGTGTTCTTCCTATTAAAGGAAGAATGAGTTTTGGAAACAACATGCTATGTACTCTGTATACACACAGTGTAGTGTGGTTTTCAATGAGTCTGTGTACATGGGCATACATGACATGTTAAGAGAACATGGAATTGTAGTAGTACACGACCAGAACCTAGACATACACACTCACAACCATGTACTGATACACTACTAGGGTACCTAGACATGACCAGTTACACCAGCATAGGCTGATGTACATGGGCATAGGAAGAATGACATAGGAATAGGCCTAGGCTACCAGTACACACTATGTACTTGATGTACACATCATGTATATTCACATGGATAGCCAAGTTGTGTGAAGTTGAGGAGACTCTCTGGTGTCTAAGAGAGGTTACACACCATGTTACAACATGTACAAATCATTTAATTTTCCTATACATTCTAAGTATCGCAAGTGGACATGGCCATAGTTTGGCCTCTTGAGATACACCATGTTCCCTAGGAGGACACACCATGTACTCCCCTCAGATATTTCTTTCTCATGTATCTCATTGTCCATTACATAGATTGAGTCCTCTAAGTAGCCTACCCTAAGTGGTTTTACACATAGAATATGATGATAGAATTTGTTTTGGAACCATAGGTGTGTCGTGGGGTGATGATAGTGGGATTATTATTTTAGTGATGGATAGTCCTGTATCATTTGGGAGTGATCCCATGGCCTATAACTTTGAGGGTAAAATGTTTCACTATATACTGAGTATAGGATTATGATCCCAGATTTGGGATTAGTGTGAATATAGTTTCTATGAATCCATTTGGGAGGCCCAGGGTGGGATCCTATATTTTATTTCCTTCCCAATATAGAATTTGAAGAATATATATGACCAAATTACATTGGTGAATGATCCTATAACTAGTTGGTTATTCCAGACTAGGTTTGTAATATCCCCATGCTGTGTTGGGTGTGATCCCCTATCTATGTGTCAAGATCTTCATAGTTCCAGTTTAGGTTGTTGGTGTCCTCAAATGGTCTAGGGTGTGATCCCCTATCAATGTACTAATATATTCAAAGTATTGGAGAGTACATAATCATGGAAATATTGATGATCATTACTCCTTGAATGAGCGCCATTAGTGATAACATGGATCACAGAGTGAGATATCCCAAATTAGAGTTACCTTGAAGCCTCGAGTAGAATCATGTAGATGACATTATGGTGGACACCGCTTTGAGAATTAGTCTCTATATTGAGTATATCTTGGTGATATAGTATCTATGTATCATATCATGATTGAAATATCTTGTTGATGATGATATGACTCATCATTCCTGAATAATATGTGGATATAGAGACTCCCATTCTCTCTCACTTAGGTTTTCTATACCCTCTTACTATTTTCGTTGCTACTTTTTGGGGTTTTGGGGTACATATTTGGTATGTATATACTAACCCCTACATGGTATCTAACCACACATATCATGTCTTATGCAGACTGTAGGCCTTTTGATGGAGTGTTTGGAGGACCAGGAGAAGGAATAGAATAGTTAGTCTAGACAGACTATGGTTTGTTCTAGGTGCTACATTTGATAGAAGTACCCACCTTTTTAGTAGTTTTGACTATTTTATCTTTAAGGTGGGGTTTAATTTTCCCCATTTTTTATTTTTGGTAATTTTTTAATATTCTTTTGTGGGATATAGATGTATTCATTCATTTGTTATCAATTGTACTTTACCTTTCAGCATTGTATGAGTATTTGGAGATGTGTGCATGTGTACATGTACCTTAGTCTAGGGCCTCCATTGTGTGTGATATGATTTACCAGTGCTATTAGCCATACCCTAGACATTTATAAGTAGGATTGGGTGTCACACTCAACATACCGATAGCCAGGAGATCCTTGGTGGGCCAGGTTATGACATTTTAGGTTTAGAGTTTTAGAGAGTTAGGACACATAATTATTTGGTTAAACCCATGTTCTTTATGTTAAATGGAAATTTTTTCACTATATTAGTAATTACTTAATACATAATCATCCTTATAAATCTCAAAAAAATACTCCACATGAGATACTCTTATAGAAACATCTTACATATTACTTTTCTTTATGGATTGGGAAAATGGAAACATAAGAAATGGTTGAGCTCAAATGCTCAGTAAGGTTAAACATAAGTGATAAATATTGAAGATCATATGTGAGTATACGATGTGCATATTTTTATAATTAGGATACATAAGAAAGTTATAAAAAATAAACCATCGATTATAAATCATGGAATAAGTCTTAACATAAAAAATACTTGAATCAAAAGAGATTGGAAACATGATTTAATAAAAATGAGCCATTAGAGAATAACATAGTAATGAGAATAATCATAAAACTATGGAACAAATAGGGAAATGTGGCATATAATAAAATGAAAGTCATCATAGAATTATTGATCAACTATGAGAATAAATTAATATATCATAATAGATCCAAATTCATGACCTAATTCCCATAACATAGTTGACCATGCATCACTACCAAATTCCAATAGTGGAGCAGAAATCACTACTTGATTCCTATAGTAGAGAATGCATCACTATGTCATTCCCATAGTAGAGAATTCATCAATACCTGATTCCCATAGTGAAGTGAGCATTATATACATGATTTCCATAATTATATCATGAGATACAAATACATAACCAAAGGATTATAGGGTGATATAGGACCCCACCCATCAATAACTATACACATGAGTTCCACTTGAAAACAATCATACATAATATTATTAGTAACCCATGGAAAGAAAATGGTTTCACTAACCACATTATAAATAACCCATGGAAGGAAAAATAGATTTCATATTATTTTCAAATGGAATCAATTAAAGATATGATCAATAATCATAACAGGATAAACCCATGCATAATAAATGGGTATCCAAAGATATTTAATCATTTTATAGGTGAATACACTTTAATCAAGACAATAAAACATATAGAATTTACATTATATATACAAATGGTTTATGTTTAAGAAAATAATTTCCCCTATAAATTGATGTATGGAATCTAGGTGAATATCCTTCAATCAAAGAAATGGGATATAGGGTATTTACAAAACAATGTAATTGTAAGAAAAATCATTCCTTTAATGGATAATTATTTGGAAATAAATTGGTTATGGTGGATCATATCATTGATAAAAAATAAAATTACATAATTTACCTATATAAATAATCTGTATTGTAAAATTTTAAGAATGTCCTCAATCAAGTCCTGTAGAAGTACTGTAGCGGGAACTGTACAGTACTTTAGTAGGTATTGTAGCGGGAATTATAGAAGGCACTGTTTGGCACTATAGCAGCAGGGAATTTGCCCCCGTTTGGGCCTTCGGCCACCAATTTTGTCCCCGAGTCCTTTAAGGCCTTTGAGCCACCCAAGACATTGGGACAGTAAGGCCTTCCGGACACCTCAAGGCCTTGGGGCCACCTTTAGTGCAAATGCAAACCAGTCAACCTACAAGGAACAATCTCTATAGTAGGATGAGCAAGGAGCTTTCACCACAGCAGAATCTACATGGATTGAAAGAATGAAAGGGCATGACACCTACCATCGGGACAAGCCTGTGCATGCATGGGATAGCCTAGACGAAAATCCATGCGAAGGTGGAGTGCTGATTTCATGATGAAGATGCCGGGAGGAGCAGTTCTAAGTAGTTAGTCTGGGTTGTATGTAATGTTTGAAGCCTATGGGAAACGAATTCCTCTAAGGCCTACAGGGCCATGTAATACTTATTCCTACGAGAATTTTAAGGGTTCCACCTCACCCCTTGAAAGATGGATTATCAAAATCAATAAAAATGAAGTCCTTTGGTCCATTGGATGGATGGAAAAATCACTTTGAAAATAAGGAATATCCTTGATCTTTTGAATTTTTTTAAATGAAATATTTTATAAAACTAGGAGAAAAATAATTTCTTCTATAAACCATGAGAACATAGAAATAAAATTTTATATAAAATGACAATGGTTTCAAAAAGATTTGTTAATACATAAAATGTTAAAAAGAGATGCTTTTCACAGTTTAAAAAAATGACCTAAATGAAAAAACTAAAAATTTATTTAAACTTTAGAGAAGGACAAGTAGTAAATATTTCCTCAATCAATTTTTGTGGTATATAAAATGTTATTTACAAAAACATGTGATGATTATGGATGTGAAATTAGGGAAGTTCCTGACCAAAAAGAAAAAGTAGGGTTTGTTTCCTTACAATGGTTAAATAGTGATCCAAATAGAGGAAATGAAATAGGGAGAAGAAAATAGATCCCCAGAAATTAGTATAATATAATAAAATGATAAGGGATTTAGAGATAAAATTACACAAATTCCCAATATTGATTATCTTTCAAAATAAATCTCTAATTGAAAATGAGATTGGTGGTGAAACCATCATGGTATGGGTAACATCAGAATATAAAGGATTGATAGGAAAATATTTAAATTGACATTAATTCATCATAAAAAAGAATTTATTTCATACTTTAAAGAAAATTTTAAGTGAACATATAAAAAAATAATGGTGTACAATACTAAAAAAATTTCATGATATTAAATTTGAGATCAGAACCCTTTAAAACCATAAAACTTTTGATTTAAAAAAACATAAAGGATATGATTTACTAAGAAACATTAAATACCATTAATAGTGAATGAACCATGATACAAATTATTAAATTGGTAGTAGATACACTATTCCAAATAATACATCTTGTATAATAATAAATATATCTCAAGGATGAAAATTTGATACAAGAAACCCTTATTTTTTTCTTGATTCATTATGATCATGCTCCTAGAATCCAGAATAATCTTATTAAGTTTATTATATTTCTTAATAGGAATATCATTCATTTATATTTACTTTAATATGGACCATTTATTATCATATGATATTCATTTATTATATTTTTTTTTCTTACGTTTGCATAAAAATTGAATTTGTTTAGTTATCTCCTTAAATAAAAAATTTGTATATGGTGGATATTATTGAAACGCCGCACATTATCTTATCTGGTCACAACTCTCTTATAAACAATCATAATATATTTTATCTATAAGAATCCTTGGTGAAACTCATCACTACGATCAAGGAGGCTAACACACTTCAGTCTGGCCAATGTTACAACTCTATACTTGATTTCATGGTTCTATAGATGCTAGGAGTTTCTAGTATATACAAAAATATGGATAGTTTTTTATAAGTCTTATGGAATTATCATATTCAGAGATGAATCAAAATTAATGTTTATGGTGAATCAAAAGGTAACCCAGGTCCTATGGGTTCTGGTTATATTTTTCATGACCACATTGGAAGGGCCTATGGATGTTTCTATGGTACTTGAAACATCTCCTCATATCTAGAGAATGAAATGATCAGGGTTAAAAATGTATTTTCTTTTGAAAGACAAAAATTATTGGAAAGTCTTTGTCTTAAAAGATACTCCACCCCTATCCCTCAAGCTATTCGTAATGGTGTGATCCATCTATCATTAAAACTCACACCTAAATTGATGGATGGTCTGTTATACCCTTTTGGCTTTAGTTATATCATCACCCATACTTATCAAGAATATATAACTATGTATGATTTGATTTACAATATAAGAGAAATGAACATACATGGTTAGATGAATTACCATATGATATACCTTCCCTTTTTGAGAATGATTGTAATAAAATACCTTATTTCAGACTTATGTAACCTTTTTTATTTTTTCAATAAATGAGTCTTGGCCTTTTTTCCATGAAATAATATTTTTTTTTAAAAAAAAATATTATTTTCTTATTAATTTTTTTAAATATTTGTATTTAAGTTACTGTAAGCATCCATTGTATAGTTTTATAGTATTTTTCTTGTATGAGTTTAAACAAAAAAATGAACATGTTATATCTCGATGAGTTAGTATGGTGAAGGAAGTGTAGAATATAATTATAACATAATAATAATGATATTATTTATATTTTTTTTAATTTGATGAATAATATTTTATGTGCTTTGGATAAATAATTATAATCAATATAAAAAACAAAAAAATGTTACTTAATGGATGCTGTAGTATGAAAAATTCACATGTAACATTAATTTTCTATAAGTGGATGAAAAATAATAAATAATGGTTATTATAATAACTCTTCAGTGTAATAATTATACCCAGTTCATTATATTACAATTTTTTGGATATTTTTGGAAGAGAAATATTAAGAATAAAAGGTAAGAAGTAAGTAATTCTCACTTTGGTACACTGAAATTTATCTTAAATATATCATTTATAATGAAGGTATTAGGATAACCTATTGTGACTAGAGGATAATGAGAATTAAATAGGTTTCTACAAGGAGAAAAAATGGTAGTTTTTTATAAATAATTTCAAATGAATGGGTGTGGAATTAATGTTAGGGAGTGTCCCCTTTTAAAAGTGAAGAAATGGTTACTTTTGTGAATACCATTTTGTTTTCAATGATGTCATTACACTATTCAAGGGAGAAAGACTACAAAAGTTAAAAATAATTTATTTTGGGGTGGTATTGGGTTGAATGAACCTTAAATATGTATTTCTATACATGTTTTGAATATGTTCTAAGGCAATTACCCTTATATTATTTTTTTACCTTTATTTTTGTTTTTATTGAGGTAACTAGTTTTTACCAAAATTATGTTTTAATAAAAATATAAAATAATAATTATTAAAACTTTTAATTATTATAAACCTAAATTTGGTCTCCATTTAATCTAATTCCCTTTCTAAATAATAAAAAAATGACTTTTATATTAAAAAATTTCATATATAGAAATATTGTTTTGTAGAAAAATATTGTTTTTACTAATATGTGTTCTTAATATATTTTATTATTGATTACTAATTGAATGGGTGATAATAAATTTATATATTGGTTTAAAAATTATATTAAATTATTTTTTATATGATATTAATTTATTTGGTTAAATAAAATTATACAATATTAAAAAATAAATTCACCAAAAATAACAATCTTACCAATATCATGGTCATTAACTTTAATCTTAGTAATCATATATTTATGCCCAAATATGAAATTATTAAATAATATGATCATTTTTTTATAAAATGTCAAATACATTTGGATATATTTAATTTCTATGAGTGATGAAAACTAATTATTATTATAAGAGAACAAAAACAGTTTTTTTGATAAAAATATTACTCAAGTTTCCAAAACGATAAACATTGATATTGTAAATTAAATATAGTATATTTAAATTATTTATATTACCCATTAAATATTTATATTTTATATAAAAAAGGTCTTATAATGTTTTAATCCATTCTTCTGTTAAGATAATGTCATAAAAGTGACAGTTTTTATCCAAATCAATATCTTAACCATTCACCTAAAAATGAATTATTTTAGGAAAATACAAAATAAATTCTTTGGATAATTTTGATACAATGGATTCAAAAAATGAATTTCATTTTACAAAATTAAAATACTAAAATTTATAAAAAAATTTTGAATGAAAATATAACACATAAATAAAAAATTCTTTTATTGATAAATGTCATTTTTTAAAAATTAAGTATTTTTAAATATTATTTCATATGAATTTCAAATTTAAAAAATGTTAATGTATTAGTTAGTGTAGTGAAATATTATATATTTTTTAATAATATTTTAAAATTGGTGGATTTAATGTATTAGTTAGTGTTCCTTATGGCATAAGTCATCAATAACAATATTAATTTAAAGGGTCTAAAGTCTCAGGTAGTTATATACACAATGACCATCGATGAACTCACATAGTTTATTTTGCCTTCCTCCCCTGTTTATTCAGATATTCATAATCATCCCATAGAAGGAAAACTATTATACTATAAATCTAGTTCAATATGTGACAAATCCTAGATTCATGTTGGGTTGTGTGATTGATGGTGGAGATATTGATTTATGGAATTGATGATGAACCAGAATGGTTTTTAGATGAATGGTGGGGGGAAGAACCCATGGAATATGGTAGAGATATTATGATATTCATAGGGTTTGATGGATATCTTTACTTTTTTCCATAAGAGGTTATAAATCGATGACCGAAGGAGTTTCCATGGAGATTGGGGACTTGGGTGCATCATCTGTTCAGATAGAAAGTGGAATCAGTGGACACATGAATATCCAACAAGAAAGACTTAACTGTATGTGATATATCTGATTACACACCATATTTTCTAGAAAAATACATGTTGTGTGGCCTGCATTCTATAGATAATAAATATTCCAAACAAGTTTAGTATCACATGACTGTGTGGCTGGCCCACACACTATATGGCCAAACCTAGCAAGCCTAGTTGTGTATAAGGATTATGTGAATAGAACCCCATGTTTTCCCACACATCATGTTCCCTAAGATACATTTATAGTAAATAGTTTTTCACATTCCATTTCGGGCATAAATTCATGTTCATATGAGGATTATAGAGTACACCTCATCTACCTTAAGGGAGAAACAATGTACGTTTTAATGTTTAACCTCTCATATCTTTTTCTTTAAGACTTAGAATTTGATCTGTGTGTAGTCCTTTATAGGTAATATTTTCTATATGATTCAATGGTGATAATTTATTCAATATTGGTGATATGATATGAGATGGAACAATTAGATCACTTCTTATTGCATGGTTGTATGCTATTGAGACTTGAGTATGATCTTAAAAGTGAATTTGTGTGTAGAATCCCCCTAATCAAATGAATAGACCAGTGCATGAGTTTCTCATTTCCTATACAGGTATGATTGGAAAACACCCCATACACACCCCTGGCCATGGGTATTTTATGCATTGAGTATAACCCCCTCATCATCGAGTGTAGTCAAGGCATGGGTCCTCCACCCTCTTGGGATAAACACCACATTGACCATGATGTTCCATCGTCGAGGTGTGGATCTCAAATATCTGGTGAGGTTTACATTGGGATACTGGGATAGGGAGAAAACTAAAACTTGTAGATGAAAACATACTCATCATCTTTAGTTACCTATAAAGATTGAGTGATTCCACTATCCCTTTATTCGGTTACCTCTATGAGCATATATTTCTTGTTGGGTTTCTTTTCCCTTATTATGGGTTATGCTGACTATTTTATTTTATTACTTCCCTCTTTAGTTTTTAGGGTTTACTACTAGGTATGTATATAATCACCCCAACATGGTCTACTAGAACATGTTTTGTGTCTTATGCATACATCATGCAGTTAGACAGAGACCTTGGTGGGAAGGTGTTGGTGTATCTTAGTAGTTCTATATGAAGTGATCATAGGTGGTGGCTAGTATCAATGTTTAGGAGAATAATTCAACATTATCATTAGTTTTTATGTTGGTCCTCCATTTTCATCTATTTAGGTGTGTATTTTTCTGTTTCATATTATGGATATATTTGTATTGTTCCACTCTAGTTGTTCAATGAGGTTATCGCAGGCATTGTTTCCTCTTTGATTGGTACAATTATATTTATCTTGTATGGTTGTGATGTACTTAGAGGCATTATTGTGTAAAGTTTTTTAAAAAAATGCTCCCATATGTGTCATATTTATACTCATTTCTTGCCTTTATCCCCTAGCCTATTAGAGGTGAGTTTTGGGTGCCACCCTTGGCTTACCACTAGTCCAGGTGAGGCCTTAGTGGGTCAGGTATAGACAAATATATGAAATCCCTACATCAACGTTGGATGAATTGTTGGTGAATACTGAATATATAAAAATACCATTCTAAATATTAAATAATTTCATCGAGGATGACATGTCCTGTAGAATCTATTTGATGATTCTAGAACCCCCATGTTTATCACCAAAGATCCTCCTAATGAGAAAATTCCCCCTCTTCTATAAATATATTAAGGTTATAAAGATAAACCTAATGGGTTACTATAATTCGGATTAAATAAGCTACAGATCATCTCATAACACAAATTTACTGAATTAAGTTATTTATTTAATTTATCAGTTTATCCATTAGTGACTGTGCATCATTCCAAAACCTAATACGTACATGAATTATGCTGTTCCTAGGGTAAAAACCACACCTTGAATCCAACGGTGGTCTCTGATCAATTTGAATTAACTTTTTTATGTTAATATGTGTGTGAGGTTTGTTATATTTAATAGTTTTAATATATCAATTTAAGGGTCCTACAACACTCTTAACACCATTACAAATCTGAAGAAAAACCCAGATTAATATATAGAAATATCCAAATGGTTGAAATAAGAAAATTAGATTCATTTCATGCAGCATGACATGATTCAATATCACATGTTTGTAGAATATATCCAAAAAGACAATTAGAATACCAATCTTACTATTAAATTCAATAAAACATAATATCATCTAGCCAAACATAGCATAATATATGGAATATTATATAATCGATTCATACCTATAGTGACCCAAAAAAATAAGACATGGAAAAAGTAACAACTAATACATTTTAATATATTCGATGAAGGCAGTGAGTGGCTATTAAATAAATACTAATTAATTAATGACATGCTTATTCAAGCATTTCACAATACATATTATTGAAAATAATTTTAAAAAAATGACCCATAATTAATTAAATTAAAACTATCAAATGATTAATTTCATAAACAACTAATATATTTAGAAAAAAATAAAATGACCATAATGATTAATTAAATAATACCCTAATATATAATAAATAAAATAAAATAATATTTTATTTTGGTAGAGGCATAGAGAAACTAAATTTGAAAAAAATATAAACTATGAAAACATTATTCTGAAAGAATATAACAAATATAATCTAAATTAACATAAATTCAATGAATCAGAATGAATTGTGACTCAATGAGATCTCAGTTGTTGTTTTATACCAAAATAAAAGTGAAAATGATTCTTGGTAGAATTGATTATTTACCCAAAAATAACTGATTTTATATTTCAGTATAATAGAATAAAAAACAGATGAATGAGAGGAGATATATAGGGAGAACTAAGGGGTGACCACATGTGGGAAGGAGAGAATTAGGGATCATGGGGGGTGGGGAGGTCGTGAACCATGGGGACAAACCATACCAATAGTTTTAAAAACTCATTGGTCTAACCTACCATATACTAATGTTTTCCTAAAATCATTAGTATATGGTCTCATTTTTTACTATATACCGACATATTTTATAAACCATTGGTATATGAAATCTATACCCATAGGTTTCTAAAATCATGGGTGCAGAAGTATTTGTATAACCTAGTTTTACACTTGTTCTAGTTGGAACACACAATGTTAGGGCATGAGCATGAAATAAAATTCCGGTGGATTAGGGTGTTTTTATAAGATCAAAAGGACAGACACTGAATATGGTGTAATCTATTTTTGATATAATTTTAAATAAAATATATTTTAATAAAATTTATTAAAACTTTATCTATTATGAGACATACCAAAAATGTTTTGTTATATTTGATCTAGGTTTAAAGTATAATTTAAATGGTAAATACATCAAAAAATGTAAAAATTAAATAACTTAAAATATAAAAATGCTTATATTTATTTATAAGTAGTTCATAAATGAAAATATAAAAAGTTTATATTAATTCTTTATTTTTAAATTTTTTTTGAACCATTCCAAAAGGAGTTTTTTATTTTGATTCTATCAATGGTTTAATTGAAATCCAATGTGTGATATTTACTTTATGTAATTTTTTTACATAAAATAATGAAATATTATTATTTGATAATTAATTTTTTAAAAAATATATCATATTATATAATATAAAGGATTTTATATTAATAAAATGTAGATATAAATATGAAATTTTAATAATATATAAAATTGAATTGTTCAAGTTTCTCTATGCCTAAATTATGAAATCTTTATGATTGATTTATGAATTTATCATAAATGGCCTATATCATACATAAAAATATGCATTATTCGTTTGTTTATTTATTACCTTTATTAATCCTAGATATAAATTGTTATGTTATGAATTGTGATTTATGATTTAGATTAATGTGTTAAACTACTTATACACGGACATACTTGCATCTAAGGAGTTATATTATAGGTATGTAAAATGATTTAGTTTTCTTCAACCTTGAATTTGGATTGTTTTCTGGTTTTGAACCTAAATCAAGATGTTAATTGTCGTTTTATACACATTGGGTGTTAAAATTATGACAGAATATAAATTTCTATTGAGTAAAGTATCTGAGGGTAGATGTACTTATGGGTCAAATTAATCACTACCCTAAATACTTATTCCTTGTCTAGAAAAGTGGGGGTTGACTATCTATTACTCCAGGCTTACTATTATTAAGATTATTACTTTCATATGTTTCTATGACTTTACATGAAAGTGTTTTATATAACTTATGCATGAAATGTTGTTGGATATGTATAAATATATCTATATTTTAATTTTGGTTAATAACACACATTATGAATTACATAAATATTTAAAAATAAATATTGTTTAAACATGTAGTCCCCTAGTAGGATCATGCAATCATTCAGATGGGGGGTATGAATTATTCTGACCATATTTTGTTTTCGAGTAATTTATATTCTTTTAGATTCACCTCTCAATATTTGAACATTTGTTATTAGTTATGATAAATATGAATCTTATAGTGATTATCTATTATATTATTTCCATAATAAATGTAATAAAGAAAGAAAAAGAGAATCATGTGTTATTTATACAATGTTAAAACCCAATGTTTGAATAGACTCATTATTTTTTCAGGTAAAGCCTAAGACATAGATATTCAATATGTTATGAAGGTGAAAAAATACACTATCTCTCAAAAAATCTATTATTTCTCCTGATATATTCACAGTACCTTGACTGATTTCTTTATATTTGATCCCAACAATTGATAATGGTTATCCCATAACACTCCTGGAAAAGATATCTAATTTTATATTGGATGAAACTATATCAACTATTAAGTACTCTCTCCTCAAATGAAATCTTTGAAATCTACTAGTTAATTTTCTACAACCACATGCACATTGGTCTCTTAAAGTAACCAAGTGTCTGGACCTTATTGGGGATTGGTATTGCTTCCCTTACAAAACTTAATCTTCTTTGAGAATTCTATAATCATCAATGAAAAAAACTCCTCAATATCTAAGAGTCCTATCACAACTAATTAATAGTAATAGTGGTTCCTTTCAATATTATTCTAAAATATTCTTATTCTTGTATGATATAGTGATCACATAGGATAGGTTTTTTCACGTGCTTATCCTTATTTTTTCTGCATTTCTTTATTCTATATTGTTTTTGATTATAATGCGTGTGTAATAACAAAACTTTCATAAAACTAATTTTATTCTCTATATTTTTTTCCTTGGTAAAAATTATATTTTGAAAGTTTGTATCATATCACTCTTACTAATATCTCTATTCTATATTCAATATATATTCAATAGTATAATGCAATATTAGGTTTTGATCTCTCCTACCAACCTCTCACTAACTTCTAGAAAATAATGTAAATAACATTTCCATAATTTTAATATGGAAGCCTTACCTCCAATTTAAACATAGTGATATCTTCAATCTTATTTATCTCAAATGGTATTATAAAAATATCCATATTATCATTCAAACTAGATGATATTATTCTTCTAATAATTTATTTCACTTTGATCACCAATAATAATTTTCAAATCATTATATTTGAGAATCCTATAATTGTAGAGTAGTTATTTTCGCAATATATTCTAATTTAATTATTCATTAATTTTTACTTTCATTATTGCTCAATTAAAATGTTGTGATATCTAATTTATGAAAGAAAAACATAGAATCATCTAATTTTCTACCACTATATTTCTCACATTTTTCTAACTAGTGAACCTTACTTATCATCCTAAGTAATTTTATGTATTCATTAAAATCCACATGATACTCTTACATATTACCTTATTAACCTTACATTTCTCCACAAAATACCTCATTACTCTTACATATTGACTTGGGTGCCTTTACATATCCTTTTAAGCCTTCATATGACTCTTACAAGTTCTACTATTAACCATTATATATGTGATGGAAATTTGTATTTAATCTTACATATTATAGTGTATCCCAATACATTTCTAGATTCTCAATCTTTCTTCTGATTACTCTTATTCATTTCCTTATACAATTATGATGACTCTCACATATTAAGTAATTGACTTTTACATATCATTGTGTATCTTGGATATTTTGAAAAATATATTTCCCTCATAGTAACTTTTCAAATCCATTATGATAACATTCATGAATAAAAAAATACAACTTTAATTATCAAAAAAACATTGGCACTTTACCAGATATCTAGTATTTAAGGCATGGACTACCTTTACTTAACCAATATAATTTCTTAAGTACTCTTATGTATAAATTAGACTCTTGTAAAAATTCTAACATATCATCCTGATTACTTTTATATATCATAGTGAGGTTCTATAGTTTCTAAATTTCATGCGAGTAACCCTTATATAATCTATAGAGTTTTAGAGCTTCCTTTACAATTGTAATTGTTACTGTTACGTATTGGAATATCAACCCTTGTGTTTGAATTTAATTTTAAATTTCTCTAAAATATATAACTTCTAGATTTCTTAAAAATCATCTTAGAATCTCTTAAAATATTCTAAATACATATCTAATCACTCTAAAATATTTCAAAACAAATTAAATTAATTTGGTAATACATAAAATATTATCAAATATATTCAACACAATTCCAAAAGCATCTTGAAATATATAAAAAGCCTTCTTGAGTATTTTTATGAACCTTCTATGCCTCAAAACTTCTGAAATTTGAACCAAGTATTATCAAATCACAATTTAAGGGATATTATATATATATTTGATCATTTATTATTCTTGATAATCTAAGGATGGGTTCTTGCTCTTCCTGTCAATTTTTTTCTTCTTCAATAACCGTCCATCAAGTTTTTTAAGCCATATTCCAAACTTCATAAATAGTAAATTGTAGATTGTGATTTAAAATTCCCTCAACACATTTATTTGAAACTCATCAATACTAGATCTATAATTATCAAATATATAATATGCTTTCACAACAATAAGTAGAATCTAAACTGAAATCCTTATCCAATATAAGAATGGATTTCAATAAAAAAGTATAATGGTATATAACTTAAATACAGAGGATCCATAGTAACTCCAAGATGCATCAAAATACTTTTCAACTTCTTAATTCTTTGTTATCTTCCTTCATCACCAAATATATATTCGAATCTAACTTACTCATTGACCACAAATAGAATCATCATGATGCATTGGGTGATTTAATCATCCTATTTTGGGTCTATTATCAGTAACCTTAATTGCCTCACATAAATCAATTTCCAATATTTATATAAGAGTTCTACTATTTTATCCCTCTTATTTATAATAAATAAATAGGTGGAAAAACCATACTCATATCATGATTCAATTTTTATTGAAATAACAACTTTTACCCCTAATTAAAACTTGATATACTTGTGAGAATGGTGGCAATAAATTTCTACAAGTAATTAAGAATCAATTAAAAATATATAAATCTACATGATCTAGATCTATGAAGAAGAAATTGTGATTAATTTAGACATAAAATTTGACCATAAAATTTCATCATATGTGATACCAAGTTTGGTTTTTATTACTACGGTATGTTTAAGAAAATATTCAAGGATTTTATAACGTATAATCAACTCAATAAAGAAAATAAAAAACATTCTATTTCAAGTAGATTTATCACCCTTAAAGTTATCTTCCAAATTGAAAAACTCACCCTAATAATTATATTTCATTAAATCTGAAAAGGGAAGGAATATTGATTTTAATACTTTACCCTCAACATTCTACAAACTCTTAAGATTTGTGATTCACATGTAATAATGACATTTGAATGTTTTCTCATATTCTTAAACACCCCTTTAGGAATACACTACATTATTCTTCATCATGGATGGTTTTCTCTAATATTAACTAGAAGAACATCCTTATGATATCACTTGAAATGTTAGAAAAGGAATCATGATACCAGTTGAAGCACTATATGATGGATAATACTCAATTTCACGAATCTTTCATATTATTTTAGTTATGTTATAATTGATATCACCTTTAATTATATATATATAAAAACACAAATATATGGAAAGAATAAGGATCTTACTTTGATTATTATTAAGATAAAAATAGATGAGACTTGATTCTCAAAATAAAATCACTTTTTTAATTTAGTTCCATTCCGGTGAGAAATCTTCATGATTTCACCACTATTGATTTTATATACATTAACCTCATTGAGAAACAAGGAATTTTATCATTTAATAATTTATTCGCATGTGGAATTTTCCTTTTTCACATTATCTACTAATACACATTCACACTTTTTTGTTTTATCTGTTTTCCACACCATTTTCAACTGTTCTAGATATATGGTTATAAATTCCTTAAAAACATACTCAAATATATTCTCGTGTGAGGACGCATTTTTCACACTAGTATTCAAGGAAGGTGGAGTTAATGGTGCTTTATAGTTGTTTCTCAACATCTCCTTCTATCATGGTTTTCATGTCATGTATTTCACATGAGTGTGTCTATTTTGTTTCCACATTCCACAAAACATCTCAATAGATTTCAAGTTACCCATATTTGGAAACCTTTTTCATTATTTTTATTGGATTTATTCCACTAAACAAATGATTTTATTTCTATAATAGATTGATTAATTTATTTTATCACACTTTGTTCCATTAAAATTGATATTCAGGGCCTCTTTGTAATAGTCCATGATGTGGGCCTTTCTCCAATAATAAAATCATATCATATTTTCTGTAATATCATTTTTAACATTTTTATTTAGTGTGTTTTAACCCCTTTTCTTCACTTCCCCACACCCAAAGGTACACTTGAATCTACTTTTAATTTGTTTATTCATTTTTTGTGGAATTTTTACATTGATTAGTTATGGCACATGACTGTAAGATCTATACCCAAACTCATTATCATAGTGGCCACTTCTATTTCAATTTTCATAGAAATTTTTCAAGTATAAAAATTTGTTCTTAATATATAGATTCATGACTATATTCTTTTTTGGAGATTTTCATCCACTCAGTAGGTATTTTTTAAAATTCGGTTTTATCCTCTTAATAAAGGACTTATATAATCTTCATAAATTTAAAAAAAATTATAAAATTAAATATCATTGTGTCCAAACATTCTATAACAGCTAAAATGGACTTTAAAACTTGATTTCTTTCCTTAACTATTAATCTATAATGCTTTGACACCTTATTGATTTTTTTAAAAAATCCTTATTTTGAGTTTCCTTTAAGGAACAAGAATATCTATTATTTCAAAAATCCAATGCATAGATTTTATCTTTACGAATTCTACATACATCTTCTTTCTCATCAATTTTATATTTCAATAATTATTAAACTATAGATAATATTTCTCTATTAATCATTAAGGATTTCTCATTGGATTTCATTTCATTAATGAGATATTTCTACCTTTCCACCTATCGTACTAATTAATTTTTCAAAGCCTTACTATCTACAATCTGTTGTGTTTTCAAATAATATAGTTCCTTGATAAACTAAAATATATATCTAATGAATTGAATATAAACTTTCTTGAATTAGTCATTAACGTAATTTATGTCTTCAATTGATTCATTAGACTCATAAGACTAATAACTTGAAATGGATTCTTCAAGAGGGAACTTCTCTATATATTTAATAGATAAGATATCACTTTTATGACCTTCAATTAGTGGTTTCCCCTCTTTCTCTTTTGATATTTTTAGAAACATCCATGCCACTTTTCTCTGTCAATTATGTAAGGATTTGATGAAACCTATATGTTGTTTTTTATCAGTATAGGAAATATATTTTTTATTTTAAGAAAATATAAACCTTATTCAGTTCTCTATTTCATAAATACATGATAAAACAACCTGATAAGAAAATAGATCCAATTAGATAAAACCTGTATTAGCACCAATACCACATATATTTCCCTATAAGTATTCAATTACTAGGGGGGGGGGGTGAACAATGTGATCAAATTTTCTTTTCAAATTCCTTTTATCCTTTTAACTTCCTCTCCCAATTTTTATACATGTGTTATCAGTTATGATAAATATATAGTTTATTATGATTACCCAGCACAAAATTACCACTTGAAAAACAATAAAGAAATAAATAGAGAAGCACACTATATTTCTATAATATTTGACTTTAAGGTTGGATATACTCCTTGTTGTGTTCTGGATGATTACAAGACATAGATATCCAATATATTATAAAAGTGTATAAAAATTGGGTATCTCCCAAAAATCCTCTTTTAGCACTCAATATATTCATAACCTTTTTACTAGTTTCTTTATCTTTTATCCCATTAGTTTACAATGGTTATCACAACACACTCTTGAAAAAGACCTCTATTATCTCATGGATGAAACTACATTAACTAGTGAAATCTTCTTGCCCAATTATAGTCTTAGAATATTAATAGATAATCTGCTACAATGGTATGTATATCAATCTCTTCAAGTAAGAAAGATTTTGAACCATATTTAAAATCAGTATCATTGAACTTACTTAACTAAATATTCTTGTATAGTTCTATGTTCATCAATCATAGAAGCTCTTCAACCTCTGAAAGTCTTAGTGATGAACAAAAAATGTGGTGCCTATTAGTCTCAATATCAACTCTTTTTATTCTTCCCCTCATATTCTTATATGATTGAGTGATATCATAGGATGAGTTTTTACACCTCCTTCTCCATATTTCTTATCTTATTATTTCTTATCATCTACCTTAGATGATAATGGGTATATAGTAGCAACACATTCATCAACCTCCTCCTCATTCTTTACTCATTCTTCATCCCCAATACAAAATATATTTAGAAAAGTAATATCATATCAATATTACTTATATATTTCTTTGATAATAAATATATATTCAATAGAAAAATGAAATATCAATTTTTTCCCTTTTTCTTAACAACTTATCACTTACATATTAGTAACTAGGTGAATATTATTTCTTTAATTTTTATAATAAAAATTCCCTCTAATTTCAGAATGTTAATTTTCTATATATTCATTGTCTAAATAGTAATTAAAAAATTCCCATCTTATTATTTTAATTAGTTGAAAATATTTCTGTAATCATTGCTTTAGCTTTGATCACTATTAATTATTTTCAAATATTAATATTTAAAAATATGATAATAATAGGGTAATGATCTTCTCAATCACTTGTAATTTAATTCCTCACTAATATTGGCATGAATCATAGATCAATCAAAACATTATGATATTTAATATTTAAAGAACAATTAAACATCATATAATTTTGTGTCACCTAAAATATGAAATTTTTCTAATTGATGACCTTTAAATATCATCTTGGGTAATATTTTGTTTTATCAAAAAAATTAGGCGTCTCATACATATCACCTTGTTAAACTTATGTTCCTCTAGGGAATAACTACTTAATCTTACATATATTCTTTAAATCCTTTATATATCCTTTTAATTATTTAGATGGATCTTATATATGATACTTTCAAACTTTATGTGTACACTATAAACTTGTATTTACTCTTACATATTATAGTGCATCTTTGTACTTTTCTTGATTTTCAATCTACCCTTTGATTAATCTTATACATTTCCTTTAATAACTATGATGAATCTAAATATTAAGTTATTTAATGTTACAAATCACAGTGTGTCTTGGATAATTTATTAAATCTCATTCCCTCTTACTACCTTTAACTGTATCTTATGATAACTATTATGTATTAATAAATTAAACTTTATATATCACAGTGACTCTAGTACATTACTAAATCTATAGTCTGCAATGTATGATTTACCTTCATGCATCCATTTTAATTTTAAAGGTTCGCCAACATATGGATTAAACTCTTGGAGTGACTATTATATATCATCTCAAGTACTTTTATGTATCATAGTGAGGTTTTGGACTTTAAAAATTTACAATGAGATACCTTTATATATAGTTTCATAGTTACTTTTATATATGTAATTGTTTCTCTTACATATAAGTATATCACCCCATATGTATGATGCAATTTTCCAATTTCTCCAAATTCTATTACTTAAAAAAATTATAAACCGGATCACAATATCTTCAAGCATTCTCATGTTATATATAATCACCCTAAAACAACTCAAAACAACTTAAATGAAATTTGGAATATACAAAATATTCTAAAATATCTTCATAAAAATTCCTAAATAATATTACAATATAATAATACTATTGTTGCATATTTACAAGAATATTCATTTCCTAAACAATTCTTAGAATAAAAATTATCCTTTTAAATTCATCAACAAAGTGATATTCCCAATATATTTCAATAGTTTATACCCTTGATAATCCAAGGATGGACCCTCACTCTTATAAATATCCTTTATGTTTTATAAATCAAAAATCCTAAATATTTTCAATATAAATCTTCTCAACATCCCAAGGAACATGTTGTAGGCCATGCTTTCACCTTCCACCAGTACAAGTCTTTATCACACATTATGATCAACTCTAGAATTAGAAGATGTATAAGATGCTTTCACAACACCAATATAATCTCAACTAAATTCTTTTACCAACATATTAATGGATATCTATTAACATTTAAGATTTTATACAAGTTCAATAAATTTGATCCATAGGAACTCCATGTTTTACCTCAATACCCTTCAACTTTTTTATTCATTAGGATCTTACTCCATCACCCAATATATATTGACTACTATATTTCTCTTTAAAAAAATTCACATTCCATTAGTATCTTTTGAATATACTATTTTTTTGGAAGGAATATAATTAAAAATTATTTTAATAGATGAATTCATACATAAAGGAAATAACATGAGATACTATGTTATGATTAAATCCACTATAAAAAACCCCGTACAGATTGCTTCCAAAAAACACATGTCAAGTCCCTGATCATCAAATTGGGTAGGTAATTCCATACTTGGGTGCCCCTTGATTATCATATACTAGGTAAACATATAATGGGTGAATATAATAGGACCAAGTCCCAATTTTCAATTTTTCTTTAGTTAACTCTTATCCAAGAAACTCTAATATAGATTAAGTTAATAAAGGAATAATGTTGGGTCTATCCATAATATTGATTGGACAAAGGGTTGTTTTATCAAGAATACAAGAGTCATATATATGATATAATTGGGGGTAATTACATACTTAAAAAACTAATTTGTGAGAGAAACTCCAAATAAGACTCATTTGGTAGTGAAATATGGATCTTTTTACAGTAATGGATTAAATGGGTTATCATTTTATTGAGAGAAAAATCAATTAAATTCCTTATTAGATCTATATAACACATGATATTCATCTGATAAAATATTTTCTTATAGATATAAGAGAATCATCTAAATCAAACATGACATTTACATTAATCTTAGTAAAAGAAGAATTTTAATGTAAGTTACTTCTTAGAATAGTATAGAAACTTATGAATTTATCTTATAGAAGGAAATTTATTTGTGTTTTAGTAACTCATTCATGAGAAATGAACTATTTAAATTGCTGAGAACATGAATATAAATGTTTATAACTAACATAAGACGATTCAGTTTACATTTCAAAGACATTATATTCCAAATTACAGAACAATCTTTACTCTCCACTCATATACTAAATAATATTGGATATGACTTACAAAGACCTATTGTTTCCTTTTGGCATGTTCTATTTGTAGAATTCAATTCTTTTTCATTTTTGGAAATGTTTTGGGAATTTTAATGTGTTTAATAATGGTTACCCTATTTTCATGAAGCGTTAAGGATATATTAAATGGGAATGAGATGTCTAGGTTTTGGTGTTGTATTGAAAGTACATGTCTGTAAAAGACAAATTGGAAGAATAAAATTTAGTTGAAGAGTCCAATAAGTTTCTTCAAATAGAAGGTCTAGGAAATAGAATCTGAAAGGTAATATCAGGAAGTAAGAATAATTTTCTATATGATAGAATTGTTTGGGATATCTGAAGGTGTTTATAGAAACTATATGTTATGTTCATGTTATGTATCAGTGTTATAGAAATAATTCTTTACATTTTAAAGTAATATGATACCAAATATAAACTTTACATATGTAGTACACATATATGGATTCAAAAATAATGAATAAGTTGAAATATGTTGATGTTTTAATTCAAATGATGATGCAAAGTGTTTTTGAATCATAGTTTGTAATGTAAAGGAATATATCAATCTTAGATAGATCTAATTAAAGGATGTGTATCTTTATCTTATTTATATTTTATTATAAGAGATGTTTCTTTCAATAATAAGTTGTTATAAATATTATGAGAAGATTATTTGATATATATGGTTTATGATTCATTATATTCTATAACATATTTTATAAAAATATAAGGATAAATGGATTTTAATCTAAGGTAAAAGTGTTTATCCCAAAATTTTATTAAAATTTTTGGAATATTATTCCCACCACTCATTAGTGTAATTTTTGAAGAATATAATATTATTTATTAAATAATTCTAAATACACATAGAATACTATATAAGATATCGATGTGATAGTCTATTTGTAAAAATTTAGCATTAAAGGAAATAAGTGTCATTTCTAAACATAAAAGAGTTTGTATATCACAGCTTGATATTATGAAAAGAAAATGTTTTTTAAGACTATAGAGGGATTATTTTTTCACTTAGAGAAGTTCAACGTTAAAAAATAAAATATCATTTTAGTCGGTATTAAAAGTGTATATCACTTTATATCCTAAAAGTTTTAAGGAGTGTTGGTAAAAATTTAATATAAATAGAAATATTTCTTACATAAATATTTTAAAGAAAAATATTCATTGAATCATTCCAAGATTGATGTTGTTTATATACTTAGAAATAAATCTATGTAGACAAAAAAAGTTATTAGCATCATAACATTTGATGTTGTGATGTAAATGATTTTGAATACCTATAAAAATTGTTGAAAATTAGGAATATGGTTCTTAAGTCCCACCATTATTCAAATTATATTTCTTATTATATTTTAATAACTAATGAATTTGGTGTTAGGGTTTTTTATCAAAGGGTCACTTATATATGTGGTAGGGATTATAGAGAGATGTAATGAGTTTAACAAGACCAAAAAGTTTAGAAAACATTAGGTTTATTTAGTATTATATCAAATGGGATATGATTAAATGAGAGAAAATTTATGGTTTTGAAATGTTTTTTAAAAAATATTTAGGTATGTAAAATATATCATATTATAAAAAAAGAAATAACAACTTTATCAATCTTTCACATTAGCTATATATATATATATTTATTACACAGTGAAATGATTATTGACCCATCAAAGTATGACATTGAGTAATAAATAACCAATGTTTTTAGGGATTATTATAGGCCATAACCAAATATTATGGTTATCACTAGTAGTATTCTTGTATTGAGATAAATAATATTCCTATGTGGCATAAAACGAGTTTTGGTCACTAGATGTCTCACCATGTATACCACATGGAGTGTTATACACTATATCTTTGTTAACATATGGGTGCATGTTTCATGTTGAATCCCCATGATTGAGGTGTCGGAACAAAGGCTGTTGCTTTCTAAAAATGTAGCATGGTTTGTGTTTTTTGTCAATCCTATATTGGATGATCAGAGAGATTGAAAGGAAATGGATCATACAGTTCAATCCATAAACAGTATTAAGGTGACGTCATTTCCCAATGTTTTCCAAATTTTTGGGGTAAAAAATTTGGAGAATTGAAATCATTTCAAAAGGTGAGTTTTCTTGAAGTACATTTGAAAATATGGAAAAGTACCAAGTTTCCAAGAGATGGGCTTTATGATTTGTGTTTTGAAAATGATTAAATAATTATGACTGTGTGCTCTGCGATTGCGAGAATTTGAGCTTTGAGAATCGATAAAGGTAGTTTTATGGATTCGAAATTTCATAAATATGTTAAAGACATGGATTTAATTAATATTTAATTGAGGATTTAAAAGATATGATGCTTCTAAATTTGAGATGGTGTTACTTTGCGATTATGAGAAATGGAGCATTGCGAGTGAGCATCGCGACTGCATGATGTTTTGACGGAAGCATCTGCGACTACGATGAGCTTTGTGAACAGTGAATTTTAGTGAAGCATTGCTAAGGGAGGAGTACCGTGAATATGTTTTTGACCGATCTAGAAAATGAACTGGATGTTGTGAAGCTTTCCGATCGGCCGAGCCTATAAATCAGTGGATACCCCTCTTCATTTGAGATGAACTTTACAGAGAAAATCTAAAATTGATATGATTTCATGAAGCAAGGGGTGCTCCATAAAACTAGGATTCTATGCAATATTGAGATTCATGAAAATACTATTATAGTCTTGACTGAAGTCAATGCTTCTAAGTATTGAGTGCTTTGTGTAGATGGGATGTTTTCCATTGGCTCTGTGAGCTTCGTGAAGGGAGGTTGTTCTGCGAAGGCAGGTTGATCCATGAAAGAAGTGTGCTTTACAATGATAGGTTGTTCTGTAAAGAAGAATGATCTTTGCTAATTAGATTTATTTGTGAACTAGTGAGCATTAGAGAGGGGTGACCTCTGCGAAGGAGTGAGCTATACAAGGGAGTGAGCTTCGTGAAATAATTTTTTGAAAAGGTAGTTTTCAATATTAGATTTTAGTAGATATGGTTTTGTAATGTGCATCAACTCCAGATTTCAATGCAAGTAGAGTCTTGTGCTGGACAGAGATAACGACTTCAATGAAAATTAGTTTAATATACCTTCATGTCAATAAACTGAGTAATAATTCTCCCATGCAGTGAGATAGGGGGAGTCGATAGAAGTATTCTGAGGGACACAATGAGATACCCCTAAAATCATGTAAAGACAGTGAGCTGGGCACAAAGTGACAATGACCAAACCCTTATATTCCACAACTATCAAATATTAGTCTATTTTGGTATGACTGACACACTGTTGGCGTATTCTCCTTGAATGTATCCATAAGTGGTGAACCATGTAAAAGTGTTGTGTGGTTTCTTTTCATGTGATTGTCTTATTGCTGTTGTTCTTATCCATCATACAGGTTTAATGAGTTTAAACTTATATGGGAACAAGATCCATTGTTTTAAAAGAAAAATTTGACACCCTGATTTACCCCTCCCCTCTTAGGGTGTCAAAGGGTCCTACAAGTGGTATCAGAGCCTACAAGTTTCTGGTGTTTAATATGTCCATTTCTATTTTGTAGAATTCAGTCAATGTTAGGGGATTCACCCTCTTCGATGGAAGTACCATTCAGATTTAGAAGAACAAGATGAGATATCATCTAAGATATTTTGGAATGGAATTACTTTTTCTACTATGTAAGGAATAAAATTCACTGATACAAAAGGTCTATCCATGATTGTTATAAAAAAATGCTTGTTGTAGACGCTAAAGCACAGATTGCTCTCACTACAACACTTTTTGATCAGATCTATATGAAGGTGATGAGATACACCTCAGAAAAGTATATGTGGTAAAAACTTGAAAATATTTATGAATAAGACAATAAAGTGAAGGAGGTTAAACTCTAAGTTTTTCACAATAGGATTGATGATATGAATATGCACCCTAATGAAAATTTAGATTCCTTCTTCAATACAATTAATGAAGTTGTAGGAGTAATTTGAGCTATTAGAAAAGAGATTAAAGATATTGATATTGTAAATAAAATCTTAAAAAGACTTCAACCACTTTAAAATTCAATGGTGTTAGGCCTTTATGAAAGGGATCTCTCAAAAGATTCTCTGGATGATCTGCTGAGCAACCTGATGGCATATGAGATGAGAGTCAAACCATAAGATTCAACAACTTGAGTAAGGAAGGAAATAGCATTCAAGGCCATGAATAAACTTGAAATTTTAGGATACAGTGATGATGAATATAATGAGGGATTTTTTTCTCTCTCATTGCCAAGAAATTCATGAAGGGAAAAGAGAAATTTAAAGGTAAGTTACCGCTGTCTTGTTTTTATTATGGAAGAGTTGGGCCCATTACCTCTCAGTGCTCCAGAATGTTCAATGATGAAGAGAGAAAGGTTGGAAACAAGTAGAAGCCTCAGAAAAGATTTTTTCAGAAATGGAGACTTCAAATATAAAAATAAAGAAAAAAAGAAGGGTTTTTTCTCTGAATGGGAAGATGAAGATAATGAATTTATTGAGGAAGAAGAACTGAAATAAAAATCTGAAACCCATGCTTCCATGATGGATACTATTGAAAAATCAAAACCATCAGGAGATAGAGAGAGATGATCAGCTGAACACTATTTCTAATCTCTTGTTGCAACTTAAGAATGGTCTTGGTAAGCTTGATAATCAAATTAAGAGATGAAAAAGTGGAAAGAATTTGCAAAGGAATCATCAAAATATGTTGATCATATGTAAGTTGAAATTAAATGACTGGAAGAACTAGTGAAAGTAAAGTAATCAATCCTTGAAAGAACAGAAGATGTAGTGGAACTAAAGATCATAATTGAACAATAGGAAAAGGTCATCAATGAAATTACTTCAAGACTAGAGGAGAAGTCCAAGACTTTTTAGTGGCATGAAGAAGTTGTCACTCTTAGAAGAAAACTCAAAAGTGAATAAGATTAAAAATAAGTGAAGAAGAAAATACAATTTGGAAAATTATTAGATGCTGAGTTGTTGGAGAGAGCTAAGAGTGGTTTCGATGAAGTTGAAAATATTTTTAATGATCAAATTTCTACATGAATGGGTAAAAGTGGAATCAGTTTTGATGTCGAAACATTTGATGCTGCAAATAAAGTGGATCAAAATAGAGGTAAAATGAAAGTTATACATGTCAAAAAATCACCTGATGTGAGGAACTTGAAACCCTTAATTCAAACTGAAAGAAGAATTGAAAACTATCCTCAGGTATCAAGAAATGATAAGAAACCAAAATTTTTCCCTAAAGAAGGAGACCCAAGGAGGAATATAAGTAGGAAGACATATCCACTTATGAAATGTTAATTCTATGGAAATCTAGGTTATACTATGTCACACTATGAAGTGTTAAGGAGCTATTCGAATGGGGAAGATCTTGGAAGTTAAAAAGAAGAAAAAATTCATATCCTAATGCTTTTATAAGGAATAATGTTTATGGATATTTTTTTCATTATTATAAATTTTTCCAAAAAGATGTTCATTACAGGGAAATGAAAGGTATGAAAAATACACACAGAACTTAGAAAACTGAAGTTCTTTATGTGGACGGTAAACTTCACAATCTACTGAGTGTGAGTCAACTCAGTGACTCAAGTCTTATTATGACATTCAATTAGAAGGGGTTAACCATAAGAGTAAAGATAGGGAATTCTATTATGAAAGGATACATAAAATAAAGCAACTTGTATCATGTAGACTGTAAAGAAAACATTTTCTACATGATCGTTGGAGAAGAAAAGAAATTTTGGAATCAAATATTGGGTCACATAAATAAAAAAGTCATGGAAAAGATATCCAAGTTGAAGATATTCATGGATATCCCCAACCTAAATCATGAAAATGAAAAGGATTCTGATGCTTGCATACGAGGAAAGCTAGTCTGCAATTCATATCGACCAAAGAAGAAAAGGGCATCAAATCTTCTCGATCTTATCCGTACAGACATGAGCGGCCCGATAAATGTTTCCAAAACTCATGGAGAAAGGTAATTTTTTCTTTTCATTGATGATCATAGTACAATTACATGTGTGATGGTTATACAAAGGAAAAATAAAATTCTTGATTGCATGAAAACCTATCATTGAATCACCAAGAATGATACTAGATGAACAATCAAAGCTCTGTGGTCTGATAATGGAGGGGAATACATGTACATTGAGTTTGAAAATTACCTAGAGTAGCATAAAATACAACATGTTGTGGATATTGTGAGAACCCCACAATAGAATAGAGTTTTTGAGTGCATGAATCTATAGGTGATCAATATGACAAGAACTATTCTCATTGAGAGTTGTATCCCTCGACATTACCCAAAGGAGGCTATTCAAGAAGTAGTGTATATTCAAAATTGAACAAGACTTTATATGGTTGAAACCAAGACACCGTGTGAGTTGTGTTAGGAAGGAATCCATCTTCGAAGTATTTCCATATTTTCGGATGTAAATGTTTTATTAGAAACAAATAAGGAAATCAGGGCACGTATAGTGATACAGAAGATGAAAAAAATATTCCTCAGATATTCAATGAATAGAAAATCCTAGAAAAGATTTAATAATCATCTTGGAAAAATTGTGGAAAGAAGTGATGTAAGGATCATTGACAATAAAACCATAGACGACTCAATAAATTCTTATGCTGATGTGACAAAAGATGAGGAAGAATGTAGTCATAGAACATAACCAAATAATGAAATAGAGGAAGTCGTGCATGGCAGTCCAGAGTTACAACATGATGTTGACTCATAAGAAGAATCATAAGAATAAACCATGGCAGAAGAAAATTCTTCTGAACCTCAATGGATAAATTGAAGAGCATAAATTGGTCAATCACACATAATTGGGGATTGGAATGCACCCACACAAACATTGTTAATGAGAAAAAAGGCACAATCATTATTTCTATCTATTGCGGAACCATCCTCATTTAAAGAAGCTGTAAATGATGAATCGTGGGTTAAAGACATGGATGAAGAGTTTGTTTAGATCGACAAGAACCAAACACAGGATCTAGTCAAGAGAGATGAGGGACACAATGTTATTGGTACAATGTGTATTTTCAAGAATAAATTTGATGAGTATGGTAAGTTGATCAGAAATAAGGCATGATTGGTGTGTAAAGGATATTCAAAAATTAAAGGTATCGATGTTGAATAAAATTTTTCTCCAGTGGATATACTGGAGTCAATCATGCTATTTTTTTCCATGGTGACCCAAATAGGGAATAATGTGTATCAAATGGATGTAAAGACAATATTCAAAAATGGTGTTATTGAAGAAGATGTCTACATTGAACAACCGGTGGGTTTCTTTCTTAGAAATGATGAAATGATAGTCTACAGACTAAATAAGGTGTTCTATTGTTTGATGTAGGTGCAACATGAATTATACTCTGGGATAGATTTTTATCTGAAAAAGATTGAATTTAAAAGTGGATGAGTTGATCACAATATTTATGTAAAGAATTCTCTAAAAGATCAGTTCATGGTACTGGTGTACATTAATGATATTATTTTTGGTGGAAAAAGTAGGGATCAATGGATAAATTTTCCAATCACATTAAATCAGAATTTGAAATGTTTTTGATTGGTGAAATCACATATTTCTTGTCACTACATGTGATTTAGAAGAATTATTACTCATTCATTTATCAATAAAAGTATGCAAGAGAGTTGTTGAATAAATTTAATATTCATGACTCCAAACCAATGTCGACTCTGATTGCGGTTGGAACTAAAATGGGAAAGAATGAGGATGTGATATCTATAGATCCCACATTTTATAGGAGAATCATTGGAAGATTATTGTATTTTTTAGCGACACAACCATATATTGTCTTTGAAATATTCTTAGTGGCCCACTATCAGAGTAATACAAAGGAAGAACATATAACGACATTGAAAAAAATCATTAGTTTCATTCAAGGTACTCAAAACTATGGATTATACTTTGCTATAGGGAAAGATAATGAACTATTGGCATTCTCTGATACAGACTGGGCTGGAGATGTGGTGGGAATAAAGTCTACAAGTGGTGAAGCTTTATTTATTGGAAAGAAATGTGTGGTATAGTTAAGTAAGAAAAAGGAAAGTACTTCTCTCAGTACTTATAAAGAAGAGTATATATTTGTAGCAAAGGCTTGAACTTAGCTACTGCGGATGAAGTAACAATTAGTAGATATTGGAGATGAGGTAAAATAGCCAATGATAATTTACTATGACAATAAGAGAATGATTGATCTTACAAATAATTCTTTATAGAATTCTAGTTCAAATCATATTTAGATCAGGTATCACTTCATCAAGGAAAAAGTTGAACATGACATGATTCAAATAGATCATGTGGGAACTAATGAGAAAATGGATGATATTATGGCCAAGCCATTGGAAACAGCTGTGTTTGAGAAGTATCGGTTGGACCTTATTGTTCAACCACCTCCCACTGCATGAGGAGGTCATGGATAATCCCATATCCCTAGTTTTGCTAACTGTTTTAATCTATTTATGGAAGTGATGCAGGTTTATGGGGGAGATATGATCCAAGGGGAGTATTTTCTGAGCTCTACAATGTTCAAATACCGGTCATTAGGTTTATTTCCAATGGGGGATAAATTTCTAAATTAAATGTGTATAATGAGATATTTTTCTAGTTACTGGAAATATAGAGAATAGATAAAGTCAAAAATTCTACAATGGGGGAGAAAAGCTAAATTCAATGAGGTAAAAAGGAGATAATGTGAAGGGAGAAAACTATCTGGTGTTATGAGAAAATAGTCAGAGATTTTTTTTAACACATGATAACACAATTCATGTCTTCCCTCTTATTTTATACACTGATCATTGCTCATGTAAACTTATAGTGATGGATGAGTTGATTCTTGCATATCAGGTTTTGATAGTGGTTGTTTTTCTGTTGAATTTACTTGTAGATTTTTAAAAAAACCCAAATGGGAGATTGTTGGAACCAGGGATGTTCTTTTCTAAAAATGGAGTTTTGTTTTTGTTTTTTTTCAATCCTCTCATGGATGATCAGGGTGATTTCAAGGAAAGGGATCATATAGTTCTATCCATAAGCAGTATTGAAGGTGACATCATTTGCCACTGTTTTCCAAACTTTAGACTCAAAAAACTTAGAGAATAAGTATTGCAAAAAGTAGTTTTTTCTCGAATGCCTTATGAATTTATAGAAAATTAATGAGTTTTCCAGATATGGAATCCATGATTTTTATTTTGAAAAGGATTAAATAATTTTTATGGTGTGCTTTGTGATAGCGAGAATTTGAGCATTGATCATCAAGAAAGGTAGTTTTTTAGATTCAACATTTCATAAATATGGTAAATACATAGATTTCACAAAGATTGTATTGAAGATTTTGATGATGTGAATCTTCACAATTTGAGATGGTGTTACTTCATGATTATGAGAAATGGAGCCTTATGAGGGAGCATCACAATTGTGCGATGTTTTGATAGAAGCCTCTATGGCTATGATGAGCTTTGCGAATAGTGAATTTAAGTGGAGATGTACGAAGGGAGGATAACCAATAAGTTTTTTTTGACCGATCTGGAAAACATGATGGAGGTGGTGGAGATTTTTAATCGGCCGAGACTATAAATAAGAGGCTATCCGACTTCATTTGAAATGAACTTTTAAGAGAAAATCCAGAATCACTCTGATTTTGTAAAGTAAGGGGTGCTCCACGAAACTGGGATTCTATGTGAGATTGAGCTGCGAGAAAAGACTATTCTAGTCTTGACCAAAGTCAATGCTTCTATGTATTGAGTGCTTCATTTGGATGGGATTTTCCACATTGGCTCAGTGAGCTTCACGAAGGAATGTTGTTCTATGAATGGAGTTTTCTTCACGAAGGATGGTTGATCCATAATGGTAGTGTGATTCGCAATGAAAGGTTGTTCTGTAAAGGTGAAGGATCTTTTCAAAGTAGTTTTCTTTGTGAAGTATTGAGAATTACAAAGGAGTGAGCTCTACGAAGGAGTGACTTTCACAAAGGCACTTTTTCAAAAGGTAGCTTTGAATAAAAAATTTTAGTAGATATGGTTTTTCAGCGTGCATCAACTCAGGATTTCGATGAAAGTAGAGTCTCATGCTGGATAGAGACAAAGACTTAAATGAAAATCAATTGGAGAGAACTTCAAATCAATAAACTGAGTAATATTTCTACCAAGTCAGTGAGCTAGGGGGAGTCAATGGAAGTTTTCCAAGGGATGCAGTGAGCTATCCCTGAAATATTGTAAAGGAAGGGAGCCAAGCACAGAGTGACTGTGACCAAACCTTCATATTCCAAAAATAGTGATGATTAGTGGATTTTGGTATGATCGACATACTATTGGTGTATGCTCCTTGGATGTATCCCTTAGTGGTGAACCAAGTATAAGTGCTATGTGGTCTCTTTGGATATGATTGTTTGATTTCTGTTATTTTCCACCATACATGTTTAACGAGTTACTACTATTGTGGGAACAAGATCCATTATTTTTAAAGAATAATTTGACACCCTGATTCACCTCTCCCATATCAGGGTGTCCCAGGGTCCTACATGAGGTTGGTGAGGTACCTGACATGAGAAACTTTATTCTTTGACACCTTTATTATGAAAACCATAAGTCTTAGATAATTATGGGGATGGTTTGGTATGCTATTGATGATGTTATCTTTTGGAGCATAACCGACATAATACTTTACTACTCCTATGAAGTGTATAACATATGGGCCTTTGATTGAGATAGATTGAGGAGAGGTATGTCCATACATATAAAGTAAATATAATGTGCTTATCTATTTGGTTGAGGGTTATGTTATATGATCATTCATTAAGATGAATGACATGTGATGTATTCATAAACCTTGTTAGTCTATACTCAAAGAATTGAAAACATTTGAGCAACAATATAGGATTGACATACTCTATATATTATAGTGACTTAATGTATTGAACAAAGGGATTATATGATTATGTACACTTATATATGATGAAACTGGTGGATACTTTTATTGAGATACATGTGTCTAATAGAGATTACATTGGATCCCTTCATAGGTTACGTAGAATTGAAGCTTTTATAGAGGCTTCCATTTTATCACCATTTTGGATTCAAGAATTCATGATTACCTTCAATTCTAAAAGTATAGTTGGGTCACACCTTGCTGTTATATGAAATCAGATCAAGTTTATTAAGAATTAACAACTACCTAAAAGTGTTTTTTAGGACATCTGGATGATTCTCTAGATGGTTTTTGAGATTTTTTTTATATAATGTAACATATTTTGAAAAAATGAATATTATATATTCCATAAAGAGTTTTGGAAATAACCAAATGGATTTTGGGATATAGTTTCACGAGTTATGTCATATGATCTAAAATAAGGTGAATGTTTTCTATGTTTATAATAATTTTAGCAAGAGTAGAATATTGATGGGTATGTATAATAAAAGTTTAACCACAATGTAGTGGTCTAGACCACACCGGGGGTATCCTTATACGCACCATTGTATAGTGTGAGACAATATGTCATGGTGGTTATGCATGGGGATAATAATACTGTATGATAATCCTTAGTTAAACCTCCATTATCCACTTATAACTATTATTCTTAGTTAAATAATCATTCATTAATTGTTTGAGGCATTTTAATGTCCAAGTATAATCGATTAAACATTAAAATAATATCATGAAGCCTAAACCATGCATTAAAAGATTTAATACATTTATAAAATTTTACAAAACTCTCTATTAATATGGCCAACCATTTCATATCCAATTATGATCCTTGGATGTTTATATAAATAGGTTTTATCCTTGTATGTATAATATATTATTTCATCAAATTCATTCATGAGAAACTCCTCAGCCAAAACTATCTATAACTATTGATTATATGTATTTTAACCAAAATTGTAATGGACCATGGATAAGAGAGAGTTCCTACCAAATTTTTGGGTAATTCCCTCACTCCATGGATAAATTTTGGGGAATGAGTCTTTTAGATACTTCATTATGATCTTGATCAAATGTTTGTGAAGATATTCAATAGGTAAGATCAACAGGTTTAAGTCACACTATTATTTTTATTCATTTATATCCATTCCAAATAGAAGAATAGGTTCTTTGATTTATGATGTTTTGTATTTATTCTACCATTGTGTTTAGATGTTAAATATAATTCCAAAACCCTTCACTGTGTGACATCTTGAACTATTAGAAAGAAAAAAATAGTTCTTATTGATTTAATATAGGTATTTATTTCAATATTTTTTTCTATTTTGAGGAGGATATTCTATGGGTATCCTTTAAGTATCTCTATTGATATCTTAAAATACCAGTGTTTAAATTTTCTGTAATTTATACCAAACTACATTCATGGGAATGTATCATTTTTGGTTGAATTTATTGATGAAACCCTCCTTTGAGTTGGGTTAGATGAGTATATGGGGTTTTTTCTTGGCCTGTTTTCTGAGGATCAACCATATGGTGAACACTGTAGGAGGTCCATTCTATGAAAATATATGTTAATATGGGGGTGTACTGGTTGTTCATCCTAATGTTTTAGGCTAGTATTTCTTATGTAATCATAATGGGGCATTGGTAATTTTATTGCATTCACCCATATAAAACATTCTACTCTCAATGGATGTAGTATAAGTCTATGTATCTTCACTTAGCGTGGTCAGTTCTGATGAAAGAGTAAGACATGGTATGGATTCCAGTAGTTGTGACGGCTCCCACATATTAATGCGTATAAAAATTCTAATATAGCAACATAGATCATGTAATCATGTGTGAATAGTTTTTTTTAAAAAGTTCAACTAATGGATTCTCCAAAAGTTGGGGGGTACATTATCTTACTTTAAATATGAATATTGGTGTTACCATAATGTTTATATCAGGTTATATGATAGGTATTTTTGAATTAAGTTCACTGAGTGGGCTATATCCTTTATGGTGTAGTTTAAATTAAGTATTAGTGTTTATTTTATAGAAACTATAGCTACAAAACAAAGGATTTTGATCTTTAGGTTAATGTTTTTGGTTTTATGAGTATTTTAAGGTGTATCTTGGGGTATGGAGTCAATAGAGAAAGGTAATCTAAATACTAAAGACCATACACATCGAATTATATTGGAATGGGTCATCAACAAGATAAGAGTTTATTACATGGTGGTTTGAGGAGTTTTTGTTGTTGCTTTATATGATTTTTAGTCACTTTTACAAAGAGTGTGAACAAACGAACAGAGTTATTTACAATAGTTGAAGTGATTATTTTTTGAGTAAGAGTTGTAGTTATATGGTTTTTTAGATATTAGAAAAAGGATTATTCTTTGGTTTAGGTGATACTCTTATGTTTGGTGATGGTAAAATTCATATACGTGCCTTATCATGTATCAAAAATGAGTTATAACATACCTTAAATATCTTCTCCCTATAATATCTAGTGGGGATAGTGTGGAATCCTTAGTTTTTTCACCTTGTGGTTGGGTTTTGTGGAGATCGATGATTTTCATATGATAGATTATAGGTTTCACATTAAATGTGGTGAGTGTGAAGCTCTCACAGATAGTACCCTTGATATTGTACCTATTTAAGTTTGAAGTCAATGATTCGTGGAACTCATTTGTGTCATGAGAATGGGAGACACGTGGATGGAATGATTTTGATAATGGAATCTGTAACATCCCTGACCTAGAAGCTACTAAACCAGTACCCCGAGCTGAGTAACCATATGAACTCAAGTGAACCTACCCATATTCTAGAGTTTTACGACTTGAAGCAAGGGTCTAAAGGATTATATGGGGAGATTATACCTACTTTTCCAGAGTAAGACACAATAAAAAATAAATGAAATAGTAGAAACAATAATAAAGAACCAGAATCATGCATAACCAAACATTTGACAAATAGGGTATAAGACATTACTAAACTAGTAAATCTTCCATGACATGCTAACAATTCTGAATTAAAGGAAAACCCAAAAATAATGACACAAAACTGAATCCCAGAAATAGGTTCTGACTCCATGTATGGATCCCCATCCAAGAATACCCTACCCTGAATCATCTACCTAGAATATAAAATTTACCCTTGTCCTGACCTGTACCCATGAAATCTACTCAGGTACCCAATGGATGCCTGAGTAGGGTGTGAGTACAACTCAATAGGCCACCACCAATAGTGTCTTAAAATTATCGAGTCTAAAAAGACATTGCATGAAAATAATAAATAAATGGAAAGGTAAACAAATATCAACCTGGTTTCTATTAGTTAATGATAAACACTTTAACCATTTTCATGAATATTTCATTTCATCACTTATACTATATTCTTTTTTAATTTAATCTTCATAACATATTCCATGGTTTAGGCATTACATCTTTGACACTAAAGCCTAAGCCAATAATTTTCTATGCATAAGAAAATAAGTCAATTTCCATAACTCTCTTGGTGTAACATTTCACAATAAACACATCACACTTACCTAGAATCTTTAGTCCAGGTAGTCTCATCAACTGCACCCATTAGGGACATAGATCCTTAATCCCCTTCTATAACATGTGTATTATGGGGTGGGGTTTAGAGCCTCAATCTAACCTGACCCATGGGAATAGATCCTCATGTCCAATACCCCACAACAACCAAGTCTTGTGAAAATTCTCATTTATCCATTACCAAATATTACATAACACAAACCATACACAATCAATACAAACAAAAATTCACATTTCACATTTCATTTAACACATGAACCATCCTTATGACTTAACCCATTAACATATTTTCCATTTACTTAGCACATACCATCTCACCCATTTCCATTTTCCATGCCTTATATTATTAGACATATTCGACAATTTACATACATTATCCCAATTAAAATATTCAACAACTCATATGAATTAATTAAATTATTCATTTCTATTACAAATCCTTAATCCATTTGACACATTTACATTAACCCATTTAACCCACTTTCACATAATTCCAAACAATCCCTTATGCCATTTCCAAAAACTAGAAACAACTACCATTAATTCCCATTTTTAATTTGAACTAGCATGTCAACACATTAATCAAGGGATCTAATTTATTATAAGTTACTTTAATGCTTAACCCTATGGTTTTCCATGTTTTGGAATTTTGGAACACCCCATGGGTGGACCTAAATTAGTCAAGTTAACCTCATCGCATCCCTTGGGTATCATCATGGGTTCATATCACTACTTATCCAAAAATTTTACCAAAACATACTAAAGGAATAAAAATCAAACAAAGAGGGAAGTAAATGCACCACCATGAAAGCAAAAATCAACATTAAGACTATGGGACATAACTTGTATACCACCTACCTTGAATTTGAAGACAACAACATGCTTAACTATTTCCTTAGATCTAGATTCAATCATATATTGAATCCCCAACCTAATATCCATAAGAAAAAAGAGTGTTTTAGGTCTTTGGAATAAGAGAAAAAAAATAAAATCCATAATCCAGAAAAGATTAGAAAGAGGAACATTAGACTTACTCAGAGCTTCGATCCACACCCAACAGAACTTCAAATGGCCTATAATCTAAGAAGAATAATCCTTTAGAAGCTTTGGGATATTTATTTTGTTAATAGGGTTATAAGGGAGATAAATGGAGAGAAATTCAGGGGACACTTAAAATCCAAAGGGGTAAATTTGGTAATTTTTACTTTTTAATGGGGAACACGGCTTGTCCGCACAGATTGAAAAACCATGCGAAAACTATATGCCTACCTCTGTCCAAGAGGGGTTGATTCACACGATTACCTAGAGAGTCCCACATGGTTTAAAAAACCATGATACAACCATATGGAATACCTATATATAAGGATGTATGGTTTGGCATTCCACCTTGCACAATTTACTTAACCATGCACCCTTCCTCTTATCTAGCATGGTTTGGGTGTAAAATTATCACTACTCTTATGCCAACCATGTAACATGCACTAGAAGGAAAAAATTCCTTTTTTCTTTTATGTCCCAAACCCCCGGAACACACCCAAACCTCCTCATACATCTTATAAACATTCCATTAACCAAAATTAATATATTTAAAACAAAATTAAAAAAAGGAAATAACTCCATGATGTTTGGGATATTACAACCTCCCCACCTTATAACAGCTCATCCTTGAGCCACACTTGTAAGCCTCACTGAGCATCAAAAGAAAATAGATTGGGACACTTCACCTGTACATATGACCCCTTTCCTAATTTTCTTCCTAAACATTTCCACATTTCCATAAAAATCAAACCAAGGGCATAGTATTTCCCCAAAAATACTTTTCACTATGACCCACAATACAAACCAGATGTTCCTCAAATGATGCATCAGCCTCAAGCTCTACATCCTCAGAATAAATCATGTGAGATAGGTTAGGGTGATACTATTGAATCTTAGAAACATAAAAAACATAATACATTCCCTATATCACTATGGGAGAGCCAATCAGTATTCCAATAGTCTGATCCTCTCCATGATCTCAAAGAAACCCACATACCTAAATGACATCTTTCCCTACTTCCAAATTTGATGTTGGGAAAACCTTGGAGACATCGGGAGAAACACTCAATCACCCAAAAAAACTCTAGAGGTCTACAATGCCAATCTGAATTTGACTTTTGGATACTTTGTGCCATTTCCATGCACTTTCAAATCAACTAAACATGGTTTGATGTCTCTTTCATAAGACTCAGTCCCACCAACTTTGATTCTATAACTTGTATCCAAAACAATGTAGATCGACATGGTCTACCATAGAGAACCTCATATGGTTCCATATGAATTGTATCCTGGAAAATATTATTGTAGGAAAACTCAATAATAACCAAATTATTTTCCCATGATCCACCAAAATATAAGACACATTCCATCAATAAGTCATCTAGTACTTGAATTGTAATCTTTGACTGCTCATCTGTCTACAGGTGGAAAGTCGTAGTCAAAAGCACATATATACCAAAATTATTCTATAATAATTTCTAGAAGGACAATGTAAAACATGGATCATGATATGAAACTATTGTATGTGGAACCCCATGCATCTATACTATCTCTCGAATGTATAATTCAGCCAAATATTCTATATTGTAAGTATCTCGAATCGAAAAGAAATAATCCAACTTAGTCAATCGATCCACAACTACCAAAATCACATTATTCTTATGAGGAATCCTCAAAAGACTCACTAGGAAATCCATCATCACATCATCCTGTTTCCACTATGGAATGGGTAATGCCTACAACAAACTACATAGCCACTGATATTCATCCTTCACCTACTGACAAGTATGGAATTGAGCCACAAGACCTACAACCTCCTTTTTAATCTCTGGACACTAATATTTCCTATGAAGATCATGATATAATTTTTTCAAACTAGGGTGAACTACCTACTTTGATGCATCAAATTTGTGAATGAACTCTTCCCACATACATGTTGTAATAAAAAAATGACCATGAACGTAAATAATCTAATCATCAGCAGTATTCCATCCTGAATGTGACTCTTAACCTTTTAGAAATTCCTTCAAAACTAAAATTTTTGTATCCTCTTGATTATTTTACTTGATCCAGCCCAGAAGTACAAACTCAAATGCCAATGATGTAATGATCACCTGTACTTGGTCATCCTACACCTCCTGATGCATCTCAACAAACAAATCCATCATCTTTCACTCAAAACTAGATTCTTGAACTTATTAATTTTAAATCTTCCTAATCAAAGCATCTATAATGTTGTTTTCGTTCCCTAGTGTGTATAACAACTCAAAATTGAAGTATTACATGTAGTCAAACCATATTTAATTCCAAAGGTTTAGATCACACTGATAGAATTTTTACTTAAGACTTTTATGATTGGTATACACAATAAACCGTTCTCCCAACAGGTAATTCTTCTAACATTTCAAGGAATAAACCACTACAAATAACTCAACATCGTGTGTAAGGTAATTTATTTTATGAGGTATCAACTATCATGACCCATACATAACAACGTATTCATCCTATATCAACACATCTCCAAGCCCAACATAAGATGCATCAAAAAACATGATATACTCTTTTCCTGACTTGGGTAAGATTAGATAGGTGCAGTCATCAACTATTTCTTCAATTATTGAGAGGATTTTTCACATCCTTTAGACCATTAAAACTTGACACCCTTATTAGTTAAACCCAAAATTGGTGCTTCTAAACAATAAAGTCTTTAAAAAATATTCGATAACAACCGACCAAACATAGAAAATTTTAGACATAAAAAACATGCATGGGATGATCCCAAGATACAACTACCTACACTTTCTCTGGGTTTACTAACATGACTTTCTCTGAGATAATGTGACCCAATAAATTCATCCTGTCAACCTAGAAATAAAATTTGGATAGCTTGGAATATAACCTATGAACTCTTAGTGTACTCAAGATGATTTCAAGATGTTTGGCATGATCGTCATGAGTTTTACGGTACAAAAAGTTTTCATAAATGAATACAAATACAAACTGTTCCAGCTATGGGTGAAATATTTGATTCATTAGATCAATAAAATCTACTGAAACATTGTTCAATCTAAAAGACATCACAAAAAACTCTTCCAACCCGTACCTACTACTTAAGGAAGTCCATGAAACATCCAAAGGCCTCAACCTTAGCTGATAGTATCCTAACATCAAGTCAATCTTGGATAATTCTAAAACACATATCAGATAGTCAAAAAATCATCAATCCATTGTAGAGGGTGTCTATTATTGAATTTTATTTGATTCAAATTCATATAATCAATAGATAACCACAATGATCTATCAGCCTTTTTGGATAATAGAATAGGAGACCCCAAGGTGACCTACTAGGAAGATTAAACCCCTTTATTCTCAAACTCCTCCAACATAGTTTTAAGTTCCTAGATTTCTATCAATGCCATTATATATAGCATAATGGAAACTTGTTATACTCCCAAAATCAACTCTATCGCGAACTCAACATCTCTCTCAGGATAAATCTTAGAGAAGTCTTTGAAAAACACATCCTAGAACCGATCCACCACAGGAGGAAAGACATGATTCTATACTCTTCCATATTTAAGCATAAGAAAATCCACTTGGGCTATGTGTTCACCCAACTGCTGATAAACTAGCCTTGCATGGAATTCCAAAATATCTTATTCACAATGATGGACATAAGTGCCTCCCTCAAGATATGTGAACATTACCCTATAATGGTAACAATTAATTTTGTCCTGGTATAATACTAACAAATCCATACCTAAAATCAGATCAAAACATGACATTTATAATATGAACAAATCCCATAGAAAATAGTACCCACCAACCTTGAGAGCACACCACCTACGCTGCCTGATATTCTCTGTTCACACCCATAGTGAGGTATCAATAGGAATAACCCCAGATAAATGTTCCAACACTAATCCCGGCACAACTAAAAACTCTAAAGAAACAAAAGAATATGAGGCACCTGTATGGAATAAATAACTAGCAAGCATGGAGGAAACAAGAATCACAGCTCGAATAGTCAATGGGATGACCTCAACACCTCCGAGTGTAGACTGAACAACATGAAGCTAACCTTACCCTTTTCCATGGAACCTGGCCTGAGATCCTGGAACTGTAATACACTGATAGTAAGGATGATTTCAACCTAAAGTACCACATACACCACCTATACTAGTACATCTCGTCTAGATCCATTCGCCTTCCTGATATGAGGTAAATACCCCCATTCCTACACTCGACATCTGCCTCTATCCCCCATATATGCCTAGCTATTGAGGGTTCCTAAAGAACCTCTTTGATGTCTCATTCATCCACACTCTTGGCACTCAACTAGTTTGATGGTGAACTAACCACACATGTGTCCCAACCTACCACAGTAATATAATAACATCTGATCACCACCTTGAGAGGTTTATCCTCTATTATTACCACTTTGCATACTTCCACCTTGGTGAAGATTACCAAAATGATGGTTCGTACCCTTAGAAGTTGCACCAATGGTTTGTCCAACTGAAACCACATATTCACTACCTGAAGCCTCCTTTAAGTGCCTTACTGAAATAATACACTAATTCAAAAATTCTACAAAACTATTTAAATGGAAGATATTCACCTATGCCTTAATCTCATGACTAAGCACATCCTGGAACTACCTTGCTGTAGCAACCTCATCACCTAAAAAAATTGGAATAAAGTGTTGCAGGTTCATGAAGAAGCCCGCGTAATCCATCATTGACATTGTTCCCTGGGTCAACTTTATAAACTCTACAACCAAGTTCTGCCTCAAGGTCTCTGGATAAAAATTCTCCAGGAACTTATCATGGATGTTTTTCTATAACATTCTATCAACCAGCTGAGTCTGAACTAGAATATCCCACTACTGTTTTGCTGGTCCCCACAACATATATTATACTAACTTAACTCTTTAATATATGAGAGTCTCCTAGTGATCCAAAATTATCTATATAGACTCCATACAGAACTCTATAGCCTTAAGTACACCATATCAAGGAAACATTTGAGGGTACTGCAACTAAAACTATGTGGTAATATCAAACATAATTGGTATGATCCACCCTAGGTCCCTTTCCATCATCTAAAAAAATGAGTGAATTTACAATAAAACTTCTCATCTTCTTGATTATCTTGTACCAATGTATTTCCTTTCTCAGCTACTGGTGGAGTTTTCTTAGTGATATCCTATTTTCGCCCAATCAATACACAACATTATCGTTGAATTTCTTTACAATAACAGACACAAATTTTAGAATACATAACATAAAACATCCATAATTTACATAAATAGGGATCTAAACTATCCATAAAACAACTCTTTCACATACACTATCCAAATGGTCAAATTCACACTTAGAAAAATAACCTCAACCACCCCTACTATAGTTTATAGCCAACATGGGGTAAACCAACATATATAGTCACAAGTATTCTAATAAACACCTTTTAAAAAACATTTACACTTTTACAATGAAAATATTTTCCACTTAGGAACATTTCTCTGTTCAAAAATTGTTACAACTATAATTTGAATCATTTACAACCATTAATTATGCATAATTATTTAACCATTTTTTAAATTCCTTCTATTTAACCATTTGTTTCATCTTTATTATACACCATTTTATTCAAATTTTTAATAAAGTAAAATGTATTCTACCCTTCTTGTCCCACACACCTATCTTATATGTACCTACCCTGATGCCTGTCACCTATATCCCTAGGTTCCTATAATGATGAATTAATGAATAACCTCATCCATTTAAATCACGAGTAAAATTTCATAAAATAGTCACATCACACAACAAGTGCATCACACAATGGGGAAATATCATTCAACCATAACAATAAACACCAAGAACAATAATTCGCACCCTGGGTGACATGGGTTTTGCCTCATAAATGGGTTAGATACTCCCAAGAACAAGCTCATTACCAAGGCCCAACCAATCCTAATCTCTTATCTACCATCCCCAAATAATTGGATAATAGAAAAGAAACACTCTGTTATCACTTTGTTACATCTCCGACCCAGAAACCACTAAATCCATTCCCCCAGCCGAGTCACCACATGACCTCAAGCATGCCTCCACATAAACCAGAGGTTTCCAACTAGAAAATAGGGTCTAAAGGATTAAATGGAGAGACTATATCTTATTTACCATAGTAAGACACAGTTTAAAAAAATGAAATAATTGAAACAAAAATAAATTACCAGAATCATGAATAACCAACCATTTCCAAAATAGGATACAAGAAACAACTAAACAATTAAATATTCTATGCCATTTTAATATTGAAAAAGTGAAGGAAATTTGAAAATAAAGATAAACAATTGAATCCCCAAAATTGGTCCTGTCTCCAAGTCTAGATCCTCATCCAAGAACATCCATGCCTAACTCAAATCCCTAACATAGGGCCTTTAACCTTTTCCTAACCTGAAACCATGAAATTTGCTCAGGTACCCAACGATAGCCTGAGAGGGTGTGAGTACAACTCAGTAGGCCGGTACCAATGACGTCTAAAAAATATCCAGTATAAATAGATAGTTCATGAAAATAATAAATAAATAGAAAGGTTAACAAAAGTATACTCTGGTGCAATTCGTTAATGATAAAAAATTTAACCATTTTCATCATTATTCTATCTGATCAATTATAATATCATCATTAATATTTTCCTCATCATCACATGTTCCATGGGTTTGGTATTATATCTTTTACACTACGGTCTAAACCGATCATTTACTATGAATAAGTAAATAAGTGAAGTTACCTAACTCTCTTGGGATAAAATTTCACAATAAATACAACACACTTACCTAGAAGCCTCCTTCAAGGTAGTATCATCAAATTCATCTGTTAAGGGCATAGAACCTAGGTCCCCTTACTTAACCCATGCATTTTGGGGTGGTGTTTAGAGCCTCAGTCTAACCCAACCCATGGGTTTAGTTCCTCAGGTCCAATACCCCATAACACCCAAGTCATGTCCACATTCTTATTTATCTATTACCACATATACCACAACATAAACCATACACAATCAATACATGAAACAATTCACAATTCACATTTCATTTAACACATAAACCATCCTTACACCTTATCCCATTAACAAATTTACTATTTAGTTAGCATAGCTCATATAACCCATTTTCCTTTACCATGCCTTAACTTATTAAGCATATTCGACAATTTCTATACCTTATCCCAAATAGAATTTCAACAATTCATATGAATTAATTCAATTATGAATTTTTGTTAGAAATACTTAAGCCATTTTTAATATTTATATTAACCCATTCAACCCATTTTTACATCATACCAAACAACCCCTTATATCATTTACAACAACAAGAAAGAACTATAATTAATTCCCCTTTTTAATTCAAACTATCATGTAAACACATTTATGAAGGGATCCAATTTATTACAAGTCAATTTCATGCTTAACCAAATGTTTTTCCATGTTTGGGAATTTTAGAACACCCAATGGGTGGCCCTAAATCTGTCAATTCAATCTCATCGTATACCATAAGGATCATGAGGGATTAAAATAACTATTTAGCCAACCTTTTTAAAAAAACCTAGTAATGAATCAAAAGAGCACCTAAGGGAAGAAAACACACAACCATGCAAGATAAAATCTATATTAACACTATGAGATATAACTTATAGACTATCTACCTTGAATTCAAATCTAACTGTACACTTAACCTTAGACCTAGATTCAAATATAGGCACCTCTAGAATCCCCAACCTAAGATCCATTGGGAAAAGAGTGTTTTATGTCTTTAAAATAATAATAAAAAAAACTACAATACCTAATCAGAAAAAGAGAAGAAAGAGAAGATTCAGACTTAACCAGATCTTTGATCCACACCCAACGTCACTCCAAATAGCCTATAATCGAAGGAGAATGATCCTTGAGAAGATTTGGGAGCATTGGGTTGTCACTAGGGTTTTAATGATGAGAAATGGGGAGAAAATTAGTAGAGAGACTTAAAATCCTAAGGTGTTAGTTTGGTAATTTTTCAAATTTCAATGGCGAGCACTATTTGTTCGCACAGTTTGACAAACCATGCACAAATCATACACTTGCCTCTATTCAATAGGGGTTGATTCGCACAGTTACCTAGGAAGGCCCATACATTTTGAAAATATTGTGTTCCAACCATGCGATATGTCTCTATCCAAGGACACACAATTTTTCCTTCCCCCTTGTACAATTTACTTAATCATGTGCCCTTCCTTCTGGATAGCATGGTTTGGGCGCATGATTATCTCTAACTATGTGAAAACTATGAAAGAGGAACTGTATGTCCAAAATTCATTTTTCTTTTATGTCCTGAACCCCTGAAACACCCATGAACCTCCTTATACATCTTATAAACGTTCCATTAATAAAAATTAAGATATTTAAACCAAAATTTAAACAAGGGAATAAATCCATGAAGTCTGAGAACTTATATAATCCTAGATGGATTTATAATATATGAGGGTATGTATTTCTCAAATCCTTTCCTTATAAGGTGATGGAGTTGAATGAACCCTTTGAGGAATTATAAGATAATGTGAGTTTTATCGAGGCAGAAGAGAAATTATTTTTATGTATGTCTTTTTCCTCGGTTTTCATAGAGCCTATACTTATAGAGTTTTATGAAGTACATGTTAGAATGGTTTATTTTACCATGGGTTTTTTATAATATTCTATGTTATGTAACTTGTTCTATTTACATTTTCAGGATGAAAAGTGTTAAAAGTGTTATTGATATAGAAACTTGAGTATTCCCTAGTCAGGATATATCCCATTTTTTAGATTTTAAGTCCTAAATCTTATTTTGTGGGTAAATCATTAATTTACAAAAATAGATATTGTTGAAAATTATATATGATGGTTATATTGTGTTCAAGACTAGATATTTTATCTTGGGATTAATTTTGGTTAAGTTCCAATTGAAGGACCCCAGAACACCCTGAGAAGGGAGGGGTGAATTAGGGTGTCAACTTTTTCCTTTTAATGTTTTGGATCTTGTTCCCACATTTGTAGGAACTTGTTAAACCTTAAAAAAAAATGAAAATAGGAAGATTCCTAATTCCACTAAACTTCACTAGCTGTGGATTACAATTATCAGGTACAGTCACTCTGTCCCAAGCACACTGCCTTTACAAAAGTTCAGGGATAGATCATTGCGTATCTCGTGTCACTCCCATTGACTCACCCTAGCTCAATTCCTTTGATAAAATCACACTCAGTTTATAGACGTTAAGGTCTCTTCAATAGATTTTCACTGAATTTCTTGCCTCTACTCAACATGAGACACTGCTTGCATTAAAGTCCTAAATTGATACACTTGAAAGCACTGAACCACTAAACCAGATATTCAGAACGTGCAAACAGGTTACACTGACAATTTCACTCAACACCTACCCTTTGCATGCAAGACCTCACTTTTGTGCACAATATTTTCTTTTTGTGCGGAAAAATATTTCGCGCAGAACCACCCTTTTCGTGCAACTGTAACTTTTACGCGCAGCCTCAACTTTCACGGGTAGCTTTTCCTTTTTCAAGAAACATAAAATTTTACACACAATCTCAAGTTTTATGCGCAACTTCTCTTTTTTTGCGCACCTTCCACTTTTTCACGCACCATATCCTTTTTCACGCAACTCGTACTTTTTCACGCAACTCAGGATTTTTTACACAATTCCTTTTATGTGAACCTTTAATGAACATCAACACTCGGATGTTCACTAAGTCTTCATCCGTATGTAATGAGGGGGTCACCTCCTATTTATAGGCATCGCCGACCCCCGTGTGCAAAACCCTTCGTGGCATGAAAATTCTCTCATTCAGCGTGCAATACATTTCACGCATGATATGTTTTTTGCGCACATCTCCATTTTTTTAACGTAACCCATGACTTTTCCATTTGTTGATGTTCTGATTTCGAAACACTTCTTGCGTGAAAAAAATCGCTCCACTATTTTGCGCACCACACTCTTTTTCTTGCACAACCCACCTATTTCGTGCACAACTCCCCTATTTCACGCACCATGCTCTAAGTATTCAATACTGTTGTCTGATTGAACTGTATGATCACTTTATTGGGAAACATTATGAACTTACAATGAGGATTGACAAAAAACAAAAACCATACTCTAATTCTTTCATATAAAAGAATTCTTGAATGTTAATTTTGACACCATGATTCTGTTCTAGGTATGTTTTTTCCTAGGAATGGTATAGGATATATTCTTGTGCATTGGGTTCAAGATAGAGACTTTTTAGGTCTTTATTAAAAGATCATTTGACCTATATGTTCCCTTATAAATATCTCTACTAAATATTTTTGTTGAGGTTGGGGAGTTAACCCTATCCTTTATAGGACATTTTCTACTATGTGATGATGGTCTCGGTAGTGATATTCGACTAATGAAATAGATTTTTATGCTTATGATTATAAAAAAACTCTTATAACACTTTCTTATGGGTATGGTTTGATCTTATGGAACATCATGGATTATATATTATTCCACTTTTATAAATCATGTCATTTTTTTTATAAAAAATCTTTATTCCAAGACTCCTGATTTATGATCTATGACATGTTCAGTATGTTTTCAAAGTTGTGATAATGTTGTCATACCATTATAATTATTGTATGCTTATATATATTCATCATTTGGTATCTCCCATGTTTACACATACCGAGCATTTGATCTCACCCTTTATTTTGTTTCATTTTCCCTATGTTATAAAGAAATTTATAAAGTAGGTTATGTTAAAGAATGGTTTTATATGGGAGGAATTTTTTGGGAGATATTGAAGATATATAATGAAATAACATTTTTATGTATTTATTCTTCAAACACACGAAACCTTTATGGTTCATGGAATTTATTATTGTGAGATATATTGAATATTTATTTAAAATAATGTAATATTTATGTATGTCATACTTGAGTCGCGTTAGTTGGTATCTGAGTAGGGTTTATTTATTTTTAGGGATTAAGTTATGAGTAAAATGAGGATAAAACCTAAAACAACCTATGATGAAGTAAAAGAGAGATTACATGAACCAAAAGTTTCATTGGTTGATAACAATGTTCCATAATCCTGTACATATTTTGAATTATTTTTATTATAATATGAAATCTCACTTTGATTAACTATTATTGATGCTCAAACAATGTTTTTTGGTTTTAACAAGGGGATGGAGATTGAATGATGAAGTTGAGGCGGTGATAAGTATACTAAAATATTAAAGTAATTTATTTGATATTATTAAAATTAATTCCATTTTATTATGAAAAGTATCTAGGAATATTAATTCATAGTATCAATGATTAACCGTTGAGTTAGTAGTAATAAATATTATTGGAATGATGATCAGATCTCATTTTTATTACACTTCTTCGATAGAAGTTTATGGTAATGTGTATCCTATAAAACTTGTTATTCTTCCTCTAGTTAATATTTATGTGATATTGGGAATAGATTGAATTTATTTATATATATCCCAAATCAATTACCTTGGATGGGAAGTTACATTTTATATTCTGAATCAACCTATGATCATTTATTAGTGGGAGTATGAATATGAATATCTAATAGAAATTACTTCCATTATATGGGTATTAAGACCGATTCACAAGGGATATTTATCTGAATTGGATGGGAATAATCTCATCATTGAATATATTCTTATTGTTAAATAATATGTTGAGGTATTTATTGAATACTCTCCTAGTTTTCCCTTGAATCTTGATGTTGGGTTTTCAATAGAACTCAAACCTGGTGCTATACCAATTCCAATGAATATTTATAGAATTGTGCCAGTTGAGTTGAAGTAATTAATGAATAAAATCTATAGGAATCTTGGAAAGGGATTTACAAACTTGAATGAATCCCTATGGGGTGAACTTGTTTTTTAATAAGAAATGTGGGTTAACATGTATTTGTATTTATTATCGAGAACTTAACAAGATCACTAACAAGAATAAGTATCCACTAACCCATATTGATGGCATGTTCAATCATCTTTGTAGAGTAAAATACATTTTCAAGATTGAACTTCAACATGAATATATTCAATTGAGGATTGAGGAATATATATCAATTCATACACAGTATATTCTATAAAAATTTAAAATTATTCTATTTGGACTTACCAATTCCCCTACTATCTTCACAGATCTATTGAATAAATCCAAAGAGAGTAAAAATGTTATTTTGTGGTAGTATTTATAGATGATATTATTATATATTCAAATTGAAATAAGTATTTTTAAATTTATTTCAAAATTTGGTTGAAGTCCTTTAAGATGGATAAAAATTATTCCAAAATTAACCAAGTGTGAATCTTGGATACTCAAAGTATCATTATTAGGTCATGTGATCATAATTTAGGGTATATATATGGATCCTTATAATATTTAAGTTATTAAATAATTTCCCAAACCAATAATGGTTTTTAGATTTTTTTGTTTTCTTGGATTTTCTTGATACTACCAATTATTTTTGATAATTTTCTTACAAATATCAAATCCAATATCCATGTTGATGTGGAAGGGTCTAAATTCTTTTGGATAGATTAAGGTGAAGAAAGTGTCATGGAATTGATGTGGAGGTTGGACAGTGAACATGTCATTAAACTACCTTGTAGTGGATAAGAGTTTGTGATTTATAATGATGCATTGAATAAGGGTCTGTGATGTGTTCTAATTCATAATGAATTAGTAATATTATATTCCTCATGAAAATTAATGGATCATGCGAAAAATTAACCAACTCATGACTCAGATTTGGAATTTTTATTCTTTGCATTTAAAATATGGAGACATTATATATATGGTGAAAGGTGTGTTATATATACTAATAATAAAATCTTGATGTATATATTCACATAGAAATAGTTAGATATGTGAAAAAGGAGATGGTTGGAGTTGATTAAAGGTTGTGTTTTATCAATACATTATCACTATGGGAAAACAAACAGGGTAGATGATGGTCTAATTTGGAAGAACCATAGAAGTTTGTTTATGATGTGGATTGAAAGAGATCCAATAATTTTAGATTTCTAGATTATAGACCTTGAAATACTAAAGAATGGGGAAAGATCATATAATTCTTATATGCATGTTTAACCATCCATTCATGCAAAGATTAAATAGGTGAAAAAATAATATGTAGATCAATAAAAGAAGGTAAGTAACAATCTAGAGTTCAACTATGATATTGATAGAATGATTAGGTTTAAGAACTAGTTTTGTTTCTTAGAAATACCATAATTCAAGAAGGAGTTATTATATGAGGTACACATCTTATTATTTTTAGTTTATCCTAGAATCATGGAGATGTATAAATATATTAATGACTATTTCTAGTGGGAAAACACAAATATGGATATTGTAGAGTCTATATCTCAATCCCTAGTAAGTTTATAAAGTTATGTCTGAATGATATAATTATAATGGGATGTAATAATTATTAAACATATAATAATGAAAATGGGAAAACATAACTATGGGTTTTATTATTGGACTCCCCAAGACATATAAAGGATATAACACCATTTGTATTGTAGTAAATTTCTTTAGGAAGTTATATAATTTTATTTCTATTATAGAATATTTATCTCTTTATTATATTTCTTGAATATACATTAACAAAGTGGTTGCGTTGGATGGAGTACCTCATTACATTGTTTTTTATCAAGATGAAAGGTTCACCTCATAGTTCTGGAGAATAATTTAGCAAGCTTTGAATATAGAGTCGATCATTAACATAGCATACAATCCTCAGAAATATGTGTAGTTTGAGATGATTATTTAAAAAATTGAAGATATAATGTGATTTTACTATATGAATTTCAAAGGAGATTGGTATGGACACCATCCTATGGATGAATTTTCTTATAAAAATAGCTTTTAATCGAGAATTTATATGGATCATTATGAATCCCCCATGGGAAGAGGTGCATAACTACAACACACTGGGATAAAGTTAAAGAACATAAGCTATTAAGACTTGAGCTGTCCAAGGAAATTACATTGATAGTGAAAACCATTCAGTAGTACATCGGGGAATCTCAGAGTTGACATAGAAATTATGATAAAAATCATCAGTGAGATCTATAGTTCTAAGTTAGTGATAGGGTATTCCTTCAAATATCACCTTAGAAAAAGGTTATGATATTTGGAAAGAAGGTAAGGCTAATACTTAGATATATTAGTCCCTTTGATATCATTGACCATATCGAGGTAGTAACTTATCGCTTAACACTTCCACTGATCCTCTCCCTAGTTCCCAATGTGTTTCATGTATCTCCATTGAGAAAGTAAATAATCGATCCTTTACATGTACTAAATTTAGAGGTTGTTCCACTAGATAATGATCTTTCTTATGAGGAAAAACCAATGAAGATTCTTGATCGAAGGGATAATGTGCTACAAAACATGACCACTCATCTAGTCAAGGTACTTCAGTGAAAACATAAGTTTGAGGAAGCTATGTCGGTACTCAAGGATGTGATTAGGAATAAAAATCCTCATTTTTTATCAGAGTTATGGAATTTCAAGGGAATAAGTCTTTTATGTAGATAATATGTGCAACCCAGGGTCTTTGAATATATATTTTCTTTTTGTTAAATTTGATGTGTTTAGTTGCTTTATTTACACTCAACACCAAGATTAGAAGAACTAAATTATATATTTTAAATATATATATAAATTATTTTATTAATAAAATTAATAATAAATTATACATTGATAATAAATTGGTTATAAATGGAGATAAATTATTTTAATGGTTAAAGAGATATTTTTTTACATAAAAGAGTTTTTATACACATAATGTGTTCTTTATCTTAATAGATTAAAATGATCACTAATGATAAATGAATATAATTAAATGATTATATATCAAATAAAATGAATTGATATACATTTGATTATTCATTAGTCAAATAATTAGAATAAAATCATTTTATGTTTTAAAATTACAATTTCCTCAATAATGGTATTTATTTCATTTTTTGTTTTGACATTATAATTCCTTTATTTCAATTTTAATTCCTTTTTACAAAATGGAAATTATTTTTTAAATTATATTTCCAAAATTATTAGATACTGATATTTTGGTATTTTTTTGAAAGGAATGATTTTTGGGTGAATAGTGAAAATAATGTTTTTTTCAAAATAATTATTTCTTTTAATTAAATCATGTAATTTAAAATTCCCATTATATTTTATATTTTTTAACATTATATTTAATAATTTTTATTAAAAACAATATAATTTATTTCTTTGTATTCAATATTATATTTTATTCTAGTATTAGTTTATTTTTATGCTTAAAAACACATTTTACTAAAAACTAATTTTCATTATTTTTGTGAACATTAATTAAAATTAGTTTTTTTACCTTATAAAATTTTTTTCCTGGGAAGTGGATTTAATATTTTTATTAGTATGATTTAATTTAGTAATGTGTTCAATTTCATTTTTGGTCATTAGGAATTATAACATTGGTAAAAATTCTATTACTATGGTTAAAGCATAAAACATTTTAATTAAGGTCAGAACTCTATGATATGGTCACAAAAACTAATCCTAATTCATATTTGGTGATAATATTTCTACCCTTATCTCATTTTCTTTGAAATTTAATTTTTTAGTTCCACTTTTCCCTAGGTATGACACTTATTATATTTAAAAGTTTAAAATAATTAGCAGTGCTCTTATCCCCTCACTTATAAAAGGTTACCTCATCTTCTCACATATCCACACAACTGTATCACTCTAGATCAACCAATACTTACCGAAAAAAATACCAATTTTAATCCCCACATTCTATAGGTTTTTTTTCACACCAAAATACTATCATTGAATGTTTTAGGTTTAAGAAAACGTTGGTTTTACAAAGAAGTGGTATGACTATTTCCGAGTTATTTTATGTCTATTTATTCTTGTACCCCCTTCAAACTAATTGTAACCATACTAGTATAATAAAAAATTATATAATTTATAATTAAATGTTATTATGTTTATGGTATACCCCTTTTCCATATCCTTTTTCACCCTATGGGAAACGAAAATCATCACTCATGCATACGTGTGGACTACAACCTCCGCGAAGTGATGTGTTTCATTTTTCATCACCATATATCACAGATAGTTTTATATACAGATTTATTGGATAAAAATTATTTTTTTAAAATTAAATTATAAATAAAACCTATATTCATATCCTACCATCTATTGTAAAATGATAATTTTACGCATGTGTACATGTGGACTTAAACTTCCATGAATGATGTGATTCATTTTTAATTTTTGATTAAAAATGATGGTAATAAAAAAATATTTAACAAATATATATTATATGTATGATATTATTACTGTAAGATCCCAGACTTCATGGAGGTATGTTCTTATTTAAATTTTTTCAAACCCCTTAATGTTAGAAAATTAAGTTTTTACCGGGTGTATGAGGAAGCTCAGGGGTGTTCTAGGGGTTTGGGACACGAAAATAGGGAAATCAGTCCATCCTATTCATGTCACATGGCTGGAGCATGATTAGTAAAAACTATGAAAGGGGGAAAAAACCATGAAACCATAGACAAAGGCATATAACAAAGTTGGTGCACCATTTTTCAAACTGTGTAAGATTCCCAGGTAACTATGTGACTTAGATTCCTCTTAGATAGAGGTTGGCTCACGATAATCACACGATTTGGAAAACCATGCGGACAAACCATTCGACCCATTAAAAAGTAAAAATTTACCAAATTTACCCCTTGGAAATTTATTTTTCTCACCTGATTTTTCTTCCCATTTCATCTCCTCCAGTCCTAGTGATGAACTAAGGCTTCTTAGTCTTTACAAATATCATTATCCTTTGATTATAGGACATTTTTAGCTCTGTTGGTTGCGAATCAAAGATTTAGGTGAGTCAAATCGTTCTCTTGCTTCTCTTTTTTGACTTAGTTCTTTTGGTTTTGTTATTCTTTTTCTAAAGCACTAAAACCCTCTTTTTTTTGGTGGATCTTAGGTTGGGGATTCAATGGGTTGTTGAATTCATATATAAGGCTAAGATTAAGGGCACATTTGTCATTAGATTCAAGGTAGGTGGTCTATAAGTTTTATCTCATAGTTTTATTATGGATCTGTGCACGTTTGGTAATTATATTTCTCTTCCCTTGATGTTAATTTGTTTCCTTTAGTATGTTTTGGTAAAATGGTTTGGTAAATGGTGATTTAAACCCTTCAATATCCCCATGGGATGTATTGAGGATGATTATATTAGATTAGGTCCATCGATGGGGTGATCTAATATTCTGAATATGGTATATAGTAGAGTTAATCATGGAATTAACTTTTAATAATATAGGTCTCATAATAAATGTGTTGACATGATAGGTTGGAATATAAAGTAGAATTAATGGTAGTTTTGTCTAATTTTTGGAAATAGCATAAGGTATTGTTTCACATGATATGAGAATGGGTTAAATGGATTAATTTAATGTGTCAAATGGATTATGGATTTGTAATGGAAATTCATAAATGGATTAAGGAATATAAATTGTTAAATATATTAGATGGGTTAATTTATAGAAATTTTCGAATATGCATAATGGGTTAAGTCCTAGGGAAGGGAAATGAGTTATTCTATGTAAATAGAAAATGTGCTAATGGGATATGGAATAAGGATGATTTATGTGTTAACTAAAATGTGAAATTTGGATATTATGTGTATTGATCCTGAATGGTTTGTGATATGGTATTTGTGGTAAATGGATAAATAAGAATGTGCACATGGCTTGGTTGTTGTGGGGTATTGGACTTGAGAATCTATACCCATGGGTCGGGTTAGACTAAGGCTCTAAACCCCACTCTATAATTCATGATTTAGGGATGAAGACTGAGTCTCTATACCCCTAATAGTTTCATTTGATGAGACTACATGGACCAAGGCTCCAAGGTAAGGGTGACATGTTTTCTTATGAAATGTTTATCACTATTGGGATAGGGAACTTGATTTATTTCCTTATTCATGCTAATTTACTGGATTATGTTTTTGGTTAAATGATGTAAATGATTATCCCATGGAACATGTGATGAAATGAGTTAAGTAATGATGATAGTATAAGTGATGAAAATGGTAATAATGTTGGAAATGTTTAAAGTGAAAATTGTTAACTAATAGAATATGAGTTGTCTTTTGGTTTAACTTTTCATTTACTTCCTACTTTCATGAAATATATATTTAGACTAGATATTTTGTAGACACTATTTATGGTGGACTACTGATTTGTACTCACACCCTGCTCAGGCCACCATTTGGTACCCGAGAAGACATAATGGTTGGATGTTTGGTCAACAGAAGGGGTTCTATGCTTGGTAGTTGAGTTGGGATTAGGATGTTCATGGATGAGGATATGGACTTAGATTCAAGACCCATTTTGGGGATTTAGTCTTTTGTCTTATTTTGGGTTTTCTTCATTTTGGCATTGTTAGCATGACATGAAATAGTTATCATTTGGTTGGGGTTTGTACCCTATTTGGGGGAATGTTTAGTAATGCATGTTTCCAATTATTTTCTTATTTCTTCCTTTAGTTCATATATTATTTTCAATGTATTACTCTGGAAAAGAGGGTATAGTCCCCCCACGTGACATATTAGACTCTCGCTGATTGTCGGAAATCTATGGCATGTGTGGAGGCGTGCTTGAGGTCATATAGAGACCCAACCTAAGGTATTGATTTAATGACTCACATGTTGGGGATGTTACAAATTGGTATCAGAGAAATTATTTTTGTGGTCCTACTAGTTGGAATGGGATAAATGAGAATATAATAAATTATACCTTGGAAATGAGATTTTATTAAGAGTATCTAACCCATGTATGAAAGAAAATCTAAGTATTCAGGGTGGTAATTGTTGTTCTTGTTGTGTATTGTTATAGTTGGATGATATCTCACCATTGGGTGATTCAATTATTGTTTGATGTGACTATTTTATGATATTTTTATAATGATCAAGATATTATGAGGTTTCAAATTCATGCATCATTTTAGGCTCTTAGAGAGATATGTGGAATGAATCATTATAGGCATAGGCATAATGGGTTTGTGGGACGTGAAGGGTGGGATAAATTTTAAATTCATAAAAATTTGAAGAAAAATGTGTCTAGTAAAGATTTTTTAAATGGGTAAATGGAATTAATGTTAAATAATAGTTAAAGAATTATGAAAGATGAAAAGTTAAGAATAATCTAAAATTCTAGTGGTGACAAGTTGTGATATGTAAAAGTCATCAAATTTAAGAATATTTATATTATGTTGGTAAAATGGTTTTAAAAAGGTTTCTAATCAAAGGTTGTAAATCAGTTGAAATTTTGGTTGTAATAAGTTGTGAATGAGAAAGGTGTCTAAAAGAAAAAATGGATTTAGGTTTTGATAGTGGAAACAATATAATGGGTGTTAAATGAAAATACTTTTGGTCATGTGAGTTAGTTTACCCCATGATTGACCATGACTCATAGTAAGGATGGATAAGTATAGTGATAGATGTTTAGTTTCATCTGTTGGGATAGTATATGCATGATGAGTAGTTTATGGATAGTGGAGATTCTTCTTTTGTAAAAATTGTGAAACCTATATGTTATGTGTTCTAAGGATCATGTTTGGTATTATAGAGAAATTCCACCATGATTACGTCTACTGGTTGGGTGATAAGAGTATATCTCCAAGAAAGTTCTACCAGTCATGGATTAAGAAAATATGTTGGTCCAGGATAATCGAGGAGAGGATAAGTTTCATGAGGACATCACTCATTTTATATAGATGGTGGAAAGGTACCTAGGGTGGGTTGTGTTGAGTATTTTTTATCTAATGAGAGAGTTTCAGTTGTAGCACCCTCCAATGCATTTTAAAGAGGGTGGAACCAAGGCTTTACAGTTTTGGATAGAGTCTATATAGATGATTTTCGACAACCTAGATAATCCTACAAAGAATAGATTCAAGAAACTTTTCTAGATAATTTCTATCTAGATACCTTGAGAAAAGAGCATTCTATAGAGTTTATGAAGTTGACCCAGGGGATTATGTCTGTGATGGATTATGATTTCCGTTTAACGGACATGCAACACTTTGTTCAAGTGTTGGAATGGGATGAGGTAACTACGAAAAAATGTTTTTAGGATGGACTTAGACATGATATTAAGTCTCAAATGAACATATTTTGTTTAAAGAGGTTTAGATAAGTGGTGGATCAAGACCTTATTTTAGAAGGGAATATAAAGGAGGCTTTAGGATGTGGGTTTTTGGTTCCAGTTGCATGGACTAGTGGTGAAAAGCATGAGGGAAGGAAGCATCATTTTTAGAATATTCACTAAGGTGGTAGTGTGAATAGTAGTAATAAGAGAGTTTAAAATTATTAGGGTAGTGACTAGGTGTTTTTGTATAAGTTTGTAAGGTCAAGACACATACATGGTCATGGAACCCAACCACCTATTGAGTGATGAGCGTGAGGGAAAATGGGGCATGTACAGAGGTTCTGTAGGAACCCTCGACAACTAGGAACATAGGGAGGATCAAGGACTAAATCGAGTATAGGAAGGGTGTTAGTTAACCAATATCAAGTAGGAAGTTGGAGCTCAACTAACTGTACCAGTAGAGTTTGACGACAAGGTACTATAGGGCGGGAGCATCCATATTAGATGGGTCATGCAATACCAAGAACATAGACCAGGGCCTAGGTTAGAGGGGTATGTCATCTTCATGTGGTTCAGTATACACCTGAAGGTGCCGAGGCAGGACCATGAAATTATTGAGGTATGATCCTTATAGATTCTATAATTTCTAGTGCTTTATTTGATATAGGTACTTCACACTCTTTTTTATTTTCTCATTTTGTGGTTGTTTTGGGCCTAGAAGTTGAATTTTTGTGTGGGGTTATGTAGATTGATACACCATTGGTGGTGAGTACAAAAAATATTTGGTAGAGTAAGGGGTGTGCTCTAATGGTTAGTGGGTACCATTTTCTTTGGGTCTTGTTTGTTCTAAAAATGTTAGGTTTTGATATGATATTAGTAGTGGAATGATTTGAGTTATAATAATCCGAAAATAACTATTACCACCATTGGGTAACCTTCACATATCTTGATGGAGACACGTATGTCCATCATTGTGGATTGGATGTTTGGGCAGGCCATGAAGGGCCATCTCATTAGCAATTGGGTGAATGAACTTCCCAAGTGTCTTGTCTCATGCTTGGCGATGAGAGAGTAGAGTAGATTGTCTTTCCACTAATGGTGGACCAGTACTAGGAATTGTTTCCTAACTAATTCTAGGGGTTCCACATGAGAGAGATGTTGAGTTCACGATAGAGTTTCTGCCCGAAGCAAAACCAGGTTCCATTCTTCTATATAGGATGGAACCGATAGAACTTTAGGTGTATAAAAATTAGTTGGAGGAGTTGGAGAATAAAGGGTTTATTCATCCTAGTATGTCACCTTGGGTATCTCCAGTGTTGTTCGCTAAGAAGGATGATGGATCACAGTGATTGTGTGTAGATTATAGGAAGATGAATTAGATTACAATCAAGAATAGATACCCTATTCCTTGAATTGATGATATATTTGGCCTGCTAAAGGCTGATTCAGTGTTCACAAGGATTTATTTGAGATCAGGATACCATCAGCTGAGTATGAGACCTTATGATGTGTCATGGACTACATTTAATAGTAGGTATGGGTTATAAAATTATGTTGTGATGTCGTTTGGGTTGACTAATGCACCATCAGTGTTTATGTCTCTAATGAATCAAATCTTTCACCCATATCTAGATCACTTTTTAGTTTTATTTATTGATGACATCTTGGTGTACTCTAAAACTCATGACGATCATTCCAAACATCTTGACAACATACTTAGCACACTAAGAGAGCATAGGATATATTTCAAGCTATCCAAGTTTAATTTATAGATTGATAGGGTGCATTTCTTGTGTCATATCATCTTGAAATAAGGTGTGTTAGTGGACCTAGAAAAAATGAAGGCCTTCATATCTTAAGAGCAACCCAATAATTTTTATGATGTCCAAAGTTTTCTGGGTTTGGTAGGCTATTAAAGAGGGTTTATCAATGATTTTTTCTTTTTAGTAGCACTAAAATTTGTTTTTAATAAGAAATTAATAAAGTTATAGTGGACTGGGGAATGTGAGAATACTTTCCAATAGTTGAAGAAGAGTTTGATTATCACGTCGATTCTGATCTTACCTGAGTCAGGTAAAGGGTATATCGTGTTTTGTGATGCGCCTAGTGTGTGGAATGGAGCATTATTATAGATGTATGATTGGGTTGTCGTGAATGGGTCATGACATCTGAGGCCTCAAGATAGAAACTACCCTATATACAATCTTGAATAAGCTATGATGGTTTTTGCCTTGATATTTTTGTGGAATTACTTGTTGGGAGAATGTTTTATGGTGTATAATGATCATAAAATCCTTAATTATATCTTCTAACAATGTTATTATAATCTTAGAAAGTGAATATGGGTTCAGTACATGTATTATTTTTATTTTGAGCTGGTATACAAGTCGGGGAAGGGAAACAGTATTTCAGATGCTTTGATTTAGAAGACTCAGAATCATGCCATTTAGGAATCTAGTTCTAAGTGGTCGATGATGGTATTGTTTACATAGATGCATCTTGAGGTAGAGTATGGTCAAAGGGAGATGTCCCTTGCATCCTAAGTAGTTGAGCCCATGCTTTTGATCTGGATCAAAAAGGGGTTGTGTGAGGTTTCAGAATATTTGGCTTTGAGTGAAAGTCTTAAAGGTGGGGAGTCACCTTCTGGTTAGGTCGTTGGAGATGATGGGATTATTTATATTCGTGGCCATGTTTTTGAGTGAACATGTATGTGAGAAGAGTTGATGTTTGAGTTAAATGCATCAAAGTGGGAAGTGAATTTTTGTTTGACCAAAATGTATTGCAATATTTTTAGGCAGTATTGATTTCTAGGGATGAATAAAGAGGTTATAGGTTTCGTGGTGGGATGCCTTAACTACCAATAGGTGAAGGTTGAGCATCTATGGTTGGGTGGTCTATTTTAGACATTTATCTTTCTAGAATGAAAATGGGTGGATGATATTTTGGATTTTGTGGTGGGTCTTCCGAGAATGCCTCATAAGAATGATTCAATCTGGGTAATTATGGATCATTTGACTATAGTGACTCATTTATTACTGATTTGAGAGATTTTCACCATGGATCTATTGGGTGAGTTATATGTTCGAGAGGTAGTATGGTTGAAATGGGTTCCACGTACCATATTTTCTGATCACGATCCACATTTTACATCATGCTTCTAGTAGGGATTACATAAGGTTCTTGGTACCCAGGTGTTTTTGAGTACAGATTTATACTCGTAGACTAACAGGCAGTTGGAGCATACCATTTAGGTGTAAGAGGACATGTTTAGAGAATTAAGCCTAGAATTTGGTGGATCAAGAGAAATGAATTTTTATCTATTTTGGAGTTTTCCAAAAATAATAGTTACTAGGATAAGATTCATATGGAACCATTTTAGGTGCTCTATGGTAGACCATGTTGATCTCTGTTGTGTTGGATAGAGTCTTGGAATTTGTTGGGACCAAGTCTCATTCAGGAGACGTTAGAAGAGATTTAGATGATTTTGAAATGCATAGATATGGATTAGATAATGAAGAAGTCATATACTTAAAGGCTTCATCGACCTCTTGAGTTTATGTTGGGTGATTGTGTGTTTTTCGAGTGTTTCCAAGGTTAGGTCACCGTCAGATTTAGAAACAGGGTATGTTGGTGCCCAGGTATGTGGGGACAATTTGAGATTACGGAGAGGATCAGACTAGTGGAATACCAATTACACTTCTATAGTGTTATAGTGGTATGAATGATTTCTTTCACACATCACAACTTTGGCATTATCACCTTGACCCATCTTAGGTGATTTACATTGTGGATGTTGATCTTGAGGATGATGCATCCTTTGAGGACCATCTATTTCATGTTGGGGATCATAGTGAGAATGTATTGTGGGGAAAGAATGTTACCATAGTTTTATTCTTGTGGTAGCATGGTAATGTTCATTAAGAAACCTGAAAAATGTATATAGATATGTGGTATCATTATCCCAATGTCTTTACTTCGAAAGCTTAGTGATTCTTTGGAATAGAGGCTTGAGGATGAGTTGTTATAAGGTAGGGAGGTTAAAAGATCCCGAAATTCATGGAGGTACGTTATTATTTAAATTTTGGTTTGAATCCATTAAATTTGTATAATTAACTATTTATTGGGTGTATGAGGAAGATCAGGGGTGTTCTAGGGGTTTAAGACATGAAATAAAAGAAAATTAGGACATCCTGTGCATGTCGCATGGTTGGCGCATGGTTAGTGAAAACTATGGAAGGGGGAAAACCGAACCGTAAATCCTTGGATAAAGGCATCTGGCACCATTGACACATGTTTTTTAAAATCATGCAGCATTCCCTAGTAACTATGCGACTTGGATCCCTCTTCGACAGAGGCTAGTGCATAGTTGGCGCACGGTTTGGAAAACAGTGTGACCAAACCGTGCGACCCATTAAAAAGTGAGAATTTACAAAATTTCTACCTCGGTATTTTAAGTTCCTCAACAATTTTTTCTTTCCATTTCTTCTACTATATCCCTAGTGATGAACCAAGGAACCCAAATATTCCAAAAATTATTCTCCTTTAATTCTATGATGTTAGGAGCACCGTTGGATGCGAATCGAAGCTCTGGGTGAGTCTAATCCTTCCCTTTATTATCTTTTTTGGATTAGGTCTTATTGTTTAGTTCTTATTATAAAGCCCTAAAACTCTATTTTCTCATTGGATATTAGGTAAGAGATTCAAAGGATTTTTTGATTTAGATCTATGTTTAAGATTAGGTGTGCAGTTGTGTTCGTATTTGAGGTAGGTGGTCTACATGTTATATCCCATTGTTTCGTTGTGTATTTGTGCATATATGGTTATGTTATTTCTCTTCCCTTGATGTGAATTTTTTGTATTTAGTATGTTTTGGTAAAATGGCTTGATAAATGGTGATTTGGACCCCTGAATATCCCTTTGGGATGTGTTGACGTTGATTAAACTTGATTAGGGAAATCTATGGGGTGCACAGATATTTCGAACATGGTAAATAGTATAGTTAAGCAAAAAATTGACTTGTAATAAATTAGAGCCTTTAATAAATGTGTTAAAATTATAGTTGGGAATATAAATTGTAATCAATGGAAGTTATTTATAATTTTGGGAAATGGCATGAGGGATTGTTTTGCATGATGTGAAAAAGGGTTAAATGGATTAATGTAAATGTGTCAAATGGATTATGGATTTTTAATGGAAATGCATAAATGGATTAGGGAATATGAAATGTTGAATTTGTGAAATGGGATAATCTCTAGAAATTTTCAAATATGGTTAATGGGTTATGTCATTGGAAATGGAAATGGGTTATAAGGGTTATGATATGTAAATGGAAAATATGTTAATGAGTTATGGAATAAGGATGATTTATTTGTAAACTAAAATGTGAAATGTGGACATTATATGTATTGATCTTGTATGGTTTGTGATACGCTATTCATGATAAATAGATAAATAATATTTTTCACATGGCTTGGTTGCTTTGTGTTATTGGACATGAGGATATACACCCACAGGTCGAGTTAGACCATGGATTTAAATCCCATTCATAATGCATGGGATAGGGAAGGGGCTAAGGCTTCATGAACCTAATGGTTGCATTTGATGAGACTACCTAGACTGAGTCTCTAAGGTAAGTGTGATGTGTTTTCTTATGAAATGTTTATCCCTATTGAGATAATGAACTTGATTTATTCTCTTATGCGTGATAATTGGCCGGCTTAGGGAATTGGGAAAATGATGTAAATGCTTAACCCATAGAACATGTGATGAAATGTGGTCAGTAATGAAGATGGTATATGTGATGAAAATGAATAAAATGATGGAAATGGTTAAAGTTAATATTGTTAAATAATTGACCTTGAGTTTTATTTTGGTTTACCTCATTATTTATTTTATACTTTCATGCACTATCTATTTAGACTGGATATTTTATAGACACTATTGGTGGTGGTCTATTGAGTTATACTCACACCCTACTCAGGCCACCATTGGGTACCCGAGCAGGATTCATGGTTTTAGGTTAAGAAAAGGTAAAATTCCTTATTCTAGGGAGTTGAGTTGGTCTTGGAATGTGCGAGGATAAGTCACTTTACCTTGAACATGACTCGCATGTAGATATGGACTGCCGTCTCCATGAAGTGATGTTATTCATTATTCATCATCATATTATGTTAATAATTATGAAATCTTATATAATGAATAAATATGATACTTATGAATTGATTAAGGTTATACGGATGATGGAATAATGACTAATGTGCAAGGGATAGAACCATCAAATTGAAATGTGTTAAGGAAAAAAAATTAACACCCTAATGTTGATTTTAATGAAGAATTGCTAATAAATATGTAATTGGATATTATAAGGGAATGATATATTGCAGGATAAGTATGATATTGTTCCTATATTTGTGTATAATAAATATATATTTACTATACATGAGTTTAATAGTTAATATGATGACATTATGGTATTGAGGTATCAGTTTATGATGTTATCTAATTTGTATTTAGGATTATTAATGCTTAAATTCATATTATAGAAATCAAATACTTTCTCTATCTCTCTCAAATGTCATAAATTTTCTTCTCCTATGTTTTTTTTATTTTCATTTTTTCATTTAATTCTCATATATATATTACTTAAAATGATTAATAAACCCTTTTTCAGATAAATTATCCTTATTTATTCTATTTGGGTCATGAACATTTTCTTCCATATACATGTTTTTAAAATTGTTTTATGAACGTTTTTACCTGTACATAAATTTTTTAAAATGGGTATTTTCACTAAATTTGAATTTATTTACAAATTATTAAAATTAATCTTTTTAAATTTTTTACATATAAATCACTTTTAACTCTTTAAAAAAGTGTGAAAAGAATAATCTATTTTAAAATATATAGAATGAATGTATTTTACTTCTATCATGTATTTAAATTTTCAAAAATCGTCCTTAACATGTTTCAAATGTTTTATAAAGAAAATAAAATTCCCATTTTTTATGAGTTTTTTTAAAATTTAATAAAAGAAAAGGGATTTTTATATTGATTTTCAAATCAAAATTTAAATGATTTCATAAATGATATTTTTATATATGCCAATATACTTTATGTATTATTATGATTCATTGATGGTATTCTATTATGATACCATCCAATTCATTCCTCTATATATCTTATGATGATGATATTTTAATGATGATTTTACAAAACCGTTTTTTTCCATGGGTTAATTACACTATCATAAAATACAGAATGTTTTTATGTTCATTTGGACTACTTATGTATATTTTTCATTATGTGATAGGTGGGAATAGAATTATATAACACTACAATTCATTGGGTAAATATTTATTTTCATTAGGTAATTTGATAGAGTATGGGGAGTGAACCCATTCCATGAATTAAAAAAGGTTGGAAAGTAAACCCAATCTATTATGAGACTTTGTCAACCATGTGATGATGGTCTTGGTAGTGTTCCTCAACTAATGAAATGATTTTAAATCATATAGTTGTTCCAAACATTGCTATGGAATTTTCATATGATTATGATACTCTCTAATATCTCATGACTGCTTATTGATGATTTTACACTCTTATGACTCATATCTTTGGTTTTGAAAAATCAATTTCTATGCTTCATGATTTATGGTATATGTCATGTTGGGTATATTTTTATAAATTTTCATCATGTTTTCATACCCTTATTCTTATTTTATGATAAAAAATGACGATAAATTAATATATTACATGTATACAATTAATTATCATCTAAAATAACCATTTATTACATTCCCTTTTCCCCAAGTTATGAAGAATGGTATTATATAGTGTATCTGTAAGACGTATTCTATGTAAGAAGAAATTTGTGAGAGATGTTTATGATATTTCATGAAATAATTTATCTGTGTATTTATTCTTCAAATAAACTAAACCATTATGGTTTTTGGGAGTGAATTTTTATGAGATGAGTTGAATATTCAAAAAAAATGTTATAATATTTATTTATATAAAACACGGGTCCCATCAGTTGGTATCAAAGAAAAGTGTAGTAATTTTCGGAGATTATGTTTTGAGGAAAATCATTATATGACCTGAGAAAAAATGCTGAATTTAAAATGATATGGGAAGAATATAAAATTTCATAGGATGATAAGAATGTGTTATAATATAGGAAATATTTGGAATGTTTTTTATGATTATATTATTACACAATCTGATTAACAATTCTTGATTCTCATTCTATGTTTCTTGATTTTAGTAAAGGATTGAAGATAGAATAATGACGTTAAGGTGGTTATAGGTTCACTCAAATATTAAAGTTTTATATTTGATATTAGTTATATAAACTATTTTATATCATGAAAATTCTTAGTAAATGTTAATTCATATCCTCTATGATTAGATTTTGAGTTAGCAGTAAAAGATCCAAATAGTATGTTGACTACATCTCAAGTCTATGGATCCTCTCTAATAGAAGTTTCGAGGAATGTGATTCATAAAAACCATGTTATTCTCATCTATTATAATTTTATGTGATATTGGGTATGGGTTAGATTTCCTTATATATATCAAATCTCAATTTTAAAGGAAGGGAAGTCATATTTTATATTCCCAATCAACCTTTGATCATCTATATGTATGAGTATGAATATGAAATTCTAATAGAAATAATGTCCATTTTATTAGTATTAATACCTATTCATGATGAAAATTTATCCCTAATGGTTTGGGATACATTCAACATTTAATATATATATATATAATGTTTTGGAAAATATTGATGTATTTTTTTAATACTTGGATAGTCTTCCCCTGATATGTGAAGTTGAGTATTCAATAGAACTGATACCTATTGCTTTAACATTTCCAATTACTCCTTATTATTTAGACCTAATTGAGTTATTGGAATGGGAGATGTAAAACTAGGTGAATCTAAAAAAGGGATTCATGTGCCTGAGTACATCACCATTGGGTTCAACGATTATTTTTGTTAATAAGGAAGTTGTTTTAATGTGTCTTTAAACTGATTATTGAGATCATAATAAGGTGAATACCAAGAACAAGTATCCTCTATGACAAATTGTTGACTTTTTTGATAAAAAATATAGAGATCAATAATCTTCAAATACTTAACTTCATTCTAAATATCATCAATTGAGGGTCAAGAAGGAGGATATACACAAAACAACCATCCATATGATATATGTTCATTATGAATTAATAGTAATGGAATTTGGAATTATTAATTTCCCCATTATATTCATGTATCTAATGAATAGAGTCTTTAGAGTTTAGATTTACCCATTTTTGGAAGTCTTTATATATGATATTATTATATATTAGAATATCTAGGAAGCACCTAAATATCATTTGATGATTATGTTGAAGAAATCAAAGATGTAGAAACTGTAGTTCAAAATTAAAAAATGTGAATTTTATCTATATAAAGTATCATTATTATGTCAAGATGTGGTATATTTATATATCCTTATAAGATAAAATTTATTAAACAGTGGCCCAGACACACCATAGTGACTGAAATCTATAGTTTTCTTAGATTGTATGGATACTACCAATGAATTTTGAAAAATTTATCACAGCTGTCAAATCCAACAACCAAGTTAACATGAAAGGGAGCTGATTTCATTTAGACAGATGAAAGGGAATAAAGTTCTACGAAACTGAAGATAAGGTTGGTTAATGAACCTATTCATACACTACCCTATAATAGAGAGGAGTTTATGATTTATATTAAATCATCAAATAATGTATTGTGATGTTTTATCATGAATAATGACAAGGTAGTAGCATATTACTCATGGTAATTAAAGGTTATTGATAAATAATACCCAACTCATGATTTAGAAAAGGAAACTATAAATTTATCATTGAAAATATAGAGGCATTATCAATATAGTGAATGGTGTGATATATATACTGAACATAAAAGATTGATGTATACATTCATTCAAAAAAATTTATATGATCTAAATGAGATGGTTGGAGTTGATTAAAGATCAATACTACTAAATACTTTACCACTCTATGATGGTGAACAAGGTGGCTGATTCCCTGAGTCAGAAGGACCATGCTGTTTTTTTGTGAAGGGGATTGAAAGATATCCAATACTTACATATTTAAATGGGAAAGACCTTGAAATATATGGAAAGGGGAATTATCTTATCTTTCCAAAATTAATGTTTGACCATCCATTGACATGAATATTAAATAGGCAATGGAAGAATATGTAGAGATTATGTCATGAAAAATATTGATTTCAATAAAGATAGTTATTGAATGATTAGGTTTAAGAACCTCGTATGTTTCCCCACAATACTAGATTTAAAAAAGAATCCATTGGATGAAGCACATAATTAATCATTATGTATTCATTTTTAGATAATGAATATGTATAAAGATCTTATAGAATATTTATAGTGGTAAAAAAAGAGGAGGGATATTGAAGAGTATATATCCTGATGCATGGTATGTTAGTAAGTTAATTCTGAATGAATAGGTCTAAGGGGATAGTAAAACCCTAACACATATCAAAATGGAAATTGGAATACATCACCATGATGTTACCATAGAACTCTTCAAGACATATACATGATATAACTTCATCTGGGTTGTAGTCAATCACCTTATGAAGTCATCTCATTTTATTTCTATCAGAGAATATTTATCTCTTGATTACCTTTCAAGGATATACATGAAGGAAGTGGTAAATTTTCATGGAGTACTGCATTCTATTATTTTTGATAGATATGTGAGGTTTACCTTGAAGTTCTATATCATTATTCAGAACAATTTGAATACATGTTTGAGCTTTAGCACTTTATATCATCCTTAAATAGATTGACGGTCTAAAATGACCATTCCAACCCTAGAAGATATGCTATGATAATTCTATAAGGATTTTAAATTTTGTTGGGAAACACACATTATTTTAGTTGAATTTTCCTAAAAAAATAGATTCCACATGATCATTAAAATGTATTTTTATGATTCCATATATTGAAAGTTATTATAGAATCCAACATGTAGGGATGGATTTGGAGAATTCATGTTACTGGGAGCAAAGTTAGATGAGGAAAATGGAAAATAATCTTGGATCCATTAAACAACACATCATGGAAGATCATAGTCACCAGAAACATTTATACAAACAATTATAAATTAGATATATTATTTGAAATTGGTGATAAATTATTCCACAAAATATATTCTAAGAAGAAAGTTAGAATATTTTGAAAGAATAGAAATCCAATCCATAAATATATCATTCTATTCAAGGTCCTTGATCATATCGAGGTGATAGATGATATATGATCACTTCTACTAAAACTATCCCAATTTCATGATGTATTCCACATATATCATTTGAGAAAGTAAATAATTAATCCTTCATAGGTACTTAACTCCAATGTCATACTAATTGAGAATTATATTACATATAAGGAACAACTAGAGAATATTTATAATCGAAGAGAGAAAGTGATACGAAACAAGACCACTCATCAAGTCAACTTTCTATTGTGAAAAAACAAGTTCGAGGAAGTTATATGGGAACCCAAGGATATGATTTTGTATAAGTATCCTAATTTTTTTTATATTGGTGTAATTTAATTTCATGAGAAAATTCTTATAAGGGGGTATAATTTCACACCTCAAGACTTTAGAATATATGTTTTCTCTTTACTAAATTCATAGTGTGTGATAAAATTACTTACATGAAACACCAAGCTTAGACAAACCAATTTATTCTATATATATATATATATATATATAATTTTTTACATAATAAAATTAATAATAAATTACTCATTGATTATCAATTTGTTAGAAAAGAAGATTAAATTATTTGATGGTAGAAGAGATATTTATTCATAAAAATGTTTTTATATGAGAAATATATTTTTATATTAATAGATTAAATAAATAACTGCTCATAAACAATTATGATTAAATAAGTATATATTCATTAATATGAATTTAAATTAATTTAATTGTGGTTATTACTCAAGGAATGCGAATAAAGATACTATATGCGTCAAAAATACATTTTCTTAAAAAAACATATATTTCCTTTTTTGTGTGAATATTATAATTAATTAATGTCACTTATAGATTTTTTTTTCAAAATTAGCATCATTTATGAAATCATAGTGTAAAAAATTATCATAGATTGAAGACTTAGTATTTTTATAAAAAGGATGATTTTTGAGTGAATAGAGAAAATTTTCTATTATTACAAAACTGTCATATATTTTATTTAAATAAAGTAATTTAAAATCAGATTATATTTTATATTTCATTTTAAAGTTATATAATATCTGTTTTATTAAAAATTATCTAATTAAATCCATAATAATCATCATTGTATTTTATTTGGGTATAAGTTCATTTTTGTGCTTAAAAAACATTTTTTCTAAAAACTATTTTTCAATGCATTTTATGCAATTATATTAAAATTAATTCCCACCACTTATAATTATTGAATCGTAAAAGAAGGGTTATATATTTAGACTTATTATTTTTAAATTCATTAATGGTTTCAATATATTTTTTAGTCATTATGAATAGTCACCTTGGTAAAGATGTTGTCACCCTGGTAAAAGGGTAAAACATTTTAATGAAGGTTAAATCATTTTGATACGGTAAAAAAATACCATATTAATTCTTAATGGATAAAGGGATTTATATAATTATCACCTTATATTAAAAATTTAATTTTTTATGTTCCACATTTCCATGATTAATACAATTATAATATTTATAAGTTAAGAATAATTACAAGTGTGCCACTCCCCTCACTTATAAAAGGAAACATACTCTTATCACTTCTCCACACCACTTGAGAACTATAGTTCTTCCAAGACTTAGAAAAATAACTTCTCAAATTTCCTCTCCAATTCCTAGAGTTTATGGTCTCACCAAAATACCAACCAAGAAGTCTTAATGTGTATGAGAAATGAGTTATTCCATAAGAGGTATAATTGTTAACCAAGTTCTTTCATGTTTATTTTTTTCTAACTCCTTTAAACTTATAATAAATATTATGGTATAATAATATATCCATCTAAAATATAATATTATGTAATTATGTTTATGGTATACCCCCTTCTCATGTACTCTTCATTCTTATGGGAAATGAAAACATCATGCATGCGTTCATACAGACTTCCACCTACGCGAAGGGATGTGCTTTTTTTTTTCATTACCATATCTCATGGGTGGTTATATATATATATATATAGATTTTATGGATATTTATAAGGTTTATAATATAAATATTTTTTTGAGATTCAATTTTATCTACCTTCTTACCCTCCCATTAATTAGAAAATGATAACATCACTTGTGCATACGGGTGGATTACCACCTCTATGAAGTGAGATGATTATTTTTTCCTTTATTCTTAATAGGGTTAGTAATAAAGATATATTTAATGAATATATATATATATATATATATATCATATATTGACATTATTATTATTATTTAAAAATATATTATTATTTATGTTTCTTTCCATTCCTCGGGAAATGAAAACAACAACCGTACATACATATGGAATATCGTCTCCACGAAGAGATGTAATCATTTTTCCATCACCAATTTATATTAATAGTTATAAAAGTTTATATAATGAATAAATTTGATACTTATTACATGATTTAAGTTATATAGATGATGAAACAATGAAAACGGTTCAAGGATTGGAGTAGTATAATTGAAACACGCTTGGGAAATGAAACAGTTAACACCAAAATATTAAATTTAATGAAGAATTTTTAATAAATGAGTCCTTATTCATTAAAAGGGAATGATATATTGCATTACAAGTATGATATAGTTCTGGAATATATGTTTAATAAATTTTATTTATTATACATGAGGTTAAGAGAACATATGAAAAAATTAGTACTTCATGTAATAGTTTATATTGTATTCTCATTTTAATCGAGATTGTTAATGATTAATTTTCATTTGATAAATCATGTTCTATATTTATTAATACCATAAATTTTATTCTATTATGTAAATTTATAATATTTTCATGTTTTTATCTCATTATCCCCTTTTTGGTACATAAAATGATTAATAATCTTTTTAAGAAAAAATGATATTATTTTGTGAGGTTGGGTAAGGGATCATTCTTTTTCAAATCCACATTTCTCAAATTTTTTTATAGATGTTTTAAATTATTATTACATGTTTTAAAATTTTCATTTCAATTAATATTTAAATTCTTTACAAATTATTAAAAGGAACCTTTCCACTGGTTTTTCATATAACTCACCTTTGACTATTTAAAAAAGTATTAAAATAATGTCCTCTTTTAATGTATATGACATAAATGTATTTTACCACAATCAGATATTTATTTTTACACAAATCTTACTTTAAAGGTTTCAAAATTTTTACTAAAAATAGTATTCCCATTTTTTTTGGAGAATTTTATTTATTAAAATTTACCAAAACAAAAATATGTATTCTCTTTATTTTCAAAGTATATTTTAAATTCTTTCATAAAAATTATTTTTAATATATCACAAAATCATTTATGAATTTTTATGCATCACTGGGGATATTATCTTATAATACCATCTACATTATTTATCTAGATGAGTTATGATAACTATTTTTTATGGATGATTTCATAAAACCTATTTTATTCCTACAAGTTAATTATGCTATGATTAAATAATGAATTATTTAATAATCTTGTGACACAATTATGTATAGTTTTTACTATGTGACAAATGAGGCTAGGATTATATAGCCCTCCAGTTCTTGGTTAATTATTGATATCTCATGAGATAAGATGAATAAGGATAAGGGGTGAACCAATTCCACGAATCAAAAGAGGTTGGGGAGTGAAACCAATATATTATGGGTCATTTCCCACTATGTTATGATGGTATTGGAAGTGAGACTCAACTATTGAAATGATATTTTATGCACATGATTATTACACACACTCTTACGATATGTTATTATGCTCGTTAGATGCTCTCATGACTCATTATTTATTATAAATGATTTCTCACTCTTATAAATAATGTCTTTTTTTTATAACAAAGACTTATTCCATGACTCTTGATTTATATTCTATGACACATTGGGTTTGTTTTAATAAGTTATGATTATTTTCTCACAGAATTATGCTTATCTTATACTCAAATATGATCATTAGTTGATATCTCCCAAAACCTTATATGCATGTGAGTTCACCCTTTCTTGTGTTTTCTTTTCTACATTTTATGAAGAAAGGTATTAAATAGGGAATGTATACGAAATGTTATTTGTTAATATAAATTTCTAAGTTATATTGATGATCTTTTACTAAATAGTTTGTTTATATATCTAGTATTCAAATAAACTAAACCATCAGGATTTCAGGGTGAGTATTATTATGGGATGTATTTAATATTAATCTAAAATGATGAAATATTTATGAATGCAATGCTTGGGTCACCTTAGATCCAATTATTGGGTGTAAATAATGAACCCAAAAGTGTTAGAGGTCAACTACTTCTTAAAAATGACTAATAAATCAAATAATAAGTGTCTTTACCATGATATTTTGAATTTATGTTTTTTTATTATCTCATTATATATGAAAATAAATATTTATTTCTCATGTTCTATATATTTGACATTAATCAAATATATCAATATTATTAATCATGGATAATTATTTCTTGAATGTTATATATTTGTTGGAAAGAGTGAGTATCTCAATAGGGGGAATTGAGTACCCAATAATTTTTTTTCTACAACATTTTTAAATAAAGTACACTAATTAATTAAAACAGACCAGTTAACCAAAATAACTGATGAACATAAGTTCTAATAATTTAAAATACTTCTCAAATATTGATTAAGTCTTAGTTAGAAAAATTATAAAAACTAAGTTAACTTTTAAAATCAATTTACTTAATCAAAACCTTATATAAACACTAATTATGATTAATTATCAATATTTCTGTTTTTTAGTTTAAAATTGATCCATCTTAAAGAAAGAAAATAAAATTAAAAAAAATACAGTAGAATAAAATACAATGGGATCAATATCAAGCCAAGAACTAATCCCCTAAACTTGGAAATCATCTACTCTCAAGAATATTATACAGAAAAATTTATGATCCACAACCAGGATCAGGTGCACAACAGCTAAGCTATATATGCCACACATGACCTCTTTGATAATACATGTGGGAATAAAAAAAATACAAGACATACAAGGGCCTATTCCACATTAATTTGGAAAACAATATGTAATTGGAGTTTAAAAAGATACCTAGTATCTTCTAGTCTGAGCGCATGAGTCAGTGTGGGTAAAATAAAAAGAATAAACCACACTACTCATAATGTAAATAAAATAGAGATAAAGAGAAAATAAAAATATGTATAAATATTGTGTTTATGTAACTAATATGATTTGTTGTTTGTGACTCCTTGAATGTTGATGTAAGTTCATCTTGAGTCAAATTTCTAAAAATCACAACAAAATAAAGTGTCTTAAACTCTTTTTTTCTTTGACTATGGGAAGAAATGAAATGTTCTGTAAGCTCTACTCTTCCTCTATTGTGTGTAATAAAGATGAAGCATTTAATCTACCAGTAGTGGAACTCTTAAAGTGTACATGAATAAATTTGTGTATTTACATTCTCTTCCATGATAGAGAATTCCACTCCATTTAATAATAGCATGCATGAGTTTCCATGTAGAGAAAAATCATCCAGATATCGTTCATCATCATAATCAATGATGACACATTCTTTAATGCATATTTTAAATACATTAAAAACAATCATTAAAATTAATCCCAACATTAAATTTGATAATATATCCTTTAGAAATATCTAAATTCAAAATAAATAAAATAGTGATGGTGAGTCCTCTTGAATTATGAGACAATCTATGGTGGTGGATTGACCTATCAGTGACTTGAGATAACAGTTACATAGGATGGTGGTGAATTAGGATGGAAACTACTTAGGATGGCGGTGATTCAGGATGGCAGTGAATTATCTTAGTGGTAGGTCATTCCAACAATTTACTAAATTTTATTTCTGTTGATATGTCATCTTAATTGGTGACTCAAGTCTTGTGGTAGATCTTTTTGACACTCATCCATATCTCTATATGTAATCTATGACAGTTGGTGTTTTCAAAAATCTTTTAAATGTTTGGTTCAATGATGAGTCACCCTCTTGTGGTGTGTATTTCCAATACTTTACCAAAAATCCTTTCTGTTGGTGACATATAGCTGATGGTAGGTGTTCAGAACACATTTTCAGGTTCTCATTATGGATTCCTCAACAGTGAGTCATGTATGACGGTGAGTCACCCTTGGTGGTGAATCATCTTCAATGGCGAGTCATACTTAACCAAATTTCTCAAATCTTCCTTATAATGTAAAATGATACCATAACACATAAAACTCATTAATCTCATAATAAACATGATTTGTGATCATTAAAACAAGGTTTTCAACAATCTTCACCTTTTTGATGAAGAAAAATCATGGCATTTTATAAACCATGGAATCAAAGGTAAGTATAGTTTTAGAAGTAATTAAAAAAGATAGTATCAAAGACAACACTATGGAATCAAAGATAAATAAGACACACAAGGTATCAAAAATGGTGTATGAAATAAAATATTATAGTAAACAGAGAAAGTAATTAAACAAATATAGAATCCCAAGGAATATTAGTATGTTATTAAATAACTTATATCAAAGGAATATAACTATAAGAATAAATGTAGTAACTAAAATAGATCATTCTCTCTATGTAAAATAAATAAATGAAATAAAATACATAGATTCTTCTCCCCATTTTGGGATTATCAGAAAAGAAAAAAAATAAGAAATGTAAGAGAACATAATATGAATAATAAGAATTATCATTCTGAAAGTCAATTATAATTAAAAAAAAGATAAAACAAAAATATCACAGAAAAAACATCTTTCAAAGACTAAAATTTTAAAGGATATGATTCTCAAGATGTGTGGAAAGAATAAAAGTTTTTTTGACCTTCCCCTTGTCTTAATCAGAATTATCAGCATCAGATCCTAAAGGAGCTATAGGAATGGATGTAGGAACATCAGTCAGAGAAGGAGGCTCTATGATGACGATTGGTCGAAGTTATTGAACTAATTATTTAAGAGAGGGATGGAAAGGATGTAAGAATGTAGGAAAGGTTGCACTAGGGTCTTTGATCACATCGGGCTTGAAGTACTATGGAGAACTAGCTAGAGGTGTCAGATGAGCATTAACATGAATAACATCCTAATCCACCATAGCAGTACTAGAAACATGCAGAAAAGGATCCAATATATTTATAAAATCCATAATAATATTTCCACCTATCTCCATGAAACTGAAGAAATCCTTCTTATCTTTTATAAATAAATTCAACATTGGATTCATCACCTTTATCTAATTCACTTGCACTTTGAACACCTGATTCACTGGAGGAGTTCTTGGATTTTCAACCAGGAACTTAAAATGATCATTTGGACCATGCATAGTGTATATAATTGAAATATAATACTTTATATATTTGGTGATATTATCTATACCATCCATCATATATTTAATGTACTATCTAATCATCATATGTTCATGATCACTATTATGCTTGAATTTTATCAAACTTTATTGAGGTAAGGAAGATTCACCACCTGAAGATGTTCTAAGATATTATATCACAATAAACCTAATCAAATAAATATTATCAGTAAGAGAACATTATGAATAATCCATGAAAGAAAGATTATATATCATTTCAAGAAAAGAAGACATCCAGTCTATAAAAGAAAACCTTATCTCCTCCACTATATATCTCAGAACTTCCATATAATTTTCTAATCACATGTTTTTCACTTGCACTTATCTAACTTGAATCATCATCTTGGGTTTAATATATAGAATCAAAATAGAAATTAAAGGACTTATATCGTTATCACTTAGATTTTTAATCAAAGAAGGTAGATTTTCAACAACAAACCAATATATGATAAAATATTTTTTCCGAATAATCTAAGTCTCCGTTGGTGAAAACATCTAGTGACACTAAAGGACCAGCAGGGGTTGGTAAGGGTGTGGCATGTTCATACATGGTATACACATCAGAAGAAAATCTCTACCGCTCTCCTGCAACATCAATCTGGTCTATTAAGGATCCCTTAAGATCCATTAACTCTATACTAGTAGGTCCACCATTCCTAATAGGACTGTCATTTTCCTCTGAATATGAGTAATTCAGGCCTATTATAACATAGTCAGGATACTTATTCCACTCCTGAAACATAGGGTCTATCAACCTGCTATAGGGAATATCATAAGACTTATCAAATGAAGAGAAAGAAGCTAAATGTTCACCAATAATCTGAACCACACTTAACTGCTCAATAGATATATGTAAATCACTAGTTTTCTCCACAACAACTGACTCAACTTAAATCTGCTCAGTAGATGACTGATCGACATCTGTTTTCTCACAAACCTTCTTTACATCAACTTAGGGTCGAACAAGATTATTAGGATGACTTTGTAAACTCAGGGATTCCTCCCCCTCAACTGATTCTTCCTTTTCTTCTCTTACATCAAGGTTGACATCACCAACAAGGCTAGGTCTCTCTTCTGATCTAGAGATTGAAACTCTTAAAAGGGTAAAAGTTCCTGATTTGTTACCATATCCTAAATTCCAATTATCCCAATTGGACCATCAAGATCAGAATCTCTATAATTTTCATCTTCATCTCCATCACCATTTACTTCTCTAGTTTCATATCTATTTTCATCATCATCATCATCATATTCTTAATCTTAAAAATCTTTAAAATTTACATTTTTCTCAAAGTATTTGGAAGAACTATTGAATTGTTCCTCATTATAAAAATAGTTTTCTTCTTCCTCACTACCTTATTTAAAGAGATTATCTCTATAAGGGAGAGACTTGGGTGGAATAGGAGCACTATATGATATAACGTGAGAGATGTTGGATAGCTTCGGATCACTTCATTTATCCATAGTAATTGCTTTATCCAACTAATGTTCATCATTTTATAAATCACCCTAGTGATGGAGAAGTCTCCATAGTCCACTTATGATTCTTCACCTTCATAAACTAGACATTTTTGTATAGCATAACTGACATAAACATTGGGTAGATTAAATAATTAGACCTTGAAGTTTGATTTCTTATTTACATCATGTGAAGCATAAGATATCCACACAAGTTTATCTTCTCTTATTTTTTTCATAAAAAATAATAGATAAACAACCTCATACCTCATAGTAGCAAGGTCACATTTTCTTAGTCACAACATATGCTGAATGAACTTGAATAACAACCTATATTCACCATTATGATCAGAGGAAACTTGTATTCTAAATTTTCCATCTCTTTTAAACTCATACAAGGAATCTTAATAGAAAAATATATCACTGTCATGAAGACAAGTTCCTTGATAATCATTTGAAACTTCCTCATTAATAAATCTTAAACAACTAACCCACTACCTTGAAGAAAAGATGACCTTACGATCATTAATTCCTCTTCTTACCCAGTCATCATTTTGCTCAAAACTGTACTCAATGTAATGATAAAACGAATAAACCATCCTAGGATAGAAAGGAATCTAGTTAATAGAGAACCATTCCAACCATCCTTGGTCCCACGTAACTCTATAAACCATTGACATGCTTGAAAAACCACTAATCCTGAACTTATTTTTTGGGAACAAAAACTGAGCTGCTTGATTTACCTTTCTAATTCTTTGATGGATATAAATCATCCAGAGAAGACTATGAATATCTTTTCACTCTAGCAATGATGAATTACTTAAAAGGTTCTGGAGAAGGCAAAGTAAGGTCGATGGTCTATAGAAAGGGTCACAAAAATATTTGATAGCAAGGTGCATGGGATGTGAAGCATAAAAATTAGACATGTTATAATTTTATATCATTTAAGGATTTCGAAATTTGAAAGTTAAAAAATGGATAAAATTAAAATTGAGTAAAAATTATAAATTAAATAATTCATAAATACTAAAACAAAAATGAAAACTTAAAACATAAATGAAAAAAATGATAAAGTAACAGTGTTTCCAATGGTGAGTAATTCCAACAATGAGTAATTCCAATAACGAGTAATTCCAATGGTGAGTAATTCCAATAATGATCAATTATAATGGTGATTAATTACAATGGTGTGTAATTCCAATGGTGAGTAATTATAATGATGATTAAAACTCAAATATGGGTAAAACATCATGGTGGGTAAACTCAATGGTGAGTAAATTGAATAGTGGGTAAACTCAAAGGTGAGTCCCCAAAATTTAAACTTATCCAAAGTTAATCATTCCTAATTCATGTTTGATGTAGTTGATTCTATCATAATTTAAAGGCTTCGTGAAAAGTGAGAAAGTTGAGGTTTAGTACCAATGTATTCAAGAGTGATATCACCCTTTTGAAAATGGTCTCTCAAAAAGTGATTTATTACATCAATATATTTTTCTATAGAGTGAGATACATGGTCCTTATAAATGTTTATAACACTTGTGTTTTCAAATTTTATAGTGTCATGTTAGAATTGATATTGATAGTTTATCGATGTGTGTTTCATTCACAAAATTTATGCACAGCAGCTACCTATAGCTATGTATTCGGCTTTGGTAAATAGTGCTCTGACATCCATCCCTATGCATGAATTCTACATTAGTAACCATCCCAAGGGGACCATATCATATATTGAGTAAATACTAAACTCATTCATTTGGGACTACAGGCATGAGGGAAAGTTACATTGGGATTCGTGGTAAAATATGGCTAGGCCACTTAGTACATGAAGTGTTAACTTGAGAAATGTCAAGGATAACATGAAAAGAATGCATGATAAACTATCTTGGGATATTATCAAGGGGAAAACTATATAGGTAATATTTATGCAAGACAAGTACATGGATTAATGGAATAATTGGGGAAACCAAATAGGGAGTCTCTCATCCTTAGCAACATGCATGCACAACTCTCTGATTTTTCTTGATGACAAGGTCTGGTGGGTGATTGGTAAAGGTGAAATCTGATATTGGAAGGATAACTCAGCTTGGATAGGGTGGAGAAAAACTACCCTATCCCAACGGTTTGTGTAAACCGTTGGGAAAGCTTTTCCCAACAGTTTACAACCGTTGGGGAAGGGTAAAGAAAAATAACCCAGGTTTTCCCAACGGTTTTCCCAAACCGTTGGGAAAATCACAATGTCACCTCTTTCCCAACGGTTTCTAAACCGTTGGGAAAAGTCTTTTACCAACGGTTCCATGAACCGTTGGTAAAACAGTAGCAAGATATGCTATGCCAATGATGTAAAACCGTTGGTATATCCTTTGCTGGGCAAATTGCACAGCAACTCTTTAATTTTCCCAACAGCTCTCCAATTTTCCCACTAGGTCTCATTTTGTGGTTCCCCCTCATTTTCAATCATTATACCTTCAATAAACTAACACATACATATACAATTATTGTACCTCAAATAACCAACTAACACATACATATAGAGAACAAATTCATACACATTTAATATATAATGCTGGAATTATACACATCCTTAATTAAATTAGAATTTATAACGTAATTATAAACATACATAATTCATTTAGAATTCAATTTAGAATTTAGATGACAATTAGATGTGGAATCCGAAAGTCAATTCATAATTTGATAGGTTTTTTGTATACCAAATATTTTTACCTGAAATGATGTCCATTTTAAACAAAATACATACACCTGGAGTGTTACTGGCCAGACCGCACCTCAGATTGAGGCGGGGTTGACTCGTACACATCACATATGACCCTTGGATCGTTCTCCTAAAGTTTCAATGGAAACCGAATGCGTTTGTTCGGTTTTCTGTATGCCAGTTTATGTTTTTCAATTAAAATGACGTCCTTTTAAAATAGAAGACAGACACTTTGAGTGGTGTCGGCCACACCATGCCTCAGATTGAGGTAGGGTTGACTCGTACATGTCACATATGACCCATGGATCATTGTTCCAAAGTATCGACACAATCTGAATGTGTTTGGTCAGTTTTCCGTATGCCAGTTGATGTTTTTCACTTAAAACGATGTCCTTTTGAAACAAAAGACAGAAACTTTGAGTGATGGCGGCCACACCGCGCCTCAAATTGTGGTGGGGTTGACTCGTAGACATCACATATGACCCATGGATCGTTGTGCTAAAGTATCGACACAATCCGAATGAATTTGTCAATTTTACGTATGCCAGTTGATGTTTTTCAATTAAAATGACGTCCTTTTGAACAAAAGGCAGAAACTTTGAGTGGTGGCAGCCACACCGTGCCTCGGATTGAGGTGGGGTTGACTCGTACACGTCACATATAACCCATGTATCGTTGTGCTAATGTATCGACATAATCCAAATGTGTTTTTTTGGTTTTCCTTATGCCAGTTTATGTTTTTCAATTAAAATGGCGTCCTTTTGAAACAGAAGACAGACACTTTGAGTGAGGCCGGCCACACCGTCTCTCAGATTGAGGCGGGGTTGATTCGTACACGTCACATATGACCCATGAATCGTTCTCCTAAATTTTCAACGGAAACTGAATGTGTTTGGTCGGTTTTCCGTATGTACTTAAAATGTTGTCCATTTTAAGCAAAAGAGATCCACATAGAGTGATTCTGGACACACCGTGCCTCAGATTAAGGGGGGGTTGACTCGTACACGTCACATATGACCCATGGATCATTGTGCTAAAGTATCGACATAGTACGAATGCGTTTGGTCAGTTTTCTGTATTCGAGTTGATGTTTTTCAATTAAAATGACGTCCTTTTGAAACAAAAGGCAGACACATTGAGTGGTGGCGGCCACACCGTGCCTCGGATTGAGGCTGGGTTGACTCGTACATGTCACATATGACCCATGGATAGTTGTGCTAGTGTATTGACACAATCCGAATCCGTTTGGTCAGTTTTCTGTATGCCAGTTGATGTTTTTCAATAAAAATGACGCCCTTTTGAAACAAAAGGCAGACACTTTGAGCGGTGTTGGCCACACCGCGCCTCGGATTGAGGCGGGGTTGACTCGTACACATCACATATGACCCATGGATCATTGTGCTAATGTATCGACATAATCCAAATGCATTTGTTTGGTTTTACGTATGCCAGTTTATGTTTTTCAATTAAAATGACGTCCTTTTGAAACAGAAGACAGACACTTTGAGTTGTGCCAGCCACACCTCGTCTCAGATTGAGGCCGGATTGATTCGTGCACGTCACATATGACCCATGAATTGTTCTCCTAAATTTTCAATGGAAACTGAATGCGTTTGGTCATTTTTCCGTATGTACTTAAAATGTGACGTGTACGAGGGAGGTGGTTGGGGGGGGCTGTCCGGGGGGCTGTTCAGGGGGCTGTCCGGGGGTGTTCGGGGGGTTGTCTGGGGTCCAAGGAAGAGGGTGGGGGGCTGTCTGGGGGGCTATCTGGGGGGCTGTCCGGGGGGTTATCCGGGGTCCAGGGAGAAGGGTGGGGGGGATGTCCGGGGGGCTATCTAGGGGCTATTCGGGGGGCTCTATGGGGGTGTTCGGGGGGTTATCTGGGGTCCAAGGAAGAGGGTGGGGGGGATGTTTGGGGGGATGTCCGGGGGGTTGTCCGGGGGGGATGTCCAAGGTCTAGGGAGGAGGGTAGGGGGCTGTCCGGGGGGTGTTCGGGGGGTTGTCCGGGGTCTAAGGAAGAGAGTGGGGGGGGGGGGGGGCTATCCGGGGGGCTATCTTGGGGGCTGTCTGGCGGGGCTGTCCGGGGTCCAGGGAGGAGGGTGGGGGGTTGTCCAGGGTCCAGGAAGGAGGGGGGGTTCCCAAACACACAACCACTAAAAGACAACAACATCCATAAAAACAGATAATATATAAAAATAACTCAACTCCTATACTATACTACGAGACTAGATAAAACCAACAACTAGAATAGATTAAATATCAAATCTCATTAATATCAGTAAAAAATGTAATGGATGAACTTGTCCCACATCTCCATCACCATCATCACCATCATCGTCACCCTCGTCCTCATACCCATCATCATCGTCGCCCTCCTCGCCCTCGCCCTCCTCCTCTCCCTCCTCTTCCGCATCAGACTCCTCGCCATCATCATCGTCAAGCTGGACATCATCCTGACCACCACTAGAACTGCCACCTGGTGCACCGTATATAGAACGTATCGACAACATATACTCATCAAAAGTTGGGTTGGCCTCTGCTATAAGTGTAGGACGTAGAACTTCAATAAATTTCATAAACGCACTATTTGCCCTAGCAGACTGTTCTGCCGTCTCTGTGGCCCTTTTCTCAGCCTGTGCTTCCTGTTCCCTAACTTGCTGCAGCTCGGTGGCACTACAGCTCGTACCTGAGGAGGTCCAATACCTCGTCGGGGCTATCCTAGGTCGGCAGCGTACTCTGCCAGAATGTTCCTCTCCCAAGACCTGATGTAAGTGATCTTTTGGCCCAAAATTGTCTTGTTCTTGGGCATAGAGGGCCTCTAAAGCAGCCTGTTACAAATATAAATATATCATTAAGTTACAAAATAGATATTAAAATATAAATTCAACATATTAAAACTTACAATCTGCTGCTGAGTCGCTTCGTTAACGGCATTTACATCCTTTTTCCGTCTACTCGAGCAAAATAGTTTTGCTCGAGGCACATGTCCTTAAATATTTTGTATTTTCCTCTAAAATTTCATTGAAAACTAAATTTATATGAAAACTTTAGAAAAATATTAAATAATTGAGGCAACAAAAGAATGTGTAAGGCGTAAAGAAAACTAATAAACAATTGTCATACCTGCTTCCTCTCATGATCAGGCATCGTAGTGCGTCCCAGTGTGTGGAGGTATTTTTTTGCATCAATGTTCATTTTATTTTTTCCAGATGATTCCTAAATAAAATTAGAAAATGCAACAGATAGTATTAATGAAAAACATGAAAGTTATTATTTAAATACCTCAAATGTTATTAATACCTTAAACTGGGTACTCATCCAATGAGTAATCATCTGACGATACTGATCTATAGGAAAATCATCCACCACTGGTACCGCCTCTAACTCAGTGCCAACTCTAGAAACCCAGCCAATATACAACTCATGCATGCAGGCTCTCCAAAGCTTGCCTAAATTCTTTAGATGTTCCGATCGTGCACCCACACCATCGAGAAAATTAAATCAAAGCTGAAATCAAAATATTAATTCATATAAATACAAAAATAATTCATGGAATTAAATAGAACAGATTTTTTTACCCATATCTCTGCCCAAGATCTATCCTTGAACTCATGTGGAAAATGTCTCCACGATAGCGGGCTGACGGGAATGATGTCAGAGTATTTGGCAAGTTTCGCCAAAAAACTCTGACATTGCTGCCCTATTTTCTCAACCATTTGGTTGTCTTCATTATAATCCACCATAACCTGTGTGCAGCAGTTCCACATCGAACGCATGCGTGTACGCCCCCGCCCACACCTCCTGTCAGTAGATGTATCTGTCATGAAATAAAAACAAATGTTTTATCAAAACATGTTATAATGAAAATAAATATTGCAATAAAAATTTGTTAGGGTTCTATAAATATACCTGTGCCGGTCTGATCGCTGAGCGCCGTTGGATCCATAGAAACTGATCGAACACCCTGTGGTGGAACAGGAGTCGAAGACGATGGAATACAGAAGCTCAGAGAGACAGAAGTAGAAGGAAAAGAAGATGGGACAACTGTCTGACCGGATGCTGACTGGGGAACGAAAATCATCATCGGATGTGAAAATGATGAGCCAGAAGATGCAGAAGGTAGAGAAAACATGGGAGGCCTAAATATCCTGTGTGTCCCTAACGACACACCGACATCAAAATGTGGGAATGATGACATGTCAGTGGGAGGGACAGGGTCTAGTCAGGTACACGTAGCTGCTCATCCACCTCTGGTACGAACCCTCCTCGTACCGCCGGCCTGAGTACTAGGACCAGTACTAGGCTCCTCGTCGAATAACTATCGACGTATAGGTGGATCCTACAAAAATGTTTACAAAAAAATTAATCACATGACATTATATATTCTTTAAATATATAAATTTGAAATAAAGTACTCACTACAGGAACTAATGATGGAATTCCCAACTCCGTCATTCGACGATTGTTCTCCATCATTTTTTTCCTTCATCTCTCTTCAATTGGCTTTATTTCCGGATTTTGAAAACAAATATGTAATTAATTTGAAAAAGGAAACTAATGTGTAACCCCAAAAAATAAATATATGATGGAATAGGGGGATTCATTGGTAATTTAGCTATCAATTGTTTTAGAAGAGCTTGAATGGATTTAATAAATCATAAAAGTTGTAATGTTCACCAAGTTAGAAATATTGTTTGACTATGTTTGAATACAGTATAATTCCAAATTAGAAAATGTAATTCAAATAAAACTGCAACCAATAAACATTGAAAATTCACATAACGGTCAAGTTAGATATCAATTGTTTTAGAAGAGCTTGAATAAATTTAATAAATCATACAAGTTTTAATGTTCACCAGGTTAGAAATATTGTTTGACTGTGTTTGAATACAGTTCAATTACAAATTATAAAATGCAATTCAAATAAAACTACAACCAATAAACATTGAAAATTCACATAATGGTCAAGTTAGCTATCAATTGTTTTAGAAGAGCTTGAATGGATTTAATAAATCATACAAGTTGTAATGTTCACCAAGTTAGAAATATTGTTTGACTATGTTTGAATACAGTTCAATTCCAAATTAGAAAATGCAATTCAAATAAAACTACAACCAATAAACATTGAAAATTCACATAACGGTCAAGTCAGCTAAAACATATTTGTGATCAATACTAAATCAATTTGAATATTACCAACCTTAAAAACCCAACTCGAGGTAAACCAAAAGAATTGAGAACATGGATGAATGATTCTATATATTTTCAACCACAACTTCACGTTCACAATCAACTCTGACAATTGAGCTATTTGAGTCATCAAAAGAAATAAATTGATTGGTTCCAATGGCACTAGGGACATTGTCAATTACATCATCACCATCATAAAAAATATGTCTTGGAATTACTTCAACTATGACACAAAATTCAGGTCGAAGTTGGTCTTTGACATAAAAAACTTATTTATCCATTGATGCCAACACATATGGTTCTTCAATAGCAAGAGTGCGAGTCATATTAATTACTCGAAATCCACAATCATCAATAAATGTGCCATGTCTCGTCATCGAATCAAACCAATGGAATTTCATCATTGTGACTCGTCCATGAGAGTAGTAATACAATATTATTATTTTCTCAACAACTCCATAATAACCCATATTTTCAAATTGCGGTCTACTATCTGATGCACTAGCATAACAATCTGTTGTGGCAGTAACCATAACACCATCATGTTGTGTTCTCATATTATTTTCTTGTTCAGTGATGATAAATTTGTACCCATTGATAACAATTGATTTACAGTCACGAACCACGGTATTAGGACCAAAAGCCAAAGCTCTTATTTCCTCAGAGATAGAGTCAGCAGACAAACTCAATACCTGCAATATAAATGACTATTAAACTTAATTAAATATTGATATAATTATTTTAAACATTAATTTTTTTATACCTTCAATTTTAACCAAGAAGAAAACTCTTTGCTATGCAATGTATCTCTCCTTCTCAAAGATAAAGAACGATGCTTCCTATTTATCATTGTTTTATGTTCCTTGTAGATAAAAAATATGAATAGCTTAACAGATATATATGTAAGATATACATAATCAATTTAGTTACCTGATATAGTCATCGAACAAATCACAGTTGAAAAAAACTGTGTGATGTTCCATCTCCCGCTCTTCATGGATTAATGTCTTCAATGTATATGATCCAAGAATTCCTCTTGTTTGAAGAAGTGATGGAAAACTGGGTTCAATTTTCCCATACTATTCTTCTTCATTTCTCATTGGTCTGTTCAATATTGTAGAAAGATTAGACAAATACATCGAGCAGAAATCCATACATTCTTGAGCCAAGTAACCGTTCACGATAGAAATTTCGGTATGATTTTTGTTTCGGACATAAGACATTAATGTGAACATATTTCTTTCAGTTGGATACATCCAACGAAAAGAAACAGGTCCTCCTAGAAGTATTTCAGTGGGAATATGGATAGTCAGATGCAGCATGCATGTGAATAATGATGGAGGAAATATTTTCTCCTACTCAGACAAAATTAATGGGGCATCTGTCAACATATTTTGCAAGAAAGACTTGGACAACTTCTTAGCACAAAGATCTCTAAACAAATGGCACAACCGAATAAAAACCACCCTTACATTATTGGACAAAAGATGACGGATTGCTATTGGAAGCAACTCATGTAGTAGAACTTGATAATCATGAGTCTTCAAAGATTTTAGCTTCAACTCTATTCTGTTGACCCGTTTAGATATGTTTCTTGAATAGCCACCAGGAACTCTAATAGTATCTAATACTTCCAGAAACTGTTTTTTTCGTAGGTGTCATCACATAAGAAGCACATGGAAATTGCCATTTATTTTTGCTAATACGTACAAGATGTAATTCTGGTCTGATGCCCCAATCCAACAAGTCACGCCGAGATCGTAAATCATCTTTTGTCTTCCCCTTGACATTTAGAAGAACCGAAAGCAACATTTCACATATATTATTTTCAATATGCATTACGTCTAAGCAATAAAGTAACAAATTGGTTGAACAATAAGGGAAATCAAAAAAGATACTCCTCTTCCTCTAATTTTAACAGGTTTCAGTGGAAAAATTATTTCTCTTTCCAGATTTCATTTGACCCTTCCCGAATGAAAAACTAAAATCTTTCAATTCATTAAGCACGTCATTTCCAGACACACACTGAGGTGGATCATCGGTCTCTATGGTATTATCAAATCTTCGACGATTCATTCTATATGGATGATCCTTTGTCAAGAATCGTCGATGTCCCATAAAACTGAAACTACAACGATGTTTCAGTCTTCTGGATCATGTATTCTTCATACAAACTGGACATGACAATTTTCCCTTCATGTTCCATCCAGATATCATTGCATAAGCCGGAAAATCATTGATCATCCACATAAGCGCATCACGCATCTGAAATATGTCTTTCGAACATGCATTGTATGTGCACACACCCACATCCCAAAGAAGTTTCAACTCTTTTATTAAAGGTTTCATGTAGACATCAATATCAATGCCGGGATCAGAAGGACCAGATATGAGTATACTCATGAAAGTGAAAGGTTTTTTCATACACAACCAAGGGGGAAGATTATAAATGTGTATAAAAACTGGCCATGTGTTGTGCGAAGTAAGCATTTTCCCAAACGGATTAAAACCGTCGCATGAAAGACCCAGCCTCACATTAAGCACGTCAGCTGCAAAATCAGGATGTTGAGCATCAAATATCTTCCATGCTAATCCATCTGTAGGATAAACCAACTCATCATTAGTCTTCTTTCTCTCGGTATCATGCCATCTCATTTTTATTGATATGTCATCAGACATAAAAAGATTCTATAGTCTGAGGATCAATGGAAAGTTCCATATTACTTTCTGTGGAATACGGGATGGTGTTCCATTAGATTTTTACTTCCAGTGGGATGTGCCACATTTAATACAATCATTTCGTTCAGCGGTTTCCTCCCAGAATAAACTGCAATCTTTTGGGTAAGCATGAATTTTGTTTCTTCAAAATCCAAGTTCCTCAACTAACTTCCACGCCATATATTGGTTTGAGGGAATATGTACATCATCTGGAAGTAAATCCTTCAAGAGGGTATCAATGTAATCGATTGATATATTAGAAATCCCATACATAGTTTTCCCATGAAACAATCAGATCAAAAATTCCAGCTTTTTCATTTTATCGCATTGTCGATATACTGGAGTCGTTGCAGCATCATTCAATTTATTCACCCTATCAATATCATCATTTTCACTAGATGCATCAGCTGTGCTTATATCGAAATCTTCTTGAGTTGAAATCCTTTCTTTTTCTTGATGACGAATAAAAGGAAACCGATCATTTAACAAATTCTTCATTCCAGTCTTTTCAATTAGATCATCACCAATTTGAGATTTCATTTTCTCCCCATTGTGATACCACACAAAGTAGTTTGCTTGAAAACCATTTTTGGTTATGTGGTATCTGACTTCTTCACGACTCAACCAAGGTCTACCAACACAATTGGAACATGGGCAGCGTATGCGACCACTATCTGAAGCATTGTGAAATGCAAAATCTATAAAGCTCTTCAAATTGTTTTGAAAATCGCTTGAGATCCGATCAGTTTCATACATCCAACTTATTTCTATTCTGTAAAAAGAATTTATATAAGTCATTTTGTCATAAACAATTCAATAGGATTGAACTTCAATAGAAAGTACATTTAAGTGAATGATAAAGGAATAAGTTTCTAGTCGATGTAGTGAAAAGCACCCCACCCTCATAAAAGTGAGTGTTGGCCAAGAAGGACACATAATATACAACGTACAATGAGAACCATATTTAGTTGAACCTAAAGTTATATTAGTTCAGTCATCTTGGGGGAAATGGAATATATGATCCTGGTTAACTGATGAATTCAAAAGCTCATATTCCATATGTTGGACACTATCTAAGGTAATAAATCATGTGAGGATGAGTTGAAATCACTCAATTTCTTACATGCTAGTGAGAATGAAGGCTTAAATTAATGAATTGAGTTCACTGATACCATGTCAACCGTTATACACACCATGTGAACCCTTATACACACCATATGAACCCTTATACCATATCGTCATTATTACAACCATTAATAACAACTTATTAAATAACATCACTAGTTAAAGATAATGAAATTGAACATAAATCAATAATAATATTGGATATATCAAGTAAAATGAAGTCATACTATCTTACATCACAAATGACCACCCACAACCATGATTAATGACCACAAAGCTCCCCTTTCGGCCAAATCAAAAGTGAAAACAAAAACACATAGTTGTAGAAAAAAACTTCATTTGTGTGAAGAATAATATTCTCATGGTCCTCATGATATTTGAACCACACAGTCATGATTTTTGAGATTAACTTGTATCCATGAAACCATATGAGAAACACGATTCAATACATGCATTTTTCTGATTTTCCCAAGCATTTTGAGGAACCCCAAATCAGTGAAAATGGTCATTGTGTTTTAAAAAGGTGATTGAATAACACATGTACGATGTCGAAGGCAGAATGATTAATGGTTATATTAGAAAAACTAATATTCACTAATATTGCGAATTTGACATTCTATGAATTAGTTTCATGAAGAAGGAAGAAGTACTAATTAGGGACCACATACTATTTGGAAAAGTTCAAGAAGATACTCTATATGTTCTATTGTGCAAAGGATAAGTGAACAGTGTGTCATTTTATATATTTATAGATTTGGATAGAAACATGATACATACTTGTTTTGTAATACACATAGTGCACAAAAATTAAGATGAACAAGATCTTCATGTTTGGCATGATCTTAATGAAAGGAGTGATTTTCATGAAATAATATCAATAAATATTACAAACAATTTCTTATGAGTTCATATACATGAAGCTATAATATTTGAAGAAGATTAAAAAAAACTATGAATCTTCAAAATTAGAATACAATAAAGAGACACCATTCCACTATAAATGTAAATGTGTAATGAAAACATTAATTGGAAATACACTGATATAGGGATTTGAGTACACAATTCGTGGAACAATCATAAAATTTTACAAAAACCCTAAAAATTGGGAATAACGAAATCGTTGAGAATAGAATGATATGATTTATAAGAGGTGGAACTATATCCTTGATAAAATATAGAAGGATTCTAACCTGGTAGGTGATGATCTGATGGATGATGTGGGGATTGGGAAGTGCTTCTTCCAAGGAATTGCTCCAAGAGACGAGCGGAAGGCTTCTGGAATCATGGGGAGGCCACTGCCTGCATTTTGGTATTTGGGGATTTTTTCCCAATGGTTCTTAAAAACCATTGAAAAAAACCAATCTTTCCCAACAGTTTTATAAAACCATTGGGAAAACTAAGGAAAACCCAATCTTTCCCAACGGTTTTATGAAACCATTGGGAAAACTATGTTTTCCCCCCACTTTTCCCAATGGTTTTATGAAACCGTTGGGAAAAGTAAGTTCTTCAAGGTCATTACCAATAGTTTATATAAACCGTTGGGAAAGAAAACATATGCCAACGGTTCATTTGAACCGTTGGTATACAAGTGTTGGGAAAACTCCCCATTCTAGTAGTGGACATAAACAAACGTTGCAGCCTGGGTGTAAGGGGGAAATATATCAACTGTTTTATAGGAACCAATCCAAACTTCCTTAGTTGAGCTTCTTTATACCTTGATTTTCCATATGTGGGACAACTATCCCATGAATTATTTTCACCAGAATATAAGATGCAATCATTTTTATATGCATGAATCTTCTGATAACTAAGGCCCAGATTAGGAACCAACCTCTTTCTCTCATAGTAATTTATAGGCAACACATTTTCTTCAGGTCACAGTGTTTTAACCAAAGAAAATATTTGACAAAAACAGTTGTTTAACATTGAATTATCTGATTTAATAGCCATAAATTTTGCAACCACTTCTAATTTTCTTATCTTGCAACCAGGATATAATGCATCCTCAGCAGACCTTAACAACTCATAAAATTCGGATGGTGCCAAATCAAGAGTTAAATCGATATCATTTTGAGTTTCAGTTTATTGAACAGATGGACCTACAACATCATGTACTAAATTTTGAAACCGTGATGGATCCCGAATCAAGTTATTAGTATCTTTTCTGGAACTACGTTCACCATGTTGATACCAAAAAACATAATCTGGTTGAAAACCAAACCGCGAGAGATGTCCCCCAACCATGTCAAATGCGTTAAATGTTCTCAGAGAACATTATTTACAAAGACAATTAATTATACCTTCTGAAACATATTCTGGTTTCGACGATGCAAATGACAAGAAAGCTTCAACATCCTCAATATATACCAGATTTAAACTAGAACTATTTCTATTACTTCACTGATTTATCCAAGATCAATCATCTAATAATGACTAATGTCGATTTCATTTTTCCATATTTTTTTAGAAAATATAAAATCATCATTATTTTTGAATAATTTGAAATTATAAAAAAACTATCTGAAAAAAGAAGTTAAATAAATAAAACTCCTTCTTAATAATTACAATTAATTTTGGGTGACACAATTTCCAGTGGATTGAAGGCTACTCTTTTGTCTGACAGCTTATTTACTTGAAAATTTCTATTACTGAAATCACAATGAAGAATCTTCTCAAAAGTACACATATTCATTCTCATGCATATGTGAATGTATAAGAATACCTCAAAACAGATTCTTCATTGTTATTTCAGTGTGAGAAATATGCGAGTAAATGATTTATAGGACAACAGAGCCCCTTTTTCGTCGATGAATCATCTTCTTGCAACTATCACCGCCTGAAAAAAATATGAAAAATGTGGTCCTATGAATGAATATTCAAACTCATGCATATGAGACTGGATATGCATACGTAAAAGCATACTCTTCATAATGTTTTAAGTCAGTGAAAGTTGAAATAGGAAGAGTCATCAAGAAAAAGAAGTGTCGTCGATCCACTGGAAATTGTTCCAAGTTATTATAAGTTATTACAATTTATTACGATAACAATTATTCCTAATTATTCCTAATTATTCCTAATTATTACTAATTTTTACTAATTATTACTAATTATTACTAATTATTACTAATTATTACTAATTATTCCTAATTATTACTAATTAGTACTAACTATTTCTATTTATTGATAATTATTTATATTTATTCCTATTTATTCCTATTTATTCCTAATTATTATTAATTATTCCTATTTATTCCTATTTATTCATATTTATTCATATTTATTCTTAATTATTTCTAATTATTTCTAATTATTGTTATTTATTCCTATTTATTGGTAATTATTCCTAATTATTCCTAATTATTGCTAATTATTTCTAATTATTACTAATTCTTCATATTTATTCCTTTTTATTCTTATTTATTCGTATTTATTACTAATTATTAATAATTATTTCTAACTATTACTACTTATTTCTATTTATTACAAATTATTACTAATTATTCCTAATTATTCCTAATTATTCATAGTTATTTTTATTTATTCCTAATTATTCCTATTTATTCCTAATTATTTCAAATTATTTCTAATTATTTCTATTTATTACTAATTATTACTAAATATTTCTATTTATTGCTAATTATTCCTATTTATTGCTAATTATTACTATTTATTGCTAATTATTACTATTTATTGCTAATTATTACTAGTTATTAGTAATTATTACTATTTATTGCTATTTATTACTATTTATTGCTAATTATTACTATTTATTGCTATTTATTACAAATTTTTGCTATTTATTAGTATTTATTAGTATTTATTACTAATTATTCCTATTTATTACTAATTATTCGTATTTATCACTAATTATTCCTATTCAACACTAATTATTCCTAATTATTCCTAATTATTTCTAATTATTCCAATTTATTTCTAACTATTCTTATTTATTTCTATGTATTGCTATTTATTTCTAATTATTGATATTTATTTCTAATTATTGCTATTTATTTCTATTTATTGATATTTATTTCTATTTATTGCTATTTATTACTAATTATAGCTAATTATTACTATTTATTGCTAATTATTCCTATTTATTGCTAATTATTTCTATTTATTGCTAATTATTTCTAATTATTCCTATTTATTTCTAATTAGTCCTATTTATTTCTAATTATTACTAATTATTGCTAATTATTTCTATCTATTGTGAATTATTCCTCTTTATGGAGAATTATTCATATTTATTGTGAATTATTCCTATTAATTGCGAATTATTAGTATTTGTTATGAATTATTACTATTTATTCCCATTTATTACTATTTATTCCCATTTATTAGGAATTATTTATATTTATTACATATTATTGCTATTTATTATGAATTATTCTCATTTATTACTAATTATTGCTATTTATTACTAATTATTGCTAATTATTACTAATTCTTGCTATTTATTACTAATTATTACTAATTATTACTATTTATTACTAATTATTCTTAATTATTCTAAATTATTCCTAATTATTCCAAACTATTGCAATTTATTACTAATTATTTCTAATTATTCTTATTTATTACTAATTATTATTATTTGTTACTAATTATTCCTATTTATTCCTATTTATTCGTATTTATTCGTATTTATTCCTTTTTATTATTAATTATTCCTATTTATTGCTAATTATTCCTATTTATTCCTAATTATTCCTATTTATTACTAAATATTCTTATTTATTTCTAATTATTTTTTTATTACTAATTATTCCTATTTATTAATATTTATTCCTATTTATTACTATTTATTTCTATTTATTACTATTTATTCCTAATTATTTCTATTTATTACTAATTATTCCAATTTATTACTAATTATTCAAATTTATTACTAATTATTCAAATTTATTACTAATTATTCCTATTTATTACTATTTATTCCAATTTATTACTATTTGTTCCTATTTATTACTATTTACTCCTATTTAGTACTATTTATTTCTAATTATTACTATTTATTCCTAATTATTGCTATTTACTCCTAATTATTGCTATTTATTCCTAATTATTGCTATTTATTACTAATTATTGCAATTTATTCCTAATTGTTGCTCTTTATTCCTATTTATTCCTAAGTATTCCTATTTATTCCTAAGTATTTTTAATTATTACTAATTATTACTAATTATTCATATTTATTACTAATTATTCCTCTTTATTGCTAATTATTTTTATTTATTGCTAATTATTCTTATTTATTACTAATTATTCTCATTTATTGCTAATTATTCCTATTTATTGCTAGTTATCCCTATTTATCTAATTATTATTATTTATCTAATTATTCCTAATTATTACTAATTATTACTATTTATTACTAATTATTACTAATTATTACTAATTATTAAAAATTAGTATGAATAATTTCAATTTATTTTTACAAATAAATACTGATAACAAAACAATTTAAATCTAATTTAATTACAACTAATCAAAAATAATTAAAATTAACATAAAAAAAATACTAAATTTAAGAAAATATAAATACCTTTAAACTTGATCTGATATTGATGTAGTTGGCTTCACAACTTTTTGTGAAAAAAACTAACTCACCCAAATTTTCTCTCTAAAAATTGAGTTTAGAGAGAGAGAGAGGGAAAGAAATGAGAGGTGGATTTGAAAAAACGGATGGGGGTATATATCGGTTAGATTAGTTGCGATGAGACTATTTGCGATGGGCTGCCCGTCGCAAATAGAATTTTTTGCAGTGGGACCAGTCACAAAAAACATCGCCCGTATTAATTACGGTCGGCAATTAAAAGAGTATTTGCAACGGGGCACGTCACAAAAGGTACCTGCCGACACACTATTTGCGATGGGAGAACATCCGGTCGCAAAAGCCTATTTACCACCGAGGGGTATTTGCGACGGGTCCTGTCGCAAATACCCGTGGACTGACGCATTATTTGCGACGGGGGAATACCAACCGTCACAAATAACCTTCCCATGGTTTGCCGTGCAAACCACGCTAAACCTTTTGCGATGGGACCCGAAATCCCGTCGCAAATAACAAAGTATTTGCGACTGGTACAATCCCTGTCTCAAATAACCTCTGAGACGGACTATTTGTGATGGGATTAATCCTCGTCACAAATAGCCCGTCACAAAAAGCTATTTTTCCTGTAGTGTTAAGAGGTAACATCTTCCCTTAAGATTTTTTGTTTTATTTATATTATAAACTCCATAAACTCTTCTTATTATACTATTATATAAAACAACAGTATCATAAATGTACTAGGATATTTTATTCTAATGGTTTGACCTATACTTACACACACATCCATCTATGGGGAAACACACAAAAATATGTTATATATGATATTTGTTATGTATTTATTCTTTTTTATTTATTTTGTAACACATACCCTTACACTTTCCATTTTTTTGTAAATATGATAACATCATTTGTGAATGTGTTGATTATCGCCTCCTCAAAACAATGTTATTCGTACACGCTATGCTTGGAATGTATGACGTATGATTATAATTAATCTTATGAGACATAAAAAATTCTATATGATATTAATGACATAATTACCTTTCTAAAAATAATATATATATATATATATATATCATTTTCCTTATTACCCTTTCACACATTAAAAAGTGATAAAGTCAGTCGTTGATGTGTGGACTACCTCCACCTCGACACAACGTGATTCCTTTTACATCATGAGAATTATATATATAAGTATATAAGAATAATTAACATGGTATTTATGATATAATGAACATTCTTGAAAGAACTAATTTTTCTTATATTCTTTCCATAATGATCATTAAAAAATGAGAACATTACTCATGCATACGTACAGCCTACGATCTCTATGATTGTTACAAGGATTCATTTTTCATGACCATATTTAATGATTGTTTTTAAAAGTATAATTTTTGTATTAATATGATAATTATGCCTTGATTATTATTCTGGCAATGTTATATTATGAAAACATTGACCAAAGTTGACCTACCAATGTTGTTTTTGACACATAAACCGAATTTGGTAAAAAAAATGACATAAACGTATTTGTTTAAGTCATTGTATACAACATTGTAATAAGTGAAATAAAATTAATGATAATAATTAAAAAGTTTGTGAATAAAGTAGATAATTAACATAAGTTTATTATACAGGAAGTTAAAGGATGTTCACCTAAAAAGAAACACATTGTAATGGATTTCATCTCAATTTACATTCCATTGAAACTTATTTTTTTTTTGCAACCAGTTTTTTATATGGTGTATATACTTCTCTTTTACATGATATATCATGTATATACTTACTTTAATGATATTATAACTTTCATTTAATTTTATTTATTCATGAGTCTTACGATTTAAAATGTTTCAAAGTGGTATGGAATGTATAATGATTATTTTTCTCATGAATAATTATATAGATCATTCATTTTCATTTGAGGAAATTGTTTAACCATTTTTTAATAAACCCTTTAATTTTAATATACTATTTTTAATAATGACCTTTTTCAAGTATTAGTACCATTTTTACACTCTTTGGTACTCAATGTTTTTTATAAAATGTTTTTAAGAAAATCCAACTTAATATCTCTCTTTAGCCAGAGAACCTGTTTTCTTCTAAAAAAATGTTTTATTAAAAAAATTTCATAATTGTTTTTAAAATTATTTAGTAAATAACTTTTTAACCTGTTTTTAAACCAATTTTTTAATGTTATATTATTTTCGATTTCCATACAAGGCATTTTTCAAACCTTTTTACCATGTAAAAGGAATGTTTTTTACCTAGTATGATATGTATGGATTTACCCACCTTCATTTCTTAGAAACATACTTTTCATGGTTAAAAGGATAATTTTTAAATATTTTTTTTAAATTTATTTTCAAAGAAAAGGTTTTTCAATAGGTTTTTCAAAACAAAAGGATATTTTCCTCAAGAATGTTTTTAAATTATCTTTATGTAATAATTACCTTCATCAATGACAAAAACCCTTAATTTTACTCCACTTGGGGTATGTTGTATTGATACCATATTTAATCTTTTTTTGGATGGTTTATGATTGATTTGGACAAGGATAGTATTCACAATCACTTCCTTAATACCTTTTATTCCCCTTGAAATATTAAATTTCTTATGATCATTCAACATTGAATTTCCCCTAATTTACCATATTTTTATGACAAATATGTTCATTTTCTAAACCGTATATAATTTTTATGTGGTGTTTAATGTGAATTTTATTTTATTATTTTTGTAAATATTGATTAATTTGTATCTCTTAATCTATACAGATATTTTATAAGGCACATTTCTAAATTGATTATTTCATAAATGAGGAATGTTTTAGACTAGTATGACATAGGTTGGGTCTTGTTATGGATATCCCCTCAATGCATAGTTAATATAATGGTACGAGTCATTTAGCTAGCCAGCTTAGATGAGTTTTTACCCGATATGTTGTAAACAATCTTATAATAGGTTTTGACGGTAAAGGTACCATGTATCTAGGAAACATGGTTCCCAATAATCAAGTATTTTTTTTCATTTATTTTCAGTTGTTATTAATCCATGATAATTTTCATCGACATTTCCATGATTACATTTTCATTTTCAGTACATTGATTAAATGGAATGTGTTCTAGTTTCATACCATTCCATATTTATTTTATCTTATTTAGTTATTTGAATGGAATTTGATTTCAGTTATTATCCTTCCATATTGTTTATACACTTCCTTCTTAGTTTGTTGATTACATGATATATTTGTTTCAGTTATTTACATTTCCGTAATTATTATTCTGATTGATTTATTATTACTTTTATCATACTTTACCATTACTGGTCACTTGAGATCATCCTTATTATTTTTCCTTTCTCCAAGAATCCAATAAGCGTACTATGAAATATATGAAGAGACATTCCTCATGGAATAATGTTACTCAAAGTTATTTAGAGGATAAAAATTATGTTAAAATTAGTGTATTAATTTTTAATATAAGACTCATGTATGTATCTGGTTTACCAAAACTAATAAAATGTCGGTTCTTAGGGATTTGATTCCATATAATCATGCCAATGTAATTAATACCAGACACTAGATTTGGGCTTTCTGGGGTCGAGTAAATATATATGGTATCAAATTAAGTTCAGTAGCAACCTTGAGAACTAGATTTTGGGAAACATACGTTAAAGAACATATCCCTAAGGTAGAATTTCAAGATAAGTATAGAAGAACATCTTAAATTTTTGGTTAGATAGAGATTATGTTGGTTTTTAGCAATATATCCTTGTTTGGATACTATAAGTAGATTTGGTTATGGCACATATGTACCTAGGAGTAAAAACTAGGAGAAGGTGTGTTGGGCTTGACTCGATGTAACCTAGTACAAAAAATGGGCCTTACTGTACACCTAGTTTGACACTCTTAGGGGATATGATTAGGGAAATTAAATTTTTTACAAACCACTATGCTATATTTTGACAATGAATAACCTAGGATAAACCTAATGTATTTTATATTTAATATAAGGTTTTATGATTTAGAAATTTTATAAATGATATTATGGATTAACATTAAACCAGGGAAGGACCTATGTTGAAATAATACGATTGAGGCATTTATGTATTGAGGTTGTATAGAAAACCTTAGTTAAAAGTCTATTTAATGATTAAATTTATTTCAAGGATTTCCATCCTATTTATTTTTGGAATTATATTAATATGTTTTTAAGAAAGGACAAATTGTAAGCTGGGTGAAAACCAATCAAATCTGCAAAGGCTGTGGGACTTGAACTCATGACCTAAGGATGATGTGGGTTTAATTCCAACCACGGACCTACGTATTTCCTTAGTTAAAATGTTATTATTTTTAGTAAAACAATTTGATGAATAAACATTAATGATGAACCAGTAGTTTAACTTTTAGGTTTTATAAATTAATGTATTAGCCATATTAGTTTTGGAAAACGGTTATAGATAAATACTTATACTTTTCACTCTTTTGTAGTTATTTCCATTTGTTAAAAGTGTATTTTAGTGTTTTAGGTATCAAAGTTAATTTTTGGATATACATTTAATAAATTAAGGGATAAATTATAATTTAATCTAGGTAAAACCAAAAGATGGAATTGTTCATATGAGATTAAGATGTATAGCGTATGTAAATTTTCTTATATTCTTAGGCATTAAAGGAATGTATCAACATGAGGAAAACTATCTAAAAAAATATTGTCCTAATAACTTAAATTTTATTCATTCAATGGTATTATAAATCATGATATATTTGTAGATTTGAGGCCGTCAAATTTATATTGATCATTCAGTTTTTTGAGACTGATGACCTTATCCACTCCTTATAAATATTTACGTTTTCCCCTAATTATGTATCTCTAACTCCCACCAATGTTTTTCTAATTAGAGACCTTATTATATGTTATTCCATGTGACCATTGTACTTCCCATTATCTATTTATATAGGATGTTTTTACAACCCCTTCTCATTATGTTGGATTTCAAAATAGTAAATATCAAACAATATTTTACCAAGATCGAGTTTAAATTGTGAGGAAACAATTTAATTAAGGTGGGGTGAATGTAACACCCGAAAATTATAATGTATGAACCCTGTATTCAATAGCGTGTATGACACACGACATCAAGAACATAATGGAATATAATATTTATATATATTATAATATATTTATTATTTTAAAAAAATTAAATATATTAAATATATTTTAATGCATTCAACATGGAGTAAGCATGCATTACACACAAGAGCAACCGCCTTCTATGGATTGAGTTACATGCAAGACCGAGTTTTACCGAAAATTAATATATTATTAAAATATTAATATTTAATATAATAATATATAAACTATAATTCATGAATATTATTAATTTACTTATAAAAATATATGTTTTACACAACTAATTAATTGGTTAAAAATTAATTCAAAATTATTATAAGAACCAATTGAATATAAAAAGAATATTTTTATAGAAAACTATTTTTATGCTCACAAAGATATTTTATCATAATAGATTTAATTAATTACAACTACTAACTGATATTAATTTAATATATATTATATATTTAGTATAATATTTTGGTAGTTCGTCTAATAGATTTGATAAGTATAAGATAAGAATGAACCCAATTTTACACAAAAAAACCTATATTTTTATTAAGGCATTTTACCACCTTTTATTGGAGAACCTATATTAAATACAATTATAACCCTTTTATAATTTATATATGGAAAAATAAAATTCATATTTTAAATATAAACATAAAATTAGGTTTGATAGAATTTTTTATTATTATTTTTTGTTAAGTTTTATTTTTAATGAATAGAGAAGAATACTGAATTCTAGTTCAAAACTGTTTTTGTATCAAATTTAATTATAATGTTAAATTAAATTTTAAATTGGTTTTAAAGATTAATTAGATATTTTTTATAAATTAATCCAATTTAGTTCTTTGGAATCAATTAAAATTTGAAATTGACTATATGAACATAGCATACTTTTAGGAATTTTTACTTTAAAAACCCGCATTATCGTCCCGTCTGCGAGATGAATTTTAAATTAATTTCTTCCAATTATCTAATTATAATTTGGAAAAATGGAATTCATATTTGCAACCAGAATAATTTATAATTTCTAATATGGTAAAATTAGTTTTTGATAAAAAGGATTAGTAAAAGTAAATAAAATTAATTATAATGATTAAGGTAAAATTAAGCTTAATAAGGGACTAAACCATAACCTTAAGGGCCCAAATGACCTAGAAACCTATCCAATAGCCATTTAATTGACATATTTATACCAATACTTACCTTTTATAGGATTTTTACATTATTTTATCCACTTTTAATGTGAAAAAAATGTATGGAGTTTCTTTGTCAAAATATTACAAGAGTTATACTCCTCCTCCACTATAAAAAGTCCTCCTCTGCTCCCACTTCCTCACACCTCTCAAGACACATTGGATCAACAAAGATCTACCCATATAGATCCCAAAATTAATTCCCCTTATCCTATAAGCCTCTACTTGAATAGAAATAAATCCAAGTAAGCCATTGGTTGAAGCTAAACGTAGTTACCCGATTAAGAGGTAACGTATTACCTTAAGTTTTTTAGTTTTATTTTCATTATCCACTGCATGAAAATATCCTTATTATATTATTATATAACAAAACTAGTATCATAAATATACTAGTATGTATTTTTATAAGGGTTTGACCTACAATTATACACACATATATTTAATGGGTAACAAACATACTATTTTTGTGAACGGAGAACTAATGCCTCACGAAACAATGACTGTTCATTCTTCCTTTACTGCCTCATAGTGGTAATTATGATGTAAAATATATTTATATATGTTATATATGATATTAATTATGAATTTATTCTTTTTAATTATTTTATAACACATACCATTATACTTTCCATTTTGTGTAAATATGATAATATCGTTTGTGGAAGTGTGGATTATTGACTCCTCAAAGCATTGTGATTCGTTCAGGATATGCATAGAACATTTAAAGTATGATTATAATTAAATATATGAGATATAAAAAATATATATGATATTAATGAAATAATTAATTGTTTTGAAATAATATATATATATTCTTTATAACCGTTTCACACACCAAAAAGTGATAACGTCGGTTGTAGATGTGTGGACTACCACCTCCTCAACATGATGTTATTCCTATTACATAAATATAATTATATATATATATGTATATGTATGTATTATTAAATAACATGTTATTTGTGATATAATTATAATTCTGGAAAGATATAATACAACTCACCTTTTTTCCATAATGATCATTAAAAATGAGAACATTACTCATGCGTACGTACGGACTACCGCCTCCATGATTATGAAGTTGATTCATTTTTCAGAAACATATTCAATGAATTGATTTTAAGTGTATAAATGATGAATAAATATGCTAGTTATTCCATGATTATTATTATTTAGATGTTATATAATGATCCAATTGATCATAGTTGACATACTAAAGTTGTTTTTCACATATAAACCAAATTTGGTCAAATCAACCGACATAAACATAATTGTTTAAGTGTTTGTGTACAAAAAATTAATAAGTGAAATAAAAGTAATGATAAAAATTAAAAATGTTCTAAATTCAGAATATAATTAACATAAGTTTATAGTACAGTGAGATAAAGGATGTTCACCCGAAAGTAAACACATGGTAAGGAATTTTGTCTCAATTTACATTCTAGTGAGACTTATTTGTTACTATAAAACTAGTTTCTTTTATATGGTTTATATATTAAACTTTTAAATTATATATCATGAATATCTTTACTGTAATGATATTATGAATTTCATTTAATTTTATTACTTTATGAGGCTTATGATTAAAAATGTTTCAAAGTGGTGTGTGACACTTTGAAATGTTTAAAGATTTTTTTTCTCCAGAATAATTTTACTGATCATTCATTTCCATTTGAAGAAATTTTATGGCCAATTTTATATAAACCCTTTCATTTTCCTATCATCTGGTTAATCACAACCATTTTAATTTATTAGTTCCATTTTTCCACTCTTTGGAAGTCAAGGTATTTTAGATAATGTTTTAAAAAAACCTGACTTCATTTTTCTCTTTATTCAGAGAACCTTTTTTCTTCTAAAAACATTGATTTTTCAAAATGTTTTCAATTTTTCTTTAAATTATTTAGTAAATAAATTTTTACCCTATTTTTCTTTCACCAATTTTTTCAATGGAATATTTTTTTTCTCTTTTAGAACAAGGTATTTTTTAACCTTTTTACTATAAAAATGGAATATTATTTTTACATGGTATGAGATGTACATATTTATCTACCATAATATATTAAATTATTAATTTTCATGTCTAAAAGGATAATTTTTAATGATAATAATTTTAAAAATTATTTTTAAAGAAAAGTTTTTTCAAAAGGATTTTCAAAATAAAATTATATTATCCTCAATAATGTTTTTAAAAGATTTCTTAAAAATATTTCCATTCATCAATGAAAAAACCATTTATTTTAATTCAAATTGGGTATGATGTATTGATATCTTCCATAATATTCCTTTAGATGGTTTATGATTGATCTGTACAAGTGTAATAATCACATTCACTTCCAAGATTCCTTTTAGCCCCCTTAAAATATTCAATTTATAATGATCATTGAACATTGAATTTCTCCTAATTTACAAGATCATTTATCATAGATATGTTCATTTAATAAACCATATATAAATTTTTATAGCGTTTAATTTGAATATTATTTGATAGTTTGGGTAAATATTGATAAATCCGTATCACTTACTCCATACATGTAACGACCCGAAATTTTGAATAAATCTTGTTTCCTAATTTTGTGTGTTATTTTATTTTTTCATACTCAACAAAACTGTTTTATATGATAACATGAGTATAATTAAAATGAAACTGTCGGGTTTTGACAATTATATGACCGTTAGTCAGTATGGCCGTTCAAAACTGAATGTTGCGACTTTTGTCTCTAAATACAAGTGATCTTGGTTAATTAATATAGAAAGAAGATTCGATGGCCTCACCCAGTAGTCTTGGACCAATCGAAGCCCATCTAACAGCACGTGGGAAGGAGGTATCACCACTAGGCTTTGCTCTGGACCAAACCCAAGCCGAACTTCATCGTGTGAAGCTAGAACGGAATCGCCTTTGTGATAAGTTCACACTGATAGAAATTACTACTCGTGCGATGTTGGCCGAGCCTCACTCGGATTCTCTCACCTTAGCACACCTTACACTTAGGTCATATGCTGGTGTGGTAAGGGGCTATGTAAGGAGACCGTAACTGCCTTGTGTAATCCTTTGTTTTAAATAAAAATTTTGATTTCTTCTTATGATGAAGTTTATGAATTTTTAAATGTCCGGATAAATATAGTATGCATATTTTTGATGAATTTTAGAGAAAGGATATTTTAAAAATGTTTATGTAAACCTTAAATAATTAAAAATGTGTAATGATTTTCAAAAAATGGTCTTCTACAATTATGTTCAGTACGAAATTTAGAGTCTAATAAGATCAACTTAATTTTTGATGAAAAGTAAATTATGAATAGTGATTTTATGCTTAGGATTAGTAATGTGACCAAATGGATTAGTAATCTCACTTAAAGAAAGTATTAATATAATTTAGAAACCTTGATTAAGTAATGTGATTCAATAAAATGGTTAAATAATGGTTTCATAAATTATTATTCAAGTATTAGTTTTTTTGGGTGAATAGTGTTTTTTAATTAAAAATTGAATTAAAAATATTTAGAAAATTATTTTATATAAAATGGATTTCATTTTTGAACTCAGAGCATCGATATTATGTTATGGTAATTTTTGGGGATTTTTCTGAAAAAAATGAATTTTCAAGGAATAGTGTATTTATTTAAAAATTAAATTAAAAAATATTTAGAAAATTATTTTTATAAAATGGATTTCATTTTTGAAATCAAAGCATCGATATTTGGTTAAGGTGAAATTTTGGGATTTTTCTGAGAAAGTTGAATTTTCGATGAATAGTGAAAATACAGTTTTAGGGTTTCGGTATGTTTAATGACATCAAAACTGTGTCATGATGATGTTATGAGATATTTTAAGGTTTTTCCAACCAAAGGTGATGAATTATTGTATGGGGGGACCCATGTGGCCAATACCATGGGCAAATACCATGGGCAAGCCCATGGTTTTTCCAAAACCACCAATGAGGTGTCTCTTGGCCATTAATGCCTTGTCCCCTCACTTTCCCTATAAATACCAAGTCATCCTCTCATCCATTCGACTCCCAACTCTCCCCCAACGAAGCTCTGGTCTCATTACCTCCCAATGAGTCCTCCCAAGGTTCCCCCAAGCCCTCAAGGTCCCAACCTTTGAGTTTTAGGAGTTACATTTACGGTAAGGGATCATACCTCCCTCTTTCTTTCCATGTACTCTCTTTTATGTCATTTCTTTTATGATCCATGCTATTATGTTGGAGGATGTTCCTTTATATTCATCCTAAATTCCTTTTCATGTTCATATGATGAGATACCCTCTCTTTCTCTCATCATTTCATTTTAAAAATGTTAAAGTGGCGCCGTTAGGCTGCCAAATTTTTAAGGGATTCTTTCACCCTTCTCATTTTTCAAGATCTATTTTCATGTAAAGTCTTTCAAGTTCCTTTTTATTACGTTGGGGGATGATCTCTATATCTATCATACTTATATTTTATGTTCATATTATTAGAGACCCTATTTAATCTTGTCAATTCATTTTTTTTGATCTTTAAGTGACGCCGTTAGACTCCTGAATTTTTAAGGGATTCTTTCACCTTTCTCCTTTTTCAAAGTTCTACTTTCATGTCAAGTCTTTCATGTTTCTTTTTATTATTTTGGGGTATGATATCTATATCTATCATATTTATATTTTATGTTCATATGATAAGAGGCCCTATTTAATCTTGTCAATTCATTTTTGTTGAAGTTTAAGTGACGTCGTTAGGCTCCTAAATTTTTAAGGGATTCTTTCACCTTTCTCCTTTTTCAAAGTTCTACTTTCATGTAAAGTCTTTCAAGTTTCTTTTTATTATGTTGGGGTATGATATTTATATCTATCATATTTATCTTATATGTTAATATAATTATAGACCCTATTTAATCTTGTCAATTCATTTTTGTTGAAGATTAAGTGACGCCGTTAGGCTCCGGAAGTTTTAAGGGATTCTTTCACCTTTCTCCTTTTTCAAAGTTCTACTTTCATGTCAAGTATTTCAAGTTCCTTTTATTTATGTTGGGGTATGATCTCTACATCTATCATACTTATCTTCTATGTTAATATGATGAGATACACTATTTGATATCTTCAATTCATTTTGTTTATGTTTAAGTGACGCCTTTAGGCTGCTGAGTTTACATAAGAGAAATCTTATTTTTTTGTCTTCCCTCCATGTTTTTAATTTCATATAGTATGTATTTAAAATCTCATTACCATGTTCTTATATCCATTATATTCTGTCCCTCTACTATTCTTTGGATCATTTATGAGTGGGTGACCTATGTCCCCTCTCTTTTCAATGTTTTCTAAAATCCTGAAGCATAGCCGTTATGCTGCAGAATTTCCGTCTCAAATGTCTCTCTTTTTTAAAATTATTTTATTTTATTAAGTGAATACTCAAATCTCTTCCTTATAAAGGGGTATTCAAATATATACTAAAATTTTCTATTTTAAATTCTAGGATTTACATACATGAGACCCATTTTCCATTTCTGTGGGTTTAAAGTGACATAAAGATCATGTCTTTAAAGTAGTTTTAAAACGTTTTGATTATGAAATGAAAACCATTTATTTTATACTATATGGGTTGTTTATGAAATGATTGATGATGATATTTGTGGATCACATGATAATAAAGACATGTCAAGGGTGCACCCTGATAGCGCTATAATGCATTGGGTAAAGACTTAATCTCTAGAGATCACTATTTTTAACGATGCCTTGGTGAATAAACTTGGTAATTTTTAATGACACCTTGGGGATGGAACTTGGTGAAACAGAAGTGATTGTCAATATTAAATGTTGTAACCACATCTTCAAGTTATGAAATATGTTATCTTTATTATGATATGCCTCATTATTTCTTTCTCATTCCTTAAAGTTCTTTTTCATGACATTGTTGATGTATCTCAAGTTCACATGTTAAATGTTTCCCCTTGTTTCCCTTATTGGTCCTTCTGCTCACCCTTTATTTTGATGTATGTCCCCAGGTTATGAGATGCAATAATGAACCTAGGATGAAATTGAGGAGAAGCCTTTCAAGTGTTTAAGAAGAATGTTTTATGTTTTCATGTTTTATGTTCCTGGTTTTTTTGATACTAAACCTTAAAGATCCTCGATTTTGTAAAATGTAATGAAAGTTTATGTGATAAAAAGGAGGGATGCTATAGTTGGTATCAAAGGATGGTTTAGTTATTTTTGGAAATTAGGATATGAAAGCTCTTGGAATAACTCTATAGAAAAGTTTAAATATATGAAATCTTCCTGGTAATTTGGTGAGTATTGAGTAAGGGGTTTCCAAGCAAATAAATCCCTGTCTGGATACGAGCAGGTAGAGGTGGATCTGGCACAGATGTACATAGGGGTAAAACCTGAAAACACTGATTTGAGCTAGACTCGAATGGAAACTGGTACACGACAATGGGGCTTGCTGCACTCTTGGTCACGACACTCCCGGGGATATGATTTGTTAAATTCATAAGCTTAGTATGAACCATTATTAAAGGAACAAAGATAAAATAAAATAAAGATTCACATAAGAATATATGATCATGTATAACCAAGTTTGAAACCTAGGGGATCACAAGTTAAGGTATACTTTTCTTCTACAAGTTATCCTTATATGCTTTAAGTTCCTTTTCATGATTATTGGCTAAGTATTTAAGCCCCTAATTATACTTTCTTTTCTTAGTTAATGGTGGGAAATAGAAGAACATGTACAAACAAACAATGTGATAGGAAATGTGATGATTGCCGTATTAATATGACAGAGATGATTAGGGGATTAAAAGATTATTATTATTTTGGAAGACGTTCACTATTTTGGGGACCCTATATGATCGAGGTAAATAGATTACTACGGTATTTTCGTTGAGGAGTAAAGGTTGACTTATATTTTTAAGAATAGATAAATTTAAGGTAGACTTATAGTAATTTAGGTTACTTATGGAAATGATTAGCCTATCTTGGGTAAAATATGTCTAGGTTAGTTACATTTGTTATAAGATGTTAGGAGTGGTTGATGTTGTTTGGAGATGAACAATGAAGTTTATTTTGGAAGACTATGTTATCGAATCCTTCTTGTATTTGGGTTTCAATCTTATTTTGGTTTATTTTGAGGAATTTTAAGAACAGTTATTTATGGAATGGTCTATGATGAACTTTGTGTAGTACCGTGGAACTTTGAAGATTTAAAGTAGTTTTCCTTCCTCTACGGTTCTTTCTTTTGGAAGAGTCGTTTTATCTTACCCTTTCTGTTTTTGGGATAATGTTTAAATATATAATAAATAGATAGTTAATCTTTGGTAGATTATGTGATTCTCTATAAGATGATTCTTGTGCTTTTGATAAGACCAAGTGTTTTTGAATTCTCATCGTTTGGAGAAAAGATTAGTTTTGGTAGAGACTTATTAAAGGATGAAACTCTACTTGAAGGTAGGTATATTTCCTTATGTTTTTATTCTATGTAGTAAATGAATTCCTCAAAATTATTAAAAGGAATGTAAAACAAAAACATTGTTGGGTTAATCTTCCTACTGGGTAATCAAAGGCCATTTACACACATCATAAGTTTGGGATTTTCTTGTGGTTAACTTTCTTCTAATCATGTTTTCTATCACTCTCCATCAAAACTTGACCCTTTTCTTTTTCTTCCATATCCATGTTTTACTACATGGAATCATAGTAAGGGTTAACTCGGGTGGCCTTTGTACTTCCTTTTCATTCTTTTAAAGTAATAGTGTTACTGACTCTTTTTTCCGATGTGAGACTTTCAGTGAAATTTCAAAACCCAATTTTAAAAATTGTGAGGACCCAATTTCTTAAGGGGGGAAGATTGTAATGACCTGAAATTTTGAATAAATCTTATTTCCTAATTTTGTGTGTTATTTTATTTTTTCATACTCAACAACACTGTTTCATTTGATAACATCAGTAGTATTAAAATGAGACTGTTGAGTTTTGACTATTATATGACCGTTAGTCAGTATGGCCGTTCAAAACTGAATGTTGAGACTTTTGTCTCTAAATACAAGTGATCTTGGTTAACTAATATAGAAAGAAGATTCGATGGCCTCACCTAGTAGTCTTGTACTGATCGAAGCCCATCTAACAGAACTTGGGAAGGAGGTATCACCACTGGGCTTTGCTCTGGACCGAACCCAAGCCGGACTTCATCGTGTGAAGCTAGAACGGAATCGCCTTCGCAAGAAGTTCAAACTGATAGAAATTACTACTCATGCGATGTTGGCCGAGCCTCCCTCGGATTCTCTCACCTTAGCACACCTTACACTTAGGTCATATGCTGGTGTTATAAGGGGTTATGTAAGGAGAACGTAACTACCTTGTGTAATCCTTTTTTTTAAAGAAAAATTTTGATTTCTTCTTATGATGAAGTTTATGAATTTTCAAATGTCCGGATAAATATAGTATGCATATTTTTGATGAATTTTAGAGAAAGGATATTTTAAAAATGTTTATGTAAACCTTATTTAATTAAAAATGTGTAATGATTTTCAAAAAACGGTCTTCTACAATTATGTTCAGTATGAAATTTAGAGTCTAATAAGATCAACTTAATTTTTGATGAAAAGTAAATTATGAATAGTGATTTTATGCTTAGGATTGTTAATGTGACCAAATGGATTAGTAATCTCACTCAAAGAAAGTATTAATATAATCTAGGCACCTTGATTAAGTAATGTAGTTGAATAAAATGGTTAAATTACGGTTTCATAAATTATTATTCAAGTATTAGTTTTTTCAGGTGAATAGTGTTTTTTAATTAAAAATTAAATTAAAAATATTTATAAAAATATTTTTTATAAAATGGATTTTATTTTTGAACTCAAAGCATCGATATTATGTTATGGTAATTTTTGGGTATTTTTCTGAAAAAAATGAATTTTCGGTGAATAGTGTATTTATTTAAAAATTAAATTAAAAATATTTAGAAAATTATTTTTATAAAATGGAGTTCATTTTTGAAATCAGAGCATCGATATTTGGATAAGGTGAAATTTTGGGTTTTTTTTGAGAAAGTTGAATTTTCGATGAATAGTGAAAATACAGTTTTATGGTTTCAGTATGTTTAATGACATCATAACTATGTCATGATGATTTAATGAGATATTTTAAGGGTTGGACGACCAAAGGTGATTAATTATTGTATGGGGGGACCCATGTGGCCAATACCAAGGGCAAATACCATGGGCAAGCCCATGGTTTTTCCAAAACCACCAATGAGGTGTCCCTTGGTCATTAATGCCTTGTCCCCTCACTTTCCCTATAAATACCACGACATCCTCTCATAAATTCGACCCCCAACTCTCCCACAACGAACCTATGGTCTCATTACCTCCCAAGGAGTCCTCCCAAGGTTCCCCCCAAGCCCTCAAGGTCCCAGCCTTTGTGTTTTAAGAGTTACATTTAAGGTAAGGGATCCTACCTCCCCCTTTCTTTCCATGTACTCTATTTTATGTCATTTCTTTTATGATCCATGTTCTTATGCTTGAGGACGTTATTTTATATTCATCATACTTTACTTTTAATGTTCATATGATGAGATACCCTCTGTTTCTCTCATCATTTCATTTTAAGAATGTTAAAGTGGCACTGTTAGGCTGCCAAATTTTTAAGGGATTCTTTCACCCTTCTCATTTTTCAAGATCTATTTTCATGTAAAGTCTTTCAAGTTACTTTTTACTATGTTGGGGTATGATCTATATATCTATCATATTTATCTTTTATGTTCATATGATAAGAGACCCTATTTAATCTTTTCAATTCATTTTTGTTGAAGTTTAAGTGACGCCATTAGGCTCCTGAATTTTTAAGGGATTCTTTCACCTTTCTCCTTTTCCAAAGTTATACTTTCATGTCAAGTATTTGAAGTTTCTTTTTATTATGTTGTGGTATGATCTATATATCTATAATATTGATATTTTATGTTCATATGATGAGATACCCTATTTAATCTTGTCAATTCATTTTTGTTGAAGTTTAAGTGACGCCGTTAGGTTCCTGAATTTTTAAGGGATTCTTTCACCTTTCTCCTTTTTTAAAGTTCTACTTTCATGTCAAGTATTTCAAGTTTCTTTTTATTATATTGGGGTATGATATCTATATCTATAATATTGATCTTTTATGTTCATATGATGAGAGACCCTATTTAATCTTTTCAATTCATTTTTGTTGACGTTTAAGTGATTCCATTAGGCTCCTGAATTTTTAAGGGATTCTTTCAGCTTTCTCCTTTTTCAATGTTCTACTTTCATGTCAAGTATTTAAAGTTCCTTTTATTTATGATGGGGTATGATATCTACATCTATCATACTGATCTTATATGTTCATATGATGATATACCCTATTTGATCTCTTCAATTCATTTTGTTTATGTTTAAGTGACGCTGTTAGGCTGCTGAGTTTACATAAGAGAAATATTTTTTTTGTCTTCCCTACATGTTTTTCTTTTCATATGGTATGTCTTTAAAATCTCATTACCATGTTCTTATATCCATTATATTCTGTCCATCTACTATTCTTTGGATCATTTATGAGTGGGTGACTTATGTCCCCTCTCTTTTTAATGTTTTCTAAAACCCCGAAGCATAGCCGTTATGCTGCAGAATTTCCGTCTCAAATGTCTCACTTTTCTCAAATTATTTTATTTTCTTAAGTGAATACTCAAGGCTATTCCTTCTAAAGTGGTATTCAAATATATACCAAAATGTTCTATTTTAAATTCTGGGATTTACATACATGAGACCCACTTTCCCTTTCTGTGGGTTTAAAGTGACATAAAGATCACGTCTTTAAAGCAGTTTTAAAATGTTTTGATTAAGAAATGAAACCCATTTCTTTTATGCTATATGGGTTGTTTATGAAATGATTGATGATGATATATGTGGCTCACATGATAATAAAGACATGTCAAGGGTGCACCCTGATATCGCTCCAATGCATTGGGTAAATACTTAATCTCTAGAGATGACTATTTTTAACAACACCTTGTGAATAACCTTTGTAATTTTTAATGACACCTTGGGGATGGACCTTGGTGAAACAGAAATGATTGTCAATATTAAATGTTGTAACAACATCTTCATGTTATGAAATACGTTTTGTTATTCTGATATGCCTCATGATTTCTTTCTCATGCCTTAAAAGTTCTTTTTCATGAAATTGTTGATGTATCTCAAGTTCACATGTTAAATGTTTCCCCTTGTTTCCCTTACTGGGTCTTATGATCACCCTTTCTTTTGATGTATGTACCCAGGTTATGTGATACAGTAATGAACCTAGGATAAACATGAGGAAAATCCTTTCAAGTGTTTAAGAATAATGTTTTATGTTTTCATGTTTTATGTTCCTGGTTTCCAAGACACTAAACCTTAAAGATCCTCGGTTTTGTAAAATGTAATGAAAGTTTATGTGATAAAAATGCGGGATTCTATAATACATATATTTGATAAAAAACATTGTTAAATTGATTATTCGATATATAGGGATTGTTTTGGACCGATACGACATGGGTGAGGCCTGATTATAGATATCCCCTCAATGAATCAATAGTATCTTGGAATGAGTCATTTGTTTGGATGCATTTGATGGGTTTTAACTGATATGTTATAATTTTTTTTACAAAATATCTTAATTGTAAAGGTTCCAAGTACCTATGTAAAATGGAATCCAATAATCAAGAATTTCTATCATTTAGTTTTAGTTATTATTCATCCATTAGATTTATGGTCAACATAAATATGGATAAATTTCATTTTGATTTCAATTATTAAATAAAATGTGTTTTAGTTTCATACTTTTCAATATTTATTTTTCCTTATATAGTTATTTGAATGGAATGTGCTTCCTGTTATTACCTTTCCATATTTTTTATGCACTTCCTTACTAGTTTATTGATTAGATGGTATGTTTGTTTTAGTTATACCATGCCATTATTACTATTCTCATTGATTCATTATTGATTCCTCAGTACTTTACCCTTACTAAAAATTTGAGATCACCCTTATTTTATTTCATTTTCCTAGGAATCTAAGAAGCATACAATGAAAGATGTGATGGTATATACAAGATGGAATATAGTTATCCTCAAAGTTATTTAGAAGAAAATTTTTTTATTATAATTTTTTTATTAATTTTTGATATAAGACACATGTATGTATTTGGTTTACCAAGACTGCTAAGCTCCCAGTCCTTTAGGATTTTATTACTTATAATCATGATAATGTAATAGATCGTAAACACCGGCTCCAAAATTTTTGGGGTTAGGTCACTATAGGGAACATACCAACGACTATAAAAATATGCAGGAGAGGTGGGTCAAATGGAATCCACCTCAACTCGGACTAAAATTTAATATTTATGGTTTTTATGTTCAAGGTATAATGAGAGGAGGTGGGATGGTTCGTGATGGCATTAGGTTCGTGTTCCTAGGATTCAACACATATTTTGGTCCAGACAACCCAATTGAGGAAGAATCAAGAGCCTTACTTGGTGATCTATATTTATGACAAGATCAAAACATTAACATTTCCTCCATTGAATCATAATCCAATCTTATGGTTAGATTCCTTCTAACTAAATCCACCTCCATGTGGAATTTAACCTACCTCATCAGATGATGTAAACTTTTGATTGATCATGGTATGAAAGTTATCACACATGGAGAGAGGGAAAATTCGTTGATGATTGTCATGAAAGTAAAGGGATCCATGGGTATAGCTTAATTATTTATCATAGTAGAGGGTCTTTACCTAGTGATAGTAACATTTTTTCTTGTGGTGATGCCCTAGTTTTACACCATTCCAAACCCCTTGATTTTGAGGGTTAATTAATAAACACTCATTTTAAAGAAAGAAATTTACAAAGTGTAACTCTCTCGAATTTTCTTAAAAATGAACGCACATACACACACTAAGCATAAATTTAGGTTGGTTAGAAGTTAATTAGAGAGGAATTCCAATCATACCTCTATAACTAGTTTGATCCACTAATTTCCGAGCATCATCAAGATCAAACCTGCACGTGGTAGTCATAGGAGTATCACTAATTTTAGTGCTACCCAAATTAAAAACAATTAGAAGGTCTTTAGTTCATATACTTTGATTTAAAACAATTCCTTATTTATTTTAAAAAAATATAAAAATTAGGAAAGAAAATTAGTTCACCCATTAAACTTATTTCAAATACATTTTCCATCATTTTTGAAAAATCAGGACATAATGATTTTTTTATGGTCCAAAAATAATATCATCTAGATAAATTCAAACAAGTAAAATATATTTTGAAAATATTTTTATAAATAGGGGAGGATAAACTATACCTTTTGAAATATTTTTGAAATAATAAAAGAGAAGACCCTATCATACCAATCTCTAGGAACTTATTTCAAAACATATAATGTTTTTTTATTTTAATAAACACAAGTTAAAAAATGGGGATTTTGAAATCTAGGGGGATGCTAAAAAAACATCGCCAACTATATACCAATTTAAGAATTAAATTTTGACATCCATTTGATATAGTTTGAAGTATAGATGTTCTACATAGGATAATAATATTCTAATGGATTCAAGTCTAGATACTGGTGAAAAGCTATGTTCATAGTCTATACCCTCTTCCTGACTATTCCCTTGTGAAACTTTTATTTCCTTATTACTTACTATTGTACTAGATTCATCAACCATTTTTATATACACCCATTTAGTTCCTATAGTCAAGGTGTCTTTGGGTCTATCAACAAGTTCCCAGACTTTATTTCTTTTAAATAGATTAAGTTCTTCCTACATAGACAATACCCATAATTCATAATTAATTTAATCACTAATGTTCTTAGGTTCAAGATGAGATAACAATTATTGATGTTCAACCGGGTTTCTTAGATATGATTTAGTTTGTGTACCTATATATAGTTCTCCAAAAACAAAATAGCAAGGATGGAATTTAAGAGTCATAAGAGTTAAAGTAAAAGAAGGTTTGGTCACCTCAGGGTTTTCTACAGGGTAATGTTCTGGTTTTAGAAGTTCCTTAGAATTGGATGATTTTTTTCTTACTTTACACCATAATTTGAAGGTTTTAAATTTAATTTTAGAGTTGATAAATCATCCTCAAGGTTTCCTAAAGAGGTTTTAGGCTCATGTGGGTCTATCTCATAAAATTTGATATGAACAAAGTCTTCCATATTCTTGGTTATTTTGTTAAAAAATTTATAGGATTTACTAGAGGTTGAATAAACAATGAAAATTCCTTTATCACTTTCAGAGGTAAACATTTAAATATTATCCATAGTTTTAAGAATAAAGACTTTGTAAAAAAAACCTATAAATTAATTAACCTTAGTCTTTTTACTATTCTAAATTTCATAAGGGGTATTATTCAAGATAAGTATAATTAAAACTTTATTAACTATATAGAAGGTTGTATTTACAGCCTCTTCCCCAAAGTTGAAAGGTAAGTAATATTTATTTATCATAGTCTAGTATATCTAATAAAGTGTTCTATTTCATATTTATTTAAATCTATTATACTGAGGGGTTATAGGATAAAATAATTTACGATTATATCCATTTTGTGAGTATAAGGATTAAAAGTCTAGATTTTAAAACTCAAATCCATGGTCACTTCTTAATGTATTAATTCTATGACCACTTAGGTTTTCTACTGATTTAGCATAATAAGTAAAATAAGAGAAATATTCACATTTGTGAGCTATAATTAATACCCAAGTATACCTATAAAGTCATATATAAGTACATAAACATAGTTAATCCTATTAAAACTAGAAAATCTTGATGGTCCAAACAAATCTATGAAAACCAACTGAATAGGTTAGGAAGTTGAAACTTCTTTCTTTATTTTAAAAATAAATATTATATTTTTTACCTTTTTGAAATGGGTTATAGAATTTGTTTTTTGGAAATTCAAGTTTGGTTAGAACTATAAATAGCTCTTTCTGAGTAATATATCTAAGTGGGTGATTATTATTTTTTCCTAATCTCTTATGCCAAAGCTGAGATTCTATTTGGAAGGAAATTAAGCAAGAATTTTTTTGACAAATCAAAGAATCAATATTAACCGCATAATCATTATTATTTCTCAAATTATTAAACAATAAAACATTTATGCAATTAAAAACATTAATATAATTGTTTTTAAACTTTACACGAAAACCATGATCACATAATTGCAAGATTCTAAGAAATTTATATTTAAAGCCATAAACAAAAAGTAATTTAAAAATCAAAACTTAATTGGTATTACCAATTTGTCCAAGGCCAACGATATTTCCTTTTTCATTGTAAGCAACGGTAACATGACCACCATAAACATTTATGAGGTTATTCAATCTTGAGTATTCACCTTTCATATGCCTAGAACAACCGCTATCCATTTACCATATATTCCTACAAGATCTCTTCAAGCATCTTTCCTAGAAAACAAAGTTTAAATTAGGAATGATATTGTTACCCATATTTTCTTGGATCTAGAATTATTAGTAATTTGATATTTAGGATCCCATATTTTCTTTATAGGTTTTCTATAAGTATATTTCAATCTTTTTTAAATAAAAAATTTATTATGTCCATTATAAAAATTACTAGTTGTAGAATTTTCCTAATTGGACTTAGGAACAAATGTGCTCTTTACTACTCTTATCTGTCCAAGTTGATAACCTTTACCTATATTATATTTAAGATCAATTTGTTTTAAAATAATTTAGTTAGATTTTATCTACCATTTTTTAAATCTATATAATTCTTTCATATGTTTCTCATTTTATAGTTCCAGTTTAGTATTATCCTTTAAAGAATAAGCATTCTTTTCTCTTTCAACTGTATGATCAGACTTAACATTAGTAGATAAAACATGTTGTTACATTAAAACATTATATTTGTCTTTAATTTCCTTGAATTTTTACTCAAGCATTTTACAATACTCTAACTTTTCGTATTTTATGATTTTATCATCATTTTCATTTTTAGAGAGATTAAAATTATGTATGGATGATATAATAGATACCTCCAAAACATTGGTCATGAAACACATGTTGGATATATCAGGTTTCTCTTCATGAGGTGTGTTAGACTCAAAAAATATGTCCTTAGAGGCACTCGATGTGTATTTTATGGATTTCATATATTTTATATCTTTGTCATTATATTTATTCTTATATTTCAACTTAGAATAGTCTGCCTTAAAATGTCATTTTCTCTTTCACTCATAACAATAAATCTTATTTAAGTTATAATCTCTCATCCAATCCTTTTTACATGTTTCTCTGTTGTCATACTTTCCATTAAATCTTGGATTCCTGTGAATTTATTCTTCTTATAGAATTTGTTAAATCCTCTAGCCAGATAGTCCATTTCCTCATCACTATCCTCTAGTGATTCATCATCACTGGAACTTTCATCTTGTATATTTTCATTTTCTCTATATTTGGATGCATTAGTCTTGAAGGACTCTGAATTTATATTAGGTTCATCATATTCTTCATGATTGACCTTCATTTCTTCCTCATACATCATCAAATTCCCAATCAATTCCTTAACAAGTAGTTTATAGATGTCGCAAGGTTCTCTTATATAAATAGATGTCCCTCTCCATATCTCTGAAAGATATCTCAATAGTATCATGATTTGATATTTATATGATACTATTTTCTATAAGGAGATCATTGTGTTTACTATCTCAATAAACCTAATATATATATATACAAATAACTCACCAGGTTTCATCTTAAAAGTATCATACTTAATTGTATATGTATTCAATCCGATTTCATTAACATTCGTGGTTCCTTCATGTGAAATAGCTTGTGTATCACAAATTTCAAAAGAAATTTTTCAAGAATATATCATATTGAATTATTCATCTCTAAAATCATAATAAATAACTTTCATAGGTTTGAAATTATTATTGTATTATTGTTTAGTAGCATCAACCCATGTAACTCTAGCACTTGCATGTAGTTCATATTTATCATCTGTAGCAGTCCAAATTTCAAACCCATACTTTATGTATGAATTTTCATATTTATTTTCTACTAAGAAAAATTATTACCCTTAAATAATGGTGGTATGTTAGTAGAAAAAATTTATTTTTTATTATCCATTTAAATAATTAAATTTATAAATGATAGAAATTTTTGATATTTAAATGAACTAAAATCAAATTTAAAAATATTTTGAAAAAAAGTTTGATATCAAATGTTGTTCAAAGTGAGTATCTAGTGGGGGGGGGGATTGAGTACCCAATAAAAAATTATATCTAAAAAAGTTTAAATAAAATTTCCCAATTAATTAAAATATTCCAGTTTACCAAAATAGATGATTCATAAAAGTTATGATATTTTAAAATATTTTTAAAAGATTTATTAAATCTCAATTAAAATAATTACGAAAAATAATTTAAATTCTGAAATAAATTTACATAATCAAAAACTTATATAATAACTAAATAATATTAACTACCAAGTTGTGGGTTTTTAGTTTAAAATAGATTTAGTTTAATGAAAACAGATAAAACTAAACAAAACACACAATAGAATAAAATACAAGAGGTTAAGTCTCAAGATAAGACCTAATCCTCTCCACTTGGGAATCACATGCTACCAAGAAAATTATATATAACAATATATGATCCATAACCTGGATCTGGTGTACAAAATAAATGATTTACAAGGAAAATAGGTCCCTTTCCACAATACCCATGGGAATAAAACAAAGATAGACCACACAAGGACCTATTCAACAACACCATGGGAAACAAATGTATAAGGATTTTGATAAGATATCTAGTATCTTCTATTTAGAGACTAAGAGTTAGTGTGGGCTAAATAAATAGAGTAAACCACACTATTAGTAATGAAAATAAAATTGTTAGAAAGATAAAATAACAATTTGTATAAATATTGTGTTGCTCTGCATGATATGCTCTGTGGCTTATGACTCCATGAATTTATCTTGAAGTGTAGCTCAAGTCGAGTTTCTAAAAATCATAGAAAAAAAGAGTGTCATAAAATATTTTGTTTTCTAAATATTTTTAAGAATTTAATGTTATATAAACTATAATCTACCTCTATTGTGTGTATGTAAGATGCAATGTGTAGGCTCCCAATAGTGGTACTCTTTACATGTACATGAATATCTTGGTGTGTTCTAATTTCTCTTCCATGACGGTGTATTCTACTTCATTTAATAGTAAGATGCATAAGTGTCCTTGTTGATAACAATCATCTAGATATCCCGTATCCTCATACTCAAGGCTCACACATTCTTTAATTCATATCTTCCATAGATTACTAACAATCATTAAAATATATCAAAACATTAAATTTGATAATATAGCTGTTAGATATATTTTATTTCAAAATAAACAAAATAGTGGTGATGATTCCTCTTGAATGGTGAGACAATCTCTGGTGGTGACTTGAGCTGGCGGTGAATTGAGATAGTAGTGACTTAGGCTGGTGGTGACACAGGTTAGTGATAAATTATAATGGTGCTTAATTAGACTGGCATTGAGTCAGGTTGGCAGTGACTTATCTTAGTAGTAGGTCATTTCAAAACTTTTTCAAATTTTCATTCTGGTGGTAGGTCATATTCAATGGTAACATAGGTCTGGTAGTATGTATTTTTGACATATACCAAATTTTCATATGTCATCTTTGAAGGTAAGTGTTTTTAATACATTGTTATATTTCAGGTTCAACGAGGAGTCATCCTATGGTGATTATTCTTTCCCATACTTTATAAAAAATCCATTTTGACAGAGATATATTGCTGATGGTAGGTGTTTCCAAAACTTTTTCCAATTCTCATTTTAGAGTCCTCAATGAGGAGTTATATCTGACAGTGACTCATCCTTGGTGGTGACTCATCTTCAACGACGATTCATACTTTGCCAAATTTTTCCAATTTTTCTTATAATGTTAAATTCTACCATAAGAAATAAAAATACTTAATATCATAATAAACTTGATTTTATGATCATTAAACCAGTAGTTTCAACAATCCTAGTCTTCACACTAACAAGGTTCTAATTCTTCATTGAAAAAATTAATCATATTGGGACTTATTTTTTATATTAATATTTTATGGATGTTCATTTGATTATTTTAACTAATAAAATCTTCTTGGATTTTGATAAATTCATTATCGAGTTATGTTTGACTAATATGTTTTCAATTATCATGATTTATTTTAAGAAATTTCATTTTTCATGCAAAAAAGGTGATGAACGAAAAGGTTTATAGAATCAATTGATCGTTGAATATTATATTATTATGTGAAATTTTGTTTTACCTTGACCTTTATGGTAAAATCCTTGAAGAAATTCCTATTCCCACATTCTTCACATCACATGGTTGTTTGTAAAACTTTTGGTGGTTGAAATACCCACTAACCAAAGTTTCTTATTTCTCCTTTCTCATGCATCAAAGGATCTCTGTCATCCTTTTTATTATTTTTATTTTTGAAATAGGTATATCATTATGGGATGATGGTCAAAATTGGTAATAATGAGGAATATCTAATGATGCATTACTGGGGTGACAATTTGAGGGGCTCTTTTAGTGATGGATCATCATGTATTTTAATGATTGGTGGATAATGGGACACTAAAGGGAAGATTTATATAAGTTAATGCGATCAATGGAGAAAGAGTCATATTGGATGATGTGTTAGGTGTGATCAAAGGTGATAATAGCTGTTATAGTTTCTTAAAACATGAAAGTGTATGTATATAGAAAATTCCCAACTACATGACATGCAGTCTTGTAACTACAAGACATGTATTATAATAACTACATGCTATGTACAATTATCCATGTGATAGATAGGGTTTATATGGGATATAAATATCCCACAATATGTAAATATGAAGTACATTTCATGTATTCACTCAATTTAGCAGAAGCGATATACGCACAGAATAAAATATTACATGGTGTGTTGTATGGAAGCACATGTAATATAGTTCTAAAAAATATGAACTTGTGTATATTGGAGGAAAACCCCATTTATTCCATGATAAATACATGTCATATACCCCACTAGAATACATCATTTCGTTTGACACCACATGGAATTAAGTTGGCATTATATTCCTCTAAATCCTATACACAATTCATTTGAAAGTACATATCATATAATGTTTCACAATACGACCCTATCTTACCAAAAAAATCACTCATCCTAGATCCTCACTTGGCTCAAAGTGCATTCCCAATCCCCAAAGGCTAGAAACTAGGGATTGGGTATATAGGACACACACTTGGGAATTTTTCCATCCTAAAAATAATAATAAGAATTGTGAAAACATTCCCAAGAATCTGGCATGGGGAGTCCATACATTAAACCAACATGAACATAAAACCCAAAAGAGATCAAAGAATAGAAACCTAAAGGAAAACATGAGATCATCAAACAACCATATTTATATACATGGTTTGATATAAACATTCCCATTAGGATTATGCCACAGATTTTGTGCAATTCTATTCAAAATACATTTCATTAATTTTATTTGTAAATTTAAATATAAAATAGGATTTTCACATACACGTATGATGAAAAAAAAATAAAACTCCCTAATAAATTTTATAAAACACCGCTATTATTTGAATAAGAAATGGAAGATCCCATAAATTTTAAAAAACACTTAAAAATCAAGGAATGGGGGTTCTTTTTTAAATGTATAAAAACAAGTCTAATCCATTTTATATTTATAGAAATTATTCAAAAACATTATTAATGAAATTCACATCACATTCCTTTTAAAACACACTTACCAAAACATTTTTTAAATCAATTTTAATGTAATAAAAACTATAAATGAAATCTAATATAAACACACATAGGAACAGAAATATCAAAAGTGAATAAATAAGATAATAGATAATCAAAGCAATGGTTTCATATAAATAAATCAAAATCTAGAGGATGAAAGTAAGGACAAAAGATAGATCCCTTAAGTAATCCTTAGCAGAATCTAAGAGTCATTGGAAAATCACTAGGTTCTAACCCGAATGATATAAGACCAAGCATAAGGAACACCAAAGATGAAATTATTTCACCCTAGGTGAATTTAACTACACTTCATCTAACTTACTATATAGGTCTCATAGGTAATTAAAAAACTAGTTGAACATAATCATACATAGAGAATTATCCTGTGCGCAATATTTGATAGTGTAGAACTCATCACTGTCTTATAATTTTCTATCTAGGTTCCCATGTAAGCAATCAACAAGAGGAGAGAAACAATCTAGTTACCTAATCAATAAAATAATAAGCATTTAAAACATAATAGTAAATCAATACTTAGCTCTAATTCCTCTACAAGAAACAAACCCTTTCCATATCATCCATATCAAAAGTTCCCTAAATCAATTAACAAGTGGGCCTTTATTTTTAAACAACCTCGGTATGCCATGACAATTTACATCATTTGAAACCTGCCCTTATAAACATCCCTTAAAACTAAATCAATTCACACCACATATGATTCTTTTAAATCATGTACCAAATAATCCTTCTTAAAACAGACATGAGATAATAATCCATTTTCCATCCTATAAAATCCACTTTTTAAAACATCCTTTTAAAATGTATTCCATGTGAAACCACATTTAAAATTCATTAAATAACCAATTACCATTTTATTTAAAAAAATTAAAATTCCCCCACATACCTTTTATCTTGGAAGAATTCATTATAAACCACACTTTTATCCATTTCTTGACCAAAATGGGTTAAAGTCCCTAAATAATAAAATATCCACTTTAAACAATACATATAAATATTTTTTGAAAACACATTTAATTTAACATCATTTTAGAAATTAGAAAAAAAATTAAACATCAATTATTATAAGTGAAAAAACCATTAGTATATTTTTGAAACCCACTATGGCCACCACACATAGATTTAATTTAACAAAATAGGGAATTGACAAGCCCTAAGAACTCAATTACATGCTAATTAAATGAAATTCACAAACACACCTACCTCAATTAAGAAGAATAAAGTCACAAAAGATTTCCTTAAAAATAGAAGATCATCCAAGAAAAGAGGACCCCTCTATAGGACCTAAACACTCAAAACCTATAAACTAGAACCACTCTCATCGATAATCTCATCCAAGCAACAACTAAGGTTAATAATATAATTCCCAACCAAGAATGAATGGGTGTAGGGAAGAGGATTGGGGAAGGACAAGATGAAAAGAAAAATTCACCTTTAGAATCCAATTGAAACCAGTGGAGTGGCTCAAAAGTAAAGAGGAATAGAGAGAGGTATCCCTTGAATTCATCTAAGTGTTTTTCAAATGAAATGGGAGAAGGTGGGATTCCAAATTCCATTAAATTAATGATTTTTGTAATTTCAATATTTTAAGAATCTGTGTAGACTACATGATTTATCAAACTATGTTATAACTATATGGGGGACACTAGAATAAAAATGAATGACTCACATAGTTTGTCCACACAATTTCTCCTTTATATGATCTAAATATTCAGGTCACACCCATGAAAAAATGGGACATATGGTTTCATGGAGACCCTGAATGATTTAAAAAACCATGAAGCAATTATGTAAAACACATTGTTAAAAACAGAAGTACTAAATATGATCATATAACATGGTTTCCCCTTAAAGTGCTGTAATCTTGTCATAGGGGAAACAATGATACATTCAAAATCTCAAACCAAAATATCCAAAAAATTAAATTACCCCAAAATCATATAAAATAATACACTGTAGTCACATGAGGGTGTAAAAATTCTCCCCACCGTATAACTCATCCCCAAAAATTCATTGATAAAATTAAAAGAAAATGAAAAATGAGAACCTTAACACTTATATAGGAGGTTGGAGTGCTGATAAAGGTTTATGAGGTCTAGGAATAATGAACCATTAGACAAAAAAATTCCCAAATCCATATATCTGATATAAAACATCATTAAAGATATAGAAGATCAATCTAATTCATAACCACAAGAAACAATGATCTAAATTGTCAAAGACATATTATAGGTCTCCCTATAATTTAGGATTACTATAAAGTAGTGTGGCATGAGATAAACACTCACAAGAGAAAAACCAAAAAAACCAATCTATGACTAAAAACCCAATATTAATAATAATCTAACATAAAAAACAATAACCATCCAAGAATCAACCTCATATGTCTAAAATAATAAGAGAACCATTAATCTCTAAAAAATAATAAGATAACATCACCCATTAAACTATATTACATATCACCAAAATGGGAAAATATACCTAAAATAAAAACAAAACTCAATTAGAAATGATAATGGATCTATTCTTCAATCATAAAACTAAATGAAAGGGGTGATGTAGGTCCAGATACATAGATCACCATTTCACAGTGAATCCAAAATGATCCAAACCAAAACTTGACAATGAACAATCTCTACTAGTTTGAAATTTATCCTAGTCTCCTTAAACACAAATCTAAGGCCTTACCATGCATAATCTATCAGTACCCCACCATAAAAATCGTTACAAATAATCCTTAAAATACAAGATCAAACCTCAAGACATAAACACAAAAACCATATTCAACACCTCACAAATTAAGAAAAAAAATAATCATGTAATTAATATAATAGATATCAAATAAAAATATCAATTAACTATATAATCAATGAGAAAAAAATAAAAAAAATAAAAAATCTCTCAGATCTATGTGACACCCATCACTAGTCTTGATAATTTAACTTATAGAATTTCTAAAATCAACCTAACTACTTAATTTACTCAAAAGAAACATGGGCACCACATAAAAGAGTAAAATTAATCAAAAGGTACTAAATGAAATAATGTTTAGGATCCACCACTCTATTTAGAGTCTTGTAAGAGTTAAATAATGTATGAGATGCACCTATATGATAGATATATTCACCTTTTAACTCATCATAAAAGGAATCCTTTATATATTCTCTAGATAAATTTCTATGAGGAACAACTAGGAAACAAAAAACATTAATCTAACACATCTTTATTTCATAACCCATGTCAAACTATCCCAATACTAACTAAGAGAAAAACCCATATACACAATTTCACAAAAACAAAACATACAATAAATCAACTTTAGAAATTTCTATTAAACCATACCCCCTTTTTATAAAGAGTATCAAGTGTATGATTTATTTGAAAAAAACCAACCCCCAATGGAAATAGATAACTCACATTTAAAACTCAATAAAAAAAATATTTTTAAAATCAACACAACTGAAAAAGTGTCCAAAGAACTATTTCATGAATGGAAACATATGCTGTGAAACATTCAACTTCTTAAAAATACCACTTTAACTTTGTGTTGTTATATTTTATTTAAAAATTTATCAATGATTTTCATTATAAAACTAAAACATTTCATGAATCTCACTTCCATTTTGAAACATTTTTATAAAGACCCATATTCATATGAATGACTTTTCCCAAATTCCATAACGAAATCAACTACTTTTGAAACATACCACGATGCTCATAATCTCTTAAAAAAACCATAAAATCCAATTTTAAGAAGAAAAAAATGCCATAAAATTCCTATTTTAAATTAAAAACAAATATTCTGAATTATAATAAAATAGGAAGACTAATCACTCCTAAAACATTTCACAGACACAAAAAATTCTTTCATTCCCATTAAAAAATAAATTAAAAAACAAACCACTTTTTAAGATCTCCTCCACCATCAAAAAATTGACTTCCAAAACACAAAACCAACTTATTAAAACATGAGGACAAACAATGAGGTGCAATAAATCAATCAAAACAACATCCAATAACATAAATTAACCATAAAAATCACTTAATTCACTTCAAATCAATATGAGACACTATTGGAGTCAATACTACAACCAAGGGATATAATAAAACATATACACGGGAAATTATAATTTTGAATGGTTTGGACAATGGGTTGGAAAAACTATGTGCCAAATTTTCATAAATATTTAAAAATGGATTATAGAATAAACCACACATGATCTATATGGTTTTATAGACTATGTTATCTAAATATAAAACATTGTCTCTCTATCTATTTTAACCAAATATTCTCAGGGAGACCGCAAGAATCACAGGTTTACTCCTTGGTGATATAAATACAATCATTTCATATCAAAAAAATTATAATAATTAAAAATAAACTCAAATTCAAGATCTTAATTCTTAATAATCTTGGAAACTAGATGCTCTAAATGGGAAAGGACTTGGTAGACTATCCATGAACGTACCTTTTGAGTTTCAAAATTCCTATATACATATCTATCAAATTAAAAAATATAAATAGAGTGCTTCAAGAACCTAGTATCTCTTTTGAACTGAGGCTCTGAAACCATTTGTAACATGTCATCTTGTGCAAACTTGTTGCATCTCTTGACCCAGCCAACGCTATAACCAAATCATGTTCTTTATCCCCACATGCTATGAACTAGTGCTTGGGTATCAATAATCTACATGAAATTAGTATAGAAGAGGCTTGAAAGAGAATATTAAGGGAGATATATCCCTTTTGCATGAATACCATTCTTGATTGAAAGAAATACAATAATGAGGGATGAAAAATACATAAAATAAAAAGGGTCAGTTTTTAAATTTCAAGTATTTAAGAAATTTCTAAGTCCACATGGGTTGGCAGTATGACAACCCATGTATCTATTACACATTAATTCATGATTTATTACAAAATATTACACATAATAAAACTAGGGATATTGAGATGTATAGTCTATTTTGGATGTAGGTACATTAAATAACAACTTAAAATAAGAAATACATCATCTTTATTGAAAAATTCATTAACGTGGTCATATTATTCATTCGTACTTAAAACTATATGGGATAACCTTGGGACATACATAAGAAATTGGTGATATATAAATCCCTTTAAGGGAATAAATATGGAATAACATGAAAAAAATAATACATGTTAAACAATATGAATGTAAATGTGACATAAAATTGGTGATAATAATAGATATGAACAATGAGGATTGATATAGCATGATAATATAAAGGCAACATGGGAAATGCGTTGACAATGTAAAACATGGCATCAAAAACATATGTCAATCCTAACTGCCAAGATATCATAATGGGAAAAAATATGGTGATCGATTAATATCACTCCCTAATCCCTTGAGTGATGTATCATGAGACCAAAACATTACCCAATTCATTGGAGTGCAATATAATTCTGAGAGCACCTGTCACTTTCATTTCATTCACATGTAGAAGTATTCCACATAGATCATACAACATGGAATCATTTTTCATCAAATTTTATTCCATGATCCAGGAGTGTGGAATTAGTATAGGTAAGTCCCCAATAAAATATATATGGGTTCATAATGGTGAACACATTTGATAGAAAATGGGTATCGTTATTCACTACCCACTTGTTTGGCATGGAAAATAGTGGTGAAATTTCAGCATTATAACAAGGGCGTATAAATGTTCATGGGAGGGATTAATGAGAGTGAAAAAGGGTATATAATTATTTATAAATAATGGGGTAATTATGGGTGATATGTAAGATCAAGTATCAACATTAGGTAATGGAGAAAAAATGAATAAGAAAATTAAGATGTTTAAATAATGAGGAGAATGAGAGGATCCCTTACCTGAGAGGGTGATTCCAACTACTTGGGAGGAGATTATTATTATCTTAGGGGAACCTTGGGAGGACTATATATATGAGATGGAATATTAAGTAAATTATAATAAATTATTTATTAAAGTTAAATGGGAGTGTGCGTGATTTTATATTGGAAAAGAGCGGGGAATGCTTTCTTATTTCCCAAGCTTTTGTTTTAGACTCTATATAATAAAATAACCAAAACCACAAACCTTACAATGGTTTTAGCCCATGGTTTCTACCAAATGGGAATGGTTATCATTATTTTATAAGGAAAAGGGTAAAAATTAATAAAATAATACCATTTTTTATGTGCAAGTGAGTCATGTCCTTAAAGAAATGATTTTAAACCCTTAAAATATATTATAGGTATTGGATGATTAATAATGGTTTTTTAAAATTAATAAAATAAACATAAAATAAAATTATTTTAAATGGAAAAAACTTATTTGGTTTTGGATACACTTTATTGTAATTATTATACCATATTTGGTTTCCTATGATGCAATAATACACATATATATTTATACTGTATTTATTCTTACTTGAAAATACGACTGTCTACCAGAAATTATGAAAAATTCACTATCACATAATTTCAATGGTTTGATTTGAAAAATATTATTTATTTTATCCAAATAATTTTATAAATATTTTAATTATTACTTTTAAAATAATATTTGACATTTATTGAGGAATACATGGTTTTTTGACAATAACAGTTTTCGAACCCTTATAAAATTCAAATTTGACTTCATAAAGATTATATGATCATTTATATTTAATAAAAATTAGTTTATAATTATATTTTATTAAAATATTATTTATTTCTAAAATCCATTCATTAATCAAGATAAATTCCTTAATTAAATTAAGATATTACCCAAAAAATACTACTTTTGTTTTATTTTATGAAAAATAAATATCATTTATAAAGTAAAAATATGAGTAAATATGACCATTATTCTATTGAATATACAATATAAATATACATATTGTTATGGTCTTGATACATATCTCTATATTACACTTCAAAACTCCCTATGGGTTAGATGTGAAACTATGAGATTTTCATTGGGTGGTTCGACATACATTATTGGGGCCATGATCTCGATGGGATTAAAATTCTCTGATAAATAGTTTTAATCGTGATTTCATTGTTGGATATTATCTTGGGATTGGTAAATGGAAAATCCCATTGTTTCTATATCCCTCATTTGCTTTGATAAATAAGTTTCACTGGGTACGATCATACTGGTTGAGGCCATCGCATCCTTTTTCTATGTTAATTGGATTTGTTAAAGCCCTATATTTATACTAATCATGTGATCACTGTTCAAGGACTATATTAACAATAGTAATTATTCTTAATGTTATTTTAAGTCCAATTGGATATAATAATACAAATGAAGAACATATGTTTTCTATAACTATAATACGTAACAAGACATGTAATTTAACCATAAATGGAATTTTATTTATAAAATATTAGGTCGATATAATCTCCCCCCTTTAGAATTTTCTCCCTTGAATTTTTCATTTCCCACACTAAAACAGATGAGGGTAATACTTTTTCATCACCTCCTATGGTTACCATTTCACTTCTTCAAACTTGCGTTTCTCCATAAAACATTACCTGGGTACATTGTCTTATTTCGTACAACTTTTTCTCTATGAGTTAAGATCTTTATCGGCTGCTCTATATATGAGAGGTAATTCTCAAATGGTACCATGTAAGATTGCATCCATGTGAAGGGGTATTGTATGAACTTCCTCAAGAGTGATATATGGAACACATCATGTACTTGAGATAGGTTAGGTGGGAGTTCTAATCTATAATACATCACCCTTATGTGATCAAGGACCTCAAAGGTGCCAATATATCTTGGAATAAGCTTTTCCTAATTCAAAAATCTCATGAAATTATTCCATAGAGATATGGAAAGGAATACCTTTTCTCTAACCTTAAACTATTGGTCTTATCGATAATTATCAACATAGCTCTTATATCAACTATGAGAAGCCTTGATGTTCTAGTGAATGGTATGGACATTTTCCAAAATTTCCTCGACCATTTCAGGACCTAGCGGTTTTTATTCCCTAACTTCATCCCATAATTTAGGTGTTTTGTACCTATTTCCATAAATGGATTCAAAGGGAGCCATTTGTTTATTTTATTGTAAAATATTTTTTTATGAGAACTCAACTAGAGGATGATGTTGATACCATCCTAATTTGAAGTCAATTGATAATTATCTAAACATGTCCTTGAGTGTTTGGATAGTCCACCAAAATTTTAAATTAGCTTTATGGTGGTAAGACATATTAAAGAACAACTCAATATTTGGAGAATATTTAAGACTCTTTCATAACTTGGAGTTAAATCTTGGATCTTGATTAGATATAATTGATAGCGGTGTTCTATGAATCCTTATGACTTCTATAATTTATATCCTTTCAAGTTGATCTAGTAATAATTCCTATTGGATATAAATAAATTTAGAAGTATTTGTAAGATGATCCACCATAACCTATATAGAATTATTTCCTCTTTATGTCTTCAGAAGACCAGTGAAAAAGTCCATGGTTATGTTTTCCCATTTCCATGTAGGTATGGTAATGGTTGCATTATCCCCTTTTATTTTTTCTTTTCCACATTCACTTGATGATATACCGGACATGATGATGTATATTCTGCAATCTCATTCTTCATATTTTCCCACCAATAGTTCTCTCAAAGATCTTGATACATATTTGTACTTCTAAGATGGTTGGAGAAGCTCAATCTATATGCATCATTTAAAAACTCACTCTTTAACTCAAGATATGATGGTACACAGAGTTGTGACCGAAATCTCATAACTCTTTATTCATTAACATTGAACTCTGATGATTTCCATTTTCTTATAGATTCCACTTTCTTCTAAATTACCACATATTCTCTTTGAGCATCATTTATAATTTCTACAAGGAACTATTGAGAAATAATTTGTAAAAGTATTGATGATATTCCTTCTTTTATGATTCATATGTACATCCCCTACAAGTATATATATATTGGAAACTTATCAATTCTTATCAATGATAAAAATGCTGGATCATTTTTAATTAAAGTGTCTAAAAATTTAATTTCTTTCCCAGGATTATAGTGGATTGAGCAATCACAGTCCTTGATCTTCTCCAACCATTTTCATGGTGTATATTAATATCTTTCTTTGTGAATATATACTTGAGGGTTTTTTATCCATATATAGTTCACACTTATCCTTAAAGAGATAATGAAACCATATTTTCAATGTTAATATCACTAAAAATAACTCAAGACCATGTGTTGGGTAGTTCTATTCAGGAACTCTCAATTTACTTAAAGCTCAGGATATCACATTGTCATTGTGAATTAACTCACAACAAAATCCCTCTTCGAAGCATCACCAAATACCATGAAAAGTTATCCATGTGTGGGTAGTGTGAGTATAGGTGTAGTGATAAGCCTCGTTTTCAACTCCTTGAAGCTCTCTTCACATTCATAATTCCAAAAATACTTAACTCCCTTATGAGTTATCTTAGTAAGAGTGTTTGGAAATTGTGAGAAATTTCTCAGAAATCGACACTAGTACCCATCTAATCTAAGGAAACTATAGATATCTACCATAAATGTTGGCTTCAGATACCATTCAATTACTTCAATCTTTGAAGGGTCTATAGATATCCCATTTCTTGATATAATTTTCCCAAAGAATGATACTTCCTTCAACCCGAACTCACATTTTCTGTACTTTTCATAAATCTTATCCTTTTATAAGGTCATTGATGTAGTGACCAAATAAAAATAATGCTCCTCCTCACTTTTGGAGTATACTATAATATCATCTATAAATACTACCACATATTTGGAAAGTTAATCTCTAATGACGATATTAATTAAGTCCATTAAGACTTCTTGAGAATTTGTGAGTCTGAATGGAATTAATATTAACTCATAGTGCTTGTACCTTGTTCGGAAGGCAGTCTTGTAGAAATCCTCCTTCTTCACTCTAACTTGGTAATACCCCAACTGAATGTCCACCTTAGAGAAGAATTTCACTCCATGTATCTAATTAAACAATTCATTAATATGTGGAATAATAAACTTGTTATTTATCATGATATTTTTTAACTCACAATAATCATATAAAAAGTCACATCAAAGCATCCTTCTTGAAGAAGAGGACTAGTTCACCCCACAATGAATCACATGGGTGTATAAACTCTTTATTTATATTATCATGTAGTTTTTTCTTCATCTCCTCAATTTCCACAACATCTATTCTATAAATATTCTTGGATATTGGAAATTACTCATGTGTAAGATCATTTGAAAATTCAACTTCTCAATAAGGAGGAATACCAGACAATTCTTTAGAAAATGCATCATTGTATTCCATCATAATGGGAATGTCTTCAAGGATGATATTTTATTTAGACTCAATTATTTGAGCTAGATACACTTGCTCATATGGTTATAATATCAATTCTTGAGATGTTTCTTCTAAAGAAAATTCTTCCTCTTCCTTGTACTTATACAGAATCGAACGATGGTTCTAAATAAAAAGATTGATTTTGTTATCATGGAAATTTATTCTAGATCTATATATGGAAAGGCAATCCATAACCATAATTGCATCAAATTCATCTAAAGAGAGTATCGTAAGGTTCTATGGGAATTTTTTCATAAAATATTTTTGATGGGTGGATTTATATATTTGAGATGCAATAATTTCCCCATTTACCATTTTCAGTAATAGATGTACTTCTATGATTTGTATTGGTGTTTAAATAGTTCTAATAAACTTGCTTGATAGAAAATAATTCATATAACTATAAAAAAAGTATGTTCAAAATTCATTAATGAAAAACTAGAATACCTGTCACCACTATGTTTCCAGGATCCACCATAGTGGTTGTGATGTAAAATGATCACCCTCTCTACCTTGGAGGTTGTTGGTTGTATTCAATAACACTTGGTATAGTGAATTGGTTTGCAAAGTTCCCTTATTACATGTAGTTGAAACAATGAACAATATATTGTGGGTTAAATGAGTCATTCCTTTCCTCCATATCAATAATGGGATTATCCAATTGATAATCACTAGCTAGGTGTCCTTCACACACCTAAATAATTTCTCATCCCTCTTAGAAAATTTATAGGGTGATTCTTTCCAAACTTTTGGCTAGTGGGATATTGAAATTTCGTAGCACCATTAGATTTCACCATCAAACTACCAGAATTAAACTCCACCTTCTGCTGTATACCCTTATGGTACCCTTGAGATTATCCAATCTCTATTTTTTACTTTGAGGGAACACCAGACAATTTCATCATAGCTATCAATGTCATTGATCATTAGGGATTTTCATAGACTAGTTTTTATCACACTAAAGAAGATGAAAACTTTTCATTTTAGGGTACTAAAAAAGGAGGTTCATTCTGAATGTCATGAAATGTCTTCCTCTTATGCTCTGATAGATTCATCGTCTTTTTGATTGAGGGAAATGTAGACCCTTTCCATTTTAAGTTAGAGAGTTTGAGTAAAATACTTGTAGAAAAACATTTTATAAAGCTCCTTCCACACTATTTTTTAGATATATTCCTTAGGATTTATGTTCTTGATAAATTTACACCATTGATTGACTTCTCCCACAATATGATAAACAACCAGCACGAGCTTCTCTTTCTTGAACCATTGAAGGATGAATAATATTTTCTCAATGGATTCGATCCATTATTCCATGATTAAGGTATTGGTTTATCCATTCAAATTTAGATTCCCTTTCAACGTAAAGGTATTGATTTCATCTTGTTATTTCTTAGGGGGTTTGGGTGCTCTTCTTGATCCAGGTTTCTGTTCAGAACCTGAGTCATAAGGGAGAGTATCATAAAAAAATTTGGGATTCCTTCTTCCTTGAGGTTGGGAATCTCGTTTGGGAAATAATCTCATTTTCCTTCACATTGGTTGTTTACATAGTTCCTTCTATTTCCAGCCATTGTTTAGAATAAAGGGAAAAGTAGGGATGAGTATTTTTAAACTATTGAATACATAAATGAGAATCAAATGACATCAATTGGATAAAACTTATGTATATCTAAGCTTCAATATATGTTATCCATAATCTATTTCCTAACATAGGAAATTATGTGATATTTTGTTTCCTTAACAATGGTTTATAATGATATTATGTATTTACTATAGAACATCCCATGGGAGTGTAAATAAAGTTCTATATCATGGACCATTTTCATGCACCAGTTCCCCATTGAGTCTATCTCAATGATGTGTTTTCAGATTTTACCTCTATCTTCATCTATGCCTGAGCTACATCCACTTTTAGTGTCAATATAACGCTGTGTTTTATTGATAAAATAATTACTCTAAACTCTACCAAAATTTAAGGATGATTTATTATTCTTATTTTTATCCCCAAGGATTTTTCTAGAGTTATATAATCATAATCCCAAAAAATATTTAAACTTTCATTTGATAACAATTATGAAAACCTTGGTATTTATTATACATTAATTGATGATTCATTATATAGGAATACACATAATACAACCTATAAGACTGAGAAGTCTTTTTTATTTGTGAATTATGTACATTACATAACAAATTAAAACATTAAATACACCATATTTACTGAAAAATTACTTAACATGCTCATATTATTCTTTCATACTTAAAACATAAAAGGATAACATGGGGAAATACATAAGAAAGTGGTGGCCTATAAATCTCATTAAGAGAATAAAAATAGAATAAAATAAATAATGTAATACATTTTAAAAAATAGGAATATCAATGGTACATAAAAGTGGTGTAAATCATAAACATGAACAATTAGACACTATATAACATGATAACATAAAGGCAACATGGGAAATGTGGAAAAAAATTATAACATGGAATCATATTCATAGATCAAGGATAAATACGAAGAAAAAATGTTGGAAAAAGTCTTGTGATGGATTAGTTTCACTCCTGAATCCCTTCCACGGTGTATCATGATACTAAAATATTACCCAATTAATTGGAGATCAATATAATTTTGTGAGGACCCGTCACTTTCATTTCATTAACATGCATAAGTGTGCCTCATAGATCATAAAACATTGAATATTTTTTCATCAAATTTTATTCTATGGGCAATGAGTGTAAAATAAATACATGTATGTCCCCAATAAAATAATTATGAGCATAAAAAGGTAAAAACCTTAATAAAAAATAGGTATGGGCACTCACTAAATATTTGTTTGGAATGGAAAATTACAACGAGGTTTCAGAATCATAATGAGGAAGAATAAATGTTCATGTGAGGGATTAATGAGAGTAAAATGGTTCTATAATTATTAATACATCATGTGGAAAATATGGGGGATATGGAACATAATATCTCAACATTTGGGAATGGAGATAAAAGGGCTAATAAAATGAAGATGCTTGAATAACGAGGAGGAGAGGATCCCTTACCTTGAGAGGGTGATTCCAAATTTTTAGGATGAGATTCTTGAGAGCTTAGAGGCACCTTGGGATGGATCTAGAGAAAGGAGGTCAGATTAAGGACGTGATACAAGTTTTTTCTATGAAGAAAAATGGATCATGGGTGGGATTATATAGGAAAAGAGTGGGGACTTCTTTATCATTTCTCAAACATAGTTTCTAGACTCTATATAATGAAGTAACCAAAATAAAAAAACTTAACATTGTTTTTGAACATGGTTTCCACCAAAGAGGAGTTGTTTTAATTATTTTATAAGTTCATGGGTAGAGATTATTAAAATAATACCCTTGATGATGTTGAAGTGAGTCGTTTCCTTAATGAAATTAATTTAAATCCATAAAATATATTATATGTTTTTAAGGATTTATATAGGATTAATAAAATTAATAAAATAAACTCAAAATCATATTATTTTAAATGATAAACATATATTTGGTCTTGGATACCATTTATAGTATTTATTAAGTCATTTTGGGGTCGTTATTATGTCATAATACACTTTGTATATTTATACTCTATTTAATTTTTCTTCCGAAAATTCAACTATATTAGAAAATTATAAAAAATTAAGAATTGGATGATTTCTATGTTATGATTCAAAAAATAATATTTATTTTATCCAAATAATTTTCTAAATATTTGAATTTTCACTTTTAATATAATAATAACCATTTATTGAGAAATGTTTGTTTTTTTTTATCAATAACAGTTTTTGAACCCTTATAAAATTTACATTTGTCTTCATAAAAATTATATACGAACATTTATATCTGATAAGGATTATTTAATAAAAATATTTTATTAAAATATTATTTATTTTAAAAATACATTAATTAATCAAAGTAAATACCTTAATTTAATTTGAGTATTATATAAAAATATAATCTGTATTTTATTGTATAAAATTCAAAATCGTTTTTAAAGTAATAGTATGATGTAAATATAACCATTCTTCAATTAAAAATACAATATAAATATTTTTATTATTATGCTATTGATACATATTCCTTTATTAAACAAGAAAAATTCCTAAGGTTAAGGTTTGAAATAGTGATATTTTCATTGGGTGGTTTGTCGTAGATGGTTTGGGTCTTGATCTCAATGAGTTTGAACTTTTACCATAAACGATTTTGCTCATGATTTAGTTATTGGATCTTAGGTTGGGCATGGTCAATGGAAAATCCCTTTGATGCTATCTCCATCAGAATCTTTGATAAATTGTCTTCATAGGGTATCATCCTACTGTATGAGGCCATTAATTCCTTTTTATGTGTGAGTTGAATTTGATAAGACCCTATATTTATAGAAATCATGTGATCACTATTAAATGGATATATTATCAGTGGTAATGATGCTTAACAGTATTTTAAATATTATAGGATATAAAAAAACCAATTAAGTGAATGCTTTTTCTATAACCATATTACGTAATAATACATTCAACAAAAAATAGAATTTTATTTACATAAGTTTGGGTTGTTATAGGTTGCATGGTTTTCTAAACCATGCACTAACCATGTTGGATCCACTCGAAGGCACCTTCATAAATTACACGGTTAAAAAACACAAATTCCCCTTATTGTGGACATACCATACTACCACCTCATAGATAAGGCTGAGATATATGTTTTTTGGAGGCCCTACATAGTTTGATGAACTATAAATCAAACATGTAATATCCACAACTAACAATAGTATAAATATTATTGGGAAACTCAAACATATTCTAGTAAACATGAAATAAGGAAAAGGCCTTAAAAATTAAAAATATCAATCTTGAAACATTAACAAATTTAAACTGTCTTAAAATCATATAAAATAAAACACTATAGGGACATGGGAGTGTCACAAACTCTGTTTCATTTAATGTTTTTAATATCTTATTACCCAGGTTCCAGAACTGTACATATGAATAATCCATTCTAATCATTTTTCATGTACAACATGGTAGTGCATATATCTTCTTTATAAGTATACATTTGAAATGATTTTTTCATGGTTTGTGTTACTTGTATTTATAAATTTTAATGAGGGAATGTGGGAAAAGTATTTGGTGTGTACATGAGTTTGCTAACTCCCATAGTGGTACATTAAACTAGGGCATGTGTCCTCCATACCCTTAATATTGTAGGTAACCCCCATTTATGATAGGGTACGGTTCCTCCATTTATGGAGAAGGTAACCCAATTTTTTTATTCACATCAACACGATGAGGCATGCATCCTTCATAGGGGTCGATTCCCCCTTAATTGAGATACACTCTTTTTTAAGGTGAAGGCCCTCCCCTAAAATTAGATATTTGGTAGGGAAGGTTGTGAGACAAGTAAACAAGGTTCATGAACTTCCTCATGCAATGAAGTGTGGTACTACATACACAAATTTAGTATTTCCCCATTTATCATGATCGGGTTCCTAATAAGGAATGATATTCACTCTTCTGATATGCATTCCCTTGATAAGGATCAGTCCCACTCATCAATTCTATATCAATGAAGTTCATTTAATATGTGGTTATATTTAGTCTATAAATCATGGGATTTATTACATTATTAGGATCCTTCTATCATAAAAATGTTTTCTTTTTGAGATGTAGTGATTTTGGAATTTTTACACCCCCATGTCCCATTAAGGTGTGGGTTACAACTGAACTATTTAATTTAGTCACTATGATTTTTATGAAACTCTAAGTTTCTTTGTTTTCTTATATGGATTTATTTATTTGGTTAATGAGTTTTGCATTTGGAACAAAGATATAAACATAGGGAATTTTTTTATGACCCCTGGTCTCTTATCTATAAATCATATATAAGTTTTTATCTTTTTAGTTTATATTTTGTTATAGAGTATTGACTTTAATAGTTATTTCATATTTCATTTGTATATTTAGTGGTGTAAAAGTAGGTTAGTTATAATCACCTATGTCAATGACCTATGACCACATGTGTTGTGTCTATATAATTTTAGCATAGCTTTATGATGGTTTGGGTGGACTTAGGTCTCAAGTAGGTAATAAAGGATAAATTATTACTGGTTTTTAAAGATGGATATTATTGTAAAAGAGATATCCCCAAGTGTTCTTATAGTTAGGAGGTATTATCAAATACCATATATCAGTTGTATGGGGTGTCATTATCATGTATATCAGTCACCAGTGCGGGTTTTCCCATGGGAATTTGTATTTTAAATATATTGTTCCTTCCATGAATTTTATGTATAGTTCAGCTATGAATTTATTTATTTTTATCAGTTGATGGATGTATCTTGATAATACGAGTTGAATATATGCCTCAAGTTTACACAGGATAAGGCCTCTAATTTATGTTATACTTTTTTGGTACTATTCTCTAGACCCTTCCCTATTTGATTTGGGTTTGGATTGAGACACTTGGTTTATCCACAACATAGGTGGGATTCTAACAGGTAGGGTCATGTCATGAATTTTTATATAATAATATAATAAAAAAACTTTACTGAAAAATATATATCAATGTGATTTTATAAGTTAATCAATGATGTTTTCCTTATAGTTTTCTCAATATCAATCTTGTTTGTTCAAAATTGAGCCTATGAAATGTGTTTTCACAAAAATATTAACTTGAAATTGAGAACACACAATTTTGGTTATTATAGAAACACCTCTAATGGTAATTTATTTTGATTTATTTATATAGGTAACAAAATAATAGATTATAAAATTCATATAATTTCAGGATAATATGAACTCATATGCATGGTTTTGAATTTATAACATGAAGTCTTATCACAGACAACATTTTAAATAGATTAAACATATTTTTAATAATTCTAACCAAAACATGAGTTTCAATGAAAATAAATTCATTCTTCGAAGACTCCAATTAATCAAATATCATTTCCCTCTAGTTTCATAATAACCAGATCTCATTCTCTTTATTTTGAGCATTTAATGAAATTTTTTATCACATATAATACTTCTAAAATTGAAAAACACCATCTCAAAAAATCTAGAAACATTAACATTAGACTAACTGTGTTCCACTCTTATATTTCACAAATGAATCAAGGATAATGATCCTAGTTCTTTATGATAGTTGGAGCTAATTTTCATGGTTTTCTGAATGTGACACATGTTTTAACATTAATAAAATTTTAAATTAGAAAAAAAATACACTTTTAGTCATTTTCACAACACCCAACATCAGAATGATGTGTGATTCATGTGAAAAAGTAAAAAATGACACAATAATATTATCCAAGTGTATCATGAAAACATAACATTATCTCACATAGTTTTAAGCATGTGAGATAATAATTAAAATAAAATTCCATTTTTAATTTTTGAGCATGAAATTGTGATCATTATGACTACGATTATTAGTAAAATGATTTTTTCTTATATGTCACTAAAGAATTAATGATTATTTCTCTATTTTCACAATAATTTGAGCTCATTAGAATGGTTTTGAGTACCTGACTTTTGTTTTTAAATAAAATAACACTTTTTAATTGAGATCATGAATTTTTTGACAGTTTGAATTCACTGAGTTATTTATTGAAGTGTGGATCATTCCTAAATTTTTCAGATAAATATATGAATTTTTTATTACATTTTAGCTCAAAACTGATTTAATTTTCCTTTTTTTGAGAATTCGACACACATTTGTAACTTATATAACACTTTTAAAATGAAAAAATACAGATTCAAATTTTTTGAACTCATCACATATCTAAATGAAATATGGTTTATTCATATCAGTTAAAACTTATTTGGTGACATTTTTTATATAATTTTATGATAATTCGATCTATTTTTCTTAGTTTTGAGGATTTTATGTGAATATTTAACATTGAAAACAATTAGAATAAAAAGATAAACTTTTGAATGTTTCAACCACACCACAGATCATAATGATTTGAGGTTTATTCCTAAAAGGAAAAAAATGAAATGTTGATCATTTTTCTGATGTTTCACATCAATTGATGCACATTAATTTTTTTTTGATTTTATATCAAATGTTTTAATTAAAATTAAAATTTTAATTTGAGAACAAGCACATCTATATAGCCAAGAAATTTTGAATAATTTTTTATTCATTCCTACATGGCCCCAAAAAAATTTATGATTGATTTTAAAGATTTTATTAGAAATTTTTTCTTGTTTATATGGTTTTTATTAGGTAACAAATTTACATAGAATAATTTTTTTAAATAGAGATCATGAACCTTGTTTACTTAGTAGACATCTCATATCTAATTTAATTGAGATTCATCCCCACAAGTTAAAAATAAATAAAAATGCTTTCTGTAAAATTTTTCCCAAAATGGAGCTCTTTTTATTTTTTTAGTACTCAATACATGATTCTAACTTAGTTAGAATTTTTGAAAAATAATTTTATACAAAAATCTAACCGCATCATGAATCATAATAAAAAATGGTTTATTTATAAATATCCTAATTAGTTGAAAATATTTTTCTTGAATTCCATGGCAATTAGAGCTTATTTTCTTGATTTTGAGCATGTGATGTACATTTTAAACTATAATAACACTTAAATTAGAATACATATAAAAAATGTATTGATAATTTTCCATGATTTTTATGACAATCTTATATTTGTTTCTCAATTCTTAGTTTATAAAGTATATTTTAATTGAAATATATATTTTAATTGAAAATATGATCTTTCAATCATTCCGATCAAACTGTGTGTCTTAATGACATTTGTATCATCCCAACATGTCCCAAATGAATAAAAAATTATTTTCTAAGAGATTAATGACAATATAAAATCTCTTCTATGGTTTGAGTTGGGGACATGTATTTATAAAAAAATAAAAATGTTAAAGTAAGGAACTAAATTTTCATTTATTTTATACAAAATGTGTGTTAAATTGATGTTTGTCTTTTCCTTATAATTTATAAATAAATTGGAGATACTTTTTTGAGAGTTTCACTTAAAATAAAGCATGATTTCATAGTTTTAGGAATCTAATGCACATTTTAATATTTTATTATACTTTTAAAATTTAAAAAATCCATATTCAATCATTTTGACGACATAGAGCTTGGAAATGACATTCAATTCATTAATACAGGTTGAAAACTAAATAAAAAAATAAATGAAAAATGTAAGAAAATACCTCTTTTAGATTCTTATAAACCTTGTTATATAATATGACCTACTTAATTATCCATAAATTAATCCATTTTGTCATCTGTAAATGATTTATTTACAATACCACCTAGTAAAAAAAGATATAAATATATAATATGTTGTTAAATATTTTAAATCAAAGTGTATACATTGAAAAATTAACACATATTATAGATAAATTTAATGAAATGTTAGTTTTTATATAGTTTATGACATTATTCATAAATTTAAAAATGTAGTTACCATGATTGTAGTTATTTTGTTATTTTAGAAAATGTGGAAACAGTGATAATTATAGTATATTTTTTATGATAAATGCACATATTATGACACATTATTATATATGCCAAAAAATATTTTTATTTATAGCATTTTATCAATTTATGGTTTATTTCCTTTAACCATACATAGTCAGATATATTTGAATCACACCACCAAATAAATATGAAATTTAATACATATTATAAAATATATAATTGAAATAATATATATTAAATTTTGAAATAAAGCATATTATAATTAAAATGATACATCATATCAGATAAATTTTGTAACTTCCTAACTCAAACCACTAGGTTTGACACAGAATGAGACGTGACTTCATGTGAGCCTCCCCATACATAAGAGGCTTATGACTAGCATCGATGGTCTAAATCTGAAACTGGGGAGACTATACCCTATGTATCATGTCATCAAGAAAGAAAATAAGGAACAATAATAAAATAATGAATAAATAATGAGGGTAAAATGTGGAAACTGAATAATTACATCCATATAAAAGTGGTTCCCAAAGTGGTATGCTTGTCCAGAGTGTAAAAAGCAGGTAAATACAAGAAAAGTAAGTAAATAAACATCTATGGGGTACTATGGTGTTTTTCTCAGTCTGCTCCAGCTCCAGCTCCTTGTTCAATTGCATAGCCACCCACCATAGGGCCTTTTCCCATCATCAGATCTCTGGTCATGAAATCTACAAGCATATCAAAATGTCTCAGTAAGGTGCGAGTACATGACTCATTAGGACACCTCCAATGAATCCTTACCATAAGTGCACAATATATATATATATATATATATAATAGTGTATATCATGACATAATTAAATTCTTAGTAAATATACATGTGTCGAGTCATCATGTGATGACCAAGCCGCTACGAACCCCGACCCCCCTGCTTGGGTTCTTTGCCGGTAATAATACCATGAAGTTGCGTACCTCCAATGAGGTAACAAAGCTCAGGCCACACCATTAAAGGTTGTTAAAAGAACACCACATGTTCTTTTAAACCAATCCCCAGACTGCTTAACCTTTTTGAATTATCACAACCCAAGTCTACAGGAAGCCATGATCGATACCCTCCATCTAACCACTATGCATCCCAATCCTGCTTAACATTTTTATACACCAACAGACCAAGTATAAAAGAAGACGTGATCAGTATCTTCCAGCCAAACAGTATACATCCATGAACTTCTTAACATATTTAGAAACCCTTGTCCCATGTCTGTATGAAGCCATGACCGGTATCTGCTAGCTTTCTAATATACTTTCCTCTCTATTGGGGTGGCCACACCCACCTTTAAGGATTCTAGGACAACAATAGGTTGGGTAAATGCCTTGTAAGATATATAACTCCCAACCTCAAGGCTCCACCAGAGTATCTTGGTACATACAACACAATTCCACTGGCTATGTAACACACTACAATACTTGTCATAGAAAGGAACGATAAGCCACACCAAGATCAAAGTCAGGATAATCACCCAAAATCAAGTACATTCATGGATAATCATACACCAATATGAAATTCATCAAAATCATGGGTTAGTACAATATAAACATCACATCATAATGACATCATATATATAAATGGCCCAAAATTGGAAGGAACTTCCTACCTCAATGTTGTCAATGTCAACAATAATGTTTGTCGAAGGTGTTGTCACCAAAACCACATTCTCACACCAATGAGATATATGATATCACATCATGGATTCATAAAACAAAAACAATCTATTTTATTTTAAAAATAAATACAATATCACATGCAATACTATTTTATCTCTCTTATATAATTTTTTAATTGTGGTTTTAGACATGCGCTTTCAATATTCATTTTAAGAATAATTGTAAAACCACATTCAATAATATATAACTCTAAATAAATTTGAGAACACATGTTGTATTTATTATAATTATTCTTTAGTAAAAAGATATAATATTACTTAACAATTGCATAATTATAATTTGATAATATAATATCTTTTTCACTTGATAATTATTATTATAATTACCCATAGATGTTTTTTGTAATTATATTTCAATAAATTTCCTTACAAATTATCCTTCATAATTCAATAATCATATTTGAAAATTTTCTTTTGTTAAAATTTCATAATTATAGCTTGATAATTTTCCACAATTATCATTGTTAAAATTTAGAAATTATCATTTGATAATTTTAGTAATTTTTCTTTTTAAATTTTTCTTTTTTTAATTATCCACTAAAAAATGTTAAATAATGGAATGAACATGCATTTTTTCTTTTGTAAAATTACATTGGACTAAAATTATTCTAGTCGATATGAATCCAACGGAACTGACGATGGGTCAATCTGATCGATAATGAAGAAGATATTGAGCATTAAATTTTAGAAGAATAAAAAATAAAAGATGGAGAGAGAGAGGGTAAGTATAATGCCCCATCCTTAAACAATACATTATCTTGAATTAAGTGGATAATTCACATTGAGGATCTTTTCAGGTTTATAGTTTTAGAGAATTAGGCCATAAATATTACATTACATCTCAAAAATTACAAAGTAGACACTTCTACTCAGTTTTTTTTTCATAAAATAAAAACTCTTGAAAAACAATTGTCATGTCTAGTTCCATGTTTTAAACATCATAAATTTTTCTTGATCCCATCATTGACCCTATTCATCTTTATGTCCTGTGAAAAACATTTCAAAATGTGGGATGAGCATAAAAAGTTCCATAAGGGTTATAAAATAAAGAACGAAAACATTAGTCTATCAAAACATAAGCCTTTTAACATACCTCATTAAATCATAAGATTTATGAATAACACATAGAAAACATAAATCTTAATGGTAACTTGTGGCATCAATAACATACTTACGTTGTAGGTTTCACAACTACTTATAGAGTTACATTTGGAATACCCATCACAGTATATTCCCTAAATCTATTAGGAGAAACATTCACGTTTACCTCCTTCACATTACCCAAAGCATTGGAGAGCTATCTCGAGCTCACCTGCCCTAGGTGTATCACAAAACCACACATATACACAAATCATGCCCAAGAACCATAACATTTTCATAACACATAAAACAAGAATAAAGGAAAGATATCATTTCCACATTTCAATCACAATATATAATTTAAAGATATTGAAATAATCAAGGATTTATCAAAACCATTTTCAAAACCAAAATTCATAAAAAAGGGTAGATGGTATTTATTTTCCTTAAAAAAACACTACGACTTATTAAGGAAGCCAAAGATCAAATAATAATCACGGCGACAAAAAAGGTCATTGTCATCGCTTACGTTAAAAAGAAACATTCCTTTTTGTCATTTAGTTAAAGATATTCATATAAAAATATTCTGTTTCAATGAAATGAAAAGTCAAAGGGGTTTATACACCATACAAAATAAAGTTGTGTATAAATCAAAATATGCCTCAATGAAAGGAGATTAAGATGAAGTCCCTTACAAAGACCATATCCCTAGATTAAGGATAAATCAATGACATAATTATATGTGAAAAATATAAATACACACAATATGATTGGATATTAAATGTAAATAAATCAACAGATATTCACACATATTCTTGTAAAAACAAAACCAATGAATTGGATTTTTAACTCAATGAATGGAAATTGAGTTAAGATTACCCTCATCAAGTTCATATCAATGACTTGAGAATATATCAATGGAGTGATTATGTGTATAAAAAGTATATACACAAAACATGGGAGTGGAAATTAATACATAAATAAATAAATAGCGATTCCCCACATAATATTCAAGTAAAATAATCAATAAAGTATTCGTAAAACCCAATGAGTGGAAATTGAAATTAGAAATTCCCTTACTGATTTGGTAACTTACGAAACCTTCACCCCATGAAAGAAGGATCATAAAATGAAGATTTAAATAGACATAAATTAAATTATATTACACAAATAATACAATCATTGGATGTACTTACCACACAAAATGAAATAGTGGCAAATATAACATGAATCTCATAAGAATAAAAAGTGAGATGAAAACCCCTTACCTCATTGTGATCAATCGAGTCGTATGAAGAAAAGTTAATAACCACTAAATGAATCATTGAATACCTTGAATATAAAAATAATCATGATAATATATATCAAATGGTAGTACACAATACACTAGATGCAATAAATAAGTGGTGTACAATGGAAATCTCATGGAATTAAAAGTGAGATAAGAAACCCCTTACCTCATGTCCGACTTGACCCATTAGTTCATTAATATCAAGAATAATAAACTAAAGTTAATTTATACTTTCTAAATAAACTTTTTAAGTTTTATTATTCCTTTAATATCACTTATTACCATTTTATAAAAATTATATATTCATTTAAGTTAATAATGGTTGTTTTGTCGATATTTGATACTTGAGTAAAAAATGAACTTCTTATAATTAAAAGTTGTTCATGTGGTCAAAATTCCACTATCTATAGAATGGTATTAATGATTTAGATATAATATATATAATATATATCAAATATATATAATTATCTATAACAGTACATAACATTTGGAGATAAGAAATGAAATGCACTATTTATGGAGACGGTAAGCTGTACGTACACATGAACGCTACTTTCATTTATATTTCATATTTTAATGGAATGAAAACTTAATGATACATAGGTATATTATAATTATAGAATAATATCATATATAATATCATATATAATTCTATTAATTTCATCCTTTATAAGTTCCGTGTATGGCACGAATGAGTCATATCACTTTGAGGGGGCGGTAGCCGCACTTCCTCAAATGAAATTATCTCATTTACACATTATGGAAACCATAAAGGTACGATATAAATGAAATATACAGAAGAATAGAAACAATAAAAATATAATATATATCAGATATAAATACAATTCCATCTTAATGGCCACCATGAGAGGCAGTAAGAGATAATTGAACAATCATCGTTTCGTGAGGCAGTAGTTCACTATCCACAGAAATAGTATGTTCTTTTCCCATTAGATGGAGGTGTGTTAGGGTAGCTATAATAATTCTCATAAAAACAACCTAGTATACTTAGGATAATGGTTTTGTTATAAAATAAATGAATCAAAATATTTTAGGGGGTTGGATAAGTAAAATAAGAGAAAATAACTTAAGAGAAGGCGTTACTTTAAATCGGGTAACTCCCTTTGGTTTTAACCAAAAGGATTTATTAAAGTGCCTTGTTCCTAGAGTAAGGATTATAGGTGGAATAGAGGGATCTTAAAAGATTATTTGGGTAGATTTTGTACAAGCCAATGGTGTTGAGATGTGTGAGTAATGGGTTATAGGTGAGGGCCTTTTATAAGGGGGAGGATGGTCTCTTTAAGAAAGTTTGAAAATATTATTTTATTATATAATGATTTTTGGTTTATAATGGTTCAAAACATATTAAAGTTGAATATAAAATTACTCTTGTTTGAAATAAAATCATACAATAAGAATTGGATAGGTTTTAGATATTGTTTTAATTTTTATAATCTTATTTATTTAAATCACTCATTAATGAAGTAAACACCGCATCATTATTGTGTCATAAATAATTGTATTTATTTGATGTATAAAAATTATAACTAAATAAAATAATGTAGAAAATATTTTTATATTTATAATTAATTTATATAGTCAAATATATCAATTATATAACCCTACATTAAAATTATTTTAGAAAAATAATACATGTTTAGGATATTTTTATTTTTACTTTAAATAAAAAGTTATTAATGTCATTTTCTTACTCAAATGGATTTGAAAGGCCAAATATCTAATACAAAGATTGTATTGGACACCCATGGCTCATCCAATAATGTTATTACAAGTGTTAAGGTAATTTTATTTTATTATAATATTATTTTTACCTTGAATTAGTTTATTTACCTTTAACTGCAGTAAATAAAAGTCAAAAGTTACCATTCATAAAAATTATTTTCATCCCCCTGAACCATATTTTCCTTTCTAATGACAATAATGTATGTATTATTTTTTAAATATAATTCATAGAAGCGGTAAAATTTTATTTATATGAAATAGTTGGATTTTTAGTTACTACTCAGTGTTTTCACTATTCATCAAAAATTAAAGGTTTTCAGAAAAATTCCAAAAATTCAGTTTGAGCTATATTTGATATTCTGAATTGAAAATATGATGTCTATTTTACCAAATTAAAAAAAAAGTTGCATTAATTAATTTGAAATTAATTCCTATTGTCAAAATAAAAAGAGTGTTTTTAAGAAACAATAACTATTAAAAGATTGACACTTATTTATGTCTCATTTCAAAGTAAAATTACTTACAATGACCAACATTGGATTAAATGGTAAATGTATAATCTAATTAAACTTTAAGACCAATTATAAATATAATCTAACAATATAAATAAATTATATTAAAAGGCAGTTTTGAATTAAAATACAGTATTTTTCACTATTTATTTAAAAAATAAATTTTATCAGAAAAATAGCAAAAATTTACCCAAATTAAATTATGTTGTTCCGATTCTAAATAAGAATTTTATTTTTTCAAATAGAAAATATAAATGTGACAAAAACTATATTTAATAATGTTTCACCATAAAAAAGTTGTAAATCGATCTTTTAAATAATATTAGAGAATTTATGCTTAAAATTGGATTCATTATCATTTTAATCCTCTAAATTTTATTGGATTAATATAAAAAAATTTAAAAAATGTATAATAATATTTTAGTTATTTTTTTTCAATCCTGACAATACAATGATATTGTGTAAACTACCATTTAAAATAATAATAATATTATATTATTTTTGGGTATAACTCAATGTTGTGAGCAACATAAGATTTCAAAGAAACCCATTGTATCTTGTTGATTAAGTTATCAGACAAAACATACCATTTAAATTAAAATTAATAAATATGAAAATGTCATGTTCTTTATTTACCAGGGATGTTACATCCTTCCCCCCTTCTAGAAATTTCATCCTTGGAATTTTAAAACTAGGCTTGGAAACTTCATTGAAAGTCCCACATAAAAAAAGAGTCAATAAAACTTTCACATTAAAATAAATAAAGAGAAGTTCAAAGGTCACCTAAGCTGACCTGTACTAGGATTCCATGTTGGAAAACATGTATATTGAAGAAAAAGAAACATCTAGTTCTGATGGAGAGTGATAGAAAACATGATCATGAGAAAGTTAACCACCAGAAAATCACAAACTTGTGATGTGTTAAATAGTCTTTAATTGCCCAGTTGGAAACGTAATCTGATAATGTTTTTGTTTGAAGTTCCTTTTCATAATTTTTAAGAATTCATTTACTAAATATAATAAGAACATAAGAAAATATACTTACTTTTAATTATAGTTTCATCCTTTAATAAGTTTCTACTAAAAACTCATTTTTTCCAAACGATGAGTATACATGATGACATGGTCACACCTGAAGTGCTAGAATCAATTATCTAGAGAATCACATAATCCTCAAAAGAAGAACTATATATTTCCCTTGTCTTTGGACATTAAACAAAACCAAAATTGCTTGTATAAGATTAGATAACCCCCAAAAAGGATAATCCTTTATAAAAAGAAATAATACTCTTAACCTCCAAAATTCAACAAAAAGTACCCAAAGCACAAGAAAGACCAATCAATACACAATTGTCCTTAAAATTCTTCAAATAATTCAAACTAAGATTGAAACCCAGAAATCAGAAGGATTTAATCACATATTCTTCTATATTAAATCTTAACATTTATATTAAAAAACATCGACTACTCTTAAAGTCTCATACTGAAGTGTAATTAACCTAATCACATATTCTCTAGGATAGGTTAATCATTTCCATAAATAACCAAAATCACCATATGTCCACAATAAAAACATAGATTCTTCCAAAATAAGATTTAAACCATTACTCCACAAATGAGAATATGACGATATTGTTAAAATAAGATTTGATTAAATACAACCCATGATCCACACTGATATCGAGGTATAATGGAGTTGTTTGATATCTCAAAATTTTTTTACAAGTGAGTTGTATGTAAGAAAATGTATCAGAATCTTCTGGACATGAATTTGAAATAATTATTGCAAACATGTCATCAGGAATACAGAGGAATGTCATTTGAGATCCTTCTCTTTCCATTTGTAACAGACTTTCCTTGATCTGAGAAAGTTTCAAAAATAAAGATTTAACCTAAAGACTAGACATAGAGACTAACCATGTGTCTAAAAAAAACTCATAAACCCTAAACTTGTCTAAACCAACCTTTGATACCAACTATAAGGCCCCAGCCTTAAACATTACATAATCTTGAATTAAGTGAATAATTCACATTAAGGTTATTTTCAGGTTTAGAGTTTTAAAGAATTAGGCGATTACTATAACATTACATCTCAAAAATTACAAAGTAGACACTTCTACTCAGTTTCCATTTTTTTATAAAATAAATACTCTTGAAAAAAAGTCATGTCTAGTTCCATGTTTTAGACAACATGACTTTTCCTTAATCACAACCTTGACCCTATTCATCTTTAAGTACTATGAAAAACATTTCAAAACATGGGATGAGCATAAAAAGCTCGGTAAGGGTTATAAAATAAAGAATGAAAACATTAGTGGATCAAAACATAATCCTTTTAACATACCTCATGAAATAATAAGACTTATTAATGACACATAGAAAACATAAATCTTAATGGTAACTTGCTGCATCCATAACATACATACGTTGTAGCTTTTACAGCTACATAGGGAGTTACATTTGGAATACCCAACACAATATATTCCCTAAAACTCTTAAGAGAAACATTCACATTTACCTCATTCACATTTCCCAATGCATTAGAGAGCTATCTCGGGCTCACCCACCCTAGGTTTATCACGGAACCCCCCGTATATGTAAACCAGGCCCAATAACAATAACATTTTCATAAAAAATAAAACAAGTATAAAGGAAATATAAAATTTCCACATTTCAATAAAAATATATCATTTAAAGATATTGAAATAATTAATGGTTTATCAAAACTAATTTGAATACCAAAATACATAAAAAATGGTATATGAATTTTATTTTCCTTTAAAAAAACACTATGAATTGTTAAGGAATCCAAAGATCAAATAATACTCACGGCGATAGAAAAGGTCATTGTCACTGCTTACATTTAAAAAACATTACTTTTTGTCATTTAGTTAAAACGATTCATATAAAAATATTCCCTTTTAATTAAATGAAAAGTAAAAGTGGGTTTATAAACCATATAAAATAATGTTGTGTATAAATCAAAATATGCCTCAATGAAAGAAGATTGAGATGAAGTCCCTTACAAAGACCATATCCCTAGATTAAGGATAAATCAATGACATAATTATGTGTTAAAAATATAAATACACACAATATTATTGGATATTTAATGTAAATAAATTAGAGGGTATTCACACATATTCCTGTAAAAACAAAACCAATGAATTGGATGTATAACTCAATGAATGGAATTGAGTTAAGACTACCCTTACCAAGTTCATATCAATGAATTGAGAATCTATCAATTGAGTGATTATGTGTATAAAAAGTATATACACAAAAAAGGTGAGTGGAAATTAATACATAAATAAATAAATAGTGATTGCACACATAATCTTGGAGTAAAATAATCAATGAGGTATGTGTAAAACCCAATGAGTGGAAATGGAAATTAGAAATTACCTTACTGATTTGGTAACTTACGAAACCTTAACCCCGTGAAAGAAGGATCATAAAATAAAGATTTAAATAGACATAAATGAAAGTATATTACACAAGGAATATAATCATTAGATGTACTTACCACACAAAAGGAAATAGTGTAAAATATATCATAAATCTCATAGGAATGAAAAGTGAGATGAAAACCCCTTACCTCGTTGGATCAATCAAGTCATATGAACAAAAGTTAATAACCACCAAATTAATCATAAAATAGAATGAATATAAAGATAGTCATGATAATATATATCAAATGGAAGTACACAATACACCACATGCAATAAATAAGTGGTGAATAATGGAAATCTCACAAAATTAAAAGTGAGATAAGAAACCCCTTACCTTGTGTCCGACTTGACCCATTCATTCTTTAATCTCCTGAATAATAAACTAAAGTTAATTTATACTTGATTAATAACCTTTTTCATCTTTATTATTCCTTTTATATCACTTATTTGCAGATTATAAACATTATATAATCATTTAAGTTAATAAGGGTCGTTTTGTCAATATTAGGAACTTGAGTCAAAAATGAACATCTTATCATTACAAGTTATTCATGTGGTCAAAAGTCTATTATATCCAGAATGATATTCATGATTTTTATATCTTATATATCTTATATATCTAGTATATATATGTATTTATAATAGTACATAACATTTGGAGATAAGAAATGAAATGCACCGTTCATGGAGACAGTAAGCCGTATGTACGAATGACCGATAGTTTCATTGCTACTTCATATTTTAATGGAATTAAAACTTAATGATACATAGATATATTATAATTATAGTATAATATCATAAATAATTTCATTAATTTAATCCTTTAGAAGTTCCACGTATGGAATAAACGAGTCATATCATTTTGAGGGGGCGGTAGTCCCCACTTCCTCAAATGAAATTATCACATTTACCTATTATGGAAACCATAAAGGTATGAAATAAATGAAAAATACAGAAGCATAGAAACAATATAAATATAATATATATCACTTATAAATACCGTGACATCTTAATGTCTACCATGAGAGGTAGTATGTGATAATTGAACCATCATCATTTCGTGAGGCCTTAGTTTGTCGTCCATTGAAACAATATATTCATTTCCAATTAGATGGAGGTGTGTGTAAGTTTAGCTCAAATCATTCTCATAAAAACAACTTAACATATTTAAGATACTGGTATTGTTATAAAATAATGTAATAAAAAGATTTTAGTGGGTTGGAGAAGTAAAATAAAAGAAAATAACTTAAGAGAAGATGTGACCTTTAAATCGGGTAACTCCCTTTGGTTTGACAAAAAAGGATTTATTGAAGTGCCATCTGCCTATTGTAAGGCTTATAAGTGGAATAGAGGAATATTGAGAGATTATTTGGGTAGAGGCTGGATGATCCAAGGGGCTTGAGAGGTGTGAGTAATGGGTTAAACGTGAGGGCTTTTTGTTAGGGGGAGGAGAGGCTCTTTAAGAAAGTTTGAAAATATTATTTTATTATATAATGATTTTCGGTTTCTGAAGATCTAAAACTTATTAAAATAGAAAATAAGATGAATCTTGTTTGAAATAAAATCAACTAATAATAATTGGACAGGTTTTAGATATTTTTTAATTTTTATAATCTTATTTATTTAAATCATTCACTAATGAGGTAAACATCACATCATTATTGTGTCACAAATAATTTTATTTATTTAATGTCTAAAAATTATAAATAAAATACCGTGATTTAGGAAATATTTTTATATTTTTATATTTATATAGAATATTTATAATCAAATATATCAATTATATAACCCCACATTAAAATTGTTTTAGAAAAAAAATACATGTTTACGATTTTTTTATTTTTACTTTAAATAAAAAGTTATTAATGTAATTATCTTACCCAAATGGATTTCAGAGGCCAAAAATCCCATCCAAGGATTCTTTTGGTCAGCCATAACTCATCAAATAAGGTCAGGACAAGTGTCAATGTAATTTTATATTATTATAATATTATTTTTACCTTGAATTACCCTATTTACCTTTAATCGCGGTAAATGAAAGTCAAAACTTACTATTTACCAAAAATTATTTTCATCCCATTGAACAAATTTTTACTTACTGATGACAAACATGTATGTCAGATTTTTGAAATTCAATTCACAGAAGCGGTAAAATTTCATTTAAATGAAAAATCTGGTTTTTTAACTATTACTCGGTGTTTTCACTATTCATCCAAAATTGGTGGTTTTCAGAAAATACCAAAAATTAAGCCTAAGATATATTCGATATTTTAAATTCAAAGATTATGTCTATTTTTACAAATTAAAAATACAGAATTTTCATTAATTAATTTGAAATTAATTCCTGTTGTCAAAACAAAAAGCATGTTTTTAAGAAACAATAACTATCAAAAGATTGACACTTATTTATGTCCAATTTCAAGGTGAAATTACTTCCAATGACCAAAATTGGATTAAATGGTAAAAATATAATCTAATTAAACTTTATAACCAATTGAAAAGATAATATTACCATATAAATAAATTAGATTAAAAGGCAGTTTGGAATTAAAAAACAGTATTTTCACTATTTATTAAAAAATGAATTTTATTAGAAAAATATAAAAAATTTAACCAAAGTAAATTTTGATGTTATGATTTTAAATAAGACTTTTATTTTGTCAAATAAAACATATAAAAGTGAAAAAACTATATTTAAAAATGGTTCGCCATTAAAAGGAGGTAAATCGATCATTTAAATAATATTAGAGTATTTATGATTGAAATTGGATTCATTACTATTTTAATCCTCTAATGTTTATTGGATAAATGTAAAAAAAATAACAAAAATTTATAATAATATTTTACAACGTTCTGTTCATTCCTTCCAATACAATGACAATGTGTTAACTACCATTTAAAATAATAATAATATTATATTATTTTTGGTTTAACTTAATGTTGTGTTCAACATAAGATTTCAAAGAAACCAGTTGTTGCATGTTGAGTAAGCTATCAGACATAGAATCCCCTTTAAATTAAAATTAACACATATTAAAATATCATATTCTTTATTTACCTGGGATGTTACAGTAAGAGAGAGGGGATGGACATGAGAAATAATTGGCTACCTACCCATTCCATGTGCACCACCTCAAATCAAATTAATAATAAATTTTCATCAATTAATTTAATAAAATTTATTATTTTCATCATTTATTTTTTAATCTATCATATTTGTTTCATTCATTAACCTCATCATCATATTGGGTGCTTTGTAGACCTGCACCATGAGCCTGAATGAAATATCCGACATTGTTCTTGAAAAGACAACCTTAATTCCAAGGTGACGCTTCTGCTGGCGGTGTGTTATTCTGACACAGTATGAACGAGTTATGACAAAAACGATGCTTTGACAACAAATAAAGTATATTTTTTCAAAACATAGTAATAATAATAACAAAAATTATTATTATTATTAACTATATCACATTATTAATAATAATTTTATCAAAATTCTATTATTAAATCACTTTCATCATTTCCACTATTAATATTATTTTTCATATTTAACAATAGTAATAAAAAGAACATTTATTATTATTATTATTGAATATCTCATTTTAGTTACACCATTAATATTTTATATAAAAACATTAATTATATATAGAGTGGTTAATAAATTTATATTAACCACACAATTGCATTTATGTGAGACAATGTATAATGTCATTATTATTATATAACCCAAAAATAAATATCCAACCATGAAAAAATGTTGTTCATTAATTAATTAAATTTAATTAGACATGTAATTTCCATTTTAATTTCACGAACTCAAAAATTAATAATAATAATAATATATTAAAAAATTATTATTATTATTATTATTTGAATTGTCCAACAAAAAACTTTAAATTCCAAATAACATAATCGTCCGACGCTTACAAAATTTATACCGTACCTATGGTAAAAGCTTCATTCCAAACCAAATAGTGGTTTTAGATTTCTCATACGATGCTCTGTTTGGTAGATATTAATAATTTATTAATTAAAAATTATAATAAATAATTAATTAAATAAAATAGGGTTTTATTGCGTGTGATGTTTCCAAACACTGGACTCGCATAAAATTTATACTTTTCCTAGTGTAAATCTCATGTTTCGAACACAACGGTGGTCTCATATCTCTCATAGGATGCACCATTTGAGTGATATTAAATTATTTAAATTATATATAATAAAAATTATTAAATAATTTATTCTCACAAGGGATCCATCCAATCATATGAAACTTACAAATGTTATATCTCGCATAGGGTAAACATCTCTTCCCAAATCTAACAGGGGCATCATTTTTCTCATACAATGAACCATTTTAGAGTTAATAAATTAATTTTGAATAAATCTTGCACGTGTAATAAAATATATTTAATATTTTATTCCTTCTGCTCCAAGGATTTTTGGGCCTTGGAATATCACAATAACTCATCATCTGACTCCGAAAAGTTACTATTAAATATTACATTGTGTTAATTGGGATTTCACACTTACACAATATATTTAAAAAATTTATTAAGTATTTTTGTTGAAAAATTACATTTTCACGTAAAAACATTTATAAATTATTAACAAGTGGGTTTTTATTATTTATAAAAATTTAGGATATTATAATTATCTCCCTCTATCTACTTCTCATCCCTAAGAAGTATCCCTAATTGTATTTTTCAAACAGCTCATACCACAGAACTTGAACATCATACTCTCAATTTCACATCTCTATAATAAAAGAAATATTATGAACATAACAAGTCTAACCAATTCATGGGATCAAACAAAGGCTTCCCTAGGTAGAACACCCCAAACCCATTCTACCGGGTTCTGTACTTGAAAATGCTATGTAATTTTATTTTTGTAAAAGTAACTGAATAATTACACAATAACACAAAAATCTAAGACCTTTTACTGGTTGATGTTTTGAGGAATTAGACAAAAAATTACATTTATCAGAGTTGAACAAAAATAAATCAAATGCCTACAATGATTCTACGCACGTTAAATCCAAAATTATTGATGACTAACTTAGGGCTTTTATGATTCCTATGAAAAATATTTAAAATAACGGGATGAGAATTTAATTTCCCAGTAAAGAGTTTTAAAAATCACTGAAATACTTTATAGGACATATTTATTTGAAAATAAATTTTGAAAAATGCTTTTGAAATTATTTTGATAATACTGTAGAAATAATTTTATAAATACCTTTGAAAATCATATAGAAATTATTTTCGTATTGAAAATACTTCAACATTTTTAAAAAACTTACTCTCAAATTTCTCTAAATATAATCCAGTGATATTTTTGAAAAACCATATGAAGGATTTTTGAAAACAAAACACTAAGGAAACTATTAAAATTAAAGGCTATCTTGGGTTAACCCACTTATCGAGGGACGAGTTCACTCCCTAATTCCATACCATATTGACAACATTCATGTTTCATATTTTTATGAAAAACAATTTATGCTTTATTTATATATATACGTACATTTTTCATTGGATTTTTAACTTTAAAAACATGAAAACATTTTTTCCACCTTTATACACACACAAACACACGTACACACATATAATTTCACAAGAACAAATATTCTAGATCCAAAATAATCGAATCTCATGTTGACTTGTCTTTTTATGATATAAGAGTAATAGTCATCTATTTTTCCATTAAAAAAAATTTATTTAAAGATAATTTCTAGAAAAGAATATTTTATTCATAAAACATATATATATATATATATATATATTGATAATAAATACCACTGTAAGCTTGACATGTCATAAACTAAGATGATAGTGAAATATTATAATCAACATTCATGAATGTAAATATAACAGGATGGATTTTATTGTTTAAAATTCACTATAAATCCTAAAACATAATGATAAACCTATATAAATGTTAATAACTTAAATTCTGAAAATATGATTTCAAAATTTAAAACTTGAGATACACATATATTTATTTTTAAAAGTAATACTTGAAAATAGGAATTGAAAATAAAATAAATAACAAATTCCCTACATAAATTATAATTATATGGAATTATAATTTTTAAACTAAAATAAATCACCTTACATAATAATAAATTAATATTTCATAAAATATTTGAAGAATAAAATTAGATAAAACCCTTACCAATTGAGGATTTAAGATTATAATTTGAAAATATCACAAATACAAAATTTTTAATGAAAACAAACATGGTATAAGAATTTTAATCAATACAAAAATGATTTCAAAATTAAAATTATAATCAATATAATCATCAAAATAGAATTATAATAAATGAAATTTTATTTATAAAAATAAAATCTCATACAATTAAATGTTAAAAGAGGGAAAATATTTAAAAATAAAATCAAACTATCCCTTACGAAAATACATAAATTATTGTTTTAAAATACTTAACTATAATATTTTCTGAAAAAATATGAATTAGAGTAATTTATTGAATAAAAATAAATTTCCCTTATAGAAATAATATTTTAAAATAAATAACTTTTTGAAAATAATTATTTCTTCCTTAAAAAATTATTTGCAGAAAGAACTTGTTCTTTATGGAGGAAATTTTTCCCTAACTCATTCTCTCTACATCTCAATATGAATAGAAAAAAAAAGAAGAATTTTCCTTGCCAGACTCACAATAAAATAATGAAATTAATAAAATGCAGGCATTTCAGTTCATTTCTTGGTGGTAATACTCCCTATGTATAGAATGAAGGATTAGATTTATATTTAAAATGAGGTACATGATTGATAACCAAAACTAGAACAAATATCTATGTCACTAAACTGAAATAGATGGTTTATTTAATGAATTAATTGAATTTTAAAAAAAATGAAAGCACTTTATTAATTGGATGTTAGTGTTATGTATATTTTTATAAGAAAAGGATATTTATTGATATAATTGATCAAGAAAATATTTACAAAAAAGAATATTTCATTTGAAACAGGTGGAGACTTATTCATGAAAAGAAAATCCATAACCAGACAATAAAAAATTGTAATTATTGAAAAGCGATACACGCGGAAGAAAATCAATAGAATCTATACTGTTTTAAACATTAAATTTTGAAGAAAAATCCAAATCGATGATAAATGTAAGTAAAGAAATTATATACACTAACAGGACTCAAAAAATGGTGAAAAAATGAAAGTGGTTGAATATTAAAAAAGAGGAAAATTAAGACACCAAAATGAAATCTAGAAATCAAATTCAGATAATAATAGACAACTACTTACATATATGGATGATGCGAGACAGATCACCAAAACCGAACCCCAAATCTCATTTGGAAAGTCCACACGACTCAAATCCATTCGGTGATGTTTGTTAGAGGCCTCCATCAAACTTGTAAAGGATTCAAACTAGATTATGTACCCAGGGTTCACCTCGAGATCGAAGCCTCACCACATGCTTGTCCTGTGATCGATTTTATACCATCAAAGCCTTTATCTGAAATCAACTTCGACTTCGGCCTTGAATCTTGAAGAAGAAACGACACTCAACCTCGCTCAACTTGGGATCCCTTTAGTCTTAGGTTTATCTAAACTTAAAAATCCCTAACCCTATTCCCTTATATGATTTTCATTTTCTTATATTCAATCTTATTATTTTAATTTTAATAGATTTTTATAATAAAAATAAATTCATATAATGTTTTGATAAAAATACTTTAGCAGATTTCATATATATATATTTAATACTTTTAATTAATAAATTTAAATTAAATTTATATTAATAAAAATTTATTTATTTTGTTAATATTCATTATTTAAAAATAATATATATTTTAGTTAAATATAATTTACAAACATAATTTATCATTATAAAATAAATTTATAAATACATAATAAAATGTCTATTTTTTAAACAAAATTTCTTTATTTTAATTATTATTATTATTAATAATTTTATTATTTTTACCTTTACTTTAAAATTTTATAAATATATAACATAGATTAACAAAATTCAATACTTTATTAAACAAAATTTATAATAAAATATTACTCTTAGTATTTCCATTAAATTTATTTATTTATTAAAAAAATATATTATAAAATTTTATTTCATGAAAACTATATTTTTATAAAAGTATTTTTAATTTAATATTTCATCATATATTAAAAAAGGTGACAATTTGAAAAATAATTCAAATTAAAGTAATTTTTTTTTCATTTTGATTAAATTAAATTACATAGTTTTAGGTAAGGCATTTCATTTAATTTTTTATTTAAATTATAATAATTTAATTCATTTATTAATAAAATTTTAGGGATGTTACACTAGGAGTCTACCTAAAACCTAAGGTATAACTCTCTTTGCTGTAATCCTTGTCTTTATCCCTACACATTAGTCACAGTTTTCACACACACACACACAAATATATATATATATATACTAACAAAACACCTTGATTAGTTCAACTAATTAATACCAGTAATGATATATCACATAGCATGAAAACACAGATGTATAACATAGAACAAACTATCTTGAACAGATAACACAAATCAAAACATTTAATTAATGAAACATTATGCAACACAATAATAAGTATATATATGGCATGTAAACCTACGTGCCTAGTCATGATTCATGAACATAGTATAAGTCTCATAAATCACATATAACTTCATGTGCATCACCCAAGGTGAATTTAATCAATAGTAATAGTGGAACAAAAATTCCCCCAAATGGAAACTTGGAGGACCAATACATAATACTGGCTGGGAACTGACATAGTTCCCCTACCCGAGTCTCAATGTTTTATCTCTTTTCTAACCTATCCCAAAACAATAAATTAGAAAAAAAGTTAGTGAATACTGGTGCTCTGATACGATTTTGTAACATCCCAACCCAAACCACCGGGTCCATGCTAGAATACGACATGACCTTTTGCGTGCCTCCCCATACGCAAGAAGTTGTCGACTAGTAGTGATGGTCTAAATCTGATAGTGGGGAGACTATACCATCTGTATCATGTCATTGAACAAGAAAATAATGAACAATAGCAAAACCGTGAATAAATAATCAAAGTAAAATGAGAAAATTGAATAACGACATGCATATAAAGTTATCTCCCAAAATGGTATGCCTGTATATAGTGTAAGAAGTAGTTAAATACAAGACAAATAAATATATAAATATCTATGGGGTACTCTCGTTTCTGTCTCGGTCTGCTCTAGCTTCTTTCTCCACTTATCAACCGTCCACCATAGGTTTATTGCAATTCACTAGATCTATGGTCATGAAATCTACAAGCACACCGAAATTCCCAAGTAGGGTGTGAGTACAAGACTCATTAGGACACCACCAATGCTTCCTTACCATATAAAAGTTCACAATATATATATATATATATATCTAATAGCATATATCCTGACATAACTAAATTCTTAGTAAACATACCTGTTTTTAATCATTGTGCATTGACCATGCTTCCATGAATCCCGATCCCACATACTTTAGCTCATTGTCGGAAAGAATATCATGAAGTTAAGTACCTCCACCAAGGTAACAAATATTACCCCACCCCATAGGGGGTTGTTATAGGAACACCAAATGTTCTATCATGATGATCCCTGACCTGATTAAACATTTTAAATACCTACGGCCCAAGTCTATAGGTATCCGTGGCCAATATCTTCTAGCTAACCACTATGCATCCCTGACCTACTTAACATTTTTATATACCCATGTCCCAATTCCATAAAAATCCATGATCTGTATCTTCCATCCAACCACAATGCATCCCTAACCCACTTAACCTTTTTAGACACCCATAGCCCATGTCTGTAAAAATCCATGACTGACATCTTCCATCTAACCACTATGCATGCCCGACCCCCTTAAAATTTTTAGACACCCAATGTCCAAGTTTGTAGGAATCATTGAATGGTATTTTCCTACTAGTAACTATGATTTCTCCTCTATTGGGGTATCCATGCCCACCTTTATGGATGCTAGGACTGCATTAGGTTGGGTAACCAACCACTAAGCCACATAACTCCCAACCTCAAGGCTCCACCAGAGTATATTGGTACCTAAAACACAATTCCATAGGAAATAAACACACCGCAATACGCGTTGTAGCAAGGAATGATAAGACACACTATGATCAAAGTCTGGATAATAACACAAAAACAAGTACACTCATGGCTACTCACACACTAACATTTTATCACCCCCAGTTTCAAGTAATTAACCATCCATTTATGATTTTTAAGTATGTAAAATGTTTGGGTTATGTTTTTAGGGTTTGGAAAACTTTTGGAATTTTTTGTTGATTTTATATAGGTTCACAGTTTGAGCATGATTTTTGGAAACCTTGAATCTCCTATAGGAATCCGTGCATAGTGAGACAGGGTCTAAGAAGAATGTGTACAGATAGGCACCCATTTTTTCAAAACCATGAAACCACCTAGGAGAACCCGTGAAAGATGGGATAATGGTCTTTTCTATGGTTAGTACATGGTTTTTATAATCATTTTGACCAACCTTGTGATCTCCCTCTTAAGGTAGAGGTAGGTGCGTTGTTAGCGCACGATTTTCCAAACCATGAATGATTTAAAAACAAGATCCACAAAAAGTGGATCTAATTTAGGATTAGCCTTTAACCCTAGTTGTTTTTCTCAAAAATGGCAGTAATTGGAAAATTTTCCCTCTCACAGGCTGGAGAACATTTCCCCATCAATTTGGAAGTGATTCTAAGGTTTTTCTTTGTAAGTTGAAGCCTAATTCTCATAGTTAGTCATTGATTATGGTTGTTTTGGTGGTTTTCCTTAGATATAATTCTCCCTCCCTTTAGGTTTCTTAGATCTATTTACATTTGTGGATATATATAAGGTTTTTGATGCTAAATATGATTAGATTTTTAATTTTTAAAGATTGGTGATGATATTTAAGGTGGAGTTTTTGGATATTTAACCCATTTTCATGGGTGTTATCATACCAATCTTCATTTTCTTCATAATTCCCTTGTTAGGAGGCTTCACTCTCAGCTCTTATTTGAACTTGAAGGATTTTTTCTAAATTGATTATTTTTATTGAAATTGGTTTTGAAATTGTTTTGAATTCTTATTGGAAACCCTCTTTGCTAACAGTTTATGAAAATGTGGACATTATGTATTTTTATGGAAAGTGAAATTGTTAACTTGACCTTAAAATTATGATTTTAAAATGATTGTTTGATTTAATTATGTGAAAAAGTATTTTCCATAAATTGTAGTTTTTATTAAAATGGATTGTTTGAATGGATTTCAATAAAAGTATGATTTTATTGAAATAGTTGAAAAATTTATTTTCACAATGGTTTTTAGCATAATGGATGTTTGGGTTTATATGAATTCAGGAAGAATAGGGGTATGAAGTCTCCCCCATCATTAGCTGGATAGATAAGGGTCATAAATTTCCTTCTACAAATGGTTCATTAAGTGATTTATTAGTTAAAGGATGACTCACCACTCATTAGTATAGGGAGGTCCTGGATTCATGCACGGTTGAATGTGTGGATATGTGTAATGGAATTAGTTATACAAAAATGGAACTTGTGAAATGGTTTTAAAGTATTGTTTGGTTGTTTTCCTTGGGAATTGGTTGGTTTTTAGAATACTGATTTTTCATGTAAATTCTTTTATATTATTATATAATCCTTTTAAAAGTGTTTTATGTGAATTGTTTATATAAATATGTTAACATGTCAAATAATATTTATGTGAGTAGGGATGTAATTTGGGGAAAGAATAATAAGTTTCATTACTCAAATATACTTTGGATGTTTCGTGCTTTTGCAGATATTGTTCATCAAGACACATACAAAGGTAAAGTATCACACTTCTTTAGTGATGGATTATGATAAATGGGAGGATTTGTAGAGTTAGAGCATAGAGCATTTTTGGATTATTGGAGTTTGTCTTTGGAGTATTTTGGTTTTGTTTGTTTTTATCTTTTGTTGTGTACTTTGATATTATAGTCTTCTACTACACTACTTGGTTATAGTTTGGTTTTGATATAAATGGTATTAATTTGTGTTGTTTTACATTATTATCAAATGTTAGGTATCATTTATTTGGTCATTCCATGTTTGGTTAGGATGTTTTATTTCGAAAAGGGAAAATTTTCCACCAAGTGTATTTAATCCCTTAGCATTTATTACTATCCTCTAACATCTTGGAGATATCACTTAAAGCCAAGTAATTTTATTCCTAATTCTCAAGCCAATTAGGAGGGTTAGGAAGTTACAAGTGGTATTAGTTTGTTCGCTCCATGACTTGCAAGCAGTCTTATTCTTGGATGGTCTTTGAATATATAATCTTTTGTTAGTGTTGTAGTTGAAATTAATTCTGGAATATTCTTTATGTCAGTTTGATAGAAAGGAGTAGGATTGTTGGGACTTGAAATGTAGAGTATAAAAATATATAGCTAAAATTTTTATGATGATAACCATGTTACTAGGGATTTGGGTACATAAATATTTTGAAGACACTTATAGGCATTGAAATCTCATTGTCACAGGTTTAGCCAATTATATTAGCATGGCATGCATTAGAGGAATGACTTCCCACTAGGATTTCATATTTCGTTTTGAGTAATGATTTATTATTTTGGTGCGTAAATTTTTATTTTTTAAATTTTTTTGAAGTTGTTTTCAAAAGTGATATTTTGAAAATGCATGAAAGGGATATTTTGAAAATGTTTTGATTTCGAAAATAATGGTTAATGTTTAAAAAATGATTATATGTGGAACATTTTGAAATTCGGAATGAAATACTATGATAGTATGATGTGATAGAATTTGAAATTATTAAGCCTCTAGTTTCTAGATAGTGGGACTTATCGAATTTGTTTTGTTTATATAAAATGGCACCTGGTAGACATTATAAAAACAAAACTGAGGAAGCTTCTTAGAAAGTTGTTGCACCTGAGCCACAGGTGAACCAATAGTTTCTTTAGAGTATAGTCCAATTATTTTAGACTATGGATAGAGGGAATATGACAGATGAACCATGCCAAGTAAATCTTTTTGTTTTATTCAAAAATTAGAATCCACCCATATTGCGAGGTGATTTAGAACCAAAGAAGATATATGTTTGGATCAATCGGATGAATCGAATCTTCGATTTCCAAGGAACACTAACGGTGACGAAATTTAAGATGGCGATGTATATAATGGAGGATATTGCATTTATTTGGTGGTATTTAAAAATTCAGGATAAATTAGACCATGTCATTGTGTGGTATGACTTTAAAGAATTGTTTAACAAACAATTCTATCCATATACATTCAGAATCACTAGAATGATAGACTTCTTCAACATAAAATAAGAGAGCCTCACAGTAACATAATATGCAGCTAAATTCATGAATTTAATCATATTTTCACCTAAAGTTACTGCTAGTGTGTCTTTAAAGGAATGAATATTTGAATTGAGGATGAGGCATGAAATTCACTCAATGATTGTTGTGCATTGTATAACAGATTATACAGAGATGGTCAAAATAGTGGCAGGGACTGATCAAGAAATCTCAAGAGCTACAGGAGGAGGAAGCATGTTGATACCTACTATAACTAGTGGAAAATATAATACTGGGAGAAAGAGGAAGAGGGACACTTACTTCCAAGCTATGAGGAAGAATCAAAAGCAGATGAATGGATCATTAAATCTTCCTCCATCAACCATGAGAAAAGATGGATATTTCCAATATTGTTTGTTCGACCATATGAAAAGTTTGTGTATGAAAACACCTAGAGCCTTCCATAATTTCAATCATATAGGTAACCTTATGGGTTATTTTCTCATTTCCCTAAGGTATGATGATCGGAACGCTTCTCATGTTTCATGGGCCTCATATGCTTAGATAGGATGAGGGTAGCAGAGTCACTCTCATTGGTAGAATAGAGCTAGCCATGGTGATTCTAGAAATTCATTTACTCCCATGGTAGGAACATCTCAATAAGGAAATAAGGAATAAAGTTCTATAAGAAATAAATTATATGAATCTGATCATGTTATTATGGACGATTAATATGAACCATTAATGGTATAAGGTATGATTTATTTAAATTTAACCCTTATGAAAGCTTTGTTTAATACAACTAGCTCCCATTCCTTAATTTATTATTGTGCTATTTATTTGTTTGGATTAAGATTTGAGAAGATTATTTATATGTAAAAAATTCAAAATCCTGTCGATCAAGGAGAAAGTAGAGCCTTTATGTGTAGATCCTATTCTATAACTGTTGATGGATCTTAGTTGATATGGGATTTCTCTATGCTGGAAATGGATGTCTCTGACATAATCCTAGGTATGTATTAGTTTAAAATGTTCAAGGCTAACATCGACTATTATACTCAAAGGGTTAGTCTACAATTGATGATGTCATTGAGAATATCTTTAGAGGGGACAAAAGTGTAAATGCAGGTCCAACGGGATTGTTGGCACCAATAGTTGTAACGATCACGTAAGAGTTGGAAACATTGACTTTGGAATCAATGTAAGGGATCTATAATAGTTGTTTTTTGGTAGTTTTTGGCCCTCTTGGATTGGATAATGGATGTTCCCTCTTAGATATATATGCCTCATGTGCCTCATACTTTTCAAAATTTCCACCTTCCCTCAGCTATGCGTCTGGCGATGCAATAGTGGATTATACTGCTCTAGCACTTTCATTTAAAAATAGTGGTGCTTTGGGGATATAGTTTTGGGATTTCTTAGTGCTTCCCTTTGGCTTTTATTTTCCTTATATGGTGGATCCTTTAGTGTTTTTTGTATCTGGATCTTCCACAAATCCTTCCTTTCCAATTGGCTTGGGTTTTCCAGCTGTGGCTCCATCCTTCAGATCAGTGGTGACTAGTGAGTTCCATTCAGTTTATCATCTACCACACCCTATATTTCCACATATTTATATGGATATTAAGGAATGAGAATCAGTGTATGGGTTTCCAGACTTATCTCTTTCAGAATACAAGATTTTTGAAGCCTCACATTATCTTCACTGGTCCCTCATCACAAAGTTCAAAAATGACCATTCTTTATTGGTGGGGTTTTCAATATTTGCTGAATCTTGGAATCTTTTTTGTGTGGTGAAAATTTATATTATCTCTAAGAAATCATTATGTTTCCACCTCTTCTCTAAATTGGAATTCATTCGGGACTGGGTCTGGGGGGATCTCTATTGTAGACGTCTATGGTTTCTTACCCTTCGATGGTTTCTTAACACACACCATGGAAATGAATCGTCTTTGGATGCTCTTTTGAATTTTCTATATGGGATTCCTCTTCCTTTTTTAGAATACCACAGTACATAAATCAAATAGTAATGCTCTATGACATTTTCTTTGTGATGATGTAGCTACCCTTAGGATGGACATTACTATGGCGACTCGTATTTGTGTGGAGTTTGATATGGAATCTTATCTTCCACATAGAATTCATCTGATTACTAGTACATATATAGATTTTTGGAAAAATATAATTTTCTAGAGTCACCAGGTTTTTATTCTCTATGTAAACTTCAAGGGAACTCTGATTCATTCTACAAGAAATCAAGTGGCTCATGTTAGGGTGTTAGATGAGTCTTAACATGATGCGTATGAGTATATTCCTATGAATGAATATGTGGTTAAATATCATTTTATTATTAGTATTTTGGATGATGTTATTATGGTTTATCGAGTTTATGATGTTGGTCAATCGGTTGGTCTAACCGCTTTGGTTCTAGATCATCTTGTTCTAAATTATACATCTATTATCTAGCTATCTTAGTTTCAAGAAAATAATTAAGGTTCTTTGGTTCTTGACTCTTGTGGTCCTTTAGTGAACTTATTTATTGGTTCCTTAGATCATTTTTATCCAATGATGTTTCCACAAGTTTTCTTGAATTATATGATTGGGTTGAGACTATTGGACTTATCCATATTGTGGTGGCTTCTTAGGATATTTTGGAAGGTTCTGGTGCTGTTGTAGTGGGTGTTTCATATTTTACAGTGGATGAAGTTGTTGGCTCCCTGGTTCTAGTTATTACTCAGGAGTTTCTTGTGGTTATTTTTATTGATCTAGCTGCCAATTCATTAGACTATGTATCTACACTTCCTCTTAAAGGCTTGGATATCTTCTCTTTTCATGACTAAAATACTCACACTCTAAATTATTTTAAGTTTTTGGAATATTGAGGAGATGAATTTTTATATTCATATTCATTTTGAGGTGTTTCTAAGTCATCCAAACAAAATATTCCTCCCATTAGCACTGAAACTCATTCCAAATCCCTGTTATTCATCAAAGGGTTAGGACTACAATCTAAAATCACTGTTTATTCATGAATAATTACATTATATGGAATTATAGGGGTCTTGGATCCTCAGAAAAAATACAATTCTTTTTAATGATTATTCAAAAGATAAGGGTTTCTTTACTGGCCATCCTTAAATAAAATATTAAATCCAAATCCATCAAGGACATGGATCATGGTTTGTATTTCAATAATTTTTTCATGGATATCCCTAGAGTGAGAACATTTGGCTATTTTGGAATAATCAAATCATTATTCTTTTAATAGAGAGATCCAATCATCATCTTTCCATTAAAGATAGTATTAATGGGGTTTTTAACTTTATCTTTATTGTTTATGATGGTTGTGATCAAGTTCCAAGAAATGATTTATGGGTCTCTCTATCTTTCTTCAACTCTGGTTCTACCACATGATTTATTGAAGGATAATTAAATACTATTATGGACATGTCTAAAAAGAACTTGGGGAGGGGGGTATTTTCTCCAAGCAATGGTATTCTAAAATCTCTTTAATTTATTGCATCAAATAAGCTTTTGGTTTTGGAGTATTTAGGGGATGCATATACCTGGTTTAATAATCACCAAGGTAGTATAAGAATTTGTAGAAGACTTTATAAGTGTATTGGGAATATTCCATCCATATCTAATTTATCAGGATCCTCTATTAGTCATCTTTCTAGGACTTTATCTGACCATTATCCTCTCCTTGTCCGTGTCCCTTTTTATGGTTAGATTAGGAAGGGTTTATTTTATTCTATTTGTTTGTGGAAATATGGAGGCTTCATTGATATGGTTTTGGATTCTTATAATGCCCATGTTAAGGGGTTTTCTTGGGGTTTTCTTTATAATAATCTTAAAAGGATTAAGGAGGCCATCCTTTCGTGGTTCCATTTTTTTCTCGATCAAGATATTGTCTTGGAAAATATTCAGGAGGATATCTAACTTCTTGATATTTAGTTATAACAATAATGGGATAATGATAAGTACATTCCTCTATCCAGTATGATTTTAAGGTTGGAGGAGATAGTGATTGATATTAAATCTTCTTTTAGAGGGTGATCAAAACCTAATTGGATTAAGGTTGGGGAGAAGAATACATACTTATTTCATGCTTATATTATGGAGAAAAAGTTCATTGGAAGAATCAATATTCCTCTCCATGATGAGTCTTTTACAAGTGATGCTAGTGTTTTGGGTCCTTTGTTTGTGTCACACTTATCTGATTCTATTTCTGGGTAGTTTCATGTTCATGAGGCTTCTTTTCAAGAATGGTCAACTACTGATCCTTTTTTTGAAAATGTTAATTTTCTTAATGGTTTGTACAATCAAATATTGGAGTCTATTCTATGAGATAAAAGATTCTTGAGGCCATTAAGTCTCTTAATCATAAAATATCTCCTCATCCTGATGGGTTTCTAGGTTCTTTTTTATTCTGTTACTTGGCTCATTATTAAAGAGTATGTGGTGTGTTATCTTCATGATTTGTTAGGGGTTGTCCTTTACCTAGATTTTCTTCAGCTACCATCTTGGATATTATTCCAAAAGTCCAAAAACCAAATGATTTTGGGAAATTTAAGACCATTAGTATGTGTAATTTTTTTTTATAAAGTGTTGGAAACCATTCTCAACAAAAGGTTTTTTCTCTATCTTCCACTTCATGTATCAAAAGAATAATATGGTTCTATTAAAGGGAGAGGCATTTGGGGAGCTATTGGACTTTCCCAAGAAATGATTTTTGATCTTTTAAAAAGAGTGATTGACACTAATGTTATCATTAAGATTGAAATGAAAAAGGATTATGATTATATGGATTGGTATTTCCTCATTAAACTACTCATAAAGTGTGGTTTTTCTTGTCGGCTTAGCGATCTCTTCTTAAGGATCTTTTATTATCCTTGATTCTATATTTCTTTAATGGGGAAAAGGTTTGGTTTCTTCAAATCTACAAGGGATTGAGACAAGTTGATCCTATATCTTCAAGTTTATTCATCATGGACCAGTATTTTCTCAGCATAAATCTTGACAAGAGTTTGGATAATGATTTGATTCACCATTTTAAAGGGAGGTATACCTTCATTGGTATTTCTCACAATTTTTTTTTCTGATGACATGTTATTTTTCCTCAATTGAAGTTCCAATTATATTAGTAATTTCTATACGAATCTTTATTATTATTTTAATAAATTTGGATAGTGTGTCAATAAAAAAATTGGTGTTTTTTTCTCCAATAATTTTTCATCTAGAAGATCCTTTCTTTTTCATAATAGGATGGTTTTGGCTAAAAAAAGTTTCTCTATGGAATATTAGGGTGCTTCTTTATTTAATGGGAGAGTTGTAATTTTTAATTTTAATCCCATTGTGCCCAGAATTATGGGAAGGGTACAAAATTGGAAATGTATTATTTTATCCTTTGAGGGAAGGATTTATTTGGTTAACAACATGATTTCTTCCATTCCTATGCACGTTTTATCTATGTGTAGACCTCCTAAAGAGGTGGTTAGGAATATTTAAAGGCTTATAAATTACATCATATGGGATCTTAATCATGAAGGAAGTCATTATTGGGCATGTTAGTCTAGACTGAAAATACCTTTTTAAAAGGGGTATTTCAATTTTAGAGGTATTGATGAAAATATGCAGTGCGTGCAGGCTAAATTGGTATGGGATGCTATTTCTGGGGATTTTCTCTGGTCTGAATTTATCAAAAGGAAGTATGGGAGTTCCATTTTGATTGGGTTGATAGTTGTAATGGTTCTCACCTAAAAAATAATTTTAAGAGTCTTTTTTCACCTATTTTTGATAATTCTCGTGGGATTGATGGGTGTGGTGACATCTATTTCTAGAAACATAACTGGGTTGGTTCCATTCCGTTCTATCCAAGCTGTCCAGCCAGGAATATCACTACTAGAAAAGAAATTTCTTATCCCCTATTTGTTGATGCTATGTTTAATGAGGATTAAAATGATATTTTTCTTAATATTTACTTTTCCAAGGCACCAAATAAGTGTTTTATTACGACATCTTCTGCTGGTAATTTTTCTATCTCTTCTTTTCACGGTATGGTTCATCCATATTCAAATTTGGATTGTATGGGAAGTAGAATTTGGTATAATAGTTTCTCTCCTAAATTAAATTTTATTATTTGGATAATTTTCAATTTATGTACTCTTACTGATGAAAATAATCAATGAGTTTCTATTCTTCTTATTTTGAAATGCAAGTGCTGCTTGATCTCTCATTTTGAGACTGTTTTTTATCTTTTTTTAAAAACTGACTGGACTTCTCACTTGTTTGTTTATGTTGCTAGATTTCCAGATTTTAATGGAAGCATGAGGATGATGGATGATTTTTTTTGGAATTTTTGAATTCATAGGATAGGGATTGTGTACCAGACAAGGGGTGAACTTTACTCATCCTTGTTACTTGTTGGACCATATGGGAAATTCCTAACACTATTATACATCAAGGTGTTTATCCTAACCTTTAGTATATGAGGTGAAAATTTATGGGCCTCCTCTCTTCATTTGTGTGGTACTGAAAATTTGGGAATATATCTCTAGTAATACATTCATATGTCTCGACTATTTCCTTGATGAACATGTATCTTAATGGGTGGAGGTCTTCTGGGATTTGGGTACGATGGCATCATCCTATTCATGGGTTTAGCTTAAATATAAATTTATCTAGTGTGTAAGGGGTCATGCACAATGGTGGTGATATTCAGGATGATCATAGCTATGTTATTATGGTGTTTTCTAGTTACTTTGGGGAGGGCAATTCAGTGGTGTCTGAGGCACTAGAGTCGCTTCAATGTATTAATATTTTTAAGGTAAGATCTATTCATTTGTCTGAAATTAAATCAGACTCTGCTATTGTGATCAATTCCCTAAAAGGTTAATTGGAATGTCCTTGGAATATCACCTATTCCATTTATGCTTGAAAGGATCTCATTCATTAAAATATGTTGGTTCTTCATACATGTCGTAAGGGTAATATTCTAGTAGATCTCCTTTCTTCCAAAGGGAATACAAATGATAGACATTTGATTTTTTCTAGCAAAGGTTCACATCCTATTGACTGTTCTATGATTTTTTGAGGGTATTCCTTTAGCCTTTATCATTTTCTTCCATCATGAAATTTTTTTCTTATGTTATTTTATTTCTTTGTCTCTTTTATTAATAAAAGTTTATAATTTTTAGTAAGTGGTTGTTAAACTGTTTTAGGATGTCTAACTTGAAAATTTCTTAGGGTTTCCACTAATAAGGGAAGTAGAATTTACAATTCATCCCCTTATGGGGACCAGTCCAATTTCAATTCTGTCTTACCATATGGCACTAACAGAATTAATGGAGTTGAAAGTATAGTTGGAAGATAAAGAAAGTAGAGGGTTCCTTTAGCTAAACATGTCTCTATGTTCATCACCAGTATTGTTTGTCAAAAAAATAGATGTAACTATTAAGTTGTGTGTGGATTATCATAACATTAAACAAGTTATAATAATGAATCAATATCCACTTCCCTACATTGATGATCATCTCAATCAATTTAGGGGAGCTCAATGGTTCTCTTAGATTGACTTGTGATCATGATATCACCAATTGGGTGTTTGGAAGGAGGATATTACAAAGGTAAATTTAAGGATTAGATATAGCCATTGTGAATAATTGGTTATGCATTTTTGTATTAAGAATGAACTATTGGTTTCATGGGTTTGATGAATTGGATATTTCAAAGGTATCTGGGTTCTTTTATCATGATGTTTGGGGAAGACATATTGATGTATTCAAGGATAGGGGATGACCATGAGAAACCTTTGACCATAGTGTTTTGAGTCTTTATATATCATCATCTGCATTCCAAATTATCAAAGTGTGATATTTGGATTCATAATGAACATTTTCATGAATATGTAATCTCTAAAAGAGGTGTTTCTATGGATCCATAAAAAATAGTGGCTATTATATCTTATATACCTCAAAAGAATTTCTTCAATACACATAGTTTCTTGGGAATAACTGGTTATTTCCGATGCTTTTTTCATTAATTCTCACAAATAGATTCACCTATGAATTCTTTGACAAGGAAGAACACTCCATTTTAATGGAATTAGAAATTTTTGAAGTCTTTTCCAGATATAAAGTTCTTCTTACATTTGCACCACTCTTGATCTTTCCAGAATGAGGACAAGGGTATGTAGTGTATTTGGATGATTTTAGATCCAGGTTGGGATGTTCTCTCAAAAAGTTAGATCATGTTGTTACATATGGTTCATGGAAGTAACTATTGGATGATAATAAATACCCAAAATACAATTTTGAGTTTATTTCCATAGTTCTTGCTTAGAAAACATGGTGCCATTACCTCTTTGGGAATAAATTTACTGTGTTTATGGATCATAATTGCTTGATGTATATTTTCTCACAATGGGATTTGAACCTAAGAAAAAGAATATGGATGGGTTATCTCGAAATATTTGACTTTGAAATGATATATACATCAGGGAAAGAAAATTTAGTGGAAGATGCATTAAGCATAAATTCATATACTCAGATGGAAAAAGAGGCTTTAGATCAGTGGATGTTGAAGTTGGTGATAAAAGACATGAACTTGGAATGTGAATACCGAGGTGATGTTGCAATTTTCTTTCCAATTTATTTTGTTCTTTATTTGTTGGTGATGGTTAAAGAGGAAAAAACATCAGAATCAAAATGTGTTTCTTTGGGTTCAAAACTCAATGGTGGGTAGACCATTGGGGGATGAAAGCTGGATGGGAGTTCAGTTTTTTGGTTTTGAAATTTAATGGTTTTACCTATGTATTGTTAGGAAAAACTTTTTTATGCTTACCACCATTCCATATGGGCGGCTCATCCCAGAATACATGAGATTTATAAAGTGTTGAATGAAAAATTTTGGTCGATTAGTATGAAAAACAAGGTGGCTAATTTTTTTCTCAAGATTACTTTCTTATTAGTAGGTTAAGATAGATGATCAGTGAACAATAGTTATGTTGCAGTATTTAATAATTCTTGTCTAGAAATCAGAGCAGATAGCTATATATTTTTGTAATAGGTCTCCCTATAATGGTTCAGAAACATGATTCTATATAGGTCATAGTGGAACAACTGAAAAAATCATCCCATTTCATCCCTATTCATGAATCTCATATGATGGAGGACTTTTCGAAAATAAATATACAAGAAGTGGTAAAGAGACATGGTGTACCAGTTTTGATAGTGTCAGATAGAGATCTGAGGTTTACATCTCATTTCTAGAAATATTTACAGAAATCCCTAGGAACTCAGTTGACAATGAGCAATGTGTATCATCCTCATATGGATGGAAAATACAAAAGGATGATACAAACATTAGAATATATACTCTGGGATTATATAATAGATTTTGGTGACTCACGGGAAGAGAAAGTGTCCTTAGTGGAGTTCTCATACAACAAGAGTTATCAGGCCTTGATACATATGGCACTGTTTAAAGATTTGTATGGTTGTTCTTTTCAATATCCACTTTGTTTGGTGTAAACAAGTGATACTTAATTAGTTAGTCTATTCCTAGTGGAAGAAACAATGGAGAAGATTAAGTTGATCATGAAGATAATGGATACATCTCAGAGTCATTAGATAATCATTTTCATATCATCATCTACAACTACTGTTGTTTGAGGTGAGTGATCATTTGTTCTTGAAGATCTCTCCAAGGCTTGGAAATCATCATTTTGTGAAGTATGGAATGTTTACTCCTTGATATATAGGCCTTTTTGAGATAATGGAATAGGTTGGAGAGGTGTCATATTAGTTGGTATTTACACCATAGTTTAGTGTTGTGCATAATGTGTTTCATGTATCTCAGTTGAAAATGTATCATCTTGATCCTGACCATGTGATTTGATGAGATCACATTGACCCAAATCCAAATGCTTCATTGGTGCACATGATAGTGAAGATTGTGGAAAGATAAGAGAATTTTTTGTTTGTAAAAATCATAAGTGTAGTGCAGGTTTTGGGGAAACATGGTCAGATTCAGGAAGTGTTTAGGGAAGGGAAAAAGAAGTGGTCAAGCAATGGCCCAAACTATTTCAGGATGCAAGTGGTTTTATACTTTTGTGGGATGGAAAGTCCAATGGTAGGGATAATTTATAACCCCATGTTTCAAGTTAGTAACCCTTCTTTTATGCTTTTTATTAATGTAAAATGTATTGGGTTAAGTTTGGGAGGGTTTGGAAACCTTTTGGAATATTTATTTTATTTTATATAGATGAATGATTTGATCACGGTTTGTGGAAACCGTGTAACTCTGATAGGAAACCATGCACATTGAGACATGGTCCAAAGAGAAGGTGCATAAGTAGGCGCACAATTTTTCAAAACCATGTGGCCACCTAATATCAACCTTACAATGTGGTACCAATCATTTGAGGTCCCTTTTAAGGCAGAGGCTTGCGCACAGTTAGTGCATGGTTTGCCTAACCATGTGACTAATCATGCACAGTTTAAAAAAAATATCCATAAAAAGTGGATCTAAGTTTGGATTAGATTTTAACCCTTATTTTTTTCTCCAAAACAATACTAACTCTATATTTCTACCTCTCAAAGGCTGGATAACCTCTCACCTACAATTTTGAAGTGACCCAAAGGCGTTTCATGCTGCTTTCAAGCCTAATTCTCATGGTAAGTCATTGTTTATGGTTGTTTTTGGTGGTTCTAATTATATATACTTCCCTATTTCTACAACTTTATTATATGTAGTTATTATATGGATAAATATATTGTTGTGGATGCCAAATATTATTAGATTTGGCATTTTTGGTTATTGAGTACAAACCGAAGTCCCACATCAGATTCCAGCAAAGATGGTGGCTCACATATAAGATTGGACGGAAAATTACTCCTATCACCCATGGATTTTAGGATGGAACCCTAGAAAGGATTATGTGTTGGTTCTAAAAGGACTAGGTCCAAAGGAAATTGATCCCAAAAAGTGGGGTTTTTATGATAGGGTAAGATATTTAAGTTGGGGTTTTAGATATTTAACTGGTTTTCGTGTCATTCTTCATTTTCATCAAAATTCTGGAGGGAGGTGGCTTCACTCTCGACTCCTCTTATTAGAACATGAAGTATTAGTTTAAAATTTATTATTTTTCTTGAAATTTTTTGTGAATTTGTTATGAATTTATTATGGGAAACCCTCTTTGGTGACAGTTTATCGAATTGCAACAATTTAGTATTTTTGTGGAAAGTGAAATTGGTAACTTGATTTTGAAATGTAGATTTTAAAATGATTTTTTTGATTTAATTACGTGTAATTTTTTTTTTCAATATAAGGTTTGTTTTATTGAGATGGTTTGTTTTAAAGGTTTTTAATAAAATTATGGTATTATTGAAATTGTTTAAATGATTATTTTGGCAATGGTTTTTGGCATAATAGTTGTATGGGTTCATCTAAATTTGGGACAAATAAAGGTATGAAGTTTCCCCATCATTAGTGGAATGGATAAGGGTTAAGAATTTCTCTCATCAAATAGTTTATTAAGTGATGAATTAGTAAAGGAGGACTCACCACTCATGTGTATATAGAGGTCCAGGTTTCATTCATGGTTGAATGTGTGGATATGTGGAATGGAATAAGTTATTATAAAATGAAACCTATGAAATGGTTTTAAAGTATTGTTTGGTTGTTTTCCTTTGAAATTGGTTGGTCTTGAGAAAACCACTTTAGCATGGGAATTTTTTTATATTATTATATAAACCATTTTAATGTGTTTTATAGAAATTGTTTATATAAACGTTTTAACATGTTCTATCCTAGTGTCATGAGTGGGGAAGTAATTTAGGGAAATCCTACTGAGTTTCATTACTCAACCCTTCTTTGAAACTTCGGTGTTTTTTCAGATTTTGTTCATCGAGATAGAAGAAAAGGTAAAGTATCTCACTTCTTTAGTGGTGCATCATGATAAATGGGCTTTTTTGTGGAGAGGGATCATGGATTATGCTGGGAGATTTGGAGTTTGTCTTTGGAGTCTATTTCTTTTGTGGGTTTTTATCTTCCTCTTTGTACTTTGATACTGTAGTCTTCCATTATGTTACATGGATATAGTTTTGTTTCGATATTAGTGGTATTAATTTGTGTTGTTTTCATTATTACCATGCATCATGTAGTAGTTATTTGGTTATTCAATTTTTGGTTAGGTCATTTTATTTCAAAAAGGTAAAATAATCCCCCATATGTATTGAAGACCTTGGAATTTATTTCCAACCTTTAGCATCTTAGGGAAATTGCTTAAGGCCAAGTAATGCCCTCCTGTATTCTCAAGACAACAAGGAGGGGATAGATGTTGTAAACAAGAAACTCATCACGTGCATGAGTTAGTACAATATAAACATCACATCATGATAACATCATATATAAACATGGCCGAAAATGGGAAGGAACCTCCTACCTCAAATTCATCAATGTTAACAGCAAAGTCTGTCGAAGTTTATGTCTCCCAATCCACGTTCTCACACCATTGAGAAATTTAATTTAACATCAAGGATTCCTAAAATGAAAACCATCTATTTTATCTCAAAACTAAATAAAATGTCGTATGTGATAATATTTTATCTTTAGATAATTTTCGAATTATAGTTTTATACACTAAATTGCAATACACTATTTAATCATAATTTTAAAACCACATTAGATATCTTTTAACTCTAAATTAATTCAAGAACGCATGATATATCTATTATAATTATTATTCAGTAAAACCATATAATAACCCTTAAAAAATGAATAATTATAATTTGAAAATTTAATATCTTTGCCACTAGATAGATTTTCTTATAATTACCCATTCTATAATTTTTATAATTATATTCTAATAATTTTCCTTACCAATTATCCTTTATAATTCTATAATCATCTTTGAAAATTTTGTATTGTCAAAATTTCACAATTATCACTTGGTAATTTTTCACAATTATCATTGCTAAAATTTTAAAATTATCATATGATAATTGTAGAAATTTATCTTTTGATAATTTTTTATTTTTTTAAATTATCCATTAAAAAATGTGTGAAAATGGATTGAACATACCCTGTTTCCTTCAAAAACAAACTTGGGATTAAAAATTTTCTTATCGATACTAATCCAACAGAAGTAAAGGCCCATCAATCCAATTAATAAAGTAGATATTGAGGAATAATGTTTATAAGAATAAAAAAATGGAAGAGAGAGAGAGAGAGAGTAATATAGAAAGGAGAGACATGATAAATAATTTTATTCCTACAAATTCCATGCACACCACCTCAAATCAAATTTATATTACCATTCCATCAATTAATTTAGTAACATTTATTATTTGCATCACTTATTTAGAACTCTCTTATATTAATTTCATGTAGAAACCCCATCATTATATTGGATGCTTTGTAGACATGCACCATGAGATTAAATTAAATATCCAAAATTGGTCTTGAAAAGTCCACCTTAATTCCAGGGTTGCACTACTGCTAACAGCATGTCAATCTGACAATGTATGAATGAGTTATGGGAAAAATAACATTTTGAAGACAAATAATTTTTTTCACAACTTAATAATAATAACAAAAATTATAATAATTATTATTATTAATAAATATAAAACATTAATAATAATAGTTTTAACAATATTATATTATTAAATCACTTTAACCATTTCCACCATTAATATTATTTTCAATATTTAATAATTATAATAATAACAACAATATTTATTATTATTATTATTATTATTATTATTATTATCAAATATCTCAATTTAGTTCTACCATTAAGATTTTAAATAAAAACCTCTATTAAATACTATGTGGTTAATAAATTTATATTAACCACAAAATTAGATTTACGTGAGACAATTAATAATGTCAATATTACTATATAACCCTGAAATTAATATCCACCCATAGAGAAACATCATTCTTTAACTAAGTGATTTTAACTATATATGTAATTTTCATTATAATTTATTGAATATTAATAATAATAATAATGTATTAAATTTTTTTATGATTTTTATAATTATTTTAATTTCTCAACAAAAAATAAAATTTAAAACATATTAAAAGTTCGATGATCAAAAAATTTATACCCCGCCTTGGGAAAACACTATGTTTAGGACCTAATAGTGGTCTCAAATTTATCATAAGACACACAGTTTGGAATATATTAATTATTTATTAACTAAAAATCATAATAATTAGTTAATTTAATATACAATAGGTTTTTATCAATTTTGATGTTCCCAAACACCCGACACACAAAATATTTATACCTCACCAAGGGTAAATCCAAGGTTACAGACCCAATAGTAGTCTTATATTTCTAGTATGATGCACCATTTCTAAGATATTAAATTATTTTAAAAAATTATATAATAAAAATAAATAATTAATTTATTCTCATGAGCGAGTCATCTAGGCATTTGTTGCTTACAAATGTTATACCTCACCCAGGGTAAACCCGGTATCCTGAACCTAATGTTGGTCTCGATTTTCTCATACGACACACTATTTTGGAGTTATTCAATTATTTTGAATAAATTTTGTGTGAGTAATATAATATATTTAATATTTTTATTCTACATATGCCAAATATTTATGAGCCTTATAATCTCACAAAAATTTATTATCTTAATGAAAATATATTTCATAGAATATTCCAAGGTATTGACTAGGATTTTACCCTTATGAAAGATCTTTAAAACATTTATTAAGTTTCGTATATTGAAAAATTACTTTTTCACATAAAAAAACTTATAAATTATCAACAAGATATTTTTTATTATTTTAAAAAATTCAAGATATTACAAAATTTTTAAATATCCATGTATTACATCCATAAAGTATATAATACAACTAATTACATTTATCAAAACTACAATATGATGATTTCTAAAAAATATTAAAATTAATAAAAAAGGGAAAAAAACTAATCATAACTTTAATATGATTAAAGTTTTTTACTTTTTCATGGAAGGTATTAAATGTTTTTATCATTTTTTTACAAGAACTATTTTTGGAAACTTATACGTTTCTTTTAATATCATTTTTCTTTATCATTTGTTCCTTTTTCATTTGAATATGGGGACTTATTAATTCAAAAACATGATCAAATGTTTCTAATTCCTTATAATTATTATATCAGTATTTGTGATAAAAATTATATCATTCCATTTTATTAAAAATAGTACATTGATAATTAGTAATAATAATTGTGATAAAATTTCTCAAATATACATTGATGATAAAGGATTCTTAATAATCATGTTAATGAATTTCATTGGTACTATAATGAAAAATATGTTAAATAGTCTCTATGACATGTATTTCTTCTATAAAGATAAATTTATGAGGATTTTAATGTATAAACATAATTATTATTATAAATTTTAATGTCATTAAGTGTCTTAGGGTCAATAGTGGGGAAAAATTACAATTATTAGTCTTAATTTGTGATTATGTAATTGTTCAATTAGAATTAATTAAATCAATTTTTTATTTATAAAATTATATTCCATATAGTGGTTTAGAATATTTTTATTCATCATAAAATTTATTGAGTATAATATATATTATAAATAATCGAATACTTCTTTATCATGCATATTTATATGTTTTAATGGTCATGGTATGACAATTTAAACAGATTTTTCCTCAATTTAAATATCAACATAGTTATTGAAAATATGTATCTTATATATGGGATTATGATCTAAATGAATCCCAAATCTCAAATGACCTACCAGTAATGGTGTATCGTAAAGAGAATAACCCTAAATATAATAAATAATACCACTTAAAATGATGTGGTCTATAGGTGTTGATAAATATAAGTCACAATATATTCCACCCTAAAATATATTAAGATAATTAAATAAAATTGATCTATTTTATTCCATTATGTTATAAAAATTATTGAAAAATTGATTACAATATGTGCATTTGGTATTTAAGGGAGAAAACTACACTTGAAAATTGGGGTTTGGAACTCTGGTTGTCATTATTAGTGTATTTGTTTTTGTGTCATTAGTATTCAATTCTATTTTATTAGTATTTATTTTAGGTTAATTACTAATTCATTTTTATGTCTACTTTTTTTCTTTTAAGTAATTAATCATAGTATTTAGTTCATGGAACTATTTCTCAGATTGCATTAGTGATTATGATAACCTAATGTTGTCTCTTGGTGGGAATCTAAAATCAACCAATTTATCACATCTACATTATTTTGGGTGATGAAAAACCCCCATAAGTATTTTATTTTCATAAAAATTAGATGAATCCTATTATATATAATCAATATAAAAATATAATAGTTATTATTCATTTTTAAAATAAATAATAATAATAAATTTCAATTATTTCATATATACATATGCTTCCTATATTGTTTACATTTTCATCGGAATTTTTTTTTCATTTTATTCACACAAGTACTATTTTATAAAAGATGACATAGGATTCAATGAGTGGAAAACATAAATTTATCAATTTTTATCATGACAGAAAAACTTGAATAATTTATTATATTATTTCACATAAAAGTTTTGTTATCAATTAAAACTATATACCGGTTGTTTTTCAAGTACAATGAGGATACCCAAGCTATATATAGATATATTTTACATCATTTCCATAAATAAAACATCACACATCAAAAATAATCTCCCCATAAAAGAACCTAATGTTTCAGTTTATTTATAGATTAGCTATATAAAACAACTTATTAAATATTATTTGTTCAATATATTCCACACACATCTCTACATAAAACTTTCTTCAACTCATAATCATATATATAATTTCATAGGGAAGTGAAAAAAAGGAGTAAGATCAAATTCTTAGTAATGGAGAACCATTAAGTTATTAATAAAGTATCAAATTATAAGCATGTGATAAAACATGAACATGAGTGAAATATATGATTAAAAGGCCCATAAAACCAAAATAGACAATCTTATGCAATGATAAAATAGTGTAGATCATGTAATGAAATATTATAATCATATAGGGGATATCATGGAAAAATATACCATGGTTTAGAAATATAACATTAGAGTGTGACATAAGTATACGAATAGAAATCATAACATTTTTGATCAGGTATAACATCAAGTATGACTAAGTATAATGGATCAGATATCACTATAAACATCCCTTAGTGTAATGGATTAGGCATCACTACCAGTATCCCTTAGTATAATAGATCAGGTATCACAACCAGTTTCCCCTAGAAATATCATGAGATTTAAATAAACAACTAATGAATTAGATGGATATATATAACCAAAAACCATCCCATAATGATAAGTTATACTTATTTATTCCAAAAAATAATATGAAAATCCATCATTCCTTAATAGTCTGATTAAGTCATGGAGAAGAAAATTTTTTTATAACAGTTTCAACAAAACATAATCATAATCCATAAAGAGAAATAAAATGGATAGTATCATTTTATTATATCCCCAATAAAGCATGAAAATAATTAATGTATGTTTTCAGAGATGAAAATACTTGTATATAAAGATTACAAATCTACATTGAAATAAAAGGAGAAATATCCTTTTACTTTGAAAGATTTTAATAATACTAAAAAATCAAAAAAAATTGTAATAATTTGTTTTTTAAAACCATATAAACTTGTAAAGTAAGACTGATAATGAAGAAATTTCTTGATGGTGAGAGATGTGATCAAGTGCTAAATGTTACAAAACAATTTTCTCATACCTTTATAAGTAGAAAAAAATAACCTATAACAAAAACATTAAAAGATTTATTTTTTAAACTAATGTACAAACATTCAAAGATATTTGAAAATGAACTAAAAAAATCAATTAAGGATATTTATTTAAATTATTGAAACAAAATTATATTATGGATTTGGAATCGAAATAGTTTTTAAAAATACTTCAAAACTTTTATAATATTTATTCTAAAATAAAAACCTTTAAACAATCCAAAATAAAAAAAATTGAGAGAAATAATTTGATAGGGAACATAAAAAAGAATTATTATAATTATAATCCTGAAATAATTTGTCAAAGATGTATTATATACACTTCATAAATAAAAATAAATGCATGATTCAAAAAATGTCTCGAAGAAGGAAATTTGAGACAAGAAAACAATACCTCATATACGGACTCACCTAGTGTGCGTGTAAAAAATCTTTAATTAAAATAATTAATTTTATTAAATACTTTTTTAGAACCTTTTCCAGTTATATTTCATTTTAATGGTTCATTTAATATTATTGTTAATTCATTTATTGTATAATATTTTCTCTCCATGGCCACTTGTGGATGTTCGGTCAAGTTCTCCAAAACTGCTTCGACATACTAATTATAGTTATAGGGGCTATAAAATTGTTTAATAATATCCTAGATTTATATAAAATATTTATTTTTTAATTATATTATCACAAAATTTAAACAACTCAATAGGTTTTTAAAAATATATTCAAATTAATAAAAGTGTATCAGTATGCTCGTTTTTTGGAGGTTAAATTTTATAATTATCTCTTAGTATAAATATTATTAATATAATTAAAAAATTATATTTAATAAACCATTATAATGTTAATAATTTTTATTTATTAATTAAATATATTCTTATAACCATACATGTAAGGGGGTGATGAAAAATGAAATACATCATTCATTTATATGGTAGTCTGTAAATACATGCAAGAAATGTTTTTAATTTTCAATGGATAGAGATGAAAAATGGTAGATAATGATTTACATTTATATAATAATTATTTCATTTTTATCATTTTTATTCATTAAATAAATCATTATAACCATCAATGTGAGGTGGTGATGAAAATGAAATGTGTCTTTCATGGAGGCAATAGTCCATATGTACACATGAGCGATGTTTTAATTTTACAACAGATTGAAGTATGGTAGATAATGGTTCTTATATTGATATAATAACATTTCAGTATACTGATAATACTTATGTAGGTATATTATAATGGTTTAAGTTGATTTGGAGGAAGTTTATGAAGAAAAAAACATCAATTAACCTGAGAAATATGATTACCTCTTCATTGAGTATTATACTTTCAATATCCCCTTAAGACTTAATTGGTTGGTATTATTGTGAAAAAAGAACCTATGAGTCATATAAAACTGTATTTTTAAGTGATTTGGGAAGGATTTGGTTGAGATAAGGTTCTAAAAGTGGGTGGAGAAGTGGGGGGGGGGGTGAAGGGCTCCTTTTGTAAGTGAGAAGAGTGACACCTTTGTAAGTACAATAAACATAAAAATAAACTAAATTCATTTTCAAATTAAATAGGGACTGAATAATAAATATTTATAAGATAAAGTGAGTTAGTTTAAAACCCACTTATCCAATAAAATTTTAGGTATGTTTTTGGGGAGTTTCTAGACTTATCCAATAGTTTAAACCCCTTATAACTCATTATATCTATTTTGATTATGACTAACTCTTACAATGGTCAATAATTTTTATGAAAAAACGAAATGGAACTTGTAAATCCCCGACCCCAGTTACCCAGAGGTCATTGCATTATTTTAATGAATTGGAATTATTACAAGGAATCAAGTCCCGAAAGGTAGATCAGTTTAGTAGTCTTGGAAACAAGATACATACATAAGTTCAATATTACAACTTGAAAATAAAAAAAACACTAATTTATTCCATTAGAAACATCCAAGCCTCCTAGATTATGCCTAAAAGTCACTCATAACTAAATCCTTCATATCCTGGGAAAATGAAACATAAGAAAGGGGTGAGATGAAACGCTTAGTAAGGGTAAGCAATACAACGGAAGATAATATAAATATTAAGCATGGAGAATAATTGAAAACTCATGACTTAATGAATAAGAAACATGAGCACTTTATGATAGGAATATTATCTAAGTAAATAAATCCTTAATAAAACATAGTCATGGGTGTTCTACTAGTCAAAGAACCACATGAAATATCAATAGCTAATCTCATAATGATGAAATACATAATTCCAGACATTCTGAAACATTTTTTCAAGGCCTCGGCCAAGATGTCTAAAAATGATTAAGGCCTCGACCAAAACCATATATCAAAAAAAATTGGGAAAGGCCTTGGCCAATTCCATGTTTAATTGTCTCATGATACCTACTGATGCATCGAGGAGCTATAGCAGGCTCCACCCGTCACTTACTAAGTCCAATGCATTCCTCATATGAAATGGGTGAAACATAATCTAAACATTCGTATCAAAATTAGCATAAAAAAATTCAATACTTTAACCTCAAACCATGAATGGCATAAAAATAGCACATCCACTATCAATCATAACTCATTCAATACAATATGAAAGATTGTATTATAATAGATTAACCTCAATCGAGAATAATGAAGGATATTGACATAGATGAAAATAATCATAAAAACTATATGAGGGAAATATACCCCTTTTCCTTGAAAACATTTAAAAGTCTCACTATTTATCAAAAAGTCATTTAAAATATATTTTTGAATCAAAATTTCCCATACCACTTTGAAACTTTTAAAAGGGATTTTAATTTGAAAACATTAATTTCTATATAAATAAATCCTTAAAACCACTTTTAAAACATAAAAATTTATGAGAAAGATTTAGAACAATAAATCTTCAAAAAATTTATAAAAACATTATAATATCATCAGAATAAATTATTTCATGATATACTTTGTTAAAGGATAGTATATACACCATATAAAAGTGAATTGGTGCATAAAAAAAACAAGTCACAACAGAATGCAAATTGAGATAAAGTCCCTTATAAAAACTGTAACCTTAAGTTAAGGATAAATAAATGACATAATTATGTGTGAAAAATATAAATACACTCAATATGATTAGATATTTAGTGTAAATTAATCAGAGGACATTCACACATATTCATGTAAAAATAACACCAATGACTTGGATGTTTAACTCAATGAATGGAGATTGAGTTAAAATTACACTTATCAAGTTCATATCGATGACTTGAGAATTTATCAATGGAGAGATTATGTGTATCAAAAGTATATCCATAGAAAGGGGAGTGGAAATTACTACACAAAAAATAAATAGTGATTCCACACATAATCAGGGAGTAAAATAATTAATGAAGTATGCGTAAATCCCAATGAGTGGAAATTGAAATTTGAAATTCCCTTACCGATTTTGTAATTTATGAAACATACACCCCATGAAATAAGTATCATAAAATAAAGATGTAAATACCCATAAATTAAATTATATTACAAAAATAATTAAATCATGGTCAGTTCATACACCACACAAAATAAAATAGTGGCAATATAGCATGAATCTCACTGGAATAAGAAGTGAGATAAAATCCCCTTACCACGTTGTAATCAATCGAGTTGTAAGACAAAAAGTTAATAACCACCAAATCATTCACAAGATAAAATGAATATAAATAGAATCATGATAATATATACCAAATGAAAATATTCAATACACCACATGCAATAAATAAGTGGTGAACAATGGAAATCTCACGAAATTAAAAGTGAGATAAGAAACCCCTTAATTTGTACCTTTACATGGTTGAGGGTAAGTTAAATTTTTTTATAATGGTGAAATAATTATTATTAAATTATAAAATAACTATATACATTAATATTATATCATATATGATCCTCTAATATTGCTTTGTTAATGTTATTTCAGTAGCATCATCGTTTCAGGTGTTAACTGATTCATTTTCCTTTATATGCTTTGTTATGTAAGTAATGTTTGTTATGGATAGGATGTATCCTATTCATATTATGAATGATATTAAGTCTTTAAAAATTATTTTTAATCATCAAATGAAAATTAATCTTGAATGGATACAATGGGGAATGAATCTCATCGCGTTCGGGGAGATGGTAATCTATACGTACGCACAAGCGACAATGCCATTCTTTTGATATTAAAATCATATATAATTGGATGTTATATCATATAAATAAATCATTATCATGTTATATTTATTATTTATATCATTCATAATCATTATTATACCCATCCAAATGATGACTTATTTGAAAAACAAACCACACCAGGACGTGGAGACGGTAATCTGTACGTACGCAACTATGGAGAATTTGTCATTTATAGGATGTATAGAATAATTAATATGGTTGTAAATTTTTTATAATAACATAACAGTATATAGAATATACTGGATTTATTATTTTATAATGCAAACAATAAATAAATCGGAAGTGGAAAAATAAAATAACTTGAAAGAGGTGATGAAATATTTACTTCTTTTTCGGGTTCTTCCTATTGATTTGATAAAAAGGGCTCTTAATGTTTGCTTTATGACTAAGGTAAGGACTCTAGGATGAATGGAGGATAGTGTGGAGGATATTTTGGCTGGTGTTGGCCGAGAAAAATGGCTTTGAAGGTGTGAATATGAGAGAAGGGGAAGTTACCTTTTATAAGAGGGGTGATGGACACCTTAGGAAAAGATTAAAATATTATTTTATAATGAAATAATTTTCGGTTTATAATGGCTCCAAAATAAATTATTTAATTATAAGGTAGTTATGGGTAAACTACCACCAAACCTATATGTTTTAGACTGGTTTGGGTCACTATATTATACTTATCTTTTTTATTTAACTCTTACTAAATTTTTTTGACATTTATCATGTCTCTTTGTATTTTTATATTATATGGTTAATAAAATTAGTATAAACTTCCAATAGAACCCTAAGTGGTTCATTAATGATACAAATATCATTATATAAATCTTTTGGATAGAACTTATATTTTTTTAATTATTATATCAACCAATAATATTGTATTTGTTTTAAAAACTCATTTATGTCAATTTTGACATTATTTAATAATTGATTTTTTTAAAGTCCTAAAAACATTATTAATTGAAAAAAAATACATTTAATCAACCCTAAAATGTCATAGGTACATATAAAATTTATGTATATCATAAAAAATTTCAAATTATATTTATTTTAGTATTTATAATATCATTTATTTGATTGTTTCATTAATAAGGAAAATACTACATCATTGTTATGTCATATATAAATATATTTATTATATGTCTAAAAATTATAAATAAAATATCATGAGGTATGAAATATTTCTATATTTCTAATGAATATTTATATTTTAATAGATAAATTATATAACCTCGTATAAAAATTGTTTTACTAAAAGATATTTTCTTTTGTTATTTTTGTCTTTACTTTAGATTATTTAATAAAAAATGTCATTATCAGTCCCAAGTGGCTCCATGGGGTCCCAAAATAGACCCAAGGATGGAAATGGCCAGACATGTATCATACAATAGGGTTAGGACATGTGTTAGGGTGATTTTATTTTGTTATAATATTAATTTTTAACCTTATTTACTGGATTTACCCCTTTAACCACAGTAAATAAAATATTTACTGAAGTAAATATTCCAAATATATAAAATTAAAATTTACCTATTTACACAATTTGGACCTCTTGATTCCAAATATGGAATCCATTTTTCTAAATTCAAAATATATAAGTGGCAGAAATTAATTTAAATTTAATTCCCATTGTCAAAACAAAAAGTGTGTTTTTATGAAATAATAACTTTCAAAATATTGACACTAGTTTATGTCCAGTTTAATGGTGAGATTACATAAAATGACTTAAATTATATTAAATGATAAAAATATAATCTAATTATACTTCAAAACCATTCAAATGTATAATTTAACACTATAAATTATTTTGATTAAAAAATTTGTCTGTAGTTAAAATTTAGTATTTTCACTATTCTTCAAAAATTGAAAGCTTTCAGAAAAATACAAAAAAATCACTATAAGCTAATTTTGATATTCAGAATCCAAATATTAATTCCATTTTGAATGAAAAAATTTATAAAATTTCAAAAAGTGGGTATTATTATTCATAACAGCTAGTTTGATTGGTCACGGTGTGTTGGAATCTTGAAGTTGCGTACAATGAAAGCTATTACATTATTCAAAGGGAAATGTACCATGGAAGCTTTGGGTGTTACATTATTCCCCCCTTTTTGAAATTTTGTCCTCGCAATTTTTGAAATTGGGCTTGGTAACATCACTGAAAGTTCCACATCGGAAAAAGAGTCAGTAAAACTATCACATTAAAAGAACGAATGAGAAGTAAAATGGTCACCCGAGATAAACCATACTAGGATTCCATATAAGAAAACATGGATATGGAAGATGAACTAAGTTTCAAGTTCTGATGGAGAGGGATAGAAAACAAGATCAGGAGAAAGTTAAAAATAAGAAGACCACGATCGTGTGATGGGAAAAATTGTCATTATTTTCCCAGTAGGAAAAGTAAATGGACAATGTTTTTTAAGTTACATTTCATAAATATGAGGAATTTATTTATGAGATTGACTAAGAACATAATAAGATATATTAATTTTTAATTATAGATTCATTCTTTAATAAATTTCTACCACTAAATCATCTTTTTTTTCAAATGATGAGTATTCAAGATGACTTGGTCACACCAGAAGAGCTAGAATCAATTTCATGAGAATAACATGGTCCAAAAAGGATAAAATATATATTTAACTATTCTTCATAGATTAACCAAAACCAAAATTCTTAGTACAAGATTAGATGATCCCTCCAAAGGATAGTTCTTTAAAGAAAGAAACACTAAGCTTAATTTCGAAAATTAAACCAACAATACCCAAATGTTAAATAAATACCATTAAATAAAAAATTGTCCTTAAAATCCTTCAATATAATCCAAACTAATATTGAAACCCAAAACTTAAAAGAATTTGGTTGTGTAGTCTTCCATGTTAAATTGTATCTCCCAATGACATCGAATACTCTTAATGTCACATACTTAAAATTAACTAACCTAATCACATATTATCTATTATAGGTTAATAATTTACATAAATAACTCAAATCACTATAAATACACAATAAAAAATAGATAAAAATCTACCATTACTCCTCAAATGAAATCCCATAATATTCTATTTTCCTTAGGCATATTGTGCTCCCAACATAGCGAACATCTTCCAAAATAACATTTATCACTTAATCAACAAATCATTTTTCTATACTAAGGGTATTCATTTGATAAGACATAAGATCACAAATAAACTTATTTTTGATCAATAAAATTATTTCATTAAAAATAATTAGTCACATTAACCAGAGAATTTACGTAGTCCAATGGTAGGCGATAAATCCTAATCGCACTGTAGTTGTGGGTTCGATTCCCACAGATTTTTCTGATGTGACGGGTTGTCACACGGTCTACGTGTTGTCCATTCTCAAAAACTATATTTTATAACATTAACAAAATGAGATAAATTCATCAAAATAACCATAACAAAATTTAACCACAAATTTTATCTAATACCTTGCATTTTCATTCCAAAATATAATAACTTGTAATTGCCTCAAACTCAATGATCATATAAAACAAAACGGTTATTTCTAACTATATCTACAAGAGAATATACAATTCTTCCTCAAATATCATTTTCACATGACAAACTACAGGGTTATAAATACAATATAAAATTATTCCAAAGTAATCCTATCAAAAAAGAGCACTAATAATTTTAAACATTTATCCAACCATTTATTTCCAATAGCTTATTCTTTGACCCAGAAAATATCCTATAAAATAGAGCATTCACTCGGGTAATGGCCAGGTCCCCTACATTTATGAAAAAGGACTGTAAATGGATTCTTGGGACCATTTTTATTTTCTTCCATAGTACTCTTAATTTTTCCTTAGAAACTATTTACTTTATGTCCTTCTTTACCACACGTAAAACATTTATTTGTTCCATTGAGACACTTTATTGGGTGTCGCCTTCCATATTTCTGGCATGATAGAAATTGAGCTTTCATTTCTCCATGGTCTCCACTGCTGGAGCTCTTATCATTCATCGACTTTCTCTTATTTTTTGAGTCCAAGAGTTGGTTAATATATATGTTATTGATCATATTTTTTGAAAAATGATTTGGCATGAACATGATATCTTTTACGCCTATCAAAATTCCATTTTGTTTCTAATTTCCACCACCATTCCCACCTCTACATCATGTTCAAAGTTACTATGATTTCCTTAGAATCTAGCCATTGACTAAAACCAGAAAGCATTGTGTGAGTAACAATATTCATAAAATCATTAAGAGAATATCATGACACCATATTTTCAATTTGAAACACCTTAGGATTAACCAAAGTCATTTATTATCATATTATATTAAAATAATTCAAATCGGTTTGTAAATAAAATGTAAATTATCCTAATCATATCTTCCGGGTGTTTCGTAACCAAGAGTGTAGCAATGCCCATTGTCGTGTAGCAGGATACCCTGGGTCAAGCCCGAAACTCCTTTTTGGAGTTTTGACTCCTAGGTACATCTGTTCCAGAGGCACCTCTACCTGCTCCTATCCAGACATGGATGTATTTCTTGGAAAATAAACAAAATCTCTACATTACCAAATTTTAAAGAATTTATCCTATAATAATACTCAAAGTCTATATTAGGGTAATGTGCTCTAATCAGAGTTTATCTAAATCTATTTTCCAAGGTTTGTACTAAACTTCCTCTGATACCAACTGTAAAGCCCCAACCCTAGTTACCCAAAGGCCAGTTCATTATTTTAATACCTTAGCATGATTACAAAGAATCAAGTCCTGAAAGACCGATGAGTTTAGTATTATTGGAAACAAGATACATACATATGTTCAACATTAGAACTTGAAAAAAAACAACACTAATTTATTCCATTAGAATCATCCAAGCCTCCAAGATTATGCCTGCAAGTCACTCATAACTTACTCCTTAATATCCTGGGAAGAAGAAACATAAGAAATGGGTGATCTCAAATGATCATTAAGGGTTAGCAATACAACAGAAGATAACATAAATATTAAGCATGGTGAATAATTGAAAACACATGCCTTAACGTATAATAAACACGAGCACTTTATGGTAGGAATATGAGATGAGTAAATAATTCCATAATAAAACATAGTCATGGGTGATCTACTAGTCGAATAACCACATGAAATATCAATAGCTAATCTCATAATGATGGAATGCATAATGCCAGACATTCTGAAAATTTTTGTCAGGGCCTCAGTCAGGACGTCTAAAAATGATTAAGGCCTCTTCCAAAACCATATATCAAAAAAAATGGGAAATGCCTTGGCCAATTCCCCGTATAATTGTCTCATGAGACCTACCGATGCATAGAGGAGATATAGTGGGCTCCACCCGTCACTTACTAAGTCCAATGCATTCCTCATATGAAATGGGTGAAACATAATCTAAATATTCATATTAAAACTAGAATATAAAAAGTCAATACTCTAAAATCAAACCATGAATGGCATAAAAATAGCAAATCCACAGTCAAACCTAACTCAATAAATACAATATAGAAGATTTTATTATAATAGATTAACCTCAATCAAGAATAATGAAGTATATTAACATATATGAAAATAATAATCAAAACTATATAAGAGAAATATCCCCCTTTTTCTTGAAAACATTTAAAAGTATCACTATTTATCAAAAAGTCGTTTAAAATAGATTTTTGAATAAAAGTGTCCCATACCACTTTGAAACTTTTAAAAGGGATTTTAATCTGAAAACATTAATATCTATATAAATAAATCCTTAAAACCATTTTTAAAAAATGGACATTGATGAGAAAGATTTAGAAGAATAAATCTTTAAAACATTTAAAAATGATATTTTAGTTAGAGTTTCTAACCAAATTAGAGATGGTTGAATACAAATAATTGAGGTAATCAAAACATTATAATATAATGAGATTAAAGGATTTCATGATATACTATGTCAAAGGATAGTATATACACCATATAAAAGTGAATTGGTGCATAACAACAAAGAAATCTCAATGGAATGTAAATCGAGATAAAGTCCCTTATAAAACTGTATCCTTCAGTCAAGGAAAAATTAATGACATAATTATGTGTGAAAAATATAAATACACTCAATATGATTATATATTCAGTGTAAATCAATCAGAGGATATTCACACAAAATCTTGTAAAAACAACACCAATGACTTGGATGTTTAACTCAATGAATAGAGACTGAGTTAAACTTACACTTATCAAGTTCATATCTATGCATTGAGAATTTATCAATGTTTATATTATGTTTATAAAAAGTATATACACAGAAAGAGGAGTGGATATTACTACACAAATAATAAATATTTATTCCACACATAATCATGGAGTAAAATAATCAATGAAGTATGCGTAAAGCCTAATGAGTGGAAATTGAAATTTGAAATCCCCTTATCGATTTGGTAATTTACGCAACATACACCCCATGAAAGAATTATCATAAAATGAAGATGTAAATACCCATAAATTAAATTATATTACACAAATAATACAATCATGGTTAGTACATACACCACACGAAAGGAAATAGTGGCAATATAGCATGAATCTCACAGGAATAAGAAGTGAGATTAAATACCCTTACCACCTTGTAATCAATCGAGTCGTATGACCAAAAGTTAATAAACACCAAATCATTCATAGAATACCATGAATATAAAGATAATAATGATAATATATATCAAATGTTAGTATGCAATACCCCACATGCAATAAATAAGTGACGAACAATGGAAATCTCGCCAAATTAAAAGTGAGATAAGAAACCCCTTACTTTGTACTTTTAATTGGTCGATGGTAGGTTAAACTCCTGTATAATGGTGAAATAATAATTATTAAATTATAAATGGACCATATAAATTAATATGATATCATATATGATCTTCTAATATTGCTTTGTTAATGATATTTCAGTAGTATGATGGTTTCGAGTGTTAAATGATTCGTTTTCCTTTATATGATTTGTTATGTAAGTAATGTTTGTTATGGATAGGATGTATATTATTTATATTAATAATGATATTATTCCTTTAAACATTATTTTTTATCATCAAATAAAAATTATTCTTGAATGGATACGATGGGGAATGAATCTCATCGCGTTCGTGGAGACGATAATCCATACGTACGCACGAGAGACAATTTCATTATTTTGATATCAAAATCATATATAATTGGATGGTATATCATAAAAAAAGAATCATTGTAATGTTATATATATTATTTACATCATTTATACTTATTATTATACCCATCCATATGATTACGTATTTGAATAACAAACCACACCACGACGTGGAGACGGTAATCCGTACCTACGCACCTATGGTGACTTTGTGATTTATAGGATGGATAGAATAAAGAATATGGTTTTACCATTTTTATAATAACATCACAGTATATAGAAGATACTGGACTTATTATTTTATATTGGAAACAATAAAGAAAGAGGATGTGGATGAAGAAAAGAACTTGAAAGTGGTAATGAATTATTTACCTCTTTTTCGGGTTCTTCCTTTTAATTTAACCAAAAGGGATTTTTATGTTCGATTTATGACTAAATGAAGGACTCTAGGAATAAGGGAGTATTTTTTGGAGGATATTTGGTCAGGTTTTGGCAGAGACAAATTGCTTTAAATCTGTGAATTTGAGAGAAGGGGAAGTGCCCATTTATAAGAGGGGTGAGGGGAACCTTAGGAAAAGATTGAAATATTATTTTATAATAAAATCATTTTCGGTTTATAATGGTTCTAAAATGAATTATTTAAAGGATACGATAGTTATGGTTCAAAAAACACTCAACCAATAGGTTTTAGATAGTTTTGTCTCACTATATTATCCTTATCTTTTTTATCTAACTCTTAGTTAAATAGCTTGACATTTACCATGTCTCTTTGTATTTTTATATTATATGGTTAATAATCTTACGATAAAATTCCAATAGAACCCCAAGTGGTTCATTAATAATAAAAATATAATTATATAAGTCTTTTTTTTGAACCTTATATTTTTATAATTATTATATCAACCCATAATATTGTATTTTTTTTAAAAACTCATTTATGTCAATTTTGACATTATATTATACTTGATTTTTGTTAAAGTCCTAAAAACTTTATTACTTCAAAATAAATAAATTTAATCAACAATAACATGTCATAGTAACATATAAATTTTTTTATGGCATCAAAAGTTTCAAATTATATTTATTTTGGTATTTATAATATCATTTATTTGATTGTTTCATTAATAAGGAAAATACTACATCATTATTGTGTCATATATAAATATATTTATTTTATGTAAAAAAATTATAAATAAAATATAATAAGGTGGGAAATCTTTTTATATTTCTGATTACTATTTATAGTTGAATAAATCAACTATATAACCCCATATAAAAATTGTTTTACTAAAAGATATATGCATTTGTTATTTTTGTCTTTACTTTAGATTATTTATTATAAAATGTCATTATCACTCTCAAGTGGCTCCATGGGGTGTCAAAATTTACCTAAGGATGACCATGGTCGGATAAGTATCGTACAACAGGGTTAGGACATGTGTTAGTGTACTTTAATACTATTATAATACTATTTTGCAAACATATTTACTGGATTTACCCCTTTAACCACGGTAAATAAAATATTTACTGAAGTAAATATTCCTAATGTCTAAAAATAATAGTTACCTATTTACACAATTTGTACCTCCTGATTCCATATATGAAATAATTTTTTCCAAATTCAAAACACATAAGTGGAAAAAATTAATTTAAAATTAAATCCCGTTGTCAAAACAAAAATCGTGTTTTTATGAAATAATAACTATCAAAAGATTGACACTTGTTTATGTCTAGTTTAATCATGAGATTATATCCAATGACTTAAATTATATGAAATGATAAAAATATAATTTAATTATACTTAAATATCATTCAGATTTATAATTTAGCACTATAAATTATTTCGATTAAAAAAGTTGTTTGTAATTAAATTTTAGTATTTTTATTATTCATAAAAAATTGAAAGTTTTCAGAAAAATACCAAAAATTTACCCTAAGTTAATTTCGATATTCCAAATCCCAAAATGAAGTTCATTCTGAAAGATAAAATTTATAAAATTTTAAAAAGTGTGTATTACTATACATAACGGCTAGTTTGATTGGTCGCGGTGTGTTAGAATCTCGAAGTTACGTACAATGCAAGCTATTATATTATTCAAAGGGAAATATACCATGGATGATTGGGGTGTTTCAGAACATATAATAAAATTTTATTCATAATAATAAAAATATTTAAAACATTTTAAAATATTCAATCTCAAGAGATGGTTGAAACTAATTTTGATTCAAATGCACTAAACACAATGAAAAGCATTTTTGATAAAAAATGCCTTAAAAAAATGTACAAAAAAATAATATATAGTGTTTGTTATTATGAAAATTACTTGGTCATGATTAAAAAATTATACATTTTTCCTTGTTCTTACTTTATTAAAGAAAAATAACCAACAATATTTTTTATTAGAATAAAACATCACTTAGGTCTTAAAAGGTTAATCATAGGTTTATAAACCTGAAATTATACTTTATTTCAATTATTGAATACATATTATATAGATAAAAAAGTTTTCATAATATATTATTTCATTATTATGTCAGGATGATGTCTTAAAATTTATTATATCAATAAAAATGGTATTTTCACTATTTACATAAAAATCAATTTTTTTAGAAAAAACCAAAAAATTCACCCAAAGATAATTTTTAAATTTTAAATCCAAAAATAAATTTCATTTTACCAAAGAAAACTTCTAATTTTTAGAATTTTAACTTTGAAATAAAATTACTTAACACCAGTAAAACTAATTTATATAGAATAAAAAGTATTTCTTTTGTGATGAGTGATTATTTTAATATTTTTTCTTATTTCATAATTATTATATGTTTTATAATTAATTATCTATAAATTTTGAACATTTTCACTTGAAAATATTCATCTTCTAATTATGTGGAACTTATTTATTAAAAATAGAGTTGATAAAATCATTTTTGTGTAATAAACATTGTACACTATGATTACATTTCTACATAAAGGACCACTTTATTTTTATAAAAATAATATTATCATGTTTTTATAAATATTTTGTGGTAAAAAACACTATACATATGAGAAATTAAATTTTTAAATAAAAATAATCAATGTATCATAATGTTATTTTATCATTAAACATGTTATTCATTGTTTTTAAAGTAAAATTTTGATTAATAAAATAAAAAAAATATAATGTGGTTAAAATGATTTTTAAATTTAATGAGCAATATTTTTTTTTTAAAATGCATGATAGTTTATTGATTTAGTGTAAAAATTATTTTAAATAACTCATCAAATGGTTGGGATAATTTTTTATGGAATTTCTTTCTGTATGTTATAACTTCGTGAATTTGAAAACATGTATCAAACTATGTTAAAAATTAGTCTATAATTACTTTATTACATTATTTCATTGATGATATGAAAACAAAACTAAAATTTAATGTAGTTTTAAATATATATATGTAACAATATTATTGGATATAGTTAAATAGATATAATTATATATATAATAAAGGATAAAAGATGGAAGAAGGACCCCATGTGGACTAGTGCTAGGCATTGCACCCTTATCTACCTTCGGTTATGGGATTGAGACACACAACCTCACCAGACCTGATGTGGTGTCACCTAACCTGTGGGATTCCCATTTTCTAATATAACATTTTAATAAAATTCCATTGTACATGAAAAATATATAAACAAACACTTAGGTTTTAAATATGTGATCAAATTCTTGGTATATATTATTAAAAATAAAGAAAATAATTTTGGAATTATAATTATAATTTAATAAAAATATTATAATTTTTTTTATTTTATTTTTGGGTTGTTACTTTATACCGCCTTAAATAATCCACATTATCATATTTTTAATTATCACATATAAATGAATACAACTAAGAGATCCATAAGAAAATAATGACTAAAGATATAATTTATAATGAGATATAAAAGTCACTATCATAGATAATTCTAGGAAAATCATATTTTAATTTATAATATGAACGTATTTCTATTTCAATTTGTGTAACATACAATGCCTTCCTGTCCCATTACTTTTCTATTTTTGGTGGTTAGAGAGTGTTGGGGGTTCTTTGGAGTAATCCCTAGTGGGATTGGTGAGAGAAGGAGCTATAAGAGTGTAATAGGTGGTAGTTTATGACATGATTCAAGTTCATGTCATTAATTCATGTTTTATAGTCTATTTAACTGGATAGAATCACATATTGTGTGATGGGGAAACTAGAATCCATAAAATTAATTCACATGATCAATTGAACTAATGACATGTTTTAAATTTAAGCTCAGGTGAATGAATTTTCAACAGAAATAAAAAACCCATGAAATTCATATCTTAAAAGTAATACATGATGTAAAACTCGTGTGATCCAGGTTATAAATCATATTGTTTGGCCATTTTTTATTCATTTTTCCTCCATTTATTCATCTAATTTTTGGAATATCCCTATGAAATTTTGAGGGATCTCCGTACCCTCATTCCATAACATTGATCCATTGGTTTTGGTGGATGTTCATTGGAGGTCAGTGGTAAACCCTTATATTCTTTTTAGTTTTTTTCTTCCATTCTTCTCCTTGGGATCTTCTGTGGTGTTCTAGTTTATGTTTGGGGTGTGATTTGAGATGTGTTTTGATGATACTTGGGTGAGGTGTACTTTGATCTATAGGGTTTTCATGCAGTTGTTGTTTGCATGTGCTTCTTCCTCTACCCTATAGTGCAAAAAAAAACCAGAAAGCTCATTTAAGGTAGGTTTTACTTAGTTTCTCATCTTATATATCATTTAGGAGGTGTTTTTTATTTTTTATATATTGAGGATGGGTTTTATGTCTTAAATAAAGATAAATAATTGGATAATTCAAATTAAAGGGTTAAATGAAATGTTTTAAATGTTGTTACATCTTTTATATTATTGTGCTATTGTGATTGTATAGGATGAATGCCCTACTAAAAATTAGTTCAATTGGAGGATTTTTTTACGTATGTGTGATATGCATTGTGGATCCCTTTTTGTGTGGTTTTTGTTAAATTTTAGTAGAATGAAAATCAGATAACCACTTATATTTGGTTAATAAAATGGGCTTCCATTGATTTATGGCTTGTGTGATAACACCCCTAAAATAAATTTAAATTTCATAAAACCCCATTTTTAAATTATTGTAATAGAAATTTTATTTGTAGGGAGTGTTGTGTGAGGGTGATGTGTGGTTGCAATATGGTGTGGTGAAATGTAATGGTTTATTTGTCCGAATTTATGGGAGAGAGTTGTGATGATTTTTTAACTGTTCTTTTGGGGTGGTGAGGTTATGATTTATTTATATATGCCTTTGGGGAGGTGAAGTGATGTTTTTTTGGATATGGTTTGGGAATGGTGAGGTGATAGTTTGTTTATATGTATTTATGGGGAATTGAGGTAGTGGTTTGTTTGGAAATTCTTATAGGAAGGTGAGGCGATGGTTTGATTGGAATGATGATTTTTTTGTGAGAATGGATGCATTGTGATAGATTCTCAGGTAGTTATGGAATGAATATTTAATAATGTTTTAAATATATTGGGCTAGTTTGGTTAATGGGATGAAAATAATTAACCGCTAAATAAATTATGGGACATGTGGTTAAAAGTGGTTATCGATAAATAATAAAATGAATTGGATGGATGATGGAATTGGTTTGAAATGTGATTGATGTCTTGTGGTTTTTTGTGTTGTTATGAATTTAGGGGTGGCAGTGAAATGGGGGATTATTTGAGTTGATTAGTATTTTTTGTGAACTCATAGGTTAGGATTGTTTGTGGAAATATGTATATACTTATATATTCCTTGTGATTTCTATACGCACCCACCCACATCAAGCAATATGTTTCAACACCCATGTATTCTTATGAGGGTGTTTTTTACAATATCTTGGTGATGAGTATGGATAGATGGATTCTTACTCTTTAATTATATCTCTTCCAAGAATGTAGATATTCATAGGTTATGATGGCTAGAGGTTTGTTAGTGCACTAGGTGATGTCCCATCTGTCTTCAATCGAGATGTGATATGGTTGTACTGTGGGGTGGTTTATGGTGTGAGTCAGTCATGTTATGAGGATGGAAAAAAGTTGATGTCTTTGAGGTTCATGAAACCCAACTACTCTGGTTATGGTTATGGTTGTAATGTGATGGCCCATATGTCTTTGACTGTGATAAGATGTGGCCAAGCTATGGGGTGGTGGCCCAAGTGTCTACAGTCATGTTGTGATATGGATATGTTGTGGGGTGTTGGTATATGTTACATGGAATAGATGGGAGTTTTACGATATATGATGTTGTGATGTGAGAGCATAAAATCAGTGGGAAAGTGGTGAAGAGTTCATTTTTTTGATATGATTCTTATTATGTTATAATACATGGATACATTATTTGGTGAGCACACCTTGATGAGGATGGGTTTGGATAGTTTATCTATTTAGGTGATGTTTGGTTCATCTATTTTATCATGGGTGAATTCATATGCTTCTTTCACATGTGTATAAGAGAATTTGGTTATCCTATGGAGTGTACTTTTATGCTCACCCAACATATATAATTTTTTTTCACTTTTCCAAGAAGACTATGTGGACAGTTCTAGATATTACTCACTTAGACATTTGGATAACTACTGTGTCACTACTTTGGAATTGTGTTTGGGTATTTACATTAGGAAATTTAATCTATATCAATTTTAGTTATGCATGAATTTCAGATGGCTTTGGTTTACTTTTACATTATATTTTGGATTATCTTATTATTCATTCATCTTATCTCCTAATATTGTTTATATTATAGAAGCTAGTACCTTCCATTTATGATATATTTAAATCCTCAGTTCTAGTCACCAACCTTGGGCCTACTAAAAGAGGGACCTGGGGGGTCATTATCTCTATCCCCTTAATGCGGTATCTTTTGAAGGAATGAGCTACGACAGAGTGGTATTAGATAAAGGTTGAATAAAATGATGAAGTTGGGAGTTAAGAGTAAAGATGATTTTATGGGTTGGTATGGTAATAGTGTCACTTGACCATGGTGCATGACATATTCTTGGGAGAATGTTTAGGGCATGGTATTCCCCCCATGATCCAGTGCACAGACTCTGAGCATATTTAAAGACCATGTGAGGTGGATATTTTTTCATGTTAGAGACCTAGAATTTTTACATGCATCATGATGAATTTTATTCATGTTTATTTTAGGTTATTTAGTGAAGGTGAAAATGAATAATGTTAATTAAAATTAATCTAAATAAAATTCCATACAATTGGGCTTAGGAAATTATTGTTTTCTTTTTAGGTATGGCTCATGGATTTCGTCCACATGTGGATCTGGTAGTTGAGGTTTATTAGGCTGATTTAGTTGATTGTTGTTGGGTTAATCTGATAGAGGAGAATTAGTCTTGGAAAAGTGGTTTTCACACTTTTTAGTAGAAGGTTTTATGGTGGGTATGATCATAGAGTTTAAAATATATAGGCATATAGAAAGATAAAGGATCTCAGAATTTCTTTTAGTTTGATTAATGCATTGGTGGGATACATGAACCTTTGGTAATTAGTTAGATGCAGAGAGTTTCATGTTAGTGGAAGATGTTGTATCTGGGTGAGCAGAAGGATTTATATGTTTTGTGGGTTGACTATCAGAAAAATTATTTGGAAGAGTTTCTTTTATCAACCATGATGGTTGTGAAGAGGTTAGTGCTTCTTTATATTCAATAAGGGTGTATTTCATTATGAGATTTTGCAATCATGTTCAAGAAAATTCTTTATTTTTTCTCAGATATTTTTCGAGATGAGGAGTATTGTGTGATACATCTTGAGGATGTTCTCCATCCTTCCATCGAGTATGGAGTTCCACCTTTTAAATTGAAAATGTATCTGTAGGTTTAGATTAAGGCAGAGGTGATTAGGTGGATTCAATCATGAGAGGATTTACCATGATAGGGGAGTTAGAAGGGTTCCCCAAATAGATGGGTTGTTACTGGTAGCTCTCCAGTTCCATGGACTTTGAGGTTTTGACTAGTAGGGATTCAAACCTACTAGCTTCCTTTATAACATTTTGGGGCCAATGGTTTTCATCATATTCATGGGGGCTTGGGGGAAACATGTTTTGTCTATGGGGTTAATAAAAATTGCATGAAATAGTTTCCAATGCTTCTTTAGGCTCATTTTGGGTGAGGAATTGAATCTCAGTGTTAACATCAATAGTAATTTCTATTGAGGTCATTTCAACAGTAGGGGAAACATAATTATGCTTCTTTGAGGGGAGATAGAAATGTTATAGGTTAACCTTAGTATGTTCCTTGTGTTCAAGGGTCACAACTGAAGCATGGACATAAAGGTGTCCATCAGTGGATATGAATAGGAGCTGGGCTTGGTCAGTTACACACAATAGAGGCAGTTGTTCCTCAGGGTCTAGAGATAGTTTGAGGTATGACCATCTTGTCTTCTTATATTGTTTATACCTTTTTTGATTCGGGATATTCATAATCCTTTGTCTCACTCACTCTAGTGCATTCCTTAGGGATATATGTAGAGAGAATTCTTGTATCCCTAATGTTTTCTACACTAGTTTGAGGCTAGAACAACTTATTTGATGCGTGTTGGGGGTGTAGAATAATAGTGGATCCTCATCAGTCCCATGGGGACCTGTTCTTACATCAGATGCAGTTGTATGATGTCATCCTTGTAATCGACTGGCTACATTAGTTGCATGTTTTAATCAATTATTTCTAGATAAGAATCATGTTCTTATACGTGGATGGATAGTGTGTGGATTTTATTCCTGAGAGGATTTTTCATGTTGGCATTAGGTAGTGGAGCCCATTATTTCCTTGATGTCTATGTTTTTTTAGAATCAGTGGATGCTGGGGTGGTGGAAGTTTCCTAGGTTGTTGGGTATCTTCTGGATATTTTCCTTATATGGTTGTGAGTCTACCACCTCAACTTGATATCGAGTTTGGTATTGAATTAGATCACAATGCTACTCAAATTTTTATTTTTATTTATCATATAGAACCCTCTATGTTGTGGGAGTTGATGATTTATATAGAAATATGGTGTATAAAGGTGTTGTCTAACCTAGTGTGTCACCATGGGGTGTTATAGTGGTTTTATCCCTAAAGAAGGATACTATTATAAGGATATATATACAAAACCATAGGTGAAATTACGAAATGATTAAGAATTATTACCATATTTCGAGGATAGATGATCTTTTACACCAGATGAGAGGGGGGAGTTGGTATTATAAGATTGATCTGAGGTCCGGTATCACTAGTTGAGTGTGTATGAGGATGATATCCCAAATATTTCCTTTAGATATAGGTATGTGAAATTCGAGTTTTTAGTCATACAATTTGATGTAACAAATTCTCAAATAGTGTCATCGGGTGTATTAAATCTATGTTCCAGGAATTCCTAGACCATTTCATAGTCATGTTGACCGAAAACATATTTATCTACACAATGTTATAGGGTGATAATGATGATCATCTTAGAGAAATATTACAGGATCTTCTATGCCAACAACTCTATAGAAAGTTTTCCTATTGTAAGTTCTAGATGCGATATGTGTTTTTCATTTGGTACATGGTGTCTCATCATGGTGTGGTAGTTGACCTGTAGAAGGTTGAAGAATTTGTCCCTTTGGTATCACCCAATAATGTGGAAGATTTTCACTATTTACTTGATCTTTTGAACTATTATTTTAGGTTTTTTCTAGATTTCTATTGAGTTTCATCCCAATTTACATCTTTTACTAGGAATGAAAAAGTCTTTTTATGAACTAAAGAATGCTAGGAAGTATTTGGTTTTCTAAAATAGTAGTTTTTCAGTACTCCAATGATTCATTTTCTTAATTAGGATGCGTTTGTTGAGGTTTTCTTATGATACTTCCCTTATGGTATTGGGATACATGGTGATGTAGTAGAGGTAATTGACATCATTTGGGTTTAGGAAGTTGTGCCCCTACAAGAATAACTATGACTTATGGAGAAAGATTTTTTTTTTCAATGAAGTTGTGGCAGAATTACCTCATTGGGGATCACTTTTTGGTCTTCATGGATCACAACAAATTGACGTGTATCTTTTACCAACATTATTTGAATCTATGATAGCATATGTGGATGGAGTTTCTTCAAAAATATGATTTTGATAACTCTTAAACCTCAGGAAAAAGGATTGTTTGGGATGAATATTTGAGAAGAAATTCATCAAATGATGTTTTTTAGGAGTATATGGATGTTTGGAAAGAAATTTAGGAGTTTTAAGCCTTTAACATAGATTAAAGGGTGGAAGATGGTAGAGTTTGTTTCTTTTAGATGATAGTTCATTCTTCTCTGATATGGTAGGTGAGGAGTGTCTATGGGGAGACTCAAAGGAAGAGGTAATGCATGATCGTGTTGGCCATTGTGTTGCCTAGAAGGGATTCTTGGAAGATGTTTCAAACCATACAATGTTTCATGGGAGGATTTTTATTCCATTATCATTTCATGAGGTAGTATTTCTTGAGTTTCATAGACCACCTTTATCTATGCATGCAAGATTATCCAAGATATATCATGGCTTGGGGATATAGTTTTGGTTTTCTTAGCTAAAATGGGTTGTGGAAGGGTTTGTGGCAAATTGTTTGGTTTTCTAGCAGGTCAAGGATGAGCATAATGTTATTGATGATTTATTGTAGAATTTGGATGTTCATGAGAAGAAATGGGATGACATCTTAATGGATTTCATTACAGGAATACCATAATGTTAGGTAGGCTGCGATGATATCTTGGTATTTTTTGATTTTTTGATGAAATTACATCACTTCATATAAATAAATGAGTCAGCAAGAATGGTTTCTTTGGCTAAGATATATGCGGATTAGGTGTTGTAGTTACATGGGGTTATGAGTTAAATTTTATCATATTAGGCGACATGATTTACTTCATGATTCTAGAGAGTATTGTAGCATGATTTTGGCACTAATTTACACCTCACAAGTTCCTTACACCCTCAAACATAGGGTAATATAGATCAGACAATAAAAAAACAGAGGATATATTGTGGGAATGCATATTATATTTTGTTGGAACATGGGACAACACATTCCATTGGTGGAGTTTTCTTAAAATAATAGCTACGAATCATCCATTATCATGGCCTCATTTGAGGATTTTTATAAGAAACTATGTCGTTATCCATTATATTGGATGGGGTTGGGGTGACAGTAGTTCTTGGTCCCAATGTATTGTAGATTACAATAGGAAATGTTTAACTTTTTCATGAGAGGATGAAATAATTGTAGGATCGATAGAAGTTTTACGCGAATTTTAGGAGGAGTCCTTTATCGTTTGAGGTTGGGGAAAAATTTTTCATTATGTTTTCCCCTTCTCATGTGAGACATAGGTTTTTTAGGTGTTGTATGATTTCTATTAAGTTTGTAGGGCCCTTTAAGGTGATATTGTAAGTTGTTCATGTGGCATATCAGTTGATATTTCCACTATGGATGGAGAGGATCCACAATGTCTTCCACATCTCTCAGCTCTATCAATATCTTCATGAGGACTCCCATTTAATTGACCTAAAAGATTTGTATATTGAGGATTAGATGACATTCTTGGAGTTCTTAGTAGATATCTTGAATTTCAAAGAGAAGGTTTTGTGTGGATGAATCATTACTTTGGTTCATGTGTTTTAGAATCATGGTGTCATGGAGGATAGTAATTGGGAGTGATAAACATAGATTCATTCCATGTACTCAATGTTATTTATACTTTTCTAAATTTAATTTGTTTTTTTATAGTTGAAGTGATGTTTTAATCCAAATATTTTATTATATTTTATATTGTATTTATGTATGTTGTGTGATAAAGTTTAGACATATAAATAGGGTAGGACTTGATTCCTAATCAAGATTCAATATAAAAAAATAAAATTAAACCCATGCAAGTGAGTTAGTGCCTCCCAAAGTAGATAATATCTTGACATGGGACACAGAATTCCCTGATTCATGTGTTTGGTGTAGCGTGGTTTGCTGGTTGTAGTGGTTGTTTATTTGGGATGGGTGGTGGTTGAGATGGTTGTGCAATGGTTGCATGGTGATGTGGTTGTATGAAAAGAGGAAGTATTTACATGCTACCAAATGTTGTGGTTTGTTCTCAATAAGGGGTGGTAGTATGGTTGTTTTCTGATGTGGTTGTATGGGTAGTTTCTGGGTATTTTTGTTGTAGATTTAAGCTAGTGGCAGCATTTTCAGTATGAAGAGATCCTTGAGAGGTATCTCATGTAGTTGTTATTCAGACCCCATTTTTTATGGTTTGGTTTTTATCTCGAGGAGGATAATTTTTTGAGATTTTTATGATGTAATTAATTATTACTTTGTTAGTTTTTATAGTTCAAGAGCATTGTGGGTTCTTTGGAGGAATCCTCAAAGGGTTAAGTGGGGGATGGAGCTACAGGAGCGTTGTAGTAGGTGGATCATGATGTTACACTGGTTCACATTATGAGTTGATGTTTCTAATCTTGTGTAGCTAGCTAGATTCACATATTGTGTGAGTGGTAAAGAATAATCCATGAAATATATTCAAATCATGAAAAGAATTTATGACATGTATTAAATTTTTGGTAAAGAGACTGAATTCTCAGTAGAAACAAAAAACTCATAAATTTCACACTATGAAATGAATACATGACATGAAACCCATGGGATACACATTTTAAATCATTTTGTGACATTTTTTATTTATTCAGCTGCTGTTTGATCTACTCTTTTTTGGAAGATACCTTGAAAAATGTAAGGGATCTTTCAGTCCTCCTTCCCTCGACTTGATCTGTTAATTATAATGAATGTTTATTGGCGATCAATGGTAATATATTTTCATCTTTTTGGTAGTTTATCTTCTATTCATATCCCAATTATCCACTACAGTTGTGTGGTTTTAGTTTTTAGTGTGACTGAAGATGTATTTTGACGATCCTTGGTTATAGTGTAGGCTAATCTATGGGATTTTTATGCAGTTTTGGTTTGGGGGTGCTTCTTACTTCACCATACAGTGAAAGAAAATATTGAAAATCTATTTTGAGTTAGGGTTTCTACTGTTTTTAAACATGTGTAACATACAAGAAGGTTTTTTCTATTTTTTATCTATGGGGGTTGGTTGCGCTGGCTTAATTAAAGATAAAAAAATGTCTACTTGAAATTGAAGAAGTAATGTGGAATTTTACTCATTTTTATAGATTTGAAATTATTATGATACTATGATTGTTTGGGATGAATTCACTGCTAAATTTTTTGGTTGTTGGTGGATTATTTTGTGCAGGTTTTATGTGTGGCCATGCCATGGGGCGGTGACTTGTGCTTGCAATGTGGAGTGAGGTGAGATGATGTTTTCTTTGGCTATGCTTTTTCATCGACGAGGTAATGGTTTATCTGGCCATCCTTTTGGTAAAATAAAGTAATAGTTTGTTTGGATGTTCTTTTAAGGTAGTGAGGTGATGGTTTGTTTAAAAATTATATTGGGAAGGTGAGGTGATGGGTTGATTGGACCTTCTTGTAGGGTGGTGAGGTGATTCTTTGTTTGGACATGATTGTGGGGGTGGTGAGGTGATGGTTCAATGGAAATGATGATCTACTTGGGAGAATGGTTTCATTGTTCTATATAACTGAGTAGTGATATAATGACAGGTTAATAATGTTTTAGATGGATTGTTATAGTTTGGTTAATGGGATGGAAATGATTAATGAACAAATAAATGATGGGCTATGTGGTTAGAGGCAGTTATTGATACAAAATGAAAAAAATGGGCTGGATAATGTAATTGGTTGGAAATATGATTTGTGGTTTTTGATTTTGGTGGTTTTATACATTAATAGGTGGAAACGAAAGCGGGGATGTTGTGAGTTGACTAGATTTTTTTGTGGACCCATAAGTCAGGCTTATCTATAGAAATATGTATATACTTGTATATTATTTATTATTTCTATATAAACCCCACCCATGTCAAGAACTATATGATGACACCCATGTATTCACAATGGGGTGTTTTGCGAACATCCTAGTGATGAGGAAAGATGGATGGCTACCCTCCCTTTCAAGATAACTCATCCTGGTGAGTAGATATGGACAAGATATGATGGCTAGATGTCTAATAGTGCACTAGGTGATGGAACATGTGTCTTCATGAGATATTTCATATGAACATGATTTGGGAAATCTTGTGGTGGTGGTCATGAATGATAGAAGGAGGTCACACAGTTTATGTCGTTCATGTTCATGAAACCCTACTACTCGAGTTAAGGTTAAGGCTGTGATATGATAGTCCATGTGTCTTCATGTGAGATGAGATGTGACCATGTTTCATGGTGATGGCCCAAATGTCTCTAGTCTTGAGGTGATTTTACTATTCTATGGGTAAGCAGTATATGTTACATGGAAGAGATGGGAGCACCATGATGTTCTATGCTGAGGTGTGATAGCAGACCGTTAGTGGGAAAGTAGCGAGGGGTACCCTTTATCAATATTATTCTGATTATGTTATTATACTTAGAATCATTATTATGTGAGCATGCCTTGGTGAGGATAAGTTTGGATAGTTGACCTATTCAGGTGATGATGGGTTCTGTTGTTTGTTTATGGGTGAATCATTATTCTTCTTTCACATTTTCACAAGATACTTTGGTTATCACACTGAGTATACATGTATGATAAACCTATGTATATAAACTAATTTTCAGATTTATAGTAGGAATATATAGATTGTACAAGATATTACTATCTTAGAACATTGGATAGATGGTATGTCCCTACATTAGCTTTCCTTTTGGGTATTTACTTTGGATACTTTTATCTGTATCTGTTTTATTTATGAATAATTTTTTTGGATGGTTTTAGTTTCTTTTTACATCATTTCATTGAGTTTTGTGTGGTTTATTCATATTATATACAAATAATGTTTATATTATAGTGGTTAATGCATCCCATTTAAGATATTTTTATACCTCTGATGCTAATCTTCGATCCCGGGCCGACTAAAGGAAGGACTCAGGGGTCATTTTCTCTCTCCCCTTATTATGTTATCTTTGGTGGGAGGGGGTCCTGAAAAATTTTCACTACCATTTTTGATAAATTTATTTCCTTATTTGGTTGTATGAATGAAGAGTTTCTAGATAAATTCCTTTCATAACTTCATTTTCATGATCCAATAATAAACAAAATTCTAAAATATTAATGTTTATAATATTATCTACAAAAATTAGAGAAAAATAGTCATATGGTTTCATTACAAATGACACATTTGGAATTTCATTTAATTTTCAGTTCTACCCCAACCATTAGATCTTATTTTCCAACATTATTGGGTATCAAGACTCATAAAAAGGAATATGTTTTCCAAAGGGAGTGTATAATCATCCCAATAATGATATTTGATAATGGGATGATTTGGCATATTAAATTATATTTCTATATCTAAAAATTGATATAAGATCTATATAAGGGGAGGAAAACCATGCCATATATCACATTGAATTACGATAAGGAAAGAATAGATGGATCTATAGAATGTATCTTCCCATAAACCCAGATTATAGAAGAGTTGAATACATTTCATTCAACGAACACACCATTAGGTGTCTTCAGTGATAATTTAGTATCCAATTCTTGTGGTTTTGAAATAATATTATAAAAATACATGTATGATGTGAAAGTATGAAAATAATTTGAATTAAATAATATAATTGATGATCTGGAGTGGAGGATAAGTATACCTTTTACCACCTCATTATCATGGTCCACTTTAATAGTAACGATTTCATATCTTATTACTTCTTCCATTGGTTTATAGGTTATTGATGTAAATCATCCTCATTATCCATTGGATGGGTGCATTTTTCTCATAGTGTTCAAACTCCACATGTCTAAAACATTGAAATCTTAGTGCTATGTAACATATCTACACTAAATTTCAGGTACAAACTTTTTTTTACTTTGGATCTACTTATTTTTCAAATTAATCTCTAGTTATACCAGATGATTCTTAGTACATGCCATTTTTTTGAGACATTTTAGTGGTTGAGGGTAAGTTGTTGATTCAAATTTTAGAGTTTGTGGAGCATTTGGAGAGTTTAACATGAGAGTATACAAGGGACTATAGCCAAAATGGTTGCAGGAGATACACGAGATAGTTGTTGTAAAGAGAGAAGTTGGGAGTTCCTATAGAAACTCAACTAACTAGCCTATGGAGAATCTCGTGGTGTATTCATTCTTCCTAGAACCAGTATCCATCTGGTGGAATCCCACTAGAATGTTAGTGGGACATCCAGTGTCCTAAGAATTCTTCTAGGTGCCAATAACTCACCGGTGGAAGCCACATGCTAGTCGGTGATGCTCATAAGGGAGAGAAAATCTAGGAAAATATAGTAAGTTAATCCACTACAATATCCATTTAAAATCTAAATCCTTCTACCTAAAATCATATTGGACATTTTTGACTTGGAGACTAAATTAGGGTGGATTTTGGATCTTCTCACCATGTTTCTTCTTATATCTAAGTGCAGTTTGATGTGTTATATCTCTTATAGAAGGTATAATATCTTTTTTATTGTGAATTATCCTTTCATCATCTACCTCTATCTTTGAGAATGGGGGATCCTCATGTAGTAGATATATCAAGATATTTACATGATGAATTTTGGTTATAGGATTCTCCTTTGATCATTCTATCATTTGAATCTTCATTAGTGGGTCTCATGTTATGTGAGTGTCGATATTTTGATTGAGGTAGGTGGTCTCATAAAGCAATTCCTATAATTTGATAACTTTTTTTCTTACATAATTTGAAATTTATTTCCAAATCATGATTTGAGTCATTGACAAATGATTTTTTAATTGCTTGATTTGCGTCTATGTGATGAAATATCTTTGATAATGGATTTGAAAAAAGTGGTGCTTTATGAAAATTGATCTGGAATTGAAACAAATGAATTCAAGCATGATTTTGATTATAAATTATGAAAATAAAAGGAATGAAATGTTTTATGATTTGAAATGAAAAGTACTAATTTTAAAGGCATGCATTTGGATGAAAACCATTTGATTATTGTTTTTTGAAATTAAATGGAATGCATTAAAACTTGAAATTTTGGTTGAATGAAATAATTGTTGGAAATGATTTGAGATTGGTTTAAATGATTCATATCCCCAAGTTTTTTTTCCTAGAATCATATGAGAGCCTAGTTAGTTTGGAGGAGGACATGTATGTACCCCAAATGGCATGAAGGCCTTCTTTTAATTTATTTTGTGACAATCTATCTTTTTAATGGGTTCAGAGGGAACCCTTACATGACTAGTAGGCCCAGTGGCACAAGGCCCAATACATGACCCGAAGGCTCAGAGGAAATATGTCTGATACGTGACCTGAAGGCCCGACCCACTAGAACTTCCCCTCCCTAGTGTTTTCAAAATTGAAGGTTCCTATCTACCCAACTTGAATTGCTGATCAGATAGCATTGTCTTGTGCACAGATTCACCATGCATGGTCCTGATGATGATTTATACTATCTCATTCTTCCAATCCTTTTAGCACTTCTGTGGTGACTACAAATTTTCTCTGAATCATGTTATGGGTTCCTACTCTGTGTGGTATCTAGGTTTCTCCGTGGTCTTTGTGGGCTAAAGGACCTAGCGCATGTAAGTCCAAACTGGTGGCCTGAAGGCCCAAATAGATGAATAGTTTTAGCTATTACAGTACCAATACAATACCTTATACAGTAATGCAATAGTAATACTACAATACCCCTAGGACTATGCATGCACTAGGATTTGATCTTGGGTTTCATACAGACTTACAAGGTGTGTTAACCACTCATCTACAAGATATGTATGTTAGGTAAACCATATTACCTAGAAATTTTTTAATGAATACAATGATACTAAACTATTGTGAACATGGGAAATTAATTCTTTAGGATGGATTTTACCATAGTATAGGGATATTGGTAAGTGTGTGCACACCAGGAGCAATAATTCAATGAGATTATATAAAACCTCATGACTCATCATAACTAACTCTATGGTTTTTAACCATTATGCTATTATTTTATACAAATTAATACATGATAAAGATTGTAAAAATTATTATTCATTACTATTTTGATGGAAATTTATATTCATGCATGCTTTAAAAAACATGCTAATATATATTTATTTTTATGGAATGAATTTTTTACCTATTTATTTCCATCTATTGAAATATTTTTAAAATCATGTTTTTGATGAATTTTGAAAAATTTCCTTTCCATTTTTTTCATTTAAATTAATAACTTTTACTTTATTTGGTATGAATTTCTTATGTAATACATGACCAGATCCTACTAGGCTATTATTTATCACACACTACCTTTACCTATTTGAATTTGTATGTTTTCTTATTCTGGGTCTAGAAAAAAGGAAAGAACTACTGGGTGGTGGTGGGTGTTTTTGATTAGTGGGAGCCTTAGAGTTGGAAATGACTGGTGGATTATGTGGTGAAATTATTATATGGAGACCTTGTGATGGTGTCATGATGGTTTTATGAGACTTATTTGGTTAACAAGCTATTTTTTTGGACTTTAATCTATCTTCTTGTGGCATCTTTTATCTTAAGGAGAGTTTGACATACCAATTGCTTATTGATTATTTTCCATTGCATTATCATGTTGAGATGTTCATATAGTGAATCATTCTGTCTTATTTGTTCTCGATTCCTAGGAATTATTCTCCATCTTTTGGGGATCAGGAAAGCCCTTTGTACCATGTTATGTTGATTTAGGTACTGTTAAGGTGGGTTATCTGGGCTATTTCGTGACAAATTGGTATAAAAAAGAGGTCATGCCTCTTATTTGATATTGATATCGAGCTTAGGATGTCTTGGTAAACTGGGAAAAATATTATTGGGACATAAGGGGTTGGTTATGAGTAAGTTACTTGTTATATCTCATTGTATCATGTCTTATGTTACCATGGGATATTGGGAAAAAGTGTTTTGGATGAGTTGTTAGATCTGATTTGAGACGTTTTCCAAACATTGAATTGATATTTATTTTTCCATGTTGAATAATGATTGATATAATTTATGATCTTGATTATAAAATCCCTATCCTTTTACAAATATCATTACATGATTTTAATCATAATAAAACATCATATTACAAGCTAAGGATCGTAAAGTCGAGTGTCTTGAAAGACTAGGTACATAAAAGAGAAAACATTGGACTAAATAAACCATTTATTTATTTAATATTTATAAAGACATCCTAAATTACATTGTGCTCATACATATTCCTAGGATAACCTAGGGATCAAATGAACAAAGGGATGAGCTAAAAATCCCAGTAAGGGAATAAATATAAGAATAAAGCTTTAACACATGGGTTAGAAGGAATGACCTAATGATATAGAAAATTCATAGAACATATGAAATAATAACATATAAACATGGATTCATATAAACATGGATTCATATAAACATGGAGGAATAGTAATGTGGAAGTAACATAAAATATGACTTTATCACGAGTCAAGGCTTGTTGCACATAGAGGATCAGAAGTCAAGGTTAACCACCAAGACCGTTGAACAAGGTAGCACTAGTCAAGGATAACCGCCATGAACGTTTCACATAACATCTCATAAGACTAAAATTTACCCAATGAATTAGAGAAATCTCTGGGTGCAACCATCATAACTTGTTCATAAATATGCTTTCCACATATATAATCATACATAATCAATCATACATAAACATAATGGTTACCCATAGTAATAATTGGGTATCATAATCATTTCATAAAACATAACAAATGGGAGCATCATGAAAATTTCCATAGAGGAAAGGAATTAGACCATTCATGGAAAATCATAGTTTATTATAAGTAAATTTCAAGAAATGTGATGTCCACTTCAAGTATTAACATGTAAAAAGAGTACATAAGAAACTTTGGAAATAAAACATTTTAGTGCAAATAAAGGAAAACATCCAAGGTAATTATAAACATAAAAGGGAATAATATTTTATATAAAACCAAAAGTGAACCAATTATATTTTCACAAAAAAGAGAGGGTTTATAAAAAAAAGGTGGCTTAAAAATAGATTATATAGTGTACTTGAAAATGGGTAAGAATTTGGGAAGTTCCCTGAGAATAGGTTTTCCTATCGGGAAGAATTGAGAAGGGAACTACTTTAGAACATGTATATACCCAATATAGAATGATTAAGGGACCTAGAAAAATGATTTTCTATCATGTAAGTAGAATTTATAAGATATACATAAATAGATTAGATAACTTGATTTGGGTGAAAAGAAAGATAGTGCAACCTAAAGGAATAATGGAGGTTCAGGTCGAACCCCTTACCTTAAGTGTGATGGTGTCATTCTCTTGATCTTAATGACATGAATAATCAGATTAAGTTAATTAATTAATAATTAAAGAACCTCATATACCAGATATTTATTTATTATGAACATATTAAGTTCATTCATGTCCTTTTTTATGGGTTAAGAGGTTCAGTTTCATTGTTTGGGAGCATTTGTTTGCTTGGTTTTCATGATTTGTTTACATATATACATTTAAGGATAAACATGTAATATGAGAATGGATTTCTAGAATTTAAGTTTTATTTTATTAGTTAACATAGATAATATTACATGTTTATAAAATTCATTTGTGTATTTCGAGTGAAGATGAATCATTATATAAAACTTTAATGGTAACCGTTTTGGTTAATTGGCGGTTTTTGATCACATCAACCACAATTTTCTTTATAAATTAATATAATGTATAAAAAAAGATATAATAACCTTGAACAAGTTATAATACATATATTATAGTCTCGTTCAACCATAAAAATGGTTTCATGACTATAATAGAAGATGGTAAAAGAAATTGAAAACCCATCGTCCTTCAATGTGATAAATTAACACATCTTAGATAATGTCTTAATTTCTAATATAATTAGAGGGGAAAGGAGAGATGATAATGAATTATTACATTATCATAAAAAAAATTCCAATACATGTAAGTTATTGAAGTTATCATAACATTTGGATGAAATTAGGTGATGAAATAAAAATAAATAAAGGAACTTGAATGAAAATAAAGGAAATGAAAAGAGGAATTTTCCTCTTGAACATATATTACTTGGGAACCTCTTTATGGGAGATTATTTGGTCTTTTAAAGAGACAAAGGGCTGATGTATGTGGGAGAGTTTATTAGGGAGATATTTGAATATAATTTAGATGAGGCACAAGGCTTGAGAGGAGTGAAGATAAGAGGTAAAGAGAGGTGGTATTTATAGTGGAAGAGAGGAGGGGTTTCCCATTATTTTAATCATTATTTTAATATTTTTTCTCAACACTTTGAATAGTATTGATTATTGTTACCAAAATTAGTAAAAATATAATGTGAGTTTGTATTGATGGCCATTTATTTCATCAATGACTCAAGAATGATGATGAAATTCATTTATTTAGCATTTATCATAAATTATAGTATTTCACTTTTCACCAAAACTTCATGCATTTTAGAAAAATTGCAAAAATTCACCCTAACCATTTTCTGATGTGTATAATTAAAAAATGAACTCCATTTTTTAAAATACAATTTTATAAATATGATAAATTTAATTTTTAATTAAAATCATAATTTACTTGAAAAATACAAATTTTAAAATTAAAACATCTTTTCTAACACATTGAAAAATTAATTAAGGTATCTTAAAATTATCTTATGATAATAAGACATAAAAATAAAAATTTATGAATTCATTTTATGAAAATAAATTTTCTTTTAATTTTTTAAATTAATCATAAAATTTTAATAAAATTTACAATATTTTCAAAAATACCAACACTTTATTAATAATTTTTTAAAAATTTATTTACTTATACTATGATATAATTATATCATAGTGTCACATATAAGATGGAAAAAGATTATTTATACTTTCATTAGTGATATTGATATTACATTAGTTGGTTTACTATTTAAAACGGTCACATTACTGTTCCAAAGGTCAAGTTATTATTTCATCAGTGTATGTCCCTTAACTTTTAGATATACCTTTTATTTCAATCATTATACAATTGTATGGTTTGTATTGTGTTCTAAAAGTAATATTATTTGATTATACTGTAATAAATAATTGTAATATGGGAATTATATTGATAAAACATTGGGTCATTACATTCTTCCTCGCTTATAAAATTTCTCCATTGAAATTTCATTTTACATTCAAAACTGTAAACTTGTTTGGGTACTTTTCCTTTCTTACATCCTCTAGTTCCCATGTTTCCTCTTTATACTTATGGTTTCTCCATAGTACTTTGACCAGGTGAGTAGTCTTTTTGCGTATAACATTATCTCTAGGATACAAGATCTACACTGGCTGCTCTTTATAAGAAAGATCATTCTCCAATAGTACCACCTCTGAAGAAAATAAATTTGAAGGATCTGGTATATAATTCCTTAATAGGGATATGTGGAATACATCAGGTTCTTTAGACATTGTAGTTGATAGTTCTAGAGAATAGGACAAAAATCCAACACTATCAAGAATCTCAAAGTGGAAAATGTACCTAGGATTTAGCTTTCCTTTTTTCCCAAATATCAGAACCTTATTCCAAGGAGATGTGTGGAGGAATTCCATGTCTTCAACTTTAAAGTCAAGGTCTCGTTGACGATTGTCTGCATAGATCTTTTATTTTCTATGGGACTCCTTGACATGATGCTGAATGGTTTTCAAATTCTCTATCATTTATTCAACCATTTCAGGTTCTATTAGCTTACGCTCACCGAATTCATCCCAACACAATGTGGTTCTACACCTTTTCCCATAAAGGTCTTCAAATGGTGCCATTCAGATGCTCAAGTGGAAACTGTTTTTATAGGAGAATTTGACCAGTGGAAGATATTGGTACTAACCTCCATTGAAATCAATAAAAAGTTCTCTCAACATGTCTTCTAGAGTCTTAATAGTTCATTCATATTGTTTATCAGTTTTAGGATGATAGGCTATATTGGAGTTCAACTCAGTGTTTAGAGCATGTTGGAGACTTTTCCAAAACTTCTTGGTGAATCTTGGATCTCTATTGGATATAATATATAGTGTTACTACATGAAACCTTGCCACCTCTTTGATATATATCTTTGGAAGTTATTCCAATGATAAGTCCTCTCGAATTGAAATAATGTGAGATGTATTTATAAGACGATCCTTAATGATCAATATGTCATGGTTTCCATGGTATTTCCTTGGAAGTCTAGTGAAAAAGTACAAGATTGTGTTCTCCCACATACATGTTGGTATAAATAGTGGTTTCATACTCCACTTATACTTTTTCCTTTTAGCATTCACTTTCTGAAAAACCAGGCAATTTTATGTATACTCAACAATCTCTTTCTTAATATTTTCCCACCAAAAATTCTCCAGGAGATCCTGATACATCTTTGTGGTCCTTGGGTGAATAAGGAAGATTGAGCTATGTGTATTCAAAAGATCCTTCTTTATCTCAGGATCAGATGGTATACATAATCTTGAACAAAATATTACAACTCATTCATCATCAATGTTGAAATCCGGGGATTCACTATTTCTGATAGCTTCTACACTTTTATGAATTTCTACATTATTTCTTTGAGAATTATTTATATTCTTCATGAGGGATGGTTTAGAAACAACTTGAAAAAAGTATTGATGATGTTCCTACTTTAATGATTCCAATGTCTATCCTTTGAAAATTTAAGAAGATTTGATCCTTTTCAGTTATCATTATTGATAAAGATGCAGGATCCTTTCTACTTAGAAAATATGCCACCTTATTTACCATACTAGGATGGTAGTGGATTGAGCAGTCATAATCTTTAATGAGCTCTAACCATATTCACTAGTTCATATTAAGATATTTCTCTATGAATAAATATTTGAGACTCTTGTGACCAGTATATATCTCACACTTCTCCACATAGAGATAATGCTTCCATATTTTCAATGCAAATATCACAACTGCCAACTCCAAATCATGTGTGGGATAGCTTTTCTCATGAATTTTCAGCTACCTTGAATAATAAGAAATCACTATATCATTTTTCATTAGAATATTTCCAAATACCTTATTTGAAGATCACTATACACCACAAAGAGTTATCCACTTTTCCAGAGTGTGAGTTCTAGTATCGTAATAATCCTCTTTTGAGCTCCTTAAAGAATTCCTCACATTCTTTATTCCATATAAACTTCACTCCATTACATGTCATCTTGGTCATTAGGTTTGAAAAACATGAGAGATGTTCTTCAAAAATCATCAATAATACTCAGCTAGACCCAGAATGCTGCGGATCTCTGTTACAGATGTTGGCGTAGACCACTCTTTAATTTAGATTGTCTTAGAAGGGTCCATAGATATTAATTTTCTAGTGATAACATGCCCTAATAATGATACTTCCTCCATCCATAACTCATATTTAATATAGTTTTTCATAATGTTTCTTTCTTCACAATGTCTTTTTCATAGTATTTAAATGCTTCTCATGTTCCTCTTTATTCTTGGAGTATATTAGAATATCATCGATAAAGAATACCATAAATTTTTAGAGGTAATCTCTAAAGATTCTATTCATTAAATCCATGAATATTGATGGAGAATTAGTGGGTCTGAAGGGAATCACTGTGAAATCATAGTGTCCATACCTTATCGGAATGATAGTTTTGGGAATATCTTACTTCCTAACCTTTAATTGGTGATATCCCGACTGAAGGTCCACCATAGAGGAATAAATGTCCCCAATTAGCAGATCGAACAAGTCATATATCTAAGCTAGGGGATACTTAATATTTATCATGATTCTATTGAGCTCATGATAATCAATGTAGATGTGTACTGATCCATCCTTCTTCTTAACATATAGGACTGGTGCATACCATGGTGAAGCACTTAGGCATATAAAACCCTTCTCCAAATTCACCTGTAAAGGCTTCTTCAGCTCTTCCAGCTCAATGGTGTCTATTCTATAAAGTTTCTTTGATATAGGTAGTGATCTAGGAATAAGTTCAGTTGAGGACTCAACCTCTCGATAAGGATACAGGCCAAAAAATTCACCAGGGAATACATTTGTGTAATCCCTAATGATGGGAATGTCTTCAAGAAGTATTATTTCCATTATCTCAATCATTTGAGAAAGATATACTTTCTCAAAAGGCAGCATTATCCACACTTGAGATGATTATTTTGAAGGAGATTCATCTTCCTCCTTACAATTGTATAGGATTGAAGGATAATTTGGGATGCGAAGAGTGATCTTCCTTTCCCGATAGTTAATGTTGGATTTTTATAACGATAGAAAATCAATGACCAAAATAGCATCAAACTACACCATAGAGTGTATGATAGGATTTTCTAGGAAGTTTACCCACAAACATTTATCAGGGATGATTTAAAAACCATGTACACAATAATTTCCCCATTCTATGTTCTCACAGATAACTGATCCTTTAAATTTTGAGGTGGTGTTTGAATAGTTCTAATATACATGCATGATATGAAAGAATGTGTAGAACTAGAATATAACATGACATTCTCTTTTCTTGAATGAATAAATAGTATAACTGTCACCACATAGTTTTCCGAATCCACCTTTGTAGTAGTGAAAGCATAATCCCTTCCTTGTTTCCTTGTAGTTTTTTGTTGATTTCATCTGACAACCCTTGGCTTAGGGAAATTGTTCACATAATGACCATGATCCTTATAGTTTTAGAACTGAACTATAGGATGAGTGCTGATATAAAACTTTATTTATTCTTCCACATCAGTGGGATTCTTTATATACCTCTGACCTTTCTTAACCATATGTTCCATTCTTCCATATTTGAATCAATCCCTAGTTCCCTTTAGATATTTCCTAGGATGCTTTTTTCCCACAATTTTGACACGTGGGATGATCGATTTTCTTTATGTCATGGTATTTATTTTCCAACTACCAATATTTGACTCCACTTTCCACTTTTTATCACTAGGTCCATCAGACCATTGAGAGTATCTGATCTCAATTTTAACCTTGAGGGAATAGAAAAGAATTTCCTCATAAATTTAAAATTATTAAATCGGGAACACTTTTTGTAGACTCAGCTTTAGTCTGTTAAAGAAGTGACCCACCTTACTTTCAGTGTTCATGAAAATGCCAGAAGATTATCTTAGAAGCCTTGTGAATTTTGATTTATACACCCCAATGAAATCATCTTCATTCTGCTTATGTATGAGTAACACTCTTTCCATCTTGAGGAGAAGGGTCTGGGGAAAATATTTATTGAAATTTTTTTCCTAAATTCCTCCCAATCCATAGAATCAATTTCTCCTAGGGACATCATATCTTTCATCAGTTTCCACCAATGATCATCTTCCCCATAATAATAATAGGCTGCCAGCACAACTTTCTCTTATTATGAGCACAAGAGGACATCAAATATCTTTTCAATGGAGTTAACCCACTGTTCCGCGAGGATGGGATCAGAAGATCCACTAAACATGGGAGACCTTTTCTATATGAAGGATTCTATGGAAACATTATCTTTACTTGTAGGAGGAGGTAGTTACACATGTTTCAAGTTTTTATTCATAACTTGATCCAGCTGAGGAAGTACTATCATAATGTTTGAGCACCCTTTCTCATAATATTAGGAATATCATTAGGGAATTCATCAAATTTCTTATCACATTTATTGTTGTCATGTGTTTTTATATTTCCATCCATTAACTAATAAAATTAAAGTACAATTATGGGGCTTGAATACTTATCTATTAAGCATAAAAAGTAAACATTAAACATATTAGTATAAACTCATAAAGGAAAATTATATCCTAACTTGTGGTTCCCTAGGTCTTAATCTTGGTTATCCATGATCTATTTGCTATTATTTATTGTTTTGGACCTATTTTTTTGTTTCCTTAATAATGATTCATAATGAGCTTATGAATTTTTCAAATCATATCCCCCAGGAGTGTCATACTAGGAGTGCAGAAAGGTCTATTGTCGTGCACCAGTTCCCGTTCGAGTCTATCTCAAAGCGGTATTTTCTGGTTTTACCTATAGATACATCTATGCTAGAGCCACCTCCACTTGTTCATATCAAGATAGAGATGTATTTTCTTGATAAACCACTTACTCTATACTTAACAAAATTTAGGGATGTTTTCTTATAATCAGTCTCATCCCAAAGTTTCTTACTAACATGCTATATTACTAATCTCCAAAAATAACTAGACCTTTCTTTGATACCAACTATAGTGACCCTATCCTTTTACATATATCATTACATGATTTTAAGCATAATAAAAAATCATATTTCAAGCCAACTACCATAAACTCTAGTGTCTTGGAAGACTAGGTACATAAAACTGAAAACATGGGACTAAATAAAATATTTATTTAGTAAATCTTCATAAATAGATTCCTAAATTACATTTTCCTCATACATATTCTTAGGATAACTTGGTGATAACATAAATAAATAGATGAGCTAAAAATCCTAGGGAGGGAATAAACATAAGAACAAAGCATTAGCACAAGGGTTAGAAGGCATGACATAAAGATAAAAAAAGGAATGGAACATATGGAATCATAACATATAAATATGATATAATATAAACATAGACTCATAGAAATGTGAAGTAACATAAAACATGACTTTAGTTTGATTCAAGTATCATTTCACATAGAGGATCACAAGTCAAGGTTAACCACCAAGACTGTTGCACATGGAAACACAAGTCAAGGCTAACCGCCAAGATCATTGCACATAATGTATCATGAGACTCAACTTTACCCAATGCATCAGAGTGCTATCTGGGAACAACAATCATAAAATGTTAATGAATATTCATTCCATATATCTTATCATACATAATCAATCAAACATAAACATAAGGGTTACCCATTATAAGAACTGAGTATCATAATCATGTCATAAATAATAAAAAATTGGAGTATCATAAAAAATTACATGGAGGAAAAGAATTAGATCATTCTTGGACAATAATAGGGTAGTATAGGCATATATCATGAAAATTTATTTCAACTTGAAGTATTAACATGTAAAAAGAGTAATTAAGAAAATTTAGAATTAAAACATTTTAGTGCGATTAAAGGAAAATATCAAAGGTCATTTCAAACATAAAAAAGAATACTATTTTATATAAAATTAGAAGTGAAATAAGAAGGGTTTAAGAAATAAAAATTAGTTTTTAAAATATAATGGTGTCTTAAAAATAGATTATATAGTGTATGTGAAAATGGGTAAGAATTCAGGAAGTTCCATTAAAATGGGTTTGCCTATTAGGAAGAATTGAAAAGAGAACCACTTAAAAACATGTATATACTCAAAAGAGAATGAATTATGTACCTAGATAAATGAGTTTGGAGTATGAGAAAAACATTTATAATATATATATAAAAATAACAGATAACTTCATTTGGGTAAAAATAAAGATAGAGCAACCCGAATGAATAATGGAGGTTTAGGGAGAATCCCTTACCTTAAGTCTGATGGTGTTATTACCTTGATCTTAATAGCCTGAATAATCAAATTAGATTCATTAATTAATAATTCAAGAACCTCCTCTACATGAAATATATTTAATATAACCTTATTATGTTCATTCATGGACTTTTTGATGGGTTATATGGTTCAATTTCATTGTTTGGGAGCATTTGTTACCTTGGTTTTCATTATTGGTTTACTTATATTCAGGTAAGGATAATCATGTAAAACAAGAATGGTTGTCCAGAATTGATGTTTTGTGTTATTATTTAATATCTATATTATTACATGGTTATAAAATTTATTTTTTTATTTGGAGTGAAGATGAATCATTATATAAAACCTTAATGGTAACCATTTTGGTTAATTGGTGGTTTTTGATCACATCAAACACATTTTACATTATAAATTAATATAATGTGTAAAAAAATTTCAGGACATTAAATATGTTATAATACATATATTATAGTCCATGTGAACCATTAAAATGGTTTTAGGACCCGAATTAAAGATGGTAATAGAAATTGAAAACCTGTCGTCCTTGAATGTGATAAATTAACACATATCCAATGGTGATTTCATTTCCAGTGTAAAAGGAGGGGAAATGAGATATGATGATGAATTATTCCATTATAAAAACAAAATTATATTATATGTAAGTTACTGAAGCTATCATAACATTTTGATGAAATTATGTGAAGAAATAAAATGAAAGAAATTAACTTGAAAGAAAATAAAAGAAATGAAAAGAGGAATTTACCTCTTGAATATATCTTCCTTGAGAACCTATTTAAGGGAGAGGATTTTGTATTTTTAAAATACCAAGGGATTAAATATGTGGGATAGGGTAATTGAGAGATATTTGAGAAGAATTTGGACTAGGCACAAGTCTTGAGAGGAGTGAATAGAAGAGGTAAAGATGGGTGGTATTTATAGTTGAGGAGAGGAGGGGTTTCCCATTATTTTAATCATTAGTTTATATTTTTGATCAAGACAATGAATATTATCGATTTTTTGACCAAAAACAGAAAATATTTCATGTTATTTCAGACCAATGTCCATTTACAACATCCATGACACAACCATGATGCATAAATTCATTTATTTAGCACTTATCATAAATTATCGTATTTTACTATTCACAAAAATTCAAGTATTTTAAAAAAATATAAAAATTCACCCCAAACATTTTAAATGTGTAGAATTAAAAAAATGAACCCCATTTTTAAAAAATAATTTTCTAAATATGAGAAATACAATTTTTAATTAAAATGATTTTTTTTTTGAAAAATACAAAATTTTAAATTAAAACTTTTTTTAAAACACAATGAAAATTTAATTAAGGTATCTTAAAATTATCCTATGATCATAAGACATAAAAATAATAATTTCTGAATTCAATTTATGAAAAAAAAATATTTTAATTTATTAAATTTGTCATAAAATTGTAATTAAATATAAAAGACTTTCAAAAATACCAACACTTTATTAATATTTAAAAAAAAATTATTTACTTATACTATGATATAATAATATCATAGTGTCACATATAATATGGAAAACTTTTATTTATACTTTCGTTGGTGAGGTTAATATTACATTGGCTGGTTTACTATTCATAAGGGTCACATTACTATTCCAAAAGTCATGTTACTATTTCATTGGTATATGTTCCTTAACTTCAAGAGATACCTTTTATTTCACTAAATCTTTATTTCTAATGTTTTATTGTGTTCTAAAAGTAATTTTATGTTATTATACTATAAGACATAAATATATGAAGGAAATTCCACTGATAATACATTGGGTTGTTTCATTGAGTCTCTTGATTGATATTTCCTTATTATCTGTTATTAATGTGTAGTGAAATTTCCCAAAGATGAGATTTGAAAAGGCCCCAACTATGAACTACTAGAACCACAATAAGGGAACCATCCAAAAGACTAAAACCTGGTTAAGGTGGTAGTGCATATGATCTAAGATTTGGTCCATGCAACTACATCTTTCCCTTTCAATATACAGCAGTGGAACCTCAAAGTAATGATAAAAGAGATTATTACTAGGAGGTTATTCATTAGAATCAACCATCATTCCTAGGAAAAAACGATCCTTAGGATTCATGGAATTGGTTGAAAAAAATTTATTGACTCTTTGATTTCTTGTAGATTTTAGATTCCCTTAAGGTGAAATGCTTTGTATCCAAATATGAAGTGTCTTATTTGAGATATTAGGATACAATAGTTATAGATATGAAGAATGATTTCATAGAGTGGAAAGATTTTAGTGGTATTTTGAAAGATAAATTCTATCCAGAATCAATGGTTTTGGATAAGTCCATGGAGTTTCTTGACCTTCATCAAGGTCATCAAAAAATGAATCAGTATGCCAATCTAAGATAAAATAATTTTATATTTATGAAACTAAAAAGTCTGAAAAGCCTAAAAAACAATTAAGGGGTCAGAAATACAGGATCCAAAGGGCATCATCCAAAAAATATTTGATACCATTAGGAGGAAAAGATCCCGGACTAGAAAAGATAAGTATCCATTCACTATGGGACACAATAGAATCTTGAAAATCAGCCACAATATTTCCTTCTTGCTGAGTGTGAAGAATGAAAATGTCATTATCTAAGAAATTCTTTCACCTTCTGATATTATATTCTATGAACCAAGAAGTGGGGTCTTTACCTATAATTTAATTGAAGATGACTAATTAATCAGTCTCAGATTCTCTGAAAAAAAATTCAATCTGATGAGAAAGGAAAATCCTAGTGATAATGGAAATGTCCTATGCTTTAATGGAATCCCCACTTTCATATAAGAAAGTAAAAGCAATAATAAATGATCCTTTGGAGTCTCTAATAACACTTCCCTCTTGCATATAAACCATAAAACAAGATCCATAATTTTTTAATTTATTCCCTAAGAGGGGGTGGTGGGGTGGTGTGGGGCCTTCAAATGATCCAATTTCCCCAGACAGAAGATGTGATATTGGGGGAGCTATTTGAGGGACTAGGACAAAAAAGGGAAGGAGAAGTCTCCGAGTATTTACAAAAATGGGTGAGGTCCATTTCTGGTGTTGAAAAAATAACTATAAAGGATTCTGGAGATGAAATATGTCTTTTATCATTTCTGAACTTCCATAGTAACCAGTAACCTACTATAAAAATAATTTTCCTGGGCCTTCTCTCATTGATATGTCTGTCAGTGCCATGAAACTAGTGAGGAATGAAGGTATTGGTTGAGAAAAGATGATTAGACTAACTGATGTGTTGGCCGACCGAGCTCCAAAAAGCATTTTTCTAGTTACTACTGAAAAACAGGTGGTCCAAAGACTCATTTTGCAACTCCTTACTTCACAAACACCTTTAAGAAAGATTAATACAACACTGATGTATGTTCTTATTAGAGGGAAAAGCATGATTATGAACACACCAAACCAAGAAAATGTATTTCAAAGGAAGGACTTTACACTAGAGGGTCCAAACCCAAATATCCAAAAAAGAAGAAACAAATTTTAATTTGAGAAATTTTCAAATTGAAAAGGTACCAAATGCAGAGCCTAGGAATACACACCTATCTGGGATGTTATAGATCTTTATTCTCTAAATAATACTCCTCTTATTTCCATCTAAGATAGCCCTGATGAAGGAAGGATTCTCCCTTTCCTCCCTGAAGGTGACATATAGAGTTATGTCATACAAGTATTCAAGGAGATCCCCACACTAGTTGTGAGGCCAAAAACTAACATCCCATTTCCAATTAACAAACAAGTATGTTTTCAAAGAATTAGAATATAAGGCTGAATCATCTTCTAGATTTTAGAGGGTTTCAAACAAGATAATCTCCCATACAAGCCATATGTATCCTGCATGTATTTTCCCCACAGATAATTCCCATGAAGAAGCTCCAAATCTAGTTTGGAGTGAAACCTAGACATAGTACTAGATAAAATATTTTTATTGAGACCCCCCTCAATAATGGGTTTAGAAATTCCTCCCTAAAAGGTCCCGTATGCCTTAACTTGCAAGTTCACATCCCATAAAAAAGAAATCAGAGTGCGTTCAATATTGGAAATTACATTTTTCAAAACCTTCAAGGTGGAAAGAATATGCATGGGGATGGAGGAGAGTATAGAGTTAAGAAAGGAAATCCTTCTTCTAAAGGACAAGATTATATTATTCCAATTAATAATTCACCCCATGATTTTATCAACAACCATGTAAAAATGTTTGATGAGAATGGGGTTGGGGGAAACAAGGGACCCAGAATAATACATGGGAAATGACCCTTTTCTCATACCCAAACTGGATTCCAAGGCCCTTATTCGCCTCTTCGACCTTCTGTTAGGAACAAAGAAAGAACTTTTCCCATGTTTGACCCCTTTACCACTACATGAACAATAAAACTCTAAGGAATCATTAACCCGTTGGATGGATTCTCTACACCCATTCACAAATAAAATAGTGTCATCTACAAACATGATTTGAGAGAAACCCCAAACCAGATTCTTGTTATGAAAAGGTTTGATCCTTCCCATCTCTATACAATGATTAAGATAACGACTAATCACATATTGACAAATAATAAAAATTAAAGGGGAAAGGGGATCTACCTTTCTTAATCCTTTGACAACATTGAAAAAATCGTACTCTTTTCCCATAATAGTATTTTCCAACCATGGGGAACTGAAATAGAAGAAGAAGAGATCAATAATCCAGACTAAAAAACCCATACTTCCAAGAACCCTATTGATAAATATCCACTCCAATATATCATAATATTTTATTATATCCAATTTTATAACCACATTTCTACCAAAGGTTTTTAGATTGATATATCTTATACCTTTGTGGGTCAAAGAAATTTCCCCTGGATAGACCTACCTTTCAAAAAGCCATCATATTTCTCTTCCACCTAGCTAGAGATGAATGGTACAAGTATTTTATTGAGAATTCTATCCAAGAACTTATATGACACATTTCAAAAGCCGATAATGATGTAAATATTGAGGGTCTCTAATATTAGGACCAAGAAAAATCTATGAAGTGCATGCCACTCAAGGAAGATTTCCACTAGAGAAAAATCTTATACCACATAGATATGACAAATATTTTTAGTGTTACACACAGCTATGTAGAAAGAAACAATGAATGACTCAGGCCCAAGTTCACTGAATAGGTTAGTGGACCACATCACCTCCCGAATTTCATCCTCACCAAGAACAACCTTCAACCTCTCATTCATCTCATCAGTCATAGAACTAGGAATAAGATCAAAGAGGACAAATGGGCCACTTGGATAACCACCCTCCATGTGTGTATTATGGGATTCCAGAAAATAATTGACTTGGTAATCAACCATAATACCAACAACATCCCATTCATTATAATAAGATCCATATTCCACATAAAATATTAGGATATATATATTTCTACATTTTTCTTTAAGACAAGCATGAAAGTATGTTTCGTTTTTATCTCTCTCTCAAATCCCTTTTACATAGGCTTTATCACAAGAAGCCCACTCCTATGTCAACAAAAGATCATCTAGGAAATCTTTTTTGGATATCAACTCAATAAAAACATTGTCCAAACAATAGTTTTACAGACAGAGTTCCTGCCTCTGAATGTCACTAGTCAAGTCCTCCAAAATTGGGTTTCTAGAGGGGATTCTCTTTGCTAATGATCGAAGATGATATTTTAGATGATTAATATTATTATGAAGAGAGATACATGAGATACCTCTAGAAAAAGAGTCCTAGGAGTCTCTCACTATGTTGAGAATGTCTAGAATATTGGCCCAAGAATATGGGAAATTAAAGAAATCCTCAGAAGTACTCTTGGCCTGTAAGGAAATGTGAAGAGTAGAATGATATGAAAGAACATGAACCTGATGAGTAAAATTGATGTTAGGAAATATAGAAAGACCTAAATCATTCAGAAGGCATCTTTTAACCCATCTACAAGAGAAGCAATGTATTCTTCATATCTCCTACCCATTTCTCCACCCTGATCGTCTGAGCTTGCTACTAGTTCTTCACTCCCCCGTGAGCCTTTTTCCATTAGACCTTCGCCTAAAATATCTTACAAAGAATCCCTCTATCAATATTCTATCTCTCAGACCCATTTTAATGCTATGTCGAGGGTCCCTTATGACTCAATCTATCTCTTTGATGATGGTATCTTGAATATCAATATTTATACTATAGCCTTTCTTGAAGCTTCTGATCATCTTCAATGGAATATTATTGTGATATCTGGTGTCAAAAACCTCCTCTCCCTCTCTTCCAGTTCTTGAGTAGTTCATGAATTTTGTATTCTCTAGATAGGGTTTTAGTGCATAACCAAAAGTCATTTTTCATTGTGGTTTCCTCATGGAAAGAAATTGTTTCAGCCTGGAGTAACTGTCCATGTTCTAATGGTTGTTGTATATTCTCCCTTCTACATTAGTCTATGGATGCGCACTTGTGTAAGTATTCCCCTATCGAAGTGGTTTGGATCTCTCTCTCTATTTTGCCTCTTCCGTTCATTAATCTAGGCTTTATCACTGATTTTAGGAATTCCATGGGCTCCTTCCTTTGTGCTGATCAGAGATGTCATCATCTGGAAGATTTCATAGTTGATATGATCTTTTTTGAAATGGAACTTATGATCCCTCTTACTTACAAGTTTCTTCTCAATGTAGAATGTATTTCATATTGGTTTCATCCCCTCATGTATCCACCCCTGCCATGTTTCTATTCAGGATGCCATATTTAAGGGCATGCTTCCTCGAAGTTCCATAAGTCCAGTAGGCCAAAAACATATCCTGTTTATAAGTGGGGATCTATATATGACAAGGCTTTTTATATATCTGTTATGGATCACAATGATCATGGGAAGAGTTAGATAATCTCATATCCTTCCTTGCTTCTAGAGGACCCTCATTCATATTCTCAGCACTCTTCACTAGTTTTGGCTTCACCTTATCATGATTTTGTTCCATCCATCCATTTTAGAGGCCTCTATCATCATTCTAGTAGACTGTTCCAATCCATATAGATACTTTTAGTCCATCTTGGGGTTCTTAAGTTCCCATTTCCCCTTACAACCCCAGCCACGTGTCGCTCTCAATGAGATGACTTTAGAGGATGACCATGAAAATTTCTTGTTGGTTTCTTCACCAATTTGTAATTCCCTTTACAGATAGATGATGGTGTAATCTCTAGGCCCACTATTGCGAATAAACTTACTTCTATGCCTATGATTTTGGTGCCTAGATGTATTTATCTTGCCTCCAAGAGCCATAAATACCCTATTGGAGTTCAGACTAGATCACAGTCGAAGTCCTATGCTTCATCCAGATTCCCAAGGTAATACCATGGCCATGAGTTTTGGTATAATGTCAGATGAATGTTTCATATATGATTTATTTTCACATCCGGAATACCTGAGGTTTGGGATCTTTGGTAAAATTAGATTTCATCTCCAATGAGTTTCATTTTATCTCTATTTCTCTAGTTGCAGTTCTTGAACACAAGAAAAATCCTTCAAGAGTCAAAGAGTTTTCTCGCCGCTTGAGATCCCATGGTTACCTCAATGTTTTCCTGACTAATTATCACATCTGGCTATTCTAGATAGCTTGGACTTCAGTTGACTTGATTTCTGTTTCAGATCAATCCATCAGTATGCTAATATCTTTTATAAACCATCTCTATTCTCACTAGAGGTAGTGTAAAATAACGAGATGAAGTACCATGGCTTCATATGGTTCTTTGATCAAATATATGATTTTAGGTCTTCAGGCCAATATTTACTACTTATACTGATGTTCTAGATAGAGCTTTGATGGCTGATATTGACATGTCCATCAATTCTAGGTTGATGGGAGTTCCTTATACTTCAAGTGGTAGTTTTAGTGGTTCATTTAAAGTAAATAAGAAGTTTAATAAACCTAATTTTATAAATATGGTTGGTTTTCCTCAACATCACACGTCATCAATATCAAAAACAGTATCTACCAAAGTACAATTTGATTTTTCCAATGTGACAATGTTGACTAACTGAACGGCCCAAAGGCCTTAATTTTTATTTATTTTTGGATAAACCCCATTTTAAATAGAAAGGGGAAACCCCATATGACTTCAATGAAATGGATACACAAATATAACCCAATTCCAAAACAAGACTACTAGAAATGCCCCTCCCTAGCATCAACATCGTTATGGCAAGCCTCCACCAATGCATGGCTAGTCAGCAAGCTGTCCCATGGAAAGATACATGGGCCTCGTACTGATGGCTATTCCATACCCTCTCATCCATCCAAATCGAAATAACCATGCATAGTGGAAGCTACCTTCTCTGAGTCCTCATCGGAGGCATTAACTTGTTGAAAGTCTAGACCAAGCCATCGTGCACAAATACAAAACTTCAAATGCTAACATTCCTCAACATTTCAAACTGTTCTGTCCATAATACAAACAAAAATATAGAACCCTAGAACCTCCATCACCAAGAAATATCTCCACCGCCTACAACTCTCATTCCCATCATCAAACACTAGCAAAAACAAATACTAATCCAATTTCATCATCCAGATTTCAAAGCCAACTACAACCAGACCGAAGAAAACTGTGAGGAAAAATCCACGCAACACACTTCAACGCTCCACTTCCTTGACAGGGAATGCCACAGCCAAGAACCGTCTCTACTGAGCCAAAAAAGACATCACAACAACGCCAAATTGGCGACCAAAAGCTACTGAACCCGCTGCTGGTGAACACCAAAATAAAAAATCTCAGCTTCCCTTACTCCAAAATCAACTCCAAAGCCTCAGATCCATGGAAACTCCTACTTCTAGAGATCAAGACCACCATCCTCAAAACTTATTCACTACTTCCCCATCACCCGAAGATGCACAGCAAACACCGCAGGAAGCCGAAAACAGCCTTGCTCAAAGCCCAAATCCACCAACAAACGGCATCGATTTGAATCGACACAGCATCCAAATCAACCATAACAGAAAATGCATCCCTAGATCAGGGAACTAAGAGAAATAAAACCAAAATCAGAAGAAAAAAAAGGAAGAAAAAAAACCATCACCAACGCTCTTGTAGAAAAACCCGTCACGATCCAAACCCAAACCACGTCACCACCTTCCTGGTCGCCCGAAAAGAACTCGACACCTCCCAATGCACATCCAGAGATGAAGCAGCACCCTCAGGTCGCGGTAGCAGGATCTCGGCCATTGAACCAACACCGCGTTACCATGGAAGCCCTATCCAACAAAAAGGAGTTGAGCAAGAAGCAGGAAATCTACAATGTAAAGCGCCGAGATGGCCGAGTCCATGAAGCCGCACGAAACCACCGCGACAAGAAGCCGCCATCACGAGCTCGCCAAGAACAAGGAGGGGAGCTGAGCCGAGTTGGAATGATAGAAGGAGGTGGTGGCGATGAGGGGAAACCCTAAAGCTTCAGCGCCCTTTACGGGCTCATTTCCCCTCCCAGCGAAATCAGGTATTATACCCAATGTGACAATGTTGGGAACTTGAAGTGTTCTTGCATGGAGGAAAGAAATATCTGTAGCTATTTTGGATGGTTAAGTCACTTTTTGATATTTTTATTGGTTTTTACCACTCCACAGAGTGGTAAAGACTCTTCAGTACTGGGAGGAGTTACAAAACAGTAATATTATTTATGATCAAAGTGGTCCCAACTATAGGAATTGATAAAAACCCTTCTTCAAACAGCAGATGAGTTTCCAATGGGATTTAATGAGGGTCCTAAGAATGTGATAGGTACCATTACTATTGATTAATCTTTAGAGACTATATAGTTTATACTATGGTCTATCATTATTTCATATCAACCCACACTATTGACTTATTGTATGTTCATATATAACTCATGAATTATGTAATAGAGATTGTGATGCCTCTCGAGATGAAGAGAGAGTAGGGTGTCTGATACCCCTCCTGTAATTTATATTTATCTGAGATAGGTTCCATCTGGGACTTTTTGGTTCTTGAAATTATCTCAATAGATTTAAATATCAACATTTATTGAAACATTCCTCATAAATCCTATATCAAATTTTTTATTCAATGGGTCTCATTTATTACACCAGATAGGAAGTTTCATGTTTTTCTGGGATATTAGGACCCATGGTTGGTCAATTTTACATAAACTTCATATATTAGAGCTATTTAAGATGAACTCCATGGTTTCCTTTGAACTAGAGAAGGAATATTCATGTGATTATTTATATCTAGTAGTTGTTTAGTTTCCTTATGTGTTTCTATGTGACTTTTCTAGTTTTCCACTAGCGAGGGAGGTAGATTTTTCTATCTACTAGGTACCGGGTACCCATCCTATTTATACAACCTCTCACCATAATGAACCATCCAAATTGTAGAAACTTAATACTAAATTAGAAAAATCACAAATGAAAAATAACTTTTAATTTCAGTTTTCGGTTTTTTAATGCCATTTACCTCCCAAAGTTATTATAGGACACATTGTAAGTATGTTTTTCACGTTAGTTATAGGAAAATAAACAATATAAAATTAACATATCTGAAGGTAGTTTCCCAAGTGGGTTAAAACAAAATTGATATGGAAAAAATTTATCATGCTAGGTTTTTGAAAAACGCACATGATAAATGCGTTATCATATTTGTTTTAAAATAACAGACAAGATATGTTCTCTAAAAACCATCATAGAAACCATCCTAAAAATACATATTTGGAGGTGGTTATCCATGATATTTATAAGAAAACCAACATGGAAAAATATTTATCAAATTGTTTTAAAAAAAAAACAATATGATAAATTAATTATCATGTCAGTTTTAAAATAATAGACATTGTATGTCCTAGAAAAATGTTTGAAAATGCATAGATTTCCGCACCAGTTATTAAAATCCAACATGATAAATGTAATTTTTCATTTTTTTACATTGATTATAAAATAACCAGCTTGAAAAATAATTTTTTTATTTAAATCAATAAAATGAACATCCCTATAGTAAAACAGCAGTGCATAAATAGATAGTCAAAAATAGTAAAATAGAAAATAGTATAACAAAATCAATTCATTTTATCTTTAAAATTTGAAAGATAAACTTTAGAATATATATTAAAATAAATCTAAAACCCAATAAAAACTTTGAAATAATCCCCCCATTATCATCATAATTTTATTATATCTTCTCTTGTATAAGGATGTGGGTTATCAAAAATCTAATAATTTAAAATAAATCTTTGAACATGTATTCTGAATATGATGAATGAAAATTTAAAGGAATGTTTATAACAAAATCTTATATTCTAGAATTTTCTAACATCCCCATTTGTAATTAGATAAAAAATTAATATTATAAAATTGTATCCACATTATTTTACTCCTTCTTGAATATAAAACTTCTATTTAATATTAAAGTTTCAATTAAAAATAAAATTTGGTGCATTTATTGCCAAAATATAGTACTTGTAAATTATAATTCATCTATTTTGTTACATATATGATCTTTTCAATTTTATTTATTAATTTCTCTCTAAAGTAATACCATTCTCTATTTAAAAATAATATGTATTAAAAAAATTAAATTTAATTATAATATATACAAGTATTAAAATATTAAAGATTATATATACAATAGATTCTAAAAATTATCTTGCACATCACCATGGATAGAGAATAGCTAGTAAGCTATCTTTTCTATTAAAAAATTCACCCAACATCCAATTGAAAATAATATAAAAAATATATAATTTAATTGGCTATTTATTTAATAGATATAACACTTTATGAAAAATATATTCTCTACCTTTAAAGATACGAGATAATCCAACATATATTTTTATTATTTGGAAATCATTCTTGAATATAAACTATTCTTTCTCTATCACTCATTTTACTCACTATAGGAGAAATAAATTATTGTTCCATAAATATATATACTGATTATGTATAATTACGAATATAAATTTTACAAATATACCTAATATAAAACAAATATAAGAATTAAGATTAAATAAATTAAAGGAATGAAATTGTATATGATAATCGACATTCATGGAAAAGACTTTCATTATGTTTATTCCCAGCTAAAATCTAGTTACAATCTCAAAGACATATTTATTTAAAATTTTCATAGTATTTTCATGTCAAAACATGTTATAATCCCTTATAATTTAATAAAATTCCACAAAAACATTTTAATATGTTAAAAATCTATCATGTCCAGAAGAATATGAATTTTAGGTTATAACTTCATATAATTATTGTTGTCCATAAAATAGTTCAATACCTTTAATATATTCCTAAAGATAGATAAATATATAAATTTTAAAATGTTACAACAAATTTAACACCAATATAAAATAAATTATATAATCTACACATACCTAAATGGTGAAATTTCAAAATATTCTAGATGGAAAAACTAAAAAATGGTTGATAATTTGTACAATGGTAGAAGCCTCAAAAAATAAGAAAATATTTTATTATTTATCTATCTATAATAACCTGTACAATGAACCTAAGATTATATATTTCTTTCTATTTATAATGAAAAATATCCCCAATATATTATATAATCCAATTTGAAATAGTATGATGTTTGGTACCCTCAATATATAACTAACAATAAATGTTATGATATGGAGGATGAGGTATATGAGTTGGATAAGTAGGTAGAGGTGAAGGAGGGAGATCTGTATGTTGGGGTGGGGGAGTGGGATTTGTATCCTGAAACTTCATATGCATGTTTGAAAACAATGATTATACTAAATATATGGTGTTGTTCTCTATCATCTCACCCAAATACTGAACTTTAGCATCTAAAATATCTTTTTTTATTTTATAAACATTATTCATGGATGATTATTTACAGTGACTGAACCCCTTTTTTATCAATACACCAACCCTGTATCCTAATACACGACTCAGATGTTCTGGATTTTCCAATGCAGTAGCTAGAATATCCTTCATACCCTCAACTATGAAGGTCCTCTATGTTCTCTACTCCTTAGGGGATTCCAGTATAGAATATTTGAGAAAGTTAGGACTAAATCACAATATATTAAAAAATTATTTAACATAAATAAAAAAAATTACATAACTTCTTATAATCCTCTCATCTATAACGCTCAAATATTATGTATGATATTATCAATTTTTTTTATAAATTATCCCCTATTCTATTTTTCATGTATACCTAGGGGTCAACCTATATAGAGCCTGAATACTCAGTACTTAGTTTTTAAAAATTTACAACTATTAATTATTCTTCAAATAACGTATACCCTATATGAGATAATGTGAGAGGGTATATGTTTTTTGATTGGACCGCTTGATGGGATCTCCACTTATGCTATAAATTAAGAATAAACAGATCATTAATTGGATCATTAACTTTTAGAACATTTAAAATATAACATTTCACTTACCAAAAAATTCTCCTTATCGTCTACTTCTAGAAAACTAGTTCCATGTTTCTTCATCTTGAAATGGATATATATCATAATAATTTTGATGTTTTCTATCCCCAATAATAAAATCTAATGTGAGGGTTCATTTAATATCCCTATATCCCAATGAATCCAATCCTAAAAAATTCTTATTGACTCCCCTAGTATCAGGTATATCATATGACATATGATAAGAAGGGGAAAAATATATTAGTAAATACATATCTTGATAAGTAAAATAATAATAAATGAGATTACAAAAATTGTCTCTCGTAATTGAGATAATGTAACTTTGTCAACACATATCCAATCAGAAATCAAAATACAGTGTTTTATATTAGAATGTACTATAATAAATGTATTATTTTTTTTGAATTTGGAACACTATGAATATCAACATTGTTTAATACAACTGTAATCCTCTGGTTCTGAATATTGGTAATAGATAATTTTGGTAAATTTATGCTACAACATTTACCAATATTTGAGGCCTTATCTCCCCATATGGATGCAGATAGATCCTATGAAAAAGGATTAGGAGGATCTACAATGGGAGTATATGTTTGGTTCTTTATAATATTATGTCTATGGTTTACCCTATAAGCTCACAACGAATCAAATATATTATCTTCCATTATCCTACAAATCATAGAAACATACAATTTGTACAAAAATATAAGAATCCCCCAATTACATAAAAATTTTTAAAAATACCCATAAAATTAAACTAAAATAAATATATTTTTATTTATATTTATCAAATTAGTTAACTAAAATGATAATAACAATAATGAGAGATTAAATGACATAAGAAAATAAAAATATATCCAACTGGTATATAAAAATTTGAATAAAAATGTTAAAATGATCAAACAAAAGAAAAAAACTAAAAAAACCACTCTTTATCATATTTTATAGAGCATATCCAATATAATACACCCTTATTGAGTATATTTACTACAAAATGGTGAATGAATATTAAAAACTATCCAATGGATTATACTATTTAAAAAAAAAATATTATTTGAATATACTGTTTTATACATTCTTTTTTTAAAATTTTAAACATATTAAATTAAAATTAATTGTTTTCCATAAAACCATAACATATAAAATTTATGTAAGGTTAAAAATTGGTTAGGTGTGGGTAAATTAAAGAAAACTAAAATTATGTAAACAAATATTTTTACCTATTATTTATAAAACATTTTTTAATAAAAAAATTAAAACTAATATATAAAATTTTATGAAATTCAAAAAAATAAACATGAAATAAATATATATTACCCGTAATGTTATGAAATTTCTAAAGGTATGTTTTAAATTTTTTTTCCACATGATCATTCTATATGGAACAAACCATGTCTATAGTATAATCAGAAATATTCTCTATTAATATTTCCATGAAAGTAGGGATCTCATATTAATCAGCATCTTCATCAAGTTATTTAGTGCCAACATACTATTTTTACTTATACAATGCTAGTACAATGCACATAATATGGATAAAAAACATATAAACATTAATTTTTATGTGTTTCCATGATAAAATGATCAACTGTGTATTTCAATCTATTAATATTAAATATTTTCATACCAAATTCATCATGTATGACAATGTTGTTACTAATATCCCATTTGTAGTTAAACACATGAGCTCAAAATTTAATGTATTCAATCTCACATATTTCTTCAATGACTTCATAATATGCGATTTATATAGAGTTTAAGTTTTTTCTATGGCACTCAAAAAATTATTTCCATTTGAAAATACCAATACACAACTATTCAAAACTCAAGTTCTGTTATCCCAATATTTTGTATGAGTTGTATAACCATTAATTTCATACTCGGACCAAATTATCATATTTATTCACGGACTACCCACTCATTATATTAATGTTTCTAATGCATCTTATATATTATTAATTATCTCTTTAAACCATGGAAAAAATGTTTTATTATACTCATTCAAAATCTATATATCATTCTTCTTTGGATAACATTGTTTTTGAACATGAATTTGTAATTTTATTTCAATCAAAGCTTCATTTTGGTTATTTAAGATGTATAAATATATGTACATTATTTGTTCTCGTTTCAAATATTTTACTTTAAATCCTTGAATCTCCTTTCCCTCATAATTGACTAATTCATGGAGAGTTTTAGGTAAATTGATGTCCTCTACTCTATATATGTATCATTTGAAAAACTCTTAAACCTCCTTAGAAATATACTTCTCAATATTGGAGTCATTAGGACTACATGTATTCTTAACATATCCATTCAATATTTTCATATATCTTTCATAATGATACATCCAAAGTAGACATAAATTCCCACAAATATTAATTTCTTATTAAAAATTAACCATAAAATTAACCATGGTATTAAAAAAGATTGAGTAAAATACATTTCCATTTGAAAATTTATAGAAACATCATCATTATTGAAATTTTTAAATGAATTAAAATCAGTTTCATTTTTAAAAAACGAATTGAAAAAGTAATACACCTTTATGAAAGTCATCCTAACATAGATGTAAAACATTCCATGAAATAAAATAGGTATTAGTTGTTTCATCATGATATGAAAATAATAAGATTTCATGATTTTCAACTTCAAATCTTTTTGTAACATAGAAATTTTTAAATTTAAAGAATAACTGTTAGGCGCTTTGATACCATGTAGACAATAAACAAATATAATTTCATCAATCTTGGAAAATGTATGACAAGATGAAGGTTAGTATGTTCATATTTTATTATGAGTGGGATCTCACTCAAACAAATTTCCATTGATAGTATGCCCAATATTTCATTCAATCAATATTTTTTCCTTCCATTAATATCTAGTAATATTCAAATTAAGATGTCACAAATACTGTTCTCCACATGCCTGTCATTAATTTTATGATTTAACTCAAGATATCAAAAATATTTAAGTTCAAAATATATTGACTATTTACTCTAAATATTTATATCATTAGTTGATTTTTGTGTCTTTTTGAATGTGACATCAATGTTTCTCAACCTTTCAAAATACTAATTGGTGTAAAATGGTTTTGGAGAAATAATAAATTCATATGATCCATTAAAAGACTTTTTAAATATATGATAACAGTGATCTATAGAAGAAAACATTCACTGAACCATGTATATTATAATGACCCAATCATAACATATATGGACATTACATAACTTTTGTGGAAAATTTCATACATTGCACAGACACCCATCTAAAGATCATATATTTTAATTTTCTTTGGAAACTTGGAAACATAAAAAATTGGTTTATAACACATATAATTCTTCTCCAACATATTTCTTCATAACTAGAACACATTTTTTCATATCATACATAATACCTTTCTTCATATCCATGGTAAAAGAAACATAAGAAAAGGGTGAGCTCAGATGATCAGTAAAGGTAAACAAGGAAGAGATCAATCGTAGCATAATCATAAGGAATATGTACATATTTTTTTGAAAATCATATCCTATATAACAATGATTTTAATATCATTCCATGGAATAAATCATATAAGTTCATAATAAATCAAAGAACATATTAAATGAGAGCATAACAGAAGACATGGATTGTGGAGTACACATAAGCATAAAAAATGATTCACATATTAGTCAAGGAATCACGTCCAAGGCTATCTTAATAGTATGAGTTCACTCCCCATACTATCTTGGTAGTCATGGTTTACTCCCATGACTATATTTATAGTTAATGTTCACTCTTATGACCATTTTATCAGACAAATTCCTTTACTAAACCGAGTTCACTCACCATTCTAGCCATGTCTATCTCATGAGATATAATTAATTACACAATTAATTAGAGGGATATATAGGTCACACCCATCACATAATAAAAACCATACATATGTTTACTACAATAACATAAATCATTCATAATATCAAAATCCAAATAATTAAATGGGTTTCATAAACGTCATTCAATCATAACAAAACCATACAAAAGAAATGGATTACAAAAATATCATTCTATAATAAACATAAAACATTCATAGAATGAATAAAGAATGGTAGAATTAAAACATATCCAAAATAAAACATATTTATAATCAAATAATGATATATTAGATGGAATTTTTTTTGAGAGATCACTTGAAAATAATTCTTGAGGAAAATATCCATTCTTCTTTGAAAACATTTTCTTTTAAAAAAATGACGCACAATTTCAAAATGAAATTTTTTATTTGAAAATAACCCTATATTATTATAAAGGAAACTTAAAATAATTAAGTCATCATGAAGAAGGAAAATTTATTTCATTCCATATAAATTAAAAAACATTCCTTTTATACTTTTATTTGAAATTTTAGAAAGTACTTTATTCCGAAAATGAAAAAAATAATCCTATCAAACAATGCAGTAAAAAGTAAAAAATGGGAAAGAATGACTTAGAAAAATCCATAGGAGAATATTAAAAACAATTTATGAATATTTTTAGAAAACATGCTCATGGAAGATAAATATTCTATAACTAAGACTTAAAACACAACAATCACAAATATTGATGAGATTGTGAAAAAGATACTCATCAATTTATAATCAGTAGAATCATATACCCTATAAAAGAAAGATAATGATATGGATATGAAAATACCATGATCTTCTAGAAAATATTCATAAAAAATATTCATGGTCAATAATTACACCTTGTAGAAGAAACAATTATTGTATAAGGCATGTGTCCAACAAAAATAAATGTAAGATATAAATCCCTTACTACTTGCGTATCATTAGAATTCTGAACCCCAAAAAATAATAAAATAAATTAAATATCTTAATTTAATTAAATAAAGTAAATTAATGATATATATTGTCATAAGTAATTATATACACCACAAAAAAGAAGATATTGGAGAGTATGACATGTGTCTCACAGAAATAAAAAGTGAGATGAAATTCTCATACATTATGTCTTGACTCTATTCATACTTTTACAAAACTCAAGTATAATAAATATAACTTTATTATATATATATTAGAAAACCATATTCTATTATATCATACCATAAATGATCATTTATTACTTTATATTACCCTGTTATTAATGGATCCATGTTAAAGAAACATTTCAGGTGTGAACCACTTTGTGTATCATATGTGTTTTAACTGGTTTTTCTTGATCCGCTTACTTAGATCATGATTTAATTATTTATAGAATATAAAAAATTATATATATATATATCATATAAATATATATTAAATATAGATACATGAAATTGAGTACATCGTTCATTGAGATGGTAGGCCGTACGTATATATGAACACTATTTCTATTTTCTTATTGTATTGAAAGAAAGAAATTAATGATATATATATATATATTATTCCATTATAATTATGATGTAATGTATTTCATATAATTTTACTAAACCCATCCTTAATAAATTCTATGTAAATTGTGAACTAATCACATCACTTTTAAGAGGCGATAGTCCACACGTCCACAACCATCAGAATTCCCACCATGAAGGGCAGTAAAGGAAAAATGAACAGCCATCATTTCATAAGGCGATAGTCTGATGTACACATGAACGATAAGTTTGTTACCCATTAGATGGAACTGTGTGAAAGTGTAGGTTAAACCCCTAATAAAACAAATATCAGTATATTAATGATACTGAGGTTATTATATAAACATAAAATAGAAATAATTTAGGGGGATCAAGTAATAAATAAAACAAAAACATTTGTTGATGAACGTTACCTATTCTTTGGGTATCTCATTTTGATTTGCACAAAAGAGATTCTTTGGTTGGATTTATTCTCAAATTAAGGATTCTATGATGAATGGAAGAAATTTTTTAGGTGTTTTGGGTAGAGTTTGGCCGAGCCAAATGGATTTAGTGGTGTTATGAAAAGAGGAGAGGTTCCCTTTTATAAGAGAGGAGAGGGGCGCTTTTGGAAACTCTAAAAATATTAATATATAGTCAAATAAATCTCAATAAAAATACCACAAAAAGAAATATATTAGAATATTATATGAGATAAGGTTTTAATATCATCAACCATTATATTTTAGACAAGTTTTGTTATTATTTTAAACCTTATTATTTTGATTAACCATTAGTTAATTCATTTTAATTTTAACTATAGTAACACTGTTTTTAATATTAAGAGGATGCAATTTTTATATATAAAGTGTTAATTAGAAATATTAATATCCTATTTAAGATATTTTAGACCATATATCATCCCTTTGAACTTATTTAATATTTTTATTATTTTTAAATAATTTTATAAATTATTATTTTTATAAAATATCATAAGTGTCAATTTTGAATCTATCCATAACATCTACTTTCATAAAATCATTCTATCAAGATTAATTCAAAAAAATTGTTTTAATACACCCCTAACATGTCATATTCACCTATAAAATCTATGTATCACCTTAATTAAGTAAAATTATATTTATTTTAATAATTATAATATAATATAATTCATTGTTTCATTAATTAATTAATTACTACATCATCATTTTGTAATTATTCATGATACATATTTATTTACTAAAAATTAAAAATAAATTTATATTATTTATATAAACATTTTATCTTCCTTATGAATATATATAATCGATAAGATCTTCTATTTTACCCCATATCAAAAATATTATACATAATAAAATTACGAGTATGATATTTTGTCACTCCCTTCATGTTTAACAATATTTAAGTCATTTTCAATGAAAAGTGTCAATTAAATTAGTCAAATTTGATCCCTATGTATTAAGTTTATAATTATACTCATCCAATAATATTTGGTCAAGTTTTAGGGTAGTTATTTAATATTAATAAAATTATTTTTACTCTTAATTACCCAATTTACCCTTAACTGTGGTAATAAAAATTACTAATGTTACTATTCATATTTTACAAAAAAAAATGGAACTATTTACTAAATTAGGACCATATGATTACAAATATGGAATAAATATTTCATAATTCTAAACACATAATTTTCTAAAATATATTAAAAATTAATCCCATGGACGGATCGAGAAAACAACTTTTTAAAGTAAAAACATCAAAAAGATTGCCACGTTTTTATATTCAATATAATAAAAAATTGATTCAAATGAACCAAATTGAATTAAATTATAAAAATTTGATCTAATTATACTTTAAAATGAATTCAAAACATAATTTAACTTCATAAATAATTTATAATAAAAATCATTTTTGAATGAAAATTCAGTATTTTTCACTATTCATCAAAACATGAACTTCTTAGAAAAATACCAAATGTTTACCCAAAGTAAATTTTGATATCCTACTTTAAAATAAGGAGTTTGTTTTTGTAAAATAGTATTTATAAATGTTTCAAAAACTATAATTTAGACAAGTGTGCCATCAAAAGGTGATAAAACTTTCTTTTTAAAAAATATTTCATTTTATTTTAAAAGGGGATTTACATTTATTTAAAATTAATTTTATGATGATTTATATATACATGTGTAAAAAATAATATTATAATTCAGTTAATCATATTCATACCCACCATTATAATGGATAGGTTATAATTTTTTGGTTTAAATAATTACAATAATAAAAGGATGATTCATACAAACTCAGTGTTGCATATAAAGCAAGATAAGCCGGTGATGTGGGTAGTACAAGCTCAAGATTATGGTGTGTATAAAATAATCATAACTTGGTGTTTTTTTTATAAAAAATTATATATTCATTGTTGTTTCAAACTCAAAATATTAAAATATTAAATTAATTTTTAAAAAATTATATCACAAAATATTAGGGTGTTGCATTCTACCCCCCATAAAATGTATTTCCCTGTCAAAATTCATTGGGTTATGAAATGTTTAATTAATGAATGATAATTTGATAGAATCCCACATCAGAAAAATGAATAATAAAACTTCATTTTAAATAGAATAATTTGAAAAATTAATGGTTACCCAGAGTAACTCGTAACTGGGTTTCCATATATGATAACATCGGTGGCTAGGGAACCCATGAACATGGAAGTGAAATATAACAGTAATGTTATGATATAGAGTGAAAGAGAACATGTCCAGAATAAAGTTAAAAATCAAAAAGCATTATATCCGTGATGTTCTAAGGGACCATTTGATTCATCAGAAAAGAAGGTACTAGGATCACTTTTTTTATTTCAAGATCCTTTCCCTAGATTTGAATAATTTTCATGGGAATATATACTTACTTGATTTCAACACAATCTCCCCCTTTGTTTTGCCTTGATCAATTTACACTTCATTAATTTTTCTAAGAAATGAAGGTGAATATTTCATTCCTAAAACGTTATCAGATCATGAGATCCATAAATAGAATGATATGTCATTACATCTAACTTTATTATAACAAAAGTGTTATACAAATTTATCCAATATATATAAATCCTCATATGGAGAGATAATACCTCAATATCTTAAACCTCAAGTGAAGTTTAAAAAAATCATTCCATAAATGGTTACAGTTATAACCCTTACAAAAAATGAAAGTCCAAATCTCTAAAAATATGGTCACAAAATTTGAAAAAAAAAATAAATTAGCATTGATCCCCTATATATCATAAAGTAACTCTTGTTTGTCACATACCAAACATGTGAATACCTTCATAATATATTTTATTGAAATGTGGTAATTACCTTGTATCCTTATTGAAAAAAGCATTCTTTGTTATTCTAAATATTATTAGAAATAATCCTTAAGCCCAAAAAGTTCATAAAATCCATTAGTGATAGCATAAACCACTTTTTCAAAAAATCCTTAATTAGTTCCAAGTTAACTAGTACCATCCAATTTACTTATTCGTACTCAAAAAATCTTTATCCAAACGTAATTATCTCAATATTAAGATCATTTTAAGGGTTATGTTTCCCTTAATCACACGTTTCCCATGAATATCACCTTACTACCTCATTCACATTTTATGGTTACCAGTGCCATTCATCATGATCTCTCTAATCCAAAAGGAAATACTATAGTGGAACAATCATTATATGTTACCTTATTACATAATTCCATAAAAGTAATTTTATAACAATATTCTTGAATTTCATTACATAAACAAGTCAATCATCCAAAATTATTCTTAATGCATTACTTAAGCTTCATTATCTTATTTCTTAATCCCCTTTCCTAGAATATGAAATACGAATCATGTATTAAGGTTCCTAAACCCAAATATAATCATACTTCTTGTGTTTTATATAAGAAAAATAATAAGAACATCCCATAACTTTAACATGTTGTTTTTAGTCTCTTTATCATTAGTAGTATAAAAAATACTCATTCAACCTTCCTGATTCTCTTGATGAGTTTTCCTCATAAGACATCGATTTGAATAATTAATACACATTCCACATCTAAAAAATTCAATGCTAACCCCTTTCTTTCATGTTACCTCTACTGACTAAGACTATCAAGCATAGTGTGGAAATACTTATCATTGGATAAAAATACATAATCATGAAAAAGTAATTATAGGATTCCTAAATCATGACACTTATAATTAAATCTATGATACCTTAGGATTATACTTAGATATATCAATATAAATATCCTTAAAAATATATTTAGATATATACCTAGGGATCTCACTAATGTTTTCTCATATGAGTTTCCAAAGGATGACTAAAAATTATCTCTGATACCAACTATAAGGACCCAATCATATCATATATTGACATTACATAATTATTGGGAAACATTTCATACATAATAAAAATAGATGCCCAAGGTTTGTATTAGTCTAGTGCTTTTGGAATCATGGAAACATAAACAATGGTTTCAAAGAAAATCTACTCCTTATCCCACATATTTCTTCATAACTAGAACCCTTTTTAACATATCAGACTTAATAGCTTTCTTCATATAATGGGAAAAGAAAAATAAGAAAAGGGAGATCTCAAATGATTAGTAAGGGTAAACAAGGGAGTGATCAATCATAAAATAATCCTATGGAATATGTACATAAACAAAACATTTGAAAACAATACCCTTTATAACAAAGATCTTGATATTGTTTCATTGATTCTAATGGCCCAGAACTCTCCTGTTCATTACTTTGTGAGAATCTGGTGTTTTGGGTGTTTTTGGCAGTAAAGGTTACATATTTAAACACTTAGAGAAATTTACATATTTTCTAAGTATTCCAATGGTGACTTTTGCTGATGGTGTCTCCCACTGGTGGTGTCTCACACTAAAAGTATCTCTCCCTGGTGGTGTATCACCCTAACAGTAGCTCACCCTAGTGGTGTCTCACCCTGGTGGTAGATCACCGTGGTGGCTTACCCTAATAGTGTCTCACCCCAGCGGTGTCTCACCCAGGTAGTATCTCACCCTGGAAGTGTCTCACCCTAGTAGAATCTCACCCTAGTAGTGTCTCACCTTGAAGGTCACTCCCTAGTGGTGGATTTCTAGTGGTTTCTCATCCAACAGTGTCTCTTATATCAGTGCCTCATCCAGTAGTGCCCAGTACAGTGATGCATCACCTTAAGGTCACTCGTTCAGTGGTGTATCGACCAATAATGCTCCATCTAATGGTGGATCATTAGTGGCACCTCACCGAGTAGTACCTCTCCGAGAAGTGCCTTTTAGAGCGGTGCCTTGTGAGTGGTGCTTCATGAATGGTGCCTCATCCAATGGTGCCTCATGAATTGTGTTTCCAACTTCTTCTAGTTTTCCATTTTTACATATTCCATTAATGTAAAATGATTCTAAAGCCTTGATTTAAGATATTTGGGACTGATTCAAATTCATTAATTCTAATCATTAATTTCCCAAGAGTTTGGGGTGTTTTACATATTCATAATTCTTTATCTTGACCCAATATACCATTAATGGAAAATCAAAAGAATATCTAAATCGTTGCTCTGTTTAGATCTTTCCTAGGCTGAGATACCATTTCCCCATTATTCTTCCTTATTTGTTTCTCTCTATAGGGGACACTTAGGGTTCTACTTCCCATATGAGTGGTGTGACCATGCTATAGATTTTGGTTCATGTTTCCCTAGAGTTTTCCTACTTCATGTGTGCCCATATTTTGGTGCAACTGGGATGTACCGACCATCTCTTCATCCAAGTAGGTTTCCCTTCATCTTTATTATTTGTTCATGATACGGGGTGGGTGTATGAATGTAATCCTTTTATGAAGATATTCTAATACCAAATCAATAAATATAGTTTAACTAGTTAAGATAAACATATAAGGGTTGGGGAAAAGGGACGTATGTTCTTCTTTGTTATTTGTTTTTGGTTGATTTTGTGATTTTTATGGGCTAACTACCCACTAAAATCATGGCTGTTGGGGGGGGGGGTCCTTGTTTTTGTAATAAATGGTTTATGTAATGCATGTTTTCTATTTCTTTTTGTGTGGATATTTATAAATTTTTTTAATTATGTATACTTATCTAATAAATAGAAGACCTGGGATCATACTATTTCTTTGACAAACCCTAAATTAACAAGTGGAATTGAAGAAGGGATGTATTGTTATATATGAATATTTTATCCCTTGGTTCTTTGTATATGGTGTGGTATGTTTGTGTAGCAGGGATACAAATATGGTTTTGGTTTGGTGGAGTTTCTGGATATGGTTTTGAGTTGGAGGCTATCGTGGTTGAGAAGGATGGGTAGAGATGGATGAATTTGAAGAATGATGGAAGTGGTTGGTATGGGTGATTCTCCATTGATAAGATTCTAAAGGCATCACCATGGGTCTGTAGATTAATATATGTTTTATCTTGAATGGGTGTGAAACATAGAGTAAATGTAAAGTGGGATAATTTACCATGGTTCTTCTTCCATTGTGTGACTTTTTTTGCATTTCTTGTTATGCTTTGTAATTGGTAGATGGACGGATAGTGATGGAATGGATAAATTAATTGTTTAATAAAGGTTGAAAATTATTGAATAAATTGGTTTCAAATGTGAAATGGGGTTTTTAGATTATTGTGTATCATTGTGTATTTAGAGGTAGCAGAAAAGGTGAGAGTGTTGTGAGTTGGTTGTTGTCTAAGATCCCATAGGTTGGGATTGCGTTTTGGGTATCATGTATGTATGTACTTGTATTTTATTTGTAATTTCTATATGCACCCTACTATAATTATGCAATGTGTGATGAACACCACCATATTCATGGGGGAGGGTGTCTATCCCAAATAATTTGGATGGAGGATAGATGGATGGTCACCAGCTCTTCCTTGCTACTTCTTCTATGCAGTGATAACCCAAGATTCTTTGAGAATGTGGTGGTTTGTGGGGCCTAGGTGTGGGTGGGTGAGTTGTGATTTTCAGATTTCCTTGGAATGAAATTTGTTATTCTTTCCAGTTTTTCTTCAGCATGGGGTGTGATTTGTGGCCTAGGTGTTTTTGGGCATGATGTGATGTAGTTTGTGGCCAAGGTGTATGTGGGCAAGACTTGATGTGGTTTGCAAGGCCAAGGTGTCCACAAGTGTGATGGGGTTGTGAGGCCTATTTGTGTGTTGGTGTGTTGTGATGTGGTATGTTCAGAAGAGGTTGGAGTGACAAAATGTTTTTTGTTTGGGTGTGAGAGTAGATACTCAAAGAGAAATTGGTGTGTGGTACCCTATCATCAGTGTGATTTATATTATATAACATAACTTGTGTTACTTTTTTAGCATGACTTGGTGAGGTTGGGGTGGTTAGTATAATTTCTTGGGTGATGTTTGGTGCAGATATTTTATAACATGTGAATTAGTATGCCTACTTCATATGTACATGAGAGATTGTGGGTTCCCACTTAGTATACTTGTATGCTCACCCTACATATATAAATTGTTCTTAGGTTTCTAAGAGGATGTTGTGGAACGTGCTAGACCTTGGTAGCTTGATCTTGACCATTTATGTGTCTCTTCATAGCTTTAATTTTGTTATTTTTCTTTGGAGACTTTTGTATTATATAATTTATATTTTACACATGTATGTGGGATATATTTTGTCTCTCTTTTATATCATGTCTTGGGGTTTCGTTATGGATGATTCATCTTATCTACCTATCTTGTTTTGAAAAAAGGGAAATGCCTCCCATATTTTGATATTTGTACACCCTTGGTGATAGTCTCTAATCCAGGTCCTACTGGAGGTGGGAATCATGGGTCATTATCTTTCTTTATTTATTGGCATCCTAAGAGGGGTATCTTCAGAGGAAGGGGGTCACGATAGAGTGGTATCAGAGCAGGGTAGTTGAGATATAGGACATAGTATGGAGTTATGAATAGTGAGGATTTCATGGGATTGAATGGAAATAGTTCCAGTTGACCTTGGCGCATGGCATAGTCTAGGGAAAATGGCTAGGACACATGATTTTAGACCCCCTGTGATCTAGTGCATGAGCTCTGAGCTTTTTGAACAACCTTGTGAGCTAAACCTTCTTCAAGTGTAGAGACCTAGGAAAGGTACATGAATCATAAATTTTTTATATTTTGTTTAAATTTGGGTGTTTTTTGGAAGGCTAAAATGGATAAAATGAATGAAATGAATTAAACAAGTCAAAATGAACCTTAAAATTTATTCTACTCAGGCTTAGGAAATCCTTATTTTCATTTTAGCCATGGATCCATGTCATCGTCTGTGTGAGACTCAAGAAGTAGAGGTTTAGTAGGCTAATCTAGTTGATCACTGCAAGGTTGGTCCAACTGAGGATGATGATTAGTGGTAGAGGACGTTGTGTGGTTTACAGTAGTAGGCTTTGTGAAAGTTTGAGGGCCTTATTTTAGATATAGAGATAGAGGGTTGGGTAGAGGATCTAGATATTTCCTTCAGCATAATCCGATCCCCAATAGAGTACAGGGTTACTTTGGTAGTTAGTTAGATGCGGGGTGCAACATGTCCTTGGTGGATGTTGTATCTGAGGGAGCGGAAGGAGGAGACGTCTTGTGGGGCATGTTCCAGAGGGAGTTTCGAGAAGAGTTTTTTTCATCATCTATGAAGGCTGAGAAGAGGCAAGAGATACTCACCATTGGCAGGGGAGTATGATAATGTGGTTTCTTGGGATCAAGTTCAAGAATCTTCTTTGTTTGTCCCCAAAATTTGTCCAGATTTGGAGTCTCGTGTGAGATGTCGGGAATAGGCACTCCATACTTCTATCTAGTATGCTATCACTCTTTTACATTACCAGCATATTTGGATGTTCAGAATAATTTAAAGTTTATTGAGAAGATACAATCTTAAGGAGGTCTACCACATGAGGGGAGCTAACAGATTTCTTTTAGAGGCAGAGTTGTTAGTGGTAGATCTTAGGCTCAGGACCTTCAAGGTTTTGGCTAATGAGGAGATGACCTCAACAACTTCTTCATCAGCCTTCTTCTTCCATCTCGCTCCATTACATTCATGTGTGCTTGGGTAAGATTTGTTTCTTTTGTGGGGTTCATGAAAATCTTTAGAATGAGTGTCCAGTGGTTTCCTGAGCTCAGTTTGGTGGAGAAGGATAGGTTCAGCATCATTTCAGTAGTAGTTTCTAGTGAGATAGTTTCAGTAGTATGGACAACATGTGTTTTTTCCACTAAGGGGAGATGAAGCAGGTATAGTATGACCTCAGGATGCCCATCCGGAAAAGGAACCATGACCTTAGCATAGTCGTTGAGGTGGTCATCATCATATTGGAAGAGGATATGAGTGTGGTCAGTTGTGCACGACAGAGGCAACAATTCCAGCCCGGCCAAAGATTGTTAGAGGTATGATCAGTTTGTTCAATACATTTTTTCGTTTTTTATTCAAGAGATTCACAATCCTTTGTTTCACCCACTCTATCCCATTATTTGGTACTAGACATAGAGACGATTCTCGTTCCCCTGGTGTTGAGTATGCCAGTCAGAGTCCAGAACAACATGTTTGATGTGTGATAGGGGTGTAGACTAATGATGAGACCACATCTATCCTATAGGTATCTCTTCTTATTACAGATGAAGACATATGATTTCATCCTCATCATTGACTGGTTCTATTCCATGGGTTCCATTTTCTAATTATTCTAGAAAAGAGTCATGTTTTTAGATGTGGATGGTCGACATGTGGCTTTTGTTGGTCAGCAGGGTGGTCAAGTGGGTAGTTGGCGTGTAGAGCACCTTATTTCTATGTTGGATGAGCCTCTTGTGGAATCATTGTAAACTGAGATTGTAGAGGTTCCTAGGGTCACTGGGTATTTCTTGGTTGTTTTCCCTAAGGAGGTTGTGGCTCTACCCCCTCGATGTGATGTTGTTTTCGGGATAGAATTACAACCTAGTGTTTCTCGGATTTTTATGTCTTCTTATCAGATAGAACCCACTAATTTGTGAGAGTAGAGGATTCATATATATGACCATATGAATAAAGGGTTTATCTGGCCTAGTGTGTCATCATGGGGTGATCCAGTGATGTTTTTAAAAATCCAGATGGTGGTATGAGGTTTTCATAGACAAATGGAGGTTGAATTGAGTTATAGTCAAGAACCATTACCATCTTTTAAGGATAGATGATATTTATGACCAAAAAATTGGGGAGAGGTTGTTTCTTAAGATTGATCTACAGTTTGGATAACACCAGTTGGGGGTGAAAGAGAGAGATTTTCTAAATACTACTTTCATAAGAATGTATGGGAATTTTGAGTTCGTAGTCATGTATTTCAGTGTTATGAATGTACCAGTGGAGTTCATGGGACTTATGAACTCCATTTTTTCTGAGTTCTTGGACTGGTTATTCATCGTATTCATCGATGATATCTTGGTCTACTTGATGTTATAGGAGGAGCATTCGAAGCACCTCAGAACTGTCTTACAGTTTCCTCAATACCACCAACTCTGTAGAAATTTTCCCATGTGTAGGTTATGGACTTGAGAGGTGAATTTCCAAAAGAATGTAGTGTCACAATAGGGTGTGGCAGTAGACTTGTCGAAGTTTGAAGTAGTTTTTTCTTGTGTGGCACCTAAGAACGTGGCAGAGGTCCATAGTTTCCTTTGTGTTTCCAGTTATTATAAAAGGTTTGGGCCCTATATCTATTTACTAGGAGCCCCATTGACATCTTTGACTATAAAGGACCATGCTTTTGTGTGGAGTGAGCAGTGCTGGGAAAAATTTGGTTACTTAATGTAGAAGTTTTCTAGTGATCTAGTTATTCAATTTCTAGAGGAATGAGTGATGTTTGAGGTGTTTTGTTATTCTTCTCGTCTGGGTTTGGGATGCATACGAATTCATCAATGATCATTGATATATTATAGGTCAAGGATATTGCGTCCCAAAAAAGTAACTATGCCACCCACGACATGGAGTTAGTAGTAGTTCTGTCCATGATGAAGTTGTGGATGTATTACCTCATTACAGATCACATTATATTCTTCATGAATCACAAGAGCTTGGGGTATATCTTTTCCTATTATGACCTAAACCTATGACAATGGAGTTGTATGGAGTTTATTCATGACTATTATTTTGATATCTTCTACACCCTAGGAAAGGGGAATGTCGTGGATGGTGTTTTGAGAAGAAATTCATAGAAAGAGGTTTTGTAGAATATGAAGATGTTTGGAGAGAGATGGAGGAGTTGGATACATTACACTTGGAAGCAAGGATAGATGGAGGTAAAGGCTATTTGTTTAAAATGATGGTGTAATCTTCCCTAATGCATCAGGTGGAGGAGTCTTAGTGGGGAGGCTCCATCCATCCAAATCAAATTTTTATTCAAAGAAAGAGAAAACAAAACAAAATAGAACAACCAATACACCAAAACAACCAAGGGACCCCAGGAATTAGGGGGGTCAAAAATAGTGCAAGACGAGGGCATCCCCTCTAATTAAATTAACACATTCTGGTTTCAAACTGTTGATAGGGAGCATAATGGCAGAGATGGAGCTCTGGGCCTCCAAGGAAGCCATGTGATCTGCAACCTTATTACCCTCGTGCCAGGTATGAGACACTTGGATGTTGGTTCTAATTAAAGAGCGACATTTTCTCACAATATAAATGATAGACCAAGGTGGGGAACCTTTACCTATCAACGCATCATGAAGGATCCTAGAATCAGTCTTTGCCTGGGTTAAATCCAGCTTCTCCTACATGCAGAGGGAAGGCCCCATGTGCATTGCCTTGGCCTCGGCCAAGAGGGGGGTACCATTGCCAAAGAAGGATAAAAATTCCATGACTGCCTCCCCCCCAGAGCCTCATAGCACACCCCTCCTCTCATCACCCCCAACGCGCATGACCCGTCCATGTTCAGCTTGAGACCAGAGCCGGGGGGTTTTCAGAACACCCACTTCCCCTACTAAATCGGGGATGGGGTAGAGGAAGAGATGCTAAACTAGAGAAATCTGGAAGAGGGGGCATCCTGCCAGTCCTTGAAGAGCGAAGCTAAGTCCAACAAAAGAAAACGGGTCCGCACGATAATGGACCTAACAGTGGGAACATGACCTTCATTCCTTGCTTGATTTCTGGCTTTCCATAAGCTCTAGCATCCTGTACTGAAAATAACCGAACGAACCATTCTATCCTTCTCATTACTATCTGTACCTTGGAACCATCTCTCCTCAAAGGATATGATGTTCTGATCTTGGGAGGAGAGTACTGTGAAACCCCCAAAGCAGTGCCACACAACAATAGCCCAATCCCCCGCAAAAAATAAGTGGTTAGTACTATCTTCCTGACTGTTGGTACAACAATGGAACCTGGAGGCCAAGCTGATTCCCAAACTTCTAATTTTCTCATCCGTAGCCAACACATAGTTCCTTATGCACCAAGTGAGGAAGTTAGACTTTGCTAGTATCTTATGGCATCACAAGGCTCCGACCACCCCCCCTCCTGGTGAACCTGCCCTGAGAACAGCCTACAAAAATCTCTGCAGGAAAAGACCCCCGAAGTAGCTGGGGTGAAGACACATATGTCTGGGCTGCCGGTAAAATAAATAGACTTCAGAAGAGCCTGTTGTTCGCTATCTAGAATGGCCTTGGTAAACCTGGGGTGCTGGGATGCTTCTCTAAGTGATATCATCGGAGCTGGGAAACCAGGGAAAGCTAAAACTGAGCATGCCCAGTTCCTGTGCTAGAAGAGGAGGTCACCTGAGCCAGCTATCCAGCGGGAATGAAGATGAAGAGTCCAGACCAGGGGAATTTTTTCCCCCAGCGGAGAATCATGGCTGCGGGAAACCTCCGCACCTTCACCGCACAACATCCCCATGGACTTTCCCCAAAGAGATCGCTCCTCCAAAATTTCCCAGGTGAGCCTGCCATGCATGCAGAGAATCATGTTCTGGAGGCTCTTCACATTGATCCCACTATCCTGGAAGGGCCGCACCATCCTGCCCCTTATAGCCCAGTGTCTCTTGCCTTCAGCCTTTGCATCCCAGATAAAACTGCAAAGAATTCTATCAATGCTGTTGATCACTCCTTGAGGGACATTGGGGGAAGCCAAAGCATGGATGGGAATGGCAGACAACACACTATTCACCAGAGCTATATGACCTCCAAAATACAGGAACTAATTTTTCCAGTTATGGATGCTACTGGTGATTCTACAAACCACTTGATCATAATCTTTGATACGAAGACAACCTGATGAAATGGGAGAACCCAGGTATTCCATCGGAAAGGACCCATGATGCATGTCCAAATGATTACATAGAGAGGAAACCCACCCTTGAGAAATTTTATTTGAGATGTAGATACTACTTTTTGAATCGTTGATGACTTTCCCACTCTAGTATCAATATTCGTCCAAAATGTCCTTGATCCTACGAACTGCATCCCGACCACCATTGATGAAAATAAGCATATCATCGGTAAACATCAGATGAGACACCGTAGGTACGTTCAGCTTCCGCCAGAAAGGAAGAATTCCCCCTTGGTTTATTCCTCTATTAATAAGCCTACTGGGAGTGTCCTATGCCAGAATAAAAATTCTAGAAGAAAGAGGGTATCCCTACCGGAGACCACTCGTAGCCTTGAAGAAACCATGAATCTTCCCCCTGAAAGAGACAACCAACCACGAGGAACTGAAGATCCTGAAAAGGAGGTCCACTACCTTGGATGAAAACCCAACACCAGATTGAACTCTGTTGATAAAACTCCATTCTAGCCTTTCAAAAGCCCTGTTCATATCCAAATTGATCGCCATGTTGGATCCATGGGTTTTCAAATTGATGTCTCTAACCATCTACTAAGTGATAGCAATTGCTCCCTGGATGGAGAGACCTTTCACAAAGACGTGTTGCTAAACTAAAATGCACCCCGGGAAAAGAGTGTACAACCTCTTATTAAGAACGCACACAAGAATTTTGTAGGGGAAGTTGCAGAGACTCACTGGTCTGTAGTGAGTGAGGGAAGAGGGGTCCTTGATCTTGGGAATGAGAACAAGAGTTTTAGCACTTGCCACCCGAGGTAGTCCTCCACCTCTGAAGAAGTACTGAATAGCACTGATGATGTCTTGCTTCACAAGATCCCAAACCCCTCTCTAAAAAGAACCAGGAAAACCATCAAGACCAGGGGTGCTCTCCGGATTGAGCCGCTGCATGGCTGCATGTATTTCATCCTCGCTAGGAATTTCCTCCAAGACCTCGTTGTCCCGATTGGACACCATAGTGGGAATCGACTCCCACAACCCTTCATTTCCCCTAGGATACCCGCTGAACATCCTTGGGTTTGGGCTAGCAAGCAGATCCTTGAAGAAAGTGAGCGCCAGACCCCCAACCATGTCACAATTATCTGTGTAGGATCCATCCTCAAGTAGAATGTTAGGCGAGGAGAGGCACCTTCTCTCTCTAATGCATGTATGAAAATAAGTAGTGTTTTTATCGCCTTCTTTAAGCCATTTCACCCGGGAGCGGTCCCGAGGTATATGTTCCTGTTTGAGAAGCTCCTCGGCCCAACGCATCTTTTTACCCGCAAGATCTTCAAACACCGAAGCATCCCATTCCCTTTCCAGAGCAGATTTGAGACTTTTGATGCTCTGTTTAAGGCCTTACAAGTCATGATCGGGTGGATGTAATCCCCTGGACCACTCAAATAGCCCCTGTTTCAGCCTTCACAATTTGTTATGAAGAGCTACCCACGTATTCCCCTAGATAGGAGCCTCCCATAATTCCTTCACAATCCCCTGATAGCCTTGGATCTGTGACCAATATTGGCAGAATCTAAAGGACTCATGGATATCCTGCTTGGGAAATAGAGACACCAGAATAGGAGAACGGTTAGAAATACCTCAGGCTAAATTCTGCCCCTTAGCCTCCGGAAAGGTGGTGATTGCCTTGTGGATAGCCAAGCAGTGATCGATCCTACTCCAACAGTGCCTTCCTTCTGATTGGTTATTGTACCATGTATACCTATCTCCAGAATTACCCAGGTTGAGGAGACCCTTTTCCGCCAAGAAGAGAGCGAAGTCCAGAGCTACCTGACGAGGGAAGACCCCTCTACCTTTCTTCTACTCAGGGTCAAGGATGGCATAAAAATCCCCCACAACGTACCATGGATGGTCCTCCAGTTCAAACGACCCAAGACCCTGCCACAGTCCTTTGCGGGTATGGGTATCGCAACTGCCATAAACAAATGACACAAAGAAACTCCCCCCCTTCCACAGTTTTGTGGTGAGATATTGATCTCTAGCCTCTATCAAATTAATCGAAACCTCCTTATTCCAAAAAATCCAGATTTTCTTGTTAATCGTATCTGCATGCAAGGAACCATGAAAGCGCACTTTGCGACTGAAAGCCTTGAACTTCTCTGGTTTTTGTTTGTGCTCAAGCACAACAACGATACACACTTGTGTTTCTTAACTTCCGAAGCTATATGGTCTGACTTCACTCGAGCACCAAGGTCGTGAGAATTCCAAAATAATAGAGATAACATTAAAATCTGGGGAGCCTAGCTTTGGTCCCTGGCTTATTGGTCTTCAAACTTTGGGGAGATAGGCTTCCCATAAGGTGTCTCATCTAGGCCCGGGTGCACACTCCTGGACTCTGAACATTGGGAGCCGATGCTACAGATGATGTGGGGACAGATGGCACCGCAGACCTCCCCTTTTCTATCTTACGGGGGGAGAGGAAGGATATGTTCTACTCAACCAGCCCCACCGCAATGTCCGCAACAATGATCACTGAAGAACCCCCTAAAGAAGCACTGATCTTGTCCTCCAAACCAGCCTTACAAAGAAGAGGGACCTGAGGCCTGCTTCCCAAGGCTTCCTCCTCAACTGAAGCCTCTGAATAGGTGATTCGCAGAGGCGAACACTTCAAACTCACCTCCCTGGGGTGAGAAAGGGGGGCCACGAGCCATTTACAGAACCATTCAGCTGAGCACCCCTGGCCACAGAAGAGCAAACTGTCTGCAAGGGCATCGAACAACAGAGGGGGGGCCTCAACCTTGAAAGAAACCAGGTCCCGGAAAGGGGAGGCCAGATCCCGACAAGGGGGGGGGAAATCTACCTATGAAACATCAGTCTCACCCAGAAGGGTAGACTCTGGACCTCCTGGGCTGATATAATTTGAGTTCCCCTGCAAAGAAACCCTTCGATCCGAATGAAAACCACCCCTCATCCACTTCCTGCATTGCTGCCTAGAGTGACCCTGAAGGCCACAAGAAGAACAGAACCTGGGGAACATGGGAAAGGAAACATCCTGCACCCAATCCATGACGTCCCTCACCATCAAAGATACCTTCTCAAGAAGTGGCGACGACAAGTCCAACTCATCACAAATTCTAGAAACCAGGATGTCTTCACAAGAGAGGGTGAGATAATCCTCACACAAGAAACCACCAAGAGAGTCCCCAATTGCTTTCAGAAGAGTGACATTTTGAAAAGGAAAAGGCAAGCTAGGGAGACCCAACCAAACCGCAACACAGGGGATTTCCTTTCCCTTGTGAGCCTCCATATCCATAGGGCCAGACTGAAACTCCATATCCCGAAATATCTTGGGGATTTTCACTAAGCGGAAATGAAATCCACCTCCAACTCTCGCACCAAGAAAAAAGAGAGATGATGAATCACGGAGAGACACACCTGACCCAACAAACCCCACGAACCCACAAAACATTTGAAAGCCTATAAGGAAGGTCTCTCCACCCCAAAGAGAGCAATTAGGGTCCACTAGAGATAGGCAGTCACCTCCGCAAACACCACCGGTGGGACCTCCAAATAAACGCCAGCGCCATCCCTGGAGACCGCCATAGAGAACGACCGCACATCCGGGAAACAGCTCTTCACTCGCGACGAACCACACAGGACCTCACGAAAGGATGCCTGATGATGAGACTGAGCGCCATCGGGGAGCTCTGAGATCCAGGAAGAGACAGATGCGCTGGGATCAAAGACTGGAGGAGATGAGATCGCCGCCTTATCCTCACCGACCAGGGGAGCAACGGGTGGGAACTTCTGAAAAAACTCCAGCACGTGAGGCGCATAATTTTGAACCATCTCCTGGGGAAGTTTTTTGAGATTATAATTTAGTGGGGAGGCTCATAGGCAGAGGTGATGTGCAATCATGATGACTATAGTGATGCTATAGATGGATGGTTGGAACTAGAAATTGTTTCATGGAAATCTATTTGTTTTGGAAGAAATGTTTAGTGAAGTAATTCATGAGTTTTGTGGATCACCCTTGGTTGTGCATCCAAGAGTTCACAGGATGTATCTGGGATTGAAGATATAGTTTTGGTGTCCTAGGATGTAGTAGGAAATGGTGGAGTTTGTGGTGATGTACTTGGTTTTTGTAGTAAGTGAAGGTTGAGCACCATGTTCCAAGTGGTTTATTGCAGTCCTTGGATTTTGTCGAGTAGAAATTGGATGAAATATCAATGGATTTTTATCATGGGGTTCTCTGATATTAAGGAGGTTGTGATGCTATATGGGTGGTAGTGGATCAGTTGACAAAATTGGACCACTTCATAGTGATCAAGGAGTCTGGCATAGTGGATTCCTTGGTAAGGAAGTATATGGATGAATTGGTGTGGTTGCATAGTGTTATGAGGTCCATTACCTCAGATCGGGACACACAATCTATATCATGAGTCTGGAGGGGATTGAAGAATGATTTCAAAACCCAGTTACGCCTTGAAACTACTTTCCATCCTCATACAGATGGGTAGACATAATAGACTATCCAGGCATTGGAAGATAGGTTGTGGTCGTGCATCATTGACATTGGTTAATCTTGGGTATGAAACATGTGGTTGGTGGAGTTTAGTTATAATAATAGCTATAAATCATCTAGTGGCATTGCCCCATTTGAGGATTTTTATGGAAGGTCGTGTTGTTCTCCATTTTTCTAGATGAACATTGGGAAGATAATTGTTCTTGGTCTAGATTTGGTGAAGAGTACAACCAAGAAGGTTCATCCTGTTCATGAGAGGATGAAATTAGCATAGTACTGGTAGAAGTCTTATGTCTATCATAGGAGGAGGCCTTTGGAGTTCATGGTTAGAGAACATGTGTTTTTAAAGGTTTCAAATCGACATGGGAATCAAAGGTTTGGTAGAGGGAGTATGATTTCAACTAGTTTTTTTGGACCCTTAAAGGTGTTGGAGCGAGTTGGAGAGGTGGCATACAGATTGGAATTGCCACTTTGGTTAGAGAGGATCAACGACATCTTCCACATATCTCAGCTTCGTCGGTTTCTTCACGACGACTCTTATTTCATTGATTGGTGAGAGTTTGATATCATGGAAGATGTGATGTTTTTTGGATTATCTAGTAGAGATCTAGGATCGTCGGGAGAAGGATATAATTGGGTAGACCATTTCCTTGGTTCATGTGATGTGGAGGAATCATGTCTGGGATGAGAGTACTTGGGAGTGAGATGCGTATATGTGTGCCCAGTACCCAGAGTTGTTGTTTGTTCTAATTTTCCTTGTTTTTATTTTTAATGTGATGTTTTAACCATGCTGTTTTAATAGGACAAGATGTTATCCTTGACTTGTTAAGTGTGTAGTGAAATGTGTGATGAAGTACTGACATATGAAAAGGGGAAGACCTGATTTAAAATCAACACACATTAATTGTGATGTGATTAAACCTGTACGAGTGAGTTAGGGCTGTCCATAAAGGATAATATCTTGAAATAGAGGATTGTATTCCCTAATTTGTGAGTCTAGGATTGTGTGGTCGTTATGCTTAGGTATTTTGTTTTATGGTTGTTCAGGTTTTCACATCAACTCTAATTTTGACAAAATCATGATTTTCAGATGTCAGAGGAAGTGTTCTTGGATATGGAGGCTTTCACCATAGTATTCGAGCAACACATGTTTGCTTATCATTGAACATTGGTGTGTTTAGAAGCATTCCATGTTTAATGAGATCTTTGAGATGTATCTCAGGGGATGGTTGTTTAGACCCTTCCTCTCTTTTCCTTTTAGGTGGGTTTTGAATTCTCAAGGGAGAGAAATGTTTGAGAGGTATCTGATGTAATGTCCCGAAACTATTTAGTCTATTACTTTTGAGAATCTGGTATTTGGGGTATTCTGGGAGGTCTAGGTGAATTATTTCAACTATTTTCAAATTTTCCCATTTCTAAAAGTTTTCCAACTATGTCTAGTGCGGATGGTGTCTCGCACTAGTGGTGTCTCACCCTAGTGGTAGCTGACCCTAGTAGTGTCTCACCCTAGCGGTAGATCACACTGGAAGTGTCTCACCCTGGGGGTAACTCACCCTGTCAGTGTCTCAACTTGATGATATCTCTCCCTGTGGGTGTCTCACCCTAGCTGTAGCTCACCCTAGTTGTGTCTTAGCTTGCTGGTCACTTGCAGCTGGTGGCTCACTAGAGGTCACTCATCTAGCGGTGCCACTTCTAGTGGTGCCTCGTCTAGTGGTGCCTCTTCTAGTGGTGCCTAGCCTAACGATCACTCATCTAGCTATTCCTCGACCAGCTATGCTTTATCTAATGGTGTCTTGTGAGAGGTGCCTTGCTAAGCAGTGCCTCATCGAGTAGTGCGTCACAAATAATGTCTCATCCAACAATTCCTTAGGAACTGTGTTTCCAGCTTCTTCTAGTTTTTCCATTTTTATGCATTCCATTGATGGAAAACTCTTATAATGACTTGATTGAAGGTATTTGAGATTGATTCAAATTCCCTAAATCCTATCTTTAATTTCCTAAGAGTCTGAGGTGTTTTACTTGGTTGAAATGTGTTATCTGGACCTAATCTGCTTTTAATGGAAAAACAAAATCATATCTAAACTGCTTCTCTATTTATATCTTTCCGAGGAAAAGATACCCTATCCCTTCTATTCTTTCTTATTGATTTATATTTCTATGGGATGCCAAGGGTTCTTATTCTGGAATGAGTCATGTGATCGTGCTACATATCTTGGTTTCTCTTTCCCTGGAGTTTTCACGCTGTATGAGCACCCTAGTTTTGGTGCAACTAGGAATTGATGATCACATGTTCTTACAAGTAGGATTCCCCTTGTCTTTATTATCTGTGCATATTGCGGGTGGGTGTATGAATGTATTCATTTTTTAAGAGAGTGGAAAAAAATCAATAAGGATAATTGAATTGGTTAAGATAAATATACTGGGCCTGGGGAAAAGTATGTATGTTATGCTTTGTTATTTATTTTTGGTTCATTTTGTGATTTATATATGATAACTACCCACTAAAAATCATGTATTTTGGGGTGTCATTGTTTTCACATAGAATGGTTTATGGAATACATGTTGTCTGTTTCCTGTTGAATGGATGTTTATTAAAAATGTTAATTTAGTATACATGCCTAACAAATGGATGTCCCATGTTCATACTATTTTTGTGATAACTCATAAATTAAAAAAATTAATTAATGAAGGGATGACTTGTCAAATTTGAATATATTATTCCATGGTTATGTGGATGTGGTGGGGTATGTTTGTGTAGGGGGCTTCAGATATGGTTGTGGCTTTGGTTTAGTTGTTGGATGTGGTTGTGAGTAGGGGGATTTTGTGGTTATGAATGATGAATTGAGTGGGCTGACTTTGAAGAAGGAAGATAGTGGTTGGTTTGGGTTATTGTCCACTGATAAAATTCCAAAGTCTTCAACCAGTGTATAGAGATAGATATATTTTTTTATCAAGAATGGGTGTTAAACGGAGAGGAAATGTGAAGTGGATTAATTTACCATGGTTCTTTTTTTTGTGTGAATTTTTTTACTACATGGTGTGCTTTTTGATTGGTATATTCATGGGGGTGATAGATTTGATAAATGAAATGTTTAATAGTCATTGAAAATTGTTAAATAAATTGGTTGGGAACGTTAAATGGGTTTTGTGTCTTGCTTCATGGCATTGTTCATTTAAAGGTTATATAAAAGGTGGATGTGTTATTATTTAGTTGTTGTTTGAGAAACCATAGGTTGGAATTGAGTGTTTGGTATCATATATCTATCTACTTGTATTTTCCTTGTGATTTCTATATGAACCCCACCCTGGTTGAGCATTATGTGATGAACACCTGCATCGTCACGGGGGAGGGTGCCTTTCTAAAACATCCCAGTGGGAGGATGGATGGCTGGCCACCCACTCTCCTTGATCCTTCTTCCAGGCAGTGATAACCCCTGATTCTTCAGTAAGGATGTGGTTTTTGGGGTCTAAGTGTGTACAGAAATGTTGTTCATTCCCAGGTGTATTTGGGATGAGATGCTTTGTGCTATCCCAACTATCCTCGGGATGAGGTGTGGTTTTTTCCCATGTGTTTGGGTGTAGATGTGTTGCGGTTTGTGGCCCAGGTGTTTGCGGGCTAGAGGTGATGTGGTTTATGAGGCCTAGGTGTCTTCTGGAATAATTTGGTTGTGAGGACCAGGTGTGTGAATGTGGGTTGTGATGTGGTATGTTCAAAAGAGGTGGGAGTGGAAGGATGTTTTTCTTTAGGGTGTGAGGGCAGCTAATTAGTGGGAAAGTGGTTCATGGTACCCTATCATCGATGAGATTTATATTATACTACTTGATTTGCATTATTTGGGGAGTGTTCCTTGCTGAGGTTGGGGTGTTTAGTATACCTTCTTAGGTGTAGTTTGGTTCTGCTGTTTTCTCACAGGTGCATTAATATGCCTCTTTCACATGTGCTTGAGAGGCCATTGTTTCGTACTGGGTATACTTGTATTCCCACCCTATGTATATAATCTCTTTTCAATATTTATGTAGGATTTTGCAAACAGTGTTGGACCTTACTAGATCAGATCCTGACCTTTTATATGTCGCTGTTTAGATTTATTTTTGGTTTTTTAATTTGGGGACTTTTTATAACACCTCGATCCTGAGATACCCGAATCAACACATTTAAATGATGTGATTTTTTATATAAAAATAAATTGAAACATTACACAACATGTGTTACATATTAAGAACATTTACCATTCTAGGTTTTTGGAATACTATACCAATATTAAAACTTGAAAAAATGTAAAAAAATAAATATAACTAACAAAAATAAACCACACACTAACTCTGTAAGTGAAATGAGTGGATTCAGAAAACCCTACTGAACCTGTGAAAAATAATTTAAAACTAGGAGTGAGAATATAATATGCCCATTAAGGGATTTTAAAACATTTTAGAAACCCCGTTATAATATTATTTGAGGATACTTTCAAGAATACATCATGAAATATCTTTTTGAAAACACTATTTGAAATTACTAACATCTTAAAAATAATATATCCTTTTTGAAAATTCATATATTTAAAAATTGATTTAAACAAATTGTAGTGTTTTTACGAAAAAATAAGAAATATTCTTAAAAAAACACTAATTTGAGGCCACATGAAATATTGAAGGCTATCATGGGCCTACCCACTTAGAGAATGATGGGTTCACTCCATAATCCCCTTCCATATTTACAATGTTCATGTGAAAAATTTTCTGAAAACATTTTAAGATTTCTTTAATTATATATACTTTCACTAGGGTTTTTAATTCTGAAAAAATGACACAACATTTAAATACACATTCACACTTAATTTTTCAATATAGGTTTGTACATACATAAATATATGAACTCTCATTTCATATCACTTGCGAGTTTTTTAAAAACCAAACTCATTCCATATGCCTTTTCATGTACTGTCAATGTATTCAATCTTCATTTCATGTAACATATTTTCTATTCATACAAATAGTTAATCATAATAAATATATATATTTTAACCATAAAATTATATATAAACATATTAAATAAAATATTTCAATTCTTGAAGAAATTCACGTTCTTAATAATCATGAAAATAAAAAATAAAATTTAATTTAAAAGCATGAGTTTATTATGAATGCAAGGAAAGTCAATATTGTGAATAATGCATGGACATGATTTTATATAGATGTGGTATCCTTAATTTTAATATTACATGACGACACGCTATCCAATTTTTTTAAAACAGGGCGATAAAATTATAAACATGATGGTAAAAATTTCATCCTTATATATATATATTAACACACACACACACCCACACACACATATATATATATAAACTATGAAATAAAATTTTTAATAAATGATCTTGATGTTTCATCATAATCTCTTTCTCTCTCACACACATATTTATATATGTATATATATATATACATGAATAATTAAATTTAAGATCAAACAAATATTTGATACACAAAAATATTCCATGCAATTAAATTATTAATGGAGGAAACATATTGGAAAATATAATTTGACACTTGCAAAATATGTTTGAAAATAAATTCATTATTTTTTAAGGTTATAAATAACATTTCATATAAATGTTTAAAAATAATAATTTTCCCTAACACAATTTATTTAAAAATCAAGAACCTAAAACAAAATAGAAAATTAATTACAACCATACTAAGTTTTATTTAAGAATAAAAAACAATTACAAGAAAATAAATATTTAAGGAGAATTAGAAAATTAAAACATAATTTTAATTAACGAATTAGTGTAATTGGATTATAGTATAAAAAAGGAGAAATATTGTATTATATATTTTTTGAAAACAAACAATTTACCTTACTAACATCACATCTTTTAACTAGAACACCAAGGAGAACTGAACTGAGAAAAGAAGGAGTCATCACAGTGTTCAGACATGTGTAGAGATGGTAGTATAGAACTCAGATATAGAGATAGTAGAGAATCAGAATGAGTTTTCTATTTATAGTCTCAATTCATTGAGCTTACGGTGAAAAATTGAGTTTAAAATATATAAATTCATTCATGTAGCCAATAAATGTTGATAGATTAAATTTAATAAAAGTAGTACATGGACAGTTTCAGGGAAACACACACAAGATTTCTCTTCAAGTTAAATACACAAAACAGTGTAAACATAAAATATATAATTTGTGTAATCATACAATTGATGAGATAGATTCATCCAGGTAATAGAATTAGTACAAAATTGATCGATTCAACATAAAATGATTTTAACAGGACAACTGAAAGGGACATTTCAAGACCAAAACAAAAAACTTATTGTTTATGAAGCAAAGAAAGAAGAAAATAGATTCAAGACATAGGTAAACATATTCATGAAGGAAAAAAACTATATAACTACTAATATGAAGAGAATCAGACCTGAAAAGGGAAACACTGACGTCACACTAAGTTAGAGACCAAGAAAAGGCTCTTACCTCACCACGGTTGAACCCTAATTGCTTGAAAACCTCAAATCTAGACTCTGATGTGTGGTTCAAAAACCCTAACGGAGAATGACACTCAAAACACCATCTACCGAAACTCCATTTTTGGCTCGACTCAGGGCCTCTCTTCTGTTGGAGATTTCTTACGCTCAACTGAAAACCCTCGAAGACGAACCCCCTCATGCAACAATTTACATCGCCCTCAGTTCCCCTGCCTGAGCTCAACTTTCTCTCCCTGGACAAAACTTGCAGGCGACTACACATCCATGGACCCCTTAAATATAGATCGATGCCCCTTATCCCAAAAAAAAACCATATATCTAATTATTCTATTTTTTTATAGTTTATTATTAAAAAAATTAATATATTATTATTATTAATTTTATATATAAATGGATTCTAATTTTATTTATAAAACTTAACTTTATAAATTAAATACTTTTAAAAAATAATTAAATCATACTTTATATATATAATTTCATATATATATATATATTATATTTTTAATATCAAAATTTATAAAAAACAATAATTATAGATGTATATTGATTACTTTGACGAAATTTTAATAATAATTATTAATTAGATTCATTAATTAAATTTGAAAATTTATATTGAGTAGATTCAAAATTTATAACTATCATATTTCAGTATTCCAATATATTTATATATCTAAATTAATATAAGACATTATGAAATATATTGTATTTATAATTTAGGAATTATTCATTTAAAATATTTTATAATCTCATGATGAATTTTGTTAAAAAATTAATTAAATAAATATAAATATATTAAAATATTATTTTAAAATAATACTATAAAACATCATTTGTTTTTTTAGAATATTAATTTAAAATATATAAATAATAGGTATATTTAATTATAAGTAGTATAATTATATTATGATCAAATTAATTAAAACACGTAATATCATTTATTATTTTTAAATTAAATCTTCATAAAAATATTATTAGTTGATTTTTTTATAAATTAATTAATTTAATATAAAATTTATATAATAAAACTAAGTTGGAATTCCTGGGATGTTACATTATTCCCCCCACAATAGAGTTGCGCCCTCACAATTCGTTTCATCAGAGGATTTTTTTTGAATTTCAATCTTTATAATTAAGAAAAATTAGGACCATTAAACTTATAGACTCAATAACATCTAATCTCCAAAGTTTTCAAACCATTTCTCTGAAACCAAGTATAATTCCCCAAGTCTGAGGTACCAAAATCAATATATTTAAATGATATGTATTTTATTTTAAAAAAGTAAATTTAAACATCACAAAGCATTTATTACATAACATGAAAATTTACTGGTCTATGCTTTAAACGATTAGAAAAATAAAAAATCATAAAAAAAATAAAACAAACAAAAATACATTGTTCACTCACTCTGTAAATGAAATGATCACCTTTAGAAAACACTACTGAACTTCTGAAAAATAATTTAAAAAAATGGGTAAGAATTTAATATGTTCAGTAATGGGTTTTAAAATCTCTTAAAAATACTTTATTAATATTATTTTGAATATACATTCAAAAATACATCTAAAATATCCTTTTGAAAACACTATTTTATATTACATATGGCTTAAGAATTCTAAATCATTTTAGAAAATACTTACATTTAAAAATTGATTTAAATATATTCTAGTGTTTTTATTAAAAAAATAGGCATGCTTCAATAACAAAACACAAATTTGAGGCCACTTGAAACCTTGAAGGCTATTATGGGCCTAATCACTTAGCGAAGGGTGCGTTCACTCCCCAATTCCCTTCCATATTTACAACATTGAAGTGCCTAATTTTCAGAAAATATTTTAATCTCAATTTCGTTATATATACCTTCATTAGAGTTTTTAATTTTGAAAACATGACACTGCATTAAAATAAACATTCATACTGAATTTTTATATATAATTATGCACATAAATAAATATATGAACTTTCATTGCTTATCACTTGCGAGTTTGGTTACAACTAAAACTCATTCCATAAGCCATCGCATGTACTATCCATGCATTCAAACTTCCTTTTATGTAACTTCTTCGCTATTCATAAAAATAGTTGATCATAAAAAATATTTACATTTCTTCCATAAAATAATAAATATACATCTTAAATAAAACATTTAAATACTTGATGAAATTTAGGTTCTTAATAATCTTAGAAATAAACCATTAAATTTAATTTGAAAAAACGAGTTTATTATGAATGCAAGGTATGTCGACATTGTGCATAATGCATGCCCATGATTGTATGGAGATGTAACATCCTTTATTTTAATATAACATGATGACATGATATGTGATTTTTTCTAAAAAAGGAATATAAAATTATAAACATGACGGTGAACATTTCATCCTTATATATATATATGTATATAAATATATATAAACTATGAATTTAGATTTTAAATAAAATATCTCTATGTTTCATAATAATCAAACATAGACACACAAAAATATATATTTATGTATATATATATGCAGAATTAATTTTTTGATCCAAAAGATCTTCAATACAAAAAAATATCCCTTACAATTAAAATATTAAAGGAGGAACAATATTTGAAAATACAATTTCACCCTTGAAAAATAAGTTTCAAAATAAATTCAAAATTTTAAAGGGTTTTAAAAAAAAATCAGATAAATGTTTCAAAAGGAAAAATTTCACCTTACATGATTTGTTGAAAAATCAAGAAGCTAAAATAGAAAATAAATTTTAGTTACCCCCTTACAAAGGTTTATTTAAGAATAGAACAAAATTATAAGAAAATAAATGTATATGGAGTATCAGAAAATTAAAATGTAATTTTCATAAATGTAATCAACTACTTTGATTATAGTAGAAAATAAGATAAATATTTAATTATAAGTTTTTTTAAAACAAACAATTTCTCTTACTAGCATCACTTTTTCTAGCGTGAATGCACAAGAACAATGAACATGGAAAAGGATGAGTTATCACAATGTTCAGAAATGTGTGCAGATCACAGCGTGGAACTCAAAAATAAATATAGTAGAGAAGAAGAATGAGTTTTCTATTTATAGTCTCAATTTATAGATATTGTGGAGTAATCATGAATTTAAAATATAAAAATTCATTCATAAAGCCAAAAAAATGTTTACAGATTCAATTTAATAAAATTAGTACAGGTATAGTTTCAGGTCAACACACATAAGTTTTCTCTCCATGCTGAATACATAGATAATGAAAATATAAAATATATAATTTGTGTAATCATAAACTAAATGAGACATATTTATCTATAGAATTGAAACAATACAAAATTGATGGATTAAACAAAAAACAAAGTTAACATGACTACTAAAATAGATATTTTTGGACCAAAACAACACAATTGTTGTTCATAAAGAAAATAAAGAAGAAGAAAATTGATGGAAAGACATAGTAAATCTGATCAATGATGGAAAACAACTATACCAATACTAATATGAAAATATTCAAACCTAAAAAAGAAATCAACCACCTAAAACTATGTTGGAGATGATGAACATGATCACACCTCTCCATGGTCGAACCCTAACTACTCGAAATCCTCAGATCTAGACTTTGATGTGTGATTCATGAACCCTAACAACGAATGACGCTCGAACTAACCACATAAGAAGATCCATCACAAGATCACTTCAGCACCTCTCCTTGGTTGCAACTGTCGTGTGCTCAGCCCAAAACCTTCAAAGATGAACCCCTTGCATGACTACCTCCATCACCCTCGGCTCCCCTATATGCACTCTACATCCTCTCCCTAGACGAAACATGCCGGACGCGACGCATCCATGGAACCCCTTAACCCTAGGTCGATGCCCTATATCCAAAAAGAAACCCCACATCTGATCCTTCTCTTTTTATTATAGTTTATTATTATTAAACAAAACATTAATATATTATTATTATTACTACTTTTATATATAAACGGATTCTAATATTAATTATAAAAGAAAACATTATAAGGTATTAATTTTACAAAAATAATTTAATCATACTTTATAATTATAATTTCATATATATATATATATATCATTATTTGAAAATAAAAATTTATAAACACAAATTAATTATATTTGTATGTTGATTATTTATATGTAATTTTATTTATTATTATTATTTAGATTAATTAATTAAATTTGAAAATTTATATTTACAAGATTCAAAATTTATAACTAGCATATTTCAATATTCTACTATATTTATAAATAAAAATAATTATATGACATTATGAAATATGTTGCCTTTAAAATACTAGAATTATTTATTTAAAATATTTTATAATCTCATAATAAACATTGTTAAAAATTTAATCAAATAAATATAAATAAATATAAATATTATTTTAAAATAATATTGTAAACAACATTTTTTTTACAATATTAATTAGAAATATATAAATAATATGTATTGTTAATTATAAGTAGTATAATTATATTATAATCAAATTAATTAAAACAATTAATTTCATTTATTATTTTTAAATAAAATCACCATAAAAATATTATTTGTTGGATTTAATTATAAATAAATTCTTCTAATATTATATTTATATAATAAAACTAAGTTGTAATTCCTGGGATTTTACACTTTTGTATTATATCAGTTATATTTTACACATGCATGTGGCATGTATTTTGGATTTCCTTTATACTATTTTCTAGGGTTTCATTGTGGATGATTCATCTTATCTCCTCATCTTGTTTCCTAAAAGGGTAATGCCTCTCATATTGTGAGATTTGTACACCCTTGGTGCTAGTCTCAAAACCGAGGCCTATTGAAGGGGGGACTCTGGGGTCATTATCTTCTTTTCTTCAATACCATATAAATAGGGGTATCATTAGGGGGAGGGGGTCTGACATATATTAAATCATATAAGTTCATAAAGAATCAAAAAATATATTATATGAGATCATAATAGAAGACAAGGATTGTGTCATACACATAAGAATATAAATGATTTTCATAGTACTCAAGGAATCACTGCCAATCCTATCTTAGTCATATAAGTTCACTCATAATACCATTGTGGAAGTCATGGTTCACTCCCATGACCATCTTAGTAGTAAAAAATCACTCCCAAGACCATCTTAGCGGACAATGTCCTTTCCTAAACGAAGTTAACTTCGTATTACAACAATGCTTATCTCCTAAGATAATAAATATTTTCCCAATTCATTTGAGTAAGATATAGGTCACAATATTCACATAATAAAAACCATACATATGTGTTCTATAAGAACATAAATCATTCATCATATCAGAAACCATGGAATGTAATGGGTTTCATAATATTTGTTCAATCATTACATAACCATGTAAATGAAACGAGTTTCTTAAATATCATTCCATCATAAATATAAAACATTAATAAAAAGAATAAGAAATTAAATCGTTGAATCATATCCCCAGTAAAAACTAATTAGCATTAAATAATGTCATCTTAGATTGAAAATAATTTTAGGAGATCACTTGAGAACAATTCTTGAGGAAAATCTTCAGTCAACTTTGAAAAAGTTTTCATTCCTTAAAATATAGAATAATTTTAAAAGAAAATATTTTATTTGAAAATAAATCTATAATGTAGCGACTCTGGTTTTGGCCCTGTCAGACTTTGGAATATTTCTATGAATAATTCAAGAGCTAGGAGGGAAGAAGGCGTTCGATTTCGAGGCCCTGTGTTCCCGGAATTAATTTTATAAAAATATTAAGTATTTTTATACTATTAATATGGAGAAGTTGTGATATCTCCTAAACGGTAGCTTATAACAGGAATCCGAGGGCACAGTTGCGTCTGAAACGTGTTGTTTACCCTAGACGAGGTGTAAACTTTACAGGTGCAGGCCTGCGGTGAGAAACGCCACCAAGGGAATTTTTGTAAATAAATAGAAAAGTTTATTTACGAGGGTCGGATCAAGTAACTTCTGAATGGTGTCTCAGATCGCAAATATGAGTCCGCCGTTGCGTTCAGAACAGCGTGTTTACCCTAGGGGTGACCTAATTTTCTCCGCACTGGGAGGTCTGGTCTGGGGTGTTTCTTTTAAATGAGGTTTCTAAAAAAACACATTTTCCCTCCCCTCCCTCACCTCCTATGTACAGCAACAGAACCCCCACCCAACCTCCTCTGTTCTTCACCGAATCATTCCAGAATCATCTGTTTTCAGCGCCGATCATCTGCAGATCGAGTTTCAGGGCATCGCCGGCGTCGATCTGCACCCGAAGCTTTGGCATTTCGCTCACGAGGTAGGCAGTTTGAGTTTTAAAATCCTAGATCTTATTTTTGAATTGTTTTTCTTCAAATCTTTATAGGGGTTGTGTATTTCGGGTCCTGATGTTTCTGAAACATTTTTCGGATTTGAATTTGGAGCACCGGGGTGCTCCCGGTGGCTCCCGGAAGTTTTCCGGCGTAATCCCGGTTTTCCGGCAGTGTCAATGGTGCAATCCGGAGAGGCGAGGTAGCGGCGTGGGGGTGGCCCGGTGGATTCCAGCAATGGTGGCAGCGGCGCAGCAGAATCCGGTGGCGGCACGGTGGTTTCCGGTGAGGCCGGCGGTGGTCCGGCCAGGATTTTCCAAGTGTTCTTTAAACATCCGTAACTCGCAAACCGTAACTCTGATTTTTGAGCTGTTTGCGGCGATGCATTCCTTGCATTGAGACCGACCTTTTGAACTCATTTTGAGAATTTTGTGAGCCGAGATTTTGTCCCGGGGGCTTGAAACGTCAAATAAAATAATAATATTTTATTATTATTCGCCTTTGGTTCGTTGTATCTTCTACCCGGAGTGTTTGAATGACGTGCTATCAGTGGAATTGAGATCCAGATGGTATGGAATACATTTTGAGATGGTTTCCAGGTGTTGGGATGGAGAACGGGGTGTAGGCCCCATGAGGATGGGTTTTGGCGTTTTCGGAGAAACGCAACTTTTCTGTTGGGTGTCTGTTTTGGACGAGCGAGTAGTCGATCCTGTGTTTTTTTCGAGAGGATCGCAATGGTTCAATTTGTATGATGTGTTTTGGGATCGAAGAGTGGGCCCCCACACGAGCTAGCTTTGGTGAATATTGCCTTTTTCACCAGGTGTCCATTTCGGACGAATGAGTACTGGATCTCGTGTGTTTTTCTGACGGGATCCTCGTGGTATGATCCGCTTGATGGGTTTTTGGATCATTGTGTGGGCCCCGCACGGGCTAGCTATTGTGAATAGTTCCTTTTTTACCAGTGCTCTGTTTCGGGAAAGTGAACAACCTATCCCGTGTTTTTTTCCGCATAGATTGCGATTGTGGCCTCGGTATTGGCCTTGGAGGTGCACAGTGTGGTGTTGGGGCGGGTCGGTTGGGTTAGCGATGATTGGACCAGCAGTGGTTGAGGGTACTCTCTTAGTTTGTTCCTACAAGGGTTTACGCGACATCACAACCTCTGTATAGGTTTTTGATCCTCTCGATGGGATGTTTAGTCTGTTAGAGTTGTGGCATCCCTCTGGTGGGCCTGGAGTGGGATCCTCTAGCATCGTTACCCAAGATCGGGTTCTTGGTATCACTGTGAACGCTTATCCATGGGCAGTAATCCCCTATCTAGCAGGTTAACCCCATAGGGTTTGTGGCATCATTGGGTATATGATCCCTTATGTAATGGGCCTTGCTCATCAGGGTTGTGGCATTGTCGAGAATAAGTTCCCTTGATCAGCATGAGATGTTAGTAGGGTTGCGGTATCGTTGGTTACATGATCCCCTACTCAACACGTGGTTTCAGTAGGGTTGAGGCATCGTTGGGTATATGGTCCCCAAATCAGCATGAGGTTTATAGTAGGGTTGTGGTATCGTTGGTTATACGATCCCCTACATAGCGCGTGGTGTCAGTAGGGTTGTGGTATCGTCGGTTTGATCCCCTATAGTTAAAGATGTACCAGATAGTGTTTCGGTATCGTCGTGACCGTCATGACATGGGTGATGATCCTCTATCCGCGTGTCGTGTTTTTGTCGAATGCCAAATCGGGTTGCGTTATTCCCCAGCGGACCCAGGGAGTGATCTCATATCTATGAGATCTTCGTATACCAGTGTGGGTTCTGGTATCCCCCTAGCGGACCCTAGGAGAGATCCCCTATCCGAGGAGTTTGGTGTTTATGTTGTTTCAGCGAGGTTTCCTCAGTAACGCTATCTGATGAGTGAGATCTCTCAGGTGAGCGTCTGAGATGTTTATATGAAACCCGATGGAGTGTATCTCCCGGAGGAGTGTCATTCGGGATGACAGTGATCGTGGGTTGTGCTCTCTTGGTTGTGGATAGTTTTTGGTGATGAGGTCGGTACCTCTTGTGGCTTGGTGCGTGAACTGAGTATATCTGGATTGTTCAAGGTGTATGTATGAACATACACCTGAGATGAGCTGACTAGCTGTGTTTAGCTGAGGATGGTCACGAGATGGAGTTTCTCTCTCGTCTGGGTTCCCTCTGGCTGGGATGAGTGGACTGTTGCCTTTCAGTTTGTCTCTTTTGTTTTGGGTTTTGGGGGTTCCTAATGAGTATTTTTATACTCACCCATTCACAGGCTTTTCCCGCACATGTTTGTGTCTTGTGCAGACCACATGCCTTTCGACGGAGTCCTAGGAGGACCTAGAGCAGGTGAAGCTTAGTGAGCGAGACTGTCCGGGGTGTTTACCGGTGTGGTGCCGAGGGAGCATTCTGGCGAGTGTTTGTGGTAGCGTTCCCCTTCTTCAGAGCAGGTTGGATGCGCTTTGTATTTTTATTTTGGTGGGCCCTATTTTTCCCTTTTTGTTATGTTGTTGCACTTTTTTTGGGATAGTTATATGCATGAATTTTATTTTTCAGTTTTAATTATCTTTGCACTATTTCATGAATATGTTTTTGGGTGCGTATGTACATGTACTTTAGGCTAATGCCTCCCATGTGTTTGATAGCCTACTCGACGCTAGACGCCAGCCCATGGCCTATTGGAGGTGGGCTTGGGGTGTCGCGGCTTGAGCCCCATTGGGTTGGGTCGTAATAGAGTGGTGTCAGAGAAGGTTCCACTTTTGGGATCTCAGAGCGTAGCTGGTCTAGCAGTGAGTTTAGTTTAGGTTGCATAGCGGCAGTGTTAGGACATTTCGAGTCTGGTTTTTAGGCCAGGGACTTCAGTGTTGGTGCGGAAACCGATGTATCCATACACCAGGACTCTGATAACCTGCCTTTTGACTCGGGACATTTGTACACTGGTCGTTGGGACATAATGGTATATGCATCATATAGGACTGGTTTTTGGGTTTTTCCTTGTCCTTCTTGAGTCATCTCTCCAGATATACTCTTTGACTATGGTATGTCTTGAATATATTTCAGGATGCCTCCACGATGACAGCTAGTGATGGTTTTGCAGTAGGATTGTGGTAATGATCCACCCCATGTAGAGGTTGTGGACTAGGGCACAGGTTCTGAGGCTGGACCTCCAGGTGGTCCGCCAGTTGAGCCACCACCTATCGAGTAGCTGGTTGTGCCAACAGTGCAGGATGAGGTTTCGGATAGGCTGAGTGCACTGCATGAGTTTCAGAGGCCGCGACCTCTGAGGTTTGGGGTGATCCAGACCCCTAGGCAGCTGATGACTGGCTTGAGGCAATCACCAGAGTTTTCCTCCTAGTGAGGACACCTCCAAATCAGATAGTGGTCCTAGCAGAAAGCCTTCTGCATGGTTCGGTCGGGCGATGGTGGAGCCTTGTGACATAGTCCCATGACAAGGAGATGCTCACTTGGGCTGAGTATAAGCGGCTCTTCAGGGAAGAGTTCTATCCAGTGACGCTGACGTCCGTGCAGATCCAGGATCTTCTACAGCTTCAGCAAGAGGGCATGACTGTGTCGCAGTACTCAGTGAGGTTTACATACCTGTCATGCTACTTCTAGGATATGTTTTGAGACCCGTTCTTTAGGACTCAGACCTTCGAGTAGGGCCTATGTAGGGACATCTGGGCAGGTGTGGATTCCTTATGCCTGCCCACCTATGCTGGCGTGATGGAGCGAGCGTTGGTGTGGAGAGTTTTCTGGCAGAGCAGACCCCGCTAGTTAGTTCTGGTCACACGGGAGCTGGGACCTCGTCATTCGAATCATCATCTGGTAGCTGACGACAGACTCAGGGGTCTAGGCATGCCCGATGTTTCAAGAGGCGACCCCTGGATGGAGGATCTGAGGCCCAGGGCTCACAGGGCTCGCAGGCCAGTTTTGTTCAGCCACACGAGAGGCGGTGTTACGCTTGCAATGATCGGGGAAATCTTGCTAGAGATTGTTCGACCCGTCGTGTTGCTGAGAGGGACCCGGTCGACAGACTGCCTTGGCAGAGGCAGTGACTAGAGCAAGGAGGTCCGCAGGGTGGCGGACGTGGTGACAGAGCTGGTGTAGCAGCAAGAGGTGGTATGCGGCATTAGTTACCACCACCCCCACCCAAGGAGGTCCATGACAAGTTCAGGGAGCTGGTGGTCAAGGGCGAGGACAGTTGCATGCCCTAGGGGCTATTGACCCAAAGGCTTCGCGGTTGGATAGAGGTACGCCTTGTGTCCTTTCTACTTTATGCAGTAGTTTGATAGACACTGGTTATCGATACTCTTCCTTTTTCATTGCTAGCTCGAGTTTTTGTTCAGGGAATTTGTAAGACCCTTTGTGGGTGTTGTTTGGTGTGCTTCGAATGCGTGAGGAAGAGGGATCCTTCCCCCACTGGGACGAATTTTTGTGACGCGATTAAAAACCGTGCGGGCGAGTCAGTGCCATCCAAAGCGGATAGTGTTGAGTTGTGGTTGATGATTCCCTCTGACTTATGTGTTCGGGCATGGCTGTTTGTTTGCGAACTTGCTAGTGTGGGAGACCCATTTGAGAGTCCAGCCACTTTCCTTGAGCTTAGGGTTTTTTGAGGACGAAAAGTTCTAAGGGGGGGAGTATTTAGCAACTTGGGTTTTGGCCCTTTCAGACTTTGGAATATTTCTATGAATAATTCCAGAGCTAGGCGCGAAGAAGGCGTGCGATTCTGAGGCCCGGTGTGCCCCGAATTAATTTTATAATAATATTAAGTATTTTTATACTATGCACATGGCGGGAGTGTGATATCTCCTTAATAGTAGCTCAGAACAGGAATCCGAGGGCATGGTTGCGTCCAGAATGTGCCGTTTACCCTAGAAGAGGTGTAAAATTTGCAGGCGCGGGCCTACGGTGAGAAACGCCACCAGAGGCGTTTTCATAAATAAATTGAAAAGTTTATTTACGAGCGTCGGCTTGATTAACTTCTGAACGGAGTCTCAGATTGCAAATCCGAGTATGCTTTTGCATTCAGAATGGTGCGTTTCCCCTAGGGGCGACCTAATTTCCTCCGCGTCGGGAGGTTTGGCCGGGGGTGTTTGTTTTAAATGAGGTTTTTTTTAAAAAAAAACCCATTTCTCCTCCCCTCCCTCACCTCCTACATGCAGCGACGGAACCCCCACCCCACCTCCTCCGTTCTTCGCCGAATCGCGCTAGAATCGTCCATTTTCAGCGCTGATCATCAGCAGATCGAGCTTCAGGGCATCGCCGACATCGATCTGCACCCGAAGCTTCGGCGTTTCGCCCGCGAGGTAGGCTGTTTGAGTTTTAAAATCCCAGATCCCATTTTTGTGTTGTTTTTCTTCAAATCGTCATAGGGGTTGTATAGTTTGGGTCCCGAGGTTTCTGAAACTTTTTTCCGATTTGAATTTGGAGCATTGGGGTGCTACAGGTGGCTCCCGAAAGTTTTCTGGTGAAATCTCGATTTTCTGGCAGCCTCAATGGCAGAATCCGGCGAGGCGTGGCGGCGGTGCGGCAGATTCCGGCGACAGCGGCGGCGGCACGGCGGAATCCGGCGGTGATCCGACCAGGATTTTCCAGGGGTTCTTTAAGCCCCCGTAACACGCAAAACGTAACTCCGATTTACGAGCTGTTAGTGGAGACACGTTCCTTGTGCCGAGACGAACCTTTTGAACTAACTTAGAGAATTTTGTGAGTTAGGATTTTGGACTGGGGGTTTGAAACGTCGAATAAAATAATAATATTTTATTATTATTTGACTTTGGGTCGTTGTATCTTCTACCAGGAGCGTCTGAATGACGTGCCATCAGTGGCATTGAGATCCTGATGGTATGGAAGACTTTTTGAGATGGTTTTAGGGTGTTGGGATTGAGAATAGGGTTCGACCCCCACGAGGCTATGTTTTGGCGTTTTCGGAGAAACACAACTTTCCCGCTAGGTGTCCATTTTGGATGAGGTATTAGTCAATCCTGTGTGTTTTTACGAGAGGATTGCAATGGTGGGATCCATTTGATGTGTTTCGGGATCGAGGCATGGGCCCCTACCCGAGCTGGGTTCGGTGAACAGTGCCTTTTTCACTGGGTGTCCGTTTCAGACGAATGAGTAGTGGATCTCGTGTGTTTTTCTGAGTGGATCGTCGTGGTATGATCCGCTTGATGGGTTTCAGGATCATTGTGCGAGCCCTGCATAGGCTAGCTACAGTGAATAGTGCCTTTTTCACCGGTGCTCTGTTTCGGGCAAGTGAACAGCCTATCCTGTGTGTTTTTCCGCTTTGACCATGATGGTGGCATCAGTATCAGCCTTGGAGGTGCGTGGTGTGGCGTTGTGGTGGGTCGCTCGGGTTAGCGACCTTTAGACCAGTAGTGGTTGAGGTTACTCTCTTGGATCGTTCCTATGAAGGTTCACATGGCATCACAACCTCAGTATAGGTTTTTGATCCTCTTGATGGGATGTTTAATCTGTTAGAGTTGTGGCATCCCTCCGATGGACCCAGAGTGGGATCATCTAGCATCGTTACCCAAGATTGGGTTCTTGGTATCGTTGTGACAGATGTTCCACAGGCGGCGATCCCCTATCTAGCAGGTTAACCCCATAGGGTTTGTGGCATCATCGGGTATATGATCTCCTATGTAATGGGCCGTGCTCATTAGGGTTGTGGAATTGTTGAGTATACGATCCCCTGCTCATCATGAGGTGTTAGTAGGGTTGCGTTATCGTTGGTTACACGATCCCCTACTCAGCCTGTGGTTTCAGTAGGGTTAAGGAATCATCCGGTATATGATCCCTTACTTAGTATGAGGTTTATAGTATGGTTGTGGTATTGTTGGTTATACGATACCCTACTCAGTGCATGGTGTCGGTAGGGTTGCGGTATCGTCAGTTAAATCCCCTACAACGCGAGATATACCAGATAGTGTTTCGGTATCGTCGTGACCATCGTTACATGGGTGACGATCCTGTATCTGCGTGTTGTGTTTCTGTCGAAGGCCAAATCGGGCTGCGGTATCCCCCAGCAGACCCTGGGAGTGATCCTATATATGTGATATCTTCTTATACTGATGTGGGTTCTGGTATCCACCTAGCGGAACCTAGGAGTGATCCCCTATCTGAGGAGTTTGGTGTTTATGTTGTTTCAGCGAGGTTTCCTCAGTGACTCTATCCGACGAGTTAGATCTCTCGGGTGAGCACCTGATATGTTTGTATGAAACCCTATGGAGTGTATCTCTTGGATGAGTGTCATCTGGTATGACATTGATCATGGGTTGTGCTCTCCTGGTGGTGGAAAGTTGTTGGTGATGAGGTCGGTACCTCTTGTGGCTTGGTGCGTGAACTGAGTATATCTGGATTGTTCAAGGTGTATGCATGGGCATACACATGAGCTGAGCTGAATAGTTGTGTTTAGCCGAGGATGGTCAAGAGATGAAGTTTCCCTCTCATCTGGGTTCCCTCTGGCTGGGATGAGCGGACTGTTGCCTTTCAGTTTCTCTCTTTTGTTTTGGGTTTTTGGGGTGCCTAATGAGTACGTTTATACTCACCACTACACGGGATTTTCCCGGACATGTTTGTGTCTTGTGTAGACCACACGCCTTTCGACGGAGTCCTAGGAGGACCTAGAGAAGGCGGAGCTTAGTGAGCAAGACTGTCCGGGGTGTTTACTGGTGTGGTGCCGAGGGAGCTTTCTGGCGAGTGTTTGTGGCAGCGTTCCCCTTCTTCAGAGCAGGTTGGACGCGCTTTGTATTTTTATTTTGGTGGGCCCTATTTCTTCCTTTTTGTTCTGTTGTTTCACTTTTGTTGGGATAGTTTTATGCATGCATTTTATTTTTCAGTTTTAATTATCTTTTCACTGTTTCATGAATATGTGTTTGGGTGCGTATGTACATGTACTTTAGAATAATGCCTCCCATGTGTTTGATAGCCTACTCGGCGCTAGACGCTAGCCCCTGGCCTGTTGGAGGCTGGCTTGGGGTGTCGCGGCTCGAGACCCATTGGGCTGGGTCGTGACAGAGTGGTTTCAGAGGAGGTTCCACCTTTGGGATCTCAGAGCGTAGCTGGTCTAGCTGTGAGTTTAGTTTAGGTTGCATAGTGGCTGTGTTAGGACGTTTCGAGTCTGGTTTTTAGGCCAGGGACTTCAGTGTTGGTGTGGCGACCAACGTATCCATACACCAGGACTCTGATAACCAACGTTTTGACTCGGGACATTCGTAAACTGGTCGTTGGGACATAATGGTACATGCATCATATAGGACTGGGTTTTGGGTTTTCTCCTTGTACTTCTTGAGTCAACTCTCTAGATATACTCTTTGACTGTGGTGCGTCTTGAATATATTATAGGATGCCTCCACGACAACAGCCAGTGAGGGTTCTACAGTAGGATTGTGGTGATGATCCGTCCCGTGTAGAGGCTGTGGACCAGGGTGCAGGTTCTGAGGCTGGACCTCTTGGTGGTCTACCAGGTGAGGCACCACCTGTCAAGCAGCTGGTTGTGCCGGAAGTGTAGGACGAGGTTTCACGCAGGCTGAGTGCATTGAATGAGTTCTAGAGGCAGTGACCTCTAAGGTTCTAGGGTGATCTAGACCCCGAAGCAGCTGATGACTGTCTTGAGGTAGTCACCCAAGTTTTCTGCCTAGTGAGGACACCTCCAGATCAGATGGTTGTCCTAGCGGCAATCATTCTGCATGGTTCGACCGAGTGATGGTGGAGCCCAGTGACACAGTCCCATGATGAGGAGATGCTCACTGGGCTGAGTTTGAGCGGCTCTTTAGGGAAGAGTTATATCCAGTGACACTGAGGTTCGTGCGGATCCTAGAGCTTCTACAGCTTTGGCAGGAGGGCATGACTGTGTCGGAGTACTCAGTGAGGTTTACAGTCTTGTCGCGCTACTCCCTGGATATGGTTTGAGACCCATAATTTAGGGCTCGGACCATCAAGCAGGGCCTACATAGGGACATCCAGGCAGGTGTGGTTTCCTTGTGCTTGCCCACCTATACTGGCGTGCTTGAGCGAGCGTTGGTGGAAGAGAGATTTCTGGCCGAGCAGACCCTGCTAGTTAGTGCTGGCCACGCGGGAGCTAGGACCTCATCAGTCGAATCAACATCTGGTAGTTGACGATAGAATTAGGAGTCTGGGCGTGGCCGATGTTTTAGAAGGCGACCTCAGGATGGAGGATCTAAGGGCCAAGTCTCACAGGGCTTGTAGTCCAGTTTTTGTCAGCCGTAGGAGAGGTGGTGTTATGCTTGCGATAGTCGGGGACATCTTGCTAGAGATTGTTTGACCCGTCGTGCTGATGAGAGGGAGCCAGTCGACAGACTGCCTTGGAAGAGGCAGCGACTCAAGCAATGAGGTCTAGAGGGCGGTGGACGTGGTGATGAAGATGGTGTAGCAATATGAGGTGGTAGGCGGTATCAGTTACCACCACCCTCACCCCCAGGATGTCAACGCCAAGTTCAGGGAGCTGGTGGTCGAGGGAGAGGACAACTGCATGCCCTAGGGGCTGTTGACCCAGAGGCTCTGTGGTTGGAGAGAGGTACGCCTTGTGTCCTTTCTACTTTCTGCAGTAGTTTGATAGACACTATTTAGCGGTACTCTTCCTTTTCCATTTCTTGCTCGAGTTTTTGTTCAGGGTGTTTGTAAGACCCTGTGTGGGTGTTGTATGGGGTGTTTTGAATGCATGAGGAAGAGGGATCCTTCCCCAAAAAAGACAAGTTTTTGTGATGTGATTAAAAACTGTGCGGGCGAGTCAGTACTGCCCAAAGAGGATAGTGTTGAGGTGTGGTGGATGAGTCCCTCTTACTTATGTGTTTGGGCGTGGGTGTTTGTTGGCGAACTTGCTGGTGTGGGAGACCCAGTTGAGAGTCCAGCAGTCACTATCCTTGAGCTTTGGGCTTTTTGGGGACGAAAAGCTCTAAAGGGGGGATGATGTAGAGACTCTGGTTTTGGCTCTGTCATAATTTGGAATATTTCTATGAATAATTCCAGAGTTAGGCGCGAAGAAGGCGTGTGATTCCGAGGCCCGGTGTGCCCAGAATTAATTTTATAAAAATATTAAGTATTTTTATACTATGAACATGTCAGGGGTGTTATATCTCCTAAAATGTAGCTCAGAACAGGAATCTGAGGGCACAGTTGCGTCCGGAACATGCCGTTTACCCTAGACGAGGTGTAAACTTTGCGGGCACGGGCCTGTGGTGAAAAAACACCACCAGGGGCATTTTTGTAAATAAATAGAAAATTTTATTTAGGTGCGTTTGCTCGAATAACTTCTGAATGGAGTATCTGATCGCAAATCCGATTCTACCGTTGCATTCAGAACGTCGTGTTTACCCTAGGGGCGACCTAATTTCCTCCGCGCCGGGAGGTCTGGTCGGGGGTGTTTGTTTTAAATGAGGTTTTTAAATAAAAAAGAAATAAAACCCATTTCCCCTCCCCTACCTCACCTCCTATGTGAAGCGATGGAACCCCCACCCCACCTCCTCCATTATTCGCCAAATCGCGCGAGAATCATCCCTTTTCAACGCCGATTGTCAGCAAATCGAGCTTCAGGGCGTCGCTGGCGTCGATCGACACATGAAGCTTCAGTGTTTCACCCGCGAGGTAGGCGATTTGAGTTTTAAAATCCCAGATCCCATTTTTGTGTTGTTTTTCTTAAAATCGTTTTAGGGGTTCTGTAGTTCGGGTCTTGACGTTTCCAAAACTTTTTTCAGATCTGAATTTGGAGCACCGGGGTGCTCTCGGTGGCACCCAGATGTTTTCCGACAAAATCCTGATTTTCCAACGTCGTCAATGGCGGAATCCGGCAAGGCGCAGCAGTGGCACAGGGGTGGCGTGGCGGATTCCGACAGCGGCGGTGGCGGCATGGTGGAATCCAGCAGCGGCGCAGTGGTTTCCGGTGAGGCCGACGATGGTCCGACCAGGATTTTCTAGGGGTTCTTTAAACCCTCGTAACATGCAAACCGTAACTCCAATTTGTGAGACGTTTATAGCGATGCGTTCTTTGCGACAAGACAGACCTTTTGAACTCACTTTTAGAATTTTGTGAGTCGGGATTTTGGCCCGGGGGCTTGATACGTCGAATAAATTAATAATATTTTATTATTATTCGACTTTGGGCCGTTGTATCTTCTACCCGGAGCGTCCGAATGACATGCCGTCAGTGGCATTGAGACCCTGATGGTATGAAGGAATTTTTGAGATGGTTTCTGGGTGTTGGGACTGAAAATGGGGTGCGGGCCTCATGAGGCTGGGTTTTCACGTTTTCGGAGAAATGAAACTTTTCTGCTGGGTGTCCGTTTTGGATGAGCGAGTAATCGATCCTTTGTGTTTTTCCGAGAGGATAGAAATGGTGCGATCCATTGGATGTGTTTCGAGATTGAGGCATGGGTCCCCACCCGGGATGGATTCGGTGAATAGTGCCTTTTTCACCAGGTGTCCGTTTCGGACGAACGAGTAGTGGATGTCATCTGTTTTTTCGAGGGGATCACCGTGGTATGATCCGTTTGATGGGTTTCAGGATCATTGTGTGGGCCCCGCATGGGCTAGCTACGGTGAAAAGTTCATTTTCACCGGTGCTATGTTTCAGGCGAGTAAACAACCTATACCGTGTGTTTTTCCATATAGATCGCGATGGTGGCCTCAGTATCAGCGTTGGAGGTGCGCGGTGTGGCGTTGTGGTGGGTCGCTTGGGTTAGCGACGTTTGGACCAACAGTGGTTGAGGGTACTCCCTTGGATTGTTCCTACGAGGGTTCCCGCGACATCAGAACCTCAGTATAGGTTTTTGATCCTCTCGATGGAATGTTTAATCTGTTAGAGTTGTGGCATCCCTCTGGTGGGCCCGGGGTGGGATCCTCTAGCATCGTTACCCAATATCGTGTTCTTGGTATCGCTGTGACCGCTTATCCACGGGTGGTGATACCCTATCAAGCAGGTTAACCCCCTAGGGTTTGTGGAATCATTGGGTATATGATTCCCTATGTAATGGGCCGTGCTTAGTAGGGTTGTTTCATTGTCGAGTATACAATCCCTGAATTAGCATGAGGTGTTAGTAGGGTTGCGGTATCGTTGGTTACACGATCCCATACTCAGCACGTGGTTTCAGTATGGTTGAGGCATCGTCGGGTATATGATCCCCTACTCACCATGAGGTTTATAGTAGGGTTGTGGTATCATTGGTTATACAATCCCCTACTCAGTGCGTGGTGTCGGTAGGTTTGCAGTATCATCGGTTCGATCCCCTACAGCACGAGATGTACTATATAGGGTTTTGGTATCATCGTGACCATCGTGATATGGGTGACAATCCTCTATCTTCATGTGGTGTTTCTGTCGAATGCCAGATCAAGTTGCGGTATCCTCCAGTGGACCCTGGGAGTGATCCACTATCTGTGAGATCTTCATATTCTGGTGTGGGTTATGGTATTCCCCTATAGGACCCTAGGAGCGATCCCCTATCCGAGGAGTTTGGTGTTTATGTTGTTTCAGCGAGGTTTCCTCAGTGAAATTATCTGAGGAGTGAGATCTCTCGGGTGAGCATCTGAGATGTTTATATGAAACCCGGTGGAGTTTATCTCTTGGACGAGTGTCATCCGGGATGATAGTGATCGTGGGTTGTGCTCTCCGGGTTGTGGAATGTTGTTGGTGATGAGGTCAGTACCTATTGTTTCTTGGTGCGTGAACTGAGTATATCTGGATTGTTAAAGGTGTATGTATGGACATACACCTGATTTGAGATGACTAGTTGTGTTTAGACAAGGATGGTCACAAGATGGAGTTTCTCTCTCGTATAGGTTCCCTCTGGCTGGGATGAACGGACTATTGCCTTTCAGTTGCTCCCTTTTGTTTTTGGTTTTTGGGGTGCCTACTGAGTATGTTTATACTCACCCCTGGACGGGCTTTTCCCACACATGTTTGTGTCTTGTGCAGACCATAGGCCTTTTGAAGGAGTCATAGGAGGACCCGGAGCAGGCAGAGATTATCGAGCGAGACTGTCCAGGGTGTTTACCGGTGCAGTGCTGATGGAGCTTTCCGGCGGGTGTTTGTGGAAGCATTCCCCTTCTTCAGAGCAGGTTGGACGTGCTTTGTAGTTTTCGTTTGGTGGGCCCTATTTTTCTCTTTTTGTACTGATGTTGCACTCTAGTTGGGATAATTGTATGCATGCATTCGATTTTTCAGTTTTACTTATCTCTGCACTATTTCATGGAGATGTTTTTGGGTGCGTGTGTACAGGTACTTTAGGCTATTGCCTCCCATGTGTGTGATAGCCTACTCGGTGCTAGACGCCAGCCCCTGGCCTATTGGAGGCGGGCTTGGGGTGTCGCGACTCGAGCCCTATTGGGTCAGGTCGTGACATATAATATTTTAAAGTAACCTTAAAATAATTAAGGATTTGTGATAGAGTAAAATTCCTTTCAAGCCATATAAATTAAAAAATCACCCCTTTTGTACTTTTTCCAAAAATGTCACAAAGTACCTCATTTGGAAAACAACAAAATTATTCCGTTCAAACCATGTTGTAAAAAAGTTAAAATTGGTTAAAATGACCTTAAAAATCAATAAGATAATTTTAAATCATTTTTTGATAACATTTTTAGAAAACATAGACATGGATGATTATTATTCCTAATAAAGACATAAAATGAAACCATCTGAAATATTGGTAAGATTGTGAAATAGATACTCATCACTTTTTAACCAGTAAAATCATATATACCATGTAGGAAATAGAATTATAGGTATATGAAAATACCATAATCTTCAAGATAAGGCTCATAGAATAAATTATTGTGTGGATATTACACCATGTAGAAGAAACAAGTAGTGTATTTGGCGTGTGTCCTTCAAAAATAAAAGTGAAACATAAATCCTTTTCTACTTGAGTAACTATAGAATCATGAAAACCATAATATAATTAAATTAATTAAAGCTTTAAATATTATTAAATAAACTAATTTAATGCTATAACATGTAACCGATCAATATATACACCAAACAAATGAAGCAAGTGGTGAATATCATATGTATCTCACGGAAAAAAAGTGAGATGAAATTCCCTTACCTTATGAACTGAATCTCGTAGTAATGATAAAAAAATCATGTATAATCAATATAACTTGAATATAAAAATATTAAAAAACCATATTCAGTTATATCATACCATATATGATTCAATTATGACTTTATATTACCAAATTATTAATAGTACTTTTTTAAAGAAATGTTTCGGGTAATAACTTCTTTGTTTATTGTACATGTTTTAACTTGTTATTCTTAATCCACATACTTAGATTTGGATTTAATTATTTAAAAAATATAAACCATTTTTTATATATCATATATATTAGTCATATAAATTTCTTATATATATATATATATATATTTATTTATTGGGATACATCATTCATGGAGATGGTAGGCCAGATGTACGCATGAATGCCATTTCCTTTTTCTTATCCTTTTGAAATGAAGAAAGTAAATGAAAAAAACACACACACACACACAGATATGTATATATTATAGTTGAATTAATATTCCATATATTTCATAATTTTAGTAATATCATCATTAATATATTCCATGTAATGTGTGAATGAATCACATCACATTGAGGAGGCGGTAGTCTACACATCCAATAATGGAGTTATCATATTTGCACAAAATTAAAACAAGAAGGTATATTTTATTTTATAATTAACGAAGCATGGAGACATAAGAAATATAATATATATAAAATAAAAATAGCATGTCCATCAGAATTCCTTCTATGAGGAGAGCTAAAGGAAATACAAACAATCATCATTTCATAAGGCGGTAGTCCGTTGTATACATGAACGATGTATTTGTTACCCATTAGATGGAATTATTTTAACATATAGGTCAAAACACTATTATAAAATCATATAAGTATATTTAGGATACTAAGTTTAATATATAAACATGAAATACAAATATTTTAGGGGGTTCAAGGAAGAAATAAATAAAAAATGTTCATTGTTGAATGTTACCTCTTCTATGGGTATCTCATTTTTATTTTCACAAAATGACTTCTTTGGTTGAATTTCTTCCCAAAAGAATAATTCTAGGACGAAGGGAATAAATGTTTTGAGGATTTTGGGTTATATTTTGGTTAATACAAAGGTATTTATAGGTGTGATGAAAACATATGGAGAGGTTTCCTTTTATAAGAGAGGCGAGGGGAACTTTCAAAAACTTTCAAAATATTAATTTATAATAAATTAAATATCAATTAAAATACCTAAAAAATGATATTTATTCAAAGATAAGATGAGATAATATTTTAATGTCATCAACCAATATGTTTTATATATGTTTCGGTATTATTTTAGACTTTATCATTTTGATTAACCCTTAGTTAAGCCATTTTAATTTTAATTATGATAACAATGCTTTTAATATTAAAAGGATGTAATTTTTACATATAAAGTTTCAATTGAAAGATAAATTCCAATTTAAGATATTTCAGACCATATATAATCTCCTTGTATTTATTTAATATTTTTTTGATTTTTAAATAATTTAATAAAATTTTATTTTCATAAAATATCATAAGTGTAAATTTTTAAACTATTCATAACATTTACATTTATAAAATCAATACAATAGTATTAATTTAAAAATATTATTTTAATACACCCCTAATATGTCATATTACCCTATAATTTTCTTAAATCACCTTAATTACGTCAAAATTGTATTTTTTTTCCAATATTTTTAATATCATTTCATTGATTTTTTCTTTAATTGACTAATTACTACAACATCATTTTGTAATAATTAGTGATAATTAATTCAAAAATTAAAATTTAAAATAAATTTCTATGATGCATATAATAATTTTATATTTCTGAATAATATTTATAGTAGACCATATCTTCTATTTAACCCCTTATTAAAAAGAATATGCATATTAAAAGTAAGAGTGTGACATTTTATCACTCCAATTAGTTTGATAATATTTAAGTCATTTTTAGTAAACGTTTCCTATTAAATTATAAAAAATTTATACTTATGTGATAAGGATAGAATTAAATTCATACAATAACATTTGGGAAAATTTAAGGATAGTTTTTAAATATTATAATATTAATTTTACCATTAATTATCTGATTTACCCTTAACCATGGTAATAAAAATTAATAAAGTTACTATTAATATTGTACAAAAATAAAAGAGACATATTTAATAAATTTTGAAGTTATTATTGAAAATTATGAAATCCTTTTTTCATAATTCAAAACAAAAAATTTGCAAAAATAGATTTAAAATTAATGATGTTAACGGATCGAGAAAGCAATTTTTTAAAGTAAAAACCTCCAAAAGATTCAAAATTAAATGTGTGATTGATTAAAATTACTTAAATTGGATTAAATGATAAATTTTTTAACTAATTATACTTTAAAATCAATTAGAAAAAAATTTAAATAAATAAATAAGTTAGAAGAAAAATTAGTTTTAAATTAAAATTCAGTATTTTTAACTATTCATCGAAACAGAAACTTCTTAGAAATATATGAAAAGTTCACCCAGAATAAGAATTGATATAACAATTTAAAATAATAAGTTTATTTTGTATAATATAATTTTAAAAAGGTTTAAAAACTTTATTTTAAACAAGTGCACCATCAAAAGGTGAAAAAATGTAATTTTTATAAAAATACTTCTTTTATGCATAAAATTGGATTGGTTCTTAAATCATGTCTAGAAAAAAATAAGATAAATGTTAAAAATTATATATAATAATATATATATATATATAATTAAAATAATCCAATCAAAGTTATCTGTTTATTTATTTATATAAAACACACTTGTGCACATTGAAATAGTTTTTTAGAAAAACATTTCCATTTATTTTAAAAAGGGGGTTACATTAATTTATGATTAATTTGTCAAAGAATTATATATACACATGTAAACTATAATTTCATAATTAATTTAATCATTTTTATACGTACCATTATAATGGATAGTTTATAATTTTCTTTTTTAAATAATTATAATAATAAAAATATGTTTCTTTGAAACTCAGTGTTTCTAGTAATGCAAGCTAAGCTGATGCTTCTTTTAGTGAAAGATTAACTTGGTGGTGCATATAATGTAATAATAATAGAGTTATTCTGTATAAGAAATATATGTTCAGTGTTGTGTGAAATGAAAAATTTCAAAATGGTTAAATTAATTTAAAAAAATTTATTTCACAGAATCTCACGGTGTTAAATATACCATTTTTTCTTATATTGTAGTTGATAATGTGAAGTATTTTTTTTATAAATTGGAAAAAATTTATGTATCTTAACGCCATATCTAAAAAAAATTCATATATTGGGAAGTCATATGTAGTTAATATAATAATAGTGTGTAGTTTAAAACGTTGCATTTTAAAAGAATCATACACTCTAATACATTCTTCTCATAAAAGATTTAAATCATCAATTAAATGATTACAAGAAAACATAAAATCCTTTCCTAGTTGTTTTTGTTAACAAATCATTAAACTCAACATGATATATTTCCTATTTATAAAAAATACATGAGATAAGTTGTAAATTAACAATAAAAAATTCCATGAAGTATGTTTAATAGTAAGGCTTTGACATGGAAACATTGCATCTCTACACAGTCCATGTTTGAGATTTTTGACATTATTTTTGAATGTTGAATACAATTGATCAAATGTTTTTTAATATGGAAAATCATCTAGATGATGTAATTTTTCATCAGATAACTGGTCATGTACATTCCATATTAACCTTTTCTCATCGTTTTAATTTTTAAATAACCATTTTAAACAAAAAATTATAGTAATATAAAAAAATCCCTTAACAAGAGTCTAATAAATGAAAAATTAGACTGATTTTTCATTAAACATATTCCATGATGTCCCACTACTAGAAAAAATTGATAGAAATTCTTATCCCTTACTATATAGAACACAATTATTCAGGTAGTTGTGTATCTTTTTATATCCCAAATTCATCGAGTATAAAATTTTCTTACATTATAATGTGAAACTCGAAGGTCATTGTCTTTAGTAAGTATGTATTTCGATATATGTAGAAAATCTATAAAATTGTTTTCACTCTATCCATTTTTCCTTCAAATCTTTTATATATTTAATTATTCATTTTAATAAAGGAAGAAACATTCATTAAACCCACATTAATAAGTAAATTAAAATTATTTATAATAACAATTCATCAAATAATTATTTAATCAAACCATAATCTCAAAAAAATCATTCAACAATTAAAAAATACCTTAGATGCATGAATAATTAGAGTAGAAAATAAAAATAGAAAAGGGATGAAATAATATTAGTGGTGGAATAGATCATTCTTGAAAATAAGCCAAAAAATTCATCAATTAAGCCATACCATGAAGAATTTAAAATCAAAACAATTAACGTAATATGAAAATATACCCAGGATAGAGGATGCATGAGAAGTTTTTTTCAATGGAAATACAACTAAGAGAGAGTGAAAGTTGTGACTGATGATAGCTTAGGGTGTAAAATAGTCATAATTCCAAATGAATGTGATTAGAGTCTACAGGATCAAACAAGAGGGGTTAGGGTTCTCCATGTTAGAGAAAAGATACCACTCTCATGAAAAATAATGACCTGAAAATTAGTCAACCTTTCATTTCATAAAAATTTAAAAGGTTTATCACATCATTATTTTAATAACTGATGTGAATTTTTTTTATTTAATAACTAGTGTGATAAACATAATTTAAAAAATTGGTTATTAGATAACCTATTTTGAAAACAAACACAACATGTTTTTCATGTCTATTACAAAATAATTGATGTGAAAAATAATTTTTATGTCAATTATAAATAACCAACATGAGAAAAATTTTATGATAAATTTATTTTATAATAGTGAATTAATGTCCAAAGGATTCATTCAAAACAATATGTTACCTTGGGAATAAATATTTCCCTTCTTCAAGAAATATACTGGAACCCTTCGCCTATGTGTTGATAAACAAAAGATCAATCAGGTTACATTTAAAAAAAATACCCATTACCCTGAATTTATGATTTTTCTAGAGAGATGAAATGGGAGAAGTGGTTAAATAAGATTTATATTGGGTCAATTTTCCCCCAAAATATGATCAAAGTGTCAAATATCCTTAAGAATACCATCAAGAGTAGAAATGGGAACTATTAGTTCCCTGTTATTCCATTTTCCCTAAACAATTCTCCTACTTTTTTATAGCATTGACAAACATGATTTTCCACTAGTACCTTGTTTCATTCATTTTGGAATTTGTAGTCTAAATCATGGTTTACTCTAAAATTTTGGAGGACTATGTGTTCCATTAAAGAGTAGTTTTGGAAATCTTAAAAAATCACTAAATTTGTGTTGAACTTTATGAATGCATCTTCTAGATTTTGGAGGTAAAGTTCTTGGAGCATGTGGTTTCAGAACCCAATATTTCCATTGATCCTAAGAATATGAATATTGTTATAAAATGAGAGTAAATATAGAATATAATGTAGATTTAAATTATATGATAATTTTTGGGGTATTACTGATAGTTAATAAAGTAATTATTAAGGTTTGATTCTCAATTGACTGCTCTCACTTAGAAGGGAGTAAATTATTTTTCGAAGTCAAATGGTTAGTATTACATTGTAGAGTTGAGGTTTCTTCTAACATCAACTCTAGTGTTGACTATTACAATGGAAGGGTTGGGCTATGTGGTATTTTGGTATGAATTTGGTTGGGGTTTGGTATGTGTTCTCAGAAAGTATGATTACATGGTGGATTATAGTTCTCTATAAATTTAACATTATGAGTTGAACTATCCCATACATGATCTAAAACTCCTAATGATGATTCTAGATCCTTTGAGTTAGTGTTATTACCATTTTAGAGAAAGTTTTACAATATTCCATGATAAAAAAATCACGAGTTATATCTTCTTATAAAAATATTTTAATATCTAACAGAGGTGATTGATGAAGCACTTACAATTTTGTTACTTTGACAATGACTATAACCTCAGTAAAGGGAATTTTAATTACTCATGCTCTAAGTATAAGTCTTCTATCGTATTCTATGAAATAATAATTAGAGTAGTAGAACCTAATTTATCTCGTTGTTTGTAAGAATTTAAGAGTATGAGAGGAAGGTATTGAGGTTGTTTTGGTGAGTATTTGGATACCATATTCTCTTATTAATATTATTATTCAAGAGAAGAAACTTGATGGTGAATTATGTGGAAATAGGGATTCTTTATTTGGTGGTTAAACCAATGGTGAACAATGTATATCATTTGAGTGTATCCTTTTCTTCAGAAATTGATATGTTGTTTGGTCTCTTGTGAGGAAGGCTGTGTTGTAGGATTTTCATCATTCCCAATTGGGTGGCACATCGAGGCATGAAAAAATGTTTTGATTATATGTTGTTTAGTTTCTAGTGTATAGGTATGAAATAAGTCCTTGAAGATTTTTTTTCCAATTATTATAAATGTTAGGAGATTAAGTCTATGTATTAGAATCCTTCAAGTTTTCTTTGACCCCTTCTAATGGTAACATAGAAGAGAGGTTTGATGTCGATTGGATTTGTGGTTGGGTTACCATCTACCCCTAAGGAAATAATTTTATTTGGGTTATTATTGAATGATTGACCAAACCGGCCAACTTTATTCCCATTCATCATACCTCCAGAGCTAATGACTTAAGAAATTTTTATGTTCAAGAGATCATCAGGTTACATGTAGTTATAATTTCTGTTATTTTGGTAAGGATCCATAGTTCACTTTAAATTTTTAGATAGGCCTCTTGGAGGTGAGGTTATCCAATGTAAAGTCGAGCATGACGTTTTAACCTTATAAATGTGGTCATATGGGATATGATTTAAAAACATTGGAGGATATGCTATGCACTTGAAATCTTGAATTTTGTATATCGTGGGACAATAAATTGGTGGTAGTTATGTTTCACTACAATAATATTTTACAATAATCCATAAAAATGGAACCCTTTGAGGCCCTGTATAGATATCCTTAAAAATATACACTCAGTTTGTTAGTGATGGGTGAAGCATCCCTTGTGGGTCCTTAGACTGTTTAGAGTTATGCTGATGTAGATTTAGTTAATTCATCATAGAATGGTAAATGATGAGAGTCAGTATAAGTATTATACTGATTATTTTCAATTCCATTTGGATTTATTATTCATCAAAAAGGTGTTATTGAGAGTATCACCATGGTTGGGTCATCAATGTATAAAAAAATATGGGAAAATGGAACTAAAATATGAGGGGTTTTATGAGGTTGTTGATCAAATTAGAAATGTGGCATACCGTTTTTACATTCCACCATAGATGATGTCACTCAAAGACACAATTCACATATCACTAATAATTTTTTTTCTTTCATACCCATATATTGAATTGAATTGGGAATAACTATATTTGGAACCTGACATGTCAATTACAAGTCGACAGTTCAGTTTTTTGATTCTCAGATGATGTTTTTTTTGTGGAAATTATTTACCTATGGTTCACGTTCTGTGACATCATGGTTTCTATTCTCACACGACATGAAACCAGAAACATTGATAAGATACTAGTGTTATAGAAACAAAAACTTGTCATAAAATATATTACATCTTAATATATGAATATTAATTTGATAACATAACGATCCATGCCATAATCATTCAGGTCTTGTCCCATTTTAAAATTAGACACATAAAAAACTAGTCTATAAGTGAGATACATAATCTCCCACTAAGTCTATAATAACTAGAACCCCTCTTACACATATCATACATTTTAACATTCTTCATAACATGTGGAAGGGAAACATATGAAAGGTCAATCTTAGATTCTCAGTAAGGGTAAACAAAAAAGTTATCATCATAAAATGTGTATATGGGTTTGAGAAAATGAGAATAACATATGTAAAACCACACTCTACATATACTAGGTCACAAAATTGATACATGGAATAAATCTTGGAAATTTATAAGACATGAATCATAAAGGAATCAAATTAAATAATCATTGATAACATAATTTTGTCATAATAAATTATTTTTTGGAATTCACATAAGCATAAAAAATAATTCCTTTAGTAGTCAAGGATCATTGAAAAAACTATCATAGTTTAATGGGTTCCCCCCCAAACCATTTTAGTAGTCATGTTTCGCTTTAAAGTCTATCTTATTAGAAAAAACACCTTACTTAATTGGGTTCACTCCCCATTTTATTCCTTTTTATCTCATATAATATCAATATTTACCCAAGGCACTCGAGGGAGATATAGATCCAACTCGTCCTAAGTTATAACATGACCACCATCCTTGATTATAACATAAACACCATTACATAATTAAAATCATTAATATGTGTGCAAAAAGATCATATAAAATTCATCATATAAGAACCCATAAAAAATGGGTTCTGTAAACATTTAATGATATCAAAACCTGTGGAAAAGAAATAGGATTCATAATCATTTAATCATTTCTACATTTCATCATATCATAACACATTAAAAAACAAGTGGGTTTAATAATAATTTTATCATGGTATAACCCATGGAAGAGAAATAGGTTTTTTAAAAATCATGTCATCATAACCAAAAACCATTCAGAGAATGAATAAGAATCGTATCATTGGATTATATCCCCAGTAGAGACTAAATAACATCAAAGGATGTCATTACTGATGGAAAATGATTTTGAAAGACCATAAGTAATTTTTCTTAAAGAAAATAACCTCTATAATTTTAAAATAAGATTTTAAATCAAAAAAATTATAACAAATTTTCAAAAACAATTTATTTGAAAATAAACATGGAAACATATAAAAGAATATTTATAAATCATTAAAAATATTTCATGTGGAGAATAACATTTCCACATTGACAAAAAATTTAAAACATAAACCATTTTTAAAATAATTTTCATTAAAATTAACCTTTAAAACTTATAAATTAAGCTTTAAAAATCATTTAAAACCTTTCATTAAAGCATTTTTAGAAAAAATATACATGAGAGAAAAAGGGTTTTCGAATTAAGATAGAAATAAAGTTAGTTTTCCAAAAAAATATTCTTCTGGAATCATGAGTACATTAATAGAGGAAAAAGAAGATAAATAATGTATTAATGTGGAATAAAAATATTATAATAAAATCCATATGGGTCATGAGAGGTAGATAATAAGATTCTAAACTTTGAATCATAATCATAAACAATCTCCATAATGAAGGAGATTATTGTATAAAACCCTTGCCGCTTTTGTAACATTTAAATACAAATAACCATTAAAAAATAAAATAGAATGAAAAATTATATACCTTTAATAGAATAATTTTCATTATATAACAAGTCAAATGGGTAGTATATACGTCTCATAAAATAATATAGGTACATATCATAATATATGCTTTAGAGGAACCAAAATTAATTAAAAATACCTTACTGCTTTGGTAAATTTTGAACTGTAAGCACCATGAAAGAGTCATCATAAATTGGATATGTAAATACCCATAATTTTTAGTTGAATCATCATAAAAGACATGAATGGTTATTATATACACCATATCAAAGAAACATGTGGTGAATTTGGCATGTGTCTATAGAAAATAAAAGGTTGATGGAAATCTGTTACATCTTTGGTAATATTTTGAATCATAATCCCAAATCATGAATAAAATAAAATCAAACTTTAAAAATTAATAATATAAGGTGATTAATTTTATAAAATATTTAGAGGATGTATATACAACTTATAAAATAAGATATGTGGATAATATGTCATATGTCTGAAAGAAGACAATTTGGGACAAAATCCCTTACATTAAGTCTCTAATTCCTTAATTCACATTTGGAAATATTTTATTATAATTATTTTTCTATTATATATATATAGTAAATAAACCTAATTATATATATCATATCATATATTATTTACTCATGAATTTTTATTACTTACTTGTTAATAATTCCTTGTTAAAATCATGTTTTGGGTAATAACTGCTTCATATTTTATGTATTTTTTGTTTTGGTATAATTGGTAATTTTATTTTTATTATTGTTAAATCATATATATAATTTTAACCATGATATAAATATCATATATATTCATTATATTTTTTAGAGTAATCCATTAAAGCTAGAGATAGAAAATGAATTACACAGTTCATGGGGACGGTAGGAGGCACGTACACATGAATGTTGATTCTATTTGAATGATGGATGTAAATAAAGGAATTTAAATAGTATATTATACTTATAGAATGATTTTTTGATATATATATATATATTAAATATAACCTTATTACCATCCATGTAAAGCGTAATTGAAAAATTAATCTCATCGCTTTGTGAGGTGGTAGTCTGCCTTACAGAAGAGCGACATTATCATATTCCCACAGAATAGAAAGTAAAAAGTTACATGTAAAATTATAATTTAAAAAGTATATTAATATTATATATATAACATATAAATATCAAATATATCATTATATCCAGCCGTGCGAGGTGGTGATGGAAAATGAATAAAATCGATTCGCTAGGCGGTAGTCCACCAAACAGACAATCAATGGCTTCTCTTCCAATTAGATGGAAGAGGAGATGGATTTCAGTCATAAAATTAATATGATAAAATTTTAGTTTATCTGAGATACTAGTGTTATTATTTTATCATAGTTTTAGAATATTTTATGGATATAGAAGCATAAATGAAACAAAAAAAGTTTAAGAATTCTACCTCTTCTTCATAGAACATATTTATGTTTATAACTAAAGCTCTATCTTGAGGGTTTAGTAATAAATATAATGAATCTATTGTGTGAGGAGTTATTTAAGGAATAGATTTTTTGGGGATCAGACGAACCAAAGGGGTTTTGAAATCAGAAGAGGACATGAGAGGGGATGGCCTTTGATAAGTGGGGGAGAGGTCACACATGGAATTTTTGAAAAGAAAAAAGTGGGGCCAAGTTTTTCATATAAAATAGTCTCCATAATGTTTTATTATTGATCCTTATAGGTTATATGGTCTTAATATCTCTATAAAATTTGTTTTTAAAAAATATTTATGTCAATTGACCTCTTCTCTTTTCAGTTTATCCCCTAGGAAACCCATTTTAATCATAACCATAATAACAAGTTTTTACACTTTTTTACCATTAATTATGGTAAATAATTACATTTACCTTATTATACAATATTAATTATTCTTATCCCAAATATATAATCCATTTTTCCAAATTCAATTCATATAAGTGGAAAGTTTTGATCTCAAATTAAACCCATATATGAGGAAAAAAGCGGTTTCCCAAAGAAACAATATTCACACTTTTTACAGGATTTTATATAAAAAAATAGTACGAAATTTATAAAAATGAACTAAATTGGATTAATAAATATATAATTGAAATAATATAACTTTTAAAACCATATTAAATATTTTTTATGTTTTTAAATTCTTTAAAAGAAAATACAATTCTAAATAGAAACCAATATTTTTTACTATTCAATAATTTTTTTTCTTTTAAAAATAATAATGAAAAATTAGATCTAATATAATATTTAAATTATAATTTAATAAATTAATTTAAAACATTTAAATTTATTTCATAAAAGAAGAAAAAATTACTATAAAATAAGTGTTAAAAATTTGACAAAAATCTTTTTCGAAAAATATACATTTTTAAATGTAAAATTTGATTTATATTTATCTTATATCTTAGAAACTCACAATAGGAATTTAAAAACATTTTACTAAATATATAATATTTAAATTTAATTATAATATTCACCAAAATTGATTTATTTAATTAATTGAGATAAAACATAGTTGAACACCGAAAAAGTAGTATTCCCCCAAAAGATATCTTTAATTTTCAAATAGTTTTTATTTTCTTTTAAAATTTATTAGTAACCACAATATTCATTATAGATATATATTTTTACATCATACATTTTTATAATATAGTTAGTCATATTCATATTCTCTATTCTAATGTCTAGAAAATAACTATCACATTAAATTATAATATTTTAATATTTTGTCCCATTTTGTTTAAAATCAATGTTGTGTGTAGAACATCCTATTGAAGAAATTAAATTTATTTGAAAAAAATTAATAAAATCTCAGGGTTTCATAAGATGGAACAATAGTTTTCTATATAATTTTTATTGTAGTATTTCTATAGGTAGAAATAATTTCTTATGGGGAGAATTATAACATCCAAACACCATCTTTCAAGTGTTATATTTTTATTACTTTGTATTTTTTTCATTTTGATATCTAATTATACCTATTGATTCATTATGGTGACTTCTTGTTTCAAAATTTTGAGGGGTCTTGTGTGCATCATTTAATTTAGTTTTAAATCCCATGGAGTGCTTGGAGAGTAAAAAGATTGTGGGAAATAGCCTATATCCAAAATGGTAACTAGAGGTCAAAAAAAGGTAGAAGATGGCCACTAGCCAACCGGTGGAAAGATTTAAGTAGTGTGTTCTTACAGGAACTCCACTAGCCTGCTGGTGGGGGACCACTAGGCTACATGTGGATCACCCAGTGGTGTATGAATTATTCATGGCACTATCTGCCATCCAGTGGGACATCCTGTTTTCCATGAATTCTACAAGGTTCCATCGGCTAGCTGGTGGAAGCCCACAACCAACTGGTGATATCTACAGGGGTGAGAACCTATCGGAATGTATCATAATTCTATTAAATAAAAATATCTAGTTTAAATAAATATCCTTATCCCACAATTCCTTTTCAAAACTTTTTACGTGGAGACCCCCTAAGGGTAGTTTTTTGGCTCTTCCAAAACATGTTTATTCATGGATCAAAGTACTGGTTGATGTGTTAGATCTCATCTAGTAAGAAAAATCAATTCTTGATTGCTAATACTATTTTATTGTACTATTTCTTTATTTGAGAGTAGTATATATTTACTTCATCTATGTATTGAAATATTTACTTGTGGTTTCGATGATTCTTATTTGATGATTATAGCCTTTAACTCTCCATTAGTGGATTTCATGTGTGGTGATTATTGATCTTTTGATTGAGGTTATTAGTTTTGTAAGGTAATCCCAATCATTTGAAACTATTTTTGTTTCCTTAATTTGAAATATATTTCCTATTTATTTCCAAATCATGATTTGAATCTTTGATAAACGATTAACAAATGATATTGTGTGTGTGTGTGATGAAATCTATTTGACAATGGATTTAAAAATAAAATGTCTATTTTTAGAAAATGATCTTGAATTGAAATTAATGATTTAAATCTTGATTTTGATGATGAATTTTTATAAGAAAATGAATGAAATTCTTTATTATTTGGAATTTGATAAATTGTTTTTAAAGGAATGAGTTTTGATGAAAACCATTTGATGATTTGTTTATAAAATGTAATGGAATATTTTGATACATTATCTATGGGTTATTGAAATGATTGTTTTATTTTTTTTGATATTTGAATCAAATAAATTATAGACCCTATATGATTGATTACTTTGAAGAACATGAGGTCCTGGTTAGTTAGGGGGAATATTTTGACTCTTGGTAAAACTGATTAACTAAAAATGGATTGAAAATGATAACGATACTAATATCTCATGATGGAATGAAATTAATTATTTAGAATATATTTTTATTTCCTTTAGGATTTAGATAAAGGGAAATATATAAACACATGGAGCTATAATTCACAAAGATATTTCACAACCACATGACTTGTTATAACAAACCCCAAAGTCATATAAGTAGGGTTCTATGATTATAAACTATTTATACACTGTAGTGATTACTAGAAATTATACTTCATGCCTATTTTAGAAGAAATGATTATTTATGTTTGTTTTGACAAAGATTACATTAACATTTTACTAGAAATTCTGTTTTTTAGAAGTTAATTTCTACCCATTGAAATGTTTTCAAAAGCATGTTTATATGTATTTTAAAAATATCAACTTTCCTTGTTTTCCATAAAATTAAATAATTTATGTTTTTTTATATGGATTGATTATGGAATAAATGGATAGATTGTACTGAGCTATTGTTTCTCACACCCTACCATTTCCCTTAAGTTTTTATATATTTTATTTTTCCTGGTTCATGAAAAGGGAAATCACCACATAGAGGAGGTTGGTTTTCTGGATTAATGTGACCTTAGGAGTTGGTAGTGAATGGAAAGAATGTGATATACTAGTTATACAGAGACCTTTCGATAGTGTCGTGGTGATCTTATGAGATGTATTTTGTTGATATACCATTTTGGGACTTGTATTAATTTACTTGTGATAACTTTTCCCTTAAGGAGTTTTCTGTGCTCATGTTTTATTGATTCTTTTCAATTTATTTTTCTTGTTGAGTTGTTCTTATGTAGAATCATTCCCTTTTTTTTCTTGATGCATATGTTCTAGTTTATAGACCATTTTAATCAATAAATACATTTGGTCCATGTTTGGATTTTTTTGGTACTGTTCAGGTGGGTTATTAGGGTTGGTTCGTGGCATGGTACATTTGGAATAACTTTATTTACATTAATCATATTAACTGAACTCTTTAATTTTCCTCAATAGTTTGTTTATATTTACCCTTATTTTCTATAGTTATAATATATTCTTATTCATTTTATAAATTCCCTTTGGGGATTCTTTCCACAATCTTGATATATAGAAAGTTTAATTTTATTTGCTCTATGTTTTGAATCACCTGAAAATCAATGAGACTCTTTTTTTCTCTTAATTAGCAAGTTTGTAAATTCAGATAGGTCAAGTTGTTAATCATAACCTAAGATAAATGGTAAGGCATAACCATAATTTTTCACTAAAACCCTTATCCTATTTTTTTTTGTTTGGGGGAATCACTAAATTGCCATTCACATTAACTATAAATAATGTCTCCTTAATTTCCAGCCATATACTAAAACGAAAATAGGTTAACCCAACTAATAAAATATAATTCCTTAGGAAATTAGGGTGAAAAACTATATAAAATTTTGAAATCATATATTATTATTGTCTTACTCTAATAGATATTACTCTTACACTATAACAGATACAAAATTGTTTTCTCATGTAATTATTTTATGTTTTTAACACCAGATTTTGAGGTGACATATTTGAAAGAGACATAGTAAATATATTTTTAACATCAGTTACAATATCTTATGATAAAAATATATATTTTTAGGATGTTTCACATTGGTTATTTAAAAACTAGTGTGGTATATTATATTTGAAATAGGTTTTTATAAAAACTGGCAATAAAACCAAATATAGAATTTTTTTAGAAAACATATGTAATATATTGATTTCCATGTTAGTTTTTAAAAACACACATGATTTTTAAAAAAATAAGTATTCAAGAATATAGAACCTGATACACAATTTTATTTGATAGTCAACAATAACAACTATAGTTTTTCTTAATAAAATAAGTTTTTTGAAATTTTAGTGCTAAAAAAAAATAATTATTCAAGGATATAATGATAATAATCAATAGATTTATATTAAAATATCATAAAATTTAAATGATAAATAAGGAAATAATTCTACATAATTTACCTATCTTAAATGTTTGTTGATAAATAACAATATTCAAACAGATTTCGTTATCATTTATCTCATTAATTCCATGGTATCCGTCTCAAAAATTGATATTTAGGGTTGATATAAAATATAAAAATAAATAATCAAGGGGTAAATGATTGTTTGAGAGGGAGGAAAAAATATATGAGATGTAATTTCCTGGAAATTATGTATATATTTTTTAATTATACGGAATTATTTCGAGACTGCGAAATCTGACTGTGAGTGATTCAAAGGCCCGGAGTGCCTGGAATGATCCGTCGATGTTTTGTTAAGCTTTAGTTAGTGAGTGAAAGAAGTTTTCTTGAAAATGTGGAATAAATCTTAAACAGTTTCTCAGATCAGAAATCCGAGGGCACTGTTGTGTTCAGGATGGCGATCTTACCCTATGCATGACTTAAGTTTAGTCGGTGCAGACCTCCGGTGAGAAATCCTGAAAATGGAAAAACCATAAATAAAATAATTAAATAATGTTATTTTATTATTCAAATTCATATAACTCACAAATGGTAACTCAGAATAAAAATCTGAGACCACCGCTGAACTCATGAGGGTATGCTTTCTTTAGGCTGATACTAACATTGGTCGGCGCGGGCCACCAGTGAAAGTTAGTTTTTGGCCGTAAAAAAAATAATTGATTAACAATTATTTTATTGTAAAATCCATAACTTCTAAACGGTATATCAGATAAAAAATCCGAGAGTACTGTTGGGTTTTTTGGGTTGTGTTTCACTTAGGCAGAGCCTAACCTCAACCGACACAGGTGGAGGGTGGCTGTTAATAATTTTTTGAACATTTTTTTTGGGTATGTTCAGTAAATGCGTGAGCAACTTTTTGTAAATTTTGAGCTGGTGCTTGGAATTAAAATACGAGGATACCATTGAACTCACAGTGTCGATATTCTCTTAAGGTGACCTTGACCTCGATCGCAGTAGGTCGAGGGTGGAAATTATTTTTCGTACTTTTCATGGGAGAAAATAAAATAAACATGCTTTATTTTATTTTTGAAATTGAAATCTCCCATTTGAATCATGAAGGTGGGGACAACACAAGGGTGGTTGGGCATTTAATGCTAGGAATTAAATGCCTAGTTACACAAAAGGTGAAACTACTTTCTTCTTTAATTAATAGGATTCATTAATTCTGAATTAATGAATCAAATTGTTATCTCTTGGGATCTCCCCATTGATGTGACCATATTAAATCTTAGCCTAATAATTTTGGAACCACACCTCTCACGGGGAAAGGGTTTTTCAAAGGAGAGCCTTTGGAGAAACATCCTCCAAATGAAGAACGTCTCCAACAAAGAATTCTCTTCAGATAAAGAACAAAGAACTGACTTGGAGCATGTTGCGAGAGCGATAGATGCCAGAGACTTCACCATCTTCATCTCCCTCCTCACACCACCTCTAAAAAAAATTGAGGTAAGGGATTAATTTATATATGATTGAATTTATTTTTTAATTCTTCATATTCTGGTTTCACAATGATGATGGCCAAAATAACATGGCCGTCTTCCCACGTATATACGTTGCCTCTTATGTTTTGATTCTCCACATGTTCTTCGTGCCTTCTTCAATGCCAAATATTTAATGATGCTGGAAACACAATATTTTTTTGAGCGCGACATATGGACGAGGATCCCTCGACCCAAGGATTTATTATATGAGATCGTTTTATCTTTTTGGCTTGGAATGAAGCTGCAATGGCTCGTGGAAGAAAGAAGTTTCCGACACTTGGCCGGGCGTGAGGAAGGAAGGGTGGCACGCATCGGTGCCACCGGTTGATGAGGAGGTCGTGACCCATCGGCCGCAGTGGGGTAGGGTAGTGGCTGGCAATGAGATAGTTGTGTGGCGGAGCGGCGTCGTGCACCCACGCCGTTGATGGAATAGGGGCCCGTGACCGGTTGGCCATGGCGGAGGCTAAAGTCTGGTCGGCCTTCCGGCCTGTCATGCCACACAAGGTGGGACCCCTCCAGCAGGTGCCACGTTCTAGTAACCGAACGGTCCACAGACCATTCAAGAATATAGGGGGAACCTCCCCCCGAGTTTCGGTCATGGAGGACCCCGCCTCGGCAGACCACCAGCTGAGTGGGCTGCGCCCTAGCGGGCCGCACCCAGCGGGCCATGCCACCGGGCCGCGCCAACAGGCTTGGCTGGGCCACCCCTTCGCGGCCTGGGCTAGACTACGAATTAGTAGGCCGAGCCTGTTACAGGACAAGTCATCCAGGATAGACCCAGATCGGGTCGGGCGACCTGAACTAGGTCGGGTTGGCTTGGGCCCAGTCAGACAGGGCTCGGGCCCATCTGGACCCAATTTCGCCTTTTGTTCCATAACTTGTGATCCGAGCATCCATTTGACAAACTGTTAGCAGCGCCAAAATACTTGGATCGAGATGGTCCTTTTTGGTATACTCCATTTTAGTTTTTTATAAGGTTGGAGTATGACCGGGGTGGATCGGACCCCGAATACAACGGGGCCCTCGAAGCGGAAATGCTAATAACATACAGACCAGGTGTTCGATTAATGCACCATTTGTTACATTGGGTCCTTTTTGATGTGAGGGATATTTGGGATAATTTTTCATGGAACTTAAGGGAGTTTGAGGTATGAATTATGTCTTGGGGAGTGGTTCTCCCAAGAGTAATACATAAAGAACCCTGCGACAAGATGTGACATGATGACTATTGACTATTTCGATTTGGAGTGACTCGACTGACCTAATGGGGAGTGCCTCTGTTTGACGCAGCAGAACCAGGGTGGGGGAGTGCATCTGTGTGATGCGGGAGACCCACAATACTTGATAAGAGGAGTACCTTAGTAGGCCACGAGGGGAAGTACCTCTGTGTGACGTAGCAGACCCATGCTGGGGAGAACCTCTGTGTGATGCAGCAGACCCATGGTACTCGACCGGAGGAGTTCCCTAGCAGTTTAAGGTTAGGGGGAAGTGCCTCGGTGTGACGCGGAAAGCCCACTGTACTCGATTGAGGTGTAGTTCTTCAGTAGCTGAGGTGTTCGATTCTGTGACTGAGAATGTTACTTGTTCTTAGGCCAAGAGAATCTGTGACTGGCTATCAACATTCATAGCGATCTTGTGTGGGTCAATGCTCATCGATCCTCTGTGGGTGAACACATACCGATCCTGTGTGGGTTAGATCCAGTGTGGGTCTGTGCTCAGTGACCTTACGTGGGTCAGTGTATACCGATCCTGTGTTGGTCAGATCCTGTGTTGGTCATTGCAGGGGTTAGTTCCTATCAATCATGTGTGGGTTAGACTCCATATAATCAATATTAATGCCTCTTGATAGAATAATATTATCTATCTTCACAACTAATCATCTGTTCTTCTATACTTTACTTATACCAGGTTTGAGTTGAGTCTTTACCTTTGTGGTAACCTTCTTTGTGGCATACCTTTGTGGTACTTACCTTTGTTGTGTTACCTTTGTGGTATTCTTTCCTTCGTGGAATATTTGAGCTTTGGGATAAAGAGTTGGGCCTTGAGTTTCCTCATGCATGAGATGGGTATACTTGATAACTTAGATATATGTATGTGCATATACCTAAGTAGTATTGACTGTTGTTTCCATACATTGTGGTTTATTTTTTGTGGATTTTGAGAGGCCTTCAAGGGTCTCTGGGTCCCTTCTGAGTGTTGTTATTCTCACCCCTGCACGGGCTTCACCCACACCTTGTTGTGTCTGGTGCAGACGGCGTACAATGTTGATTGAGGCTGAGGGAACTGGGACTGGATGGTGCACGGAGGTGGACCATTTGAAAAGACATGACGTAAAGGAGAAGCATAGATGTGGAGTGCTAAGGAGGAAATCTGTAACTACCCTTCTGGTAAGATTCATAGTGGACGATCTAGGTGTTTATTTTCACTTTTCAGTTGTATTTGTACTTTTGAGTTGTACTTGTACTTTTTGTTGGGATTGTATTCCAGTCCCTTTACTTTCAACACTCTTTTTACTAAAACCGTTTACTTAGTGGTTGCTTCTTGTTGCGTTCTACTCTTTGAGTATATATAGGTTTAAATCCAATACCTTCCCGTTTCAGGGATACGCCTTTCCTGTGCTAGTCGCCATCCCCTAGACTATGGAAGTTGGGCTTGGGGTAGCCAAGACAGGGGCCCTGGGGGACGAGTTGTGAAAAAGTGGTATCAGTGGAGTTTGGTTCTACCGAAAAACTAGGACTCTGATCTTTTCTATATGGAAATAGTGTTATGTGTTATGAGTGTGGTGTTTATCTTGGGGAATCAAGTGTTGGTGTGACGGCTGATGAGTCCATACACCAGGACCCTTAATTCTAATTTCCAACTCAGCACACAAAAATACTGATTGCATGTGTTTTTGAACGGTACTTATTTTGATTTCTTTTGAGTCTGCTCTCCAGATATAACTTAATGACTGTGGTTCACCTGTTCTTTATTAGGATACCACTGCGTAGAAAACTAGCTAGGATTCCCGAGAGAGTAAGCGATGATGGCCCACTAAGCAATGAGGCCTCGGTGCAGGGCCCCCCTTTTGGCATTGGCACCTTCGGGTGGTGTACCAGTAGCACCACTACCCATTGGATAATAATTTCCACCATCCCCACCAGCAGAGGGTGCATTCAGATTTAGCTCATTGTAGTGATAGAGGCCTAAGAGGTTTCAAGGTAAGTCAGATTCCCAGGCCGGTGAGGGCCTGCTGGAGGCAATGGCTAGAGTTTTCTGCCTAGTCAATAGATCAGTAGAGAAGATAATGATCTTATCTTATAGTCTTTTCCAGTGAGTGGCCATGAGTATGGTCTATACAGTGAGGCGGCTTATGTGTGTGGACTATTGCCTGATATGGTACCTTCAGGTAGTGTGCCTGCTATATCACATCCTGTTGGTCAGCAATTACGACCGATAGTACTAGTAGAGGACAATTGTAGGATTAGTTACTTATAAATGTGTTTCAGCATTAGATACCCCTCAGGTTCCAAGGCAAGACCGACTCACAGGCGGCTAAGGACTGGCTTGAAGAGGTGGTTGAGAGTTTCCTAGAGCATCTACATCTTCGGCAGGTAGAATTGTCGATAACTGAGTATTTATCAGGGCATACCAACCATTCCTGGTACTCGATGAATACGATAAAATCAGTGATTCAGGGCTCAAACTTCTGAGTGAGGTACGTTTAAAGACATTTGATCCATCACTATTCCTCTATGCATTTTTACTTATGTTAGGGTGCTAGAAATAACCTTTATAGTTGAATGTTCTTTGGCTGAGCGGATACAACCAGTGAATGTTAGAAGTGGGAAAGCAGGAATCTAGAGATAGTCTTAGAGGCTTGGGAATGTAAAATTATTTGGGAAGAGGACGTGATAGGGATAGATGAATCTGTAGGGTTGTAGATGTGGAAGCAGGGCTAGGAAAGCAGCGTGAGGCGGTGTACATTTTGACATGTTACAACCACCCCCTATGTGGTACCCACCAGGCTCATGGAGCTGGAGGACATGGGAAGGGAGTAGCTGCATGCTGTCAAGGAGTGTGACCCAAGGGCTCTAGGAATGATTCAAGGTATGGTCTGTGTCTACTACTAGCTTCCGTGTTAATAGTTATAGGTACCAAACATTCCTTCCTTCCACTAATATTGTATAAGACCAAGAGTGTTTGGTTAAACTGTTAACTTGACCCTAACGTCTGGAGATACCTTTGGAAGGAGACTGGATAGACACACTTACACTGATGGTGTGATCTGACCCTTGATGTGAGAGTTTCAGTTGGAACCTCTTCGTGGCAGCATCGAGGTCTTACGATGTTAGTTTGGGTATGGACTGGACATCCATAGTTCATACTTAGATTTACTACATTAGGCAAAAAGGTTGTGGTTTATCTACAATGTTGGAATGAGGTTTTCCTTGGTTGAAGAAAAAGGAATCCCAGGAAGCACAGGATAAACTCATGCATAGGAGGTTGCAGCCGATCACTCTTTAGTCGGCCAACCTTAACCTCATGACAGCATAAGTTTTGAGTTTTGAGTTCCCAACATGAGTGGAAGTGTGTGGGGACATATTTTCAAAAGAGGTTTCCAGAATTAACTTCCTGAAGGGAGAGGGACTTCTACTTTGGCTGGGTATTATCGGAGTTTTGAACCAGACTTCTTTAGGGTAGCGACACCCTTGACAACTTTGACAAAGAAGGGTGAGCCTTTCCTCTGGATGGAGAAGTGTCAGCAGAGCTTTCAAGAGTTGAGACAGCGATGATGGCTAGTGTTCTTCCAGGACTATGACTTTGAGATAGTTTATACAATAGGGAAGGGGAACGTAGTAGCAGATGTACTCAACTAGAGATCTGGTATACAATTTCTTAGTGAGGCGACGAAGCTACTATATGATTTGCAGATATCCAACGTGGATCGAGATAGAGCATCTTATATTTAGTATCTGACAGTTAGTCCCCCACTCCTTCAGCGGGTCAAGGTGGTGCAGCTAGGGACACTGACTGTGAGGCACGACGTGTTCTGATATCCATAGGACAAGCACCTGATGGATTTTCTGAAGGTGGGGAGCACATCATCCTTTTCAGAGGACGTACTATGGTACCAGTGGCGCTACATGAGGAAGTGTTGAGGGAGTTTCATATGTGACCTCTAGCGGTACATCTAAGAGTGGAGAAGATGTACCAGGACCTTTGGCGTCATCATTGGTGGCCAGGGATGAAGAAAATAGTGGCAAAGTTTGTATCGCGATGTCACACTTTTCAGAAAGTGAAGACTACACAAAGTTGGAAAATGTCTTAAGCTGACAGGATACTGAGACCCTTGTAGTTCCAGTCGGGGGACGACATGTAACACCCTGAGCTTCCACGATACACTTCTCTTTCAATAATGCAATAGCTTGCATTGTACGCAAGTTCGAGATTCTAACACACCGCGACCAATCAAAGTAGCAGTTATGAATAGTAATACCCACTTTTTGAAATTATATAAATTTTATATTTCAAAATGGACTTCATTTTTTGATTTGGAATATCGAAATTAGCCTATGTTGAATTTTTTGTAATTTTCTGAGAACTTCCAATTTTTTTTGAATAGTGAAAAATACTTAAAAAAAAATTTCTAATAAAAATAATTTATAGTGATAAAATATATTATTTAGTGGTTTTAAAGTATAATTAGAATATATTTTTACCATTTTATCCAATGGTGGTCATTAGAATTAATTTAACATTGAAATTGGACATGAACAATTGTCAATCTTTTGATATATATTGTTTCTTAAAAACACGCTATTTGTTGTGACAATGGGAATTAATTATAAAATTAATTAATGAAACTTATATGTTTGGAATTTTGTAAAATAGACATCATTTTTGAATTCAGAATATCAATGATATCTTAGGGTGAAATTTTGGCATCGTTCTGAAAAACATCAATTTTTGATAAATAGTGAAACCACTAAGTGGTAGTTAAAAAACTAATTTTTCGTTTAAATGAAACATTACCACTTCTGTGATTTGATTTTTAAAAATCCAACATACATGGTTGTCATTAGGAAGTAAAATGTGGTTCAACGGGATTAAAATAATTTTTGGTGAATAGTAACTTTTAAGTTTAATTAATCGCGATTAAAGGTAATTAGTGAAATTTAAGGTAACGATGATATTATAAAAATATGAAATTACCTTTACACTTGTCCTAACATTATTGTATAAGTCATGGCCGACCATGAAAATCCATGGGTCAACTTGGGGTCCCCATGGAGCCACTTTGGTAGGAAAATGACATTAAAAACTTTTTATTTAATGTTAAAATAAAAATGTCACAAACATGATTTGTTTTACTAAAACAATTTTTAAATGGGGTTATAAAAGTCATATTTTTGACTATAAATATTAATTATAAAGATAAATATATTTCTTACATCATGATATTTTTGTTATAATTTTTAGACATTAAATAAATTAAATTATTTATGACACTATGATGATGCAGCGATTACCTCATTAATTAACGATTTTAATAAAATGGAAGGATAATGTAAAATCTAAGAATTACACTTTTCCAAAGCCTATTGGATGAGAATATTTCAAACCCTTGTCACCTTAGCCTCGAATTATATAAGTTTGGGACCTTTAGAATCCGAAAAACATTGTATAATAAAGTAACATTTCATTACTTTCCAAGAGTGCCCCTCCTCTCAAATTATAAACGCCCCCACCACTACCACCTTATTCACACCTTCCGAGCCAGTTGGCTCGGCCAACCTCTTCATAAATACTCTCCCAACTTCTTTCCCTTACTCCTAGAAGCCTCACTTTGGGCAGAATTCTTCCCAAGGAAGCCTTTGGCTCAAATCAAAAAGAGTTACCCGATTTTAAGGTAATGTCTTCTCTAATGTTGTTTTGTTTTATTTTGCTTCTCCAACCACTTAAACTATTTTTATTCCTCTATTTTGTAACAACACCAGTATATAAAATATACTAGGATGTTTTTATGATATATATTTGGTTTACTCTTACACACACCTTCGTCTAATGGTTAAAGAACATACTGTTTCTGTGGGTGGCGAAATACTGCCTCACGGAACGATGATTGTTCAATATTCTTTTAACACCTCTAATGGTGGCCATTTTGATGACACTATTTTAATATATGATATATATATTATGTTTATGTTTTACTTATGCTTATTTATTTCTCATTTATGGCATACTTTATGATTTCCATTATGGGTAAACGCGATAATTGCATTTTAGGAAGTGCGGACTACCGCCCCCTCAAAGTGATTTGAATCGTTAATGCCATATGTGGGATGTATAAAGGATGGAGAAAATGGTATTATACATTATATTTTAATGGAATTATATTATACCTTTATATAATTATAACTTCATTCCATTAAATACGAAATAGAAATGAAAGTAGCGTTCATGCGTACGTACGGCTTACCGTCTCCATGAACGGTTCAGTTCATTTCTTACCTCTAAATGTTATGTAATATTATAAATGAATGTATATACTAGATATATATGATGTATATGATATATACATCATGAATATAATTATGTATATAATGGATATATTACCACATGAACAATGTGTAATTATAAGGAGTTTATTTTTGACTCAAGTACCTAAGATCGACAAAACGACCATTATAAATTTAAATAATTACATAATGTTCATGACATGGTTATAAGTGATATAAAAGGAATAATGAACTTGAAAAAGGTTCTTAAGTAGGTAGAGATTTACTCTAGTTTATTATTCAGGAGGTTAAAGAGCGGTCGAGTCAAGTCGGACACGAGGTAAGGGAACTTCTTAACCCAATTTCCATTCTTTGGGTTAATTTCCTACTTTCAAATTATGTCATGATGTTATTATGTCCTATCTTGTATTTTTTTAATTTATTTATGTGTACTTATAGTAAATACACATAATAGATCTATTTTATTTTAAAAATGAACTTTTTAAGGACTTCGTCTCAATCTCTTTTCATTGAGGCATATTTGGTTTTATACACAACTTTCATTTATACGGTGTATAAACCCCTTTGACTTTTATTCAAAAGGAATATTTTTATACGAAGTGTTTTTAATAAACGACAAAAGGAATGTTTTTTCTTACATATGCAACGACAACAACTTCCCTACCGCCGTGACTATTATTTGAGTTTCAGCTTCCTCTATAAGCCATAAATTGTTTTTTTAAAAAATAAATACCATGTTTTACTTTTCTTTTATTTTGGTATTGAAAATGGTTTTGAAAATGTTTTTATTATATCAATGTGTTGTATTGATATCTTGTGATTGAAGTGTGGAAATCTTATGTTTCCTTTATGCACGTTTTATGTGATACAATTATGTTATGGTTTATGATATGTTTAAACCAGTTCATATGATGAATGCATTGGACATAATAAGTGACGGGTAAAGCCCGCTATAGATCCTCGATGAATCGGTAGGCCTAATGAGACAAACTAGTGTCTTGGCACGAGGCCTTGACAAAATCTTATTGTAGACTTGGCACGAGGCGTTGGCTACATGGTTATGATAGTTTGGAATTATGAATTCCATCATTATGAAAGTGGTTATTGATATTTCATGTGATTATTCGACTAGTAGAATATCCATGTGAGTAAGTAAATGGAATTATTTAAATTTACATTTTCCATATTATGTTAAAGTTCAAGTTTAAAAGGATTTTGTTTTAGTTATACATTGCCTTAAATGTTAATGTTTATTTATGAAATCTTCCACTATATTGTTATCCTTACTGATCATCTGAGCTCACCCCTTTCAATGTTTTAATTTTTCCAGGATGTGAAGAAGTATATTATGAATGACCTGCAGGGATAATATAAGGGGATATAAAGAGAAGATGTTGTAGTTTTGTTTTAATTTATGATTTAATGTAAGACTTACAAATGTATCTAGTGTTTCCAAGGCTACTAAACTGATCGGTCTATCGAGACTTGATCTTTTGTGATCATGCCAATGCTACACAATAATGCACCGACTCTGGGTAACTGGGGTCAGGGCGTTATAGTTGGTATCAGAGGAAGTTTAGTACTAACCTTGGAAGCTATATTTAGATAAACTCTGATTAGAGCACATAGCCCTAAGATAGGCTTTGAGTATTATTATAGAATAACTTCCTAGAATTTTGGTATTATAGAGATTTTGTGAGTTTTCCGAGCAATACATCCCTGTCTGGATATGAGCAGGTAGAGGTAACTCTGGCACAGATGTACCTAGGGGTAAAACCTGAAAACACCGCTTTGTGCTAGACTCGAATGGGAACTGGTGCACAACAATGGGCCTTGCTGCACTCTTGGTTACGACACTCCCGGGGGATATGCTTAGGGTAATTCTCATTTTCCTTACAAACCATTATGAAGGGTTTATGAGTATAAACTTCCTCAAAGAAAACATTTTTTTATGATTATGGATTATATCCATAAACCGTTCAATTTACATTAAGTATTTTACAGGTTTGGAATTATTCATTGCAATTCATAAACTAACCTAGTTTATGCCATTGTATATAAATGGTACCCAGTGGAAGGAATGTGAACTCCAGCAATACGTATGATCCAAAGCGTAAGAAGGATCATATCTTTCACGGTATTAAGCCAACATTTAGATGGGAAATAATCTCCCATGTGTTCTCAACATATGAAGAAATATTATCATGTGTTAATAAGATAAGTAAAGAATTCTATGAGTCTTATGTCTTTGAAGGGAATAAAGAGAAGAAAAGGATGGAAGAGAGAATGGTGGAAAAAGGGACGTGGGAAAAGAAAATTTTTCCAATATGTGATAACTTTGGGAAGAAACACCTTGGAACTTGCCTGAAGGGAATGGGAGTTTGTTATAAGTGTGGAGAAAAAGGACACCAAGTGCATGACTGCAAGGGTAAGAAAAATGTTTCAAATGTACAATGTTTCATCTGCAAGGAGTGGGGACACTACGCAAAACAATGTCCAAATCATCAGAGTGTTCCCCAAATGATGTTATTGGATAATAATCAAGTTATGATACTACCACAGATGAGGAGGAATGATTAGAGTTATTATGTTGTTATTAAAGAATTTTGTAATTTGAGTGTTGTATCAATGATGTACTGGTTATAATAATTATGGAGTATATAAGGATTGTACTGCAGTACTATTTAATCAAGGACTTGAGATTGTGTGGAACCATGAAAAGTGACTCCACAACAGGTTAAATTTTTGGACAATATATGGTTGAGAGAAAGATAAACCATAATATGGTCCTGATACAGAGATAGTGATTTTGGAAGAAGACATGATTGATTTGGATAAATTATATTGGATATTCTTAACTTCCTTGAAACTGATTAATGATTTGTATACATTTTTGGATAGAAGGAGTATATCTAGTATTCTATAAGGAATAAGGGATCATGGTAATTCAGGATGTTGCAGTGTTTTAAAATAATACATGATGAAGGTGTTCACATGTTGTTACACGGGAAAAAAAGGGATCTTCATTATGTTTACCTTCCTCATAAAATTTGGACTGTGAGTTGGATATAAGTATTTTGGATAACTATAAAGGTTGGAATTGATTACGTTGAACCTCTGATAGTATTGTTTAAGGTTAGAACATTTATGAATATTTTTTTGGAATATTATAATAGTTTTAGAAAAAGGACAATTTTCAGGTTGGGCGATAACCCGTCGCTTCGGACAAAGATGCAGGAATCGAACCCACAACCATATTGCGACAAGCCTTTATGACCTACCACTAGCCTACAGGAAGTCCCTAGTTATTAAAAAATAGTTTTCGTAATATAAATGGTATGTGTTAATATTTTGAACCTTGTACGATTAGGATAAATATAATATTTTTGAGTTCTATTATCTTTTTGAGTGAATGATGAGTTTGTGGTAGAAATTAGTTGAAGGCTGAAGATATTCTTTTCAAGCATAAATATTTATATACCTATCTCTTAGTCTATGAATAAATTAATTCTTAAACATTAGTAAAGGGATATTAAAACAAATAACGTGTTATCCTAATACCTTATGTCTTGTTGAACTGATGATATTTTAAATCAACATAGATTGAAGGCTTTGAGGCCCTCAAATTGACACTTGTTTTTGATTGATGACCTCAATCACTCCCTACAAATATTTACATTTTTTCTCCAATTATATGTCTCTAATTTCCACCAATGTTCTCCTTATAGAGATCATAATTGGGTGGTGACTTTTTCATTTCCCTTTCCCTCTTATTGAGGCGAAATTTTATTAACCTTAATTCCGATGTGGGTTTTACACAAAGGTATTTTCTATTTTCAACATTTTATTTTCAAAGAAAAATTACAAATTGCGAGGGCACAATTTATTGAAGGAGGGGAGAATGTAACACCCCGAGCTTCCACGATACGCTTCTCTTTCAATAATGCAATTGCTTGTATTGTACGCAAGTTCGAGATTCTAACACACCGTGACCAATCATAGTAGCAGTTATGAATAGTAATACCCACTTTTTGAAATTATATAAATTTTATATTTCAAAATGGACTTCATTTTTGGATTCGGAATATCGAAATTAGCCTATGTTGAATTTTTTGTAATTTTCTGAGAACTTCCAATTTTTTATGAATAGTGAAAAATACTTAAAATGAATTTTTTAATAAAAATAATTTATAGTGATAAAATATATTATTTAGTGGTTATAAAGTATAATTAGAATATATTTTTACAATTTTATCCAATGGTGGTCATTATAATTTATTTAACATTGAAATTGGCCATGAACAATTGTTAATCTTTTGATATATATTGTTTCTTAAAAACATGCTATTTCTTGTGACAACGAGAATTAATTATAAAATTAATTAATGCAACTTATATGTTTGGAATTTTGTAAAATAGACATCAATTTTGAATTCAGAATATCAATTATAGCTTAGGGTGAAATTTTGGCATCGTTCTGAAAAACTTCAATTTTTGATAAATAGTGAAACCACTAAGTGGTAGTTAAAAAACTGATTTTTCGTTTAAATGAAACATTACCACTTATGTGATTTGATTTTCAAAAATCTGACATACATGGTTGTCATTAGTAAGTAAAATGTGGTTCAATGGGATTAAAATAATTTTTGGTGAATAGTAACTTTTAAGTTTAATTAATCGCGATTAAAGGTAATTAGTGAAATTTAAGGTAAAAATGATATTATAAAAATATGAAATTACCTTTACACTTGTCCTAAAATTATTGGATGAGTCATGTCCAACCAAGAAAATCCATGGGTCAACTAGGGGACCCCATGGAGCCACTTTGGTAGGAAAATGACATTAAAAACATTTTATTTAATGTTAAAATAAAAATGTCACAAACATGAGTTGTTTTACTAAAACAATTTTTTAATGGGGTTATACAAGTCATATTTTTTACTATAAATATTCATTATAAAGATAAAAAGATTTCCCACATCATGATAGTTTTTTTATAATTTTTAGGCATTGAATAAATTAAATTATTTATGACACCATGATGATGCAGCGATTACCTCATTAATTAATGATTTTAATAAAATAGAAGGATAGTGTAAAATCTCAGAATTACACTTGTCCAAAGCCTATTGGATTAGAATATTTCGAACCCTTATTACCTTATCCTGTAATTATATAAGTGTGGGACCTTTAGAATCCGAAAATCATTGTATAATAAAGTAACATTTCATTACTTTCCAAGAGTGCCCCTCCTCTCCACTTATAAAAGGCCCCCGCCATTACCACCTTATTCACACCTTCCAAGCCATTTGGCTCGGCCAACCTCTACCCAAATACTCTCCCAAATTCCCTCCCGTACTTCTAGAAGCCTCACTTTGGGCATAATTGTTCGCAAGGAAGCCTTTGGCTCAAATCAAAAAGAGTTACCCGATTTTAAGGTAATGTCTCCTCTAATGTTGTTTTGTTTTATTTTGCTTCTCCAACCCATTAAACTCTTTTTATTCCTTTCTTTTGTAACAAAAAAATTATCCAAAATATACTAGTATGTTGTTATGATAAGTATTTGGTTTACAATTACACACACCTTTGTCTAATGGTTAAGGAACATACTGTTTCTGTGGGTGGCGAAATACAGCCTCACGAAACGATGATTGTTCAATATTATTTTAACACCTCTAATGGTGGCCATTTTGATGACACTATTTTCATATATGATATATATATTATGTTTATGTTTTCCTTATGCTTATTTATTTCTCATTTATGGCATACTTTATGATTTCCATTATGGGTAAACGCGATAATTTCATTTTAGGAAGTGCGGACTACCGCCCCCTCAAAGTGATTTGAATCGTTAATGCCATATGTGGGATGTATAAAGGATGGAGTAAATAATATTATACATTATATTATACTGGAATCATATTATAACTTTATATAATTATAACTTCATTCCATTAAATATGAAATAGAAATGAAAGTAGCGTTCATGCGTACGTACGGCTTACCATCTCCATGAACGGTGCATTTCATTTCTTACCTCTAAATGTTATGTAATATTATAAATGAATGTATATACTGGATATATATGATGCATATGATATATACATCATGAATATTAATATGGATATAATGGATTATTACCACATGAACAAAGTGTAATTATAAGTAGTTTATTTTTGACTAAAGTATCTAAGATCGAAAAAACAACCGTTATAAATTTAAATAATTACATAATGTTAATGACATGGTTATAAGTGATATAAAAGGAATAATGAACTTGAAAAAGGTTATTAAGAAGGTAGATATTAACTCTAGTTTATTATTCAGGAGGTTAAAGAGAGGTCGAGTCAAGTCAGACACGAGGTAAGGGAACTTCTTAACCCAATTTCCATTCTTTGGGTTAATCTCCTACTTTCAAATTATGTCATGATGTTATTATGTCCTATCTTTTATTTTTTTACTTTATTTATGTGTACTTATAGTAAATACACATAATAAATCTATTTTATTTTAAAAATGATCTTTGTAAGGACTTCGTCTCAATCTCTTTTCATTGGGGCATATTTGGTTTTATACACAACTTTCATTTATACGGTGTATAAACCACTTTGACTTTTATTCAAAAGGAATCTTTTTATACGAATCATTTTTACTAAATGACAAAAGGAATGTTTTTTCTTACATATGCGGTGACAACAACTTTTCTTCCGCCGTGACTATTATTTGAGTTTCGGCTTCCTCTTTAAGCCATAACATTTTTTTAAAAGAAAAATAAATACCATGTTTTACTTTTCTTTTATTTTGGTATTGAAAATGGTTTTGATAAAGTTTTTATTATATCAATGTGTTGTATTGATATATTGTGATTGAAGTGTGGAAATCTTATGTTTCCTTTATGCACATTTTATGTGATACAATTATGTTATGGTTTATGATATGTTTAAACCTGTTCATATGAGGAATGCATTGGACTTAATAAGTGACGGGTGGAGCCCGCTATAGCTCCTCGATGCATCGGTAGGTCTCATGAGAAAAACTAGTGTCTTGGCATGAGACCTTGACAAAATCTTATTGTAGACTTGGAACGAGGCCTTGGCTACATGGTTATGATAGTCTGGCATTATGCATTCCATCATTATGGAAGTGGTTATTGATATTTCATGTGATTATTCGACTAGTAGAATATCCATGTGAGTAAGTACATGACATTATTTCATTTTACATTTTCCATATTATGCTAAAGTTCAAGTTTAAAAGGCTTTTGTTTTAGTTATACATTGCCTTAAATGTTAATGTTTATTTATGAAATCTTCCTCTATATTGTTATCCTTACTGAGCATCTAAGCTCACCCCTTTCAGTGTTTTAATTTTTCCAGGATGTGAAGATGTATAATATGAATGACCTGCAGGGATAATATAAGGGGATATGAAGAGAAGATGTTGTAGTTTTGTTTTACTTTATGATGTAATGTAATACTTATTAATGTATCTAGTGTTTCCAAGGATACTAAACTAATCGGTCTTTTGAGACTTGATCTTTTGTGATCATGCCAATGCTACGCAATAATGCACCGACTCTGGGTAACTGAGGTCGGGGCGTTACATGAAACATTCTTGAGAGTCTCTCCTTGATGGGGACTATGGTTTTTTGGCCGAGACAACAAGTTATCACTGTGGTTTATCAGGCCATTTCTTATACGTCATAGGATTGAAGAGGTGACATACTGCTTGGCACTACAACTACGGTTGGAGTGGGTGAATGGTGTCTTCCACGTATCTCAACTGAGGAGATACATGCATGAACCTTATCAAGTCATAGACCATTGCGAGCTTGACTTAGATGATGGGGTGACATTTACGGAGGTTCTAGTAGAGATTGAGGATCGACAGGAGTAGGTCCTTCGTGGGCAGTCTATACCTCTGGTGCACATTCACTGGTAGCATGAGAACCTCCAGGAGAGCACATGGGAGAGGGAGGATCAGATCCATGCTTAGTATCCCCATTTGTTTCCTTAGTCTATGGTGTGGCTTTCGAAGACATAAATCCCTAAAGTCATGAGAATGTAATGTCCTGAAAATTCTATATATTTGTTTAATTATACATAATTATTTCGAGACCACAAAATATGACGGCGCGTGATTCCAAGGCCCAAAGTGCCCGAAATGATCTGTCAAAGTTTTGTTAATATTTAGTTAGCATTCGTAAGTTGTTTTCCTGAAAAAATGGAATAAATATTAAACGGTTTATCAGATAAAAAATCTGAGGGCACTATTGCGTTCAGGATGGCAATTTTACCCTTGGAACGACTTATGTTTAGTCAGTGCAGGCCTCCGGTGAGAAAACCTGAAAATAGTATAACCGTAAATAAAATAATTAATTAAAGTTATTTTATTTTTCAAATGCTTGTAACTCACAAATGGTAAATCGGATTAAAAATACGAGACCACCACTGAACTTGTGTGGGTATTCTTTATTTAGGTAGATACTAACTTTGGCCGGTACGGGCCACCAGTGAAAGTTAGTTTTTGGACTTAAATAAAATAATTGACTAAAAATTATTTAATTAAATAATCCATAACATCTAAATTGTAACTAAGATTAAAAATTAGAGAGTACCGTTGGGTTTGTTGGGGCGTATTTCACTTAGGCAGAGCCTAACCTTGACCGGTGCGGGTCGAGGGTGACTGTTAATAATTTTACGACCTTTTTATCAGGTACGTTAAGTAAACGTGTGAGAATCCTTTTGAAACGTTTGAACCAATGCTCAGAATTGAAATCTAAGGACACTGCGGAACTCAAAACACCGATATTCGCTTAACGATACCTTCACCTCGACCTCAGTAGGTCGAGGGTGGAAATTAGTTTTCAGACTTTTAATGGGCTAAAATAAAATAAACATGCTTTATTTTATTTTTGAAATTTAAAACTCTCATTTAAATCATGAAGGTGGGGACCACACAAGGGTTTTCGGGCATTTAATACTGGGCATTAAATTCCCAGTTACACAAAAGGTGAAACTACTTTCTTCTTTAATTAATATCATTCATTTATTCTAAATTAATGAATCCACCGGTTAACTCTTGGAATCTCCACATTAATGCGCCAATATTATATCTTAACCTAATAATTTTGGCACCACACCTCTCGTGGGGAAAGGGGTTGGAAAAGGAGAGCCTTTGGAGAAGCATCCTCCAGAAGAAGAACCTCTCTAACAAAGAACGCTCTCCAGATCAAGAACAAGGAACTAACATCGAGCCTATTACGGGAGGGACGTACGTCGGTGACTTCACCATCTTCATATCCTTCCTCATGCCACCTCCAATGGAAAATTGAGGTAGGGGATTTATTTATATAAGATGGAATATATTTGTCGATTCTTAATATTCTGGTTACACAAAAATGATGGCCAAACTAACATGCCCATCATACCGCGCATATAAATTTCCTCTTATCTATTGATTCCTTGCACGTTCTTCGTGTGTTACTCAACCCAAAATATATAATGACGCTAGAAACACAATATTTTGTTGAGCACGAAATATAGACATGGAGAACTTGACCCAAGGATAAAAAATATGCAATCATTTTATTTTCCGGGCTTTGAACGAAGTCGCAACAGCTTGCAGAAGAAAGTGGCGGCCGACACCCGTCCGACCGCGAGGAAGGAAGGGCAGCATGCTTCCGTGCTGCAGGTTGATGAGGAGGTCGTGGCCCATCGGCCATGATAAGGTAGGGAAATGGACGAAAATTGGTCGTCCGCATGGCAGAGCAGTGGCGCGCACCCGCGCTGCAGGTGGAGCAGGGGGTTGCAGCGGAGGCCGAAGTCCGGACGACCTTCCGGCCGGCCGCGCCACACTGGGCAGGACCCCTCTGGCGGGTCCCATGTTCCAGCTTCCAAAATGTCCACAAACCATTTAGGAAGATAGGGGGGTGCATCCCCCTGGGTTTTGGTCCTGACGGACCCCACCTCGAGGGACCATAAGCCGATCGGGCCGCCTCACAGCGGGCCGCTTCACCGGGCCACGCCACCGGGCCACTCCATCGAGCCGTACCAGCGGGCTGGGTAGGGACACTCCTTCACGAGCCAGGATGGACTATGACCTAGTGGGCCAGGCTCACCAGGGCTCAGGCCATTCGGGCTGGACCCAGACCAGGTTGGGTCGGTCCAACCGGGTTAGACCGGACCCGGGCCCATCTGGACCCACTTTCGTCTTTTAGGCCAAATCTTGTGATCCGAACATCCGTTTGACGAACCATCTGCAGCCCCAAAATACTTGGATCCATATGGTCCATTTAGATATACTAAAATTGAGTTTTGTATAAGGATAGAGTATGGCTAGGCTGGATCAGACCCCGAATCTAACCGAGCCCTCGAAGATGAAACACTAATAACTTACAGACCTGGCGTCCGATTGACGCACTATCTGTTGCGTTGGGTCCCTTTTGATGTGACAGACCTTTAGGATACTTTTTTGTAGAACTTAAGAGAGTTTTATGTATAAACTATGGCTTGTGGAGCGGTTCTCCAAAGCGCGATACATACAGAACCCTGTGATTGGCTGAAGATTAACGACTGCTGATCCTTTCAACTCAGAGTGACTCGAAAAGCCCAGTGGGGAGAGCCTCTATGTGACGCGGCAGATGCATGGTGGGGAGAACCTCTATGTGATGTGGTAGATCCACAATAATCAATAGGAGGAGTACCTCAGCAGGACATGAGGGGGAGCGCCACTGTGTGACGCAGCAGACCCACGGTGGGGAGGGCCTATGTGTGATGCAACAGACCCACGATACTCGATAGGAGGAGTACCTTAGTAGTCCAAGGATAGTGGGAAGCACCTATGTGTGATGCAGAAGGCCCACTTTTCTAGATAGAGGAGGAGTTCTACAGCATCTGAGGTGTTCGACGTTGTGAATGGGAATGTTACTTGTTCATAGGCCTAGAGAATCTATGACTAGTTATCAACATTCATAGAGATCCTGTGTGGGTCAGCGTATACTGACCTTATGTGGGTCAGATCCTATGTGGGTCAGCATTCTATGACCCTATGTGGGTCATCCCATAATGATCCTGTGGGGGTCAGATCCTATGTGGGTCATTGCGGGGGTTAGTACATATCGATCATGTGTGGGTCAGACTCTGTATAATCAGCAGCTGTTCCTCTTGATAGAATAAGATGATCTAGCTTCGCGACTAGTCATCTGTACTTTGATACATCACTTATACCTGGTTTGAGATAAGTCTTTAACTTTGTGGTAACCTTCTGTGTGGCGTACCTTTTTGGTACTTAGCATTGTAGTGTTACCTACATGGTTTTCTTTCCGTCGTGGAACAGTTGAGCTTCGGGCTAATGAGTTGGGCCTTGTGTTTCCTCATGAATGAGATGGGTATACTTGATAACTTAGGTATATGTATGGGCATATACCTAAGTCGGGTTGACTATTGTTTCCATAAATTGGGGTTTATCCTTTGGGGATTTTGAGGGACCTTCGGGGGTCTCGAGGTCCCTACTGAGCATTGTTATACTCACCCCTGCACGGGCTTCGACCGCACATTATTGTGGCTGGTGTAGACGACGTACAACATTGATCGAGGATAAGGGAACTAGAACTAGATGGTGCACGGAGGTGGACCATTCATAGAGACGTGATGTAGAGGAGAATGACGAAGTTAGAGTGCTGAGTATGCGATATGTACCTACCCTTCATGTAGGATCTGAGGTGGATGATCCAAGAGTTGCTTTTCATTATTCAGTTGTATTTTTACTTTTGAGTTGTACTCGTACTTTCAGTTGGGATTGTATTCTAGCCCCTTTACTTTCAACCCTCTTTTTACTATAGCAGTTTACATATTGGTTGCTTCTTGTTGCATTCTACTATGTGTTTATGTATAGGATTAAAGGAAATGCCTTCCCATTTTAGGTATACGCCTTTTCGGTGCTATTCACTAGCCCCTGGCCTAGGGAAGGCAGGCTTAGGGTAGTCACAAAACCGGACCCAGGGGACGATCTTGACATGATAGGAATAAAAAAATGTTACCAAATTAAACATAAAAAATATTTTCCAAAGTGGTAATTTTTTTGGAAGGAATTATAATTTTAGTGTGTTTCATGAAAATTGAAATTTCTATGTGCGGCAGAGAAAATTTATTTTTAGGGAAGTTAAATTTCAAGGTAAATACGTGAAAAAGAATTAAATATCCATAATAAATTTCAATTTTTAATTCCATTTATTCTAATAACTGAAGTTAAAAATATATTTTTAATATCTATTATTGATATAACCAATGTTTAAAATATTTTTATCATATTTTTAATGTAAGTTTCTTAATACCTAATGTTAAAAAAGAGCCACATGTTTGTCTAAATATTTTTTATTAAATAACTAAATTTAAAAACATGTTTAACCTCGATTATTAAAAATAGTTTTTAAAACATCAACAATACAAACACATTTTGAATCGGTGTAGGATACTTTTGGTTTACTTAGTGTTATATAATTGGGTTCTATTATAACTCTCAAAATAATACCCGAAAATAATTATACTTTTCTTCTATAGCAATTAAGAAAACCTAAGATAAACATGTATATAAGTTCCGTGATTACCATAAATAAAAAATTACATCTCACAAATAATATGACTATCTGAGTATCTAATGTTTTAGTTTCTTAATAATAGATACTTAAAACATCTTATTGCACATTATTTATTTAATATCTCCCAAAAAAACTCTTTATAAAAATTTCTTCAACTCACAGCCTTGCATATAATTTCTTGGGGAAGTGGAAAACAAAAAGTGAAGTGCTCTCAAATGATATGTAATGGAAACCATATCAATGATTAATAAATAATTAAATCATAATAATGATTTATAACTTGTTAATTAGATAAATATCTAATTAAATGGTCCATATTATTATAATAAATATCTATAATCAATGATATAACATTATAGATAATGGTATGAGGTCTTATTATTATAAAATAATCATAATAGAAACGTATTCCATAGCTTGAAAACATAACATTATATGTGGCATAAATATAGGAATAAAAGTAATAAAATTTTGTATTAAGAATAAATACTAGTATCCCTTAACATAATAGATCAAGCATCATGACCAAAATCATTTAATGTAATGGACCACCAATCACAACCTTTATCTCATAGTATAATAGTTCAAGAATCACTACTATCATACCTTAGAAATACCATGAAATATAAATCATTAACCAATGAATTAGAGGTATATATAGGACCCACCCATCATATAATAGTAAAAATTACTTATTTTTGTCACAAGATCATAAGAGAATCCATTATTCCTTCATATCTTAATGAACTCATGGAAAAGAAATGGGTTTCATGAAAATTTCCTCAAAACATCATCATAATCCATCCAGAGAAAGAAAATGGATGATATAATTTCAATATATCCATAGTTAATCAGAATATTCATTAAAGGATGTTTACATAAATAAAAATACTTTAAAAAAGAATTATAAATATTCTTTTACAAATAATGAGAAATATAATTTTCTTTCATTTGCTGAAAAAGAACGATAAATTCATATAAAAATTGAAATTGAAATTTCTTTGAAACAACATTAAAATTTCTGAAGATATTTTGATAATTCGGATCAATCATGACTGTGGTAAAGGGTGATCAAGTAGTAAATGTTTAAAAACTATTCATTTCACACCTTTTTAAGAAAGTAAAAAAAGTACCCCACGTGGAAAATGTTAAAAATATTCATTTTTAAACTATTACAAAAAAATTAAAAGATTTTTTAAAATGAACCTAAACAATCATTAGAGTATATAGTCTAAAATTATTTTAAAAAATAAATATTATGGATATGAAAGGGAATGAGTAGGGTAAAACTGGTATCAAATTTTATATTAATGATTTAAAAATATAACCCTCTATAGATTTTATGAGAAATAACCCCTAGAAAGAAATAACATTATAGGTAATTTTAAATACCATGATTATAAATATAATACTAACAAAATATTTCAAATATTTAGTATATACAACATAAAAAGTAAAATATTTTCATAATTCAAAACTTGTTAGAAAGAGGGAGATATTAGTTTAGAAACCCTAGCTCATGTCCTAACTTGCATGGGGAGTGTTTCTAACCTCATAAAAAATAAAATGATGTTTATGAAATACTTTTTAAAACGTTTTAAGGTATATTTAATTTTTATGTGGTAATTGCTATCATATTCCATTTATTAAATTTAAAATCTATTCTCCACTTGACTAATTGGGGTTGTTCAGTAAATTTATCAAAAAATACTTCAATTTATTGACCATTTATAAAGTGGTAATTTAATAGTTTTATCATCTCCAAGTTATAGAGAAATATTTCAATTATCATTATTTTAGTAAAAAATTTATACATATTAATAGGATTTTAAGTAATGAATTAAATAAATAAAACTATCTCAGTATGTTCAATTTGGGAATTTAAAATTTTTGATGACTATTAATTTCATCATTAAATCCATTATTATAACTATTATTGTATTATGGTGATGAAAAATGAAATATGTCGTTTATGAGGGAGGTAGTCCGCACATACACGTGGGTGGTGTTTATTTCAATGTATAGAAATTTTCAAAAATAAAAAAATGATTTATATTTAAAAAATAATAATTACTTAATTTATATAAAATTCATTCATTAAATTAATATTTATAACCTACCAAATTATTTGGTGATGAAAAATGAAATACTTTATTCATATATTTGATAGTCCACACGTACTTATGAGAGAAATTTACATTATCCAATGAATGGAAGTAAGGAATAATTTATTTCCATCAATAAAATAACATATAAATATACTAATAATATTTATGTTATTATATTATAATGGGTTAAATAGATTTGGTTTAGTTTCAAGAATAAATAAACATGAATGAACTTAGTTATGATTATTACCTCTTCCTTGAATATCCTCCTTTGGATATATCCTTAAGTATTATTAGGTTGGTATTCTGATGTAACCATAACCTATATTTCATGGATAAGGTTGTTTGGAATTTATTTTTAATGATCTTGGTCTATCAAATTTTTACAATGTGGGTGAATAATTGGGGGTGAAGTGCTCCTTTTTTAAGTGAGAGGAGTGAGACCTTTGTAAATACTATTAACTTTAAAATAAAATAAATATATTTTCATGAGAAACTGAAAACAATTATCAGAATTTATAATATAAAGTGAGTAAATTTAAAATTAACTCATCCAAAAAATTATAGGTATGGTTCATTTGGGTTTTTGGCATTATAACTTTGTTTAAACCCTTTTAAACACCTTTATCCTTTATTTTTGTGACTAAAATTTTCCCTACCAAATCATTCCATAGACCAAAAATTAATATTTCTTATTGCCCAGTTTAAAACATAAGGATCAAAATATGAAAAATAATTATATTATTAAATCTTTATATGTTTTAAAAATTAACTTGAATACTAATTAACAAAATTCTACAAAACAAGGTTTTAGAAAAAATGCCATTTTTAAGCATTAGAAAGAATTTACACCAAAATAATGTATAATATTTATTTTCATGAAATTTATTGGTCTATTTTTGGAAAACATAATTATGTTACTTTAAAACTAATTAAAAAATAAGTCGTACATTGTTCAAACATAATTAATTAAGTAGACCTGAAACCAGTTTTTCTTACAATAAAATACCACTTAAGTTCAAAAATGATAATAATAGATTTACTAATAAAAAAATACATAATTACATATGTGAATACATATTTTATTTAGAAGAAATGTTTCATGAACCTTAAATTCATTCTAATATCATTTTGTTTTCTTTGAATTTATGGTATTGATAAAAATACTACTTTTCAATATTTATTTGAAAATTAATTTTTTAGAAAAATATTTAAAGGCCACCCTAAGAAAAAAAACATACCAAATTCATAAATTAAAATCATTTTATCAAATTGAAATCAATTTTTTTAAAATCTCCTTTTAAATAAAATCATACAACACATAGAAAACTATTTCTTTAGAATAAGAACAATTTATTTGATTTTGAGTGACTAAATTTATATTTGTTGTTATTTCTTAATTATTATATGTTTTATTAATAAATATCTATACATGTAATTTTTTTAAAATTTAATGAAATTAATTATTTAATTAAGGGGAGTTTAGTTTTTAAATACATAATTAATAAAATTATTTTTGTGATAAAAAGATTATACTCTATAATTACATTTCTATGTCAAAAACTGATTTATTTTTTAAAAAACAATATTTCCAAGCATTTATAACCACTTTTTTATAATTATAAACTATAAATATGAGGAATTAAATTATCAAAAAATTTATTAAATGTTTCATAATTATATTTTATTAATGAATATGTTACATTACTTTTTAAAATGATATTTTTTGACTAATAAAATATGTACTTAGAATATGATAAAATCTATTTAGAAATTTATTGAGATATAATGTAATTAAAAATTCCCAATAAAGTATTATTTGAGTGTAAATTTATTATTTGATCATTCATCATATGGTTAAAGAAAATAATTTATGATCTTAAATTAAATATTTCATAACTTTGTGACTTTGGAAACTTATAAAATACAATCATAACCATTATATTATAATGAAACAATTAAAATAATGATATAAAAACAAAAACAAAAATTAATGTTGTTATAAATATATATATGAGAAAATAATCTTTAATATAATAAAATAAATATAAGTATATATATAAAAAGGATGAATGATGGAAGAATAAAAACACATGTGATAACGGTAGGTGATGCGCCCCTATCACCCATTAGTGATGGTTTTGAGCCTTGAAACATCAACAAAAACAACATGCTCGCACCTGACTAGGAGGCTTCCTTATTTACTATAGGACATTTTAATATAATTATGTTATAATTAAAAAATACATAGGCAAACAATATAAGTGATACATGTGTGTATAAATGTCTTATTTATATTATTTAAAGGAAATAAATTTATTTAGATTTTACATATATAATTTATTAAAGAAAACTTATGAAAATATTTATTAGAAATATGGGTTATAACATACAACATGCCCCATACTACATTTACATTGGGGGTATAGTGACTATGCTACATGTTCTTTATTGTATGAACTCCATTATTTTTTTTAAAAAATAATTATTTTTGAAACTAAATAAATTATACATATATTTTAAAATAAATTAAATTTTGCTCCAATTTATCTTTAATCCCTCACACTCACATTGGAAAATTAAATAATTCCATTTTTCTTGGATAGAATGTTTATTTATAACATTAGAGGGTGGGGATTGACATTTCCATCATAGTCACTCTAATATTTTGGGTTAAAGAGTTATTATGAAATCTTTATAATCGTTTATAATCACTCTCAAAATGAAATTTATTGTATAATTATCCAATATAAAAATGACGTTACCTTTTAGACTGTGTTATGATATTTTTTATTTTTTGTTAATTTGGTATATGGAAGTCCATGTGTTATAAATGAAAATTAAGTGATGGATTTAGTATCCACCCATTGCATGAATATTGGAGGTATTTTCTATTTAACATTGGTAAGGAGAAGAATAAACATCTTCCATTATTGTTTGAAAGGAAAATGTATATGTTTGAAATGGAATACTGAAAGTGTTTTCGCTACATAATGATCTAGATGGTAATTTTTTGTATAAACTTGCACATTTGGTGATTTGATGAACCAATATTTATGGATGAATATAAAAATAAATTAAGTAGGGTTTTTTGTACTCTTTATAAATTTTTTGAATAGATTAAGTGTTGGATTCCATAAAAAACCAGAATATATATTATAAAAGGATTTTAAATGGATATCTGATTGTGTTTTTAGAATACCACATGTATTAGAGAATCCATCCACGTGTGATATAACTATTTAATGATGAAATTAGTGTTAACAAACCATTGGATTAAGGTTTAAGTTGATTGTAATTATATTGATGTTTCAAGTGTACTATACTAATTTGAGAGGCTCAAAGGTGAGTTTACATGCTGCTTGTATACTTGGGAATGGAGCTGATGAGTTTATGAATGTTTCATAAATTCACAAAGGTGATTTGAGATATTATTATATTGTATTGAATGACTTGAGTGGATTATAAATTCATCGAGTTTATTGAATAAGTAATGAAAAAATATAAAATTTATTACTGTGTATTTGTCAAAAGGAACCAATGTACATGTCAATGAAACCTATGTATATGTCATCAGGCAAAGAATAGGTGTGTTTAAGATGACCATAACTGGCATTTTCATTAGAATATATTTAATCTTAGTGAATTTATGTGTGAGGGGATCTACATAATTTTGATGGTTGAGGAGTAAGTGTGGAATCAACCTTGGTGTTTGTGTGAAAACACTATGATAGGATTCATCAGTGCTATGTATATGTGTCATTCAACACTTTGAGAAAAAATAAGAAATACTGAAAACTAATAAAATTTAATATTCTAGGTGTTGACATTTAAAGAGAGAATTGTATTGATATATTTTTTAAGTAACACCTTAGTGATTCAAATATCATGAACACCTAAAAACGTTCTTGATTTAAGCCATAAATTTAATAGGGTAGATATTCAAAGCTATGGTAAGAAAGATAAATGTGAAGTGGATTATAGAAGTTTTAATTGCTATTTAAATTGGATTATTCCATAATTAAATGAGCATCATTTTAGATGATACGTGAGCTATTCCAACAAGAAATAAACATCATGAAGCCTTATAGAGCCATGATCTATGATTCGTTAGTGTTTTATGTCTGTCATGAGATGAAGTATCATTGTTTTATCAATTTATGATTTTTTAATGTGAATATTTGAAAATAATCAGTAGTTATCTAAATGATGTTAAATCTAAATTTTTTATATTGATCTAAAATGTCCTAAATATCATAAAGAAGAATGATATTTAGATAGACTGAACAGGAAGTTGAGATGGAGTTTAGTTACTATATGAGATTGAATAAAAAGTTGAAGACTATAATGTTCTACTGGAGCTCTCAGGATATAGGATTTGATTATTTGAGTTTATCATCATAATTTTTTTCTTCAAGCCATAAGTTAAAATATTTAAATCTATTCATGACGTAAAAACTTTTCTCACACCGAAATTATGTTAGTCATCATATATGTGTGCAATGTGTATTTTTTTGAGTTTTTGTGATAATATTATCTATAATTAGATCCCAAGGCCTACTGAAGAAAAAATATTGGGTATCTATGGCTCATAAAAATTGGAAAAATGTGTTGGTTCCCCAATTATTTTCTAGAAGTTATTTGTTGAGTGGAAATGAGAATATTGAGATCATGGGAGATCCCATGTACAGAAAAATTTAAAAATTGATCAGTTCCCTGACAATGAAATATTTTAAGGAATAGTATATATTTTAATTATTTAAAATGTTATATATTGGTAAAATACATGTAATAGTAAAATTATAGAGAGAGAGAAGTAGTGTGTTTAATGATATTGAATATGAGGGTTCTTGTGCTGTGGAAAGTATTAAAGAACACTATTTAGGTATATGAATGACTGTATAGTTTAGATCTAATATGAAAGAAATCATATAGGTATTAATGTTGAATATTATAGAAGGAATCATCCATAATTCAGTGATTAGATAAAGGAGACAAGTTTATTAATGATCATGTTCATGAGTATTACTAACAATTTTATGGGATTTGAAGAAGCTAAAATTGAGTGGAAGGATATATGATGTAGTTGATGTATAAGAATCATATATTGAACATGTGATTTATTTAAAGTGGATTTAAATATAAAAACACAAACAAACACACAAATATAAATATATATATATATATATATATTGTGGGAAGCTATGGAATTTATGGGACTCAAGTTATTAAATGACAACATAGTCTATAGCTATGATTATTGTGTGAAGTTTCTTGTGGAAGTAGTATGAGTAACATGCACTTCTATGCATAGTGAGACTCCATGTAAGTGTGGGAAACATAATTCATTATATTTAATAAATGATTATTCTGAAAAAATGATTTTGGTGTAAAATCAGTCATTGAAAATAGTATTCCTTTGAGATAAACCTTGTAAAAATATCTCATGGCATTTGTCATGTTTATTTGCATGAATGCAGTTTATTATTTCTTGGTTAAACTAAGATAAATCCATATACACTCAATAGGAAAAAGGACTTAAATTCCAAAGGGGGTGAAGGATACTTAGATACTTTGAATTTTTGTAAACATATAAGAAATACCTGATTTACCCCAACTATAAGATGTATGTACCAATCCTAAGGGGTATTCTAAAATATATTCTTCAAAAAAATGTAATTAATAATTAAAAACAAAATTATAAAGGAAAATAATAGAATGTGTAACAAAAAGTTATCATATTGTCTTAAAAAATGATTAAATCCATTATAGAAAAAAAATAATTCCATGTATCTAAATAATTTTACTTGTTCAATTAGGTGATTACCCAAATTTACTAATTAAGATTGATATTTTGGATAAAAAGGATGACCATGCTCATTCCAGCAACCTAAAATTTCAAACATCTACTTATTTCATCATTGAATATTGTTAATACATCCATTTGATGAATAGATTAAAATATTTAATTATTATATTAAATTTATATCATATATATTGGACTCATATTATATATAAAACCCAAAATAACTTATATTTTACAATCTTTTTTTTTCTTTATGGGATGAAGTATCTTCTCCTATTGATTACCCAAATTCTTTTTCAATTGTCAAATCTAACATAACAAATAACATATTAATTCGCTCAATAATGAAGTGTTTGTGAAGTAATAAGGAAAATATTATCCTTTGAGTTATTGACACTGAGGTTGGAATTAGATTCTTTTTCTAAACAATAATAACAAACTAATTTTTTTTATAGGGTCATATGTATCAATTATTTTTATCACTTGTATTGCTACTATGGATGTATTATCCTTTTATACTTTCATACTAATATTCACATTTATAAATACCATTATATAAAAATTATATAAAATCATATTATAATTCCATTTTCATTGATGAAATGGAACATTAAAGGTTTTATATTCTGAATTCCATATTTTTTAGATGATACCAAAGTATGACATATTATTATAAAAATGATTTCTATCCCTGAATATAGATACATAAATATTTTTAACCAAAACAATGACTCCAATATTTTTTATACTATGTTCATATTATTTCATTGTATAGAATATCTAACCATTAATTATGTACCCATTATAAGATAATTTATATATACATAGTCCTTTAGCTAATCATTATAATTTCTAAAAAATGATTTAAAATTTGAAAATAACTCATTTTAAATTTTTTCTTGAAACTACTTATAAATTGTTTGTTATTCATATTTCATATCCCACATTCAACCATTGTTAGATTTAAATTCATAGGAGAATCCTTGTCAAATTGAACATATGGAACAACATACACACTATTATATAAAACAAATATGTGAGATTGTTCCTATTTCTTTATGAGTATTGAAAAAAATTCTCTTAAATTAGTTCTCCATTAATATTTCCACAATGATGAGATTTTGTAAGACCAAAGAAATCTCTTAAAGATTGTAATTCAATAAAAAAATTCAAAAACATATACTTTTTCAATGGAACCTTCTTATTGAGACACAGGCTTGACATACATAGATATTGAATAATTTTAGATGAATATTCTATACATTTTAATAATACATGCTTAAGGACCATAATAGTTTAGATTATTAGTAAGAGTAAACAAGGGAGATAAGTAAGCATAAACTTAAAAATAGGGGTATGAGATGTGATCATAACATTAGGAGGTCATTCACTGAATATCAAATATCATAAACATGAGTTATTGGATAATGATTGGCAGCTAATAAGACATGAATCATAAGGAAATAAAAATCATAACCATAAAATCATAATTAAGGAATAACACATAGGATTTTTGAAATATATATAAAAATAGATACTTTAATGTCAAGGTTACCTACCAAGAACTTAATAACATATTAGGCTGGGGCTAAGACTCATGTACCTACTTCGGGATTGGGCAAGAAACCTGTTTACCCACATTCTTTTAGGCTTGGGCTATAACCCATTTACCTTATTATTTATGGGATACAACCTATGTAAACTCTTTATTTTAGGATTTGGAAACAACCCATGTAACTTATTGTTTTAGGGATTGGGCTACAACCCATATATCCCTTTTCTTTTTGAGACTTGGATAAAACCCATATACCTTCTTCTTTTCGAGTTTGGGCTATAACATGTATACCCTATTTCTTTTCGGTATTAGGATACAACCCACATACCCTCTTTCTTTTCGATCAAGGGATAAAACCCATGTACCCTTTTAGATCAAATAAAACTTATCATTATCCAATGAACTGGAGGGAGATATAGGTCCCACCCATCACATAATTAAATCATACATGCATGTGCTACAAAACATTCATCATGTCATGACCCATGGAAAGAGATGAGTTCAATAAAAATCAAATCATAACCCATGAAATGAAATAGTTATAAAAAAATTTCATAACATCATAACCTATGGAAAAGAGATTGGTTTAATAGACATATCCGAGAATAATAACCCATAAAAATATGCAGGTTTTAGAAGCATATAACCTATGAATGATAAATGGATTTCATAAACATATAACCCATAGATGAGAAACATATTTCATAAACATATAACCCATGGAAAATAAATAAATTTCACAAAAATATAACCCATAGAAGAGAAATAGATTTCATAAACATATAACCCATGGAAAATAAATATATTTTATAATGACCAAGGCATTAATCATAACCCATTCATTGAAATGATATGAATGGAACAATTAGATAATTTCTTAGAAGTTAATGAGTAACATCAACAGATGTCATATTATATGGAAAATAATTTGGAAATATCTTTCAAAATCAATTCTTCAGGAAAATATAATTTCTTCTTCAAAAAAGGATTTTTAATATATAAAACCATTTTAAAATCATTTTCTTAGAAAATAAATTTAAAAATTATAAATAAGACATGAATTCATTTTTAAAACCTTTTTCATTAAAAACATATAAAATTAGCTTTAAATATCTTTAATAACTTTTCATTTGAAAACACATTTAAAAGATATAAAGAAATATTGAAAATGTTTTGAAATATTTTTTTAATTTAAAACATATGAAAAATGATTTAAAACATTTTAAAACTTCTTTCTTTGAAAATACATTGAAAACTAGTAAATAAGGATTGAATGATTTTTGAAAAATATTTTCCTTGAAAACTTATAAAAGAATCTTGAAAATTTTTTGAAAAAAAATTGCGTTAAAATTTACATTTAATTTTTTTAAGGATTGGAATTTTAAAAATGAAAGGGAATATTCAATGAAATAATGGTTGGTAAATCAATAGAGGTCGTATGAGGTTAAAAAAACATTCTTTTTATGCATAGTAAAATGGTTAGAAAGTATGAATTGTTAGAAAAGAGATAAAAAGATTCCTTGAAATAGATTGGTAAAATTTCAAAAGGTATATATTTATGATAAATCTTATATGATAATGGTATAATATTCTTGGAAATACATTTTAGAAAACATGGTTTTGAAGGAACTTAGATTTTCGATAGAAAAGAGGGTAAAGTCGGGCCTCATTAAAAACACATTCAGAACTATCTTTTGTACTAAATAGTAGAAAATGGTACCAATACATGAATATATACTCAATAAATAGAATATAAGTAAACTCATGAATGTTATTAAAATATGAGCCATAAGATTTAATTAAATAAGCATAGTCATTAACAGTCTCAAGAAGCAATGAGATTGCTTGGGATCATATAATCAATGTAAAAAATTAAATTAAATGAATATTAAAATTAAATTAAATGGATTACTTTCAAGATATAAAATGTAAAATGGAAGTATATACTCCTCAAAAAAGAATTTAGGTGCATAACAAAACATGAGTCTCAAAGAAGGCAAATTGAGACAAAAATATTTTACCAATTTGGTATATTTTGAAACCTAAACCTCATTAATGAAATATCATAAAATGGATATGTGAATACCAATAAATTTAATTATAATTATCATAGAATACAATCATTGTAAGTTCATACAGCACACAAAAGGAAAGTGTGGCGAACCTAACATGTCTCTCATGGAAATTAAATGTGAGCTGAAATCCCCATACATTGTGTCTTGAATCTCTTTGTACTCAAACAGAATTATTGTATAAATAATATAAGTTTATTATAAATTTTTTCCAAAGTCATATTATTATATATAATACCATATATGTTTTGATAATGACCTTATATTTCCCACTTGTAAATAGTCATATGTTAATGTCTCACTTCGGGTAATATTCGAATTGTTCTTCGCATGTGTCTTAATTTGTTATATCTTTGGTAATTTTACAGATATCATATTTCCAAAAAGTAAATTTTGATATGAATATAATGTATATCTATTATATTTTTATTATAATAATCTATTTTATATTGAATTATGAAATGGGATACACCATTCATGGAGAGAGTAATCCACACACACGCAAGAACACTATTTCTGTTTTTATTATTGTATTGAAAGAATGTATGTTAATGATATATATATATATATTAAATTATCATGATTAATTTTTATAATTTCTCTAAAAAAATCATTAATACATTCCATGTGGTGTGTGAACAAAACACATTTCTTTGAGGGGGAGGTAGTCTACACTTAATAAAATGAGTTTATCATATCATCACCAAATAGAAAATAAAATTGTATGAGTTGTAAAAAATAATACAGAAGAATAAATATATAACATATATGTTATATAAAATATATAAAAACTATAAACCATCATAATTTCTACCATGATTGGCGGTAAAGGAAAAATTAACAATCATCTTTTCGTGAGGCAGTAGTTCACCATACATAGAAATCGTATGTTCAATATTAATTAGATAGAGGTGTGTTTAAGTGTAGGTAAAATAATTAAAATAAAAACAACCTAGAATGTTTATTATACTAGTTTTTTCATGAAATAATGGAATAAAGAGAGTGTAGTCTATGGAGAAGTAAAATAAATGAAATGATTTTGGAGAAGGCGATACCTCTTAATCAGGTAACTCCTTTTGGTTTATGCCAATATGCTTCCTTGAGTTGCATTATGCCCAAGGGAAAAAATATATGAGAATGGTAGGGAAGTATGGAGATTATTTGAGTAGATTTTTGAGATCCGAGGGGCTTGAGAGGTGTGAGGATGTGGGTAGATGTGGTGACCTTTTAAAGGGAAGGGAAAGGACAAACTTTTCATTTTTGAAAACAAGTTAGGTGTACTGACGTTTTTACATAAACAAATTATACCAAACAAAAAAACTCAATATTTAATGGTTAATTTACGAATTATGGCTAAATAATGGGTGTCAGACAAGTTTCTAGGTTGTTTTAGGTCTTATATTTTATGCTTTAGTACTTTATTAACCTAATTTTCTCTTAACCGATGTAATTAATTTTAATCACATTCAATAATATTTTTGGTAAAAAAAAAGTGGAACTTATTAGAAATTATTAATTATTATGACTAAAAATATGGAATTAATTTTTCAAAATTATAATCACATAAGTGGTATAAATTAATTTAAAATTTATCCTTCTGACGGGACGATACTGTAAGTTTTTAAAGTAAAAACGTCCAAGAGTTTACTAAATTTTTATATCCAATTTAAATGTGAAATTGGTTACAATGACATAAATTATATTAATTTATTAAAATAATATCTATATAAACTATTAAAACAATTAAAAATATAATTTAACCATATAAATAAATATGATTAAAAATCTGTTTGAAATCCATTATTTTTAAATATTCATTAAAAAATGAAACCTTACGGAAAAATACCAAAAAATATCCTAACCTAATTTTATGTATCACTTCCAAAGATGAAGTTTATTTTGACATATATAATCTATAAAATTCCAAAAAAAAAAATATTTAAAATGGGTTCACCATCAATAGGTGGTAAAACTACATTTATAAAAAATTGGTTTAATGCTTAAAATTTGGTTTATTCTTATCTTATATCTATAAAATCTATTTGATAAATATAAAAAATATCTGATTGATTATATAACATATGTATTACATAAATATCACTTAACAAGTGAATTTAATTTAATTTAATTGGTTAAAATAACTTTGTGACTTTAATAATATTTTCCTTTATATTCAATTAGGTTTCGTATTCATAACTAATTATTTGGTAACAAATGAATTCATCTTATATTTGTATAAACCACATATTTTCATAATTTAGTTAATAATATTCGTATACATAAACTTAACAGATATTATATATTCAATTATAATAATATTTTTAATAATATATTATAGTTAGGTATCACTTGGTCTTGCGTGTTATGCAAGCCATCATGGAAGGTCAATCTTGCGTGTAATGTATGCTAACCATGTTGTTCTATGTAATGTATTCCATTTTGATGATTAATGTAACATATTCCATGCTGATTTAATATGAAGTGGTGTTTGAAATAGGGATTAAATATTTTTAGTGTTACGTGAAATGAAAAAATTTAAAATATTAAATTAATTAAAAAAATATTTCCCAAAATTTAAGGGGGTTACATTCTACCCCCTTAAAATGAATTTGGTGCTTGAAATTATTTGAGGTTATAAATGGTTTAATACTTATGAGTTTAATTCATAGAAATACACATTGTAAAAATGAATACTAAAATTACCCTTATATGGGGGAAGTTGGAACTATTATGGTTACCCAAAGTAACTCACAAGGATATTCCCAAATATGGGAACATAGGTGGGAATCTAAAACATAGACATGGAATAAAAATATTACCATCATGTTCTTACGAAGTGTGATAGAGAACAATGTATGAAAAACGTTAACAATCACAAATCCATAAATCTAAGATGACTTAAGAGACATTCTAATTCATAACAAATGAAGGTAGTATGACAACATTTTAGGCTTGAAGATATTTTTTCCTAAAGTTAAATAAATTTCATGAAAAGTTATACTTTCGTGATTTCAAGACAATATCACCCCTTGGAATTTTGTTCATTGACCACACCTCTTTCTCTAGAGAGGAAGGTTACTTTTTCATTAAAAATTACTAATAGATCATGAGACCCATGATATGACATCCATTTTTAATTTGTTACCATCAACACAATGTAGTTTGAATAAGCTATACAATATCCATAAATCCTCATATGGACAAAGAACACTTTAATCTTACTAAAATCATCTGAAGTTTAACTTAAACTTTACCTTAGTGGATAACCTTATAACCATTCCAAAAGATGAAAATTCAAATATTTAGAAATAATTTCATGAAATAAGCTTAAACATGATCCCCCATATATCATAATGTTTTACATTCTTGTCACATTCCAATCATGTGATACCATCATTATATATTCCCTTGAAACATTTTAATAACCTTGATAATAATAGATCCTTTTGGAAAACATGCATGTTTTCTTATTCCAATGACTGTTGGATATATCCATTAAATCCAAGAATTTTTAAACTTTATCCTTGATGAAATTGAAAACTTTATTAATAATCATTTCCAAGGTAATCCATAGAATCCAATTAACTTATTCATATCCATCATATCTCCATCCAAACATCATTATCTCAAAGTTAGTCATGAATTAAGGGTTACCTTCCCTTAATCAAAATACCACTTTTCTAAGTATTCATCACAATTAAATATATTATTTTTCAATACTTCTTTAAAACATATAATAAAAATAATTAAATGTTTCCCGATTCATATAACATAATCTTTGGATTCCAAAACATAATTACTTCATTCAATCAACTTTATTCTTAAACCATTACTCATTCTTTATCAACTTATTCCTTTATACTTATTTTATAGAATATGAAATTTGAATTATGAATTATGGTTCTTAAATATCAATATAATCATTCATTTTTTGATTATTGTAAAAAATACTAGAAGAACATTCACATACCTTTCACATGTCATTTGTAGTCTCTTTATCTTCACAAGTATAACCAATACTTATACCACCTTACTAATTATCTTTATGATATTAACACTTGGAAAATTTATTTCTATAACTCACATAATATTTATATCTAAAACATTCAATGTAATCCATGTTCATTATAGTTCACTCCATTGACTAAAACCAGAAAGAAAAGGGTTAGAAACACATATCAAATAAGAAAACCACAGAATCATGAAAAATTACTTAAAGGATGTCTAAATTAAGACACCCAACATTAATATATGACACATTAGTTTTTTCATAAGTTAGTCATAACAAAGTTCTATTTAAATCCATCATGATGGTTTTTGAAGAGTTTATGAATTCCTAAATAATATCCCCCATGATTGTCAAACCAGGTGTGCAGCAAAGCCCATTGTCATGTACTATATTACCCCGAGTTAGGCTCAGAGCATCTTTTCAGAGTTATTACACCCAGGTAAAACTATGCAAGAGCCACATCCACTTGTAGTATCCTGACAATTATGTATTCCTAGAAAACCACTCACTATATCCCTTACAAAAATTCCAAGACATCTTCTTAAATGTTAAATCATCCTTAGAGACATCCCTAGACATATCCTTAGAAATATACCTAGGTATATCACTAATGTTTTATCATACTAGTTTCTAATGGATGAATAAACTATTCATTTGATACTAACTACAGAATCCCAGGCTATAAAGACATGAATATTACAAAATTTAAGAACTTTATTTCGTACATTACAATTATACATGCCTTGAATACCATAAAAGTTTAGCGTAATAGGAAACTTAAAAAAAACTATTCTATACTAGTGAAATCTCTTAAACATCTCCCTTAATGATCTTCACCTTTAGTACTTCTAAATAAAACTATTCTTCATAACCCGGGGGAAAGTAAATATAAAAAGGGTTGAGCTCAGATACTCAGTAAGGGTAAATGAGAGAGACATGTTAGCATAAACATGAACATTGGGGTATGAGAACATGATTGTAACATTATAATATCATATCCTATATATAAAAGATAATAAACATGAGTTATAGGACAATTATTAGTTGTTCATAAGACATGAATCATATAGAAATTAACATCATGATCCATAAAAACGTAACTATGGAATAATACTAAGATTTGTGGTGTACATATAAGAATAGAAATGTTTATATTAAGGACACCTACAAAGACCATAATAAAATGTTAGGTTTGGGATACAACCTGTTTACCTACTTAGAGCTTGGGCTATTAACCCATGTACCCTATTTCTTTTTGGATTGGGCTAGAACCTATTTACATTCCTATTTTTTGGGCTATAACCCATGTACCCTATTTCATTTAGGCTTGGGCTACAACCCATGTACCTTATTGTTTTTTGAATTATGATACAACCCATATACCCTCTTTCTTTTTGGGCTTGGGATAGAACCCATATACATTCATATTTCTGGTCTTGGGCTATAACTCATATACCCTCTTTCTTTTTAGGCTTGGGATACAACCCGTATACCTTCATTATTTTTAGGAATGGGATAAAACATATGAACCCATGAACTTATATAAAAACTATCATTACCCAATTCGTTGGAGGGAGATATAGGTCCTAACCATCACATAATTCAATCAGAAATGCATATGCCAAAAAAAAACTCATTGTGTCCTAAACCATTAAAAGATATAGATTCTATAAACATCAAATCATAACACATGAAATGAAATGGGTATTTATAGAAATTAATCACATCATAACCTATGGAAAAGAGATAGGTTTCATAGTCATCTCATTGAAGCAATACCTATAAAAATAAGCGGTGTTCAAAATCATATAACCTGTGAAAGTGAAATGGATTTAATACACATATAACCTATGAAAGAGAAATGAATTTTATAAACATATAACCTCTGGAAGAGAAAAATATTTCATAAACATATAACTCATGGAAGAGAAAAAGATTTCATTAAAATATAACCTATTAAAGAGAAATATATTTCATAAAGACCATGATATTATGAATAAACCATTCATAGAAAGGATGTGAATGGAATCATTAGATCATTTCCTAGAAGGGAATAAGTAACATCAACAGATGTCGTATTTAGTGGAAAATAATTTTGAAATGTCATTCAAAATAATTTCTTGAAGAAAATATCCTTTATTATTTGAAAAAGGCTATTTAATACATAAAATCATTTAAAAATAATTCTCTTAAAAAATAAATTTCATAATTATAAAAAATACTTTAATTAATTTTGAAAACCTTCTTCTTTGAAAACTTATAAAATTTGTTTCAAAACATATTAAAAAAATTTTCTTTGAAAAAACAATGAAAACATAAAAAGAAATCTTAAAAAGGGTTCGAAATCTTTTTTACTTGAAAACATAAGAAAAAATCATGAAAATGTTTTAAAACCCATTTCTTTGGAAATACATTGAAAACATGTAAATAAGTCTTGAAAGCATTTTGAAAGAAAATTTCCTAGAAAAATATAAATGATACTTGAATAAATTTTGAAAAAAATTTACTTGAAAAATTATTTTAAAAATATTTCTTAAAGATTAAAATTTAAAAAATGAATAATTAAGCTTCAAGGAAATGATGGAGGGTAAATCCGTATAGGCTGTAGAAGGTAAATAGATCATTAATTTTTGCACTGTAAAAATGATTGAAATATTTCCTTATTCAGAAAGAGATAAAAAATATCCATTTAAAATATTGGTAAAATAAAAAAAGGTAATTATTTTAAAAAATATTATAGGATAATGGTATAATATTGTTAGAAACCCTTTTTAGAATATATGGGTTTGAAGGAACATAGTGTTCTGACTGAAAAGAGGGTAAATTTGGGCCTCCTTAAAAAACATTATTCACTATATTATGTACCAAATAGTAGAAAATGATACCAATACATTAATATACCTTGAGTAAACATAGGATAAGTAAGCTAATGACTTCCTTTTGAGATAAGGACCATAATATTTCATGAAAGAAGCATAATCATTAATAATCTTGAAAATCGATGATATTCTTTAAATAAACTCTTACACTTGGATACAAGGGATCATACTCTCCATGTAATAAAAGCAAATTAAACGATGCTTAAAATATCATAAAAATAATTATTTTCATGATATAACATGTAAAATGGAAGTATATACACCTAAAAATAATCTATGTGTATAACCAAACATGAGTCTCAAAGAAGGAAAATTGCGACAAAACTATTTTGGCCATTTTGTAACTTTTAAAACGTAAAACCCATGAAAGAAATATCATAAAATTTATATTTTATACCCATAAATTTATGTATAAGAACCATATAATAAAATCATGGGTCGTACATACCCCATACAAATTGCATGAGTGGCGAACAAAACATGTATCTCATGGAAATTAAAAGTGAGATGAAATACCCTAACCTTGTGTCCTGACTCTCATCGTACTCCTAAAAGATCCATGTTTAATAAATATAAGTTTATTAAATAAATTTTGTTGAATATAATTATTTTATACAATACCATTTATGTTTTTATTATGAACTTATGTTACCTTCTCGTTAATTATTCTATGTTAAGGTTTTACTTCGAGAAATATTCACATTGTTCTTTGCATGCATCTTAATTTGTTATATCATTGGTATATATAATTATATAATGAATCAAAAATTTGAATCCTGATATAAATATAATTTATATCTAGTATATTTATATTATAATAATCTATATCATAAATAAGTGTGAAATGGAATACACTATTCATGGAGACGGTAAGTCATAGGTACACATGAACGTTGTTTCCATTTCAATTGTCATGTTGAATGAGAGTATGCAAATGAAATATGTATATGAGTGTATATATATATATATATCATTATTGCATTATTATTATTATATCATATAAGTTCACTAAACCCATTATTAATACATTCCATTTGGTGTGTGAATGAATCACATCACTTTGATGGGGCGATAGTCCACACTTCCTCAAACGAGATTATCATATTAACACCAAATGGAAAGTAAAATGGTATGAGTTGTAAAAAGGATTAATGAAGATTAAATTCATAAAAAATATTTTATATAACAGATATAAATATAGTGACCATCATAATGGACACTATGATTGGTGGTAAATAAAAAATTAACAATCACCGTTTCGTGAGGCCGTAGTTCACTGTACAGAGAAATAGTATGTTTGATATCCATTAGATAGAGGTGTGTGTTAGTGTATATTTAATAATTAGAAAAATATCCAAGTATGTATAGGATACTGTTGTTTTTATACAATAATGTAATAAAGTGAGTGGAGTTGGTGGACAAGGAAAATAAAGGAAATAAACTTGAGAGAAGATGTTACCTCTTAATCAGGTAACTATTTTTGGTTTGTGCCAAAAGGATTTCTTGAGATACCTTATTCCCAAGGGAAGTATACTGAGATTAATATAGTGATTTTGGTATATTATTTGAGTAGATTATTTTTTATCCAAGGGGATTAATAGTTTTGAAGAAGTGGGTAGAGGTGGTGTCCTTTTATAGGGAAGGGAAATAACACACTTAGAATTTTTGAAAACTAGAAAGGTATACCCATGTTTGACCTAAAAAAAGTCACACGAAACACATCATAATAAAAAATTAATGGTTCACAGCCTATTAATGTCTCTACAGTGGTTATTGGAAAAGTTTCTAGGTTACTTTATGTCTTATATTTAAGGATTAGTAATTTATTAACATAATTTTACTCTTAACCGATGTAATCAATTTTAATCACTTTCACTAATATTTTTGTAAAAAACAAAGAAAATATTATTTGAAATTTGAAATTATTTTTATTAAAAATACATAATCAATTTTTTTTATTCTAATCACAGAATTGGTAGAATATAATTTAAAATTAATCCTGCTAACGGGACGACCCTACAGGTTTTTAATGTAAAAACGTCCAAGAGTCAAATACGTTTTATATCCAGTTTCAATTTAATATTGGTTAAAACGACCTAAATTGTATTAATTGATCAAAATATTATCTAAATAAACTATTAAAAAAATTAAAAATATAATTTAACCTTATAAATAGATTGGATGAAAAAACAGATTTGAATTAAAAACAAGTATTTTTAACTATTCATTAAAAAATGAAACCTTGCAAAAAAATACAAAACATTTATCCTAAACTAATTTTTTTTGTATATATTATAAATATAAATTTTATTTTTACATGTTAAATAAATAAAATTCCCAAAAATATGAATTTAAAATGGGTTTTCAATTAAACATTGGTAAAACTACCTTTATAAAAAATGTGTTTTTATGAATAAAATTTTGGTTATTCTTATCTCATGCCTATAGAATATATTGGATGAATATAAAAAATATTTTATAATTCAATAACATATGCATTACATTAATATCAGTTACATAATATAATTAATTTAATTTACTAGGTTAAAATATCTTTGTGGATATAACAATATTTTCCTTTATATTCAATCTGTTTTCATATTTATTTCCAATTATTATGTAACCTATGAATTCATTTTATATTTGTGTAAAAATTATATTTTCATAATTTAATTAATAGTATTCATATACATAAAATTAAAGTCTAGTATATATTACATTATAGAAATATTTTTAATAATATATTATAGTTAGGTAACACTCAGTCTTACGTGTTACGCAAGCCATCGAGGAAGGTCAATCTTGCATGTAATGTATGATAACCTTGTTTTTAAATGTTCATACTCCAAGTTGATGTTGTGTGTAACATATTCCAAGATGTTACCATGTGAATGGAGTTATTTATTTAGTGAAAAATCTATTTTCAATGTTGCATGAAATAAAAAATATCAAAATATTAAATTAATTTAAAAAAAATATTACATAAAATCATAGGGTGTTACACTTTTGGTTAAATTTGAATTCATAAATACTCTTTTAACATCCTCATATAATGTATAATAGAGTATATTCATCTAAAATTTATGATAAAAAAAATTAAGATCCCTCTCACCGAGTGAATAGTTGACTAAACCATAAAATCTTATGATTATAGTAGCAAAACATATTTATTTCATATAAAGTGATAGAAATTCATATTTTAATTGTTTAAAACGTTACTTATTAATAACTTTAATGGGTATAGATTTGAAAAACAAACCTCATTTTGTTATTATGTGTTAATTGTTTTTCATTAATATATAACATATTTCGACAAGTTCAGAATTTTTAATCAAAACCGGATTCTCTTGTGATTCCAATTTTTTTTAACTTTAGATCATTCATTGATAAATAGTTATTGAAATTTGATAAATACCCTTATAGTAAGGTTATACCATTAAATATTTTTAAAATATAAGTATCTCTTTCCATGAATGTGTGTGAGCTACTAATGGATGAAATGTTTTTCTCTCCTCCTTAACTAGTCTATACTCTTCTATAATTCCATTGTAATTCATACATATCATTTCCTTGATTCCATCATAGGTTTTACCTTATTTATTTTGTAATTTATTAATTACACTAGAACCTAAATTGATATTTGTATCTATAATATTTATAAAATGGATGGTAAAAAAACTCTTCCAGCATAGTAGTTCAAAAAATTAGTATATTTTATAACCCACTATTATAATCATTTTAACAAAAGGTATACAAAAAATAGTGATAATATCTTTTACCTTATAAAGTATCATGTTTACTGTCAATGTAGAAGGTGAAAAACCTTATTCTAACATCTTATATAATGTTTTTATCTATGATCATTATTGATATCAACATGTAGAAAACCCACAGTGTCATGAAATAAACATCATATATTGTTTCAAACTAACTAGGGTTGTACCTTCTTCATATAAAGAACACCATAACATTCCTTTAATGTTTTACTTTAACAAATTACCATAAGTAGGAAAGTTTTTTATTATAAAAAACAACACGTATCTCAATGTGAAACCTTCCTTTTGTGACCATAATATTTTATAACTCATAAATACTGCAATAATTTCAAATCACTAATAAGTTGTTGAAAATAAATTTTAATATCATTATAAATATATTTTGATCTTAAAATAAATAAATAAAATAAAATTTACTTATGCTTTATTCATAAACATAATAGTGAGTTATGATTTCCCATTATATTCATCCTTATATTGAGAGTATAAATATTTATTCTACTAGGGTCAATGCCTTCATGATATAATGAAAATAAAATATCATCATCTCAAATTTTACTATCCTTATTTTTTTCGTTTTTTATATATACTAGCATTTAGTCTCCAAAAATCTATATAGTTATAAAAATATTGCAATGATTCGAAGGGATCACATAAATTTCAATTTACCGATTCATTTTTATTGTGTCGAGATGCCTCATACTTATTAAATTTCTATATATATTCATACTCTATTTGAAATAATACATTTTACATAGGGATTCATGCATTTTTTCATAACTCATGAAGAAATAAAATAAATTTTTTTAACTTTATATGTCTGAAAATTAATCTTATTGTTATTTGAAACCTCATCCTTTAACAAAGATTTGAGTTCCATAAAACATGCACTACTACATATATTCCCCACATTCACATTATATAGTAATTATCATAATGTTATATATTTTATACATCTATCAAAAATTCAATTTCTATAAATTTATTTTATTTTTTGGACATTTATAGTTAATTAATTTGATCATATTTAACTACTTATTTCATTTTCTTAATAAATTTTATGTAATATTATAAAATTATACCAATATCAGATAATATATAAATTGAATTTTTTATCCACTGACTAGATACATTTACATCTACCCCATGTTTTTTCAAACATTGATAAATATGAAAAATTAAAAATAAATAAAATTTTCTACCAATATATGTTTGAAAATTTGATTTGAATAACTTCAACATAAAGTGAGATGCATATTTTTAATATAGTAATTCACATGGTAGATTATAGATTTAATAAATTCATTGACACAATACTCATATTATATACTCATTTGATTAATATCCATCAATATTCAATTCATATTAAAGATATTTTTTTTAATACTATATAAAAATGTTAAATATATATTATTCATTTATCTATATAATTATACATAATACATACATGCATGCATGCATAGATATATATATAAAAACTCTATAAAACATGTTTATATATAAATGGCACACACAAATATATACATTTTATTAGGGGGAGAATGGAAAATTTATTACTTGAGAGAAATGAGAAACTCAATAAGATTAATTACTTCGAAAACATGTGAGAGAGAAATCTTTTTTTCTTCTAATTTTCTGACTTGAGTGAATCATAACCATGAGAAGAAGTAAAAAGTGTGGATATATTATTTTTAATATATTGTGGAGAAGGACTTGAGTGAGAGATAATCACATTATTATGAACTCAAATTTCCTAAGGTGTTGCACCACATATACCTAAGGGATAGTTCCACACAATTGATGTGATTTAGTTAGTGTAGTAATACTGACCATATAAAAAACCTTTTTTAATTTCAAATTGGAAGTGGGTTCAATCATGAAATTAGGTGCTAGTACCATTAAACAAAATTACTTAGGTAAGTGGGATTAATATTTAAAAAAATATTCATATCTATATATTTGCATATATATAAATATATGTATTTATATATACACACACCCAAAATAAATAAATAAATATATACAAATAAATAATAGATATGTGTCTTTCTATTCAGCCTCTCAATTTATCTCTCTTAGTATACATCCTCTAGACCACCATATAAGTGATCTATAGAATCATTGCTTATCTCCTCAGACTTTCCTAGGTTTCTAAGACAATATTGATATTGGGTCCAAAAACACATGACGTGAAGTTAAACTTTAGAATTTTTGAAGAGGAAACAAATCCCAGAACAACAGAATCATAAGGAACCCAGAATGATAAATATGTCTAGAACTAGAAAGACAAGTCACCCTAGAAAAAAACTATAAAGAACACATAAAAACCCATAAATAACATTCAGAATAAAACAATTGACAGAAAAGATGCAAAATAATAATTCAAGGGTTTACATGGTTTAGATAAATTAATATTCCATAGCGGGGATGTATAAAATTTATTTTATTAGGAGAACAAAATATTATTACATTTCAAAATTACACATAATAAAAATAGTCAATGACTATATACATATAGGTATATTCTAAAAGATATATCCTATGAATCATTTTTGTTGGAGTTCCCCTTTATCACATCAATTAAATTATGTTTTGACAATTAAAATATACTACATTTTATAATTTCCTTATTTGGGTTATATTTTTTGAAAAGATATTTTTCTTAATTATTTTTTATTTATCTTTTATTATTATTATTATTATTATTACAAATATTTATTTTTAATTCATTATTATAAAAAATAATTTTCTATAATTATATTTTACCCTTACATATCCCTTATTATTTTTTATTTACCCTTTCAGACCATATGGTGTTACCCTTATGCAAGATTTATACCCTTTTTATACCCTTATGTAATATAATAGACAAATTTATGAAAGTCTTGAAACATACTATTTTCCCTTATGTGGAATTATGTATACCCTTACACAACCATTATAATTTTTTTCATACCCTCTAATAGAACATGTATTTTTCATTATACCCAACAAAACATTTCATGTACCCATACACATCTTTTATAAATTCTGGTTTACCATTATATAACTCTATTTTACCCTTGTACAACATATACAATTATTTTACCCTTTTTCAACTCAATTTCAAATTTACAGAGTGTGCATAACTACCTTTATGCAGCACATGAACATTTAACATTAACTTTGTTCATAGTTTATTTTTTTTTCTAATTTACCTTTACATGTACTTTATTATCATTACATATGCTAGATAAATTCTATCATACCATTAAAAAATGGGCACTACCTTATATAATTTATGTAATATCCCGTTTACCTTTACAAATACTAGTATGTTTCCCTTATGTGAACATAGTTGTTCAGTTTACTCTATTTTCACTATTTTTAGGATATTCTAATTTCATGCATGTTAATAATAAAGTTTTAAATTCATTTAATTTTTAATATATTCTCTTTACAGATATAGAATCTATGTGAAGTATTTTTTTCATATTTTAATCTTAATTTTATGAAGATTATAATTATTCTTCATTCACACATAAATTTATAGTATAAAACTCAAATATTTTGTATTTATTATTTTAGTTGATTTATTTATATTTAATGTTTGTAAAATCATGTTTTAGTAAAATTATCTAATTAAAACTAATTTTATTAATTTTAATTTATTATATTTAATGTTTTATATTATTACATGTTTAAAAATTTAATAAATTTCTAATTTAAAATTTCAAATATTATAATTTTAATATTTATGAAATTTTTTATGTTATCTTTGACTTATTATTATGAAATTGTTTTACTCATTATATTGAGAGTTTTTATCTTGTATTGAATTTTTTAAATGGTTATAAATTAAAGGAAAATATTTCCAATAATATCATTATATGTCTCTATCTCTTTGGTAATTTTTAAAGAATAATATTATTATTTTGTATTGGTTTTTCTACATAATGATTTACATAGTCTTGTGGAGTTAAATATTTTTAAAGGGATCGAGCGAGATGTCAAAATACATTTAACACAGATATATTTAACTTAAATATTCTATATGGATTCTAAAACATTTTTTAAGGATGATAAATCTATATATATAAACCCTTAGAGGCCTTGGGAATCTTTATTGACATTCCTCGAAAATCATTCTCTAGTTTCCAATGTACTAAATTTATCTCAAAGTGGATTCATTTTAAATACTTATTCCTACTTTTAGAGTGTGAACTATACTATAATATCCAAATTACTCTCTTATTTTGTTCTCATTCTCTAATAGTGTTATTAATATTGATTAAGGCAATTAAGAATAATATAAAAGATCCTCTTCTTATCTTTATTCTATTTCTTGGTTATTATTACAAATAATGTATGGTTATAGGGTTTAATCATCTTTTTTTATTCAAAATACAGTGGACCATACTTTTGTGGCTTTAAGAATAAAAGTTAAAGGCTTGTATATGGTTTCTTACTATAACTTAAAATGAAAGTGACAGTTTTGGTATCTTAGTTACCATTAATACCGAGGGTTTTATAAATGAACTCATCAAGGGAATGAAGTGGTAGATATAGGTCTACCCTTTGATAATATTTCAAAACAACCTTAATAAATACTATGTCTTAATTATTTTTAGGATTTTTTATATATATAATTATAAATTTTCCATTTATATAATTTTTCAATCCATAAAACACCCTTAATAATTTTACAATTCAAATAACCTTCATTTTATCCTTCTTATTTTATTATTATATCTGATTATATTTTTGTTCTTTCAATACATTAGTTTTTTTATTTTATAATTTAGTTAATATAAATTATAGGGGGTTTCTTTAATTTTTATAAAGGGAAATTCACCAATCATACCTTTTAATATCCTCTCTCATACCCACATTTGGTATTAAATTATTTTTTATTTTTTAACTATTTTTTTCTCTGATTAATTGAATGTTTTTTTAAAAAATAATTATTATTTTTTAAAATAATATAAAACGTTATTTTCAAACACTCATATTGTTTTTGAAGGAAAATTATTAGATTGTGCACCTTTCATGGTGGAACCATGCATGGATATTTTTATTAGATATATTTTCTATCTTATTTATAATATTTTTCACATGTATATACTCATAAAACTGAAACATAGGATAAATGGACCTGGAATGATATATATTATTTTGAATTAGATAGAGAGGTTGAGAATTCCATGCATTGTGATTTGGATCAAAATTAATTCAATTTTATTTCTACATGAAAAATGGATCATGACATTTTGAAACATTTAGAAGTAACCCATGAAGGAACTAGTAAATTTAAAAATAAAAATTGAGATATGTTTAAAAAATTATTTAACTTTTTCTATATGTATATTAATGATTATATCACTTATATGTTTAGTATATATACTGAATTTATCAATGAAAAAAAGATCTCGATGAATCTCTTTCTATATAAACTTTTTCAAGAAAAACCTTTCAGTTTTACCTAGAAATTGGGCACCAAAAGTCATAGTAATCCCTAAATATAAAGTTGTTAACTTTATGGTTGTTAAGGAAATCATAGGTTATCTCATTAAATATGAGGTACCCATGAATATAATATTTGGAAACTAGGCTAAGGTGGTCAAGTATAATAAAAAATAATTGACTTCAATGTAAACACATATGATTCATTTAGGTGTGATTTTGATAATAATAGTAAAATTGAACACTTAGAAAGAAGATTTAACAAATTTCACAAGTTGAAAATTTTTAAGAAATCCTTCTAATGAGATAAAAAGTATGATCAAATTGATGTTTCGGAAGTAATGTGATTATGTTGTAAAAAAATGCTACATAAAATTTAATTTTCCCTACAAAATGTCCAAATACAAGAATCAAGGTAATATGGATCTAAATGTATCAACATAGAGTGATAGAAAATATTTAATGTCAAATTTTTAAATGTTCATGTTAACTATTAAATGCTTCATAGATCAACTCAAAGTAGGGGAAGAGATTAATTCTCATTCTCTTTCTCATTTCAATTGCTTCTCTCATTATTACTCTTCTACGTGCTCCGCTTATTCTGATAATGAAATTTTAAATTTTTTTCATGAACTTATTTCAAAATATGAAATTCATTCAAAGAAATATTAATGTGTTATAAATGGAAAAAATCTAATTTCTAATGAAATATATAAACTTTTAATTGAAAAATCCAATTTGATATTGAAATTGAAAAATCCAATTTGATATTGAAATTAAAAAATCAATCCGATATCGAAGATTTCAATAATGAAATCAAGGATCCCAAAGGCACTATTTAAATAAATTACCCAAGGTGGAAAATATATTAATATTATTCTTGGTTCTAAATGATTTAAATTAAATTTTCATGTTTTTTTATTTTCAAAAGAAAATGAGACTTCTTCAATTACCCATACCTTTTAAAATGAAATGTTCAAAATAATAAGAATACTGGTCATCTTATTTTTTAATGAAATTATAAAAATGATAAATATGGTCGACCAAAAATCATTCACCGTTCTCCTCAATTTTATAAATGAAATTATAGTTATAAATAAAATTATTTTTTAAAATCCTTATTAGGTAATATAAGTAGGCCCAAAATTGTTTCTCCATCTCAATGCTTATTAGATCACACTATTGAACCTAAACTCTAGGTACCAAAATCCACACATTAATGATATATTTCATGGATTTTATTCAATATGTCATTTATATATAATATAATGGCCTCCAAATAAATGTAGTGTTCTTTTATTGAAGTGATTAATCAACTCATTTCCACTTTAAGCTTAATATTTATACTTTATGTAATGGGAATCCTTTCTATTTCTTTCTTAGAGAAGCTTTTTTACATCAACCTTGATATTCATGGGAATAAGGATCTTCATTATTATTATTTTAATTTATCTCTTGAATCTTTTTTCAAAATATCTTATCTCATTTTTCTTTATTTATCAAGAGGAGGGGGTATTTTTTTTACTTTCAGTTTATTTTAATATTCATTTGTAATTTTATTATTAATTTTCTTTTTAATTATTTGGAATATTATTTTCCAATATGGATTTTTAATTTTATTTCATTTTAAGAAATAATTTTCAAATATTTTATAATTTTGGGAAATAAAATGGATATAATAATCCAATAAAAATAGTCATTTCTAGATACCAATAATTGGATGTGGTTCTGACATAGATGCCAATATGGATTTATCTAGAAATTTTTTTATTGGGTTTGTTAACCCATTCTGCATCCTAGGTATAGGGCATGGGCCTTACTACACACCTGATTTGACGCTCTTGAGTAATTTTATAAGGTTTATTAATATAATATCTACTAAAATATAATAATGAAAATTATTTTTTCAAAGTATTAATTATCTAGGTCCTTTATTTATTTTATTTTTAATGGTTATGATCACTTTAAATTATTCTCATATCTTTTAAAAATACATTAATATTATATTATTTTATTATGTGTGACCTTTTAATTTATTTGTGAACAATTAACTTAGTTGGAGAAATCCATTTTTTATCTTTATTTTAGGGAGACATTTATTTTCAATTTAATTTTTTTCCTTATTTGTTTCAAAATGGGAGAGAAAGTATTTTCAAATTTTTATCCTTTTTGATCAATTCCAAAAAGAGGGAGAAATTTTTTAATATGTTTTATAATTTATTATTTTTTATTTATAAAAAATGGGATATTTTGAGAGTGGATCCTTTACAGTAAAAACATTTTATTAATTTATAATTAAAATATACTATAATTTATAATATAATCTTTGTATAAAATAATTTAATATAATTTAAATTAAATTAAATTAAATTTGTATTGTTTTATTTAATTTTAGTATTTAATTTTTTTTAATTATTCGTCAAATATTTTCATTATTCTCAATATTCTATTTATTTATTTTTAATCTTTCTTAAGAGAATATAATTTTCATATGTTTTATTTTACCCTTATGAATACTTTATTAATTTCTATTTAACCTTTTGCAATTTATAATTTTACCCTTATGTAAGCTTTATAATCTTTATTATAACCTTATGTAAGATTATTGATACCTTTACACACGCCATGAAACATACTTTTACCCATACATTTCATTTTATGTACCCTTACACAACCTTTATATTTGTTAGCTTACCCTTATACAGAACATGTATTGTCATTCTTCCATTACGAAACATTGAATATACCCTTATAAATATTTTATAAATTCATTTTTACCTATAGGAAAATCTATTTTAACCTTATAAATCATATAGAATTTTTTGTTAAACTTGTGCAAGTCTATTTTACCTTTATTCATCATGCATAACTACATTTACGTAGGCCAGGAACGCTCCTTATTCCCTTTATACATAGTTTATTATTTTTGAGTAACATTTATGCATGCATGATTATCCTTACATAAGATATATAAATTCATGTGTACCTTTACGCAATGTGGTCCACCATTATGTAACCTATGTAATATCCTAATTACCATTACCCAACATAGTATTTCACCATCATGTAAATACGGTTTTCCAATTTACATTCTATTCAAAAAATTTATTGATATTTTAATTTTCTAAATGCTACTAAAAAATGATTCAATTATTTTAATGGATTTATAAATTCATAAAAGTGATGTAAAATTTATAAATATTATTTTGGAATTGTTTTAAAATTATTTTTATAAATATTAAGACTTTTCTCCATTATCATATATATTTATAGTATGAAGCTCAAATATTTTTATCTCTTATTTTGAGTTGATATATTTTTTTATGTTCCTAAAATAATGTTGTAATCAAATTATATCATAAAAAATTGTATATGAGTTTTTAAATAGTGTCTCTAATGTTCGATATTATCATATTTTTCAAAACAGAAAAATTGAACTTCAAATTTTGATTATTATATTTTTTATATATGTGATATTTTGTGAGATATATTTAAATCATTTTAAGGAATTGTTTAACTCTTTCTAATGAGTGGTTTTGAAATATTTTCAATTTTTCAAATGGTTTTAAATTCTGGGATAATATTTTTGATAATCTAGTTATCTATTTATCTCTTTTTGATAATTCTAGAATGATAATATTTTTATTTTTATTTTCAACTACCTAATGAATTCCTTGGTCTTGCTGAGTTAATTACTTTTAAAGGGATTGAATGGTTTGTAAAAATATTTTGAACTTGGACTTCTTTAGCTTAAATTATTTTGATGGATTCTAGAACATCTTCAAAGGATGAGACGTCTATAAATAGATACGTTTGGTGGCCTTGAAAATTTTCATCAACATTTGATGAGAATCATTCTCCAATTTAAAAGGTTCTAAATTTCACTCAAAGTATCTTAGAAAATATAATTTCATATATAAGTGCATGGTTTGTTACATTCAACCCCCTTAAAAATCTCTCTATTAAAATTTCATTTCATACACTAATGTGAAAACAATTGAGGTTGCATCTTCTTCATTACTTATTTAGGATCCCAAGTAGAATATTTATATTTATGATTCCTATAAAGTAATTTAACTATGTAAATTGTCTTGTTGTTTATAACATTTTCACTATAATCTAGTATCTTCACCATATTCTCCTCAGAAGAAATTTTTTTCTCCAACATTACCACCTATGGATTCTATATACGTGAGGGATTAGTTATGTACTTCCTCAAGAGAGATATATGTAATCAAAAATTTACTAGAGATATGTTTGGTGGATATTATAGTTAATATGACACAAATCTAATGTGATCAAGAATCTCAAACATGTCAAACTTTTGAATTTCTTTCCATGGAGAGCTTCATATGGAGCCATCTGAATGCTCGAGTGAAAGAATATTTTGTATGAGAAATCAAAAAAAAAGATGATGTTAAACCCACATTCTCTTTATGTCTATTAAGAATCTCTTCATATATCACTAGGTGTTTGGATTTTCTACTCAAATTGGCCATCAGTCTGAGAGTGATAAGCTGCACTGAAATCCAACTATGTGTTTTGAGCATGTTGGTGGATTTTCTAGAATTATATGGTAAATATTCATTCTAGATCAAATATAATAGATAGTGGTGTTTCATGAATCCTAAAAAATATCTATTGTATATTCATACAATTTTATTGAGTGAGAGATCCTATTGAATGGAAAATAAATGGCCAGTCATTATAAGTTGTTCTTCAATAAACCATATGGCAGAATGACCATGGGTTTTATTTTGTAGTAATGTGAAAAAATCCATGGTTATGTTCTTTCATTGCCATAAAGGTATAAGAAATGGTTTCATAATACCCTTGGGAATTTTTCTTTATTCCTTCAATTATTGATATACTGGGAGCATTTATATATATATTTTAATCTCCTTCCACATATTTTCCAATAATTAGTGATCTCAGAGATCTTTTTGCATCATTATACTCTCTAGGATGATAGAAAATATTGATCTATGAAGTGACCCAAGATAAAAATGACATACTTAATATACTAATATCATGATTTAAAATAATATGTCTCACATACAACCATAAAACCCGATGACTAAAAGGTGTAACATCACGAAGGTTTGTAACGTAAATGTATTTATTTAATACACTTGAAAACATATCTACATAATCTTACTACTTCATAACATTTAATATATAAATATATATATATCACATGTTATAGTCATATTCATAAACTAGATAAAGTAAACATAATAAATTTTAGATATCTTATTCTCATTAATGAAAAAACATATCATAAAGTGCCAGATCATAAAAAATAAGGAAAACATGATAAAGACTTAAATATCTTACTAAGATATTATTTGAAATTAGATGATAATAATAAAACATGATAAACCAAAATAAGTTAGTGATTAGAATGTTAAGGATGTGTAAAATTTAAGGATTTTTTCAAAATACATATCAATGTCCAAAAATATGTGGGCATGGTATAAAAATGTGAAATAATTTAAAATATGTCATAATCCTGGAAACATTGTATAACTTGATAAAAAGATGAAAATGTGGAAAAATAATAAATAATGGATTTCTTATCATTGGGAACCTGGCTACCCACTAAACTGTTCACACATAAAATAATGAGTAGAGCTAAACTACATCACACTCCCCATTTTTGAACCTAGATACATGCTAAGTTATTCACATGTAAATGTTTTAGTATAGATTAATTACATCACACTCAACCATTTTGATCCTCGGTACTCACTAACCTATTCATATGAAATTTATATATCATGTGATATAATCCTTTACCCAATTTATTAGGGGGATAAAAATAGGTCCCACCCATTATATAATCCATACATTTTTGTGCCACTTTAAAATCAAACACTCATCATCCTATAATGATCCCAAAAAAATGAATGGATTTTTTAGACATTTCAAAACAACACATAACATGATCTTAATAAATCATAGAATTTTAATATTATCATTATAAAAAATAAATCATATCATAATAAATCATATAAGATGATCAAAATATCACTTAATGAGATATAATAAAAAATATAAGCAAAAATAAAAAAGTTTTGACAAAATCATTTAAACATTTTATTAATAAATTAAGTTTAAATTAATTTTACAAAATTAATTTTAACCAGGGAAATAGAATAATTTTTAGAAAATTTTTTATTAAGAGTTTCAAATAAAATATATAAATTTTATCTATAAAAGTCTGGACTGGAAGATAAATCATTTTATTTTTTAATGGATAGATGTCCATTTTTATTTATCATTATCATGTGGTTTTTTAAAAAAACCCACACATTCAAAAGGATAATGAATATATTTATTTATAAATAATTAATGACAATAAAAGGAAAAATGGAGATAAAATAAAATTGATTTTTTATTCGGTAAGGTAGTATATTAGTGTGATGTAAAATCATGGATATTGAAGAAAAAAATTAATTAAAACCTAGATTATTCTTAAACAAAATGCATTCAAAAAATAATTGTATCACTAAGGGAGAATTAATTTTTGTTAAACACTATATTCAATATAAAATATTGTTTAAATACAACATAACATCATCATAGTTTATAGTATATCAATGTTGATAGATATTAGTCAATGAAGAATGATTACGAACTAAGAAAAAAATTTGAGTCACCAAAACCCCTTAAACCATTATAGTATTTGAATAAAAATAACATGAGAGGTATAAAATTAAATACTAAAAAATATAAGAGTATAATCACACAAAATTAAAAAAGGTAAGTACTTACAATATTAAAAAGAATCATGGTGTACACCATAAACATGTCTGTTAGGAATCAAATTTGAGAAAAAGTAACCCTTACCATATTCCCCATTTTAGTCAGATTCACTATAACTACAGGTATAAAAAAAAATTTCTTAATAAATGATTATATATATATTCATAAAATAAAAAATTAATAATTAAAATTTATAATCCTTTTATATATATATATATATTAGTTAGTGTTGGTATATGTTCCCACCTCAACCATTTATAGTTTTGATCGTTTGTAGCAGTTTCTATAAGCTGTGTTGGTATTCATTCCACATAAAATGATTACCATTTTAAATTAATTAAATTTAGAATAATTAATGACTATTAATTATAGGGTTTAAATTTATTCCATGAGTACATAATTCATTATCCATGAAGATAAAATCGACAACGAATAGTTTTTAGTGATTTTGAACCTACAAAAGGAGTTTTCCTAATTAATGAGTTAATAATGATGAATTATTTATATAACATAAAAAATAATTATTTACATGTTTATATAAATTTATATCATATATTAATATTTCATAAAGATCCATGATATAATTTTATAGCATTGTTCATGAAGGTGGTCATACCGACCTAATCATGAACATACCACGATTATTAATGACTATGGGGTGATTTAGTTATAATAACATGAAATAGTTACATAAAGATATAATTTAGTTTTTATATGTGTGTTTTATCAAAATTATAAAGTTTGAATAAGAATATATAATAGATATGAAAATATTAGATAATTTAAATTAATTATTTTTTTATTAGTACAATAGTTTTAAACAATTGAATTTAAGATAATCATTTGTGGATCTTTTCATTTATAGTTTCTCATTATTATCATTCCATAACCTTAATGTTTTCATAAAAATCATATTTATCCTTAAAAACCTTTATCATGACCATTTATTCAATGTAGTGGTGAAAATTAAAAAGAAATTAATCATTCCCTAGAGGTGGTAGTATAGACATACACATGGTTGCCTATTTCATTATCCATAGAATGGGGGAAAAGAGAGATATGTTTTTACATATAAGAATTGAAAATATATAATTAATAACATAATTATATATTAAATTCTCAATTATGACCATCCTTTTATGGCGGTGAAGGGAAATAAATTTGCACTGTGAAGGTGGTAATTTTCACAAAACACGATTCATGTTTTTGTTTTTCTTAATGGAAAACGAAGAGTGTAGTTAATTATTATATTATAATTATAATAACACAAAAATATAATATTTACACTAATTTAATTTTTTTGATATAGTAAATATAAATTTATATAAGAAGAAAACCACATAAACAAATAAAAAATAGAAAGAGAGGTTTGAAACTTATACATATTTTATAAATTATCTCAAATTTTAATGTGATTTAACCTTTAAGAGATGACCTTTTGAGAATAAAATAACCTAAATAAGGGGTAAATGATTGTTTAGAAGTGGGTTAGGTAGATGTTTTTATGAAAATTAATGTTTTTTTGTGAGGGTATGTGAGGAGAGGAGTGCACCTTTTTTAAGTGAAAACAAGTGAAATTATTGTAAATACCCAAAACATTTCAACAATGGGAAGTCTCTATAAATTGAAGTTGATAATAATTTCATAAATAACTGATTGTATGGGGTATAAGGTTTATCCATACATTAAAAATTAAAATATAAACATGTTTTAAACCTTTTATTCTGGTTACCTCTAAAGTTACTCACTTTTACCATTTTAGTTTTTACCAAGGTAACTAGTTTTTTTTAACTATGTGATTTTATGTTTAATTAAAAATATATTATAACCAATATACAAAATTTTATTGTGATATAACAATAATTATTCCCTAGTTAACATAATTCAATAGATAAATAAACTAAAAAAACTTTTAAATAAAAACAAATAATGTGTAGAAATACCGTTTTTGTAGAGAAATGACATTTTAACCATTTTGGATTCTTAATATTTTTTAGTATTGATTAACAATTAAATTATTGTTAATATATTTATTTATATGTTTATATATCATATTAAATTAATTTTTATCCGATTTTAATATAATTTTATAATATTCTAGCTTTTTCTTAGGTTAGTTTCTCTTTATGTTTGTAGTTAAACCTCTTTGAGTTTGGTTAAATTATTTAGTCCTTAGTAACTCATCCCTTATACCTGGTTGATCTATGTTTTAGAGGATTTTTCATGGAAAATGATATGGGAGAATAATTTTTGGCTAAATAAACTCTATAACAACCTAATATTAATGTATATATACATTAAATCATTTTTCTTGAATACATAAAACATTACACAAACAAACACCCAAATACCATACTAGTTTAGTGCCTTTGGAAACATGGAAACATGAACAATGGTACATGAGGTGCTAAATTATCTCCCACTAGTTTCTCCAGTACTATATCCCCGTTTATACATATCTTACATAAAATATATCTTTATAACATGGGGTATGAAATATAAAAAGGGGTGATCTTAAATGCCCAGTAAGGGTAAACAAGGGAGATATATAAGCACAATCATGAGTATAAGGATATGATAACGTTATAATACATTATAAGGTCTTACCATTCATGTAATAAACAAGAATCATGAAATAAAGGTTACCATTTCATAAGGCAAGAGTGATATGGAAATCAAGAGCATCAGCCATGAACCAATAACATAGGATTAATACCTAGAATTGTGGAATACATATAAACATGTAATATCATTCCCTATAAGTCAAGACACATTTTTAGAACTTATTAGGTTAATTTATAGGGATCTCACCTACTGGGTAGGACACACTAGCATCCTCGGTCACAATCATTTCTTTATAACGGATCAGGTTTTTCCATCTTCCCATAGTGGATCTGGTTTACCCATATTCCTATAGTGGATCTGGTTTCTCTATCTTCCCATAGTGGATCGGGATTACCCATCCTACCACAGTGGATCTAGTTTCCATATGTTCCCATAGTGGATCAAGTTTCACCATCTTCTCATAGTCGACCGGGTTTTCCTATCTTCCCATAGAGGATTTGTTTTCCCCATCTTCTATGGGTGATCAGGTTTCTTCATCTTCCCATACTAGATCGATCCCATCGACATGATTCCCATCATTATCTCATGAGATATAAATATTTATAAAATTAATTTTAGGGATATATAGGTCCCACCCATTACATAATAAAATTATACACACATGTTCTATAAGATAATAAAGTTTTCATCAAATCATGACCCATAAAAATAGATGAGTTTCATAAGCATTATACCATAAAACATGAATTAAAATCACTATCATAAAAAGTTAATCATATTATTAACTATGTAAAATAGATATATTTCATAATTATTTCATCAAATAAGAACCCGTGAAGAGATGCATGTTTCAATAGCATATAACCAATGTATGATAAACGGTTGTCATAAACTAAATTATATCAAAACATAAACCATTTAAGAAATAATTTGAATGGAGTCCTTGGATTATATCACAAGAAATAACAAATTATAGAAAAGTATGTCATCATAGATGGAGAATGATTTTGAAATATTAAATTCCACATTTCTTAAAGAAAATATCCTTTATTTTAAAATTCTTTTTATAAAAACATTTCAAAATCTATTTTTTATAAATAAATATTTACAATTTCATTTAACAAAATTTCTTAATTAAAACATATTTTATACTTTTACAAAATCTTTTAAAAAAACATTTCCAAAACCATTTTCTTTAAAAATAACTTTTAAAACTTAAAAAGAATCTTGAAAAATATTTGAAAACCTTTTCATTAAAAATACTTTGAAAACTTATAAATAAATCTTAAAAACATTTGTAAAATTTTTTTATTTTAAAATAAATTTAGAATATATAACTAATTTTCTAAATAATTTTGAAAATAATTTTCCTTGAAAATAAATTGAATCATTATAAAAAATTCTTGAAATCCTTTTTAGAAAACATGGTTTTGAAATCACTCATATTTCTGACCGAAGGGAGAGATAAAGTCATAATTTATTAAAAACACTTTCTTAATTATTTTATGTTGAAAATATTGAAACAAATGGTAACAATACATGAAGATATCATGAATAAATAGAGGATATGAAACTTCATGAGAGTTATTAAGATATAGATCATAATATTTCATCAATGTAAGCATAATCATGATGAATCTCGATAAATGCTGAGATTGTTTCAATAAAATCCAATCAATTGGTAACTTTGAATCATACTACCAATATAAGAAGATGAAATTATATAAAGATGAAAATATCATGAAAAAAGGAGATTCATGATATAACATGTCAATGGGAATTATATTCACCCATTGAATAATATAGGTGTGCCACATGACATGTATCTCAAAGAAGGAAAATTGGGAAAATATTACATTAACAATTTGATAACATTGGAACCATAAAACCCAAGTAAAAAAGATCATAAAATGGATATTTAAATAAAAATAAATCTAGGTATAATAATCATAGAATAATTCCATTGGAATTATACACACCACGCAAAATAAATGAGTGGTTTATAAGGCATGTATCTCACAAAAATAAAAAGAGAGATGAAATTCACTTACCTTAAGTCTTGACTCTCTTTATAATCATAAAAAATACCATATAACAAATATAATTTTATTATAAATAAACCATAGAACCATATTGTTATATATAATACCATATATTATTTTATTATATATTTATATTACCTGTTTATTAACAAATCCATGATAATTTTAAGTTTTAGGTAATAATTGATTTGTTTTTCTCTTGTTTTTTTGATTTGTTATATTTTTGCTTCTCATACATATATAATTATATATATAATGTAAAAAATTAAATACATATCATATATATTAATTATATAATTATAAATATCAATCTATAAATGATATAAATATTAAAATAAATACTCCATTCATGGAGACGGTAGGTCATACGTATGAATGAATATTGTTTTCATTTTACTTTCAAATTGAATGAATGGAATAAGAAGAAATATATGTACATATAAAATATATTAAAAATAGAATTATTATTTAATATTAATCATATATATTTACTATACCCATACCTAATACATTCCATGATATGTGTGAATGAATCACATCACTTTGAAGAGGCAGTAGTCCACACTTCCACAAACAAAGTTATCGTATTTACAGAAAATAGAAAGAATGAAGGAATGTTTTATAAAATAATTACATAATAATAAAGACATCATAAATATCATATATAACATATAAAATCATAGTTTTCATCATAATTCCCAACCATGGGAGGTGGTAAAGCAAAAATTAACAACCTTGTTTCATGGGGTCATAGTTCACTGTACCCAAAAACGGTAAGTTCGTTACCCATTAAATATATGTTTGTGTAAGTGTAGGTATAACCCATATAAAAAAGATCTCAAAATATTGAGTATAATATGGTTATTATATAATCATGTAATATGAAGAGTTGAGGGGGTGGGAAATGAAAATAATACTAAATATCTTGAGGAAGGATGTTACCTCTTATTTCGGTATATTTTTTTGGTTTGCACCAAAGGGATTATTTGGATGTATTTATAAACAAATTTAGGACTATATTATTATGGTATGGATTTTTAGGAGCTATTTTGAAAAACTTTGGTCTTGGAAAAGTGTCCCGATTGGTGTGAGGAAGTGGGGGGGGGGGGTGATTGTCTATTTATAGTGGAGTTGGATGGCATTCTTGTTAATGTTTGGAAAGTGAATTCCAAACACTTTGTTCCTATTAAAAGTATATATAATAATAGTGAAATGTTGATCCAAGATAATGTAGGTTTTAAATATAGAAATCGAATGGATTTTTGAAAAGTGTCTAGGTTATTTTGGTTCTTAAGTTTTTGGTTTATTCCCATGCTAAGATAATTTTTATCTTAATCGTTGTAATTAATTTTAATCACATTAACTAATATTTTGGTAAAAACATATGTTGACCTTATTAGAAATTATAAATTATGATAATTCGAAATATTGAATCCATTTTTCCAAATTCAAATCACATAAGTGGCATAAATTAATTTAAATTTAATCCCACAAATGGGACAACAATGAGAGTTTTTAAAGTAAAAATGATCCAAAGTTTGCTATGTTTTTATATCCAACTTCAATGTGAAATTGATTCTAATGAATAAAAATGGATTAATTGATTTAAAATTGATCTATTTAAACACTAAAACAAAGTAAAAATATTGTTGAAATTCATAAATAAATTATATGAAATATTTTTTTTGAATTAGAATTTTTTATTTTTCAATATTCATCAAAAAATTAAATTTCATAGAAAAAAACTAAAATTCTCCCTAATATAATTATATATATTCCACTATCACAAACCAAGCCAGCTCTTCAACCAAACTGGTGCCCAAACTATTCCACGAAATGTCTTGAAGGGAATTCCATATTCACATGGGCAGTCACAAGTTCCTGGGTATCATAAACAATGGTTTTGGAACGATTTACCTGAGTTTTGAAATATGAAACAACCAAAAATAATAAATAAAGTGAATCTTAAAATTCCAAAACAGAAAATATTTAAAAAAACTATAATTTATTTACATAATTTCTGGAAAATCCTAAGATGGCCACAACAAAAAAAGAAGAGAAATTCTGACTAAAAATTCCCACACAACAAGGGGGAATCACACTCAATCTATCTCCAAAATATTGCACTGAGAAAGGAAGCTAACAACCCGAACCACTGTCTCTAAGGACCTTTCCTTTACCTGTGTCAAACATTACCAAGTATACATACACCCAAAGGTGTATGTAGGGTGTGAACCTAAGCCCAATAGGATACCACCTATAAAATGATTCTATGCTATAAACATTATGATACAAAAAGCTTGCATGTTTCTATAAACATGACTTGCTAGAATTTTTTTTAAAGGGATGAAACATAAAATAAAAATAGTTTTTAAAGAGGGAAACATTATTTAACGAACAATTTAAAATAAAGAAAACATGTTTTTTAATTTACATACTAAACACACCATATGATGATGGTAAGTACAATATAACTAATGAGAACTAGTCACGGGATATACCCCAAGGAACTAGCTAATTGTGGGACACTAGCTACATTGTATCTCTGTGAAGTGTGGCATAAGAACCACAAAAAACTATTTTCTCATGTATGAGACAATAGTATAGAACAAACCCATAACACAGTGGTATCCAATCAATCATCATTATTTAGTTAGTGTTTTTATCATTGATCTTGCTACGTGAAACCGAGACAAGACCACTTCCGAATCACTAGCATACTAGTCCTAGTCTGCACTCCTATATACTTGGGCTTCCAATTTGTGTTCAATATAGTTAAAAAAGTTATAAAATACAATTTTCACATCAAAACTCCATTTTTAAATAATATACACACACAAAAATACCCCAAACATGTTCCGCACCCTCAATATAGTTCATTAAACCCAATAAAACTTTCCTAAAACATCTTTAAAAGGTGTTACAAGGATTTGCACACAAAATTCATTCAAAAATAATATTTTATGGCCAAAGGAACAACAAGACCATACCAAAATAGAATTGGAATCCCTAACACCATTTAATAAATCAATTTTATGAATCATAAAATATCCCCAAATGATACAATATAGATTACACATGAAAAACACCCAATTCCATGTCAAAATGAATATTTAAAATTAAACACTTAATCAATGCTACCAAGAATGTTTTTCACACCTCAAAAAATTGATGAGAAACATTCTAAATATTTTATTCAAGCAATATAAATTCTTCAAGGAATGTTTACACATGGAACCACCTACCTTGAATGTTAAAAACCCAAAAATATTTGTGCCAAACTTCACCCGGACCACAACCACACCACAAGCGAGTGGAAATGAACCCTTCTCAAGATAATTTTACCAATAAACTCAAAAATAAACCCTATAAATGAAACCCTAACTTCTGTAATTTTATAACTTCAATAAAGTGGGAAGAAACCCTATAGAAAAAGAATAAAAAAAAGTAAGACTTACTTGAAAAATATGGATGTTTCCCCACCAAAACCCCTTTAAAAATGGGTTCTAAGGGAGCTAGGAGCCTTATATTAGTGAAATGGTCAAATGGGTGAAGAAAGGGTCACACTAAGTTTAATTTTGGAAATAAAATAATGGAAATTTTTTTATAACCTGGACACTATGCATGATTGGTCTGCATGGTTTAGTAAATCGAGAGGCCTAACCGTGTTCCCAGTTCTATCCACCAAAAATTTTCCACTTCTATCTAAAATTCAAGGAAATCCTTAGGGGAAAATATAGGCCAAGAATAAAATAGATAACACCTTAAAGGAAGGACACATATGTGACAATTCTCCCCACCATGAAATGTTTCACCCCCATAAAGTCAACCCGAAGCTTGATCGGAAAAAAAGAATGGGTATTATCTCTCAAACCATTAATTATACTCCCATATCTCATGCACAACATCCCCATGCGGCCAAAGGACCCAAACTAGTGGAATCGACATTCCCCAAAGCACCGTCTCTTGGGAATCCACCATTCGCACCAGTCGTTCAAACATTGATAAATCTAGCTCTATTTCCAACTCTCCCCAATTCGACACCTGTGGAGAATTCGGGTTATACTTCTTTAATTTTGAGATAAGGAATACATCGTTAATATATGTTAAATGAGAAGGAAAATATAACCTGTATTCCACAATGTCAATCCTCTAGGTGGTCTCAAAAGATCTGACATACCTCATCATTAGCTTTCTCTAATTTCCCAAAAGATGATGCCCCAAATGAGGGTCCACCTTCATGAATACTAGATCACCCACAGAGAGCTGAATATATTGATTCCTATGACTAGTATAAGTTTTTTAGAGACTATGAGTTGTCAATAACCGTTGTCCGATCAAATTTACCTTCTCAGATGTCTCTTGCACAAGGCTCGGACCCACTAGCGAGGCCCCAACTACCTCATCCCAATACAGGGGGGGGAGGTTGACTATAGATCTCCTCAAAATGATTCATTTGAATGGAGGATTGATAATTGTTATTATAAGAAAATTCGACCAATCCAAAATGGCTTTCCCAAGATCCTCCAAAATCCAAAACACATGCATGAGGTATGTCCTCCAAAACCTAATTTGACAACTTTGTCTGGCCATCCATTTGAGGATGGTATGTCAGGATCATCTTAACATGTGACCCAAAGGAAATTTGAAGGCCTTACCAAAACTGAGAACTAAAATGGGGGCCTTTATCTAAGAAATCTAATGATCATACTCCATGAAGCCTTACCACCTCCAGAATATACAATCGGCCTAGATCATCCAATTTAACCATATCTCAAATCAGAATTATGTGGGATGATTTGGTCATGCAATCAATCACTACCTAAATAGTTTTCTTACCATGAGGTGTATAAGGTAATCCAACACTGAAGTCTATTTCGACCTCATCCCACTTCCACGTAAGAAAGGGTAATGGGTGAAGGAAACTAGATGGTCCTTGAGAATCTGCTCTTACCAAATGACATGTATACCATCTAGACACGAAATCATTTTTTCTCGTATCATACCTTGCCACCAGAACTACCTCTGTACATCATAAAAAATTTTAGTATCACCAGTATGAACAATACATTGAGATTGGTTGCTATCCTGCATCACCGCCTTCCTCAGAGACAATGACACCACCAAATGGACCTTGAAGCACAAGGTAACCTTAGGTGATGAAGACCAATCATAAGACATCTCCCCACTATGCAGAAACTGCACTGACCGCTGAAAAAGCTCATCATCGGGATGCTCCCACTGAATCAAATCTAAAAGAGAGGGAGTCAACTGAACTGTCACCAAGAACACACCACCACTGTGCTCCATGGTCTCTATGTGTATCCGAGCAAAGATCCCCATAATATTCCACTCATCACTAGACTTCCTCAAATCCTATACTGGTAATTTTTTTCTCAAGGTATCAGCAACCACATTACCCTTTCCCAAGCTATAGACGATATCAAAGTAAAAACCCTATAAATACTCTATCCACTAGTGTTTCCTCAAATTAAGATCATTCTGTGAGAAGATGTATTCTATGCTCTTATGATTAGATTAGACCAAATACTTCTCCCCAAAGATGTAGTTATGCTAAGTATTCAAATCATTCATCACCACTACTAACACCAAGTCATGGGTTGTGAAATTATTTTCATGTGGTCGGAGCTGGACAAAGCCATATGCCACCACGTGATCACCCTGCATATTCACACACCCGAGACCCGTACATGAATCATCATAATAAACAATATAGTTATTTCCAGATTCTATCTAGATCGACATGGGGGAAATATTCAACCTCCACATAAACTCCTCAAAGGATTCCTAACATTCTGAGTCCCATTTGAACTTCACCCCATTCTGGTTTAGTGTGGTATAAAAAAAATAATGTTGAGATAAATACCAAACAAACCACTTGTAGTGACCTACCAGGCTGAGGAAATTCCTCATCTCGAATACATTATTTGGATTCTCGCATAAAATATATTCACTGATCTTCTCAGGGTCCACCAAAACCCCTTTATATAATATTAAATGACCTAGAAACATCACTTCCCTGATCCAGAATGTGCATTTGGAAAATTGTTTATAAAGGTGATGATCCCATAGAGTTCTAAACATGATCTAATGTTGATGATCATGATCCTCCATAGATCTCGGGTAAACCAAGATTTCATCCATGAATACCAAAATAATGAAATCTAGATATTGGTAGAACACCCTATTCATAATTTCTATAAACACCACCATATTATTGGTTAATTCGAAAGGCCGGACCAAACACTCAAAGTGGCTATACATACTTCAGAGAGCTGTTTTCAGGATATCGACCCCTCCCGCACTGACTTGGTGGTAAACTGAATGCAAATATATTCAAGAAAACCACATTTCCCCTTCATCTAATCAAAAAAGTCATTAATTTAGGGAAAATGATACTAGTTCTTGATGGTTACCTTTTTCAGATTCAGGTAATTAGTGCACAACTGAAGGGATCCTTCAACCATCTTTTCAAAAAGGACATGAGTAGCCTAAGGAGAGACATGCTGGTGAATGAATACATTGGATTCCAAATCATCCATCAATATTTCTAATTCCATAAACATGGTGAGGGCTATATGATACACGGGAAGAGATATCAGATATTCTTCTAGTTCCAAATCAATTGAGAACTCCATGTCTCGCTCCATTGGCAAGACTGAAAAATCATATGGAAATATCTCTAGGAACTCATCTACCAAACATGGTAATTCATCTTTAGGATCACTATCATCATCCTCTAGCACGAGCATTGACAATTGAAAGACATGATTTCCCAAATCTGGGAGTGGAGGTTAGGTACAACCCAATATAGGATCCCATTCCCCAAGAAAACATAAATACTATCATCATCATCCATGAAATTCACCAACCTCTTATAGCAATCGATATGCGCTTGAATGTTCCCCAGCCAATACGTGCTGAGTATTACATCTAAAAGGTCCAAATCTAAGACTAGGTGATCCCATTCCACCTCAAATCCTAACACAGAAAGTGCATATGATGGTAACCTGAGACTTTGCTGCTTCTTACCCAACAATTTCTCTAACTCCATCACAAAAGAGAACAACTCGGTTGGAAAATTCAAAAGATTCACAAGATGGGTAGAGATAAAAGAAACAGAAGCACCAGTATCAATGAGAATGGATGAAATAAAAGATGTAATCAAATTGGTACCCCAAAATTTAAAAGTCCTTGCATTTGATCCCACTGGTGTCTAGTCCACAATATGAATATGACTGGTCTCTTCTTGAGAATGACTGCTCACCTCTGGGTCTTCCCTAAATTGTCTCTTTTTGGAAGATGATTTGACCTTACCACCACATCTACAAAACCGATATTCCACTACCCTGGTCTGCTCCAACTGAACTAACACTCCCCTGGAAGCCACATATGTTTCCCTAATCTAGTATGGTCATGAAACTCTGCCAAATAACTGCACATTCCCCATAAATCCCCCTTGATAACAAGGCCTAGAAGGGGAGGTATGTGCAGGCTAGAATTTCCCTTCCTTTCAACACTGATGGAACACCACAACCCCTATGTCAGAAGCAACAGATGAAGAATTATTGGATGGATGGCTTGAACTACCACCTCCTCTATTACCTTACTCATCCCACTTCCTCTTTGGATCTGAGGATTTTCCACAACCCACAGTAGACACAACTCCAGAAAACCCATTCATTCCTTTCAGATCAATCTCTACCATGTAGGAATGATCAACCACCTCACCATGGGTTCCCATCTTGAACAAAAGGACCTATGAGTAAATTTCTGGTCCCATCCCCTTCTCAAACTTCTAGGAATTCATAGATTTATTATAAATAATATCAAGAATATACCGCACTAGCTCAACAAAACTTTGGGCATAGTCCATCATAGAATGATCTCCCTAGGAAAGATCCATGAACTCTTAGGATCTGGCATAGGCCATGACCTTGTGAAAATATTGCTTTTTGAAGATGATCTTAAAATCCATCCTGATCATCTTCTCATTCTTACAAACCTGAAGTACTAACCCCAACACCTGTGATATAGACATTATAGTAGAAAGGAGGTGCATATAACCACAACCTCCTCATGTGTGCAACGGAATTTTAAAACGTTGTCTATCTTCTCTAGACACTCCTCAGTTAACCGAGCCTCTGTGCTACATCTAAAAGTATGAGGTTTATTTTTGAGAAACTCTTGGGCTTTATCCTTCCTCAAACTTGGTTGATCTTCTCTAACTGATGTGGGAGTAGGACCCACTCCCTTCCCCAGATCCTGGATAACCCAAACCATATCTTCTACCAATATCTGACCATGCTTTGAGGGATAAATCTCTCTAGCTTCCTCCCATGGGTGCATGTAAGCTTTAAGGGGAGGCATGTTGCTACAAAAAGCAATAATCACTAGAGAAATCATTAATACAAAAGTTCTGAAAAATTTCAGAAATAAAATAAAATATAAATAAATTAAACTCATCACAATAAAGAAAGAAACAACTACTTCACCCCCACCCAATGTCAACGTGCATTCTGCAGCATACACACCCCACCTAGAAGAGGAGTCAAACAAAAATCCCAACATCCCATGGAGACTCGAGGTCTATCATGATAGATGCGGGCCAGTCACCCTACTCGCACAAACAAATTTGAGCCCCGATAATCCATGATCTTGTCTAAATAGACTCATCCCAAATAATATGATCTAAAGATCATAAACCTAGCTCTGATATGATTTTTCACAAACTAAGCCAGATCGCCAACCAAACTGGCACCCGACAAAGTCCATGGAAAGGCCCGAAGGGCGTTCCCTATCCTCACGGGATGGAACAAGTGTCTAGGTATCATAAACAATGGTTTTTGAACAATTTACCTGATTTTATAAACATTAAACAACCAACAATAATAAATAACCTCAATCAGAAAATTCTTACCAAACAATCCTTAAACAAAATCCAAAATTTAATTACATAGTTTTTAGTAGATACCAAAAGGTCCAAATCTAAAAATGAGTAGAAATTCCTACTCAAAAATCACCACATGGAAATGGGGAATCTCCCTCAATCCATCTCCACAATACCAAACATGGAAAGAAAGATAACAACACAAACCCCATCTTCAAGGACCTTTCCCTTACCTGTGTCAAACATTACCAAGTCTACATACACCAAAGGTGTATGTAGGGTGTGATCTTAAGACCAATATGATGCCAACAAAGTAAATAATCCTTGCAATAAGCATTATGAGATAAAAGGATTGTGGGTTTTTGTAAACAAGAAATACTTGTTACAATTTTAAGGGATGCAACTTTAAATAAAAAAAGTTTTCAAGTGGGTAACTTTAAAGAATGATATTTTTTAAAGAAATCACATATGATACTGAAATTACCATCCAAACACACTGTATTCCAATGGTAAGTACAATATATCCAATGTTCACTAGACATGGGAAATAACCATAGGAACTAACTAATAGTGGGACACTAGGTACGTCATATCCTGATGAAATGTTTCATAGAAACCACAAAAAAACTACTTTATCATGCACAAGACACTATTAGGGAAAAACCCATAACATAGTGGTATCTAATCAATCATCATTATTTATTTAGTGTTGTTATCTTCGATCTTTCTATGTGAAACCGTTACAAGACCACTTCTGAATCCCAAGTATACTAGTCCTAGTCCACCCACCTAGAAACTAAGGCTTTCCATTTGTGCTCAATCAAGTTCCACATGTTATAAAATACCATTTTCACATAAAAAATCTATTTATAAATCATAAATACACTAAACAGTACTCCAAACATGTTCTGCACCCTCAATTTGGTTTATGAAACCAAATACTTTTTTTATAAAATAACTTTAAGAGTTATTACAAGGATTTTCACAAAAAAATTATTCAAAAATCCTATTTTAAGGCTAAATTCTGAACAAGTCCACACCAAAATAGAATTGGTATCCCTATCACCATTTAATAAGTCAATTTCATGAATCATAAAATAAACAAAAATGATACAATATAGATTACACATGGAAAACCCAACTTCCATGTTAAAATACAACTTTAAAATTAAAAACATAATCATTTCTACCAGAAATGGTTTTCACACCACACAATAGATGAGGAACATTCTAAATAGGTTAATAATGTAATATAAATTCATCAAATAATGTTTATACATGAAACAACCTACCTTTAATGTCAAAACCACAAACCATTGTGTGTAACATCACCCACACCACAACCACACCACAAGAGAGTGAAAACAAAACCTAATCAAGAATATAGAACAATGAAACTCAATATTAAACCCAAGGGAAAACCATAGCTGCTGTAATTTTAGAACATCAAGAAGGATGGATGAAACCCTATAGAGGAAGAAGAAAACAATGAAATACTCTCTTACATGAAGAATATTGATGTTTCCCCACCAAAAAATCCCTTAAAAAATGGGATCTAAGGGAGATAGAGGGAGGTTGCGAGCCTTATATGGTTAAAAAGAGTTAATAGTGGAAGAAAGGGGAATATTACATTTAAGTTCAGATGGTAAAAATGGGAATAATTTTTTTTTGACATGGAAATTGTACATGGTTTTTCCGTACATTTTAGTAAACCATGCGGCCTACCCATGCTCCCAATTATGTCTACCAAAAAATTTCCATTTCTCTCTAAATGTCAAGGGGGAGCCTATTGGGGGAATATAGAAAAAATAGAGGAGATAATAACATAAAATAAGGACAAGAATGTGACATCCTCTTTCAAAGAGGATGTTTATTGTGATATATAAAATCAGTAAAAGTTTAAAAAATTGGATTTAAAATAGATTCACCATTAAAATGAAGTCACACTTCCATTTTAAAAATATATGATTTGATGTGAAATATTGGTTTTGTTCCTATCTTATGCATCTCAAATATATCTGATGAATGCACAAAAAATATTTCATAGAATATATAAAATATATATTTCCAAAATATTTTAGAGATCCGTCATTCCCTTTTAAGACATTAAAATATTTCTAAATTTTATTCTAGAGCTTCGGGAAGAAACGACATGTGATTCCTCGTCCTAGTGTTCCTGAAAATTAATTTTATAAAATTATTAAATATATTTTATATTTCCCATAGGAGGTTAATTAAAGAAAACAAGATAACTCTTAAATAAATAATCATATCGAAAATTTGAGTTTATGGCTGGTTCCAGAACGTGGTTTTTTCCCTAGGTGCAACGTAAAATGAGTCAGCACAGGACGTCCCGAACCCTCACTCATTGGTGGTGCATTTAAGTGATTAAATAAATAAATTTATTTAATTAATTAAATTCCTTTAAACCTAAATGAGAATCTGTAGTGTCTCACTGTGGATATTTTCTAGAATTTCTTCATAATCCGGAGAATTGCCAATGATTCCCTCTCCCCTCCTCTCCTTTCCATTAGTGAACGATGAATGGAGAATGATGAAAGAACCTTGGATCTAGGCAGATCGAATCACGATTAATGAAATGAAACTCAGAAAAAGTGTTCTTCATCAACAGAAACTGATCCAATATAGGTAAAATTATTCTTTGTTTTTTTACACACATGATTAAACTTTGTTCATGTTGATAATTAATTCTCCAATTTTTGCCCCCTTATACCTATCAAATTGCTATAAACATGCTATTTCCAAAATGTTCAACTAACCCAAATGCCCTTTCTTGATCGGTTGTCCAAGAATGCTTGGAAAATGATCCAAACCCTTTCTTATGGTGGTTTTCTCCCCCAAATATTCACCTTCTTTGCCGGTAGAACCATGTGGTTCTTGTCTTGACAATTTTTGGGTGACCCAAGCTCGATTGGGAACCCAGATTTAGAATGGATTTTTGGAATGGTGATGAAATAACATGTGTGGAATAGATATGAAAAAATTTGATGTAAGAATGAAAAATCCAAAGGTTTCATTCCAATATGATGAGAACTGAAGCTATGGTAAAATGCAGAAGATCTGGCCAAACCCTCATTTTCAAATGAGGCCGATTTATGGAAAACAATGGAAAAAATCCACATTCATTGGAAAGATCCATAGAATTCAGAGTGGAATTAAGAGACCTTGGCTATAGTTGAAGATGATTCGGTAGTGGTGGATTGAATCAAATATTTTGGTGAAAACCCCAACTACACACCATGTAAAATAGAAAATACATGGTGTGTATCCTCCCTCAGCAGCGATGCTAGGGTTTCACGGAAGATAAGGATGGAACAACATGTAGTCCCCTTGACATGCCATGTATTACCTTTCCCATGTCAATAATACATGTGAAGTAACACATGGCTAGGCACATGCCATGTTACATCTACATGGGTTTTAAAAATGGTCAGTATTCCATGTGGACCAACATAACATGTACCGAGGTACACGGACACGCGGTTCGAGTACACATACACGACCAGTGAACACTGTCTTAGTTACAAATAGTTAGAACAAAACGTGTAGTACTACTACAAGGTGTGCTCTACTACATTGGATGGGACCCATGTACCAGCTAGAGACACATCTAGACTTAGGAGAGGGACCACACCCCATGTGGGTCCCCTCACATGGTCTGTACTTTTTGAGCTCTTCTGGGCGATCTTCAAACCGCCATATCTTCTTCATTAGAACTCGGATTTTGTCCCATGATATTCCTATCCTGAGTGTTTTCACAAGTATAATGCGATGATTCCTTCATAATATACTTTTGAGACAATTCATGAATTATATGGGTTTGACACATGTAGAGGAAACACCTGATGAAGGAAGTGATCACAAAAAATTACCAGAGCAGTACCCGGCTTACCCTCCAGCTGGGCTGGGTAGTGGAATTCCACGATGGTAGTTCCGGGCTTACCATCTAATAGGAATGGTCAATGGAATTCCTTGATGATATTTTTGAGTAATCCTCTAGTAGGATCTAGGTAGTGGAGTTCCTAGACGTTCCGTGTTTACCCTCCTACTGGGATGGGGAGTGGCTTCCCCCGATGACCATCCCGTTGTAACCCTCCAACAAGGATGAGCGGTGGTGGTTCCCTGACAAACACTAGGCTTAACCTACAGTAGTGTCTAGGAAGTGGAATTCCCTAGTGACTTCCCCATGTGGTACCCTCCAGCTAGACTTTTCTATGGCATTCCTTGACTACTACCAGAGAAGACCCTCGACTATGCTACAAAATGGTGAGGTGTGGTTCGACTTACTTAAAGACTTTAAAGACAAGGGGTTTTCCCCATTAAGAATAATTCTTATGACATGAACTAAAACTGTGCAGGTGATTTAATGACACCCAAAGTAGATAGTATTGAGGTGTGGTGATTTGAGCACTTTGACTTGTGTCTGCAAGGCAGATGCATTAGGTGTTGAGCATCATAGATGATTTTACCTTGGAACTAGTGGATACTCACTTTCTGGGGATGAGCTATGATATGGAGATCTCCTTACACTCTCATTTGTGTTTGTTTGAGTCAGCATATATATCTATCCTATTATAATATTGACTCCATGGGTTTTAGTTACCCTCCTTCTAGAAGAGGTGAAGACATAGGGTATGCCATGTGATTTTTGTGTCTACATTCTCATAGTTGGAAGAGTCTACTCTTCTAATATAGGTAGAAAAACCTCGAAAATGAGTTCATATCCTCATCATTTTGGTCCCCTTGTATTTGGATGATTTTAATTTCACTCCATTGTGGGGTTGAACTATACTCTTACCATTCAATTTTACTGTACCATTTTCTATCTACTACTTCTCTCCAGTTGTAAGTATTACTGCTCCCCCTCACTTTATTAGGGAATTCTACTTGGAATGTATATACTCAACCCTGTAGAGGATTTTCAAAACATGTGTTATTTTTTTGCAGATGGCAGCCATGTTGATTGTGATTTTATAGGTGCTTTGGGATATAAGCTGCGTACACTGCGTATGATGGTCATAGTTGAGATTCAGAATCGGGGCTCTCTTGGCTGTTACTCTCATTCATTTTTCTTCAGGTTGGGACAAATTTCTAGTTTTGGAATGTGTTTTTCCCATTTACTTTTTAGTATACACTATCTTAATCTTGTATTTTCTTGAGGTTCATGTATGTTAATTTTTCTTTACAGTAGTTTTCATCCTTTTCAACTTTCCCTCTACACTATTGCATTGAGTGGCCATATGCATGTGTATAGGTTTTGGGAAAAGGTCTCCCCGAGTTAATTTATTCCTCCGGTGCTTGTCGCCACCCCTGGCCTATGGAGGCAGGCTTGGAGTAGTACCACCTCGAGCCCTAGCTTGGGTCGTATGATGATAGAGTGGTATCAGAGAAAGCTTATTCCATTTGGTGTTGTTCGAACATTACCCATTAAGACGATTGGTTGGTTTTAAGGAAATAGTTTCAAAGTGTCTCAAGGGAGGCTCTCAGTCCAGGGAGTCCAGTTATGGTATAGGCAGCCAATTTAGCCATTCACCAAGACCCTGATAACCTACTTGTCGACTAAGCATGCTGAGACATTTATTGAAGGGAACAATTGTACACGCATCATATAGGATCGAGTATTTTACATTCCTTCATGAGTCAGCTCCCCATTTGTTTTCATTGACAGATATATATATATATATATATATATATATATATATGATCATCTGACTAACATAATACTTGATAACTTTTAGGATGCCTTAGTGAAGACATCCAGCTAGGATACCATCTTTGGTTCACGAAGACAACCCTATAATCGATGAGGCCTCTATTTAGGGTCCATCATGTGATCCTTTTCCTCTGGATGGGTATTTAGAAACACCCCCACCCATTGAAAAGAAAATAGTCTTGGTAGATTTGGCTGAGGATGAGTGCAGGTTGAGCGCACTCCATGAGTTCGAGCGCCAGAGACCACTGAGGTTCTGTGGCTATCCATATCCTCAAGAAGTAGATGATTGGATGGAGTTAATGGTATGGGTCTTCAAGATTGTTTGAACACTGATAGATCATATGGTGGCTTTGGCAGCCAATATTTTTCATGAAGTAGTTGGGCATTGGTGGATCTTAGATACTAAAAACATGATGAGTCAGAACCCTCATGGGATGACTTCCAGCAGTTGTTTATTGATAATTACTACCCCTCATTCTTAGGGTCCATCCAAATATATGATATTTTTGGAGATTCAACATGGAGGTATGATAATGTCAGAGTATGCAGCAGGGTCTACAGACCTTAGGTGCTACTCCCTCAACATGATCAGAGATGACTACTTCTGAGTACGAATGTTTGAGCAGGGACCCCACAAAGTGGTCCAGGACAGCATAGTGCTCTTGTGTATTCACACCTATGATGGGGTACAGGAGGAGAAACTTATTATAGAGAGATTCACAAAGGAGGGATATTAGTTAACTAGAATTGGTGGTAGACATGATATAGATGAGACATCTACGACAGTAGGTCGATTCCAGATATCTTAGAACTGGAGAGCCTTTGATGAGTAGACTTAGGGACCTGATAGAACTATACAAGGGTAGCGTAGAGCACTTGGGTAGCCTGGAGAGGGTTGGTGCTATGCCTATTACAAGAGAGGCCACATGGAATGGGATGGGCTAACCAGGTGTGTTGAGAATCCTAGGAAGGAAGCGGATGGACCTCCATGAAAGAGACAACACCATGTTCAAAGATCTCCAAGGTAGGGATAAGGTGGTACCTAGGTAGGAAAAGATGACAGGGGAGCTGAAGGAGATTTAGTTGAGGGACTATGATATGAGGTTATCCCACCACCATCAACAAGCGACTCATTTCAGGCTTAGGGAGCTAGCGGTAGGCCCACAAACAGCTGTAGAATTTCGATTTCTATGATCATGCAACGCATGAGATTATTTGAGGTACGATATCTCTTTATTATAATCTTTCCTCAGTATTTGTATACATAGTCTCTATCCATTATTTTATCTCTCGAATCTTGGTTTGGGATCTATAGCCCTTAGTAGAGATGCTATCACAACAACTATGCCTTGAGGTTCCAATGGGTAATGATTCCTTCGTATCATTCATCTACCAGCAGTGCAAGATATTGATTAGTTGAGAGCGGTTCACATGGGACTTACTGGTCATTGTAATGGAACCCTACAATGTTATTTTGGGCATGGATTATCTTTCCATGATCCGAGCCAAGATTGATTATCACCACAAATTATTTAGATGTCTACAAGATGATGGGATGAGGTTCCCCTTTTTCGAGGAGACAGACCACTTTGCTAGATGAGTGGGTGATGTGAGCTAGAGGTTACAACCTATTACCCATTAGCATTAAACCATGAACCTTAGTGAAATATACTCTTCACCCATCTATATTCCTTTATATGTGGGGGATTATATGGGTGTCTTTCCCATATGATGTTATGAGACTACATCCATGTCGGGTTTAGGAGTTTTTCATTGACTTGTAACTAGCGAATACTCTGATATATTCTGTAGCATATCAAATGGAACACACCAAGCTTTGGGAGATGATTTTTCATTTAGAGTAACTTTGTGAGAAAGGTCTCATCAGAACCAGTGTTTCCCTCTAGACAACCCCAGTTCTGTTTGTGATGAAGGAAGAAGGGAGTTTACGAATTTGTGTGGATAATCATCACCTAAACCAGGCCATGATAATGAATAAGTACCCATTACTAAGTATTGACAACTTCTTTTATTAACTACGAGGTGTGAGATGGTTATCCCAGATTGATCTCAAGTTTGGATATCACCATTTCTGTATTTGTGAGGATGATATTTCGAAGTTGGATTTACAATGTCACTATAGAGACTATGAGTTCATAGTGATGCCATTTGGTGTGAAAAAACTCCCCTATTGTTTTCGTGGATTTGATGAAACCTGTATTCCAACCATACATGGAACAGTTTGTTGTTATCTTAATATATTATATACTCATGTACTCTATGATACAGTAGGAGCATCCTGAGAATTTGAGGAGAGTCTTTGATCTACTTCGAGAGCACCATCTTTATGGAAAGGTCATGAAATGAAAATTCAATATAAAGGAGGTTCACTTTATAGGGAATGTCATATCCATACAAGGTTTAGTTGTGGATTTAGTGAAGTTTGAAGCAGTGATTTCTTGGGATCCACCCAAGAATGTGTTAGAGGTGGAAAGTTTTCTTGGTTTGGTAGGTTACTAGAAGATATTTTTGGACGACTTCTCAAGGTTCCCAGCCACTTTAACCACTCTAACATGGAAGGGACATATGTTTACCTAGTATGAACAGTTTCAGAAGGACTTTGAAGAGTTGAGTCATAGTTTTAGGATTGATAAAATGTAGAGACTAACAGTGGAAGGAGTTGAGTTCATGGTATATTGTGACGCCTCAGGAGATGGGATTTGTTGTGTGATGATGCAACAATAGGCAGTCATTGCATATGCGTTAAGACAGTTGAGACCCCATGGGAAGAACAGTGTGACTCATGATCTAGAGTTAGCAGTGGTATTCTTAACCTTTAAGATGTGGAGGAACTACATTCTAAGAGAGAACATTGTGGTTTACTCAGACCACCAGAGTCACAGGTACCTCTTTACTCATAGATATCTAAACATGAGGTAGCGATTCTGGTTGGAGTTCTTGTAGGAATATGACTTCGAGATAGTATACCCTCTAGGGAAGGGAATCATTGTAGCAGATTACCATAAAAGGAAGTCAAAATCTCTCCTAGTATGGGAAGCTATGGAGTAGTTATCTTTCCTCCAGCTAACCTTGATATAGAAATATGACACATTTTTCCTACAATCGATAGTGTTGACTCCCTAAATCCTTGAGTGTGTGAAAGAGTTTTACTTGTGAGACGTTGACTGCGATGTTCTGCATCATGAAATATCCAAATGTAACACACACGATGTGTATTTTGAAGGATGAAATCACAAGATAATATTCCAAGGGTGAACAATGGTTATAGTAACTATACTGGAGGAGGTGATGTGGGAGTTCCAAACTTATCCCTTAACTATACCTCCTAGTGTGGGGAAGATGTACATGGATATTCAGCACTAGTTTTTGAGGTCCAACATGAGATGAAGGGTAGATGATTTTTTGTCACAATTCCTAACATATCGGTAGGTGAAAGATTAGTAATAGGTTTTTGTGGGTTTGTTGCCGCTTCCTGATATTCTAGAGAGGAAATTGGATGGGATATCCACTAATTTCATCATCGGGATTCCATGCACAACGAAGGTCCATGATGCCGTCAAGGTAGTAGTGGACCGAATCATGAATTTGGCACACTTTCTTGCTATCAGGGAGCATAGTTCAATGGAGTATTTTGGGAAATTGTATATATGGGAGATTATCTGCCTTCTTGGGATACCCTCAAATATTATCTTCGATTGTGATGTGTGGTTTACATCCCAATTATGGATGGGCTTATAGGAGGAATTGTGAACCCAACTAAGGATGTGTACAATCATTAACCCCTAGACCAATGGGTAGACTGAGTGCACTATCTAGGTGCTATATGATATGTTGGGGGCTTGCGTGTTGGATTTCAGCCAGAGTTGGGAGTATTAGATACATTTTGTGGAGTTTTAGTACAATAAAAAATACCACTACACTATCATCATGGAACCTTTTGTGGTTCTATACGAGATAGCTTGTAGGCCACCCTTGTACTGGAAAGTGATTAGAAAGTCATCTCTTATGGTCCTAGAGTTGGTGCATGTGACGATGGAGAAAATAAAAATCACATGAGAATGGGTGATGAGGTCCTAGAGTAAGCAGAAGTCTTACGTAGATCTCCACCATATGCCCTTGGAGATTGAGAAGGGAGGACACATCTTCTTGAGGGTCTCCCCATGTTGTGGAATGAAATGGGTCGGCCAGGGAAGCAAGATATCCCCGAGGTTCATCAGTCTGTTCGAGATCCTGGAGAGGATTGGTGAGGTTTCCTACTGTCTTGTATTATCCCAACAATTGGAGGAGTTGTTATACGTTTTCCATGTGTCGTAGATGAAAAGATATGTTCATGACCCCATACACATCATTAAATGGGGACAAATGGACATCGAGGATGGATGCACCTTTGTGGAACACCCATTGGAAATTGAGTACTGACATGAGTTGACCTTTAGGGGATGAGAAATACCTTTGGTTCAGGTTTTGTGGATGCATAGAAATGTGTAGGAGATTTCCTAAGAATGGGAGAGTGAAATGAAGGCTTAGTATCCCAATTTTTTCACATTGATTTTCTTTTTATGAATGAAAATCCTTAAGGAGGAAATGATTTAGAGACCCATTTTTTACCTTTTAAGAATTTACAATATTTCTAAATATGTTTCTAGAGTTAGGCACTGAGATGACATGAAATTTCATGGCCCTGTTTGCTCAAAAATTAATATTATAAAAATATTATATATTTTTTATATTTCTTGCAAATGGTTAATTATAGAAAATAAAATAACCCTTAAACCAATGAACATATCAAAATTTTTAAACCATGGTTGGTTTCGTAATGTGTTGTTTTTACTAGGCACAGTGTAAAATGAGTTGGCGTGGGATGTACCAACCCCTCGCTCATTGGTAGTGAGTTTAAGTGATTATATAAATAAATAAATTAAATTAATTAAATTTCTTTTAGCCTAAATGAGAATCTATAAGTACTTCATTATAGATATTTTCTATGGTGGATTCCAAAACCATATATTTTTCAACGATTCTCTCTCCCACCCTCTTATTTACATTGGTGAATGACAGACAAAGAACAATAACAGAACTATGGATCCAAGCGTATTGAAGCATAATTAAGGAAATGAAACTCGGTGAACACGTTATTCATCAATGAAAACCGATCAAATATAGGTAAGACTCTTAATATTTTCTTTTACACCCTTGATTAAACTTTGATTAAGTTAATAATTAATTCTTCAATATGTATAACCTTTCTCTTATCAAATTTTTAAAAACATATTGTTTATCAATTTTTCATCTAAACCGGATGCCCGTTCTTGATTGGCTGGCCAATAATTTTTTGAAAATGATCCAAGACCATGTTTATAATGCTTTTATCCATAAAATATTTGAGTTCTTCACTGGTAGAACACTACAGTTTTTATATGGATAATTTTCAGGTGACATAAGCTCAATCGAGTGCTCAGATTCAGAATGGATTTGTGGAATGGTGAAGGAATCATGAGTGAGGCATAGATCTAGGAATGAAAAATTTCAAGGATGAAGAGTATGAAGGTTTCATGCCATTCTGATGAGAATCAAGGCCATAGTGGTGTGTGGGATTTTAGGTCAAATCCTCATTTCTGAATGAGGCCAATTCATAACGAGCAAAAATGGGAATCCATGTTCTTCATCCAGATCCGAATAATTCGGAGCATAATCAGGTGTCCTTGGCCATGGTTTATGTCGATTTAGAAGCGGCAGATCAAATCAAAGATTGTAGTGAATGACCTAACTATACACCATGTACAATAGAGAACACACTTTGTGTATCCTCCCTCAGTTGTGAAACTAGGGTTTTGGGGAAGATAAGGATGGCACTGCATGTACTCCCCATGACACAAAATGTATTACCCTTCCCATGTGAACAATCCTTGTAAATAAACACAAATCTAGGAACACGACATGTTCCTATTACATGGATTGACCACACGGGTAATATCCCATGTATTCCAACACACAATATACCAGAGTACATGGAAATGAAGTCTGAGTACACAGACACGACAATCAGACACAACTTCAGTTCTTGATAGTTAGGACATGGCATGTATTCTACATAGATGGCGTGTTCTAATACATGGGACAATAACTATGTACTGGATAGAGATATGTCTAGATAGAGGAGAGGGGCCACAAGCTATGTGGGTCCCCTCACATGTCGTGTACCTTTTGATCTCTTTCGAGTAATCTCCAAACCCCATGTATCTCCTTCATTAGAACTAATATTTTGGACAGCAAGATTCATATCCTAAGTGTTTTCCGATGTAGAACATGATGGTGCCCTCAGAAGAGACATTCAATATTCAACATGAGTCTTCTAGGTTTAACATGATCAAAGGAAATACCCGATGATGGAAGCGATCAGATAAAATATCCAAAGATGTACTGGGCTTACCCTCTAGTTGGGTTGGGCAGTGGCATTCCACGATGGCAGTTTCGGGCTTACCCTCTAGTCGGATTGGGTAGTGGAATTCCCCAATGTTATTTTTGAGTTACCCTTTACTAGGATCTAGATAATGGGGTTCCTTGATGTTCTAGGCTTACCCTCTATCTAGGATAGGCAGTGACTTCCCCTGATGAACTTCCAAGCATAACCATCCTACCAGGGTTGGCAGTGGCCTTTACCTGATTACTCACTGGTCTGACCCTCCAGTAGTGTCTGGACAGTGGCGATCCCTTGTGACTTTCTTGAATGGTACCCTCTATCCAAGATGGGAAATGGTGTTCCTCAGTATCTACTAAACAAGAACCTTGACTGTGCAACATGTTAGTGAGGCGTGGTTCGACATACCTAAGGACTCACAAGAAAGTGGGCATTTTCCCCATTGAGACACATTCTTGTGATGCAGCCTAAAGCCATGTGGGTCAGTCAGTACCTCCCAAAGATGATAATAGCTATGTGTGGTTATTTGAGACCCTTTAACTAGTGTCTCATGGGTAGATGCATGAGGTGTTGGGAATCACCGATGATTTTACCATGGAAGTTTTGGCTACACACTTTCTCGGACTGAGCTATGAGATATAGATCCCCTTACTCACACATTTGTGTTCTTTGACTTTATATATATATATTTATCATTTTATAGTAACCACTCTTTGGGTTTTGGTTACCCTTATTCTAGGAGAGGTGAATATGCTTGGGGTTTGCCATGTGCTTTTTGCGTCTTTCTTCTCAAGGTTGGATGAGTCTACTTTTCTGCTATAGGTTGTGAATAATTGATGAGGATTTTATCTCTTCACCATTTTGAGCCCCATTTCTTTGGATGAGTCTAATTTCACTCTCTTGTTGTATTGAGCATTACTCTTTCAATTTACTTTTATTGTACCATATTATATCTACTGGTTCTCTTCAGTTGGATCTATTACTCATCCCCTTCACCTTTTCTAGGTTTTCTATTAGGTATGTATATAATATCACCTACATGGGGTTTTCCCAATATATATTGTATCTTTTGCCGATGGTGGACAAGACGATCATGATTTTAGAGGAGCTTAGGGATATAAGCTCTGTGGACCATGTACGATGGCCAGATTTGGGATTTAGGAGTATGTATCTCTTGGTTGTTACTCTCTTTTAGTTTTTCCCAGGTTGTGACCAGTTTCTAGTTTGGGTGTATGTTTTCCCCCGTTATATTTTTGTATAAACTACTGCACACTTTAACTCTCTATTAGTTCATAAATTTTCATTATTATTTATAGCATTTTTCATCCTTTTATACTTTCACTTTTCACCTTTTCATTGAGTGGTTGTGTGCACCAGTATATGTTTTGGGCAAAGACCTCCCCGATTTTAGTTCTGCCTTCAGCTCTTGTCACCACCACCTAACCTATAGAGGTGGGCTTGGGGTAGCTATGGCTTGATCCCTGTCTTAGATTTGGTCGTGACAAAAATCATTCACAAATAGCAATTAATTTAATTTATTGGGATAACATTATTTTTTTATCATAAAAGTAGTTTTCATATAATCATTACCTTTATATTCAATTGGTTCTTATATTCATTTCTAATTAAATTTTAACCAATGAATTCCACCTTGCATTTTCCTAAGTCAGTTAATCATATTCATAACCTCCAAAATAATGATTAGATTATATCTTTTTATATTAAATAATAATTTTTTTAATAATGTATTACTATTTGGTAAAACTCAGTCTCTTATGTTACCCAATCCATCGAAGAAAGTTAGTCCTACGTGTAATGTATGATAACCTTGATGTTCCATGTAAAGAAAGATAAACATTATGTTGTATGTGGTGAATTATTAACTTTGGTTTTCATATAAAACAAGCCAAACATAGTTCTTTAATATAAAATAAACTATTTTGGGTGTTTCGTGAAATGAAAAATATCAAAAATATTATATTAATTGAAAAAAAATATTTCACAAAATATCAAGGTGTTACATTTTACCCACCATAAAGTGCATTTTTCCCTCAAAATTTGTCTATGTATCAAATTTTAAATACATAAAGTTCTTTTAATAGAAACCCATGTCATAAAAATGAATTCTAAAACTACCCTTGAAAAGGGAAATATGGAAACATGATAGTTACTCAAAGTAACTCATAACTAGGTTTCCACATCTGAGAACATTGGTGGAAAGTGAAAATAAGGATTTGGAGAAAAAACATAAATATTTATTCAGAGTGATTTAGGTCATCAGTCACAAAAAATGAATGATCAATGTAATTTTGAGGGAATCCAAGTCATAAATCATTTATGATTTAAAATGCCATCAGTTCAAAAAAAATGAAGGTACTAGGACAACATTTTTTTTATCATTTTCCTAAATATGAGTAATTCTTTTATTATCCACGAATATAAGGAAATAAATTTACTTGATATATTTTTATAAACGAAACATCATCCATTGGTTTTTCTTATATTAATTTCTAATTCATCTATTACTTTTAGAAATGGATATCTAAAAAACTATTTTGATGCCTCAAGCACTAAAATACACTTTAATGGATCTTATGGCCCAAAAAAGAGTGACTAGTATAACTATTTGTATATAACTATTCTTCAAATTCAACATGGTTAATACATGAATATCTAAACCAATAAAGTAAGAATACTAGTTCATAATTAATATTTATTGATCAAACTATTTATCTAAAAAAATATTACACATTAACAAGGACATCACGTTGGCTAGTGGTGGGCATAAAACCCTTATCTCCCTTTAGTCATTGGTGCAAGGCCTGCGGCCTTAACAGACTTGATGGATTTTTAACCTACATTTATGTTATCCTTTTCTAAAACCAAATTGATATAATTTCCAAAATAAATATGATTGAAACCTTAGAAATAAGTTCAATCACTAAATAGCCTTTTAGCTAATGTTTTAATACAAACTCAATACCAAAATACTTCATCCGAAGTGTAACATAATCGTTACATAAATAGTTAACCTTATAAACCTTCTAAAAGATGAAAATCTATAGATTTAGAATGAAATCATCTTAACATTGATTCACCATATATCACAAAGTAGCTCTTGGTTGTTACATTCCAAACATGTGAATACCCTCATCTTATATTCTCTTAAAACATGGTAATATCCTGAATTACCATAAATAATTTTGGAAAGCATGCTTTCTCCATTATTCCAAATATAACTGGATAAATTCAATAAATCCAAGAAGTTGTAAACTTCATCCATGATAACATAGGATACTTTTTCAACAAATCTTTTATATGTTATAAGGTAATCATTACCATGCAATTAACTTATTCATATCCAATATATCTTTATCCAAACATCATTATCTCGAGATCAGAATATATTAATGGTTACTATAACATAAACAAAATATCACCTTTACATGAAATCAATTTTCTATTACACTAGCACCATTGAACATATATTTTCAAATCATTAACAAAAAACTTATATTGAAAATACTTATATATTTCATTATTCGAATAACATAATATTTGAATTAAAAAACCTAAATACTTCACTCATCCAACTTTCTTCTCAAAAATATTACTATGATTCTTTATTTTACTTATTAATACCCCTTTCCTAAAATATGATAAATGAATCATGTCTTAACATGTGTCAAAATCAATTTAATCATGCACGTAAACAATACTATTAGAAGAACACATACCTTTCACATTTCGTCTGTGGTCTCTTTATCATCACTAGAAAAAACATTTCTTGTACCACCATGCTGACTCTCTTCATAAGCATTCCACATGGGATATTGATTTCATAATTCTAATACTTTTCACATTTAAAGTATTTATCAATTGATGATACCGTATGGTGTCTAATATTACCATCCACTATGTTAACTAGCTTTGCATTTTCCATTTGTAGTTACATACTTTATGTTCTTATTTTCCATAGTCAAAACAATTACATGTTCCTCTGAGACATTCAATTGGCTATTTCTTCCCACATTATTTAGATATAGGAAACTAAATATTCATTTATATATGGTATCCATTAATTTAAATCTCAATGAACTCATTCATTTTCTACTTTGGTGAGTCTGAAAGGTGGTTAAGGAACATGTTGTTAATCGTGTTTTGTGAAAACTGATTAGGCATGATTAAAACATCCTTTAGTCTTGTGATTATACCATTTTTCTTCTCATCCTCATGTTTTACATCACATTACTCATTAAACTAGTACTTTTTGGATCATGTTATTAACTTAAACAAAAAATCAACATGTAATAAAAAATATCCATAGTGTGGAACCACATAATCCTAAAAATCACTTATAAGATTTCTAATTTATGACACCATCTATAATATATGACACCTTAAGTTTATCCTAGGTTATTCATAGAAATATTATTTTTAAATACTCCATGATGGTTTGTGAAGTGTTTTTGAATTACCAATGCATATCCCCTAAGTGTGTCAAACCATGAGCATAATAAGTCTTGTTTTCGTGTACCAGGATATGCTTGATTCAAGACTGATGCACCTTGTCAAAGTTGTTACTGCAAGGTACATCTGTTGTACAACCATTTTCACTTATAGTATCAATATCAGGATATATTTATAGGAATCCACTCACTCTATCATTTAACAAAATTCCAGGACATCCTCATATACTTTTCCTTATCATTAGACTTATCCTTGGACATGTCCAAAAAGTTCTCACTAAGGTTTTATCATCCTTGTTTCTCAAGGGTGACTAAAATTTTTATTGGATACCAGCTATAACAAACAAGTCTTAACATATATATACATAAAACATTTTTTTTGGAATACTTAAAACATTACACAAATAAATGCCCAAATACTGTACTACTTTAGTGCCTTTAGAAACATGGAAATGTGAACACTCATACATGAGTGAGCTACATTACCTCCAACTAGGTTCTCCAAGACAATCACCCCTATTAGACCTATCATATACAGAATATATCTTCATAACTTAGGGCAGGAAACATGAAATGTGATGAGCTTAGATGGTCAGTAAGGGTATACAAGGGATATATATATATATAATTATAAACATTAGTATAAGGATATTATAACAAGATCATAACATTATAAGGTCATACCCTACATATCATAAACAAGAATCATGGAATAATTATTAGAAGTTCAAAATGCATGAGTAATAAAGAAACTAAGGGAATAATCCATGAAATAATAACATAGGAATATGAAATGGAACTATGGAAAACAGATAAACATGTAATATCTTTCCCTATATATAAGGAATCATAGCTAAAACTTATCATGGAACATCATGGGGACTATATCTATTGGGTGGGTTACACAACTGTCCCCTATAGAAATATGTTCCTTATAAGGGATCGGGTTTCCTCATCTTCCCATAGTGGATCAGGTTTCCCAATATTCCCATAGTGGATGGGGTTTCCCCATATTCCCATAGTGGGTTGGGTTTCACCATCTTCCCATAGTGGATATGGTTTCTGAATCATCCCACAGTAGACTTGGTTTCTTCATCTTCCGATAGTGTATCGGGTTTCACCATATTCCCATAGTTGATCAATCCCATCAAATTGATTCCCATAATCATCAAATAGGATATAAATATTTACCCAATGTAATAGATCAGGATATAGGTCCCACTATAACATAATAAAATCATATATACATGCCCCACAAGGTAATAAAACTTTCATTATATCATGATCCATAAAAAGAGATGCTTTTCATAAGCATCATATCATAACCAATGAAATGAAATGGGTACCATAAGAATTTCTTCCTATAATTTCATTTGAAAAAAGGTGGGTCTCATAATATTTTAATCAAATCATAACCTGTGAAAAGAATCAGGTTTCAAGTTCAGATAACTCATGGAAGAGAAATGGGTTTCATAAACATCATTCAATCAAAATATAAACCATTCATGAAATAATATGAATGGTGTTCTTGGATCATATCCCCAGTAAATCATAAACTATATATTTTTTCATAATTTATGGAGAGGTATTTTAAAATATCACATGAAAAATTTCATAATGAAATAACCTTTTTTTGAATATCGTTTTAATAAAACCATTTCAAAATCCATTTCTTATAAATAAATATTTACATATTTCATTTGAAACATTTATTGAAGAAAACATGTTTTACGCTTTGAAAAACACTTTTAAAAACATAATTAATTTTGAAAACCATTATACCAGAAAATAAACTTGAAAAACTATAACGAATCTTGAAATTTTTTTTAAAAACGTTTCTATGAAAAAACTTTTAGAACTTATAAATAAATCATGAAAATATTATTAAAACCATTTTCTTTGAAAATACATTGAAAATTTATAAAGAATGATTGAAAAATATTTTTGAAAATGTTTTCCCTTGTAAACTTATAAATGAATTTTTAAAACATTTTTTAAAACCTTTTCATTGAAAATACATTGAAAACTTATGAATAATTCATCAATTTTTTTTACAAAACATGGTTTTTAAATAACACATATTTTTAATCGATGAGAGGGGTAGAGTTACACTTTCTTAAAAAAATTTTATTAATTATATTATGCACCAATGAGTGGTAGTATGGTATAAATACATGAATATATCATGAATAAAAAAAGGAGAAGATGATTCAGTATATTTCTTAATATATGTAACATAAGATTTTGTCAATGGAAGCATAATCATAATCAATCTCGATAAATGATGAGATTGTTTCAAAAAGATCTTTCAAATTGGTAACACCGAATCGTACTCCCTATGTTAAAGATGAAATTAAATGTATCTTAAAATATAATTAAAAAATTATATTCATAGTATTATATTTCAATGAGTATTATATACACCTCATAGAGTAATATATTTTAAAAACAGGGCATGTATCTCAAAGTAAGAAAATTGAGACAAAATTATTTTACTGATTTGGTAACTTTTGAACCATAAAACCCATGAAATAAAGATAATAAAATGGATACTTACGTACCCATAAATCTATTTATATTAATAATATAATACATAAATAGTTATTATATAAAGCACGCAAAATAAATGATTGGTTAATAAGACATGTATCTCACATAAATTAAAAGCGAGATTAAATTCTATTAACATGAGTGCTAAATATTTTTGTGCTCATTCATAAATCATTTATAATATATATAATATTATTATAAATCAAATAAATAAAAATATTCTAATATATAATACTATATATTATTTTATTTTTACTTTATATTACCCATCTATAAATAACTCAGTATTAATGTTACATTTCGGGTATTATTCGCTTGGTTTTTCTCTTGTGTTTTGAATTGCTATATTTTTGGTCCACATAATTATATCATGATATCAAGAATATAAAAAATGATATAATTATAATATATATTTTTTATATAATTATTCATAGTAATCTATAAATGATACAAATATTGAACGAAATACACCGTTCTTGGAGACGGTGTGTCGTACGTGCGCATGAATGCTATTTCTGTTTTACTATCGTATTGAAAGAAAAAATTAAATGACATATATGTCGATATATTTAATATAATTAAATTATAATTATTATGTGATATATATCATATAATTTTCCTAAATCCATATTTAATACATTCCATGTAAAGTGTGAACGAATCATATCACATTGAGGAGGCGGTAGTCCACACTTCCACAAATGAAGTTATCGTATTTACAAAGAATGTAAAGCATGAAGGTATGTTTTATATAATAATTAAAAAAGAATAAAGACATCATAAAAATCATATATATCATAAAAAAACATACATTCCATCATAATTCCTAACCATTAGAGGTGGTAAAGTAAAAATGAAAAACATCATTTCATGAAGCGGTAGTTCGCTGTACACTAGAATGGTAAGTTCATTACCCATTTGATGGATGTGTGTGTAAGTGTAGGTATATCTCTTATAATAAAAACATTTCATAATATTTAGGATTTTATAGTTAATATATAATAACTTAATAACAATATTTGACTGGGTGGAGGATGAAAATAAAACAAAAGAGTCTAAGGAAGGGTGTTGCCTCTTATTTGGGTAACCCCTTTGGGTTGGGACCAAAGGGATTCCATAGATGGATTTATGAACTAGGTGAGGCTTTGAGTATGATTTTAGGGATTTTTACGATCTATTTATGAAGATATTTTTCTATGTATTATATTTTTAGAGCTGTGAGGGAGTGGGAGGGGTGAGTTCCTTTTTATGGTGTAGGGGGGAGTGGCATTGTTGTAAATTTTTGGAAATGTAATTATTCGCACGTTTTTTCTATGAAAGGTGGAAGAAATATTGGTCCCATTTTAACCGAATAAATTATAGGGTCTAAATATGGCCATAAAATGGATTTTGTTAAAGTTTCTAGGTGATTTTGTCTCTTATGTTTAAGGTTTAGTCAAAATATTTTTTCTTTAAATCGTTGTAATTAATTTTAATCACATTCACTAATATTTTTGGTCATTTTTTTGAACTTATTAAAAATTATAAACTATTGTGATTAAAATATTGAATTCATTTTTCCAAATATAAATTAATGAAATGGAAGAAATTAATTCAAAATTATTCCTACAGATTGAACGACAATGCGAGTTTTTAAATTTAAAACGACCCAAATATTGCTATATTTTCATATCCAATTTAAAAGTGAAATTGATTTAAATTACATAAATTGTATTAATATATGTAAAATTTTTCAAAGGAAATTTTCAAAATAATTAAAAATATAATTTGCCCTTATAAATAAACTAGATGAAAAAGCAGGAGGTGTGCTTTGGAGACTAATCAAGGGAAGATCATTCATCACAACTGGAGGGAGGATAGCTACATTGCAGATGCACATTCAATGATTAGGAGACTAGGATATGAGGATTCCATCTATTATAGTTTGGGTTCACAACATTTAGAGTGCATGAACTTTTTTGTAGGGGATTCCATTAGTTTGCACCATTTTCATCCCCCGTGAGGATCCCATGTTCAGGGTGTTCTTGGTACCTTTCTCTCCCAGTTTAATTTATAATAAAATGTAATTTTCAGTCAATTAAAATTAATTATTTTTCAGTATTCATTAGAAAATAAAATTTCACAGAAAAAAATAATTTTTATTTAATTTTAATATTACAATTTCAAAGATGATGTTTTCTTGACATGTAAAATCCATAAAAGGTCAAAAAATTAGATTTTGAATTGGTTCTCCAATAAGAGGCGGTAAGACTTATTTTATTAAATTATATTTTTTATGTGTAATATTGGGTATTTTACTATCTTATACCTATCAAATATATCCAATGAATCTTAAAATAATGTTTGATTGAATAAATAATATATATATATATCATTAATATCATTCACCAATATTAGGTAATTTAATTTATTGTGATAAAATTATTTTGCGAGCATAAAAGTAGTTTTTCTAAAACATTCCCTTTATATTTAATTGTTTTATTTATTAATTTATAATTAATTTCTCACAAATAAATTCAACCATGTACTTTCATATGTTAGTTCCTCCAAATATCAATTTCTTTTATTTTCAAATAAAGACCACATTGAGGTTAAGCGGGAACTACTTAATATCAAAACAAAACATCATAGATCACATAATAAAAAGGAAAACCAAAAACCATCCAACAGAAACCAAAAATACCATCCCAAAAAGAAATTCCAAATTCAAACATAAATCATAAAACTACCTCTAAAAATTTTAAAAATACAAATTCAATATTCAAAAAAATGAGCAAACCGACCATCAGAGACCTCGATCCATGATCAACCCACATCACATCGCCTGCCATCATGATTCACCACCATCTCCACTTTTATCCTAACACCACTGAATTCATCACCATCCATTAATCATAGAAATTCCAGAGATAACCTATAACTAGAGACCCTCATCACTGCTAGAGTTCCTCGACTCCATCGGGAAACATCAATGGAAAACACCACAGATAATCAGACCCTCAAATTCAAAATCCAACACCAAATATCGGGGAGGGATTGATCCCAGAGTCACTGTGTCAACTAGATTCACAACGCTTCCATCAAACATCATCACCATCGTACTCTATCGTCGTCGTTGACATCTACTCCACCCATCCCACTGGATCCGATGACCGGAGAAAACATAGCCAATGAGAAATAGAAAAACACCACAACAAGAACATGAGATTTCTTATAAAAACCAATAGAAGGTAAAATGAACATGCCATCAATGTTTCAAATTCAAAGAGAACCATATCCAGATCCATCATTGATGGTCACTGCATCTGCACACATCATCTTCATCAGCCAGGAAGAAAAACCATGAGACCACTGCTAACCCCCCATAAACACTATCCCAAGATATCCCTAAAACCACATCAAGACTAACCAAGAAGGGGTCGAGCCAAGTGGGTTGGATAGTAAGGGAAGAGAAGGAGAAGGGCACCAAATTCCACCACCTAGACCATCCCAAACCGCCTGTAGCACCTACACATAGACCTAAAATGCAGTTTCAATGCACTAGGTATAGGAGAAAGAGGGGCAGTGGAAGGCATACATTATACCACCAGTGAATGACCATAGGCAAGAAAGGGAAGGATAACACAAGAAAACAAAATAAGAAATAAGGAAGAGTTAAGTGAGGAGAACCTTCACCACCAAAAGAAACCAAAAACTCAAATTGGAATAGAAATAATAGGTGGTGGTTGGAGTTGGGGATTATAGGGGTAAGTGGACAATGAGGATGTGAATAGGGGAAGTGAGAGGGGATATAAAAGGGAGAGATGAAGCTAGAAGCACCGTACATGCTTCCCCCTGTGAATCATCATAAAGGTAAGCCCTAGCTCAGGAGGGGAGGAGAGTGAGGCCGCTCAAAGGCTCCCTAAATATCCAATAAGTTTGTTAATCCTATTCATAACCACCATTATTACAACTTGGTTATATGTTATTATATTAAATAATAATTTTCTTAATAATATATTATTTCTCGGTAAAACTCAGTCTTCCTTCTTACACAATCCATAAATGAAAGTAAATCTTGCATGTAAAGTAAGAAAACCTTAGTGTTCGGTGTAGAGGAAGATAAACATTACGTTTCTTGTATTGCATTATTAACTTGGTGTTGCATATAACGTAAACCAAACATTGTGGTTTTAGAAAAAAACTATATTCAATGTTGCATGAAATGAAAAATCTAAAATATATTAAATTAATATGAAAAAAACATTTCAAAATATCTCAGGGCATTTCAGTTTCCGATGCTTTTGCTAGGGTGTGCACGTCCCTCTTTTTTTGGGATGACGATGCTATTTTTTTCCCCACATTCCCACTTTCCAAAGGTGTGTAACATCCGTCACTTATTCAGGGATGTTTACTCCTCTATTGAAATGGGATGATGAAATATTAGATCATTCATCCATGGATTACTCCTTGGAACTTGTTACCTCGTCCGGTTCTCTGTTAATGAATTAGTCGTGGTTCGTGAATCTCATTCTCGGTGCCATATATTTGTGGACACTGTTTAGTTACACTACTTCCGGCAGGACATTCCATGGTGTCTTGACATGGTAGAAACCTTCGGTCAGGGGAGTAATCACGTTGGGCATCACTGGCGTGTTTAGACGCTGGGACACTGGTGCATCTGGGTTTCTGTCCCTTATTATAGGGCTTCTCGAGGGCGTATAATCCCGAGGCATACCGTGTTGAATGTGAGTAATTGTATGCCCTAGGCATGTCTCTGAGGTTTTCCTTATGTTCCCATGTTTAACACATGGTATGCCACAAATTTAACATCCAGCAGAGAAAGTTCAGACTGATCAGAACCCTGACTAGAGTGGATCAGATGAGTGTAACCCCTGGAGGGTACACTGATGTAGGTGGTTAAGTTGTCACGACATCACCGAGATGTGGTGGCCCTGGTAAGAATCAAGATGGGTGATGGAGTGTTGAATGAAGTGGATGGTGAATGGAATGGAGCTGCCATGAGGACGATGATAATGTTAAGTTTGAATCTTGAAAAGACTTCCTACGTATCCCCGTGGCAGGTAATCAAAGTCCTCATAGTTTGATAGGGTGATGGGACACCTAAGAATGTGGCCAGTGATAATGGACGCCTGTATTGGACCTGGAGGAAGTGGAACCTTTGGGTTGGGGCATGACCTTCCCGAAACACATAGGATCGAAGGGAAGAATTGACAATGGGCTTGGATTGGGGTATACACATAGGACAACAACCTGATGATGTGTATGGGACTCACGCATGGTTAGATGTTCGAGTTGGTCTGACGCCACTAGGACAGACCAAATATAAGGGTCCCAGCAAAGGGGATTATGATGGCTTACTGCTGAATGGGGGACACAATGACTTACCACAGATTGGAGGACACAACGACTTACTGCTGCATGGGGTACAACATCTTACCACTGACTGGGGTTTAAATTTTAACATCATGCGGTACAGGGGTGGACCGACGTGAGGTGGTTAGGTTCAATAGGTTGTTGGTATGGAAATTTGGGGAGGCTTCCTACGTACCCTGGCTTGGCAGGGATCAAAGTCCACATAGTTCAGAATGAGGAGGGGGGGGGGGGGTCGGTGACCGGCGTGAATGAGGACATGGGGTCCAAATGGATTGTGGGATTGAACCTCATGGAGGATTCTTTCGTACGATGCCCTGGAAAGGATCAAAGACCTCATAGTTTAGATGGGGTTTTGGTGAGCTGACGTGAATATGGTTGGGAACAATGTTTGATCATCTTGATCCTTAGAAAGGCTTCCTATGTACCTTTCCATGGCAAAGATCAAAGACCTCGCAGTTCTGGTGGGGTTTTGGTGAGCCGACGTGAATATGGTCGGGACCAATGGTTGTTGGGCTTGAACTTCAAGAAGGCTTCTTACGTACCGTTCCTTGGAAAATATTAAAGTCCTTGTAGTTTGGATGGGGTTTGATGCTTACACTCCAGGCTGCCCAGAGAGTATTTCATGGTCGATGCTTACTCTAAGCCTATGTGAGTCATGCTCATTGTGAGAAACAAGAGGATGAAAAGACCTGATGATCATGTCACAAAAGGTGCATCCGTGAGAAGAGATTGTAGCTCCACGTAGTTGGAGACACAAAGAGGAAACAAGGGCTTATGCTTGGTTAGCATCCTGAAGAGGAAACATGGGATTACTCGAGAATGGAGTCCCGGATGGTGACAAAGACCAATGGGAGTGGGATTTGGTAACCAGGAAAAGAGGAGTAGTAGGGGTGCAGCCTCTTACAAAAGGCTAGGGGCTTATACTAGGGTAGTTTCCCTTTCCCCGCAGACAGTCACCGCTCCGAGAAAGAGTTTCATTCCATGTGAGAAATGATCTCACTCACGTGGATACCAGTAGGTGTAGAGAATGTTCGATACGGGACACCTCACGGGCATCACATAGGGTGAGGACATAGTTTAACTTCATGTGCTGAGGACGATGGAACTTGGCAGTTTAACGTCCTATAACTCGGACGGGGTGGGTTTGCTCCACATCCCTAGGACTTACATAACTGATACCCTCCCACCCTTGAGGGAAGGAAGGCATCAGAATTCCATAACTTGTGGGTGTCGAGAGGTGATCCCATTGGGGGTCCACGTTAGAATGGCTATGGAAAGAAGAAATAGATGTTAGCATGACTATGCGAAGAAGCATGAGGGAAAGCAACACAATAGAAAGCATCACCCCAAGGACTTTGAAATTGCTCCGTGCAAACATAAGGAGCCACATAGGAAAAGATCATGCGATGCAGGTGTGTCATGTATAAGAGAGGCTCAAACAGGGTACCTCAAGGTGAGGGTAGCACATGGAGCGTGCCTAAGAGAATGGGCTAGGGAAAGATATGAAATCCACGCGCAGGATTCAATGTGTGTGCAAAAGACGAAGAGGTTTCATGCAAGAGGTAAATGTGGCATGAATGACATAGGGGTTTCGTGAAAGATGGATGGTTGGAGCGCAATTTGGACAGGTGGAATGTATTTCCAAGGGGTTGCGCGTGAGAGATATGATTTGCACCTAGGTTGGATGGGTTGCACACAAGAGTACCCGATGTAGAGGGTACTTGTACGCAAGATGGGACCCCTTGCGCACAAATAAATTATGGAAGAAATGAAATTAATGAGGATCAGAGGGCTCTTTTGAAGGCTCCCCTGGGGGATCTATCGTGAAAAAAATAATACCCAAAGGCCATGTGTTTTTCAAGTGGTCACGGAAGACAAGGTTTTCGCGCAACAGAGTGTTGCTTCATCTTCTGTTTCTTTCTTCTGAAGGGTGGGGATATGGTTTGTTTTATAGCCAGAATCCTTAGAGTGGTCCGGAAGAGCCTGGCGTGAAAACCCCCATCGGCCGTTGGCTTGTGCCTGTAGAGGGGGGTCGGGTGCACAAAAGCATGTTCACCATTGCCTTGTGCGTGGAAATGGAGTTGGGCACGCAAATCCCCGTTTGGCGTCACCTCTAGCATGGAAATAGGGATGGGAACACAAATTCCTATTGGACGTTTTATTCGGTGTGGAAAAGGGGTCGGGCGCGGTTGGTCCTGGAGGACAGGGTATCGGGCAGGGAAGGGGAGGTTGGCGCACATGAGTTTGTGCGTCGGAAGTCCTCTTGCGCGCATCTCTCTAATATTGCACGCGCCCACCTCCCCGACAATGGAATCTCCTCTTTTTCGTCCCAGATTCATTTATTGATATTTTATCTACCCGATGTTGTCTATCTGAAAATTTCAGTGTCAAGAAACACCCCCCCAGAATCGAAGCAGAAAGGGAACCTAAAGGTTATATTTTTATGGTTCACCGAAAAATAGAAAAGACATCGTCGGTGGCCCACAAAAAGGAATTTTGTACGTGCAAGAGAATTTCACACGTGCAGAAGGCGTGTTAGAGCATTATAAATAGGCCGAGGGCCCCCCTAGGCCACACTTTTACTTTTTTTCATGTGACAGGCTTTGTTGCTATCACACATGAATGCAGGACTGATCCACGCATAAGATTCTGCGGTTAACTACGGGTTTTGTGCACCATCCATCTGTTTCCGCGCACATCGACCTTCTTTCTCACCGCCGCTGCTTTTGCATGCCGAATCTTTCATCCTTCACACTAATCCCTTTAAAGGTCTATGAATGGCCGCTCCACAGAACGATGCTGAGAGAGAAGTTTTCTCTACTGCAAGAAGAACCCAAATGTTCACGAACACTTAGATTTTTTGCACTAGGAGGGTTGTGTCCAATAACCAAATGCTTTTCAGCATACTTGCGTAAGATCAAAAGGATTATGTCCTGAGTAGTAGCCTGTCACTATGGAACTTCGGTCTTCTAGAAGAGGTGTTGATGCCCGGTTTCGAGACAGACACACTGTGGTCATGGGTGACACATGAGGATAGTTTTCCACAATTCCACATTACCAACAATGGACATCCTACCAGGGAAACACATAAAACTACCATCTATGTCCTAAATCCGAAGACTAGGACAGTTGTGGGAAGAAATCCAGTTCCTGAATAATCTTCGTCTATTTATTCAAGAACTTTTAGAAGCAACATTACTGACGAGGTGAAGGGTGGGAAGGAGTGGGATTTCATATCTGAGGGAAACATTACCAATGAATGGGCATGGGCATACTGGGTACATCAGAAATGCGAGGAATTCGGGCCGGAGCTATGGGTCATTGGGCTTTTTGAGGCCGTTTGGACATCTCAATTCCACTTTTACCGATAGCAGGACTTGGTAGCAGAGCTGTTCAGTCGTCGTTCGCCTGATACCAACACTTTTCACCTCCATCATGGGGAGGTGGGAATCTGTATGTGGGATGTCTACTATATCAGGGGAGTCCCCTTGAAGGGGTATCATTACGATGAGTTCCTACCGATGGAGAATGTCTGGGGGGGATAGGACCCTCACACCAATCCTGTCATGGAATCTTCTAGAGCTGGCTAAAGAGGAACTCCGAATAAAATATATCTTAAGGGACATACCATATTCTGGGTGGTTTATTCTCTTCCTGACAAAGGACACATCCCTGAAGATTCCAGGACGAGGGAAGCAATGCCCAAACACATGCCAAATGGTTAAAGCAGGATCATATTGGATGATTTTGGAGATCGGAGAGTATCGAACGTGGGGCTTTGGAATCAATGAGGTTCAAGACCCGATTGTGTGATATTCCAGGTTCCTTGATGCTTTCTTGAGTGGATGGTTGTTACCTATGAGGGAAACGAGGATGGGAGTCCACCCGGGGATGCTAGTGATGGCCGGGAATATGGCAACAAAGAATAAGTTTAACCTAGGGGTGCCAGTGTTGGTTATAATATACAGTATTCTAGGGTGCATTCCAAGGGTAAGTATGCCCAGGAGGATATGTGGGCCATTCCATATTCTCCAATGTTGGGTCTCAGCCCACTATGGTTGGTATAACTTCCCGAATGTCATACAACCCCTGGTAACGGTATGCGGACACCCCTCTTGAACATTGTTGGGATATTCCCATTGAAACCCAGGGATGATGGAATCAAGCTCAAGATCGGAAATCACACTCACTTGGACTTCCACCAGTTACGAACCCCAGTCGTACAAATGGTAGACGATGGGCGGGGTCCACAGGAGCAGAGGGAGTACCTACGGAGCATCCGGGGTGGCGTGATGGTGGCCTGAATTGATGGAAAAATCATCTGCGAACCTTGTGTGCTGACCAGGTTTTCCAAGAAGTTAGGGTGCATGAAACAGATGCCCAAGAAAGTATACACAGAGGTTCGAGAAGAGAGGCATCCCTTCATTGTACACTAGCTGTGGATTATGTTCATGATGGTAGGCCTGGGAAAAATCATCACTCTTCCCACAAGCGATGTCAGTTCCAAACTATCAATAAAGTTTGTCGAACACTGGATGAGAACGTACCCTGAGGAGATTATTTGGAAACGAATTCGGAAGATCAAGGAAACTAGTGAAGAGCCTGAAGATCAGGAAGGTAGACGAGGTGTCATGGGGGAAGTGAGGAAAATAATGGGTTGGGCAGCTAGCACGATGCTGGCCAGTACTTCATCGGCAGGGGAGGTAGAGACCGAGAATGTGCCTCTACCCTCCGGGGAAGGGTGATCTCATGCACGACCTCGGGGTCCGACTAGGGAACTCCCTGGAAAGAAACTCAAGTACCTATTGACTACATCCTCTGATTCTATCTTACCTTCTCTGTGGTCTTCTTGGAGAATGCTGTGACAATCCATGTTGGCCAAAGTGTTATGGAGGAGGTTGTTATGCACCAGGCTCGATCTTCCAGACATAGGGTGCATCCAGATATTGGATAGAGTAATCTTTCCTTGTCGACATACATACTTGACAGCCATGGACCTGTACGCTTGCCAGTGGGGGCGGTATGAAGAACCACATCTCCTGGTCAAACTAATGCTTCTCGAGGAGCATGACCTAGAGAGGCTGCCAACTGAGGATGAAAGTGTAGTGGAAGAAGAATAAGAATAAGAATAGGAGGAGGAGGAGGAGAAAGGAGAAGAGGAAGGACTGAATGAAGAGGACCAAGTTGAGGGTCTTGATGGCGAGGGACCATTAGAAGCTCTCACTCACCAGCGGAGTTCTTGACAGAGTGGATAAATTGTTGGATTCGATGCAGAACTGGTAGAACAGTTTGAGGTTTGGTTTAAACCTTATATCATCCTTCATATGCTCATAGTATCGATTCATCAACCAAACCTGTCCTATTCAGGAACACATGTGTGAGGGTCCCCAGGAAGCCTTCCCCACTAGGGGCGTGGGTATGCCAATGGAGACCTGGGACCAACCTCGGGGGACAATCATTAGGATCGGGCATAGTAGGGAACCGATTTCAGATGGATTAGGTGATAATGAGCTAGAAGGAGAGCCCCATATCATCCCCGTTGTCGAAGAGAAGCCAAAATTGGTAATCAAGTTGACAAGCACCGAAGGCTCTCCCGTGGTGGGGCCCCCCGCCATGACATAAGCATTGGACACCACTGCACATGGATCCTGTAAGTCCTTTATCATTGGTTTTCCCTCTTAGATGGATAATTTTGTTAATCAAGATACTGATTCCAGATCCAGTGATCACAAGGATGGAGGAACAAAAAACCGTCGAGTCTAGGACATCTATAGGAGTAGGATGGGCACCGACCACATCGAACTTTACAGAAACAACCATTATAGGCGACCCTACCCTGGTACTTGTCGAGCTGGAGATCACAATGAGGGATGGTAATGATGCCGAGGTGGAACTCCAGCCCAAGAAGAGTGAATTTTCTAACGGGTTGAAGGTCCCTGAAGAAGACACTACTGCTGAACTCCTCACTTCTTTCCCCAACTATCGGCCTGCATATCTTTAAGAGATAGATGGTTCTGAATCAGAGGCGGCCGATGAGATCTGTATGACACAACTCAAAGGGTGGAAGTGTATTGAGCACTTCCTTGGTCAGACACAGACAGAATGGCTAAAATGGTTGGGATCTCTGCACACCTAGCTTCACTTTATATACGATGGAGGGGTGTATTCTCACCATCTACATTCAACAGTCCATGACTACATGGCCAAGAAGCTATGGGAGAGAAGTCGATGCACTGATGTTGCCTGGTGTTAGAAAGAGTCGAGGAGTACCCAACCTTTCTTAAAGGCGGAACAAGAGGTCTGACTCCTTGAAGAATAGATGAAAGAAAAGGAGGTATTCATTTTGAACTGTTTTGAGCTTGTGGAGAAATTGAGGGCCCAGCTGGCAGCTGCCCAAGAGCAGCTAGTGGAAGTGGGTTACTAAATGACTGAACTTCAAACTGAATAGGTGAAATGACATGCTAGGTCAAGTGCACTATTCTCTATGGGAACTAATGAAGATAAGGCTCTCAGGGGGAAGGAAGCAATCCCGGAGGCCACAAGCCAAAAGGTAGTGGCACTGGAATGATCTATCCAAGATGCTAATTCTTAAGGGCCCAATTTTGATCTAACTCATAAACTCATTTCTCCATACTGCCTCTTGTTTTGAACTGCATGTATGGATTGATGTATAAATAGATTTATTTACTTTTTCGTTTGGTTTAATGCATTCAACCACAATCCTGAAATAAATGACAATCCATTCCTTAGCTCACGTGTTTTTGTACCCGATGTGAGAAACATGGGATGCTCGCACTATTACATCATTTGAATGTAGGAGTTCCAACCAAGCTTCGGGCACCCGAGGATTAAACAACCAATCCAGATTCCCGAGAAGAGAAGGGAGTGTCCCGATTATAGGATGAGGACACCATAAAAATTGATGTGATGTCTTCCCAATGTTCTCTAGTGCACGAGCAGGGTAATGGAAGGGGTGATTGAAATCAACTCCAACATAAGGGAGTGGAATGTGTGAATCACAATACCCTGGATTTAGAACAATGTGGGGGTGGTGTGACAATAAAGGAAAACTATTGGCCATGTTCAAAATACAATATCCATATTTTTTTAGCTTGATATGAGGACAATAGATGAGGTTCGATCACTAACCATATTCAAAACATGGGACCTGACTTAGAATTTCATCCATTAGTCTTCCAGAAAATTGGCCCAGGATAGTAGGTGAGCCACAAGCTGAGTATACATACTGTTAGGGGGTTATTTTAGACGTGAAAGGTAATGAGGGTCCGAATAATAGGCACACGAAGTGTGGAGTGTTGGGTTGTTCGGATGGAGTCCAACACTCTTGAAATTGTGCCACCATTGTGACAACACGTTAGGTGGACATACTGGTTTCATCATGGATCATTCGTAATCCAAGATAGGACCTCTCTGGCGAGGAAGCTAGAACATCCGATCATTGTTGTGGGGCATCCCGGACTTGTTCAAGGTAAAGCTACCAGTTCAAGGTTCCCCAAAAGAATTCAGACCAAGGGGCTGAAAAAGAGGGGAAGCTGATTTATGATTATTCGGGCTAGACCCAAAGGCAAAATGATTGTGTGTACTTACATATCCGATGAGGATGGGAATCAAGACATACATAGTTCTAGGAGGCGGCATGTTAAGGTACCAGTGCCAGAGATAAAAGGGGCATACTGGTCTGGCCCTCGCACCAAAAGAAGTGGCATTTGATAGGTCCTGTTTGTTCTTTAGGGTGAATGGATGTGTGTGTTTTTTTTGTAAAGTGATGGAGCTAGAATAGAAAATCCAGGCATTTCAACAAAAAATCAATCCAAATGAAGGCATTAAAAAATGGTATGGTGTTTGACCAATACCAAATATGATGTCCCCTGAGCAAGGACACCACACTGTAGCATTGTTTTTTGTCATGCGACCATGACAATACTGTCACAGTTTAGGGTCATGTGATGGGACCAACCATGCATTTTTAAATCGTGCAGTACAAATGCAATAGTTTAATGTCATGTGGGACTAGGATTCATAGTGTAAAGTAATATGGCTAAGACATATATATGAAAGAATAGGTTCAGTAGTTAATGCACATGGTGTGATAAATCATACATGACGTGAAAGAGGACAACATCCACATCATAACGTGCATGATTCTGAATTGGAAACCTTGGGCAGAGGGGACAAAAAAGGTTAGAGGATATGGGATTTGAGAGGCTATCCCTTAATTGATCTGGACCCGAAGACGAGATGTTCAGGTGATCCTACGTATCCCATGGGAATGTAAATAAAGCCACACGTAGTTCTTGAAGGTGCCTTTTAATGTCGTGCAGGAAAACATACAGTTTAATGTCATGTGGGATAGGAATTAAGGGGGGATAACTCTTATAAAAGAGAATACGTGGTGCCACTAATGAAAAACCGACGTGAATGAGGACATAATCCCATACCATTCCATGCATTCCCATAAGAGTTAAAGTCCCTAAGGGAGAACCGAAGAGATAAATTAGTGGAACTTGAGATGGACCCAACGACCAGATGTCTATGCATGCCTACGTATCACATGGGAATGTGAATCAAGATATACGTAGTTCTAAAAGAGATGTCAGTTTATGGGTTTAGTGCTCGGACCATAAAGAAGAATAATCCTTCCAAGTTCAGACATCAACCTGATCCCTAAGCCCACGTGAGTCAAAATCGGTGTGGGAAACAAGGGAGAAAGAGGTTTTTTCATTACATGGAACGCACGCCAAAGGGATGTCAGTGCGAAGCCCCAAATAATGCCTTCAATAGACTTTTGTCATCCTAACATGAAAATGCGCACTGAGGGATAGTGCCGGGAGTGTTGAAATTCTATTTGAACATGATGGGGTGGAAAATAATGCGAATCATGTAACCAAAATTCAAGGCTTGAAGGGGCTGGCGTGATGATGGAGGATAACTGTTGACCATTTTGGAAACATAACATCCATACCGTGTGGCCTGAAATGGGAACAACAAATGAACATAGACCACATACCATATTCGTAACGCATGACTTATATCGATTTTGTGTCTAAAGCACTCGAGGGTGTTGGCCCATAATAGTAGGAGATCCCTTAGGCCTATCATCCATGCCATTTGGCGGTCCCTTCGGGTGTGAAAGATTATAGAAGCCCAAATGAAGTGGAACACGAATCCTGAAAATGGGAGAAAGAAAGTCAGCGTAGAATCAGACACTCTAGGTTCTAGATCAGAGTACTCATGGGCCAATTGGTGAATCACTGAAGAGGGCAGAGGGGCCTGAATCAAGGGTAGCCTACTCAAAGAGATGAAAGTATGGAATGGGAGCGAAGGCCGCTCAAGATAGAGAGATATGCAGAGTGGTTGTTATAAATCATACGTGAATGAGTACATGAACCCATAACACATGGTATACCCCTCTTTTGGATGAAAATAGTCCAAAGGGCCAAAATTATAGGGAGGTTTCTAAGAGATAGGGCTGGACCTGAAGTCTAGACATTCAAGCAATCTTACATATCCCATTAGGATGGGAATCAGGCCACACATAGTTCTAGAAGAGGAATGATGCAAATAAGGGTCAGATACCAGAATGAGGGGCATTGTGAGTAACCTAACATGAATAATGACATGAGTCCATACCGTACATCCCTATGTGAGAACATGGGCCAGGGGATTGAAAAGGCCAAGGGACCTAAGGCTAGGCCATGGAAAAAATGTTATGGCCAGCTTGCAGTATAACATCTTGCAGTGATGAAGAAGGTGATATTATTTTAGGGTCAAATAGAATAGACCATAGATGCATAGTTTAATTTCATATGTACGAGACAGATAGGGCGAATCATCGTGCTTATGGTGGAACACAATGCAAAAATGATGGCAGAGGACAACTATTGACCAGGTTCGCAACATGGGACTTGTATCAACTTGTCACTCACAATCCTCGAGGGTGTTATGCATGGTAGGAGAGCCCTTTGGGCTGAGCATCCATGACATTCAGGGCCCTTTTGGATATTTAAGGTTATTGAATCCCAAATTATGTGACTTTCGAAGCATGGCAGGGCCCATGCTCGCGGGACAAGTGATAAATGAAGGGAGTAATTTCTCAAGGGGATATGTATGGAGTGGCGAAATAGCCCAATGTGAATGAGGACATGAGTCCGTACCGCACCACACAATCCTAAATGAGAACATGGGCCAGGGTCTCGAAAGACTTGAGGCTTGGGCATCCAGACCAACTGTAGCCATACGACCTCTCATTCAGGCATTTCAATCACAACTACTAGGCCCTTGTGAGTAATGCTCGGTGTGGGAAATAAGGAGTAGGATTAGGCCCTACCCATCACACAAGGTTCCAATAGCTAGAATTACATTCTGACTCAAAGTAGACTGATATTTGGAGAGATGATAGAGGATAATGAACCACTACACTCAATGTTTAGGACATATGGGGATGGTGACAACATTTATATCAAGTTACCTGAAATGGGAACAACAAATGAGGGTCGACCAGTGACCATATTCACAATGTAGGACTTTGCGTCGATTTGATGTCTAGAACCCTCGAGGACGTTGGCACATAATGGTCGGAGAGTCCTTAGGCCTAACATCCATGCCATTTGGGGGTCCCTTCAGGTGTGTAAGATAATGGAAACCCAAATGATGGGGTGTGTGAAACATGAATTCACCCATGCAAGTTCAAATTAAGTTGGATAGGAGAAGAGACATAGATCTTTAGGGGAGAGAGATACATGGTATGGTTATGAATAACTTGACGCAAATGAGGGAAAAGGCCTGTGCCACCCCATGTGTTTCATCCCAATGGAAGGTCCTTGAGTTTTGGGTCTGGGCTTACGGATGAAATGTCTGGGTGGTCCTACGTATCCCATGAGGATGGGAGTCAAGCCACACATAGTTCTGAAAGGTCCATGAAGTTTAGCATCACGCGGTAAGGATGCGGGAGGATTAGAAGAAAGAAAGAGGGAACATGGTGCAATAATTATAATCCTCACATGGGTGGGGCCTAAGAAGACTACATGACACCATGTGAGATCCCCCAAAAGAACTATACCCAGGACAGGATAACCAAAGAGAAAACTGAGGCTGGACTCAAGACGAGGTGTCTGAGGGTTCCTATGTATCCCATGGGAATGGGAATCAAGCCGTACGTAGTTCTTGAGATGCAGTTTAATGTCATGCAGGGCGATGCACAGTTTGATGTCATGTAGGATTGTGCAGTTTATGGTCATACAAGACCGTCATGCAGTTTAGGGTCATGCAGGACCGACCAGTTTAAGGTTATGAAAGACCATACTGTTTATAGTCATGTGGGACCCTGTGGCTCAAATAAAGTATTTCTTGAAGAACTGTCCATTTGTGGGAGGAGTTACACTCTCACCAACCATTGTAACTAGTGATTATGCACCATTGACGTAAAACTTGTGAATGTTATAAGGTCCCTCCCATTTGGGTTCCAACATGGGTGGTTTCCTTCCAGGTAGCATTGGTGCCCTCGGGGCTAGAACCAAGTCACCCTACAGGAAGGATCAGTGGTGAAATATCTAGTTAAAAGTTCTGGCTATCTTGTTCTGATTCCTTAATAGATTTTGCTGGGCATGAAGCCTATTCTCGTCAATTGCTTCCAATTTAGACAGACATATTTCAACTACCTTATATGGCACCTACTGGTCATAGAAGATGTGCGTAACGAAGGAAACTGGATCTCTATGGGCATAACGGCCTCAATTCCGTACACTAGGGAATATGGGGTCACTTGGTTGGAATTATGAGTCATCGTCTGATAAGCCTAGAGGGCCTTGGGGAGCTTGTCCGACTAACTCTTCTTATTCTGACCAACCATTTTTTAAAAAATGTTATAGAGGGTTTTATTGAATGCCTCGATCAGTCCATTTTATTACGCATGATAGTGGTAGGTATAGTTAGAACAACTGTTTTACTTAGCATAAAATTTATTTAGCTCAGCTGCGTAGATGTTTGTACCGTTATCTGTGAGGACAGTGTGAGGGACTCCAAATCAGTAGATGATGTTGGAACTCACATAGTCAACGATGGACCAGGACTTGACCTCCCTGAGTGGCACTGCAACTGCCCACTGGGAGAAGAAATCTGTAGCTGTCAGGATAAATATGCACTGGTGAGCTATTGTCTGTTGATATGGTCCCACAACATCGAGTCCCCATACCGTAAATGGCCAAGAGTACTTTGTGGAGTGGAGAGGCTCTGGCAGATAATGTATAAAGTTAGCACAAATTTGGCACGCATAACATATCTTGGAAAACTCGACACAATCATGGATCATGGATAGACAAAAGTGACCTAGTCTTTGGATCTGGTGAGATAGCTTTGGCCCGGTCTGATGAGCCCTGCAGGAACATGCATGAACCTCTTCATTGACCTGAGAAATCTCAGCTCCTTGAATTCAATGAAAGAGAACCCCATAAAACCCACACGTATAGAGGAACTGATCATGGTTAAGGCTGTCCTGGAGATTGATCTTCAATGTGCTATGTCAGATTCACTCACACCAGGCCCGATCAGCTTGGAGGTAACCATTTTGGAGATATTTGACAAAGTGGGCTCTCGAGTAAGGAGTCACTTCAACCACTACATCTTGGGGTCCTGACGTGGAGGCTCCAACTATAACATGGCTCACCTATGGGTGGTCAATTTCATTTGGAAAGACATGAGCAATTACTCTCCGATGTGCCACATGGATAATCAGATCATCCTACATGGGTTCTACAAGTGATGTAGCTAGCTGGCCAGGGCATCAGCTCGACCGTTCTGAGATCGAGGGACATGGGTAACTTCTATCTGAGATGGGAACCCGACCATTAGCTAGAGGGTGCCTTCCAAAAATGGTACGAGCTCTGGATTTCTGTTGACGTAGTCACCGTTGATCTTATTGATGACTAGTTCAGAATCCTCTTTCACATGCAAATGGGGCACATCAATCTCGAGGTCTAGTTCAAGGGTATTGATGAGAACCTGATACTCTACCTCGTTGTTGGTGCAACCCTTTGGTAATAGGAATGAGTACGATAGAATGGCTTCTGCCGGGATAATAAAAACGATACCCATGCCTAACCTGTTGAGCCTAAGATCATTGAGCCTCCAGCTGGTGGGGCTTTGGGAAGCACTATCAAAGTGAATCTACCAGTATGGCATGTCTTGGTCTACCGAGAGAATCACCTGATCGGGGAAATCAAGATCCAAGGACTGGTCAGTAGGGGCCAAAAGGGCAGCAAGGATGTCTTCCAAGGCTTTCCCCTTAATAAATTTCTATGGGAAGAACCTGATATCAAACTTCTAGAGAATCACTGCCTACCGAGTGAGACGACCTGTCAACATGGGGCGGTTCAGAATGTACTTCAGTGGGTCTACCTGAGATACCAACTATACCTCATGGTGTTGTAAGTAATGTCAAAATTTATGTACTTAGAATACCAGTGTAAGGAACCTCTTTTTGATGGGGGCGTATCTGGTCTCTGTATCAAGGAGAATATGACTGAGGTAGTAAAGGTTGTTCTTCGTCCCCTCATTGTTATTCTAGGCAAGAAGGGCGATGAGAGATCATTCTAGGGTGGTCAAATAAAGGACTAATAGATTTTTGGAGATGAGTTGCATTAAGATTAAGGGTTTGAGCAGATACTGCTTGATCTCCTCAAAATAAATATGACCCTCTTTATCCCATTCGTAAGCAGTTCTTTTCTTCACTAGCCTAGTAAAGGGCTTACACCTACCAGCCAGTTTCATGATGAATCGATGTAAATAGGAATATAGGTCTTGGAAACCTCAAAAATCCCAAATATTACTCAGAGGAGACATCTAGATAATAGCCTTGATCTTCTCTAGGTCAATCTTAATGCCCATGTATCTGACAACGAATCTGAGAAACATTCCATAGGTGACCCCGAAGGCACAATTCAATGGGATCATATTTAGGTGATGGGAACATATGAATCCAAACACTTTCTCAAGGTATTTGAGATGGTATTGACGCTAGTAAGATTTGACCATCAGATCTTCCACATAGAATTCCACCAATATCCCAAGGATCGGCTTAAATATGTGATGCATAGCCCACTGGTAGGTTTCACCTGAATTATTTAAACCGAAATGCATGAATTGGTAAAAAAAGTACCTTTTAGTGCCCTGAAGGTTGTGAAATCCTCGTCCTCAGGGTCCATTCAGATCTGGTTATACCTGGAGTACCCATCCATGAAGGAGAGGGCTTGGAATCTAGCTGTAGAGTCAATCAACAACTCTATCATAGGAAGGGGAAAATAATCCTTCAGATAGTGAAAATTGAGATCCTGGAAGTCATTGTAGACTCTGATATGTCCAATCTTCATTCCGACTATCACAATGTTGGATATCCATTTGGGGTACTAGACTTCCTTAATGAAATTGGATATGATGATCTTACCAACTTCCACCTCTACCTTGGCACCATGAGAAGGGTGCATCTTTCTGGGAGGCTGCTTGAACCCATGATGATTTGTTGGGAGACCAAGGTTGTGGATGGCTACCTAAGGATCTAATCATGGCATCTCATCATAACTCTAGGAGAACACATCGTAGTGTTGTCTCAATATGTCTATGTATTGTTGTTGCTCCTCGAAGGACTTGGTGACACTAATTAATGTGGGTCTAGGGTCTACCTCGCTACCGATGTTCACCTATACCAACTCGTCGACTGTGGAATAAATGTCCTCTTCAAAGGAAAGGGAATTATCTAAATCTTATTCTTCACTTGTGGAGGGGGAATCCTCAGTGGGAGGAGTCTCTTTTGAGTCGCCAGATCCTGACGGGAGGCTAGTACCTACTGGAGTGGTAATGGACACTGCATTAGAAGACTTCTATGCTGCCGAAACCATAGCAATGAAGGTTGTTGATCTGATCCCATCTGGCCTTCGGCCCAAGGGGCCATTCATGATGATATCGAAGCAATATTGGCATGTTGACTTGAGCTGGTTAATTCCATCCTAGTGGAACAAGAACGTATGACGTATTATCGTTGCCATGGGGCGTACATCCTCATACCTTATGGGGGTAGAAGGATCTAGGATCACCTGAGCTTTATTTTCATAAGTGTACAAGGTGATTATCTACCGTCTCTTAGACCTGTGAATGGGTTCCCCCCTCGTCCCAGACACAACGAAGCATTGTCCCATGTCAGGAGTTTTATCCTCCAATCAGTGGATTGGAAAGACGTAGGTATGATCTAGATATATCCACGAGTTGGTCACAGCCATGGCATGATCGACCTTGTTGGTCTGAATCTACTTTTCCTTGTTCTTGTAGTAATTAGAATCTAGATAGTGGGCCTCACAAGATGTAAAGGGAGATACATCACCTTGAAGTACGCCCACTCAACCATTAAGGGAGTACTTGAGGCACTAGTATCATGACGAGGGAACCACCGTATGCAAGTGGAACTACAAAAAAGTGACTTTTACCAATATAATTTTAGCAACAAATATCTCATATGTTGGTAAAAAATGAACAATTCCAACAGATATTAAGTTTTGTTGTTATTGAATTTAAATACCAATATTTATTTTTACCAACGCATATATATGTTGGTATTAATTATTTAATACCAACAAATTCTTTACCAACAATTAAATTTGTTACTTTATCATATTAATACCAACAGTTTTTTACCGACAAATCAATCTGTAATTATTAATCATTATTACCAATAATTTTATTCAACATACAATTTTTTAGCCATTATTTATTCAATACAAACAAATAATTTAACAACAAAAATGTTTTCAAATATTAGTTAAACATTTACTAAAAAAGTATATTGTTATTAAACAAAAATAAAAATACTTATATGAGTAGTTTCTAACTTAATCATTAAAAACTATGTTTTATTAACAATAAAATAATGTGAATATTTGAAATAAATTCTAAATTTGATCCAATATATATTATATTTTACATACAATTAAAATTATATTTTAAATAAATTTCAAAATAATTGAATGTTATAAATAATAAATACAAAAAATTATTAATTGATCAATCAAAATAAAATGAAAAACACATCCTATCCCCGCACTCATCCCGCTCCTCCCCTCTCCCAACATCATCGCCTCCCACCAATTCCGCATCCTAGAAAAATGATCTCTACTTTCAGTCACATACATGTTTCATCACTATCGCCCACACCCACAACCACACCCAAAACCACACCCCCTTGATTCTTCAGCACCTCGTACACCCCATGTCTACTGATTCTAGATTAATTTTTTACACTTTAAACTAAAAATATTAAGTATCACCCATTTCTCATTCAAAAGGTCGATGATTGAGCCTCTTATCTGGTATGCACTGTTTGTCTTCAAATTTTATTCCTTTGAAATCATGGGATTCTGTCATTTTAATTGAATAGAAGTTAGGGATTCAGTGAAATTCTAATGAAATATGTCTTTGGGTTTTTGTTTTTATTTATTTTCCTAGTGATTTTTGGTTTCTAATTGATTCATTCTCCAAATCCACTCCAGTTATTTGAGTCGGACCTCCATACTTGTACATATCAATTCTCTTTTCATAATTTTCCATTTTATTCCTTGAATCAATGTTAATTTTTTTAAAACATATTGTTCTAATAAGACTAGTATGGGGAGGAGAAGCTCAAGTATGCCATTATGAATTCTATCATGGATTCTGTACACAATGATGCATATGAAAATAGGTCAAAATTGTGGAGACATAGTGTTTAATCATTGGAATGTAGATAGGTGAGGAAACAATATAAAATTTTGGAAATAATTCACCCCTAAAGTAGTTCTAAAAAATATTTCCTTTTTTTTAATGATATCTCATGACACAATAAGGCAGGATCTAGGAAATCTAAACAAACTTAGTGAATTGTTCAGGATAATGATTTTGATAGCATTCAGAATGAATAATTCTTTTGAGATGACCTTGAGACTGAAATTTTTATGAACAGCGAAAAATGAGCTGATGAGATTGAAGAATGTTTTTTCAAAATTGAATCCTTTGAATCCTCTCCTAGGATCAAACCATTACACAGGGTCAATAAGAAAAGAGGAAGAGTGAGGCAATGTTATAAACCCTACAATGTCGAAGTCATCAAAAAGTAATCTGTCCATTTTCAAGTTGAGGTTCCCTAATAACTACACTTCTTGGATACTTTGATGGTTATATTCCATATTTTTATCCCATTCCTTAACCTATAGGGCACATGATTTCTCATGTTTCAACTATTCTTCCAAAAAGAGTTGGTTTTTCAACAAATTACTCACATCCATGCTTTGGAAGTAATCAACATCCCACTTTTTTTGAAAATCAATACCCACTCCCTATATCTCTTTTCATTGTACATTATTAGTGATAGGCTGTTCAATATCAACAGTCACGTATTCTATAAACAGGGATCTGGGATGCCAGAATTTATTCGACATAACAAAAAAATGCTAGACTTGTAATGGATTGTACCATTAATATTGAATAACCTATAGAAGTATCCATTTTGTATCCAAATCTGTGTCAAATATATGTCATTTTCACAATAGAAATACCATATAATTAGATCAGTAATGGAGAGCGATCCAATAGGGTGTGAGTAAAATGTACACTGCAAGAAAAATATGCTCAGTGTAGGTTATTTAGTGATGTTTTCTAGAACAATCCTGGAAAGGTTGAATATCTAATTTCTAGTGGGGTTTTTTAAAAAAAATTAATAAATTATGTATTTAGTAGTGGGTTTTTTGGATTTCTTACATACATCTGATCTGATTTAATCCTATATTTATCTGTGTATCGGGGATTGGGGAGAAAACAACAAAGACATATTGTAGAAGACTTATGTGGATGATCACATAGAAATTACCTATTAACTTTTTGTTGCTACCATCATCAGTTGTGGATACATTGTTTTTGTGTAGAGTACTCCCTTCCCAGAGCTCAAGCCCCAAAAAATTACATGAATTTTTCCAAAATGAATACTCTTTCACCATTTGGTCTATTAATTAGTGATAAAGGGTGAAGTTGTGGGTGTTATATATGGAAAAAGGGAAATTACTGAACTCCCTTTTTTAATCACAACCAATATTTACTAAAGATTACACATGAATAAATTTTATGTCATCTGTTTTTACCTTTTTAAATGATGTGTGGATAAACTTGTTTGTTTCAATTTTGTATTGCAATTTTAGTGGGTAGTTGTTATGCAATTTATTTTTTTGTGATCTCAACCTATACTCAAATGCTTGAGTGGTGTGTTCATGATGTATTAGTGTTCTAATGCGTGTTTTTTCTTTATGTTAACTATTTTACACTAGAAAATCACCAATAATCCTTTATCAAAGAATGAAAATAAAACACCAATAAGAAACATTCCTTGTGTGTGGTTGTTAATTTTGAATATGAAGTGGCGGGTTGTGTGGAACATGGGTAATGACTTCCTTGTTATTTAATATGAAGTTGTGGGTGTTACGTCACCAATGGTGGAAACCTAGTACTACGGAGCACCTACATAGAGTTGGATCCCTTGGCTAGTCTTGCTCTTGTGTTTGGTTGGATTCACTATCTACAACCTCCAAGTGATTTATTGATTCCTTTTTTTCTTATTACTTGTGCGAACTTTTTTTGTTATTCAGTTTAGTCATTCTGTACTTGTTCTCTCCTCATGGTGATTGAGAGACTTCTAAAAGATGAGTCCACTGAAGAAAAAGGGGACCATGCAAGGATTCCATCCTTTTTTGGGGCCATGGTGATCACTAAATTGGTAAAGACTATGTTGGAACCAATTTTAATGGATAAACTTATACAATCATCTAGTAGAGGGCACAATGTCACTATGAAAAATGATGGTGTTATAATCTTTAAGTCCCTACATATTGAAAATATAGCTTTCAAGGTTCTTTTTGATATTTCTAAAGTTCAAGATGATGAATTTGGTGATGTAACTATATCAGTTTTTTTCCTTTACGGGGAGATTTTATGGGAGGAAGAAAAGTTAATATCCCAAAAGATCCATAGGAAGACCATAATTTTATGTAACTATATGGCAGATGAATGTTCTAAGGATGAATTGTCTCATAATTTTGTGGATAATAATGAAGATGATGAAAAATTTAAGTAATATTTGATGAAGATAGTAATAACTACACTGAGTTCCAAAATACTCTCTCCTGACAAGGAACAATTTGCAAAGTTGGCTATGGATGCAGTTCTGAGGCTAAAGGGAAACACAAATCCAGAGGCCATGAAAATTATCAAGAAGCCCAGAGGATCACTAAAGGAATCATTTATTTATAAAGGATTAATTCTTGATAAAAAATAGGTATTTTCCAAACTAAATGGATCGAGAATGAAAAATATTTTGGTGGAAGACACCACCAAGGACACAGATAAAGTGAGGATTTATAGAGCATGTGTCTGTGTGGATTCAATGTCTAAGATTGTTGGAATTGAAAGCACTAAAAATGAAAAGTTGCATGAAAAGTTTCAAAAGATAAAATACCGTGGAATTAACTACTTCATCAAAAGATAGCTGATCTATAATTTATCGAAGGAATTCTTTACAGATGCTGGCATAGTTGAAATCAAGCATGCCGATTTTTCTAGCATTGAACAGCTATCTCTAGTGAAAGGTGGTGAAATTGCATTAGCATTTGGAAATATAGAGTCTGTGAAGCTTGTGAATTGAAAGATTGTTGAGGAAATCATGATCAGTGAAGACAGACCAATTCACATCTCAGGTTTTGAAATGGGTCAGGCATGTAGTATAGTCTTGACAGGTGCAGGTTTTCATGTGCATGATGAGGAAGAAAGGTCTCTGCATGATGCCTTATCCATGATGTCCTAAACAATGAATGATATCTTGGTATTGCTTGGTGGTGGGTTGGCTGATATGGTAATGGGGAAGGAAGAGGATGGACTTGCACGAAGGACCCCTGAGAAAAAATACCATTCCATCAAAGATTTTTCAATATCCCTTCTGTTAACTATTGCTGATAACAAGGGCATGGACAGTGCTAAATTGATTTCACAACAGTGTGAAGAGCCTTAAGAGGGATGAAATTCTGTGGTTTATGTCATCTCAAACCATGTAGGGGGTATGTCAACGCTGGGTATTTCATAAGCATTCATGGTGAATCAAGTTTTTCTTCTCTTTACCACTGAAGCTACAAAGATGATCCTATTTTTCTATTTATGGATGCTTTCTTGGATCCTTTTAGATTTTTTTACTATTTAATATCCATGAAGGGTTTTCTTGTTATCTTAACAAAAAAAATTTGGTGTTATATTTGAAAAAAGGGTAATGAATTTTATGTTTTTTCTTTATGTTAAATGTTTTTATTTTATGGTAATTGTTTTATATTATCAAAGAACCAATTATCCATTATCAAAGAATGAAAATAAAACAATAGGAAGAAACTTCCATTATGTTTGGATGTTAATAAGATGTTGTAGGCTGTGTGCTAATTTTGAATATAAAGTTACAAGTCATGTTTTCTTCTTGGTTTGTATACTTCTACTTGATGGTGTTTTGGAGTTGCTAGATCCAGTGTCTTATCGGCTGAAGAAACAAATTCTTAAACAGTTTGAATATGGTTTGATAGATATGTACCTGTTGGATGCTGATCATGGAGGATGCAGTTACTTTTGGCATAGAATCTGAATGATGTTTTATCTGTTTTGGACATGTTGAGATGTTTTTGTCACTAGAGCTTTGGTTTTCATGATATGGTGGACATCATTACATCTTGCTTGTGTTTTCAGTCTAGGATGCTGTAAAGGATGACCTGAAGATGTTGATCATTTTGGAGGTGAATTGTTTTATTTTTTTGCTTGATTTATCTAAAAGTCTATGTAATAATATTCAATTTCTTGCTGGTGTAATCTCATTACACCTCATGTATGCCTTGTAAATCTTACTTTCTTCAAAAAATTATACAGGTAATATTTACCAAAAAAATGTGGAAATGATATTTTGTGACATGATAATATTTGAGATGTTGTTGGAATCTTTTTTGACAAATGATGCTTCAATATGATTCATTCGAACTACCGATCCTTGATATGTCAACATGGATGATGAAAAATGCTCACTGTGCAAATCATTTTTTGATACCTCTATTTATTTCTATTTTTGTTTCAATTCATATAGGTATTTTCACTGATTTGTGTGTATTCTCTTAGGTTGTTTGTGATGTAGCTATTGGAGCTGAAGTTTATGACATAAATTGGAGTTGGCTAGATTTTTTATTGCTTGTACTTGAGGCAGTTCGTTTTTGGGTATGCTCTTTGGTTGTGTGGTGGAGATATTGGAGCTAAAGGTTTTGGTATTGTGGTGTCATGAAGTCTCTGTGGAGCTGGCTTGTTGGTCCTGGGGCATGGATGGGTCGATAGAGGTGGATTGTTGGCATAGATGGGCTGGTCATATAGCTGAATCACTAGCATTGATGAATCTGGTGCACGTTGGTTGATGGAGCTAGCTCGCTGGCATGAATGAGCTAGATCTACCTCACTAGCGGTGATGGGCTAGAGTTACTAGTGAGATGATTTGTTGGAGATGCTAGTGCTTGAGCTGATTCATTGAATCTGGGGGTGGGGTGGGTGTCCAATGTTTTTGTATTTATTGGTTTTGTAATGAATTTCATTATTAATATAATTAATTTTTTTCTAAGTTTGAAAATCTGTTAAAATCATATTTGAATTAATAATTAATGTAGATGTATTATATATGATAAATTAATAAATATAATATGAAATTTTACTAGATATAAAAATTCATAATTATTATTCAAATATGATTTATAAACATATTATATATTGGTAATATTATTACCAACAAGAATATGTGTCATTAGATACTATTGCAAAAAACTTTAACCAACATATATATTATCTGTCGGTATTATTATAATTGAAACAGAACTATTTTATCTATTGAAAAAACATTTAGTGATAGAGTTTTTACCGGTAGTTTAGTGATAGGGACATATACGTTGGTAAAACGTTTTACCAACAGAAAATGTACTTTTATCAACAGATATGCCCCTGTTGAAAAAATTGAAATATTTTGTAGCGCGGAGCCACGTCCTTCCCATTAATGCATTGAAGGCAGTGTCCTGGGAGACTACCATAAATTTGGTGCTGGAAGCAAGGCCACCAAACTAGGTCTTTAAACGAATCTTGCCAACTGGGGTCTGTTCTGCCCTATTGTAACCTTGGATTCTCTGGTCAGAGGGAGTCAGATCATCCTCAGATAGTCCCATGTTATGGAGCGTCTGTGTTAGGATAAGGTTAATACCCGTGCCCATGTCAACGAGGCAGCGACAGATCTCCACGCCATTAAAATGGATAGTGATGTACAATGGGAATATCTTCCCCTTTATGGGAGAACCCTCATCTTCTCTATCGAATGAGATAATGGCCTGACATTTAGCGTTCTCGACTGCTTCAACATGAAAGGCCTATGCAGCTTCTACTTCTGTCCTGAACTGTATGGGGCTTCTTAAAGCCTCGGCGAGGGCCTCACTCACATCTGGAGAGATGAGAAGGGCCTTGAGGATAGAGAGCCTTGATGGAATTCTGGTAAGATGTTTGAGAACATCATACATCCGCACCAGGTATGGGATTCTGCTTGCAGGAGGTCACCCTGTGACAGGAGGTATAGTGGGCTCTGCCGGTAGGACCATTGGATGACTGGTCCTAGGAATGTCCCACTGCTCACTAGTCAAAGCATGTGGAGTGACTACTGGATGAGGATCTGATGACTGTAATCGGTGTCTGGGGAAGAACGACTGATCCTAGTGAAGTCTGGGTGGCTCTGTCTGATCTTGTAGCATGAACGGTGGCAAAGGCGGACCCGATGTCACCAGATGAGAAGGTTGTGCCTGGTGACCTTTGCGCTGAGCCAACATCCTGGTTTCGGTAGCTTGCACAACCTGTCTTGAAGTACTGACCAAAACAATCTGACAACCCATATAGCCATGACACTGTCGACGTTGACAATGGCTGGGGATGTTGGGAGGGTTTGTCTGGTGCTCCTCATCATCAGGAGTCATGTACGGGTTTACCAGCTCTACAGTATTAACCGAGGCATACCCATGGCGATCACTTGAAGAGTCATCTGCTACTAGGCATAATCTGGGGGGAATCTCTATCTCCAGGGGCATGAAGTCACCGAGAGTACAAGATGACGACGACATTGGTGGGGAACATTGCCTTCCCTTGTGTCACTGATTCCTACTCTTTTGAGAAGAGGAGGGCTGAGACGATGATGCAAAAGTGGTGGTTGTGGCTTCTGAAGGCTCCGGCCGATTCAGGCATGCACAGATGATACCATGGGCCCGAGCAACAGTTTTGTGAGCCATCCAATTTTTATAATTCTGGGACCCACAGTTACAAACCTACCACCACTCACCTTCACTGCCACTACTACTATCTGGCCTCATGAAGACACAATCCACTTGTGTTAGGTCTGGGCCCAACCTGACTATGTTGTTGTTGACCTGGTCTTGGAGCCAGTATTTGAAAACATAGAACTGTTTTAGGGTGTGACCCAGGATCTAGTGTTAAGGGCAGTTGTTGGGGAGATCGGTGAGGCTCACCTATTCTGGCCCTCTACACTCAGGCAGATGCACAATCACATGTTCCAAGGCACTTCAGAAAAAACCATGGACCTGATTCTCATTGAACGAGTAGGCCAGATTTATTCTGTCCGGAAAGGGGTCATGGGAGCCTGATTCTGATGAGGGGTTGCAGGAGCTTGTCGAGGGGGTGGAGCCTGATTATCCCGCCTGGGTGGTGGTTGCGCGTTGTGCGGGGGTGCTTGCAAATTTTGAGGCAGACAATAATGGGCTGAAGGCTGCGCCTGTGGTGGTGGGCCTCTGTGAGGTTGTGGATCTGGCTCCACTGGTTGCACTTCTAGTTTACTGGGAACTTTTTTTAGGCCACGACAGTGGGCTCGACTCTCACATTCCTTCTCATAGGAATTACGGGAGGAAACTGATGTGCTTGGCTAGTCTGTTGTAGGGATTCATCTAGGTGCTGGGCCTTATCAGAGAAGACTCAGAATCCTCAAGGGTAGTTCTGGGTGATCAGAGAGGGAACCAGTTCCTTCATAACATGTCCCACACACATCGTCAGTAATTTCTCTTGAGTCAGTGGCATGTCAAGGGAGTATGTAAGCCCTTTCCACCAGGTGATAAAGTCTGTGACACCATCACAAGGCCTTTGTTTGCACTTGAAGAGGTCTGCAATACCTATCTTCCAAGTGGTGGAGATGAACTGGTAGAGGAACTGCCTGTAGAGGTCCTCCCACCTGGTTATTAATCCAATGAAGAGATGGATATACTAGACAAAAGCAGACCCTTCCAATATCCGCACAAAACATCAGAGCTTGGTGGCCTCCTGCTCTTCTGTAGTTCCCCTCATGGGGCCACACCTTGAGGTAAATTGGGACAGGTGCTGTGGCGGGTCCACTATCCCATTGAAGGGTAAAAATGTGGGATTACTGAAACCCATGGGTGCTGGCATATCATCCACTCATGCCATATAAGGATTTCCATCAAGTGGGAGTTCCACCTATCGTGTCTCTAATGCCTCGAGACGGGAAATAAGTGCCTCTATTGGATCATCTAGCCAGTGGTTCCTATATTGATGGATATCTCTAACCACCAGTGCATTGACGGATTCCTCAACATTATAAGGTGGCCCATGCATCTCGTGGGATAGCTGGTGAAATGACCTGTGGGCTAGAAAAGGGAGCCCGATTTGGATCCCGAGGGTTGTTATGCCGTTCAGGAGGATTTCGAGATATGTACCGCTCCCTCTTTCCATGAGCTCCTGCCTCAACCCTGTCTGCATGGGTAGGATGGTCGGGGTTAAATGAAGGAAATTCGCCGAGGAGAAGCTGTGCTTGCCCCGACCAAGAATCCCCATAGTCCGACCATCACTCTGTAGCACATTCAGTAAGGAGGTTATAAAACATGTTCTTCTATTCGGTGAGTTGCTGATGCAACACGACTTTCTCAGGGTCGTCCTCTACCTTATACACAGAGCCAGAAAGGTCGAAGGGCTTGATAGCTCAATGATTCTATTTACCCTTACTGAGATTCTGGTTGAGAAATAATGGCTCAGTGGGCGCAGGGAGACCTATTAGATTTCTCTACTGGCGAGTAACCCTCCTTAATGGATCCAGTAGCTGTGTCATGCTTTCAGGGAGAGGTCCCCAGCAAGGATCTCTAGATCATTCTCCTCTTCTGAAAGGCTGTCCATGTTGACCGTGACTCTACCCGGAGGCATGTACTCAATATCACCTATCGAGTGAGGCTGCCGTCGGATAGGACTAAAGAGGAGGGTATCATACTACCCCCATCCACAGATAGGAATGTGGGGGAATCCTCCTTGATAATCTTGCAGAGTATCTTGAAAGTCTGGACACATCTTTTCTGGAGGGCCTTATGGAGACCTGGTAACTCATGGAACTGGGCTAGAGGGAGTGATACCAAATTAACTAGATGGAATTTCTCACCAATGTCTTCATAATGTGCTTTGGCTCATCGAATAAACCACTCACTGGTGATGAAGGAAGATGTTCACTTCCCAGAGGCTTTGATGGAGACACTCAACTTCATCTTGAGTGATGGATTCTAGTGCATAGAAACTCGCCGCTTCTATGGGCCAAAACATCTCTGGAAAGTGGTCCACTGTGAGGATATTCTATAAGTTCCTTGTCTCAGATTTAGGGTCTGTCCCTTCATTACCCCACTCGTCAACCAAAGGTGTCTGAGGAACCGATAGCAGTACCGAAGTATACCGCTGGGATGCTAGGCTGGCTGGTGGAGAGTACAGAGAGTGAGAAAAACACCTCTGTATCTTGGGCTGTCCTCCAAAGAGTGTAGCGACTTAGCCACCACATTTCGGTTGGACGGGCTGACGGTTGCAGTTCCTACCGCAAAGACCAGTGCTATTGGTGATGGACCACGTTGTTACTCTTCCACCATTGGTCCCCAGAATAGCTCTCCATGATCTCTAGTTGAGGTAGAATGTGCTTCTGGTGATGATGATGGTGATTTCACAACCTTAACCTAGAGGGTTGCCAAATTTACTTCCTCCTAGATGTAATTGTGGAGGGAGGTGGGAATCTGATGGACCTCACATCTTGGGAGTACTAGGATGATGCACCTTGTTTCTTTCCTGACCCTTGACATGGAGGACCTTGGCAATGGTTCCATTATTGAGTCGTATTCGACTTTGAAATCTGAGAATCAAACTTGTCTGATTTCAGTCTAAATCTTCTCAGTTTTCCTTTTATGATGGAAATGAGCCGCCCTCTTGGCTCAGGATAGTTCTTCTGGGAAGGGTAGATTTATAGCATGAGGAGGACCTTCAGCTCTACTGGTGTTGGGGAGGAGATGGCTTCCACCAGAGAAAGATGGAGTGCGAGGAGCACCAGGACAAATATCAAAGGGGATATGGGAACGACCTCTGTGGAAAGCTCTAGAGTGGGTAGGACCTCCGCTCGAGCCCATAATAGCACAAGTGGGACCCCCATTCTTGTTTCCCCTGATGTCAACAGTGTGAGTAAGGTCCTCGTACTGGTCAAGCCAAACACGGGTAGGGCCTCCGTGTTTGGTGCTGGTGAGGCGAGGATGGCCTTTGCTCCTCTAGTTACTGAGGTGAGGAGGACCTTCTCCAGATACTCTAAGAACATGGGGAGGTCCCCCATGCTGGAGATTGACTGGACGCGCAATTTCCCCACACCAGCGGTCTGTGGCAGGTGGTATGACTCCAGACCCCATGTAATGAACAAGGGAGAGGCTTCCGTACCAGGTGTCACCATCATGGGGAGGTCCCTCATTCAGACTAAGGGTAGCATGAGGCGGACCTCCATGTTGAGCCTGGAAGAGCGGAATGCCCGTGTTTCCCATGGTGGTGGAACGAGGATGGCCTTCGTACTGACAGTAGCCATTACCTGCACTAATGACCAGGAGAGTCGACCCATCCTGCCCGTGGGGATATTGGGGCCTTGATCCGGGCTGGATATAAAATCTCCCCCGCTCATCATATGCAAGGGGTTCACGATATACGTCAATGGTGGCCTGTTCCATAGTAGTTGCTAACGTAGACGCCCCTTGGTGGCTGTTTTTCTCAACTTTTTCCCGACGCTGGCATCGGGTCAGATGGACTAGAGCCGGCGGTGCAGGTACATGGAATACCTATTCCTCATCCAGTAAGACTGGGCAGTGGCACTGGCACGACCTAGTGGGGGCCCTCACCAGGAGTCCCTGAAATGGGCCCCTGACCGAGCTGGCCCAGACACCCCCAACCTTGTCTGCATAGGGTAGGGAGTCATCGAGGTGCTCCGGGGACAGGTTCCCGAAATTATTATATGTGGGCGTGGCGAAAAGTGGCTCCCCATGCTGCCCTCGGGGGCAGCGTTGACGATGAGGTGCAGGGGCATCTAAATCCAGACAGGCCATAACACTCATATGGATGATCCCCTCCTCCTTATACTAGCATATGTGGTCAATGATCACCCTTCGATGAACAACCTCGGATGGGAAGATGGGGCGTGGGCACCCCATGGTCATGGCCTTTAAGACCGATGTAGAAGAGGCAGAACCACGCAAGACTTCTGTGCTGGTACTACCCCTACCTTTGCGTCGGTGGGTGGGCGGTGATCGAGTTGTAGGTGTAATAACTTGGTTTCTGAAAGTAGGGATATAAAATCATTACTGATGAAAGAAAAAGGAATCGACGACCAGTTCCCCAACGCCATCCCATCTTCCATGACCAGTTAGAGGGGTCCATGCTTACAACATCGCAGATCAGGATGTCCAACGCTCTACTACCCCAACTTCTGGTGAGTTTCACACTGGGGCCACTATTTACTTGGTGGGACCCAGTGCTGGATAACTGGATTTAGTGACATTTTAATCCATTGATGCCTCGAATGCTACTAGTCTCCATGTTGAGGAGAAAAAATTCACGTCAGGTTCACCATTTCTATTTCGGACGCTTTCATCGGGGCATGTGCATCCATTTTGTTTGGGGATGGAGACACTATTTGTTGGACCGCATTCCCACTTTACAAAGGTGGGTGACATCTGTCACTTATTCTGGGACATTTTCTCCTTGATTGAAACATGATTATAGGATGTCGGTTCTTCTATCCGTGGATTCCTCTTCGGAACTCGTTACCTCATCCAGGTCTCCATTAAAGATTAAGTCGTGGTTCGTGAATCTCATTCCCGGTGCCATATCTTTTTGGACGCCAATAAATTACACTATTTCCATCAAGAAATTCCATGGGGTCATGATATGGTAGAAACCTTCGGTTAGGGGAGTAGTCACGTTGGGCATCACTGGTGTGTATGAATGCTGGGACATTGGCGCGTCTGGGTTTCTGTCCCTTATTAAAGGGCTTCTCGAGGGCGCGGAAGCTCGAGGAATCCCGCGTTGAATGCGAGGAATCATATTCCATAGGCATGTCTCTACGGTTTTCCTCAACTTCCCATGTTTAACACAGGGTATGCCCCAAGTTTTACATCTAGCGGAGATGGATCAGATTGATCAGAACACTGACTAGAGTGTTTCAGATGAGTGTAACCCCTGGAGGGTACACTGATGTTGGGGGTGAGCTGTCACGACGTCACCAGGATGTGGCGGATCAGGTAAGAATCAAGATGGGTGTTGGAGTGTTGAATGAAGTGTATGGTGAATGGGATGGAACCACCATTAGGACGAAAATAAAGTTGGGCATGAATCTCGAGGAGACTTTTTACCTATCCCCGTGGTAGGGAATCAAAGTCCACGAAGTTTGGTAGGGTGATGGGACACCTACAGAGGTGGACCTTGATAATGGATGCATGTATTGGTCCCGAAGGAAGTGGAACCTCTGGGTTGGGGCATGGCCTTCCCAAAACATGTAGGCTCAAAGGGAAGACCAGGCAATGGGCTTGGATTGGGGCATACACATAGGACAACAAACTCGATGATGTGTATGGGGCTCTAAAATGGTTTGCATTTTGTGTTGGTCTGACGCTTCGAGGATGAACCAAAGATGAGGTTCTCAGAAAAGGGGATTATAATGGCTTGTCGCTAAATAGGGGATGCAATGAACTACCACTGATTGAGAGACACAATGAATCACCACTGCGTGGGGCACAACGATTGATCGCTGATTGGGGTTTACAGTTTAACATTATGTGGTACGGGGGTGGACCAACCTGAGGTGGTCAGGTTCGATAGGTTGTTGGGCTTGAAGCTCAGGGAGGCTTCCTACGTACCCTGCATTGGTAGGGATCAAAGTCCACATAGTTCATAATGGGGGGGGGGGGTCGGTGAAACAGCGTGAATGATGACCTGGGGTCTAGATGGATGGTGGGATTGAATCTCATAAAGGCATCCTATGTAACTTGGCTTGGCAAGGATCAAAGACCTCGTAGTTCAGGTGGGGTTTTGGTTAGCTGACGTGAAGATGGTTGGGACCAATGGTTGTTGGGGTTGAACCTCAAGAAGGCTTCCTACATTCCTTGCCTTGGCAAGGATCTAATACCTTGTAGTTCTAATGGGGTTTTCGTGAGACGACCTGAAGATGGTCGGGACCAATGGTTGTTGGGATTGAACCTCAAGAAGGCTTCCTACATATCTTACCATGGCAAGGATCAAAGTCTTCGTAGTTCAGATGGGGTTTGGGGATTACACTCTAAGCTTCCTAGAGAGGATTTCATGGCCGATGCTTACTCTAAGCCCACAAGAGTCATGCTCGGTGTGAGAAATAAGAGGCAGAAAAGACCTGACGATCACATCGTGAAAGGTGCATCTGTGGGAAGTAGAATGGGGCTACAAATAGTTGGTGGCCCATAGAGGAAATAAGTTTAACGAACCAATATTTTTTAAAGGAAATTACTTTCTTATAAATATTACATAATAATAATAACTACTATGTGCTACGAGACCCTTAAAACATGAGTTTGTCACTTCTGTGATGTGAATTTCAAAAATCCGACATACAAAGTCTCGATCAGTGAGTTTTTTATAGTCCAACAAGAAATTTTTTTTGGTGAATAGTATTCTAACCTTATGAACAGTAACATATTCTAATGAATAGTGATATACCCTAATGAATAGTAACCTTACCTATGATAATGTATAAATTATATTCAATTTGAAAGTACAATATAACTATATTTTAGAATAAGTTAATGAATGTTTTGAAAATGGTTTTTGATAATAAATTATGATTTTAATTAAATATTAAATTAATAATATTTAGAAAATTATTTTTGATAAATGGACATTATTTTTTGATTCTACATGTCGAAAAATGGTTGGGGTAAAATTTTGGTTTTTTTCTGAAATACTTGAATTTTTGATGAATAGTGACATATCATAAATTGCAAAATTAAGACAAATACACTAATTATACCATCATGTGTGATGTTCTACTAATGTAAGTCCCTTCAGTTCGGGATCACATGATAAAATTACTATTCTTGGTCATGTAATACTCACTATTACTTTTCTTGAGGAGAAATAATAAATTAATGAGTTTTATATTATAAAATCCCCTCTCTCCTCCACTATAAAAACCCCCTCTCACCCCCTCTTCCAATCACTCCTCTCAAGCCTTGTGACTTCTCCAAATTCTGGCCAAATACCATAAAAACCTCCTCTCCCACATCCAGCAAGACTTGGTATCATTAAAAGACCAAAACCACTTCTTTAAGGAGGTTCCCAAGCAAGTTTGGTTCAGGAGGTAAATTCCTCTTTTCTATTCTTTGTCTTTCCTTTCTAGTTCATTTGTTTTCTTTTTTATATTACCTCTCGTTATCCAAATTTTGTGATGAATCCAGTACCGTATATTTACTTGAATTTTTTCATGATAGTTGAATAAGTTATCATCATCTCCCCCTTTTTACCTTCTTTTATACTAGTAGCAAGAACACCATCCGAGATGTGGCAATTTTACACATTCAAGGACGATAGAATTTCCATTTCTTTTATCATTCTAAATTATGGTCAGAATACCATTATTTTTATGGTGGAACCATATTATTGTATATAATATAACTTATTTAAGAATCTGTAATCCCTTTTTTCAAATGGTATTAGGTTATAAAGAAAAATGAGTTCGTTTTAATCAAAACCCACAATTTAACCAAAACAATTATCATTAAAGTTCTATATGATAATTCATCCTAGTTCCATGTAACCAAGTTATATAAATGAACAATAACACCTATTTATTTTCATAAATAATATATAATTTCAATTCTGATGATTTACATCCATTCCACTTCATTACTTAAAAAGAAGTGAACCAAATATGAAAATAAGAGAAACGAACACTCCAGAATGATGAAATTCAATACAATAACTTGTCAATAATGACATAAATGAACTAACCATAATTATGGTAAACTAAATAAATGTATAATAGGTTCTTAAACAAGTTATTGAAAAGTATAATTTCAAATTCCAAGAGCTTAAGTACAAGAGCGGAACAAATTTGGAGTTAAGGTAAGGGTTTTTCCACCCAAACTTCCATTTTCATTCGGGATACTGTCATTGTCTAATTAACTCAATGAAATTATTTTTTATTGTTGTGTACTCATCATATATTCTATGTGAGTATTATATATATGTGTACAAACCAGAAGCCTTCCTTATTTTATGGATTTTTACACATTTTTAAAAGAACTTTCAAAGTTATTTCCAAAATACAAGCCCGATCCAAGGGAATTTCTAAAATTCTTTCCTATTTTCAAGGGCACTATATGATCTATTTTTGGAAACCTTTATCTTTATAAAATCACTAATTATATTATGAAAATACTATCTTATCTCAATTATGGTTTTATGCAGAGATTTTTCCAAAATAACTCTTCTTTTCAAAATAAAAGAGTATTTATCTCAAGAATTGCTTAATGATTTTATAAGAGTGTTTTCATCTAATTCAACATTCTTGTTGATTTCATGGTATTATTGGGTTTAATAAATTATTAATTCATCTATAATATTTATTTAATGGTTTATGAGTAATTCTATTCTTTATGATCTATCCTAAAACCATTCACCGTATTATTCGGAATGGTTAGTATTTTATGATTGGGGAAAGATAGTTCTATTTCATATAATAGTTTCAATATGAATGTATTTGTTTTTTATGTTTATCCCCACTCATATGAGGAATGAATTGGACTTATTATGTGATAGGTGGGGCCCTCTATAGCCCCTCGATTCATCAGTAGGTCTCATGAGACAACTAGACGAGGAATTGGCCGAGGCCTTTCCCAAGGTGATATGGATTTTGGTCGAGGCCTTAACCATTAGACGTCTTGGCCGAGGCCTTGAAAAAATATTTCAGAATTTCTGGCATTATGAATTCAATTATTATGAGTTCAACTATTGATATTTCATGTGGTTATTCGACTAGTATAATACCCAAGATTATGTTTTATTATGGAATTATTTAATCAGCTCATTTTCCTACCATAATGTGTTCAAGTTTATTATTAAAGGCATGTGTTTTCAATTATTCACTATGTCTAATGTTTATATTATCTTCTGCTGTATTTATTACTCTTACTGAGCATTTGAGCTCACCCCTTTTCTTATGCATCATTTTCTCAGGACATGAAGAAGTATTTTATGAATGACATGCAAGCATAATATAAGAGATGTGATGACTCTAGTGGAATAAATTAGCATTGTTTTTTCTTTCCTTATGTAAAGTTGAAATTATGTATGTATCTTATTTCCAATAATACTAAACTACTCGGTCCTTGGGGATTTTTATTCCTTTTATGTATGCCAACATATTCAAACAAGGCACTGGCTCCGGGCAACTATGGTCGGCTCCTTATAGTTGGTATCAGAGGAAGTTTAGTAGAATACATGGAAACAAGATTTAGAAAACGTAGAATTTGGGAAGAGTCCCTAAGTTAGTCTTTGGGGATATACATACAATAACGTCCTGGTATTTTGGTAAGGAATATATTATGTCGAAATTTCAAGCAATACATCCCTGTCTGGATACGAGCAGGTAGAGGCGGATCTGGCACAGATGTATCGAGGGGTAAAACCCAAAAACACAACATTGTGCTAGAATCGAATGGGAACTGGTGCACAAAAGTGGGCCTTGCTGCACTCTTGGTTATGACACTCACATGGAATATGCTTAGGATAATTCACATTTTCTTTACAATCCATTATGAAGGATTGAAATGTAAAATATTCCTTAAAAAAACCGTATTTGTGAATATGGGATTAGCCATTCATAGGATATTACTTTTTTTTCTATGTATTTTGTTATGTTAAGATTATACATTATGATTCATCACCTAATATAGTGTATTCCATTATCTAGAGATGTGGCCAAGTGAAAGGAATGGAAATTGAATGAACACATGTGTCCCTTGTAGGGACTTTCCTTCGATGCAAGATAATGATGTTAGATCTGGTGCTGTGACTGGTGTTGAGCTACTCATAAATATATTGGGACAACATACTCAGGTTATGAATAATAACCTTACCCATATGTGGCATCTAGATCCACCACGTGGAGGAGTTATGCTAGATCGCGTTATGCGACAACAACCTCCATCGTTCAATGGGACTACAAACCCTTTTGTAGAAGAGTAGTGGATATGTTCCCTCAAGAAGATATTTCTTACTATGGGATCTAATGAAATAGAGAAGGTTGTCATGGCAGTATATCGTCTATCAGGAAATGCAGATCAATGGTGGTCATTAATCCGAAACACAAAGTAGAAGGAAGAAATAGAAGAGATGGAATGAAGGGATTTTAAGGAAATATTCTTTGAAAAATATTTCCCTCGTGAACAAAGAGCAGATATGGAGAGGAAATTCAAAAATTTGAGGCAAAAGGAGGATGATAATGTTGCCAAGTATAAAGCCAACTTTACAAGGCTAGAAAGACATGATGTGGACTACATACGAAATCCAAGGAGCAAAATCGATCGATTCTTTGATGTCCTAAATCCATTCCTCCGGAGGGCACTGGTCTCCCAAATTTTTTCATCATATTAGGATATAGTTTCATGTGCTATTAAGACCAAAAAAGAATTATCTATGTCTTATGAATTTAAGGGAAATCAAGAATAGAAGAGGGCTACTGAAAACCCTGGGAAAGGGAATAAGGAAACAAGAAATAAGGGGAGAGTTGAATTTCCACCATGTGATAATTGTAGAAGGAAACACCCTGGTGCATGCTTAACATAAAAAGGAGAATGCTACAAATGTGGTCAGAAAGGCCATCTTGCTGGTGATTGCAAAGGAAAGAAGGACGCAAATGATGTTCAATGCTATAATTTTTAAGATATGGGGCACTATGCTAATGATTGTCCAAAACTTCATGGAAATATGAAACAGAAGAGGCCAAGGGAGCAAGGACAAGCATATGCGATCACAACTACAGAGGATGATGTTTCGTGTGACGTGGTGGCAGGTACTTTAATAGGTTCATCAAGCTTATAAAATGCTCTATTTGATTCTGGATCATCGCATTGTTTCATATCTTCTTAGTTTTCTATGAAAATTAGTTATTTTCATTTTGATTTAACAAGGTAGTTTTCAGTTAAAACTCCTATAGGAAGTATCATTGCTACAAATTTCTGTGAATCAGTTCCCATTAAGGCATATAAATGTTCTTTATCTGATAATCTTTTTGTCATACCCATGATTGAATTTTATATAATCCTCGGTATGGATTGGCTTTCAGAACATGATGTGAAAATTTATGGTAAGAAGAAGGAGGTTACAATCTTTGATGATGATAAGGAGTACTTTATTTTTGGAGCAGAAACATCACCACCTGATTCTTATCTAGATCCACCCTCAGTAGATCAACTAAATTAAATTATTTGGGAGGAAAAGAATGAAGTAACTATGGGTGAGGAAACGAATGTTCAATTAGAAGGTGTACCTATTATGCAGGAGTATACTGATGTCTTTCTAGAGGATTTACCTGGACATCCTTTAGAGCGGGAAATTTAGTTTTCCCTTGACTTAATTCCTGGTTCAAGACCCATTTCAAATACCCCTTATAGAATGGCCAATGTTGAGTTAGGTGAACTAATGAAGCAACTAGAAGAATTGAGTGATAAAGTATTTATTTGACCTAGTGTTTCTCCATGGGGATCCCTTGTCCTATTTGTTAAGAAGAAAGGTGGATCCATGAAGCTGTGCAATGATTAAATTGAAATCAATACTATTACAATAAATAATAAATATCCTCTACCAATAATTGATGATTTATTCGATAAACTTCATGAAGCCCAATATTTTTCAAAGATTTATCTTCGATCTGGATATCATCAGTTACTTGTGAGGAATGAATACATTCCAAAAACAGCATTCTAAACCAGATATTGGCATTATGAGTTTACATAAATGCCTTTTGGACTAAAAAATGCACCATATTTTTTTATGGATCTAATGAATAGAGTCTTCAAGTAATATCTTGATGACTTTGTGGTGGTGTTTCTTGATGATATCCTTGTGAACTCTAGAAGCTATGAAGAACCTGAAAATCACTTGCGCACTATTTTGAAGACTCTGATAAGGAATGAATTATATGGGATGTTCAAAAAGTGTGATTTCTGGCTCCAATCAGTTTCCTTTCTAGGCCACATTGTCTCTAAGGATGGAATATCTGTAGATCCTGCAAAGACAAAGGCTGCGCAAGAATGGACTACTCCAACGAATGTATTTGAGGTACATAGTTTTATTGGTTTAGCAGGTTATTATCAGTGTTTCATTTAGTAATTCACCTGTTTAGAAAACCCAATGACCAAGATCACACGAAAAGGGGTTAAGTTCGTATGGATCAAGGAATGTGAAAAGTGTTTTGAAGAATTGAAGAGGAGGTTAGTGATTGCTCCGATACTAACCCTACCATCGGGGAATGATGTGTTTGTTATCTATAGTGATGTATCAAAGAAAGGACTTGGTTGTGTCCTTATGAAGAATGATGGAGTGATTGCCTATGCATCTAGGCAACTAAAAATTCATGAACAAAACTATCCAACCCATGATCTTGAGTTACCAGCGGTAATATTTGCTCTGAATATTTGGAGACATTACCTCTATGGAGAAAAAAGTGAGATATATACAGATCATAAGAATTTGAAGTATATATTCTCATAGAAATAACTCAACATGAGAGAAAGGAGGTGGATTGAGATTTTCAAAGATTACAATTGCACAATACACTACCACCCGGGGAAAGCAAATAAGGTGGCAGATGCATTGAGTAGAAAAGACCATGGAATTCTGAACAAGATGAGAGTTGAAAGGGATCCTATGTTCATGGATCTAGTAAAGATGGACATGGGAATTATTAAGGAAGGTAGCACATCACTACTTTTTCAAATGGTTGCCCAACATTCTTTACTAGAGTGGATAAAACGTTCTTAGGCTGCTGATGAGGTGTTTCAAAAGAAATTTAATGAAATAAATGATGGGAAGGTGACTGAATTCTCATATGAAGATGGAATTTTTAGATTCGGGAAGAAGTTTTGTGTTCCCTCTATTCATGAGATAAAGAGAGAACTGTTGGATGATGCTCATAGCTCTAATTTCTCTATACATCCTGGTAGCACAAAGATGTATCGAGATCTCCAAGAGAACTTTTGGTGGAACAATATGAAAAGGGAGATTGCTGAATATACGTCAAAGTGCTTGGTTTGTCAACAATTGAATCCTGAGAGGAAAAATTCTAAGGGGATGATGCATCCACTACCCATACCATCATGGAAGTTGGATAACATTACCATGGACTTTGTCACTAGACTCCCAAGGACATCTAGAGGAAACAATGCTATATGGGTCATTGTGGATCTTCTTATAAAGACAACTCACTTCAAAGAGATTCGAAAGGACTTCTCATTGGATCAACTTTCACGTATTTACATCAAAGAAGTGGTAAGGCTACATGGAGTACCACTCTCTATTGTGTCCGACCGTGATCCTAGATTCACCTTGATGTTCAGGAAAATTCTCCAACATGCTTTAAGCACCGAACTGAACTTCAGTATGGCCTATCATCCTCAAACTGATGGTCAATCTGAGCGGACTATTAAGACACTGGAAGACATATTGAGGGCATGTTCTATGGAATTCAAAGTAGGATGGGACCAACATCTTCCACTAGTTGAATTCTCCCAAAACAATAGTTTCCACTCGAGCATATGTATGGCACCATATGAAGCCCTTTATGGGAAAAGGTGTAGAACACCGGCGTGTTGGGATGACCATCGACGAGAAGAGTTATCCGGATAACCGTTGATGAGACCTGGAGTTCAATGTAGGATACATAGTATTTCTACGCATATCTCCATGGAAGAAGGTCATGCAGTTTAGGAAGAAAGGAAAGCTATGTCCCAGGTATATCGGCCCCTTTGAGATCCTTGATCGAGTTGGAGCTGTAGCATATCGACTGGAACTTCCACCAACTTTTTGAAAAGTACATGATGTCTTTCATGTATCCCTCTTAAGGAAGTACATAAAAGACCCTTGACATGTACTCTCTTCAGAGGTGGTACAGTTGCAGGATGTTCTTTCTTATGAGGAGCAGCTGGTGAAAATTTTGGATAGTAGAGACAATGTTCTACGCAACAAGACTACTCATCTAGTCAAGGTACAATGGAGAAACCATAAGTACAAAGATGCAACTTGGGAACTAGAGGAATCAATGAAGGAGAAGTACCCCCACCTATTCTTGGCCTAGACTGTAAATGAAATTTTGAGGGTGAAATTTTTGTAAGGAGGGGAGAATGTAACGACCCAATATTTTTTTAAAGGAAATTACTTTCTTATAAATATTTCATAATCACATTAACTACTAAGTGCCATGGGACCCTTAAAACATAAGTTTGTCACTTTTGTGATGTGAATTTCAAAAATCCAACATACACAGTCACAATCAGTGAGTTATTTAGAGTCCAATAAGAAAAACATAATTTTTGGTGAATAGTAACCTACCCTTATGAATAGTTACATACCCTTATGAATAGTGATATACCTGAATTAATAGTAACCTTACCTATGATAATATATAAATAATATTCATGTTGAAAATACGATATACCTATATAAGTTAATGAATGTTTTAAAATGGGTTTTTGATAATAAATTATGATTTTAAATAAATATTAAATTAATGATATTTAGAAAATTATTTTTTAAAAATGGACTTCATTTTTGGATTATACACGTCGAAAAATGGTTGGGGTAAAAGTTTGGGATTTTTCTGAAATACTTGAATTTTTGATTAATAGTGACATATCATAAATTGCAAAATTAAGATAAATACACTAATTATAGAGTCATGTGTGATGTTATGCTGATGTAAGACCACTTTGTTTGGGATCACATGATAAAATTAATATTCTTGGTCATGTAATACTCACTATTCCTTGTCTTGAGGAGACATAATAATTTAATGGGTTTTATATTAAGAAATCCCCTCTCTCCTCCACTATAAAAACCCCCTCTCACCCCCTCTTCTAATCACTCCTCTCAAGCCTTGTAACTTCTCCAAATTCTAGCCAGATACACTCCAAACCTCCTATCCCACGTCCATAAATCTTTGGTCTCATTAAAAGACCAAAACCTCTTCCTTTAGGAGGTTCTCAAGGATGTTTGGTTCAGGAGGTAAATTCCTCTTTTCAGTTCTTTGTCTTTCCTTTAAAGTTCATTTGTTTTCTTTTTTATATTACCTCTCTTTAGCCAAATTTTGTGATGAATCTAGTACCTTATATGTACTGGAATTTTTGCATGATTGTGGAATAAGTTATCATCATCTCCCCCTTTTTTACCTTATTTTATACTAGTAGCAAGAACACCATCTGAGATGTGTCAATTTTACACATTCAAGGACGATGGACTTTCGATTTATTTTATCATTCTAAATTCTGGTCATGAAACCATTCTTGTTATGGTTGAACCATATTATTATATATAATACAACCTATTTAAGATTATGTAATCCCTTTGTTCAAATGGTATTAGTTTATAAAGAAAAATGAGTTCGTTGTAATAAAAACCCACAAATTAACCAAAACAATTATCATTAATGTTCTATATGATAATTCATCCTTGTTCCATGTATCCAATTTATATAAATGAAAAATAACACTTATTTATGTTCATAAATGATATATAATTTCAATTCTGAAGATTTATATCCATTCCATTTCACTGCTTAAAAAAAGTGAACCGAATATAAAAATAAGTGAAACGAACACTCCAGAACGACGGAATTCAATACAATAACTTGTCAATAATGACATAAATGAACTGACCAGAATTATGATAAACTAAATACATGACTAATAGGTTATTAAATAAGTTATTAACAAGTATAATTTCATATTCCAGGATCTTAATTACAAGATCAGAACAAGTTTGGAGTTAAGGTTAGGGTTTTTCCACCCATACTTCCATTTTCATTCGGGATACTTTCATTGTCTAATTACCTCAATGAAATTTTTATTTATTTTTATGTACTCATCATATATTAGGTGTTAGTATCATACATATTTTTACAGACCATAACCCTTCCTTATTTTATGGATAGTTACAAATTATTAGAGGAACATTCAAAGTTATTTGCAAAATACAAGCCCGATCTAAGGGAATTTCTCAAATTCTTTCGTATTTTCAAGGGCACTCTATGATCTGTTTTTGGAAACATTTTTCTTTATAAAATTACTCATTTTATTATGAAAATACTATCTTACCTCACTTTTGGTTTTATTCAAAAAAATTTCCGAAAGAACTCTTCTTTTAAAAATAAAAGAGTATTTATCTCAAGAATTGCTTAATGATTTTATAAGAGTATTTTCATCTAATTCAAAACTCTTTTTGATTTCATGGTATTATTGGGTTTAATATATTATGAAGTCATATACCATATTTTATTTAATGGTTTATTAGTAACTCTATTGTTGATGATATATCCTAAAACCATTCACCATATTATTCCGAATGGTTTGTGTTTTATGATTGGGGAAAGATAGTTACATTTCATATGATAGTTTCAATATGAATGTATTTGTTTTTTTATTTTAATCCCCTCTCATATGAAGAATAAATTGGACTTATTATGTGATGGGTGGGGCTCGTTATAGCCCCTCGATGCATTGGTAGGTCTCATGAGACAACTAGACGAGGAATTGGCTGAGGCCCTTCCCAATGTGACATGGATTTTGGTCGAGGCCTTAATCATTATAAGTCTTGGCTGAGGCCTTGAAAAAATATTTCTGAATGTCTGGAATTATGCATTCCATCATCATGAGTTCAGATTTTGATATTTCATGTGGTTATTTGACTATTAGAATACCCATGATTATGTTTTATTATGGCATTATTTACTCAGCTCATTTTCCTACCATAATGTGTTCAAGTTTATTATTAAAGGCATGTGTTTTCAATTATTCACCACATCAAATGTTTATATTGTCTTCCTCTGTATTGCTTACTCCTACTGAGTGTTTGAGCTCACCCCTTTTCTTATGTTTCATTTTCTCAGGACATGAAGAAGTATTTTATGAATTACATGCAAGCATAATCTAGGAGATGTGATGACTCTAGTGGAATAAATTAGTGTTGTTTTTCCCTTCCTTATGTAAAGTTGAACTTATATACGTATCTTTTTTTCGATAATACTAAACTACTCGGTCCTTCAGGATTTTTATTCCTTGTATTTATGCCAATGTAATCAAACAAGGCACCGGCTCCGGGAAACTGGGGTCGGGTCCTTACAGCAGGGGCATACGCGTGGTTAGCAGCCCAAAGAAGAAATAAGGGCTTACTACAGAATGGAGTCCCGGGTGGTGACAAAGCCTAGCGGGAGAGGGATTTGGCACCTAGGAATAGAGGAGGATCAGGGGTGTTGACTCCTGCAAAAGGCTAGGGTCTTACACTAGGGTGGTTTCCCTTTCCCCGTAGAAAGACCCTGCTCCGATAAAAAGGATTCCATTCCATATGAGGAATTTATCTCAATCCTGTGGAGACCAGTGTGCGTAGAGAATGTCTTATAAGGGGAACCCCACGCACAAGACATAGGGCAAGGCCACAGTTTAACGTCATGTGCTAAGGAAAATGGTGCTTGGCAGTTTAATGTCCTGCAGCTCGGACGGGGTGGGCTTGCTCCGCACCCCTTGAAATTACATAACTGATACTCACCCTCCCTTGATGGAAGGAAGGAATCGACAATTCCATAACTGGGGGTTTTCCATAGGTGATCCTATTGGGGGTCCACATTAGCCTGGCTATGCGAAGAAGAAATAGTCATTATCATGCCTATGCGAAGAAGCATGAGGCAAAGCATCACAACAGAAAGCATCGCCCAAGGGGCTTTGAAATTCCTCCGTGAAAACTTGAGGGGCTACAAGGGGAAAGTGTGTGAAACACAGGTGTGTCGCGTATAAGAGAGGCTCAAACATGGTACCTCAAGGTAAGGGTAACACATTAAGCGCGCGTAAGAGAATGGGATGGGGAAAGATAGGAGGTCTGCGTGCAAGATGCAAGGTGTTCATGCAAGATGAAGAGGTTGCGTGCAAGAGGTACGGGTGGTATTCAAGATGGAGGGGTTGCGCGAAAGGCAGACGGTTCAGTACAAGTTTGACCGGTGGTGCACAAGTCCAAGGTGTTGTGCATGAGATATAAAGTTTGAGTGATGGTTGGATGGGTTGCGCGCAGGATCACCTGATGTATAGGGTACTTGCGTGCAAGGTGGGACACCTTGCAGGCAAATAACTTTAGGATGAAATAAAATTCATGAGGATCAAAGGGCCCATATAGAGTCTCCCCCGGGGGATTAATCACCTAAAAAACAATACCTAATAGCCTTGGGGTTTTCGCGCGGTCACAGAAGATGGGGATTTCTCACAGTAGAGCATCACTTAGTCTTTCATTTCATTCTTCCAAAGGGTGGGGATACAATTAGTTTTATAGCTGGAATCCTCAGAGTGGAACGTAAGAGACTTGCACGCAAACCCCCATCGGCCGTCGGCTAATGCTCGAGGAGGGAGACCAGGCACACAAATTCCCATTTTCCATTGCTTGTGCGTGGAAATGGGGTCGAGCATGCAAATACCCATTCGACGTCGCCTCTGGAATGGAAATGAGGCCGGGCATGAAAACTACCATTTGATTTTACCTTCTGTGTAGAAACAAGGCTGGGCGCAGTCGGTCATGGAGGACAGGGCGTCGACCACGGAAAGGGAGGCTAACATGCAAGAGTTTGTGCGCTGGAAGCCTGCTTGTGTGAGTCTCCCCAATCATGCGCGCGCCCACCTCTCGGGCCCCTAAATCTCCTCTTTTTCATCCCAGATTCATTCATTGCTCTTTTATTCGCCTGATGCAGTCCTTCTCCAAATTTCAGAGTCAAAAGTTACCAACTCTTCTCTCCATGAATTACAATTTTATTATGTGAATGGTTCTCAGAAGACTCCATGAAATATTTTCATGGAATGAATTGTTCTGGGGAGACCCTATGAATTTTCATCCCATGAAGTGAGATGTAATTCACAATGTGATTTGGTTTTTCTGGGATTTTTAGCCATGGTTAATGGTTTTTTAGTTTATATGGGAATCCATGTATTCACAATGTGAATTCAGAATACACATCATGAATGGGGAGACCCATCAATTTTCTTTTAATTGTCCTACCCTATGCTTCTCATATCTCTCTTTCCCATTTATATTAAATTATATCCCTTCCTTAGTGGTTATATAGAATCTTTGATACAAAGTCATATTCCATTAGATATTAGTGTCCTGGACCTATATATTAAAGGTAAGCCACTCAGTTCCACTTCTTTTTTTTCTATTAGTTTTTACTTAGGGATAACCCTAGTTCTTAAATTCCAAACCTGGATCTGGGAATGATATATTGTACTGATATAATTTACTGGTCTTCATTGAAAGGAAGGAAAAGGAATCAGTTCCCCCATGATTATTGAATAATTTCTCTAAGTTCTCTTCTTTTGATGTGGGTGGTCTAGAACAACTCCATAATTTCTATTTAATTTTGTTCTAGTATATGTAATATGAGTGATTACACCTACACATTGTGAACACAACCAAACTAAATTGGAAACCCACATATTTGATAAAACCTTATGAATGAACTTCCCACAGAACCCATTGGTTCTATTGGCATTGAGATTGGACAAACAACCAACTTTTGGGAGTGAAAATCCTTTATTCGTGTTTGCAACTTCAGTATAACTAACATAGAACCTCTTTATTAATTATAAATTAGTTATTTTTTTCACGATCATCCTTTCTGAAGATGAGGGAAGATACAAAAAAGTTTCACGCCCTTCCTTCTTCATGATTATGGAGAGATAATGACCCTTGAGTCCCACCATTAATAGGGACGAATTGGTAAATAACACCAAGGGTATAGAATCTCACACGAAATGGAAGGCATTTCCCTTTTTAATGAAAACATGTAAGGTAGGTAAGACAGTAAAATCCCATAAAATAGAAAACATTTATATAAAGGAAAACAAAATCCAACCCATGCATGATTTAAATGTAAACTACGACAAAAGTACAAACAAAGCACCAAAGAAAGTACCAAAAGAAAAAGGATAAGAAGTAACACATCAACTATCCCGACGACTAAGCGATTAAGGTCCAACAAAGTCCACAAAGGCCTAATGGAAACTTGAAAAATAGTTTCACAAATGTAGGGTGAGTATAAAATTATACCCAGTTGGAACGCTAAAGCTACCCATGAACTAGTGGGGGAACATACTAATGCCCCTATGAGAGAATAATAGAACCTCAAAGCACCTACCAAGGATTACTAACCATCCTAGTCTCACCAATTCACACTAACCAAACAACACAATCCAAGTAATGTAGTAGTATAATCACAACGACATATGGGAACCCCTCACCACTTTTCCCACTGGTTAGCTGCTATTTCATAACAACTAATGTCTTGATGCTACCACTTTTACAAAAAATAGTCCCACTATCACACCCTACCCATACAGATAGGATCCTTAAACCACACACAATCCCACTTGCAGACACCTGGGTCACAACCACACCACACTAATCTCTTCTGATGAAATGAGTGCCTCATACCGAAGACATTTGGGAAACAAATCCTGGCCTGAAAACACCTTTTCCAATCACGCACACCACAACCTGCCCAAATGATAATGGGATATGGTAAGAATCAATCCATTATTGCCTATTTGGATATGCTCAAGTGGTAATAACTCAGAAGAGGGTGTGAGGAATAAAGTCAGAAACCATCTATCCATACTTCTACTGGGATGTCAGGAAAGAAACCCTCCTTCATGAAATGGGGGTGTTCGGCACATGGTGCTCAACAAGTGTGGGGTGTGTATATAAATCACAAGAAACTAATATTTATGCATATAGGTAAGACAAAAACACATCCCAAACTATAGTTTTCCAAAAATACAACTAGCACACATAGAAACAAACTATCTCTACCCCTATATGTACAACCACACAAATAGCCACAACCAGACAAATAACCCAAAACCCTTTTCATTTAACAACTTTCCATTCGTTAATTAAGGGTTTCACTTTAATTTAAATCAGCACTACCCATGACAACTAGAAATCACAACATCTTCAACCATTCTTAGAAGGGTAAATTCCACTAACACTGCCCAGTAAAACAAGGAAGTAGGGACCAAGGTAAGGAAAATACATTTTAACTCCTATTCCTAAAAACAATAGAGAGAAACCAACATGAAGTCCCATTACAAGCCCCCATTTTCTTTGTGACCCATCCAACCACATCCACCTATCATTCTTCAATGTTATCCCACTCGAACATTCCCTCTTAACCAAACCTAAACGCCCTGCTACACAACAACACCACACCCCGAACACCCATAAACATGAAGTCATGACATAACCCAGTCCTCCAACACCACTACCCATACATTACCTAAATGAAATTCCACTGTACAACAAGTACATAAGCACATTGAAGTCCTGCTTCCCAATGATGATTTAAGTCCACAACACAAACAAATTCACACTACCTACAAATTCATCCATTCCACAATCAATCAATCACTAAAATTGAGATACCAACACACCTCCCATACCAACCCATACACAACTTCCATATAAAAACACCACAAAAAAGTGGCCCCACTACACAGAAATACCACAACAATATTGCAGAACTAATTCTTCTATCCACCCCTATACCCATAACTATGCTCCAAACAACAGCACCACACAACCCACACAAGGTCACAAAACCCAACCGAACAGAGCACACACCCACACCTATCAAACATGATGTATTATAATTTGGTAAAAACAATTTATTAAATCCACTTTCATAAATAGGGGTGATCAAAAAAGGGTTTTCCACTTGGGGCATCCATTTCATTTAACCGGGTATACGTGATTAATCATATTGATATTTTCACCAATTATTATAAAGTAAACAAAACTAGTTACGAATAGTCACCCATGCACAGAAAAACACCACCGAAGACCATGATTTTCAAGAGCCACATGGCCACAATATATCACATCATCAAATAGTTAATAGATAAAATAGAAAATCAACATCAATCCACACCCATCCCGTTGACAAGTTCTTATTAGCATTCATCTTTGTTAAAATTTGGATTCGAAAGTTTTCACAAAAGAACGTTACTACTCCCACCCCACATGATACACAAATAAGGAGAGGTAGAAGAATAACTTAATGAAACTACAGGAAACGAAAACTCCTCTTTTCCACTAGCACAAAACAATTTTTTACATCGATTTTTTATCTTTTTAATGTCAGTTTTGAGGCGGCTCTATTGCGAGTGATGTAAAAAAATATGATTTTTTAAATCTGTTATTTAATAAAAAATGTTATAAATTGGTTTTTATGGGGTTTAATGTCAGTTTAAAAAACCCGATGTGAAATAGCTTCTAGAAACGCTGTTAAAAAGTCATTTTCTTCGTCAGTTTTAAAAAAACCGATGATAAAAGTTATTTTTAAGTCGGTTATTTAAAAACTAACGTTAAAAATTAATTTTAACATCAGTTTTTAAAAAACTGACATAAGAAATGTTTAGGATATTATATATAATTTCCTAATCTTTGATTTGATAAGTCGTCTAGCTCAAATGGAGTTACAGATCAAAAGATATGACTAGTAGTAGTTTGATATATTTATTTCGTGGAATGATCGAATGAGTCAACACTAGATTCATATTAGAAAGAATTTTAGAATACAAATGAGGATTTGTAGTTTTACCATGATATAGAGAATTATAAGTCATTATAAAAAATAATAATCATTAAATGTTATATCAATTAAGAAAACTACTCATAAAAAATATAAATCATTGGAAGTTAATTACAAATACCTTGATGAGATTACGGAAAGAAGAAATAGTGGATTTGTGTGGAAGATCAAACAAGTTGAGTTTGTCGAACAATGGTTGTTGACAAAAATTATAGTTAAATTGTATATCATTTAAGAAAAAAATCATAAGAACCATAAATCATGTATAAAAAATTAAAAATAACTTGACGAGATCGCAAAAAGAAGAAATAACTGATTCACGTTGGCGATCAAATGAGTCAAGTTGGGGGGAATGATGATGGTTGAATGAAATGATCATTAAAATTGGATATGTGTTTAATGAAAACATATAATTGGGATGATAAAATAAAATGTGGTATTAAAAATTTTAGGCGGAAATTGGAAATTTCGATGCCGCGATGTCAAAAAATTTAAATTTCACGTCAGTGGGATTTTGAAATTATCTTTCACGTCGTTTTTATGATAACCATCATGAAAATATATTTAAAATTTTATTTATTTTTTAGGTTGGTTATATAATAACTGACGTAAAAAATCAACTTTAATCACTATTTCACATTTGTTATTAAATAACCGATGTGAAAATTCAATTTTTGTGACATTTTCACGTCGGTTACTTAATAACCAATGTTAGAAGGTATTTTTCAAATCGGTTATTAAATAAAAAATGTAAAAAATATTAACAAGCATGTATTTCATTTACCATGATTTGATTTGATAGGTCATGAAGGTGAAATGGAGTTACAGATTAAAATTTATGGCCTTCAGAAATTGGCCTTCCCTAAGACGTTGTTTAGAGACAATCAACTTCTGATTCCCATAACGTTTGATCTGTAACTTCGTTTGAGCTTCGTGACATATCAAATAAAATAATGGGAAATTATATACATGTTTGTAAAACAATTTCATGTTAGTTGTTAAATAAATGATGTGAAAATTAAATTTTAATCACCTTTTCAAGTCAGTTATTAAATAACCGATGTGAAAAATGAATTTTATGGACTTTTTCAGGTCAGTTATTTAATAACCGACGTTAAAAGGTATTTTTTTACTTCGGTTATTAAATAAACACTGTGAAAAATGTTTACAAACATGTATTTTATTTCCCAAGCTTTGATTTGATTGGTCATGAAGCTTAAAATAAGTTACGGATTAAATGTTATGACCTTAAAAAATTGGCATTCCCAAAGACATCATTTAGAGATGATCAACTTCTGATGCCCATATCTTTTGATTCGTAACTCTGTTTGAGCTTCGTGGCCTATCAAATCAAATCTTCAAAAATCAAGTACATGATTATAAACATTTTGAACCTCATTTATTAAATAACTGATGTGGAAAATCAATTTTACTCACTTTTTCACGTCGGTTATTATATAACTGACGTGAAAAATTCTCGAAAATTGATTTTTCACATTGGTAATTATATCACTGATGTGAAAAATTAGAGAAAATGGAGTTTTCATGTCGGGTCTTATATAATCAATGTGTAAAATCAACAAAAATGGATTTTCATGCCGGTTATATAATAACTGACGTGATAAACCGATTTTCATAGATTTTCACGTCGGTTCTGATAAACCAACATGAAAAAATGTGACATTAAAAATAGTTTTTGTACTAGTGTGCGCAAAAATAGGGGATCGTGCGAGCAGCAGAAAAGTACAAGAAAATTGATTAGAAAGGGTTCTAACATAGGCACAAAACATCTCTAGAGAAAAAGGATTTAGGCGCCCCAAGAGGGAATGAAAAACACAATGGGATGGGTAGATCCCAACATTGAAGATCATGATCCTATATTAATGGAAGAATGGTTGAAAAAATCATTAAACTGGGATCATAGTCAAAATCATGCTATTTGAATATCTCAATGTCCCTAGAGTGTTAAGATATTAAATATATACTTAATATCCTTTGAAACACCCATAAAAATGCCCAAACAAGGCTTTGAACTCGGTTTATGTCAAATAAAATGTAAGAGGGGAGAAACATGAAAGTAACAAGAAATAGGAAAAACTAGAAATTTGAAAAAAGGTGAGACGTCATTTGGTGTGACACCGTTTTAGTGTGACACAATCACGGTACCACCATTATGGTGCCACTGTTTTTGTGCCACCATTTGGGAGAAACCAGATTTTTAGAAAACTCCCGAAGAAAACTGCCGCGACCCCTAAGAACTCTAAGAAACATTAGATTTTCACAAAGGAATGGACTAGGGAAATATGGGTCATTACATTAGATACCTATCAAACTATTGTCATCCTAGAAAATTTAAAATCAACCTCAAAAAGGAGGGGGTCCAAACAATCCCCCTGTAAAATACCTCTCAGGGACTAACCAACCAACATTTTTAAAAATCTTGAGAGAAAATATCCACATCCAAGAACACCTCCATGACATCTATATCATGAAAAAATGTACAAACACTATATTCACATTAACCAGACATATGTATTAGTGAATCCCTTCCTCCATGTCAATATAGTATCTGATTTGGGTAGCACTGACTCACCCGCATAGGTTTAATCACATCTATATTAATGTATCTTGATTAAGGATTTGGTCCTCACATACCCATAGTTATGAATTTTTTAACACCCATTCAAATTACATGGAAAAAAATCATATTATAGAAAATTAAGTCAAGAATTACATCATAAAACAATGCACCAAAGTAAAAAACATATACAAAACATTGAACAGGTCTGGGTACTAGGCATACATCTATATATCTTGCTCCAAATTACTCTCATGGAGGCCACCATATCTTTATAACACATGATCCATAGGAATGGTAAGTCCATGAACCACCTTCTTGTTATGATCCTTGAATCTCACTGGTCACTCCATGAATGTCACGTAAAACTCGATATCCAACTCCCCCTAGTCAATGATGTGGGAGTCATCTTGTAGATACAGATAAAGCTTAGAGACATATAAGACATTGTGGAACCCCTCCAACTAAGGAGGCAGTTCCACTTGATATGACACCACTATAGCTCATCCCAACACCTCAAAATTTCTAATGAACTTGGGATAAATCTTCCTCCCTCTGTCAAACCGAAGCTTCCCACGTCGAGGGGACACCATCAAGAACACGTGGTCCCCAACCTAAAACTCCAAAGGCCTTATCCTATGATCAGAATATGAATTATATCAGTTATGTGCTTCCTTCATCCTCTCATGGAAAAGATGCACCTTCTCTAGCATACACTTCACCATGTCTAGTCCATGAATAGCGGCCTCCCCAACTTTGATCCTTCATAAGGGTGAACGATACTACCTCACACATATTTCTTCAAACAGATCCATACCAATAGAAGAGTGATAGCTATTATTTTAGCCAAACTCTTCAAGGGGAAAATGTTACACCCAAAACCCACTAAAGTTTAGAACAAATTCCCATAACAAGTACTCCAATGTCTAGGTGTCCCTCTCTGTTTGATGGTGGAAAGCAGTGTTGAGGCGTAATATAGTGCCAAATGGATACTGCAATCCCCTCTAGAATAGCAACATAAAACATGTATCCTGACCTAGTACAATTGATCTTGGAACTCCTTGCAGCCACCCCACCTCATCCACATTACTATGTGCTAAGGAATCTTTTTTCCTCGACTCCTTGATCGCTAAGAAGTGAGACACTTTCATCAACCTATCCACTATTAACCAAAGATAATTGAATCCTCCTAGAGTCTTGGGTAATCTAGTGACTAAATCAATCGATATGTCATCCCACATCCACTCATGAACATCTAAATTCTATAACAGACTATCTTGAAGACGGTTCTTAGACTTCACCTAATGGTACACAAGGCATATTGTAAAAAACTATGCCACTTCTCTCTTCACCCTTGGCCAAAAAATTGTTCCCTCAATCCTTGGTACATTTTTTAAAATCCTTGATGGACTGCTAAGGGTTAGTTATGGAACTGAAAGAGAACTCCCTCACACATCCCCACTAGGAAAAAAGCTTTAATGGAAGATAATATGATTCTTAACATCCTATGTCCACCCCTCCACATCATCACACTGGACAGTGTGATCACACATCACTTTAGTCTCTGAGTCTCCTCACTGTGACTCCTCAAGATTCCGCACTAAGGAAAAATGCACTACCATCTAAAACAGACAGCCTTTACTGCCTTCCACTCTCACATCTAGTCTTAAAGCGGCCAACTCCGCCATTGACTTACATGCATATGTTGATTTTCAAACTACCTCCTTCTGCAACTTCCTTCTTAAGAAATTGACCACCACATTCCCCTTTCCTAAGGTGTAAGATATCATGAATTCAAAGTCCTGGAGAAAATCCATCCACCTCTACTATCAAAAGTCCATGTCTCGCTGGGAGAAGATATAACACAAGATCTTATGATCCATGATGACCACAAAGCGCTCCCCGATGAGGTAATGTATTTACAAATTTAGCATCAATACGACCACTGTAGGCTCTTGATCATGGGTGGAATAGTTATGTTCATGCGGATGTAACTACCTAGATCCATAAGAGATCACTCCCCACTACTACATCAATACACCTCCCTATCCAAGATTGGAAGTTTCATATAACACCTCGATGGTCACCCCTTCTTTGGAAACATAAACACTAGAGAACAAAACAACTTTCCCTTCAGGTAGCTGAAAGCTACCGAACCCTACTCACTTCACATGAAGACATTGTATTTTCTGGTCAAAGCTATAAATAGAGCTAAATCTAAATAGAAGTTGGGTACGAATTTCGAGTAAAAGATTTCTAGACCCAGGAATATGCAAAACAATAACATGTTCATGGGTGCTTCCCAAAAAACAAACGCCTCAACCTTTGATGGGTCCACTACGATCCCATACCAAGACACCACGTGTCCAAGGAAGTTCAACTCTTGCATCCAGAAAATGCTCTTGGATAACTTACCATAGAGTTTATGGTTCGAGAGGACCTCTAATATAGTCCTCAGATGCTTGTGGTGTTCCTACTATGATCATGAGGAAACCATAATATCTTCAATGAACATGATGATTAATTTGTCCAGGAACTTGAAAAAGACAGGGTGTATGATGCCCATGAACATAGCTAGTGCATTCGTAACCCCGAAGGGCATGACAACGAACTCAAAGTGACCATATTTTCTCCTAAAAGTAGTCTTAGAGATATCTACCTCTTTCACCCTCAGCTGGTGATATCCAGACAATAGATTGGTCTTGGAGAACCAACCAACTACCTTTAACTGTTCGAAAATATCGTTTATTATCAGGAGAGGGTAATAGTTCATGAATGTTACCTAATTCAGTCGCTGGTTGTATATGCAAAGCCTCAGGTCACTATCTGCCATTTTTGAGAACAAGGTTGGAGAAACCCAAAATGCAACACTCGTCCAGATAAAGATCTTCATCATCAGGTCATCAACCTAAATCCACAACTCCCGCAACACAGATGGTGTCATATGATAGGGAGCCATCAAAATCATACAGGCATCAGGTTGCAAGTATATTGCAATCTCAACGTCACATCGAGGGGGTAGAGCCACACAATCCTCTGGGAATACATCCAATAACTCTTTGATAACTCTCAAAGGCTACACCATCCCTCTATCTTCTGACCCCAATGACAACTCTTCCAATAAGTAGAGAAGAGGCTCCACACACCGACTGCCCACTTGACAGCTTTGCTCGCTAAAGAAAGCTATGCACTGTCCATCCATATCAGATAACATGACTCTTTTCTGGAAGCAGTCAATAACGGCATGCATCGAGAACAACTATTCACTACATTAGATGAAATTGTACAGTTTCATTTGTAATATAAAAAGATCCCCACTGGACAGGTGTGGCTCTAACATCGGTCTACAACCCCAGAAAACAACAAACAAACTGCTCTGAATTTCTAGTGGTGTGATTAACACCAGGGGCATGTGATGTCTCTCTATATATGGAACCAAAGCATGGGACAGACTAGGTGAAATGAAGGAGTGTGATTTTTCTGAATCAAAAAAATCACACCCAAGAGTACTAAACAGACAGATCGTACCTCAAAAAAACTCTATCCCCACTAGAACTACATTCTCAGTGGCGTGAAAATACCTGTGCCTATCTCCTCTAGCCCTATGATTTCAAACAACTCGCCAACCACACCCCGGTAGAGGTCCCTGAGGAGTACCCTGTGGTCGTCCTCATCCATCATCGCTTACCCTCAGTGTAGTGGGAGACTGCTTCCCATGTTACTAGAAAGTTCTGACTAGCAACTGTTGCTGCTAAGGTGGGAAATGAACCTTCCCACCCCCACCATACTGAGCTCGAAGTGGGAAGTTGCTCCAAATATTTTCACTTCCCCCGTAGAAAAATAACCTCAGTCACAATCCCATTGAGAAAGGGAGAGGACCGAAAGATTGGAACTAGAACTACCGAGGCCTACTTCCTGCTGGATGAAACCTGGAAGGTCCTAACGATAGAGACCTACTGATGAATGAGTTCCATTTTGATGAACTCAAATGTCTATCCTTTAATAACACACCTCCCTATGATTGAATCCTCTTCACTACATTAACCTTCTTATGAACTTATACGTATTTATATTGGGTAAAGGGAGTGACAACATAATGAAGAGAAGGTTAGAGTGCCTCATCTAAGCATCTCACCCACAACTCCTCATATAGATTGAGATCAAGAGAAAATCATAGGAGATCCTTGAATCGGATCCCTAGTTTCCTCACCGACATAATCCCATACTATATGGAGAGAAAATCCTTCCTCTTCTCAACCTTCACTATCAAGGAAAGAAACTCTGCTAGAAACTCCATCTCAAAGTCATCCCACGAGACATCATTATCTATCTTCTCCTCGAGGTAAAGTATCAACCACTTTTTCATCACTCCTTGAATCTGGCTCACTACTAGAATAACCCCATAGTCCCTCACTGCATAGATCAATGTAAAAGTTATTGTTAGCTCCTCATGCTAGCCCTCCATCTCTATGTATAAAATTTTACCTTCGTACATCCCCAGGGTCTGCCACTGAAAATAAAGAAGGGTAATTTTCCACAAGTCATCTTCCTTCCCTCGATCGGCCCTCCTCTGATCAACCATGTCAGCCGGTTGGGCCTCAATATCTCGTACGACATGTGGATGACATCTAGGTTCCATAACTGAAAAAGATAAAGAAGGAATTCTTATGCCTGGGTAGTATGAAAATTTTATCTTAAGATTTATTTTAACTATATCAAAAAAATTAAATTCCCAAAATGCACAAGGCATAAAAAAAACACGACATTATGATTCATGAACCCTTCCTAGGGTATCTACCCTACAATCTATATAGATTCAATTAGCAACTGAGTAGGTCCAGAGTCCTTACATCGATCACTGGGGGCTTTAAAATCACGTGTCCTAGATGGTCTTACCTGGACTATTTCACACACCAAGATTTCATAACACTTTTTCCTTACCATCCCCTGAAATCCGCACTATTCCTAACCTCAAACTCCATCCTATCCCCCAATCATCATACTCTGATACCATTTAATCACAGCCTACTTTTTTCAATATGAGGGAAGCGACAAAAAAGTACCATACCCTTCCTTCTTCATGATGAAAGAGAGATAAGGACCACTGAGTTATGCCTTCAATAGGCCTCAGAGTGGTGACTATCACAAAGTGTATATAATCTCACACAAAATGGAAGGAATTACCCTTTTTAATGAAAACAATATAAAGAGATAAAATGGTAAAATCCCAAACAATGACAAGAATTTATATAAAGGAAACCAAAATCCAACGCATGCATGATTTTAATGTAAACTACGACAAAAGTACAACCAGATCACCAAAGAAAGTACCGAATGAAAAAGGATAAGAAGTAGCACATCAAATATCCTAATGCCTGAGCTACTAAGGTCTATCATGGTCAACAAAGTCCTCCTAAAAACCAAAAAATAATTTCCCAAATGTAGGGTTAGAATAAAACTATACCCAAAAGAAAAATAAAGCTGCCCATGTACGAGTGTGGGAACATACTAATGCCCCTATGAGAGAATATTTGATCCTCAATGCACCAAACAAGGAATACGGACCATCCCAGCCTCACAAAGGCACAATAATAAAATAATGCAAGTCAGGTAAAGTAGTAGTACAAGCACATCAACATTTAGGTACCCCACACCACTTTTCCCACTGGTTAGTTGCTCATTCCTAATGACTAACATCTTGAAGGTACCACTCTTCCAAAACACATTCCCACTGCCACAAACTTCCCAAAAACACCAGGGCTTTAATACACACACAAATCCAACCCAGAGACACCTGGGCCACAACCACACCACACACATCTCATCGAAGACACTTGGGCCTCATCCCAAAGAAACTTGAAAAAAAAATCGTAGCTCGTAAGCACCTTGGTCTCTCACCCACAACACAACCTACTTGAGGGATATTGAGCTATTGTAAAACTCAAGCCATTATAGCTTCCCTAGATATCCTTGAGTGCTAAGAACCTAGAAGAGAGTGTCAGAAAGAAAGTGAGTAACCAGCCTCCAATCCTCCCATCAGGATGTTGGGAAAGAAACCCTCCCCCATGAAATGAAGGTGTTCGACACATGGTTCTCTAAAAGGGTGGCGGAAAATATAAATCACAATGAACTATAATTTATACATATAGGTAAGAAAACACGCATCCCAACCTACGGTTTTGAAAACAAAAACCTACCAATGTAGAATTATTCAGCCGCTACACCTATAAGCACAACCACCCAAACAACCCCAACCATAGCATAAACCCAACCCCTTTTTCATTTAACCACTTTATATTCATTTGTTAAGGGGTTCACATTAATCTATTTCAACACCACCTAGGGAAACTACTAAGCACAATATCTGCAACCATTCTTAAAATGCTAAAGGACACTAAACACTTCCAAGGGAAACAAGGAAGTAGGGAACATGATAAGGAAAATACATTTTAACACCAATTCATAAAAGAAACAGAGAAAAACTGACCTGAAGTCCCATTGCATACCGCCTTTTATTAGACACCCGTCCAACCAATGCAAACTATTATTCTTCAATGTTATCCCGCTTAAACATTCCCACGTAACCAAACTCAATAGCCCCACTGCATAAAAACGCCACACCAATCACACCCATAAACATGATGTCATGACATAACCTAGTCCTGTATCCCTACTACCCAAAAATTAAAAAGAAGTAGTCCCACTATCCAAAAATACCATAACCACATTGTACTTCCAAGACCCAACATTGCTTGACAACCACATCACAAACAAAGGCAGTCACACTACTTACAAGTTCATCCATTATCTAATAAATCAATCTCTCAAACTAAGATACCAACACACCTCATGTACCACCCCAAACAAAAATCCCAAAGATATAAACCACCAAAAAATAGCCCCACTGCATAGACATACCACAACCTTCTAATGGAACAAATCCTATGTCCACCCCAATACCCATCACTGTGCTACCAACAACAACACCACACAACCCCCACAAGGTCACAAAGCCCAATAGAACACAACATACATCCACACCTATCAAACAAGATGTATTTATATTTGTTCAAAAATATTTTTTATATACACATTGATAAATAAGGGTGGTCACACAAAATTTTTCATCCTAGGGCATCCATTTCATTTAATCGGGTATACATGATTAATCATATTGATATTTAAAAAAAATATTCATAAGGAAAAAAAATAGTTATGAAGTGCCACCCATGAATATAAAACAACCACAAATGACCATAATTTTCAGGATCCATATAGCTACAAAATATCACATCATCAACAAAGATAACAAATAAAATATGTGATCAACATCAATCCACTCCCTACCTATTAACAAGTTCTTATTATAATTCATATTTATTAAAACATGAATTGAATAGTTTTCAAAAAAAGAACGTTACTATGCCCACCCTGCATTATACACAAATAAATAGAGGATGAAGAATCCCTACTTCAAACCACAGTCGACCAAAACTCCTCTTTGCACCAAAATAGGGGATCATGCGGGCAGTAGGTATCTCGAAGAAAACTAAGAAGGAAGGGCTCTAGAAGAGGCACACGACTCATCTAGATAGGAAAAAATTAGGCATACTAAGAGGGAATTGAAAAAACACTATGAAGGGAGAATCCTGTCATTGAATAGCCAGATCATATATTAAAGGAAGAACAGTTTCGAAAGACATTAACGTGGGATCGTGGTCAAGATCACACGGTTTGAATATCTCAATGTCCCTAGAGTGTAAAGATATTAAAGATATAATTAATATCCTTTTAAAATCCCTTAAAAATTCTCAAAAAAGTCTTTGAACTCAGTTTACATCAACTAAAATGTAAGAGGGGTGAAACTGGAAAATATCAGAAAACTGGAAAAACTGGAAATTTTGAAGGGTGAGACACCGTTTGATATGAAACCATTTCAGTGTGACACTATCATGGTGACACAATTACAATGAAACCATTTTGGTGAAACTTTTTGGGTGAAATCGTATTTTTATACAAATTCTCGAACCAAACCCTCACGACCCATAAGAACACCACAAGCACTGAATTTTCAAGAAAGAATGGCCTGTGGAAATCCAAGTCATTACATTTTTCTTAACAATGTGAATTAGTTTGGAATATGAATTGAGAACATGGATTGACCTATAAATGGATTAACATAGTGATTATGGTTATTTGTTTGAGAATAAATTTCATGGTTTAATAGTTTTAATCTGGCATGTATTTTGAATCATATAAATGAATGATAAATATGGAACATATGAAATATGTAATGGTAAATTTTCTTAATTGAAATGTGATATATAAATAGTTAAAATTATAGTAATAATTGGTAACTTGGTTTAAATTGATAATTTCCTTGTATTTAGTAAGTGGCCTCAATTTAGAAAATGGGGTAAATTACATAATAATTGGATAATTGATGAATTGACCAAAAAAGTTATTTTAAATATTTTCATGCAGGAATTTTTTATTATAAATGTATTTCTTGGATTTAATATTTTTATGACTCTTTGTTCACTTAATACCTATGGATAAAATTATATTTTGAACAAGGAACTCCTTCCTGTATGAAATTATAAGTTGTATGTGTAAATCCTTTACAGTAGAAATTATATGTTGGATATGGAACACCTTCATTGCTAATATTATAGATTGGACATCGAGATCCTTCCTAGTCTCAATTATATGTTGGACATGGAATTATTTCCCAGTTGAAAACAATAGGTTGAACATGTCGTTCCTTCCTAGATGATATATTGGGTTGGATATAACATTCCATCAATGATGAGATATTGGGTTGGACATGGAATTCCATCATGGGAGAGATTATGATTTGGACATGGGATTCCTTCCACTTATTGAAATATGTTGCAAGGACAGATAGTTCTGTAATCATGCCAAAATAAGTTTGGATGACCTCGATGTCAACCTAGAACTCTAGGGTTGGCATGTTTACTTGATGTTTGACATTAATTTATAATTTAGTTCCCCTATTTACCATACTATTAAATGATCTATTTAATTGGTCTAGATTTTTTAGACACCGTGAATATTAGCCTACTATTTATAATCACACCCAATTTGGATGTCATTTGGAACCCAATTAGATTTCATAGATATAGGGTTGGACGAGGGAAAGGGGAATTGTGTCAAATTTTTTTAGAGATGGTATTGGAGAATATAGATATTACTGAGCATGGGTTTCAGAACTAGGGCTCAGGAGTCTTTATTTGGATCCTATTTTAGTTTACTTATATTACATTCAGTGTGTCATTAAGATCGATATACATTGTAGAAAGGATTGATTTATTGTTATAATATTTATTGTTTTGGTTTTATCTGTTATCATTCTTGAGTGCATGGTTTATTATTCATATTATTTACACTACTATTGTAACTCCATAAGAGATGGTGTAGTTTCACCATGATATTCCTTACACCATGACTTCAATTTGGTAACCTCTGGAGTATGAAGAGGTGCACTTGAGGTCCAGTAGAGTCCCAACTCATACATGTAAGGGAGTACCAGGACGAGGAAATTATAAAATGGTAAAAGAGGTGGTCTTCTATATTTCTATACTGTTTTGAATTTATAGAGAAGAGAATAAGACGTATCGATGATTAGTATTGAGAACATATATTAGAGTAGCTAAACTATGTGCAAGGGGAAAACAGAGTGCATAAGGTTGAGATTACTCTTCATACTATACCCTTGCTACAATTTTGTTGTAACTTCACTATATGTGATTTACTTTTGTGATTTTACTATTTATTACGATTTCACTCATGGGCCGATGTGACATGATATGGGTACACATGAATCATGGTAGAAGTGTATGGATATATGATGACAAGAATTGTTAATTCTAAGGACATATTATTGTGTGTGAAATATATTTATACCTGAATTGTAAATTATTATCTCTTGTTTTATAAGATAAAAAGGGATAAATGAGAACTATTATGATATTCCAATTCACTTGTAAATTCATATATATATTAACTTAGAGGTAGTGATTCTCTACTATTGTTTTCACATTTTCTGTTTGATCTTTCTGTGTATCTTTTATTCTAAGGATTTTATTGACCCTTATATAGAAAATGGATCCTTTCCATTTTTTAGATGAGTGTCAGGAGAGTATTAATAAATACCATCCTAACACATATAAACTATAAATTCCTATAGCTCAAGGGAACCAGATGGATGATCATCTTCATGATAGTTTCTTGCGGGTCATGCGATCCATGGAGAGGGAGAATGCTCGCAATGTAAGTTTGATGTCTATCCTAAAGAGAGATATTCAACTGTAGAACCTACCTATGTTCACTTGGGAGGGATCCCCCCTTGTTAACATAATTTTGGATCAATTCAGCACAAATGATATTTACTCCCCTAGATACACCTAAAGAATGAATTGTTAAAATTATTATTACATAATACAATGACTAGACAAGAGTTTATGGGACATCCAAGAGAAAGATAGAGAATAGGAATACCAAATATGGAAGGAATTTAGGTGATGTTCCCAGGATTCTTCTATGTATAGATGTTGTGGGATCATTAGTTTATGAACCTGATGTATGAAATCCTGTCAGTGGGGGGGAATATGCTAAGTACTTCCCTGAACTACAACTTTTTTATCCATCCTTAGAAGTTGATGAGACCACCAGAGAGAAGAGTTTCTAGGATGGTATTTTATATGGGACAAAGTAAGAGGTGAATGTATTTCTCCTAGATGAATTTATGGATGTGATGAATCAGTCTTTCGTTGTGGAAGGGAACCCTAGTGATGCCCAAGTGGTGACCATACAATCTCAGCTGGGTGAATAGAGATATCTTGTTTATGTAATAAGAAGTGTCACTTAGATAGTTACCATATAATAATGGTGGCTAGAGAAGCGATGAGAGTGGGACACAACTAGGTGTAGTGCTATCAGTGTGGTAGGGCTAGCTACAAGCATCCATATTTTCCTCACTCGATAGTATCCTGTATTTCTTATTGTATGGTGGGATGTCTTTAGAGGTTTTTGAGGATTCCTAAATAATAGTATGGTGTAAAAGGGTCGAGATAAGATCCAGAGTTTTTGAAGGAATCAACTACCCCTTTGTATACTGATAGTTGTAGTTATACTAGATGCTCAAACTGTGTTAGGGGACATTGAACCTAGAGACAAGAGTGGTAGTACTAGCCAAAGGGAGCATCATAGAATAGTCATACAAGATCCCAGGGTGGAGGAGCGAGTCAACTATATATTATAAAGTACACTATGAGTAGTCTGGATGCAAGAGTAGCCACTATGAGAAGAATGTTTCATGTATCACCTACCTTTGCCTACATTTTTTATGATATATGGGAGTTGTATTCCCTTTTATATGATATTATTATAAATGGTTTGTTTTTGGATGTATATATAATGAGTGGTGTTTTAACCCTTGAAACACAATTGGGAGTGTGGTCAGAGGGTATCATATTTTGAAATTATGTTTTCTTTTGAAATTATTGGATTTTATTTCTTTTGTGAGTTCTTCATGCTATAAATGGTAGTATTCTATTTGATTATAGTTATGGATTTCCTTATCTTTACTAGGATCATATTGATTATTGTCAAAGGAGTGTTAATTTTATTTGAAAATATCTGGGAATCTATGGCCAATAAGGAAATTGGGATCTTTAGGCTAGTTGTACAAAAAACATCAAGTGCATATTGAACTTCATCATGGCTCAGATAGTAGGCCTTGTTCTGGATGATGGTGAGATAAATTAGTTCAATTTTCCTCTATTAGTGGATCATTTTTAGGATGAATTTATAGAATAGTTAATTTTTTTAACTCCCAAACTTGTGATCAGGTTCCTTATTGAGTTATATATAAGAGTTGATCGAGTCCCTATCACACCTTAAAAGATAAAATTATTAAATGGTAAAAAGTTGAAGGATTAATTAAATGATTTGGAAGAAAAATAATTCATTCAGCCTAGTACTTCACCATGAAGATCTCCTATGATTTTTTCTATAGAGGCTGATATGGATATTTCCTTTTGTGTGGATTATTAGATACTAAACTAGATAATGGTCAAGAACCAATATCCCCTTCCATGCATTGAAAAACTAATAGATCAATTGAGAGGTGCATTAATATTAACTAATATTAAATTGATGTTGAGGAACCATCAATTTAAGGTGTAACCATTAGATATATCCCAAAATTATTTTAGGAGAATGTATGGCTTGTACAAGTTTGTGGAGATTATTTTTGTTCTGATAAATAAAAATTTATTTATTCAAGGCCTTGATGAAAAAGATATTCCATATGTTTCCGGATCATTTTTTTGTGGTTCTAATTGATAATATCATTATGTACTCCATGTATATAGATGATCATTCCTAATATCTTGACATCATACTGATTACATTATGAGAGAATAATATTTAATCTAGGCTATGTAAATGATACTATTTGATTGATAAAATAAACTTCTTGGGTAATTCTAACTCAGAGGATGGAGTGTCGATAGACCCGGATAAATTTCCATCTATGGTATATTGGGAATTACCAAATAATTTCTTTTGTAATTAGGGATTTTTGGTCTGATAAAATAATTAATTTTATATTTTCTAAGACTTATCCTATTTGGTTGAATCAATGTTTGGACTGACAAAGAAATAGATGAAGTTTTTTTCTTAGATACTTGTGAAATGGATTTCTAGGAGCTAAAGAGTTGGATGACCTCATTACTGATCCCCACCTTAACTTTGCTAGGTAAGGAACATATCATGTAAAATAATGTATCTATACTCAAACTTGAGGATTTATGATGTATGATGATAAAGGCATTTCTTATGCATCTAGATAGTAAAGACTTCATTAGAGGAATTATAATATTCTTGACCTAGAGCTAGATGAGGTGGTACATTCCTTTATATACTGATGAAACTATCATCTAAGAGAGAGGTTTGCAGTGTACATGGATCATAAATCCAAAAGTACAGCTTTTATCAATGGGACCTGAACCGTCAGAATTGGAGGTGGGTCATGAATGAGCAGACCTTTAACATTGACTTAGCATACACCTCAAGAAACAGAAACATTGCTTCCAATGAATTGAGCCAGAATACATAGATAGAGGTAGTAACTAAGTCTTGTGATGAGTGGAAGTTGATATAAATATATGTAGATATGAATTTTGATGTTCATAAGTATTAGGGTTGAAAATTTTTTAAATCAACATTTATTATTATTATTCATATATAAAGGTTCAATAGAGATAATATACATGACCTAGAGGTCTTAGCTATGAGGTATAGTTTATATGGTGGGGAGCCACCATCAAGATGGTCCCTTTGCAACAATGAGGTTATTTATATCCTTGATCATGTATAGGTTCCTAAGGGATTATGTTGGAGATTATTATGAGGTTTCATGAATCTAAATGGGTGGTACATCATAGTTTGACAAAGGTGTATTAGGATCTCTATTAGAAATACTGGTGGCTAGGGATGTAGATGGAAATAATGGGGTTTTTAGTGATTTAATTTCACCTATAAAAAGTTGGAGGATGAGAATAAAAGTCTATTAGAGTTGTTTTATCCTTTTCTCTTTTTAAAATGAAAGTGGTATGATTTCACCATGTACATCGTGATAAGAATAGCTTAGACACCCAATAAAAATGATATAATTTGGGTCAACATTGATCAAATGAAAATAGTGTTCCACTTGTTTCCAATCAGGTAGACCTTCTACATCAATGATCTGAGTGTTGTTTATATGTGTGAGATAGTTCAATTTTATAGTGTTATGAGTATCATCGATTAAGATATAAATGCACTTTTCAGGAATCTATTCTAGCATGTCCTTTAGAAGAATGTGGGATCATAGGTTCTCTTTAGTACTACATACCACCATTACACTAATGGAAAATATTAGAGGATGATTCATATTTGTTTAAAATGTGTTATGATATTTTTATTTGGATTTTTATGGTTTCTAAGAGTATCATCTAGCTCTTGTGGAGTTTTATTATAATAAACTATTTGAGTAATAGATCCAAAGGGATCATTTGGAGTCCTTTTAAAGAGATCTATTCTATTAATCTATTTATTGGTTAGAGGCAGGAGAGTCAGTGATTGTTAGGGGTAGTCTCATACATGAGATATTTCAGAAAGATTAGTTGTTCAGGATTCAATTTATAACTACATAAAACTAGTAGAAATTACATAATAACCATCAATGATGACCTATAGAGTTCGAGTTTGTTCATCAGGGATTCCTTCATGTGTCACCAAGGCTAGGGTAATGTTGTAACCAAAAATAGGGAAAGCTAGTTCCTAGGTTACTATTCCATTTGAGTTAGTGGAGAGGTTAGGTCTGGTGTTTTACAATTTATCCCTTCTACAGTTTAGTAATGAAATGGACAATGTGTTTCAAGTGTAACAAATTTATAGATATCATATCGAGCTTTCACACATGATAGATGTTCATGAAATCAAGTAGAATGTTGACGATTCCCTTGAGGAGAATCTAATCCATATCATGGACTGTAGTAAGAATAATCCTTGAGAGAAGAACATACCTCTAGTGTGAGTGCAGTGGAAGCATGGATGTGTTCCTATAGATAATTGGGAGTGGGAGTTTGATATGTGAACATATTGTCAAGACTTGTTCATCGACCCCCCATCCTGATACATTGGAACACATATTGGGGACAAGCTATTATATGGTGGGAAAGTTGTAAGATCCCATCATTTTATAGGTATGATCCACTTTATGTATTTTGTTAAAATCTTTTAAGTTTGGATAAATCATTTAAAATTGGTATTCATGACCTTATACCTAGTTGTGATTTGTTTTAGAGTGATTTAGAGGGAAAAAAAGAGGGTATGATGGAGTATGGATACACAGACTCTTCACATCATAATTTATAATTTAATGACATGAATGGTTCTATGTAGACCCCATGAAATGAATTCTAGGAATGAATGGTTGTAGGATGAATACATGAATTATCAACTCATTATGTGAGATGTCATTCATGATGTGAATGGGTTTTCTAGGTTTTAAATATGAGGCGATTCTTTTTTCATCATATGTTGATATTTGAGGATTCAAAATGAGAATTAAAAACTCATGGCATGATTGCATGGCCTAATAGTTTTCTTTTAATCATCATGCTCTGTTTTTATCATATCAAACTATCCCTTTTTCTCTATTTCAAATCCTCCTTTAGTTGTTTGGTGTTCTCTTTATTCCAATGGATGATTCTAGTAGATATTGGTGACTTAGTCCAACAGATTGAAGGTAAGACTCTTGATTATTATTGTCCTTCTTGTTCTGTTAGTTTTTATATGGGGAGAAAGTCTGGGACTACCAAACATGAATATAGGATTAATGTCCTATGATGATAGAGTTCATTAGTATTCATTAAAGGGAAGGAAGGGATAACCCAATTTTACCTTGTTCATTGAGGAATTTATTATCCTTCATCTATACTTTCGAGGTTGGTGGTAAAAAAACTCTCTACCATGTATTTTATATTATTTTAGTATATAAAGTCTGTTTTATCACATAAAAAAATGTGAACATGACCCAAAAAAATTGGTAACATACTTATTTGATGAAACCATATGCCTAGAGCTCCCTCAAACCTTTTTTAGTTTTTGGTTGTTGATATCGGGACTTGTCTCCACCAAAGGTTTTTTAAAACCCTTGATTCAAGGATAGAAGTGGAAAAGAATGAATGTAAAGCCTATCAATAAATCAGAAATTGATTATGTTTTGGCTTCAAAAAATAAATTTGTTTGGAATGTGAATTAATAACTTATTATGACCTGTAATTTTCTTAACATGGTAATCATGATGGTTGGAACGAGAATAAATCATATGATTCAATACAAGTGATATTTCATGTAATTTTATTCAGTATAGAGGCGTTATAAATATGGATATGATGACATGTGAAATAATAACAATGATTAAACGACAAATGAAATGGAAATTGTTACTATTATTGTAAAAATTGGTAAAATGGTTTAAATTGATATTTGGATCATATTTGGTTTGTAGCATGAATTTGGTAAATTGGAAAATTACATAATAATTTTTTTATTAATTAATTGTCTAATAAACATTTTGAAAACATGTTGGTCATATTCAAATTTTTTTATTATAAATGGATCACATGGCTTTTTTTGTTATAAATTCTTATCCCCTTAATGCCTACAGATGGAATTATGGGGTATACCTAGAGCTCCTTCCTAGATAAAATTAGGGGTTGATGATGGTGATACTTCAATGATAAAATTATTGGTTGAACATGGTTCTCCTTGGATGAAAATATGGGTCTAATGTGGTCCTCTTTTATTAATGAAATTATAGGCCAGTCATGATGCTCTTTATTGGTTGAAATTATAGGTTGGACATGGATCCCCTTCTTGGATGAAATTATAGGTTTTTCATAGCGTTCCTTAATGGTGGTAATTATAGTTTGGACATGTAATTACTTCTTGTAAAAAAACTATTGGTTGGAAATGGAGTTCATTCCAAGATGAGATTTTGGGTTGGACATGGTGTTCCTTTTAAAATGAGATATTGAGTTGGATATGGAATTTATTCCTGAGAGGGATTATGAGTTAGAAATGGTGTTACCTATAGTAATTACACTTTATTTCAAGGATAGAGGAATATAAAATCATGTCTATATAGTCTTGGATGACCCTAGATTTCAACATAGTCCTCTAGGGTTGGTAGGTTTATTTAATTCCCTACATTAATTTATAAATTAATTCCCCTATTTATAGTACTATTTAATGAACTATTTATTCTAACTGGATTCAATAGACACCATGGGAATTAGACTACTGATATTTTCTTTCACACTACTCAGGAGGTTTTTGGTAGCTATGTATATTTCATAGATGGTGGTTTGAAAAAGGGAAAGTGACCCTATGCATTATTTTATTTTTTTTATATGGGGATAGATTATCGAGATGATGGATTAAATGGGGTTTGAAACTGGGGTTTTGGAGTCTTTATTTGGAGTCAGTTTTAGTTTATTTGTTTGTATTTTAGCACATCATTTAGATTGAAATACATTATGGGATAACCTAATTTATTATTGTAATTTTTATTGGTTATATTTTATCCGTTATTTTTCTCTAGTTCATGCTTGATTATTCATCTAGTTTCTTCTATTATCATAACTTCATACCAGATGGTATAGTTTCCCCACATTATTCCTTACACTATCACTTATAGTCGACCAGCTATAACATACGAGGAGTCATTCCTATGGTCTAGTATTGGCCTTGAATATACATGTGAGGGAGTTTTTGATAGTCCATGCTAATAGTTGATTTGTTAAAAATTCATTGATATTAATAAAATAATAAGTTTAAAATAATTTTGTCCATATTATCATGGTAATTAACATGAATCCTAACAATCCAAATTGTATACATAGAAATGGAATTGGCAATATTAAATAATTTGAAGATTATTATTGTAAATATATGAATCAATTTACCAAGTGAACTTTATGTGTGTAGTGAAATTACACTTAATGGTAGCACATGTAACACTTAAAATCCTATTTTTTTTAAAAAAAATTATTTTTTTAGAATAATGTTTATGTATAGGTTAAGGTTATCAATGTTAGTCATTATTATGATATTATGAAGATAATAAATATTTAAGAAATATTTATTTTTCATTAAAATAATTCCAAAACATAATTTCTCCTTGCATAAATTTAATTAGTTATATAAATGAAAAATTGTTTTAATAAAATATTACTTTATTTATTAAAATGTTATTAAATGATATTTATAAATTAAAAATATTAATAATAAATGGTTTATTTTAATTTATAAATATTTAATTTTTATATCAAAATTATTTAAAAAACTCTATGTCATATAAATGCAGTGGTATTAGTGAAATTGGTACTTTTCACTATTCACCTAGTGATCAATTATTTTAGAAAAATGTAAAAAGTAAATCATAAGATAATTCTATTATGAATAATCTAGAAATAAATTTTACTTTATCATATTGAAATTAAAAATTTATATGTATAGATTATTTTAATGGGAATATATATGATAAATACAACTATATTTATTGAAGATAACCCTTACAATATTAACTCATATTAATAATTTAGCATTTAAAGGTAATAAAAATTAATAATTTACTATATTAGGCTTTATTAAAGTTTTATTATTAAATTATTTTTATTATTTCATGGTTTGTTTACATTGGGTGTAGCCTGTTACACATGTTTTATAAGACATTATGTATTTTAATTGATAAAAAATATCAGGTCATTATATAATACCACTTAAATAAATTACATCATCACCATTTAATTATAATTTTAAATATAATATTGCTAAATGTGGTGAAAAGATTTACATGAATCAAGATATTATCTCTAATGAGATATGATCTTCAATATCATATGGAAAACTAGAAAACACTTATTTTCCCTAACCGTTTCAATGAAATATATCACAAAACTAGGTATTAAGTCCCATATTAAGGACCATTTTTCTTATTAGATAGTTTATTGTGGACCTTGCATTAATATATATTGGGGCCAATTTTGATAGAGAAGGATGTTTGAAGAGTTTGCCTTTGCAGAGTGTTGTATTTTGTGGTCAAAGAAGATAAATCAATTCACTTTGTAAAAGGACCTTAACCAAACGATGCTTTGCTGATATGTATTTCAGAGATATCATAAGTTAGGATAACTTGTGATGTAAGCCTTATAATGGAAAGGGGGATAAATTATGATGCCTGTCATGTACAGTTTTGATTAGAAGGAATGATGCTACTGGAAGATAGGGAAGTTTCAGTACTTCCCATTGTAATTATAACGATGCTAAATCTGGTCTATCAAAGGATATATATCACGATACTGGAGTTCTTAATAAAATCTGAAGAATGGTTATGGGAAGAAGTGAAGATAGAAATGAAAAAGGAATGGACAATTTGGAGGTGGAACAAAAGCACAGTTTATGGTGGTGCTATTTTCGAATGTTTTCCAAATTTTAGGGCCTTAAAATCGAGAGAGTAAGGAAGTGATTTTGGGAAAGGAAAGAAAGTAGAGCGCAATTCAAGAGTGGCACACAAGTATTGGCGCGCAAGTATTGGTGAAAAATTATTGGTGAAAAAGTGTATGTTTTGAGCAAGTCATATTTCAAGATCATCACCTCAAAATATAACAAATGAAATAAAGTGGTGTGTAATTTAAAGATTGGCGCACAAGTAAAAAAGTGGCGCGCAAGTGTGGCGCACAAGAATATGTGGCGCGCAAGTCTATGTTGCACACAATCCATATTCCAACATCATAATATTAAAATATTACAAAGGAAATAAATTTTCGTGCTAGTGATGAAAGGAAAAGCAAGTGATGGAGTGGCATGCAAGTGATGGAGCGGCGCGCAAGTAGGAATGACACACAAGTTCATGTGGTGCGCAAGTCACCAAAATTCCTATAAATAGATGACTAGCCTCCTCATTTTTCTATGATCAACACTTAAGAGAAATTTTGAGCTCTGAGTGCGCAAGTAGAAGAGGGTGCTCTGATCACACAATTTGCAGAGGGCGGCGCGCAAGCTGAAGTGGCATGCAAGCTGAGGGTTATTTATAATGCGCGCAAGTAGGGTGCCACACAAGTTTTTCAATGCATGTTTTGTCATGAAAGTATTGTCGTGCAATTTTCCAAAGGCAGGAAAGCAGGGAGGTGCTTTAAATAAGTGGGCTATGTATAAGCCTAAGGTGGAGCACTTGTTGGGAGCTGTACTCAATGGTGACATGCAAGTTGTGAGTAGGTGCGCAAGCAGGTGGCGCGAAAGCAGGGAGGCACACAAGTAGGGAGTGGCACGCAAGTTGTGTGCGCCCGGAGGTTCTTACCAGCTTCTGGGTAGGAAAGTGAAGAATTTTTTTTGAAATATTTTATTTGTGAAAGTTCATTAAGAAGCACAGAATCATTACATTACACTGTTTGTGCTAAGAGGAAGCACACACACTATTGGATTGTTTTCAAAGTGCTAGACCAGTGTAAGGGTATATCGTACTCATTTTATTCCACATCAAAGGATTATTTTCTAGTGAATTTTGTGGTACTGGATTGTTTCCATACCATACCAAGGATGTAGCTACTCTTATTGAGTAGTCAACCTTGAAAATCTTGTGTTCCTGTGGTTGTATGTGTTCATCAGGGAAGAAACTTTTTAACAGGAGGTGAAGGTTGTTTCAAAAAGCAGGAAACATAACAAGAAAAATATATCACTGATTCACCCCTCCCCCTATTATTGATACTTGGATCTTGACTGGGAACTTCAATATATGGTCACATTTTATTTATAATATGTTTTCCCTTATTTTATAATTTAATGTGTAGAAAAATTTAAGATAACAATTCTAATTCAAAAATAGAATCATTTTTTTTCTAGAGGAGGATTTTATGACTGGCACAAAGTTCATTTCCAAAAATATAATAAACATAGAACTAAATGTTTTCCTAAAAATAAAATTTACTGAGGATGGCGACTTTATTTTCTTTGAAAACATCCTAGATATAATTGGGATGATAGAACTAGAATACATCCACTAATTCAAGTTGAAGGTTAGGATAAACCTAATAAAAACAATCCACTTCATTGATACTCTTGAAGTAGGTTCTTTATTTCTCTATACTTCTAGGAGGTTATGGATTTCTACCATCCCCATTAATGATTGAATTATAGTGATGGCTTAGATAATGCTTGAGTTCTCTTCACATTAGACAGTGAATTGCTAGTGGTACTCTTAGATGATTTATAACTCCTTTATTCATGTTAATGAACACCATATTTTCTCTAGATAGTTTGATTATTGATGGCCTCATTTACCATATTTGAATAATATTCTAGTCCCCTTGAGTTAATTTCATTAGGGACATTCTCTACATTTATAACATAAATGAAATTGAAATTTTTTTATTTCATCATTTTAATTTCATGAACTTTCCTAAAACATCATATTTTTCTTCAATAGTGTGTTTTGGACTTCCATTATGTTCAAATTATTAATAATAATATATTGTATCTTTTTTTATACAATCAAAAGGTTTCTAATTCTGTCTCTCATTCCTATGGGTTGTTCATTAGGGGAAATCGCTATATTAACCCCCATGATCATGGTTCCTTATATTTATATCCATTACCAAAACCATAAAGGGTTGAAATTAGTGAGGATACAATAAAACTATGGGGGAATTTTCATAATAAAAATAATAATAAAAACTTTAGAACATTTCATTTATTACATTATCGTGTTGGCCCATAGTTACTTTAGTCCATTCTATATCAATATTAGTTAGACTGATGTTACATTAAGTTGGGTTATCTGACATACATCAACCTTTACTCTCAAATTAACTTATAAATAAATCATTTAATAGAGTTTTTAAAAAAAATATGATCAAAGAAAGTATATATAATTGGAGTATAAAACCATGTGTTTAGTTATTATTCTTTATTGTGCACCAGGTGATGATTGAGTTAATACTCAACACACCATTTTTAGGTTTATTACCCCTAGGTACATCTGTGCTAGAGCCAACATACACTTTTATTATTTGGAAATGGATGAATTTCTATAGAAACAAAAATTCTCAATACATTACTATTATTTCATGATATCATCATAACTTAGACTCAACTCTAGGGTTTTTACTAAGGTTCTCCAACCGTAACACCAAAGTTAACGAAAATAATCTAAAAAATAACAAAAATAATCTATAAATTTACCAAACCATGATATGTAAGAAATTAGAGTGATTTGATATAAAAATGAAATAAATAATACAGTAATCACAAGATCTAAATTATACATCTCACAAGTAGTCACACAACCCAAATACTAAAATGTTTAGTGCCTTGAATATTAGTGATATAAACATCTTAATTTACAAAACATTCAATCATTTCTCAGTAATCATGATATTCTATACTCTTTGCTATATGTTTAACATGATATAATCATCTTCATAACATGTATAATAAAATCATAATAACGGGGTGAGATTATAAACTCTGCAAGATAAAAACATATATTAAAGCTTCAAATCATAAACATGAAGGAGAGTATGAGAAAAACTTAAATATATTAATAAGAGATCATAATAAAATAGAATATAGTCATAAAAAATGATAGAGAAATAGAAGATCATAGATTGAATGTTAAGGATGTGTAAAAGTTATAATGTGGATAAAAAAGACATCAATAACCAAAAACATGTGAGGAAGGACTAAAAGTGTTGAATACTCTAAAAATATGGTGTAATACTAATTGTTTTTGAATAACTTGATAAAAAACATGAAAATGTGGAACAATAATAGACCTAAGATTTCTTATTATTATGCACCTAGCTACATGAAAATAAAATAACACATAAAATTGATAGTAGAGCTAAACACCGTCACACTCACCATTTGAGAACCATGGAACATGCTAACCTGCCCACATATGAAATTGTGAATAGAGATTTATGCTATCACACCCCTTTGTATACCTAGCTTCTCACTAATCTATTTATATATGATTTATATATCAAGATATATAAGACTATACCCAATTTTTCTTGGGTAGTAATATTCCCCTCCCATCTAATAATCTATAAATTTATTTGTTACTATAAAATAAAACATGCATCACCTCCTAAATAACCCATGAATAAAATGAGTTTCTTAAACCATTCAAAAAATCACATTATATGAACATAAGAATAAAAAAAATATCAATACAGTAGTTTTAAAAAATAAATCATATCATAATAATATATATAAGATGATAAAAACACCACCGCATGGGAGATAATCCTTAGCAGGTAAATAAATGTTAAAATTACAAAGTTTCCATAGAATATTTTAAACATTATCTTAAGAGAATAAGTGAAAATTACTTTTAGAAAAAAAAACAATTTAAAGGTATTAATAATATTTTTTTAAAACCGTATTATAAATAGTTTCAAATAAAATATATTTTAAAGGGAATAAATTTAATTTAAAAAATGTATAGTGTAAGATAAAACATTTTATTTTTTAAAGGATAAAAATTACTTTTTATTTATATTTTTGAAATTCCTTTTTTTGGAAACCCGAATCATTAATCGGATAATGAAAACTTTTCATAAAATTAATTAAGGTGAATAAAATTATGATTAGTGATGAAACAACTTATTTTTCATTAAGGAAGAGAGAACAATATTTGAAAGTAAAATCATGGAAATGAAAAAAAATATATTAAATGAAACATGAGTTACTCTTAACCAAAATGAATTTTAATGAAAAAATAAAATAAATAAGGAATACAAATGTGGTAAAAAACATAATTTTACCCAAATATAACATGGAACTACATTATGAAATCATCATAGTTTGGAAATCAATATTGAAATATAATAGAAAAATAAGAGTTATTAGGACCCAAGGAAAATATTTTCGTCATAGAAACCCCTTAAAAAATTTGTATCATTTGAATAAAAATACTATGAGAGGTATGAAATTAAATAGGAAATTTAAAATTATGAAATATAAGAGGATCATGACGAAAAATTTACAATATGATTATATTAAAACATTTTTAAAAGAAACATGGAGTACAACTTAAACATGTTTAAATAGATTCAAATTTGAGACAAAGAAACCCTTACCTTGTTTTCCAATTTAGTTAGATGCACTATAACTTCCAGTATTACAAACATAAATACTTTAAAAACTATTTTATTTCCATATTAATAACTATAAATGTTTTATTATTTCCAATTATATCCAATTTGTACATGTATATTCGTTATTTTTTGTATATTTTCCCACATCATGTGTTTTTATTTTTTCCTGTTTACAGTTTTTTCATAGGATCAATATTGGTATTCATTCAACCTAAAAAGATCATCATTATAAGTTAATTTAATTTAATATAATGTATTAATTATAATAATTCATGATTTTTAATTTCTTTCCATGAGTACCTTAATCTTTATCCTAGAAGATGAATTCATCGACAAACATTTGTCGCAGATTTGAAACATTCTAAAAGTGTTTTCTTAATTAATAAGTTAAATGTTAATATATATATTTATATAAATTTGAGAACCAAAATAAAATATGTATTTATATATTTATATTATATTATAAAAGAAGTTAATTTTTCATCATTATCCATGATATAATTTCATAGAATTGTTCGTTTAGGTGGTCAAACCAACCCAATCATGAATATACCCTGATTTATGATGATTATGAGGTGATTTAGTTGTATTATAATTAAAACAGTAAAGAAAATAATAATTTAGTGTTTATTAATGTGATATATCAAAATTAAAAAGAAAATATAATAATGATTAATATAAATAAAAAATATGTTATAATATAAATTAATTATTTTCCTCTTAGAACACGTGTTTTAAATGATTGACTTTATGATAATTTTTTGTTGATAATATCATTAATAGGTTCCCAATTTTTTTAAAACATACAATTATGATATCATGAACATAATATTCATCCTTTAAAAAACATTATCATTACTATTCATTTAAGTGAGTGATGAAATGAAAAACATAAATAGATCGCTCCATAGAGGTGACAATCGACATACACATTGTTTACATTTTTTTCCATTGAATGAATGAAATGAGTAATATGGTTTATAATTTCATAAACTAAAATATTTTTTTATATAATAATTATAAATTATATTCCCTATTATAACCTACTTAGTAATATGGTTAAGGAAAATGAAAGATAATTGCATCGTGGAGGTGGTTGTCCACACAACAAACAATTCATGTTTTCTTTTCTCATAATGGATAAAGGGGAAGATGGTTAATCCTTAAAAAAATAAAAAATTATAGTAATTAAACTTATTGTATCATTATTATATGTTTATAATTAATTTACATAATAATAAAATAACACAAAGAAATATAAAATAGAAAGATAGGTTAGAAACATATACTTATCTTCTTGGAATTTGTCCATTTCGAAGTGGATTAAACAATTTTGGGATGGTATTTTTAGAATAAAATATCATAATTAAGTTTACTTGGAGTGTTTAGGAGAGTTTTGGGATGATTTTTGCCCTATATTAAGAGGTATTGGTTTGTGGGTAAGTGAGGAGAGGAGTGCCTCTTTTATAAGTGAAAATAGTGTCTTTTTTTAAATACTAAAGACTTTTCTATAATCGATTGGTACTCTCATGGAATGTGGATCCAAATTTCATAAATATTGGATTTTATGGAGGTTAATGTTTATAAAAACCTCTAAAATAAAAATATAATCATGTTTCAAAAATGTTACTACATTTTCCATTAATTTTATTGACTTTCACAATTTTAGCTTTCACCATGGTAACCGCTTTTTTAACTAAGTGATTTTATATTTTATAAAAAACATGGAATAAATAATATTTCCAAATTTGATAGTTATATAACATAATATATCATATATTTAACCCAATTAAATTTATAAATACTAAAGAAATTAACTTTTAAATGAAAATAGATAATATGTAGAAAACTGTTTTAGTAGGAAAACAACATTTTGAACGTTATGATTTCTGAACATTATTTAGTATTGAATACCAATTAAATAAGTATTAATATATTTCTTTATTCATTTATAAATAATATTATGTCAATCATTTAAATTATTTAAATTTAAATTATTAATATATATTCCTTTATTTTAATATAGAAATAATTTTAGTATAATTGTTTAACCATTTTTGTGGTAATTTTCATTAATCCAAATAATACATAGTTTTACGCAAAAAATAAAATTGTACATGTTAAATACAATTATAATTTTTTATCACAAGTATAATAAAAATCATTTAAAATTTATTTTCTATATTTTGGGGAATTATTCATAATGTTAGTTCATGTTACATGTAAAAAGTCATTTTTTAGAAAAGTTCATTTTTAAGTATAAAGTGTATGCATAGTTGAAGGTTATCAATGATATTGATTAAAATTATATTAATAATAAAATAATATTTAAAAAAATATTCATGTGTCACTCAAATAAATAAATAACTTAATTTATCCATGTGAAAATTTAATTAGAGAAATAAATGAAAAATAGTATTCATAAAAGATTAATTGATTTTATAAAATAATATTAATAGGTTTTATAAATTGAAAAAATTACATTTTAAATGAATTTTTAAGTTATAAAGTAATATTTTTCGTAATGAATAAATTTCAAAATATTTTAGGTCATATAAAATAGATGGTATAAGAGAAATATGTATTCTTCACTATTCACCTAAAAGTTGATTATTTTAGAAAAAAATTCAAAATATACAAACTATGAAATTTTATTGGGATGAATAAAAAAATAATTTTTTACATATTAATATATAAATTATAATATTATGAAATTTTAATTTTTCAAATAAAATATATAATATAGATAAAATTATTTTTTTAAAATAACATTTTCAATATTAAATAATATTAATTATTTACCTCTAAAGGTAATGACCGTCAATTGTTTAAGATATTAGTGTTTATTATAGATTTATTAATAATTTATTACTAATAATTTGGGTTTTTTTACATTTTGTATCATGCATGACAGAAGTTATAAAACATAGTATGTTTTTTAACGGATCAAAAATCATGTGTCATTACAAGGTGTGAGCATCAGTCAATAGGTATATCTTTATCTTAGTGTCTGACAACACACATAATCATGAACCAAATCTGAAAACTGATTTTTTTTTATCAATTTCAAACGCTTATTCTTCCCACTTCTTCATAATAACCACTTTCATTTTTATCTCCAAATAATTCCATTGGGATTTCTTAATCAACTAAAAAATCGATGGTTGAGAAATTATATGATCAATATAAGATGGTATTCCTTCCTTAATGATTCCCATGTCCATCCATTTCATTTATAAGAATATTTAATTCTTCTCAATCCATATCATAGATAAGGGTTTATTATCAGTTCTACATAGAGAATTTACCACTTTATTTTATTTCTCAGTAGGGTAGTGTATTGATAAATCACAATGCTTTATTATCTCTAAACATATTTGATGGAACATGTTTAGATCCTTCTATATGAATATAAAATTCAGTATATTATGATCTATATATTTATTAAAATTATCTCAGTAGAGTTAATTCAACCAAATATATACTTTAAAGATTTTTGTAGCTAACTCCATAACATTTATTGGATAATTATTCTCATGCGCCTTCTTCCATCGAGAGACATATAATATCACTTTATCATTTTTCAATAGGAAATAGGATTATCAATTCATTAACGAATCACTATAGATCAAAAAATACATCCCCATATGTTAGTAGTGTAAATAAAGATGTAGTTATTAACCTTTTATTTAATTCATGTAAGATCTCTTCACTTTCATCATTCTAAACAAAATTTACACCCTTCTGAGTTAGCATGATTAGTGGTTTTGACTATTGTGAAATATTTTTCACAAATCATTTATAGTTCCCTAATAATTTAAAAAAAACTATGGATCTATGATACACATTTTGGACTAAGAAATTCCTCAGTCACCTCTAGTTTTAATGGATCCCTTTATATACCCTCAATTATGATTATATGACCCATGAAGAATACTTTTTTTTATCTAAGATTCACACATGATGAATTTAACATACAATTTCTCCTTTCATTATGTCTTTAGCATAATATTAAAATTTTCTTGATGTTCGTCCTTACTTTTGCGGTATATAAGTTTCTATCATCTATAAATACCACCAAAATGTTCTCGAGGTAATCCCCAAAGACTATATTTGTCATGTGCATGAATACTATTGGGGAATTTTAGAGGCTTAAGGGCATCACTATGGACTCATCGTGTTTGTACCATATGAAAAATACATTGTTGTGTATATCCTCATTTAAAACCTTTTTTTATTATACCTTGATCAATGGTCTATATTTGAGATGTACTGAGATCCATGTTGTTAATAAAATAATATATCAATAAATGTAATGGGATACTTGTTCTTTAATACGATCCTTTTTGAGTTTAAAATATTCAATGCATAGAAACATTGAACTATCCTTCTTGAAAAATAAAACCTATTCACCCCATGGTGAAGCAATTGAGTGATTAAAACCCTTTTCTAGATTCTCTCATATTTATTTATTTTATAAATCCAGTTCAGTAATGGAAAATATATATGGAGTCTGGGATATTTATTGAGATCTGTATAAAATTTAAATTGAGAACTCAACATAACATTTAGGAGGAAGACCCAAAAATTCCTTAGGGAATACATCAATATATTTTCTCATAATGGGAATGTATTAAAAGTTGATAATTTTCTTTTATCTCAATTATTTGTGATAAATATTCCTACTCATAAATAAATAATATACATTCTTGAGATAGAGTTTCAAAATGGCATTCATCACCCTCTATACAGTTGTATAGAATCATAGGATGATTCGAGATAAGGAAAGTGATGTCCTTTTTCTCGATAGTTGATATGGAGTCTCTATAATTGCATCCAATCCATTCCAAATATAGATTTTAATTCCACTAAAGGGAATATAATGTTTTATTATGAGAGGTTTAATAGGGATGGGTTATATGCTTCTGATAAATAATTTACTCCTTTCCTATTTTCATTGATAACTCAACCTCCATATTTTTAGGCGGTGTTCAAATAGTTTTACTAAACATGAATGATATGAGATAATATATAGAACCAATATCAAATAGAACATTTAATACTATTCAATGAATAAAAAATATACTTTTCACCACTTTATTTCCAAGATCCAACTCTATTATAGTAGTGTTATATTCTCATCCTTTATTCCTTAGCATTGAAGGATATTGTTATTAGTTATATTAATAAACCCATTGATTCTAGAAGTGATCTATAGAGTTTCCATATTCCATATAGTTGAAACATTGGTCCATGGTTTTAGGGTTGGTAAAAAAATTATTTTCACCCAAAAAATCGGTGGTATTTTTAATATATTTAAAACATTATTTAAAATGATCCCCATCCCTTCTAAAATTCAAACAATTTTCCCCCTTGAGATAGTTTCCAGGAATCTTTTTAGAAAACATATGGAATGTGGGTGGTTATATTCTATACCACTATAGGGCTTATCTGATTTTCTTCCAGAGTTAATTCCTATTATCTTTTTCTTATATCTATTCCCACAAGACCACCAAGAACAAATAATATCCTTCTCATATTTAAGGTAATATCATATAATTTAATCGTATCTATCAAAGACATGAATTACTATGGCTTTTTGAAGACACATATTCAATCCACTAAAAAGTGGTCAATATTAATTTCAACATATGTGATATCACCTAAGGAATATCATGCAACACTTTTGATGTTTTGTTTATATTACCCAATAAAGTTCTTCAATTTATTCTCATGTCCAATGAGTTCCGAACCCATTATAAGAAAAAGAGTGAATGTAAAATATTTATAGAAAAATATCTTCTTGAATTTACCCCATTATATAGAATCAATGATTTATTTATGATTTTTACTTTCAATCTGTTTTAAAAACTAAACAAATTCTCCCTCTAGTCAATATATGTCCAAATTAGCATTCTTATACTCATAATACTAAAGTAAAAATAATATTTTGTTAATAGTTTTAATCCATTTCTCCATAATTAGGGTATGAAAAGACAGACCAAATATAAGAGGGATTTTTAACATATCAGATTCAACTAAAACTCATTATATATTTGAATAATATGGTAGTTTTATAGGATTCATGTTATTACTCATAAATTGATTTAGATGTATTAGTACTGTCATCAGGTTCTCAACTCAATCTCCAATCACAATAGGTTCTTTATTAAACAATCATCACATTCCACATCAAATATATTAGATACATGATTCCACATACTTACAACCATAATCTAAAAAATGAATTTTTAGAATGATCATATATATATTATAATATTTAATTAACCTAAGAGGAGTGAAATATATACTCTGACTTATGAATTTTTTAGTTTCAATATAGGTTATCCATGGTCTATTTCCTATTTTGTTATCTAACCTAACATCATATTTTAATTATTTATAATCACATTAAATTGACGATAACAGAATGTGAGTTCCTTATATGAAAATCCCAATTCAATGAAGAAAACTTATATTTATGTGAATAAATTTATATGAAAGTTTGATGGGCAATACCAATGAAAAAAGTGTGATATGGATAACTAAAAAAGATTCCAGTAACATAATGGGTATAAAAAATAGTTAACTGAACAAGGTAAATGATAAATAATAATATTATATCATTGATAAAACATAATTTTTATAGTAATGGAATGATTATATATGCATGAAAACGTATTAAATTTAAAATTGTAATGTTTTTTACAGAGGAAGTACTTAAATGAAAAAACAAAGTGGATAAAAATACAATAACATAAATACCAATTTCTATGCTTTAAGGCGTGATTCATTGAGAGTTTAGGGGCCTCATAAAATGTATTAATTATAGACTAATAGAGTGTATGACATTATAATGTGATTGGGAATTAATTAAATGAGTTGGAGGGGTGGGTATTTATAAAAAATGTAGAGAATTGTTTATTTGTATCTAAATATTGGTCTTGGAAATCTAGGTTTTGAAAATTGAAAACCACTGACTTACACATGGTCTAGTGAAAGGGTTTGGACATATAAAGGATAGTTTTTACATTTTTTCAAGTGATAAAAGAGATACATATTTTAATATAACATTATCCGTGAAAATGTTATATTTTCCCTAAATATTATTATTTAGAACCTAAATCGTCATTTTAGACTTTGGAAAGTTATTTAAAGGTATGGAAAATCATTTTAATTCATAAAAATAAATTATATATAATAAAATATTTTTTTGGATCGTGGATTATCTTATAATAATTATTAAATTATTATTAACTATTTATGATTTCATAAAATATATAGAAAACAGAAAATTTTATATTATTTAATATTCAATGAAATTTAAAGTATTTTATAAAATTCTAAAAAATTCATCCTAACCTAATTTCAATGAGTTGATTTGGAATATAATATTTATTACATAAAAACACATTCATATGTTTATAAAATTTTTATTCTATATAAAAATCATATATTTATCATAAAATATTATTTTTTAAAGGAAAACACATTAATTATTTACTTAATTTTTTTAATAATATCATATGCATTGATGAAAATTTAATTATTTTATATGATAATTTTGAATTTTTATTTTAAACTATTATTTTACTATTTTATTAGTTATTATTTTAATTACAATAGTCATATAACTCTCACAATGTAATAGTCTGGTAACAGTCTCGCAACGATCATATAATAATGGTCACATTTCCCTTTTACACCCTATATATACTCCACCATTCTTCTACATCATCATTAACTACGTCACTTACAAAGGTTCTATATATACCTTGATAACTTCTATCATATTTCTAATGTTTGTCTCTATTTTTATAGTCATTATAGAAGGAGTGATCTTCATTGGACAATTCAGGCCTTTGAAATTTACATTATTATGTGAATTATTCTTTTTTTTCTATATCCATATACTAATCTCTACTTTTATGTAAAATATTATTCCATGATGTGTAATGTTTCTAAAAATTTAATTTTTTTTATATAATTATATTATAAATCATAATTAATATAGTAATTGCAAAACATGAGTGCTTTTACTATGAAATAAGTATTAGGATATTATATATTATCATGTAAAGTTTTTTTACTATACTATATTATTAAATAGGATATAATTACTTTTAAAAAGGTAATTTCCAATATAAAAGGCTGGGACTTTATAAAAATCATGGTGCATAGATCTACAAAATTTAGAACTCCATACACCTTTTATAGATCCACCCCTTTTTTCTCTAAACACATCTATATAAAGTTATATTTTAATTGGGTAAGATTATTTCTAGAGTGAATCATTTGATTTTTGGATAAACAGATCAAACTTTTGGAATCAAATAACAACGTCCCAAACTCATTCCCACTCCTAATATTCTCCAAAAATCCATTTACCCAAGTAAAACCATCCAGAATTTTGTTAATAAAATATATTATTACTCTATTTTGAAAATTAAAACTACTAATTAAGGATTAAACATCCTAGTCACAGTTTTACATCTACAAGTAAACACATATCTAGTGGTTCACCTCAAACAGTGCCCATCTCCCCCAAAGTGTGAATATGATGACCATTGTTGTGGTCCTTAAATTCCTAAACAAAGTGATAGAATCTGAAAACATTTAAGATATTGATGGATTTTCTTAACAGCTTCCAAGTGCTATCTTTCGTGATTATCCATGAACCTTATAAAAAATCCCATTATATGCACATTGTATATCCATATATAAACCATCTCATATATCAATATTGTAACTAATATAGGAAATATATATTTTTCGTTATACCTATCCTATGTTTCTATTGTAGTCACCTTCTCCTTTATTATCTTGATGTGTTCTACTAAGAAAGTGGTAACCGGTTTTCGTTAATCATTCCTAATAATTCCATGACCTTCCAGATGTAGATTTATTAAATTTGGAAAAATTTTATGAACATTATGTACCTTAAAATCCACATTCTCAAAATATATTTTTTAGGTAAAGATCCGTCAATTTTTTTCTTTACTAGTCTAGTAATAAGTATGGCATCCACATGATGAAGTAAAATAATGAAATTCCCATCACCATATGCCTTCAGGTAACATTAATGATCTTCATTACATTGGAAAACTTTTCATTCCACTATAAAGGAATTGTACATCCATTTACATCACCTCAATTCCTACATCAACTTATAAATGAACAATTATATCTTGAATAGGATATCATTTTTATCTTGATCAATGAAACCGATAACCTTCTCTATGTAAATTTCATCCGTTAAATCTCTTTAAAGGAATGAAATTTTAATATCTAAAGTCTCAAGATGTAACCATTATATAGTAATAATTATATGTAGATTCTAGATTTTCATGTGTTTAACGACCAAATAAAAAATATTATAATAACATACACGTTATATTTATTTGAAAACCTTTATAAAAATAATTAACTTGCAGCACTATCTAGAATCCTCTTCCTACATAAATCAATAAACCCACTTATTATGAACTATTCTCATCCCAGAAGGTAATAATACTAGCTCCCATATCCAAAGAACATATAAATAATTCATTTTATCCCTCATATAAAAATACCATAGACTCGAGTCACTAAGAATTGTGGCCTCCTCTGGATGTTTAGGTTCCCTGTCATTTGTGAGTGGAAAATAGAACTTGCCACCTCTTTATCTGTGCACTTATTAATGAATATTGATAAACCTATATAGCTGAATCTATGGCTCAAATCATTCTACAACCATGAATTTTAGAACTTCTCTTTTAAGATTTCTCCACGAGATTCTATAGTCCCCGATATTTATAATAATTATAGACTTGGAAATACTATTATCACATGAATTATTTCTTCTGAACAATCTAGTTTTTTTTAAATTGACATACTCCAATAAACTTTTAGACCATTTATAAATTTTTAAGTTACATTATAATGAACTTCATATTGTGATGGTTATTTTATATCATTTACTAGTTTCTATTGGTTTTTTTCTTTCCACAATATCACTTAATTCAAGATAACATTCCAAATATTGAAAACATTGGATTGGTTATTATCGTAGAGATGAATACTAAAATCATTATCACCATACCCTATAAATAAACTTGATATAGTTTTTCCTCTATTTTGGAATTTTATTTAGCATCAATGTGGTCATTGGTGAGTTAACAAAGACTTTGAGATGGGAAATATCATTCTTATTTCAGGATAAATGTGTTTTGAAATGTTCAAACCATAATATAGATGATGAAGATATGCCCAAAAAGTAGGCAACACAGTTCCTGATCTCCACCCAAAACTCCTCGAGGAAGCTTTTATTATTACTCTAGCTCCTCTCCGTCTCCATTAAAATATGATTAATCTTATATGTATCTTTTTTAAATCTAAATTTATTATTATATTCTCCTCAAACAATAATAATTTCCTCTTTTCAAAACATTTTAATTCCACAATAAAATATTTCCAACCATTTTTAGATCTTATAAATTCAGTTTCCTTTTCTTCTCCTTTTCCAACATAGATTTCCATAAAATTATATTTTTGAAAAATTCAGACTTTTTCTTGAGAAAGAACACCCATAAATTTTATTTTGCATCATTGGTGATGGTAATATAGTAAAATGAACCATTATGAGAAGAGGTAGTTTCCATCCCCCATACATATGTATATTCAAGTAAAAACTTTTGATGCTTGGGAATCTTATATACAATTTAAGAACTTCACCTTCTAATTCTTCCCAAGGAAAAATCTTCATAAATTATTTACTCCATGATTCTAATATTTATAATTCCCTTATGGTAGGTAATTTCATACCTTTATCACTTAGGTGACAAAGATGTTCATTTCATAACATTGTGTATGTTGTTTTTCCAGCATGCATTGCACATTATAAAAATCCAATGAGGCAAAATGTTCCATCTTTCACTACTTTATATGCCACAATAAAAACGGATGTATCAATCCATGTTTCATCCATAATGATTTTTTAGAGACCCTCGTCATCCAACTATCCTACCAAAATCACATTTTACTTTATCGTCGGTATGTTCCACACCACTTAAAATTCTATGAAGCATATACATTTCATCCAAATAGAGACATAAACATTTAAAACTATATTAAGAGATTCATTTTTCACAAGAAGTTACTTACTAAATATTTTAGAAGCATACCTAATCAAACTCCATCTCTCATATATATAATAAAATTATGATCTAGTGTCTGCAATCCAAAGCTCTTGTGAACTGGTGAAATTCAACAAAATACCATTCAAATCTTTTCAGATGGGATTTTTTTGATTTTTTTCATGAGGTAAATCTTTTGTAATTGTCTCTTAAGTCACTATAATATTTTTTCATTTTGTATATCTTTCCACAAATCCAGAACCTGGGACCCTATACATTCAAGATATTTGGACTTTTCCTAATCCTTCATTTACCTTCCTTTTCACTTTTTCATGTAATGGAACATCCTATAACTTTTTTGAAATGGGAATTTATAGTATAACCATAGATCGATTAATGTTGAATCTCCTTACTCATAATTAAATCATGAACATATATAAACACTAATTTCATCTTATCACTTGAGTTACTCATTGCAGTTAATATCGAATCCAATGATTTCGGGAGTGATGAATAAAATAAAAGTTTCCAATTTAGATTAAAAAATTAGTTTAGTGGTTAAAAGTGACTCCAAACATGATGAAGTCACTGAGATGATCAATTGATAAATCTAACTCAAATAGTCTCATGCCAATAACCTTTCTGATATAAATAATTTATTTAATAATGTTGTATTCTCATACATATCTAGAAAAGTATTTATAAGTTCTAAAGGAAACTTATTTTTCATGGATGTTATAAGCCATGTTTTGGGATAGTGATATATAGATCAACCCTCAATTGTTCTTATCCAAACCTTTTCATTATTCATTATTCATTGATTCAATATTGGTTCCTATAAGTAAAAGATCAGGACTGTTCTTCCATACTTTAAAATCCATCATGTCAAACTCCTATACCCACACATTACCCTCATCAAACACTATATCTTTAGAAATAATTCCTTCTAGAATCAATAAACTCCCACTGAATTGGAATAACATAATATGTATCAATAACCAAATATAAAAACTCTTTAACAAGATCAAGGATCAAATAATGATACTAATCCTAGCTATAAAACACATGGTACAAGGTGGTGTCTTACCGAAACACTATAACCGATCAATGATACCAGTTGTTGGGTCTAGGCTCTCCTAACTGGATGTTAACCACCAAAATATTCATAGTGAAAACAATTTATAGAATTACTCAATCATAAAAAATGCATTCATGATGTATGTAAAACTATGAAGATGAGTAACCTGAACTATGCACTACAACACACATGTATAAACCAAATTGAAACATTTTTGGAGGTAATGAATAAAATAAATAAGAGAAAAATAAATTATTTACATGGTTCAAAATAAGTCATACTACATTAAGGAAAAATATATATTATTTTTATTGTGAAACAAATAGACGAATAAAAAATAAAAAATAATGAATTCAAAATTTCTAATTCCCATATAAATATTGTTTTTTTTCAACAAAAACCATTCAGATAAATAGTTCAATATCCTTTTTGTCTTCATTGAGATTATTCCATTTATATATGACCATGATAGGACTACCCTACCTAATCAATGGAATATAATGACCCATACAGATTCATAAAATATCACGTATGGAACCCTCATGAAGGATGAAAACATATTACAAAACATCATAATGGACCATTATATTAGTACTTTTCATCTTTACACTTCATTCATTAAAAACCACCATTTTCATTTGATTATACCACTTTTAATTTAAATGCTTATGAAAATCTGAACCACAGTCACATCACTCCACCACCCCCATTCTAGTTTCAAAATTGGACTACTAAAATTACACCTTCCAAAAAATATAAAAATTGAACTAAAAATGGTTTTCAAAATGTTCAAACTTAGTACCGATGCCCTTTTTAATTTTTCTTACTTTTTAGGGGAGGGACTCATTAGGATGAAAATTTCATTTCCACATTGTATCTTTAGTAGATAATAATTTCGACACAAAGGATATATTATATTAAAAAGGTTTTAATTCTATTTCATTTGATGAAGAAGTGGTACAATCCTTGGATTCTATATTTTAATTTTATTTGATTATAAAATTTTATGTTAGAAAAATTAACTGTTTCAACATGAATAAAAAATTTTAATTTATTGATTCTTTTTATTTATTTATAGGGTTAGTTAATCCAAGTAATATTATTCTTCAAGTTTCCCCTAATAAATTTTATTATCATTATTTGATTTTTCAATCTTATTTTGTCACTAAATTTCTTTATAAAGTTACTTAAATGGACCCACCCACAATTTTCAACCATATTTTGATTCTCTTATTGTCCTAGTTCCAATATCTTTAGATTATCTACTAGTTCACCTTGAGAATTCTTATACACAATAGTTAGTTAGAAGAATTATTTCTACCCCATTAAATATTATTCTACCATACATTTGGGTATTTTCACCTCTATTGCATTAATCTTATTTTTTATTGAAGTTTTAAAACCCATAATAAATTTTTAGGGTAATTTTTTAGTTTAATCATGTTATATTTTTAATTATCTAACATCTTTATATTTTCCCTTTATGTTGAATAATAATTATGAAGCTTCAGTCAAACCATGATGGAATCCCTGGAATAGAGACATAAAAAATTTATTTAATCGAAATACTCCCTTGATTTTCTATTAATCTTAAAATTCCACAAATAATGATATCATAGGGTATTCTTTGAATGATAATATTTATCATGATGAAATACCATTTATTCCTGATGTTACCTATAATTTTTTAGAATAAAATTTTGTCATTAAAAATCAAAGTAATAATAATATAAAAGTATTTCAATCTATATCAATCCACTTACCTCGAAAACTATGACGAATCTTATTTGATGTAAAATTGATAAGTAGGAGATTGTCATGATTTATAAATCAATATATGTTTTTTATTAATCTCAAAAAATGTTTCATAATGCACAAACCAAATATATTATACCCAAGAGGCTGCATACATTCACTGAATTTAATTTTTCTTTTATTTAATAGTTAAAAGAATACTATATTTCTCATGGACAATTGGGGTTTGAACCATAAAATTCATGATCAAATATATATAAATGAATAAAAGAAAATAATTATGAATGTAATATAGAACTAAGAATAATTTCGGATGAGAGTTATTGTCTTTATGTGTTTACTAATGAACACTAATCACTATTTTGATAAAAATATGTTTCATCCTATTATTTTAATTCAATTAAATAATTAAAAACATCATCAATTATATCTCTTGTTAAAAAAATAAAAAACATGCAATAATACTTTTATAATGAAACAAAATCCTCTTCCAATATTGATTCTGAAATTTCATCATCATAATTCTCCACCATAGTCCTACTCTATCATTTAAAGGACTGTAGAGATGAAGAGAAAATGAAAAAAGTTAAAAAGAAATGAGTATTAATTATTAAAATAGAAAAGGAATCCGCAAAATAACCTAATCCATATATCTATTTTGTTTTCTCATAATATAAATAATATAGGTTTAAAAAAATGATTATAACTAAAATTATATCTTACTAGTTAGGTACTTTATACGATAAGAAAGCATTAAATATATATAAACATAGAGAATAAATTTCATGTCACAAAATATATTAGAGAATCCCAAAAAAACACTTTTGGGAAAAATAAAATAAAGAAAAAAATATATAGAGAAATTGGAAACTAGGAAAAGAGAAATAATTATCCTTTCCAATCCCTATGAATTTCTATATTGGGATTACATTAGCTTCACACTGATAACACTCATTCAATCTTGAACATTTATCCCACATCATCTTCAAGAAAATCTCCTTCATCGATAAAATTCTCACATGATGACCAAATAATTATCAACACATAGTTTAGATTCATTAATCATCTACTAGAGTTTGTGGTTAAACCTTCCAAAAAACAATTTGAGTTTTTTCCTTCACCATATTCATCAAACCTGATAAACAATCCCTATTACAAGACCTTGTCATAATTTTTTTTTTCTATTAATCAAAAAAATTAATTTTTTTTAATGTTGAATCATTATTATATCTATTATTTTCAATTAACGACTCCTTAATGTACTCCCAATCTGGTCATTGTGTCTTGCTACACCTTTATTATTAGGCCAAAACTAAACATGACTTGTCTTTAATTGTCATTTTCATAAAACCTAAACTTTTCAAATCAGGGATCACATTTTGTACACACCATATTAACAATAATATAAAAAATAATTGAGAAACCTCCTTCCATATTAAAACAATATATTTAGTCCTATAAAGAATCCACCATGTAAATGTGGTATCTTCATCTACAACTCAGATTCCCATCCACAAAAAACATTAACTCCTTGTATACAACATTTTATTTTTATACAGTATTCACTTGTAGAGTACCATGTCTCAATTGATCCATGAAACCAATGAGATTCTTCTTCAACCAATATCAACCATCCAAAACTATATTCTCTATCACCAATTCTTTAAACCTACCACCTTCATTAGACATCACCCACAATTGACTCCAAATCCAATAATTTCATTGAATCCTCATTGATTAAGTATTCAACCAAAAAGGATTAAAAATTCATTTTTCCAACCATCAATTAATTAGATTTAACTTCAATTAATATGAGATATAGTTAATTATTCAATAACCCTACATAAAGTTCAATGAGTCTCCTTGCTAGATATGATTCACACATAACATTAGGTGAAAACTCAACTATCATGGATTAATTCAACTTCACATAGCTTTGAAAAATCCCCATATACCTCATACCTACTTTAATGATGTTGTAGTCAACATTGATGGACATTCCAAAATAATATCCATAAACCAATTCATTATATAACGATGGTTACCATTTATATACACAGTCTATTTTATTTTTATAAAATGGGGAGATGAAATCAATAAATGAAGAAGGATATTAAGGCTTAAAAAAATTTGGGATAAGATGAAAACTAGGTATAATTTTATACAATTCATGCTGAACCTACATGCACAGATAGAAAAAAAAACTTTTATGATATTTATTAATAAAGAAAACACTTAAATGTAGTTCTCAAAAAAAGGAGTAAAGGACTAGAGATGCCATCTGTAGGGCCCAATCATGCTAAACCAATTAGTGGTGAACTACTTTTTTTGTAGAGTTAGCACAATCCATTCCTAGACAGACTAAAAGAATATACCTAAAACACCAATGATACTAAAATGGATTGAAATTAGTGAAATGTCTCCTAGAGATATATGTCTTAATTTCGAGTACCATTTTATGAATATCAGAGATGAATTTGTTTCACTTGATTATGATCAGAATGAAGAATGTAAATATTTAAAAAGAAAATGCTTCCCAGGATATCCATAAGATCTCTACTCCAAGAAAAAGAATTGATACAGTAAACTTAAAGGGGTCAATGACAATAGGTGTCATATCAAATATCTCCTTCCAACAAGAAGTTTATCTCTCTCTGAAAAATAAAGGTTTTCATCTCTCACCCATAAGAACTCCAAAACAATAATAGAATCTCTCACCTAACAAAAGGAGTGGATTTTATTATGAACATATAAGATAAGAGGTATGAAAATTTTCTGATGTGAGATGCATGATGGATAAATGACTATAATAAAATTAGCCACTCGAAAGCTAAACCACAGAACAAATCACTTGAAAGACAACCACATTAGATATTTCTGGGGGTACTATCCTGGATCAAATCAATACAAGGATATAAAATAAGAAAACATGAGGAAACAAAAAAGGTTAAGTGGTAACCCATTTCATCGAAGAGATGAATAGTGTAGATTATACCTAGGAAATATTCCACTATAAAAGAAACTTGAAGAGAATATAAGTAAACTTAATAATTATAGGGAGAAAAAATAAATGTGAAATTAGAGAAATTATAAAATATAATGAAGTAACCATGAATTATTTTGTAGGTAGATCTTTAGAAAGTAAGAAAACATGAAATGTCCAATAAATATAAAACATATTGAATTTTAGGGGAAAACATAGTATATATAAGTCAGTTTTACACCAAATATTCATCTTTTAATAAAAATTATTATTCATTATAGAGTTCACGCAACATACATCACTATACTAAGACTATGTTTACTAAACATAATCAATGTATAAACACCCAAAATGTAACAACATGAATCAAACAGTAAGATTAGTTATTGGAAAGGTGTATCATATTGAAACACACCATATAAGTATAAATAACCTTTTTGACAAGATATAGTCAAATTTCTATATAGTTCAACCAACAATGAAAAACCCAATTCTATAACAAATAGAGTAGAATGACTATCAAAATGCACATTAACACTTAGAATAGATAATGATAATTAATTTATCATGTCCTTTGATCGAATAGCTTCATTTATATAATCAGTTAATGTAATGTATTCTACTATAGCGGGGAAAATTACAATGTACATCATATTATGTTCCCATGAAAAACGTCCACAGAAGGTAAGAAACACATAACTAGTAATTTATTTACAAATAGATATATTAGAGACATCATTTGAGTAAAAAAACACAGCAACATCGTTAGTATAACTTGTTTTACCACCATATCAAATTCATAATTAAACAAACATAGAACCATACTGAGAGAGTAATTTCAAATCATGTTAGTATTGTTTTTCTATGTTTTCTCATAAAACTACATATAGTATAATCAAAAAATGAAAATTCCATTCTATAGCAGACCAAAAAATACTTGAGAATACCAACAATATTAGAATATTTATCTTACTCATAAATGCTACCTACAATTTTTATTTATTAGAAAGACTATGGGATAACATAAAGATCCAACCCAAAGGAATGATAATAGGTTTTATATGATCAAAATTTACATTTTTTATATCCTTTCTAACCTAAACATGCTATGATAGGTCAAGACCTTAGCCTCTCTATTCCAAAATATTTAGATTACAAGAAACTATTTTTTTACCTAGGTCTTTCATTTCAAAAACAGAATAAAGTTGAATATTTAAATGCTTAATTAGTCTCATTTTTTTAATAAATAATATGTATGTCCTCTATATATAAAATTAAGATAACCATTTCATGAATAATAGGATTAAAAAAACCCCATATATCATATTTTCTTCTATTGAAACCATTTTCTATCATAAATAAATCAAACCATTTTTACTATTTTCAATATGAATGTTTATGTCCATACAAGGAATTTTTTAATATATATTTGATGTGGTATGAAATATTTAGAATATACTTTTGGATGATTTATGTATATATTTTCATCTATCTTACCTTGTAAAAATAAGAAGTTTAAATATCTTAAAATTCAATTTGAAAATCATAATGATGAATAGAAGTAAGTACAATCCAGATTCATGGATGTTTCACTATAATGGAAAATATCTCTCTATAGTATATCCCATAATAAAAAAGAAATACTTTTGAAAAGAACTTATATTTATATTTAAATTTTAATTCCATATTATTAACATTATTTTTTTCCATTATTAACAAATTACTTTAACATTTTCATGTTTTTTATGATGGTATACTTTTTATTTTTATAAAGGGAATTCATTTAATATTTCATATCAAAAAAATAACACTCAAATTATATGTATTTCATAGATTTTATAATGATTTTTGATTTATCAGTATTAATAACCCAATAAAAATTAAATGTATAGTCATTCACATTAGTTTGATTGAAAAAAGAAGGGGGTTGAATGACCCTCTTTGGTCAATCTTGGGTTAATTTGTAATACATGATATTTTCACCACCATATAACTTTTAGTTAGAATCAGAATTAGACTCACATTGAGAAAGAGGTAGAGGATAAATGGAGACATCATTGAGTTTATACTAGACTCAATACTTCAAATTAATTTGAACACCCACGATTTATAATGCTGTAGTTTTTTCAAGATAAACATATTTCAGTTTAGGTAAGTCAAACTCAAGAAATAACACATCACAACTAATGATGTATTTTTGGTAACAAGGTTTATTTATCCATATTCTATAATAATTATCACCTTCTGGATAACCAATATACATAATTTTGATATCATTAGGTTCATACTTTTCATTCTAGGTGGGAGAATAATATATGAATCCCAAAACTCTTAGTTGTCATAGAATATATAGTCTTCCTATCCATATTTCATAATGTGTTTTAAGAGAATTAGCTATAGATGTTAGATGGTTAATAAGATAGAATACCATAGTTTTAATATCTACCTAGAAGGACAGAAGAAATCTTAATTATTATATTATGTATCTCACCCCTCTATAGGAAATTAATCTTCATATATTTTTCTAATCCATTTTGTTATGGGTTTTCAATGACATATCATTGTCTATGAACCCTTTTAGAATTAAATAAATTCAATAATTTCATTTTATGGATATTTTATCCCACTATTAGTCCTAAGAGTCTTCAACATCCTACCAGATTGGTTCTCTATATTAGTTTTCTAGGATTAATATTTTTGGAAGGAATCAGGATTGTGTTGTATTATATAAATCAATGCTTTACATGAATATTCATCAATAAAGGTTACAAGTTAATATCCTCCGCCCTAAGAGGAAATTATAGATGGATCCCATAGATCATATTGGACATACAAAAGTGGATTTATAGGTTTTTATTCAAAAATAGTTAACATCACATGTTTAGATTTACCATAAACACAATCCTCACAAAAGAGAAGAATATTAGGGGTTACATAAGTTAATAGTCCATGTTTTTCTAGTTCATACAGGCCCCTATTAATCATAATTACAAGTAATGTATGCATTACGATAATCTTATCATTCTCCGACACATGGGATATATTCAATTTTTTTATCATTTTCATACCATTTAAAACTTATTGCCCATTTAAGAGGGTTCCATTCATCATAGTGAGGGTGCTATGAGAGATTCCTAAACTGCTAGAACCTAACTGCATTGTATAAACCTAATGATAAATAATTATGAGTAATATGGTGCTTATATTAATTTTTATTACCATTCAATCCACATCTCAAATATTAACTATCCCATAATAATTTTTAAAGAGACATAACCTATAAACATTTTTTGAAAACTCTTATTATTCTCTATGTATACATCACAATACTCCACCTATCCCAGCTTAGTGAAGGGATCTCTCTTAAGACACATGTGAAAAGTACATCTATAATGTTGAAGTAACTACTTATAAATTACATGGTCAAAACATTAAACATATATTTAGTATCAAAATACTACTAAACTAACATGGAATGATCATTATTTTCATTATAATCATTTTTCTTATTAAGATAATTTTTCTTAATATGAATGGATTTATTACATTTAAATAAAATTAACACCACATTATTGGACTTATAAAAAATCATCCTATATTGTATTTTATTTCTCTTACCAACCCTATGTTCATTACTAACTTTTAAACTCAATCCTGCAAACTCTTTCTAATAAAATCCATGATTTTGAGATTCGTTGGAAAACATAAGTTGATTTCACCTCTTTGTCAATAAGCACACCACTAAAAAAAATCATAGAGTCTTTTATAGAATTAAAACAATCTTCTTGACAAACTAAAATAATTATAGATTGGTTGTTATCATCTTTGTTGACATCTATATTTGACAAATCTAGCACGATTTTATTAAAATCATCTACATTTTCCATGATTGTAGTACCACGTGATTAAGTTAATTTTTTTAATATATTATGTTCTATAATTTAATTATTTAATATAATTAAATTTTTCATTTAATTTATTTTTTCACAATATTATGTTTTAGGAGTAATTTGGAATTTATTATGAAAATTTCTTAATTTTATATTTATATTCAGTTTTGTATTTTAGACATAACATTTTTTACACTAAACTAAAATTTGGAATTCATTTTTATGAATACATGGTTTTTGGGATACATTTCATTCAACTCGACTTAGCTAAATTTACCACAGATAGACCAATGGAAGCACATATGTGGGGCTCAAAGTATCTGCATATTTTGATGAATTTTCATGATGAGACTATGAAAACTTCACTAGGCCAAATGAATAGATAATAAACATAAGGATATAAAAGAGGTGTAATATAATTTAAATTAATTTTTTATTCTTATGATGAACAATTTTTTATGTCCATTAATGCAAGTGAAATTTAAGGATAGAAATTTTATCAGTATTCAATGCCAATAAAAATTCTCTATAATAATTCAATCATACTATTTTGGATCACCATGATAATAATGATAAAATATTTTATAGGATTCATAATAAATATATGAAAAATTTCATATAACATCACTTTATATGATTGAACCATTTATTAGAAAAAACATGTTCCATATTTTGGAGGACAACATTTCAGTACAACCAGCCTCCCTCTTTCTAATAAATTTTTATCCCAACTTAATTTGAAAAACATTATAATATTTTAGTAAATTATTTTGTGTTTTTATGTTGTAATAGACTTATATTTTTTTATATTAGTCTATTCTTCTCATAATTATTTGTTTTCACTTTCCCCATCTATACTTCTATCTCTAGGAAAAATAGAGAACTGACTTTGGTTGTTGTTCAAAGGAAAGTAATGTCATATGATTTGAGTTTTTTTGATCAATGTCTTATATTTATTTCATTTTTTATTTTAATTATTATTTTAATATAATTATTTGAATTTTCTCCTTGGTTTATATAATTTTTTTATTCTTATTTCTTTTTAATCAATACTTTTTCCTGTTGCTATCTACGCCATTCAGATGATGGAGTTTGACTTTTATAGTTTTGGCCAGAAAAGAAGTAGTATTGATTAATTTAGGTATAGTGTTACTCTGTATGTAGAGGTCTTAGTACGAGGTAAAATAAATTCAATCAAGGAAGGTGTTGAGCGATCGTTCTTGATAACAATATTGATTATAATATAAGGAGTTAATTAAATAACTATGACCACATCACTATGTACTAGTAAGGATTATATATTTCATTTTAATAACTTTTTTTAAAAACTATATATATTCACTTATATTTATATTATTTATTCACCCACTATTTTTTAGGCCATTAAGTAGTATATTTTTTAGTATATTATACAAATATAATAGTGATAATAGAAAAATAGTTGTGTATGTAGGATCCTTATAAGGTCAACACTCGGATGTGGACTGTGTTGTATTTTTAATAAAATTAGGTAATATTTAGTTTGGATTCATAAAAAATATATCCCATCAATTGTTTTTGTTTCCATGGATTCCCATAGCCTTCATACATTGTTTCTTGAGAAAAAAACCAAATTAAAATCATAAATTGCAAAAACCAAAAAGTTTAACATAATTTCATATATTTTATTTCTTATCTCAAGATGGATTAATTTTTTTATTTTTTATATAGTTATATTGATGTTAAATATTTCAATTCTTTGTTTTAAAAAATTTAAGTGGAAGGGAATTTCATAATACAAGAATAATTGAGCAACCAAATGTTGAAACTTTCAACTTATCTAAATAAAATTAAATATTCATGGTTGGAATAAAAAAAATAATGTTAATGAAGAAGTAAATATTGTTCCACCCACATTTGATATTTAAGTACGTGATGATATAGATAAATAAATATTGGTTGATCTACTACCATATCATATTAATATATTCCATAAGTCTTTGAATCATGAGACAATTCTCTATATAGAACTACCTAATAGAGTAGAAAATTATTTTGATTTTTTTTCACTAATTTAAATTCATCTCAAAACTCCTTATTGTTATATTTCTAATTTATCCAAGACAATCTATATCTCTGATAGTTAATGATAATATTAAAAGGCATCATTAAATAGAAAATTTTACAGGAATTCAAAGATGAAGTTGAAATAAAATAAGAGATCAAAGATCCCATGATGATTATATTACATCCACTACAAAAACATTAATATCAAATATAATTGGACACCATAAAATTTTATAGGCATCCATTCTACCATAGATTCTCTCCCCTATTACAATAAAATATATATATCTCTCTCTTCTTTTTTGAGGGTTTATAATTTTTGTTTTTTTCTTTTGGAGTTCCAAATCTTGGTATACCCTTATGGATGTTGGGAGAAATTAAAAGTGGTGATTCATTCCACAAAAAACTCCATCAACTTTATGATTGGGAAAAAAATTTATAACTTTCAACATCAGGGTCTTAAAAAATTAACACTAACATGGGGTTCAAAACAATCCTTATACCACTTCTTTGTTTTTTTATTTATATATTTATTTTAATAATTTTGTTATGTTTTTTCAATTATTTTCATGTTCAAAATGGTTGTTCCAATGCAACAAAACTTCATAGATTCTACTATTATAAATAACCCCATATTGAATCTCTCATTACCTCATTTTCCTTAACTTTTTAATCAGTTTGAGTTGAAATATATTGTTATTTAATTTATGTTTAGAAATAAGATTCAACCTACTAAGATTTTTTTTGTTTTTTTTCATTTTTTATAACTTTAATCTTCATTGAACAGTATTTGTTATATTTCATGCATAAATTGATTTTGATATAGTTTTATTTATTTTAGATGAATGTATTTTAAATTAATCTTGATGTGGATTGTTTTACTATGATTTTTTTTCAATCATTTTTAGAGGTTTGAATATTTTTTTAAATCCATTTATATGACTCACTGACAATAAATATTTTTCTATTACTATGGGGTATTCTAAACTGCATTGATATATTCTTTATAATACTCTTAGTTTTTTTAAAATAAAAATTGAGTTTTTGTGAGAACCTAAAATTTGGATTGTTTCTGTTTTAATGATTTTTATTTAATTAAATGTATTTTATATGATTGAGGTATTTGTTTTTGGATCAAAAAAATATATAACTTGAAATATACAATTACATCTACCATTTTTTAGAACATAAAATCCATGAATTTCCTTATAAGTTGAATATAAATTTGGAGAGTATTTTTTTTATGTACATACCTTAACTCTTTGGATTTTTCATTGATATTTAATTTTTCAGTGTGTGGGTTATTTGGGATTTAGATCATTATTGGGTGTGTAGGTGTGTGTCATTATTTTACGCATTTTTAAAATAGACATGAGACAATATTCATTTTTATTATTCCATATCATCTTGTTCTATAGAGAATAAATTTAAAAAAAAAGAAAAAATAAGGAAAAAATAAGAAAACGAACAAAACAAAGATAAGATTTGATTATTCATTCTTTTAAATTTTATAAGTCATGTCACTCTCAAAAACTGATGGAATGAATTATAAATAATTAATAACATTTTATTGCCATCTCATCCACCATGAAAAAAATGAAGATAAATTTAAAAGGTGATATAATATGGAAATAATTAATTGAATTCATTTTTTGACTTAGTCCATACCATTAAAAATGGGGTTTGGGTGTTTCATTTTTGTAAGAAGAATTGAGTGAGGTATATTTTTTAGGATTTCACTTCAATATTAATGTGATTATATATAAGGGTCTTACCTCCTTTATTTCAATTTTTTATTAAATATTTTACCCACCAACCCATAGGGACTAAATAAACATGAAAATAACCCATTTTTGAAAACATTTATATGTCCCATAGTGTTGAGAGATGAAAATTTTCACAAGATTAAGAAGATCACACAAGTTATTGAGAATGGAAAAATATCTTCATTTAAACATCCTTGTGTGAGGAGAGAAATATATTTCTAGGGATGTAGGTATGACAAAATCATGGGGATTAATAAGATATTGAATGGTTTTTTTATGATTAGTGAGGGGTTAGGGATTTAATATCCATATAGGAGGCATGGTATTTCGATTCGATGTGAGAATTGAGTAGTGTGGCCATTTATTCCTTGGGAATTTTTTTTGACCTTAGTAAATATGATTTATATAGAGTGAAATTGCAGAGGATTGACAAAGATCATATTTTCATACTTTTTTCTCTGTAAATCAAAGTTTCAATCCTATAAATTTGTTATCTTAAGAGTAATTCAAACATTATTAGTTTTTTGTAATAATTTTTAATTTGTTTTGAAATTGATTAATAATTTATTATTATTCTGTTCAGTAATTCAACCAAAAAAATATCTACACTAATCAAAATTGTGAGACTAATTCATTTTAGGATTAATTTTTAATTTTGATACATTTCATTTAGCTGAACCTAAACCTGAGTCTAACCCTATATGGCCAAAATTAAGCATCAAAATGGGGCATCAAAATATGTCTACAACGTTGTTGAATTTTTATTATGATCTCACTTCCCAAAAAATTAAATCCCAAATGAGATACCATTTTATATCAAAAAATATAATAGGTAGAAGAAAATTATATTCATCTATTTTTTTGTCAATATTTATCCTTTTCTAGGAACATTAATACATGGTAAAATGAAGTATTAGAATTTAAAGAGTCTTCCATGCCAGAAAAGTTTTCTCTCATAATTAATCCATAAATTTATTATAACATGTATAATGAAGCTTATATTTTTTAAGAGTACCATTAAGACATAGAATAACAAATTCACCAAAGAAAACATTCTAATATTTATCCATTTAACTGGAAAAACATTTACTAACTTTCGAATAATATAATTAATGGTAAACTGACCACCCCACTTTCCTATAAATTTTTATCCTTAATTAATTTAAAAGAGTTATCCATTTTATATAGATTATTAGGGGTTTGTCTATTGAAATAGTATTATATTTTTTAATATATATATATAAATTAGTTTCTTAGCCCCATCATTAATTTATTTTCTATTTTTTTCCACATCATATTTTTCTGTCCTTAAAAATGGAGAACTGAATTCAAATGTTGTTCAAAAGAATGTAAGGGTGGATGCTTTGAATTTTTATGCCTTAATGTATTTTCTATATTTTATTTTAATAATTTAAATAGTGTCTAAATCATTTATATTGAGATTTCACCCTTATTTCATGATTTTTTTATTATTGTTTTTTTCATCAATATTATTTCCCTCAATTATCTAAGTCATCCCTACCTTGGAGTTTAACTTGGGTAGTGCTAGTCAAGGATGAGGTCTCCTTACTGACATTAAGATGAGTATTATCATCTACGTAGAATTCATCGTATGGGGTAATAAAAATTCAAATAAGTAAGGTGTTATTTGATAGTTTTAATTTCAAACACGAGTTAAAAATTGAGAGTTATTTAAAAAACAGTATTACGAACTCCTAAGGATGATAAGTTTTCATACAGTTACAATTTTTTGTTTTCATATTATTTTCATTTACATATCGTTTATAAATATGTTTCTTATCAAATATCTAATCTTTTTTTCAATTATTTTCATTTTTTATCTTTGTTCTATAATTTTCCCATGGGTTTCCATTGAATTCTAGATAGAAATGGAGGGTTTTGGGTGGACAGGAACCCACAAATGATTGGCGCACGATTAGTATTAACCATGCACCTAACTAAGGAAACCATGCTGTATGAGAAAGAACCTACTACATGGCCCCTTCATAACCATGTTCCTTGACCAAGGTAATTGTGCTCTTGTATTTCTTTGGATCGAATGATCTGCATGGTTATGAGATGGTTTACCAAACCAAGTGGACTAACTGTGCGAGGCATCAGGGTCATTAAATTTTTGGGTATTTATCTCTCCTGTAGATTTTAAAGCCCTAATACCCAGTTATCTCACCAAATTGGGATTTTCAGCCCTAGGATCTTCCCTTTAAACCCTCCTCCTCTCTTGAATCATTTATTTTGTAGTGGTTTTAGGGTGGTTTCTCCTCAAATCACCAAGTAAGCCTTCGTTCTTCCCCTAATATCCCTCTATTTTAGGCTTTCCTCCCTTATTTTTGGGGTTTCAACTTCTCCAGCCTTAGGGTTTTGATTTTAGGTTCATGTCTTGATATTCTTGGTTTGATCTCATGGATTAGTGTTTGATTTTTTATCCTTGTGGTGCACTCAAGGTGAAGTGGGAGTTTCACACTAATTTCAAGAACCTTCTCGATTCGAGGTAGGTTATTCCATGATAAAATGTTTATTGATGAATTTATTTAGGATTAATATGTTTTTTAGCATGTTTTATGAGTTAAAAGTGTTGTTTTAAAGTGGTTTTTGAATATATTGGATATGAAATTGATTTTAAAATGCACTTTATGTGTGAAAATGATGTATTCTTGATTTAAGACCATGTTGTGTTCTTTTGAAATGTTTTATTAATTGAGTAAATAATTTATTAAATTGGGTTTTTGTTTAGATTCATGGTTGGAATTAGTTTTGGTGTGCATTTGTGTTTTGAAAAGAGTTTCGTGTATGGAAAAGATAACGTTGGTGTGTGTGTGTAATTCCTTGTTTGGCTTGTGCAATATTTAAGTGATATGTTGTGTAAAAAGTGAAACTTTTTGAGAACTAAGGGAATCTCGGGTAGCTAGGAGAGAAAACTAGGACATGTTTTCCATTGATATCGAGGTGGCTACATCCTAGTTTCACTAAGAAGGATTTACAATGACAACACTGACTAAATATTGATGATGATTAGATACCACAATAATTTTATATGTTTCTACTCTCTAGTGTCCTGTGCATGAGAAAGCAGATGATTATGGTTTCTATACCACTTTACATAGAGACACAAGTTTATAGGGTCCCATTACAAGCTAGTAACCATAGGGAAATTCCCATTTCTTTTGATATTTGAAAATGTTGTGCTCACCGTCATCATACGGTGTGGCGTTTGAGTTACTTCCAAAGTAAATGTGTTTTTTAAGTTGCATTCCAATAAAAGTCATTTTCATTAATGATAATTTATTTTATATTATTTTTTAATTTTCTTTCATTATTAAACATTAATCTTAATTTTTTATTTATCATCTAGAGCATGTAATCCAATTGGGTGGCATCATACTAGGAAATAGATCACACCCTACTTACACCTTTGGATGTCAGAAGACTTGGTCCTTTCTGATAAAGGTATGGGTAATGATTTCGGTAATGGTGGTTTAGGATTCTAGTGATCCTCCGAGGTTGTGTTGTGGTAATCGATTGAGGAAGATTCCCACCATTCCTTGTGGTGGGTTTTTGTGATGGTTTTCAGTTCTTTTTCATAATATCCTTATATTAGTTTTGTATATACTCAAAGACATAAATCTAAAAACTTCTAAACGATTGTTTTGTTTTTTTCCCACATTGGATTATTATAAATTGTATATTGTTCTATATTTATATGTTTTGGTATATAGTTCCCACTTTCTAGTCTTGTTACCCTGATAGTTGTGCCAGCCTGTGGTGATAAGAAACACCATTTGGGCCTTTACTCAGACTGGGTCGAGCACCCGTTCAGATGTTGACCAAGCTCAGTTAAAATAAATGGTATTAGAGATAGGTTTAGCTCTTTGGGTCATGTTATTTTGGATGATTCCAGAATGACATGGGCTAGGATTTTCGGGGCTTGATGTTTTGGTTCATAGTAGGGTGCCTGGTCGATACACCTCATGACAGACCTAGAGTCACTAGGGGAGGTTAGGATGTTGGTTTGGATTCTCTTCCACGTGGGATGTGTAGGATGAAGACTGTACATGGAATTTGTATGTGAGTGAAGTGGTTTTTTCATTATGTTACTTTGACATGATTAGTTTATAGATGTTTTTTATTCTTAAAAAAAATTTCAGATCAGGTTTGTTAATGATTTTCTCATGTAACTATTACTTCTTGTAGAAACATGCCCATCAGGAGAGTTCCCCTCCAACCATGGGAATAATCTGGAGAGAGTTCTCCCTCACCACTTGATCAAAGGTTGGTAGATTCTATGGTTCAAGCTATTCAGGATATGGGATAGGGAGTAGGTCATGCTCCTGTTCTTGTTAGGGAAGTTGAGCCTGGCTCTCGAAAGGATAAAGATTAGGAGTTATTGAAGAATAATCCTCATTATTTTTATGGTTTCTCAGAACCTCAAGAATCATAGGAATGAATCAAAAACATATAGAGTATGTTGGAGTTATTGGAAACCCCTATAGAGGTAAGGGTAAAGTGTGATTTGTTTCCTCTAGAGGGCCCCATTAGAAGGTGGTGGGACTTAGTGATTCAAGTTGGTAAGAACGAGAAGATGAGATGGAAAAACTCTAATATGGTCTTAAATGACTGGTACTACCATGAGGTCTTGGAATATAATAGATCCCGACAGTTCATAGATCTTTTCTTGGGGGACCAATCAGTGATGGAGTATGCCAATCGTTTTATTGATGTAGTTTGGTATACCCACAAAAAAGTCTCCAATGAGAAGATGGAGACTCAGAGGTTTGAGAGAGGGTTGTAGCCATAGATCTACTCTCAAGTCTTCTTATTCTTGATTAAGACATATGTTGAAGTGGTTGAAAGTTTTTTTATGGTGTATATTGACCTAAAGGGTTGTTCAAGTGCCAATGGGGCCATGTCAGTTATTGGTAGTTGAAGTTCATTGGAAAAGAATAGAAAGCATGATGAGAAAAGGAAAGAAAGGTTGTGGATGTTCAGGCCATCCTTCTAGGATGAATTAGTCTATGAAATCTGATATAGGGTCCTCCATGTGCCACTAATCAATGAAGGTGGGACACACCCAACCTACTTTTACATCTCCTCCCAAATACTATCATCGATGTGGAGCATTGTGGAACGTGAAATGATTCTGTAGAGCTACATGTTCTTTTCAGGGAGGTGTAGGATCAGTGCATTCCAGGGGAATGATAGCTCAGTTTGAACAATCTAGGATGTTGGGATCTCGTTTTGGTGATTGAGGTAGCATGTAAAATCTTCTTCTAGTAAGAGTTAGCTTAGAGAAGAGCCTCATGCCAGTGGTCAGGGTAAGACTCAGACAGATGCTGAGAATCTTTGTGATATGGATCAGGAAAAAACAAGACATGATGAAGGGCCCTCAACTCCTCGATGTAAAATTATGATTTCATATTCTTTAACTACTATTCTAATTGATACTGGTAAATTTTTTTCTTTTATATATTCTTATCTTGTGAACCTATTGAATTTACCAACCAAACTCTTATCTTTTTGAGTGGAGTTGGTGACGTTGTTGGGAATGAAGAAGAAGAAGGGCCATAGGTTCCCATTGTGTGTGATTTCCATGTCAGGGGTTGAATTAAATGGGATTTCTTTGTCATGGATATTTACTTATTTGATGTGATCCCTAGTAGGGAATGGATGTTCTGTTTCCAAGAACACATTTATTGTTATTAGCGGCGAGTTGGTTTCATAGAACATGATAGTGGTGCTCAAGTATTTCTTGTAGAATGAGATCCCTAGTCTAATTGAGATGGACCTCCATTCAAAAAGTTAGATAATATTTACTTTCAATTATCATCACTTGTGCAAGAGGACAGTGGTGATGATCATGTAGATGGATTACCTCACATGGTGGATGAGTTCCATAAGGTATTTCTTGCTGATTTTTAAGGGTTACCCCTGAGCAATATATGGAGTTCTCAATCAATTTGGATCTATGAAAATGACCAATATCTCTTCCCTCATATAGCATGGATTCTACCTAATTGGGGGAATTAATGATACATCTAGAGGATTTGGAATCCAAATGGTGCATTCGCCAGAGTGTCTCTCCTTGGGCTGCTCCTGTTTTGCTCAAAATAAAGGCTGTTGGATATCTCTGATTGTTCATCAACTACCAAAAGTTAAATAAGGTAACCATCCAGAATAAATATCAATTTCCCAAAATTGACAATTTTTTGTCCTATTAAAAGGGCCAAAGTTGTTCTCCATGAACGATTTGTGTTCAGTTTACCACCATATTCTGGTGAAAGAGGCAGATATCCCAAAAACGGCTTCTTGAAGTAGGTATGACCACTTCAAGTAATTGATCATGCCTTTTGTATTTAAAAACCCTCCATTGATCTTTATAAAACTCATTAATAGGGTATCCCACCAGTATCTTGACTCCTTCATTGTGGTATTTTGGGACAACATCCTTGTGTACTCGAGATCTGAAGAAGTTCATGAGCAACATTTTCAGATTGTGTTAGGCACCTTATGGGATTATCTTCTATGTGAAATGTTCCCAAAATGAACCTTTTAGATTAGGGATGTGAATTTTATAGGCCACATCATCTTAGAGCAAGGGGTTTTATTGGACCCTAATAATATCAGTTATGTTATATCGTAGGAGTAGCCACATAATGTGTTTGAGATCAGGATATTTCTTCAGATGGTGGGATATTATAGGTGGTTTTTTTGGGATTTATCATTACTAGCTTCATCCATGACCACACTGACCCAAAAGGCGGGGTTAAGTTTCAATAGATCCCGGAATTTCAAACATCTTTTGAGGAGTAGAAGTGGCTGTTGACTACCACACCTGTGTTGATTTTTCCAGAATTATGAAAGGGGTATGTGGTTTATCGCGAAACATCAGGTATGGGTCTCAAGTGCGTGCTTATATAGGATGGTCACATGGTGGAATATGGTTCTCACTAACTCCAACAACATGAGAATAATTACCTGAACCAGGACTTCTAGTTAACAGTAGTGATGCATTCATTGAATAAATGGTGTCACTACATTTTTGTGGAGAACTTTATGGTCTACTATGATCATAAGAGCATAGACTTTGTCTTACCACATAAGGATATCAATCTCAGGTAGAACTATTAGATGAAATATCTTTAGGGGTTTGATATTGATATAATCTATCACCGGAAAAAGGGTAAGGTGGTGGTCAACGCCTTGAGAAAGAAAGTGATAGTGTAGGCATTAAGGAAGTCTAGTGATGAGTAAATTTTGATGGGGATATTTTCCCAGATGCACTTAGAGACCAAGGAGCATAGTGGAGGTTTATTCCAGGGAATTATGTAGTTGGATCCATCTCTTTTGGAGTTGGATCAATGAGAGAAGCTGGGTGATGAGTTGTGTCAGCGGTATATTTAGTTTTCTCATGGTGCGGAGATGTCCTCCAATTGGTTGTTGTCTACCGAGATGATTTTGTGTTCCAAGGAACATTTTGTGGTGTAGTTATCTCTACAGAAGGTGGTGATATACGACATCCACCTGCCTTAGTGTGTCGTTCGTCCTGGGGCTACCATGATGTATTATGATGTTTGTCATTAGTTCTGGTGTCCATGCATGAGACATGACACAAGTGACTTCATATCGATATTTTTTACTTGTGAGTAGGTGAAAGCATTGAATTAATGGACCTATGGTTTTCTATATCAATTACTCATTCATACCTCAAAGTGTGACAAGGTTTCCAAAGACATAATTATTAGCATACCTAGTACACCTATATGATGGAACACTATTTGGGTAGTGATTGACCACTTCAAAAAATCTACCCACTCTATTACGACCAAAGATTTAGAGAAGGTTGATGACCTGGGATAATTGTATGTTTCGGAACTAGTTAGGATTCATGGTACGTCATCAGCAATTTTTTTTGGCATAGACCCCCATTTTACCTATTGGTTCTAGGAGGTCATTCAAAAAGGATTGCGGTTGCAGATCAAAATGATCATGGCATACCACTGCCAAATGGATGGTTAGATGGAACAGGGAAATCGAATTTTTGGAATACATGCTCTATGCATGTGTTTTTGATTTTAGAGGATCTTGGGATAGCCAATAGGGATTGGTTGAATTTTATTATAATAAAAGTTACCAATAAACTATTTTAATGGATCTATTTGAGGTGCTCTGTGGTCTTCCTTGTCAGTCTTCATTATGCTGGGATGAGGTAGGTGAGACGTCACTTTTGGCATCAATCCTTATGCAAGAGATGTCTGAGAAAGACAAGATGATCATGCAGTGGTTTTTTACCATTCAGAGTCACCATAAATATTATTCTGATCAGAGGCGTTAGGATCTGGAGTTTTTTATGGGTAATTGGGTATTCCTGAAAGTGGCCCCTCAATTGGGTCATCATCACTTGGGGAAGCATAGAAAGATGACGCTAAGGTATGTCAGACCATTCAAAATCACATATCATACTAGAAAGGTGGCATACTTATTGGATTTTTATTCTTAGTTGATGTCGATTAATGATGTGTTTCATGTCTCGAAACTGAATAAGTATAACCCAGACCCATCCCATTTGTTGAATTGGGAGGAGTTGGAGTTGGGTCCTAATTTCATTAGTGTTTGAATGACCAACACAGATAGTGGATTCCCAAGAGTAGGTGCTTCATAAGAAGTCTATTTTGTTGGTTTCTGTCCTTTGGTAGAATGTGAATGATACATATGAGAATTGAGAGTGAAAGTCTTGGGTTGAGAAAGAGTACCCATTTTTTTCCAAATAAGTTTTGGATTGTCTTTTTGAGGGAATAATTTTTTCATTATGGGGATAATTATCACATCCATGATCTTGTTTTCATGTATTTTTTGTATTTTATCTTTTTCATATATTTTTCACTTGGGTTTACTTTTTTTTTGAAAAATAGTGGGTTTTCGGTGCACATGATCCTACACATGGTTGGTTCATGGTTAGTCGTTACCATATTCCCAACCTTGGAAATCATATTCTAGGAGACAAAACATACCGAATGGACCACACATGACCATGTTCCTTTACATAGGTAATTGTTCCCTTGTCTTTCATCGAACATGATGCTCTACATGGTTACCACATAGTTTACCATATCGTGTGAACTAACCATGCGCGACGTCTAGGTCATTACAATATTTGTGTATTTCTCTCTCCTATTGATTTTAAATCACTAATTCCAATTTTCCACAACACATTTGGAACATTCCCCCATATGTGCCTCCATCCATCCCTCGTCCTCTCTTGGTTCTTCTAATTTGTTGTATGTTTTGGATAGCTTCTCCTTGAATCATCAAGTCAACCTTCTTTATTCTCTTAATGTCCCTCTATTTTAGTGTTTCTTCCCTTCCTATAGGGGTCTCCATTTCTCCAACCCTAGGGGTCTAATTTTAGGGATCTATTTTGATTTTTTTGGTTCAATATCTTGGATTTGGGTTTGATTTGGCACCATTGTGGTGCGTTCGAGGTGTGGTTGGAGTTCCACACCAATTTCCATAACATTCCCCTCCCGTGGTAGGTTATTCCATGCTTAAATGTTTCTTGATGAATTTATTAGGATTTATTGTGTTCTTTGGAATGTTTGTATGAGTTATAAGTTTGATGGGAAAGTAGTTTTTATTGATTTTAGATATAATATTGATTTTAAAATGGTATTTACATGTGATAATGGTGTATTCTTGATGTAATCCATTATTATCTTTTTTTGAAGTTTTTTATTAATTGTGTAAATGATTTATTAAATTGGGTTTGTGATTAAAATATAATTAGGAAGAAGTTGTGGCATGTTTTTGGGTTTTAAAAATAGTTTTAGGTATGAAAATGATAAATTTGATGTATGTGTAGTGCCTTGTTTGGATTGTGTAATGTGATAGTGATATCTGTGTAAAATTTGAAACTTTTGAACACTATGGGAAGCCTGAGTAGAAAGGAGGGTAGTATAGAGTTAGTGTTCTAGTGATACATATGTGGCTACAAACTGGTTTCACTTATCAGGATTGATGATGACAACACTAACTAAATATTAATGATGATCGGAGACCACTAGAATTTTGGATGTTTCCCCACTTTTTCATCTCGTGCATGAGAACACAGATGATTGTGGTTCCTATAACACTTTACACCAATACATGAGGTTCTAGTGTTCCATTACTAGAGAGTATCCATATAAAATCTCTCGTGTCTAGTTCTCTTTGACTATGTTGCAGTAACCATTAGAATACTCTGTAGCATTTGATTTACTTCAAAAGAAAAGGTTTTTTTAAAGATTCATTCCTTTAAAATTCAATTTTATTAAAGAAAAATTTTTTTAAATTGTTTTAGCATTTCATTTCAATAAATTTTGAATGTTTATTTTTCATTTAACATTTATAGTACAAAATCCTTTTGGGTGGAATCCTACTGGGCAGTAGCTCACACCCTGCATTCACCTTTAGGTGTTGGAAAACATGGTCATGTTTGATACATGTAAGGGTGATGATTTTGGTGATGGTGGTTCAGGATTCTATTGATCCTATAGGGTGGTGTTTTGGCGATGTATTGAGAGAGATGTTCCCCTTATCTTATGTCGGTTTTTTTGAGATGGGTTTTGGTTCACTTTTCGTAGAAGACCTCTTTTGGTTATTTATAAACATGGAGAATAAAATCTAAAACCTTTTAAAACCTTATTTGGTTTGGTTTTCCAAATTTGGTTTATAATAAATTGTTTATTGTTTTATTTTTTTAATTTTTGGGTAAATCATTACCACATGTTAGTATTTTTACCCGAGCACTTATACGATCCCATGGGGATAAGGAACTCCCTTCAGGCCTTTCCAAAGTTAGGGTCATGTGCCAGTTCAGATGTTGACCCATCTCAGTTCGTGACATTTCAATTATTTAAACCCCCAATATATTAGTATATAATTGAGTATTATATCTTGTAGTATATCTTACAAATATAATAGTGATAATAATAAATCAATTTTTTATGTGGCCCCTTTTTGTGATCGATCCTAGTGTGTGCACTATGATGAGATCTTTGAAAAATTTAAAACATATTGAGTTGAAATTAATGACATATTCTATAAAATCTCAGAATTTACAAGTAATTTATTTTATTTATATTTAATTATTTCAAGACTACAAAATTTGACGGCACGTGGTTCCGAGGCCCAAAGAGCCCAGAATGGTTTTTTTGAACTTTTTTAATTTTACGTTCAGTAAAAGTTCAAGAAGGATTTTATATCTTTTTAACCAATTATTAGATTAAATATATGAGGGTACCATTGGATTCATAATGTAGGGATTCTCCTAGAAATGACTTAGCTTTTTCCAGTAAGGGACGGACAAAAAATAAATTTTTTGGACTTTTCGTGAAAAATCATAAAAAAATTTAAAAGATTTATTTTATTTTCTTTCTCACTTTTGAGTAGAGAATGAAAACACTATGGGGAAGCGACGGGGCGAAGATGATGCAAATTAATGAGGCTTGTTTATGGATCATTAACTCGCAGTGTAATGATGCTTTATTGACACATAACAACGACACAATTTATTAAATAAAACAATGTAACAACGCGATTTCACATCAGAATGGAAATGCTGCAAGTGATTCTATTTATAGTTCTACACGCTATGGATATAAGGATTAAAAATTTGGAGGATTATTTGGAGAACCCTTGATATAATTCCACCCCAACAAAGAAAAAACATTGATGGAGAAACATCATCAAATTTTACGCCTTTAGAAGATCGGAGTTGGGAAGTGACTTCAACATCTTAATCCATCGAGGAAGAATGCCGCGACATCAGACGTCATAAGAGGTAGGGGTTTTTGATTTGATATTTCTCCCTGTCATTTTCAAAAAAACAACAAACACAGATCAACCCACGAACAAGTTGATCCACAATTCGTGCGTTATACCGAAGGGTGTTTTATTCTTGGGGTTTTATTTTATTCAGTGGCCAAATCAAGGCATAAAATGATTGAGTATAAACTCACCAAACCGCCCACATCTTTAAACCCCTCATGCGGTGGCCCTAGGACAACACGAATAAGGCCCGAGCACCTCTGCAAGTGGGTTTGTGGTGGTTGTATCCTCAAAATGATGTCAAGGATGGTTTTGGAACCTTGCGGTGAAGAGGGCACTCCATAGAGGCCACATAGGTTGACGAATTGAAGAATAGACCACCGAAGCGTGTCCGATGATCCTCTAAACTCCATGCCAGCCTACACCAGCAGGACGCGTTGATGGGGAAGCCATGAATCGTCAGCCGTGGTGTCATGCTGGAGGACACAGTTTTAGGAGGGGCACCAGATGGTGGGATATCCCACGTCCGGTCCATATTGAAAGCTAGACAAGCCGCAGTCCGCCGACCGCAACTAGTAGAAGTGTCCCACACCCGAGGGGCCAAGTGGGACCCAGACACGGCAACCACGCCGCATCCTGACTAGTCGGAACCACCGGCCGCACATCACTATTGGTCCCATACTAGTGGGTCGAGCCCCTAACTTGCCAGACCCACATCGATAGGCCAGATCTTCGCCCCTTCAGGACGAGATGGACTAGATCTGGTTGCTAGGAGACTCAATGGGCTGGGCCCTTAGCCAACCAGGCCAGGTCTAGTGAGGCCTATTGGGCCTGGCCCACTAGCATGGCCAGAACAGACTGACTTCGACCCCCACCAAATGGTTTTGAGTCCGTCTTCATGAACTGGGGTATATGGGACCCTCATGCCGGGTCGGTCAAGTAGGTTTGACCGGGTCGGACCGGGCCCCGTCGCAATCAGCCCCCTAGTATGAAAACACCTATATCTTGAAAACCACGCATCTGAATGAATATCTGTTTTGACGTTGGGACCCTGTCGACGAGACAGATTTTTTGGCAAGCTCTATGGATACTTTCATGGAAATTGAGATGCAACGAAGGGCTTGAGGATCATTTCTTCTAAGCGTGCTACATATAGAACCTTGAATCTGGATGAGACCTGAAGACAACTGAATTATGGCCCAGTGGGAAGCACCTCTCTATGACATTGCAGGCCCACAATGGGAAGCCCTTTTCTAGTACATTGCATGCCAATGGTACGCGACAAGGAGGAGTACCTCAGTAGGCCACGACTAGTGGCAAGAACCTCTCTCTGACTTTGTAGGTACACAATACGTGATAAGGAGGTGTTCCTAAGTAGTCCATGGTTAGTGGGAAGTACTTATTTGTGACTTAGAGGACCCAATTTACTTGCTTGAGGAGGAGTTCCACCACATCCAAGGTGTTCAACGATGTAACTGATGATGTTACTATTGCTACCCTAGAATATACCTGGTGTGAGCTATCTTGTGTTTCAAACATTACTTTGATGAATTTATGTGTGGTATTTCACTTTTTTGGGGGTCCCTACTGAGTACATTGTTACACACCCCTGCACAGGCTTTTCCCACACGTGTTTTTTCTGGTGAAGATGACTGATATTTCGACAAGGGTGCTCTGGGAGATAGGAATGACAGACACTACGACGGTGGACTTGGTGGTGTTGGACGAGTCAAGGCCTAGTAGGATCGGGCTGACAAGACATACTACTTAGGCTTCCAGTAGCTTTACTACTCTCACGATCCGGTGGGGTTTTCATCCAATGGCCATCAATGTTTCTTTTTTTTGTACTTTCTATTTCTAGTTCAGTGTTGGGTTTGTATTCTGACCAACTTACTTTCTATTGTACTTTCACTCAGCCTTGTTTTAGTAGTAAACTTGTTTTCCCCATTTTAGTCTGTTTGGATGTTGTTGGGTGTGTGTGTGTGCGTACAAGTACTAAGGAAAATTCCTCCCACTTTCAGGTTGACACCCTTGGCACAAGTCGCCAGCCACATGCCTTTGAGAGGTGTGCTTGGGGTAGTCATGACACATCCACAAGGGGCGGGTCGTGACGTATTCCTACCATCACGAGGATGAATTTTATAGATATAAAATCTCATCTTCATATAAAATCTCATCTTAATATAAAATCATGCAATTAATTATTTTATCATTTTCTGGGCTTACAATTTAGACATACATTTAACCAAAGTAAACACATACAGAAATTCTTGAAAAATATTACCACTTAATGTAAAAAAATATTGATATAGGTTTAAAAAAGGATATCAATAAGGACATATACATTGGTAACAACAGACTATCCATCAATTAGAACAATAAATACTTTATTTTTTAGACTATAGAGTGCATCAAGAATATTATTGTGATCAAGAGGTGTGCTTATCTTGAGTCACCAGAGATTAAAATCATTTTGTCATTAAATTTTATAAATCTTGGATTTAAAGTTATAAAATATGAATTAGTTAACAGTAATACCTATTTTTTTGGGTAGTATTAAGGTGATTCCCAAAATAATGTCTAGAGACCACTAATTTATAAAACAAGGTTTATGATTTATAAAGGGAAACCACATTATTATTATGAAATAGTGAGATGAAATTGATAACTAAAACACGATGAGTTTTCTTATAGAATCAAAAAATAAGAGAAAGATCACAAGGTATAACCTTATTCAGTTCACATGGATCCTTTTTTCATAGTGAGAACATCACCTTCTGTGATCATTATTACTGAAGAAAAGTAACCAAATATAAGAGATATAAAATATAGTAACTGATTATAGAATATTTCCAAGGAATTTAAACTTCCTAAAATAGGTTGAAATTATAAACTCCATCAGATTTAGTTAACACCAACCTTTTTTTGATGGACTCACACAACACACCTGAACAAAAAGGATACAACAATAAATATAAAGGAGAGAGAACTCTCTATAATATCTATGACCTAATTAACAAGACCTAGTTAATAATATAGTGGATGAATATTTTTCCCTAGATCAAGATTATTGAATATAATGAACAACTCTAAGAATCAATAACTTCATATAATATCAACCAGATCTCTACTTTGGGAATAAGAATTGGTGTATCAAGATTCAAGGGGGAAGTCTTAGTGGGAATTAGATCCAAGATCCTTCAATAAAAATATCATTATCTCTCATATAAAAACTCTATTTTTATTCACTCTCATACAATGAAACCAAAACTAAAATGATCCAAAATCAACTCTCTCAATGAACAAATGGAGAGGAGGACATTATAATGGGCTAGAATTTCTAATGGGTTCATATGAAAATATGCAATGCAAGATGTGGGGATATCACTGATTGAATGAATCATTCAAAATATGTACTACATAATTACTCACAAGACATTTGAACACATTAGATAGTCTATAAGATAAGTTGAAAAAATTCATCCATAGTACGAGACAAAGCCAATACACCCAAGGAAATAAAAAGGCCACACAACCAGTTGTTCGATCATTTTGATAAAGGATACAGATCATTCCCTAGCCAAGATGTTACTATAAAGGGAAATAAATCTATTACCAAACATTATAGTTAATGTGGGGAAAAATAAATTCTAAATTAACGAAATTCTTTAATATAAAAATTTAAAACACGAATGAATGTATAAGTAAACCAATTAAAAAAAGGAAACATTCTAACAGAAACAAATATAGAACATAAGAAATTTAATTTCAACACAACATTATATATCAACAAGTATATATAACAGAAGATCAGTTTTCTATATTTGATGAATTGATGGATTTGTTTACATGAATCATTTAACACCCCGACCCCAAACTCCAAGAGTCAGTGCATTATTTTAATACATTGGAATTATTACAAGGAATCAACTCCCGAAGAACTGATTAGTTTAGTAGTCTTGGAAACAAGATACATACATAAGTTCAACATTTCAACTTGAAAAGAAAACAAAACTAATTTATTCTATTAGAAACATCCAATATTTCCAGATTGTGCATGAAAGTCACTAATAAATAATATCTTCATATCCTGGTAAAATGAAACATAAGAAAGTGGTGAGATAAAATGCTCAGTAAGAGTAAGCAATACAGTAGAGGATTACATAAAAATTAGTCATGGTGAATAATTGAAAACACAGGCTTTTAAAAATAATAAACCTGAACACTTAACGGGAGGAAAATGAGTTGAGTAAATATTTATATAATAAAACATAGTGATGGTTATTATACTAGTCAAATAACAACATGAATCATCATTATTATTTTCATAAAGAGGGAACCTATAATTCTGGACATTCAGAAATATTTAGTAAAGGCCAGGGCCAAGACTTCTAAAAATGATTATCGCCTCGACAAAAACCATATATCAAATAGGAAAAGTCCTCGTCCAATTCCATGTAAAATTGACTCATGATACCTACAGATGCATCGAGGACATATAGCGGGATCCACCCGTCACATACTAAGTCCAATACATTTTTCATATGAAAAGGTTGAAACATAACATAAACATTCATATTAATACCAGCATACGAAATGTCAATACTTTAACCACAAACTCTGAAGTGCATAAAAATAGCACATCCACAATAAAACATAACTCATTCAATAAAATATAGAAGACTATATTATAATAGAATAACCTCAGTATAGAATAATGAAGGATATTGACATAGATGAAAATAATCATAAAAACTATTTGAGAGAAATATACCCCTTTTTCTTGAAAACATTTAAAATTTACACTATTTATCAAGAAGCCGTTTCAAATTGATTTTTGTATCAAAGTTTCCCAAACCTAATTGAAAATACTAAAAGTAATTTTAATTTTAAAACATAAATAAATCATTAAGTTTTTTATAAACATGGACATTAATAAGACTGATTTATAAGAATAAATCTTTAAAACTTTTAAATTATATTTTAGTTAGAGTGATTAAAAAAAGAGAGACACTTGAATACCAATAACTGAGGTAATAAAAACTTTATAATATCATGATAATAAAGGGATTAATGATATACTATGTCAAAATACATTATATACACCATATAAAAGTGAATTGGTGTATAACAACAGAGAAGTCTCAATGGAATGTAAATTGAGATGAAAACCAGTATAAAGACCGTATCCTTAGGTTAAGGATAAATCAAGAACATAATTATGTGTGAAAAATATAAATACAATGTATATGACTAGATATTCAGTGTAAATAAATAATAGTATAATCACACATATTCTTGAAAAAACAACACCAATGACTTAGATGTTTAACTCAATGAATGGAAATTGAGTTAAGATTACTTTTATCAAGTTCATATAAATGACATAAGAAATTATCAATGGAGTGATTATTTGTATCAAAAGTATATCCACACAAAGTGTAGTAGAAATTAATACATAAATAAAAACTAGTGAGTCCACACATAATCTTGGAGTAAAATAATCAATGAAGTATGCGTAAATCCCAATGAGTGGAAATTGAATTTTTTTTTACCAATTTGGTAACTCAAGAAACATACACCGCATGAAATAAGTATCATAAAATGAAGTTTTAAATACCAATATATTAAACTATATTACACAAGTAATATAATCATGTATAGTATATACACCACACAAAAGGAAATAGTGGCAATACAACATGAATCTCACGTGAATAAGAAGTGAGATGAAATCCCCTTACCACGTTGTAATCAATAGAGTCTTATGAAAAAAAGTTAATAACCACCAAATCATTCCAAGAATACCAGTAATATAAAAGAATAATTATAAAATATATCAAATTGAAGTATGAAATACACCACATGCAATAAATAATGGGAGAACAATGGAAATCTCATGGAATTAATAGTCAGATAAGAAACCCCTTACCCCAAGTCCGACTTGTCTTGTATGTTCCTTGTTCTTCCTGAATAAAAAAATTAGGTTAATTTAAACTTGATTAAGAAAATTTTCAATTTTATTATTCTTTTTATATCACTTATTAAATTTATATAATAATTAGTTAATTATTTGCGTTCGTATTAGATATTTTATCGATGTTCATAACTTGAGTAAAAAACGAACTTGTTATAATTACAGTTTTCCATGTGGTCAAAAATCCATTATATCCAGAATGATATAAATAATTTAGATATAATATATATATATATATATTATATTTCTAGTGTATATATTAATTTTTTATCGTACATAACATTTGGAGATAAGAAATGAAATTCACTGTTCATGGAGACGGTAAGCCGTACGTATGCATGAACACTACTTTCATTTATATTATGCATTTTAATGGAATTAAAACTTAATGATAAATAGTTATATTATAATTTCAATATAATAAAATATATAATTTCATTAACTCCATCCTTTATACATCCCATTAAAGGAATTAATGAGTCATACCATTTTGAGGGGGTGGTAGTCTGCACTTCCTCAAATGAAATTATAGCACTTTACCGATAAGGGGAACCATAAAGGAATGCTATAAATGGAAAATAAAGAAGCATAAAGAAAAAATAAACATAATATATATCATATATTAATACATTTCTATCTTAATGGCCACTATGATAGATGGTAGGAGATAATTGAACAATCATTATTTCGTGAGGCGTTAGTTTTCCATCCACAGAAACAGTATGTTCTTCACCAATTAGATGCAGGTGTGTGTATGTGTAGTTTGAATCCTTCTCATAAAAAAATCCTAGTATATTGAGGATTCTATGGTTGTTATAAAATAAAGGAATAAAAAGAGTTTCGGGGTTGGAGAAGTAAAATAAAAGAAAATAAGTTAAGAGAAACCATTACCTTTAATTTGGGTAACTCCCTTTGGTATGAACCAAACAGACTACTTGAAGTGACTTCTACCCAAGGTAAGGCTTCTAGGTGGAAGAGAGGGATCTTGAGAGATTATTTGGCTAGGTGTTGGTTGAGCCAAGGGGCTTGATAGGTGTGATGAATGGATTAGAAGTGGTGTCCTTTTATAAGGGATAAGAGGGGCTCTTTAAAAAGTTTGAAAATGTTTTTTTATTATAAACTTTTATTTGGTTTCAAAAGTTCCAAATGTCATCAAATTAAAAGATAAGATAGCTCAGGTTCAAAATAAAATCACCCAATGATAATTGGATTGGTTTTGGATATTGTTTTAATATTAATAAACTTTTTTATTTAAATAATTTATTAATGAGGTAAATACTACATCATTATTGTGTCATAAATAATTTAATTTATTTGATTCCTGAAAATTATTAAACAAAATACCATAATGTAGGAAATATTTTTATCTTTCCAATAAATATTTATAGTCTAATGTATGTCTTATATAACCCCATGTAATAATTGACATACTGAAAGTTATTTGTTAATGTTATTTTTGTCTTTACATTATGTTAATTAAAATAATGTGTCATTATCATTCTTAAGTGGCTCCATGGGGTCCCAAAATGGACCCAACAATGCCCAGGGTTAGAAATGACCCATCCAATAACGTTAGGACAAGTGTTAAGGTAATTTTTTATTAATATAATATTTTGTTTTACCTTGAATTACCCTATTTACCTTTAACCGTGGTAAATAAAAGTAAAAAGTTACTAAACACCAAAAAATATTTTCATCTTATTGAACCACATATTACTTACTAATAACTACCATGTATGTCGGATTTTTGAAATTCAATTTACAAGAAGTGGTAAAATTTTATTTAAATGAAAAAGGCAGTTTTAAACCACTACCAAGTGGTTTTACTATTAATCGAAAATTGATGTTTTTATGAAAAATACCAAAAATTAATCCAATGCTATATCTAATATTCCAAATTAAAAAATGATGTCTATTTTAAAAAATTCAAAACATAGATGTTGGATTAATTAATTTGAAATTAATTCCCGTTGTCAAAAAAATAGCGTGTTTTTAAGAAACAATAACTATCAAAAAAATTACACTTATTTATGTATAATATCAAAGTGAAATTAATTCTAATGACCAACATTGGATTAAATTGTAAAAATATAATCTAATTACACTTCCAAACCATTCAAGTATATAATTGAACACTTTAAATTATTTTGATTAAAAAAGTTTTTTTCAATTAAAATTTAGTATTTCTCATTATTCATCCAAATATGAAATTTATCAGAAAAACCCCAAAAATTTATCAAAACTAAATTTTTATGTACCGATTCAAAATAAGAATTTTATTTTTTTCAAATTGAATAAATAAAAGTGTCAAATATTGGATTTGAAAAGGGTTCACCATAAAAAGGCTGTAAAATTGATGTTTTTTGAAAAATACTTCCTTTATCTGAAAAAATGATTTTGTTTTTATATTATATATAAGAAACACATAATATGGATGTTATAATGATATGGAATATATAAAATTCAAAATTCAGATAATACTATTCATAACTGTTTTTGAAAAGCTAGTTTGGTAAGTTGTCATGCTCTCGAACTCGGTGTTCTGTGAGGTGAAAGCTATAGAATTACTTTAAAGAGATAATGTATTATGAAACCTTGGGGTGTTACATTCTACCCTCATTAAATAAATTGTGTCCTCACAATTTAATCTCATGATTGAAAATTTGGGTTTTGACATTTCAAAATATTTTAGTTGAAATCCCACATTGAAAATGGATTAATGAGGCCTCTAATTTTAAAATAATTAATGGTAAGAATAAAGGTTACCAAAAATAACACACACTAGGGTCCCATGTAAGAAAACATGGATATGGAAGAGAAAAATAATCATCATTTTCTGATGGTGAGTGATCGAGAATATTATTAGAAAAAAGTTAATGATATGGAATCCATAAACTTGTGATGGGATGAAAGGTCTTTGATTACCCTGTAAGAAAATTAAATGAACAAAGTTTTCTTTTAAGTTCCTTTTCATAATGATGATGAATTTATTTATGATACTGACTAATAGTATAAGGATATATACTTACTTTACAAGTATAGTTTCATCTATTATTAAATTTCTACTAGAAACTCATCTTTTCTCCAAACGATGAGTATTGAAGATGACTAGGTATCACTTGAAGCTCTAGAATAAACTTATAGAGAATCACATAATCCACAATGTATTAAATATATATTTCCTTTGTCATTAAACATTCACCAATACCAAAATGGTTAGTTCATGATCAGATGATCCCCAAAAGGACAATCCTTTATAGAAATAAATACTACTCTTAATCTCGAAAAATTAAACAAACAATACCCAAAGTTCCAAAAATACCATTCAATGAACAATTCTCCTTAAAATCCTTCAACATAATCCTAAATAATATTGAAACACAATACTCAGAAGAATTTATTACTTAGTCTTCCACATTAAATTTTATTTCCAAAAAACATCGACTACTCTTAAAGTCACATACTTAAAAGTAATTATCCTAATAACATATTCTCTATGATAGGTTAATCATTTCCATAAACAACACAAATTTATATAAATCCACACTAAAAACATAGAAAAATATTTACCATTACTCCTCAGATGAAATCCCATAGTATCCTATTTTCCTTAGGCATATAGTTTTCGCAACAGAGCATATATCTTCCAAAATAACATTTATCACATAATCACCAAATAATTTTCCTATACTAAGTTTATCCATTTGATAATACATAATTTCGCAAATCAACTTAATCAAATCATTTATCTAAAAATTATTAGTCAGACAAACTAGGGACTTCACGTAGTCCAATGGTAGGAGATAAATCCCAATCAGACTCTGGTTGTGGGTTCAATTCCCACAGCTTTGTTCGACGCGACGGGTTGTCACATGGTCCGTGTGATGTCCTTTTTTAAAAACTATATTTTATAACATTTCCAAAATGAGATAAATTCCTCAAAATAACAATAAAATAATTTAATCACAAATGTTATCTCATACCTCGAATTTTCATTCCAAAATTTAATAACTTGTAATTGCCTCAAACTCAAGGATCATAAAAAAACCAAATGGTTATTTATAACTATATCCACAAGAGAAAAGATAATTCATCCTCAAGTATCATTTCAAGCGACAAACTGTAGGGTTATACATACAAGGGGAACGTCTTCCTATGTAATCCCATCAATAAAGAGCACTAATAATTTTAAGCATTTCACCATCCCTTTATTTTCATATTGTTTTTTCCTTGACCAAGAGGATATCCTATAGAATAGGTAATTCACTTAGGTAATGTCCAGGTCCCCTACATTTATAGAAAATAACTATAGATGGATTCTTGGGACTATTTTTATTTTCTTCTACAGTACTCTTCATTTTTCCTTGGCAATTCTTTACTATATGTCATTCTTTCCCACACATAAAATATTTATTTGTTCTATTGAGACACTTTCTAGGGTGTATCCTTCCACATTTCCAGCATGATGGAAATTGAGGTTTCATTTCTACATGGTCTCTACTGATGGAGCTCTTATAATTCACCACCTTGCTCTTCTTTGTTGTGTCCAGGAGTTGGTTAATATATATGTTGTTGATCATATTTTTGGAAAACTGATTTTACAAGAACACAATATCTTTTACGCCTATAAACATTCCATTTTGTTGCTCATTTCTACCATCGTTCCCACCTTGTACATCATGTTCAATGCTAATATGACTTCCTTGGAATCTGGCAATTGAATAAAACTAGAAAGCATTGTGTGAGTAACAATAGTCATAAAATCATTTTGAGAATACCATGACACCTTATTTTCCATTTAAAACAACTCAGGATTAACCAAGGTCATTTATTCTCATCTTATATTAAAATAATTCAAAATCATTTGTAGATAAAATGTAAATTATCCTAAGCATATACCACAGGAGTGTCATAACCAAGAGTGCAGCAAGGCTCATTTTCGTGTACCAGGATACCTCGGGTCAAGCCCGAAACACCCTATCGGAGTTTTCACTCCTAGGTACATCTGTTCCAGAGCCACCTCTACTTGCATGTATCTAGACAGTGATATATTGCTTGGAAAATACACAAAATCTCTACATTACAAATTTTATAAGAAGTTCTTCTATACTAATCCTCAATGTCTATCTTAGGGTATTATGCTCTAATCAAAGTTTATCTAAATCTAGTTTCCTAGGATTGTACTAGTCTTACTCTGATACCAACTGTAATGCTCATACCCCAGAATCCAGTAGATGGTGCATTATTTTAATACATTGGCATGATTACAAGGAATCATGTCCCGAAAGACCGACCAGTTTAGTAATCTTGGAAAAACATTACATACATAAGTTCAACATTACAACATGAAACGAAAAACTACACTAATGTATTCCATTAAAAACATCCAAGCTTCCTAGATTATGCCTACAAGTCACTCATAACTAACTTCTTCATATCCTAAGAAAATGAAACATAAGAAATGGGTGAGGTCAAATGCTCAGTAAGAGTAAGAAATACAACAAAAGATAATATAAACATTAGGTATGGTGAATAATTGAAAACACATGCCTTTACAAATAATAAACATTAACATTTTATGGAAGGAATATGAGATGAGTAAATAATGCCATAATAAATCATAGTCATAATGAGAGAATGTATAATGTCGGACATTCTGAAACATTTTGTCATGGCCTCAGCCAAGACATCTAAAAATGATTATGACCTTAGCCAAAACCATATATCAACTTCGGAAATGCCTCTACCAATTCCACATTTAATTGTCTCTTTAGACCTACCGATGCATTGAGGAGCTATAGCGGGCTCCACACATCACATAATAAGTCCAATACATTCCTCATATGAAAATTTTGAAACATAACATAAACATTATTATTAAAACTAGCATACTAAATGTCAATAATTTAAACACAAACAACGAATGTCATAAAAATATCACATCCACTGTCAAACATAACTCATTCAATACAATATGGAAGATTTTATACTAAAAGATTTACCTCAATCGAGAATAATGGAGGATATTGACATAGATGAAGATAATCATCAAAACTATTTGAGACAAATATCCCCCTTTTTCTTGAAAACATTTAAGTCACACTATTTATCAAGAATCCGTTTAAAATAGATTTTTGAATCAAAGTCTCCCATACCAATTTTAAACTTTTAAAAAGGAATTTTAATTTTAATATATAAATAAATCCTCAAAATAATTTTTAAAACATGGAAAATAATAAGTACGATTTAGAACAATATATCATGAAAACATTTAAATGATATTTTAGCTAGAGTTCCTAACCAAAAGAGAGACACTTGAATTCAAATAATTGAGGTAATAATAACATTATAATATCATGATAATAAAGGGATTCATGATATACTATGTCAAAATACATTATATACACCATATAAAATTGAATTGGAGTCTAACAATAAATAAGTCCCAATGGAATGTAAATTGAGATGAAAACCCTTATAAAGACTGTATCCTTAGTTTAAGGATAATTCAAGGACATAATTATGTGTGAAAAATATAATTTAACTCTATATGTTTTGATATTCAATGTAAATCAATCAGATTACATTCACATATATTCGTGAAAAAAACAACACTAATGACTTGGATGTTTAACTCAATGAATGGAAATTGAGTTAAGATTACTCTTATCAAGTTCATATCAATGACTTGAGAAATTATACATGGAGTGATTATGTGTATCAAAAGTATATCAAAAAAAAGGGGAGTGTAAATTACAATTTATATAATAAATAGTGATTCCACACATAAACTTGGAGTAAAATAATAAATGAAGTATGTGTAAATCCCAATGAGTGGAAATTGAAATTTGAAATTTTCTTACCGATTTGGTAACTCATGAATCATACACCCCATGGAAGAAAGATCATAAAATGATGTTGTAAAAAACCATAAATTAAATTATATTACACAAGGAATACAATCATGTCCATTACATACACCACACAAAAGAAAATAGTGGCTATACAACATGAATCTCATGGGAATAAGAAGTGAGATGAAATCCCCTTACCACATTGTAATCAATCGAGTCACATGACAAAAAGTTTATAACCACCAAATAATTAACATAATTCCATGAATATAAAGATAATCATGATAATATATATCAAATTTCAGTATCAAATACACCATATTCAATAAATAAGTGGCGAACAATGCAAATATCACGAAATTAAAAGTGATATAAGAAACCCCTTACCTCAAGTCTGAATTGTCTTGTATGTTCCTTGTTCTTCCTGAATAATAGACATAAGTTAATTTATAATTTATTAAGAAGAATTTTTATGTTTATTATTGTTTTCATATCACTTATTACCTTGCTATAAAAATTAGTTAATTATTTGAGTTCATATTGGATATTTTATCGATGTTCGGAACTTGGGTTAAAATGAACTTGTCATAATTAAAATTTTCCATGTGGTCAAAAGTCCATTATCTCCAAAATGATATAAAGGATTTATATATCATATATATATATATATATATATATTAAATTTCCATTATATATAAGTATTTATAACAGTACATAATATTTGGAGATAAGAAATGAAATGCACCGTTCATGGAAACAGTAGGTCGTACGTACGCATGAACACTACTTTCATTTATATTTTGTATTTTAATGGAATTAAAACATAATTATACATATGTATATTATATTTATTTTATAATATCATATATAATATAATTATATCCATCTTTTATACATCCCACATAATGCATTAACGAGTCATATCACTTTGAGGGGGCGATAGTATGCACTTTCTCAAATGAAATTATCGCGTTTACCCATAATGGAAATCATAGAGGAATGATATAAATGGAAAATAGAGAAACATAAAGAAAAAGAACAAAATATATATCATATATAAATACAGTTCCATCTTAATGTCCACCATGAGAGGTGGTAGGAGATAATTGAACAACCATCGTTTTGTGAGGCGTTAGTTTGCCATCCAAAGAAACAGTATGTTCTTTACCCATTAGATGGAGGTGTGTGTAAGTGTAGTTTGAATAATTCTCATAAAAAAAATCCTAGTATATTTATTATACTGATGTTGTTATAAAATAATGGAATAAAAAGAGTTTGGGTTTTGGAGAAGTAAAATAATAGAAAATAAGTTAAGAGAAACCATTACCTTTAATTTGGGTAACTCCCTTTGGTATGAACCAAACAGAATTCTTGAAGTGACTTATGCCTAAGAAAAGGCTTATATGTGGAAAATAGGGATCTTGAAATATTATTTGGTCAGGGTTTGGATGGGCCAATGGACTTGAGAGGTGTGAGGAATGGGTTATAAGTGGTGTCCTTTTATAAGGAAGAGGATGGGCTCTTTATGAATGTTTGAAAATGTTATTTTATTATAAACTTATGTTCAGTTTAAAAAGTTACAAAACTCATTAAAGATGAATATAAGATGACTAATGTTCGAAATAAAATAATCCAATAAGAATTGGACAGGTTTTGGATATTTTTTTAATATAAATAATCTCATTTATTTAACTCGTTTATTAATGAGGTAAATAGTGCACCATTATTGTGTCATGAATAATTTATTTATTTGATGTCTAAAAATTATAAAAAAATAACATAACGTAGGAAATAGATTTATTTTTCCAACTAAAATTTATATTTGAAAATATGACTTATATAACCCCACGTAAAAATTGATATACTAAAAGATATTTGTTATGGTAATTGTTTTCTTAAATTAAGTTAATTAAAATAAAGTGTCATTATCATTCTTAAGTGGCTTCATGGGGTCCCAAAATCAACCTAAGGATGACCATGGTCGGACATGACTTATAAAATAAGTTTAGGACAAGTGTTATGTTAATTTTGAATTATTATAATATTAATTTTATCTTAAATTACCCTATTGACCTTCAACTATGGTAAATAAAAGTCAAAAGTTACAATTCACCAAAAATTAATTTCATCTTATTGAACCAAATTTTATTTACCAATACCAAACATATATGTTTTATTTTTGAAATTCAATTCACAGAAGCGGTAAAATTTTAATTAAATGAAAAAGTCTATTTTTTAACTACTACTATGTTGTTTTACTCTTCATAAAAAATTGATGATTTTCAAAAAAATAAAACAAAATTAGCCTAAGATATATTTTATATTCTGATTTCAAAAATGATTTCTATTTTACCAAATTGAAAACATATATATTGCATTAATTAATTTAAAATTAATTCCTGTTGTCAAAACAAATAGCGTGTTTTTAAGAAACAGTAACTATCAAATGATTGACACTTGTTTATGTATAATTTCAAAGTGAAATTAATTCCAATGACCAAAATTGGATTAAATGGTAAAGATATAATCCAATTATACATCTAGACCATTAAAATTTATAATTTAACACTATAGTTTTTTTTATTAAAAAAGTGGTTTTCAATTAAAATTTAGTATTTTTTACTATTCACCTAAATATCAAAGTTTTCAAAAAAACACAAAAAATTTATCAAAACTAAATTATTATGTCCTTATTATAAAAAGGAAAATTATATTGTCAAATTGAATTTATAAAAGTGTCAAATATTGGATTTAAAAATGGTTCACCATTAAAAGGCAGTAAAATTGCCTTTTTGAAAAATACTTCATTTAGCTGAAAAAAATGAATTTGTTCTTATATTAAGTCAAAGAAATACATAATATGAATCTTAAAATTATATGGAATATATAAAATTTAAAATTCAATAAATACTATTCATAACTGCTTTTGAACAGCTAGTTTGGTAAGTCGTCATGTGCTCAAACTTGGTGTTGTGTGAGGTGCAAGCTATTGAATTACATTAAAGAGATAACATACTATGAAACCTTGGGGTGTTAACATTAATTTTATAGACTAAATTTTAATTTCTATTGGATAATTTAAATTGTTTCATTTCTAAAAATTGTTTATATATTTATTTACTATAAATTAACCCTGATGCAAAATTTTACACAAACCCTATTTGATATTAAATTACCCACTTACTAAATGGTTTATCCATATGCAATCTATTACTACCAAATTAATAATATGATAATGTTATTTCATGGATTCAAATTTATCCTCACATTTTTTTCAATTAATATAGGAGTAGATTTTTGTATATAAATTCTTTATGAGAGGACTAGAATAATCTTGAAATAGTTTCCAAATGTATGATTCATTCTTACATGAGACAATATTATGAAAACATTTCAGGTTTTATTCAATTAATCAAACACTATATACTAAAAATATTATGTAATATCATCAATTAATACAAAACACAATTAAGTTACTTGTAGGTAACTATTAAAGAATGACTTAACATCCTTCAACTTAACCAAATATTAATTTGAAATTCTATTCATTACAATTTTTTGACATGAATATATAACTTAAGTAGGATTAACATAAAAGAATTATAAAATCAATCACTTTCAAATTTACATAAATTTCATTTTAAAATATTCAATGAATATTAAATGACATGAATTTTTATAATAATATATGAAATAATTAAAATTGAACATTCAACATTAAATTTTTATTTCTAAATGATATTTTGAATCATTATAAACATTAAATTTAATACAAATTAAAATTATTATATAAAAATACATGTAAGATGAAAATTCATTTTTTACACCAAAAATAACATATTATTAAGGATTAACAACAATCAATTAAAAATTAAATGATCTATAAAATCATACTTCACCAACCCCCACACCTATCTTTTGTACCTGTGGTAGAAATATTCATTTAATAGATTCTAAAATTATTGAAAAGAATTTGGAAGTGAATAAATAATTTCATAAATTAATCCATCATTCCCCTTTTCTGTTCATCCATTCTTTTTAATTTAATCAATTAATTTTATTTCAATCATTTCATCCATTCATGAATTCTCACATATGCATTATCAGATGTTATTTTATCTCACACTCAAGGATATTTTTTTATAATTTTTCTATCCTCTTTAAATAATGTGAATGTTCTATAAGATTAATTTTTTTCAATACTCTAAATAATTGATCGGAGGTAATATTAATCGAGAGGACATTTGGATGGTAATTTAAGAGATAAATTTCTAGTAGTTCAATCTGAAAAATTTGAAACATTTAAGTAGAGTTTTTAGACACTTATTAAAAATGACAAAGTAAATAGTTTCTTCTCAATATGGATTATCCTCAAATAACATTTACTTATATCCCTAATACATTCTTTCTTTTCTTTATTTTTTTTGGAAGTTTATATAATATGTTTTAAATATAATAATAAATTACTCATCTTCATGTGTATTTATTTATGTCTATTTTTTATACATTGAGAAACTAGATAATTTATTTCAATTTTGTAAACAACAATACAACTTATTATAATATCTCACCAAAAAATTCCTCATTTAAATGTAATTCATTCATATTACCATGAAACATGATGTTATCCATCACAAATATCTCTAACTATCTATATAAATTAAAATTAAAATAAATTTGGAAAATTATTTCGACATGTAATGTGGTTATTATGAGGTCTTTCATCATTAATAAGGCTTAATTAAGGTTAACTATTAGGTGGGATCAAAATAGATAACAAAATTATCATTTAGTGTAATGAAAAACCTTATAATTTTAATATATGTAATCATGTTTAATATTTTTTAAATGTTCTAGATTGAAAAAATATATTAATTTACCTCAACAAATATAGAATTTTAGAAATTGAATAAAATGTTTAGAAACATCACAATAAATTGCATTTAACATTGGACAATTTTCATAGCATGAGATTCACATTTTATTTTAATTCCATTAAATGTTCAAATCAATATTCCTTAATTAAAATCTTATAAAAAATCATATAAAATATTACATTGAAATAATATTTTTTTCTATAATTGTTCCAAAATAGATATATTGGAGTGACATCATTAATTTCAAATTATACAGCTTTTATTTTAAAAAAATAAAAAGAAACCCTAATCAGTTATAGGTAGTCTTCCCTAAATCCTATTTATTATGTAGTATTTAATATAAAAAGAAATAATATTTCCATATCATTACATAAATTTGAGTACAATTATAATGTTTAATGTGTAAAAGATAATAAACTGTTAAGTTAGAAGGAAATATAAACAATTTGTCTTCTATATAATGAATAGTTTCTATTTTTATAATTTATTACCTAAAGAAACAATAACTAATTATTTACACTAAGAAAACCATAAATTATTATCATTATTTTTTTATTACAAATGAAAAATATCTTTTTTTGGTTTTATGTTCGAGTATAATGTTTATTGTTTTTTATGTCCTATAAAAATCAGAAAAAATTATTAAAAAAGAAAAAAATAAAAAATTAAATAATTATTAGGACAACCCCCACTCATGTTGGTGCTATTTTTATACTATACACAACCGTATAGTGGAAGTGGTTTATCAAAAATCTAATGGGTGATAGGGATTTTTAGAATGAAAGAAATATGTGTTCATTATTATAGTGTACTCTAAGTGAAAAAATTCATTAGACCATTCAAAGTGGCTTCTTCTTCCTTAAACAATAACCCTATTTTAAAATAAAACCTTCTTATGTCTCATTAAATTGTATATATATGAGGTTGGGGTATAGGGAGTGTGGGGATACCGTTTTAGGTTACTCAAAAAAAGAATAAACTTTTTCTCCTTTTATATGATCATATATATATATATACTTAGGGGGCTAATTTTCATTATTTTATTCCTTTATTATATATAAAATGTGTATAAGAAGCTTCATTATTTAATCCATAAATACATATCCCTATTTCTCCTCATCACTATTATCTTGAAGATACCCCTTCACTTTATATTCAATTTTCTAAAGGAGTTACTTTTTTGGTTCCCTAATAGGTGAACAATATTTTTCTATCATTACCACATCTTCCTTGGGGATTTACTCTTATTTTTCATCCTATAGGGAATCCAAATAAATTATATATTCAATATATTCTAAAATATTTAAATTAGTAAATAAATAATATTCAATATAATTTATATAAAATTAATTCAATTTTATAGTTTCTTCTATAATTCATTATCTAATAGTTTCTTTTCTCTATACATTACCGCTAATGAGTTTATTTAGTATTCCTAAACAACTGATGCTATATTTTAAAATATAAAAACTTCTTTTTTTGGACAATTAAATCTATCATCACTCAATAAATAAATCCAAATATATATTGAATTGAAAATTTTCACATTATTAGATTTATTTTTCAGTTGGGTTTTGAAACAATTAAATTCAACACAATTCATAAATGAATTGTATTTATATCATAATTAATCTTTATTTTCTTGGTTTATATAGATTTCTCCAAGAATGACATTTATGGTATAGGATAATAATAGAATATATTTTATATTCTCCATAAAAATCACTCACTAAGTTGTTTTATTCTTCATGAATAAGTGTTATATGTATTGATTATACTGAGAATCATATATCTAGTTATATTGAAACAAATCAACCCAATATTCATCTATATCACCTTGACCCCTCACAATGACATTATTTGGATTTTATTTATGTGATTATTCTTCATGAAGATAAAATGTGATATTCTATGAAGAATTCAAAAGTTTTCTTTCAGAAAATAAAATATTTTTTTATAAATTCTTAATGAGATTTCCATTCTTTACATATCTACTATCTTTTTACTTTATTGATTTCTGGAATAAATTAAAAACTATTTCTTATAGCTTCTTCATGTCATTATTCATCTAATCATAATATTTCATACCCAATTTTTTATCAATTCTTTAATCATTTTGAGTTTATTGGTACATGGAAAAATAAATCACTTATATAGTGGAAAATATTATTCTTGTTGGAAGAACCATCTATTATAATTTGAGCCTCTATCCTAATCAAGATTATACTCTGGATATTGTAATTGTCTCTTATGCCATTAATTTTTTATAATAAAAAGCATATTATTTCTACTATTTCAATATACCAAATGAAATTCTATTATACTAATTTAATATAATTTTTTAATCATGGATTTAATCTATTTTCAATGATTTTTCCAACTTGAATTCATCTAAAATCACATGGTAGTTTCAATTTTTCCCATCATCTTCATCAAACTTATTGTTTTAAATTTTCTTAATTTTATTAAATACTTTTATAAAAATTAAAAACAATGAATATAGTGACGGTTCCTCCAATGTAATGGATAAGAATTTATATATATTTCTTTATTAGAGATAAACCTCAATATATACTTTTAGTTTAATATGAAAATGTAGTATAATATGAAACCTAAGGTCCCTTTCACCCAATTACCACACGAATTCACGAAATTTCATATCCATTCAATTTACTTGTTAAATGAAAAATATATTACACATGGATAGTGGCGGTTTGAAAAATAAAATCTTTATGTTGATCTATATAGATGAATATAATGAAAAACACAATGATTACTTCCGAAAATATGGAATAAAGTAAGAATAATGTTGTTCTTCTTTGTATTTTACTTGTGGATTCATATGAGTATTCTAATAAAATTATTTATAATAATATTATATTTATTCAATTAAAATACCATCATCATTCATCTCTCATATGTCTTATTCAAAAAATAAAAATTTTACACTAATATGTTGAGTATATAAGAAAATACTCTTACAACTATGATTTCAAATTTGTTCCATCAACATCCATAAAAACAATTTAAATAAATCATTTAAATTAATATTGATATAAATATAATTAGTAAAATGATAATGTAGATAATTTTAATTTCAAGTAGAGAAATGAAACAACCATGAAACCTAATCCATTTAACTATTACGACAATCTTATAATAAAAACAATAGAGGTGATAAATAAATGACTAAAAGTCAATGTTATATCCACTAGAACTCAAATTAATACCTATTTGTTACCCTACTTATATAATTAATATAAAATAACTATCTCTGAATATATATATATTCATGTTCACAACAAAATATTATACATATAAGCATAAATGAACACATTAATTAAATACGGATAAAAGAAAACGTTAGAGTGATATATATATATATAGTTATCATAACATAATTTGAAGTGGATATTATAATATATATAAACCTATTTGTAAATAATATATGTTTATTTCGAATGTAACTCATCTCGATCTACATGGAAAGACCTCATGTGATCTTCTTCTTGATAAAAAATAACTTCCAATCTATCCAACTTTATACTTTGATGAAAATATCTCATGAAAAAGTGATAAAAAATAAATATTACATAGATGTATTTATAGTCCTTGTCCAAATTCATTAGAATTACTTAATTTTTCCTTCTATAATTCAATTTTAATGAGTACACACTTCCTGGTTTCCACCAACATCTCCTTTAAAAAATCCCACTTATGATTTAATTCAATAATGATTTTATGAATATAGATTATTTATAATTTTTTTTATCTAAGTGTAATGTTATACAACTTTATAATATAGATTATTTAATTTTTATTATTTTTTATCACATTGAATAATTATTTTCTATCTCGTTTAGATTTTTATCAGCTTGGCCACATAATCTTCTAACGTGGAATTAGTATGGTTTCACATTGACATCACTTCTTAATCCTTGCTTATAAATCCATTATCACATTGAACATAATTTTATTAAATATATAATTATTTAGCAACGAATCATTGACTTGTCATTCAACATCATCATTCATCTATAAGAGTTAGTGGTTCAATTTTCCATTCAATCTAGGTTATAACTTTTCCTTCTTCACCAGACACAATTAAAAATCTATTTTGTGGGAATTTTCACCATTTTTGTCTATTCATATACAAATTTGATTATTTAATGCTATAATCCCCATTATATATATTAGTTTTATTCAATCAATATTTTTCATCCTCCCAATTAGTTTATCAAGCACAAATACACATTCATCATTGGACTGTCATTGAATCTAGATCGAATTAAATATCCATTTTCAACCAAGATCTACTTAGAACCACATAATCAACAGTAAGTATACACCATATTGTTATTTATATCCAATAATAACTGATAACAATCCCCCACTTTTAAACAAAAAATATATAACATTAAAAAAATTAAACCATCAAATACAATATCTTCTTCTTCAACTAGGATTAATGGACTTGGAAAGAAGTGACATATTATTTTACCCAACATTCATGTTTATATTGGATTTTTTATTGAATACCATGACCCGAGTGATCCTTGATTCCAATTAGTATTCACTTTATCCATAATTGGTCAACCTACATCTTCTTCACTTTCAATGGATCCTTTAACAGGTTCCGTTCATTGGTCTCATCCCCTAATGAAATCAATGTTCATCAAACATCCACTAATTTGGTCTGGTCCTCATCATTTCGGTGTTCATCCACAATATAATGGAAATATTTTTTATAAATAACACTATATTTTTGTTTTTTACAAGAGAATCACAACTGTGGTTATTAATTTGACTTTTCTTTGAAGATCTTAGTGAGCCTTCATGCAAAATAAAATTCACACTTAACACTAGGTGCACATCTGGAAAATTAGAAATCATTTAGGTATACTCAATATCTATAAATATTTATATTACTTAGCACTAATTCAAATATCTTCTCAAACCTATTTTGAGAAATGTTTGATAGGATTCCTGGGATCCTTCAAAGAAATTCATTTCAATTTCTTTCAGATCATCTAGCTGGTTTCCTTTCGCAAAATAAATTATTTATATCCCAATAGAAAATGAATCCCGATGAAAAATATTATATAAACCTAATTTAATCTTACAATAGAAACCTTATAATTGGATTTTTATATGTAATATAGTCACTAATTGATGTATTATAATTTAAATTTATTAATCTACTTCCATTTAATACATAAATGTCTTGTTATTATAATGATAATTAGAGTTTTTAAATAAATTTTTTATGTGAGGACAATATTAATCTTGAATTGGTTAGTGAGTATCTAATTTATTCTTACATATGGATTCATATTGAAAATATTATATAATATATTCATTTAATCAAATATTCATCTAATTTACGCGCACATAACTATTTTATAATGATTTAATATCATGTTTGTGGATAGAATCTTCTTTTAATATTCAATACCTCTCATTTACATACCATAAAATTATATTTGTAAGGAGTATAAAATTAAATAATTATTTAAAAATCCTCATTACAATTTAATTAATAATAATTTTAAAATATTAAAAAATATATTAAACTCAAATTAATTTAGAAAATAATATACAATACAATTCAAAGTAAACAAGTTGTATTTAATTTCACTTTCTAAAAGATATTTTAAAATATCAAAATCTATGAATATTATTTGAATTATACTTATTGTCTAAAAATATTTATAACATGAATTATTTTGACTAAGAAATTGTCATAATAGTAGGGAGTTAAAATAGTCAATTAAAAATAAAATATCAAACAAAATTACACTTCATCATGATTTACCACCTACTGTTAGAAATGTAAAATTTTGTACTATTCTCTAGGTCCTCCGTTATGGGGTCTATAAAGAGAGTGGTGATTTTGAAGCATGTACTAATCTTATTATCACCATTATCAAGGTTGTATTTAATGTTTCTAAAAATAAAATTTGATAAATAGTCACCTTCCTTTATTCAAAAAATATAATGAATAAACTCTAAGAGGTTTCCCCTCTCCCTTATAAAAATGATTAAACCATTGATGCTAGGGATTTTTGAATTTTTTTTCTAAAAAATATATACAATAAAAGGGTTTCTATGTTAAATAAAAATTAATCCTAACATAAATTATATTCAAGAATTATATAAAATTCAATTATTAGGATATATAATAACATTTAACACACATAATATAATATAATGATGAAGTTATTAATGATGTTACTTTTTAAGTCAATTGTGATCAAAGGTCAAAGATGAATAATAATTTCTTTATTTAGAATTAAATAATGATAATATTTATTGGTTTAATCACTATGTTCATATTCTTATACGAGGATTATAAAATGTAAAATACTACACAGATGAATACATTTAGTTGTTTGAAAAAAGTGATGGACTTATTTGATGATTAATTAAAATAATATCCTATACTATGTATTTTGAAACACATATGGATTTTTTTCATGTATTCTATTAAAAGTTATTATATATAATTGGTAATCCTTGGTCCTTTATAGTTTATTGGTCATTTTTTTGATATAATAGTATTCCATTGATAGAAGAACCATTGGTTGTTTTATATATTATCACTTTGTTTTTTTTCATTATTCATTCTTATATTGTTTGAATTTATTTGTCCATTGATGTGGTTCCCATATTTCTTTCTTATATAGCCTTACATAATTGATTTCTATATATTAAACTCTTGTTACTTATCATATGTCTTGGATTTATTGACTTATCGTTGATTCACCCTTGCATCATTCTTCTATGGCACAATATGTTTGAACCATTATTACTCCTTGTTTTTTGAATTTATGAATTTTTTCCTGATCATTTGGTGTCTAACTAATTCTCCCCTCTCAGGTATTATTTATTTATTTATTTATTTATTTTTATCAATAGTTTCTTATATATTTATAGAGTTTATTGTTTCTTTTATATCATAGTTTTTGGTAAACATGGATTGTGGTTAGACCCCTTCATGTATTTCATTTCCTGTAACCAAAATTCATTACCCTTGTCCATAAATTATGGTAGGAATAAGATTGGCATCTATTCTAAGGTATCATCTTGATAGTAGGTATTTAACATATATACATATAATAAAAATAATATATGAAGATATAAAAAGATATATTTTAATAAACAAATATATCCATATATGTGCCTATATAAAAATAATTATATGCATGTATATATGGATACACATAGACAAAAACACACACACACATTTATTATACATTCATTAATAAGAAAAAATAATGCTAATTAATGCATATTAAGTATAAAAAATCCAAAACATCAATGATACATAGTAAAATAAGATATATTTTATAAGTTTTCAAATTTAGAAAATGTACAAAATGGTCCATCAGATAGTCATAATCATCCTTAAAAACTTAATTTTATATCTTTTTTGGAAATGTACTTATGAAAAATCCATATAAATACCCTTCAACTTCATTATTAAAAAATTGATTGTATTAGTTTATATAATTAACCCCCAATAAGTAAATTATATATTCTCCAATATATTGTTAAATCAAAGATCATGTAATTCCAATGACATTTTTAGATAGTTCTTCCTATAGGGTAACTTGGCCTTTGGTGAAAGCGTCAGTTTTTTGTCAAAATTGTACACTATTATTTTATTGAGGGTATAAATTATATTTTTTTCACCTTCTTCTCCTTTGATAAAATATGGAACCAATTATTACCTAATGTAGTCTCCATGGATTTACCCCAATCATTCCAAAATTATGGCCTCTTCTGAGAAACAACATCTATCTCTTGCAATTCCATGTATGGATAATTATATTTTGAGAACATTCTTTCATCTAAGAATATATAGTCAAATTTAATAAAAATTTCTCTAATAACCATAAATGGACTTCAATTTGAATTGGAACCACAACAAGTTATACAATGGTTTCAATATCCAACCGTGACACTTTGAGGTTGAATATTCAAATAATCTCATTTTCATGTGTTAATTAACATTAAATTATTTTATAACCTCTATTTATTTAAGGGAAAAAATAACTAACTATTAATCATTCCTCTCCTCTTGTATTAAATCTTCATATACATGATTTTCCTTTATATGTGTGTTCCCTCATTGATATTTTAATTCCAGGTGACCTTGGAAATAACTATATGAATATTAATCACTACATGAGTCAATGAATATATGTTGTTTATATTTATACTCATATTTTGTTTCGATCTAGAATATCTTTATTAGTGGATTTGAGAGATTGATTTCTTTGAAAATGTGGGGGTTGTATAAAGTTATGTCCTTTAACGAAAAAAAAGATAGTAACCAATAGAGTATCCCAAAATCCTTATAATAACAAGGTTCTTAAATCGAAGAAGAAAACTGGGAATCTAAGTAAATCCCACTAAATAATTGGGTTCTATCGTTATGAGTAATTCAAGTGAACTTCATAATAGAATGAAAAAAGAATAAACTGATAGTCTATGAATATCAAGACCTTGATCTCACAAATTCATCATTTCTTGAAAACTCATTTGACATGTAGTGTGGATTAGAAAACCCATTCACTACATGATCCTTTAATTACAATTTTAAATGATTTCTTATCATTAAAATTTAACATGGATCCTAAACATCTAAAGAAAGACACCATAGAACTGTCAATGAGAGATGATTCATAGACATATATTAGAGTGTAAATTGATAGCAATGGATGGATATTAATAATCTCCAAGACATTCGAGAACATTATAATATCATATAATTATAAAATGTTATTATATCTTATGAATGGAATAAAACCCTAAGGAATACCATCATGAGTGGAGTAAAAGAACATGATAAGAACTTCACAACTAAAAAATAAGGCTATAGCCACGGAACTATAGCCACAGTTTTATAGGTCTGTGGCTATAGACAATTTATAGCCACGGTTTATTTAAAAAATAGTGCCTATAATTTGTCGTCCCGGTTTTCCCCCAAAATCCGTCGGGCTCCTCCTCTGTTCACCCGATCAGCGACCCTCCTGCCCTCTTGATTCCTAATCCCCAGTGATCTCCTCCTCACCGCGCCCTCCTCCTCGCCGCGACCTCCTCTTCACCGGGCCCTCCTCCTCACCGATGCCTCCTCACCGCACCCTCCTCATCACCACGACCCTCCTCCCCGACGCCTCCTCGTCGTGCCCTCCTCATCGCCATGACCCTCCTCCCCGATGCCTCCTCACCGCGACCCTCCTCCTCAACGCCACTCTTCCGACTCCTCCTCGCCGTGACCCTCCTCCTCAACGTGACCCTCCTCCCCAACTCCTCCTCCCCGACGACTCTATTCCGACGCCGAGGTCAACACCCCCATCGCCCTCCCTGACACCTTTTCACCAACGACCCTCATAACCCTCGACCCCTCCTCGCCGTGAACCTCCTCACCACGACCATCCTCCAGCGAAGCTGCTCCGATAGTGTTGATTTGTGGGTAATTTTTCTTGGTAGTTTGCGAGTGGGGATTAGATCTTGTCTCTTTTATTCTTCCTTTCAATGTGTCATCGCATTTTCACACCATTAAGATATGTGATTACATCATTTACCTTTCTTAATCATTCCATTGATGTTTTTTATTTTAAATAATATGAAAATATGTTTCTCATACATGTAGTACATTTTCGTTGCACTGTATGAAGTTTTAATGATGGAAAAAATTAGTGTATGTAGTTTCTAACCATGCTTTTGTTCTCTCTAGGATTCAAAACACTTGTGGAATATACTATGGTGGACGTGTTTAAGATCTGATGGAATGGTGAGTTTGGTGTTTATATAGATTCAAATTTTCTAATAGGTTTATATTTTCTTCACATTTTTTCACATTTTTTCAATATGGTCTTTGTTTCCATATAGAATCACATTTTTTTGTTCTTACAGTATACTGTTTTTTAAATTTTTCAGAGTACATTTTTTATAATTGAGACCAATTTAATATATAGGATCATATTTTTTTTGTTCCTACAGTATATTTTATGAATCTTCTTTTATAGTGATGATGATTAATTGGTTCTAGATACATGCCTGTAATTCATTTTTTGGATTATTTGTAGGATCTTAATCGGGTATTTATTATGCTTTTCTTGCACTGTAAATGATTTAATATGATTTCCTTAAGTTATATCGCTAGGTTTTGATGATCAATTTTGTTGGTTACTACCACTGTTTTTGAATCATATTCTTTGGAATATTTACGGCAACTTCAAGTTCAAAGAAAGTGTTTTCATGTTTAAGGGTTTGAAGCTATGAGTATAATGAAAATTGATAGTGATATGCAGAGATAGATTCAATATGAGGAAGCTGCATTGACCTAGAAAACTCTTCCAACAGTAGAATCAGTGTAGGTGCTCCAATGGCCTGGACTAGAAAAATATCTTCAAATTTTAATTGGAACAGTGTCTCAATACAGACTCACTAATAGAAAAGTAATGGCATTATTTTCTTTTTATGGATTCTGATGTGTGGATTCTTTTGATTTCAGGAGTTCGGTTCGCATCGGAAAACATGTATTTTTATAGGAAGGTATTGGTTCAATAATTATGTTCTTCTTGAATTTTACTTGAAATTACTTGAATTTGGCTACAATGGGTAGGTTGGGTTGTTTTGGTTTTTTTTTTCTGTGCACTAATGTTCAATTTCTATTGTTTTTTTAGCAAGCAAGGTTTTGATTTTTCATCTTCGATTTCAATGCCTTAGTTTTAACCTATATAAATCAATATCTGTGAAGAAGGTGTTCTATCCTCATTTAATGAATTTTTTTTCTTTATATACATGATAAAATATTTACAGTTAGTTTATTTTTTTAATTGTTTTCTTTGTGCATGTGAATATAGAAACAATATTTGGAAATGAAGGCAGGTAATTTGTCCTAAAATCATGAAATTATCCTCCCTTCCGTCCAACATATGAATTCATGTGATTTGTTTTCACTATTTACTCCACTATATATTGTTTTCTATGCACTAAAAACCTTCTTAAAATATCCTACATGTCCATATCTCCGCAACAGGTGTGGTTTCCTAAAATTGTGGAATTAACCTCCCTTTCGTCCGTTATTTTTTATTTGCATTCACACACTATATGAATGCAGGTAGTTTTTCCTAAAATTGCGGAGTTTACCTCCCTCCCTTTCATCCTATATATGAATGCACGTAATTTGTTTCACTATTTACTCAACTGTGTATTGTTTTTTAATCATATTTCTTCAAATGCATACAGTACATTATTATTATAAAAAACTAAATGTATGCATACTCCTTTAACATGTTTCTAATTAATAATAATTCATTACCTTTAATAATATGAACACCTTTGAGATTATTTCTACAGAATGTCATTGTTTTTATATTATAACTACTATCTTACTGTTTATGACATTAGTTTCTTCTTCTTTAATAACATATCAATTGTCAATTTATGTGTTTTAATGCTGGTGGGGGAAGGGTCTGGGTATGGGGGAGGGGGATGGTGGGGGATGGGGCTGGGCAGCGGGGTAGAGGAGGTGGGAGGGGGAGGTGCTGGGAAGGGGTGAGAGGAGAAGTAGGGGAGGGGACAAGCTGGGCATGGGGGAGGGGAGGGGGAGGGGGAGGTACTGGGAAATGGTGGGAGATTATTCTGGTTAGGGGGGAGGGGAGGGGCTGGGTAGGGGGTGTAAAGGGGAGGGGAGCGGCTAGGCATGGGGGAGGGGAGGGGCAGGGGAGAGTGCATGGCTTGTGGAGAAGTGGGGAGGGGGTTGTTGGGGATGTGGCTGGGAAGGGGAGAGGGCCCGGGTGGGGATGTGGTTGGGAAGGGGAGAGGGTCTTGGTGGGGGATGGTGTTAGGTAGGGGGTGTAAAGGGGAGGGGAGCGGCTAGGCATAAGGGAGGGGAGGGGGGAGGGCAGGGCCTACGGAGAAGTGGGGAGGGGGCTGGTGGGGATGTGGCTGGGCAGGGGAGTGGGTCCTCTTGGGGGATGGTGCGGGGCATGGGGGAGGGGTGGGGGAGGGGGCTGGTGTGTTTGGTTAGTTTAGTTTTTTTCCACACCAATATTGAGGGAATTGAGACGTTCATCCATCTTCAATTCAGCCTAAAGAGGATTTTTTAAACTAGATTGTGGTTATAATTGTTACTAGAATGTTATTATGTTGACATTCTAATTTAGACATGTGTAATGTTTTTGAATCAACTTTCTGGTTATTACGTTGTTGACTGAAATATAAGAATGATCAACCATCATATGCATGTGATGATTGTTAAATATAGGTTTTTTGATCATTGTTTGTGAAAGTTAATCACATAACCATTAATTTTACGATTCCTTAATTTTAACTTCTTTGTGCCAGTTTAATATCAACCTGGGGTGGGGGTGTATTGCAAGGAACTCCATACATATATTCAAAGTACATTATTATTTAATGTTATTCATTACATTTTAATTGAGTCATTGGATGGTTTATGTGAATGACATTACACAACACATGAAGATTGTCTATCTTATACTTATGATTTTATGAGTACAATAAAAAAATGTTGTGAGGTTATTGGTGATATTCTCTAACGCATATTTCATAATTGAAAGAATTCATTGCAGTGTGTTATTGTTATTAAAACGTAACAAGATATAAATTGTTCATTAGTTTCTGCATGAGTCCAATAGATTGCAACTGAAAAGATTTAATGGATGGATGGGTACATTTGGTTAGGCTGGTTTGCCATTTCCTTCATTTTTACTCATTGCTAGAGTTGTGCATTACGTCATTTTTCTTGGTGATTTTGTGCTCCTACAATTAAAACTAATTTAGTTAGCTTTTAGATTTTTCATGTTATGTTCGAAATGAGGCTAATTGAAATTATGGTGAGATTCAAATGGCAGAATGGTTTGTTTTGTTTAATTTTCAATATCATTTTACCTATCTCTGTTTGCATGGTCATGTTATTTTTCAATCATAGTATAGGAAGAAAGTGGTGTTATTGTGTATGTATGATATCTAAAAATGTTTTCCGCATTTGTAACCTATTTCTACAAACATGTGCAGGTACCAGATTACTACCAACCAGCAACCTCCAATACTTGTCTGCTGCAGTGCCACATGAACCTCATTTTGTAAGATTTTTACTACCACAATTTATTAAATTTAGTTTCATTCCAAAGGGGACACCATATACTGTTACAGTATTCTGTTACTGTAATATTTTTCACCCAACTCTTTTCTAAAGAAACAATGTATCAAAACAATTCATTTTTGTTTCCATGTGTTCCATTGAAAATCAACTCTGAAACAATTTTTGATTCGGTTTGAATGTTTCAATATTTATATTACTTCTTCATAATTGATATGAACTATTATGTTTTATAAATAGTAATCTATAGTTAATAATAATTATTATTTTATAGTGTTGTGCATCGCACGGGTGGAGTACTAGTTATAATTGAATGTGGATGGATCATGTATTACAGGGGAGATAAGGGGAGGCGGGTTGGTTTAGAACAATAGGGGCTTAACATTAAAATTGAATGTGGATGGATCGTGTATTGCGGGGGAGACGAGGGGAGGCGGGTTTGTTCAGAACAATATGGGCTCAGTGATTCTGTGTTTCAATTCCTTTTACAGAATGGGTACCTCTATTAGGGAGTGCGATGAATACATGCCTTATGTTGTGTAGTATTTTCAATGAGGAGATTGATGAAGTAGAATCCGACTCAATTCTGTTGGTTTGTCTATTTCCGAAGAAGGTGGTGGTTCCATGGGATTTGGATTACCTTGTATGGGGGTGCAGGTGCAGGGTGGGGGCGGTCTTGGGGGGGGGGGGGTGCAGTGAGGAGGGGGCAGGGGGTGGGGTGCAAGGTGTATGGGGTGGGGTAGGGGATGTGTGAAAGAGCAGGGGGTGGGGGCTGCTGGTGCAGTCCTCCCAACAGCTAGCATGGTTCACCGTGCTGGTTTTTTTATGCAGTGGAAAGGCCTGTAGCCACAGTAACCATGGCTATAGGGCTATAGCCTCGGTTGAAACCGTGGCTATATGGCTATACCCACGGTTTGAAAGCATGGATATAGGAACAACCCTATAGCCACGCCAATACCAGCCACGGTTCATGAAACCATGGCTATAACCTATAACCATGGTTTTTGGGCCTATATCCACAGTTTAGAACTATGGCTATAGCCTAAATTTCTAGTAGTGCTTCCCCAAACAAAAACCACTAATCAAAAAATCAGAATCATAGAGTCCCATCATATGAGAGATATTGAGCCCAACATTGTTGTTTTTATATAACACATATACAATCATACATAAATATGTTGTATATATATGAACACTGTGAATAATCTATTTATATATAAAGACTACATACAAACATATATATGTTTATATGTATGTATGTATGTATGTATGTATATATGTGTAAATGTATATGTGTTTATATATATATATATATATATGTATGCATATATTGATATATGTATGCATGGGTCTATGTATAATATTTAAATAAGAAGCAATATATGTTCATGTGTGTTTTAAGATAAAAATACGCACATAACCATAAATTATATATCTATACATAAGAAAAATCATGATTTATATACAAAAACATCATAACCATAAATAACATATTTTTTATCCATGTGAAGTTGATAATAAGATTATTTTTTAAATAGAATTATATGTTGATGACCTGATGGACTTTTGGGATTAATGAAAAGAAATAACTTCAAGAGTGATGATTAAAATGTATATGTCTAGTAGAGTTGCCTTCATTATTGGGGATATTGATTAGTCGTTTAGTAAATGAGCTCTCAGGAAGTGAATTGACAATTGGGGAGAAATAAGGTGATCTCTACTGATACATGGAAATATCATGTTGATCTTTCGGATATTAGTTAAAGGATTATAAAAAAATTATATCTTTTAATTTAGTGTTTATATAACATTGATATTTTTAGTATGTAAGGAATAGTATCTTGAGACAATTATTTCCTATAATTTAAAAGATTTTTCATATTGTAATTATTGAAATAATTCTTGTAAAAGTGTTGGTAGATGATTTATCTAAGTGGGATACAATTGATTAATATTGATTTAGTTGATTAAAATATTGGTGTGAAAGGGTTTCTTATCTATGTAGGACCATTTTATACATACACATGATTATTGATGAAGCTCTAGTCATTGTGTGGTGAAAAAGTAACATTGAAGAATCATGATGTCAGATTTAATCCCAAACATAATGCTGTATTGGAGATGATGGACATCACACAACTAGAGGACTCCGTTGAAAAAATAAAGGATTTCACGTCATAAGGTACTCATCCATAAATAATTCACTAGCATCTATTTAAAAGTATAAATACTAGATGCCATTATTCTTGTTCACATTACTAAAAAATGTCACTACTGATATGAGGAGATATGGAGATTGCATTGATATATACTAGAAAAATTTTCAAGGGTGATACTAATTTTGTGATATTTTTTATTTTTTGGAACTAAATATCATAAAATAATTTTGAATTTTAAGATCATGTCACACCAAGGATCATCATTTAATGTTTAATGTGTGCATTTTAAATATGAGGTGAATCACCCTAAGAAAAGTATGATTAAAATTTTATTTTAATAACCATAAATTTTAGATGGAATTCTAAAGATATTTTTTAAATATAAGTGAATAATAAGGGTTCACACATGATATAAAATATAGAGGTATTTGATGAGGCCCTGTGAGGTTGATCGACTTATCGAAACTCATCCAGATCTTTCATTTAAAATGTTTTTAGGTTTATTTTCCAACACCTACACCTTATTCATATTGCTAATAAGATATTAAAATATAAAATGAGATCACAACCATTGTATACCAAGGATTATCCACGCGATAATAATAGTGTGTGAACCTTGTCAAAATTATAGTGTTATGTATATTATATCTGTCTCAATATCATGACCTCATTTTTTATCATTATTGATAACATTCTCTAACTAAAAATGGTAAAATGAATTTTAGATTCATTTATTTAGTAATTACTAATTCAACACCCTCTCAATCAAGGGTTTCTCTCACCTAAGAATATTTTTTCAATTTTAGAATTGTTTTAGTGATTCTAGGTAATCTCAAGGAAATGATATTATTCTTTATTTATAATATATATTTTATATAAGAGACGTATGAAAATCATGGAAGACGTTCACAAAAATGGATTTTCCATGTTTCATGGGATGGAATTCCATCCATGGAAGGAGAATATTGTTCTATATCTTCTTTCACTTGTCTTGGATACTCGTCATATTTTAGATAATAGTATATATATTCCAAATGTTAGGACAACCTAAAAATTGATTGATAGAAAAAATATTAATATATATGTGAGATCATGAAGTGAAATACTTTTATCCATCTCTGAGAAGGATTGGACATGAAATATGGGATCTCAAACACCAAAATAATTATTATATTTATTAATAGTTATAATAAAGTTATTAAATATTCTACCATGTTAAATAAATTGAAAATGATTCCCCTAGATAAATTCAATCTAATAATTTATTCCATTAAAGATTAATACATAGATGATTTAACCATTTATAAGCTCTATAGTGTTTTGATAGCCTATGAGATTTGGACTGAGGCGACTGGAAGAAGAAAAGGAAAATAAAAAAGTATATTTCTTTTTTATCTTGAAATTGTTCAAAAAACATTAATAAAAAGAGGTCTCTTGATGAGGAATCCAAAGTTGAATAAGATTCCATGAATTTAAATGAATTATATTAAATTATTTAAAAAGAATTTTTGTGATGAAAAGTTATTTAAAATTATAAAATTCAACTTATATTTTTCAATAATAGTCAGATTGTATACTTTTGATGTAGTTTTCCATAGAATGAAGAAGAAGATGGTGATAATGGTCAATGAAAAAATCATCTAGGATATGTAAGGTGGTATGTTATTATCAAGGAAGAATGTTGTTTAACGGAATAAAAAAGGATAAAACATCAAGGAAAAGGAAATATCTCTCAAAACATGATTCCTCATTCAATGATGAAGAATAAAATGATAATAAGGATATAGAGGATAATGGTTCTAGATATTTTATGGTTTTGGATAAATAAAAAATTTCAAATGATCCATATATAGAAAAATATATTAGTGTAGAGAAGAATAATGATAGAGATATAACAAAAGAATCTTAATTAAGGAATCACTTATTTTTGTTCTTGAAAGAAAATTGAAAGTGATATAGAGAAATTAAATCATTAAAAACTTATTATGATTTATTAAAAAAATATTTTAACAAGACCCAACCTACAATATCCTTTCTCAGTCTAAAAGACGGTTGAGTTTTCCACCCCATTCCCACCTAAAATTGACAATAGGCTAGTGACTAGCATTGATTTAGAATATCACATAATTTGTGTGGAATTAACCTATATTGACCAACTATAGAAACATATATCCAATAAAATAATAAGAAACAACACGAGTAATACACAAAAACATATAAAAAACCATTGTAATATACATGAATTAGACATTAAATATAAGAGAAAAAACACATAAGAAAATAGAAAATGAATTTTACATCTAACATTCCTTCAAATATTACAAACACAAGACACAAAAAGTAACCACCATACTTTATGCACTACCAGATTAAGATCTAACTGCAACAATCACCACCACCATAATGAAAGACCATACTTTACTAAGTTTAACTAAGAATCAAATGTATTCATTTTTGAAAAAGACGGACCATATATACATCAGAAAATTCCATCCTCCAATAATTCAATATATGAATAAACATGACCCATATGCTCACAAAACCATGAAAGAATGAGTTTAAAATGATCATTATGATTCCTCAATAACAAAAAGGGAAAGAAAGTTGTCAGTTAAAAATCCATAATTTGAAGTTAGTCGAGAGTAATATAATGATAGGTCCAGATATACTCTACCACTATAAGTGTTAGGGATTCAGAGAAGTCATAGTAATATATGATCTAATACTTGATGGTCATATCTCACAATAATATATGGGTTATTCTTTTAATTAAGGGCTAACAAAGTCTGAAGGTGATAAAATTTTTGTTTGTCGTATCATAGAGGCACCCATTAGGGGATAGAGGAGTCACAAATCTCAATGTATCCAATCATCCCATTCCTTTCTAAAACAAAACCAATAGAATCCATCAAGGGGAACTAACTACTTTCTTAGGTATTTTTTAAATCAAGGGAGCATTCTACCATACACCATATTGACATAGTGTTACAATTTTAGAAACATACAGTGGACCCACACCTATGAAAATGATAAATATCAATTGATAGTGTACTAATTCATACTATCATGACCACTTAGATAGGAGAAAACTATATCACATCTCAGAGATAATAATGGGGGACCCACTCTTCAATAAATTACAAGTATCATCTGAGAAAGTAACACAACCTATTGATGAAATATTTCTCTATCTAAGATCATACATCTGGGATTACCAAATCCATAGATAGAGGACCCATTACAAGGTATGGGGGGAGGGGGAGTTACTGAACTCTTCTAGGGATGTGGGGGGACCCACTTCATATCTAAATACCCTATGAATACTCTGACCATCCAATCCACAACATTAGCCTTATGGATATAGAGAGACTAAATTTAATGTCTCAACCAACATCTCACTTCTGAGGATTAAGGCAAGTAAACCATACAATTCTATTGGAAATATTCTCATGATTGATGGATAGTGTTTTAAAATCTGATTTTTGAGAGAAGAGGTATGAAAAGGTACTAAGGATAAAAAATTAATAGAATGTAACTTACAGTGTGGGTACATAGAATGTGCTATATGTAAACATATTTTCAAATGAATTAAGGAAAACACAACATGAACCCTTTTGTTATATGATGTGTTATAACTATCCCAAGTTGTTTCACGCCATTACCAAAGCACCTCATGCATCGAACAAATCTATTCACACTATTACCAAATATATTCACATTGTTTATAGAAAACTAGAAATTGGTACCCAATTTTTTTGATCCAATCGGTTTTTTATAGTGACAAAAACATGAGCCTCACTAGGATTACATGAGTTGGGTTCAGGATGAGGTAGTTTCAATCTTATTGATGAATTTACCAATGGGGTCTACATTTGTTTCATGAATTCTCATATATCAATGGGGGGTAGATTCCTAAAAAAACACTTTTTAGGGAAATGGTGGTGAGAACCTCCCATTAAGAGTATGCCCTGTACTTTTTTCATTAGAGATGAATAGATTGTTGAAACTATAAAACAAAATTTTAAGGGTATTATGAACTATTTTTTAGCCTCTGAGAAAATATTCTAGGGGGAGACCATAGTGATAATGAAATTTTTCCTTCTATAGGATTTGATTTAACTTATAATGGATACAAAATTTATTTATAGATCAAAGGTAATGGATACCTGAAGTTAGGATTCATTTTAACATTAATGAGAATACAACAGGGAAATTTTCAATAATGAATATCATATAATTCATGGATGTCCCATAATTTGTGGCATTAGTGAGTAACTCCTTCATGATTGTGTAACTCTTTTATGACCATGTAATCCTTTTATGACTATGTAATTCCATCATAATTGTGCAACCTATCCTATAACCACATAACACTATTTTGATCATGTAACCTCTTCATGAACACATAACTCATTTGAAACTATATAAATAATTCATGGTCAAGTATTACTTTATGGAGATAAGGAATACTTACTTCTGGATAGTGTAAATTCCTTACATCCAACCATCATTTTCAACATTTATATAGTAATTCTACATTTCCGTGAACCATCGTTGTGACTGTGAGTCACTTTTTTGATGCGAGATTATGATCCATTATACTAAAATAACTCTTGGTGATTTTTAGTATCATATGTTTCTATGTATCCTAGGAAATTGGTTATGAAGTGTTATCACAAATACCACAAATAGAATGAAAATGAAAATTGGGAGTATAAACATTGAGGGGATCCATTCATCTATGATAAAATCTTATTGATATAGATCACTTATTTTGTGATGTTCATTATTTACGAGATCCATCAGTGAAATTCTCCTTAGGTAACATCAAAATTAAATATATAGAGAAGGGATAATGATAATTTTGAAATACCTTCATATTGAAGCCTCCCATCGAAAATCGATTCATTTTCCCCGCACATAAATCTTAAATAAAGGACTCATATAAGACTCTTATAGGGAGTGAAAATTATAGAAGAAAATTGATATAAGACTTTGGAGAACAGAAAACATTAATATCAATAGATTTATAAAATCATTCCAACTCACGTAAAACCCCAATATTATAAAAATTATTTATTACTAAATTTAACGTTTTCCTCTAACCAATTGTGAATATCTACATAAAACTTGACATAAGATAACCACTTTTTGATAACTTCATTTGATAGGAGATAATTCCTTCTCTTATAGAAAACAATCATTTTACACAAACTAAATCTTTACGGCTCTAATACATTGTAACAAATGTTATCCGCTCTAAACAATTTCACCACCATATAATTTTGGGTACATAGTATCGTCGTAGGTGATATAATTTTCATCTCAAAACTTCAAGATTAAGCACTACATCATATGTATTGAGTAGAAATACTCCTCTTAGTTTCCTCAATTTCCTTGTGTCAATATACTCATCCTTTTTTCCTTATATGCCTCAAGTCTAGATTCTCTTATAGGTTTATATAAATTCCAATATTTGAAGAAATACTCTTGGTTTCCTTATATGATTTGAATTGAGATTAAAATCTTGGTTTCAAAATTTTCATTGGGTTGAGATTATCCTCTTAGTTTTTATAAATTCCATGAGTTGATATTCTCCTCTTTGTTTCCTTAAATTCCTTGAGTTCAAATAATCTTATCGGTTCTTAAAATAGATTCACTTGTCACACCAATTAGAGTAAACCAGCAAAGAAAAACTCATGACTACATCTCACACCAAATCACATATAGGTAACTTTCACCAAGTAGTCCAAGATATAGGTCTTTGAACTATGCAACACATAGTCCTTATGAAATGTTGTTAAACATCATGGAGGAGTCCTTCTGTACAACTTTAAACTATGAAACCAAAACTTTGTGGGTATTATTCCAAATATAAATGGAAACCTAGGATGCCTCCTAATGCTTGAAAACCTATATCCAAACTCAATAACCATCCTTACAAGTGGTTATAAATTGAAGACCTTAAAAGTAACCACTTTAACACCTCAATCTTCCATGGTACGCTTCTCTTTGAATAATATAGTAGCGTGTGTTGTACACAACTTCGAGCTTTAAAACACCACAACCAATCAACTAGCCATTAGGAATAGTAATACCCACCTTTTAAAATTTTATACATTTTATCCTTTAAAATGGACTTCATTTTTGGATTCGGAATATCGAAATTAGCTTAGGGTGAAATTTTGATACTTTTCTGATAACTTTCATATTTTGATGAATAGCGAAAATTACTAAATTTTAATTAAAAACAACTTTTTTAATTGAAATAATTAATAGTGATAAATTATGAATTTGAGTGATTTTAAATTATAATTAGATTTTATTTATACCATTTAATCCAATTCTGGTCATTAGATATAATTTCACATTTAAACATGACATAAGAAAGTGTCAATCTTTTGATAGTTATTATTTGTTAAAAACATGATTTTTATTTTGAAAATTCGAATTAATTTTAAATAAATTTCTAACATTTCTGTGTTTTGAATTTAGAAAAATGGATTCCATATTTAGAATCAAGAGTACCAAATTGTGTAAATAGATAACTTTTATTTTTAGACATTTTGAATAATTACTATGGTAAATATTTTATTTACCATGGTTAAAGGGTAAATCCGATAAATAAGGGTGAAAAATAATTTTTTAATAATACTAAATTACCCTAAAACATGTCCTAACTCTATTGGTTGATACATGTCCGACCATGGGCATCTTTGGGTCAATTTTGGGTGTAACGACTCAAAGTTTTTCGATGGAAAACTTGCCTTCTTATATTTATGTCATAAAATGAGATGAAATCACAATATAATGAACTAATAAGTGATAAGTGAGCTTTCAACATATTTGTTTCAGTCCTATGTTTGGAATTTTGAAACGGGTGTGTTCTAGATGTTTTTTGGAGTCTAATGGAACAAAAATAATTTTTGGTGAATAGTAACCTACCCTTATGAACAGAAACATTCCCTTATGAATAGTAATATAACCCTTATGAATATTAATATGACCCTTATGAATAGTAAAACATTGAACATAAGAGTATCATTATCTATGAATAATTAAATAAAATTTATACTTCTTTGAATGTGACAATTTGACCTTAGTAAACGTTTTGGTATTTTGTAAGTCATAAATAATTAATTATAGTTAATTAATTAATTTTAAAGAATATTTATTTCCCTAAAATGTATTGAATCAATGTATTATAGTTTTTAGATAGTTTTATAAGACCCTACGTAATTTTTGAAAGCACTATAAAATCAGGTTTAATTTTAAAAACAGTTTTTAAGTAAATTATGATTTTAATTATAAATTAAATTAATAATACTTAAAAAATTATTTTTGAAAAAAGGAATTCATTTTTGGATTCTACATGTTGAAAAATGGTTGGGGTAAATTTTTGGGATTTTTCTGAGATACCTGATTTTTTAATGAATAGTTCAATCCGATAATTCACAATAACTGCTAAATAATGTATTAATTGAGTCATCGATGATGTTCTACTGATGTAAGACCACTAGGTTCGGGATTACATTATACAATTACTATTCTTGGTCATTCAAGACTCGCTATTCCTTGAATTAGGTGAAATTAATAAACTAATGAATTTTATATTAAGGAAACCCCTCTCCCCTCCACTCTAAAAGCCACCCTTCACTCCGTCTTTTCCTCACACCTCTCAAGCTCTAAGACTTCTCTAAACTCTTCCCAAACATCTTCCCTATCCCCTCTCCCCCGTCCAAAAGCTTCTGGTCTCATCAAAAGACCAATACTAGCTTCCATAAGGAGGATCTCAAGAGGAAGATTTAAGAGGTAATTTCTCTCCCTCTTCTCCTTTAATTTCCTTTCAAGTTCAACTTCCTTTCTTGTTCTCTCCCCACCTATATTCATCCAAATTATTTTTTAACTCTAGTATTATACAAATAATGTAATTTTATGATTCTAATGGGATATTATATCACCCCACACCCTTTCCCACTTCCTTTTATTTTACTAAAGAGAACGTTGTTCATGAGGTGTTAATTTATCACCTTTAAAAACAACATGCTCTTTTATTCTATTTCTACCTTCAGATCTGGTCATGAAACCATTTTTATGGTTGAACAAGAATATATTATATGTACTATGTTCTATTTTATGTTCTTTAAATAACATATGTCCATATTACTAAGTGAAAAGTTAAAACAAGTTTGTTGTGATCCAAAAACCGCTCAAATTAACCCAAATAATCATCATTTAATTCTTATCTAATGATTCATCCACATGTATCTAATATAAATCATTATAAAATAATTAAATCTCCCGTAATACCATTAATATCATGTAATATCATTTCTGGATGTTTACCCATGTTCTACCCAAACATCAATTTAAGAATACAAGGGAACCACTCAAGAAAACCATAAAAACGAACATCCCCAAACAATGTTTTAAACTCTATAAGTCATCCAAAGGAACATAATATGAGATAATGAAACCAGAATGAACCCTATTAATGTAAAAATGGTTCTGTATTTCTAATTAATGAATATAATGTCATTATACAAGACATTATAGAGAAGGAAGCATTCGGTACAAGGTAAGGGGAAATCTCGAACCCAATTTTCTTCCCTCGGGTTCTCCCTCTTTCACTCCATTTTTGATATGGTTACTCCTTAAAGATCATTTTTTCTTCATTTTATTTCATTTTCTGGGATATACATGTTTTATAATGAAGTTTATGTCAATCCTAATGTTTTCCAAAAGAACACTTCTTTTAAGAACGCCCCTTTAACTTCTCACTCAAAGTGGACGGTTCTTGTAGCATGTGGGTTATCCCCTCTTTCTTTTGGGAACCCAAAGCTTATGAAGGTGTTATTATGAGATGAAACTGATTCATTTTCATGGGTTCATTATTTTGATTTATGTCATATTTTCATTTTGGATATCATGATAAATGATGATGTTATGATGTGATGGGTGCGCCCAGAATTATATAGCGCAATATGAATGTTAAAATGTGACGGGTGCGCCTAGAATTATATAGCGCTCCAATGCATCGGGTAAAGTGATGAATCTAATGAGTAAATTAGAAATTATGTGTTAACAAGATGCTATCTTGGTTCACAAGTATGTGATAGTTAACCACTAAGACATGATGTTTCATTTTTATGCATTGCCACATTTCAAGTCTTTTATTTATGCTCCTCTCATGTTAATGATCTTTTGCCTATGTTATGATTGTGCTCACCCCATGCTATATTGTTCTTATCTATCCTCTTACTGGGCTTCTATCTCACCCCTTTTGATGTATATCCTCATGTGGCTACGTGTACTAAGGAGATGACAAGTGCCACTAAGAATCTAGTGAAAAAGAAATTAAATAAATGTTTATGCTTGATGTTGTATTTATTATATATGGTCCTAGTTTTCCCAAGACACTAAAACTATGGATCCTCTATGTGGAATACTTTTATGTTGTTTATCTTTGAAATGATGTATTAGTAATGTAAGAAAAGGCTGGGTCTCTGTAGTTGGTATCAGAGGCAAGGTTTAGTAAATATGGGAATTAGGATTAGTGAACCCTAGAGAAAACATCTAGTATGAGACTAAGTACAAAAATGCACACAAGAATATTTACCTAGGGATAACATATGTTATGTTTTTGGTATAATTGTTTAAATGAATATGTTATTCATGACTTGTTTACTTATGTTTTTTCTAACCTTTTCTATTTTAGAAAGTGGTGGGAACCAGGAGAAATCAGGCCAACAACTCATGTGTGGGCCAATGCAACGATTGCCCGAACAATATCCCCAATGATTTGGGAGGTAGAGTTCAAATATTCATGGCAATGATTACCCAATTATCTCAGGATATGAACAATAACCATAATAATGGGGAACACCCTCCTTCACCAAAGAGGGAGAAAATAGCTATCGAATGTTTTATGCGGCAACGACCACCGACGTTTTGTGGATCTTATGATCCACTAGTTGCAGAACAGTGGGTCAACTCCATGGAGAAGATATTTTCTGTGCTTCACTATTTTGAGATGGAGAAGGTGACACTAGCCGTTTATCGTCTAGATAGAGAATCTGATCAATGGTGGTCTTTGATTAAAAACACCAATCCAAGGGAGGAAATTGAAGATATAAAATGGGAAGACATTAAGATAATGTTTCTTAATAAGTATTTACCACAAACTCTTTGCAAGAATATGGAGAGAGAATTCATAGAGCTCAAGAAAAAAAGAAGGTGAATCTGTCACAACCTATGAAGAAAATTTCACAAGGCTCACAAGGTATGATTTGGGTTTTATTATCAACAATGATAGAAAAATTTATAGATTCATTAGTGGATTAAAACCACACCTTCGAAAGGCTCTTGCAATTCGAGACTTTGGGAGTTATGAAGAAGTTGTTCGGTGTGCTCTCAAAGTGGAGATGGAGTTTGGAGAATGGTTCCATGGCTATGGTGATAAGAAAAAAAAGATGGTGTTTCAAGATGGTGGATCAAATGACAAATGTGGGAAAAAAATCAACGACCCACTTGCCAAAAATGTGGGAAGTAACACCATGGGAACTGCCTCAAAGGGATGGGGAAATGCTTTAAGTGTGGGAAAGAAGGACACCATGCTCAAGAGTGTCGAAAAGACATGAAAAGAAAGGAGAATGTAGCCGATGAAATGAGAGAACCACCCATGGTTCAATGATACAACTGTAGGGAGCTAGGGAATTATGCAAACCAGTGCACTAAACCTCGAGCTCTCGAGGGTAATTAGCATCAGCAGCCACCAAAGCCAAGGGACAAGGGAAGGCTTATGCCATCACTGCTGTAGAGGTGGAGCATGATAATGAAGTCGTACAAGGTACACGTACTATTCACTCAAGAATGAAAAATGTCTTCTTTGATTCTGGTTCTACGCATTTCTTTATATCTTGCAAGTTTTCTAGAACTATAGAATCGAAGCCTCGAAACCTTGAAGTAGAGATATCTACAAAAAAACCAAGTGGTGCAATCATTGAAACCCAAGTGTTTGACTCTTCTCCTATTGACGTATGTGGGAAGATTCTTCCAGAAAATCTCGTAATACTTTTCTTGGTGGAATTTGACGCTATAATGGGAATGGACTGGCTCTCGTTATATAGAGCACATATCAACTGTCAGGAAAAGGAAATATCTTTTCATATTCCGAACCATCCCATGCTCCTCTACAAATGCAAGGAAGATCATGAATCTCCTTTGAATAATCCTTCAATGGTGTGGGTGTTGATTCCCTATGAAGAATCATACCTCTCCCAAATGGTTGAGTCGAAGTAAAGTTCCAACCTTGAGGAAATACCCATAGTGAGGGAATGCAACGATGTATTTCCCAAAGAGTTACCCGGAATTCCCCAGGATCATGAGGTAGAGTTCTCAATTGAACTCATACCTGGAGCTACTCTTATCTCAAAGTGCCCATATTGGATGGATCCTAGTGAACTGGATGAGTTAATTAAGCATCTATAAGATCATCTGGACAAAGGGTTCATACGACCTAGTGCATCACCTTGGTGTGCGCCAGTACTCTTTGTAAAGAAGAAGGATGGAACCATGCGGTTGTGTATCGATTATCGGGAACTCAACAAGATCACCATAAAGAACAAGTATCCTCTCCCAAGGATTGATGACCTTTTCTACCAGTTAAGAAGAGATCAATACATCTCAAAGGTGGATCTTCGTTCTGGATATCATCAGGTAAAGGTGACGAAGGATGATATTCAGAAGACTGCCTTCCGTACAAGGTATGGGCACTTTGAGTTTTTGGTGATGCCCTTCGGACTTACTAATGCCCCTGAAATCTTCATGGATTTGATGAATAGAGTCTTTAGACATTACCTCAACAAATATTTGGTAGTGTTTATCGACGATATTCTTATCTACTCCAAAATCAAGGAGGAACATGAAGAACATCTAAGTCTTGTGTTGGTGACATTGAGAAAGGAGAAGTTGTACACCAAGTTCAGCAAGTGTGACTTTTGGATGAATCAAGTCACGTTCTTGGGACATGTGAACACAAGTGAAAGAATTTTTGTGGATCCTTCAAAGACAAAGGTGATTGAGGAATGGCCTAGGCCCTCTAGTGTCACAGAAATCCGTAGTTTTCTTGGATTAGCTGGGCACTACTGACGTTTTGTGAGAAACTTCTCAAGACTTTCAAGCCCGCTAACTAATTTAAAAATTAAAGGGGTAAAGTATGTCTGGATGGAAGAATATAAGGGAAGCTTCAAGGAGCTAAAGAGGAGGCTGATCACTGCACCTGTACCCACACTACTGAAATGTGGAGAATGTTTTGTGATATACAGTGATGCTTCAAAGAAAGGGTCGGGTTGTTTAATCATGCAAAATGATGATGTGATAGCCTATACCTCATGACAGTTGAAGATCCATGATCAGAACTACCCGACACATGATCTAGAGCTGGCGGCCGTGATTTTTTCCTTGAAAATATGTTGGCACTACCTTTATGGTGAGAAGTGTGACATATACACAGACCACAAGAGTCTAAAATATATATTCACACAAAAGTTTCTCAACATGCGTCCAAGGATATGGTTAGAGATAATCAAATATTACGATTGCTCTATTCACTATCATCTTGTAAAGGCGAACAAGGCAGCTGATGCTCTAAGCAAAAAAGAACCTTCTACTCTTTCCATGTTGTGGATTGAGTAAGACCCTATCTTCTTGGATATGCAAAGGATGGATTTGGAAATCATAAGGGCATGTGATAAATCCTACCTTGCCTAAATGATTATGCAACCATCCATCCAAGAGAAGATTAAAGAAGCACAAAGGGATGATTTTAATTAAATATTAAATTAATAATATTTAAGAAAATTATTTTTGAAAAATGGACTTCATTTTTGGATTCTACATGTCGAAAAATTGTTGGGGTAAATTTTTGGGATTTTTCTGAGATACTTGAATTTTTGATGAATAGTTGAATCCGATAATTCACAATAAATGATAAATAATGTATTAATTGAGTCATCGATGATGTTATTCTGATGTAAGCCCACTTGGTTCGAAATTACATTATAAAATTACTATTCTTGGTCATTAAAGAATCACTATTCCCTGTCTTAGGTGAAATTAATAACCTAATGAATTTTATATTAAGTAAACCCCTCTCCCCTCCATAATAAAGGCCACCCTTCACTCCCTCATTTCCTCACACCTATCAAGCTCCAAGCATTATCTAAATTCTACCCAAAAATCTTCCCTATCCCCTCTCCCGCTTCCAAAATCTTTTGGTCTCATCAAAAGACCAAGACTAGCTTCCTTAAGGAGGATCTCAAGAGGAAGATTTATGAGGTAATTTCTCTCCCTCTTCTCCTTTAATTTCCTTTCAAGTTCAAGTTCCTTTCTTGTTCTCTCCCCACCTATATTCATACAAATTGTTTTGTAACTCTAGTATTATACAGATACTTTAATTTTATGATTCTAATGTGATATTATATCACCCCAAACCCTTTCCCTCTTCCTTTTATTTTACTAAAGAGAACGTTGTTCATGAGGTGTTAATTTATCACCTACAAAAACGACATGCTCTCTTATTCCATTTCTACCTTCATATCTGGTCATGAAACCATTTTTATAGTTGAACAAGAATATATTATATGTATTATGTTCTATTTTAAGTTCTTTAAATAACCTATGTTCATATTACTATGTGAAAAGTTAAAACAAGTTCGTTGTGATCCAAAAACAGCTCAAATTAACCCAAATAATCATCATTTAATTCTTATCTAATGATTCATCCACATGGATCTAATATAATTCATTATAAAATAATTCAATATCCTGTAATATCATTAATAACATGTAATATCATTTCTGGATGTTTACTCATGTTCTACCCAAACATCAATTTAATAATAGAAGTGAACCACTCAAGAAAACCATAAAAACGAACATCCCCAAACAATGTTTTTAAACTCTATAAGTCATCCAAATGAACATAATACGACATAATTAAACCATAATGATCCCTATTAATGTAAAAATGGTTCTGGATTTCTAATTAATTAATATAATGTCATTATGTAGGACACTAAATAGACGGAAATATTCGGTACAAGGTAAGGGGAAATCTTGAACCCAATTTTCTTCCTTCGAGTTCTCCCTCTTTCATTCCATTTTTGATATGGTTACTCCTTAAAGATCATTTATTAATCAATGAATTTCCTTTTCTGGGATATAAATTTTTTCTAATGAAGTTTATATCAATCCAAATGTTTTCCAAAAGAACTCTTCTTTTAAGAACGCCCCTTTTACTTCTCACTCAAAGTGGACGGTTCTTGTAGCATGTCGGTTATTCCCTCTTTCTTTTGAGAACCCAAAGCTTTTAAGGTGTTATTATGAGATGAAAACCATTCCTTTTCATGGGTTCATTATTTTTATTTATGTTATATGTTCATTGTGGCAAGCATGATAAATGATGATGTTATGATGTGACGGGTGCGCCCAAAATTATATAGCGCTCCAATGCATTGGGTAAAGTGATGAATCTCATGAGTAAATGTGAAATTATGTGTGAAAAAGATTCTAGCTTGGTTCAAAAGTATGTGTGGTAGTTAAACACTAAGACATGATGTTTCATTTTTATGCATTACCACATTTCAAGTCTTTTATTTATGCTCCTCTCATGTTCATGATCTTTTGCCTATGTTATGATTATGGTCACCCCATGCTATATTGTTCTTATCTATCCTTTTACTGGGCTTCTATATCACCCCTTTTGATGAATATCCTCAGGTGTCTACGTGTACTAAGGAGAGGACAAGTTCCACTAAGAAGCTAGTGAAGAAGAAATTAAATAAATGTTTATGCTTGATGTTGTATTTATTATGTATGGTCCTAGTTTTCCCAAGACACTAAACCTATAAATCCTCTATGTGTAATACTATTATGTATTTTATCTTTGAAATAATGTATTAGTAATGTAATAAAAGGCTAGGTTGCTATATTGGGACCCCATGGAGCCAATTTTAAGTGATAATGACACTTTATAAGTAAATACAAAAATGACATAAGCATATATCTTTCAGCAAAACAATTTTTACATAGGGTTATATATGTTATCTTTTCGACTATAAATATTCATTATAATGTTAAACTATTTCCTACATAATGTTATTTTATTTATAATTTTAATACATTGAATAATTAAATTTATTTATGACACAATGATGATGCAATATTTTTCTTTATAAATGAAAGAATCAAATTATTGGTATTATAAATGTTAAAATAAATATAATTTGAAAGTTTTGATTCCATACATGAATTTTATTGGTCAATATGACATGTTAGGATTACATAAATGAATTTGGTTTGAATTAATAAATTTATTAAGACTATAACAAAAATCAACTATTAAATGGTGTCAAAATTGACATAGAGGGGTTTTTAAAACAAATATTATATTATTAATTGATATAATATTCCTAAAAAAATAATGTTTGACCAAAGGACTTATATGATGATATTTATGTCATTAATGAACCACTTTGGGTTTTCATGGAGGTTTATAGTAATTTTATAAACCAAATAATATAAAAATACAAAAAGACATGGTAAATGTCAAACTAATTAACTAAGAGTTAAATCTAAAAGATAAGGTTAATATAGTGACCCAAACCTGTCTAAAATCTATTGGTTTAGTAGTTTTCAACCCATACCCACCATATAATTTAAATAATCCAGTTTGGAGCCATTAGAAACCGAATATTAATTTATTATAAAATAATATTTTAAGTTTTTTCCTAAAGAGCCCCTCCTCCACCTTATAAAAGGACACCACTTCTAACCAATTATTTATACCTTCAAAGCCTTTTGGTTCAGCCCACCACTTCCTAAATATCCTCTAAACTTCCCTCAATTCATCCTAGGGGCATTAGTTTGATCATAATTCCATCTCAAGGAGCCCTTTTGATCAAATAAAAAGGAAGAACCCGAAGAAGAGGTAATGTTTTCACCACCCTCTTTCAAGTTCCTTTCTTCTTCCACTTATTCTTTATTTCTTATTTCCATTATAAAATAATAAATGCAGCATATTCTATGTAATATGATATTATTATAAATATGGTACAACCATATTCATTATTCTATCTATCCTTTGAATGACATGTCACAATATGTGCATACGTACGGCTTATTGTTTCCACATCGTGGTGTAATTGTTATTCAAAACATGATTATTTGGATGGGTATGATAATGAAGTGTAATTGATGTAAATAAATAATATAAAATTATAATGATTCTTTATATATGATATATCATCCAATTATATATTATTTTAATATCAAAATAATGATATTGTCACTCGTGCATAAGTACGGACTATCGTCTCCACGAACATGATGAGATTCATTCCCCATCTTATCCATTCAAGACTAATTTTCATTTGATGATTAAAAATAATGTTTAAAGACTTGATATAATTTTGGATATGAATATGATACATCCCATACATAACAAATATGACTCACATAAGAAGTAATATAACAGAAAATGAATCCGTTAACACCCGAAACGACGATAATACTAAGATATTATTAACAAAACAATATTAAAAGATCATATATGATATCATATTAATGTATATGATTCTTCAATAATTAAATAACAATTATTTCACCTTTATAAAAGAGTTTAAACTACGGTTAACCAAGGAAAAGTACAAGTTAAGGGTTAATTTCACAATCTCTTTATTATCCGAGGTTGTTTTTACGTAAGTATCAACTGGGAACTCTTTATCATTAACATACATGTTTTCCTAAAAATGTATTTCAAAACATTTTTAGTATTTAATAAACAATGGGTTAACGTCATTTATACCCTTATGTGTTTTGAATGAAATCTTTCCGTCGTTTTCCAAACAAGGTACTTTTTGACATTTTTGAAAAATTTAAGGTAAGAATGTTTTTCTAACTTATACGGCAGGTGCGGTTATTTTTATCCGTTATAACATCATCAATGATTCCCTTAAAATATTATAAGAATATTATAAAAATAAATGTTTTATTTATAATTATATGTCTCTTAAATTATTTCAAAATAGAAAGAGGTATTTCTCTAAAAAGGGTTTTGATTTCATCCATGTCAACATCCTTTTATGAATCATAAGTTTCTTTGAAGTTGATTTATAATGATACAAAACATCCATATTGTATTGAAGGTTTTGTGATATGTTTGAATGTATATGAGCTATTTTTATACCATTTATGGTTTATGGTTAAGGTATTGAAATTTTGTATTCTAGTATTAATATGAATGTTTATGATATGTTTAAAACTTTTCATAAGAGGAATGTATTAGACTTAGTAAGTGACGGGTGGATCCCGCTATAGATCTTTGATGAATCGATAGGTCTCATGAGAAAACTAGACGTGCAATTGGCCGAGGACCTTTCCTAATTTGATATGTGGTTTTGGGCGAGGCCTTAATCATTTTAGATGTATTAGCCTAGGCCTTGACAAAATGTTTCAGAATGTCTGGCATTATACATTTCCTCATCATGAAAAAAATAATCGTGGTTCATGTTGTCATTCGACGAGTAGAATAATCATGATTATGTTTTATTATGGCAATATTTACTCAGTTCATATTCCTTCCATAAAATTATTCATTTTTATTATTGGTAAATTCATGTGGTTTCAATTATTCACCTTGCTTAATATTTATGTTATATTCCACTATATTTCTTACCCTTACTGAGCGTTTGAGCTCACCCCGTTCTTATGTTTCATTTTCCAAGGATATGAAGAAGTTAGTTATGAGTGACTTGCAGGCATAATCTAGGTGGCTTGGATGTTCCTAATAGAATAAATTCGTGTTGTATTTATTTTCAAGTTGTAAAGTTGATCTTATGTAAGAATCTTGTTTCCAATAATACTAAACTGATCGGTCGTTTGAGACATGATTTCCTTGTGAACATGCCAATGTTATGAAACAAAGCACCGACTCTGGGTAACCAAGGTCAAGGTGTTACAGTTGGTATCAAAGTAAGTTTAGTACAAACCTTGGAAGCCAGATTTAGATAAACTCTAATTAGAGCACATACACCCAAGATAGTTTTTGAGGATTAGTATAGAAGGACGTCCATGAAATTTTGGTATTCTATAGATTTTGTGAGTTTTCCAAGAAATACATCCCTGTCTGGATACGAACAGGTAGAGGCGGATCTAGGACAGATGTACCAAGGGGTAGAACCTGAAAACACCGCTTTGATCTATACTCAAATGAGGACTGGTGCATGACAATGATCCTTGCTGCACTCTTGGTTACGACACTCCTGGGGGATATATTTAAGATAATTCTCATTTTTTTTACAAACTATTATGAAGGGTTTATGAGTATATAATTCCAAATAGAAAACATTTTTATGATTATGGATTATATCCATAAACGGTTCAATTCATGTTAAGTGTCTTACAAGTTTGGAATTATGTATTGTGATTCAAAAACTAATATAGTGTATGACATTGTTTAGAAATGGAACCTAGTGGAAGAAATGGAAACCGTATCAATGCACACACTCCATGTAGGGATTTCCCCCCTGTTCAAGATTATTATAGTGGATCTGGTGATACAACTGGTTCTGATCAGCTCATCACTATACTAGGACAACTCAGTCAGGTTATGAATAATAACCTTACCCGTATGGAGCACCCTGATCCACAACGTGGATGATCAATGTTAGATCACTTCATGAGGCATCAACCACCGACATTAAATGGGAATACAAATCTATTGGTAGCTGAGCAACAGAAAGGTTCCTTAGAGAAAATATTTCAGGCTTTAGGGAGTAGTTAAAGTGAAAAAGTTTTCATGGCAGTTTATCGCCTCACTGGAGATGCTGATCAATGGTGGTCATTGATTCAGAACACAAAGAAATATGATGAAGTATAAAATATGGAATGGGGGGAGTGTAAATAGATTTCTTAAAGAAATACTTTCCTTTTGACCATCGAGAAGATATGGAAAGGCAATTTCTGAATCTGAGACAAAAGGAGGATGAGAATGTTGCAAAGTATGAGGATAACTTTACAAGGTTTGCAAGGCATGATGCAGATTATATATGTAACCCAAGAAGTAATATTTATCGTTTGTTTGCTGGGTTAAAACCATTTCTCTGTTGAGCTTTATTATCGCAATCCTTCTCATCATACGAAGATATTGTATCACGTGATATCAAGACAGAAAAAGAATTCTCTAAGTCTTATGAATTTAAAGAAAAGCAAGTGAAGAAGAGATCTGCTGATCACTATGGGAAAGGAAATAAGGAAATAGGGAAAAATGGAAGAGGTGAATTTACACCATTTGATAATTGTGGAAGGAAGCACCCAGATTCCTGTCTAAAAGGAAAAGGAGAATGCTATAAATGGGGATAGAAATTCCATCTTACTGCTGATTGTAAAGGTAAGAGAGACTCTACCAATGTTCAATGCTACAATTGCAGGGAAATGGGACATTATGAAAATGAATTTCCTAAGATTCAAGGGAACGTACCATGAAAAGGCCAAGGGATCAAGGCCAAGTATATTCTATCCCTACTGCTGAGGTAGAAGCTCCGAATGATGTGGTGGCAGGTAATTTAATGGTTTCCTCAAGTTTAGAAAATGATTTATTTGATTCTGGATCATCGCATTGTTTCATATCTTCACATTTTTATAAGAAAATTAGATATTTCCAATTTGATTTAACAAGGGATTGGTCAGTCAAAACTCTTAAGGGAAGTATCATTGCTACAATTTTTTGTGAATCAGTCCCCATTATAGCATATAAATGTTCTTTATCTACTGATATCATCATCATACCTATGATTGAATTTGATATAATCCTCAGTAAGGATTTGCTTTCAGACCATGATGCAAAAATTTATTGTAAGAAGAAGGAGGTTACTATTTTTGATGATGATGATACGGAACAACTTATCTTTAGAGAAGAATCTTCACCACCTAATTCTTATCTAGATCCACCCCTAGTAACTCAACTAAATTCAATTATTGGGGGGGGGAAGAGAATGAAATAACCATGGGTAAGGAAAGGAATGTTCAAATAGACGATATACCTATTATGAAAGAATATGTTGATGTTTTTTCAGAGGATTTACCTGGACATCCTCTAGAACAAGAAATTGAGTTTTCCATTGACCTAATTCCTGGTTGAAGGCCCTTATAGAAGACCCCTTATATAATGGCCACTGTGGAATTAGTGGAACTAAAGAAACAACTAGAGGAATTGAGTAATAAGGGATTTATTTCCCCCAGTGTTCCCCCATGGGGAGCCCCTGTCCTTTTTGTTAAGAAGAAAGATGGATCTATGTGGTTATGTATCGACTATAGGGAGATCAATGATATAATAATGAAGAAAAAGTATCCCCTACCTCGGATTGATGATTTATTTGACCAACAACATGGAGCTCAATACTTTTCAAAGATTGACCTTCGATCTGGATACCATCAGTTGTGTGTGAAGAAGGAAGACATTCCAAAGACAAAATTTCGAACCAGGTACAGGCATTACGAGTTTATAGTAATGCCTTTTGGATTGACTAATTCACACTATGTATTCATGGATCTAATGAACAGAGTTTTGAAGGAATATATTGATTATTTTTTAGTGGTATTTATTGATGATATCTTAGTATACTTCAAAAGCTATTAAGATCATGAAAATAACTTTCACATTATCCTGAAGACTCTTAGAAGACATGAATTATATGGGATGTTTAACAAGTTTGAATTTTGGATTCGGAAGATTTATTTTCTTGGATATATTGTCTCTAAGGATGGAATTTCCATTGATCCTTCTAAGACCAAGGAAATCAAAGAATGTCCAGAACTGACGAGTATAACTGAGATACGCAGTTTTATTGGTTTAGCAGGTTATTATTGGCATTTCAGCCAGAATATTTCCTGACTGGATAACCCATTAACGAAGATCACACGTAAAGGGGTTAAATTAATTTTGACAAAAGAGTGTGAAGAATGTTTTGAAGAACTGAAGATAAGATTATTCAATGTTCCTATATTGTCTTTACCATTGGGGAATGATGTGTTTATTATTTATAGTGATGATTCAAAGAAAGGACTTGGTTGTGTCCTTATGTAGAATGATACGGTTATTTCCTATGCATCACGGCAGCTGAAAATTCATGAGCCAAACTATCCTACTCATGATCTTCAGTTAGCTTCTATAATATTTTCTTTGAAGATATGGAGTCATTATCTCTATGGTGAAAAGTGTGGGATATATACCAATCATAAGAGTTTGATGCATATTTTCTCACTGAAAGAACTCAACATGAGGAAAAGACGATGGCTTGAACTACTCAAGGATTATTATTGTATGATTCACTACCACCTGGAGAAGGAAAATAAGGTTGCATATGCTTTGAACAGAAAGGATCATGAAGTTTTGAACAAAATGGGAGTTGAAAGGGTTCCAATTTTCATGGATCTAGTAAAGTTGGATATGGGAATAACCATGGAAGGTGAAACATCGATACCTTTTCAAATGGTTACCAAGAAATGTTTACTAGAAAGGATAAAGAGTTCTCAGCCCGATGATAAAGAGTTTCAAAAGAAGATTAAAGCTGTGAATGATGGGAGATTGAGTGACTTTTTGTATAAAGATGGAATTTTGAAATTTGGGAAGATACTTTGTGTTCCTGATATACCTGATCTAAAAAGGGAATTGTTGGATGATGCTCATAGTTCCAATTTCCCTATACACCTTGGGAGAACTAAAATGTATAGATATTTGAAGGAAAATTTTTGGTGGGACAACATGAAGAGGGAGATTGCTGATTTTGTGTCAAGATGTATGATTTGTCAAAAAGTGAAAGCTAGAAGGGAACAGCCTAGAGGATTCATGAAACCTCTTCCCATACCTGTGTGCAAAATGGGATAATATCACGATGGACTTTGTAATGGGACTACCAAACACTCCTAGAAGGAATGATGCAATATTGGTCATTGTTGATCGTCTTACCAAGACAACACATTTTCTTTCTATAAGGGATGATTTACCACTTGAACGTTTAGAAAGACTATATATTAATAATGTTTTGAGACTTTATGGAGTACCCATATCGATTGTTTCTGATCGTGATCCCCGTTTTACATAAAGATTCTAGAAAAGTATTTAGAAAGACTTGGATACTGAACTTTTTTTGAGAACTGCCTACCACCCCCAAACTGATGTAAAATCAGAACGGACTATTCATACCTTAGAAGACATGTTGAGATATTTCTCAATTGACATTCAGGGTATATGGGATCAACATTTAGCTCGGGTGGAATTTTCCTATAACAATAGCTTCCATTCAAGTATTTTGATGGCACCATATGAAGCGTTATAAGGAATGAGATGTCACACACCAACATGTTGGATGATGTTGGTGAAAGAAAACTTGTAGGCCCAAAACATGTTAAGGAAACAATGGAAAAGGTGAAGGTAATCCAAAACCACATCAAACCAGCTCAAAGTAGGCAGAAGAGCTATGCTAATAACCGAAAGAAGGATTTGAAATTTCAGGTAGGAGATCATGTTTTCTTGAAGGTATCTCCATGGAATGATGTTATAAATTTCGGAAAGAAGGGTAAATTGAGTCCTAGGTACATCAGACCTTTCAAAATTCTAGAACTTATTGGGACTATAGCTTACCATTTGGCAATGCCACCAAGTCTCTCAAAGTTCATGATGTGTTCCACGTATCACTCTTGAGAAAATACCTGCCTGACCCAACGCATGTACTCACCTAGGAGGAAGTAGAACTGGAACTTGATCTGTCTTATTGTGAAGAGCCCATCAGGATTCTTGATACCAGAGAACAAGTGCCAAGAAACCAGATGACTCTTCTGGTAAAAGTTCTATGGAGAAACCATAAGATGGAAGAGGCAATGCGGGAACCCGAGGAACTTATGATGAAGAACCCCCTGAGTCTTTTCATGCGGAAGTATTCTAGAAATTTCGAGGATGAAATTATTTGAAGGAGGGGATAATGTAACCCCCCAAGCTTCCATGGTACACTTCTCTTTGAATAATACAGTAGCGTGTGTTGTACGCAACTTCGAGCTCTAAAACACCACAACCAATGAACTAGTCGTTATGAACAGTAATACCCAATTTTTGAAATTTTATACATTACATCTTTCAAAATGGACTTCACATTGGGATTCGAAATATCAAAATTAACTTAGGGTGAAATTTTGGTACTTTTTTGTTAACTTTTATATTTTGATGAATAGTGAATGTTACTAAATTTTAATTAAAAAAAACTGTTTTAATCGAAATAATTAATAGAGATAAATTATTAATTGGAGTGCTTTTAATTTATAATTAGATTATATTTTTACCATTTAATAAAATTTTGGACATTGGACATAATTTTCATTTAAACTGGACATAATAAAGTGTCAATCTTTTGATAGTAATTATTTGTTAAAAACACGCTTTTTTTGTTTTGACAACAGGAATTAGTTTTAAATTAATATATGCCAATTCTGTGTATTGAATTTAGAAAAATGGATTCCATATTTAGAATCAGGAGGTCCAAATTGTGTAAATAGGTAACTTTTATTCTTAGACATTTTGAATAATTACTTCGGTAAATATTTTATTTACCATGGTTAAATGATAAATCTGGTAAATACGGGTAAAAAATAATATTATAATAATATTAAATTACCATAAAACATGTCATAACCCTATTTGTTGATACATTTACGACCATGGAATTATTTTAGTTGATTTGGGTACCCCATGGAGCCACATGTAAGTGATAATGACACTTTATATCTATTAAGTTAAAGTAAATACAAAAATGACATAAGAATATATCTTTTAGAAAAACAATTTTTACATAGGGTTATAAATGTTATCTTTTAGACTATAAATTATTATTATAAATATAAAATTATTTCCTACATAATTGTATTTTATTTATAATTTTTTGACATTGAATAATTAAATTTATTTATGACACAATGATGATGCAGTATTTTCTTTATTAATGAAAGAATCAAATAATTGGTATTCTAAATGATAAAATAAATATAATTTGAATGTTTTGATGCCATAAAAGAATTTTCTTAGTTAATATGACATGTTAGGATTACATAAATTAATTTTTTTCGAATTAATAAAGTTATTAAGACTTTAAAAAAATAAACTATTAAATGGTGTTAAAATTGACATAAAGGAGTTTTAAAAAAATATTATATTGTTAATTGATATAATATTACTAAAAATATAATGTTTGGCCAAAGGACTTATATTATTATAGTAATGTCCTTAATGAACCACTTTGAATACTTTTGGAAGTTTATAGTAATCTTATTAACCAAATAATATATAAATACAAAGAGACATGGTAAATGTGAAACTAATTAACTAAGAGTTAAATCTAAAAGATAAGGTTAATATAGTGATCCAAACCTGTATAAAATCTATTTATTGAGTGGTTTTAGACCCATACCCACCTTATAATTTAAATTATCTAGTTTTGAACCATTAGAAACAGAATATGAATTTATTATAAAATAATATTTTAAGTTTTTTCCTAAAGAGCCCCTCCTCCCCCTTATAAAAGGACACTGCATCTAACCAATTATATATACCTTCAAAGCATTTTTGTTCGGCCCAAACCTACCCAAATATCTTCTCAACATTCCTAAAATAAAACTAGAGGCCTTATTTTGATCATAAATCCAACCTATGGTGCCCTTTTGATCAAATCAAAATGAAGAACCCGAAAAAGAGGTAATGTTTTCACCACCCTCGTTCAAGTTCCTTTCTTCTTCCACTTCTTATTTCTTTATTATTTCCATTATAAAAAAATAAATCCAGTATATTTTATATAATATGATATTATTACAAATATATTACATCCATATTCATTATTTTATCCATCCCTTGAATTACATTTCACCATACGTGCGTACGTACGGCTTACCGTCTCCACATCGTGGTGTAATTGTTATTCAAAACATTATTATTTGGATGGGTATGATAATGATGTTTAATTGATGTAAATAATAAATATAACATGATAATGATTCTGTATATATGATATACCATCCAATTAATTATTATTTTAATATCAAAAGAATGATATTGTCGCTCGTGCGTACGTACAGACTACCATCTCCACGAACGCGATGATATTCATTCCCCATCGTATCCATTCAAGACTAATTTTCATTAGATGGTTAAAAATAAAGATTAAATACATGATATAATTCTAGATTTGAATCATATACACCCCATACATAACAAATATGACTCACATAGTAAAGAATATAAAAGAAAACAAATCCGTTAACACCCGAAACGACGATAATACTAGGATATTATTAACAGAACAATGTTAAAAGATCATATATGATAACATATTAATGAATATGATTATTGAATAATTTAATAACAATTAAATCACCGTTATAAAAATGTTTAACCTACACTTAACCGAGGAAAATTACAAGGTAAGGGTTAATTTCACAATCTCTTTATTATCCGAGGTTGTTTTTACGTATGTATCTTCTGGGACCTATATATCATCCATATCAATGTTTTCATAAAAATGTATTTCAAATCATTTTTAATATTTACTAGACAATGGTTTAAATTAATTTATACCCTTATGTGTTTTCAAAGGAATCTTTCCGTTGTTTTCCGAACAAGGTATTTTTGACCTTTTCGACAAATTTAAGGTAAGAATGTTTTTTTTATCTTATACGGCGGGTGAGGTTATTTTCCACCATTATAACATCATCAAAGCTTCCCTTACAAGCGTATAAGAATATTTTCAAAATAAATTTTTTCTTTATAATTATATATCTCTTAAATAATTTCAAAATAGAAAGAGGTATTTCTCTAAAAAGGGTTTTGATTTCATCTATTTCAACATCCTTTTATGAATCATAAGTTTATTTGAAGTTCATTTATTATGATACAATACTTCCATATTGTATTAAAGGTTTTGTGATATGTTTGACTGTGGATGGGATATTTTTATACCATTAATCATTTATGGTTAAGGTATTGAAATTTCTTATTCTGGTTTTAATAAGAATGTTTATGATATGTTTAAATCTTTTCATATGAGGCATGTATTGGACATAGTAAGTGACGGGTGGAGCCTGCTATAACTCCTCGATGCATTGATATGTCTCATGAGACAATATGACATGGAATTAGCCGAGGACCTTTCCCAATTTTATATGTGGTTTTGGCCGAGGCCTTAATCATTTTTAGACATCTTGGCTGAGGCCTTGACAAAATGATTCAGAATGTTTGCCATTATACATTTCCTCCATATGAAATAAATATTGATGGTTCATGGGGTCATTCGACTAGTAGAATACCCATGATTATGTTTTATTATGGAATTATTTACTCAGTTCATATTCCTTCCATAAAATTATTCAGGTTTATTATTAGTAAAGGCATGTGGTTTCAATTATTCACCTTGATAAATATTTATGTTATCTTCCGCTGTATTTCTTACCCTTACTGAGCATTTGAGCTCACCCCTTTCTCATGTTTCATTTTCCCATAATATGAAGAAGTTAGTTATAGGTTACTTGCAGGCATAATCATGGAGGCTTGGATGTTCCTAATAGAATAAATTCGTGCTGTATTTCTTTTAATGTTGTAAATTTGAACTTATGTATTAATATTGTTTCCAATAATACTAAACTGATCAGTATTTCGAGACATGATTTCTTTGTGATCATGAAAATGTTATGTAATAAAGCACTGAGTCTGGGTAACTAGGGTCAGGGAATTAACAACACTGTGGTCCTTTCTATATGGAATTAAAAGGCACAAAGTTTCTCATTATATCGCATCATAATACATGGATTCAGAACCCCTTAATAAAGAAATATATAAGTCCTCATTCTCAAGATTGATCCCAAATTTAGAACACCACTTATATATTTTTATAGGAGTCCAATTACACTACGTATTGTGATAAATTCATGAGTTCCTACGTATATCGTCATACCCCTTGATTTTAGAATTCTATATTTGATATCATATATGACAAAAAATTGGTCTTTAATGACCACAAAGTTTTATTATTTAAATATGTATTTTATAACCTATTAAAAATAATAATGAGAATAAATATGAGTAAATAAATTATTAAATATATAGATATATAAATATATATATTTATATATAAAGTCCCTTCTCAATAAAAATGTACTGAATAATTCTTTGGAAATAAGAACTTTATTTTTAGTAGTCATTTTATATTTCAAAAGTATGTTGTTTTGAAAATGATTTATATTAATTCTGTGAGTGAATATCATAAATAATATTTGAAAAATATAGAAAATTTATTTTATACAAGTAATACATTTTTTTAAATCAACACATCAAAATTACCTTAAGGTGATATTTTGATTTTTTATGAAAAGTTTAATTTATTAGTTAATAGTTAAAAAAATACAAATCATATAGAAAACTGTCTTTTCAATTAATTTATTTACAAAGTCTATTTCTAAATGATTTAACAAATTAATTAGTTGATTTTTAAAAAAAATAAAAAAAATTATATTAATTTAAATCAACTTTATTCTTAATTTTAATATAAAATAATTATTATAAATAAAAATATAGTTTTTGGAAAACTATTTTTCATCATGTTTTGTAGGATTATTTTAAAAGTAATTTTAGAAACATATAGGTATTGAATATGATAAAATTATTACACCCAGATAATTTTTGATTTTTCTAAATAAATTTAATTTCTTTTATATCTAACGTTATACACAATACTAAGCTTTTAATGAACAACAATATATTAATAATATTATTATTTAAAGTTTACTATTATACAGTAGTTGTTAAAATTGGATATATTAATAGGAATAAAAATATTTTAAAATATTAATTATAATTTTTTCATATAGAGAAATAATATTCATAAAAAATTACTTAATTTTTTGTAATTTTTCAATATGTTTTAAAAATAATATTTTATAAAAAAATAATTTTAATGAGTTTTGTGAAAAAAAGAAGTGGTTTTTACAATTTTCAATAGTTTATTTGAAAAAATAAACATCATATTTTAAATCTACTTGTTAAAATTTTATTTGATTAAATTTTTTAGAATTTTATGAAAATATTAATTTTTCAATGAGTAATGAAAATACTGGTTTTTTTCAAAAACTTCTTATTACATTTAAAGAATTTTTCTAGTTATATTTTTATATAAAATTATTTTCAATATCAGATTTGTTCAATTATATGTTTATTAATCCAATTTATTTCATTGGAATAAAGTTTATATTTAATTTTTATATTAAAATTTTGTATACTTATGAAAATCATCTATTTGTAGAATTGCTCTTTCATCACGTTTGTGTGATTAATTTTCAATTATATTATTCCACTACTATGAGTTGAACTTTGAAAGTTGTATATAATATTTATTATCAACAAAATTATTATAATCAAATAAGTTAAAATTAATTTTTTACAATAATGAATATTAAAAATAGTAAAAATTAATTTCCACAGTTAAGGTAAAAAATAGTTTACCTAGGAGTTAAACAAAAAAGATAAGTCCTAAAAAGACCTATATACTTTTAAAAAACCAATTGGTTAGAAAATTGTTAATTGTATATCCTATAAGGGTCAATAAAGACCCATTTTTAATACTTTTGGCTTGTAAAAAATTTGAGTAAACTTTATTCTATTAAAAAATTTCATTTGTGTCCTCTCCCAAACATATAAAAAGCCACCTATACTCGTCTCTACCTCAAACATAAAAAAATAATTTTGTTCATCCTATACCTACCAAAATAAATTATTTATTTCCCTCCTCAAATCCTAGGGACCTTAGTTTTAGTAATAAACCCTTCTATGAAAGATTTAGGTATAAACGTAAATAGGTTCCCTAAAGAAGTGGTAAAATTCTTAACCTTACATTTTGTTTTATTTATACCTCCACCAAAATAAAATATTATTCAATTATGGTGATATAATAAAAACATTATATCTAATATACTGATGTTTTATTAGGTTAATGTAATAATCTATATATATCTCCTCTTCAATCAAATGGAAAACAAGACCATCAATCTTGCGAATGAGAGACTACCACCTAATTAACCAATATAATTATTTTTCCATCAAAAATTATAAAGGATTGGGGTAATTATAGATAAAAAGATTATATATGATATTTTTACTGCCACGAACCAACCCGGGTCGACCCTGAACCTGTCACTCGAGCCGATCCGCGGTAAGGCCTGAGAGGTGTTCCTGATCCCCTCGGGCTGGTGACAACCACCATGTTATCAACAAAGACAGTGGGAATGGTTTCACAAAATACAAATAAATAAAAGTAGAATAAATAATAAAGATAAGCACATGAGAAAAAAATCAACCAAATAAAATGACTAAACATGAACAAAAGGAAATAAAACTAACCAAACTCGACATCCGAACTTACTTCATGCAACCCCACGGGTCACTCCATGACTCAACGATCAAGCGTCTCCCAAGGAGACTGTACCCAAGATGGAGACTTAATAATCCCTAAAAATATAAAATAACTATAAGGGCGAGTATTAAAACTCAGTAGGCCAGCCTAATATCTATTCCTAATGCACAAAATTTAAAATAAAATAACACCATTTCATGTGTGAACTATAAGTTATAAAAGTAAGTTTTTCTAAATATTTTACTTAAAAGAAAAGTACAAACCAATTCCCTTAAACATTTTCAAATCTAGATTCATTTTATTAGTGTCAATGACAATTTATAAAGGTAAAGTGATGTTTACATTTTCAGATTTGTAAAAAGAGAATTAAACAATTTCATTTGAAACCATTTTTTTGGAAAACTAATCAAAACCAGTTTACCAGTTTCCAAGTAAAACAATACAAAAACAATAACAAGAGTAATAACAAAATAATGGAAATGTAGATATGCATACAAGTACTATATTAATCACTACAAGTAACTGAAATTCAATAGGCACGGGGGAACCTAGGAGATCAAGAATAATCTAGAAGACACCAATACATGAGACCTCATCCTCATTGACATGACACATAGGATGGAATAAAAATGCTCAAATTCTTGGCCATTCTTTCTTAAGATGGTCGAGGGAAAATCCCATAGCAATGAACCCAAAAACATCTTCTTACTATGGGCCACTAGTCAGTACAATAACCTATCCGTGTGGAAATCATTCTCAGAATATTCTCTCTATATTCCGGGTTCTAATGTCTCAAGTTTTTAGAAAGTGGGTGAGCCAATAGATTCCAACGAAGAATCCAATAACAATATATTTATATATATATTAATAATAACGCATAACATGTATCATCCCGAGTCTCCTCTAGGACTCTTCTTATGCCTTAAAAAAACAATTATAATGGGTTCCAACCGAAGAACCCTAACATTAGATTATAAGAATCCCCAATAAATACTTCCCACCCATTGAATGTAATCTAGGAATAATAATCACCCAATGAGGGTTTTCATAATTATTTTTTTTTGTTTTTCTCACATACTCCACGAAATGGCCAAACAACCCATTAAACATACACAATGAATGTTTTTTCTCAAAATGAAAACACTTTTTCAAAAGTGGTGTCTCTAGCACACCGTTTCCTCTAAAATAATTTATAAAAATTATTCAAAACATTCCTTTATCACAACTAAACAAAACCGTTTTACACACACATACCAATAAAACCACAGTTCAACATTTCATGCCAAATAGATTTAAAAACCCCAACTATTCCTCTTAACATAATATAATATAAAACTTTTTTCACAAAACCCACATCTACCAACTAAAACAAGATTTTTTTTATAAAGAGGTTAAAACACACCAAGACACCTTGAAATGAAACTTTCTTTATAAAAAAAGTTAACTGGGCCATTTATCACCGACGCATGAAATGTTTATCAAAAAAGTTTCTTATTAATGCCCAAAAAGATACCAAAAACAAGTTCCATCATAAAAACATATTTAAATCAGTAAATAGGGTTCACAAAGTTACAAAACAAGTTCAAAATAAATGATACATTTAATTAAACAAATAGTGCACACAATTGTAATGAAAAAACTTATTTTTCACAAAACCATAATTTAACTACCAAATTTCATCATAAACAAATTAACCAGAAGTTAAGAAATAAAAATTAGCATATATATAGGGCCCAAACCGTTGGATATAGATGCAAATTAAATTCTAAAAGGAAGTTCAATGAGAACCTACCTTAGCACCTAGGGGCGACGACAATGCTCACTCAGAATCAAGGTGCGACGACAACACTCACCCAGAATCACTTCGCGCGGGTACTAAAATCTCAAACTTACCCTAAAACACTTAATTAATCAAAACCTCTAATAATCCCATGGTAAAAATACACACACACACACACACACACATATATATCAAATATAAATATCAAATGGTTCTAGAAAAATTGGGTATACCATGGTTTACTCATCAGATGGGAGTTGTGTATGACAAAAGGAGGGTTAGTCCACTTGGCACACGACGGGGAGGCATCGGGAAGGTCGTGGAGGCGGCTAGCTAGTCAGAAGGAAAACCACTACAAATTAGGGGGTCCAAGGGGGTGTTGGGGTGTGTTGTAAGGGAGGGAGGAGATGGGTGAGGCCAGTGGGAGAAAGTCAGTGGGAGGATGGTGCACTGGTCGTTGTAGGTGGACGGTGCTGGGCAGGAGCGCCGGTGAGATGTCGGGGTGCACTGGTGAGAAAGAGAAGAGAGGGTTCATGGGTGGTGTGACGCTGTTGAGGAGGGTCAGTGGAGCCTAGCCTCAGGAAAAGGCATCAGGTGTTCTGCACAGGAGGAAGGCCGAGGGGTATAGCTAGTGTTGGGCATATCGGTAGGGAGATGGCATCGTCCGGGGTGCTGGGGGTGCTGCAAGGAGGCAGGTGGCGATGCGTTGTAGGGGAGGAGGGAACCAAGGTGGTGGTATTCTACGCCAAGGAGGGTGACATGAAGGCATCTGAGTGTAAAGAGGAGGTTGAGGCGGCACTATGGAGACGAGGCGGTGTCCAGTCCAACTCACACCCAACAAGAGGAAGGGTGGGTAAAGGGGTAGCACCTAACAAACCGTAAAAATTGTTTACAAAACAATAATAATGAACATAAAATTAAAAAAAATTATATACAAATATTTTTATATATATTAAAATTCTATTCTAATTGCTAATTAGTAATGAATCAAATAATAATAATAATAATAATAATAATAATAATAATAATAAATGAATAAAATAAAATCATGATGGTAAAAAAAATAAAAAAAATAAATGTATTTATTTATTTTAATGATAATAAAATATTTAACCATAAAAAAAATAAATTGACAACAATTGATCTGTAATTTAAATATAGAATCTTTTTATTTAATTTTTTCGAAGAAACAAGATGCACAGTTACCCGAGAAGAGCCACGTGGGGCTTCTAAAACACATTCCACTCACGCACCCATTGACATCACCTCAAAAATCGCACGTTTTAACCTAAGCTCAAAAATTTCATCCGTGACTAAACATGAACCTAATAAAAATTATGTCCAAGGAAAAAAATTAAAATTAACACCTAGGTCAGGGTGTGACATTTCTCCCCAACATAATGCTTTCCACCCCAGGAAATACACAACACTAACCAACTGATTGATCAATGCCTAAGGATTCCATATAAACACGATCCACCCTCTTAACCCAAGGATATTCCATCGACATCAAACAAGAGTCAACCTCATTTCAAGAAATAAATGACCTGCATAGGGGAGGCCAGAACATGCTCCCCACCATAAGAACTCAACTAGAATATGATAACGACTTAAGAGAAAACCCAAAGAGACTCATGATGGGTCTCACCACTATAAAGAACCAAACTATACATATCCAAAAAAAATGACTTACTCCTAAACTAGGCCTTACTCAAGCTAATAGAAACACGCCAAGAATGTTTTACCCACTCACTCTCTTCTGAAAGGGATAAGATCTTAAATGAAAAATCTATACTAACTGAAACCCTAACCCCATGGGTGCAGAGGGAGGTCCCAAGGATTGGATTAATAAAACTATGACAGAAAATTGCTCATGACTAACCACTTTGAGATGGACACAATCCAAAGCTGCAACTGATTCACATGGGTGGTCGATGCTAGCCCACTATTCGACAACTCCTGTCTAAAAAGGCATGATTACTGACATTTTACAAGGCATAATTCTATTGTTCTCTTTGTGGCAAGAGGAAAAATTACAATGATAGAGAAACCACAATAGAGAAAGTAAAATTGTCTCACCGCACGATAGAGGCATAACCTTAACCAAGATGCTTAAAACTATCTATCTTTCTTGACTATGTGTTGTCTTCACTCTGCAGATTTTTGGCTGGAGCTCTGATTGATGAATATTCTCCTACCTCGCAGTCAGCTTCATGATAATCTTAGTATGAAACATACATCTTTTTATATGACAAAATAAAGGAACAGACATGGAAATTAAAGCCACAGTGGTAATGAAAATGGGAGTTAATCAAAAGACCCACGACATTCCCATACATTTCAAAACCCAAAACACCATCAGTACATTACAATGAAAAGAGATCCCTTACGTTGGAAGGATATATACACATGAAACATTAAAGAAAAACTCAACAACACATCACTTCTGTGAACTTCCTCCATGGTGTTTTCTAGCAATACCCTGACAGAATCGTCGTAAGTAACCCAAACGTCCACAAGCATGACAGGTCTTAGGAGTACTTGGGTAGGACGCCCTATTGTAACTCAAATTTTGACACTGACAAAACATGAATATCTCTAGCTCTGAAGAGGTTGATGAAAGATACTGATACCTTTTGATACCATGACTTGCTCCATCCAATTTCAATCGCATCCTCATCTCCATTCCACAATCTTCACCACTACTCCTAGGAATTGAACGAGGGAGGAATACTTCAATCACTCCTGCCATCATAACTTTGACATGAAAATATGATCACCCAACATCAGAAAATGAAGTTTAGTTGGACTCTGAAACCTTTGACTGTAGATCAGGGCGGAGGCCCAACTTGATGCATAGAGTCTTCATGGAGTCATCAGTGACATACCCTGTATTATAAGGGACTATCTCCCCAAAGCGCTGGAAATATTCCAACATGGATCTGTCGCCCTACTGCAGATGACACAACTCAATCCCCTTTATCACCATTTCTTCCTCAGTGAAATACTGACAAATGAAAAAAGCCTTAAAAAACTCCCAAGTAAGCCCTTTGCAGGGCTTATTCTGAGGCACAGACTTCCACCACATCCATGGAGAACCTTCAAGCATGAAGGTTGAAATCTTGACCTTCAACAACTCAAGAAACTCAATAAGGATAATGTCCCTTTCAATATACCGGATCCATTACTCTATTATGTAAGGGTATTCATGACCGTAAAAGAGAGGCGGTTCGAGCTTCTAGAACTCAAGAATAAAATCCTTAGGTTGATCAACCGCACTACGATCACCCATAGAAGCTTAAAGGGGTAACTGCTGGACTAGAAAAGTCAAGAACCCAATCAAGGCCAAATCAATAAATAAAAATCCTCAAAATCAAACACCACATTGGTTATAATCTCTAAAAACAAGAAAACAAGATATCATAACATCAAAACTTTTCTCTTTTAAAATATCTTTAATTTAAAACATGATTGGTGGGTTAAACCCTGACCATTGGTATTCTTTAGAGTCTCACTCACATGCATGTATATGTGCCACCCCGGGCGTCCATCCATCATACCAGACATCCGTTCATAATCCCACATACCACTATGCATGTGATCACCCCTAGGAATACCAAGGCCAAAACAATGAAACTTTATTTTTCAAAAAAATAACAAATCATTCAACCCATTTCATTTAAGACAATCCTCAAATAAAACATACTATTCCAAATATCCTTTTTTTTCAAAACCAATTTTCTAATACAAACAACTATTGGAAGTCATAAGAGGCCCAAAACAATTCAAACATGGATCTAGTGTTGGTGGGTGACTTGATCATATGGTTGGAGGCCATATTCGAAACACGTCACTAACACGAAGATCTGTTTTGTACCATTCCCCTAGATCTACATGGCTTTCTAGGACATGTGTCTTAGGAGGAATATGAGCCCAACTCCCTTTGACATATCCTAATAATGAAACATTCAATAAAAACCCAAAGAAAATAATTAAACCAGACTTCCCATGGAAACACAAGGATCATTATGACAAAGAGTTTGTGATGCTCTTCCCACACCTACCCCTCAAGTCCTGATAATGCTACTCCATCTACCTTGACATCCCAAATAAAAAAGGGTTCTATGAAAAGTGAGGTCGGGTAGTATCTAACCTCCTCTGATACCATTTTATCATTAACCAACCCGGGTTGACCTTGAACCGGTCACCCGAGCCGATCTGCGGCAAGACCCAATTGTCATTACCGATCCTCCTAGGCTAGCAACAAGCGCCAGGGCATCAATAGAGACCGTGGGAATAGTTTCCCACAATACAAATAAATAAAAGAAGAGGAAATAATAAAGAGTATCACAGAAAGAAATAAACCAAATAAAATGAAAATAATAATAAAAGAAAATAAAACTAACTGAACATGACGTCTGAACTAACTCAGTGTGACCCACAATTCACTCCTCGAATAAACTATCAATTGTCTCCAAAAGCAAGAACTTTAACGACATGAACATTTTAATTATATTTGTTTCCTAATTTTGTGGGTTATTTTATTTTATACTCAACAAAACTATATCCTTTAATTAATAGAGTGGGTATAATTAAAATGATACCATTGGATTTTGACTGTTATATGACCGTTGGTCAATATGACCGTTGGTCAATATGACCGTTGGAAACTATAATATTAATGTTGTGTTTTTATAAATATGGTTATCTTGGTTAATTAATACAAAAAGAATATTGAATTTCCTAATCCAGTAGACTCGAGCCATATGAGTCCCATCTGTCAGAGACTGGGAAGGAGGTAGCATCACTAGGCTTTGCTCTGGACCAATCCCAAGCTGAACTTCAACGTATAAAGCTTGAATGGAATTGACTGAGGTCGAAGTTAAAGCTGATAGAATTCACCACTCAGGAAATATTGTCCGAGCCACCCCAAGATTCTATCACCACAGCACACCTTACACTTAGGTGCTATGCTGGTGTTATAAGGGGCTATGTAATGAGACCTTAGCTTCTTTGTGTAATCCTTTTATATAAATTAAATTTATATTTCTTATTATAGAAATGTTTGTGAATTTTAAATATCCAGATAAATATAGGATGTGATGAATTTCAGAAAAATGGGTATTTTAAAATATTTTTGTATTCATTAAATAATTAATATTGTGAAATGATTTTCACAAAATGGTCTTCTACAGTTGTGATCAGTGAGAAATTTAGGGTCCAATAAGATCAACTTGGTATTTAGTGAATAATAAATTAGGAATAGTAACATACCCATATGAATAGTAATGAATACTAATGAATAGTAATTTGACCAAAAAATAGTAACTTCACCCATGAATGTATAAATACATTTTAGACATCTTAAATGTGAAAAACCATCATAGTTTTAGTTTTGGTATTTTTTACACCATAGATATTTTATTTACAATTTTATAATTAATTTAATAATTTAAAATTTAAATGTATTTTCATAAAATTTATTCATAAATTTTTACTTTATTGTCTTATGGGTATATAATATTTTTATGGGACCTTGATTACTTTTTTAAGGTGTTACAAAATGAGTTATAGTTTTAAAGTTGTATTTTTGAAATAAATTATGATTTTATTTAAAAATTAAATTAATAATATTTATAAAATTATTTTCATAAAATGGACTTCATTTTTGAATTTAAAGCTTCGATATTATGTTAGGGGGAATTTTTTGGTTTTTTCTGAAATAGTTGAATTATCAATGAATAGTAAAAATACAGTTTTGAGTTTCTGGTGTTTAATGACATCATTAATGATGTAATAATGATGTAATCTTTCTAGTAGACTTATGAATAGTTATATATGCTATGAGGTGTCCCATGTGGCCAATACCATGGGAAAATACCATTGTAAAGCCCATGGTTTTGCAAATACCACCGATGAGGTGTCCCTTAGAAATTAATAATTTATTCACTCAGTTTCCCTATAAATACCAAGACATTTCCCTCATTCATTTCATTCCAAAATCATTCTCAATGAAGTTCTGGTATCCTTACCTCCCAAGGATTCCTCCCACGGTTCCCTCAAACCACCCAAGGTCCCAAATTCAATCTTTAGAAGTTACTCTTCAAGGTAATGGATCATTTCGCCCTCTTCTTTTAAGTCATGAATTATTTTATGTTGTGTATTCTAGTTTCCATCTCTTTATGTTGAGCTTATGTTCTTATATGTTTTCATTACTTCCCATTTCATGTCTAATTGTTCAGATACCCTTTATGCTCTCATCAATTTGTTGTCTGAATTTTTAAGTGATGACGTTAGGCTGCCGAATTTCTCGTAAAAGAAATCACATCTTCTTTTTCCTTTCATGTTTCTTTTTCTTCTGGTATGTCATTCAAATATCCAAACCATGTAATTATCTCCATGTTATTCTGTATTTATATTTTAATATGAGTTATTTATGATTGGGTTACCCTTGTACCATCACTTTTTATTATTTTCTAAAAACATGTTATATAGTCATTATGCTGCAGAAATTTCGTCTCAAAATTTCAATCCCTTTTTCTCTCCATAAATTCTATTTTTTTATTTATGTGAATACCCAAACATATTTCATTTCTTTGGTTGTTCATAAAAATATAATTAATATGTATTATATTCTGGAATTTACATACATATAAGCCTCACCCCCTTTCCATGGGTTATAAATGACATAATGATCTATTTTTTAAGAACTTTTAAAACGTCACGATCATGTAATGAAACCCATTTATTTTATTCTACATGGGTTATTTATGAAATGTTTGATTATGATCTATGTTGATCACATGAATATAAATACATATTAAGGGTACACCCTGATAGCGCTCCAATGCATTGGGTAAAGAATTAATCTCTATAGATTATAAGTTTCACAATACCTTGTTGAATAACCTTGGTAATTTTTATGTCACCTCGGGGATAAACCTTGGTGATATGTTCATGAATGTATTAATTAAATTTTGTAGCCACATATTAAAGTTATGTTCCATGTTATTTTCATTATGATATGCCTATACTTCCATTTCTCATGTCTTTATGTTGTTATTGTTAAAAAGTAAACTGATTCCCTTGTTTACCTTTACTGGGCCTTCTTCTCACCCTTCCCATAGATGTATGTCTCCAGGATATGAGATGCAGTAGTTGTACATAGTATGAACCTATGATGAATCCTTAAAAGTGGTTTAGAAGAAATTTTTATGTTATTTTCATGTATTATGTTCTTTATTTCCAAGACACTATACTTTAAAGATCCTCTAGTTGTAAAATGTAATGAAAAGTTATCTAATAAAAAGGTGGGATGCCATAGTTGGTATCAAAGGATATTTTAGTTATTTATGGAAATTAGGCTTTGAAATATTTAGGAATAATCCTATAGAAACGTTTAAATATAGTAAAACTTCTTGGTATTTTGGTGAGTATTAAGTAAGTTGTTTACCAAGAAAATAAATCCCTGTTTGGATATGAGAAGGTAGAGGCGACTCTAGGACATATGTACATAGGGGTAAAACCAGAAAACACCGCTTTGAGCTGGACTTGAACTAGAACTGGTGCATGATAATGGACTTTTCTGCACTCATGGTTACGACACTCCCAAGGGATATGTTTAGTTAATCAACAGATTTTTATGAATCATTATGAAGGATTTATAAAGAAATGTAATTATTTAATGAAGTTTTAAGACATAAATAATTTATAGATAAAAGATTCGTAAATGAAATAAATTTCTCAATAAGGTTTTATTATTTTAGAAGGGTGGGTAATAAGAGGAACCGTGCAAATGGTGACCGCAATGGACCATGCACTGACGACCCTCCGATGGAAGCTGGAATGGAAACATTCATGAGAATGATGAACCAACTGACACATGTTATAGGATATAACTTGAATCAAGCTGAGAGACCAATCTCACCGTGAAGGGAAAAAAATTTTGTTGAGTCCTTTATGCATCAACGACCATCGACCTTTAATGGATCAACTGACCCATTGATTGCTGATCAGTGGATCATATCTATCGAGAAGATCTTTTCTATGCTCCTCTATTCAGAGCAAGAGAAGTTCAACCTGACTGTCTATCCCTTAGAAGGAGAAACTGATCAGTGGGGGAGCTGATTAAAAACACATGGAAAAGAGTGGAGGTTGATTCTATGGAGTGGGAATAGTTTAGAGGTATCTTCTTCCGTAAGTATTTCCCTCAATCCATGAGAACAAGAATGGAGAAGTAGTTTTTTGAGCTAATGAAGAAGGAGAACGAATCTCTCGGAAGCTTTTATATGAACTTCACCCGAATATCACATTGCACCTATAGCTTTGTCATGGATCCAAATGGAAAGTTTGATAGATTCTTTGGTGGACTGAGACCTCATTTGCAGAAGAATCTAGCCATCTGAGATTATGAATGCTATGAGGAGATTTTGCGATGTGTGGTGAAAGCCGCACCAGAGTTTGGTGAGATGGAGTGGTATCATAAATCCAGTGACAAAAACAGATCCACGGAGCCATGCTTAGGGAGGATCTTTGATCAAGTATGATGAGGAAAGCCAGTGCAACGTCCCACGTGTAATAAATATGGGAAGACACATTCGGGGAACTACTTGTTTGGGAGCGGGAAATGCTACAAGTGTGGAAGAGATGGCCATATTGTGAGGAATTGTCATAGTGAGTTGAAACCTAATCTTCCAAACACTAACGACAAGGGGAAGATGGTGCTGGCCCTACCTGATGTCCAGTTATTTAAGTGTGGACAACTCGGGCACTTTGCCAATCACTGTCCAAATCCGAGGGCTGTGGAGGGGAACCACCATCAGCCTCAGCAAAGTCCAAGGGAGCAAGGTTGTGCTTTTGATATCATGATAGCTGAAGTTGAAGTTCCAAATGATGTGGTAGTAGGTACTCTTGTAGTTCTATCAAAGTTAGAAAGTACTTTGTTTGATTCTAGTTCTACACATTCCATTATTTCCTCCAAGTTTGCAATGAATTTAGAATCAACCACCGACATGCTAAAAGTAGAGTTATCAGTCAGGACTCCTAGTGGGATTGTCGAGGAATCATTAGTGTTTAGAAACTCTAGTATTTACTTTGGTGAGCACAATATTATTGCAAATCTAATAGTCATTCCCATGATGGAATTCGACATTATACTAGGAATGTACTGGCTCTCAAAGTATAATGGTAGGATCAAATGCATATGTAAGGAAATCTCAGTAGTCTTGGATGGAAAACCTACAGTTATCTTCTAAAGAGAGATATATCATCCTGATATTTTTCTAGAAGAACCTCCTATATTTTTTTATGGAATTGATCGGTGAAGAAGAAGAAGGAAATGAGAGTTTGAAGATAGAAAATGTCTCTATCATCCAGGAATACATTGACGTATTTCCTGAGGAGTTTCCTAGACCTCCCCCAGAAAGAGAGGTAGAGTTATCTGTTGAACTCATACCTAGATCTCATACAATATCAAAGACCCTGTATAGTATAGAAAATTTGGAGCTGGAGGAATTAAAGAAACAACTCCAAGATATTTTGGAGAAGGGGTTTATCCAACCGAGTGTGTCTCCTCGGGGAGCACCTGTTCTCTTTATGAAGAAGAAGGATGGATCAATGTGGATATGCATTGATTATACATAACTGAACATGATCACAGTAAAGAACAAATACCCTCTTCCAAGAATTGATGACTTATTTGACCAACTTCGTGGGGATCAATTCTTCTCTAAGATTTATCTTCGATTTGGTTATCATCAACTAAGTGTGAAGAAAGAAGATATTCCAAAAACTGCCTTCCGGTCAAGATATGGGCATTATGAGTTTGTTTTTATGCCTTTTGTACTGACTAATGAACCTGTTATTTTTATGGATTTGATGAATAGAGTTTTTAAAGACTACCTTGATAAATGTGGTAGTTTTTATTGATAATATTCTGATATATTCCAAAATTCATGTGGATCATGAGGATCATCTAAGGGTTATTTTACAAACTCTACGGAAGGAGAGAATTTTTGGAAAGTTCTGTAAATGTGAATTCTAGTTACAACAAGTTTCTTTCTTGTAGCACATTGTTACCAATGAAGGAATCACAGTTGACCTTACAAAGACAAAAGTTCTAGAGGAATGGCCTCATCCTACAACAATAAATGGGATCCGTAGTTTCCTTGGATTAACAGGATATTATAAGAGGTTTGTGAAAAAAATTTCATGAATTTCTAATCCATTAACCAAGTTAACTCAAAAAGGGGTCAAGTTCATATGGACAGAGGAGTGTGAGGAAAGTTTCCAAGAGCTGAAGAAGATATTGGTTACTGCACCTGTGTTAACTCTACCCTCAAGTGGAGAAGGATTCGTAATTTTTAGCGATGAATCTCTGAAAGGTCTTGGGTGCGTCTTCATGCAAAATGACAAGGTCATTGCTTATGAATCTCTACAGTTAAAGACTAATGATCATAACTATCCTACACATGATCTGGACCTGGCTACTGTCGTTTTTGCTCTGAAGATATTGAGGCACTATCTTTATGGGGAGAAATGTGATATATACACAGACCATCAATGTTTGAAGTATATTTCCACACCAAAGGAATTGAACATGAGACAAAGGAGATGGTTGGAACTCTTTAAAGACTATGATTGTTCAATTCATTATCGTCATGGAAGAGCAAACAAAGTCGCTTATGCATTAAGCAAGAAAGACCAATTTGTTCTTTCCATTATGTGGATTGAAAGAGATCCTTTGGTCAATGACATAGTGAAACTAGACATTGGAATTATATAGGAAGGGAAATCATCAACCTTAACCCAAATGATTTCTCAACAATCAGTACTAGAGAAGATCAAGAAAACTCAGAAAGAAGATCCTTTGTTATAGAAGAAGTTTGAGGCTGTGGAGGATGGAAATTTTGTTTAGTTCAATACTAATCAAGAAGGTGTACTGAAATTTCATACAAGACTATGTGTTCCATCTATTTCAGAAATAAAGAATGAGCTGATGGATGAAGCTCATAGCTCTACTTTCTCTATACATCATGGTAGCAAGAAAATGTATAGGGACCTTCGTGATCATTATTGGTGGGATAATATGAAAAGGGAGATTGCTGACTACACCTCAAGGTGCCTAGTATGTCAACAAGTGAAGGCAGAGCAACAACTTCCTAAAGGGGTATTGCAACCACTACCCATACAAACACGGAAGTGGGATAATATCACTATGGACTTCATCACTAGTCTCCCAAGACCATCCAAAAGAAATAATACGATATCAGTTATTGTGGACCATCTCACCAAGACTGACCATTTTATCTCCATTCGGGAAGATTTCACTCTTGATCAACTTGCCAGGATTTATGTGAATGAAGTGATAAGGCTACATAGAGTTCCAATTTCTATCATATTTGATCGCGATCTAAGGTTCACATCAAAATTTTGTAGAAGTATTCAACATGCTATGAGCACTAAATTGAATTTCAGTATGGCCTATCACCCCCAAACTGATGGCCTATCAGAAAAGACTATTCAAACACTCGGGGACATGCTGAGAATGCGCTCAATGGAATTTAAGGGTGGATGGGATCAACATCTCTCTTTAGTTGAGTTATCTTACAACAACAGCTTCCACTCGATCATTAAAATGAAACCCTATAAAGCTCTATATGGGAAGACATGTAGAACTCCAACTTGTTGGGATGAAGCTGGGGAGAGAAGGCTTTATGGGCCTGATCTTATGCAAGAGATGACAAAAAAGGAACATTCCATCCAACAACACATTAAGGATACATAGCATCGGCTAAAGAGCTATGCCGACAACCATCAAAGGGACTTGGAGTTTGATGTTGGTGAAAAAGTCTTTCTTAGGATTTCACCTTGGAAGAGAGTCATGAAGTTTGGGAAGAACGGGAAAATCAGACCTAGGTACATTGACCCCTATGAAATCCATGCTCGTGTGGGAGTAGTGTCCTATCGGTTTTCACTTCCTCCAAATATAGCACAAGTTCATGATGTCTTCCATGTATCCCTCTTGAGGAAGTACATACCTAACCCTTCACATGTACTAAATCCAAAGGTGGTACAACAAGAACATGACCTCTCTTATGAGGAGCATCTGTTGGAGATCTTGGATTGTAGAGACAAGGTTCTACGCAACAGGACTACACACCTTGTTAAGGTGTTGTGGAGAAACCAAAAATGTGAAGAAGCCATGTGGGAACCAGAGGAGTCTATGAGACAAAAGTACCCACACCTTTTTCCATTAGAGGGTACGAGATAAAATTTCAGGGACAAAATTTCCTAAGAGGGGAAGAATGTATCCACCCAAACTTTTTAATTATATTTGTTTTCTAATTTTGTGTGTTATTTTATTTTATACTCAAAAAAACTATATCATTTAATTAATGAAGTGGGTATAATTAAAATGAAACCATTGGGTTTCGACTTCTATATGACCATTGGTTAATATGACCATTAGAAACTATAATCTTAACATTTTGTTTTTATAAATACGGTTATCTAGGTTAATTAATACAGAAAAAAGATTGAATGGCCTCATTCAGTAGACTCGAGACATATGAAGCCGATCTTTCGGAGCCTGGGAAGGAGGTACCATCACTAGGCTTTTCTCTGGACCAATCCCAAGTCGAATATCAACGTATAAATCTTGAACAGAATCGCCTAAGGGAGTAGTTCAAGCTGATAGAAATCACCACTCGGGCAATGTTGTCTGGGCCACCCTAAGATTCTATCACCATAGCACACCTTACACTTAGGTCCTATGTTGGTGTTATAAGGGGCTATGTAACGAGTCCTTAGCAGCTTTGGGTAATCCTTTTATATAAATAAAATTGTTATTTCTAATTATGGATAAGTTTTTGAATTAAAAATATCAGGAAAAATATAGGATTTTATGAATTTCGGTAAAAGGGAATTTTAAAATATATTTGTATTCATTAAAAAATTAATAATGTGAAATGATTTTCAAAAAACAGTCTTCTAAATTTGTGATCAGTGATAAATTTAGAGTCTAATAAGATCAAATTAGTTTTTAGTGAATAGTAATGTAGGAATAGTAACATGCCCATATGAATAGTAACGAAAAGAAATTTGACTAAAAAATATAAACTTCACCCATGAATGTATAAATACATTTTAAACATCTTGAAAGTGAAAAAACCATAGTTTAAGTTTTGGTATTTTTGTAGGCCATAAATATTCCATTTAAAATTTTGTAATTAATTTAATAATTTAAAATGGAAATGTATTTTCAAAAAATTTAATCATAAATTGTTACTTTTTTTTCTTATGGGTATACTATATTTTTATGGGACCCTGATTACTTTTTTAAAGTGCTACAAAATGAGTTATAGTTTTAAAGTTGTATTTTTTGAATAAATAATGATTTTATTTAAAAATTAAATTAAAAGTATTTAGAAAATTATTTTCATAAAATTGACTTCAATTTTGAATTTAGAGCATTGATATTAGTTTAGGGTGAATTTTTGGGTTTTTTCTGAAAGAGTTGAATTATCGGTGAATAGAAAAAATGCAGTTTTGAGTTTCAGGTGTTTAATGACATCATTAATGATGTAATAATGATATAAGCTTTCTCGTCAACTTATGAATAGTGATATATGCTATGAGGTGTCCCAAGTGGCCAATACCATGGGAAAATACCCTAGGAAAAGCCCATGGTTTTGTAAATACCACCGACGAGGTGTCCCTTGGAAATTAAAAATTTATTCACTCACATTCCCTATAAATACAATGCCATTTAACTCATTAATTTCATTAAAAAATCATCTTCAACGACTTTCGGGTCCCATTACCTCCCAAGGAGTCCTTCTAAGTTTCCCTCATGCCTCCCAAGGTCCCGACTTTCCTGCTTTCGAAGTTACTCTTCAAGGTAAGGGATCCTTTCACCCTCTTCTTTTAAGTCATGAATTCCTTTTTGTTGTGTCTTATAGTTTCCATATCTTTATGTTGGGGTATATTATTATATGTTCACATTACTACCCATTTGATGTCTAATTGGTGAGAGACCCTTTCTACTCTCATAAATTTGTTTTTGGAATTTTTAAGTAAAGTCGTTAGCTACCGAATTTCTCGTAAAAGAAATCACATCTTCTCTTTCCTTTCATGTTTCTTTTCCTTGTGGTATGTCATTAAAATAACCATACCATGTTCTTATCTCCATGTTATTCTATATTTATATTGTAATATGAGTTATTTATTAGTGGGTTACTCTTGTACTCTCTCTTTTTATTATTTTCTAAAAACATGTTATATAGACGTTATGTTGCAGAAATTTTGTTTCAAAATTTCTATCCCTTTTTCTCTCGAGAAGTTCTCTTGTTTTATTTATGTGAATACCTAGAAATACTTCATTTATTTGGGTGTTCATAAATATATAAATATGATGTATTTTATTCTGGAATTGACATATATATAACCCTCACTCCCTTTCCATGGGTTATAAATGACATAATGATCTATTTTTTAAGAACTTTTAAAATGTCACGATCTTGTAATGAAACCCATTTCTTTTATTCTCCATGGGTCATTTATGAAATGTTTGATTATGATATATGTGGATAAAATTAATATAAATACATAATAAGGGCGTGGCTTTATATCTCTCCAATTCACTGGTTAAATAAATAATCTCTAGAGATGGCAAGTTTCATGATACCTTGGTCAATAACCTTGGTAATGTTTATGACACCTCAGGGATAAACCTTGGTGATATGTTCATGAATGTATAAATGAAATGTTTTAGTAACATATTCATGTTATGTTCCAAGTTGTTTTCATTATGATATTCCTATAATTCCATTTCTCATGTCTTTATGTTGTTATTGTTAAACAAGTAAACTGATTCCATTGTTTACCCTTACTGGGCCTTTTGATCACCCTTTCCTTTGATGAATGTCTCCAGGATTTGAGATGTAGTTGATTTACTAAGTATGAACCTATGATGAAGACATTTAAGTGGTTTAGAAGAATTATTTATGTTGTTTTCATGTATTAAGTTCCTGATTTCCAAGACACTAGACATTAATGATCCTCTGGTTGTAAAATGTAATGAAAAGTTACATAATAAAAAGGTGGGATGCCATAAGCACACCCAAGATGGAGCATACCAAAACACTAAAAACAAAAAATTACTATAGGCGTGAGTATTAAAACTCAGTAGGTTAGCTTGATATCTATTCCAAATGCATTTCATTTAAAATAAAAGAACACCATTTTTATTTTGAACTATAATTTATAAAAGTATGTTTTTCTAAATATTTTACTTAAAAGAAAATTATGAACCATTTCCATTAAAAAATTTCAAATAAAGATTCATTTCATTAGTGTTAATGGAAATTTAAAAAGGGAAAGTGATGTTTATATTTTCATATTTTTACAAAGAGAGTTAAACACATTCATTTGAAGACCAATTTTTTTAGAAACCTAATCAAAAGTAGTTTACCACTTTCCATGGAAAATAATACACAACAAATCTCAAGAGTAAGTAAAAAACAAGGGCATTGTAGGTATGCAGACAAGTACCATATTCATCTCTGCAAGTAACTGAAAGTCAATATAAATAGGTGAACCTAAGAGAACAAAAATAATCCAGAAGACACCAATACATGAGGCCTCATCCTTGTAGTCATGTCATACACAATGGAATAAAAGAGCTCAAATGCTCATCCATCCTTTCTCAGGCAGGCCGAGGGAAAATCCCATAGTAATGAACCCTAACACATCTGCATACAATGTCCCAATAGTCAGTACCATAACCTACCAGTGCATCAATTATTTAGAATGGGGGTGAGCCAACCGATTCTAGTAGAGAATGCAATTAGAATATATATATATATATATATATATATATATATATAATAATAACAATAATGCACAACAGGTCTCACCCTCAGTCTCCACTAGGACTATTCTCATGCCTTAAAATAAAACAATTATAATGGGTTATAACCAAATAACCCTAACATTAGATTTCAAGAATCCCCAACAAGGACCTCCCATCCATTTCATGTAATCGAGGCATGAGAATCACACAATGAGGGTTTTCATAATAAATATGTTTTTTCTTTTTTTTCACAAACCTCACGAAATGGCCAAACAGACCCTTTCTTCAAATGCAAACACCTTTTCAAAAGTGGTGTCAAGCACAATGTTTCAACTGGAATACTTTATAATCAATCTTCAAAACATTACTTTCTCACATCCAAACAAAACCGTTTTACATACACATACCAACCAGACCACAGTTCAACACTTCACGTCAAACAGATTTAAAATCCCCAACTATTACTCTTATTGCAAAATCATTTAAAATAGTTTTCAAAAAACCCATGTTTACTAACTCACACATGCATTTTTTATAAATGGACTAAAACACAAAAAGACACCTTCAAATGAAACATTATTTATAAAAAAATGCCAACTGGGCCATTTATCCATGACTCATGCAATTTTTATCAAAATACTTTCTAATTAATTCTCAAAAGATGCCAAAAACTAGTTTCATTATAAAAACATATTTAAATTGATAAATCAGGTTCAAAGAGTCACCAAAAATGTGAAAAAATAATGAGGTATTTAATGAAAAAAACAGTGTGCACAATTGTAATAAAACAACCTTATTTGTCAAAAAACAAGAATTTAACTTCCAAATTGCATCATAAACAAATTAAGCATAAGTTAAAACATAATCATTAGCATATATATAAGGCAAAAACCGAAGAAAATAAATGAAACTTAAACTCTAAAAGGAAATGAAATGGTAACCTACCTCAGAAACAAGGCGCGACGATAATGCTCACTCGAAATCAAGGCGCAACGACAACGCTCACCTAGAATCACTTTCTGCGACTTCTAAAATCTAAATCCTACCCTAAGAAACACTTAATTAACCAAAACCTCCAATAAAACCATAGTATATATATATATATAAATAAAATATAAATATCAAATGTAGCATGAAACAAATTGGTATACCATGGTTTACCCGTCAGATGGGAGTTGCACACACTAGAAGAAGGGGTCGGCCACTTGGTGCATGGAAGGGATGCATTCGGAAGGTTGAAGAGGCATCTAGATAGTCAGAAAGAAAACCACACGGATGCAGGGGGTCCAAGGGGGTGTTGGGGTGTTTTGTTAGGGAGGTAGGATCCGGGTGAGGCCAGTTGGAGAGAGACGATAGGAGGACGGTGCACTGGTCGGTCCAGGCGACCATTGCTGGGTAGGATATATGGTGGGAGGCCAGGGCACACCGGTGAGAAGGAGAAGAGAGGGTGCTTGGGAGAGGTGGTGCTATGGAGGAGGATCATCTTGTTTGACCAAATCAGGGTCAAATCAGGTTGGTTCATGTATATGTATGTCCAACCATCTCCTTGATTGGTGAAATTCATTTTATATCTCTAAAATATATGGATTACTATTAAAAAACAAAACGAATATACATGATATTTATATCATGTTTAAAATTACAGAGATGATCTAAAAATAATCAAAACATAAGGGTTGAAAATTCAAAACCCAAACATACATAAAAATGAAGCACTTATTACCCAAAACATGATTTTAACAAGAAATTATTGATAAACATGAAATAATATGTCATAATTAAATCATATACAATATTATGAATACAAGAATTATTTTTAATAGATTTATAATATACTTATATTTATTATACATGAGGTTCGAATGTGTACGAAGTAATTCATGACTTGTGGTAATGGATTTTGTCTCAAATTATCTTCATTGGGACATATATTAAGTTACACACTTATCTTATTTTATGATGATTAAATACAAACCCTTTATCATGTCATAACATGAAAGTATCTATTCTCATCGTATTTAATGTTTCATGAAATTTAATCCATTCATGGGGATTATTATTCAAAATATACCAAATCGGTAAAGGATTGAGGTTCTAATCTCATTGTTTATCAAGATTCTTTAAGAAAATTCTTTTAATGATGAAAACATATGATATATTTTTTAGGAACATCATGAGTTTACTTATCCTTTTATTATTTCATTAGAGTAAATGTTCCACTTTTTTCTTCACTATATGTTCTAATGTTTCCAAAATAATATTTTTATGAAAAATCATTATTATTTCTCACTTTAGTAAAAAACCCCTTTCTTACATATATATGTTTTACAAAAATGTTTTAAAGAAATTTTTTACTTTTTTAATAATCTTTTCTAATGTAATATTTTCCCATGTTTTACTTTTTTTTTAAAAATGTCTTAAAGGTAATCATCATGTCATTTTCCAAACATGGTCCATTGGGATTTTATCAAAAAATGTGAAAAGAATATTTGTTTGAACACATATGGAAGGAATTGAATTTTATACCATCATAACTAAAAAATGATGTATATATTCATTTATAAGATTAGAATTCATTTTCCGAGAAATGGATTTTGAAAATGTTTTATAAATTTCTAATTTTGTAAATTTATTTTCAAAGAGGAAATGATATTTTACTCAAGAAATGTTCTAAGTGATCATCAAAAATAATGTCCCATCTATGATAACATCCTTTGATGTTAATCATAATTTACTGGGGATATGATCCAAGGATACTTTTATTATTCCTCCTCTCATGATTTATGTTTATAATTAAAATATGTTTGTGAAACCCATTTATCTTCTACCCATTATATGAGGATAAAATTATGATTTAACAAGTCTCTTTTCCACATGTTATGATATGATGAAATGTGTATGAAACAAATTTATTTCAAAAAAAATTATATAAAAAATGTTTTATGATCTTATTCAATACATATGGATGATTTTCATTATGTGATGGGTGGGAGTAATATCTCCCTCCAATTCATTGGGTAAAGATTTATATATCATGATATTAACAGGACTGGAATGAGGGTTGAAAATAGTTCAATATATTACTTTTTCTAATATGATATTCTTGGGAGTGAACCTTGACTACTGTTATAGTATAGGTAGTGAACCCATTCCACTATGATAGTTCTCATAATACGACTTCACTACCATGGAAATGATTTTTTGTGCTTATATTTATCTGAAAAATCAATGTATTATGGAAATATTATACTCTAATGGATATTATACTTTTATTCCATTATGATTCAAATCCTATAAATTGCAATGATTTATTCCATGACTAATGTTTTTTATCAATGATATGAAGGGTACAGTTTTTCAAATGTTATATAGATATTATCATACCCATATAATCATTTTATGTTGATATCTTTCGTGTTTACACTTACTGAGCATCTAAACTCACCCTTTATTATGTTCCCATTATCTATATTATGAAGAAAGTAATTATGTATGATATTTATAAGAATTGGGATAGTTATTAAGGACTTAGTGGGAGATGATGTGTCTTTCTTGTGGACTAGTTTTTAATGTTTCTACATTTCTAATGGAAGTAGTGCTAAATGATCTGGGAATGAATCACTTTTTTATGTAATTAATATTCATATATTAAAATATAATATCTATTTATGAGATGTTTTGATCACTATAATTGATATCAGATAAATTATTAGACAAACCATTAGAAAATAGGATGAGAAAAATTTAATGAGAACCCTTATGACAAGCCTATGTATATGATAACATCCTAAGATTTTTGGTAAGCTAGAGAATATATGTTTTTCTTATAAATAAATCCTTATATAGATACTACATGTGAATTTTGTTATAGAAACATTGTACCTAGGGGTAATAACTCTGAATAAAGCATGTTATTCTTGACTCAGGCATTATCTGGTACATGAAAATAGGACAAACTGCACACATGTTTTGAAACTACTAGGGTATATGCTTTGTAAATTCACAAACGTTTTAGAAACCATCATAATGGATTTGAATAATGTACTAGGGTGAGCCTAAGGTGTCATATATTTAAGGTAATGTTCCATGATAAAGACATATTCTATGGGATTTCCATGATTATGTGATTTCCCATAATGAATATTATTGTTGACACTATTATTTTTGGTTTTACTTAATGGTGGGAACCAGGAGGAACTATGGTAACACTAAATGTGATAGTTAATGTGTTTATTAATAACCAAATGCGTTTGTAACTGGAGTGGTGGATCTTTTGATTATTCCTAATCAGTTATCATGATATATGATTAACAACATAAATCTTAACCAACTCCTGAACTCACCAAATAATAGAATGATTGAGTTTATTGAGAGTTAATGTAGTAGAGACCATGGATTAAAAAATATTAATTTTCTTATATGTTTATAATGTGTTAATAATAACTCAAAAGAATGACTCAAATTAATGAGAAATCATATTATGCGTAGAGAATAAGGATAAATAGTAAGATATTTCTGATGAAAAATGAAAATTTCTGTTAATGAAATGGAATAGAATATCGGTCTTTCTATGGTATAATCAACAAATAAATTTTTATACTATGAAAGTATATGCATTATAAAAATTGATATCCTAGTGTGAATGATAAAGGGGTGGATAAACAATGATATATTCGTAATGGTTCCTCTATTTATGGTCAGGATACTACAAATTACATATAAAAGGAATAAGGTATTGAGGGATAAGATAATGAATCATGTTAAAATTTTTAAGAGTGAAATTGAATTGTTGAGGTGTTTATGTAATTTAAAAAAAGAATTTTGTTATGTGAACCATCAAAAATATATATAAGGATTGTTTGATTCAATTTTTATCATATGTAATTTGAAGAATATGTTGAATGGGACTGATGACCTAGAAAATTGATTTAATAGAAAATTGATATTTTATGGAAAGCCCATTATTAAGGAAAGATAACCGTTAATAGATTCTTTATGTTGATAAATTTGTGATTAGTTTTGATAAATATATTATTTATATGTATAAATTAAATATAATATTATTGATAACAATAGAACAAAGTAATGATTTGTTGAAAAAGTGGTCTATTTTATCATTGATGGAGCTTACTATTTTTTTTGGGATTTATGTAATATATCCTATAATATATGTTTTATTTATGGAATGATGAATCATGTTTGTTTTCAGTGATCTTTATGGTAAATATGGTTATTACAGTGTTTTTAAAGAATATATGACCAAGGTATTGACTTTTTTATTATGTGACAATTAAGAGATAATTTTTTTGTTTGGTATATTATTGAAAAGATATTTTTGAATCTTTTGTGACATTATATATAAATTAAATGGTTTTAATTTTAGTTAAACTTGAATGTGCCTTATGGTTAAATATTTTTCGAATGGATTATTTTGAGCTTTGGATGTTATTGGAAATTTTTTACAAACCATATTGTCTTTGGTAAATATTTTTTGGATGAAAGAATGACTTATGACTCTTATAATCATTTCAGTGATATATGAATGAAAAATTCATAATTAATATTCATTTTATATTTTATGTTGAAATTGATTGAAGCCTGACAAAGTAATGAAGTTATGATTATGATATAAAGGTAATTTGATCCCTATACAAATGGGTCCCTTAAAAAATCTTGATCATATCAAGATATTAACTCATTGTTTGTCACTTCCACTACCCATATCTTATGTACATGATGTGTTTTATGTGTACCTATCAGGGAAGTATATATATGAGGATTAACTTGTACAAAACTATGTGGTTATAAAAAAGAACATGATATTTTTTATATGGAAAAAACTTTTGTAGATTTTGAATTGTACAAATATTATTCTTTGAAACCATACCACTCACCTAGTTACAGATTTGTGGTGAAGCCACTAATGTGAAAACCTATAAGGGAACTTGACGATTTGATGAGGTATAATTGTCCTAATTTGTTAATATAAGAGTGAGGAATTTTGAGAAAGAAATTAATTTTAAGGTTTGCAGAATATAAATCCTCAAGATTTTAAGAAATATTTTTTCCAATAAATTTAATTTCTTCGATAGCCTGTGTTACAAACAACACAATGTTTTTATAGAAACGTGATATATAATTGATATAATCAATTAAAATTGATCATTATAACCCATCCATTGAACTTGGAAGTACGAATAAGAATAAACACCAATATGAATATTAATTTCAATTGTTTTATATAAATAAAAATTATTCAAAAAAAGTACATATTTTTTAGTAATGTCATTATATATTTTGAAAATAGTATTTTCACAAAATAAATCCAACAATCTATAAGAAAAATAATAAAATTTTAATTTTAATTTTAAAAATTTATTTGATAAAATAAATATTATTTTTGAAATATAAATTTCATAATTATATTTTCATTATTTTTGGTAATTTTTGAAAAAAGATTAATTTTTTGATGAATAGTGAAAAAAATTGTTTTTCATTGAGAATTGCATTTTATTTTATTGAATTTATAATGTTAAATTTTTGCTTAATTTTTTAAAAGTGAAATTATTTAAAATATATATTTTATAATCATTTCCAGTTTATTTTATTCAATTTTATAATGAATTTTGATATTAAAGCTTTCTATACTTATGAAAATTTTATGTTTGGAAAACCTCTTTTTAATCATGTCTGTGAGATTAATGTTAAATTAAATTATAGAAAATTTGTGAATTTAATTTGAAATAAATGATTAAAAAGTTTTAATCAACACAATTAATATTATCTAATAAGATCATAACAATTTTTTCCATAATTAATTCTAAAAATAGTAGAAATTAATTATAATGGATGAGGTAAAAAATATTTTACCAGGGGTTAAAATAAAACGATACTGTGTAAAATGACCTTAACAAATGTCCAAAACTCAGTTTTTGTCCATATATAGACATTATTACATCTAAGTATCAATAATACACAAATGTTTAACCTTTTTTCCTATGAAGACATTATTTCCCATTAATTTGTTTAATATATCCTTGTGTTTCATCTCCCCTGCATATAAATGGCCACCCCTATACTATCATATTAACACTTAAAAAACCCTTTGGTTATTACAATATCTACCCAAATAAATTCCTTATTTCCATCCCCACATCCTAGAGGAATTATTTTTAGTAGAAAGCTCTCCTAAGAAGTCTTTAGGTATAAACCTAAAGAGGTTCTCAAAAGAAGAGGTAAAATTCTACACACTACATGTTGTTTTATTTATTAATCAAACTATTTTCGATATTATTAATAAATAAAGTGATAAGAGGAATGGTATTTTACATATAATTAGATGTTATTTTGTAATTGTAATAATCTATAACCATCTCCTCATCCAGCAAATGGGAAATGAAACCATCAAAAGTGTGTATGGAGGACCCCTACCTCGCGAACTGAAGTAATTTTTTTCCATCAGCACATATCAGTGATTCGTGTAATGATGAATATAAAGTAAATATATGATATTTTAAATTTAATTAGGATTCATGAATCATGAAACCTCATATCGTTTCTTACCTTCCATTCTATAGGAATTCGAGAACATCGCTCATGTTTATGGTGGACTCCCACCTCCCGGAGTGATGTGATCCATTCATGATTTTCATGGAACATAATAACGATATTATTACTAAATATATGAGATATATATAAAATATATATTATTATATATGTAAAATATATTATTTAACTTTTTTTGTTTCATTCATCGGGAAAATGGAAACAGTGTTCATGTGTACGTACATCCAACCATCTCCATCAATGGTGAAATTCATTTTATACCACTAATTTTTGTTGAATAATATAAATAAATATATAATTAATAGATATAATATTCATATCATATTAAAAATTCTAGATATTATGTACCCATGATGAAAATATAATAAACAAAAACATTAAACAAAAACATACACAAAAAACAAATGTTTTATTACCTGAAATGTTATTTTAACATGGATTTGTTGATAAAAAGGTAATAAAAGGTCATAATTAAATAAAAAACAGTATTATAAATATGTTTTCTGTTCTATAATACATGAATAATAAAATTTTAATTATTATACTGGAGGTTTTAATGTGTATAGAAGAGTTCATGGCTTGAGGTAAGGGATTTTTCAAAAACATTCTTCTACGGGACATATGTCATGTTCTAAACATATATTCTTTTATAAGGTTTATATACAGAACATTAATCATGTTATAAAATGAAGTAATTTATTTTCATGATACTCAATGATTAATTGAAATTTATTCGATAATGGGGGTTATGATTCAAAAGATACAAAACTGGTAATGGTTTTATGTTGTAATCTAATTTTTTATGGAAATTGTTTATAGTTATCCTTTAGAAGATGATATATTGTGAGCTATTTTTAATTAAATTCATGAATTATAATATAAAATATTTTTTATATATAATATTAGTTTTCCCTTTAGAGTCCCCCCTTTATGTACATATGTTTCCAAAAACGTTTTTCTTAAAAAATAACTTTTATTTTTCTCATCGATGGAAATACATTTTTCATCCATATAATTATTTTTCAAAAATGTTTTTAAGAATATTTTTACTATGATATAAATTTTTTTTATATTCATTTTTACCCATGTTTTAATCTCTTTAAAAAATTATTTAAAATAATCTTTATGTTATTTTCCAAACAAGGAACATTTGGGTTTTAAGAAATATTTGAATAGAATAACTATTTAATCATGTATGACATGAATGATATTTTCTTAGATCATGAGAAATTGATGTTTAACATATTAATTTATATATTTTTGGATATTTATTTTCAAATAAAATTAATTTTAAAATTTTTTTCTAATTTTTTAGTTTTGAAATGTTATTTTCAACGTGGGAAGGCTATTTTTTTATGAAATGTTCCAAGTGATCATTAAAAAACATTTTCCTAATATTATGACATTATTTAAGGTCAAATATGAATTATTTTGGATATTATATAAGAATATAATTCGTATTATGTATATAAATGGTTTATTTGTTTGGCGACATGATGTTTATTAAACTTATTTCTCTTCCACTAGTTATACAAGGAAACAATGCTTATAAAACTTATTTGTTTTATATTGGTTATACTTTGTTAAAATATATTTTAAATAAATTTATTTTTATATGTTATGATATGGTTAATTTTTTATGATATTATGTAACAATTATGTATTCTTTTTATTATGTGATGTGTGCGAACAATATCCCCCAACAATTCATTAAGAAAAGATTGATATCTAATTATATAAACATGAATGGAATAAGGAGTGACCCCAGTTCAACAAGAGACATTTTCCAATTGGATTTTATTTGGATTTAACTATGATAACTATAATGGTTTTGGGAGTGAAACCATTAAACAATTATAGATTTGTAAATGATTGTTATCTTCTAAGTAAATTATTTTTAATGGTTATGTGTATAATACAAATCTAGGGTGTATGCCAATATTTTTCTCTAATAGATTATGTCATTTTATCCCTTTTTGATTAATATATTATGAACTATCAAGATTTATTCCATGAATCATGTTTATTGTCAATGATATGTATGGTATTGTTTTTAAAATTTTATTTTCATGTTCTTATTTAACCTTATACTCATGTTATATTGATATATACCCTGTTTACCCTTACTGTGCATCTGATATCACCCTATGTTATATTTTCCCTTCCTAGTTTATAAATAAATATATTATGTATGATATGTATAATAAGGTTTATAATTATAAAGCAATTTGTTGGCGATGACAAAACTCACTTATATATAAGTTGTGTATGTGTCTAAGTTTCTAAAGAAACAAAACATAATTGATTTTGGTGTGGATGATTATGTTATGGAATTAATATTCATATATTGAGATCAAATATCTATGTACGAGAAGTCTGGGTCTCCAAAAAAATTATTCGATATTTGGAATCATCATGTACACATTTTATAAATAGTTAAAATTAATTTTTGGTCTACATAATAGTACCCATGGTAAATAATTTTCATCTCAATATGGGTAAATCATTTCATTAATGTCAAAAAACAATGTGATAAGGCTTTAAAAATATATATAAAACTATCGTTATTTTTATTTTATGAGTGTAGTTTAACCATCCTCATCCAATATTTGAATATAAGGCATCTTGGTACTATTTTTCTTTGATAATGAACTTAATATTATTTTATGTGACTAATAATTCCAAAATGGAACTCTAATTGTTTTAATAAATGTTATTTATTTTAATATGCATAAAAGGAGGTTATGTTAAGTTAAAAATATTTTTTAAAAATATTGATGAAATTTTTATCATGTTAATTGATTTTTTATTTTTTTAATGGAATTATAATCGTAAATTATTATGTAACACCGACTTGGTTCTTATTCAACAAGTAATAAACTCAATTAAAGGATTTATAAAATAGATGAGGTCAGATTTTTTGGATAAATTTCTTTGTTTCACAAATTTTTTAAATATATGACACGTTATATTGACGTTTTAAAATTTAATATTCAAAATAAATTACTATATTGATTCTTTAAATTCAAAAGATTTAAATATACCCAAAAATATCTTTAATGGAATTTCATGTTAAATAATATTCTATTAAATTATTCAAAAATTATAAAAATCATATCAATTATAAAATTGAATTCATTATAGTTGATAATATCAACTATTTTCCATTTTGGGTATCTTTTCCTTTTATTTTAAAATTGTTGACCCTTAAATAGTAAAAAGAATTATTATCATGGTAACCATTAAAATAGCCAATGAAGTGTTAGAAAAAGAGATAATAGTTTAAAGATCAAATAAAACTGTATAAACTTTATTTTATGAGAGAATTTAAAATAATAATAATCCATTCTTCCAAATATATCATTTTTGGTCCACTAGAATATATAAATTAATTTATATTAATATAATACAATAAGTAATTCCATGGGTACTCCTCTATTTTCTAATTAAAGAAAACCACATCTCCTCTTTCTCACATTTCATGATCCACTAATCTTGATAAACCTCTACAAAAAATATTCTTGGAAACATTAGGTATATTCTAGAGGTTCTAATGTTCTTAAAATACCATCCCTACGATCCATAAAGAGAGATGCAATGAATGTTTTTCAAAGAGGGGATGATTGAATTTACCAAGAGTTTTTCATTTAACTTCTTCTTATAATAATTTCTATTGTTGAAAAACCTTTAAATATTAAAAATACCCCTTTATACTTATATTTATATGTTATAATTTAAATTCAATAACCTCATTTATCTAATTTTCTATCCTCTTTCGAAATAAAACATTGTTTCCGTGTTTGTGTGGACTACCTCTACCAAGAAGCGATGTGGTTTTTTTTCATCACCACCCCATAAGGCTGGTTATAATGATGGATTTATGAAATATATTTGATATCCAATATATAATTATGATTATTTAAATATAATATATTACTTTCCTTCTTCCCCTTACACCCATTAAAAAATTATATTGTCACTTGATTGTATGTTTGGAACACCACCTCTATGAAGTGATGTGTTTCATTTTTCACATTCCCATTTCATGGGTGTTTCTAAAATTGTACTTTATATATGATAATTATAATTTATTGATTATTACTTCTCCATATATGATGAAATAATGATCACCTCGATCATGTTCGTCATACCAAAGTCATTTTGAAATTATGAACTGATGGTCATTAAAACATCCGATATGGACTTAATCGATCCAATAATTAAATATGTCCTTATAATAAATTAAATAAATGATTCAATTATGTGTTATTGAACCTAAAAAGGTTCTTAAATAGGTAAATAATTAATAAGAATTTATTATGTTGGAAACTAAAGGACATACATAGCAATTCTTGACTCGAGATAAGGGGATTCATTACTCAATTTCCTTTCATTGGGTTATACTTCCACACCATTGACTAAATAATGATATGATTATGTCTAAAACCGAATATAATTATATTATATTTTATTTCTAATTATTTTGTGTGGTTTTATAATTTTTACACATGACCCCCTGGATTATTAATTCTCACTTCAATGATATAATCTTTGAAATATTTTTCATCTCAATAATGTTTCTTTTAGTTATGTGTTATATTATTAACCAACATGATTTTATAAAATGTATATTCTATATATTGAGATATTATATCATTATTAAATATTATGTCTGGATATTTAAATTTTCTTTGATGTTCTCCCTTTCATGATAAATTTTTTAAAATAATATAGAATTTTCAAGGGTTTTCACAATCTCAATTTCAATTCTTTGATAATTTACTCATGTTATGCAACATGTTTTTTATTATATGTTGAATATACCCACCCCCCCCCCCCAATTATGTTTTATTAGTATATTATTTCTTGTAATTTTGGGGTCCCATAGAATCAGGTTATGTTCCTTCATTGAGTTGATCTGTATTCAAATATTACCCTATTTTTAAAGGTCTCTCATCCCAAACATACTTATTTAAGACATGTTTTGATTTATTCACCTATATTTATTAATATGTGGTATAAAATAAATCATGTCATATAATATAATGACTATATGAATACTCAAGTATGTTCCTTGATTTTTCCTTTCTTTCAAATAGTTTTTGTTTTTAGAATTTTTTAAGGGATTTCCTTTAAAAATGTTATTTTAATGTCTTTAAAGGATTTTAACCAAACAATTACTCTATGTTCGTTATATTATTTTAAGAATTTTATTTTATAAATGAATAACAAAAATTGTTTTCCATGCTATTTTTAAAACTTTTAAAAGAATTTAAAAGTAAATTGCGTATAATTTTCGGCATGGTTCACATTTAATTCTATTTACAAAAGTTTGAAAAGAATGTTTATTTTTATTTTTTATGTCCTAAACGGATTTTCTTGCTACCATGATCATTCTATTATTTTAAAAAAATTATATGTTTCCATAGATATTTTTTAAATAAATTATTATCCCCATTATTCTGGAAATATTTATAAAATTTTATCAAAAGATATGGATATTTTTCCCCATGTTTAAAAAAATATTTTACCTGTTATTTTAAAATTAATTTTCATCTATGGGAATATATTTTTTTGTTTTATTATTATCTTATAGTAACATATTCCAATGATACTATATTTACATTTTTTGTTTATGGATTATAATGTTTTTAAATATATTTTCATATATCCCATTTCATTTCCATCGTCTAACAAAGTTAAGAAGAATGGATGGTTGTTTTCAATGGTTTTGTTTATTGAAAACAGAATGCTTCAAAATGATTATTTAATTTTTTAGTACTAGGAAGTAAGCATTGATTTTCAATGGTTATTCCATTAAAAACGTTGTATGTATGGGTGTATTATATACCTATAATTCATTGTGTAAATCAATGTAGTCAACTATTGTATGTTACTCCTAATAAATAAAAATGTTAACTGTTATATGTTATTCCTAAAAGAAAATAGAGTTTACTAGATATGAGTATCTCCTAAGAGATAAAAGTGTTAATTACTGACATATTCTCTTAATTTAATTATTTAATGTTCATTTTTTCTTAATTATTTTATGAATGGCTGATATTCCAAGTTTCTATAATAGTTTATCTATACTTGAAATAAGTCATAATGTTTACTTTGAGAAAGGATTAGTTTCATATGGATCATGATTTTAGAATTATATGACTCTCTTATTATGTTAATGATTTATTTTGTGTATCTCGAATTATGATTCATGTGTTTCTGGGTATGGATTTTCTTATGTTATGCTCATGCACATTGATTATATCATCATACCCTTATTCTCATGTTATGCTCACTAATGAAATTAAATTTCAATTTCTTATATTTACCCTTCCTGGGTGCTATATCTCATCCTTCTTATGTTTTATATTTACAAGGTTATAAATAATGATATTAAATGAATTATTTCTTGAAATGTGTATTGTGTGATGTTTCATTGTGAGATATTGAAGACTTATTATGAAATAATTAATTCTCGGTAAAGTAGGTAAAATGATAACTCAGATACATGGGATTTTTTATGTAAGTGTTTATCTTAATTATCTAAGAATATATACCTAAAATGTATTTGGATATGCCACTGAAATGATATTTCCACTTGATGTTTTATTTTTTTGATTGATAAAATTGGGTCATGTGTTTTGGTATCAAATCCATAATTGTAAAGATTCTATTTTTAGCTCCATATTTGGGAGTGTGGGTTAAAGGATATTATAGTTTGTATGAGAGTAGGATTTAGATAATATCAGAGATTAGGATTTCATATTGTGATGTTAAATTAAGAGTTATAGACACTATCATGGGGTTTTAGGTTTTTATTATATTTTAACTATAGAAAATTCTCTTTTAAGGTCATAAGTTATTATACCTTAAGGGCATTGAAAACTTTTACAATGTTTTAGAAAGGAACATTTATTGAGATAATTATATTATATTAGATATTAGGTTAAACATGATATTTGAATTGTGATTTTTTTATAGTGTAATATTTTTATAGATATTTTGGATCAGGTAAGGATAACCTTTAATGTAAGAATCTAATGTTTATTCTTGTTATTTTGGTGAAGTTAACTAAACAATATGATTATGTAGGGATTAAATTTATCTTGTTAAAAACATATCGAGACTAGTTTTACTATTTTTTTATTTATAAAATGATCTATGTTAAAAATTTTGTATTAATGTCTATATATTGGAAATTAATGTTTTACATCTATATATAAAGGTTTATTTGGGTATTAACTTATATTGTGCTCACCATATTGGTTTTTATTAAAATTATAAGAATAGATTTTAATCCTTTTATATATATCATGTTCAATTATTAGTTGATTATATTACTTGTACAATTGAATATTTTAACACACCATTTATAGGAAATGACTACATAATGGTGGAATCTGATTGAAACACACAAATAAAGAATGAAATTGAATTTATGGATTCAAAGAAAATAAAATATATATATTTTTCCTTTTGTTATTATTATGGATGGTAAAATAATTACTCAAATATTGGAAACTATTATGGAAATAATTTTTTTCTGATTACATTCATCTTATATTGAATTGATGGTATTTTCACACCTCATTGGTTTATAGTTTTATGGTCCTTAACTTTCTCATGATCATTCAATTTATTATGATTAGTGTTCTCTTTAAAAATCCATCATTATTTAGATATTTATTTTCTCCTCCATCCTTTTTTTCATTTACATATAATTATCTCTATATCTTTTAACCAAATTATGTGTAATTTTGAGTAACCGTTATATTTTCCACTTCCCCTTTTCAATGTAATTTTTATTAACCCTATTTACATTGTGGGTTTTTAATAAAGAGATTTACAAATATTAGACCTTTGAAATACCAAGATCAATATAAAAATGTAAGGATGAAATTTATATATAGGCTGATAATATAATACCCTGATATTTTAAAATAACACTGTATTCGATATCATTCATAACATGAAAAATTTATCTTTAACAATTGAGAAATAGTTATATTTAAATGAAACAATTACAACCAATCTTGGAATTTGACTGGTATGAATATGGTTCACCTAATTATCATATATATAAATATATATGAATTTAATAATAAATATAATTTTTCTGAATAATTTTTTGGAAAAAATTACCTCATTTTTAGTAATGTCATTTAATTATTAAAAACACATTTTCATCAAAAATTATATTTATTGATTTTCTTATAGAATATTGTAATTAATTTATACCACTTTGTAGAAATTTTTCTAGATAAAATGGATGTCATTTTTTGACAACCATAACAAATTTATCTTAAGGATATGTTTAGGGATTGTTCTAAAAATATTAATTTTTTTTGGATAGTGAGAAAATATTGATCCTACCAAAAACTATATTTTCCAATCAAGTATTTTCAAAGTATCCCTTTTAAAATTAATTTAAAAATTTAATCAGTTTTTATTAGTTAATTATAATCCAATTAATTTAATTGGAATTGATATTATGCTTAATTATGATATTAAAAATAATTATAATTAAAAATCATTTTAATGGAAAAATATTTTTCATCGTGTTTTGAAATTTTATTTTAAAAGTAATGATTGCCACATGTTGGGATATAATATGATGTAATTGATTTTATATTTTTGATTATAATATAGAAACTTGGTAAATAGATCAACTTATATTTCCATCATCAATACTAATTGTGGTAAATATTTGTCACCTTGATAAGAGTAAATTGGGTAATTATAGTTAAAATAACAAGATAAGTCTATTTAAATATAAATATAAATAAATAAATATATATATATATATATATATATATCACACATGTAATATATATATATAATGAGTTTAAAAAAAATAATCATCCTAGTTTCAAATATAAGTCATCTTGGTGAAATTATTCTTTGATAATGACATTAATACTATTTAATGTAAAGAATAAATCGGAAAGGCTACTATATTTATTTTAATAACTATAATATTTTTTAATGGAGATAAAATGAGGTTATGTTTTATTTTAATTTTATATTTTAAATATAAAAGAATTACTTTCATCTTGTTAATTTATATTTAATTTTTAATGATTGATTAATAAACTACAATGCTTACGAAACATCAACACAATGTTTGTTCAATTTGTAGGAAACTAAAGTAATTTTTTTTGAAAACATACATGTATGTTTTTTAGATAAATTTGTGTGTTACAAATTTTTTAGTTATATATAACATATTAGTGATGTTTTAATAGCTAATATTTTTATTCCATTACTCTCTTAATGTATATGAAGTTAAACTATATGAATATTCATGAAAATGAAAAGAATGATATTTTATGTTAATATTATTTTATTAAATGATTTAAATATCATAAAAAATATTTTATTTGGATAAATAAATAATATATGGAAAATAATATCAACAATTTTTTAATTTTGGGTCACTTGGCATTTTATATTAACTTTATTGACCTTCAAGGAGTAAAAAACATTGTTATCACCATAATCGTAAAAACGGTTAACATGGGGTTAAAACTAAGATATTAGGATTAAAACATCACCTAAACATGTGTAATTTTTTTGATAATACTTATTTAAATAATAGTAATATTTTATTCAAAATATATCAATTTTTATCAACTTTAACATAAAAATTAATTTCTATTAATTGAATACTTTTATATAATTCTAAGTGTTCGCCTCCAATATCTTATAAAAGGACTGCACATCACCTTTCTTAATCAAAGTTATCGAGACAGTTATGAGAAATAAATTCTGAAAAAATATATTATTTAATTAATTATATATATTTTACCGGTGTTGGTAATCATAAAAGGCGATCCCTATGGTCCCTAGGGTGTGATCTAAAGGTGGTACTTCATAGACGATTTAACCATCCCAACCAAGTGTTTTTATTTTACCTATTCATCTACCACCTTAATTTTTTTCCTAGAAATTCCAATATAATAATTTTAGTATATCCCATATACTAAGATGCAATTATGTTATTGGAATAACCTTATTCGTCTAATTTCCCATCTTATGGGGAAAAATCATCTATCCGTATGTGTGGACTACAACCTCCACGAAACAATGTGTGTTGTTTTTATTCACCATTTCACACGGATTCTTATTATGATTGATTTAATAAATATATATGTGATGATAATGTAATAATTATGATTTGGGAAATATAATATATTACTTACCTTTGTACTCTTCTTCCCATTAAAAAATGATAACATCACTCTTGCGTATATCTAGAGTACAACCTCAATGAAGCGTTGTGATTCATTTTTTCACATATTCCTTTAATTGGATATTCTAAAAAAACTGATATTAAAAAATGAAAGTTATTTCATGATTATTATTCTTGATATTGCTGACCAATGAACACTTTCACCATTTTCAACAAATAAGAATAACATTGAAATTATCATCTGGAAACCCTAAAAAACTAATGTGGAATTAAAAAATTAATTAATTAAATATATCAATATAGAATATTAAATAATATTTTAATTATAAGGGATTAAACCAAAATTATCCTATTAAATAATTAAAAAAATAATATAAATTTATTATATTTGAAAGGAATGGATGTAAATAGTAAGTCTTTACTCAAGATAAAAAGTTTCTTAATAATTTTTTCATTCATTGGGTTATACTTTTACATTATTGACTATATAATTCCAAATTTATGTTTCAAACAGCAACTTAGTATATTATTTTTTATTTCCACATTTTTATGTGGTTTTACAATTATTACTCATAATCACCTCAATGATTAAATCTCTCTTCATGGATATGATATTTATTATGATTATTCATTTTAATATTGTTTCTTCGAGGGATGTTTCATAGTATGCAAATAATTCATTTTTAAGGTGTATATTCTTTCGGTTGAGATATTTTTATGATAAATGACACTTTTATCATGGAATTTACTATTCCATTGAAGTTATCTATATCATAAAATATTTATTTAATTGTTTTGATAAGTTATTAGGATTTTCATGGCCTCAATTTAAATTATATGTGACATAATTCATGTTATAGACTATAATTTACTTTATATGGTTTACATAAATCCCTATAAATACGTTTTCATGTATTATTTTATATAAACTATAGGTCTTACAGAATCATGTTATGTTTATTCCATCACTATTTTTTTACTCAATTATTTCAAGAGATTCAAGGTATTATCATCACAAATTTTATACCTTTAAACATGGTTTTTAACACCTTACGATTTTAAAATAACTCAATTTTTGATAGTGTATACAATATCCAACACTGAGCTTAATGAAACCCCAAATTATTATTATTCATATTTGACTTTTACAAACTAGCCTTTAAATTGGCTGGTATGAATAATATTAACCAAATTATAATATATATATAACCTAATAAATTTAATTACATGATTAATTCTTATGAAATAAGTTGTCAATTTTTAGTAATGTTTTTTATGATTCATAACTCTGTTTTCTACAAAAATAATTTTTATTGATTTTGGTGAGAAAATATTATAATTAATTTATGTAATATATACTGATTTCATTTTATATAAATAATAAAAAAATTAAATAATAATATCAAAATTATATTATTTTGTAATTTTCATATTTTTCAAAAAAGATTTATTTTCAAGTGAATAGTGAAAAATATCGATTTTTATTAAACACTGTATTTTTTGTTTCAACCTTTATTAAAGCTCCATTTTATATTAAAATGGGTTTAATGATAAATTTATTATATTATATTTATTGTAATCCAGTTAGGATTAATTTAATAAATTTAATAATTGAATTTGGTATAATTTGTTTTATTAGAGGTTACTATTAAGAAAATAACAATTTTCTAAAAAGCAGTTTCCATCTTGTTTTGAGGACATATTTTAAATTTAAATTCAATGACTTAAAGAAATTTAATTTGATAAAATTGATTCCATATTAGGTATTATGATTCTTTTATTTAATAAGTAACTCCCAATCATTTTTTGGCTTTATGAATTTAAATTGCGGAAAAAATTTTCACCTCGGTAAAGGGTAAATAATATTAATCTAGGTTATAAAAAATTGAAAAGGTTATGATATTTATTTCATTATAACTTTTATTGGATTAATTAAATTAACCACTAGTAATATCAGGCTCAAAATATAATGGTTTATGGGAAACTTGTCTATGAAAATAACCCTTATAATATTAAAAAAAGGAAGTTACAAAATATCACTCTCTTAGTGATTAATATCTATTATCTTCCCACATAGTGATAAAATAAATATATGAACAAACATAATATTTAGTTATTATATTAGTAACATTATTCTCATGGTAGAAATTATTTATAATTTCTAATACTTTTATAATTACCTTAAATTCTTATGCAATACTAATACAATATTTATTGACATGATAGATAAATAAAAAAATCTTTTTAAAAATATTAAACATGATATAATTTTAATGAGTTAATGTGTTAATTAATTATATATATATATATATGTGATATTTTATAGTTTATTAAAATAATTATATTCAAATTACCCCTTTTTTATTTATGTAATTAATGTAAAATTAAATGAGTTCTGTGAAAGATGTGATTAATATTATTTTATAAAAAAATTATGTTATTAATTTATTTAAAATTAATAAAATATTTATCATAGGCCATATGAATGGAATACTATTGATAAAAACCCTATATGGTCTATTTATGAGTCATTTTTATATTTATAGTAATATTTTTATCCCATTGTGATTAAAATTATGGTTATTTCCGTTAAGGTTAGAAATAATTAACCAATGGGTTAATTAAAAAGATAAGGATTACAACTATTTAAAAATGGTATTAAATTTCATTGGAAGATTTCATTTAAAACCTATTAATATTTTTTATTATAATTCATTACCATTTGAATTCACTGAGATCTAGAATATTCATATTATATTTCTAATTTTTTAGGAAATTACAAAGGCACCCATCACCTCAATTATAAAAAGTAATCATCCCAACCACTTCATTACAACACATTAATCATTCTATATTGACCATATGATGAAAATATGTCATCCTAAATTATGAATATATATTTAATAGGTTCTAGTATGCTCAAAATAAAAACTATTGGTACCTTAAAGAAGAGATCCAAATGAGTTTTTCCAAAGAAGAGGTGATGAACTTAACCGATCACATTCTTTTTACATATTCTTAAGAAACATCTAAATCTATGATATTTATTATAAAATGTTAATATAATTATACTCAATATAATAAAATTTTATCATTGTTAGGAAACCACCATTATACACCCTCTTTCTCATCAAATGGGAAATGAATGTTTCTCTTGTGCCTACGTACGACTTACCGTCTCCAAGTAGCGATACAGTACATTTTTCATAACCATATTTAATATATGGGAATTAAGATGAGTTTAATGCTTATATAATCAATTTCAAATAAATTTTTGTTTTTGGAATTATTATATCATCTCTCTCCTATTACATTCCTCTCTTTTGGGAAATGATAATGTTGCTTGTGCATACATGTTGACTACCACATCCACAAAGCGATGTGATTCATTTTTCAATCTTATTTTACAAAGTTGAAAATAAGGATAGATATTTACAATAAATATGATTTATATGATATTAAAATGATTTTAATAAGTGAATTATTATCTACCATTCATTCTTTTTTTATTTAGATGAATGAAAATTGAGTCCATGTGTATGTTCCTCCTACTATCTCCATGAATGCTATAATTCATTTTCTATCTATAAATATTATAGATTTATATAAATACATATACAGTGAATATTTATGATATTTATATCATTATTAAAATTATATAGATGATGGGATCATAATATAATTATATGTCCTCTAACTACTAAATCAAAACATACATGAAAATTGAAGTAGTTGTCCCCCAGAACAACGTTTTAATAAGTAATTGTTAATAAACATGTGATAAAATATTATAAGTAAATAATAAATGGTATCATATATGATATTATTATTTTTTAATGAATTTATAATTTATCAATATTTATTATACATGTGGTTCAAATACAAAAAATGGAAATCAGACATGAGGTATGTGTTTATTAAACAACCTCATCATTATTTAGAATTGTTTATATTTAAGTCTCCACAAGGAAATATTTCACTTCCTTATCCCTAATTTATGAAAATTATTTTAATATAATTCTATGATTTTTAAAAAACATTTTTAGCTAAGTTTTAATTTTTAAAATTGGTTTAAAAGGAATGTTTCTATCATTTTCCAAATAAGGTACTTTTTTCACTTTTCTTACAAAAGTGTGAAAGACTTGTTTTATGAACTTAAATAAAGTTAAAATATCTTCCCATTTTTATGAAAATATATTATTTTTATCTTCCATTATATGTTTAAAATTTTATTTTAAATTAAAATTAATTCCTTTATAATTGTGGTTCTTTTAAAAAAATATTTTGAAGTGATAATGATATTTTCCTAATGAGTTTTCCATTGATCATTTTAAAGTATTTTCATCTATATTGACATCCTTTTTTAAATCTTATTATTTATAATGGTTATTCTATTACGATACCATCTACCATATTTTATTAGATGCTTTATAATCACTTTGATTGCGGATGTTCTATATTGATGCCATTTTTCATATTACTCTGGATGGATTATGATTTTGTTTATGGTTTGGGTAAATTATTAACACATAGTATATTAGTTTTAAGATGAGTGTTTTTGTTGATTATGAGTCACCCATTTCATATGAGGAATGACTAAAACTTATTAAGTAATGGGTGGGTCCCATTATAGACCCTATATGGTTTTATAGGTCACAAGAGACAATCTAACATGGATTTTCGACAAGGACTTACCCATTTTTATAGATTTCATGACACAATTTCGTGACAATATTTTCAGATTCCTAGAATGGATCCTCGATGATAAGTTTATGATGTAAAGAATTATGCATTGTATACTTATGAAATATTTTATTTATGTACATGTGACTATTTAATTTATATTGATATCCACTGATAATTTTATAGCTTTTGATATTATTTTTATGATATTATTTGATAATAATTTAATATTGATATATTATTTAAGACTTTTTTTCTTCCACTACAAGTACACCCTTATTGAGAATCTACTCTTACCCCTTCTTATGATTTCTTTTCATAGGACGTTATGAACTCTTTAATTATGATATGTAGGGATATGTTAAAGGGTAAAATGGTGAAACTATGAAAATACAATATAGTGTTATAGTTTCAAATGTAATGTGAAATTAATGTATGTATCTAATTTTACAATACTTTGGACCTATTCAATACTATGGGATTTGATTGATTTTATTTAGTGCTAATTTAATAATATATCTATCGGAACTGATCTAATAGGGTACAATTCATTACAGTTGGTATCTGAGAAAGTTTAGTAGAAACCTTGGGAACCAGATTTATGAAAATATAGATTAGTGAACATAACTCTATAATGGATTTTGAGAATAATATCAGCGTAACCAAGATTATGATTTTGAGATTAGATATACATAAATTTTTTATTTATGTTACTTGTTTTACTAGTTTCAAAATTATTCATTATGATTAATAATCTAATCTAGTGAATACCATTAGTTATAAATGGGGCCTAGCAAAAGTAATTAAAACTTATTCAATGCACACAATCCATGTCGGGATTACCCTACTAGAAAAGATAAATAAGTTATATTTACATATGTAGCTAGAGATGGAAAAATTATAACTATAGTAGGAATACTGAATCAGGTTATTAACAATAACCTTTCCAATATGGAGAATCCTATTGATCGTTGATGTAGTGTAATAATGCTAGAACACATCAAGCGTTAACAAACTCCATCTCATACTGGGACAATAAATCCATTTGTTGTTGTGCAATGATTATTTACCTTAGAGAATATATTTATCACTATATGAATTAATGAAAGGGATAAGGCTTTCTAGGATGTTTATCATCTAACAAAGGATGAAAATAAACATTGGTCAAAGATTCAAAATAGTAAAGATAAGGAGGAAATATCAAGCATAGAATGGAAGGATTTAAAAAAATATTTCATAGAAAAATGTGTCCCTCATAAAAAATGAGTGGATATAGAGAGATAATTCTTAATTATGAGGAAAATGAAGAATAAAATGATTATATGTATAATGGTAAATCTAACAGTTTTTCTAGGCATGATAAATACTAAATATGAAATCAATAGTGTAAGATTAACCATTTCCATGACAGGCTTAAATTGATCTTCCATGAGGGACTAGTCTCCCAAAAATTATCATCAAATGAAGATATGGTATCATTTTCAGTCAATATATTGAAATAATTCTCCATGCCTTATAATCTTGAAGGAAATAATGAGAAAAAAAGTAGATAAGAATAAAAAAGAGATAAAGTAATGAAGGGGGATAATGATTTTCCCACATATAATAATTTTTGGAAAGGAACACATGAGTTCTTACTGAAATGATTCAGAGTTTTCTACAAGTGTGGAGAGAAAGGTCACCAGTCTTGTAATTTCATGATGAAAAAAGAATCCACTAATGTGAAATGCTTCAACTAGAAGGATATTAGACATTACATAGTCAAATTCCACAAGATATGGGGGCATATAACTAATAAAAAGTAAAGAGTTCAAGTTCAAGAACATGATACTACTATAGTAAAAGTGGAATAATTTAAGTAATTGTGTTCTTGGATTCAAGAATAATGTTTTAGAATTATTTTATTAAAAATATTATATTTATTAGAATCATGAAACATGTAAAGATTGTACAAAAGGATCTTTCATAAGGATTAGAAAGCATATAGTACTAATAACAAAGAAAGATTTTTAGTTGTAAGGTAATATTTCATTAGTTTACATAAAAATGGAACGATAACCCTAATATGTTCTTGCTTTTGAGATGTAAGTAAATGGGACATTATTGGTGACCTTTAAAATGGTATGTGAATTGACTCAAAAAATATTTTACTATATTTTTGGATTTATGGAATATGTTCGACAAACTGAGATTTTATTTTTTGAAGCATGAAAGTTTTAAATAAAGGTTTAAGATGATTCCTCTTTTTACCATGTTTTAGGAAAATATTTGATCATGGTATTTACATGTGACATTAAGATATAATTTCTGGGGATTAATAATAAAATTATTTTGTAAATTTAATGACCTTATCCAAAAAAATTTGAATTTTGAATTTGGTCAGACATATTTTTGGGGGAGCCTTATGAATTATTACTTATAGAATGGAAACTGGACATTAGAATTTATTATTTTATGTTAAGTATGAGTTATCATATTTTTTAACCTTTGATAAAAATTTTCGTTTTGCTAAATATTTACATAACTAAGGATTGACTTATGGACCGTTTGATTTCTTAAAAGTGTTTCATGCATGAAAAATTCATCCCAAATATTATTTTCATGGTTTAAGAGTGGAAGGGGAATTATATAAAAGCATAACAAAAAATTATATTTCTTTTACAACATGGAAAGTGTTAAATAAGTTTATTTTCTTGATTTTTCTATCTATTTAATAAAATAATTCCTCGACTTTAGGAAAAATTCCTCGAAATAAAAATGTTATTTATTTACATTTCTAAACTATATATTATTGGCCTTTTAACCCATCATAGATTTTCTTTTTTATAATGGTTACCTTTCTAAAGAAAAATATTCTATAAGAATATAAATTAATCATTGGGTTTTATTGGTTTTTCCGTGTCTTTATTTTCAGTTCCCACTAATGTTCTCATATTCAGAAACTTATTTTTGTGATGAAATTTGTATTTCCGTTTCCTTATTTCTATGACGATGTTTGATAAACCCTATTTATAATGTGAGTTTTCCAGAAAATAATTTTAAAAACTAAAACCATTTATTACTGATCATAGGTTCAAATTCATATACTGTAGTTAATTAAAGGGGTGATAATGTAACAACCTAGGATTTTAAAATAACACCATGTTTGAAAGCTTATAAAACATGCAAGATAGATCTTAAATGAACCCCACTATATTTTTATTTTAATATGACTATTATAACATAGACATTAAATGGGTGGGTATGAATAATATTAAATTAATTATGAAATATAAACAAAAATGACCTAAAAAATACAAATTCATCGATTAATTCTAAAGAAATTGGTACTCAAATTTTACAATGTTATTTTATGCTTCAGAAATTTGTTTTCTTCAAAAATGTTTATTATTTGTTTTTGTGAGAAAATATTACAATTAATTTATTGATATTTTTTATAAAAAAATAATACAATTTTTGAAATCAATATATCCAAATTATCATTGGGTAATTTTTATAGTTTTTTCTAAAAAATATTTACTTTCCACTGAATAGTGGAAAAATATTGATTTTTATAGAAAACAATATTTTTGTTTCAACCATTTACAAAGTTTAATTTTATTTTAAAATAGATTCAAAGTAAAATTTGTTATATTATATTATTAATAGTACAATTATATTTATTTGAATAAATTTCATAATTGAATCTGGAATAAAAATAGTTTTTTTTACAAAAGGAATTTTTATGTAAAACAATAATTTTTAGAAAGAGGATTTCATCATGTTTTGAACAGTTATTTTAAAATTAATTTCTACTATTAATTGAGATTGAATTTTACAGAATGTATTCCATATTTTGAATTCAGGGGATTAAACTTAGTAAGTAGGTCCCTTTCATTTTTAACCATTATGAACAACAACTATGGTAAAATTTATTACATCGGTAAAGGGAAATCATGTTAATCAAGGTTAACACTAAGTAATAAGGTGATAATAATTTATATTATTTTTTGTAATGAATTTAACTCAACCCTCATAATATTTGGACTGAAATAAAATGGTTTAACAGATAAATTATAACTGTAATTATGCTTATAATATTTAAGAAAAATAAATTCACAAAATGTCACTATCACAGTTTAAAATATCTATTATGTGTCTATATAAAGAAAAAAGAAATATAAAAATGAAACTAAATTCCAATTTTTTATAAATAACATTATTATAATTATAGAATTATATTTATGAATTCTATAAAAATAAACAATTACCTCAAAAGATTCTGAATCACTAATACAATATTTATTTAATTATGTGAAAAAATAATTGATATCAAAATTAATAAAAGATATATAATTTGAATGTGTTGATGTATTCCATAAATTATATATATATATATGAAATATTATATTTTTTTAATGATTATATTCACATCCCATTTTTTCTTAATATATTTAATTATAATTTAATTGAATAATTTCAAAATTAACATTAGTAATATTTTAATAATGTAATATTTGTAAAATTATTTAAAATTACTAAAATATTATATTTGGATATGTAAATGTAATATTTTTTAAAATGTCTTCCTTGGACTATTTTTGAGTCACTAGTCCCTTTATAGTAACATTATTAACCCTTTCTGATTAAAACTATGGTTACCACCATTGATGCCAGATACAATTAACCAATGGATTAAAAAAACATAAGGATAAAATTATATAAAAACTTGTCTAAATTTTATTGTATGATTTAATTTATACCATATAAATATTTTATTTTAATTCATGTCAATTTTTTTCTTTTTTCTCAGTTATTGTCTTTTTATATTTTAATTTTTTTGTGAAACTCCAATGGTGCCCCTCACCCCAATTATAAAAGTTCACTTCATTGCTCACTTCTTTACAATAAATTTAGAATTATATCTCAACCATTCCCTGAATAAATATATTCTATGATTCATTCTACATAGTATAGTGGTGATGGTATCCTCAAAAGAAAAACTCTAAGGTCCTTAGGTGGAGATCCAAAAGAGTTTTTTCCAAACAAGAGGTAATCTCCCTTGTTGATGACTATATTTTTTTACTTATTCTTATCCCTATTTTAAATATACTGTATTTATTTAAAAAAATATAATTGTACAAAATATACTGCATTATTTTCATGATTATGAAACCACTATTATGAACCCACTTTCCCATCAAATTGGATGTGAATGTATCACTTGTGAGTACGCACAACTTATCATATCCATGAAATGATACAATTAATTTTCCCCACCATATTTTGTTGATTTGAATTATAATGGGTTTAATGTTCATATAATATTTAAAACATAATTATACTTCTGGAATTTTTATATCATATCCTTCTTTTGACCATTGAATCTGTCGGGAAATGACCACGTCACTCGTGCATACATGTGGACTACCACCTCCACGAAGCGATGTGATCCATTTTTCATTTTTATTTTACATGGATGGTATTAACGGTGTATATAATTTATATATGATTTATATGATATAATAACGATTCTTCAAAGGTGAAGTATTATTTACAATTCTTTTGTCCTATCTATAGAAGAATGAAAATAACGGGTATGTGTATGTATGGCCTAACTTATTCATGAATGATTTAATTCATTTTATATCTCTAAATCTTATATATTGCTATAAATAACTATATAATTAATAAATAATCTATTTATTTAATTATTATAATTATATATATTATGGATATGTAATCAATGTATATGGATCAGAATTACCGAATCAAAACATACATGAAAAAAATAGTTGTCACCTAGAATAATGTTTTAATAAATAATTTTTAATCAAAATGTGATAAAAGATTACAAGTAAATCATAAATGGTTTCTTATATTATATTATAGTTATATAATATATTTAAAATAAATCTATATTTATTATATTGAATTTTTTAAAAGACATATAGGGAATGAGACGTGAGATAAGGGTTTATTTCACAATCTCACCATTATTCAGGATTGTTTATGTTTATATACTTATTAGGGAATATTTATCTTCCATATCAATTTTTTATAAAAATATTTTGAAAACTATTTCTACAATTATTATATGACTCTTAAATTTAATTTTTACCCATGTCTTAATTTCAAAAAATGGATTAAAATGAATCTTCTTATTATTTTCACAAAGATGAACTTTTTTGTATTTTAATATAAAAGTGTGAAATTAATGTTTTCGTTACTTATAAAGAATGAAAATATTTTTACACTATCATGGATATTATATTATTTGAATGTTACTTTAAAATATTAAAAGGTTATTTTCAAGTAATTTTTTTCCATTATAATTTCACATGGTTTTAAAAATAAGTGATTTCAATGTGACTAGGGGATTTCCCTCAAGAATTTCACAATGATTTTCTAAAGGTATTTTCTATTTTTTTCAAAATCATTTATTAAATTTTATTATTTAATTAGGTTATTCTTTTATGATACTATCTACTATATTTTATTGGATGGTTTACATTCATTATTGGTTCCATAATATGTTCCAAAAAATTAGTTGGGGAATTCCCAATAGGTTTTAAGAAAATCCATGCTCAAACAGCCTATAAAATCATCCAAAGGGTATTCCTCATGAATCTACTTCATGGAGACCCCTACCCACCATGAGTGCATGGGGAAGTGACAGAACTCCTATGAGTGTAATTCAATGCACAACCACATAAACATATTTGACGGATGGCTTCTTGAGTTCTTTGGATCCCCACCCATTCGTGGACCTTTTTCTATTTGTGGTGCGCTTATGATCATTACAAGACCCACGATCCTATAAAGATCCATCTCATTATGCTCCAATGTCATGGATACCCTAACCATTCAACTTTTTGTTTCCGCCATTTCATGAAACACCTTAGTACCATGAACCAGAGGATAAATGAATCACCTATGGTATTTTAGCATCGCGATAACCTTTTTTTCCCTTATTCCTCATTTCCCCAAATTAAGTTAGGGATTCATTTTGAAGAGTTACATTATCTTCATGGAGGAAGGAGGCCCTTCGGGTTACTCAATGTTTTAAGGATCACCCATAATTTATGAAGTACTCCTTTTCTTACTCTTGACTCTATAACAAGGAGGAGTCATCATGCTTCAGGAATCCCTTTCTTTCGTGAAGCCACTGTCCATTTGAAAGCACCCGATCATTACGAATAAAATCTCAACAAGGCCTATTTCTTAATAAGAACCTCTTCTATGTAGTCCTCTTGGATTGTATGCACCGATTTCATGATCCATTATGAGACAAACCTTTTTGCGTTTCCCTACCTATTTAATTTCATCATTGGTATGCTAATGGATTTTACATTTCAGCATAACTATGTTAATAAGGAATGCATGACCGAACATTCAATGACAGTGTTAATACATTGAAAAATTAATGCCTTACATCCCCAAGGGTTGAGGAGCATCAATTGTGTAAGCCCAATGGGTGGGGAGTGAGATCCCCCCTTCTGTGTTGTAGGGCATAAAACTACACAATTCCATCTTCCTCAACACATGATGTTAAACTATAGTCAAACCCTATGACATCCATATGAGTTACCATGCCATGGGAATTTTACACTCCCACTCATCTCCATGGGAGTGAGATATTTATCACATGTAATTAAATCCACCTCACATTGAATGATATTCTCTAGGGTCTCCTTCCATGCACAGGCCCCACATTATCTCTCACTGACACATCATTCAAAATGTTACCATCTAGTCTACTAATTTCTCTTTTTTCTCGCATCGACCATGACTCACATGGTCATAGAATTTTGAAGATACATTGACACCCTCCTCCACCCTTATGGGAATCCCTCTGGGAGTAATCCCCAATTTCGGCCTTTATGGGCCACTAACCATGTGTAACCCCCAATCCCTCTCTAAATACTTGTGTTTCTATCCTTGTATTTTAAACAGGGTACGTAGGAAGCCTCTATAAAGATTAATACCATCCAATGGAAAACCATGGTGCCCTCCTTCTAGGGGTGCACCTCTTGGATCTCAGTATCCACTATATTTCACTCACATCCTAGTCATTCCCTCGAGTCACAATGTCTCGGGGGGATCATTCCCCTCACCTCGAAAACCTCATCTCCTTTAGGCCCACGTGGTATGTTCTATGAATAAGACCAAGCCATACCACACGCTTGGGAATCCTCCTTTGGTATAAGACCCAATGAACCCATTAATATCTATGTAGACCATGATTCCCAACCAATTAGGATTTGTAGGAAACCTACTTGAGGTTCAGGCCCAACACCCCCCAATAAACCATCCACTATATCCATTCCTCCTCAACACTTCATCCATACCCATCCTGATTTTACACGGGCCACCACATCCTAGTCGAATCAATCTATTTATCTGGGATGTTATTATACATAATACCTATCCATGTCATTGCTGATCTGAGTAGTACTCAAGAAGATTACCATGCATGAGCCCCACATCATTCATTATCCACCCCGGAGAAATACTCTTGTGAAGGGAAACTAACCATGTTTAAGGCCTGAAAAATCCCTCTAAAACTACACGGGTTTTGATCTATGTATAATAAATAGGGTACATAAGATGACTCAAAGAGGTTCAATCCCAGCCAATGGTAAACCATAGTGCACCATTGTAGGGTTGTACCTCCTAAATCCACCCTTAGTGGTGTCTAGATCAGCCATCATATTGTGGAAACTCTACCTTTATTAGAAACACCACCTAGGTTCCCCTAACATAGGATGTTCTGGTCCAACCATTTGGTAAACCTTGGTGCCTCCCTCCCAGGGGTACACCTTCCTGATCCACCCCCAAGGGTGTCCAAATCAGTCTTCATGGTGTGAAAACATTCCTTTACATGACACACCACCAAGGATCTAGCTTCAACTAAATTCTGATTTGCCCATGGTTAATCCTTTCAGGTGTTCCCTCCTAGGGATGCATCATCTCTAGTCAGCCTCCACAAGGTGTTTTGATTAGTACACTCCATCATTGAAATAAATTAAATTTGTGACATGTCACAACATCACCATGTTAAACATGGGATTCGTGAGGAAAAAATTTAAATATATTCCTATGACATATGATACTCGACGATCAATATGAATTACTTGGGTTTAACACCATTGTGATGTCCTCTTGTGATAAAGAATACATGTGACCAATTTTCAAGCATCCAGACATGCAAGGGATTCCTAAAATGATTACTCTCATGACTGAAGGTTTATGCTCTAACATGACTTCATGGAATGTCTAGACAGAAGTATTATATTTAACTTATTTCCACAATCATATGGCTCTAAGAACATGTTTCACAAACAAAATAAAAATATATCAGGGAGACCAGGTGTCGATGAATAATTATGACGAGGAATCCATAGGAAGAACCAAAATCCTATCATCCCATTTTCATCAATGTGAAGGCATCACCAATAATGTGATAAATGTTTGCCACCTTTAGAATTTTGGAATGCAGGAAAACCGAATGTGTGCCTGCAGAAGATAAAGAATGTGATATGCTACATCTTGGTGAAATCATTTATAATATAAATTCCCAACACAATGTAAAACTATTCTCCTCAACATAAAAAATTGTAGAATTAAAGATATCTATATATTCACATGTTACTGAATCCATCTATCTAGCACTAAGTTCCACCATGAAAAGAGTAGTCCTGGAATGGAACTCACAAGAATTTGTGGCAGTTAGTCATTGGGTATTTCTAGTCGTCGACATCGTTAGTATGGATCTCCATGGCTAGATATTGGACAACTGTAGGGCATTGGGAATTTCATTCATTATATACATACTGACGGTTGAATATTCCTACATTGCAGGACCCATTCCCCAAGAATTCATTCACCCCCACTCGCATACATAGGGGATGGGGGAAAAACTATGTGACAATCCTGTGTGACTCCATCCTCTCCATGACTTCAACCACAACCATGGCTATAGAGATACCCTACACCGTATCATCCTTGAATAATATTAAGATAAGGGTGATAGATTACCTCATACATCTGTACAAGTATGATGGGGTCATCCCCATGAGGTATATGGACCAATGGGACCTTGAGGCTCTTATGCCTCACTATCACCACATCCCCTAGGGGCTACAGATGAAACGAATTATCCCCACCCCTACATCAAACCTCTTTGAGAGCCTCTACCCTAAAAATTACAATAAATCACTCTCCTATGTCTATTTGGTAGGGGATCCATGAGTCATCTCGGTTGTGACTACTTCCTGGAAGATGACAAGGACAGCTCACACCAGGCCTTGTCATTTCAACTAAAACCGATCCATCGGGACGAAGAATAGTTGGTCTACACCCATGTTCCATAGACTCAGGTCTAGATAACCTGACGAAAACATCAACACAAGCTTAGTAAGAAACCCATTAGTGGGAATCATATTCTTAGGAATCAGTAGCCCATTCTCCCTAGTGCATTCCACTAGATTCCTACCACTATAGATAAAGGAATCACTTATTGTCGATCAAAATTGATACCTCATCCATCTCATAGGCTGGGTGGGTTAACTCTTTTGATTGATGGAACTAGCAACAACAGTTTCAATCTAACCCATGGTGACAATATCTAGCATGGATGTCCCCCTATACCATCACCAGTCATAGTGAAGGTCCTCCCCGCTATCACACTAGACATGGAGGTCCTCCCCATTTCCCCAAAATCTATCCAAGAGGAGGTCCTCCCCACCTCGTTGACGTCCTTGATGAAGGTTCTCCTCATGCCTATGATTCATGATATGGTGGTCCTCCTCAATTCACATACAATCAATGAGAAGGTCGTCCTCACGTCATCATTAGCTCCAGTGGATGTGTTCCCCACTCCATCATCAACTAATGTAGTGTTCCTACCCAAATTGATCAGTATGTAGGTCCTCCTCATGCTATCACCAATGGTCAACATGGAGGTACTCTCCATGATACCTCCAACTAGGGTGGGGTTCCTCCCCACTGCTGTAATGGTCAACATAGAAGCCTTCCCCATGTTTCCAATAGCTCAAGTGAAGGTCCTCCCCTCTCCAACACTAATCATATTGGTGGACCTCCCCACTTCTTCAGTTACCAGTATGATGTTCATTCCCATGATATCACTAAATGTCAACACGAAGGCCCTCCTTGTGCTACAACCAACCAGGGTGGAGCCCTCCCCACTCCTATAATGGTCAACATGGAGGATCTCCCTATATTTCCACCATCTCAAGAAGAGGTCCTCCTCCTCCAGAAATCACCATCGTGGAGGTCCTCCTTACACATACAATAACCCATATAGGGGTATTCTCCATAATCATGCTTTACAACATAGAGGTCCTCCCCATGTCTCATTTTATATATTTCCAGGATGTCCTCACACCTCATCTAAACAAAGAGGAGGCTCACCCTGCTCGCACATCCAACATGAAGGTCCTTACCATGTTTCCACCGACCAAAGAAGAGGTCCTTCATACTACATAAGCACCCTTAGTGGAGGCCTTATCCACTCTCATAATATTTACATCATAGGTCATCCCTGATCATACAACAACTGATAGGGAGGATCTCCTCATATTCTGACTAGCTCAAGAAGAGGCCCTCCCCACTCCAGCACCAACCCGGATGGAGGTCCTCCCCATTCTGAAGAGCTATTGTACCCTAAAAAAACATCCTTGATAAGAATGATGAATCATTGCCACTAATGAAAAATCTCTGAAAAGGACCAAGTTGTATATCTAGTCTGTTTCTTAGCTTCTGAAGCAGAATGCGACTTAATAATGGATTCTTCACCCCAATCCCTTATACCCAAGTCTTGGGAAGGTGACCGACACGTGAGTTTCTTCATCACAATAGTTGTAATAAAAATATTCTCCAATCCCTTCATAGGTACATGAAATAGGAATAAGATTTGGTTCCCTTCCATTTTCTCATGGTGTAGTCATCTCTTTCATAAATAGTTTCATTCTCTACCTCTACCAGAGATCATAGACATCTGTAATGGAGTTTGATAGATGAAAAGAACCCAACAGACTCACCACCTACATCTGCTTCCATCATACATGTTTCATTAGTAAATAACCCGTCTTACATGGATATGATGATGCGGTTGGTACCACCTTCGAGAGATGTTCCTTCTAGCGACATTAAAACAGCTCATGCAGTGTTTTATCTATCATCAAGTACATCATTGTAACAATACGCATTAGTGTAATTTCTATTTCCTCAGTCATCCCCTATCGAAGCATGGGGAAAACAATAGTCAAATATATCTTCCAAACATGGAAGTTTGTGGGACATCATTGTTGCAGACTAGTTGTTCGAGATGTTCTGGCCAATTGTGACACCCAACTTTGACACTCAAGAGTCCATCACCTAGGGTGAGGTCATGTATTTTGGACAGAACTTCTGGGTGGTGCATTTTCACCTCTAAGGCCCTTAGTTTTTCTATATAATGAGTTGAGAGCATTATGATGACATCGAATAGTATGATCTCATGGTCATGTTGGAAGCACACACAGTGGTTTAGCACCCTGCATCACTTGACTACAACTGGACCCTTCATCAATGATGCATTAAAAGCATCACCATTCTCATGGGATTTATTAAAGAGGCATCCCCATATGTGCAGATCTAGGGATGGGGGTAGTATGATGCTCTCCACTTTAGTCCCATTCTATGTCATTCCGACCTAAATAGTTACATTGGGGATATGAATCTTGGCATATTTACAACTAATATTGTTGAGCTCAGTGAAATCAAGAAGAAGGAATCCAAAGTAGGTTTTGAGGAAGAGGATTCACCCCATGTTGTAGTGAATTGTATGGTGGATTCTCGCATGAGAATCCATTCTAAAAAAAACAATGGGACCTGGACTTGGAGACACCTAATCATAATTTGACATCAGTAAGAACACCAACAAAGGTAAGGATCAGATTGGGACATCAAATCCCCATGACCAATCCGATGTCGTGGAAGGGATATAGATTGATCCTGCTTCATCCACCTTTCTTTGTATACTTGTAAATCAGAGGAGGATCATTGATGATGTCTTTGTTGAGTGGAATTAATACTACAATGATCATCGACACATTTCTATCCTCCCTCTAATGGGGGAGTATGGGAAGCCACATGTCCTTCTTGGCATGTTTCGTAATAATTGATCTTGAGAAACCCAACCATCCTGATGGGGTAGAGACTGGGGTCTATGGAAAGATATCACAATATGTGTCAACAAATCCACCTGAGAAACTTCATTAACATCCTCAGGATCTGCATCAGGTTGCTCCTCTAGTCATTCCTCCAATAGCTCCATAGGCCTATTTAGCTGCTCTACATGTTGTTGGGCATCAATATCATGTTGATGATCCTATCATAAAATTGGTGGCCATGAATCCTCTTTAATAGAAGAATCCTCACTATGATGATTTGATATCATCTCTCGCCAGTTTTTCTCAAAGCCCTAGAGATGCAATAGGCGGTGATACCACATGATGGAAAGTCATATCTGACATGGGTGGATGGCATGCAAGCACACCCAGACTTCAAGAATCCTACATTAATACCCTTTAATGGGATTTGAAACCCATTGTATCATCTTTCCCACATCATCTGAAGGTGTGAGACCATTTTTGGGGACTCTAGTGTATAAGAGGCCTCTAAGATATGATGTTTCATATAGACATTAAAATGGACTATGTTCATCTGGTACAAATAGTTACCCTTTGGGTCCATCGCCGGTTGGGAAGATCTTCATAGATAGGTTCATTACTAGTTCAATTCCACCACCTATAAGATGAGTATCGTCAACCTATTCAAGTGAAACCAATGGACAAATGAGCAAGTTCCAGACTTTGTTGCTTGGTGAAAAGGCCTCATGTATTCACTCAGGAAGCCATTGTCTTAAGAATAGCTGCTAATGATATGGGTGGGGAATGTTTAGACTGATCTAGTTCTGTCCCTCATTATTCAGAATTGCACTAGTGGATTTTGTAATTTTTTTGACAAGGATCATCAACTAGAGCTGGCCTTGCAGCAAGCTAAGTAGGTGAGTCTGTTTCATCTTTCAGCTCCTACAAGAAGAGATACCGATGCAGAAAATAGTTCTGTCTCACAGATAGAGGCGCATAGAACACTAGAGTTATTATTGGAAGAGCCTCACCGAGGGCAACAAACCCAAGATTAGAAATCCAAATCACATGATTGCAAGGAACTACCACATAATGCACCACCACTAACCAAGAGAGGGAATTAGGCTCCAACCCATCATTAGGCTCCATCCCCTTATAAAGGCCAAGCTTCCAGAGCTCCCTTACTGGATAAGAGATACCAATCATACTCCTTCAAGGATTCCCATGTCCCATGTTATTTTTATAGTGTCTTATTGTAATGAGTTATAAAGTTTTCAGAATGTAGGACACCTTAGTCTACTGATATCACTGCTCTCCCAAACTATTTCCCTTATAAATGAATCATTGAAAAAACAGTTAAAAAATGTTTTTTATTAAAGTATTGGATATGATAACAAGTTGATAACAATGCTTTCAAGTTGGGTCATGCACAGAAATAGGTGGAATTCTTCTATGAAAAACCTAATATCCACAAAGAAAGTGAGTGGTCATAGGTCTCCACCTTCAGGTCCCAAAATTATGATGATTGGTTGGATCATAGAGGAATTTCTTTGGCCCATGGTGTCATCAATTTTTGTTTTGATCATCCTGACCCTCCTGAAGTTTTTGTGCTCCCTCTAGATGCTACTTATGCATCCACATCACAGCCTCATACTCCTCAGAAAAGTAGGCACCGATGAGAAATGAATTGAAAATTCCCCTACCAGTGTTGAATCTGTCTCGCACTCTCTATTATTTCATTCTCTCAGAGATGGGAATCACCGCTAGATTTCATCCTTCTTTTGAATACTGCTCGAATTATGACTATGAGAATTATTATATGAATAATGTCGAGTTGGTGTATCCCTACATGGTCTCCAACTACCGGGAATACCCGCAAGTCCCTCCAAATTTACCAGGTCAACACCATCTCTGATGGAGCTGTGGATATGCGAACCATTAGAATTACTAGGCCAGTGCCACAAGCCAAGTTGTGCATGCTTTGTAGAATAGGGAGTATATTTAGCACAAAGATCAATGTGAATATTTCTCTCATTCCATATTTTTAGATTCAATGGCACCACCGATTTTCCTCCTCGACTAGCAAGTGTATCCATGATCCCATCACCTTCGGCGGTATCCAGCTGTTACAAGGCCTCAGCCATCCAATAGTCAACTAGTTGTCATTCTGGGTTGTTTTTACAGTCAGCAAAAAGGAATCCTAAACAATATAAATAATCCATCGGTTTGACCAGAAATTCTTTTCCTAACTCATGTCAATGAACAACCTATGGACGAAAAGGATGTGTGCCTAACATGGAATTATGATGTGCTCAACCACCACACCGACATTCCAACAATGATCTTGAACTTAAGTCCTTCCACCTATCAGAATAGATGCATTAAGGCCTTTTAATGGATGTGATTAGACCCCTCCAGTTTAAAATAGAAGTGGAAGATGTAGAATATTTCCAAGAAGATCAAGTCAAGGGATTATATTGCCAACCCATCATCTCATTCTCAGTAAAATATGTAGGCCCTCCCGTGAAATGGGACATCTGTCCACTTTACATCACTGACTAGATCAATGGTGTGGATGTTTTTCATTGTCTAGTTGAAATATGTTTTGAGATCAATCTCATCTTGACCGAGATGGTCCAAATTACCAGAATCACTAAAGAAAATACAAGTCCCTTTGACATGAAGATTCAAGGTTATGACATGATTGAGGAAAGGCCACATGGGAAAATTTTCTTGAAGACCCAATTCAGTGGCCTAATTGAAAGCAATAATTACATGGTTGTCTTACAATATACCAACTACAATGCACTGATGGGAAGAACTAGTTCCATAATCATTCATTAGTTCCCTGATTATATCAAAAATGCCTCAAGTAATCTCTAAATAGTCAAGTGTGTGAGCTCCAGGGTGATGTGTTTAACTTTGCCTCTTGTGAATCCTGCTATCTAGATACCAAATATTACAAGAGAAAGTAAAAATAGGTTCAAACAAAGGAGTTTGAGAACAATAACAATGTGGCTGACCCGTTGATAGACTAGGATGATGTTTTCATCCTATCGATTCACCTATTGGAGGCCACGACCCCATAATTGGAGCATTACTTCTTTATTTCTGAGAATGTGGGAAACTGTATTGTCATGTGCACAGAATGCAGGAATATTACCTTGTACTCCTATAGAGGTTAGAATCAAGTGATTCCAGATCCCCTTAACTCAGTATATTACCAAGATGTATTCCCCATGGGTACAACTGTACATCATAATCTATTTTACCACTGATTTGGGTCGAATCGACACAAACCAAACCACCACCACTACTTTGACATCATCAATCATAGACCCTTGAGTTGACGGACTGATATAAACAGGTCTAAATCCTTTTTCTCCATGGTTTCAGTAATTCAGAAGTTCCCCAGTGTAGATTCCACATCCATCATGTGGGTACGAGTGGTCCCCTAAATTAAGTTGATCCTGATGAACTGTTGCCTCCCACTGATTCCCCGACCCCATATGATGAAGAAAACATGGAATATGCTACTCCTGAATTTAAAGAAAGTGTCTCCACAACCATCAATGAGTTGGTTTTGGTGATTTTTTTTACAAATATAGACCTCAGTCCAATGCTGATAAGTGCGGCCATGCCTGCAGAGGAGCAATAGCAGTATATAGACATCATGAAGTAGTATCGTGATGTGTTTTCTTGGAGCTATGATGAGATGCATGGACTATACCCTTAGGTAACATTCTATGATCTTGGCCTCCTATTGATTTATCATGGGTTCAAGTAGCCTAGTAGAAAGATACAACCCTCCCACAGTGCTATGATTAAGGCCAAATTTGATAAGCACTTCAAAGAAAACTTCATCAAGGAATCTTTGTACAACATATGGTTAACCAACAATTTTCTCATCAGGTAAAAGAACATATAGATTAGAGTTTCTATAAACTTTCAGGATATCAATTAAAACTATCCAAAGGATTATTTTTTATTCCCATGATAATGATATTGATTGATTCCACAACTAGTTTCCAGTTTCTCTCTTTCATGGATGGGTACTCCAATACAATTAGATTCAAATGGCCCTAAAAGATGTAGAGTCCACTAACTTAATAGAATCACAAGAAATATTCTTCTATCAGGAAATTCCATTTGTATTGAAAATGCAGGAGCCACTTATCAGCATTCCATGCACTAAATATTAAAACTGATCATCAGGATACTAGTGGAATTCTATGTGGACGACTTGGTGATAAAATACTGATAGAATCATGAATATATCATAGATCATGAAAAATTATTCAGTTTACTCCTCGTTTTCCATCTGAAGAATAACCCTTTAAGGTGTGTATTTTGGGTTACCTCTAGGATGTTTCTAAGCATTTTCATCAGGTACATAAGCATATAGTTAGATCCAAATAAGATCAAGGTTATCAGTAAGATGCATCCTCTGAGAGACCTATGGGAGCTCTAAGGTCTTCAAAGCATATAGACTATATACAATGATTCATCATGAATGCAACAAGAAATTGTAAGACCTTATTTAGAAACATTAAGCAAGGTTTCATGTATTAGTGAGATGATTAGTTCTAGACCACATTTGAGGAGATCAAGAGGTTTCTACTATAGAATCCAGTTCTAATTTCACCCATATCTGTTAATTAATTGGTCTTCTATGTGATGGCCCTAGAAAGATCCCTCAATGCCCTTTTTTCTCAGAAGAATAAAAAAGGTATAAAGAATAGTTTATACTATCTCAGTTGCATGATCCATGACCTAGAGTCTAGATACATTATTATCAAGAGGACATACATTGGGCTGGTTTTCCAAATGAAGAAGTTGTGAAACTACATGCAGCATTGCGATATATAGTTGGAATCCCACATGGATCCACTAATGTATATCCTAAACCACTCATTGCTGATAGGCCATCTTGATCATTGGAAAATGATCCATCTTTATTTTGACATCAGGTTTATTTAGTAAAAGAATATCAAGGGACAGACATTGAAATACTTTATGACCACCCATATATCCCTAGAAAATTAGGCCTTGGATATTGAATTTCCAAGTATCTCCATAATCTCAGTGGGATATGATATTCCATATTGGAAGATTCATTTCGATGGTACCTCCCAGATCCCAACTAGCAGAAGGATCAATGATCTGAGGTTCCATAGGGTTGAACTAGGGATCGTCTTCATAAGACCTATACAGGATAAATTTCCATATTCATTCTTTCTATTATATGGCTACCCCAATAACGAGTCATAATATCAAGCTTGTTTCATTTTTCTTGATCTGGCTCTTAATATTGATGTTCCTCAACTGCATGTGAAGGGGGGACTCTAAGTTAGTCCTCAAGCAAGTGAATGGTGATTATACAATTTGAAAGCCAGATCTTATCCCCATGTTGTAGCGTACTCTCCAAATGATATCCTATTTCCCTTATCTTCTAGAGGTCACTCAGGTTCCTTGATCATAGAATGGCTGAGCCGATTCCTTTTCTAGTTTATCTACTTATCATATAGAGCCCAACTAGGACAACCTAATCATTCATGTGGTGAATCAAAGGGTCATCGCTATCTTTACATAGGACGATGATGACGGCCAGTGGCTGTGCCACCTGGATATCGATGGTTCCACATCAGGTCCTTCAAAACATACTTTAATTGATGAGACATCGGATTAGACAATATCATTCATCAAGTATCTCTATTATATCAATATCCTTTCATATAGATCCAAACATGAGTGAATCCAATGGCATGAAATGCAGTTCACCCTCCATAGTGGTCTTAACATTTAGTATATTCTCTATAGATGTGGTTTTGATGGAATTATCCTCCACTCATCTAAGGATATGAGTTTTTACTCGTTATATAGGATGTTCATTCTGGGTCCTATAGATCCCATTAGGAAGGGATGAATCTTTCCCATCAAATTTACTATTAGGTCTATGACTATACCAAAATTGTTCATGAATGTATCACATTCACCAAGAGGTGTCATGCATGTCAGATCCATGCCAATTTTGTTCATCGACCACCATATCCTCTATATACTAAAAAGTAATCTTGGCCCTTTTCAGTCTTGGGAATGGATCTCATGGGATCATATCTACTAGCATCATCTCACCGGTTCAAGTTTATTATGACTATGATATATTTATTTTCCAATTTTTAATAATCGATTCTACTCAAGCAAGTCAGGACCCAATCCATCATTGAGTTCATGATTTCCAAAATGATGCATCGATTCAGATTCCCTCATTCTATTCTCACGGATAACAGCACACACTTCTAGGCAGCTGAGATGATGAAGGTGTATGACAAGTAAAACATATGGTCCAACCATAATTATTTCTACCATGCATAGGTAAATGAATATATCAAGGCATTAAACAAAACCCTCTCCTATATTTTTCAGAAGATGGTGAACCAAAATAAGAAGAGTTGGCCTAAAAATCTACGCAACACCCTCTAGGATTATTAGATTACGACTTGGAATTCCAACCAAGTGACTCTATATTTGCTGGTATATGGAAAAGAGGTAGTCCTAGAAATCGAGATTCAGTTTCCATCACCCCGCATAGCTATATATGAAAAAAATATGTTAGAAAATATATCTGAAGTTCATCTAGCTGAACTGGAATCCCTCGATGAGAACAAGTTCCTAGACTTGCATAATATAGAGAGGCACCAAAAAAATGATATCCAGATATTTCAATAGATAGAGGAATTCAAAATCACTCTTACCAACTTTCATGAGAATATAGTGGGAAAAATAAAAAGAGTTTCTCGGATTATCTCCCCAATACACTTTGGGATTATCGGAAGACAACTCGGAATCCCAACTAGGTGACTCCATATTCCTTGGTATACAAAATGGAGGTACTCATACCCATATAGATTAATTTTCTATCACTCCACAAAACCTATGATCAGAAGATGTCAAAAAAGATAATTGAAGTCCATTTATATGAACTGTAATCCCTAGAAAAGAACCAACTTCAATCCTGGAATAATCTAGAGAGGTACCTAAACAAGATAGAATGAGCCTTTAGTAATAATGTTTGTCTCTGATCTGTCCTTCAAGGTTATAGAGTACTAGATCTAAGGACATCGAGGATACATGGAATGAATCCACCAAAGTTGGAGCCCAAATGGGAAGGACTGTACATTAGTCAAAAGGCCCATCCCAATGACATTTATTATTTCGTCATCATGGATGAGAAATACATCAATACTCCAACTAATGAAAAATTCATCAAACATTACTTCTTATAAAGAGAACACTATGCATACTTTCCACAAGAAGTTAAATTGCAAAAACATGTCTCTACCACAAGATGTTAAACTCTACTACAATGTCTTAGTGGCACGATAATAAACTACACAACAAATAAAATCCTTACATCATGATGTTAAACTACACATAACGGTCCTATCAAATGACCTTAAATTATGAAATTTTCGCCCTTGCTTCATGAAGTTCACAAAGTAAAGCATTGATGTTCCTTCAAACAGGAACTTAAAAGGCCCATACTCTATGTCCATGATGATTTATGTTAAACTATGCTACAATTTCCTTGTCTCACGATGATAAACTCTATAGAAACTAGTGTCCTTACCACATGATTTTAAGCTACGCAAACAATTCTCCACAACATGATGTCAAACTGTGTTGCATCATCTTAGTTTCCTAATAGTAAACTACATGAAATTTTCCAACCTAGGAACATGATGTTAAAAAGAGCTCCCAACTGCAAAAATAATGATTTAATATTGTGAATGAGTTATCCTTTGAATTTAGTAAACTGGTAAAGACCCCTTGGGTCCTCAATCACGTCAGGTTATAGAATTTTCATAATACACAATCATCTTAGAAAACCTCTCTTCATTAATTCCCTGTAACCCGATGTTAAACCGTGTCCACTACTAGAAAAATACCCTATACCAACGGTTTGGAACCATTGGTATACACTATACAAAAGGTTTGGAGAAATGTTGCCAAGTAAGACATGAGGATAGGTCTCTACCAACGGTTTTAGGAAAGACGTTGGTACAGACCTATACCAATGGTTTTGAAAAACATTGGTATAAGTAATATGAAAATACATACAAATAGTTCCATAAACAGTTGGTGTATGTAATTCAAAAAATAATCATCCGATGGGTTTTGATCCCAGCACATCTCATTTGTGATTGAATGACCTAACCACTAACCTAACTTACTTTTGTGAACATAATTTTGTAAATATATATATATGTGTATGTTTTATCATACGTAATTTAAATTTTGATTTATTTAGTGTCCACTATAAGAAGATACCATTAAAAATACATGTACCAATACCAACGGTTCTCAAATCCTTTTGTATAGACCAATATCAACGGTTTGGAGAACTGTTGTTATAGGTTCTTTGATTTTGGGACCTATACCAATATTTTTGGACAAACCATTGGTATAAGGGGGACCTATAGCAACGGTTTGGCCACACCATTGGTATAGGGTCTCTATAATGGAACTACACCAACGGTTTTGTCCAAACCATTGGTATTGGTCGATATAAGTGACCTATACCAATGGTTTTGGCCAAACCGTTGGTATAGGTCAAAATTAGTGAAATATACCAATGGTTTTCCCAAAACCATTAGTATAGATTATATTTCCAGTAGTGGTTGTGTTGTCCTTGTTTCATGATAATAAAATTTGTAACAATATTCATCTTTACTGCAGGACTGTAAACTACACAGAAACATCTCTGGCACATGATGTTAAACTGGAAACCAAGGGTCCATGAAATATGAATTTATACTATTTTCATTACTAGGGTCATTTAACATGAGTTCAGTTGGGTCCTATCAGTTATATGCTTGGATGAACTAAGGAGAAGAACCTAAACTATTGAGTTCCATGAGGACACTTCCATGACACATCTTCATACCTCAATTCTTTATGGGTTCATATTTACACCATCTTTCACATCCAGACAGACCCCCAAACTTTGAGGGTCTTGTACCACCTCAGCTCACGTACATCATGGACCAACACCCTAATATGTTTTTGGTAAAAAAATTATGGGATCCTATGTTTCTATCTTGGTCAACAGTTGATTCTACATTTGAATTCCCCATCCTTGACTGATGAATTTTGTTGATCCTTTGTTTTGAATATGGTCAGCAGTGGTCCAACCCATCAGTTTCCCCTTCTATAATTTGGATCTCAATAGTTTTTATTCACATCTTTCCCACCACCTTATTTTATAGTGGTAATCTAACACCCCTAGTTGTGCCCATTTTTTCATCTGCAGACATCGAGTGGGAATGTCAGTGTCGTTGGGACATTCTCAACCCGACATTTATTCTCCCTTGTTACATGCTTCTATATGTGATGGGGAAAGCATCACACGACTCTTTAATTTCCACAATGATACTAAATCTTGTGGGATTAGGATTTTTTGTAGGTATCATACCTGCATTGGGGTGCTTCATAACTTCACTGGTCCATTGAGAACTACGCGTGTATTGATTCCCATCCTTTTGGGATACATAGGAATTGACATGAATTCCATCTTTGGCCCAATTTATATTTTCAACCTTTAATCCCCTAGACCTAACAATAACTTTGGAGTACATGGCGTGGTGTGGGGAATCCCTAGTACTTATTTAGGGTGGTTTATAATGGTTTCACTATATACCTCCCTTGGGAACACACCTCTCTCAATTGTCCTAGTTACAGGATGATAAAATGCATAAATTTTCACATCCTAAGAACATGAAATTAAACTAGGATCGTGAGTTGAAGAATTATTACTTTCAACTCGATGAATGATTCTCTTTATATTGTGTAGTATGGTGTTGAGACCCCCTACTCCTCATTCATGGTGAGTTTCCATACAACCACACTACACACATCTACTTGAAGTCTTTTCATTTATGTTAAAAACTCTATGAACTTAAACTGAGAGACTATTTTCCATGTAACATGACATTAAATTGTCTATATTAGGTCCTAGAATTATTACCTTAAACTATTTTCAACCCCTATAGTCTAAGCATCATGACTCTAAAATGTATAAATTGATCATCAAGAATGTGTGGTGTAATGATAGGTCATCTTGGCCCTTTACCATTCGATACAATATATTTCTACTTGAGAAGCATACCCTATAGTTTTAATTCAATGAACATAAACTACTAACCATATAGTCCATGATATATGACTCTAAACTACACAACATCATCGTGACATCCTCACTTAATAGGACATCACCTCCAACACTGGTCATGCACCATGTTGTTTTCTAGAACTACGTGTGGCTTGATTCCCATCCTTATGGAAGACATAGGGTTTCGCAGACATTTAGTCCCTGGGCCTAGATTCATTATCAATATTTTTGCCTATTGAATTGGATTTCCTCATATGTGTGTGGTGTGGTGTGGGCCTATGTGGTCATCATTCACATCAGGTTACCTTAACACACCACATACACCCCCTCTAGGATATATCTCCACAAAATTTCTTATCCATACGACGATAAACCGTATAGAAACCAACATCCTTAAAATAAAATGTTAACATGAACATACCAATCCTATTAATCGACCTTAAATTGTGGTATCATCATCCCAAAAAATGATGAAAAATGGCACAACATTGTTGTGTTGTTTCCTAAGAGGACATCACCTTTGCAATTGTTATATACCATGAAAAATTTTAAGAAATATGTATAGATTTATTTCTTTCTATACATGATATGTAGTGACTCCCAGAAACTTCATCCTAGTCCATACACTCTAAATAAAACAACAAATAAATATACAATTCCCTCCCTCTCTATATATGGACCAGACATGCATAGTGAGATTTCCCATTAAAAATGACATGTGGCTTGATTCCTGTCCTCATGGGATATTTAGTGTAACTAGATCTTCACTCACGGGTCTAGTCAGAACACTCTCATATTTTAATGTTTTTTTGGATTACATCCTTACAGCATAACATTAAACTACACAGAATTCTAAAACAATGTATGTCTCGATTCCCATCCTCATAGGACACATAATGATGCTTTGAAATTTTATCTTTAGGCCCAGCCACAAAATCCTCCCTTAACCATCATACCTTCGACCTTATCTTAGTCTAATAATCATGAAAATAAACTATATGCACACTCCTTTGGGAATTCGTATATGATGTGGCACTGGGTTTCATTGACCATCATTCACATTGGGTTTTCTGCACCACCACCTTATACATGTTCCCCTTTCAGAGTGATCCTCCCAGGTCTGAACTTAATGACATTAAATTGCGATCTTAGTCCAAGAATCACCACTTTAAACTTTTTGTAGGTCTCTCCGGAGATTTGTTGTGTGGTGTTGAGGCTCCTCAGTCCTCTTTCACGTCGATTTTGTCATAAGACCAAACATCACATACGCTTTTTAGATACCGTCCTTTATTTTCCAAGATATGTGAGCATAAACAAATATTCAACATCCACAATGAATGACATTAAATAGTAATCCAACCTTCAATAATTTTATGATTCCCCATCATAGTTGTGTGATTATTTATCTTCCTCACTAGAGACGATTTCACCCATCATTGTTGGTCTTCTACCACACTGTGTTTTAGAACTACATTATTCTTGATTCCCTTCCTTATAGGATAGATGGCATTGTCTACAAAATTTTTCTTCAGGACCATTCAGAATTTCATAAACCATTTTAACCCTTTTTCCTCAGTTACAATCAATAATTATGACCTTCAACATCATTTTGTTCTTATTAAGTTAGGTATGAAATGCACGAGCATCCTTATCTTCACTCATGTCCAGTTTTACCTCCCATGTGATGTATGCATACCCTAAGACCAAACATCTTCCAGTATTCTAAGAAATATGACTTTATGTTTTTTTCCAAGGTTTATGAAATATGACCTTAAACTATTCACACACCTTGGTATGAATCCCACTCTTGGATAAGTTCATTCCACACTCTGAGTCCCCCTTGGTTTAGGGTTTTCATCTTTCTTAAAATATATATGGACCACCCAACAGTGATGGTCTCCTACCTCTTTGAATCACCTCCTATCCTAGGCCATTTCCATAATGTATCTTTGGAAAAAAAAGGGGATACTATTTTTTCGAACATGGATAATAATATATTTTGCATTTTTTCTCCCTATTCTTGACTAACATAGTTACAAACCCTGTGTTTCTAACAGAGTCAATAGTCAATCCTTACACACCAATTTCCCTTTATCCATACCTTGTATGTCACGATATTCATTTTTTTATTCTCTCATATCATTGTGGGAAATCATTATTGGTATCATCACCCTGATGTGCACTCTCACATATAAGAGAGACCCCTAAACCATTCCTTGTTTCCCCCATAGAGCATATCTCACCCGAGATTAAGAGTTCTGTTAAGGTGGATATCTATTTGGTCGAGTCAAACATGAGCTCATGGTCTGACTTCTATGACCACACACTAAGAACACCACGATGATGGTATAGTGTGACATAGTGCCTACTATGGTCTCATTCACATTGGATTGATCGCTCCTTCACACAACATATACCATATCTTGGGAATCCTCCTTCCCATATATTTCTAGATATTTGTGTGGTATGAATGCCCATTTTGGAACATTCACATTAATTTTCTTCCCTTCGTACTACATGAATACGTTAATAAATTACTTAGACTATGTAACATGACATTAAAATATATTTTGGGGTACATGAAGTATGACATTAAATTATGTGAAACATCCCAGTCACATTATTTTAAACTATGGTACACATCATGGCCACACAACTTTATGTTGTACCATGAATCATCCTCACCATATGATGTTAAAATACAAGTTTATCATCCTCAGATGAATAATGTCAAACAGTAAAGCACCTCAGGCCTCAACCAAGAGGTCTTATCCCTCGATGATGGTTATCTACCACATTGTGCATTGTTCACATATTTAGAAATCACCTAGAATCTAAGATGTTGCTCCCGTGAGAGATAAGTTTAATCATCATTCATACCAATATGATTACACTGATGTGTTCTATGCCATAATTGAATAACTAAAAATGTGTGTCAAGACATTTGAATATTCCTTAACTCCTTCTCTATGAGTTCCATGCCCCCTATTCTTATCCTTGTTCTATTTCATATCTGAATGGACCCCCTAACGGAATGGGGATTGGTTAATGCTCACCTACTGGGATGGTCTAATGTTCTTGAAGACTTTGGATGACAATTCAAGATTGTTCATGTGTTTTGAACTATGTTAGTGGTTGACTTTTGTTTGTTTTTCCCTGATTGAGTCTAATAAATATGGATGTATTCTTCCAAACATGGTCAATAGTTATCCAATATCATGATTCCACTCACATTATATTAAAATTTTTGGTTTCATGATTAACACTTCTCACTTCACTTTGTTGGTATAAATTCCAATCCCCTTGGAATTATCCCATTTATACACTATAGAACATAGGGAAAGTCAAGTTAGATTCTCTGAGAGACCTATTCTATAGTAATAACCTCTTTCATCCCAAATGATCTTAGTGATAATTCAACAATAGTAGGCCCCAAGTCTTCGATGATTATTTTAAAACATGATGCAAATTGAGTAATTATGTGATCTTCCCTGGTCTCTCACACCGGGCACGACCCATGTCATGTTAGGGATTGGTCATTAGTAATTTTAAAGATATGATTTAGATGTAATAAATAAATCAAAATGAAGGTTTTTATGCACACAATTCAATGAAATAAAACTGGAATATATGTTTCCTGATTTTGGAAACCTCAACCCCTATGGATCTGGACCTTCGATGAAGTGATTCAACTCCACCACCTTTTAGTGTGTTTCCTATAGGATCTAATACTGCTGCCTGATCTACCAATCTTCATCAATGACCGAAGGATGATACTCTTTATCTCAGATCTGTACCCAGTCCTATTCAGCATGGAGATTAGCCACTTAACGACATGCCTATTTTGTCTACACTTGGGCCTCCAACAGCTGGACCCTAAATTGTATTGAATATTTTGATTGATTGTAGAAGAAGTATTAACGTGAATTAATATATTCTTTAAGGTACTGGATCTTTTATTCATCCTCCTGAAGCTTTTATATTCTATAAGATTTCTCTCAGAACCAAGAAGCATCCATGTGTTGAATTCTCTCCAACATATTCTCAGCAATATAGTCACATACCATCAAGTATATATCGCAAATGTCCACCCCTCAAACACAACTAATACATAGCCTGTGGTGCTATGACCCCATCCAGCTCACCCATTGTGCTTCTGGATTATCTTTAATTAAATGTTTGATGCACTTACATGCACAATGTTGGATGGGGAGGCTCTCTTCAATAACAGAATAGTCATAGAAATCTAGATAAATAGGATCTGTGGGTGTGTGCTATAGAAATGGATCTGAGAGTCCAATGGTAAGATCCTCCATAGGCATTCTCTCAGATTGCCTATGCTTCATGTCATTAGAAATGGCATCTTCACTTGACCCCACCTCTAAAATTTCATTCCTATCATCCCTAATTGTCACCCCACCAGTAGTGTCACCTGCAACCACCACTAACCAATAAACAGTGGTTGTGTCATAGTCATATTTGGCAGATAGATTCACATGGACCAAAACCCATATTGGGAATGTGATCCCGAGTCCTCTGACCATGTCCCATGACAATGATCCCGCTGCTGCTAGCACTACTCAGACATAAATCATGTCAATCATCCTACTCAAACAATAATAAGTGTGATTCAACAAGGAATGAAACATATGGAATTAGAGTTGTGTCATGTCATCCTCTTGGGTTTTCACCATTGGGACACTGGTACATTTCCCCCCATATACGATCAAGGGCTCCTGAGAGTCTGAGGTGGTCACCCTTCCTTCCTAATCTCTGATTGGCTCCACAACTGTTGTTACCTAGACACAATTCATGGGGTATATTTCTTTTCAATTATGAGTACATGTTCTTCCCCCTAGAATGTATCCCTTCAGTAAGATCCTCCTAAAAAATAGATTTCATTTATGGAGTCTAGAAAAAGCATACGAGGAGGTATATCATAGGGGAATAAGTTAGAGCGTACTTCAAGAGCATCAGCTAGTCCCTCAAAGTAATATTCCTCCGAGGCTACCACCTCACCATCTCGGGGGGGGGGGGATCCGTTCATCAGAATCAATGCCACAGGATTCATATAATTCATAAGATAGTGGATTGTGCACTGCTAGTTGAGCTGCCGACAGTAATGAAGGATAGGTTAGATCTAGCAATACTTTCATCTGGCACATCATCGGTTGTTCAATGCATCAGGAATTTTCCAAGTCTCCCAAATACACTATATATTGTTCCCCCTCTTCTTGGGACACATTGAAGTTTTTGTTATCATGACCAATCCTGACCAGTTTCAATACATTCCAGTTGAGGTGGTCCCACATCTTTTCGGCATCAAGGAACTGCCTACTGTTGTCCATGGTTTCCCAAGCCTCAGGACAAACAGTATCATCAATAATGTTTAATTGAAGAAGTTTCTTCCGAGGATGTTGAAGATAAATCTTATGGAACCATCTTGATAGCTCCCCTACCTACTAAGTCCACACAAATGGGGGTGCCAGGCTGGTTTCTACTACTGTTCTTCCTACATCCCTAGTTAGTGCAGACCATCGAACCGCCGATTCCACTACTATAGCTTCATCACCACAAAATGTACCATAGATACCAATTTTATGCTCTCTTGAAACCCTTATAAACCATACATGAGGTAGAGGGACCACTCTATCATTTTCTAGAATAGTCTTCTGCCTTAGCGTTTCCCGTGGGTAGACAACCAGCTAGCTTTTATCATAGTCAGGAACCAGTCCAAATGCGACAGTGGATGGGGGAAGCTCATTACTCATCATACCATCTTTATATGTGAACATAAAATAGATATTTCACATCCCACATGATTTTTTTTCATTATTAAATCCTAGGTATACATTTGGTGTTAACCTCTATAGGCACCTAAACATCCCTACAAACTGATGTGTGTTGTACGATGTGTAGATTGGCTCATTGTCCATCCCCAACATGAGCCTCCACCTCATAAGGGAAAGAGATATAATCAACACTATTCAATATACATGTCATAATTTTTTATCACCATTATTAGTAGAATAAATGTGTGGAAGGTGAATCTATCTTCTATTCTGACACTATTCAGCACGTCCGTCAAGCTGTGATTGAACAGAAAACTCTATGTGGTGCTCAGAATCATTGGACAAAAGTTTTTCCTGGGATGAATGATGGGATTAAGATATTTATATCCTCCCATGTGTGCTAAAACCTTTCTATACATGAAGTGGAGCAGTCTACACACATGCAATGACTTTTTTCCCCTTGATATTATACCGGAGAACCTTATACAACTTCACCATCACCGGGATACCGAGGCTGACACACTGCCCTATCAACAACATCACCTCCATGATGAACATGCTTGAATTCATCCCAATATGAACAGATGTCATCAACATCATCCACCCATAGATAATCACCGTAATGAATTCGGCCATCCTGACTATTGGTTGAGGATCATTCTTGATGCTGTAGCCCCATAGTTTCCACTAGATGTCTTTAAGGATATACCAATAAGAGTTATCCTTAACTCACAGAGCTTCCCTATAATATGTGTGGGGACTTATCAGTAGTTTCATGGATTATTTATCCCCCTCAGTAGGCTACTCTACTAGAACGTTCAGGATGATTCCAAACCACTTCTTGAATTGGACATTTCCCACCCGTTTCTTTTCCATTGCAGTGCTCAATACCAAATACAATAGCACCTTCTCTATACATAGAATCTTCTCATGATACCCCAATGCATTTCATTAGGGTGGACTTAATTATACAGTCCCTCATCCATGGTATCCTAGAGATATGATGGAGGTCCTAGATTCTAATAATGACCTCCCCATGATGAAGATAGAATTTGTTGGTATCCAATGACCATTTTTTCAGCTACTCCGACATTATCTTTTTGAGTTAATAGACATAGAACTGGGAGGTCCATGAAAATTAATAGAGGCCTACTAACCTCATATCTTCCCTAAACTCTACATATTATGCACAAAATTAGTAGGCCAAGGCCCATTATTCTATGAAGTTTCTGCACTGGTGAAAATCCCAGTCATTAGTCCACCCATTATCTAGGTTTTATATACTCACCTTGATGATCATCTTATATTTCACTAGAGATGCCTAATCCACTAGCACATTCCTAATTAAATCATGGTTATGATTGTAAATTCAATCCACTGTGATCAGAGAATGATCCATCTAGATGTGGTTGTCAGCAGCCATGTGGCACTGGTAGTGTCCTCTTGTGACTATGAACTAGTATCTCGGTTCACCTCTGTTATCCGGTGGGATGAAGACATCATCCCGTAGAATGAATCCACACAACGACAAACTCTTGCATATATAATAGTCTTTCTGAATTTTTGACAGCTTCTTGTGTTTTTATTCATGGTTAGAGTGTCTTTGAACGTACTTCCCAATAAAAATGTTGTTCTCCCTTTCTTATATCCGAGAATCATCCTCAAAAACATCCTACGTAGCTTCTTGAGTATCCATCAGATCCAATAATTATGTGGATTTATGGTTTTTCTCAAAAATGTATTTCAAAAATCTAGTTCATGGAGAACCCGATCAATGAGCCACAACATACTTAGCATTTTTTACAACAGTAACAATAGAACATGGCATGACAATTTGTTGAGTAGTGATTGCGGAGAAAATGATTTTGGAACCTGGTTGACAAATATGCATTCGTGGGGTGTAATTGATTCATGGTAAGAGTGATCAAGAAAATTGATCATGCAGATCCAATACGAATGGGCGGGGGGGGGGGGGGTATGCAATATTTATATTTGCATGACCAACCAATTTTTACAGTGACTAATTGAGATCTACGACAACTATCACACTGGCATGAATCACAAGACCTTCATCATGGCCCATCTTCATGATCATCCATGTTTTTGGTGATTTACCCTCATAGTAAAACCTTCTTTTTCTCATTGGGACCTACTCTGAGGGGAGAATTCTTTGACACCAAAATATATTCCATGGGATTAGTTGAGAAATTGACAGCCAGTTTAATGAAAATCCAAGATCAAAAGACCTCTAAATTCATCCAAAGGGTTTGTCTCATTATGCACCTTCACAGATACCCCTCCCAACCGTGAGCACGTAAGGTGCTGATAGAAATCACCTGTGTTGGAAACCCTCTTCAAACATGTGATCATCTTTGATAGACAACAACATGAGTCCGACATAGCCCTTCCCCTTCATGGTCCCTTTCATTCTTTGTATAATACTTCCGAGCATTGCAAGACCCCCTGAACATACAAATATCGAGCTCGTTCCTCTCCAATGTCACTTCTACCCCAAAAATATCCCATTTACCGAAGAAACTTATCATGAAAGACCATTGGATAAATAAACCAGTCATGGTATTGGATCTTTATGATACCCATTTTCCATTATTCCTCATTACCCCCACTTATGTTGGGAAGCCTTTCGTAGAGGTCAACACCCTTCATGGAAAAAGTAGGATCTTCGAGGAAATTAAATCTTCAAGAAGCACCCATCCTTCTTGAAGCACTCATTTTACAACTGTTGACTCTATGCCAAGATGAAGTCACCATTCTTCATGAAGACCATGTCCTTCACGAAGCACCACTTAGTGAGTCCCCTTTATTCACAAGACCCTCTTCATTTTAAGTCCCAAGAATAGTATGAAGTGATTTCATGATCCCTCACGTGACTCCCCCTATTTATTTTCACACCTCTTTCTTTTCATTATAGTTTCATTGATGGATTTTTCTTTTCAGCATAATTATACGAACATGGACCCCACAATTTACTATTCATCAACACCATTACACCCTAGCATTGTTGGTGCCTTCCTATCCCCACGGGTTGAGGTGCATAAGTTATGTAAGCCCAGGGGGTGAGTTCACCCCATCCATGCTGTAGGTTGTAAACCACCCAACACCATGATCCTCAGCACACAACATTAAACTGTAGTCTCACCATGTGCCATGCACATGGGATTCCATACATCAGGAATTTTCCATTCCCTCTCATCTCAATGGAAGTGAGATCTTCCTCACATGTAATTATATTCTATGGACATGGACTAGGATTCCCCATGGGTTTCGTCCATGCATATTCCCCAAAACAACTATTAATGACACATCTTTCATAATATGACCATTTGGTCGACTGCTTACTAATTTTTATCACACTAAGAATTAATCACAAGGTCTTAGAGGTTAGTTGTATAACAACCCTACTATTTATTACACACATAAATAAGCTTTATTACATAAAATTGCACTTAAGTTAACTCAGATGATTGAGCTATCTAGAATCTTGGTAAATTAGAGAGATTACAGGTCAAATTAAGACATAAAAATACAACACCTTTATTGAAAACATTCTTTACATGACCACAACATTCCCTCATACTTATAATTTCATGGGATAACATGAGGACATCCATATAAAAAGGGTGAGCTATAAAGCCCATTAACAGAGTAAAAAAGGTATAACATGAAGAATACAATACATGTTAGGGAATAGTATAATCAATGGATAATATGAGAAACAATAACATAAATGCATGATATAGAATTATTATCATAACATGGATATGTGGAAACAACACTTAACATGATACTAGCATGAGCCAAAGCTCATTGAACATGGAAAATGAGTAAAACCTCCTTAAAATTGAATTATCATGAGGTAAAACCTCATTGAAATTTAATTGTCATGAGTAAACCATCATTTCACTTGACGTATCATTATACTAATCTTTACCCAATGCATTGGAGCGCTATCAGGGTGCACCCTATATAACCATTTCATTTCATGCATAAGTGTGCCACATGGATCATACAACATTGATTTAGTAAACATCATAATTTATTCAACGATTAAGATATGTGGAATACATAAATGTATGTTCTAAAAAAATTTCATGTTCATAATGTTGAATACCCTTGATAGAGATATGGGTATGGTGTTCAGTTACATGATGATTTTGGCATGGAAAATTATCGTGTAACTTTGGAAGCATAACGACGTCAAATAGAAATCATAAAATGGGTTGATGAGAGATAAAGGTGTATCTCATAATTTATAAATGAAATGGATAGTAAGGGGTTCATGGAATCATAATATCCCAACATGTGTAATGGAATTTATATGCATAATATAAAATAATTTCTTGAATGTAAATGAGAAGAGAGGAATTCCATACGGAATTTCGGCACGTAACTAGTGTACATGAGAGGCATTAGTGATAGAGAAAGAGGTCTATCATCATTAAAAAATAAGTATGGATGTACGAGGGAGGTGAAGAATCATACCCCCAACATTTCTAATCGAAAATAAAAGTGTTTAACAAAATTAAAATATTTGGACCCAAATAAGAAAGGAAGGAATCCCTTACTTGGAAGTGTGATCCCAAAGGCCGGGTAGAGGCTTGAGAGAGGCTTCTTGGGAGTTTGGGGCACCTTGGAAGGATTATAAAGAGTGGAGGGAAAAGGTTGATCATGATCAAAAATGATTCAGTGAAGAGGAATGAGTGATTGAGTGGTTTTATATATTAAAGGAGAGGGAATTATTTTTTATTTAGGATTTAGACACTACACATTATACTAATCAAAAATAAATACCATCCCATGGGTTTGGCCAATAGTTTTTTCAAAAGGGGAGTGGGAACAATTATTTTATAATTCCAATGGTCAGATTTATTAAAATATTAGGCTTGCTTATGTGGAGGGGAGTCACACTCTCAATGAAATCATTATAAAATGATAAAATGTTTTATAAGTATTAAAGGGTCCACTCAGGCTTTGTAAAATAAATCTAACTAATCTAAAATCACATTATTTTGAAGTTAAAACTTATATTGGCAGAAAATACATTTTTCAATATTTTATTACATCACAAATGGGTCATTACGATGTTATAAAACACATCATAAATTTAAACAGTATTTAATTTTTACCCAAAAATTCCACTACCTCAGAAAATTATGAAAAATTCACCATTGGTTAATTTTGACATACTGATTCCAAAAATAATATTCATTGGACCTTAATAAATTAATAAATATGTCAATTTTTAATTTTAAAATAAAAACTGCATTTATTGAAAATTCATGGGTTTTGACAAAAATAGTTTTCAAAACATAATAAAAATTAAAATTGTATACATAAAAATTATATTATAATTTATATTTAATAAAAAAATATTTAGTAATAATATTTTATTAAAATTTTATTTAATTAAAAAATCCATTAATTCATCAAAACAGATTTCTTAATTGAATATTAACCAAAAATATTATTTGTTCCTTAAAAACTGTTTACAATGTAACAATAATAAAATGAATGTATTTTCATTATTATATTAAATCTAATTCACATAATCATATATATGGGGTCTTGTTACATAACCCCTTATAACACTCGCATAAGACCTATGGGTAATGTGTTTGATGGTGACAAGCTCTTTGAGAGAATCAAATAACATTGCTCAATTGGTAATCCTTATTAAATTCCACTTCTTATGTAGGTGATTATATTTAAGCATAACGTGCTGAAGCTCAACATGGTTTTGGTGAAGAGGGAAGTCGAGTTATTCTACCTCCTTTACGTGCTTCAAAAAAAACACACCTTATATGGAGTAATTCTACTAAATGAGGCCATCTCTTCCTTTTTTGGAGTAAATTGGATTTGTTAAAGCCCTATATTTATATTAATCATGTGATCACTGTTTAATGGAAATATGAAAAATAGTAAAAATTATCAATAGTATTTTTAAATAAAAAAAGATAAAACCAAAAAAGTTGATATGTTTCATATAACTATTTTACATAATAATACATTTAATTAGATCCATAAGAATTTTCATTAATAAAAGTTTGGGTTGATACAATAATCCCCCTAAAGAAATTTCACCCCCAAAATTTCCTTTTTACATTATAAAATAGATGAGTGTAAATATCCTTCATTATTCCTCCTATTCCCACATTGCTTCTTCAAACTTCTAGTTTCCCAACAACACCATGATGAGGGCATTGTCTTATTTCGCTGAACTTTTTCCCTACGATTTAGGATCTTTACAAGCTTCTATTCATAGGAGAGGTCATTATCCAATGGTACCACCATTGGATTTAGAACATGTTATGGTTCAGGTATGTACATTATCAAGAGTGATACATGGAATACATCATGTACTTGAGATAGGTTTGGTGGGAGTGCTAGTCGATAGGCCACTGATCAAATACAATCAAGGATCTCAGAAGGGTAGATTTACCATGTACTTTTCATTTCCTTCTTCCCAAATCTCATAACACTCTTCTATGGTGATATGTAAAGAATAATAGGTCTCCACCTTTGAAATATCAATCTCATCGATGATTATCATTATAACTCTTTTGTTGACTTGGACCAACTCAAATGTGCTTCAAAACAGTCTTGACCTTCTCCACTATTTCATTGACCATTTTTGGACCTAGGAGTTTTCGCTCCCCAACATCATCCCAATATGTTAGTGTTCTCCACCTCTTACCATAAAGGGATTCATAGAAATCCATTTGGATGCTTGAGTGGAAACTATTATAGTAAGAGAACTCAACCAGAGGAAGATATTGATCTCATCCTTCTTTAAAGTCTATTGGGAAAGATCTCATCATTTCATAAAGGGTTTGGATAGTCCACTCAGATTTACCATCAGTTTAAGGATGATAAGCCATACTCAAGTTCAACTCAGTATCCATAGCATGTTGGAGACTCTTAAGGAACATAGAGGTGAATCTTGTAGGTTCCGGGCGCAGCGGAAGCGCGTTAGAGGGTTAGCCCAACTTTAATTTTAACGTTAAACAACATTAAATCTGGGATCTATCACGATATAAAATGCCGAATCTTCAGAATAGAATGAAGAAAGAAAAGAAAAGAAGAGTCTCGGAACCCTTGAAGAGGATCATCATATGTTGATTATAATTTATTTAAATAATGCATAAGAATTACATCGTTGGAATTCATTCTTCATTGATGTGTCTGGTCACGATTCGGTGATCCGTCGTTGCGTTGTAGAATCCAAGTGTAGGATTCCTCTAGCGGTGATCCACACGTGTGTCACGTATCTTCGGATTTCGCTGAAGGGATCTCCAGGTGCTAGCGCGGAAGAACCTTCGCTTGCGATGTCCGCCTTCGACCGCCTTGATCCGGTGGCAGATCTTGCTCTCGTAACTTGAGGGAGTTCTTGGTGGAAAGAGAATTCTCTCTTGGCTTGAGAGTATTTCCAAATCCATTGTGCACAATAATGGCACAATAAAATGTTGGGGTAGCGAGGATATTTATAATCAGGTTTGAGTTTAATAGAGTTATGACAATAAGTAAATGTGTTATGCGTTTTATTTAGTTCATTAACTCTTATTGAAAACCCCCATGTCAAATTATTAATTCCTTGACATGCGCCCACGCTGATTATAATTAATATCATTTAATAAAACAATATTAAATCCTCAAAATCCCAACTGGAAAAACTACACGGCATGTAATAATTAATACACGGCGTGTACTTGTTTTCCATAAAACTACACGGCGTGTATATTTAATATACACGGTGTGTAATTTTATTTTCCATTTTTCTCCACCACATTTATTATACCTTGATTAATGACTATTTATTTATTAAATAAATGTAACTGCATTACTCGCTAATAAATATATTATTTCGTCCACAATATATTCTCTCGAATAACTAGTGTCAAAATAAATGCAATCATAGATCCTTAAATAATTATTAAACCACAGTTGGGAATAATATTTATTTAACATATTAAATTAATATTTAACTGAGATACATACACACACTTAGTTTGTCACCCTCTAGGCCTCTTTCTCAGTGGCATTAGACTGAGCCTGCCTAATGTCCAGGGTTAGCATCTAGCAACATGCCAAGGCACCCATAGAGAATGAAGTTAACGCCGCAATGACGTGTCACCTCCTACGAATGATTACCGTGTAATATAATCCATTTGTCTCGATATCTCCAATCAAGGGGGTTGCATGCTAGTGCTATCAACCCATGTGCTTGATTATTCTTTATTTGACTTCCCGGAATTGAACTTTCCCATACCTTACCATGGACATGGATTTATTTAGTCTATATCAATTCCATCAAAGGGCCTGAGATATCTACTTTTGTTATGGAACGGAAGGGACAAATCCTTTCTCGCATTATCTATTAATGCAGTATTACTCGTGAAGCACCCAACGTATCCTACCTTGCTGCAAAAAGTGTGTCGTCACAGTTTTCATCAATACATCTAAGTGCGTGAGTTGTAATACCCATTAATAATAATCTTAAAGTCTAAGGACCAAAACACACGTCCGCAGATAGGAACATCCAATGACACTATGAAATGTGGATTTCCTACTGGCAGGTCTCGTTCTCATAATATCCTCCTGGATATTACCAAGGGCGCACACCATGAGAAGGTGCCTCAAAGTTTTATGATTCCTCACCCCTAATGACCTGTATTATTTGTGTCCCTCAAATAATATCATCCGGCCATAGAACATATATTCAAGAATAGTGTTATGGCACATCTGGGTTCTCATCATAGAAGGGATCCGCTATGACCCTTTAATGCAACAACTGTCCTTAAGACATTATCACATGACATGTCATGCAGAAGAACAATCAAGATGTGATAAGGATTTTATTTAATGAATAAAGCACAAAGTAGTTGGTTCTAGACCACCAACTCCAACAGACTCCCCCTTGGACTAGAGCCAACTACTAACAACCTTTAACCAGCTAGCTCTCACATGATATTCATACTTCTTCTGAGATAGGCCTTTAGTCATGAGGTCCACCACGTTCTCTTCCATGGACACTCTGCTCACTGTAACATCACCCCTTTGATAGAAATCTCTCAAGAGGTGATACTTCCGGAGTATGTGCTTTGTCCGTCGATTTGACCTTGGTTCTTTTGGAAGATCCACCACTGTAGTATTATCACAATACAATGTAATGGGATCTTTAATGCTAGGCTCCACATCAAGCTCCTAGACAAAGTTCCGAATCTAGACGTCTTCTTTGGATGCATCAGAAGCCACTATATACTCGGACTCCACTGTAGAATCGGCGACAACTGGATGCATTGAACTCTTCTAGCTCACAACTCCTCCATTGATACAGAAAACATATCCAGATTGCGACTTCATATCATTCTGATCTGTTTGAAAACCAGCATCAACGTACCCTCTGATGACAAGCTCATCATCTCCTCCATGTACCAGGAACATATCCTTAGTTATTCTCATATACTTAAGGATATTCTTAACATCAGTCCAATGTTCTTCTCCTAGATCTGCTTGATATCTGCCTACCATGCTCAGTGCATAGGCAACATAAAGCCTGGTATATAACATGACATATATGATGGATCCTATAGCCGAAGCGTATGGGATCTTACTCATCCTATCTTTCTCCTATTGTGTTTGGGGACACATTTTCTTAGAAATATGTAAGCCATGTGGCACTGGAACCAATCCCCTCTTGGAATTTTCCATACTAAATCTCTTTAGTATCTGGTAAATGTATGTACCCTGACTTAGTCCAAGCAGCCTCTTGGATCTATCACGAATGATCTTGGTCCCTAGAATGTAGGCTGCTTCTTCTATGTCCTTCATGGAGAAACACTTGTTCAACCAGTCCTTAACTGACTGTATGGCTGGTACGTCATTTCCAATAACCAATATGTCATCAACATATTCCACTAGGATGACGACCTCATTCCCGTTAAACCTCTTATAAACACATGACTCACATTCGTTCTTAATGAAACCAAATTCCATTATGGCTTCATCAAATCGAATGTTCCCTGACCTGGATGCTTGCTTCAATCCATAAATGGATTTCTGCAACTTGCAAACCCGTTTGGCTTCACCTGGTGTCACAAACTCTTCTGGTTGTGTCATATAGACATCTTCCTGAAGGTTCCCGTTATGGAATGCTGTTTTGACATCCATCTGCCAAATCTCGTAGTCATGGTAAGCTACTATGGCAAGTATGATTCTTATGGATTTAAACATGGAAACTGGTGAGAAGGTTTCATCATCGTAAATTCCTTGATGTTGTCTGAATCCTTTAGCTACCAGCCTTGATTTATAGGTGCTAACTTGACCTTCCATGTCCAGCTTTCTTTTGAATACCCATTTGCATCCAACAGGCTTTACATCAACTGGCTCATCGACCAGAACCCAAAATTGGTTCTGATACATGGAATCCATCTCAAAATTCATAGCTTCTGGCCATCTTGTAGCTTCTAATATTTCTACTGCTTCTTTTTAGGAGAGAGGTTCATCATTGTCCAACAATAATGATTCACCATCCGTGGTGACTATGAATCCAAATCTCTCTGGTTCCCTTACCTCTCTTGAGATCCTACGCAGTACTTGTGTTTCTGGAACCTCTTCCATGGGGACCTGTGGAACTTGTTCCTATACCAACTCCTATGTATCTTGAGCATCAACTTCGTCGAAGTCAATCTTGCTCCCACTATCCTTCTTGAGGATTTGCTCCCTCTCAAGAAAGACGGCTTGTCTGGCGACAATCACTTTCTCGTATTGAGGGTTATATAGGTAATATAATTTTGTTTCCTTGGGATATCCTATAAAGATAGACTTCGTGCCCCAGGGTGCTAGTTTGTTACCAAATAAGGCCTTAACAAACGCCTCACATCCCCATACACGTGTGTGCGACAAAGTGGGTTTCCTTCCATTCCATAACTCGGATGGAATTCCATTTCCCACCTTAGTTGGTACTCGGTTTAATGTGTATGCTGCAGTTTGTAACGCATATCCCCAAAATGATAATGGAAGATCTGCATGACTCATCATTGACCTCACCAATTCCAAGAAGGTGCTGTTCCTCCTTTCACTAACACCATTCCACTGTTTTGTATAAGGAGGAGTGAGCTGAGATAGAATCCCATACTCCCATAGAAGATCGATGAACTCTTTGTTCAGATATTCTCCACCTCGATCCGATTGAAGCTTCTTTATATTCTTACCAAGCTGATTCTCTACTTCATTATTGAATTCCATAAATTTCTCTAAGGACTCTGACTTATACCTCATTAAATAGACATAGCCATATCTACTCACATAATCAGTAAAAGTAATGAAGTAAGAATATCCACCTCCAGCTTCTACTGGAAATGGTCCACACACATCCGTGTGTACCAATCCAAGAAGCTCTGTGGCCCTTTCACCTTGTCCACCAAAAGGTTGCTTGGTCATTTTTCCTTGTAAACAAGTATGACATCTATCAATTGGTTTTAGCTCAGTAGATTCTAAATAGCCATCTGGGCAGAGCTTTTTCAAATGCTTCTCGTTCACATGACCAAGGCGATGATGCCATAACTGGGTGATGTATGAGTCACGTGAGTTTGTTTCGTTATCGATTTCCAACACTTGGTTTTCATAATTCAATACATACAAACCATTATCTAAATGTTCCATACCACAACATACGTTGTTCTTATAAAAGAGACAACCCTTATTTCCAAATTTGAAAAAAAATCCATCCATATCCAAACAAGATACAGAAATTATGTTCTTGGTAACACTAGGCACATAATAACAGTTATGTAAAACCAAAATCATCCCAGTCAGCAATGAGAGGTGGTAGTCGCCAATAGCCAACGCAACCAGCCTTGCGCCATTGGCAGCTCGAAGATCCACCTCTCCTCTCGTGATCTTTCTAAATCTACTTGGTTCCTGCATTTGAATATAGATGTGATCCCACAAGATGTATCTAATATCCATTATGTAGAAATAGAAAGATTTCACTCGATAACAGACGCACCTTTAGCATCCCCACGCTTCTGGGTGTAGTTACTCTTCCTGTGGCCCTGCTTTCCACATGAAAAACACCCTTCTTCCCGTTCCTTGCCCTGCCTCTGGATCTTCCCCTTCTTGGAGGGACGATGCTCGGGGGCTTCAGACTGTTTATAATTCTTTGGACCCTTTTCCTTGTCCTTCCTTTTCTTGTTCACCATAAGGACCGAGGGTTTGTCATGCCCCATGTCCTTATCTACGTGGTGAATCAAGGTTAGAAGCTCTGATAGAATCTTCTCATTGCCGCTCATGTTATAGTTGACAATAAAGCTAGAGAAGGTCTTGGTCAGTGATGATAGGATGAGATCTGTATGCAACACATACAAGAATTTAATCCCTAAGATGTCCAAGAGTTCAATGTATCCAATAGGCTTGACTATATGAGGCCCAGCCGGTGCCGACTCTCGAAGCTTCGTGGTAAACAATGCATTGGAGATCTCATACCTCTCCTGTCTCGCCTTCTCTTGGTAGAGATCTTTAAGGTGAGACATCATGCTATACGCGTCCATGTTTTCATGTTGCTTCAAGAGCTCACTAGACATGGCCGATAGCATGAAACACTGGACATCTGTGGCATCATCCGTGTGTTTCATGTAGAGAGATAATTACTCATCACTAGCCTCTTTCCTAGGCGCAACTGGAATAGGCTCTTCCAATACATATAATTTCCTTTCATGGTGAAGGATGACGCGTAAACACCTCTGCCACTCTTGGAAATTGGTGCTGGTGAGAAGGTTTTCTTTTTCGAGTATGGTGCGCAATGATATGTTTGAAGTCATTTTCTTGCCGTTTCTACAAATTAATATGAGTAAAGGTTTATTACTTTATTACAAAAATTGAGAAAAATAAATAAATTAATACTTATTAGTCTCCCACTATTTTATTGAAATCCAATAGCCCTCACCATTGACTTCGGAATATTCTGTTGCGTGAATATTCTAGTGGAAAGGATCCATATTGCCCTTCGCATTACCCCAACTAGGATTGGTCAAGAAACTTGAAGGGTTTTAGGTAGGCATTCCAAATGGAAACTACATTAACTCGCAGCTCCTTGATCCGCTGAGTGGACTCCCCAATCCTGAAATCCTTTTTGGATTTCCTCAACCTTTGCCTCTTGGTCACACCAAGTCCTACTGTGGCAGTCAACCCTTGATGCAAACCAAGTCAAGTCAACCCACAACCTTGAATTAGAATTCCCCGATAATTGAAATCACCCCAACTAGGGTTGGTCAAGCACATTGAACTATGGTTCGATTCTATCCATGATTATGGAAGGCTATGCCAACTTAATATTTATTTTGAGGGATTTTATCCTTATATGTAAATTTCCATTTTATTATATTTGATTACATGCTTATTAATATTAAGTGGGATATACTTAAGTGATTAACAATGTCTATGATAATATTTACGTATAAGCCGGTTTTATTTTAGTTCCATCTTGCATGCTCGTTTAATTCATTAATTGTGTGATCGTGACAACACACCACAATAAATAAACCATGCACCTGACAGAAATAAAATAAATGGTATGATCATGAGCTTTTATATTGGATAGTTTATCTAGCGGTTGATAAACTAACCCAAGACCTAGGGGAGAAACACCTTGAACCTTTCGGCTTCGTGTTTATAGCTTTCCACCTGTCCACCTTTGCATCTCCTTGGATTTGTTTCACCTTGGCTCCTGACTTGAGCTGCCTCCACTAGCTTGGGAGCTCCATCCATTACATATGCATTTATCTCACACGCAGGTGAGGGGTAAAAGGGGTTTTTACATAAAATAATCCTTGGGCATGCATGCCCTACATATTAATGAGGAGATGGATCGCAAGCCAACAAATTTAATTTAAATAAATAAATTAAAAGAAACCATTCACATACAAAGGTCTCGGTCTTGCTCATGATCATCCATACATGCAACGATATTTACGCATAAATAAAACTAGCATTCAATTATTTAATAGTTCTTGTTTAAGATAAATCACGCTCGAATCAATTAATTTTCCTTAATTAATCAATCCTTTTATCTTAAATCCCTTTTCTGAATTTCCTTGAGATTCTCATCCATCATAATTTTAATCAAATAAATTCATTTAAAATTATCCTTGTACGTAACTTGTACCTTGGAGGCAACCCGGTGAATTCCCATTTATTACGCAGATGTTAAATTAAACACATATATATATAACACCTATCACATGTTGTGCCTCAGCTTTACACCTGCACCATGGTACACGTCTCAAGGGTTTGTATAATATAATAATAAATTTTAATATATCTGCGTAAATTGGGTTAGTACACGGTGTGTAGTTTCGACTACACAGCGTGTACTTTTCTTCACCGTCCATCCGAAGTACACGCCCGGGGATAGGGCGTGTTAATATACATTGGAAAATTTCGGAGTACATGATGTGTACAGTGGGACACATGCCGTGTAGTTTCTGCGTTACATGGTTTTCAGCCGGGCAGGCCGTGTATGGAGTACATGACCGAACCCTGACCTGAAGGGACTACATGTTGTGTTCATTGGACCACACGATGTATATTCCGGAAACCATGTGCCACCTGTTTCTGGTCAACACACGGTGTCTTAAATTCTTATAAAGAATCCAATACACGGCCTGATTTGGCGGATCAGTCAATGCATTGAACCTAGACTACATGGTGTGTACTTTTGAATACACGCCGTGTATTCTGGTGTTATACGGACAGAAATGTTTGGCTCCTCCGGATGAGTTCCTCTATTTAATTTTAATCAAAATTAGAAGAATTTTTTTTTCTGTGAGGTGAACGAGAAACGAGGGAGGAGGAATAGATCTCGATATTCAGATTTCCAGAACGATTAAACTTGAATTGAAATAACTAAATTATTAAATTCATAAATTAACAACGAAAAACTAAATAATTATAATCAACGATATGACCGCTCTGATACCACTTGTAGGTTCCGGGTGTAGCAGAAGCGCGTTAGTGGGTCAGCCCAACTATAATTTTAACGTTAAACAGCGTTAAATCTGAGATCCGTCATGATATAAAACGCTGAATCATCAGAATAGAATGAAGAATGAAAAGAAAAGAAGAGTCCCAGAACCCTTGAGGAGGATCATCATATGTTGATTATAATTAATTTAATTAATACATAAGAATTACCTCGTTGGAATTCATTCTTCGTTTATGTGTCCGGTCATGATTCGGTGATCCGTCGTTGCGTTGTACAATCCAAATTTAGGATTCCTCTAGTGGTGATCCACATGTGTGTCACGTATCTTCAGACGTCGCCGAAGGGATCTATGGGTGCTAGCGCGGAATAACCTTCGCTTGCGATGTCCGCCTTTGACCGCCTTGATCCGGTGGAGGAGCTTGCTCTCGTAACTTGAGGGCGTTCTTGGTGGAAAGGGAATTCTCTCTTGGCTTGAGAGTATTTCCAAATCCGTTCTGCACAACAATGGCTCAATAAAATGTTGGGGTTGCGAGGATATTTATAATCGGGTTTGAGGTTAATAGAGTTATAACAATAAATAAATGCGTTACGCATTTTATTTATTTCATTAACTCTTATTGAAAACCCCCATGTCGAATTATTAATTCCTTGACATGCACCCACGCTGATTATAATAAATATCATTTAATAAAATAATATTAAATCCTCAAAATCCCAACTGGAAAAACTACACGGCGTGTAATAATTAATAAACGGTGTGTACTTGTTTTCCATAAAACTACACGGCGTGTATATTGAATAGACACGGCGTGTACTTTTATTTTCCATTTTTCTCCACCACATTTATTAGACCTTGAGTAATGGCTATTCATTTCTTAAATAAATGTAACTGCATTACTTGCTAATAAATATATTATTTCGTCCACAATATATTCTCTCGTATAACTTGTGTCAAAATAAAAGCGATCAGACATCCTTAAATAATTATTAAACCACAGTTGGGAATAATATTTATTTAACTTGTTAAATTAATATTTAACTGAGATACATGGACACACTTAGTGTGTGACCCTCTAGGCCTCTTTCTCAGTGGAATTAGGCTGAGCCTACCAAAAGTCCAAGGTTAGCGTCTAGCAACACGCTAAGGCACCCATAGAGAAAGAAGTTAATGCTGCAATGACGTGTCACCTCCTACGAACGCTAACCATCTAATATAATCCCATTGTCTCGATATCTCCAATCAAGCGGTTTGCATGCTAGTGCCATCAACCCATGTGCTTGATTATTCTTTATTTGACTTCCTGTAATTGAACTTTCCCATACCTTACCATGGCCATGGATTTATTTAGGCTATATCAATTCCATTAAAGGGCCTGAGATATCTACTTCCGTTATGGAACGGAAGGGACAAATCATTTCTCGCATTATCTATTAATGTGGTATTACTCTATGACGCACCCAATGTATCTTACCTCACTATGAACAGTGTGTCATCATAGTTTTCATCAATACATCTAAGTGCGTGAGTTGTAATACCCATTAATAATAATCATAAAATCTAAGGACCAATACACACGTCCGCAAATAGGAACATCCAATGACACTATGAAATGTGGATTTCCTACTGGCATGTCTCGTTCTCATAATATCCTCCTGGATATTACTAAGGGCGCACACCATGAGAAGGTGCCTAAAAGTTTTATGAGTTCTCACCCTTAATGACCTGTATTATTTGTGTCCCTCAAATAATATCATCCGGCCATAGAACATACATTCAAGAACAGTGTTATGTCACTTCTGGGTTCTCATCATATCAGGGATCCACTATGACCCTTTAATGCAACAGCTGTCCTTAGGACATTATCACATGACATGTCATGCAGAAGAACAATCAAGATGTGATAAGGGTTTTATTTAATGAATAAAGTACAAAGTAGTTGGTTCTAGACCACCAACTCCAACAAATCTAGGATCTCTAATGGATACAATTGATAGTGGTACTCCATACAGCCATACCACATCTCTGATGTATATCTGTTCTAGTTGATCCAATTAGAAATCCTACTAAATTTTTGCAAAGTGTGTAGTCTTTGTAAGAAGATCCACAAAAACCTAGATAGAATTGTTTCTTTGGATGTCTATGGGATTCTGGTGACAATGTCCATGGTGATGTTCTCCCATTTCCATATTGGTATGGGTAATGTTTTCATCGTCCCCTTAGAATTCTGCCTCTCAGCGTTCACCTAATGACATACCAGGAACATTGATGTATACTCAGCGATATCCTTCTTCATGTTATCCCACCAATAATGCTTTCATATATCTCAATACATCTTTGTGTTTCCATGGTTTATGGAGAAATTCAATCTATGTGAATTGCCCAAAAGTTCTTTCTTTAACTCTAGATTTGATGGAACACATAGTCTTAACCCAAATCTCACAATTACTTCTTCATTAACATTGAACTATAATGATTTCCCTTTTTTGAAAGTTTCACTTTCTTCTGAATTCCCACATCATACTTTTGATAATCCTTTAACCTTTTCAAAATAGATGGTTGATCAAATTTTTTTGAATGGATTGATGATGTTCCCTTATTTATGATTCCCATTCCCAATTTCATCAAATCTAAAAAGATTGGATCCTTTTCAATTCTCATCATTAAAAGAATCATTGGGTACTTTATACTTAAAGCATTCTCCACCTTGTTCACTTTCCCATGGTGGTAATGTATTGACAAATCATAGTCTTTGATCATATCTACCATATTCATTGGCACATGTTCAACTCTTTCTGTTTGAATATAAATTTGAGGCTTTTGTGATCCGTATATATTTTACACTTCTCCCCAAAAAGGTAATTCCACAAAATTTTTAAAGTGATGATTACTCTAGAAAAATCTAGATCATGTGTTGGATAGAGTTTCTCATGAACTTTTAATTTCCTTGAAGCATTGGTAATGAATTTGTCATTTTTCATCAACACACATCTCGAGACCTTCATCGAAGCATCACTAAATACCACATATTGTTCTCCACTTGTGGGTTGTGTGAGCACAGGTGAAATGATAACCCTCATTTTCAACTCGTTGAAGCTATCTTTTTATTCATCACAACAACAAAACATACATCTATTTTATGTTACCTAGGTAATAGTGTTTTAAAATATTGAGAAATTTCTCACAAATCATTAATAATATCCAGCTAACCCAAAGAAGCTATGGATATCTATCACAGATGTTGACCTCGGACACCGCTCAATTGCATTTTTCTTGTTGGGATCCATAGATATCCCATTTATTGTGATGATATGACCCAATAATGAGACTTCCTTAAACAATAACTCAAACATTATGTACTTTTCATAGATATTATCCTTTCAAAAGTTCTCTAGTATAGTGCTTAGATGCTTCTCATTCTCCTTCTTGGTTTTGGAGTATATTAGAATATCATCTTTAAATATTACCACAAATTTGTCGAGGTAGTCTCTAATGACTCTATTCATCAAGTTAATGAAGATTTATGGAGAATTATTGAATCTGAAATATATTAATATGAATTCATAGTGCATGTAACTTGTACGAATAGTAGTCTTGGGGATATCCTCATTCTTCACCCATACATGGTAATTTCTCAACCGCAAATCCACATTGGATAATTATTGTGCTCCATGAAGCTAATCAAACATGTCATCAATTCTTATAGATGATACTTGTTCTTTATCATGATTTTTTGAGCTCATGATATTCAATGAAAAGGTGCATTGACCCATCCTCCTTCTTGTAAGAGAGGACTGGTGCACCCCATAGTGAAGCACTTGGGCGTATAAACCCTTTATCCAGATTCTCCTGTAGTTGTTTTTGTAGCTCCTAAAGATCCATAATTTCCATTATATATAGAGTCTAGGTTATTGGAAACTCCCTGGGTATAAGATCAATTGATAATTCAAAATCTATTCTAGGAGGAAGACCATTCAGTTCTTTGGGAAACACTTATGTGAATTCCTTCACAATAGGCATGTATTCAAGGATGGTTGCATCTTTGGACTCGATAATCTGAGAAAGATTTTCATGATCACAGGGAAGTAATATCCAATCTTGAGATGATGATTACAAAGAAGATTCTTCCTACTCCTTTGACTTGTATAGAATCAGGGGTCGATTCATCATATGGAAATTGATTTCCCTCACAGGGAAATTTTTTGTTTCTACTATATAAGAAAATACAATCCATCGTAAAAATTGCATCAAATTCCACCAAAGGGAGTATGAAATGGTTTTCTGGGAAGTTCAATCCACAAATTGTGATAGAGGAGGAGTTATATTCATTGGATTTAATAATTTCCCCATTTTCCATTCTCACCAACATATCAACCTTCATGATTTGTGGTGGTGTTGGGATTGTTATACTAAACATTCAGATTATTATAAAATGTGTAGAACCAAAATCAAAAAGTTTGTTTCATGAATTAATAAATAACATACATGTCAGCACTTGGTTTTCAGGATTTTCATCAGTGGTATTGATGGAAAAAGCTCCCCCTTGACTCTTTGGATGTTTTTGGTTTCCTTCGATAACCCTTAGCATAGGGCACTGGTTTGCAAAGTGCAATGGTTATTTGAAGTTGATGCGATGAACAATGTGTTGAGGCTAGAATGGAGAATTCCTTTCCTCTATTAGAGTAATAGGTTTTTCTAGTAGATAGTAAATGGTCTGGTTTCCTTCTCTACCACACCTAATGCATTTCCTCATCCCAATAAGGCAATTTCCATGTTGATTCTTTCCACACATATGGAAAGTGAGTTTTGGGAATTTGATAGCACCATTGGATTTATCCATCTAAATTCTAGAATTAATGTTCACATTCCGCTTCTTATCCCCATGATACCCTTGAGATTCAACAATATCCATTTCTACTTGCAGGCCACATCATATAATTTACTTATATCTATCGAAGTCTCAGATCTCTAGATCTTTCCGTACGCTAGGTTTTATCCCACCAAAGAAGCGGTCAACCATGAATTCAAAAGTAGTGACATAGCTGGAGGTGTGTCAAGAAGTCCTTGTCAAATTTTCCATGTATTCTCTGATGGATTCATCATCTTTTTTGATTGAGGTCATAGAAGTCCCTTTTTATCTTAAGTAGGAGGGTTCTCAGAAAATATTTATCGAAAAACATTTTCCAGAAATTCTTCCATTCCATTACCTTGATCTCTTCCTCAGGCTTCATATTTTTTTATCAATGTGCACCATTGATCATATTTACCCCTCATATAATAAGCAGCTAGAATTACCTTCTCTTTTTCAGAACATTGAAGGATGGGGAAGATCTTTTCAATGGAGTTAATCTATTGTTTGACAATTGAGGGATCTGATGATCCATTAAAACTAGGAGGCCATTGTCTTATGAATATTCTAATAACATCTTGTTCTTTCTTGTGGGGGGGGGGGGGGGTTGAAATTCCTTATGTCCCATATTTCTATTCAAAAATTGAATTAACTGGGAGAGTATTGTGAATAAGTTAGTGATTCCTCCTCCAATCCGATTGAGATTCTCATTAGAACAATCATCACTTTGATCATCACATCGGTTTTTATCCCAAATCCTCTAATTACAGACCATTGGATGGAATAAAAGAAATTTTAGGGTTATCAAATGAAGGGTAATACAAATAAAATAAGGGATAATATATAAATTTCATTTATTTCCTTAAATTATGAATTTGTAGGCTTCAATCTATGTTATCCTTGATCTACTTCCCAACATATATTCTTTGGGGAATTTTTTAATTCCCTTAATAATGGTTCATAATAAGAATATGAATTTACCAAATAATATACCCTAGGAGTGTTGTAACCAAGATTATAGCTAGTCTAGTTGTTGTTCACATGTTCCCATTCGAGTCTAGCTCAAAGTAGTGTTTTCGGGTTTTACCCCTAGATACATCTGTGCCAGAGCCACCTTTACTTATTCATATCTAGAAATGGATGTATTTTCGTGAGAAAACAATTACCATATACTCACCAAAATTTGGGGATGTTTTTATTATACTTAATCTTACCCCTAAGGCATTTACTTAGTTTTTCGAATCTTAATCCCAAAATAACCAAACCTATCCTTTGATTCCAACTATAACAACCATTTTCATTATTACAGACATAAACATGATTTATTAAATAAAAGTGCACTTAAGAAAACTATGAGGATAAAGAGGTTAAGGGTATTGGAAAATTAGGTATTTTACATGACAACTTAAGATATATAAATACAACATATTTAATAAAAAAAATCCTTTACGTGACCACAACATTCCCCCATACTTATCATTACATGGGATATCCCGAGGGCATACATGTGAAAATGGTGATCCCTCATGCCTAGTAAGGGAGTAAAAAAGGCATTATATGAAAAATAAAATACATATTAAAAAATTGGAATATCAATGGATCATAATAAAACATGAACATAGAGGCATGCTATAGCAGGTTTATCATAACATGGAGATGTGGCAATAACATTTAACATGACATTAGTCTGATCCAAGGCTCATTGAACATGGAGGATTAGTAAACCGTCATTGCACATGAATTAGAATGATTAAACCCTAATTTCACTTGAATTATCATGGTTAAACCATCATTTCACTTGATGTATCATGATACTAATATTTACCCAATGCATTGGAGCGCTATTAGGGCACATCCTTTATAACCATTTCCTTTCATGCATTAGTGGGATAAATAGAACATTAAACATTCATTCATTAAAAATAATAATTTATTACAAAAATAATATATTTATAATACATAAATGTAAGTCCCCAATCATAAAAAACATGTGAATAATGGTTAATACCTTGATATAGAAATTGGTATGGTATTCACTTACACAATGATTTTTGGTATGGGAAATTTTGGTGGAACTTCGGCTGCATAATGACATCAAATAGAAATCGTAAAATGGGTTGGTGAGAGATACAGGGTTCTATAATCATTTATACATTAAATTTAAGTTAAGGGGATCATGTAATCATAATATCCCAACATGTGTAATGGAATTTAGATGCATAATATAAAATAATTTCTGGAATGTAAATGAGAAGAGAGAAATTCCTTACGGAATTTTGTCATCGTAACGGGTGTACATGGGAATAATTAATGAGAGATAAAGATGAATCTCATCATTAAAAAATAAAGAGGTCAGTATAGGGTTATTTGAAATTATACCCCGACATTTTTAAATGAAAATAAATGGGTTTAACAATCTAAAGAAATTTGGACAAAAATAAGAAAAGAAGGAATCCCTTACTTGGAAGTGTGATCCCAAAGGCTTTAGAGAGGCTTAAGAGAGGCTTATTGGGAGCTTGGGGAGCCATTGGAAGATGATATAGAGAATATATAAGTGGTTGGTTGAGCACTAAATGGTTTGAGTGAAGAGGAATGGGATATTGTGTGGGTTTATATAGGAAAGGAGAGGGAATTCTTTATTATCTATATTTTGGACACTACACATTAAACAAATCCAAACCACAAACCATACAATGGTTTTTTCCCAAGGTGTTTTCCAAAATAGAGTGTAAAACATTATTGTATAGGTCCAATGTCCAATCTTATTAAAATTTTAGGCTTGATTTTGTGGAGGTGAGTCACACTCTCAAGGAAATCATATTAAAATGAAAAATTGTATTATATGTCTTAGAGGGTCCACTAAGGCTTTTTAAAATAAATCATACAAATAGAAAATCACATTTTTTATAGGTAAAACATATATTGTCTGAAAATTCATTTATTATTATTTTATTACATCGCTATTGGGTCATTATTATGTCATAAAACACATTATATATTTAAACGATATTTAATTTTTACCTGAAAATTCGACTATCTCAAAAAATAATGAAAAATTCACCATTGGATAATTTCAACATGCTAATTCCAAAAATAATATTAATTTTATCTAAATAATTTTTCACATATTTGAATTTTAAATTTTAAAATAAAAATTGATATTTATTGAAAATTCATTTGTTTTGAAAAAAAAAACAGTTTTCGAACCTTGATAAAAATTACAATTGTATTCATAAAAATTATACGATAATTTTTATTTAATAAAAATTAATTCTGAAATAATATTTTATTAAAATATTATTTTATTCAAGAAACTATTAATTTATCAAAATATATTTTTTAATTTAATATTTATTTAAAATACTATTTGTGCTTTAGAAACCATTTACAAAGTCATAATAATAAAATGAATGTATATTATTTATTCAATTCAAAACTAATGCACATACTCATAGATCAAGGGTATTGTTACATAACCCCTTATTACACACCCATAAGTCTTAAGGGTAAGGTTTGCAATGGTTACAGACTCTTGGGGTGGCTTGGATAACATTACTCGAGTGACAATCTTTATTAACTTTCTGTTCTCCCATAGGTGTTTCCGATCAAGCTTAACATGTTAATGCTCGGCTTGAGCTTGGTTAAGATAGAAGACGAGGGAAAATACCTCCTTTCAAAGCTTTGACAAATGGGATTCGTATGGAGCAATTCTTCTAGATGAGGCCATCTCTTCCTTTTTCCAAGTAAATTACATTTGTTAAAGCCCTATATTTATACTAATCATGTGATCACTATTCAAAGTCTATATAAGCAATAATAACAATTCTTAATGGTATTTTAAAATCCAAAAACATAAATCCAAGGAAGTGCATATGTTTCAGATAAACATTTTACCTAATAATTCATTTAATTAGATCATGAGGAATTTTCATTAATAAATTTTTGGTTCATTACAAGTAGTGTCCATGAAACCCCTCACCACCCTAATGGGAATCCCTCTTGGAGTAAGCCCCTGTTTCAACCTTTATGGGCTGATAACTATGATTAATCCCCAATCCCTATCAAGATATGTGATTTTTATCCATGTCTATTAAAAATGGTATGTAAAAAACCTCCACGAGGTTCAATAACATCTAACGGTAATACTTGGTCCCATTTTCATAGGGGTGAACCTATTAGATCCTAGTACCTACTACCTTTAACTCCCATAATAGTCTATTAATTGATTCACTATGTCTCAAAAGGATCATTCCCCTCAACTAGGAGACCCCATATTCTTTACGACCACTAGGTATCTTCCATGCATAATCCCCAACCATACCACATTCATGGGCCTCATCCTCAAGTATAAGACCCAATTCCCCCATTAAAAACTATGTGGAAGTATATTCCCTACCAACTATGATACATGGGAAACCTCCCTAAGTTTAAATACCAAAACCCCAAAAAAACCCATCCACTCTATCCATTCTACCTCAACACTTCATCAACACCCATTCATATTTTACCTGGGATTCCACATCCCAGTGGAATCATTCCATTCATCTAAAAAGTTACTACATGTAATCCTGATCTATATCATCGCAACTCTAAGTAGGACTGGGGTATCTAACAATGCATGAGCCCCAAATCATTGTAAATCCACAACAGAGGAATAATTATTTGAAGGGTAGATTACTATGCGTAATCCATGAACCATCCCAATTAAACTAAGTGGGTATTGATCCTTATCTTATAAATAGGGTTAATAGGATTCCCCCTTATGGTTCAATCCTAACCAATGGTAATTCTTGGTGCCCCTTCTATAGAGTGCACCTCTGCGATCTACTCCCAATGGTTTCCATATAACAATTAATGGTGTGAAACCTTAAATTTATGGAAAAAACCACCCCATATTTTTCTTCACATTAATATTGATCCATCCATCTGTAAACCTTTTTGGTTTTCCCTCCTAGGGATGCATCTTCTCTAGACTTCCTCCACTAGGAATTCTGATTAGTCCAATCCATCTCTTCAAGAAATTAAACTCATGACATTTTAATACTACTCTATTTTAGACATTGGATGCCTAAATAAAACCTCAAAATAGATTCTTATGAAATAATATACACCACAATAGACATGGAATTACTTGGATTATATGATCTTATGATGAACTCTTATGAGGAAGAATATAGTAGGAAAATGTTTTAGCGTCCAAAAATTCTAATGATGGCCAACCAAATAACTCTCCTGACCGAAGGATTCTTCCCTGACATGACCCTTTGGAATGACCCGTTAGAAGTAATGTAATTAACCTATTTCCACCAAGATATGACACCTGGAATGATTTTAATGAAACAATTATTAATCTATAAGGGATAATTGAAATATGTGATTAATTCTAAGGAGGAATCCATTTATGGAGGGACTGACATCCTATCATCTTATTTTTATCAAGGAAAAGAAATCACCAGAAAAGTGAAAAAAGTTTTACTCCTTAAAAAATATGAAATTCATGGAAAAAGAATGTGTGATAGAGGAATATAAATTATATGAGGCTGTGCACCCCAAATAATGTTTCAGAAACAATTATTTTGACTAGGTATGTACTATTTTGATATAATTCACCATATTAATAAGGATGGTTTATGATTATTTTTATTTATTGGGATAATTACTATCATTTTCTATGACTGCTTTAATATGAATGTTTAGATTTATTATGTTTCACCACAATCATATGATAAATTAATTAGAATTATTATGTGATGGGAAGGGCTCTATATAAACTGTCGATGGTAGGTCTCATGAGAAAACAATTATTGGGTTTTTGATGAAGCTTTACCCATATATGTAGATGTTATGGTGCAAGGACTTTAAAATATTTTTAGATGTATTAGTGATGTCCTTGAAGGTAATTTTTATATTTCTAACATTATGCATTCTATAATTAAGAAATGTGTTATTGATGTCCATATGATTATTAAATTTGTTATGATATCCATGGATAAGATTATAGATTATGAGATTACTAATATGAATTTATTTTATCATCATTTATCCGTACCATTTTATTTATGAATTTTCTATCTTATTTTGTATAAATAAACATACACAGCATTGGAGCTTATCGCTTTCTCATTTTTTGTTTCCCTAGGATAATAAGATGTGTTCTTGATTGATATGTTGGGATATATTAAAGGGGGAAACTATGTTCTCAATAAAAGTATGTTTTATGTAATTTTTTCAAATATAATGTGAAATTACGGTATGTGTATGGTTTTCCAAGACTATTAAAATATTCAACATGATGGTATGAGATTGTTGTATTTAGTGCCAATGCAATAAAGAAACCACCGACTAGAGACTACTAGGGTCTGGGTCTTTAATATTTTTATTGACACACTAATATTCATTTATTGGGTGTACACTATAATTATTCAAAAACTATATCATGAATATATTAATAGTAATTTTATTTATTATTTCCTCTTATTCTATTTCAATAAAATGGATTTAAATTTCAACAGAATAAAATGGTTTTTTCTGAAAAAAAAAATTTGTTATTTTTAAATACTTTTTACCAAACTATTCCTCCATGTCCATTATATTATTTTATAAATTTTCTTTTTAAATTATTTCCTAATGATATTTTACATTGTCATTAACCACATTTTAAATTTTTTTGTGGGAAATTTCTTAACGATTTCTACATGGGTCATTTTTGACACTTTACAAAAGTTTTAAAAGAATGTTTAGTTGTAAAATTTACAACATGAACAAATTTTACTATCATCAGGACCATTATTTTATTTAACTTTTAGTTTACATGTTTTCATGGTAATATTCAAGACTTTTTTCCATGATATTCTAGATGGTTTTGTTAAATATCATCAAATGAAAAGAATTTTTTTTCTATTTTCATGGAAGGCTCTTAAATTTTATTTAAAATATATTTTTCCTATATAGAAATATCTTTTCATATTTTTATGGTCCAATGGTAATATGTTCGAGTGATATAATCCTTATTATTTTTTGGCTATATTATTATTGTTTTAAAGATATTTTCATTAGAAATGGTCCTTTTTAGAGGTCTAATCAAGATAAAAGGAATGATGGTTGTTTTCAAGAGTGTGATATTGTAAAGTGAAAGATTCTAAATGTTTTGTTAATTATATAGCTCTTAGTAAAATTTATGGTCGATTAATGTATGGTTCCATTTTAAACAAAGAATGGGTGGTTACATTATATCCCCAATCTAAATTGAATAATGCGACATAGTTAACTTTTATAGGTTAATCTTATGAGGTGAAAAAGTTAATTCTTGTTAGTTACTACTAATAGATGATGATGTTTATTGGACATGAGTATATCCTAAGATATGATAGAGAAAAATATTAGAATTTAATCATAAGATAATGATTGATTTATCTTGTTTAGGTGCATCCTTGATGAATGTTTGATCTTCAATGTTATAGACTCTATTTGTGATGGAAATAAGTTCTAATATTTCCACTGATCAAGGATTATTTTCACAAGAATCATGATTGTTAACTTCTGTGACTCTAGTATTATGTTAAATAATTATACCATGTCTCATGATCTATTACCCACTTTTTTATGGGAATGAATTCTCTTATGGCATTATCGTGTACTTTTATTTTTTTATCACACCCTTTTCCTCATATTATATTCAATGGTAAAATTCAATTATTAATTATTATATTTATCCTCACTGATAGTTTTATCTCACCCTTGATTTATTTTATATTTCATAATTTATGAATAATGATTATAAATGAATTATGTCTATAAAGGGGTAATTTTTGAATAATTTCATTCTAGATATTAAATACTTACTATGAAATAACAAAACATGGGCATAGTAAAAAAATGATCACTTAAAAACAGATGTATTGTTAGGTAATATGTCATCCAAATTCTCCAAACCTCTATTATTAACATTTCTTTGGGTATATAAGTGATACAACATTTCTATTTGATGTTTTATGTTTTATTATTGAAAACAATGGGTCAAGATTATCGATATCAATCCCAATAATATAAATATTATTATTTTTCACCAGATTTAGGACTGAGGGATTGGTGTTATTCTATATATTGGGCCCAAATATAGAGTAACTCGGTACTTGGATTAAATAAGAGTAAAACCCAAATATTTCATAGTACGTTATATCTTTAATGTAATTTAATAGCTTACGTTGCACGCAACAATGACTTGGACTGTGTTATATACAAGATTGAGTTTCTACCAAACAACACATAAATATTATATTTATTCAAACAATATATTTATTTATCAATTAAATATTGAAATATAAATATTAAAATATGAATTTTAGATGTTTTTTATAAAATTTTCTCATAAATAAAATATATTTAAAATGAAATTTATATGTTTTGTGAAAAAATTTATATATTTTGAAAAGTTATTTTCTTAAAAGAACTACTTTTTATGTTATTTTCTGAACAATAATAAAAATAATTTTATTCAATCCTCAAAATTGTATTTGTTAAAATTTAATTTATTTTTGAATTTAGAATATAAAAATTATCGTAGGGTGATTTTTTTGTATTTTTATGAAAACATTCAATTTTTGATGAATAGTGAAAAATACTACATAGTACACCAATACCGAAATTCACATTTAAATAATTATTTGTAATTAAAAATTTATCTTCAATTAAAAATAGACAAATAATAAATATATTAGTACAATGTAATTCATTAGAGCCATTTTATAATAATATTAGATATATAAAATTTTATTGTACCTTTTTAACATCTTTTCCCACCTTCTAAACACATTTACCCACCTTCTCGGCACATTTTCAAATTTTAATAAACTGTAATTTTATCACTTATATGAATTAAATTTCAATAATCTGAGAAACATGGTTGAAATCAGTATGTAAAATTCGATTCAGCAGGGTGAAAATAATTTGGTATGAATAGTAACTTTTGAATCTTATTTACCACGGTAAAAAGTAAATACTGTAAATAAAGGTACAAATAATATTAACATTACCCCAAAACATGTACTAATACTATTGGATAAGTGTATTTAGACCAAAATCAACATTGGGAAAAAAATAAGATCCTTTTGTTCCATTTCGGATAGATTATGACATTTATTATATTTTATATAATGAATAGCTAAGAGTGTTAAATTCAATGTTTAATAACTAAATCATTGTTAATATAGGGTTGAACATAAGATAAATTAGACTATAAATATTCATTATAAATAAATAAATATTTCCTATATCATCATATTCTATTTCTAATTTTTTGACATTAAATAATAAAATTTATTTATAACACAATGATGATGCAAGAATTACCTTTTTAATGAAAGATTACAATAATTGATTTTATAAATATACAAATAAATGTAAATTGAAACTTTTTATGCCATACACTAAATTTATAGGTGAATATTATATGTGAGGGTTGATTTAATGTATTTTTTTAAAATTAATAAAATTTTTATGACTTTCACAAAAACCAAATAGTAAATAGTAACAAAATTGAAAAACATATGTTCTCACAACACATACTATATTATTAAATGAAATAATATTCCTAAAAATATAATATTCATCTAAAGGACATATATAATGATATAAATCTCATTATAGAACCAATTCAGGGTCTCTTATAATTTTATAGTTTGTTTATTCATCTTGTATTATGATAATACAAGAAGACATGGTAAAAGTTAAACCATTTAATTAAGGGTTAAATCTAAAAGAAAAGGCTAATATGGTGACCTAAAATTTTCTAAAACATATTGGTTGATATTATTTAGACCCATCCCTAACTTATCCTTGAAATAAATTTATTTGGAGCTATTAGAAAATGAAAATGATTTTACAATAAAATAATATTGCAAGATTTTTTTAAAGTGCCCCTCACCTCTCTCATAAATGGGTACTTATGCTTCTATTAAATTCACACCTCCAAAGCCATTTGTCTCATCCAAAACATGCTCAATTATCCTCCCAACGAAGGTCATTTATAACTAGAGGCCTTAATTTTTTCCAAAATCCAACCTAAGGATCCCTTTTTCTTCAAATAAAAAGGAAGCACCAGAAGAAGAGGTAATTATTTCTTCACCTCTTTCAATGTTCTTTTCTTCTTCCACATCCTATTTCATTGTTGTTTCCATACCAAAATAATAAATCCAGTACCCTATACATACTTTGATGTTATTATATATATGTTAAAACAATATTTCATAATCGTTACATCATATGAATGACAAATTTACCATACGTGCGTACGTACGACTTACCGTCTCAACGTCGTGGTATAGTCTATTATTTAACATTTCATTATTTGGATGCGTATAATAAAGAGTATAATTGATGTAAATAATAAATATAACATGTTAATGTTTCTAAATAATTAATATAACATCCAATTCCATACCTTTTCATCATTAATGAAATGATATAGTTGCTCGTGCGTACGTACGGTTTACCGTCTCCGAGATGCGATGAGATTCATTTACATATTCACCATTCATCGATGATTATAAAAATATATATTATTAATAAGAATGTAATATATGACATAATAAGTCTACTGGATATATATATATGTGTGTGTGTGTGTGTGTGTGTTTGTGTGTGTGTGTGTATTTACATACATCTCAATCTCTTACTTCCATTCATTACGATATGAAAACAGAAACAATGTTTATGCATACGTACGACCAACCATCTCCATAAAAAATGTTTTCTATTTCATATATCTATCTATTATACATATTTATACTTTTAATATATATGATACATAAATAATTTTTTATATTTTGGAAGCAATTGAATCAGGATATAAGTTATACGATCATGAATAACAAGTTAAAACACATACGATAAAGAAAGCGATTATTACGCAGAATGTTATTTTAGCATAGAAATTATTACTAAATGGGTAGTATAAGTCCATAAATGAATCATGTATGATATCTTAAATATGAATATTGTTCTAGTGTAATTTAATACCATACTATGGTCATTATAAAAAACGTTAAATGTGACCTCGACTAAAGGAAAGTACAAGGTAAGGGTTAATTCCTCAATCTCATTATTATCCAAGATTTTTTATGTGTAAGTATTATTTGGGACATATTTATCATCAATGTCCAAGTATCAGAAAATTGTTTTTAAAAGAAATATTTTAATGTTTTATGGAAGGGACTCTTTAAATATATCCACTTTTTAAATGTATAGAGATTTATGTTTCTAAATCTTTTTAATTAATTTCCATGTTTTCCAAATGATTTTAAGTATTTATTTATATATACATGATTGTTTTAAGTTGTTAATTCCTTTTAGAGGTTTCAAATTGGTATGGGTCACTTTGATTCAAAAATATATTTTAAATGGATTCCTTTATAAATGTTTTACTTCTAATTGATTTCACAAAAAGTGATCTTTATCTTAAAGAGTTTTATTGATCATTTTTAACTCTCTCAACATCCTTTATTATATTCTATTCTTTATTGAGGCTGATTTATTATAATACAATCATTCATAATACATTTAATGAGTTATGATATTTTTAAATATGGATGTTCCATTTTTATAAAATTCATATTTTATGGTTAAATAACTGACATTATGTATGTTAGTTTTAATACAAATGTTTATTTTATGCTTCAAAATTTTCATATGAGGAAAGCATTGGACCTAGTAAGTGATAGGTGTATACCACTATAGCTCCTTGATGAATTGGTAGGTATCATGAGAAAAAATAGTATCTTGGCACACGACCTTGAAAAAAAAAATTCTTTGTAGTATTGGCATGAAGCATTGACAATGTGGTTATGATGTATGATATTCTATAATCCCTCATTATGAAATTAGTTATTTCCTATGATTATTCAACTTGTAGAATATCCATGTGCATGTTTATATGGTAATGTTTTATTTATTTTTTCCATATTATGTTCATTTTTATGTTTAAAAGGCTGTATTTTTTATTACACATCATTCCTTCAATGTTTATAGCTTTCTTCTAAATTATTTACCCTTATTGAGTATTTGATCTCACCCCTTTCTTATGTTTTGTTTTTGTAGGATTATAAGAATTGTATTATGATTGATATGTATGGTTATACTAGGGGAATAATGGCATTCTCAAATGATTATTTATGTTTTGATTTATGTTTGAATGGGTAATATAACATTCATGTATGTAATATTTTTCCAAGACTTTTAAACATATCATTATTTTTGTAATTGATTCCTTATAATCATGCCAATGTATTAAAATAATGCACCAACTCCGGGCTTCTAGGGTTGGGGTGTTACAGTTTGTATCAGAGGAATTTTTATACAAACCTTGGAAACTATATTTAGATAAACTCTTATTAGTGTACATTTTCCTAAGATATATTTGAGGATTAATATAGAAGAAAATATAAATTTTTTGGTAGTGTCAATATTATATTGGTTATTTTAATAAAGAGATCCCTATCTGGATACAAACAGGTTGAGGTGGCTCTGGAATAGATGTAACTAAGAGTGAAAACTTTGAGAAGAAGTTTCAGTCTTGACTTGGGATATCTTGGTACATGACAACAAACCTTGCCAAACTCTTGGTATTGAAACTCCTAGGGGACATGCTTAGGATAATTTACATTTTATTTACAAACCATTATGAAGGATTTATGAGTAAATACTTCCTCAAAAGAATTTTTTTTATTATTATAAATCATATGCATAAACTGTTCAATCTATGTTTGGTATTTTTAAAGTTTGTAATTATGCATTGTGATTCATAAACTAACATAGTGTATACTATTGTTTTGTAATGGTTCCCAGTAGAAAAAATGAGAACTCCAGCAATACGCAAGATCCAATGAGTAAGAAGGCTCATATCTTTCATGGTCTTAAGAAAAAGTTTATAAGGGAAATAGTCTCCCACATATTCTAATCTTATGAAGTAGTAGTATAATTTGATAATAAGATAAGGAAAGAATTATCTAGGTCATATGTATTTGAAGGGAAGAAAGAGAAGAAAAGGATGGTAGAGAGAAAAATGGATAAAGGGATGAAGGGAAAGAAGGATTTTACCATAGGTGATAACTGTAGAAATAATCCTCATTATAAATGATTAAAGGTAATGAGAGTTTTTTATAAGTGTGGAGAAAAAGGACACCAAGTACATGATTCCAATGGTTAGAAAAAGTTTTCAAATGTACAATGCTTAATCTACAAGGAGTTGGGACACTACGTGAATCAATGTCCCAATCATCAGAGTATACCCTAAATGGTGCTATTGGATAATAATCAAGTTACGATACAACCATAGATAAAGAGGAATAATTAGTGTTTTTATATTTTTATTAATGAATTATGTCATTTGAGTGTTGAATTAATAATATACTGGTTATAGTAATTATGGAAATAAATAAGGATTGTACTATAGTACTATTTCATTCTAGATTTGAGATTATATGGCTCAAATAAAAGTGAATCAATATAAAGTTAAATTTTTTGGAAAAAACATGGTTGGAGGATAAATAAACCTTAATATGGTTATGATACAGAGGTAGTGATTTTGGAATAAGATATGATTGATTTTGATAAAATAAATTGGATATTCTTGACTACCTTGATACTAATTAATGGTTTTGTATACCATCATTGTTGTAGTTTTTAAATTTTTTTGATTTTGTTTCCTCTAGAAATGGGAATGACCTCATTGATTTGATGTTTAAACATTCCAATCAGTTTCTAGCGGGTTTGTTTATAGAACCGGAAACATCCAATGATTCTATATCCAATTGGACATACTTTCTAATGGTAGGTGCTCATTAGTAGTGGACTAATGAGGCTTAAGAATTTTCATTGGTCGAGAGGATGGGTGGTCGGACTCATCACACCCTTTTGGGGGGAATTATCCTCTACTATGGGACTCTATTTATAGATTTAAGTTATGTTCGTGAATCCTTATTAAATTAGCAAGTATAAAATGAGATTCACTTTAGATCTGACTTCTGATGATTTGATATGTAGGAAATTTAGAGAATCTTTTATATGTATTCGAGGTTCTTCATCGATAGATAATCATCTATATTTGTTAGAGATTATTAGACAATGGTATCCTTTAATACATAAAAAGTATCTTGGTCATTATGATGACCATACTGGTTTTAAAGCCACTCAGTGGGTTACATGAAGTTTATTGTCATTCAGAAGGACATGGATTATTTCAGAGTTGGGATCATACCGGCATATGGGCTACCTACGTATCCTTTATTTAGAAAAGGAATTAGAACCCACGTAGTTCGAGTAAGGGAGTATGACTTTTATGCATGATTTATGGCTCAAAGAAATATGTCATGATTACTTTTACACTCTAAGCTCACGTGAGTCACGCTCGGTGTGAGAACCAAGAGGTATTGGTGAAACTAGACAATTGTTCCATGAAAGATGCAATGATATGGGGCTTATGTATGTATGAATGCCCAAAATAGATGAATATTGGGTTTTACTTTAGGGAAGAAACCCAGGAAGAAGGTCCATAAAGGTATATGTAGTTTATGGAGGAATTGGATACTCTAATATTGGGGCTTAATCATAAGGAATATGCCCAAGTTTGGAGGGGACTTATGATTGGGGTTTACTCCTGAGAAGGAAGCCCAGATCAAAATTAAATTAAGACTGGTTAAGAGAAATTAAGACTAAGGCTTACTCCTGAGAAGGAGGCCCAAGTTAAGGGACTTGGGGATTACTCCTAAGGAGGATGCCCATATTTGTAGACTTTGAGACTGGGGATTATTCCTGAAGAGGAAGCCCAGGTTAAGAGAACCATGGTTGGGGGTTACTCTTGAGGAGGATGCCCATATATGGGAACATGGAGACTATGGCTTACTCATGAAAAGGAATCCCAGTTTAAAGGAATTATGACTGGGGATTACTCCTAAAGAGGATTCCCATATTAGAGGACTTGGGGATTACTCCATAAAAGGAGGCCCAAATTAATGAGGGCTTGGGGCTTACTCCTAAGGAGGATTCCCAAATTAATGAGAATTTGGACTAGGGCTTACTCCTAAAAAGTAGGCCTAGGTTATGGATTCTCTCATCTTAATGGATGAGGTTGAATGAAAGAACTCTCTAACTTAAATGATGTAAATATTTGTAAATCATTAGGTTTTGAGAGATGTTACACAGAATTCCTTTCAGATAAGGAATCCAACAAAGAAATCATGCCATAAATGGCTTTGTAGAGTGTTCTGAAGGCTTAATATTGAAGAGGATAGGTGGATATGTATAAGAGGGGTGAAATGGGAAGGAAGGGCACCCAAAAAGAGAGGGGCGCACAAGTACTGCGTGGTCGCGTAAGTCCTGGTCGCGCAGGTGTACCTACGCGACACATGGGTACTTGCGTGATGACCAATCCTTAGGGTAGAACTTGGGAGAGGCTTGGCTCAAGCCTTTAATACTACCACTAGAACTTTCATAAGAGAGGTGCGCAAGATATGTGGAAGGGGTAAGGCGGCACGCAAGTGTGGCCATTTACCTTAAGGGCTGGCCACCTAGGCATGCAAGTGTAGATGAGATTGAGCACATAGGTCTCCCCCCTCATAAGATCTTCCGTTTTAGGTAAGAAATTACCTTAGAAGTGTTGAGAAGCTTTGAGAAGAGACTAGGGCGTTGGGAGCTCAAATATGAGGTTCTGTGATTTTTTCATCCTTTCAATGGGGGCCCACAGGGGGTTTTTAAAGGCTGGATAAGACCCTAGGAAAAATTCAGAGAGGGCGCGCATGTCACCTGCACGGCGCGCACGTCAACTTCACGGCGCACAAGTCACATGTGCGACCATGGTGGACCTTGCGCGACTCAAGTGCATTTGAACATTTGTTCATGACTTTTTTGATTTTTGATGTTTCTTCAAAGGATGAATCACTTTGGGTTCAAGGTATTAACACTTTTCCATTCATTAGACTCTGTGATGGAAAGGAGCGTCAATAAAAGTCCCCCTCTGAGATTTGGATTCAAAAGAAATTAGGATGTAACTCTAAGGTAAGAAGAAAACCAAGGAAACTTCAGCGCGCAAGTGTTGAGCGCACAGATGGCATCGCTCAAGTGCAAGTCGCATAGGCTTCAGCGCAGCTGGTTGTGCGCGCTGGCTTTAGGTGCGCAGGGTTGATGCCTGACCTATAAATACGCGGTCATTCTCATGCAAAGCCACCAGATCTTGAATTTCTTGCTCTAATCACGCATGTTGGTCTCGTCACACTAGATTACTTGTTATCCATTATTTCACTGCTGTCGCGCTGCTGTAGAGGTAGTAGGACTTGAGGAGTGATACTTTCATGCTAAAAACATGCACGACACATCCACACTTGCGCGATATATCCATACTTGCGCGACAATTTTAGACTTGAGCGCCTTAATTCCTTTTCCATTTTTTCGAATTTCTTCACAGATTTTATAAAAAATCAACCCATTTAAGGTTTAATTTATTCATCTTTTGTGCAGATTCAATGGCTCCCAAGAGAATCGAAACAGCTGATGAACTTGCTAGTAAGTGGGTTGATGATATGATTAACATCATTGGCCATGATTATTATACCGTCTACGACATCAATCTCCCGGATTTTTCCAAGTGCCTGAAGAAGTATCATATTGATTTCCAAAAATCATCTATTTGCCTTTGTACGACTACGATCATCTGGGAGAAGTTACTATTCCAAAGGCAAAAAAATATCTCCCAATTTCTTGGTTTCAGAATTACACCAATTTTACTTCAGCAAATATCTCATGTGGAGGAGAATTTATAAATACTAGAATAGTGGAGAAGGCTCATATGATGCATCATAGCCCCTGTACACCGGATCTAAATCCTCACATGCCTGAGCTGAAACCACATTTTTATCCTTCAATCTTCCAAAATTTTAAGATGGATCAATCCAAAGGCTGGAAGAAGAGTTGGCACATCTGTCCTGGAGGAGGTGTGAAGCCGACCTGGATGTGGGCATACTGGGTGCGACAAAACTATGCAGATTTTGTCAAGGATTTGATAGGGGTTATGATATATGAAGTCGTCTTGGCTGGGAAAACATATGTTTACATGCATGATAACTTCATGCCTAAGATACTCGGCCATTAGAGCCCAGAAACAAATTCATTCCATCTGAATCATAGAGAAGTAGGAATCAGTCTGTAGGATGTCCACAAGATCTCAGGGGCTCTAATTTTGGGTGATATGTATGATGAATTCATCCCTCCCATGGTGACATGGATTGATTTGGTGAAGACCCTGGCTTTTGATCAAGAATTATTGAAAATCTTCCACAAGCTCAAGAGTTCAGAGACCTCCTTGACTCATTCTAGAAAGGATATTCATCCAGAGGAATGAATGCATATATTTCTTATCGATAAGCAGGAGAAGAAGCCGAAGGAAAAGGGATTAGAGGAGAAGGGATCCAAGAAGAAGGTGCTCAAGGAGAAGAGTCCCACTTGTCCTACAACTTGCCTTAAAATAGAGAAAATGGGTTCTCCTGGCACATTCTAGCCGACCCTAGAGGTAGGGGAATTTGAGAAGTGGGGATATGAGGTGAATCAGAGAATCCCAAAAAATACTTGTCTGGCAGTCTTTTTGGCCTTGTGGCTCAGTGTTTATCTTCTACCAGTCAGGGACTCGAAGGGAGGCGTTAGGCTAGGGACCTTCGTTATCACAACTAAGTTGGCTGAGGGAAAAATGTTTGGGTTGGCTACACCCATTTTAGAAAATATTCAAAAGAGCTTACTCCATGTCTTCATGGGTAAGTCTCCTTTAAGAATAGTGGGACCATTCCAAGTTTTATTGGGATGGATCGCCACTCACTTCAGGACATATAATGTACAAAATGTAGTAAAAATCCCCAGAAGTTCTTTCAGGCCATCAGTGTAGGCATTCACTAGAATTGCTCCACTCGCTCTGAATTCTTATGACATGAAGGTGAGGCTAAGCATGTATAAGGAATTTAATTTCTCTCCATATGGAAATCCGCCAACTGGGTGGTTTGTTGGTGATGGAACAACCATCCGGGATTTAAGGGCATACATTCTTGCCTGCAGAGATGGTGTGGTGGTCGCCAGAATTGACGGAGAGATTATATGCGAGGCCTATGCTCCATATAGATTTTCACGTCAATTCAAGAGTTTGAAATAGACTGATGTATCTCCCCCCCGTGCATGTCAGGTCAGAGCAACATCCGATGGTTTCCAAGAAATGATGGTTGGTGATATCTAGGGAGAAGACCGGGGAAGTGTTTGACCTACCAGTTGAAAGAGCATCATATAACTTGACTACATGGTATGCCAAGCACTGGATAGCATCATACCCTAGAGGGGTGCGGAATCACCCGGTTTATCAGGTGGGGAAAAGGAAGAGGACTGTAGAGAAAGAAACCATTCCCCCTGAAGGTGGTGCTTCCACACCTGGAGCTGATTTTCCAGATTCCTCATCTAGGACTGACTCACCGGATTCCCAAGATGGGGATGATGAGGCACAAAAAGCGGCAAAGCGGCCTCATGCTCTATATAATCCTCCAGTCAGAATCAAAAGTCCCACTCTATCAACTCTTGGTATGTTACTTAATTGTGGAAATTTAATAACCATTACTTTATAGAGAAATAAGTATTATTTTCTTTTTCTATGTCAGTAGTTGTAGGAGTTGGGAAGAAGGTGAAGGTGAAGATTGTAGGAACTTCCTCGCGACCTTTTGGTACACATACAAGATATCTACGACCATAGGCTCTCCAGACATGGTAGATTCTATATTGTGGTACTGAAACTGCCTGGCTGGATTTATGCGAGGGGTTTCACCTCCCTGGAATAAAGAATCTTCTAGATTATACAGATATCCATTACAAGGATAACCCCGATGAAGTGATGGATTATATCAGAGAGCTGTAAATGCTCATATATTCCACTAACAATTCCATTCCTGTCACCAAGCGGTTGAAGGAAATGATTGATCATGGCGACACTAAGGGGACTGGTGGTTCTAGAGATAATGAGTGGCGTGATTACGTGGCTCTTGAAGATGTAAGTCTCTTTCCTCATTTTCTTTGCAACGTAATTTCAGTCGAAGCCTTTTTACTCAAAGAAATTATTTTCTTTATCCTGCAGCTTGCAAAGAAAGGAAATGTTGAGGTTCCTTTACCATAGTACTGCCCTGGTGGTACTGCCATTGCGGATGCTGCTGAATCTGCTCGCAAATCGGGTGAGATATCTCCAGGGCAAAATTCCATGAATGAGGAGTTGGACATGGCCTTCCATTCTACAATTCAAGTTCCTATAAGGGAGTCTGCCGATAATCCCAAAAAACTAGAGAATCAAAGGCAATGAAGGAGGAAGTCCAATGATAAACACTTCATCCGTAGTGGTAAGTCCTTCGGTTAATCGTGAGTCTTAATCCATGAAATGGTTGCTCATATTTCTAGGGATTGAAGGGGCTTCTTCAATTTCCCCTCTGAGGGAAAGGACTGATCCTCCTTTGAGGACCACAAAGGGTGCTGTGGAACAATTACAAATTCAGGATGACTTGGATGGTCCTAGAGAAGTGAAAGCATCTGTTCTCAGTATCCCCCATGCTACCATTGCAAGAAGAGAAGAACCTGCTTCTGGTAAGTTAACAATGCGTCATGAAATGTTGAATGAAACATCGACTGACTTCCATTCTGTGATACTTTAGGTTCAACCCCTATATTAGAGCTTTTGGCGTCTATTGCAACTGATGCTAAGATTTTATCTGAAGATGTTGTCCAGGTTCAGGGACTGTAGGATGAAGGTCGCCAAGAAGACACATCAAATGCTCCCACTGGTGATATTAACAAGGATTCTGAGATGACATTAGATGAAATGTTGGAACTTGGAACATCTTTTAAGATTATATAAATCATGTTAAATTAAGGTGTAATTTAGAATATTATGGACATGAGTGTTATCCTTCGTCCTGTTAAAAATAACTTCTTATTAAATGTCTAATCATGACTGGTTCAAATGTGCAGTTCTATCAGAGCAAGCTGCTGAACTACCCATGCCTGAAGGGGGTACAAAAAACCCTACTATTGCAGAGAAATTAACACAAGTGGAGCTGAACCCAATAGATCTTACTCAAATTCATCCTGAAAATCCCATCAAAGCTAGGAAAGATGGGGAGGAGCCTTCTTAGGTTTCTGATCTACCGTTGGGTAAGCGATAACAATATTTTCGACTGTACTTAATTTTCAAGGCAATCAATTAACTTTTGTTATCCTTTGAAACTAACCAAATCTTTAAATTGATTATGCAGGGCCATTAATTTTAGTTGCTAGATTTGGAGGTGAGGCCTCAGGCTCCACCCAAATGGGAATAGAAAGTGAAGAAGCATAGGTCAGGGGGGAAGGAGCAGAATATGGCTCTTCCTTAAGTGCATTAATCCCAGATTACATTCCCCCTGTGACAGTGATGCTGAGTCGGATCCAGAGTTACAAAAGGTGCTCCAATTTTCACGACACAAGGCATGGAAAAATATATGGAAAATCATATCTGAAGTGCATCTTGAAGAGATGTCATCAAAGATCCCGCGACTGTCATCCCTTTTTGTCATGCTGGGGCTTGATGGTTTTGGATATCAAAATATCCATGCCGTAGTGAAGCAAGTCATCTAAAAGAGGGAGCAGGAGAAAAAGTGTCGTAGAGATCTGACCAGGGTGAAGCAGTCAACCAATATCAGTGAATTTGAGGCAGTGGTATCCCAAGATGAGGCTAACTATGCTGCCAAGATTAAGGATATGAAGCATAAAATCAATGATAAAGTCATCCAGCAGATGAATCTTCAGCAACAGTTAGATGTTGTTACTTGGGAACTTGACCAACTAAACAATTCACTAGAGGGAGCTCAATAAAATGGAATTAAAGCCTTCACGGATTCCAATAAAGCACTCCATCAGGATGAAAAGAGTGAAGTTGGTCAAGTTCATGAGAATCAAGTGGTTGTTGATGAAGCTCAGGATAGTGTACATCAAGTGAAAACTTATGTTGACATCCTCTTGTAATTCCCGGAAAAGGGAAGACAATCCAAACTGTGGATGTCCTTCTAATTCGTGTGCATCAAATGGAAAAACTCCTTCATTTTCAATTATCTATGCACGCATTTTCCCACTACCTACTTAAAATATTTATCTAAGACAACGGGCCTAGTAAGCATAGTTTGACTTTTTCTAGGATTATTATAAATAACCCTACAAATTTTGAATCTTTTAATTTCTCAATATTACCTAAAAATCATACAAAATGTGTTTTTAGTGAGCTGGAACTTGACTTTTGTTCAAAGCTCCCTTGTCTTTTGTGAGCAGTTTAAAGTCATGCACGTTGGACATAAAAAGGATAATGTTTAAGGTCGAAATAGCTTTGACCGAATGGATAAAAATTTACTCAATTCCTTGATAATTTATCTATAAACATATTACCATGTTTAAGTATGAAGGAGAATATGTAAATGATGACTTAATAAATTTTGAATCTGAGGAATGATATGAAAAAGGCCTAAAAGGAATTAGAAGAAGTAGTTCCCAAAAATGAAGTTACCACTATTAAACAAACCTATTAGGGGGCTGAATTATACAGGGCCACCTAAGGGCATTGACTGCATAGTTTAATAATGGTATCTTTTGGCTGACAAGTCTGTTATGTAGACTGTTTATGCAAGGCCGCCTAAGGGAAGATGCCGCATAGTCAGTCAAAATAACTCTCAGAAATTTACTTTTCTACTGCTAAAAAGCCAGTGGAAGTTTATAGGGATTGAAATTTTCCAAAGCATAGAGTTTTCTATATGGAGAGAGTTACTTGAATATGGAGAAGATACTTCCAAACAAGATTGTCTAAGAATTGGATGAATGTCACTCCTTCGAAGGTCTGACCCAAACATAGGGCAGGGAAATATAAACCATAGACTTTAATACTTTCAAATTGTGAAAAAGAGTATGAGACAGATATGTTAAGGATGGCCATTTATTTTGGATCCCTATATATTTTCATTAAGTCAACTAAGGACAAAAGAGATTTTCTTCCCAATAATTAAGTTACTACTATTTGACAAACCCTTTAGGGGGTTGGATTATGCAGGGCCACCTAAGGGCATTGGCTGCATTATTAAATAATACTATCTTTTGGCTGACACGTCTGTTATATAGACTGTTTATGCAAGGCCGCCTAAGGGCATGTGCTGCATGGTCAGGGAAAATAATTCTCAGAAATTAGACATTTTGTGACCAGAAGTCAAGAAAAGTGTTACGGAAATATAGAAGTATTCAATTCTAGGAGTATGACACAAAAAATGGGCATTTTTTCAATTCATGTAGAGATACATAGACCAATCACTAGTGCAGAAAAAAAATTTTACGTCGGCTATTTTTTATTATTTACGTCGGTTTTTAGGCGACGTTAATACGGACGACGTTATAAATAACGTTTTTTACGTCGGTTATTTAAAACCCGACGTAATATCCCTAACATCACGGTGGTTATCACGTCGGTTCATATAATAACCGACGTGATAAATATGCGTGGGGGGGGGGGGGGGGCTTTATCACGTCGGTTATTCCCTAAACCGACGTGATAAAACGCCTGGGATATCGTTTATCACGTCGGTTATGTCATAACCGACGTGATAAACCCTTCCCCTGGCCTTTTATCAAGTCGGTTTCTTAAATAACCGACGTGATAAAAAGGCCTGGGAAACGTTTTAGCACGTCGGTTATCCAATAACCGACGTGGTAAATCGATTCCCAGGCCTTTTAGCATGTCGGTTATATAAAGAACCGACGTGATAAAAGCCCCGGGAACGGTTTATCACGTCGGTTCTAGAAAAAACCGACGTGATAAACCCCTACCGATTTATTTACCACGTCGGTTATAAAATAACCGACGTGAAAGAAATTTTTTTTTTTTAAATAATTGCACTGCTCTCACCAAAAAGCAACCAGAAACCAAACAAGAATAACCATGCCATCCCTCCCCCAAGCCCCAACTGAACCCCACCCTCATCTATACCCACCTAACAACCTGGCCAGCCCTCCCCCACCACATTGGAGCCCCACCACAACCCTTGGACACCCCCCCACCCCTTGGACAGCCCCCCACCCTCATTTACACCCTCACGACCCCTAGTACAGCCTCAAACACCCATTGGACACCCCTCCCATATCCCTTGGACACCCTCCACCCCTTGGACACCCCCCACCCCTTGGAAAGCCCCCCCCCCACCCTCATTTACACCCCCACGACCCCTAGTACAGCCTCAAACACCCATTGGACACCCCTCCCATATCCCTTGGACACCCTCCACCCCTTGGACACCCCCCACCCCTTGGACAGCCCCCCACCCTCATTTACACCCCCAAGACCCCTAGTACAGCCTCAAACACCCATTGGACACCCCCCCCCCACACACCTTGACAGCCCTCCCAGACCCCTTGGACACCCCCCCCCCGACCCCTGGACACCCCCCCGAGCCCTTGGACAGCCCCAAACACCCCTTGGACACCCCTCCCATATCCCTTGGACACCCCCCCACACCTTGACAGCCCTCCCAGACCCCTTGGACACCCCCCGACCCCTGGACACCCCCCCGAGCCCTTGGACAGCCCCAAACACCCCTTGGACACCCCTCCCATATCCCTTGGACACCCCCCACCCCTTGGACACCCCCACCCCTTGGACAGCCCCCCCACCCTCATTTACACCCAACCGGCCCCTTGGACAGAACTCCCACCTCATTTACACCCCCCCGACCCCTAGGACAGCCCCAAACACACCTTGGACACCCCTCCCATATCCCTTGGACACCCCCAAACACCCACCCACCCCCTTGGAACCTCTCCCCCCCATACCAAAATCCAGACCAGAAAAACCATCAACAGTAGACCAAAACAAGAAGTAGAGAAAAATTAAACATTCACTTATATAACATTCAAAACTTACACTGTCAACTTCAAAAAAAACTAAATCCAACCTAAACGACTACGAAATACAAAATTACATTGACAATATTCAAAATTACATTTTACATTACAAACAACTAAAAGTCAATCAAACCTGTAAAATAATTTGACCACTCCACTTGTAAGTGTTTGATATCTTCAGCAGTATAGGGTTGAGGGTCATCAAAAAGCTACAAAGGAAAAGGATAGTAGTCAACGTGTATGATGAATAAATCAAATTGAAATATTATGAGAAATAGGAAATCTTACCAGGTCAAAAATCAGAACTGTCCCAGTTGTTATTATTTCATACATAAATCTTAACATGTAATATCCGCATTCGATGATGCCTTGTTACTCATGACATTTCTGTTTGAATGAGTGTAAATTCAATATATTATTTTTATGTAATAAATCAAAATGTACAAATTATAAATGGATATTTACCTTCGCATGTACATATTTGATCTTGAAATTCCTTTTCTTTGCGCTTTTTCGAAAGTGGACCCATGCCCTGTTAGAAAATAATACGAATGGGGTAAATTTAAAATTCATTATAATATATAAAACTATTGTGAAATTGAAACTTATGTTTCCAATATATTCTTAAAACTGTCTCGCACATCAGCATGGAGAGAGCATATCCAATAAAGTGTTTTCTCCCTAGGGCAAAAAACCCCTAACATCCAATGATCCCTGATAAAAGGAAATTTAACGTTAGTGGTTTTTTATGTTAAAAGATAATTAACTCTTTGAGAGGGATGTGTTTCATACCTCTCACAAAAAGGCATCATCCAACACTGTGTGATTACATTCTTTTCAAATCTATCAGCAATATAAAGCATTCTTTGTTCCTCATCCAATGCACATGCTTCAGGGGAAATCAATTGTGGGTCCACGAATCCATATACATCTGTCAGCTCATTCCTCTCACAAATTTTATACAGATACCTAATACAAAGCAGACATAAGTATACATGTTTAATAAATATAACGCAAGGAAAAGGTGTTAAGACTTACATGATAAAAATTTCCACCACGTTGATGCCCAACTTATCTCCAGTGACAAACTCCATGATATCAGTTTTCATAATCCCCACACATAGTTCACGTCCACAGACATGAGCTTCCATTGTAAAGTCATAATGATCCGCCAACAAATTTGAATATCTTGACAATTTGTAGAGACTGCTAGTATCTGCATCTGATGTCATAGCTATCTGTCTTTGTTGTTGTCTATACAGTATTTCTTTACCTTTGAAGTATTCCTGTAAAAATAAATTGAACAATATATTAGTTTTCAAATGATAAAACATTAATAAAAATATAAAATAAAAGATATAACATCCATACCTCTATGGTAATGAGTCGAAGAAGTCTGGATGGCCAAAGTAAAAAATGGCCGATACTATGTCCAACTGTCGTCACCTCATCTGTAGGTAATGGTATCCGAGCTGATCTATCTATAATATCCTGTACAGTGACCCTCTGATTCTCTACCTCTAACTATTGATGATGAACTGTATCTCCTATACAATATACCATCCCATATGCAACTATATGATGTTGAGGATCATCAACATACAACTCACAATAAGTAGGTAGCTGCGGCGGAGGAGGAGGATCAAAAATGGGGTCCGCAGGCTGAGGTAGGGGAGTGGGAGCTACTGGGAGAGGTGGAGTGGGAGCTGCACCCTGAAATTGTCTTTGCAAGTCTGCAAACATTAACTGCACCGATGCTCAAATCTTGTCCTCCATTGTCGCATTAATATTATGGACTTCAGCCTCCAAGGATTCTATTTTTTTTTATAAACTCCCTCAACGTTAGAAGTTGAGGAACGTGGCAACACTTTTCTTACCGATACACCTGCCGGATATCCTCTTACACGGCCAGGATGTTCGGGCTTTCCCAATGCCACAGATAAAATATCTTCCCTCCCAGATGGTGTAAATGTCCCCTGTGAACTCTGCTCCTCAAGAGAGTCCTGTAATAATTAATTGAACATTTATATAATGATTGGAAATATATGACAAAAATAGTAAACTCAAATAAATAAAATAGATATCTTACAATCCTCTCAACTACGAGTCTCGATTCTTCCGAAAGATATTGTCCTTTTTTGCCCTTCCGAGCTCTTTTCCATTTCTCATGTCTAGATAGAGGGGATGGAGGGGCCACCTCTCCAGAGCTTGAAGACTCAGCTCTTAGTTGTTGAAATTTTTCTGCCATCATTTGTTCTTCCAATAATGCATACCCTCCCCGAGATAAACTATGAGGGTATACATTTTTAGATTGGATCTCTTGATGAGCTTTCCTTGTTTGCTGTAAATTAAGAATAAGTAATCATTAACAAAACAATAATAAGATCATTTATATAAGAAAGCTTATAAAAGTTTACATTGCCCTTACCAAAAATGATTCTTTTCTTCTACTTTCAAAAAATTGTCTCCATGTGTCTTCATCTATAAAAGGATATATACGACATGGATTCTCACGACTCCTATGACCATAAATGAAATCAGATGAGAGGGTTGATTTGAAATCCCTCCATCTCCTAGCAGCCAACGATAAGCATTTCTTCCTGACTCCTCCAGTGTCAGGAATATCAAATGTCATCTGATAAAAAAGAGGTTAAAAATATTATATATACTAGAAACATTTAAAGAACAGTCAAACAATAGCAAAAGATCTTACCAAAATGGTCTCCCACAGCTGAGAAATTATTGCCTTATCCACACTTCTCCAATCATCATAGAGAATGTTTACTTTGCTCTTAGCCTGAGTTGCTACAAAACCCTTAAAATCTTTAGCATTTGGACCTCTAGGAAGATCATCATCATCAAACTCCACGACTATCCTCTCCTCCTTCGTACGGGCAAGTGATAATTTTGGTAAACGTGTGCACCCACGCTTACCAACCTTTGAACTCTTTTTCGTAATAGGAGCATGTGAATGTTCCTCCCCAGATGTATGACCAATATGCTCATCTCCAGAATCATGTGGCTGATCAACTGATTGATCTGTCATTTTCCTTCAAATAAAAAAAACAAACATTAGTTCACAAATAGAAAAGTGTACTAAATTACATAATAGTAAACATTGGTAATATGGTAAGCATGTTAAACAATGATAAACATGGTAAACACAGGCAAAAGGTTGTCAAGGAGTTGGCCCAAGAAAGCTGAAAAGTGGACTCACTGAGCCCACCGGTCCGCCGGTGTGAGCTCACCGGCCAGCCGGAGGACCTAGGCAGTAGACTTGCCCACTGCCTGGTGCCACCGGCCGGCCGCTGGCTCACCACCGGCCGCCGGTGGACCAGACAGAGAGCCTTCCTCTCTGTCTGGACCACCGGCCGGCCGCTGGCTCAGCACCGGCCGGCCACTGGTGATCCAGACAGAGAGGAAGGCTCTCTGTCTGGTCCACCGGCCGGCCGCTGGATCACCACCGGCCGGCCGGTGGACCAGACAGAGCTTTGTTCTGGACCACCGGCCAACCGGTGATCCACCACCGGCCAGCCGGTGCGCCCAGAACTTCTCCTCTTTACGGTTTTTATTATTTTGTTTGTTACATGTTTTAATAAGTAAAAAATTTACAGTATCTAACATTATATGAAAAAACTAAATGTAAACAAGAAATAAACTTGTGTTACCTGTAATTTTAGGAATGTACAGTTGGATTGTTTTCCCAAATTCCTTTGTCGTGATCGTTACTTATGGCACAAACCATGTCTTCAACATACTCATCATTATGTTCTGTTAATCTTTCCATGGAAGTAGGGATCTCACATAAATCAGCATCTTCATCAAATTCATCCTCACCAACATATTGGTTTTTCCCTTGTAAAACAACAGCCCACTGCATATCTGATTGATCTACTACATAGAAAATTTGTTTGGCATGTGTTTCCATTATAAAAGAATCAGCTGTGTCTTCCAATCTATTCAGATTAACAAGTGTCATTCCAAATTCATCGTGTCTGACACTGTTGTTACCGATAAACCATTTACAGTTAAAAACGGGAACTTTAATTTTAAAGTAATCAGCCTCCCATATGTCTTCAATCACTCCATAATATGCACTTGATGCCGAAATTGGGTTTCTGTCCTTAGCACTCGAAAAATGCATTGCTTCTGCAAACACCAATACACCACTATTCTGAACTGCACTTCTGTTGTCCTGAGTTTTCGTATGAAATGTATAGCCATTAATGTCATAAGCGGACCATGTTATCACATTTAAAGATGGACCACCCACTATCCATTTTAATGTCTCTGATACATCTGATCTACCAATCAAGGTCTTTTTAAACCATGGCAAACAATTTTTGTTGTGCTCATTCAAAATCCACATTTCTTTCTTCTATGGATGACATTGTTTCAACTCATTAATATGCAGTGTGATATACGGTTGAACATCAGCTATGTTATTCAAGATGTATGATTCTAACTTCTTCATATGTTCAGCTAACAGTGATTTGACATTCAAGCCACGAATCCCCTTTCCCTCATTATTAACCCGTTCATGGCGAGATGGAGGCAAACCTATGTGTTGCGCCGTAGCCAAGTAGCTCGTACAAAACTCTGCTACCTCCTCAGAAATATACTTTTCAATAATGGAGGCTTCAGGTCGATATGGATTTTTAACATATCCCTTTAATATTTTCATATACCTTTCAAAAGGATACATCCAACGAAGATATACAGGTCCACAAAGCCTTATTTCTCGAACCAGATGAATCATTAAATGCACCATCATATCAAAAAAAGTTGGAGGAAAATACATTTCCAAATGACAAAGTATAAAAATTGCATCCTTTTCCAAAATGTTCAAAGCATTCACATCAATCGCCTTGTTGCAAATTGAATTGAAAAAATAACACAACCTCATTATAGTCTTTCTGACACAGATGGGCAATATTCCACGCAGTGCAACTGGTAGAATTTGTTGCATCATGACGTGACAATCATGTGATTTCATACCTATCAACTTCAAGTCTTTCAATGAGACAAAATTTTTTACATTTTAAGAATAACCTTGAGGCACTTTGATATCATGAAGACACTGACAGAAGCTACTTTTCTCCCTCTTCGATAATGTATGACAAGCCGGGGGAAGAAATGTGCGTCTTCCTTTAGGAGTGGGAGCTAACTCCAAACGTATTCCCATTGACAGTAGGTCTAACCTTGCATTCAACCCATCTTTTGTCTTTCCTTTAATATCTAGAAATGTTCCGATCAAATAATCACAGATATTCTTCTCCACGTGCATGACATCAATATTATGTTTGACTTCATGATACCTCCAATATGGTAGCTCAAAAAATATTGACCTTTTCTTCCAAATATGTCTATCATTACCAGATTTCTGTGTCTTTCCCAATGTCACATCAAGGTTTTTCACCCTCTCAAAATACAATTCTGGGGATAAAGGTTGAGGAGTAGTATCAAATTCTTGTGAGCCATTGAATTCCTTTTTTAGTCTTCTATAAGGGTGATCCATAGGCAAAAACTTTCGATGACCCATGTACACTGTTTTCCTCCCATGATGCAATTGACAATATGACGTCTGTTGTTCGCAAATTGGACATGCTTTATGCCCTTTAACACTGTATCCAGAAAAATTTCCATATGCTGGGAAGTCATTTATAGTGAATAGAAGCACTGCATGCAGTTGAAAATATTACATTTTATAAGAATCATACACCCTAATACCATCAGCCCATAACAGTTTCAAATCATCAATCAGCGGTGACAAGTATACATCAATATCATTGCCGGGTTGCTTTGGACAAGAGATCATGATACTCAACATGACATATTTGCGCTTCATACAAACTTCAGGAGAGAGGTTGTAAATTACCAATAAAACAGGCCATGAACTATGTGTGCTACTGAGGGTTCGGTATGGATTCATTCCATCTGTGCACAAGCCTAGTATCAGATTTCTAATTTCATTTCCAAATGTAGGGTACTGGGCATCAATTTTCTTCCATTGTGGACAATCAGCTGGATGACGTATTTTTCCATCACATACCCGCTCATCAGCATGCCATCTTAACCTTTTTGCATCATGTGAATTAGCAAATAAACGTTTGAAACGAGGAATTATAGAAAGATACCAAAATACCTTTGAAGGGAGCTTTGTAATCTTTACATCAGCTTGTGATTTTTCTTTCACCTTATACCGTGATGTCCCACATTTAGGACACTCTTTCAGAAATTCATATTCCTTCCTATATATAATGCAGTCATTCGGACAGGCATGTATTTTCCTGTATCCCAATCCCATCGGGCATAATATTTTTTTGGCCTTATAATGTGAATCTGGAAGATCGTTATCTTTTGGAAGAATGTCTTTCATCAATTGTAGCAGCTCTGTAAAACTTCTGTCACTCCATCCATGTTTCGCCTTCAGGTTAATCAATCTTAACACCGCCGACAAAACCGTAAAATCTGTACAACCAGGATATAATGGTTTTTCGGCATCACCATATAGACGTGAAACTGTCGGTTCTATCTCAATTTGTTCTGCTACAATATCGCGAATCATTTCTTCAATTCCATCGGAGTTACCATCTTGCGATTCATTATCATCAGTGACATTCTGTCCAGTTTCGCCATGCCAAATCCAAGGGTTGTAACTCGGATTGAAACCATGACAAATCAGATGATCTTTTATCTCTCTACTTTTCAACTTCTTCATATTCAGACATTTCAGGCATGGACAGAAAAAAATGTCACTACTTGGAACATTTCGTTTAGCAAATTCCAAAAAGGCATCAACACCTTCCTCATATTCATTGCTCATTCGATGTGCCGTAATCCAACTTCGACTCATTATTACCTATAACAAATAGCAAAAATATATATTTTTTTTAGATAAGACAAATATATGTTTATATGAAAAAAATCATAATTTGAATGTAAACAATTTTGAAATATAAAACAAATCAATGTGCAAACCCCCCTGGACACCCCCCGACCCCTCTGGACAGCCCCCCACCCCTCCTGGACACAACCCCCACCCCCGACCTGCTTAGACACCCCCCTGGACACCCCCCAACCCTCTGGACAGCCCCCCACCCCTCCTAAACACCACCCCCACCCCCTACCCCCTTGGACACCCCCTGGACACCCCCAACGCCCACCCACACCCTTGGACAGCCCCCCACCCCTCCTGGACACCACCCCCACCCCCTACCTCCTTGGACACCCCCCTGGACAACCCCCAACCCTCTGGGCAGCCCCCCCACCCACCCGGACAACCCCAAATACCCTCTGGAGAGGCCGCCACCCACTTGGACAGCCCCCCACACCCATCCACCCCCTTGGACAACCCCCCCACACCCATCCACCCCCTTGGACACCCCCCTGGACACCCCACCGACCCCTCTGGACAGGCCGCCACCCCCTTGGACAGCCCCCCACACCCACCCATCCCCTTGGACACCACCCTAGACACCCCCCGACCCCTCTGGACAGCCCCCAACCCCTCTAGAAAGCACCCCCAACCCTCCTGGACACAACCCCCCACCCCCGACCTGCTTGGACACCCCCATGGACACCCCCCAACCCTCTGGACAGCCCCCGACCCCTCTGGACAGCCCCCCACCCCTCCTAGACACCACCCCCACCCCTACCCCCTTGGACACCCCCCTGGACATCCCCCAACCCTCTGGGAAGCCCCCCACCCACCCGGACAACCCCAAATACCCTCTGGAGAGGCCGCCACCCACTTGGACAGCCCCCCACACCCATCCACCCCCTTGGACAGCCCCCACACCCATCCACCCCCTTGGACACCCCCCTAGACACCCCACCGACCCCTCTGGACAGGCCGCCACTCCCTTGGACAGCCCCCCACACCCACCCATCCCCTTGGACACCACCCTGGACACCCCCCGACCCCTCTGGACAGCCCCCGACCCCTCTAGAAAGCACCCCCACCCCTCCTGGACAAAACCCCCACCCCCGACCTGCTTAGACACCCCCCTGGACACCCCCCAACCCTCTGGACAGCCCCCGACCCCTCTGGACAGCCCCCCACCCCTCCTGGACACCACCCCCACCCCCTACCCCCTTGGACACCCCCCTGGACATCCCCCAACCCTCTGGGCAGCCCCCCCACCCACCCGGACAACCCCAAATACCCTCTGGAGAGGCCGCCACCCACTTGGACAGCCCCCCACACCCATCCACCCCCTTGGACAGCCCCCAACACCCATCCACCCCCTTGGACACCCCCCTAGACACCCCACCGACCCCTCTGGACAGGCCACCACTCCCTTGGACAGCTCCCCACACCCACCCATCCCCTTGGACACCAACCTGGACACCCCCCGACCCCTCTGGACAGCCCCCGACCCCTCTAGAAAGCACCCCCACCCCTCCTGGACACAACCCCCACCCCCGACCTGCTTGGACACCCCCCTGGACACCCCCCAACCCTCTGGACAGCCCCCGACCCCTCTGGACATCCCCCCACCCCTCCTGGACACCACCCCCACCCCCTCCCCCTTGGACACCCCCTGGACATCCCCCAACCCTCTGGGCACCCCCCCCCCCCACCCGGACAACCCCAAATACCCTCTGGAGAGGCCGCCACCCACTTGGACAGCCCCCCACACCCATCCACCCCCTTGGACAGCCCCCCACACCCATCCACCCCCTTGGACACCCCCCTGGACACCCCACCGACCCCTCTGGACTGGCCGCCACCCCCTTGGACAGCCCCCCACACCCACCCATCCCCTTGGACACCACCCTGGACACCCCCCGACCCCTCTAGACAGCCCCCGACCCCTCTAGAAAGCACCCCCACCCCTCCTGGACACAACCCCCACCCCCGACCTGCTTGGACACCCCCCTGGACACCCCCCAACCCTCTGGACAGCCCCCCCACCCCTCCTAAACACCACCCCCACCCCCTACCCCCTTGGACACCCCCCTGGACACCCCCCAACACCCACCCACACCCTTGGACAGCCCCCCACACCCACCCACCCCCTTGTAAACCCCCCTGGACTCCCCCCGACCCCAAATCCATGCACCTATGCCATGGTTGTGTGTGAATAAAGTAGTAACAACTGTAAAAGGGCAACCCATCCAAATGGACACACCCCAACCCTCTCGGGGATTTATAGAAAACGATGAAAAATTAGTGAAATCATAAAATTACTCAATATTGCAAGTCGAACAAATAGATCTAGGGATGATAAATAAGATTATGGTGCCAAAACGAGTTAAAAGGGTTCGCAATCGAATAATCTTAGTTAGTTTCAACAAAAAAATCACAACACATATATATATACTATCCGCGAAAAAAACGAACGAGTGGGAGGATTACTTAAGTGCTGCGAGTTTAGATGATTGATCCGAGGAGATTAAATATGAGAAACGATGATCGCAAAACGAATCTAAACCAACGAAATGGACGAGCCGATTCGGGTTTACGCGCAAGAGAGACGAGTCGCGACTGTCGAAGGTAAACTCGCGAATGACAATCCACGGGTCTGGGTAAATTTTTAAATGAGTTATCACGTCGGTTATTCAATAACCAACGTGATAATTGTTTAAAAAACATTTATAACGTCGGTTATTTCAATAACCGACGTAAAAACCTTCCTCCGATTCATTTTTTACGTCGGTTATTTTATAACCGACGTTATAAAGGGCTCAAAATCCGCGTTTTTTTACGTCGGTTATTCCATAACCGACGTCAAAAACATCTGCGGATTCTTTTTTTACGTCGGTTATTTTATAACCGACGTAAAAAAGCCTTCAAAAACCGCGTTTGTTACGTCGGTTATTGAATAACCGACGTAAAAAGGCCTTCGAAAACCGCGTTTTTTACGTCGGTTATAAAAATAACCGACGTAAAAAACGAAGGCGCGCGATTAATAACGTCGGTTATTTTTATAACCGACATTAAAGGTGTACCGAACACAGGTTTTTACGTCGGTTAAGAAATAACCGACGTAAAAAACCTCGTTTTACATATTATGACGTCAGTTTTATATAACCGACGTAAAAAATGGTGACGTAAAAAACGTTTTCTGCACTAGTGAATGCTAACCATAATCATGTTGTGGCTGGGTCCTGAATTGAAATTTTGGACTTCACTACGTATCCCATAAGGATAAGAATCAAGCCATACATATTTATTGAAATGTAGTTTAATGTCATGTGGGACAGTAGTATAGGAAATCTTAGTTTAGGGTCATAGATCTCAGGCCATAATAATGAATACACTGTATGTGTTTTCATAGGGACTTTTCAGCTAGGGGACTAAAAGTGGAATTTTGGGTTTGGCCCAAAGACTTGGAGCTAGATTATAGGGATGCTCGAATGTTCCTATGTATCCAATAAGGATGGGAATCAAGCCGCACGTAGCTCTTGAAATACTCTTTGTACAGATTTGGTTTGTACAAGTGAAGGGTGAAAAGGGGACTTTAGTGCCATGATGTTTTGACCCAAGATAAAAGGTTCAGGCATTACCATATATGCACATAGTCTTTGAAATATTACATGATTGAAAATAAATGTAAATAATGATTCTCTCTCAGGTGAGGGTATCAAAGAATACTTTAGTTTATTGTCATACAGGACAAAAATGTGTTACAGTTTAAGGTCGTATAGGTAGGACGAAGGTGAACCAATGTCAAGAGATTGGTTTTGGGCTTAAACCTCAGGAGGTTGCCTACGTACCCATCCCATAAGGCAAGGATCAAAGTCTATGTAGTTTAATTAAAGAATGAATTACTGATCAAGTTGTTCTTGGGGACAATGACCTAAAAATGGTGTTGGGACTTACACATGGTTAGCGGCCCCGAGAGGGTGTTATGGTTGAAGTTTTCTCTAAGATCATGTGAGTCATACTCGGTGTGAGGTAGCAAAAAACCCTAAAAATGTACATTTTAATGTCATGTAGGACATATGAATGGACTATGCAGTTTAAAGTCTTGCATTAAGGACTATTGGTGCTACACAGTTTATTGTTATGAATCAGGAACAAAATACAGTTTAACGTCATGTAGGACGTATTAAGGTGTTGTACAGTTTAGCGTCTTGTAGCTAAGACGATGGGGAAAATACAGTTTAACATCATTTTGGATGAAAGGGGGACTGTGTAGTTTAATGTCATGCAGTAAGGACAAAAGAGAACACAGTTTAACGTCATGTTGGACGTATTAGAGACTTTTTCACAGTTTAACGTCATGTTGGACGATGGTGCGAATAGTTTAAGGTCATATGCATGAACCATAATTGTATAGTTTAACGTCGTATAGGATGATTAATGGGACACAATTTAACGTCTTTCTGGACGTAAGGGACTTCTATACAGTTTAACGGCATGTAGTTAGGACGTCACAGTTTAACATCATGTCGGACGTAAGTGATAATAGATTAAAGTTGTATGCATGGACCCTTGGTGTATTTTGTGTTCATACGAAATATTTCTCCAGAAATATGGCATTGGTTGGAGTAGTGATGAGTTCCCCATCCATTGAGATTAAATAATATGCTCCATTGGAGTAGACCTTATGTATTGAATCAGGTCCTTCCCATTTTGGCTCAAGCTTGGGAGGTTTCTTTCCTGGTATCATTGGAGTTCTGAGAACTAGTACCAATTCTCCATGAAGGAATGAACGAAGATGAACTTTTTTGTTGAAAGCTCGTGCTATTAGATTCTGATAGACTTACAAGTGGTGCAAGGTGCACAATCATTTCTCATCTAACCATTCCAATTCATCCAATCTCTTTTGAGATTGTTCATCGGTAGATGAATGATCACAAATGGCTACTCTGAGTAAGGGTAGTTGAACCTCAATTGGAAAGACTGCTTTTGTTCCATATACCAATGAATATGGAGTTGACCGCGTTGTAGTGCGGGTGGTGGTCCAATAAACCCATAAAGCATGAATGAGTTTATCCAGCCATGCCTTCTTATCCTTATACACCATCTTTTGTAGTATATTTGACAGAGTCTTGTTGAAATATTCTATCTAGCCATTGGATGCTGCATGATACCAAGATGAATGGTTGGATTTGATGTTGTATTCTTGATGCAACTTCCTCACCTCGAATGAACAGAAGTTGGTTTCTTTTTCCGTCAATATTGTATGAGGGACACCGAATCTTGTAATTATGTTAGACTTGATAAAGCTAACAATGCATTTAGAACTGGCTTCTTTGAGGGGTATTGCCTCTACCCATTTGGAAAAGAATTCATTAGAAGTAAGAATGTACTTAAACTGCTTAGATGTATCCGAAGGATGTGGTCCTACCACATCCATTCCCCATGTGGAAAATGGCCACGAGTATTTAGCTGTATGAAGCAAATCCGGGGGTTGATGAATGAAGTTGGAATGTACTGGGCAAGAATGAAACTTCTTTGTGAAATCAACACAATCTTGTATCATCGAAGGCCAAAAGTATCCAAGCCTTCGAACCTGATCAGATAGTCTATGTCCGGACTGATGGGCCCCACAGACTGTTTCATGCACTTCTTTCATGTCAACCATTGTCTCTTCACTATCAATTCATCTGAAGAGAACTCCATCAAAACCACGCTTGTAAAGAATTTTCTCTGGGTGATCTGGGCTATCATAAAGAGTGAAATTGACCACATGTCTTTGGACTTGTTCTTTCCTGGCTCTATCAGGTGGTAGTGTTCCATTTTGAAGGTATTCCCTGATAGGTGTCATCCATCCTGTAGTATGACCATGTGGTTCAATGATGGGACTAATTTCATTGATTTACTCTATTCTGGCTTGAATATAAGGTTAAATTGTACGAAAATGGGAAATACTGATGGTTGTCTCGTCCGGATTTGGATCTTCCAGAGCTGTAGCTATATTAGCCAGTGCATCAGCTTGGGCATTTTGTGATCGCAGGACATAACAAAATGTCAGTTCTGTAGGAAATTCCTTCATTAACACTCTGACGTAATCATACAAAGGGATTAGTTCTTATTTTCTAATTGTATAATCCCCATTGACTTGTTTTATTACCAGGTCTGAATCACCTTTCAACTTTAAGTGATTCACTTGTGCTTGAAGCGCCAATTCCAATCCTACGATGAGAGCTTGGTATTTTGCTTCATTATTTGTACCTCCTCCCAATAATGAGAAGGAATAAGGTAACACTACCTTTTCTGGATAAATGAGCACAATTCCTAAGCCAAATTTATTGAATTTAGGATTTTCCATTTTCCTTCCTGTTGGATTTCTGGAAGCACCATCCATGTACATTTCCCATGTTGGAAGACTATCTTGAATAAAGAAGACTTCCTCATCATGAAGTTCAATATCTTAAGATGAATCTTCCACTGAAGGGTGTTCAGTAAGGAAATCAGCCAGAGCTTGGCCCTTTATTTCCTTTTGAGACACATATTTAATATCAAATTGCTGAAAAATAACGGCCCACCTTACTAGACGTCCTGTAAGCATTGGCTGACTAAGGATGAATTTGAGTGGGTTATTACGAGATCAAAATTAGACCTTGTGATGTTGCAGGTAGTGTCTCAACTTCTGAAATACAAAGATTAATGCTAAGTAGCACTTCTCAATACTTTAATATCGGGTTTCTGCTTCCTGCATAGTCCCACTGAGATAATAGATGGTGTTTTCATTCCTAGCATCATTCTTTTGATCCTGAATGGCACCCAATGATCGCTCTAGATCTGTCACATAGAGAATAAGTGGTCTTCCTTAAACATGTGGCATTAACACTGGTGGACGCAAGAGATATTTCTTGAGAATATCGAATGATTTTTGACATTCTTCAGTCCACTTGTAAGTGACTCCCTTCTTCATGAATTTGGTGAAGGGTAAACTTTTTCCTACCAAATTGGCGATGAAATGCCGAATATGGGCTAAGTGTCCTTGAAGTACTCTCAATTCCATTAAATTTCAAGGAGGTGAAATACCAAGGATTTACTTTGTCTTCTTAGGATCGACTTCGATACCACGATGGTGTACAACAAAGCCAAGAAATTTTACTGAGGTTACCCCAAAAGCACATTTTAAGGGGTTCATCATAAAATTATGATGCCGAAGTTTGTGGAATAAGATTTCAAAATCAGCCAATTTATTATAGAGTTGTTTGGATTTAACCACCAAATTGTCCTCATAACATTCAACAAACATACCTAAAAAGGGTTTGAAGATACGATGCATGGAACACTGATATGTTGCACCTGCATTCTTCAGGCCAAAGGGAATTACCCAATAGAAAAACACACCCTGAGGGGCTCTGAAGGCTGTAGATTCTTCATCTTCTAGAGCCATTCAGATTTGATTATATCCAGAATATCCATCCATGAAGGAAATTGCTTCATAGCCAGCTGTTTCATCAATCAAGAGTTCTGTAATCAGTACTGGAAAATCATCCTTAGGACAGTGCCGATTAAGATCTCTGAAATCAATACAAACTTTAATTTTTCCGTTCTTCTATTTCACTGGGACAATATTATCCATCCATTTCTGGTATTGAAATTCTCTGATGAAGTTAGCTTTGATGAGCTTATCCACTTTAGCCTCAATTTTGGAAGCATAGGTTGGGTGTGTTGTTCTAACGGCTTGTTTGAATCCTTGATGTTCTTCTGGAAAACCCAAGCGACGAGTGGCAACATTAGGATCAAGCCCTAACATCTCTGTATAGTTCCAAACAAATATATCTCGATTTTGCTTCAAAAAAGAAATATACATCTCTTTCTCTTCAAGATTCATGGCCGCACTAATTAAAGTAGGGTGTGGATCTTCTTTTGTACCCAGATTTATTTCTCTGAGTTCATCCACAGTGGTAAAGATACCCTCTTCAAATGCTGGAGGAGCATCCCTAAGATCTTCCTATTCGTCTTCAACATGTGTTATTTCTTCTGTTTCTATTTTCATAGTAGATGATGAAGTAGAATTTTCATCACCAGAAGAGATGATAAAATTTGAACATCTTGAAGAAGAAGCTTCCATTTTTGACCCTATTGATGATGAAGGGTCTTCTTTTGGTAATAAATAGGAGCTGATAGATTGATAATAGAAATCATTGTTCACCTCTAACTTTTCTATAGCTTCTTCTGACCTGGTTGGAGAAGTATAGACTTGATGGATTTCAGTAGATTAAATGGAGACATCTCCATTTGAGCCTTCATCATTTCTTGGTGAATCATCAATTTCTCCCATGTTGTCTCGCTTGATTACCGTAATTGACAATATGGAGTTTTCTATAAGAGTATTTTGATTTTGTTCTATCCTGTCAATTTGACTGATAGGCAATACATAATCTGTACTCACATGTATAAATTGATTTACTGGAATCTTTTCCAAACCATATAGATCATTAACTTTGGTAATCTCCTTGGTTGGGGATTTTTCTTTTCCCTTCACGTGATAGAATTCCGCCTCAATGTATTGAGATTCAAATGTATTGAACAGGGACTTATCACCATACAATGTCCCAATTTGACCATCGAAATAATATTTGAGACCTTGATGGTATGATGAAGGGATAACCGCATACCGATGTAGCCATGGTCTACCAAGCAAGATGTTGAAGGCTGGGTCTTGATCAACAACCATGAAATCTGAATTTGATACAAGATCTCCAAACTGAGTTCTAAGTGTAATCTCGCCTAGTGGTTCTTCTTTATTTTTATCATATCCTTGTAACATCAATGTAGATGGAGATAAATCAGATTATGTGAGGCCCAATCGACGAAGTGTACGAATGGGGATTAGGTTGACTCCTGAACCTTTATCAATGAAGACTCTTCGGATGTCTACACCATTGACCTTTACAGATAAGTATAAAGGTCTGATATGTCCATGCACGACATCATCTTCATCTTCACCTATGAAAGATACCACTGCCTGGAATTCTGCAGGATTATTCACAACATGGTAGGCTTCAGCCACAAAAATTTTAGTTTCAAACTCCTGAGGACTTGACAAAGCCTTGATGAGTGCATCCCGAAGAACCTTTGATAAATTCAAGGAATCTAGAATTGATAACATGGCTGGTACTTGGGCCATGTTTTTCAATACATCATACTTTTGATCCAAATGTCTGCATTTCCCAACAAGAACAAGTTTTTTCACAGGTACCTTAGAATTAGATGCTTTGGAAGTTGATGCATCTTGTACTGGGATAGGAGTTGGTAACACTCTTGGATTTGGAAGATTAGACCGATTAGGTCTATTTACATGCTAAGAGGAGGAAGATGGAACCTTCAACCGATCTTCTAGAATAATAGTGCTAGGTTTTAGTCTTCCTTGTGTGGAAGAACTTGCTTGTTATTGTTGATCTCGTTGAAGGGCTCTACCACGAGTTTCTGCCACATACACAGTTCTAGCAGGGGTAGAATTGGAATAATGGCCTCTGAAAGATCCACATCTTCCCCTATATACTTAGCCTCTGGAACTTCCTTTGATTCCTCTGTTTTCTATAGGGAACTCGGTCTCATCAATATCGAAATTGTGACTGGAATATGGATCTATTAATTGAATCATATTAACGGAACTGAAGATCAACTCTTCATCCGATGAAGAATCTTCCTGATTAGCATGTTTAGGCTGTGCCGTTTCGTGGGGCGGTGCTCGTGGCTTCGAAGTAGATGGCATAAAATCTTCAAAAGCCAAAGACAACCTGGGCTTTGAAACATACTCATCTTCTTCTGATTATTCTTCATTCTTTGAATCATGTCGTTTCTTTGAGTATTTTCCCTCTGATGAAGAGGGTTTTGTTGTGGCATTCATGGCAGAAGACACATTTGGTTTCTTCAATTGTGTTTGCGGAATGGCATGAGTTCGGTTGATCGTTTTTATAACCATCCAATCATCATATTTTTGCGCATTTTTGTTCTTGACTTCTTGCAAATCTCCCTCCTCCTCTGGATCTGTAGCAATAACACATGCTACCTGAGATGAAGAACCTTTCAGTTTGTCTTGTCCCAAGTCGATCATTTTCTGTAGGAGTTCCTTGAAGACAAAACACTCCTTAATTGGATTCCCCAACATCTGATGAAATGGGCAATAATTGGGATGGTCTTGATCTCCTTCCTTATTCAGCCTCTTGAGCCTTGGCAATTGAACCAAATTATTTACTAGAGCTGAAATGAAATAACCAGTAACTTTTTCATTTCGGAAAGAGTATGTTTTTCTCTTCAAATACTAAAATTGTTTTCGTCATTGATCTATTTGATCATATTGATGAAACGACCTCCATTGTTGACGCTCAGGATGCGAAGCTCTTTGATAAGATGAAGGTCTTGAATTAGAAGCATGTACATGTGCTTGTTTAAGAATAACTGTAGCAGTCTCTGCTTTACCCTTTCCCCTTCCTGGAACTAATGTAATTACATGACCATTATCCTTAGTCTTTATAAGAGAGTCTTAAATATGGTGAGCGATTGAAGTAAGCTCTTGAAACCCTCCTGTGTATTTCATAGCGATAAGTAGTGTGCACAACTCATCACGTAAATTCACCACATAGATTGGCAACAATTCCTCTTGAGGGAGTGCTAAGATTAGGGAATATGTTCATCCCTTCCTGTGAGAAATGAAATATGAGACCCTTTAATTATCCCTTTGCTTAAAGTTTGTTAGATCAAAAACTATTTTCTTTAGAAAAGTTGAGATGAATTGAAGAAGGAATCATTGGCGGAGATCCTCCCATCCTGTAATTGACTGAGATTTCATGATTTTGTACCAGACAAAAGTAGGCCCTTGTAATGATTGTACAAAAAACCTGAGCTTAACGGCTTCTTATTACTGAGGGGTTCCCATCATAGGATCAAAATGAGAAACAAAATGTGTCATGTGTTGCTCCGGGTCTCTCGAACCACTAATGATTGGGAAAGTGGTACTTACAAAATTTGATGGGGGAGAAATCCCATCAATCCAGTCAGGATAAGATCTCTTTTCTGGTTGAATTTGAGAACGCTTTCCCTCCATAGCTTCCAACTGAGCTATTAATGACTCAATAGTAGTTTTTAACTTTTGAGAAACAGCCGGTTGATCTTAGACCTAAGTAGGTGCAATGACTGGAGCTTGGACAGATGTGGTGGCTGGTGCTAAAACCGATAGTATCACCACCAATTGTTGTTGCACTTGACCCGTATGATTAGACATGTGAGGGTGTACTTGTAGAGGAGGATATTCTTGATCCATCTTAGTAGCCGCAACAAATTCCCTCGGATGACTGACTCCATCACGCTTAGGAGAAAGACTACCTTGAAGTAGTTCTGTATTCAACCTCCTTAATTCCTTCATCTCTTCCTCTTGTTTTGAAAATAATTGCTCTAATTAGAGATATTGGCATTCTCCAGAGAATGGGTATGTAACCTGATTCTTGGCTTTCCCCTTGTTGTCTCCCTTTTGGAGAGGGGGAAGTGGGTTACGTGAAGGATTACCTAGATTTTGGGAAATCCTTTGATTTCGTATACACAAACCTTCTTCATTTATGTTTGTGCGTACAACTTATTGAGATGGAAACTCTTCATATGATCCCTCTGAGTGAACCTCATCTGGTGGATCAGCAACAACGACATTGATAGCATTGATTAATGCAAAACTCATTGCATCTCTTTAATAAGAATTTCCGCGATATTTCCTTCTTCCATGTCCCATGGTAAGACATTACCTTTTGTTGATTTGATCCCTCAGGAACTTCTTGAAGAAAAATAATTAGGAAGGAATCTCTTGATAATTTGGCTCTTTTTCCTATTGAGGCTTCTTCCCTAATCGAGAGAAGGTTGACTTTCTATGAGGGAGAGATTGATGATTTGAAAAAGTCCCCAGTCCTGTGGACTGGGGCTGTTCATGCTCAACTCCTCGAATCCTATTTGTTGATTCCAATGGTTGGGTTAAAAGATTACCCAGTCTGGCAAGGTGGGGTGGTTCTTGATATGCTATATATGAGACTTTCTTGAAATCTCTTCAGATCTTGCAGACTTGAGTTCGGAAATTAGATGGATGCATCAACCTACATCCACTCTTATCACCCGGTTCAAAAGACCATTGGATGATTTCTGACACTTCTGTCACTTGATGATGTGCTTTCTCCAAATGAGAGGCATGTTCAATATTATTTTTTTCTTGATGCAGGAGTAATTCAACAACTTGTTCTTTGTATTTCTGATTTTGAGAAGAATTGTTTTAGGCCGGTACTTGAGAGAGATTTTGATTACAAACAAAGCCAATTGGTTGTGGCCGGCCATAGGAAATAACATTGCATGAGACCATTTTCTTCGGGCTTTGATGACTGGAGAGTACAATAAAATGTAGTGATCCATGAACGCCCCATCCCCTGATATGAATACCAGATGGGGAATTGGAAATTAATTGGCGCAATCTTCTTAGTGCGCCATGGCATGAATGCTGAAGGGCTCTCTGCTGCTTTTCATCCTTTGGATATCGAGAAACTAACAGAGATGCCAAGTCAATTTGGCGTTGTAACCCTTCTATTATCTTGATATGATTGTGAAAGTCATTATAAGATAATATTTTCTTTTTCAACTAACAAAGAGTTTTCCATATGTTAAGACTAATATCATGAATTCCATCTTCCATCAACATATCTCGAATGTCATACTGAGAATCAGCCAAAGGCCAAAACATAACTTGTACTTCACCTTTTTCCATTTGTTTTCTCATATTCAGTACTTCCTCTTTATCATTAGATGAAGATTATTCTACTTGATTAGACCATAGTTGGTGCTTCCTTGTTGCTTCATCAGATTCAACAAGATTAGTAGAGAATTCACTGATCAAAATAGAAGATGCATGACTTAGGGGTGGTCCAGAGAATGACCTACACCCTGGGCTATCTTCTTATTGAGAAAGTGTTTCACCTAATAGTGGTAAAGCATCAGACATGACTGACTTCAAATTTTCAAGTGCCTCAAGATATGAGGGCTTTCTCATCACTACATTGTCCATTAGAGAATTTTCTAGGCAATGTGCATTATTAATACAGATAAGACTTTCATAGCTAAATTCATCATCACATGGAGGACCACCATGGTGGGTTACAACAAAAAGATGAAACATTTTCCTCCTTGGTCTTTTGGCCACACAGAGGGTTGTTGTGGCTCTCATCTGAAGATGAAACATCAAGATTAACCGAATTGTCATGAAGCAAGCCTTCATGAGGAAGTGTCTGATGTAGACCTTCGGAATTAGTGCCTCGACTATTGGGAACAGAGGGAGTAGAATCTTGAGTTGCAAAAGATATTTGTCTGAGGTCATCAAGAACTCTAGCATCGAGCAAGGCCTTGTTACAGATTGGCCCTTGATTTCTTGAATGTGATGGGTGGGTCTTCTTCTTAGAAATCTTATTACTCACTTTAGGAACTACTTGTTGACTAAAGTGGTCATTATGGCCAGGTTTATGTGCCTGATTAGGAGAAATGATCAGGTTAGGCTGATTATCTCCACTCAAATAAGGTGTATGTGCTAGACTTGGTTGTCCGTATGATATGGGGGAGTATGCCCCACAAACCTCTTGGACTGGAACAAATGTGTGTGTCTGTTCTGGAGTGAACTGTTGATGTTTCACTCCACTGGTAGGGATAGATTTATGTGTCTTTCCATGAGATGCTGCTGAAGCTGTTATAATATCCTGGCAGACATCCAGAATATGAGCAGGGATTTGCTTCTGGTCTTTCACTATTGATAGAATATGCTTGGTGACTTCAGCTATCGGAACAATGATATAAGTCCATTCCATGCCTGGTGTAGGTATATGTGCCAGATCCTGTCCTCCTTTTCTTGTCACTGAATTCTGAAAATACTCAATTGTGGGGGCAGAGAGTCGAGTCCGCCTCCTATTTTTCATCGGAGCTTTCCAACTAACTAATCCGGGTGCTACCAAACGAGACTATTGGTAGGCTTGATCAATACTAGAAGGTGTATGTGCCTGCTGATTGAACTCCGCCGAATGTGGTTGACGAACTTCCTTCAATACTGATAGACGAGGCTGATGGCAGGACTGATGAGTGTAAGCATGTGTATGTGCATGTTTACAAGTTTTCAACACAATGGGTTGGAGGGATCCATCATATGTAGTTAGACGAGCCTGCTGACTAGCTGATGATTTATAAATAGGTGTATCTTCCTGTTTGTAGTACTCTGCACGAATTGCCTGGTGGGATTGGTGTGTTGCTACCAGACGAGTCTGCTGGAGAGCGGAATTAAAATGGACGGGTGTATGTGCCTGCTCGTTGCTTTCCACCAAGTTATGTTGGTGTACCTTTCTGAAAATGGTAGAGATAATAATCTGCTCACTGTTAACCGGTTGTCACCTCTGGTCTTTCATCTTTCCTACTCAGGTTCGAGGAACCTGAGCCGAATGCTTGCAGAGGACAACCTCATCATGTTGATGCCACACTGACCCACGAGTCTGTCAGCGATTATTGGTGGGAGCCCTCAAGAATGACTCCTGTCTCTTTGAGTTAAGGCCCTGAGGGATCTTCTCATTCACTTCCCTAGTGTACAGGAGAGAATGGTGGTTGCGTTCCAGGGATAATGACCTGAAACCATTGGAGATGGTAGTTAGAACCGCTTGCTTCTTGATCACTAGTCGTCGTTGTCCGGATGACCAGGGTGAGTTATTCACTTGGAGGGCTTGTCGAGAAGCCTCTAGAGTTGGAGTGGTACCGTGTTGAAGGTACTCCTTAACCATCACATTTGATACCCAACGTTGAAGACACTGGGTAGGTGATGTCTCCCTTAGAGCGGACGACGATCCAGGAGGATTAGCAGCAAATGCATTCGCAGTAGAGGTTTTCATAGCAGAAGTATTCACAGAAGAAGTATTTACAACAGTGAATTTAAGAAAATCGATTCTTCTAATGCATAAGATCTTGGAAAATAGTGCATATTTTATATAACCCACATAATCATGATAAGTTTAGCTGCTACATCTTTTGGATGAGCACATATGTTATTGATTACTTTGTTGGCCCTCTCATTGAGTTTTAAATAGAGGCCTAAAAAATAAGAAAAACATCATTTTAACATGTTTAAGGATTCACATCGTGTTCACCATTTTTTGTTTCCTCTGTAAATGGGGATGACCTCATTTATTTGATGTTCAATCATTCCAATCGATTTCTAATGGGTTTGTTCATAGAACCGGAAACATCCAATGATTCTACATCCAATTGGACCTACTTTCCAAAGGTAGGTGCTCATTAGTTGTGGACTGATGAGGCTTAAGAATTTGCATTGGTCAAGAGGATGGGAGGTTGGACTCATCACACCCTTTTGGGGGGAATTATTGTTTACTCCAAGACTCTCTTTATAGATTTAAGTTCTGGTCGTGAATCCTTATTAAATTACCAAGTATAAAATGAGCTTTCCTTTAGATCTGACAATCAATGATTTGATATGTAGGAAATTTAGAGAATCTTTTATATGTATTTGAGGTTATTCATCGATAGAGAATCATCTGTATTTGTTAGATATTCTTAGTCAATGGTATCCTTTAATACATAAAAATTCTCTTGGTCTTTATGATTACCACACTAGTTTTAAAGCCACTCATTGGGGCACTTGAAGTTTATTGTCATTCAGAAGGACATGGATTATTTCAGAGTTGGGATCGTACCCACAGTTGGTCTACCTACGTATCCTTTATTTAGAAAAGGAATCAGAACCCACATAGTTCTAGTAAGGGAGTTTGATGTTTATGCATGATTGATGGCTCAAAGAAAGATGTCATGATTACTTTTACACTCTATGCTTACGTGAGTCATGCTCAGTGTGATAAACAAGAGGTATTGGTGAAACCAGGAAATTGTGCCACAAAAGATGCAATGATGTGGGGCTTATGTATGTATGAATTCCCAATATAGATGAATATTGGGTTTTACTTCAGGGAAGAAACCCAGGAACAAGGTCCATAATGGTATATGTACTTTATGGAGGAATTGGATACTCTAATATTGGGGCTTACTCCTAAGGAAGATTCCCAAGTTAGGAGGGGACTTATGACTGTGTTTTACTCCTGAGAAGGAAGCCCAGATCAAAAGTAAATTGAGACTGGTTAAGAGAAATTAAGACTGAGGCTTACTCCTGAGAAGGAGGCCTAGGTTATGGGACTTGGGGCTTACTCTTAAAGAGGGTGCCCATATTTGTAGACTTTAAGACTGTGGATTATTCCTGAAGAGTAATCCTAGGTTAATAGAACCATGGTTGGGGATTACTCCTGATGAGGATGCCCATATTTGGGAACTTGGAGACTGGGGCTTACTCCTGAAAAGGAAGCCCAGGTTAAGGGAATTATGACTGGGGATTACTCCTAAGGAGGATGCCCAGATTAGAGGACTTGGGGATTACTCCTGAAAAGGAGGCCCAAATTAATGAGGACATGGGGCTTACTCTTAAGGAGGATGCCCAAATTAATGATAATTTGGACTGGGGATTACTCCTGAAAAGGAGGCCCAGGTTATGGATTCTCTCATCTTAAAGGATGAGGTTGAATGAATGAACTCTCTAACTTAAATGATGTAATGATTTGTAAATCACTAGGTTTTGAGAGATGTTCCACAGAATTTCTTTCAGATAAGGAATCCAACAAAGAAATCATGCCATAAATAGCTTTGGAGAGAGTTTCGAAGGCTTAATCCTGAAGTGGAGAGGTGGATATGTGTAAGAGGGGTGAAATGGGTAGGAAGGGAACCCAAAAAGAGAGGGGCGTGCAAGTACTGTGTGGGTGCGCATGTCCTGGTCACGCAGGTGTACCTACTCGACACATGGGTACTTGCGTGACGACCAATCCTTAGGTTAGATCTTGGGTGAGGATTGGCTCAAGCCTTTAATACTACCCCTAGAGACTTCCATAAGAGTGACACACAAGTTATGTGGAAGGGGTAAGGCGACGCGCAAGTGTGGCCATTTCCCTTAAGGGCTGGCCACCTAGGCGCACAAGTGTTGATGAGTTTCAACACTTAGGCCTCCCCCCTCTTAATATCTTCCGTTTTAGGTAATAAATTACCTTAGAAGTGTTTGAAAGATTTGAGAAGAGATGAGGGCACTTGGAGCTCAAATCTGATGTTCCGGAATTTTTTCGTCCATTCAATGGGGGGGCCCACAGGGTGTATATATATGCTAGAGGAGACCCTGGGTGAAATTCAGAGAGGGCGCGCAAGTCACCTGCGTGGCGCGCAAGTCACATGTGCGGCGCGCAAGTCACCTACACGGCCTTGGTGGAACTTGTGCGACTCAAGTGCATTTGAACCTTTGTTCATGCCTTTTTCAATTATTGATGTTTCTTCAAAGGATGAATCACTTTGGGTTCAAGGTATTTCCCCTTTTCCATTCGTTAGACTCTGTGACGGAAAGGAGCATCAACAAATATAAATAATATATCCTGTAATCTATTAGGAATAAGGGAGCATGAATGTAATCAATAAGGTTTTATGGTAATTAATGAAGTTACCATATTTTAAGAGAATACATGATGAAGGTAATCACATGTTATTATGTGGAAAAAAGAGACTTCATTATGTTATGTTGAGCTTCCTTATAACTGTTTGGACTGTGAGTTTGGACATAAGTTTTTTGGATAAGTCTAAAGGTTTTAACTGGGTAAGTTGAACACTTAATTTTTTTTGTATGTGGTTAAAGTTTGATTTGTTGGATACTTTGACCTATCCCTTTGGTTATCAGAAAAAATTTAGAGAATTAAGCGAATATTTATGGACCTTATGATCTATCAAATGCGCTTTAGGTGTAATTTTTTTTGAAACATTAATTTCTTAGTGTAAGGGATGAAGTCAAAATAGATCAAATCACAACCAAATGATATGATTGTGATTATGATAGGTAATGAAATCAATAATATTTTCTTGAGTTATTATATTAATTGTAATTAATACTTCCTCTAAAAAAGTATCTAAAAAATGAGTTATTCTAGTACCTTATGTTTTTTTGCACCGATGATACTTTTAAATCATCATAGATTGATGTCTTTAAGGCCCTCAATTTTTCATTTATTGTTCACCTGTTTATGATTGACAACCTCAATCACTCCCCATAAATATTTAAATTTTCATCCAATTATGTGTCTAAAATTTCCACCAATGTTATCCAATTTGAAATCTTAATTTGGTGGTGAGTTTTTCATTTCCCTTTCCCTCTTATTAAGACAAACTTTTATTGACCCTATTTTAGATGTGGGTTTTCCACAGAGGTATTTTCTATTTTCAACCTTTTATTTTCGAATAACAATTTCAAATTGCAAAGCCACAATTTAAAAAACAAGGGAATAATGTAACATCCCAATATTTCATAGTAAGTTATCTCTTTAATGTAATTTAACATCTTATATTGCACGCAACACCGACTTTACTTGTGTTATACGCAATATTTAGTTTCTACGAAACAACACCTTAGTATTATATTAATTTAGACGATATATTTATTTATCAATTATCTAATGTAATATGAATTGAAACATATAGATTCTAAATGTTATTTATATTGTTTTCACATAAATAAAATATATTTATAATGAAATTTAAAGGTTTTGTTAAAATATTTATATATTTAGAAATATTCTTTTCATTAAAAACCACTTTTTATGTCATTTTTTGAGAAATAATAAAATTAATTTTATACACTCTTTAAATTTGAATTTTGTAAAATGGACTTCATTTTTAAATTCGAAATATCCAAATTACCTTAGGGTGAATTTTTCATATTTTTTTGAAAACATTCAATTTTTAATGAATAGTTAAAAATATTGCATAGTACATAAAACCAACTTTTTCATTTAAATAATAATTTTTAATTTAAAACATATCTCTAAGTAAAAATAGATACATAATATATATTAGTACAAAGTAATTCATTAGAGTCACTTTATAATAAGATTAGGTATTTAAAATTTTATTGAACCTTTTTAACATCTTTTACCCACCTTCTAGGCACATTTACCCACATTCTAGGAACATTTGCAAATTTGCATAAAATGTAATTTTATTGCTTCTATGAATTTAATTTCAAAAATACAAGAGACACGGTTGACATGAGTAAGTAAAATGTTGTTCAATAGGATGAAAATAATTTTTGGTGAATAGTATCTTTTGATTTTTATTTACCAGGATAAAAAGTAAATATGGTAATTTAAGGTAAAAGTAATATTAAAATTACCCCAATACATGTATTAATTCTATTGGATTAATTTATTTCAACCAAAATCAATATTAAGACGAAAATAAGATCTTTTTGATCCATTTGGGTTAGATTAGGACATTTATTATATTCTACTTAAAGAATATCTAAAAGTGTAAATTTAAAATTTAATAACTAAACCATTTTTAATATAGGGTTACACATAATATAATTTAGACTATAAATATTCATTAAAAATATAAAATGATATCTTACGGTATCGTTTTTTATTTATAATTTTAGACATTAAAAAATTAAATTTATTAATGACACAATAATGATGCAGTAATTACATTATTAATGAATGATTAAAGTAATTGACATTTTAAATATCAAAATAAATGTAATTTGTGACTTTTGAAGCCATAAACGAAATTTATAGGTTTATATGATATTTTAGGGATGAATTAATGTATTTTTTTAATTAATAAACTTGTTATGACATTCAAAAAAACCATATACTAAATTGTATGAAAATTGACATACATTAGTTTTTAAAAAGTACTATATTATTAAATGATATAATATTCCTAAAAATTAAATATTCAGAAAAAGGACTTATATAGTGATATATATGTCATTAATGAACCATTTGAGGTTATCTTGGCATTTTATAGTATGTTTATTAATCATGTATTATAATAATAAAAGAAGACATGGTAAAAGTTAAACTATTTAACGAAGGGTTAAATCTAAAAGATAAGATTAATATGGTGACCTAAACTTGTCTAAAACCTATTGGTCAGTAGGATTTCAATCCATCTCCACCATATCCTTGAAATAAATCAATTTTCAGCTTATAGAAACCGAAAATTACTTTATAAGAAAATAATATTTCAATCTTTTCTTAAAGTTCCCCTCACCTCTCTTATAAAAGGGTACTCCCCCTTCTCTTAAATTAACACCCCCAAAGCCATTTTCCTCAGTCAAAACCTACTCAAATATCCTCCAAACTACCCTCACATCAACCTAGAGGCCTCATTTTGATCTAGAAGACAACCAATGAAGCCCTTTGCTTCCAATCAAAAGGAAGCGACAGAAGAAGAGGTAATTATTTCATCATCTCTTTCACTGTTCTATTCTTCTTCCACTTCATATTTCTTTTTTTGTTTCCATACCAAAATAATAACTCCAGTACCCTATACATACTATTATGTTATTATAAATATGGTAAAACAATATTCTTTATTCTATGCATTCTGTTAATGAAAAAGTCACCATACAAGTGTACGTACGACTTACTGTCTCCAGGTCGTGGTGTAGTTTGTTATTCAACACTTCATTAATTGGATGGGTCTAATAAAGAGTATAATTGATGTAAATAATAAAAATAACAAGTTAATGTTTCTGTATAATTAATATACCATCAAATTTCATACCATTTTATCATTAATGAAATGATATCATTGCGCGTGCGTACGCACGACTTACCATCTCCATGAAACGATGAGATTCATTTCCATATTCCCCATTCAACGATGATTATAAAAATATATATTATTAATAAGTATGTAATATAGGAAATAATAATTTCACTGGAAATATATATATATATATATATATATATTTACATATATCTCATTCACTTACTTCTATTCAATATGATATGAAAACAGAAACAGCGTTTATGCGTTCGTACGACCTACCATCTCCATAATCTATGTTTTCTATTTCTTATATCTATATATTAGACACACAAACACATATAAATATATATTCATAATATATATGTACATAAATAATATTTTATATTCTGTAAGAAAGTAAATCAGGATATAAGTGATACAATCAAGAATATCATGTTAAAACGCATAAGATAAAGAATGCGATTATTACACAAAATGTCATTTTAACATAGAAATTATTACTAAATGGGTACTATAATGCCATAAATGATTAAATTATGATATCATAAATATGAATATGGTTCTTTTATAATTTAATAACCTACTATGTTCATTCTATAAGAGGTTAACCGTGCCCTCGACTAAAGGAAAGTACAAGATAAAGGTTAATTCCTCAATATCATTATTATCTGAGATTATTTATGTGTAAGTATTGTCTGGGACATATTTATCATCTATGTTTATGTTTCATAATTTTTTTTCAAAAGGATTATTTTAATGTTTAATGGAAGGGACACTTTAAATATATCATCATTTTAAATGTTGAATGATTTATATTTCTAAATCTTTTTAATTAATGTCTATGATTTCAAAATTATTTTAAGTATTTATTTATATAGAAAAGATTGTTTTAAAATGTTAATATCTTTCAAAAGATTCAGAGTAGTATGGGACACATTGATTCAAAAATATCTTTTAAATTACTTCCTTTATAATTTGTGACTTTTAAATGATTTCACAAAATGGATCTTTCTCTCAAAGAGTTTTATTGATCATTTTACACTATTTTAACATCATTTACATGATATTATTCTTGATTGAGGATGATTTATTATAACAAAATATTCCATATTGTATTGAATGAGTTATGATATTTTTGATTATGGATGTGCTGTTTTTATACAGTACATTGTTTATAGTTAATATACTGACATTTCATTGCTAGTTTTAATACGAATGTTTATGTTATGTGTTAACATTTTCATATGAGGAATGAATTGGACTCAGTTAATGATGGGTGGAGCCCGATATAGCTCCACAATGCATCGGTAGGTCTCAAGAAACAAATTAGTGTCCTGGAATAAGGCCTTGAAAAAACATATATTTGTAGTCGTGGCATGAGGCCTTGGCTCTGTGGTTATGATGTCAGACATTATGTATTCCATCATTATAAAATTAGTTATTACATGTGATTGTTAGACTAGTAGAATATCAATGTGTATGTTTATATGGTAATGTTTTATTTATTTTTACCATATAATGTTCAATTTAATGTTTAAAATGATATTGTTTTTTATTACACATCTTTCCATAAAAGTTTATAGCTTCCACTAAATGATTTACACTTACTAAGAATCATAGCTCACCCATTTCTTATGTGTTTTTTCCTAGGATTCCAAGAAGTTTATTATGATTTATATATATGGTTAAGCTAGGGGAATTATGGCATTTTCAAAGGATTATTTATGTTCTGTTTTATGATTGAATGTGTAATGTAACATTCATATATGTAATATATTTTCAAGATGTCTAAACTGATCGATCCTTTATGACTTGATTCCTAGTAATCATGTCAGTGTATTAAAATAATGAATCAGCTCTAGGATTCTAGGGTCGGGGCGTTATAATAAGGGCTAGAATAACCCCCTTTTACAATGTCCACTTAAATTCATGTTGAAAGTCAATAAATATCATAAGGGTAACTAGTATGATTACCAAGAAGGATTTATGATCATGTCTTAAATAATTTTGATTGACCTAAACTAGGAATCACAAACCTTAATGTAAGAGTCAATATCCCATCCTATGAATAGATTTAAAACCAAATGTCTTAGGAACCTATTCTAGGGACCATATACATTTGGAAAGTTGGTCTGCAATGACTCCAAAACATGCAAACATGGTGGTCAGTCAGAAAAACGGTAAAATGAGTAATGTATAAATAATATATAATTTTAATGTTTTATTGTGGTTTTTTTACATCACAAAAAATCACTTTAAACCCCTTAACATCGTGATCGAACCAACCAGGCCATGTAAATACTATCACCTCGAGTCAACATGATGTATAACTACCAGGTATAATTCTTCACACTATGATACAAAACCCATGTTAATAAAACACCCATTTAATGACACAAAAACCTTTTTTTGACTCAACCCTTCATGATGTGACACTTCAGCAATCCTAAATTCGATAAAGAATAAAAAATCGCCTTGCAATTGGAGTTTTAGCCTTCAATCGGACCTCGAAAACTATTAATACCATTTCTAATTATTTCCAAAACACTTGTAGTCAATTTTCAGACAAAAATCACTATAAAATAATTCTTAATCAATTATCAAATAAACTTGAAAATGATAAAAACCTTATACCTTGACAATTTACAACTATATGCCTTCTAGTTATCTTATATGATACATCATCAAACTTTCAAACTCATTTCAATGATTCAACATTTATATTTATTGATTTAATGGCCAGATTTCAATCATGCACCAATCTAATCCATGAACTAGAACACCCTATGATTTATTTAAGGTCAGTGGCGAACACGTGAAGAAATTTGGGATACAATATGAATAAACATCAATGAAAAGATCTATAGTGGTAAATACTAAGATTATGACACTATTTTTATATAGGAAATCTCTAGTGAAAACAAATAAAAAAATATAAAAATACGAGAAAGGGTACCAAGAAACAAATAAAAACAATACAAATTGAAGGTATCATAAATTTATAAAAGTAGTTCAAAAATGAAATTCCATCCTGAAATCATTTATAATGGAGGATGGTGAAAACAAATCCACACCTCTTGGAACAACCAACATCACCATAATCTATTATTGATTCCAGGGTTTATCTTATAAAAAAATTTATATTTTACATCCATATCATCATCAATATAGTTATTAAATCTATTAAAATCAGTTGGTGACTTCTCGAGGGGGGATCACCAATCCTTATAGCTATATTTCCATAAGATTCTGTCAATAATAGAATCAAATTACCCTAGATAAAAGATATAAAATAGTATTTTTGTAACAACAAATTTAATCCAAGATATAAATCAATATTATTATTTATATGTATTCATTTTATGGATTTATATTTATCAATGTTTGATATATAATTTTATAAAAAAAATCTGTTAAAATGTAATAGAATTATATAACTAAATTTAATTTACAAGATTTACATTATTTTTTTGAAGATAAATTTACTAACCATATTAATTGAATTAGATAAAGAATATTTCTTTGGACTCGATGTAATAATTATATATTATTATGAATTTCTAGAATCTTTTGGAAAAAAATGATTCTTGAGTGAATTGTGAAACAAATTTATTTTGGAAAAATTGTTTTGTTATTTAGAGACAGTAATATAAAAGATCCATTCTATTTTGGATTTGGTTTTAAGGTGAAATAATATATATTAATGTAAATATACCCTATTTTTTTAGGAATAAATAGCATATATTATTTTGGTAGAAGATCATTTTTATGCTAAAAAATTCAATTTTCTGAAAATAACTATTTTTACTTTACACACTTATATTAAATATATTTTATGACTGTTATAAAAACAAAATAATTAAATATGGAATCCCTATTTAAAATAAATATTTTATAATTTATAAATGAGGTCAAATTGATTTTTTTGGGAATTATTATTCACAACCATCGTAAAAATATATCGTGTGACACCCCCAGTTCAATGTACTTTCCATATTAGATTTTATTTTAATGATATTTCATGTTATTTGGGATTGGGGACAATTTTTGGTTTTTAGGGTGGATATTAGTGTTTTGGAATTTCATGTTACCCTACAAGTAGAAACACCCCATGGGATGGGTCGTGGGGAATTGGGTGTAAACCTATGCAACATGGGTATACCTAACATGACTTTGGGAGGCCTTGGTTATTGAGTGGACATAGGTATAGCTTGATAGGGGTCTGAATATGAATCAAGACTAGGGGAGAGCTCACCATGAAATTGTGCATGGTATGGAGGGTATAATATTTCTTTATTCTTTATGACATATCATCATAGATAGTCATGTTATGTTCCAATATTTGGGGTGATTAGATGAAGCATGACCATTTAAGTCGCTACTAGACCATGGTTTCATTAAAAATAATTTAATAGAAAATTTGAGAACCATTTTTTAGGGAGTGTATAATGTCCCTATATTTCTCAAAATTACGAACCATTATTTTTCATCTTCAATTCCTTGGTGTGGAACTTGTAATGTTATATATTGGAGTTATAAAGGGTGCGAGGGTGTTTGGTGATTATTAGAAGTCTGTAGCCTCAATGTTTGGAGAAGGAGATTAGGATTCTTGGTTAGAAGAAATCATTCAGCCCAGCCCAGATTGTTTCCAAAACCGTGCGAGAGTATTCCTGAAGGGTTCATGGGGACCATATAGTTCTTTATAACTATGAAATCCTAGGCACACACCCTTATAAGGGGAACCACCATTTTTTATAGTGTGTACAAAACTTATGGATCATAGCTATCCAAAATGTGTTCATAAGCCATTCGGGGATCCTCATTAAATAGAATAGGGTGCACATGTCAAACCGTGTATCCAAGTAATTAACGGGGGATTTACATTTTCCCCTATAATTTTTAAATCCAAAAATCATATTTATCACTCATTATTCTCTAGTATCCTCTTCATGAGATCCACCCCAAATCCATGATGGGATTTTAGTTTCATTGATCATCTGAACTTCAAATCCTCCACTATCATGTGCATTTGAAATCATAAGGTTATCTTTGCACACCTTTTCATTCTAATAGCGATTGAAATTATTCTACATTTATCTATATTGGTGATACATATTTTCCCTATTTTTTGTTTGTTGGAGCATCTCATTCATATATTTAGTTCTAGCGTAATTCAAGGTTCGACAACAGATTTGGGGTATTCCATGTACCTAAGGTAGTTGGTCTAGTCCTTTTCCACAATTTTCATCATTTTTAAATAATTCCCCATTATACTGCACACCAGAACATTGTAGGGATTCATCTAAATTGTTTAATAAATTAATTTGAATGCATACCATGCTTGCTATGAACCCATTATGGGGATAATCAACCCATTGGCTGATGACCATGACTTATGCGACCCAAATGGATGTGATCTACCCATGAGGCATGCTGGACATTTTTATTGATTTGTTAAAACACCCATTGACGGGTTTCACTTAATAATAAATTTTTATGGACTAGTGGAAATAGAAAGCCATGTGGCTAGGTCTTCAACATTATTCCATAATGGATTATTATGTATTGTCTTATTCTTTACCATATGTCATTATTGAATATGTAGAATTAAAAGGAATTTCTAAATTATTAATCACTTCATAAATTATTGTCATTCTAATGGAGTGTGATTTAGTGAGATATACCTTGTGTCAAGGGTAATACAAGGGGTTCCTACTTAAAAACCCCTTGTACAGTCTCATCATGCCTTATAGTTAGTTTTCTTATTGAATTTTATATATGCTGAGGGCGATGTTGGGTATGTCTAGCACAATATCACTATTTTTATTTCTTTTACCTCCAAATGAGTAAAACAATCTCCCTAGGGGAGACCCTATAGAGAAGATTGGTGGAGTAAGGGTTGTATCATTGCACGAGAGACACTTAGGCCCATATATATGATACAAGGGACAAACATAGAGTTTTTTCATTTTTTTATTCAAACCATGCTAGGAGTGACCTTTGAGATCACATTCATTGGTCACATTGAACCGAATCCTAAAATATTTAACAATTAATGTTCCCCTAGAGTAAAACATGTAATTCCCTTTCGATCACCATGGACTGGATTAGAGTGTATCTACATAAGTAATAAAGATGGAAATTAAATTAAAATAATGAGAATGTGAACTATATTTTCTTGGGATGCATCCCCAAATATAAATCACATTCTTGGGGATGGTCATCCCTTATATTTTATATGATAATGATCCCATTATTTTTATTCCTCATATGTGAAGGTCACCTAGGTATATAAACAACTATCATAAGAGAAAGCATATAGAGTCAAATGGGAGTTTGAAGTGTAACCTGGTCCTATGTATTTATTTATTTATTTACTTCTTGCATTTATTATTATTAATAGAATAATAATTTTATATTCATATACTATACTGATCTAGACACCATTGGTTGTGGGATGTTGAGTATATCTCACACCCTTCATGGGCTGTCATCTGTACCAATGTAGACTCCCTGGTTGCAGGTATAGATTAAGGGAATAAACCATCTTCCGTTGTGTGATTTTGATTCTTATGAAGGAGTATAGGAACAAGTGACTATGCATGTTCCCATGATGTTAGTTGTAGCTAATTTATGGTATTTTTTGTTTCTATTAGCTTGTGGTTTATGCCTGTATCACTTATTCCATGTGTAATAATTTCTTGTATAGTAACATGATCATCATCACCATCATTTTGAATCTATTTATTATTAAACTTCTTTTAATTGTTTATTTATCTTGGATGTTAGTCCTTAATTATGTCAATTATGTTCTATTCCAAACACTAATTAGACTATAACAAGTTACTTTTCCTATTTCTATAGTGTTTACCTCCTTAACTTCCTACTTTATATATGTATATCCCACTATTATCTACTCTATTACTTGATGGCATAGTCTCTCAATAGAAACACCTTAGGCCCTCAGTGCAGGACAATATCCTCGGGTATACGGGAGGCACACATGAGGTCTTGTGGACCACTATGTCAAGGAAATACTAAGTGAAATATGGGGAAGAATTCTTTTTTGGGAGTTAGATGATTTTAAAGGAGATAAAATTCAATATTATGGTTATATTAAATTAAAATTTCAAATATGTTTGACCATAAATCTATGTACATTATTTTTATCATGACCTTTTTCCTCAATTTAGGGATTCTTAGAGGTGATTCTAGATGAAATTTACACCCAAAATAATCTTCTACTTTCATAAACTAGTTTGCTATTACTTCCATATATGAGACTTCTATCTTGATTTTTACTGCTGATTATAAGAGGTAAGTCACTTTCCCCCTTTCTACAATTTCCATAGAACTCAATGTCATATATATCCTAATGCATTTATTTTGTTCACTTTGAAAATCTTGGATGTATTCTTGTTTGAAAATGACATTTAGTTTTTTTAGATGTTAATCATGGGTGATACCCATGAGGTGTATATATTTTTTTTTGAAAAAAGGGTATTTGGTATTATAAAAAACAATTGATTTTTAGACATAGCATACATGGTTGGTGTGTGCATATATATGTTTTGAAATGGAAATTTTGGGTACAGAACTATGGCTGGTATGGGTAAAGAACTCTAGTAAATGAACAAGTAAAGAATCAGTATAGGAGTGATATGTTTTTATACTCATGAGTTAAGAATTTTCAATGTCAGGATGTTTCTATTGCATTTTTTCCTAGAAGAAAATGATATACCAAGTAGAATCAAATTATTTCTTCACTTATTAAAAACATGGGATTTGTTAGAATACATTAACGATATCTACCCCTATAATATATAAAACTATAATCTAACTTGTTCTTGTATAATTGGTGTATCGAGTTTTCTTACTCACCCTAACATATTCAATTTTTTTCATATGAAAATGATATTTTCATTGATTCCAGAATTTTATAGGTTTCATAATTTTATAGTGGATTACTATAGTGGTAAAGGTCAGTTTGATTTGATTTATAGCATAGGGTATTTAAATAGGGGTGTCTTTATGGTGTCACGTTGGTTCCTTGTATATTTTCTTGTTTTTAGTATTTAGAACATGTTTATGTAGTGTTATTTTTTATATCACACTGGTTATCTTCTAGTTTATATTATATGAAGTCTTGTGGTTTTAATTCAGCCATCATATTATTCTCTTTTATAGCGTTTTTCATGTTGATTTATTTTGGGAAAATCAACCCCTACGGTTTGGTATATACCTTGGAATTTATTTCTATCCTTTGTTATCTTGGGTACATCACCTATGGTTATTAATAGCCTTGGCTTTTTCCAAGACAATGGGATATGGTGGGATACTACCAGTGGTATCATATTTCAGTCCATCAGTTGGATTGGTAGTAAGGATATATAATGGATTAAGACATTAAATTTATAGTATAAAAATAGTTTTTTAACTATTTCTTAGGCTGAAATTCAAGTTACTTGGGATGTTCAGGAAGAAAAAGGTGTTCATAAACACTAATAATTTTTTTTTCAAATCATTATCAAGGATTTCACCAATGAGGGTATAGTATCATGAATAATCTTGGAGACTCCCCCTGAATGCATCATTCATGTTGTTTTTTATTATGATTTAAAATGTTTTATGATAATGTATCTTGTTATGATCTAGCTTATCCTATTAATTTTGTAAAGTTCTATGTAGAAAATAAATGGTAAATTTTATATTTTCACGAGATGAATGGAATGAGTTATAAGAATTGAAATATCTTTAAGTGGCCATTTAAAATAAGGTTCAACCTAAACCATAGGTGAGACAAAAACTTTTTCAAAATATTGTTTAGAAATATAAAACTATGGATAGAGGAAAAATATTTGAGCAACCACACTATGTATATCATGTTGCATTATTTAAAATGAAGAATCCACTGATGTTTCCTTAGGGTTATAGATTATAACAAGAAGATATATGGGTTTCTCACATAAATAATGTTTTTTTATTTCATTGGAATACAATATTATACTATAGTGAATCTAGTTGTATACATGGTAGAGGATCTCACAAAATAATGGTGGGATTTTTTCATTCACTCTAAATCTTACAATAACATTACATGGAGAGGATTTAATTATTTTTGATAAAAAAATTTGTTCAATTACCTTCATGGTATCCATTATTATATAGTCTTTAATTATGAAGTATTAAAACCTTTTCATCATATAGTATGTAGTGATGTTTATAGATTAGTTAAATTTTCAGTTGAAGTAGTTGTTGGTGGGTACCAAAAGGAAAATATATCTTATATCGGAATACGATTAAGTATTTTCCCTTATATAATCATGATTTTTATTGATGATTATATAAAATTTTTCAAAAAATTAGAAGTGGAATAATGGGACCTCCTTAGAAATTCTTAAGGATGTACCATCTCTTTCGAAATAAGCACAGTTGGGAACTCCAATGCTAGAAACAAGTGGAAGAGGGATACCTATTACCATGTAATCATAATAATAGAGAGTCAATAGATATAATCATTTTCTCATAATTTTAATGACAATAATAATACATGAGGTTTCAAATGTGGTGACCTGGACCATGTGATGGAAGATTGTGAAACACTATAGTTAGAATTCCAATGATGTGGTAATATGAGAAAAATTAGATGTTATTATACAAATACTCCTAGCCCATTTAGTGGGACTGATTTTAATGTGACATTTTTCTCTCACACAATATAATAGCTCTATACCCAAGAATAAATAATGTCACATTGATTTCAGAAACACCCAGACATTGCATATGGCACAACCCCACTAGTGAAATAAGGACCACTAAACATGATCCAGAAAGAAATTTTATGGTGCATATTTATTTACCCTAGAGGATCTTGGAGGAACCTTAATGGTGAGAGGTTCCATTATCCTAAAATAAGGTCTTAGGTAACTACTATTGGATACTATAACATCCCATTCATTTATTTATTATCATATGGTAATTCTGATGGGATTGAAAGTTGAAATGATAGTGCTTATGAAGGGAATCCAAGAACCTCTTGGATGATAAGAGTGTCAAGAATTTACGTTTTCAGTAAAAACAGAATAAAATCCTATTTGATATGATTTTTATAATATCCAAATTTACAACATTGATTTAATACTTGGAATGGGTTGGATGGCGGACTTCAAACCTCATATAGATTTTTATTTCCTAAAAGTTCAATTTATAAATCTAATTGTTTTGATGCACCTACATAAAGGGTTTTTGAATGTGAAAATTGGTAGAGAGACCATTATAACTGATTTTTGGAGTTATCCATTATCAATTGGTAGTAGTAACATTGTGCAATATTGATGAAATTATGACTTGATAATTTCATTATATTATGGATTGATATCCCGATGTGCCTATAGAAAATCTACCTATGTTTCCACCTTCAAGGAAAATGGAATTTTTGATTGAATTGATTCAAGGGAAGAATCCTATTTCATATCATTCATATAGAATGGATCAATTAGAATTGTGTAAATTTAAATAAAAACTAGAAGAATTGGAATATATGTTATTTAATTGAATGAGTAGATCTACTTGTGATACTCTCATAATCATTATAAAGAAGGAATATCATTCACTTTAAATTAATGTTGATTATCATAAACCAAAATAGTAAATGATCAATAATCAATACCCATTTCCTTAAATTTAGGAAATTTTTGATCAATTTTAGGGATTCGTCCATAATAGACCGTTGATGGGGGTATGATAAGATTCTCTTTCGTAGGGTGGAAATTCTGAAAAAACGGGGAAGAATAAATGGTTATTATGAATACCTTATAATACCCATTAGTCAAATGAATGTACTAACATAATTAATGGAATTGATGAATCATTTATTTCATATGTTCCTTGAATCATTTTTTTGTATGTTTTGGTGATATTATAGTGTATTACTAGTATAAATGTTACCATGAAGAATATGTAGTGATTTTTTAAGCCCCATGCTGGGACACCAAATTTCTGGGAAACTCTCTAAGTATGACTTATGTATATTGGATGTTCGGTTTCTTGGGAAAGTCATATCTAATAATGTAGTATCAATAGTGCTTATAAAGATAAAATGTGTTTTCTATTATAAATAAACTAATATTTTTTTTGGAATACATGAATTTCTAGACATGTAAGGTTACTATAACCACCTCTTTCATGAGGTTTTTATCTTTATTCTCCTATGATGAAATTTATATGGATAGTCACTCCATTCTGATGGGGTGATTATTTTTCAAAATCCTTTTTAGAGCATATGTATCATCTCACATTGAAACCTATCTTGATATTGTGGAACCATGTGATGGATATGTTGTCTTTTTGGATGCAACTAGATCTGGTTTCCGAAATGTACACATGAAAGGAGAACAAATTGTATCATATGGATCATGATAGATGTATTATTATAAAAATTATTACCTAAAACATAATCAATAATTTTATTTGTGGGTCCATGAACTAAAAACAAGGAATCAAAATCTTTTTGGTGATAATTTCACTTTGACCACTATGAAAAGAAGTATAAAAAATATTTTCACAAGGAAATTTGAACCTCATACAAAGGTGATATATTGAGCCAAATGTTTTACTTGGACTATGTCTATACACCTATAGAATGTAATTTTAGGGATTATTATTTTTGTTGGTAATTAAATAACTAATTATATATAGATTATCACAATCAGTGGCCATTGATGTAGCTATTTATCGATATGCATATGGATTGCACTGAATGGAATAAAGCTGTAGTATTTTTCCTTTTCAATCATATTCCTGAACTTTTTTAGATAGTCAATTATTCCCAAAGATGTAATCCTTATATCTATTCCATAATGTTAAAACTAAATGGTTGGTAGAAAATTAATGGTTGGTATGGAGATAGAAGAACAATTTTAAAATTTTTAGATCATATAGTGGTTCTGCAGAATTCTCATGAACATCTCCTTTTTGTTTATCACCATTATAAATAAAAAACACTTTTATGTGTATAAAATATCTACAGAGAAATGAGTACAAATTTTTGGTTTTAATGTATGAAATTTAGTGTGACTAATTATGTTATGAAATTTCCCACTTATTAATAGGCCAATGCAAGGATTGAATGCTCTACTAGATTATTGCAATTTTTACCTATTGGTTATTAAAAATGGGAACATATTTACATGAAAATTGTTACTAATTTTCCAATAACCATTTAGAGGTATGATTCCATATAGGTTACTATGGAATAACTCACAAAGTCAATCTAAATCATTCCAACATGAGAATATTATATGGAAGAAGATTGGGAAAACTTGTATATTCAAGAAGTGGTGAAATTTCATGGAGTTATAGTTTTAATTGTCTTGGATAGGGATCCAAGATATCCCATGTGTTTGTGGTGCTACATGAAATAATCTCTAAAAACCAATATGACCATGATCATGACATGTCATCCTCAAATGGATGGTCAGTTCGAACATAAAATTTAGACTTATAAATACATGCTCCAAAATTGTTGTAAGGACATTGGTGGATCGTGGGGGGATTATTTACTATTGGAGATCAATTACAACAATAGTTATAAGGATGTGATACATGTTTCCCCATTCGAGGAATTGTATAACCGACCCTATACATGTCCTCTTCTCTTAGTAGAAACTGGAGAAACATACCTAAACATACCTATCATTTTCCATGAGATAAAAGAGAGTATTTTGAAAATTTGTAATAAATTATCCACTACCCATAACCATTAGAAATATTATGATGATAGTTCATCGTCAAATTTTACCTTTTATATTTGGATACAATTTATGTTTAAAAATATATCCAAGACCAAGGAAGTTTTATTTTGGTTATCAAGGGAAGATGGCACCGTGATATGTTGGATCTTTTTAATTATTGGTAAATATTAGTGAGGTTATTTATTATCATTATATAAGACCAATATTTAATTTTCACCATAAAAATTCCATTTATCACTATTAAATAAATATCAACCAATTCCTAACCATATAATCAATTGGGGAAATTTAATTCATGAAACCAATGAATCGTTAGTGACAACCCAATTCATATTTAGGATAGAGAATATAATGCCTTGTGAGGAAAATAAATAACCTTGGTTTGGGTTTTTTGGAAACCTGGTTGAAAATAGGAATTGATGTGGGATTGGAAGTACCAAAATCAAGAGTAGTGTCCCAGAATTTTATGAATCATTAATCATAAAAGACATCCAAATGAGGGAAACCAAAATGGTGGGGAGAATATGGAACCCCTAGTTTTTGGTATCTTCCATTTCATGTTATGTTTTAAACATAATTTTATCTTTTTTTGTGTTTTGGGAGAGTTATATGTTATTTAAAGAGGCCAGGAGTGAGTGAGAATATATTGGTGTGCCACATGAAACAACACATGTTGGTGTAGGGTATATTTCACTATTAGTGTACCTGGGGAACAAGGAAGTAACAAAACACTAGAGGCAGTCCATGGTCATTGGGTAATATTTATTCTGGCGCACATGGGGTTTGTATATGAATCATGACTAAGGGAAACATCATCATGATGTGTTAAATGGTGTGGTGGGTTTAAAATGTCTTGGTTCTTTTGGATCTATCATAGTAGCTTATGATAGAGGGTTCATGGATATGGGGAGAACGAACGCACCAAGATCATGTCTTCCACCACTAGGTTGTTATGTTAGTAAAATTAATTTTTTGAAAATAGATGATTTATTCACCATTTTAGGGTATGGATTTATGAGCATTGAAGGAAGATCACACAAGATATTTTGGGGGTATTAAATTCTAATTCAAATAAATTTTTAACATATTTTATCATTTTTATCTTCATCTCAATATTACCTCTCAATTTAAGGGTTAATTAAGTAAATTCAAGTATAAAATTCCTAAAATGGTGAACCTTCATCATTCAAACCCTTTAGTGTGATTATTACTATAGTGGAGCCTTACTTATTTGTTTTTTAGTGATCATAAGTGTTATGCATCGTGCCTATCTCTCTTTAATTTTTCTATAGATCTCAAATTCTTAGATATATAAATTCTTTTATTAAGTTTTATATAATAATTTTAGATCTTTTCCTGTTTTAAAACCCATTTTGGATATTGGTTTAGGAATTTGGAATCATTGGTGACATCCATGTGGTGTTTGTGATTTTTTTTCATAAAGGGAGTTTTGGTTTTAAATAAAAACATTACTTTACAGACATGACATTCTTGGTTTGTCTGTGTGTATAATTATATTGACAAAATTGTATTTGGAAACAAACTTAGGTCTGGTGATGGTGAGGTATATCGGTAAACGACCATGTGATGACTAGTTATGGTAAGTATTGATTTTATTTCTCATGAGTTTTGACTGTTAAAATGTTGGATACATGCATTAGGTGAGTTCATGGTGGAAACCAATATCCTAAGTGGAATGGAATTCATTTACTACCTCTATAAAGGTGTGAATTTGTTAATCTATATTGATGATATCTTCCCCTATCCGTCAGCTAATTTTTTTTGTGTCAGAATAAGGATGATGAAGACATAAGAGTGGGTGATAGTTTCATGAAAATATTCAAAATTCTAAATGTCCCTTGTGAAATAAATTGATTCTTTTGTTCTCTATTAAATATGAGAAAGTAGTATAAAATAACTATGATAAAGAGATGAACATGAAAATGTAATGTGTTCTAGGATATGAAAATCCCCAAGTCCACTCTATAAACGATCTCTCAAAGAGTTTGGTGATAATGAAAATGTAGGTCATTTTTTTTGGGGCTTAGATAGTTGAGTGCAGACCATTGACACATTACAATAATTCATTTACATGGAATTTATATTATTTTAATGGAATCCTTGATATCTCTAGCTTAGTAAGAGAAGCTCACACTCTATGATGAATAAGTACAAGAATTCAGCACTTCCATAGAAATAGTTGATATGTATATTTTTTAAATTGCATCAACATATAGTTTCAGTGGAAATTAACATAAGTAGATATCATTTTGAAATGAACAACAAAAAATAATTTCTTCATTGTCATGTATGTTTAATCTTATTTAAAAAAAATAGATAATTTAATGTTGGATTTTCTCTTCTTTAAATAGATGAATAAAATTTTGCAACACTTATTAATTTTCATTAGAGTAGGGTTTTTTTGTGAACGTAGCTTCAAACATTAAATAACATCATTTATAGAGAATAAAAAATTTATAGTAGTTATAATAGATCCACCATTAGGTTTTCTAAATAAATTGACTAAAGAAAATCCATGATATTTTACAAAAAAATTATAGAACTATTTCACACTTACTCTGAAAATATATGCAAAAAAACTTGTCAAAAAAATTTAAATTATTTCTTCATTTCATTATCATTGTGGAATGAACCTCTAAAGAAGATTTAAATACTCAACTAAATATTATTTTAATATAACTTAATTTAGTTTCTGAAGTCTTTCAAAAAATAGTTATTAGAGTATTCAAAAATTTTAATTTATATAACATAGAGTCCTCTGACATCTCTAGAAAATGATGTTAAAATAATAAAATAATTATTATTTTTAAATTATATTTAAAAAAATTCTCAAACACTTCATTCACAGTAATTGGATATTATGAGAAATTATCTTATTGATAAAACACTAAAAATAATCTTGGTAAAAACATAACATCTTAGAATACTAAAAATATTGAAAAACAGAGTACCATAACATATGTCAAAAAAATCCTAAACATATAGAAATATGTTATTATATTATTCTATGATTTGTGGACAATTAATATACAATTATTCAGAAAATTATTATTTATATTAATTAAAAATTCCATAAAATTTAATATCTATGAAAATGTTCATATATTTGATATCCTCATATTTTGGGTAAATTAATAAGTCTATTCTCTCCAAAAAATCATTTCAAAATATTTCCTATTCATGAGAGATTCCAATACTGGGTTCTAGCATGGAATCCTATACAATTTTTAGACAAATCCTCCAATGCATAAGATTTTCTCACATTCATCATACAATAAGTAAAGACTATAATATATATGATAAGTGTGACTAGCACCAATACTACATGACGCATATAATATCTCATCTCTATGTTACCACATCATAAGATTTATTTTAGCTAGAATAATATAGAGTCCTCAACTTCATTATTATTCTATGATATCCTAATATTATAGTGTTTCATACCAAATGAGAATATTTGAGATCATAATTAACATTGGTTCATAATATTGATATAGTGTGATGATACTATATATTTTATTTGTAGAACTAAAACTTTCCCACACTTTGTTAAAGTATCACCATGAGATTTTGTTGAATGGTGAGATCATATCTCTTATTCATCACAATATCTGACGTGGAGAGCATGCAGTTCATTTGATTTCCTACAATCGGTCTCCAATACATGTGGAAAATAAGTAGTGAGGAGTTTATTCAATTTCATGTCGCATTAATATAGTAGTGTTTCTCGACATCTATTATTGGGCATACCATCAGGGTCATCAACTCTACTTCATGAAACATCAGTTTCAACGTCATAAGTTCAACACAATCATATAACAACTCATGCCTCATTTATATGGTTGTACAAGGAAATCGTGAACATGAGTTTCTACCATTAGGCATATTTTTATGAACTTTAATTTATAGTGAATCATATTATTAAAGATTCACTTTGGTAATAGCAATAACACGAGATATATCATTGATGGTAATGTATGGATGAAATTACACAAACAATTGATCACATGAATCCTATGTATTTTAAAACTAAATTTAATATAAAAGTAAGGTTTATCCAAAAAAAATTTAAAGATGACACCATACATGGAGATCAATATGGGTAGTCCAACATAGGGATTCCAATATATGGATAAATTCCCTTCTAAAAAACTAAAAACCTTACCATCACAAAATTATATGATTTTTATATGATTTTAACAAATATTTTCTACATCTTTCATAGAATATTTATATTTAGAAAACATTGATACATATCAAATGGATTAATAAGTATCGAAATCTAAATTCCCTAGCTTGTGATAACATTGAAATATAGAAATAAAAATGACATGAAAAAGCTATAACTTGGTAGAAATGTCACATACCGTCAAGTAATTTATTTATCACAAAAAAACCATTTTACCATTCCATGTAAATTAAAAAATAAAGATATTTTCATGGATACCCATCTGAACATGTTGTACATGATTCATATATTTTTATTTAATTTTATCCTTGAAAAATACTAGCCATGAAAATCTATATTTTGAAAAAGTTGTGAAATGTTATAGAAACATTAGTGGTTTTATACCACTAAAGAGCTCATTTCATACTTCCTAACAAATTAATCTAATTTATATAACTATCTTGGATTGAAAATGTGTTATTATTCAAATGAATTAGATCACTATAGACTATGATATTATCAAAATACAAGGGTGACCTTAAACAGAAAAATTTAAAGGTCAATAAAAACATATAATAGATTCATATAATTTCCCCCTATAAAAAATGATTTAGATTTTTACATAAACAGATAAAATGTTTATAGTCTTATTATCATTCTAACAGAACTACCTATATAAGAATTTTGTCACTATATCATTATATATTAAATAAACATAAAGACATAGAAATTATGAAGTCACTAAATCAAACTATTAGTAATCGAAATGGGTTGAAAAAATTATCAAAACCAAGATGAGAAAAGAAAGGACAAAAATCCAGTCAATATTATTCCCATTTATCATAATTAAAAAACATGAACTCTTACTCCCCTATTTATAAGCATAAAAAATATGTGTTAAAAAGGAAGGGATGAAGAATATGTTTTTAATTCATACTAAAATACAAACACCGTCTGAATTTAAAATTTTCAAGTACATAATATTATACTCACGGCACCACTAAAGCATATAGAATAAAACATAAAATGGTTTGTAATGAATTCAAAACCATAAAAAACTAATTAATTCGTGATTAAATAATAAAATATTTAGTCACTTGAAAAGATATAAAATAACTCCCTTGTAGTATAGAGATAAATATTAACTTTATTAAAGGAATGTAAATAAAAAATAATGAATTTATATATATATATGTTTTCACATGCCATTCAAAACCAAAAAATTTATAACTAATGATATAATAATTTACCACATACTGTAATTGGTAAATTTATCATATGTAATAATTTAAAAATTATGACACTAAAAAAAATTTGTATAATAAAAACCCATTTTTTAGTATATTAACACATGACCACATTAACTTTTGCAAATAAAGAATGATGTTAAAAAAATTCAAGGAAATAATTCACCCCATAGAATTACACGGTGAATGAAATGATAAGAATAAGAAAATATAGAAGAAAAATGATAAATTTTTTGAAATAATATTTTCTTAAAATTAATATAGTTCATGTATTTAAAATTAAAATAGAAATGGAATAATTCTATAATTTTAACAATTCAGACACTAAGATTCTTTTCTTGAAGCACATCATAGTTCAATAATATTTGAAAAATAATTAATATTTTCATCAAAAGAAGTCAACATATATTTTTCAATCATTAATATAATGATATAATAATTTATTCTAGTTCCCCAAACCCACAAAATATAAAATATAAATGCCTTTTGAATTCATATGCTTTGGGGTTTTCTGGTATTATAAACTAAATAATTAGGCAACCAAATCATATAATTTTGAGATGAAATTTCAAACGTAGATTTCGATAAAGATTTTGAGTATTGAAAATTCTAAACACCATAAAATTGAGTACATATAAAATATGATTCAATAGAATAATTTCCATTAATTTGAAAATGAAAATATTTAACCATATACATATTTTTTATTTTAGAACGGGTAATAAAATAATTCATATATAATTTATACATTTCTCAATTATTACTAATACCAAGAATTCCTTTTATAATTTTATTGTTAAAAAGAATTTAATTTAAATAATTTTCAATCTTAATAAAAAGTCATTAACCTTATTTTAATTAATCAACTTCATCAAAATATTCTTAAATTTTTTTTCATGAAAATCAAAATATATTTTGGCAATTTTGATCTTAATTCCAATCCATGTTTAGTAAAACACTCTTTTTTAAATGAAATAACATTATATGTTTTTTTATATGATCTTTATTGGTGGATTAAAATTTATATTAAATCATAAAACAATATACATTAACTAGTTAATGGAAAAATTATCATAATTTGAAATTTGGGAGAAAGAAGATTTCACCTCATCAGCATGAGCCATATGACATTGATTTTTTTTCATGGTCAACAATAATAATTGAAATAGATTTATTTATTTAATCTTTCAATTAAATCCAAGTTGAATACATGGATTTATTACATCTTCTTTTTTAATCATATTTTCCTTTGAGATGAAATAAAAGTATAGTATGGTCTTAAATGACCATTTTTTATATTCATATAATTTGATTTGCTTCTCCTTATTCATCATTAATTTATCCATTCATATTTAGTAAAACTTGAAAAAAATTTAGAATTATCTGATATATCATCACTTAAAACTGAATGTATAAAATATGAAACATAAAATTCATCAATTGAAACATTGAGTATAGCATTTTACTTTTTGATAAAATATGATTTCCATATTCATCTTGAATCTCATATTCATACATCAACAAGGTTCCAATCAATACTTTCATCATTATGTATTTATCCGGTGTGATTTTCTAATATAGATATATATTCTATTCCGCTTAGAAGGTAAAACATCTAGTATTTTTAATTTATGATATTGTTTTATAATATGAGTTACCATGGAAACAACATCATTGCAAACTTATATTAATATTATATTCATTGGAGTGGTTCTTTTGTCTTTCTTCATCCTGAATGTATCAAATTTATGTTTAGTAGTATTTTACCACATTTGTTTGAACATTATTGGTTTCTTCATAAGAAACATCAATAGTTTCACCATTATATAAGCTATATTACATTGATGAACATGATTAAATTAATTAGTTCCTAATACAAAAAACAATAACATTGATACATATTGAATTAAAAACCTAGTTAGTATCAAGAGAATCATTCCCCTTAACTGGTTCTCCTTTTGGAATTTCATAGGGCTTAACAACTTTCATGTAAAATTTTATTCCAAGATTTATCATATATATAATCATGTTTGATTTATTGAAATAAAAATTATCACTATTAAAATAAGTTTCATTAATCATCATAACTCCTTCTCCTAGACTTTCCATTTAAATTTTCAATTATCTAGATCGTTATCTCTAGCTTTTTAGATAAAAAAGCATCAAATTTTTACAAGATAATAACATTGTTATACCAATTGTTTATATTTTGTAAAAAATAAAAGTATATCTTTAGAGATTTCCAGAGGGGGAAACATACACAATAAATCCCAGCCTCTAATACGAATTATTTTTTCAGAATGGTGATTTTGAAGACACAATAGGGGGTGAATTAGACCCTTTTAAAAATCATTACAAATCCAATATGTCTACATATAAATAAATTCATTATATACCTATCTCTTAAATATGAGTAATAAATGGGAAATAAATACTAGATAGAGAAGGAAATAGATATTTATCATCGTTCAAGGTATAGATATACTGATCAAGTACATTTACTCATAAATATTACTTTTTTAGATGAATATCTAATAAATTTTATAAATACGTGCATCAGGACTATAAAAGATTAGTGTCCTTAGAGAATAGATAAAAAATATTATTATTTCTTAAAATATTTTAACTACTACACTAAATATATTCCCACATAGCTATCCTCTATGACATACCCTACATATAGAATATTTCATATATAGTGAAAGGAACCATAAGAAAGGATGATCATACATTTTTTGTATGGGTAAACACGGTTGAAATCAATGATTAATTATGCATAACATGATCATAAGGGTATAAATTAACGAGTATAATATTTGAAAACCATGTCCCATATTAAATTTATCACAACCCCAAGTCATATAATAAATCATAATAGTTCATAAGACATGAATCAAAAAGAAAATAATTGAACATGAGCATTAATGTAATAAAATGGACATAATAATGCGAGAAAAAAAATATTATAAAATTATTAATATGTATAAATAGAAAGGGGTTACCTATTTAATATAAGGACATAGACTGATTGATATGAAATCTAGGTCTATTCATAATATTATGTATATGAATTTCATATCAATGCTTAATCTTGTGAACATGAAAACTAGGCCCATACATGGAATTGTGAACATGAAATCAGGTTCATGCATAACATATTTACCTCATGAACTATTCATATTTACCTAATTCAATGGGGGGGATATATAATTCTAATCCCACCCATCACCTAATGAAAAATATACAAATGTGTTCCATAAGATTACAAAATATTATTCATATCATAACTTAATAAAATGGGAACTTTTTATAGACATTTAATCTTGACAGAACCCATGGAAATGAAATGAGTTTATTAAAAATTGAATCACTTCATTAGATTATAAAAAAGGGAAAATAAATGAGATTCATAAATATATTTTCATTATAATATTATACCACCAAAATAAATAATAATTTTTTTTCATTGGATCATATCCCTAGTAAAGGATAAGAAACATCAAATGATGCCATTTTATATTGAAAAATATTTTCCAATATCACTTAATACATTTCCTCAGAAAAATAATATTTTCACTTTGATAACACTTAATTAAAATCCAAATATTCCTAAAATATTAACAAAAACAATTTCTTTTCGAAATAAAATGAAAAATTCATATAGAAACATTAAATCATTGAGAGGTTATGATGGTGGAAAATTCCATTCATGTTGTACTTGTTAAAACTAATATTTTTTTATCATTTTTGACATGGCCAATTTAGGGATACCCCATAGGTTGCACTGGCCCAACCGAATTGGGATAACAGAAAAATAAGGTGTGAAAATGACTTATGGTGATGTAGAACCATTGATGGATGTGTTATTTATTTTAAATAATTTTTTAGAAAGGAATATGGATAGATGTGTCCATTTCAGATGATTTTTATGGGTTTTTTAGTTGGAATTAAAATTGTTTAAATGATATTAATGAGAATATATTAAGGAATTGTGTTTATACATGAATATTCTTTGTGAGATTGTCATAGGGAATGAGAATTGAAAAAAGGATATGTAATATGAATAATAAATGTAAGAATGTATTGTGGAATACTACTAATTCCCTTTTGTTTCTATTATAGAGAAATTTCTAATGATATTGGATATTCTTGGTGGTAATGTGGTTATATGTGGTGAATGGATTAATAATAATTTGCACATGTCTTGGTAGAGTGGGGTATAAACATGATGCTCTAAGCCCACGAGTTGAGTTGGATTGAGGGTCAAAGCTCCTCCCCATAAATGCATGGGTTAGAGAAGAGGATGAAGTTCGATCCCCCTACCAGTTTCATAGCAATTGGACTGGGGCATCGAGGTGAGGATAATGAGTTTATTGTGATGTGATTCCCTAATGCGATATGACTTGATTTATTCCCATATTCCCCAAACCTTTGAACATGCCTAATCCACTAAACACATTAAAAGAGTGAATTAAACTGTAAGATGTTTATGTATTGAATCTATATTTAATGGTGGAATATCAATGAGGAAACATAATTTAGAATGGATCTTTGAGCTATATTTTATATACTTACCATTGTTTATCACTTGCACGCACTATCTATTTTGAGTCGATATTTTATAGACACCATAACAGATGGCCTACTAAGTTGTACTCACTGTCTCCTCAATAAATATTTCCACAATTTCTGGAAGGGAGTGGGTTTATTTTCCAAATATTATTCTACTACATGTATCACCAAACTCAGAAACTAAATAAATTTGATTTAAATAAAAGAACAGTAAGATCACTATGAATATCCTTTCTCCACCATGAGGATAAAAGAATCCCTACTCAGACTAGAGTAAACCACACGTCATTGATAACAACTGATATAGAAATACATTAAAAGAAATCTGTATCTAAAGAAAAATTAGACCCAAATATGAATTTTCATATCCCGAAATAAACTCAACAAAATTAAAAATCATCCAAAAACCGTGAATAAAAAATAAAATCAATAATAAATTCAATGGTTGACCCAATCTCTTTAAAAAAAATCCTTACCAATGAATAAGAGAGTGAAAAATAAAATAATTATAAGAATATATATATCTATAAAAAGTAAATAATGATCCAAATTGACAAATTATTTACTTCACACTAACGTTGTACCAATAATATAAATAACCACAAAGTCATAAAACAAACCTAGATATGATTCTCTACCTCCAAGACTATGATACTTCCCATGACCTCTACCTTGATCCTAAGAATACCCAAAGCCACCTTGTTGTAATAAAAACAATATATATTATTTATCAATTGTACAAGATAATTCATAGATATTTGAACTATAAAATGAGGACCCTTTATAGTTAATCCCCTTCTCTATATTAAATTATTTACTCAGAAAGAAATATTACACATCTAACTATAACACCCTGTGATTTCAGAATATACTTTCTTACAAAATAAATATGATAAGTTTGATAGCTTATAATGCATATAACATTAAAATTATGTTAATAATATATTAATACTATTCAAAATAGAATAAATTACTAGATTATAAAAAGATATTGAGAAATAAATGAATTTTTAAAAATGAGACCAAATTCACTTAAGAAATTTCAATAGATTAAACAGAAAATGTTTTGATTCTTTTGACAAAGTATGTACTTTTATTAAATTTAATATTTTTGTGTGATAATATAAATAAAATTATTTTATAAAAATTCAATTAAATTGAATTATTAATATTCCAGATATAATTAAGTATTCATAATGAAAACTAAACTAATAATTCTCAAGTAAAAAATGATTTATTTAAATATATTATTTTTAGGTTATTATTTAAATTATATTGTTCAGTTATATAATATTTTAAATTTATTAATGAATATTTTATGTGCATTAATTAAAAAATATAGACACACATTGATTATCTATTTGTTACAAATGAATGTAAAATGAAATATAAAAAAAACATTTTTTAACTACGCACTATATTTTTATCTTAATAAATTATAAAAATAAATACTAATGAATGATTTAAATGATTTTATTTGATAATATTTTAAATAAAATAAATTATCATACATATAATAGTTTTTACAAAGAACAGAATGAAAATAAAATCATGTTTCTACATTAAGTTAAATTTGTGAAAACAATAGTTTTTACGTGCATTGTGTGATGATTTTAGAAATAATTTTCACCACATTTATTAATTGAATCAAATAAAATAGATTTAATTTTTGGGATTATAATTTCCAATTTTTTATTATAAGTGTAATTTAATTTTTGGTCACAGAAATAAGTTACCGTTGTAAATGTTATGTCATCATAGTAAGGATTAAAATGGTTTAATGTAAAGGATAAGGATTTTAATATCCCAAAATCCATAAAATTATTTGACTGGATGAGGGATTTCAACCTCCCCTTATCTAATATTTAAAACTATGCTAAATTGGATCCACAATAAATAATAATAATATTTAATATATTTAAAATTTCATAATATTTAAATGGGTGTTACTCCTCTATCTTAATAAAGGGTACCTTCTCCCCTCACGTATCCACACACATAAAGTACTTTAAATTTCCTAGTTTCAACCCCAAACATATAAAAACACACTTTCAATGACCTTTTGGTTTTATTCAGACCAAAAATTCGTCATAATATGGATCAATGAGTGATCTAAGAAATGATATCCAATGAAGAGGTAATCATGTAGACCTAGTGCTTTCATGTTTTCGTTCTTCTTAAAACCCATAAAAGTATTCTATAACCACCAAACCAAAATGTTATTATGTTTATAAAAATTAATAGTATTAATTAATATAATTGTGTATGTATGAAGTTTATTATTTCTCTACTTTATATCTAATGAAAAATGGAAACTTTACTCTTTCCAATGTGTGAACTACAATATTCCTGAAGTGATGTAGTTCATTTTTCTTCACAGACTCACATTTCAGGTTATAATGATGTATTTATTGAATAAAAATGATATGTATGAAATAATTAGTATTCTTAGAAGACAAATAAAATATACCATTCAATAGTTCATTCCCTCTATTTACATTGAAATATTGGTTTTGAATTTTTTTTTTAAATTTTAAATAAAAAATTATAAGTTAATGGTATATAGTAAGATAAATATATATATGGTTAAATTATGGATTTATAATAAATTTTATTTTTTTATATATGTGTTTAGAGTATGATTTACTATGTGGAATACAAATTTAAGGGTTTATGTTACAATCTCATTTTTATTAGAATTAGTTATGATTCAATTTCCATTTCTAAAAATTTTATATTATTTATCTCTTTAAACTAATCCATTTTATTATTATACATTTATTTAAGGAGTTTTAAAGTATAATTTAAATTTTTAAAAATTATCTACTCAGAAATATATAAATAATTTTCTTAAGATATGTTTTCATGGTTTATGTGGGTCCCCTCGCGTTGACCCATCAGAAGGGTTTCTCCCCTTATTCCTTCATGGAGAAATCTCTATATGGTGGACCTACTTTATTGATTCTCTCTGTCTACTAAAATATTTTTCATTGGTTTTATTCGTTTTTTACTTCCACCATTGGTATAATGGGTTTTCTTCCTTGGAATTCCTTTCTTGGGGTGTGTTCGTTTGGATTTGGTCCTCTATAATCATTTTTTCCTTTGATGCCTTTAATGAACATCATTAAATTATTTTGGGGTTTATTTATCCCTTTTCAGTGTCTTTATTTTTTATTCCTCATTTTTTTGTATCTTCTCTGATCGGTTCACCGCTTCTCAACACATCCAATTTCTAATATTCCCCTTATTCTGATGGGTTTTCACTATTTTATCTCCACTATTCACCTCTTTTGTGAAGTTGTGTCTACCTAGTGAAGTTGTCAGTGACCCTTATTCTTCTCTTACTACATTATGTAACATTTTGATCCTCTTAGACCAACATTCTGGTTTTTTGGGATGGTTTAAGAGATGATGTTTATGGAGTCGTTGGTGTCCTATGTGGCGTGGCTCATAGCCCGTCTTGGCTGTGTTGGATTTTACTTTAACTTGAATTGAAGGTGTTTTATTCCTATGTTCATGGAGGTGGTTGTTTCCCTCATGTAATGGTGGGGTTTTAATTTTTATGGTGGTCTGATTCCTCTAGCAGTTCTATTGATGTGTTAATGTTGTTAGGTTATCATCCCTCGCATTGGATTGGGTTTGGTTTTCCTGAAAAAGTCAGGACTCACTATTGAGACTCAAATCCAATCAAAATATTATTTGGCTTCATGTTGCTTCAAACCATTCCCATCCAGTTTGGTGTAGTGGTTTTAAGGAGGCACTGTGATGTGATGTTCGAGAAGGTTATTCTGTTTTGGTAGGCGTGTCCTGCATTGGATTGGTGTAGTGGTGTGGTGATGATAGAGGTGGTGATTGGTGTGGTGCACATGGATCAAGGATATGAGTTTTTCATGTCTTCTAAAATTTAAATTTGTATAGTTTTTTTTATTTTGGTGGTTCTTGAATTGTGCATTTTAGCTGGTTGTTGTTTGTGATGCAGTTATAGACGAATTTAGCAGTGGAATGTTTGTATTCGAATAGTATTTGGGATTTTATTTTCTAAGGGTTCTTACTAAACCCATTAAAGTAATTTTTCAGGAAAATATAAATATTGACATTGGATGGAAATAAAGATTTTTCACATTTTCAATAGGAATATATTTTATCGATCTCATGTAATTTCCTTATCATGAAGAGTTGTATACAAGTTTATTTGTGTTTTCAAAAAAAACCATGTTCCCAATATTGACGGGATTTTTTGTTTTTATAAAAAAATTAAAAAAGTATTTTCATCATCTTTCTCATATAATACTTATAATGCATTTATAAAATTATTTTCCATCTATGTCAATATCATTTAAGCATTTTTATGCTTCCCTAGTGATATTATATTTTGAAAATATCAATGTTCTTTCTATAGATGGATTTGGATGATGATGGTATTTTAATGTTGTCAGGAAACCCATTTTTTCCATAAGTTAATTAAGATATATTGTCATGATGATTGTTTTATGATATTATAGAATATATAATTTATGATTTTCATTATTGAATGAGGAGGACATGAATTATATTTCCCTCTAATGAATTCGATAAAAAGATAAATGTTATCTGAAGAATTTAAATGGAGTGTGGAGTGATCCAAATCCAATATGGGACTCTATTTACAATGTCTTTTGTAATGAATGTTGAACCCTGTAACCTATGGGATACATTTAACAATGATATAATGGTATTAGAAGTTATCCTTGACTAAAAAAATAAATTTTCAATAAATATTTCTATTCCATAATGTTTTTTATTATTCCTTATATTATCTTGTGAATCATGATTTATTATTTATTATTTTTCACTATTATCATTCATGTCTTTTTCTATGAAAAATCCTTATTCCATGACTCATTACTTATGATCTACGAATTGTTGAGTACATTTTTATATATCATGGTCATAATTACATACCCTTTGTCATATAATTTTCCCACTTTGGATCTTTTATTTCTATCTCCCATGTTCACCCTTGTTGAGTATCTAATCTCAACACATATTAAAAATTTATTTTCTCTAGGTTATGAATAAAGGTATTAAGTAGGATATGTATCACCCTAAAATTTACATGTGTGGAACATTATTTATTTAATTTTTTATTCATAATGATTGTGTTGAGTTTCAAGTGGGTTAGTTTGTTTTATCATGTCTGGGATGTTTTTATAGAGGTTCATGGTTTGTAAAAGGTTAGTAGAAACCTTTCACCACTACCTGGAAGCTGTAATACCTCATTGGGGGTTACTGGGATAGTGCACAGTTGGCACATAGTTTTGACAAACCTTAAAAATGTATAGGAAAACCCATGCATTAGGTAATGGAGGAGAAAATCATATTTGACTCATGGTTTGTCAAATTATATGAAAAACCTTATAATGAGTAGCCTTAAGTAATTATCACTACACATTTTCTGCAAGGATCTCTGGACCACACCACCTAATTATGAAACATACAATTGACACCCATAATGTAAGAAGCCCAACCAAAGATGTTATGATCCAGTTACTCAATTAATTACATTTCCATAGATAAAATGGTTCAAATCTTGAAGGACTACACAGTTTAGTAGTTTATGGGAATTATATTAGACACATGAGACCCATTTTACATTGGGAATAAAAAATAAAACCCAATAAATAAGAACATAAAATAAACTGAATCCTTGAATCTCATTCTGATAATTCAACTTTATATCTTAGTGAAAGGAAATCTAATATGGGATTTATAAGAATCCCAGAAGGGTTTATATACTATGGAATCTATCATGAATCAAAAATAATGATCAATTTGTCATGGTAAATAACTAAACACATGTTCTATTTAATAAATAAATTACATTAAAATGAATCTAAATATAATGTCATAGTGAAAATCTCATGGATAGTAATAACTAAATATTGAATTAAGTAAATTTTTAATTATTGGATGTCATGTATTAGGAAAATGGAAACCTCTACTATTAAGATCAATCCTCCAAACAGTTTAAAATATACTAGGTGAAAGGCCATCTGATTTGGCCTATTGATTTATCTTGTGAGACATCTGACGCATCAAGGGGTTTCGATTAACTAGTACCTAACACATTCAATGCATGTCCAAAACATTTTTTTTATCAACCAGTTGATTTAATTCATAATAAATGCGACTTTTCCAATATATTTATTGAGTACATGATACAAATATGTAAATATTTGTCCAGCTTATGAAATAACATTCAAAGTATACTCCAAATATAAGAAAATTATTCATTTAAGAAATAAAACTATTTATTGCACAAGAATATGAATATTTAATATAAATATAATTTCTAATGAATATTTATTCAAATTATGTGTTTGTTTTATGATAAAGTTAATAATCTCAAAAGGAAGTGAGATTGTCCAATAAATTTTTCACTCTGTAATTTTTAATTAAAAATCCCCATAGATGATATAATTCAAATGGAAACATAAAATATATTAAAATGTGAATTGATAATTATATTATATATCATAACGGTGGTATTTAAACCAGATAAAAGTGAATTGGTTCTTAAAAACAAATAAAGGTCAATGGAATGTAAATTCAGATGAAATCCATTACCTTACACATACTTTATTTTAAATGTGATTTAAGCTCCTTTATAATTATTTAACTAATTTAATTAACTTATAAAATTACTATATTAATATTTATAATATAATATGTGATTTTTTTTAAAAATAATATACCAGTTCAATAATAATCATTTTTTATTTTCATTATGTTAGGTGTTAGTTTCCTTGTTTACTTTTTCATTTTTTGTCATTAATGATCTATTTATTTAACATATTATTGAGTTTGATCATCTAAATAATAATAATCAAGTCATAATTATCAAATTAATATAGTAATTATACTTTTAAAACAAATTTTTATTGATGGTCATGAAAAATGAAGTATGTTATGATTTTGGAGACGGTAGGCCATACACACAAATGCATAATGTTTCTATTTATCACTGATCATTATGGAGATGAGGTATGTAATTTTATTTCCTTTTTATAATGATTATAATATCATTAATTCTATATTATATGCCTATATATATTTTATTCATGTGGTGTGGTGATGAAATAAGTGTCACATCGCTTCGTAACGGTAGTAGTCCACACGTACACGAATGGCGTTATCTTCTGAACATGGGTGAAAAAAGAAAGAATGAAAATGATATATATATATATATTATATTTAAAATATGATGAATAAATAATAAATATAAAAATTCTATCATATATATCACATATAATAATTAACTTTATATTTATCACCTTTCATGTGAAGAGTTAGTGGGAGACGAATCCCATCTTATCATAAGGTAGTCGTCCACCATATACACAGGAAAAGTTATTATATCTCCTTAAGAATGAAAGTTTAAAATATATATAGGATTTATCATCTCAAAAGGTGTATTTATGTTATAAATATCATATATATAATTTATAACCATCATCATACCCAACCATTAGAGGTGGTAATGGAATAACGAACAACACTGGTTCAGAAGGTGGTAGTCTTCCGTACACATAGACAATGATATCATTACCCATTTCGTGGAAGCATGTGTGGTATTATTTTGTAACCATAACATAATATAATATTAGTATGTTTAATTTACTAAGGTTATTATTGTTGAGCAATGTATTGTTTTTAAAGAAATCAAAATAATGTTTTTTAAAGGGGGAGATTATTTTAAATAATACTCTGTCTCTTTATGATGATTTTGATGCTCACAAATACCCGTAATTATTTACTAATTATTTCGTTGAGTATTTTGCAGGAATTTATTTTATATAACGAGATTTTATACTTCATTTATTCCGAGATCAATTTTAGCGTATTCTGGAATCACTGTAGCGCGAGATCAATTTTAGCGCGTTCTGGAATCACTGTAGCGCGAGATCAATTTTAGCGCGTACTGGAATCACTGTTCATACCCTACGTTGATGAACGTAACGTATGGATGAAAAGTTTACTTTTTATGTTATTTTGAAACGTATGGTTAATGAACCTTACGTTGTTGAAAAGTATGGAAGAAGAACATTACGTTTGGAAGGAACCTTACGTTTTCGTTGTTGAAAAGTATGGAAGAGAAACCGTACGTTAGTTTTCAGTGTTGAGTTTGTTTCTCAAAAGTATGGATCATCAACCTTACTTTTATAATCAACCGTACGTTCTTTGGAGAGTTGAAGCAAGACAAAGTATGGATGATCAACCCTACGTTTGAATGCTGAAGAGAAAGTATGTATGTTCAACCTTACGTTCTGAACCTTACGTTTGTGAACCCTACGTTTGGAGCCACGTCATCAACCCTACGTTTGGCGTCGGGATATTTTTTGACAGACGATATTTCCTTTTGAATTAGTCAATCAAGCGGATTATTAGGCGGATTTCGAGCTGATTCTTAAATACGACTTTGACTGAATCAGAGACGGTTTACAACGGATTAATGATTGATTTAAACGGAGCTTTTTATGCCGATTCTTCAGGGGAGTTACAACGGCTCTGTTATTTCATTTAATATCGCGAATCTAAAGGAGATTTTCATGGATCTATTTATGCGGAAGATTTTCTCAGATTTGAATATATGTTCTATCTTGGAAACTTCGGAGATATATATACACGGGAAAGAGTGTGAAATATAATTGTTATTTAATCTTTTGACGAGCAAGAAAACAGAGACTGTGTGAAAGCGTTCTTTTCTGTGATCGAGAAGAAGTGTAAAATCCTTTTTACCAAAGGAAGATTTTGATAGCAGATTCACGTGTTCTACATCGACTACCTGTTGTGAATCTACTGCTGCTGAAGTTGTGAAGTTTCTGGTAATATCTATTGCAACTGGATCGACTCAGAACTGTTTTGATTACGGATCTTTATTTTCTGAAGACGACGATCTATCTACTGTCAATTGCATTCTGTTGCAATTGTGAAGAACAACTGGAGAAGTGTTTCTTTATCGAAACCTTTTTTTTGAGTGATCAGCTTCTCGTTCTAAGCTGTGTGGGTTCGTGTTTGAACCAGGAAGGCTGTGTGTGCCTGAGTCTTGTAAAGGTGTCAACTGCCTGTACTCAGTTGTGGACGGGTCTGTGGAAACGAGGACCAGATAGTGAAAATCGCCAAGCTCGTGGATTTGAGCGTTGGTGGAGTGGACTAGGGGCCTTCTGTTCCCCGAACCACTATACATCCGTGTGTTCATGCTTTTACTTTTTCCGCTGCATATTTAATCGTGCAAAAGCATAGTGAACAGAATTTGTCTAAATTGAAGAGATTGTGATAATTCGAAAAAGACACAATTCACCCCCCTCTTGTGTATAATCCGTAGATTCAGATCCAACAATTGGTATCAGAGGAGGAGCTTCTTATTTCTAAAGTCCTATCAAGCTAGAAGTATTTAAAGATTATACATAGTGTATCATGGCTGATATGAGAGAGGGAATGTCAATGGTCAGAGCACCTTACTTTAATGGAGATAATTATGGCTGCTGGAAATCACGTATGATTATTTATCTGAAAAATCTTGGTTACAGAGTCTATTCAATGATTCTGACTCCCTATGAAATTCCTGAAAATCCCGATACATGGAGTGCTGCTACAGAGGCTGAGTATGACATAAATTCAAAAGCTATGAATGCAATCATCTGTGGTCTAGGACCAGACGAATTTAACAGAGTATCTCAATGCCCGACTGCATATGAAATGTGGCAAACAATAGCTGTTGCTTATGAAGGAACAGATAATGTAAGACAGATGAGATATGCAACTGCTAAGTTAAAATTCGATACTTTCAGAATGATTGAAGGAGAGAGCATCACTCAGATGAATGGAAGATTGACAGAAATTGTCAATAATATAACAGCTCTAGGAGAACCAATCAAGCAGGCTGATCAAGCGTTGAAGGTACTGAGAGTACTTCCTACTCGATGGAATGGAATCTCTGCAGCAATCAGACAATCAACTTCTGTTAAAGATCTAACTATGAGAGAACTGATTGGTACACTGATGATGTACGAAGCTGAAATGCAAGATGAGGTAAATGAGCATAAAGTCTACATAAAAAGGGAAAATACTGCTTTGAAAGTGACTTCTCAACAAAAGGATAGAAAGATGAAGAACAAAGAAGTGAGTGCTAAATCAGAAAGCTCTGATTCTTCAAATTCGGATGAAGAACTGGCACAGCTAGCCAGAAAATTCAGAAAGTTTTATAGTAAGAAGAAAGACTTCAAGAAATCCTTTAAAAAGGATAGCAAGGAAGTGAGATGTTATGAATGCAAAAAGATGGGACATATCAGACCAGATTGCCCAAAATTGAAAGATGCAAAGAAGAAGAAATTCTTCAAAAGAGATGATTATGAGCAGAAAGACAAGAAAGCTATGAAAGCTACTTGGAGTGTTTCTGAAGACTCAAGTAATTCTTCTGAATCATGCTCAGAGAAGGAGGAAGCCAATTTAAAAGCAAATATGTGTTTCATGGCTGAAACTGATGAGGTACACTAATACTATTCCTCTGACTCAAATAATGAATCAAACTCTGAAACAAGCCTCTCAAATAAAAAACTTGCAGCTTACTGCAATATGCTTGAAGAAAGGTATGACTCATTATTTAATAAATATAAATCTATAAAGAACTTGTACAAAGCTATTTCAGATGAGAGAAATACTTTGCTAAAACAACATAAGGAATTAATTGACAAATACAATTCTGCTGAATCAAATAAAATTAATTTTGAATCAAAAATAAAAACTCTACAGGATGAAGTAGAATATTATAAAACGGCTGCATTAATTTTTACAAAAGGAGAAAACACCTTAAATGAGATACTTGGAAAAACTGTAATTAAAAAGGAAAGGTTTGGAATTGGAAGTAAAGGAGAAAAACCTAAGTTATACAAAAATTATTTTGTTCCTAGCACTAAACAGGTTATTTGTAACTACTGTGGAACAAGAGGTCATATAGCTAAAAACTGTTTTCTAAGACAACTTCAGATATGTGGAATTAAGAAAGCTTATATTTCCAACGATCTATATGATTCAATCAATTTTAAGAAAACAAAGCAAATCTGGATACCCAGATCACTGCTTGCTAACACTCCTGGACCCAACAAAATATGGGTACCAAAGCAATTTGTTTGAATGTCTTTGCAGGTAGCAGGTCACCAAAGAAAGAAAGAAATATGGTATATGGACAGTGGCTGCTCAAGACACATGAGTGGAACTTCAGCTAATTTCTCTTCTCTTACTCGAAAGGAAGGAGGACTTGTCACCTTTGGTGACAATGCCAAAGGAAAGATTATTGGTATTGGAACAGTTGGAGATCCAGAGACAGTCTCAATCAACAAAGTACTTTATGTACAAGGGTTAAAACACAATCTGATAAGTATCTCTCAACTCTGTGATGATGGATACACTGTTGATTTTACTAACAATAGTTGTACTGTTTCTAAAGATAAACTGTTTAAGTTTAGAGCACCCAGAACTGATAATGTTTATACTTTGGATTTGTATTCCTTGTGTAAACAACAAGTAAACTGCTTAACTGCTAATATAAGTGAATCCTGGATCTGGCATAGAAGACTTGGTCATTGCAATATATATGCTTTACATAAATTAGCTAAGAAACATTTAGTTTCTGATTTGCCTAGTCTCAAATTTGAAAATGACAGATTCTGTGATGCATGTCAGCTTGGCAAGCAACACAAATCATCATTCAAATCTGTTAATAAAGTTGCTACAACTAAACCTCTAGAACTTATCCATATGGATTTGTTTGGACCTTCAAGAGTAGCAAGTTTAGCTGGTAAATTATATGTTTATGTATTAGTTGATGATTATTCTAGATTTACTTGGATTTTCTTTTTGAAATTTAAAAGTGAAACTTTTAGTTTATTTGAAGGTTTTTGTAAATCTGTTCAAAATGAAAAAGGTTTTAATATAATCTCATTGAGAAGTGATCATGGTGGAGAATTTGAGAACCAGGAATTTAGTTCCTTTTGCTCAAACATGGGTATTAAACACACCTTCTCTGCTCCAAGAACACCTCAACAAAATGGGATTGTAGAAAGAAGAAATAGAACTATTCAAGAAATGGCTAGAACTATGTTAAATGAATATAGCCTACCTATATATTTCTGGGCAGAAGCTGTTAATACAGCTTGTTATATAATGAATAGAATTTTAATAAGATCTATTTTGAAAAAGACACCCTATGAACTATGGAATAACAGAAAACCTAAAGTAAATTACTTTAAAGTTTTTGGATGCAAGGTGTACATCCTGAATACCAAAGATAATCTTGGTAAATTTGATCCAAAATCTGATAAAGGTATTTTCTTAGGATATTCTGCAACCTCCAAAGCTTATAGAGTCTATAATAAAAAGTCAAGGATTGTTGAAGAATCAGTTCATGTGAAATTTGATGAATCTGATCCTTTTGAGAAAAGGATAGAACAAATAGATGAACCTGATTCTAATGAAAACATGAGACCTGAGAATTTAAAGAATGATTTTGAAAATGATATAAAAGAAATTCAGTCCAGTTCAGAAGAACATGATACTGAAGAGCCTTTGAATGTAATTCCTAGACAGTCTAGAACCTCAAAAAATCACCCTTTAGAATCTGTGATAGGTGACTTAGAGACTGGTATTCAAACTAGAGAAACTTTGGAAACATAGTTGAATTCTCTGCTTTCCTATCCCAACAAGAACCTAAGACCATAGAAGAAGCCTTAGATGATGAGAGCTGGGTAATAGCAATGCAAGATGAATTGAACCAGTTCAAGAGAAATAAGGTTTGGGAATTAGTTGAAAGACCACATGATTATCCAGTAATAGGAACTAAATGGGTCTTTAGGAATAAACAGGATGATCAAGGGATAATAACTAGAAATAAAGCAAGATTAGTAGCTAAAGGATATAATCAAGAAGAAGGAATAGATTATGATGAGACCTTTGCACCTGTAGCCAGGTTAGAAACCATTAGAATCCTTTTAGCCTATGCATCTTATATGAATTTTAAATTATTTCAGATGGATGTTAAATCTGCCTTTTTAAATGGTTATTTAATGGAGGAAGTTTATGTTGAGCAACCTCCTGGTTTTGAAAATTCTCAAAAACCAGATTCTGTTTTCAAACTTACTAAAGCTCTTTATGGCCTTAAACAAGCACCAAGAGCCTGGTATGAAAGACTAAGTTCTTTTCTTTTGAAAAATGATTTTACTGTTGGACTAGCAGATCCAACACTCTTTAAGAAAACTGTGAAAAATAATGTTTTGTTGGTTCAAATTTATGTTGATGATGTAATTTTTGGATCGACCAATAAAATTCTTTGTCATGAATTTTCAGAATTAATGCAAAAAGAATTTGAAATGAGTATGATGGGAGAATTAAATTTCTTTTTGGGTCTTCAAATATTTCAAAAAGATTTTGGAAATGTTTTAAATCAATGCAAATACATTACTGATTTACTTAAGAAATTTGGACTTGAAAACAGCAAGACATTTACAACTCCTATGTGTACTAATATAAAACTTGATTTGGATGAAACTGGAAAATCAGTGGACAACAAGTTATATAGAGGTATGATTGTTAGTTTGTTATATCTTACTGCTAGTAGACCAGATATAATGTATTCAGTATGTCTTTGTGCTCGATTTCAATCAAATCCCAAAGAATCTCATTTAACTGCTGTTAAACGAATTTTTAGATATTTAAAAGGTACTATTTATCAATCTCTGCTTTATCCAAAAACCTCTGATTTTAATTTAATTTCATATTCAGATGCTGACTTTGGAAGCTGTAGATTAGATAGGAAGAGTACTTCAGGAACATGTCACTTTTTAGGAAAGTCTTTAGTATCATGGTCTAGTAAGAAACAACACTCAGTTGCCCTGTCAACAGCCGAGGCAGAATATGTGTCTGCAGGTAGTTGCTGTGCACAGGTGTTGTGGATGAAAAACACTCTTATGGACTTTGGATTAAATTTCAATAATATGCCTATTTTATGTGATAATACTAGTGCAATTAATATTTCAAAAAATCCTATTAGTCATTCTAGAACTAAGCACATTGATATAAGACATCACTTTTTAAGAGATCATGTGTTAAAAAAGGATATATTTTTAGAATTCGTAAATACAGAAAATCAATTAGCAGATATTTTTACTAAACCACTTCCCACGGCAAGGTTTGAATTTATTAAGGGGGAGTTAGGTTTATTTAATTTTAAATAGTTTCTTTTTCTTATTCTGTTTTCGAATTCTTCTTAATTTCTGTTTCCCGCTATAAGTAATTTTATTTTGTTTTAAATAAAAGTAATGATTAGTGATTACACGGGAATCAAGGCTGTCAGAATCGTTTCACCTTCTAAATTGTTTTCACCTTTTTCGGAAACCCTTTCGAAAACCTAAAACCGCACATCTGCTCCAAAACCCTTTTCTGAATCTTCAAACCCTAAACTTACGAACCTTCAGAAATCGTTGTTGAAATGGCAAAGACTAAGCGTCCAGATGAAGCCGAGAGCAGTGCTGCAAAGAAATCTAAAGTAGTTGGTCGGAAAATACTGCAAGGTAAAGTCATCGATTTAGAATGGCTGTTTGAAACTAATTTACTGTTGAAGCAAGCGCTATCGTTTCAAAGCCTTGAGCAAGCTTTTAATAGTGAAAATTCTGAGTTTCTTTATGAGGCAGAAATGAGACATTTCTTTAGAACTGTTCAGTTTAGCCTTGGAGATACGGAGGACAGTTTGTTGGCTCAAATAGGGGATAAGGACTTTTCCATATCATCTGTAGAGATAAGTCAAATTCTTAACTGCCCTCATGAAGGAGTTTTTCATTTCGATTTACGGAATATTGGAGATTCTGTACATAAGTCTGAAGACATTATGTCTTTTCTGTTTGGAACCAAAGTGATAAAGAAGATGTTTATTAAAGATTTGGAGCCTGATCAGAAAATCTTAGTAAAGTTTGTTCAGACTGGTTTAGCACCAAGGATGGCTGAGATGGAGAAAATTTTGTACCCTGACATGTATATAATGTATCTTTTGATGAGTGATATTAAGTTTAATTTTCCTCGATTTATGATAAGATATCTGAGATACTGCTGTCAGAGTGAAGCAAGAATGACCTTTTTCCCATATGGAAGGTTCATTTCTTTGTTTTTATTTAAAAGAGGAATGATCAGATTGGTAAGTGCTGGGGTGAAATGTCACCACAGTAATGTTTTTAATGCTGGAACTTTGAGGAAAGTGGGATATTTCTGGAGCACAATTAAAGGAAAACTCTTACCTGTTGGAGCTGAGGAAGACTCGGAGAGTGCTCAGGCTCAACCGGCTAAGTCCAAAGAGGGACAAGCAGAATCAAGGATTAGTACAGTGGCAAGGAGAATTCGCTTTGAGATGGAGGAAGTTGAGGAAGAGAGAAGTCAGGAAGGACTTCAATCTAGAAGGAAGAGGTTAATTGATGAAGAAATGATCTCTCCTGTCTTGAAATCTTCTGAACCTGTAATTTCTTATTCATTTGTGAGAGAAGCTGTTGTGGAGAGGACTGCACCGATAGAGGAACCAGTAGCTCAACCGGAAATTCAGCTAGAACCTCAAACTGCTGCTGTGGCTGTTGAAGAAGCAATTCCACAAGAACAACTTATGGAGTCAGTGCCTGGTGAAGAAGTGGCCCGACCTCAAGAAGTTCATGAAGATATTGTTCTTGATCATTCGTTAGAAGTCAGAGAGACTACTGTTCGTGATGAACATACTTCTGAAGCTAATACAGAATTACTTCAGGAAGAATTTTCAGTAGAAGAATTTCAGGCTTCAAAAGCTAGTTCAGTGGATCAACCTTGTCAGGACAAGGATAAAGAACAATCAGATGCAGATTCTTTACCACTTGCCTTGCCTCATCAACCTATTTCTGAACATGAGAATAGAGCACAGGGTGCCCCTGATTTGAGAAAAGAAAAAGTTGTTGAGTTGTACAAGCGTATCTCTCAGTTGGAATCTGAGAATGATAGTCTCAGAAATTCTCTGAACTTAGAGCAGTTGAAGTTTCAGAAGCTGAAAGAATCTACTGTTTCAAGACAGGAAGTAGATTTGTTTAAAACTGATATGTTGCATGCTGTTGATCAGTTGAAATCAGAGATGGTAACGAAAGATGATTTGTCTGAGATGAAAATTTACATGGAGAATAAATTTGAATCTGTTGCAAATAGTGCTGTGAGTGGATCAGGTTCTTCACCTGATTTGATTCGAAGATTTCAAGCAATTACTGGAGCACTGAGCAATATGAGTGACAGATTACACGATCTTCAGTGTAATAGTGCCCCTTTGTCAGTTTTGCTAGATAATCAGAAATTTTTGGTAGATCAGTTGACATCTGGAGAGCAACCGATTAGGACTCTTTTGAATCAGTTATCAGAAAAGCTGGCTCTTTTTGTTGAAAAAGAAGAAAGAATGCATGAGTTTTTCAGAGTTAATTTGATTGAAGATATTCATATGACTCAGGAGAATAGGGATCTTATCATCAAGTTAGGAGATGGGATGATGAAGAGGCTTCGAGAACAGTTTACAGAGATCAAGATCGCAATTCAAAGGAGATAGACACCTTTTTCCCTGTCTTATCCCTACACCTTGATTCCTCTGTATATCACTGTCGTAGCTTGTGAATAAAAATTCTTTTCTTATCTTTTTTGTTTTATTATTTATTGATTTATGATTAAGTTAGCCAGTATAAGAAATTCACTTATTCATACCCAGTTAATTATAGCATTTACTTATAGTTCAGTGCAATATTGAATGTGTTCAAATCCGTAATTTTTCATTCTTTTTGATATCACAAAAAGGGGGAGAATTTGGATAAACACAACATTTAAATTCATTCGTTTCCTATGAAGAAATTTGGATATATAGGAGTATTTGGATATATACGACATTTATCTTTTATCTATTTGAAAATTTATTTTTATGGGAGAGTTATGGGGGAGAAATTTTATAGTTAAATATTGTTTTAATCCTTTCAAAATTCTAAAATTTTATAAAACTTTTTTTTCAATCAAGATTGCAATTAAATTAGTTCTATTATTTTATGGGTTTTGTGATCATCAAAAAGGGGGAGATTGTTGAGCAATGTATTGTTTTTAAACAAATCAAAATAATGTTTTTTAAAGGGGGAGATTATTTTAAATAATACTCTGTCTCTTTATGATGATTTTGATGCTCACAAATACCCTTAATTATTTACTAATTATTTCGTTGAGTATTTTGCAGGAATTTATTTTATATAACGAGATTTTATACTTCATTTATTCCGAGATCAATTTTAGCGTATTCTGGAATCACTGTAGCGCGAGATCAATTTTAGCGCGTTCTGGAATCACTGTAGCGCGAGATCAATTTTAGCGCGTACTGGAATCACTGTTCATACCCTACGTTGATGAACGTAACGTATGGATGAAAAGTTTACTTTTTATGTTATTTTGAAACGTATGGTTAATGAACCTTACGTTGTTGAAAAGTATGGAAGAAGAACATTACGTTTGGAAGGAACCTTACGTTTTCGTTGTTGAAAAGTATGGAAGAGAAACCGTACGTTAGTTTTCAGTGTTGAGTTTGTTTCTCAAAAGTATGGATCATCAACCTTACTTTTATAATCAACCGTACGTTCTTTGGAGAGTTGAAGCAAGACAAAGTATGGATGATCAACCCTACGTTTGAATGCTGAAGAGAAAGTATGTATGTTCAACCTTACGTTCTGAACCTTACGTTTGTGAACCCTACGTTTGGAGCCACGTCATCAACCCTACGTTTGGCGTCGGGATATTTTTTGACAGACGATATTTCCTTTTGAATTAGTCAATCAAGCGGATTATTAGGCGGATTTCGAGCTGATTCTTAAATACGACTTTGACTGAATCAGAGACGGTTTACAATGGATTAATGATTGATTTAAACGGAGCTTTTTATGCCGATTCTTCAGGGGAGTTACAACGGCTCTGTTATTTCATTTAATATCGCGAATCTAAAGGATATTTTCATGGATCTATTTATGCGGAAGATTTTCTCAGATTTGAATATATGTTCTATCTTGGAAACTTCGGAGATATATATACACGGGAAAGAGTGTGAAATATAATTGTTATTTAATCTTTTGACGAGCAAGAAAACAGAGACTGTGTGAAAGCGTTCTTTTCTGTGATCGAGAAGAAGTGTAAAATCCTTTTTACCAAAGGAAGATTTTGATAGCAGATTCACGTGTTCTACATCGACTACCTGTTGTGAATCTACTGCTGCTGAAGTTGTGAAGTTTCTGGTAATATCTATTGCAACTGGATCGACTCAGAACTGTTTTGATTACGGATCTTTATTTTCTGAAGACGACGATCTATCTACTGTCAATTGCATTCTGTTGCAATTGTGAAGAACAATTGGAGAAGTGTTTCTTTATCGAAACCTTTTTTTTTGAGTGATCAGCTTCTCGTTCTAAGCTGTGTGGGTTCGTGTTTGAACCAGGAAGGCTGTGTGTGCCTGAGTCTTGTAACGGTGTCAACTGCCTGTACTCAGTTGTGGACGGGTCTGTGGAAACGAGGACCAGATAGTGAAAATCGCCAAGCTCGTGGATTTGAGCGTTGGTGGAGTGGACTAGGGGCCTTCTGTTCCCCGAACCACTATACATCCGTGTGTTCATGCTTTTACTTTTTCCGCTGCATATTTAATCGTGCAAAAGCATAGTGAACAGAATTTGTCTAAATTGAAGAGATTGTGATAATTCGAAAAAGACACAATTCACCCCCCTCTTGTGTATAATCCGTAGATTCAGATCCAACAATTATATCATAATGGGTTAATAAAAATTGTTGGAGGAGGAGAAATAAGTAAAATAAAGATAATCTTTGGAAAACATTAATTGTTCTCTGTATATGTTTCTTTGGTTTGCACTAAAACCATCTTCATTTGGTTTTATACCAAAAATAAGGTTTATATATTGAGATATGGGATAATGGGGTGAGATTTTTTCTTATTATAGTTGATCCAAATGACTCAATAACTGTGAAGATATGAGGAGAGTGAGTTCCCATATATTATTGAAGAGAAATGGAATTCTGGTAAATACTCAAATGAATCCACTATTGGGAGGCATCACATATCTCATGTGGATATAAAATGACTAACAACGGAATTTGGGGTTTATATGGTCAATAAATACCTCTATCACAGAAAAATTAATGCATTTTTATCATTTATTTCTTAGTCATTAAGTTTACTAAATTTTACCGTTTTTTTACCATGGTTACTAGTTTTATATCCTACATGATTTATGTATTAAGACTATATTAAATTGATAATTATTATAAAATATATTTGAAATGATTATGAATATTATAAATAATTTATGAAATAAAAAACTCATGTCTTTTGGACAATAATTTTAATAGAAGCAGATATAATACGCAAAAACACTGCCTTTACCATGACCGTGGTAATAATGTATTTACTATTCAGGGATCAATATTTTAATTATAAAATATGTATTGTTCCCTTAATGGACCATATTTTATATTTAATAACATTTAAAAATAACTTTATAGAATATATGTTTTATTATAATATTAAATCCTTTAATAAAATTTCATTTATTATAAAATATTATTAATATCAAATTTGACATTATTTATTTAATCTGATTTAACAAATATCAATAAAGTGCTAAATTTTAAATATATAAACTTAAAAATATTTTAACATGATATTTTAACCGAACTAAATTAATGATAGACCATCATTCATTCAATTTACCACACTTGTAATTTTTTGGGTATCCTTTATTTTAGTTAATTATTATCAAAATTATTACTATGTTGGCATTTCCAAAGCATTTATAATAATTAATTAATCCCTATAAATAAATGATTAATTATTATGATAAATAATATTTTTCAAAAAACTATATATAACCAAACAATTTTTTCCCCTTCCCAAAGAATTATTGTCATTAAAGACAAGGAAGGTTTTTTATCCTTTTCTTTACTTAACATATTATATAAGTAACATTCATGAAATAATTTCCATATAACTCATAAAAAAATCTCCAAAGTTTATAAGGGTAGAAATATGGATTTCTAATTGTTTTTATCATGTTATAGGTTCTTTAACACTTTATATTCTATGTTTAACCACAAAGTAAAATTATTTTTATCTTAACCACTATTGTTAATTTTAACTGTTTTCACTAATTATTATAGTAAAAAGTTAATTTGAACTTATTATATGATATAAATTAATATGATTTGAAATATTTAATCCATTTTTTCAAATATAACTCTTAGAAGCGGAATATATTAATTTAAAATTATTCTCATAGATGAGAAGTTAAATCGGCCTTTTAAAGTGAAAATGTAAAAAGATTACAATGTTTTTAAAAAAAACATCCACATGAAAAGTATTCCAAAAAGAATAAAGTGTGTTAATTTTTATAAAATTGATTAAATATATCATTAAAAATAATAAAAATTATAATTTAATAGTATTGATTATCCAGATGAAAAGGTATTTCTCAACTAAAAACTAGTATTTTACACCATTCATCAACAAATTAATCTTCTTCGAAAAATCCCAAAAAATAACCCAAATTTTTTTCAATATTATTATTTAAAACATGAAGTTTATTTTTTCATATAAATATGAAAAATTGGAAAAATAATTAATTTTAATTTATTTGGGCAACGAATTACTAATCCATATCGAGAAAAAATATAGTTTTTTAGAATGTTTTTAACTAATCAATAAATAATTAATAAACTTGAGTAAAATATATATTTTCATAAGTTAGTTAACACTATTAATTCTCTCCATTCAAACATCATGGTGATAAAAATTTTATTAAATAATATTAATCTTATATTAATGTTTGATAAAACTGAATCTTACGTGTAACGCAAGATAAACTTTGTGTCCTGTTTAATGTATGTCAAACTCATCATTTTTTTAATGAATGGTATTAAAGAGATTGAATTTATTTAAAAACATATATTTTAAGGTATCAAGGTTTTAAATTAACATTACTTATTGGATTTAAATGTCATATATTCTATCAAATACAACGTCCATATTTTCGAATTTTGGGGTGTTACATTCTCCTTGCCTTAAATAAATTAAGTTCTTTCAATTTAAACATTATATCAGTATTCAAGGGGATGATATTTGAAAATTCCACATAATAAATTTTTTATAAAATATCCTCTTAATAATAGATAATTGAATGTAAAATGGTTCTCTTGAATAATGTATGATATGGTTTCTGAGTGTGAGGACATTGATTTCATGTAAATATGTGGGCATAGAAGAAAACAATTAATAATTATATAGGGTGATATACGTAATTGATTATAAGAAAGTGAATTATCAATGGAATGATAAGGGAATAAAAACCATAAATATGTTATGATATACATGACCATTTCATTCCTCAAAAATGAATTTAATATGATAACATTTTTCTTTCATGTTATATTTCCTTAAACATGGTGACCATTAATGAGAGTATATACTTACATGATATCATTCCATTTAATAAGAACAATATCATACTTTTGTGGTGACATGAACATTTTCTACGTCATATATTATCATAGGTTATAATTGTGGTGAAGTAATACATTAATATCTAAATCCTCATCAGATGTTAAACATTGCCATTTTATAAATGTTTAACATTGAAAAATGGTTTATATAAAAAATTTAGAAATAAGGTCACTAAATTTTCAAAATAATCTTATCATCAATTCTTCAGAAAATAGAAAGCAGTTATTAGTCTTCACATACCAACATGTGAATAATTTCATCATGTATTCACTTGAAGCATGTTGATAACTAGAATTTAAATATAACCTTATTGAAAACACACATGTGTCCTTATTCCTTATGTAAAACATAGTTATTCCATATAGTTGTTAAATTTATAAATACTAAAAATTTAATGAATGATAACATAACCAATTTTCGAAAAAATTATTAATCACTTCCAAGGAAGTAGGAACTATCCAATTTACATTATCTAAATCAATTATATATTTATCCAAAATTATTATCTCAATCTCAGGAACATATTGAGAGTCCTAAATTATGTGTTTTCCATGAATTTAAACATCCACAGTAAATCATTTTTCTTGTTAATTGGTATAATTCTACATATGAAATCATTTCATTAATTCAAAAAACTACAATAAAATCATTATATGTTTCATAATACTTTTATGTGGAAAACATTTGTAAAATACTCAGGTGATATAATTCATAAAACCAAAAATAAGAACAGTGACCATTTCTCTTTATCTATGGTGATAAAAAATTCTTAACCATGAGCCATTAGATTCTTTAAAGTATATCCATTTTATTAGTGAGTCATTAATTTTCATAGTTTACCTTATCCTTTTAGTTAAGGCATTGCACATTGGAATATTTTTCCTTCACTTGAAATCACTTGCATGGTATAATTTCTCTCCACACATGTTGAAAACTCTCATTCCTTTAATGTAGGTACGATGATGTTTCTTTCGACAATTATCACATATGGGAAACTCCTTTATTCTCATATTTTCTATATACATCATTTTATATGTTTTAACATTCCCCTATTTCATTCCCTCGAATAAGAAATATATATATAATTCAGTCATTGTCTTGTTATCACATGATATTATTCCCACATATGATGAGAATGTTTGGGAGACTAGTTCTCATGGAAATATTAGACTAAGGCTATAAAATATATGATAATTATTATTATTTGGATAGAATTTATTGGTGATTTTATCATCCCTTCTTCTAGGAACTACTTCTAAACAATTCTGGAAACTCGATTAGATTATATAATTACAAGACATAATGTATAATCCATAATCTAGTGAAATACTTCACATAAATTGAAAACTTTATTAACATATAATCTCATAATCATAAACATTGTTTCATTGAGGATATATTTATTTTGATATCCTTTATCATGGTTTGTAAATAATATGTTAATTATCATATGTATATACACTGAGAGTGTCAAACCAGTTGCTTAATAAGGCCCATTGTTGTGCACTAAGTTATGATTGAGTCAAGCCTGGTGTTCCCTCTTCAGATTTAGTACCCCTACATATATCTTTTCATGAACTACACCCACTTATTGTATACATATATGGATGTATTAAAATAAAACACGTTTAATATCTACCTTACAAAAACATCATAATTTCCTTCTATACATATCCTCAAATTAGGCCTTATAGTGATGTTCCCTAATCGATTTTGTCTAAAATATAGTTTCCAAGGTGTCCAGTAAACATGCTTTAATACCAAATGTAGCAACCCCAACCACATAATTCCAGAGGCATTGCCTTAATTTATTAAACTGGCATATATATAATTTTTATAATCCTGATGGACTGAATAGTTTAGTGGTTTTGGAGAACCATATTATATACATTATACGAATTTTCATTGGGAATGGAAAATAAAATATAATACAAAAGAAACAAATAAACCAAATCCTTGAAACTCATTATTATAGTTCATATTTATATCCCATGGAAAGGAAAGAAAATATTTGTGAGATAAAATTCTCATTAAAAGTGATGTATATCATAATATATCCTGAATCCATAAGCACAATCAATATAGAAAGTTAAATAACTAAACATACATTCCATTTAATCAGAAACTAATACTAAAATGCATCATAAGATAATGTCATAGTGAAAATATATTGGGTAGTAATAATTTAGTACTGAATGAAGGCAATTAATAAGTATTATAATTTATGTCTGAGGCACATGGAAAACACTATTGTCTTGATCTATCCTCCATACATTTTAAAACAAACTGGGTGAAAGAAAATATCATTTGGACAACTAATTTGTCTTAAGAAACTACCGATGCATGGAGGGGCATTTAATAACTAGTCCCCAACCTGTATAATACATTTCTAAAGCATTACACATACATAAAAGATATATTTAATTCATAAAAAATGTTCCTTATCAAATATGTATATTTATTAAAGGATACAAATTTATCAATATTTCCCCTATTAATCAAATAAATTTCAATGTAAACATCGTATGTAAAAATTTTATACAATTTAAGAAATAATCATATCGATTAAAAATTATTATTGATATTTATTCTGAATAGAATGTCTATTGATAAATTAGTACAATAACGTGATTGTTTCAAGAGGAAGATAACAATCACAAAAGGAAGTGAGATTGTACAATAACTTTTACCACTATTTAAAATTCATTTCAAATAAAATTTGATTAGAAAATTCCTAGTAAAACATAAAATAATAGGAATTATGAGTAAATAATGATATTAAATATAATAGAGGAAGTATATACACCAAATAAAAGTGAATTGGTGCATGATAACAAATAATTCTCAAAGGAATGTAAATTGAGATGAAATCCCATATCATAGTCATAATTTTGTTTGAACATGATTTCACCTTTTCTAAAGTGCTTTTAAACAAATATTTAACAAAGAAAATAACTATATTAATATTTCTAATATCAACTATTATCATTTTATAACATTTTATTGCATTTTTGTTAATTATCATTCATTATTTTCATTGTTTTGTGTGTAAATTTAGTTGTTTCCTTATGTGTGTTCAATAATTAAAGATAAATTATTAAACATATTATAGAGTTTCATCATCAAAAAAACAATAATCATGTCACAATTATCGTATTAGTAAATTAATTATAATATTAAAACCATTTATGAATTACGGTTATGAAAATGAATTACATTTTGATCATATATATGGTAGAGTGTACGTACTCATGCGTAATGTTTCTATTTTTCACTAATCATTATAGAAAGTAGGTAAGTAATATTTTACCATTATAGATTAATAATAATATAATTAAATTATATTATATACTTATTTATTTCATCCATTTGGTGTGGTGATGAAAAGATTTGATGTAATCATCTATACGTGAGTGAAAAGGAAAGAAAGAAAATCATATATATATATATATTATTTCTATAATGATAAATATTTTAATAAATTTTATAATCATATCATATATATCATATATAATAATTATGTATATCTTTATCACCTTCCATGCGAAGCATTACTTAAAGATTGACCACATCACTTCCCAAGGCAGTAGTCCATAGTACCCATGAGCGACAATATCATATATCATATGAAATAGAATGAGAAAATATATATATATGATATAGTGAATAAATATGTGTAATTATTTCATAAATATCATTTTTAAAATATATATCCATCATCATACCAATCCTTGAGTGGTGAATGGAAAAACAAACAACACCGGTTCATGAGGTGGGTGTCCGCCGTACACACAAACGATGATTTCATAACTCATTTAACAAAAGTGTGTAGTTTTTTGTATCATTAAATTATCAAAAAAATTATTTTTATATGTAATATAATTTTTTTATTATATCATCAATTTTTAATAAAAATTAATGTCGGGGGAGAAATAAGTTAAATGAATATACTGGTTGGAAAATATTATCTTTTATTCGGGTATTTTACCTTGGTTTACACTAATCAATTTAAAGATTAGTTTTTTCTTAAAATAAGTCTTCCGAGATGATGGTATTAAAGTTTTTTATTGATATAGGTAGGTTTTGGGTGATAAAAATTGCTTGAGAGGTGTAAAGATATGAAGGAACTGAGTACCCTTTTATTGTTTTGGAGGAGTGGGATTCTTGAAAATACCTAAAAGTATTCACTATTAAGTGGTCAGACCTACCTAATGTTTCTCTAAAATTGAATCATAATGTTGTAGAGGGATTATGTGGTTGTTAAAAACCTAAACCCAAAAAAATCATTTATATCATATTTTCCTTATTCATTATGTTTACTTAGTTGTACCCTTTTTGTTTTTACCACGACAACTGGTTTTCTAATGAAGGTAATTAATCTTTTATGACTTAATTAATGTGAGATTTATTTGAAAATGTATACCCACTTTTTATAATCCTTATATCTAATTTTTAAAATAAATATCACATGTTTCTTGGAAATGAATTTTAACATAAGAACATGCAACACACAAAAACGATACTTAAACGTTAACCACACTAAATATATTTTTAAGATTTAGGTGTGAATATGTTAATTATAAAAGATAAATTGGTCCATGAATGGATTATATGTTATATTTATTAAAATTTATACATATCTTCATAGAAGTTAATGTTTTTTACTAATTTTAAATCATTTAATAAAATATTATTTATTATAAAATATCAATAATGTAAAATTTGACATTATTTATATAATTTCAATGTTAAAATATGAAAATAATGATATAATTTTATTATATTAAGTATAATATTACATAAAATGATATATTATTCTATAAAATTAATGGAAGATTATAATTTCTTCAATTTTCCTTAATTTAATATATCTAGTTTCATTAAATTTGGTTAATTATTAACTAACTAATTACTACGTTGGTGGTTCAGTAGAACTGAACGAAATTAACTCACACTAAAAATTAAATATAACTTATTATGATAAAAATAATTTATTCTCCAAAATAATATGTATAACCTAACCAATATTGTTTTTATTTCTATACCAAATCATAATAGTTATAAAAGGAAAGGAATGTTTCTTTTTTATATTTTTCTGTACATAACTTTTTATATAAGTTAATTTCCTAGAAAAGTGTGCCAATAACCCATAAAAAATGAAACTAATGTGATAATGGTTAAAATATTTCCATAAAATTGGTTTTGGACATGATGGTAGGTTATTTTAAACTTTATATTATATATTTAACCACTATGTAAAATCATTTTTCACTTAATCATTCTAATTAATTTTAACTATTTATACCAATCATTATGGTCAAAAATTAAGTTTTTCATAATAAATAATATAAATTATTATTCAAATTACTTAATATATTTTGCCAAATTATACTCACAAAAGTGATAGAGTTTAATTTAAGATTAATCCTAGATATGCGAATAGAAAATATTTCTTTAATGTGAAAATGATCAAAAGTTTACAAGGCTTTTTTATAACACATAAAAATGAAATTTATTTTAATGAACTAAATTGGATCTATTGTTAAAAAATTTCACTAATTTTTCATTAATACTAATTAAAACTATTGATTAATTATTTATATTATTTAAATTAAAATATAGTTTTCAATTAAAATCTAGTATTTTTTAACAATTCATTAAAAATTGAAACATCTCTGAAAAATCCTAAAAAATAACCTTAAGATAATTTTGTTACCACAATTTATAAAGTTAGGTTAATTGATTTCATATTAGTTTTCTAAATTTAGTAAAAATTAATTTTTAAATTATGTGTGATAAGAACTACTAATATTTCCTTAGAAAAAATATTTTTAGAAAACAATTTATTACTAATCAATAGAAAATTAATAAAAATTTATAAACTATAAATTTTTATAATTTAGTTAATCACATTCATTCCCTCAATTCAAATGGCTAAGAGAAAACTATAATATTAAATAATATTAATATTTAGTTATTGTTCTATAAAACATAGTCTTGTATCTAACACAAGATATATTGTGTGTTGCGTGTAGCAAAAGAAAAACATAATATTGAGTGAAATGAGAGCTATTAAAGTGATTGAATTTACTTTAAAATAAATATATAATAAGGTGTCAGGTTGTTATATTCCATTCTACACTTGGTGATTCAGGTCACATACACTATCAAATACCACATCATTATTTTACAATTTGGGGATGTTACACCATAAATTCAGGATCTAATCAGAATTAATAAATATAATAATAAAAAATCCACTATTATTTCAGGATATCCAATTACCTTTTCTCCCAAGTATTGATATAATTCTCCTTTCAATCCAAAATCAATTATTTGGAGAATAAACATGCATTGAATATTCAAATTCATTAGTAATTCATCATTCTTCACCATTCATATTCAATATTTTCTTCTCCTCCATCCAAAAACCAATGATCTAGTTCATAGATGATAGATATATTTTATTTTATGGGAACGTTTAAGAGTTATTATTTAATATAATCAAGATAACAAGATATAATGTTGTATCTAGATAATAATAGTTCCATTAATTATTTTTACCATCCATTTAGAGATGGGAAGATTCTCCCCCATCTCTAACATTGTTGAACATGAAAGATGGGTTTTTATTAAATAAATTAATTGAATTTTTCATGAAATATTGGTGTGATTCTAGATGGAAATTAATTTTTTTGTTATTTCATTACAATTATGAAAATTGAATGGATTATTTAGTAAATTTCTTTGTTGATAATTTTAAAATGATGGATTCAAAATTATTGATTTTTAAATGAATGGAAAATGTATGCTGAAATGATTTAATGAAAGAATGGTTTTATGTGGCATTTTTTAAGGAATTTGGAATACTAGTTTGGCATGAGTTTATTCATAGTTGTGAGAATGATGATGGAGCATGTTACACTAGGGAACAATGTATTGGTTACTGTGTGATGACTTGGTTGATCGATGAGGGTTCACTAATGAATGTGGAAATATAACCTAGGCAATCATGGGTGTGTGTGAAGAGATATGGTTATAGGTATACCAAATAAATGATAAAGGTTTTATGGTTGTTTAAATATTTTCCTTTGAACTTGTTTATTATTTTGATATAAATTGTTTTATATTATTTTAAATTCATTTTATATAAAATGTGTTAGCTGGTAATTTTCATAGTTGCACGAGTTGGGATGGATTTGGGAAAACTCAAATGAGATTAGCCTCACCCCATTCTTGTGTATCATTATCTGATTTAATATTTCATATATTTAGACATAGGTAAGTGTAATTTACTCTATTTATTAAGTGATTCCTCATGATATTGTGGGAATGGAATGTGGAGTTAGATCTTGGAGCGAGTTGGGTATTGCTTGTTTCGACACCACATGAGGTTTTTTAGATTTCGTGGTGTTTTAAATTTTTTTAGTATGTATTTTGGTTCACTCTTTTACTCTGATATTATTTAATGTTTGGTTATGTTTCCAGTTATATTATGTTCCCATGATTCATATAGAGTATTGTTTGTTTCTTATTTATGTACTCTTAGTGTTTTATCTTCAAAAATTTAAGAACACGCCCCAAATGTTCTAGAAGCATTTGGAATATATTGAAAGACATTAGTTTTTTGGGGATCTCACTCAAGGACTATAATATGACCACATTATCTCAAGATAATTAGGAGTGATGGGATGTTACAAATGTTATCATCTTGTTTATTCATTGATTTGGAAATTGTATTACTATATCATTGGTATGGTATAATGGTGATAAGATCATAGGATCTTGAACTATATATCATAAACAGAAATAGATAACATTTTTACGTATAACTTATTATTACCATGGTGTTTGAGTGCATAAGTTTTTTAATACAATTCTAGGTGAGTTTTCCCTTCATTTTCATAGGTTTAAATGATGATAATTTCTTGGAATACATTATATGTAAGACTTATCATTTTTATTGCATTGTTCAATATGCATTTTATTATATATGAAAAATATTATAAATGAATTTAAATGTATATATTTTTAAAATAATTGTTTTTGTGCTTGTTATTATAGTAATTTATAATTTATAAGCCTTAATTTTCTAGTATGTGATGATGAAAAGGCATTTTCTCTAGTTATAGGGAATTAGACTGGGTGTAGGCTTTAGGAATCAACTGGTAGGGGCTCTTAATAATGAGTTTTTACTTAGCCACAGGTGAACCAACATGTAGTCCAAAGTATGGTCCAAGAGTTTTTTTTTGTACAAGGATAAGGTAATAAGAATGATGAGAATCAAAAAGTGGATCATTCAGTTTAGTTCCTACATTAGAATCCACCCATATTTTAATGGATTCTGATCCTAATAATGCAGAAGTTTGGTTGAATAAGATGAACTAAATTTCTGAATTCTCAGGAACACAAACTAAGTTGAATGATAAGATTGAACCCTATATATAGGAATGTATATATACTAATAGTGGTATTTATTCTTTTATCCCTTAGTTTACCATGAAATCATGTGGGAATTTTTTGAGTAATCATTCAAAAAAATAATTATATCTTAATACATTTAGAATTTCTATAACAACAAATTTCTCATGTTATAAGTAATAGAATATCTCATTAATAGAGTAAGTGGCTAAAATTATGAATTTAGTCCACTTTTTCCATGATGTTGTTATAAGGGCATCCCTAAAGGCACATATTTTTGAGTCTGGGTTAAGATTGAGAATTCACTAAAATATTTTTGTTCTTTATATTATAAACTATACGTAATTTTTTAATAGAGTGACAATATAAGAAATATATCTCATGAGAAAATATGGTTGGAGGGAAAATATTTATTCCTATAGGAACATGTGGGAACTCTAATTCCTATAATAAGAGAAAGTGGGACATATACCTCATGATTGGTGGTACACCTAAGAATATGACAATGGGATCAGTAAACACTTGCAACACCCCAATCTTTTGAATTGTATTTTTTTTCTTAAAATGTTTGTTATACTATTTTTTACTATTGAAAATTATAACCATTTAATAATTAAGTGAGTATAATTAAAATATGACCATTGAGTTTTGACCATTATATAACTGTTGGTTTAATAAGATTGTTGGTCAATAGGACCATTAGAAATAATAGTCTTAACAATAATTTTAGTGTTATAATGAGTTTTATAAATAGAAACAACAATTGTTAATTAATGATGAAAGTAGAGTTGATAGCATCATCGAGTATAGTCATGTCATACGAAGCCATTCTTTTAGAACTTTCGGGGAGGTAGCATTTTTGAGTATATGCTCTTGACCAAACACAAGCGGAGCGTCAACATGTTATGCCTGGATAAAACCTCTTATGATAGAATTTCACGTTATTTGAGACTACCACTCAGGTGATGTTTGTCGAGATGCCCCATGAGTCTATCACTATCGCACACCTCACCCATACATAGTATGTGGGTGTTATAAGGGGTTATGTGTCAATTCATTAGTAACTTATTGTATAATCCATTTTTATAAAAAAAAAATTTCAATCAGTTTCATTTTGAGTTTATTTTTTCATAAAAATATGACAAATATGACAAGTTGATTTTTTGAAAAAAATTGTAACTCTCAGAAAATATATAATTATTATAATAAACTAATGTATTATTAATAATGATTATTTTAATTAAATATTATGATTAAAACATTATTCTTAAAATTTATATGATAAAATATTTTTTTTCAACTATCCGAAATACTAAAATCCATATTCTATAAGTTATTATTTTTAATAAATAAGAAATTTAATATTTAGAAATTAAATTTATTACAATTATAGAATTATTCTGGTAAAATAAACATAATTTTTCAAATCAATACATTGAAATTATGTTAGGGTGAATTTATGTGAATTTTCTAAAATATTTTGTTTTTTTGGTGAATAGTTAAAATACAGTTTTGAGTTTTCTGTGTGTTTAAAGGCATTATAATGATATAATAAGTAATGTAAAATTCTGGAAGACTTTTTTAATTAAAATAGCATATTAGTTTTTGCATGTGTCAAATAACATAGGAAATCCCATGGTTTTTCAAATACCACTACCGAGGTGTCGAAGGAAATCACTAAAAATTCTATCACTTTGAGTATAAATATCTACCCATTTCTATCTTAGCTTTTATTCCCAATTCATCATCTACAAATCTATGGTAGTTTAACATCTCATGTCGTCATCCCAATGTTTCCTCAACTTTCCAAGGTCCCAATCTTCTTGTTTTAGGAGTAACTCATCAAGGTAAGGGATATCTCAACTTCCCATTTCCTTTCATGTTTTTTTGTGGTATGTATTTAAACATTCTATACTATGTTCTTTTATCCATTTTATTCTATCCCATTACTTCATTAATAGTATTTTATGAATGGGAGACCCTTTCTACCTATATTTATTTTTTATTTTTTATAACCATGTTTCATTGTAACACCCCATGATTTCAAAGTATATTATATCTTCAAAGTAATTCAATAACTTACGTTACACGCAACACCGAATTCGACCGCACCACGACTTACCAAACTAGCCGTTAAAAAACAGTTATGGATAGTATTAACAGATTTTTATATTATATATACTCTATATAATTTTAACATCCATATTATGTGTTTCTTAGAAACAATATAAGAACAAATTCAATTTTTCAGGTAAAAGAAGAATTTTTCAGAAAATACAATTTTACCTCCTTTTAATAGAGAAAACTTTTTTAAATCCAATATTTAACACTTTTATATATTCAATTAGAAAAAATAAACCTCTTCTTTAGAAACGAGACATAAAAAATTAAGTTTTGATATTATTTGGTATTTTTCTAATAACATTCATATTTTGGTGAATAATGAAAAATAGTAAATTTTAATTAAAAACAACTTTTTAAATTGAAATATTTTATAGTGTTAAATTATGAATTTGAATCGTTTTGAAGTATAATTAGATTATATTTTTATCATTTAATACAATTTAGGTCATTATAATTAATTTCTCTTTGAAATTGTACATAAACAAGTGTTAATCATTTGATAGATATTGTTTCTTAAAAACTCGCTATTTGTTTTTACAACGATAATTAATTTTAATTTAATTAATTCAAATTCAATGTTTTGAATTTGGTAAAATAAGAAACATTTTTTAATTCGGAATATCAAATATATCTTTGGCTTAAATTTTGGTATTTTTCTAAAAACGTTCAATTTTTTATTAATAGTGAAAAACACTGAGTTATTGGTTAAAACTGGATTTTTATTTAAATAAATATTTATTTTATTTAAATTTATTTTAGGTCAAAATAGATTTATAATACCTATATAAGTTAAATATAATTTATTAGAGTCATTATATAAAATGTTTAGATATATAAATATTTTATTGAACTTTTTACCGTCTTTTACACAACTCCTAGGAGCATTTGTAAATTTGCAAAAAACATAATTTTACCGCTTCTGTGAGTTGAATTTCAAAAATCCGAGAGATATGGTTAAAATATTTAAGTAAAATTTGGTTCAACATGATGAAAATAATTTTTGGTGAATAGTAACTTTTGACTTTTATTTACTGTAGTTAAAGGTGAATATGGTAATTCAAGGTATAAAGAATATTATAATAATAAATAATTACCTTAACACTTATTCTAACCTTATTGGATGAGTCATGTCCGACCATGGACAACCTTGGGTCAATTTTGGAACCCCATGGAGCCACTTATTAAGGATAATGACACTATATTTTAATTAATTTAAAGTAAAGGCAAAAATGTCATAAACAAATATCTTTTAGTAATTAAATTTTTAAATTGGGTTATATAAGTAATATTTTCAACTATAAATATTAATTGGAAATATAAAATTATTTCCATAATAATGGTATTTTATTTATATTTTTAAACATTAAATAATCTAATTAATTTATGACACAATAATGATGTAGTAATTACCATATTAATGAAATATTAAAATAATTGATATTATAAATATCCAAATAAATGTAAATTGAGAATTTTTATGAATTAAACTATTTTAAGGTTAATATGACATGTTATAGTTTATTAAATCAAATTTTTTTGAAGTAATAATGCTGTTATGAATTTAGAAAAACCAGAATACCAAATAGTGTCAAAATTGATATAAAAAAGTTTTTAAAACACATATTATATTATTAATTGGTAATCTATTCCTAAAAATATAAGGTTCTAAAAATGGGATTAAATACTATTATATATGTCATGAATTAACCACATGGGGTTCACGTAAAAGTTTATTGTATGTTTATTAACCATATAATATAAAAATAACAAGAGACATGGTAAATGTCAATCTATTTAACTAAGAGTTAAATATAGAAGATAAGGTTAATATAGTGACCCAAACTTGTCTAAAACCTATTGGTTTAGTGGATTTCGACCAATAAACACCTTATCCTATAAATAATTCATTTTTTAAACCTTAGAAACTGAATATAATTTCATTATAAAATAATATTTTCACACTTTCCTAAAGAACCCCTCCTCCCCCTTATAAAAAGCCCTCACTTATAACCCATTTCTCACAGCTCTCATGACTCATGGATCATCCAAACCCTACCCAAATAAGATCTCAAGATCCCTATATTACACTTAGAAGTCCTACTTTATGCATAAGTCAATTCTAAAAGTTCTTTTGGTTCAAACCAAAGGAAGTAACCCAAATTAAAGGTATCAATTTCTCTTCAATTATTTTCATTTATTTTGTTTTATTTTATTTTTCCAACACCCTAAACTCTTGTTATTCCTTTATATTATGAAAACAAATATATCCTTAATATACTAGGATGTTTTTATTATAAATATTCAGTCTACACTTACACACACCTCTATCTAATGGGTGAAGAATATACTGTTTCTGTGGTTGGGAAACTAACGCCTCACGAAACAATGATTGTTCAATTATCTCCTACCACATCTCATGGTGGATATTAAGATGGAACTATATTTATATATTATATATATATATTATGTTTATGTTTTCTTTTCTTCTTCTTTATTTTACATTTATATCATACCTTTATGGTTCTCATTATGGGTAAAATGATATAATTTCATCTGAGGAAGTGCAGACTACCGCCCTCTCAAAGTGATATGACTCATTAATGAATTATTTAGGATGTATAAAGTTTGGAGTTACAGATATTATATATGATATTATACTATAATTATAATATTCATATGTATCATTATGTTTTTATTCCATTAAAATACAAAATAGAAATGAAAGTAGTGTTCATGCGTACGTACGACTTACCTTTTCCATGAATGATGCATTTCATTTCTTATCTCCAAATGTTATGTATTGATATAAATAAATATATATACTGGAAATATATGATATATATGAAATCTGAATGAGTAATATCATTCTATATATAACGGACTTTTGACCACATGGACAATTCATAATTATAACAAGTTCATTTTTTACTCAAGTTCCAAACATCGACAAAATGTCCGATATGAACTAAAATAATTAACTAATTGTTATAGCATTGTAATAAGTGATATAAAAGGAATAATAAAATTGAAAATATTCTTAATCAATTAGAAATTAACTTATGTTTATTATTCAAGAAGAACAAGGAACATACGAGCGAGTCAAGTCAGACATGTGGTAAGGGGTTTCTTATCTCACTTTTAATTCTGTGATATTTCCATTGTTCACCACTTATTAATTGCATGTGGTGTTTTTTATACAGCCATTTGATATATATTATCATTATTCTCATTATATTAATGATTTTTTGATTCATTTGTCGGTTGTTGACTATTATTCATACGACTCGATTGATTACAACGAGGTAAGGGTTAATTCCCCAATCTCATTATTATCCGAGATTGTTTATGTGTAAGTATTTTCTGAGACATGTTTATTATCCATTTCCATGATTCATAAAAGACATTTTAAAATGATTATTTTATGGTACTCTTTAACTAAAACATCATTTTAAATGTTTTAAATATTTATTCTTCTATGTATTTCTCATTAATGACCATATTTTCAAAATGGTTTTCAAGGATTTATTTATATCGACATGAATGATCTTAAAATGTAAATTCCATTTATAAGTTTGAAAGTGGTATGGGAAACTTTGATTCAAAAATATCTTTAAATGTATTCTTTTCAAAATTGTGTGACTTTTATATGTTTTCAAGAAAAAGGGTTATATCTCTCAGGGCATTTTACCGATAATTTTCATATATGTCAACATCCATTGATGAATTTTAAACTTGTTAGAAGTTGATACCAATATTCCATATTATATTGAAGGTTTTGTGATAATTTTGAAGATGGATGTGTCAGTTTTATACCATTCATGGTTTATGGATAAAGTATTGACATTTTTTATGCTAGTTTTAATATGAATGATTATGTTATATTTCAACCTTTTTCTTAAGATGGATGTATTGGACTAGTAGTTTTCGGGTTGGGGTCGGTAAAAGTAAGCCCTTCAGGTTGGGGTCTGGTTACAGTAGGCCCGTTGGGTTTGAGTCTAGTTACAGAGGCTTTCAGGATTGGAGTCCGGTTATAGAAGCTCCCCGGGGTGGAGTCCGGTTACAGAGGCTCTCTAGGTCTGGGTCTGGTTACAGTTCGCCCACAGGTCCTAGCACGAGGCCATGACATAGAAATTAAAGTTTGGTACTATACATTCCCTCATTATGAAAATAATATTGATGGTTCATGTGGTCATTAGACTAGTAGAATAACCATGATTATGTTTCGTTATGAAATTATTTTCTCAGCTCATATTCCTTCCATAAACGTATTAATGTTTATTATAGATAAAAAATGTGGTTTCAATTATTCACCATGATTAATATTTATGTTATCCTCCGCTGTATTTCTTACCCTTACTGAGCATTTGATCTCAGCCATTTCTTATGTTTTATTTTCCCAAGATGGGAAGAAGTTAGTTATGAGTGACTTTCAGGCATAATCTAGGAGTCTTGGACATTTATAATGGAATAAATTACTGTTGTTTTTCTTTTCAAGTTGTAATGTTGAACTTAATGTATGTAATCTATTTTCCAAGACTGCTAAACTGATCGGTCCTTCATGTCTTGATTCCATTTAATCATGCCAATGTAATGTAATAATGCACCAAATCTGGGCTTCTGGGGGTAGGGCATTAAAGTTGGTACCAGAAGAAGTTTAGTACAAACCATGAAAATTAGATTTAGATAAACTCTGATTAGAGAACATAGCCCAAAGATAGACTTTGAAGATTAGTATAGAAGAACTTCCTAGAATTTTTGTACTATAGATATTTTTTGGTTTTTCCATTCAAATACATCCCTGTCAGGATACGAGCAGGTAGAGGTGGCTCTAGAACATGTGTACCTAGGGTAAATACCTAATAACACCCCTTTGAGCTAGACTCAAACGGGAACTGGTGCATGACAATGGGCCTTGCTGCACTCTTGGTTACGACACTCCCAGGGGATATGCTTCGGATAATTCTCATTTTCATTACAAATATTTATGAAGGATTTATGAGTATATACCTCCTCAATGAAAATATTATTATGATTGCGGATTATATCCCTAAACTGTTCAATTTATGTTAGGTATTTTACATGTTTGGAATTATCCATTGCAATTCATAAACTGACATAGTGTATGCCATTGTATAGAAATGGTGCCTAGTTAAAGGAATGTGAACACCAGAAATACGTATGATCCAAAGATTAATAAGGATAATATCTTTCATGGGACTAATCCAACATTTATAATGGAAATAGTATCCCATGTATTCTCAACATATGAATAAATAGTATAATGTGTTAATAAGATAAGTAAAGAATTTCCGAGTCCTATGGATTTGAAGGGAAGCAAGACAAGAAAATAATGGAAGAAAGAAATATGGATAAAGAGAAGATGGGAAAGAAATATTTTTCCATTTGTGATAACTGTGGAAAGAATCACCTTGGTAAATGCATGAAGGGAATGGGAGTTTGTTATAAGTGTAGAGAAAAAGGACACTAAGTACGTGATTGCAAGGATAAAAAGCAGTTTCAAAAGTATAATGCTTCATTTGCAAGGAGTTTGAACACTAGGAAAATAAATGTCCAAATCATCATAGTATAACAAAAATGATGTTGTTGGATAATAATCATGTTATGATATTACCACATATGAAGTGTAATGACTACTATTCTTATGTTGATAATAGAAAATTATGTCATTGGAGTACTGTATCAACGATGTACTAGTTATAATAATTATGGTGTATATAAGGATTGTACTGTAGTACTATTTCATTAAGGACTTATGATTATGTGGAACTATCAAAAGTGACTCAATAACAGGTTATTTTTTTGGAAAATATATGGTTGATGGAAAGGTAAACTACAATATGGTCCTGATAATGAGGTAGTGATTTTGGAAATGGAGATTATTGATTTGGATAAATTATATTGGATATTATTGGCTACCTTGACACTAATTAATGATTTATATATTCCATCATTGTTGGAGTTTACAACAATTTTGGATAGAATTATTATATCCAGTATTCTAGAAGGAATAAGGGAGCATAAATGTAAACAATATGTTTTTATGGTAATTCAGGACGTTGCAATGCTTTAAAAAAATACACGATGAAGGTGTTCACATGTTATTACGTGGCAATAATGAGCTTCATTATGTTTACCTTCCTTATAAATTTTGGAATGTGAGTTTGGAAAAAGGTATTTTGGATAATTATTTTTTGAGATTATTTTTTGATTGTTATAAAAAGCAAAACTTGGAGGTCGGGCAGCAACACGTCTCGACTGACAAGGCTGAGTGACTTGAACCCACAACCGATTTGCGACAAGGGTGTATCACCTACCACTAGCCCACGTGATTTCCTGGATTGAATAATGTAGTTTTTTAAAAGGTCTGGTAGAAGAATTATAAATAATTATTTTTGAACCCTATACGAATAAGATAAATAGAATATTTTTTTAAGTTCTATTATCTTTTAGAGTGAAAGATGAGTGTGTGGTAGAAATTAGTTAAAGGATGCAAATCAACTTGTCAAGTATATATTTTTTTCTTCTCTTATTATATGAAGAAATTAATTCTTAAACTTTAGGTAAGGTATCATAAATCTAATAATGTGTTATCCTAATACCTTATATTTTTTTTTGAAACGATGATATTTTAAATCATTATAGATTGATGGCTTTGAGGCCCTCAATTTTACACTTGTTTGTGATTGATGACTACAATCACTCCCTATAAATATTTACATTTTTTCTGCAATTATGTGTCTGTAATTTCCACAAATTTTCTCCTATTTGAAACCCTAAGTTGGTGATGACTTTTTCAAACCCCTTTCCCTCTTATTAAGACTAACTTTTATTAACCCTATTTCCGATGTGGGTTTTTCACAAAGGTATTTTCTATTTTCAACCTCTTATTTTAGAATAATAATTTAAAATTGCGAGGACACAATTTATTGAAGGAGGGCAGAATGTAACACACCATGATTTCATAGTATGTTATCTCTTCAAACTAATTCAATAACTTGCGTTGCACGTAACACCGAATTCGAGCGCACCACGGCTTATCAAACTAGCCATTCAAAAAATAGTTATGGATAGTATAAACTGCATTTTGAATTTTATATAATATATATTATTTTAACATCCATATTATGTGTTTCATAGATATAATATAATAACAAATTCAAATATTCAGATAAAGGATGCATTTTTCCGAAAATGAAATTTTACCGCCTTTTAATGGAAAACCCTTTTTAAATATAATATTTGATACTTTTATATATTCCATTTGACAAAATAAGCTTCTTATTTAAAATAGGGACATAAAAATTTAGTTTTGATAAATTTTTGTGATTTATCTGATAACTTTCATACTTTGGTGAATAGTGAAATATACTAAATTTCCATTAAAAACTACTTTTTAATGGAAATAATTTATAGTCCCAAATTTTGAATTTGAATGGTTTTGAAGTATAATTAGAATAAATTTTTATCATTGAATACAATTTAGGTCATTATAATTAATTTCACTTTGAAATTGGACATAACAAAGTGTCAATCTTTTGATAGGTATTGTTTCTTAAAAACACTATTTGTTTTGACAAAGAGAATTAATTTTAAATTAAATTATGCAACTTATATTTTTTGAATTTTGTAAAATAGACATCGGTTTGGAATTTGGAATATCAAATATAGCTTAGGCTGAAATTTTGTAATTTTTCGGAAATCTTTCAATTTTTGATTAATAGTGAAAAACATTGAGTTATTGGTTAAAACTGACTTTTTATTTAAATAATTTTTTATTTTATTTAAATTTATTTTAGGTCAAAATAGATACATAATGTCTATATAAGTTCAATATAATTCATTGGAGTCATTTTTAAATAAGTTAAGATATATAAATATTTTATTGAACTTTTTACCGTCTTTTACCCACCTCCTAGGAGCATTTGAAAATTTGCGTAAAACATAATTTTACTACTTATGTGATATGAATTTCAAAAATCCAAGAGACACAGTTAACCTCATTAAGTAAAATGTGGTTCAATAAGATGAAAATAATTTTTGGTGAATAGTAACTTTTGACTTTTAGTTACCGTGGTTAAAGATAAATAGGGTAATTCAAGGTAAAAAGAATATTATAATAATAAAAAATTACCTTAACACTTGTTCTAAACATATTGGCTGAGTCATGGCTGAACATCTTCATCCTTTGGTCTATTTTTGGGACCCCATATAGCAACTTATTAATGATAATGACACTTTATTTTAATTAACTTAAAGTAAAGGCAAAAATGACATAAACAAATATCTTTTAGTAAAGCAATTTTTACATGGGGTTGTATAAGTCATCATTTTTACTTTAAATATTCCTTATAATTATAAAAGGATTTCCTAGATAATGGTATTTTATTTATATTTTTTATGAATTAAATAAATTGATTTATTTATGACACAATAATGATGCATTAATTACCTTATTAATGAAATATTAAAATAATTGATATTATTAATATCCAAATAAATGTAATTTGAGACTTTTTATGAATTACACTAATTTTATAGGTTAATATGACATGTTATATTTTATTAAATGATTTTTATGATATACTAATGCTGTTATGAATTTATAAAAAAACAAAATACCAAATAGTGTCAAAATTGACATAAAAGAGTTTTTAAAACAAATATTATATTATTAATTGGTATTAAATTCCTAAAAATCTAAGACTTTGTCAGAGGGATTAAATAATATTATATATGTTATTAATGAACCACTTGGGGTTCTCTTGGAAGTTTATAGTAAGTTTATTAACCATATAATATAAAAATACAAAGAGACATGGTAAATGTCAATCTTTTTAATTAAGAGTTAAATCTAGAAGATAAGGTTAATATAGTGACAAAAACCTGTCTAAAACCTATTGGTTGAGTGTTTATCAACCCATAACCACCTTAAACTTTAAATAATTTGTTATTAAGCCATTATAAACCAAAAATTATTTTATTATAAAATTATATTTTCACACTTTCCTAAAGAACCCCTCCTCCCCTTATAAAATCCCTCACTTCTAAACCATTTTTGACACCTCTCAAGCCCCATGGATCATCCAAAAAATGCCCAAATAATCTCTCAATATCCTTATCTTACATATAGAATCTTTCCTTATGTATAAGTCACTTCAAACAGTCTTTTTGGTTCAAACCAAAGAAAGTTACCCAAATTAAATGTAACAGTTTCTCTTAAATTCTTTTCTTTTATTTTGTTTTATATTACTTCTCCAACCCCACTAAACTCTTTTTATTACTTTATTTTATAAAAAAACAAGTATCCTCAATATAATAGGATTTTTTATGAAAATTATTCGAACTTCACTTACACACACCTCCATTTAATAGGTGAAGAACATACTGTTTCTGTAGCTGGGAAACTAACGCCTCCTGAAACGATGATTGTTCGATTATCTCATACCACCTCTCATGGTGGAAATTAATATGGAACTTTATTTATATATAATATTTATATTTACTTATGTTTTCTCTTTTTCTTCTCTATAATACTTTTTTATCGTACCTTTATGGTTCCCATTATGGGTAAAACACAATAATTTCATTTGAAGAAGGGAGGACTACCGCCCCCTCAAAGTGATATGACTCATTAATGAATTATGTGGGATGTATAAAGTATAGAGTTAATGAAATTATATATTATATTATACTGGAATTATAATATACATATGTATCATTATGTTTTAATTCAATAAAAATTCAAAATATAAATGAAAGTAGCGTTCATCCGTACTTACGACTTACCCTCTCCATGAATGGTTCAATTCATTTATTATCTCTAAATGTTATGTAATATTATAAATACACATATATACTGGATAGATATGATATATATGTAATATAAATGAGTAATATCATTTTATAGATAATGGACTTTTGACCACATGGACAATTTATAATTATAACAAGTTCGTTTTTGACTCATGTTCCGAACATCGACAAAATGTCTGATATGAACTCAAATAATTAACTAATTGTTATATAAAGGAAATAAATGATATAAAAGGAATAATAAACATTAAAATATTCTTAATAAAGTAGAAATTAACTTATGTTTATTATTCAAGAAGAACAAGGAACATACGAGTGAGTCAAGTCGGACACGTTGTAAGGGCTTTCTTTATCTCACTTTTAATTCCATGATATTTTCATTATTGACCACATATTTATTGCCTGTGTTATATTGTTTAATGACATTTGATATATATTATCATGATCCTCTTTATATTCATGATATTCTATGATTCATTTGGTGGTTACTGACTATTGTTAATTCGACTCGATTGATTACAACGAGGTAAGGGTTAATTCCTCAATATCATTATTATCTGAGATTGTTTAGGTGTAAGTATTTTCTGGGACATGTTTATTATCCATTTCTATGTTTCATAAATAAAATTTCATAATGATTATTTTATGGTAATCTTTAATTAAAACATCATTTTAAATGATTTAAATATTTTTTCTTCTAAATCTTTCTCATTAATTCCTATGTTTTCAAAATGGTTTTTAAGGATTTATTTATATGGACATGAATGTTTTTAAAATGTTAATTACCTTCAAAAGTTTCAATGTGGTATGGGAAAATTTGATAAAAAAATTTCTTTAAATGTTTTCTTTAAAAAATTGTGTGACTTTTAAATGCTTTCATGAAAAGGGGTATATCTCTCAGTTCATTTTACAGATCATTTTAATCTATGGTAGCATCCTTTGATAGATTTTACACTTGTATGATGTTGATACAAATATTCCATATTGTATTGATTGTTCGGCGATATGTTTGAATATGTATGTGTTATTTTTATACTATTCATGTTTTATGAATAATTTATTGACATTTTGTATGCATTTTTTAATTCGGATGTTTATGTTATATTTCAACATTTTCTTAAGATGAATGTATTGGACTAGTATTTTCTAGGTTGGGGACCCGTAAAAGTAAGAACTCTGGGTTGGGGTCCGGTTATAGCAGACCCTCCGGGTTGGAGTCTGGTTACATAGGCTCTCCGGGTACGAGTTCAGTTATAGAGGCTCTTTGGGATGGAGTTCGGTTATAGAGGCTCTCCGTGTTTGAGTCTGGTTATAGTTAGCCCACAGGTCTTAGCACGAGGCCATGACACAGAAAATAATGTCTGGTACTATAAATTCCCTCATTATGAAAATATTATTGATGGTTAATTCGACTAGTATAATACTCATGATAATGTTTTACTATGGCATTATTTATGAATCTCACATTCCTACCATAAAAGTATTGTGTTTATTATTGGTAAAGGCATGTGGTTTCAATTATTCACCATTGTTGACACCATGAAATGTGTTTCATGCACTTTTCCGTAGAGTAGAGATATGATTCTCACATAGAAGACAACTATCATGTATGGGTGAAGATATTTTTACCATGAAGAAAGAAAACTCAATATGTATTTTTACATGACAATTACAACTCCATACCAATGGATATGGGTAATGATTCCCTATCTAGATGTAGGCAGTGGATTTCTAAGATCAATGACGAAATGGTGTTGAAAAATTAATTTCTATTTCTAAGTTTCATTTGAGAAGACTTGGTATATTTAACATATCAAGAAGTTTATATCTTTTCAAGACCTTCGATTTGATTGGTCGAGGAGCCCAAATAGGCTTACGAATCGAAAGTTATGGCATTTGGAAGATGAATATAATTTTCACAAAGGGACCTACGCGAGGGACCTACGTGAGGGACCTATGCGGAGGACTACGCGGATGACCTACGTGGAAGAAAAATTTCTACACCCCTACACAAAGGACCTATGTGGAGGACCTGCGTAAAGAACCTATGCGTACAAATTTCCATCGACCAGGTCCCCTCATTTCCTATAAATAGAGCCCTTGGGCTCCCCATTTCAGGGACGGAAAAAGGGAGAAGATGACCCAAAGATCCAATTGGATAGATCATTCACCAAGATCCACCAATTATTCTTAGGTAGCTATCTAAAACCTAATATAAGATAGAATTAAATGGGGAAGCATTTTTCAAAGTCACATCATGGTCTAGAACACATGGAGCTTCGCGGAGAAAATGCACGGAACACCTTCACAGAGCATCTGGGCGAAGCATCTGCGCGGAGCATCTGTGCAGAGCATCTGGGTGGAGCATCTATGTGGAGGAGCTGCAAGGAGCATCAGTGCGGAGCAGCTACGCAGAGCACTTTCCTGGTACACCTGCGGGGAGCACTTGCGTGCCCCACCTGCGTGAAGTACTTCCGTGGGGGAGCAACGCGGATCACCTACGCAAGGCACCTTGGTGGAGCACCTTCACAACCCCACTAGTCCATACCGCGGGGGCTACACCCCCGCAACCCTACTTGGGGTCAGTTCTGGGCTACGGTCCTAACCCTTTAGGCGGGTCCCTTCACTTCTCTCACTAACCCACATGAAAAACGGAGAGTGGCACCGTGAACTTTTCAGATCCGGTCAAGGGAATTTTCCATTGGACCCTTTATGAAGCCATACTTCCATCCTTGGAATACCATGATCTGAGACACTCCATCACACTCAATGAAGTGCCTTGAGTTTACTTACTCCTCTTGGTTCCTTTCACATGTTATGATTTTGGACTCTCCTTATGGATTCTTCAAGTACCTTGAGTCGATACAATTATCAAGAAACTACTAAAACCTCATCACCTGACTTCTTTTCTAGGTTAAACCTCAAATGGGCATACTCCTTAGGAGTAAGCCCCAACCAATATCCAATGGGAATCCTCCTTAGGAGAAAGACCCAAAAAATATCAATGGGTATCCTCCTTATGTGTAAGCCCCAACCAATCTCAAATGGGAATCCTCTATAGGAGTAAGCCCCAACCAGACCTCAGTTCTCCATTAGGGAAGCTACACTTCACAATTGTCATTCCACACAAGTATAAGGGAATGTCTCCCTCCCCTTCCAGAACCAATTTATGGGTAGCCATCCTGGTATAAGCCCCTCACCTTCACCCCTTCCTTCTTACATTAGACCCTTGTCCAATGTAAATAGACCAGAGGGAAGGCTCGTAGCCCCGCCATCTTCCACGGTCGATGTGCCATCTTCCATCACCATGGAGGTAAAATTTGAAATTTTGAGTTTCATTGTTGAATATTTAACATCCACTTGTTTCTCACATCGATCATGACTCACGTGGGCTTAGAGTTATGTGATGATTACAACTTGTGCACAAACACTCTCATTAGAATTAACTATGAGAACTTTGATTCCTATTCAAAAGAGGATATGTAGGAAGCCCTTTTAGGGACCGAGCTCATTGGATATCCTTCTCAAGAATCCTACCCTAATTCCCCCAAGATGGGAATCCTCCTCAAGAAATAATCCCTAAATTCAATTCTCAAATCATCAAATAATCCATTTCATTATGTATGCCAAAAATCATTTCTCTCAAAGACCATACTCTCATATGTGATTCATCGAACTACGTGGGCTTTGATTCCAATTGATATGGGATACATAGGAATCCTAATTTAGGTTCAAATCTATCACTTCAAATCAACCATGTTCTTTTTGGGCCATATTCCCAATAGGGTTCGATCCTATTTCGAAACATATATCTTTTCCCAATGTTCCTTGGGCTGCTTCAGCATAAATCCCACACTAAGTTTCAACTAAGCACCAACTGCTTAGAGGTCCTTATCACTTGACCGTAAAAGGTATTATGTGTCCTATTCCGTTGCACTAAATTATGAGGGTTCTGATTTATTTCACAAGTATATGTAGGTAGCTCATTTTATGAGTACGATCCCAAGATCAAAACAAACCTTTTTCTCCCTAGATGACAATAAACTCCAGATTTCCCCACTGAGTGGATTAAAAACCAGTATCATCATAAATGATGATTAAAATAATCTTTAATCAGTATATTAGAGGATACCATTGATGGAAAACCTCGAATACATACTGATAATTCTAAAATTTTATACATGTTAAATAAGTTATTTTAAATTCCAAGGGATACTTACAATATACATTGTAAATTAATAAGGATTTATGAAAATATTTTAATTTCAATGAGAGTCCCGTAGTAGACAATAATTCCCCCCAAAAGGGTATGATGAGTCTGAACTCCTATCCTCTTGACCAATGCATATTCTTAAGGATCATAATGTTCAAAACATAACGGACTCATGCCTTTGGAAAGCAGGTCCTATTTGGATAAAGAACTATTGGAAGTTTCTGGTTCCATGAATAAATCCAATGGAAACCACCTTGAAACAAGGCTTCTTAAATCTATAATATCATGTTTCAAGGACCTAAAAAACAACCATTCTCAATATTTATGTTATATTTCACTGTATTTCTTACCCATACTGAGCATTTGAGCTCACCCTTTTATTATGTATTATTTTCCCAGGATATAAAGAAGTTAGTTATGAATGACTGCATGAACAATCTAGGAGGCATGGACGTTTCTATTGGAATAAATTACTATTGTTTTTCTTTTCAAGTTGTAATGTTGGACTTCATATATGTAATCTACTTTCCAGGACTACTAAACTAGTCAATCCTTTGGTACACGATTCCTTGTAATCATTCCAATGTTATGTAATAATGCACTGACTCAGGGCTTCTAGGGTTGGGGCATTACATTCATACTCATTTGGCTGTAGAGATTTTCATCTAAGAATTTATCTCTTTTTCCCAATAAATTATCTGACTTCTTTTTGTGATTACACAAAACTATTTATTTTATATGGGTATTACCATAGGTTTCATATTTTTTTTTAACATGTGATTAACATACACAAAACAGTCTGGCCTTTATCATGGGTTGATAATGACATAAAGATATTGTCTTTAAGTTCTTTTTTAAAACATTTGGATTTTGATATGAAATTAATTACTTTTATTCTTTATGTGTTATTTCTGGATTTTTTTTATTATTATCTATTTGGATAACATTAACTAAAATATATGAATTTTTCACATTCAAATCACAACAATGAATTGGGTAAATATTAATATATAGAGATGAAATGTTTTATGATTCCTTTGTCAATAACCATGGAAATATTTATGACACATTAGAGATAAACCTCATTGATATGCTTATGAATTAAAAAATTAAAGGTTGTAGCCACATTTATAAGATACTATTAATTTTTTCCTCTTTTTCATGAATTTATGTATTCCCTCAAGTTCTTGTGGATATTCCTCAAGATCACAAGTAATCTTTTTATCTTTTTTCCCTTACTTGTCCTTATTCTCACCCTTTCCATTGATTTATGTCCCCACGTTATGAGATGCAGTAAAATTACAATACATGATCTGAAGAAGAATCATTTCTTGTTTTTTAGAACCATTTTTTATGATTAAATGTATTATATACCTTATTTCCATGAAACTAAACTTCAAAATATCGTCCTATTTATATAGTATAATGAAATGACTATGTAATAAAAAGGTGGGATGCTATAACATTACATATCAAATAAAAAATTAAGAAAATCTATTTTCAATGTTGTTATTTTGAGGATATTATTCAAGATTTTTCAAAACCACATATATATTTTCACAATTGAAATTAGATAGGACATCCAAAGCATTATTGTTGTAGTGCTTGAATGTTTGGTGTTAGATACATGTCTAATGTTTCTTAGACATAATATCCCTTGACTAGATTTGATGAGAAGAATTACTCGAGTTATCCAACATAGTGAGACAAGGATATTGAAGGAACACTATTACACCTCATCCTATGCATCTTTAATAGGGTAATAAAGAGAAAATCCAAACCAGTAATCAATTATATGTAGCTAATTATGTGATCACATATGATCAATCAAGGCCATTTTTGGGGATAGGAATGATTGCAAATTAATTCTACCCTTATGAATGTTTTTTTGATAAGGTGTGTCCCACACATTTATTTGTTCTTTCGATGATGCCTTCAATTTTGAAACATAAAACTACCATTGGACAAAGAGAGTGATGAGACTTTATGTGTGAAATCCTTTTCTATAAATATCATTGGGTATGTGTTGATTTGGAACTTCCTTATGCTTTATATATATGTCTGAATTTTTTGGTTTTGGATTGGTTTACCTCATTCAATTCCCACATAGATAATTATTACTGAATGATTAGCTTCACATATCTTGATGGGATCAAGAATCTCTTTAGATGAGATAGGGATGTAAGGGTGGGTAGAGTATGAATTTTGGTATCATTGACTGTAAATATCTCGTATGAGTTAGGAAAAATGACTTTAGAATATTTAGAGGTGATCATAAATTGTTATTTCCCAAACATTAATGACGAACTTCCTGAATTTTTACTAAAAACTTCTTAGGGTTTTCACCCAATAAATAAGTACAATTTATGAATGATCTTCTATGAGGGACCACTCTGATTTAACTTCCAATATTTTTTAAAAAATATGATCCCTTGGCCCAAACTACTAAGGCTCAAATATTATAAAATAAAGAGTTTATAGAAGTCTGAAATATGGGATCCTATTGCAATCTCTTTCATGACAAGGAAGTAAAAAAATAGAGAGGTCTTTAAACCAGGAAATGTATTGATTTAAACCCATTTTTTCTAGGCTATCTGCCACCATTTTTGATTCTCAATAAACATCTGTGATGATATAGTTTACATCAATAAGTGAATATTTATAGTCCATCCGACAGGTTGTAATCGGTTATGAAAGATTTATTATTCAATTCCAAATCACTTTCATGATGGTATTCGAATCACTTTCAATCCAGAGATTATTCCAACCAAGTAGTTTGGTAAAGGCAAGAGCATGAATTAAACACATCATCTCAGCTTCAAGATTGATGGGGATGCCACAAATACCCATGAAGCATCCAAGGATCTGACCGTGGTGATTCTTGAAGATAGCACCGCAACCCGCAGGGCCCGGTTTACCGTTGGAGGCACCATCAATATTAACAATAATCCATCTTGGGAGAGAAGCCTTCCTGAACACTTCTAGAGTGTGACATGGTTGAAAATATTTTTCTTTAACCCTAAGACGCCAAGATATTTTCAAAGTCGTGGACATTGTCATAACAATGTCCAGTTTTCATCAATACGGCATCTTGTATGGAAATGAGGATCCACATCTAACCTGAATTTTGATTGAGTATGTAATTTTTAATAAAAATTGCATTTCAATCACACTAGATCACATGATGGAGCTCAAAAACTATAACTAATAATGTAGATACCATAAGCTTAACGTACATGGACATTACATTACTTTTGCGTAATACTTAGTACATAACAAAAACACACACACAAGGATCGTAATAGTTTAGTGTCTTTGGAAACTCGGAATAAAATCTTCTAATCGTGGTGAAAGATCTTCAACATCTCCCATAATGATCTTCTCTTTTTTTACCGAAAACCTTTCTTTATATCCTAGGGAAAAGAAAACATAAAAGGGTGAGCTCAAATGCTCAGCAAGGTTAAACAAAAGAAATATCAATCACATCATATTCATAAGAACATAACATTTTGGAAATCTTAACCTGCAAAAGAGATCATAATTTCATAACATGGGATAAATCATAGTAGTGAAATGAAATCCCAATAATCATAACTTAAAACATGAAACTTTGTGGCATACACACATAATCATAGATAAGCATATCTTATTAGTCAAGACTCATTTCCAACACTATCTTAGTGGACACAGTCCATTTCTGAACCTAGTCACCCTCGTTTCAGTCCTGTTTCACTGAACCGGTATAACCTACCATTCCAGCCATGTCTATCTCATGAGATATAAAATCTTTACCCAATGCATTGGAGGGAGATCTAGGTCCCACCCATCTCATAATGATACCATTCTTATGTGTGACACAAATTCATAAACCATACATCATAGCATAACCCATGTAATAAAAATGGGATTCTTAAACAAAATGACATCATAAAACAATTCATATAAGATAAAGGAATTCATAAAAACAATTCCATCTCAAAATAATCAAATCAATGTAATAATAGGGATAAAAACAGAACCCTATATTATCTTAGATGGAAAATACTTTTGAGAAAACACTTGAACTCCTTTCTTGATGAAAATATCCTTTCTACTTCAAATTTTTTTTCCTTTGTTAACATGTAATAAAATTTTAAACTAAAAAAAGTTGATTAAAAATAAACATGAAAACTTGCAAAGGAAGCTTCTTGGAAATAATGTTTTAAAAATCCATTCATGCCGTATAAGTTAAAAATAACATTCTTCTCGTACTTTTGTCGGAAAAGTCAAAAAGTACCTCGTATGAAAAACGACAACAAATTCCTTTCATATCTTTTACTAAAAACTCACCGAAGGGTAAAATTGGATATAAACTATTGTAGAAGGATATAAATATAACATATTGAGGAAACATGGATGTGGATGACAAAATACACCCCAGTAAATACCAAAGAATAAACAATCTCGGATAAAAATGAGATTGTGATATTTCCCTTACCTTTGGTCCGATATGCTTTGTACGTGTCCGAACCTCCTGTATAAGGATTTAAATAATGTTATTGACTTATTACAAAATCATACTTATTTTTATGATATCATATATGGTCATATTCTTAGCTTATTATTAGTAATATTTCATTACTACTTGTTATTCGGGTGTTTATTACTTTTTGTTCTTATGCGTGTTTTGTCGAATAAATTCTTATTCTTCTCTTTAGGTTATAGATACCTCATTTCCAGAATGGTATTAGTGTAATATATATCATATTCATTCATTCAATTCATTTATATAATCATTATGAAATGAAGATCATGTAGAACGAGTCGCATCACATTGTGGAGACGGTATTCCGTACGTACGCACGAGTGATGATATCGTTCCTATGATCGTGGAATTGTATTGGAGTGTATGTATACTATTTCAGAATCCGTATCACTTTATAATAGTCCAATATAGTCATTATTTTCACCATTATAACCATCCAAGTAAGGTGGTGGTGGAAAATAGATTACACCATGGCGTAGAGACGGTATTCCGTACGTACGCACGTGCGGTGATTTCTTTTTCCATAGGATGGATAGATGGTGAAATAGGTTTGTTTCATACTTATAATAACATATAAGTATATGAGTGATACTTATGTTATTACTTCATAATGAAACAACTAAATAAGAAGAAGTGGACGAAGAAATAAAGATGAAAGAATCGGTAATGGACATTACCTCTTCTTTGAAGTGCTTCTTTGAGACCTCCTTTTAGGGCACTAAAATAGGTCTTTGAAGAAGACCAGAACCTCTAGGATGTTTCTAGAGAAGTGGAGAGAAGAAATTGGCAGGGTTTGGCTGAGAATGAAGGCTCAAAGTGGTGTGAGGAAGAGGGGGAGGAGGTTCCCTTTTATAAGGGAGGAGAGGGGCACCTATGGAATAACTAAAAAGTTTTTATTATAAAGTCAAATTCTGTTTTTAAAAGCTCCAAATTGATATATTTCGGAGATAAGGTGGGGATGGGTCGAACTCCTCTCATATAATATAATTTAGACATGTTTAGGTCATTATATTAACCTTATCTTTTAGTTTTAACTCTTAGTTAATTAGATTGACATTTACCATGTCACATTGTATTATTATATTATATAGTTAATAAACATACCATATACATCCAGGCGACCCCCAAGTTGTGTTTTATTAATATATATAATCTTATCTAAGTCATTTGGCCGAACCTTAGATTTTTAGGAATAAAATAAAAATTAATAATATAATATTTGTTTTAAAAACTATTTTATGTCAGTTTTGACACTATTCAATAGTTGATTTTTTTGAAACTCATAACAGAATTATTACTTCGACCAAAGTTACTTATATCAATCCTAACATGTCATATTAACCTAGAAAATTAGTTTAGTTCATAAAAAGTCTCAAATTATATTTATTTGTGTATTTATAACATCAATTATGTCAATATTTCATTAATAAGATACTTACTACATCATCGTTGTGTCATATATAAATTAACTTATTTAATGTCTAAAAATTAGAAATAAAATACCATTATGTAGGAAAGCTTTTTAGATTTCTAATGAATATTTATAGTCGAATTTATCTTATGTATAACCCCATATTAAAAATTATTTACTTATTAAACTTTGATTTTAACTATTTTAACCCTTCTTTAAATAAATTAATAATAAATGTCCTAATCTAATCCAAGTGGGCATAAATGGTCATATTTTATTCCTAAGGTTGTTTTTGGTCGAATTAAACTTGTCCAATAGAATTAGGACATGTGTTTGGGTAATAATAATATCATTGATACCCTTAATTACCCTATTTACTTTTAACCGTGGTAAATAAAAGTAAAAAGTTACTATTCACCACAAATTATTTTCATCTCATTGAACCACATTTTAGTCATTGATATTCACCATGTCTCTCGGATTTTCTAAATTCCACTCACAGAAGCAGTAAAATTAAGTTTTATGAAAAAAATTCAGTTTTTTAACTATCACTTAGTGGTTTCACTATTCATCAAAAAATGAAAGTTTCCAGAAAAATACCAAAAATTAGGCCTAATCTATATATGATATTATGAATTCAAAAATGATGTCTATTTTATCAAATTAAAAACATATCAGTTACATTAACTTATTTAAAAATTAATTCCCGTCGTCAAAACAAATAGCGTGTTTTTAAGAGATAATAACTATCAAAAGATTGACACTTGTTTATAACTGGTTTAAATGTGAAATTACATCCAATGACCAAAATTGTATTAAATTGTAAAAATATATTCTAAATATACTTTAAAACCACTCCAATTAATAATTTATCACTATTAATTATTTCTATTAAAAAAGTTGTTTTTAATTAAAATTTAGTAATTTTCACTATTCATCAGAATATGAAAGTTATCTGAAAAGTACCAAAATTTTACCCTAAGCTAATTTCGATATTCCGAATCCAAAAATGAAGTCCATTTTGAAAAATAAAAATTATAAAATTTCAAAAAGTGGTTATTACTATTCGTAACGGCTAGTTTTAATAATATTTTATTAGCATATCGTTGTTTAGTGAAACTCGGTATTGCATACTACACACGCTATCGAGGAAGGTCGTGATTGCGTGTAATGCAAGGCAAGTCAAGGATGCGTGTTGTGAATGAATCATTCGTTGTTTCATATAACAGAATCCAACCATATTTCATTTATACATTGAATATATATATATATATATATATACTCAATGTTGCGTAGAATAACTATTATCAAAATTGTGTGTAACACGATCCAAGAATAGTGTTGCGTATACTGCAAGCTAATACGGTGTTTCGTATAGCGCAAGGTAATCTTGGTGTAGAATACAACACAAGACATTAATGAAATTAAAAGAATATTTTTCATAAAATCTTGTGGTGTTACATTCTACCCCCTTAAAATGAATTTCGCCCTCGAAATTCGTCGGGGTTATAAATGGTTTACTACTCGAAAGTTTGTTTAATAGAAACCCACATCGTAAAAAGGAATACCAAAATATGGCTTTAAAAACTAAAGTATAAAATGTAACGGTTACCCAAATTAACTCATCACTGGGTTTCCACGTAGGAGAACATAGGTGAAAATATGGATATGGAAGAAAAATCTAACCATCAAGTTCGGATGGAGAGTGGTAGAGGACATGGCTATGAAAAAGCCAACAATCACAAAGCCATAAATTTGTGACGATCTATGGTACCATCTGATTAATCATATATAAGATCACTAGGACAACATTTTTGGTTTTCAAGATCATTTCCCTAAAGTCGACGAAATTAGAAGAAATACTTTCGTGATTTTGGTATAGTCTCACTGTTTGTCGTTCTTTGGACAATTTCCACTTCATCTCTTAAAAAAATGAAGTTGAATTTGTCATTCGTGATGTGTTAGAAGATCATGTGATAGAATTATGGGTCATTCCATCTGTCTCAAACAAAAGGATAGAAAAGTTATCAAAAAATAAATAAGTCCATCTATAGTGAGATTAATGATATATAGTTCCTAAAATGGACTTATACGTCATATATCATACTTCTTAATAGAATAAAACTAGTTTCTACTAAACAGGGACTTCCTATAGGCCAGTGGTAGGCGATAAAGGCCAGTCGCACTTCGGTTGTGGGTTCAATTCCCACGGCCTTGTCCGACGCGATGGGTTGTCGCCCGTCCTGAAGGTTGTCCTTTTTCTAAAACTATATTACTATAACATCCCATCAATAATATCGAAAAAACTTTTATCCTTAAACAATACTAACTTATGTCCAACATAGTCCATTCTAATCTTTAGGCTTATCCATAATACTGCAGTCCACTCTCATAATATAGTGAAAACGATTACAAGAGATTTAATACCATCGTTGATCCCCATATATCATAAGATATGTCTTGTTGGTCACATTCCAAACATTCAAAGGCCTTAATCATGTGTTCTCTTGAATACCCATTGAACCTTAGTGAAAACATGAATGCAGTCAAAAGTTAACACTTTCCACATACCAAAATCCTTAAAATTCTATATACTCAAACCATGATATCACTTAGTCCTTATATCAATCATGAGCTCATGAAAACTGTCAAACATTTCATTTTTTTTCCTTATCCCTTCATTATGCGCATATCATCTTTTTTCTAAAAATATCTCAATCACTTTCCATGGTTACCGGTACCATAAAATTATTAAAGACCACAATAGACCAATACATAAATATTCCAATACTCAACATTATTTTGGAATCCCATTACATAAACACTTAATCATTCCACCACATCATTGTCATATTCAACGTTGCCAATGGTGATCGCATGTGACTTCCCTTTGCCCTTTGCCTTAAGTGGTTGCTCATGTCGATCATCACTAACCCTTGGATTAGGGCATTTATTGGTATAATGTCTCATTTCCTTGCACTTGAAACATTGAAGTGTAGTAGGTTCATTCTGTGTATCCCTTACTTTGTTTGCATCATTAGACATCTTCTTCCCATCATTGTGGCATTCAAATGACCGATGAGCTTCCTTTCTACATTTGAAACATTTACTTGTCCCTTTAATACAATCTCCACCATGATTCTTTCCACACTTTGAGCATAAGGAAACATTCATCTTCTTTTCACCATTATTCTGAGATTTCTCCTTGAACTCCATCTTTTGTTTCTTTTCAAAACTATGAGATGGATAAGTAACACCAACTTCCATTTCTACCTTGATAGCACAATGCACAATCTCTTCATAGCTACTGAAGTCTCTTATAGCTAATGCCCTTCGAAGATTTGGTTTTAAGCCACTGAAGAATCGATCAACTTTACTTTCAGGTTGGATGATAAATCCAGATGCATACCTTGCAAGCCTTGTAAAATTCGCTTCGTATAAACCAACAGATTCATCATCCTTTTGCTTTAGTTCAAGAAACTCCTTCTCCATATTTTTTCGAAGAATACAAGGGAAGTACTTATTGAAAAATAATTTCTTGAACTCGTCCCATTCCATGGACTCAATTTCATCTCTTTGCCTCGTATTCTTGATAAGATTCCACCATTGATTAGCTTCACCTTCCAAATGATAAACTGCTAAGATGAATTTATCATGTTCAGAACATTGAAGAACTGAAAATATGTTTTCAGTGGTACTGATCCATTGTTCAGCAAAAAGTGGATCAGAAGACCCACTGAAAGAAGGTGGATGTTACCTCATGAAGTACTCAATGGAATATTGTTCCCTTATCTGCTCATTTGGAAGTCCAGAATGATTGATAGCTTGTGTAAGTATAGAAATAAGATTTTTCACTCCATCTCCCATAACATTTGTTTGTTCAGGAGGACAATCATTACATTGTCCATTACAGTGATCAACACGGTTCCTTCTGGTTCCAACCATCGTCTAAAACCCAAAAAGAATAGTCTGAGAGGGAAAAATCATGCTAGGGAAAACAACATAATAAAGGGGGAGTACACTTAATATCCAACATCTTAGGTTAAATTCTAAGATCGTTACCGTAGTTCTAGGACTATATCCTATACGTATTCTTATCCTTAGAGACATCCCTAGACATACCTTAAAAATATCTCCAAGGACTCACTAACGTTCTAACATCCTAGTTTCCAATGGTTGACTAAAACTTTCCTCTGATACCAACTGTAGAGACCCGAAGCTTAACGTACATGGAAATTACGTTACATTTGCGGAATACTTAGTACATAACAAAAACACACACACACGGATCGTAATAGTTTAGTGTCTTTGGAAACTCGGAATAAAATCTTCTAATCGTGGTGAAAGATCTTCAACATCTCCCATAATGATCTTCCCTTTTTTTTACTTAAAACCTTTCATTATATCCTAGGGAAAAGAAACCATAAAAGGGTGAGCTCAAATGCTCAGTAAGGGTAAACAAAAGAAATATCAATCACATCATATTCATAAGAACATAACATTTTGGAAATCTTAACCTGCAAAAGAGATCATAATTTCATAACATGGGATAAATCATAGTAGTGAAATGAAATCCCAATAATCATAACTTAAAACATGAAAATTTGTGGCATACACACATAATCATAGATAATCATATCTTATTAGTCAAGACTCATTGCCAAGACTATCTTAGTGGACAAATTCCATTTCTGAACCGAGTCACCCTCGTTTCAGTCCTGTTTCACTGAACCGGTATAACCTACCATTCTAGCCATGTCTATCTCATGAGATAGAAAATCTTTACCCAATGCATTGGAGGGAGATATAGGTCCCACCCATCTCATAATGATACCATTCTTATGTGTGCCACAAATTCATAAACCATACATCATAGCATAACCCATGTAATAAAAATGGGATTCTTAAACAACATGACATCATAAAAAAATTCATATAAGATAATGGAATTCATAAAAATAATTCCATCTCAACATAATCAAATCAATGTATTAATAGGGATAAAAACAGAACCCTATATTATCTTAGATGGAAAATAATTTTGATAAAACACTTGAACTCTGTTCTTGAGGAAAATATCATTTCTACTTCAAAAAACATTTTCGTTTCTTAACATGTAATACAATTTTAAACTAAAAGAAGTTGATTAAAAATAAACATTAAAACTTGAAAAGGAAGATTCTTGGAAATAATGTTTTAAAAATCCATTCATGTCGTATAAGTTAAAAATAACATTTTTCTCGTACTTTTGTCAGAAAAGTCAAAAAGTACCTCGTACGAAAAACGAAAAAAGATTCCTTTCATATCTTTTACTAAAAACTCACCGAAGGGTAAAATTGGATATAAACTATTGTAGAAGGATACAAATATTACATATTGAGGAAACATGGATGTGGATGATAAAATACACCCCAGTAAATACGAAAGTATAAACAATCTCGGATAAAAATGAGATTGTGATATTTCCCTTACCTTTGGTCCGATATGCTTTGTACGTGTCCGAACCTCCTGTATAATGATTTAAATAATGTTATTGACTTATTACAGAATCATACTTATTTTTATGATATCATATATGGTCATATTCTTAGCTTATTATTAGTAATATTTCATTACTACTTGTAATTCTGGTGTTTATTACTTTTTGTTCTTATGCGTGTTTTGTTGAATAAATTCTTATTCTTCTCTTTAGGTTATAGATACCTCATTTCCAGAATTTTATTAGTGTAATATATATCATATTAATTCATTCAATTCGTTTATATAATCATTATGAAATGAAGATCATGTAGAACGAGTCGCATCACATCGTGGAGACGGTATTCCGTACATACGCATGAGTGATGATATCGTTCCTATGATTGTGGAATTGTATTGGAGTGTATGGATACTATTTCAGAATCAGTATCACTTTATAATAGTCTTATATAGTCATTATTTACACCATTATACCCATCCAAGTAATGTGGTGGTGGAAAATAGATTACACCACGGCGTGGAGACGGTATTCCCTACGTACGCACGTGCGGTGATTTCTTTTTCCATAGGATGGATAGATGGTGAAATAGGGTTGTTTAATACTTATAATAACATATCAGTATATTATTGATACTTATGTTATTACTTCATAATGAAACAACTAAAGAAGAAAAAGTGGAATAAGAAATAAATATGAAAGAATCAGTAATGGACATTACCTCTTCTTTGAAGTGATTCTTTGAGACCTCCTTTTAGGGAACTAAAATAGGTCTTTGAAGAAGACCAGAACCTCTAGGATGTTTCTAGGGAAGTGGAGAGTAGAAATTGGCAGGGGTTGGCCGAGCTTGAAGGCTCAAAGTGGTGTGAGGAAGAGGGGGAGGAGGTGCCCTTTTATAAGGGTGGAGAGGGGCACCTTTGGAATAATTAAAAATATTATTTTATTATAAAGTCAAATTCGGTTTTTAATAGCTCCAAATTGATATATTTCGAAGATAAGGTGGTTATGGGTCGAAATCCTCTCATAAAATAGAATTTAGACAAGTTTAGGTCCTTATATTAACCTTATCTTTTAGTTTTAACTCTTAGTTAATTAGATTGACATTTACCATGTCACTTTGTATTTTTATATTACATAGTTAATAAACTTACCATATACATCCAGGAGACCCCCAAGTTGTGTTTTATTAATATATATAACCTTATCTAAGTCAATTGGCCGAACATTAGATTCTTAGGAATAAAATAACAATTAATAATATAATATTTGTTTTAAAAACTATTTTATGTCAATTTTGACACTATTCAATAGTTTATTTTTTTGAAACTCATAACAGAATGATTACTTAGACCAAAGTTAATTATATCAATCCTAACATGTCATATTAACCTATAAAATTAGTTTAGTTCATAAAAAGTCTCAAATTATATTTATTTGGGTATTTATAACATCAATTATGTCAATATTTCATTAATAAGATACTTACTACATCATCGTTGTGTCATAAATAAATTAAATTATTTAATGTCTAAAAATTAGAAATAAAATAACATTATGTAGTAAATCTTTTTAGATTTCTAATGAATATTTATAGTCGAATTTATCTTATGTATAACCCCATATTAAAAATTATTTACTTATCAAACATTGATTTTAACTATTTTAACCCTTCTTTAAATAAATTAATAATAAATGTCCTAATCTAATCCATGTGGGCCTAAATGGTCATATTTTATGTCTAAGGTTGTTTTTGGTCGAATTAAACTTGTCCAATAGAATTAGGACATGTGTTAGGGTAATAATAATATCATTGATACCCTTAATTACCCTATTTACTTTTAACCATGGTAAATAAAAGTAAAAAGTTACTATTCACCAAAAATTATTTTCATCTCATTGAACCACATTTTAGTCCTTGATATTAACCATGTCTCTCGGATTTTCTAAATTCCACTCACAGAAGCGGTAAAATTATGTTTTATGAAAAAAATTCAGTTTTTTAACTACCACTTAGTGGTTTCACTATTCATCAAAAAATGAAAGTTTCTAGAAAAATACCAAAAATTGGGCCTAATCTATATTTGATATTATGAATTAAAAAATGATGTCTATTTTATCAAATTCAAAACATATCAGTTACATTATCTTATTTAAAAATTAATTCCCGTCGTCAAAACAAATAGCGTGTTTTTAAGAGATAATAACTATCAAAAGATTGACACTTGTTTATAACTGGTTTAAATGTGAAATTACATCCAATGAGAAAAATTGTATTAAATTGTAAAAATGTATTCTAAATATACTTTAAAAACACTCAAATTAATAATTTATCACTATTAATTATTTCTATTAAAAAATTTGTTTTTAATTAAAATTTAGTAATTTTCACTAATCATCATAATATGAAAGTTATCCAAAAAGTACCAAAATTTTACCCTAAGCTAATTTCGATATTCTGAATCCAAAAATGAAGTCCATTTTGAAAAATAAAAATTATAAAATTTCAAAAAGTGTTTATTATTATTCATAACGGCTAGTTTTAATAATATTTTATTAGCATATCGTTGTTTAGTGAAACTCGTTATTGCATACTACACACGCTATCGAGGAAGGTCACGATTGCGTGTAATGCAAGGCAAGTCAAGGACGCGTGTTGTGAAAGAATCCTTAGTTGTTTCGTATAACATAATTCAACCATATTTCATTTATACATTGAATATATATATATATACTCAATGTTGCGTAGAATAACTATTATCCAAATTGTGTGTAACACGATCCAAGAATAGTGTTGCCTATACCGCAAGCTAATACGGTGTTGCGTATAGCACAAGGTAATCTTGGTGTAGAATACAACACAAGACATTAATGAAATTATAAGAATATTTTTCATAAAATCTCGGGGTGTTACAAATAATAAGTTCTTGATTTTCTGAGATCCATCCACTTCTGCACATCTTTATAGTTGAGTATTAACCGAGTAAAGAACAAACCATCTGCAACCAAAAATGTCAAGAATATGGTTCTAAAGTGTAGAAGTGATAATAGAGGAATGAAAAAGATGATTAAAATATTATATGTATTGATTACAGAGTTTGAATTTCAAACAAAGCTGAATTCCAAAATATTGAAAGCAACTCTCTATGGAAACACTATTGAGTGCAAGTCGCTAGATAAGATTAAATCTTGCAGGATTTATCCAAGGCTTGCTAAAATGTTTTATCCAACTAAAGTCACGTTATGAGTTAAAAAGTAATGATTGTAAAAAAAATTAGAGTTATGCATGCCATAATAAGAAGGTTCCCTAATTAAGAAATCATTGGTTTTTTTAAAAAGGGTAGTTTGCAATTAAATTTAGAATATTTTTAGGGAGATGATCATGTTGAGAGTTTAGAATATCTCTAATAGAGGAGTTAGTACTCAAATGGGTTTGATCAGGAGAAATCATAGTAATTAAGTTCATTCTTGTCCAGTTATCCAACCAAAATTTCATGGCGGAGTCCTTGGAGACCATCTATCTGTAATTATTCATAATATTGGAGAATGAATTTCTGATGGATGGCTAGATAGAAGAATTAATGAAAATTGAGTTTTTATCTTATGTTTTTCAAGAAATTTATTTTTTAGGAAAGTAATAGATTCATAATTATTTTATTGAATGTTCCAAGTGAGTCTTGGTTAAATAGATTCATTAATTTACTTAATATTTTTTATGTTGATACCACCTTTTTCAATAGGCATGCAACAAGTTGACCAGGGAACAATCCCAATATTTATTTCATGAGTGATTCCATTCCAAATAATTTTTTTATTGTAGTTTTTTTTATAAGACCAACCGACTATTTATAGACCATCGTGGAGTACAACAACTTGGAAAAAATTTGGATTTGACCAGGCATATCCTGTCCACTATAGAGAGAGATTTACCTTTCCAAGAAGATAGTTGGGTTAAGACTTGCTCAAATATTGTAACAAAGTGACAAAATTTGGGTCTGCCAAAAAAATTGTGAACACCAAGATATATAAATGATATAATTACTTATTTTAGACCTAAGTCACAAATAATGTTAGATTTTTGTTGGGAAGAAAGTTATTCCCAAATAAGAGTCATGATTTATTCCAATGAAGGGTTTGTCTAGAGACATCATCTTAGTGAGAGAGAGAGTTTGTTTGAGGTTTATAATGTTTCTTTTACATCCATGATGGAAAAGGATTATTTCATCAACATAAAATATGTGATAGGGGGCATTCAGGTTCTTAGTGACATGGATGGGTTTTAATTTATTCAAGTATAATAGACGATTGAGCAGGCAGCTAAGATAGTCTTCCACTATCGTGAAGAGAATGGAAGAGAGAGGGTCAAAATACCTAACACCTTTTGTGCATTGGAAATAGCCTATCGGAGAACCATTAATTAAAATAGAGAAAGATGCCAATTTAAACAATGTTCTGGTTACAATAATGAATGAAACATTAATGCCAAAACCATGAAGAACCTTGAAGATAAAGCTCAAATCCATGGTATCAAAAGCTTTTTTGATTTCCAGTTTAATAGAAATGTTACCTCCTCTATTAGTTTTATTCATTTTATTGACATAGTCAGAGGTAGGAAATTTTTTTTTTCAATGGATCTACCCTTAATTAAACAAAATTTATTCTAGGAGACGATTTTATCTATGATTGTTGAGACACTATTGGCCAGGATTTTAGAGATTATTTTATAAAGGGTATTGATAAGAGAAATGAGTCTAAACATATGAATCTCAGATGCATTTTCAACTTTTGGGAACAAGTAGAGGAATTATGAATTAAGAGAATGAGGAAGGACTCCATTGGAAAGATGGATTTGACAAGTTCGCAAAAATAGACATGAATCACATCCCAATAAGGTTGGGAAACCCCATTATTGAAACCATCAAGACTCAAGTCACTATCAGGATTCAAACTAAAGACAGTTTTCTTAATTTCATGATCCACCAGAGTTTTGAGAAGGAAAGAGTTGTCCTCCTCAGTTACTACAATCAGAATAAACTTTGGAATGAGGTCTTTGATGATACCAGGACCATTGAATATGGATTCATAGTATGAGGAAATGTGATGAGCAATGTCATATTCATTGTCCAGAAGTTTATCCCCATCTTTTAAAAAGGTTATCGCTCTGCATTCCATCCTTATTTGTTGAATATAATTATAGAATTTAATATTTCAGTCACTATCTGACAACCATTTAACTTTAAATGCATGTTTCTTCATGTTTTCATTAAAATTGAGAAAAGAGTTAAACTTAATCACAAGGTTTATTTCATGATTTTGTTTAATAGATAAATCAGAGTTAGTGTTATAGTTTTGTAATTCATTTTAACCTTTCTCAAGAAGAAGTATTTCATTGTTAATTAGTTTGGATTTGGAGCTTCTCCAACTTTTGAGAGTCTGTTTGAGGTGCTTTAATTTAATAGAATAGGCAAAGTCATCATTGCTGTGCGACATTGGGAACTAATGGTTTTTTATGGTATTAGTGCATTCATCATCAAATAACCATCCATTGTTAAATCCGAAAGGTTACGGAGGTCTCATGCCTTTGTTGGAGACATTTTCCAGAATGGGATGATAGTCAGAGTTCAGCTTGTGAAGTGTAGTGCTAGAGATAGCGTCCCATTTATCTAAGGTATGAACATTTGTGAAATATCAATCTAGATTAGAGGAAACCACTATATTTTATTTTCTACTATACCAAGTAAAATTTTCAACAGTGATATTAATTTCAATTATATTGTTTCCTTAAATTGAATAATTAAATTCTCTTGTGGAAATAATAGTAGGGGAGGGACTAGTTTTATCACTTGAGTTGAGAATGGTATTGAAGTCTCCAATATGAAACCAGGGGTTAATAATATTTGGGGCTAGATATGATAGGTCATTCCACAAAGTTCTCATTTCTTAATATCTATTAATTTCCTAAACAAAGGAGCCGAATAAGTAATAATTATCTGAGTTAAAGTTAAAAGTGAACATTTGGTCAGAAACATAGAAGATATTATCATTTTGTAAGGAAAAGTGTGAAAAAATACATAGAGTTTCAACATTGATGGTATTTTTTTCCAATTAAAGATTAGCTATGCTGGCACAACTGAAAATGTTTTTCAGAAAAACTTATTTTTTGTTCAACAATAGAAATCAAAAAAGGATTAGGAGTGTTCACCATTATTTTTAGAACAATGAACGTGTCAGATTTAGCTATACCCTGACAATTCTAGAAAATAATCTTCATTTAAAACTGTGTTTGGAGTTAGAACTACCTTTTTTATTTTTTTCCGGAATTTTTTGTTTCTTGGAAGACCATATTACCATTTAGGAATTGTAAACATTAGTTATATGTTTTTGTAACTTTATTAGATAGGTCAAGAGGACTGTTTCAATCCCTAACATTCTTCTTTGTAAAATCAGTCTTCGAGGAAGTAGAATCCATGAAATATTTATTGCATAGAACCAAAGTGTTAACATTTTTTTAGTAGATAAATTTTCATTATTCTTAGGGTTAACAATTCTATCAATAAAATGAGTACCATAAATAGAAATGATTATAGAAAAAAGGTAGATGTGTACCTGGACCTGGGGAATTTGGGTCCTGCTGTGGAAAAACACAAGATAAATCTTTTTGTGTCATTTGAGCCCTGAGTTCCTTAATGTCATTCAAGGATGTTTGGGGTTGTATAGTGTCTATAACAGGTGGAGGGAACGACATCAGTTCCATTGGATATACAATATCTTTCAAAATTGGGACAACAACATCCTTGTGTTCCTAAAATTGTACAGGACAATTTTTCGAGGGAAAAGTCCCCTCTGTAAGTGGAAATGTGGATTTTATATATTTCATATGTTTGTATTCATATTCATTAATATTATTTGTGGACTGTTCCTTGGTATTAGATTCATTCTATCTATTAGGTAAATTTTTATGTTCAACATTGCAATTAGTGGTGTCCAGAGTTTGAGTGATGTAAATAGTATGTTTGTGAATAAAGTGACAAGAACTTAAGTTGGTTGTCTTGTTAGTGGGTTCCTAGTTCAACTATATTGTAACAGTGTCATGGATGGTTACTAAGGAATTTCTAGTTTCCATATCTGAAAGAGTGTGTTCTTTCAAATATATCTCTATAGTTAAAATAGGTGAATCATTTGTGTGAGTGAGTGTAGTGCATGTGATATGTGCATTGTATTGGATCTGCTCATATTGAGACAATGATTCTTGCTTACCCAGAGTAACTTATCTATTTAATTTCTTCTGGATAGTGTCTATATCCAAGGAAGTTGTATCTTCTGTTGGTTTTTGGGGCACCAAATCCTATAGTCATGGAGCCATATTTAGTTTCGTTGATGTAATTAGACTAAGAAATCTTGTCAGATTAACATGTGATAGTTTCTATCTTATATAATTCATGGTTGGAAATTCTAATGGTGTCTAAAACCAAATTCTCTATTTCATGTAAGAGGATGTTTCCCTTAGTAGATTCATCCTCCTCTTTTTTAAAATCTACCCAAGATGTACCAAGATTGTCCCCTATGTGGGTTAAGTTATGTGGTTTTTTCACCCATATTTCATATCCCTTTTTGGAGGATTGAGGTATATCCACAATGGAGGCATTTTATTTCTTGATTTTACTTATTTCTTTCCATTCATTTTCATTTGGTTGATTTAATTGTTTTCTAACCACCTTACAATTAGAGATTGTGTGTCCAATGATATTAAAAGTTTCACAAAAGGGTGGTTTTATCTCATTTTTTTTTTCAGATTTCAGTTTTATAATCGTTTGTAGAAAAACTAATAATATTGTGATGTTTTTAATCTAAATTTATTTCCACCATCACTCATCGAAAGAGACATAAATCAGTATTTAAAGTTATTTGATCTATTTTGAGAGGAATTCCAAAGCATGAAACAATATCATTCAGTTTTTTAGAGTGCCAAAAACCCATTCAACCCATACAGTTAAACCCAAACTTGTGAAATGGTAATCCTATATTTATGTTGGTAAAATTTATTGATTTCCATATTATAGGATGTTATCAATAAAAATGATGGGATTAAATGATTAGTTTGAATATTTAGAAAGAATATGGTTCATTAGATAGTTCATGTCTCTTTGGGTAGAATTTTTTCATTTTGGGATATAATGGATGAAACTATTATACGTTTATGGATTATCATAAGCATAACCAAGTTATGATAAAGAATTTGTATCATTTCCCAAATAATGTAGATCTATTTGATCAATTTTATGTATAGAGACCCATACTATACATACATGGTTAATACATCAAAATTGAAGCATACTTATTACAACATATAACAAAACCATGAAAGGACCATATAGGTATAGTGTCTTTTGAAACTGGGAAACATAAACAAATGGTTCATAAAGCATCTACACTATCGCCCATTTATTTCATCATATTTACAGTCCCTTTTGGAATATATTACTTAATAACATTCTTCCTGACCTGGGGAAAGAAAACATACAAAAGGGTGAGCTCAAATGCTTAGTAAGGGTAAACAAAAAATATATCAATCACATCATATTCATAAGAACATAACATTTTGGAAATCTTAACCAGCAAAAGAGATCATAATTTCATAACATGGGATAAATATTGGAAGTGAAATGTAATCCCAATAATCATAACATAAGACATGAAACTTTGTGGCATACACACATAATCATATATAATCATTTCTTATTAGTCAAGACTCATTTCCAAGACTATCTTAGTGGACAAAGTCCATTTCTGAACCGAGTTCACTCCTCGTTTCAGTCCTGTTTCACTGAACCGGTTTAACCTACCATTCCGGCCATGTCTATCTCATGAGATATAAAATCGTTACCCAATGAATTGGAGGGATATATAGGTCTCACCCATCTCATAATGATACCATTCTTATGTGTGCCACAAAATGATAAACCATACATCATAGAAAAACCCATGTAAAAAAATGGGAATCTTAAACATCGTGACATCATAAAACAATTCATATAAGATAAAGGAATTCATAAAAATATTTCCATCACATCATAGTAAAATCAATGTAATAATAGGTATAGAAATAGAACCCTATATTATCTTAGATGGAAAATAATTTTGATAAAACACTTGAACTCCATTCTTGAAGAAAATATCCTTTCTACTTCAAAAACAGTTTTCCTTTCATAACATGTCACACAATTTTAAACTAAAAGAAGTTGATTAAAAATAAACTTGAAAACTTGTAAAGGATGCTTCTTGGGAAATTTTTTTTAAAAATCCATTCATGCCGTATAAGTTAAAAAAACATTCTTCTCGTACTTTGGCCAGAAAAGTCAAAAAGTACCTCGTACGAAAAATGACAAAAGATTCCTTTCATATCTTTTACTGAAAACTCAACGACGGGTAAAATTGGATTTAAACAATTGTAGGAGGATTTAAATAATATTACATATTTCAGAAACATGGATGTGGATGATAAATATTCCCCAGTAAATTCGTAAGAATAAACAATCTCGTATAAAAATTGAGATTGCGAGATTGTCCCTTACCTTAGGTTTGATTTGCTTCGTAAGTGTCCGAACCTACTGTATAATGATTTATATAATGTTATTGACTTATTCCAGAATCATACTTATTGTTATGATATCGTATATGGTCATATTATTAGCTTCATATTAGTGACATTTGATTAATAATTGTTATTCGGGTGTTTATTACTTTTTGTTCTTATGCGTGTTTTGTCGAATAAATTCTTATTATTCTCTTTAGGTTATAGATATCTCATTTCAAGAATTTTATTATTGTATAATATATCATATTTATTCATTCAATTCATTTATATAATCATTATGCAATAAATATCATGTATAACTAATCGCATCACATCGTGGAGACGGTATTCCGTACGTACGCACGAGCGATGATATCGGTCCCATGATCGTGGAATTGTATTGGAGTGTATGTATACTATTTCAGAATCAATACCACTTTACAATATGAATATACAGTTATTTATTTTTACCATTATACCCATCCAAGTAAAGTGGTGATGGAAAATAGATTACACCACGATGTGGAGACAGTATTCTGTACGTACGCACGCGCGGTGATTTTATTTTCTGTAGGATGGATAGATGGTGAAATAGGGTTGTTTCATAATTTTAATAACATATCATTATATGAGTGATACTGATTTTATTTATTCATAATGAAACCACTAAATAATAAGAAGTGGAAGAAGAAATAAAGTTTAAAGAATCGGTAACGGACATTACCACTTCTTTGAAGCGCCTCTTTGAGACATGCTCTTAGGGCACTACAATTAGTCTTTGAAGAAGACCAGGACCTCTAGGATGTTTCTATGGAAGTGGGGAAGTGAAATGGGTAGGTATTTTTCGAGATTTAAGGCTCAAATTGGTGTGAGGAGGAGAGGGAGGAGGTTCCCTTTTATATGGGAGGAGAGGGGCACCTTTGGAAATATAAGAAATATTAGTTTATATTAAATCCCAACCCCACTTAAAAACTTCCAAAATGACTCATATAAAAGACTTTATGATATAGGGTTGTAATATAATCAACCAATAAAATTTAGTCATATTAGGAATTTATTTTAAACATTATCAACTTAATTTATCCTTGTTTATCAATTTAATTTTATTTGTGGTAATAATATTCTAATTTTTAAATTATTATAAATAATTACATATGTGTTGTGAATCTTCCATAATTTGACACTTTATGACATTGTAGACCATATAAATTTTAATTTATAATTTTCAAATACTTTTGTGATTTTTAAACAATTTTATAATATGGTATTTTTATAAAATAACAATAGTGTCAATTTTGACACTATTCATTTATTTGAATTTAAATAAAATATATACAGAAGATATGTTCGAACTAAAAGATTTAATAGATTAATAAAATGTCATATGTATCTATAAAATTAGTGGATCACATTAAATAGTTCATATAATATTTATTTTAATATTTTTAAAACCATTTATTTGATATTTTATTTAATAAAATAATTTCAACATCAGTATTGTGTCATAATTAATGATAATTATTTAATCCCTAAAAATTATAAATAAAATCTTAAGATGTAGATAATTGTATTATATATCTATAGACTATTCATGTTTGAATTTTCATTAAATTTACCACTAAATTAAAATTATTATACTTATAAGATTAAAGAAAGTGACATGTTGTCACATTCTTTAGTTTTAATAATAATTAAATTATTTTCATGAAAAAAGTCAATTAAATGAATCTAATATGACCCTTAGGTGATATGGGTCTACTTTTAGTCATCCAATAAGATTTCGGCAGGTGTTAGGGTAATTTTATAGTCTTATATTTACCCTTAATTACCCGATTTACCATTAACTATGGTAAATAAAATTTACCGTAGTTTCTATTCATAATGCCCAAAAATAAAAAGTAGCCTATGAACATAATTTGGACCCACTGATTATAAATATGGAATCCATTTTTCAAAATGCAAAACACATAAGTTTCAGTAATTAATTTAAAATTAATCCCGTTGTTAAGAAAACGAGTTTTAGAAGTTAAAACATTGCCAAAGATTGAAATGTTTTTGCCTATTAATTCAATGTGAAATTAATGCTAATGACATACATTATATTAAATGGTAAAAATATATTCTATTTATACTTTAAAACCATTCAATATTATAATTTATCCATATAAATTATCTCAATGAAAAAAGTTGTTTTTAATTAAAAATTAGAATATTTTTACTATTCATCAAAATATGAAATTTGTCATAAAAATATCAAAAATTTATCCAAAGTAAATTTTTATATCCTGATTCAAAAGAAGAATTCTATTTTTTTAAATTTAACTTATAAAAATTTAAAAAAATATATTTAATGTGGGTGCGCCATCAATAGGTGGCACACTAGCATTTTTTTTGAAACAAACTTATTTTACCCGAAAAATTTATTTTTTTCTCATACCATGTTCTAGAAAATGTGTAAGATGAATAATAATGCTATAAAATTCAAAATTTAGTTAATACTAATCATAACGACTAGTCCATAATAATATATCGTTGTTTAGTGAAACCCGTTATTGCGTACTACACACGCTATCGAGGAAGGTCGTGATTACGTGTAATGCAAGCCAAGTCCGTATTGTGTGCTGTGAAAGATTCCTTTGGTGTTGCGTATAATATAAGACATAAAAAAATATTTCTCATAAAATCTCAGGGTGTAACATTCTACCCCCCTTAAAATGAATTTCTCCCTCAAAATTCATCACTTCATTACAAACAGATGAGGATACCTCTCCCTCATCATATCCTCATGTTCCCATGTAGCTTCTTCTAATTGGTGGTTCCTCCATAAAACTTTCACCAAGCAAGTGGTCTTGTTATGTAAGACTTTTTCTCCATGATCCAGAATTTCAATCGGCAATTCTTCATAAGAAAGATCTTGCTCCAGCGGTAAAACTTCTGAGCTGAGTACATGTGAAGGATCAGATATGTACTTTCTCAGGAGAGATACATGGAACACATCGTGAACTTGAGAGAGATTCGGTGGAAGCGCCAATCGGTAAGATACCTTCCCAACACGTTACAGAATTTCAAAAGGACCGATATATCTAGGGCTCAGCTTTCCCTTCTTTCCCAATCTCATGACCCTCTTCCAGGGAGATATTCGTAAGAACACTTTATCACCCACTTCAAACTCTAAGTCTTTTCTTCGGTTGTCGGTATAACTTTTTTTTCGACTCTGGACTGCTCTAATGTGTTGTTGAATAGATTTGACCTTTTCTACCATCTCATCAACAAGATTAGGTCCTAATAGCTTTCTTTCCCCAACTGCATCCCAACAAGTTGGGGTCCTACATTTCGTTCTGTAGAGAGCTTCATAAGGATCCATCAGAATACTGGAGTGAAAGCTATTATTATAAGAAAATTCCACCAAAGGTAGGTGTTGATCCCAACCACCCTTGAAATCCATAGAGCAAGCTCTCAACATATCTTCTAGAGTTTGAATTTTCCTCTAAGACTGACCATCTGTCTGAGGATGATAGGCAGTGATGAAACTCAACTATGTATCCAGAGTATGCTGAAGATTTCGCCAGAACTTCGAGGTAAACCTCGGATCTCGATCAGATATAATGGAAAGTGGTACTCCATGCAATCTTACCACTTCTGTTACATATATCCTCGGAAGATGATCTAGAGAGAAATCCTCTCTAATAGCAATGAAGTGTGAAGACTTTGTAAGATGATCAACTATGACCCAGATAGCATTATTGCCTTTGGATGTTTTAGGAAGTCCAGTGACAAAGTCCATAGTGATGTTTTCCCATTTCCATTCTGGTATGGGTAATGGTTGTAACCTCCCTTTAGACTTCTGTCTCTCAGCTTTAACTTGCTGACAAACCAAGCATCGAGAGACATATTCATCAACATCTCTTTTCATGCCATCCCACCAGAAGTACTCTTTCAGGTCCATATACACTTCGTGCTTCCAGGATGAATAGATAATGTAGAACTATGAGCCTCATCCATCAGCTCCTTGTTTAATTCGGGGATGGGAGAAACACAACCCTGATTTCTAAACTTTATTATCCCATTATAGTACTGGTTGAATTCAGGAACATTTCTCACCTTATTTTGTAACTCGACATCTTCTTTCTGTGCCTCTGTAATCTTCACATGTATAGATGGTTGAACATTCATTTGAGAAAGATATGATTTTTCCCCTTTCATTATAATTCCAAGATCCATCCTTTTTAAATCCATAAATATTGGATATTTTTTGATCCTCGTCATGGATAAGATAGCATGGTCTTGTCGACTTAATGCATCTGCCACCTTGTTTGCTTTCCCAGGGTGGTAATGAATTGATCAGTCGTAATCCTTAATCAGTTCCAACCATCTTCCTTGGTGCATATTCATCTCCTTTTGTGTGAAAATATACTTTAAACTTTTATGATCATTATAAATTTCACACCTTTCTCCATAAAGATAATGCCTCCAAATCTTTAATGCAAAGATTACCGCAGTTAACTCCAAATCATGAGTTGGGTAATTTCGCTCTAGGATTTTCAACTGTCGTGAGGCATAAGCTATCACCATATCATTTTTGCATAAGAACACACCCCAATCCCTTCTTGGATGCATAACTGTAGATCACAAACCTTTCTCCACTACAATGCAGTGTGAGTACATGTGCACTGGATAAACTTCTTTTCAACTCCTTGAAATTCTATTCACAATCATCCATCCAAACAAACTTATCTCCTTTCCGAGTCAACTTGGTGAGTGGATTAGATAATCGTGAAAAATCATTCACAAAACGTCGATAATATCCAGCCAAACCAAGAAAACTTCGGATCTCAGTTACATTTGTTGGTCTCGACCATCTTTCAATAACCTCTGTTTTTACTGGATCCACAAATATCACCTCTTTTGAGATTATGTGACCAAAAAATTCAACTTTTTGAAGCTAAAATTCACACTTGGTAAATTTGGCATAATGATTCTCCTTTCTTAGGGATTTTAATACAATTCTCAAGTGATATTCATGTTCTTCAGTTCCCTTTCAATAGATAAGAATATAATCTATAAAGACTACCACAAACTGATCAAGATATTCTCTAAAGACACTATTCATCAGATCCATGAAGATAACAGGGGCATTAGTATGACCAAATGGCATCACTATAAATTCAAAGTGTCCATACCTTGTACGGAAAGCCGTCTTTGGTATATCTTCCCTTTTTACCCTTAATTGAGGTTACCCTGAACGAAGATCAATCTTGGAAAAGTATTGAGCTCCACGTAGTTGGTCAAATAGGTCATCAATGGGTGGGAGAGGATATTTGTTCTTGATAGTGATCTTGTTAAGTTCTCGATAATCAATGCAAAGTCTCATTGATCCATCTTTCTTCTTAACAAACATAACAGGTGTTCCCCAAGGTGACGCACTAGGGCATATGAATCCTTTATCAAGATTCTCTTGGAGTTGCTTCTTCAATTCCTGCAACTCAATTGGGGCCATTCTATAAGGTGTCTTTGAAATAGGCAAAGCACCCGGTATGAGTTCTATTAAAAACTCAACTTCACGATTTGGTGGAAGACCTGGAAATTCCTCCAGAAAGACATCATTAAATTTTTGTACAATGGGAATATTATTAATCGTGAGTTTCTATCCAAATATTTGAGATAAATAACCTTCATTTAGTGGAATCAAGACCCATAAGATAGATGAAATTTCCACTAGAAGGTTATCTTCAACCTTGCATCGATAGACGATCATAGATTGATCTGGAATATAAAATGTGACTTCCCTTAATTGGAAATTGATATGAGCTCCATATAAAGAAAGCCAATCCATGACAAGAATCACATCAAATTCAATTATAGGAAGGATCGTAAGATTTTCCAGAAGCACTTTCCCACAAACTTCAATCGGAGAAGAATTGTAAACTTTTGATGCGACTGTTGTGCCATTAGGAGTTGTCACAGCCAACTCAACATCTAATTGTTGAGGTAATACGGAGATACCCATAGAAAATTATTCAGAAATAAAATATTGGGTGGATCCAGAATCAAATATAACATTTTCTACTTTAGAGTGGATGGTAAGTGTACCTCTCACCACTTCATTGTCGTACTCCACATCGCTGATAGTAATTGCATGTGACTTTCCTTTTTCTTTGGCCTTAAGAGTTTTTTGACATCGATCATCATCATCAACCCTTGGATTTGGGCATTGATTAGAATAATGCCCCATCTCTTTGCACTTGGAACATTGTAGTGTAGTAGGTTCATTATTTGTATCCCTTCCTTTGTTTGCATCATTAGACATCTTCTTCCCATTATTTTGACATTCAATTGCCCGATGACCTTCTTTTCCACACTTATAAAATTTTCTTGTCCCCTTAAGACAATTTCTTCCATGTTTCATTCCACACTTTGAGCATAAGGGAAAACTCATCTTCTTTTCATTTTGGTCTTTAGATTTTCCTTTGAATTCCATTTTCCTCTTCCTATCAAACCCATGTGACTAATGGGTTACGCCTATCTCCATATCAACCGTGAGAGCACATCGAACAATTTCCTCATAGCTATTGAAGTCCCTTATGGCTAACGACCTTCGAAGACTTGGTTTTAAGCCAATAAAGAATTGATCGATCTTACTCTCAGGTTGGATAATAATTCCGGAAGCGTACCTTGCAAGTATTGTAAAATTTTCTTCGTAGGTAACAAAAGATTCATCATCCTTTTGATTCCGTTCAAGAAACTCCTTCTCTATCGATTTTCGAAGAATACGAGGGAAATACTTATTGAAAAATAAGTTCTTGAACTCATCACATTCCATGGACTCAATTTTATCCCTTTGCCTTGTATTCTTAATAAGATTCCACCATTGATCAGCATCATCATCCAAACGATACACTGCTAAGATGACTTTATCATGTTCAGAACATTGAAGAACTGAAAATATCTTTTCAGTGGTACTGATCAATTGTTTAGCCACTAATGGATCAGAAGACCCACTGAATGAAGGTGGACACTGCCTCATGAAGGATTCAACAGAATGTTGCTCCTTCCTTTTCTCATTTGGAAGTCCTGCATGATTCATATCTTGAGAAAGTTGTGTGAGCATGGCTACAAGATTTTGCATTCCAGATCCCATAATGTTTGGTTGCTCAGGGGGACAATCATTTCATTTCCCATATCATTCCGCATTAACACGGTTCCTTCGAGTTCCAGCCAATGACTAAAACCAAGAAGAATAGTGTGAGAAACCCTAATTATAATAGTAAAACCACATAATCAAGAATAAAATTTCACACTTAAGGTATTATCATAGGTTGTTCATGGCCATTTCTAAAACACTAAGATTGTGTTCTATACTTAGTCATATCCTTAGGTTTCTTACTACGGATTTCACATCCTAGTTTCCAAAGGTAGACTATACCTTTCCTCTCATACCAACTATAGAGACCCATACATTAAATACATGGTTAATACTTCAAAATTGAAGCATACTTATTAAAACATATAACAAAATCATGAAAGGACCGTATAGGTATAGTGTCTTTAGAAACTAGGAAACATAAACAATTGGTTCATAAAGCATCTACACTGTCTCCCATTTATTTAATCATATCTATAGTCCATTTTGGCATATCTTACTTAATAACCTTCTTCCTGACCTGGGTAAAGAAAACATACTAAAGGGTGAGCTCAAATGCTCAGTAAGGGTAAACAAAAGAAATATCAATCACACCATATTCATAAGAACATAACATTTTGGAAATCTTACCCTGCAAAAGAGATCATAATTTCATAACATGAGATAAATCATGGTAGTGAAATGTAATCCCAATAATCATAACATAAAACATGAAACTTTTTGGAATACACACAAAATCATATAGAATCATTTCTTATTAGTCAATAATCATTTCCAATACTATCTTAGTGGACAAAGTCCATTTCTGAACCGAGTTCACTCCACGTTTCAGTCCTGTTTCACTGAACCATTTTAACCTGCCGTTCCAGCCATGTCTATCTCATGAGATTTAAAATCTTTACCCAATGCATTAGTGGGAGATATAGGTCCCACCCATCTCATAATTATACCATTCTTATGTGTGCCACAAAATCATAAACCATACATCATAGCATAACTGTTAGGTCCACTAGGCTGAATACCCTGAGAGGGGGGGTGAATCAGGGTATGACTAATTAAAAAATAAAGCCCGTTCTGATCTTGTTTCGCTGTTAAGCAAAACACTCTTCTCTCTTTTTCCTGCTGCACAATATAAACAGAAAGTAAAGCAAGCACAGGACACAACAATTTTACTTGGTTCACCGCTAAGGGCTACGTCCAAGGAGCATACGCCGACAGGTTGCCGGTCGTACCAAGTCCACTAAACTTCACTAGCTGTGGATTACAATGTTCGGGCTAGATCACTTCTATGCCCAGGCTCACTGCCTATACAATGTTTTGGGTCAGCTAACTGCTTTCCCAAGGGTCACTCCCTGTTTCTCTCTCTCTGGCTCACTGCCGGTGGAGAGGATCACCTTCTTCCTCTTCTTAAGCTCACTGCTCTTGGAAGGAATTCACTCACAGTTTATAGACCTGTAGGTCTCTTCATTTCCATTAAGGAATGCATCTTTCTCTGTATGTAGATGCTCTGTTGAAGTTCAACTTTCACCCGTAGATGAATACCCCTTTGCCACTATCCACTGGGCAAACAACCTTTGGAAATACCTTCGCAAAGCGCCCTACAATGCGAGGCTCCCAATTTCGAGAAGCTCAAACAAGCCTTCGCGAAGCTCCTGCCTTTTCGCGAAGCTCACTCGCGAAGCTCCTTCGCGAAGCACTCTCGCGATGCTCAAGCCATCACAAAGCAACGACCCTCGCGAAGCTAAGTAAGCCAATGCGGAGCTCGCAGGTTTCGCGGAGCTACAATAGCCGCCGCGAAGCACCTCTTTTGCGAAGCACACTGGCTCCACGAACCACCTTCGCAAATCGAGAGCAAAGTATTTTCTCTGAAAATTCTCTCTACTTCGCTCGAAGGGGTCGGCCTCTATTTATAGGCGATTCCACCGACCCTCGAACTTTCCGCGCGAAGTCAACGCCACGTCATCTCAAATCGCGAAGCTCCAAAGTTTCTGTCGGAATTCTGTCCAAATCGCGAAGCTCCACGGCAATCTTCCGTTCGCGGAGCTTGACGTAGTCGCGATGAATCACCGTCAACTTACCTTCGCGGCTCGCGCCTTCGCCGCGAAGCTCCATCGCAAAGCCCAACATACCTTCGTACCTTCGCCGCGAAGCTCTCTCGCAAAGCTCTTCTCCGCCGCGATGCGCTTCAGCCTCTGCCGTTCGCGAAGCTTGACGTAACCGCGAAGCATCACCGCCTCCATTCTTCTGGTCTTCGCGATTTCCAAACCATGCATCCTATCTTCGCGAAATTCATGCCTTTGCCATATTAAATTATGCTCTTCATGGAAATCCTCTTTTCGCGATGCTCACCAAACTCCAAATTTTGGACCCCAAAAATTTGGCAAACACTGGGAAACGGCGCCACCTTGTACTGCTCTTTTGTACCGCCTCCAGATCGTCCTTTCCTTTGTCATAGTTCTTTTTCAACATGGAATGTCAACAAATTCTCGGGAACTCAACAATTCTCCATGGAAACCTGCTTTTTCAACAAACACAATCAACCCAAAAATACTTCAATGTTACCCTGAGGGATTTTTGCCCAACAATCTCCCCCTTTGGGTTTGTTGACAACTCTTCACAATTCTGCTCAGGATGATTTTCTGCACTTTGATACCTCACTGAGTCTTCTTCCAGCCGCTACCAGCATTCGCCCCTTGCGATTATGATAGCGTTCAAGGATTCACTTAACACGTACTCTAAGCCCACATGAGCAATGCTCGGCATGAGAAACAAGATTTGTATGAAAAGTTCATCAATGAATCACTTCATGTCAGACCCCAATTGTCGATTCCACCCAATTGTTGATAGCTGGACACCGTCTCACACCATTCCAACACCACTGTTCTGCTTTTATCACGATCCTCACCTGTCGTGATTTCTATGATTTGATCGATCACTTCTAGCATCGACAGATTTAAAAACACTCCCCCTTTCTCATTGCTCCCCCTTTCTGGCTGCTCCACAGGTCAGCTTCTCCCCGTATCAATTATGATTTATCAAATCTCCGCACTATTTTCTCCCCCATTAACAAACACTTTTCTCCCCCTTTGTCAACGAACCCAAAGGTCACTCCTTTGTACCCTGGAACAGAGTAGAGAACACAAACTAGCGCATTAGGGAAAAACATACCATACCTCGGGGAGAGGGGGGGGGGGGGGGTTGGGGTTCCACATCCACACTATTTCAAGTGCGGGGAATCGACTGAACTCCCAGAGCCAGTCGATGCCTCTCAAAATCTTCCTTGGGTAAGGCCTTTGTCAGAATGTCTGCAACCTGTAGCTCTGTAGGCACGTACTCCAACTTCACGATTCCCTGCTCAACCTTCTCCTTGATGAAATGATACTTGATCTCAATGTGCTTTGTCCTGGAATGATGGACAGGATTTTTGCTAAGATTTATAGCACTTGAGTTGTCGCACTGGATTCCGATCGGAGACTTCACTTCAACTCCCATATCTTCAAGCTGCTGTTTCATCCACAATAACTGTGTGCAGGCTTGAGTGGCCGCAATATACTCAGCTTCTACGGTGCTCAATGAAATGCAATCTTGCTTCTTACTTAGCCAAGAAATACACAATCCAAAAAGATAGAATGCACCACCTGACGTTGATTTTCTATCATCCGCTGAACCGGCCCAGTCTGCATCAGTGTACCCCAATAACTCTGTCTGAGATTTGTCATTGTATGTCAAGCCGAAGTCCACCGTGCCCTTAATATACCGAAGTATTCTTTTCACTGCGAGCATGTGACTTTCCTTGAGATTACTCTGATATCTCGCTGCTTGGCATGTGGCGAAAACAATATCAGGCCTTGTTGCAGTTAAGTACAACAGACTTCCAATGATTTGCCTGTATTCTGTGATATTAACTACCTTGCCATCCTCATCTTTTGATAGTCTCATCCGGGTAGCCACCGGAGTCTTCATCTCCTTGGAATTTTCCATTCCAAACCTTCTCAGGACCTCCTTGGCATATTTATATTGAGAAATGAATGTTCCATTCCATCCTTGTGTTACCTGTAGACCAAGGAAAAACGTTAGCTCTCCAATCATTGACATTTCAAACTCATTTTTCATGAATTCGGAAAACTGTCTGCACTGAGCTTCATCTGATCCACCAAATATTATGTCATCGACATAAACCAACACCATCATCCTTTGATTACTGTCATTACTGAAATAGAGATTGTAATCAACTCCTCCACGCTGAAAACCAAGCTTCTTCAAGTACTGATCAAGACTTGAGTACCATGCCCTTGGTGCTTGTTTCAGCCCATACAATGCCTTCTTCAGCCTGCAAGCTTTGTTCTCATCCTCATGAATGAGGAAACCATCTGGCTGCTCAATATACACCTCCTCTTCCAGAACACCATTCAAGAATGCAGATTTGACATCCATCTGGAACACTTTGAACTTCCTTTGCACTGCGATGGCTAGGAATAATCTTATTGTCTCCAGCCTTGCAACCGGTGCAAATGTCTCATCAACATCAATTCCCTCGATCTGGGAGTACCCCTTGCACACTAGACGTGCTTTGTTCCGAATCACTGTGCCATCTTCATTCATCTTATTGCGATAGACCCATTTGGTCCCAATGACATTCTTGTCTGCTGGCCTCGAAACAATCTCCCATGTCTGGTTCTTCTCAATTTGATCAAGCTCTTCATTCATAGCCTGAAGCCAGTTTTCATCTTCAGCTGCATCGGAAAAACATTTTGGCTCCACCTGAGATAAAAAAGATGTTTGCTGTAATGATTTCATTCTTCGAGTCTGAACTGGAGCTTTCTGATTACCAATGATATTTTGCCTATCAATTTCAGCTCGATTCTTTGGCTTCTTTGCAGATACAGACTTGACACTTTCTTGTTCATCATCAGAATCTTCTTCTGAGTCAGCCTCTTCCACTTCTACTCCCCCTGTGTTGCTTACCTCATCATCACTTTCATCCAGAAACTGTTCACTGGGTCGTTGAGCAGTCTGTTCATTTTCGACTATAGTGACATCATTGCTCTCAACAATTTTTCCCAGCCTCTTGTTGAAACATTTATATGCTTTGCTTTTCCCTGAATAGCCAAGGAATATCCCTTCATCTCCTCGTGCCTCAAACTTCCTATGATGTTCTTTGTTGAGAATGAAACACTTACTTCCAAAGATTCGAAAGTATTTCAACGTTGGCTTCTTTCCGTACCACAGTTCATACGGAGTCTTCCCTTGCTTCGGACATAACAGGGACCTGTTTGAAACATAGACCGATGTCAAAACTGCTTCCTTCCAAAATTTCTCTGGTAGGTCCTTATCAATAAGCATTGTTCTGGCCATGTTGTTAATGATACGATTCCTCCTTTCTACCACTCCATTCTGTTGGGGAGTTCTTACTGATGAAACTTGATGCCTTATCCCATGTTTCTCGAGATAGTTTTCAACCTGACTGTTTGTAAATTCTGTACCGTTATCAGTACGAAACTTCAGAATTTTCTGCCCAAGCATCTTTTCTGATTCCCTCCTGTACTGCTTTATGCAACTGAACACCTCTGTCTTATGGGTAATGATGAATACCCAGGCCATTCTGCTGTAGTCATCAATGAAAAGAACATAGTACCTTTGCCCATCTATAGCTCGTGGTGAGATAGGTCCACATACATCAGCATGCACCAATTCCAGCACTCGAGTTGCTTTTTGTTCCTTTGGCCTGTATGTCTTCCTGATGATCTTCCCTTGTTGACAAGCATCACACGTATGATTGCGATCATGTGATAGTTTGGGAAGGTCTCTAGCAGCATCACACTTTACCAGATCTTCCATAGATGGTTGACATAGATGACCTAGTCGCTTATGCCACAACTGATTTTCTTCTTCTCTGGATAAAAGGCATGAATCTTCTTCCCCACCTATCAGGTAAAGATTCCCCTTTGTTCGTTTTCCCTGAAGAATGACTATTCCATCTTTTCCTTTAACAATACCCATCTTCTTGGTAAATAGTATAGAGTGCCCAGAGTCGCATAGTTGACTGACGCTAAGAAAATTATGACTGAGACCCTCTACCACCAAGACATCAGCATGTCTCATTTCTTTGCCCCCAAACTTGGCTTTTCCTGATCCAACAATCTTCAGGCCTTCATCATTTCCAAACTTGACAACTCCTTCTTTGTCATATTTTATGCCTGTAACCAGATCCTTATTACCCGTCATGTGGGATGTGCAACCACTGTCAAGGATCCAAACACCAGAACGATCTGATGCTTTAAGGGCAATTTCAGCAACTGCGGCCTTCTCAGTTTTCTTCTTCCTAGTCCATACTTTTTCTTTCATACTCGGCATGGATTGAGGCTTCTGTTCTTTCTCAGAGTATGATGGACCAGCTTCATCTTGCAAAACTGCAAATCTGTTCTCAACTTTTAACTCACTTGTCGGTTTACTGATCTGCTGCTTGCGATCATTTTGATTCTTCTTTGGCACATTTTTCTGAATGGTCGGAGTGCAGTACCTAGCCATGTGTCCAAATCCTCCGCACCAAAAACAGTGTCCTTCAAAAAAGGTTCTGGAAAACCGTTCTCTGTTTGGCTGCCATCTCTGTTCTTGTTCCCTTCGATATCTTTTGGCTATGGAACACACATACTGTGAATGTCCCATCTTTCCACAACAGTAACACCTGATATAAGGTGCATTCCTTCGTGTTACTTCAGCACTACGAGTTTCCCCTTTGGATCTCTGAGTATTCTGATTCTTCTTTGTGCTCAAATCCACTTTCAATCTCGGGACAAGTGCTTGCGGTCTAACTTCAACTGCCGTAGATTTTTGTTTCTGATTAAGCCATGAATCAGCCTTAACATCTGAGTTCAATTGCTGCTTCTTTCCTGCTGAACTACTAGGCTCTTCTTTCTTCTTTTCCGTCTTCGTAACGACCTGATTTCCCAAGAATGTGTTGGGATTCAAAGGTTTTTCCTGGTCTTTAACTTTTCTCCGCAGACCGACAACTTCCTCTTGAAGCTCTTCAATGCGCTTGACGTGATCTTTCACTTTTCGACTCAAGCAGTCGATCTCCCTTTTCTGCTCTTCAATCTTGAGCTTATGCTCATCAACCTTTTCTGTGCGCTCTGGCCTGGAAGACTTAAGATTTTCAATTTCTTTCTCAAGCTCAGACTTCTCTTCTTCTTGTTGTTGCATGTAGAGTTTGGCATCACGTACTATCTTATTGGCTTTCTTTGTTTTTGCTCGCCAAACATCTATCTCTTCAAGAGTTGCTTCTAATTCAGCTTCCATGTCAACTCTCCCTTCAATTTCTTCTTCTTCATCAGTTTCAGTTTCTTTCTTTTCTAGAGCGCTACTAGCAACAGCCACCATCGCATTTTGACCACGATCTCTACAGTTTTCTATCTCTTCAACTTCTTCACCCTCAGACTCAGCTGAACTATCAATTTCTTGGGAAAGAAGATTCTTCTTTTTAAAGAAATTTCTCTTGAACTGCTTCTTCCCTTTCACATAGGCTGAAGATTTTTTCATGGGAATCTCAACTTCATCTTCATCGCTTTCTTCTTGAAACTTTTTGGGTCATCTTGCAGCAAGATGACCAACCTTTCCGCATCGGAAGCATGATATTGGAAGTTTCCCTTTAAACTTTCCTTTTCCTCTTTGTAGATTTGAAGAAAGGAACGACATCACCTCATCTGACTCTTCTTCCTCCTGAGAATCTTCAATAGTGAGCCTCTTCATGGCCTTAAATGCCACCTCTTTGGATTTCCCCTTTTCCACAGCATCGTTGTCATCATTTCTCATTTCATATGCAACAAGAGTGCTGTGTAGGTTATCCAATGTTAGCTCTTTCGGATCTTTATCTTCCAACACAGAAACTTTCGGATTGAACCGAGGTGGAAGCTTTCTCAAGATGCGCTTTACGATTTTAATGTCTTCGATAATTTCTCCAAGACCCCGCATGTCTTCTACCACAGCATTTACCCTGTCAAAGAATGCATCAACAGACTCATTCGGGTTCATTTTGAGATCTTCATACTTGTTCCACAACACTTGCAGCTTTGCCTCTCTAACTTTTATATCCCCTTCATAAATATTCAAAAGTTTTTCCCACATGGCATGTGACGTTTTGCATGACATCACCTTTGTATAAATGGGATTAGAGAGGGCTCCCCCTAAGGCTTTTATTGCTTTGGAATCAGCATCCAACTCTTTGTGCTCAGCTTCTGATAATGCACCACTAGTAATATCAGCTGTGATACCATGCATAGCTGCTGAAAACACATCCATTCCCAGAGATCGGAAATAGTGTTGCATTCGATTCTTCCATATCTAAAAATTACATCCGTCGAAGATCGGAATCCCTCTATGATTAGTGACCTCCATTGAGAGAAGACCAACTGTTAACCTTTCCCTCTGATACCACTTGTTAGGTCCACTAGGCTGAATACCCTGAGAGGGGGGGTGAATCAGGGTATGACTAATTAAAAAATAAAGCCCGTTCTGATCTTGTTTCGCTGTTAAGAAAAACACTCTTCTCTCTTTTTCCTGCTGCACAATATAAACAGAAAGTAAAGCAAGTACAGGACACAACAATTTTACTTGGTTCACCTCTAAGGGCTACGTCCAAGGAGCATACGCCGACAGGTTTCCGGTCGTACCAAGTCCACTAAACTTCACTAGCTGTGGATTACAATGTTCGGGCTAGATCACTTCTATGCCCAGGCTCACTGCCTATACAATGTTTTGGGTCAGCTCACTGCTTTCCCAAGGGTCACTCCCTGTTTCTCTCTCTCTGGCTCACTGCCGGTGGAGAGGATCACCTTCTTCCTCTTCTTAAGCTCACTGCTCTTGGAAGGAATTCACTCACAGTTTATAGACCTGTAGGTCTCTTCATTTCCATTAAGGAATGCATCTTTCTCTGTATGTAGATGCTCTGTTGAAGTTCAACTTTCACCCGTAGATGAATACCCCTTTGCCACTATCCACTGGGCAAACAACCTTTGGAAATACCTTCGCAAAGCGCCCTACAATGCGAGGCTCCCAATTTCGCGAAGCTCAAACAAGCCTTCGTGAAGCTCCTGCCTTTTCGCGAAGCTCACTCGCGAAGCTCCTTCGCGAAGCACTCTCGCGATGCTCAAGCCGTCGCAAAGCAACGACCCTCGCGAAGCTAAGTAAGCCAATGCGGAGCTCGCAGGTTTCGCGGAGCTACAATAGCCGCCGCGAAGCACCTCTTTTGCGAAGCACACTGGCTCCACGAACCACCTTCGCAAATCGAGAGCAAAGTATTTTCTCTGAAAATTCTCTCTACTTCGCTCGAAGGGGTCGGCCTCTATTTATAGGCGATTCCACCGACCCTCGAACTTTCCGCGCGAAGTCAACGCCACGTCATCTCAAATCGCGAAGCTCCAATGTTTCTGTCGGAATTCTGTCCAAATCGCGAAGCTCCACGGCAATCTTCCGTTCGCGGAGCTTGACGTAGTCGCGATGAATCACCGTCAACTTACCTTCGCGGCTCGCGCCTTCGCCGCGAAGCTCCATCGCAAAGCCCAACATACCTTCGCACCTTCGCCGCGAAGCTCTCTCGCAAAGCTCTTCTCCGCCGCGATGCGCTTCAGCCTCTGCCGTTCGCGAAGCTTGACGTAACCGCGAAGCATCACCGCCTCCATTCTTCTGGTCTTCGCGATTTCCAAACCATGCATCCTATCTTCGCGAAATTCATGCCTTTGCCATATTAAATTATGCTCTTCATGGAAATCCTCTTTTCGCGATGCTCACCAAACTCCAAATTTTGGACCCCAAAAATTTGGCAAACACTGGGAAACGACGCCACCTTGTACTGCTCTTTTGTACCGCCTCCAGATCGTCCTTTCCTTTGTCATAGTTCTTTGTCAACATGGAATGTCAACAAATTCTCGGGAACTCAACAATTCTCCATGGAAACCTGCTTTGTCAACAAACACAATCAACCCAAAAATACTTCAATGTTACCTTGAGGGATTTTCGCCCAACAATAACCCATGTAAGAAAATGGGAATCTTAAACATCGTGACATCATAAAACAATTTATATAAGATAAAGGAATTCGTGAAAATATTTCCATCACAACATAGTAAAATCAATGTAATTATAGGGATAGAAACATAACCCTATATTATCTTATATGGAAAATAATTTTGATAAAACACTTGAACTCCATTCTTGAGGAAAATATCCTTTCCACTTCAAAAACATTTTTCCTTTCATAACATGTCATACAATTTTAAACAAAAATAAGTTGATTAAAAATAAACATGAAAACTTGTAAAGGAATATTCTTGGGAATAATTTTTTAAAAATCCATTCATGCCGTATAAGTTAAAAAAACATTCTTCTCGTACTTTGCCCAGAAAAGTCAAAAAGTACCTCGTACAAAAAATGACAAAAAGATTCCTTTCATATCTTTTACTAAAAACTCACCGAAGGGTAAAATTGGATTCAAACAATTCTAGAAGGATTTAAATAATATTACATATTGAGGAAACATGGATGTGGATGATAAATATTCCCCATTAAATTCTGAAGTATAAACAATCTCGGATAAAAATTGAGATTGTGAGATTATCCCTTACCTTAGGTATGATTTGCTTCGTAAGTGTCCGAAACTCCTGTATAATGATTTAAATAATGTTATTGACTTATTCTAGAATCATACTTATTGTTATGATATCATATATGGTCATATTCTTAGCTTCTTATTAGTAATATTTCATTACTTCTTGTTAGTCGGGTGTTTATTACCTTTTGTTTTTATGCATGTTTTGTCGAAAAAATTCTTATTCTTCTATTTTGGTTATAGATACCTCATTTCCAGAATGTTATTAGTGTAATATATATCATATTTATCCATTAAATTCATTTATATAATCATTATTCAATAAAGATCATGTAGAACGAATCGCATCACATCGTGGAGACGGTATTCCGTACGTACGCACGAGCGATGATATCGTCCCCATGGTCGTGAAATTGTATTGGAGTGTATGTATAATATTTCAGAATAAATACCACTTTACAATAATAATATATAGTTATTTATTTTCACTTTTATACCCATCCAATTAATGTGGTGATGGAAAATAGATTACACCACGGCATGGAGACGGTATTCCGTACGTACGCACGCACGGTGATTTCGTTTTCCGTAGGATGGATAGATGGTGAAACAGGGTTGTTTCATACATATAATAACATATCCGTATATGAGTGATACTGATGTTGTTAATTAATAATGAAACAACTAATGAAGAATAAGTGTACGAAGAAATAAATTTGAATGAATCGGTACCGGACATTACCTCTTCTTTGAAGCGCCACTTTGAGACCTCCTCTTAGGGAACTAAAATTGGTCTTTTAAGAAGACCAGTACCTATAAGATGTTTCTAGGGAATACGGGAAGTTAAATGGGCATGGATTGGCCCAGCATGAAGGCTCAAATTGGTGTGAGGAGGAGAGGGAGGAGGTTCCCTTTTATAAGGGAGGAGAGGGGCACATTTGGAAATATAAGAAATATTAGATTATATTAAATCCCAACCCCACATAAAAACTTCCCAAATGACTCATATCCTAAGATTATATGAGATAGGGTTGTTATATCATCAACCAATAAAATTTAGACAGGTTAGGTATTTATTTTAAACATTATGAACTTGATTTATCCTTATTTATCAATTTAATTTTATTTGTGGTAATAATATTCTAAATTTTAAATTATTATAAATAACTACATATGTGTTGTGAATTTTCCATAATTTGACACTTTATGACATTTTAGACCATATAAATTTTAATTTATAATTTTTAAATATTTTTGTGATTTTTAAAAAATTTTATAATATGTTATTTTTATTAAATAACAAGAGTGTCAATTTTGACACTATTTATTTATTTGAATTTAAATAAAATATATACAGAAGATATGTTCGAACTAAAAGTTTTAATAGATTCATAAAATTCCATATTTATCTAGAAAATTAGTGTAGAACATTAAATAGTTAATATAATATTTATTTTAATATTTTTAAAACCATTTATTTGATATTTTAATTAATAAAATAATTTCAACATCAGTATTGTGTCATAATTAATGATAATTATGTAATCACTAAAAATTCTAAGTAAACTACTATTATGTAGATAATTATATTAGATTTCTGGAAACTATTCATTTTTGAAGTTTCATTAAGTTTATCACTAAATTAATGTTATTATACTTATAAGATTTAAGAAAGTGACATGTTGTCACATTCTTTGGTTTTAATAATAATTAAATTTGTTTCATAGAAAAGAGTCCATTAAATGAATCTAATTCGACCCTTACGTGATATGGGTCGACTTGTAGTCATCTAATAGGATTTTTTCAGGTGTTAGGGTGATTTTATAATCTTATATTTACCCTTAATTACCTGATTTACCTTTAACTATGGTAAATAAAATTTACTGTAGTTACTATTCATAATGCCCAAAAATAAAAAGTATCCTATTAACATAATTTCTACTCAATGATTCCAAATATGGAATCCATTTTTCAAAATTAAAAACACATAAGATTCAGTAATTAATTTAAAATTAATCCCATTGTTAAGAAAATGGTTTTTAGAAGTTAAAACATTGCCAAAGATTGAAATGTTTTTACCTATGAATTCAATGTGAAATTAATGCTAATGACATAAATTATATTAAATGGTAAAAATATATTTTATTTATACTTTAAAACCATTCAATATTATAATTTATCTATATAAATTATCTCAATGAAAAAAGTTGTTTATAATTATAAAATAGCGTATTTTTACTATTTATCAAAATATGAAAGTTATCAGAAAAATATCAAAAATTTATCCAAAGTAAATTTTTATATCCTAATTCAATAGTAGAATTTTATTTTGTCAAATTGAACTTATAAACTTGTCAAAAAATAGATTTAATGTGGGTTCGCCATCAAAAGGTGGCACAACTGCATTTTTTTAAAAAATACTTATTTTACCCGAAAAAATTATTTTGTTCTCTTACCATGTTCTAGAAAATATGTAAGATGAACACTAATGTTATAAAATTCAGAATTTAGTTAATATTATTCATAACGGCTAGTCCATAATAATATATCGTTGTTTAGTGAAACCCGGTATTGCATACTACACACGCTATCGAGGAAGGTCGCGATTGCGTGTAATGCAAGCCAAGTCCGTATTGTGTGCTGTGAAAGATTACTTTGGTGTTGTGTATAGCATAAGACATAAAAAAAATATTTCTCATAAAATCTCAAGGTGTTACATTAGGGGAGGCCAATGGTTTTCTACAATTGACTTATGGTTGGGATATATCTTAATTGATATGTGGAAGGTGGATATTACAAACACAACTTATAGAATCATATACGAATATTATTAATATGTTTTTATTTATTTTAGTCTTATGAATACATAATGCATATTTTTATAATTGATGTATCAAATCATTTGGATGTTTTTTATTCTTTTAAGGTGGTGTTTGATGATGAAATATATTAATCCCAAGTTATGTTTTGGTTGTATTTGTTGTCAATCGATAAGTATCCTGAAAGAAAGAAAGTATGTTGAGAATGAATATGTTTTGGATTGGGATAGATAGAAATTTAACCCACAGTGGGATTAATAAAAATCAAACTCACTGTGGTATTGATAAAAATTTTACTCACTGTGGGATTTATAAAAATTGGACATGTTGGATTGATAAAAACTAGACTCACTGTGGGATTGATAAAAACCAGACTCACTTTGGATTTATAAAAATTGGATTCATAATGGTATTAATAAAAACTGGGCTTATGTTATCTAAATAATCATACTCACTAGGATGGTCCATCATAATGAGAAGAAGCTGTTTTAAAAGAAGTGTTGGTTTTTTTGGAGAATCGGGGTTAGCATGACTACGATGTCATAAATGTGATGATGATTTCTTGATTTATATTTCACATAAATTGTATTTTGAATGGATAATATGTGATTCAATATTTATGGAAGAATGTGAGATTAAAATAGATTCTTCCAATTAGAAAAAGATTGTATCTAGTTTTATCAAATTAGGGTGGTAATGGGAAATAAGTGATACTGATTATTTTTCAAAATAATCATAACTAGGTGAAAGAAAATAGAACTGGTTCAAGGGAAAGTGGTGTCAATTGAATTTTATTCCTATTGAAAAGGTGATTCTGATTGAAATAGCGATTGCTATTTACTGTAGCATTTTGCATTCCATCAACCCCTTACGTAAAGATCAGAATCTGGAAAATCGTACCCATATTGAGCCAGAAAGTTATATTGATTGAAAAAGTGATATTGATCAAAATTATGATATTGATTGAAAATGTGGTATTGATTATAAATGTGTTATTTATTGTAAAGGAGGTTCTGATTGAAAAGGTGGTGCAAATTTACTATATCATTTTTTTAATCTAATAGTCCATAAACGTTTTGTACCTAGAATGATCAATTTCAAAATGGCCAATCTTAGAATGACCAATCTCAGAATGATCATTATCAGAATTCTCAATATAAAAATGATTGATATCAGGCTCAGGAAGGAAAAGATCAATATCAGGATAATCAACACTAGAACGATCGATATCATAATGATCATAACCAAATAGATCATACACAGAATGATCATACCCATGATGATCGTATCCAGAATAGTTGTATTTATATAAGACTGTACATGGGTTGAGATGAAAGTAAACAAAAATGAATGAATGGAAAGTTACAATACTTTCGAATTTAAATCAGATGATGCTAAATCTATTCCTCAATGAATTCAATGTCAAGAAGGTAGTCATGATACATGCACTAGTTTATAAATAAAGTAAACTTTTTCTATTGTTTTAAGAGAAGAAGTGAAGAGGATTTTAAACAATGTTGTTAACTATTTCAAAAGGGTTGAGTTACTTTTTATGGATGTGGTGATGAAGAAATTTGATATTGACAAATGATTTCTCAAGGGGGAACCATTCATTCAATATAATGATTGATTCTCAATTGGTGAATAGTATTTAATTAATAAAATTCAATTGGTATATATATTTGTTTTAAAGAAATTATAATTAGAAAATTGGATGAATAAATTGAAATAAGATAGAAAATTGATATGGGTGTCTGGAGAAGAATAGGTAAATATTGTAGATTTTTGAAAAGAATTGAGAAGAGTTGATGAAGTCAAAATGCATTTAGATATTTCCTAGGAAATTAAATTTTGAGTGAATTTTTGTGGGTGAGAATGATTTTTGGGATTCCCAACAAAACACTCATGGGTCACCTATAAAATACAAAAATGTGAATTTTTCTTGACTCAGGACAAGTTATTGTTCACCGTAGTAGGGAGAGATGCTCTGAGTTCCTAGAGGGAAGTGGATGTCTTCATATTGATCTTGTATTGGATATTTTAAGTAAGAGAAATGAAATAGAATATACAATATTTTTATTAGTGTATCCAGGTGTCCATCATACTCATAATTTATTGAACTTAGTGGATCATTATATTCATCTTGTTAATTGTATTTGGTTGATGTTAGAATCCTACTGAATTAATTGGAACATGATTTTTCGTACTGGTTATTCTCATATTAAAGATTCCTGGACTAAGGAAGAATCATATTTTATTTCATCATGATCAGTTATTGAAGTGGTTATGATTCATTTCTAATCTATTCTATCTGAACTACATACTAGAATAATTATTTATGGAAGAATCAAACTCCGAGGAATCAGACTGGGAGGATCAGACCTAAAAAAATTGGACTGAGTTTTACGAAACAAAGTCTAGGTAGTTCTTACCTTTCCTTTAGGTAAGGAATTGATGAAATGTATTTTAATTGAATACATTTTTTGTATTGAAAATAATCATAGGTAACATGAGTTGATACACATCCATTATTTTCCTATGTTTTTCTATTGGGGTGAAAACACACTAGTGGGTTTTTTCCTGTGCTACAGGAGTGTAAGGGTATATCCTACTCGTTGTAATACAAGGATTGTTTTCTAGTGTATGGTATGGAATTGGATCATGTCCCGACCATACAAAGGAAGTTGTTATTCTTGTTGATTAGTGAACCTTGTAAATACATGAATTCATGTGGATGTGTGTTTAATTTTTATTTCAGTAGGGAATTGAATATTTAATCGGTGATGGAGGTTATTTCAATTGAAAAGAAACATAAAATTAAATGGCTATCACTGTTTCAACCCTCACCCTCTTAGTAAAACAATACGTTGACAAGACACTTACAATTGGTATTAGAGCGCTGGTTCCCTTCGCTTATTATTTACAAAAGTATTTGAAGAAGACATTGTGATGGATAATCCGAGTTATGTGAATAGTAAGGGAATTATGATCTTTTCTAGAATGAATTATCATATCTGGAAGCATAGAATGATGATTTATCTTATGTCTATTATTTATGATATTCTTGAAGTTGAAACATTTTGGTTTTCACCAATTGATGATAATTCTCCACTAACACATGTTGATAAGAAGCATCATGAGAATGATGGAAGGGAGATGAGTGCTATATTTTCATCACATTATAAAAGTTAATTGTTAAGAGTGAAATGAATTTCCACAACCAAAGGTATTTGGGATTGACTAAAAACATATATGATGGCCATACAAAAGTGGAGAAGGGAAAGTTACAAATATAGAGATTAATGTATGAAGAGATCAAGATAGATGATCATGAATCTATTTGGGACTTATTTAATAAGGTGAATGCCATAGTGAGTACTATCATATGCCTTGGTGAAACGTTGGATGACTCTACTGTGGTTGAAAAGATGTTGAGAATCCTACCTGAAAAATTAGATGATATAGTTTCTCCATTGGTTGAAATAGATCCTGAAAAAATTTCTCTAGATGATTTTCATAGCACTCGTATTACATATTAAATGAGAATAGAGAATTCTATGAGGAGAAAGAAAGTTAATAAACAAATTTCTTCCAATTATACGAAGAACAAAAATTCGATGAATATTCTAATTAATAAAAAGATGGTGGTTGTGAATGTAAAAATGAGGTATGTAAAAATATCAATGATATTTTATACTTGTTTTCAAAAATTGTGAAAAAGGTATTTAGGGAAATAAAAAGAGAAACATCCCCTTAAATGTTTTGGATGTGGAGATATTGTGAATTTTGTTTCAAATTTTCCTCAAAGAAGTAATGGAGAAGAAATTGATGAAGATGAATGTTAGAAATAAAAACGAAGGTCACGAAGATCTTGGATGAAAAAGGGTGATAACAATTCTATTACAGGAGGGAAGATAAGATGTTATCCAAATATAGAAGGTCATAATTGTTATCTAAGGAAGATGATAATGAGGAGGTTATAAATTATTGTGAGGATAATATTTTTATTGAAATAGTTAATGAGGAATGTTATTCTAGTAGTGAAAGTTGTTTTCTGATGAATAATATGAAAGTGAAGATGAATCCAAAAAATATATTGAGCATGAGGGGGAAAATAATTTGATTTCAATAATGAATGATGTAGAATTTGAAAGTATCAGTTCTGATTAATAAGAAACTCAACTTGAAATGCATTTTAAAGAAGAGTTGAAACAATTCTTGTGAAATATTATAAGACTTGAAAAGAAATATAATGAGTTGGAAGATGAATGTTACTTAACAATCAAGAAATATTCTCAGAATAGATGCACAATATTCTGGTAGAGATTGGATCTTTAAAGAAATATCAAGATATTGAAAATAATCATAATGAGCAAGTTTAAGTGAAGTTGAATGAAAAAGAAAATAATTTGGAACTTATCCCTCAAAATTAATCTGAAGATGCATTATAGAATATAAGTTTCAAGAACTATATTATAGAAGATACTAAATTTTTTGGTAATGAGAAATCTAAGACGGTTCGACAAAAGTTTCCTTCAAAGGGTGAAAATAAGAATGCAAGTGTTTATAAGAGAAGTAATGCTGGGAAAGTTATATATGTGAACAAAGTGAAGAATTCAGACTTTACAAAACATGAATATTCGGAAAATGTTTTATCTATATCTAGAAAAGTTTCAAATAATTCTGATTCTATTAAGGATGAAAAGAAGAAGAATAATATGATTGAAAATAAAAAGGTTGATGTGTCATAAAAGAAAGAGAAGAACGTTGTTGAGAAATGTATTCAAAATTCCAATCAGTATGGATGTTTTAGAGGAAAATAATCCTTCTTAGATATTGATTGTATTGTGTGGGATTAGTACAAAATACTAATATGTGTTGGTTCAACCAACAATATTTCTTTTATCTGATAGGTTTTAAAAGGAAAAGGTTGAGTGGAAGTCCATATCATTAATGAAAAATGTCTGATAAGGTGGTTTGTAAGAAAAATTGGAGGAATGATGTAATGATTGAAAAGAGGATCCAACCACTAGAAACTGTTTTTGAAAGATATTATCATCCTAGACACCTTGAAAAATTATGTCCTATTTTGTTGGCAGCACAAATGTTTTTTAAACCAATATCAGAAGCCGGATGTTTTGGAAGACATATCTACTATGTCTAAAAAGAATGAGTGATTAGTTATCTGGACAAAAAACATAAACAGAGATAACAAATTGGAGGAATCATAAATGAAAGTGAAAGAAGAGAGGAAAAAAGCACACTTTTGATGATATGAGAAATGCGACAAAAATGTATCAAAAGATGGAGAATTTGAGAAACAAGGTCATGATATTAAAACTTGTTCGGCTATATTACCAGAGAAAAATATATGATTGCATGAAATGGAACAAACTGATGGTAATGAGGATGATACTAAAGTTGATTAAAAGTCGACAACCTACTTAGATTATCGGACAGATAAGAATAAATCTATTACAAAACAATAGAAGGACGAACAAAAGGAAGAAATGAAATTCAAAAAAATATGAGAAGAAGAAGAATAATGAAAGAATAATAGATGAATTTTAGCCCAATTGTTGTTTAAAAAGAACAATATAGGTTCCTTTTTATTCCTAATATCATTGTATACTTGTGATAAAATTGGACTACATTATGGGATTGATAAAAATTTGACTCACTATGGGATTGCAAAAATTTGGACACATCATAGTATTGATAAAATTCATAATCATGTTTTGTAAAGAATTAGACTCACTATAATAGTCTATAGTAATGAGAAGAATCTATTTTTAATGAAGTGTTTGTTTTTTTAGAATCTGGGTTAGCATGAATATGATATTTTAAATGTGGCAATGATTTACTAACTTGTATTTCACATAAATAATCGGTTGAAAAAAGAACTTCTGATGCAAGCTTGATTGATGAATGATAGAGTAAAATTGTTTCTTATAATCAAAAAAAGATTGTATCTAGATTTAAAATATCTGGATGGCAAAGATAAAGAAGTGTTACTGATTGTTTTTCAAAACAATCATATCAAGGTGAATGAAAATGAAAGTGGTTACAAGGAATGTGGTTCGGATGAAAGTGTTGCTGACGGAAAGTGGTGCCGATTGAAAAGGTGATGTCGATAGAAATTGTGATTCCAATTTACTATAGATTTTTTTTCCATTAACCCCATACATAAAGATCGACATTAGGATAATCATACCCAGATTGTGTCAAAAGGTGATATTGATCGAAAAGGTGATATTGATCGAAAATGTGATATTGATCAAACACTTGGTATTGGTGGAAAATATGTTATTGATTGAAAACAAAGTACATATGGAAAAGGTTGTTCTGAATAACTATAGAAACTTATTTTCCATCCGATAGGCCATAATATTTTCATACCATGAATGGCCATTATTAGAATGATAAATCTCAGAATGATCATTCAGAGAATGATAAATATTAGAATGATCAATTTTAGAATGACCAGTATTAGAATAATCAATATTAGAATAGTCAATATCAGAATGATTGATATCAGACTAAGGAAGGAAAATATCAATGTCATGATGATCAACACCAGAATGATCAATATCAAAATGATGCTATCCAAAATTATCATACACAGAATGATTATACCTTGGATGATTGTAGCATGACCAATCATTTATAAAAAATACTACACTTGGGTTGAAAAGAAAATAAAGAAGCATGAATGAATGAAATGTTATAATACTGACCGATTAAAATCAGGTGATGCTACAACTATTCCTCAATGAATTCAAAGTCTTGAAGGTATTCATGATGCAATCAGAATTTTGTAAATTAATTGACGCTTTCAATAATATCAAGAGAAGATGTGAAGAAGATGATCAACAATGTAGTAAACCATTTCAAAAAGTATGAGTTACTTTTTTTTGATGAGGTAATGAATAAAGTGGATATATATGAATGGATTTTCAATCATAAACCTCACATTAAAAAGAATGATGGTGTCTCAAGTGATGAAGTGTGTTTATTCAATCACATTAAATTGTTATAGTGATTTGTATTAAATAAATTGATATGATAGAGTCAGATTCAATAATTGAAATTAGACTGACAATATAAATAAGAGTCTAGATAAGAAGAGGAGAATAATGTATAAGTTTCTAGAAGAATAAATAAGAGATGAACAAGTCAAAATGCATTCCAAGATTTTAGGGGAAATTTCATTTTGAGTGAATTTGTGGGAGTGGGAATGATTTTTGGGATTCTTGCCAAAAAACTGAAGGGTCACCTATAAAAAGAATAAACTACATTGTACTTGACTGACGATGATGTATTGTTCACTGCAAAAGAAAAAGATGATTTATGTTTCTAGAGAGAAGATGATGTATTCATATTGATCTTGTATTAAATATATTCTGATGGAGAAGTGAAAGAGAAGTGAAAAGATTGTGATGATTGTATTCAGCTAATCATCATAATCAAAATTTATAGTACTCATCGGATCATTGTATTCAATTTTTTAATTATATTAGGCGGATGTTGGTATAAATATGAATTAATTAGAATGGGATTTTCCATACTGGGTATTTTCTTATTGAATATTTCTAGACTGAGGAAGAATATTAATTGTTATTATCATTCATAGGTATTGAAGGGCTGTAGAATCATTTCTATTGTATTTTATCTAAAAATAGGACTAGAAAAATTATTTTGGAGGAATCTTACACGGAGGAATCTAACTAGGATAATTGGTCCCAAAAATATCAGACTGAGTTTTCTGTAATAATGTCTAGATGGTTCTTTCCTATATTCTCAATAAGTAACTGATGAATTGTATTTCAATTCAATACATTTTTTGAATTTAAAAGCCATGAAAGTAACATGAGTTGTTACACAGAGGTTGTTTTTCACTATTGTGCTAATAGGGTGCACACACACTAGTGGGATTTGTTTCCAATTCTATATGTGTGTAAGGGTATATCCTATTCATTATAATCCAAGGATTATGTTCTAGTGTAATGTATGTTATTGGATCATTTCCAAACCATACCATGGATGTAGATATTCTTATTGAATAGTGAACCTTGTAAATATATGTGTCCATGTGGATGTGGGTTTTAATTTTTTCAGTAATGAATTGAATCTATAATAGGAGTCGAAGGATGTTTTAATTGAAAAGTAAAATAAAATAAAATCATTATCACTGATTCACCCCTCCCCCTTTCAGTGATAAGATACATTAACTGCGCACTTAAAATGTTTTGTTGTATATTAGAAAAATAGTGGATCATGGTAAACAATTGGATAAGGTTTTTGGTTTCTTACAAGATCATCACATTTGGGATAAGTTTTCTAATGGTGACATATTTTTTTAAGGGCATAGCACCCCAAGATTTTATAAGATATATTATTTTTAATTTATTTCATATCTTTTGTTGTACACTACACCAAGATTAGCTTGTACTATACGCAACACCGTATGAGTTTGTAGTATATGCAACACTATTCTTGGATCGTGTTGCACACAATTTCAAGTTCGCAACATTGACTGTATATATATATATTCAATGTATAAATGAAATATGGTTGGATTCTGTTATATGAAACAACAAAGGAGTCTTTCACTACACGCAACCCTGACTTGGCTTGCATTACACGCAATCACGACCTTCTTCGATAGCGTGTGTTGTACGCAATACTGGGTTTCACTAAACAACGATATATGGTTATAATATTATTATGAACTATCTTTTATGAATAGTATTAACCAAATTTGGAATTTTATAATGTTATTATTAATCTTACACATTTTCTAGAACATGGTATGAGAACAAAATAATTGTTTCAGGTAAAATAAGTATTTCTTAAAAAATGCAGTTTTGCCGCCTTTGGATGAAACACCCATTTTAAATATAATTTTTGACAAGTTTATAAGTTAAAATTTTCAAAATAAACTTCTTATTTTGAATCATGATATAAAAATTTACATTGGAAAAAGTTTTGATATTTTTCTGATAACTTTCATATTTTAATGAATAGTAAAAACACACTATATTTTAATTAAAAACAACTTTTTTCATCGTAATACTTTATATGGATAAATTATAATATTTAATGTTTTTAAAGTATAAATAGAATATATTTTTACCATTTAATATAATTTATGTCATTAGAATTTATTTTACATTGAATTTATCGGTAAAATCATTTCAATCTTTTGTAATGTTTTAACTTTTAAAACTCGTTTTCTTAAAAACGGGATTAATTTTATTTTAATTTCTGCAAATTTTTTGTATTTAATTTAGAAAAATGGATTCCATATTTGGAATCAGTGGGTCCAAATTATGTTAATAGGATACTTTTTATTTTTGGGCATTATGAATAGTAACTTCGGTAAATTATATTTACCATAGTAAAAGATAAATCAGGTAATTAAGGGTAAATATAATATTATAAAATTACCCTAACTCTTGTCTTAATATAATTGGATGCTTATATTTCATCCTAAGGCATATTTGGGTCGAAATGGAATCCATTATAACCAACTAGTATGTGATTAAGACCTTTAGTTTATTTTATTTAAAGGAAAGTGAAATATGTCTCACTCAAAATTTAATAATTAAATTATTTCTAATATAAGATTTTACAGAATATAAATTCGGTTATAAATACTCATTAGAAAGATAAAATGTTTTTATTTATCATGGTAATTTATTTGTAATTTTTAAGAGTTATTTAATTACCTTATTAGCTTATACATTAATGATGCAGAAATTATTTATTTAGTGGAAATTCAATAATATTGTTTTTATTGAAATAGTAATAAATGTTAAAAAGCCCAAAAACATGACCAAAACTTATTTTTAGTTTATATATACACCATAATAAACCAAGGATCTAATATATGACCGTTTGGAGTCTTATAAAAGTGATTATGACACTTATATTATTTTATGCTAAATGATGTCAAAGTTGTCACCTTCAAAATTTAATAAATATAACATTTTAAAAGTTTGGTGTTTTAGAAGATAAATCCAACTAAAAGTATTATTATGAAATAAATAAGATTTATATTTATCATATTTTTTTATTTTTAATTTTTATGCAACAAATAAGTATATTTAATGATTATACAAAAATGTTGTAGTAATTATTTTATTAAGAGAAATATCATATAAATGGTTTTACAAATATAAAAATAAATATTATATAAACTATTTAATGTTCTACACTAATTTTTTAGATTAATATGACATGTTAGGAATCTATTAAAATTTTTTTATTGAATATATCTTCGCTGTGGATTTTATTTAAATTCAAATAATAGAATAGTTTTAAAATTTACACTATTGTTTTTTTATAAAAATAACATATTATTAAATTTTTTAAAATCAAAAAAAAAACTTAAAAATTATAAATTCAAATTTATATAGTCTAAAATGTCATAAATTATCCATTTATGGAAAATTCACAACACATAAGTGATTATTTATAACCATTTAAAATTTAGAATTTTATTACCACAAATAAAATTTAATAGATTAAATAAGGATAAATCAAAATGACAAGGTTTAAAAACACTCAAAACATGTCTAAATTTGATTGGTTGATGATATTAAAACCATATCTAATCTCATCTTCGAATTTATTCATTTTATGAGGTTTTCATGTGGGGTTTGAATTAATATGAAACTAATATTTTTGAGGATTCCAAAGGTGCCCCTCTCCTCACTTATAAAAAGGGCACCCCTTTCCTCTTCTCTTCACACCCTTTTGAGCCTTTAAGCTCAGAAAATATCTTATCATTTCACTTACCCACTTCCCTAGAAACCTTATATAGGTATTTGTCTTCTCAAAAGACCAACTCTAGTGCCCTAAGAGGAAGTTCAATGGAGGCACTTCGAGAAAGAGGTAATACCTTCTACCAGTTTTTTCATGTTTTTTTCTTCAACTTCTTCTTCTTTAGTTGTTTCATTTTAAAGTAATAACATTAGTATCACTAATATATTGATATTTAATTATAAATATGAAACAACCCCATTTAACCTTCTATCCATCCTACGAAAAATGAAATCACCGCGCGTGCGTACGTACGGAATACCGTCTCCACGACGTGGTGTAATCTGTTTTTCCACCACCACCTTACTTGGATGTGTATAATGGTGTAAATAATAACTATATATGATTATTATAACATCATACTGATTCTAAGATATTATATCATCCACTCCATTTCCAATCAATAAATGTGGGAACGATATCATCGCTCATCCGTACGTACAGATTACCGTTTCCATGACGCGATGAGATTCATTTTCCATGTTAACAATTAAAGAATGATTATAAATTATATATAATGGATAGTATTGAGATATAGGAAATAATAATGATACTTTATTTATGTATATATTATTTACTTTCATCCATTCAATTTAATAAGGAAACGAAAACAGCATTCATGCATACGTACGGTCTACCGTCTCCATGAACGATGTATTTCGTTCCACTTATTGATCTATTATATATATTTATATTATGAATATATATTATATATAAATCATGTTTTACATTCTGTAATTAAGTAATCATGATCTTAGTAATCATATGAAAAAATAAAATTCAAAACACGTACGGCAAATGAAATAATTTTACCCAAAAATATGCATTAACATGGGATTGACAAATGAACGGGTAATATAAAGTCATAAGTAAACCATATATGATATCATAATAGTGAATATGGTTCTGTAATAAGTAAATGACATTATTTAAATCATTATACAGGAGGTTCGAATACGTACGAAGCATATCAAACCTAAGGTAAGGGATAATTTTGCAAATCATATTTTTATCCGAGATTGCTTATTCATAAGTATTTACTGGGGTTATTGTTATCATCCTTGTCCATGTTTTATAAAAGTGTTTTCATGTATGTTTAAAGTACTTTTTTACCCATTTTGACTTTTAACCCATGGTATGGAAGGAATATTTCTTTTGTTTACCCTACGAGGTACTTTTTGACTTTTTCGGGAAAATTACGATGAGAATGTTTGTTTAACTTATACGGCATGAATGGATTTTCACATTTTCATAACGCCTAATTTTAATGAAGATTACTATAAAATATTTCCTGAATATTTTCAACAAAATACATTTCATTTAAAATTGAATGGAATTTTTTGAAAAGAAAATTATTTTAAATAAGAAAGGATATTTTCCTTAAGAATTCATTTCAAGTGTTTTATCAAAACCATTATCTATCTAAGATGACATTATTTCATATGTGTATGTTTCAAGTATAATTTCTATATGATTTAAATGGTTTCACGTTTCTTATGATGAAATATCCATTTTCTATATGGATTATGTGATGGTGAGATGATGTTTATAAAATCCATTTTATTATTTGGGTTATGATGAATGTTTTAAGTTTATTTTGTGGCACAAGTAAGGATGATTTCATTATGAGATTGGTGGGACCTATATCTCCCTCCAATGCATTGGGTAAAGATTTATATCTCATGAGATAGATATGGCTGGAACAACAAGTAAATCTGGTTCAGTAATACAGGGCTGGAACAACAAGTAAACTCAGTTCAGTAAGGGACTTTTTCCACTAAGATGGTCTTGGCAACAATGCCTTAGCTACAATGGAAATCATATCATGTGCTTTATGCTTTGACACAATTACAAGTTTTATTCCCATGCTATTTTATCATGATTGATGTCCCATTATGATCTATTCCTTACGTACTTCTATGTTTTATGTCATTGCTCAAGGTTTTTATATTTAAACAATATGTTCATGATTTTAAGTTCAAATGTATATGGTTTGTTTTATTTTCTCCATGCTTACCCTTACTGGGAATTTGAACTCACCCTTTATATGTTTTCTTTTCCCTAGGATATAAAGAAAGGTTTTAGGTAAAAAAACATAAGGGGAAGGTCTTTATGTGAGATGTTGAAGATCTTTCACCATGATTAGAAGATTATGTTCTGAGTTTCCAAATATACTGAACTATTACGGTCCTTGAGTGTTGGTTTTTTTCATGTATTAAGTATCCATCAAAAGTATTGTAATGTACATGTACATAAAGCTTTGGGTCTCTACAGTTGGTATCAGAGGAAATGTTTAGTCAACCATTGGAAACTAGGATGCAAAAACTTTAGTGAGATCCATAGAGATATTTCTAAGGTATGTCTAGGGATGTCCCTAAGGTTAATTATAAGTATAGGTTATAGTCTTAAGATTATGATAACGATCATAGAATTAAACCTAAGATGATATATATTGAAAGTACTCCCACTTTATGATTTTTTCCTCTCACACTGCTCTTCTTGGGTTTTAGACGATGGTTGGAACCTAAAGGAACCGTGTTAATCAATGTAATGGACAATGCAATGATTTTCCTCCCGAACAACCAAATGTGATGGAAGATGGAGTACAAAATCTTATTCCTATACTTAGACAAGCTATGAATCATTCTGGACTTCCGAATGACCAGAGACAGGAACAATATTATATTGATTCCTTCATGAGGCAACGTCCACCTTCTTTCAGTAGGTCTTCTTATCCACTCGTTGCTGAAAAATGGATCAGTACTATTGAAAAGATATTTTCCATTCATCGATGTTCGGAACATGAAAAAGACAATCTGGCTGTTTACCATTCAGATGGTGAAGCAGACCAGTGGTGGACTCTAATTAAGAATACAAGTACCCAATATGAAATTGAATCAATTGAATGGGATGAGTTCAAAAACTTGTTTTTCAATAAGTACTTTCCTCTTATTCTTCGAACGAAGGTGGAAAAGGAGTTCCTTGAGCTTAAGCAAAAGGACGATGAATCTATTGGTATATACGAGGCAAACATTACACGGCTTGCAAGGTATGCATCTGGATTCATCATCCAACCTGAAAGAAAAGTTGATCGATTCTTTAGTGGCTTACATCCAAGTCTTCGAAGGGCATTAGTGATAAGAGACTTCAGTAGCTATGAAACAATTGTGCGTTGTGCTATCAATGTGGAACTGGAAGTTGGTGTTATGCATCCATCTCATGTTTTTGACAAGAAACGAAAGATGGAGTTCAAGGAAAATATCAGAACAATGATGAAAAGAAGTTGAATGTTTCTTTATGCTCAAAGTTTGGAAAAGAAGCATGGTGGAGATTGTCTAAAAGGTACTAGAAAATGTTTGAAGTGTGGAAGAGAAGGTAATCGAGCAGATGAGTGTAGAAGTAATGGGAAAAAGGTTTCAAATGACATGAATAGAGAAAAGACATCATAGAACGCTCCACCAACATTTCAATGCTTCAAGTGCAAGGAAATGGGGCATTATGCAAATCAATGCCCTAATACAAGGATTAATGGTGATCGACGTGAGCAACCTATTAAGGAAAAGGACAAAGGAAAGTCACATGCGATCAGTATTTGTGATGTTGAATATGAAAATGATGTTGTGGAATGATTAAGTGTTTATGTAATGGGATTTCAAAATAGTATCATTGAATCTCATTTATAGTATTGTGGAATTTTGGAATATCTATGTACCGGTTTTCAATAATTGTATCATACCGGTAACCATGAAAAGTGATTGAAATATTTTTGGAAAGTAGTTGATATGCACATAATGAAGGGATAAGAAGAAAATAATATGTTTGATATTATTCATGAGCTCGTGACTGATATAAGGACATAGTGATATCATGGATTGAGTATATAGGAATTTTGGGATGTGGAAAGAGTTAAATTTTGACAGCGTATAGTTCTATAGTAATTCACGTTTCAAGAGAATACATGATATATGTTTTCACATGCGATTAACAAGATATATCTGCGATAAATGACAATATTCACAGTCTTGTTATAATAACTTTCTAGTAATCATTTTCTATATAATATGAGTTTGTAAAGAAGTATTTTGGATAAGTATTAAGGTTGGAATGGATTAATTGGAGATAAGATAGTATTGATTAAGTTCAGAACTTTTTCTGGAATGTTATAATAGTATAGTTTTAAGAAAAGGGACAACCTGCAGAATCGGTGACAACCCGTTTCGTTAGACAAGGTTGCAGGAATCAAACCCACAATCGAAGTGCAACAAGCCTTCATCGCCTACCACTGGCCTACAGGAAGTCCCTGGTTAGTGAAAACTCGTTTTATTTTATTAAGCAGTATGATATATGAAGTATAAGCTCATTTTTGGAATCATATACGATTAAACTCACTATAGATGGACATATATATATTTGATAACTTTTTCTAACCTTTTGTTTGAGACAGATGGAATGACCTATCATTATATCACATGATCATCTCACACTTCACGAATAACAAATTCAACTTCATTTCTTTAAGGGATGAAGTGGAAATTGTTCATGGCATGAACAATATTTAGATTGTAACAAAAATCATGTAAGTATTTATTTTTATTCATAAACTTTAGGGAAATGATCTTGAAAAAAAAAAGTTTCCCTAGTGTCCTCATATCTGATGAATCAGATGGTACCATAGATCATCACAAATTTATGGATTTGTGATTGTTGGCTTTTTCATAGCAATGTTCTCTACCACTCTCCATCAGAACATGATGGTTAGATTTTTCTTCCATATCAATATTTTCACCTATGTTCTTCTATGTGGAACCCTAGTGATGAGTTACTTTGGGTAATCATTACGTTTCATACTTTAGTTTTTTAAAATTATGTTTTAGTATTCCTTTTTACCATGTGGGTTTCTATGAATAGTAAACAATTTATAACCTCAGCGAATTTAGAGGGTGAAATTCATTTTAAGTGGGGTAGAATGTAACACCTCGAGATTTTATAAGATATATTATTTTTAATTTCTTTCACATCTTCTGTTTAATACTACACCAAGATTAGCTTTTACTATACACAACACCGTATTAGTTTGCAGTATACGTAACACTATTCTTGGATCATGTTGCACCCAATTTCGAGTTCGCAACATTGAGTGTATATATATATGTATATATATATATATATTCAATGTATAAATGAAATATGGTTGGATTATGTTATATGCAACAACATAAGAGTCTTTCATTATACGCAACCCTGACTTTGCTTGCATTACACGCAATCACGGCCTTCTTCGATAGCGTGTGTTGTACGCAATACTGGGTTTCACTAAACAACGATATATGGTTATAATATTATTATGAACTAGCCTTTATGAATTATATTAACCACATTTTTAATTTTATAACATTATTATTAATCTTACACATTTTCTAGAACATGGTATAAGAACAAAATAATTGTTTCAGGTAAAATAAGTATTTTTCAAAAAATGCATTTTTGATGCCTTTTGTTGGTGCACCCATTTTAAATATAAATTTTGAAAAGATTATAAGTTAAATTTTACAAAATAAACATCTTCTTTTGAATCAGGATATAAAAATTTACTTTGGATAAAGTTTTTATATTTTTCTGATTACTTTCATATTTTAATGAATAGTAAATACATGCTATATTTAAATTTAAAACAACTTTTTTCATTGTAAAATTAATATGGATAAATTATAATATTTAATGGTTTTAAAGTAAAAATAGAATATATATTTACCATTTAATTTAATGTATGACATTAGAATTGATTTTACATTGAATGCATAGGTAAAATCATTTCTATCTTTTGTAAAGTTTTAACTTTTAAAACTCATTTTCTTAAAAATGAGATTAATTTTAAATTAATTTCTGAAACTTTTGTGTAATTAATTTTGAAAAATTTATTCCATATTTGAAATTAGTGGGTCCAAATTATGTTAATAGGATACATTTTTGTTTTTGAGCATTATGAATAATAACTACGGTAAATTTTATTTACTGTAGTAAAAGGTAAAACGGGTAATTAAGGGTAAATATAATATTATAAAATTACCCTAACACCTGTCTTAATATAATTTGATGCTTATATTTCGTCCAATGGAATATTTGGGTTGAAATGGAATCCATTAGAACCCACTACGATGTGATTAAGACCTTTAGTTTATTTTATTTAAAGGAAAGTGAAATATATCTCACTCAAAATTTAATAATAAAAGTATTTTTAATATAAGGATATCTAGAATATAAATTCAGTTATAAATTATCATTTTAAATATGAAATGTTTTTCTTTATTATGGTAATTTATTTGTAATTTTTAAGAGTTATTTAATTACCATATTATCATATACATTAATGATGCAGGAATTATTTATTTAGTGAAAAATCAATAATATTGTTTTTATTGAAATAGTAATACATGTTAAAAGGCCCAAAAAACTGAACAAAACTTATTGGTAGGTTATATATACACCATAATAATACAAGGACCGAATATATGACCGTTTGGAGTCTTATAAAAGTGATTATGACACTTATATCATTTTATGTTAAATGATGTCAAAGTTGTCACCTTCAAAATTTAATAAATATAACATTTTAAAGGTTGGGTGTTTTAGAAGATAAATCCAACTAAAAGTATTCTTCTAAAAGATATAAGATTTATATTTATCCTAGTATTTTAGTTTTAATTTTTATGCAATAAATAAGTATATTTAATAATTATACAAAAATGTTGTAGTAATTATTTTATTACGAAAAATATCAAATAAATGGTTTTACAAATAGTAAAATAAATATTATACGAAATATTTAATGTTATACACTACTTTTCTAGATTAATATGACATGTTAGGAATCTATTAAACATTTTTGATCGAATATATCTTCTCTGTGGATTTTATTTAAATTCAAATAATTGAATAGGATTAAAATTTACACTATTGTTATTTTATAAAAATAACAAATTTTTAAATTTTTAAAAAATCACAAAAATATTTAAAAATTATAAATTGAAATTTATATATTAAACAATGTCATAAAGTATCCAATTATGGAAAATTCCCAACACATAAGTGATTATTTATAACCATTTAAAATTTAGAATTTTATTTGCACAAATAAAATTAAATAGATTAAATAAGGATAAATCAAAATGATAAGGTTTAAAATAAAATTAAATCATGTCTAAATTTTATTAGTTGATGATATTACAACCATATCTAATCTCATATCCGAATTGAGTCATTTTAAGAGGTTTTTATGTGGGGTTTTAATTAATATGAAACTAATATTTTTGAGGATTCCAAAGGTGCCCCTCTCCTCCCTTATAAAAAGGGCACCCCTTCCCTCTTCACTTCACACCATTTTGAGCCTTGATGATCGAAACCCCTCTACCCATTTCACTTCCCAACTTCCCTAGAAACCTTATAGAGGTACTGGTCTTCTCATAAGTCTAACTCTAGTGCCCTATGAGAAATTTCAAAGGAGGCACTTTGAGAAAGAGGTAATACCTTCTACCGATTCGTTCAAGATTGATTCATCTTCAACTTCTTCTTCTTTAGTTGTTTCATTATAAAGTAATAACATCAGTATCACTAATATGATATGTTATTATAAATATTAAACAACCCTATTTAAACTTCTATCCATCCTATGAAAAATGAAATCACCGCGCGTGCGTACGTACAGAATACCGTCTCCACGCCGTGGTGTAATTTGTTTTTCCACCACCATCTTACATGGATGTGTATAATGGTGTAAAGAATAAATATATATGATTATTATAGCATCATACTGATTCTATGATATTATATCATCCACTCTATTTCCAATCCATAAATACGGGAACAATATCATCGCTCTTGCGTACGTACGGCTTACCGTCTCCATGACGTGATGAGATTCATTTTCCATGTTAACAATTAAAGAATGACTATAAAGTATATATAATGGATAACAATGAGATATATGACATATTAATGATACTGGATTTATGTATATATTATTTACATGCATCCATTAAATTTAATAAGGAAACAAAAACAGTGTTCATGCGTACGTACGGTCTACTGTCTCCATGAACGGTGTATTTCGTTCCACTTATCGATCTATTATATATATTTATATTTTGAATATATATTATATATAAGTCATGTTTAAGATTTTGGAAGTAATTAATCATCATCTATGTAACCATATGAATAATTACATGTTAAAACACATATGACAAATGAAATAATTTTACCCAAAAATATGCATTTACATGGGATTGACAAATGAACGGGTAATATAAAGTCGTAAGTGAACAATATATGATATAAAAACAATGAATATGATTATTTAATAAGTCAATGACATTATTTAAATAATTATACATGAGGTTCGGATATGTACGAAGCATATCAGACCTAAGGTAAGGGATAATTTTGCAAATCTCATTTTTATCTGAGATTGCTTATTTGTAAGTATTTACTAGGGTTATTGTTATCATCCATGTCCATGATTTATAAAAGTGTTTTCATGTTTTTATAATGTTCTTTTTTACCCATATTTACTTTTACCCCATTGTATGGAACGGATCTTCCTTTTGTTTACCCTATGAGGTACTTTTTGACTTTTCCGGAAAAAGTAAGAGGAGAATATTTTTATAACTTATACGGCGTGAATGGATTTTTACGTTTGCATAATGCCTTATTTTAATGAAGATTACTCTACAATATTTCATGACTATATTCAACAAAATCCTTTAATTTTAAAATATCATGGCATTTTGTGAAAGGAAAATTATTTTAAATAAGAAAGGATATTTTCCTCAAGAATTCATTTCAAGTGTTTTATCAAAAGAATTTTCCATCTAAGATGACATTATTTCATATGTGTATGTTTCAAGTATAATGTATCTATGATTTACATGGTTTCACATTTCTTATGATGAAATATCCATTTTTTTATATGGATTATGTGTTGATGAGATGATGTTTATGAAACCCATTTTATTCTTTGGGTAATGATGAATGTGTTAAGTTTATTTTGTGGAATAAGTAAGAATTATTTCATTATGAGATGGGTAAGACCTATATCTCCCCCCAATGCATTGGGTAAACATTTATATCTCATGAGATAGACATGGATGGAATGGAAAGTAAATCTGGTTCAGTAATACAGGGCTGAAACGGCAAGTAAACTCGGTTCAGTAAGGGACTTTGTCCACTAAGATGGTCTTAACAACAATGGCTTGGATACAATGGAAATCATATAATGTGCTTTATGATTTGAAACAATTAAAAGTTTTATTCCCATGCTATTTTATCATGATTGATATCCCATTATGATCTATGCCTTACGTACTTCCATGTTTTATGTCATTGCTCAAGGTTTTGATGTTTAAACATTATGTTCGTGTTTTTAAGTTCTAATGTATATGGTTTGTTTTATTTTTTCCATGCTTACCCTCACTAACCACTTGAGCTCACCCTTTATATGTTTTCTTTTCCCCAGGATATTAAGAAATGTTTTAGGTAAGAAAACAAAAGGGGAAGGTCTTTATGAGGGATGTTGAAGATCTTTCACCACGATTAGAATATTATGTTCCGAGTTTCCAAAGACACTAAACTACTACAGTCCTTGAATGTTGGTTTTTTTCATGTATTAAGTATTACGCAAAAGTATTTTAATGTCCATGTACGTCAAGCTTTGGGTCTCTACAAAGGGGGTTGTTTCCTTGTAAATTTCATTTCTAAAATTGGAATTTGTGTGTGTCCTAAAAAGATAGAACTTATTATATATTGGAAACCAAAAAAGAATTTCTTTCAGATACATAGTTCTTTTTATCGTAGTAGGATACCACTAACGTTTAGTACATGAATTTTCATGTTTATTAACACTAATGATAGCTTTGGAGAAGAAAGTATTTACATTACAATGGAAGAATTGATTCTTGAAATCTTTTCAATGAAAAAAATAATACCCTTAAATTAGCAATGATCCTCATATATGTAGAGTCTGATCATCACTATAGATTCAATTTTGATGCATCAGGATCTGGGTTTGGATGTGTTCTCATACAGGTATATCATGTTGTTTTTTATAGCTCTTGACTTTTATTTATACATGAGAAAAACTGTCCAAAACATTATTTATAATTGGATACTATAGTTCATGGATTAATGATTTGTAATCACTATTTTTTGTGATAAATTTATATTGTTTATGGATCATAAAAGCATGAATCACATTTTCCCAAAATTGGTTTTGAACCTATGGAAAATAAGATAATGGAATATCTTAAAATGTTTGACTTCGACATATTGTATATACAAAAAAAGGTAATGTGGAAAAAAATTCTGAATTTTGTTATTACTAATAAAGTTGAGTAGTTTAAGAAGGATAAAACATCTAATCATCAATGTGTTATCAGTATTTCAAAACACAGTGGTGGGGTGACCATTGAGGTACAAAATCTAGATGGGAAATATATAATGAGGTTTAATTAAATGATAGAAGTATATAAAAATCAAAAGAAAAAACTTCAAAGTGTCTACAACCATTCGACATGGGTTGTTCATCCTTGGATTTAGAATACATGTAAAACATTGAAATAATTTTTTTGGTGTGTTGGACTAAAATGATTTATAGTAAAGTATGACTTTAGGCTCCTCACCTATGAGCCTGTCATGGTAGAACATTAATAACTAGCTGATATGTTATATTCCTTACCAATTACTGAGTGTATATGAGAGAACATATCTTGGAATTTTATAACTATTTTACCAAGGTAATTTAGGAAACTCGATTCCATATCGGTGATTGTGGATCATATCATAAATTTTCCTTAGTCAATTCCTATTCTTGGAACTAATATAGTAGGAGATGTGTCCAAATTTGACATTTAGGATATTGTAAATATGCTCGGTATTCTAGTCTCGATTTTATCTGATGAACACCTCGGGTTTATGTCTTGTTTTTGGAAGTACTTACAGAAAATACATGGAACTTATTCTCCTCCAAGCATGGATTATCATCCAAAAATAGAAGGATAATCCAAAAGGTTGATCCAAACCTGGGAGTAGATTATTAATGTTTTTATGAAGGATTTTGGTGGCTCATAAGAGCATCATAAACCATTAGTGGAGTTCCCATTCAATTAATAGTTTTCAATCCTCGATACATTTGATTGATTTTAAACCATTTCATGGACTCACTTTTCATTCTATGTTTTATTGGATGCAAATAGGTGATACTTCACTAGTTGGACCCAACCTTGTGCAATAGAAAATAATTAGGATTTAGTTTATAAATACCTCATTCCAATTAGTTCAGAGTTGGTGGTTACATTATTAGATTTTCATAAGATACAAGGAATTACATCTTGAATTACTGAACAGTTTTATTGTCTTCGTTAATAGATACATACGAGATTATCATTTCTCAAATCAAAAAAGAATAAAAAAGGTTTTCATTGAGTGAATCCTTATTTCCTATAGCATAACCATGTAAATCATTCATAATACACATGTTGGAATTCTGGGTAAAGAAACATAAAAAATGGGTGAGCTCAAATAATCAGTAAGGGTATTATTATAGTGGAAGATATCATGAATACATGCGATATAATATATATGGAACAGAAAATAACTGAAAAACATTCTATTTACTCAATCACAAGAACATGTTTAAGAATATGGAAGGAATAAATGATGGTTACATAATTCCATATAAATAATCACACGATATTGAAACTAATTAATATATATTTTGGTAATCAAATAATCACATGGATACTAATAAATTATCTAATAATGAATCAATTCATATTGATGAACATCCTAACCATACCAAAAATTCCTTATTAGAAGACATCTAACATAAATGTCTATGGAAATTTCTAAAAACCATAGCTAGTTTGTCTCGTGAGTGCTACTAATGTAGCAAGGGGAAATAGTGGGTCCTTCTAAGAAAATTATATGTTCAATTAATTCATCTTATGAAAGGGGTGAGACATAACGAACATAAACATTCATAGTGGTAAAAATTTCATACGAAGTGTTAATAAATTCATAAATAAATAAACATAATTATAAACCATTCAGAGTAATATTGAGAATCATATAAACATATTAGATCCCAATAATATTCTCAAAAACCATATAGAGAAATAATAAAAATGGTATCATTACAACATATTCCCTATTGAGAATAAGTATAAATGGGATTTGTTATTTTTGATGAATAGAAATACCATAAAAATTACACTCAAAAATTCTTGAGGAAAATATCATTCTCATTTTGAAAACCACATTTTAAAACTAAAAGTTCACAACTTTTTATAATAATATTATTTAAAAATACAATTTTATACTTGTAAACTACTCCTTACAAAATTACATGGTCATGATGGTGAGAAATTATGTATATGTCATATAAGATAAAAAAGTTCCTTTTATATTTTTGGTAAAAGACAAACATTCCTTGTTCTAAAAAAGACATGAGGGTTCCTTTGAAAATACTTTTTTTAAAAAGTTAAACATGGGTAAAAATGTCCTTACAAAATCATTTAGAGAATGTAAAATATGTCTTTGAAAACATTTTTTGAAAAAATGCATAAGAATGAATAATTATTTTTGATCAAAAATAGAAATAAAATCATAGGTTATTAAAACAATTCTGAATAATTTTATGTACAGAAGAGAGGATGTCACGAACCAGGCCAGAGTATCATCTGACCCGACATCTAACTTGGTCTGAGACATGCCCTGAAAGGTGTTACTGATTCCCATAGGGTGGGAACTAGTGCCAGGAAAAAAATAATCCAAGGGGAATGCTTTCATCTCAATAAACCATTATCAAATAAACAGAATAATCAAACTGAGTGCGGGGGCCAAAGTTTTATTCGACCAGACACCTGACCCGGTCTCAAACATGGGTTGAAGGGAATTCTGGATTCCCATGAGCTAGAAACTAGTATCGAACATAAAATATAATTAAAATGGAATGATTTCCGCCCAATAAACTTGGCTCAAATAAATTGAGTAGTCAAATTGAGTGGGCATGAAGGACCAATAGTAGATCCTCATATAAATATAATAAGCTAATTTAGTTATAGGATACAACTGAATAGATGAGAAAATAATGAAAAGTCCAAACCATAGCCAACACAATCTCCATGTGACAAAAAGGTCACCACCATCCACAAACCAATCTTCTCTAACAACGAGCACACAAACCAAGAACCTAAACAAGAAGAAGGACCTGCAAGACAATTTGGGTCTATCGAAACCAAACAGTACAATTAGGGTGTTTTCATGACATCAAAATAGGAAACCAACAAAAAATATATACATTTATATTCCTAGAAATAGTTCATTAACAGTATTTTAAAATAAATTAATGTAAATATCTTTCTCATTATTTAATAAACAACGTTTTTTTCAATTTAATAACATTACACACCACAAAGTTAGTTTGAAAATAGTTTACCATTTTATAATTAAAAACCAAAAAAACCCCATAAAAACAACATCAATCTAATCTAAAAAATAAACAATCCGAATAAAGGAGAATCCAAATATAGTAATATAAAATAAGAAAATATAAGCAGTAACCATAAAAATTTCATAGGCTTACCTAGAGTGATCCCCAAACATACTCAATTCAGAACCACCTATTGTCCTATGGTGAAAATCCAAAGTATATAACCAAATAGCTTCCCTCAACTTGCCAATAAAGTTTCACTACCTACCTGACCTTGAAATCCATCCAAGGGGTGTCAACCTATATAACCAGGGTTGATAAGTAACCATCACTCAACCCTCTAAATACGCACAGGAAACCCGTGGTAATAGTATACTATGTAAGTAGGAGGCCCTTGCATGTGTGACTCACCTTACCTACCTTCATCACACTTATCTACCCCAAACATAGACACAACCTATATGATAACCCATATATGAAAATACCTCTATAGGGTTACCCTTCATAAAATAAGTAATTAATAGGTTCTAACTAGGCCGTCACATCATATAAGATTTAAAAACAATTCTCAAAACATTATAAGATGCCTACAGTGAAATTGTATTTCCAATAACATCTTCATTTCAAAAACAATATGAAGTCCCAACCGGGCCTTAAAGTCTATCAATTCCAATCAAATTTACAAAGCATTTACAGACCACTTCCCAAACAACATAGAACAACACTATCATGTATACCGTACCAAAAATACAATACACTATAAGATACCAAATCATAATCCATTTCATTTAGAAATCAATAAACTTTTATACCAATTGGTTCATAATACTAAATATAACATTTGAAAACAAACTTTGGTCATTTGAAAAAAAGTGAGTTTAGTTAAACACCAATAGTTTAAAAAGGGATACACAAGGATTTTGAAAACTAGGGTTTTACGTTTTGTAAGGCCATTATCATTTGTCTTCCCATCAATGTGTGAATCCAAAACACATATGGATGTTCCCATATCCAATAACACATAAAAAGTATCCATGAAATTTAACAAAACCAATTCTAAAGTTACACCACATGTTTTTCCCAATTAATATAAAAAGCCATAAATAAACGTCATGCTATAAATATTACCAATATCACCATCCAAAAATTTAGTCACAATGAAAATAAGGGTAAATAATTCTCAAAAACTCAATTTCATTTTAAAATTACACATGGAATTTAAATAAACACCTTAAGTGATCATATACGTAGGAATTTTTCAAGAATATCTTTGAAAAACTATTTTTAATAAATCCTTTCAATAACAAAACATTAAAATAATTAACAGAGACACTTCTTATGAATGAGAATCATGTTTATAAATGAATTAAAAATATATAAAAATCAATGGATTATGACAAAATGGAAAATAATGGAAACTACTACGTCAATAGTGGGCGAATGTGATGAAACTCTTATAGAGGGAAGAATATAGTCTTGCAGATGATCCAAACACCCTAGACCCAAAGAGGAATTATATCACACCCAAAACCTAATACCTGGGGATCATCCGAGAGAGAAACCCCACTTTTAAAACCATATAAATTGAGAGAGAACTAAGAGGTAAGGTAAAATTGACTAAAAACGGTAGGAAATCACCTTAAGAACCATTAAGGACCTTTCATTGAGGTTGGGTAGAAAGGGAGAGGGGTTTAGAGAGTCCCCAAGGTGAACCTAGGATGGAGGAGGGATTAGAAGCCTAATTTTTCATAAATAACATGAAGTGTCAATTTTGTAATTTTGTAATTTTATGAAACCAAGAAACTCCCAAGGTTAGTCCACATGGTTTGAAAAATCGTGTGAAAATCCTGAGATAACCACTATCCAAAGGACACACACCACAAGTTCTGGACACACAATCTTCAAAAACTGTTCACTAACCATGCCAAATAACTCTTCCCCAAATTCTCCCATGCCTATGAGGTTAAATAGGCAAGGTCGAACTGTTTACCAAATTGTGTGAAAACTGTGTGTAGGCTATTTCTAAGCCCAAAATCAAAACTTTTCAACCAAACAACTCAAATATTTAATCCAGGACTCACCTAAGAATCATCAAAAATGATCCAAGATCAAGAAAATAATTATGTAAAGAAGCATCTAGGGTCATGATGTGACAATTCTCTCTACCATAGACACTTTATGGCCCTAGAAAGTCACCAGGTAAAAGAGAACCAAAAATCTAGTCCATCCCCATTCAAAACGAAAACAATAATGAATATTGGGGTGAAATTTCTATACAAAATTCATAACCAAATGATTCCTGAAGAAAATAAGGCACTTAAGTTAATTGGACAACCGGAGAGGGTTATTCCAACCACAAGAACTCAACTAACACTCTCAAGAAACTAGTGACCGAGAACTAGGGATCTCCCAACATGAACTAACACAACTTCATCAAATGGGAGAAACAACCCTACAAACTAAACAAAAACTTTTACACACAAAAGAACCCTAAACACCAGGGAAACCCAGTAAAATAAATCACGCCACTCGGTGAACTGATACACAAGATATAATCCACTTCATCCACAAGGATGAACATCCCTGAATGATCACAATGATAACAGAGACCAACCCACACAAGGTATAAGCACAATCAAGGAATAAAAAATGATCCAAAGAACTACAATCAAACAGATAATACTACTTAGATTTTGATGAAATAAGCCAGTCACAATTTTATAATGAAATGATGAACTTACAAAAATAACGAAATGAAAACAAAGAATCTGTCAATGTCTCTACCTCAACACAGGAGACAAGGGATAGGTAAGCGTTTCCCCCCACTCCCCCAAAGATTCTTGATTGTGCATGGGATTCAATATAAGCCATATGGCTGGAGCCATGATGACTAAAGAATCTTTTTCTGCACAGTCAGGCACCAACATCATCCTACCATAATGTCTTTGTCGAGTAGTGCTTATTGAAAAACATTTCAAAATGACCTAGATAGATGCACCGATGGAATGACATCAGATTATTGTGACAAGATCACTTCGAATGATTTTACCGGTCAAATGAGTGGTACACAAGCAAACATTTTGATGAACTATAATCCAGAACCAACTAATGAGACCATATAGATAAGTTTATCTGGCATGCACACTTTCCAAGATGGGGAACCTTCAAAAACAAACAAGTGACACTAGATATCTGACTGCCTACACTCTAGAAACTAACTCATCTAAAATCAACTCATCCACCAACATCTGAAAATGATAATCCTTGGAGGATAGGGATCCCTCCTTGATACCCAGATAAATACCCCCAATGATAACAGAAGTCTTCATCAGATCTAATGACACTACCTCTAGAGGGATGGGAACTAGATCATTAAAGTGGTCAATATAAAACATCACTATCTTCATCCCTTATTGAATACTCATATTATCTTTACTTTTTTTCATCTTCACCTCCTCAGTGTTAAACCACTAGATGAACATAGATATAAAGAATTCCCATGTCATACCAACTTTCATCGATGGATGAGAAAAACTCTCATTCATCCAAAGACAATCCTTTGAACAAACCCATAATAAGAAAAACTCTAACAAATTCGGAAGTTCCCGATGATCTAATTAAACAATCACCATCTTCAATCCACTCCATTACCCTTAATAGACCTCAATCACCCTGAATAATAGGCAATAAATAAGAATTACCAGGAATTTTTCAGGACTAATTGAAATCTTTTGGTACCTTTCTGGGTGGCATATTCTTAATAACATGTGAAACACAAATCCAAAACCAATATAAAATTATATAATAATTAAAAAAGAACACATTGATCTAATAAAAAAGCCTTACAAGCTAAAAACATACAAGCAAAACCCAAAAATTTTATTTAAAAAAAAATCCAATTTTAATATTGATTTTAAAAACTCACATATTGAAGGACACTCTTTGAACAAAAGACAACATTCTAAAAAAAATCAAAACCATTTCCCCTTTTCAAAATCAATTTGAAAAAATAGGGCCAATCCATTGATCTCATATACACACCCATGAAATCTTATGAGCCTTCACACATGTGTTCATCCATTTCCTTCCCCACATTACAGTATGCACTTTCAACTCATACCTTCACATATGTGAACGTCTAAGAGGAACTCCAAGGGTCACACCAATGACACTTTCTTATCAAATCTAAACAAGTACAAATTTTTTTCAAACCAAAAAATTACCATTTTAATCCCAATTGGCAACCCAAAACCATTCGAGATAGGTCATTTCCAATAAAAAAAACCATTTTCATCAATAATTCCATTTTAATTTGAATAACCTAGTCACACCAACCAAAACCAAAACAAGGCGTAACTCATTCCAAACTACCAAAACTAGGAAATAGTAGTCATTCTTAACTTAGAAACATGGTGGCAGGCCATGCCCCCAAGTAACAAATAACAACTAAGAGGACCTTGAATCATTCACTTGGACTCCAAATGGGACACTACTCAATGTAAGATCAAAAAGTGACACCGATCTACCTCCATTTTTATCATTAAATACAAAAAAATACAAAAGACTCAAATATCTAACTACCCTTGGTAACTCAGGTCTCATCATGAGTGGTGGTGATTAGGAACCAACCCAAAACCAACCTCATGAGCCCCAAAAATCATAATCTCCAACTACCTGAAACCCCAAATAAATAGGGTCTGATCAGATACCGTTTTTTAACAAACCAAACTAAAGTGTCATCTGAACTAACATCTGAACAAGTTTGAGACATGGTCTGAATTGAATTCTCGATCCCGACGGGCTTCAAACTAGTGGAAGGCATCAAATTCAATCCATATGGGAAAATTTCATCCCAAAAAACTAGGATCATATATACATAATAATAAAAATGAGTGCAAAATAATTTATACCAACTTATCCTCAAATAAATATAATAAATTGATTTAGTTATAAGATACAATTAAATAAAAAAGAAACAAATGCAATGACGAAATGGCTTCCAGTGCAATCTCCATGTGGCCTTAATGTCACCACCATCCCCCAACCGACCTACTCCATCAACGATCACAGGAAACCAAGAACATGAACAAGAAAGAAGGACTGCAAGATAGTCCAGGTCTACTGACACAGAATGGTATAATTAAGACGTGATCTTGATAGGTTAGTAGGAAACCACCAATGAATCCACACATTAACATTCATAAAAATTGTCCATTAACACTAGTTTGAAATACATATATGAAAATAGTTTCCTCACATTTTAGTAAACATTTTTTTCCATTTTAATAAAATTCCAAACCACAACATCAGTTTGAAAATAATTTACCATTTTAAAACTATACAAATGATACCAATCTATGATGAAAATATATAGATAGAATAAACGAGAAAAATATATAGTATGAGTAAATAATAAAATACATGTAGTAACTATGGGAATTTACTAAACATCCCTAGAGAGATCCATGGAAATACTAAATTCAGAACCAACTGTCGGCATACGGTGAAACTCCAAATTCTATAACAAACTGCCTGCCCTCAACTAGCCCATCCAATGGAACTACCCACCTAGTCTTTAAATCCACCCAAGAGGTGTCAACCTGACTAATTAAGGATGATAAGAAAAATTTACTCAACCCTCAAAAGATACAAATTAAACCCATGGTAATAGTATATTGGGTATATATAGGGCCCTCTCACGTGTGAATCACCTTAACATCTGTGACTGTACTTGCCAACCCTAACATTAACACCACCTATTTAATAACACATATATGGAAATCCTTATATAGGTGTCACCATTATAAAAAAACTAATTCATATGTTCCAACTTGGTCGTCACATTATATAATCTTTCCAAACATTTCTAAAAAGATTCTAAGATGCCAACCAGTAAATTATATTTCCAAAAAATATTTCATTTTTAAAACAATATAAAGTTTCAACTGGGCCTTAAATGCTATCAATTACAAACAAATTGAATAATAATAAACCATCCATTTTCTAAATAACATAGAACACCACATTCATGTTTTCCATGTCAAAAGATCCTTTATACAAAATCTAATTCTATTTTCAAAAACCACTTCATATCCAATTGAAAACACATAACACACTTTAAGATGACAAACCAGAGTCCATATAATTTAGAAATCAATCATATGTTATAAATACCAAATGTGAAATAATTTTAAACATAAAAATTGAAAATACACCTGATTCTTTTGAAAATAAATGGTGTTTAGTTAAACACAAAGAGATTAAGAAGGGACACAAAATGGTTTTGAAAACTATGTTTTTAATTTAAGAAACTCTATTATCATTTGTGTGTCAATACATGGGCTCATTCCAAGAACAGATAGAAGTTCCCACATCTAATGGAACACAACTAGTATCTATGACATTTCTTAAAACCAATTATAAAGATACACTATATGTTTTCATGACTAACACAACAAGATATAAATAAATGTCACGTTATAAAATTTACCAATATCACAATCGAAAAATTTCATAATAATATAAATAAAGATAAAAACATATCAAACACCCAATTTCATTTTAAAAGGAAACATGGCATTTCAACAAAAATGTTAAGTGCACATATACATAAGCATATTTCAAGAATCACGTTGAAAACCTTTTTTAACCAATTCTACCAATGCTAAAGCACCATAATAATTAAAAATAACAATTAATAGGCATGAAAATACTATTTATAAATTAATGAGAAACATGAAAGAATCAATTGACTGTTTTAGAAAATAAACTAATGGAAAAATCTACACCAGCTATGTGAAAATGCAATGAAACTCTCTAAGAGGGAAGAAAATGACCTATAGATGACTCAGAATTCTTATAACCAAAGAAAAATTGAGTCACACCCAAAACCTAACCCGTAGGGTTCGACCATGTGGGAAAACCTAGAAAGAAAGACCTATAAATTGATAGATAAAGGATATGTACGGGAAAAATCGACAAAAAACTGAAGGAACAGAACTTAAGAACCTTTAAAGTCCCTTAATTGAGGATGGGGAGGAAAGGATAGGGGTTTGAAGAGGACCCCCTGATGTACCTAGGTTGGAGTAATAAATAGAAGCCCAATTTTTTGTTAAAAAGATTGGGGAAATTTTTTAAATTTTTTAATTTTAAGAAACTTTTCAACTAACATGGTTAGTCTGAAGGGTTTGACAAGCTGTGTGAGAACTGTTCAATATCCACTATCCAAAGGACACCTCGCATGGTCGGGATACATATTCTACAAAACCTGTGCCAACCGTTCCAAAATCCCCTGCCCAAAATCAACCGAATCAAACATGTTAAAATTGGAAAGGTCGTACGGATTACTAAACGACAAAAAAAATCATAGGTTTCTATCAATAAAAAACCCCATCTTTTCGTCTGGAAACTCAAAAATTTAATTCAGGGATCACCCTAGATTCAACCAAAAAGATCCAGTTCAATAAAATAATAAAATAAAGGTAAATCCATGGTTATGGTACGATAGTGGAAAATGGAAATGTTATATGAAAATATCATGAATAATCATAGGGGAATAAATTTTGTGTGTTTCCTCACTGATAGATCATAATGTTTCATAATCATAAATTTAAACATAAACAATCTTTATAAACAATGAGATTGTAATATAAACCATTACCACCATGTTAAATTTGAATCGTAAGCCCTATAAAGAATAAAATTTAATGAAACTTAAAATATACTGAGATTAAATGAATTCATGTTGTTACATGTAATTTTTTTAATATACACCTCATAAAATAATTTATCTATATAAAATGTGATATGTCTCGAAAAAGAAAAATTGAGTTAAAACGTTTACCTTAGGGGCAAATTCATTTTCACATGTTCGAAACTAATGTATAAAAATTATTGGTTTATTATATATCATTTAAAGATATATTATTATATATTTAATAAGATATAAAATTTATATATATTGTCATACGACCCTTTTATTAACAATTTGTTTCAAAATATATCTTTCGTATGATAAATACTTCATTTTTTGTGTATGTTTTGGTTTGGTAATTTTAGTCTTTTAATATTTATGATGGTAAAATAATCTCCATAATTTTACCCAATATATAAATATCATTTATATTCATTATATATCTATATAAATAAATTTATAAAATATAGATATAATAAAAGGATTATAGCTTTTATTGAGACTGTATGCAATACATACGCATGAAAACTGTTTTCATTTTTCTCGATGGGTGGAATAAAAAATATTAATATTAATTAAACATTAAAGTATAATTTTTTTTTTCATATATAATGTATTTTAATTAAATTCATCCACATTAATATAAATGTAAAAATAAAATGAAAATCATTTCACATTGCTACGTAGACGTAGTAGTCCACACATAGACACATGCGATGTTATTATTTTCCAATAGATGGTAAGGTAGGGTGATAGAAAAGATATTAAATTGAAAAAAAATATTTTTTTATAAATATAACATATATTATTTAATTTAATCTATAATACCATCAATGTGAAGTGTAAGTGAAAAAATCATGTTGTTTCGTGAGGTGGTAGTCCACTGCACAGATGGGTGACATTATTGTATCCCCACAGAATGGAATGTAATAAGTAATATTTCATATATTAATCATATAAATATAAAAATTTCAATTATATCATATAAATATATTAAATCCATTATTATATCTATACTTTAATTATGAAGATTGAAAATGAATTACATCAGTTTGCGAGGTGGTAGTCTGCCATTACACACAATCAACAGCTTTGATTTCCATTTGATGGAAGTGAATATTGATCTAGGTAATTCTATTAACATTATGACATATAGGTATATATTTTATACTATTTTAATTATATTATCATTTTTTAAGATTATTTTAAAAATGTTAAAAAATAAATTAATCAAATACCCACATTTAATATTTTTTCCAGCTCATTGGAGAGTATCATTAGGTTTACAAATAAAGCATTATTAGGAGGTCTTCCTAATCAATATAATGCATGAAGTATATGGTTATGTATATAAATAATATATATTTTTTGGGATTTCATATTCCAAAGGGTTCTGTATATTTGAAGTGAGAGGAGAGTGGGTGGCCTTTAATAATTCAGGGAGAGGACAACATGGGATTTTTGAAAAGGTAAAGTGATACCCATGTTTTTATCAAGATACATGCCTCATAAATAGTTAACTATAGAATATTATATTCTATGAGGTATAAATATGTCCATCAAATACATGTGGAAAAATTTTATAGGTCATTTCAACACTTACCTTCATATTTTAAACCCTTTGGAAACCTCTTTCTTACCTTAATCATGGTAATTAATTTTTTATGTTTTTACTATTTAGTATAGTCAAAAATTTATTCAAAATTATATGATAATTGTAATTATGATGATTCTAAATATGGAATCAGTTTTTAAAAATTAAATTCCAAAACTTGGTATAGTACCATTTAAAATTAAACAAGCATACGCATTTAAAAAAACATTTATTCCAAAGAGAAACATTCGAGTGTTTAAAAAACATTATATCATAATCCAATCTGAAATTTATGCCAATGATATAAATAAGTAAATTATATTATAATTGATCTAATTTTATTTAACAAATGAAAATATAATTTAAACCAAAAAATAATTTAAACCAAACTGATGTTCTCAATAAATATCAGTATTTTATTTTATTTATCAAAAAAATTAATATTTTTAGAAAAATAAAAAAATCACTCGAAGATAATTTTTTACATTAAAATTGAAAATATTAAAATTATTTTTAAAATAAATTTTCTAAAATTGGTAAAATTTAGTTTAAATTTATGATCTTAATGTGTGACTAAATAATCTTTTATAATAATATAATTTTTCATAAAACATTTATCTTCATTAAAATGGTTATTATTTTACATATATTAAATAGATAACCATTTAATTAATTTTATAAACATTTAAACCATATAATATTCATAATTTATATAGTGTAATTTATACCCTCAAACTTAATGACTATGTTACGATAGTCAATTTTTAATAATAATATTTTAATAGAGTATCTCATTTTGTATAAACCCAGTTTTGGGTGCATAACAACAAATCAAAGATATTGAATTATTAAAAAAAACAAATAAATAGTAATGTATTAGGTAGCTAAATTGTAATCTGAGTTTGTTTTTTCATGTAATGTGATCAATCCAACATGATGTTCCTCTTTTAAAATCTTAGGCTGTTACATTTAAACCCACTTAGATAAATTGCTTCATTAAAATTTAATCTTGACATCATAATTTATTGTTTTGACATTTGAAAGTACCTGTAATAGAAAACCATGTCACTAAAACTGTTAATAAAAATTCCACTTTACAATAGAGATAAATTTGTACAAAGGTCATCTAAAAGAACACATTACTAGGTTTCTATATAGTATAACATTGGTGAGAAGTGAATATATATCAATGGAAGGAAAGTTTAAATAATAACAGAGGGTGATAAAGATCACAGATAAAAAATAAATTGAATGATTAGTATAATATTAAATACATTTACAACATAAATATATAATTATTTAATATAGAATTTGATTCATTGGTTATGAGGGTAACATGATAACATTTTTTTCATGATTCATTTCCTCAAGATGATAAATTATTTTGCTATCTAAGAATATAATGAAATATTGTTACATGATACATTTATATTTAATAAGTATAATTTCATTATTTATTTATGATTATATAAATTTCAATTTCATATCTTATTCCATGAAATGAATTCTCAAAAATTAATTTTTATTCATGAATTACAAAAACTCTATTTTAGTGGATCATTTGATCTATAAAAGAGTGATATTTCCGTCAATATGTCACTAATTATTTATCAAAATAAAAATAGTTCTCATGAGTTTTCCAATATAATAAATTCATATCTAAAACTTAAATAGTAACTCGCAAACTTTTACTTAATCCATTTCATTAATGGTTATCCATAATAATCATCCAAAATATGTATGAAAAAATTCATAGTTTAAAAAAATTATATTAATGGTCGCTATATCCGCATTATTTTTTAGAAAAAAATATAATGGGGCTCTTAATGATACATTCCAAATATATAAATATATTTATCAAAAGAAAACCTTAATGAAAACATGAATGATTAGAAAAAATACCAGATTGTTGAATATATACTATAAATCCAGGAATGTAGTAAAATCCAGAATTTATAACAAAAATCCTCAAATCACTAATGAATTTGAATGTCTCTAATACTATCCCATAAACATATATTTATCAATATTATCTCAAAATCAATCACAAATTAATGGTTATATTCCCTTAATTAGGTGTTTTCCAAAAATATGAACTTTCTAATAAATCAATTTCTCTTGTCATTGGCATCGTTCATCTTATACTTTAAAATTCCTAAAAAAGTAATATATTAAAATACATATATATTTAAAAATTATTATAATGATAATATAATTCATAAAATAGTATTATAATAAAATTATTGATTCCAAATGGAGGAACATTAATCAATCCACTTCTTTATTAAACTATTAACTAGAATTCATTATCTTATTCCTCAATACCTCCTTCGTTTCATACATAATTTTCATTATCCTCATCATAATCAGTATAATTGTTACTCTTATAACCTTTTAAAATACATTCATTAGACATTAACCTATGAAATTAGTTTTTATAATTCAAAAACATTATATATTTTAAATATTAAACTTTAATAATAAATTATTGAAATCATTATCCTCATCCATTAAATTTATTGAAAATTTTATTTTTCCTTTGAAATTTATTTCCTTGATTATTTATCTCCTACAAAAAAATTCATTTTCCTATATTATATTCTCCTAGGTGTCTCTTTCCACATTTTTTATTTGAAGGAAATCAAGTACTCTTCTCTCCATAGCCTACACTATTCAATCTCTTAGTGAAAGCCATCCTTCTCTACATTGGGGAGTCTAAGATATTTTTAAGGTGCAGGATGTTAATCATATATCATGATAATTCATTATGAATAATCACAATATACTTCACATATGTCATCAACCAATTTGGTTTCTCATCAAAACATTTTCATCACATTCAATATCAACCCAGTTTTTTCAGTTCCCTCTATTGACTGAAAATAAAAAAATAGTGTGAGAAAAAATAATCATTGTGGAAATAAAATAATCATGGAAAATATTAATCAAGATGTCTAAATCATTAAAACATATTTTCAATATAAGAAACATAAGGATTAATCTTAGGCCATACATGGTCATTATATATTCAAATCATTCATAATGGTTTGTGAGGAAAAAATGAATTGACCAAAGTTTATCCCATAAGAGTGTAAAACATGGTGCATAGTATGACCAATTTTCGTATACTTAGTAATGCTCAAGTCATGCATGATGTGCATTTTTCAGAGTTATTACCCATCAGTACATCTATTCTAGAACCACATCCACTTGTATTATCTAAATAAGGATGTATTTATAGGAAAACCATATAATACCTATCTTAACAAAACATTAGCATGTTATTCTACAATTATTATCAATTTCTATCATACGGTAATGTTCTTTAATTTATTTTATCCTATATATATTTCCATAGGATTCTACTAAAATTCTTATACAACAAAGTATAACTACCCCAACCCCAATTTCCTAGAGTCGGTGGTTACTTTATTACATTAGTATAAGATTTATATAATCACATCTCAGAGGGCCGAATAGTTTAGTAGTATTAGTAACAAGATATATAATTAAATATCATTTTTAAAATGAAATAATAAAATTTAATAATTTTTTTAATTTGAGTAAATCATTATTTACTCTTGAATAACCCTATATATTAATAATAAAACACATATTGGCATCCAAGGGAAAAAACAAGAGAAACAGGTGAGATCAATTGCTCAGTAAGAGTATACATACAATAAAAGTTATAATTTTTACATAATAAATAATCAATATAGAAATATAATCAACTAAAAGAAATTCCATTTAATCAATGACTTGAATATGAGAAATAATTTGGTAAGAACAAATGATGATAAAATAATTTCATATAAATAATCACATGTGATTGATTTTTATCCAAGGATATTATAACTAGTAAAATATTTACATGAACATTAATAATTCATCTCATAATATGGTAATTAATAATTCTAAAACTCATAACCATATTATCAAGTCACCGTTCTAAAAAATATTATATAAATGGGCAAGGCCTTAGCAAAAAACTGAGACTAGTTTGTCACATGAGACCTACTAATTCATCAATGGTCTATAACAATCCACAATTTTCAAATAATAATTCTAATGAATTACTCATATGAAAGGTTTGAAAAATTATCTACACAAATGTTTTCTTGGAAACAATATATTAATAAATGTTTATATTACCGTAATCAATGAATGTAATCATAAACCATTTAGAGTAATATGGAAAATAGTATCAAAATTTTACATCCAAATCAAATTATCATAAAACATACCAATAAATATGCAATATGGTACGTTAATAAATATTCCCAATATATTATATGGTAAAATGAGGGTTTTTTCATTGATGAATAGAAATTCAATAAAAATTTCATTAAAAAAATTTTGGAGGAAAAATTCATTTTCATTTTGAAAATAATAATTTTAAAAAAATATATAACAAATAATTTTGAAATAATTTTCATTGAAAATAACATTGGATACTTTATTAACAATATTTAACTCATTTAGTGGTCATGATAGAGGGAAATTTGATACATGAAGTATAAGTTATAAAAAATATTTTTCTCATATTTTGAATAAAAGTCAAACGAGCCTTGTTTGGAAGATGAAATAAATATTATATTCAAAAAAAATTTTAATGTATAAATCACGGGTAAAAATTTCCTAAAAAATTATTTATATATTGTTAAAAACATTTTTTAAAACATTTTTATAATGCATGTATTTGGATGAAAAAAATATTTTGTACTGAAGAGATAAGTAATGTTGGGATTTCATAAAAACAGTTTCCCAATCATTTTAAGTGCCCAAGAGAGTAAAATTGTAATATTAATAAAAATTTCAAGAATAATTATAGAATAATAAAAATTATGATTTAATTTAGTGATAAATGATAATATTTCATCATCACAAATTTAATCATGAACAATCCTAATGAAAGATGAGATTGTGAAATAAACCACTACCACGTTCCAAACATTTAATCACAAGACACAAGAAATAATAACATTAAATGAAACATAAAACATCATGAAAATAAGTAGTTTCATTAAATTAAATTTTTAATGGGATATATTTTCACCTCATATAACATTATAGGTTCACGATGTGGAATATTTTTCAAAGAATGAAAATTGAGACATAAATATGTTTCCTTAGGTCTAACATCATTCGCACATGTTCAAACCCACTCTATAATAAATAACCATTTACTATAAATTATTTATAGAACCTTAATAATATATTTCAAACTGTATATGGCTTATATATTGTATTTTATGACCTGTTTTCTAATAAATCCTTTTTAATACAACTATTTTAGGGGACCACTTCTGGTCTTTTCATATTTGTTTCCGTTCAATGATTTTAGTCAATTTATATTGATCATCATTAAATAATATTCAAAACTATAAAAAGGATATTAAAATGATATAAATTCATTTGATATGTATTCATATTAATTTATAAAAAGATAGTGATATAAAAAGTATTACACAGTCTATGGAGATGGTAGACCGTAGATATGCATTAATGCTATTTCCACTTTTCTCAAAAGATGTAATGAAAGAATAATAAACATTAATTCACCATTATAGAATAATTATTTCTTCATATATATAATTTTTTGTTGAAATACATCCTTATTTTAATCCATGTAAAAATAAAATGAAAAAAATTCACATTATTGCGTGGAGTCAGTAGTCCACACGTATGCACGGGTGAAGTTATTACTTTCCTACAGATGGGAAGGTTGGAAAATATAAATAATAATATATACCCCTTAGTATGATTAGTTCATAAATATTGTATATAGTAATTTTCATTATCCTTAATACCATCCATGTAATGTCTAAGTGCAATATGAATCACATTACATTGTGAGATGATAGTCCACTATACACATGAGAGACATTATTGTATCCCCAATAGAATAGAAATTAAAAATTTATATGGGATAACATAATTAGAAATGTATAATAGTATACTAAAATATTATAAATATATTAAATAAATAATTATTTCCATTCATGAAAGGTAATAATGAAAAAATTAATTATATCAGTTCGTGAGGTGGTGGTCCACTGTACACACAATAGAAGGATTTATTTCCCATTAAATAGAAGGTTAAATAGGCTAGGTTTATGAAATTAACATAATAAAATCAAATAATAAATTTCATAATATTGTTATTATATTACCATATATTAATACTATTTTAAGGAGGTGTAAGAACAAATAAAAAAAATATGCATGTTTACTAATTTTACCTCTTTTTCGGAGAGCCTCGTTAGGTTTATACCTAATGACTTATAAGGAAGAATTAAAAATCAAAATAAAGAATACATAACTTGGGTGGAGTATTAAGGAATATAATTTTTATTATATTGGTCAAAATATATTTTTTTGGTTCTTTGAAAATTAGAGGAGATGTGGTGGCCTTTTATAAGTGGTAATGAGAACACACTTATAATGTTTCAAAATAAAAATTATTACCACATTTTTCTCATGAAAGAAGCCTCAAATATGGGACATTATAGATAATTATATGACATAAGGTGGAAATATTTCCTAATAATGGGTATTGTAAAGGTTTATAGGTCATTTTACCACCTATCAAATTAGTTTTACCCTCGGTAAACCCGTTTTGAAAATAACCGTGGAATTAATTTTTTATATTTTTACTATTATTTTTTGTAAAAAATTAAGATGAACTTATTATATAATAAAAATTAAAAAATAAAATTATGTAATCATTTTTCCCAAATTCAATTCATTGAAGTGAAATAATTCAATTTAAAATTAAACTTATAAATGCGTTGAAAAAACAGTTCTCCCCAAGAAAACGTTCAATGATTTTATAATTTTTTCTATCATAGTTATATATGAAATTGATTAATATTATCTAAATGAGTTTATATATAATATTATTGAAATAATTATAATTTAAAATAATTTTATTAATTTAATTTATCTTTTTAAATAATTTAAATGAGAAGGTAGGTTTTAAATAAAAAACTTATATTTTTCAATGTTCAGCAAAAAATTATTTTTTCAGAAAAATATTAATACTTATTGAAAAAATAATTTTGAAATATAGATTTAAAATATTAAATTTATTTTCTAAAATATATTTTCCATAAGTTTTAAATATTAATATTAATTTTTTTTGCAAAGCTTGACTAAACCACATTTTATTAAAATATAGTTTTTTAGAAAGAATTTATTTTACAAGAAAATGGATCTTATTTTCTTTATAATCAATTAATTACAATAAAATTTTCTTTATACTTGTTTAAAACATATAAATTTGATAATTTATTTAGTCTTATTCATAAAAAACAAATTAAATGATAGGTTATAATGAAGAATATTAAATTATTATATTCTAATAGAGTATCACATTTGGTTTAAACCTGGTGTTGTGTGCATCAAAAGATATCAAAGGGATTTAATTTATTTAAAAATAAATAAATGATAAGGTTTTGGTTGTTACATTATCTTCTAATCTTGGTGTTTCATATCATAGAGACTTTTGAACTTGATGATTCTCTTTAAAATCATGTGGTGTTGCATAGTTGATCAGAATGAGGATAGAGATTGATCATAGTCATCAAAATTAATATGCAAATCATCATCAGTGACTATTTTCATTTAAGGTGTGTGATCATGACTTATTGAGAATTTATCCAAGACATGGGCATCATTGTTTTGGTAATTAAGGAATGTTTTCTTTGTTATACATATACCCTTTTGAGATACTTGAATGAGTTGATGAGGTGGAATATTGGTTGGATTCACATATAAGGTTCAGTATAGGGCACAATGTGTTTCATGTATCTCATTTGGAGAAGTACCGACCTAATATAGACCATTTTACTTGATGGAATCACTTTTACCTAGATACCCATTCTACCTTGATTCATGTGCCTTTTCAGATTGTGGATAGTCCAGAGAAGATATTCTATGCAAAAAGAAATGATCTAGTTTATGTTTTATTATGGGATAGTAAGATTAAAGAAGAAAAATGGAAGTGTAAAAATGAAATGTTGGAGTAGTAACCCAAACTTTTTAATTGATGGATTATATGTACCTGTAAGGGGATCCTCTTTAGGGTATCTTCCACCCCATGTCACCTTCCTCTCCCATCGTGTATCGGCTTCTTCTCAATGGTTGAGCCTGGTAATCTTGTGGTGTACAAAATATATTCTGTAGTGGCGTCACGTGACTCTATGGGCTCGAAAATCTCAGCGAGCCTTCAATTTTCTTGTATTTTTCATGCCCTCCCCTTCGATTTGGACAGGGTTACTTATTGGGGAAACGTGAGAGTCCAATGTTCGAGTTTCCAGATACTGCGTTGAAGGTCCTCATCATATTGTTTTTTTGGCTACGGGTATGTTGGGTAGATCTGGTCATCGTATAAACTGGAAGGTGGCAAATATATTTTCGGTCTTCTTCTTATTTGGTCTGGCATTCGGGTGATAGTTTCTTGTGATGATTTTTTATGTTTTCCCTATTTTTTGAGTTCTTTTTGGATGTTGTTTGGTTCATGTTTTTGTTTTGGATATGTTTTTTGTGGTTGTTCACTTCGCCATTGCAGCGCTATCTTGTTCCAACAGCGATGGTGAAATGTGTTTGGGGGGTTTTGTGATTATAATTGCGAGGTAGGACTTGAAATCTTTGAATGCATCATGTTGGTTTCATGCGATTGGATCTCTATTTGGCTCAAGGATTGGAAAGATCTTAGTTGAGGTGTGTTGGTGTGGCTATGCCCCCAAGGATTTACCCTTTTGATTGATTTGGAAATAAAGAGAGTGACCATGATGTAGAATGGGGTATCATGCTTGGGATTCATTGTATGCTTGGTGTCAGTATCTTGACTCATAGAAGGTTCATAATCATGAGGTTATGATGTAGTTGGGTTGTTTTGGCTATTTAGTTTTGTGAATTTTTTTGGTGTTATGTTTTATTGGTACTGCGAATTTGGTTTTGGCATTTCTGGTTCACAACTCAAGAGATTTTTCAACCAATTGTCTACAAGAAGATGTTCAAAATGTGGTGCTGGGAAATGATTTCTCATTGTATCATGGATATTTAGAAGAAGATTTTTGAGAGGGTATGTCTTCGACCATCGGTACCAGGCCAAGAGATATTTTTCATAGGACAACTAGTCGTACATACCTGAGATAGCGGAAGTTTGAATTAATGTTTTTGTTGTCGGGTAGAGCTTCTTTATTGTAGTGCAAGTTGTTTTTTGTTTTGAGTTTTTGGTCTTTTGGGGATGTATTTCTGGTCCAAGTTGATTATTTCATGATGGGTTCCCACTCATTCATTAAAAGGGGTTTATTATCAATAAAAAATTTAATTTAAAAAAACAACAAAAACTTCCATGAAAAAGTGGGTTTCTACTTCTTATAGGGGGACAACCAATATTGGGAAGGATATAAACCCATGTTTTCATGTATGTGGGCCATTATTTATATATCTTGAGCTTACATAATGCATGGTATGAGTTTGTTTGTGGATTGAGAAGGAATTAACATGTTTCTAGGTGTCTATAGAGGTGTCTGTATTGTACATGGTATTTAGAAACCATGCATTACCTCCATGAAGTTGTGTAGCCTTTTTAGGTGGTCATTGGGTAGGCAGACATTTGTTGCACAATTCATTCAAATTGCATAAATTACCTAGAAAATCATAAACTATTTAACATAGAGTAAAATCACATTTTGTGCATAATTTTTCAGACCTTCAAATATAAATGTGTGAGGGGTGGCCTAATTGAAGAATCATCCCATGATTAGTGCACATTTTTGCAAACCGTGAGGCCTAACTATGTGATGTAGATTAGGAACCCCATACATTGTGGTTCTAATAAATATTTATCCTTTTAACCCTAATTAGTCCCTTATTATCATAGTACATCGTATTCCCTTTTATCACAAGTCATTATATGCTTTTAGTTTTCATTTGGAAGTAATTTATAGGATAATCAACACATATTGAAGATCAAGATTCATTAGTAAGTAATAATTCATCATTGTTTGTGTTAAATAAATTAATTTCATCCCTTATATAACCATAGATAAAGTTTTTAAAGGATAGATATATGTTATTTTATGTGAATCATGATGAGATATGCTCGAATCAATTAAATTAAACAATTTAAAAGATCATATATAAAGTACCATTGTTTCGTTCTTCCTCTTCACTATCATTTGAATGGTAGGTGGATTCTCTCTCTTCTCCACCATTCTAGACCTTGATGGTTCATTGTTCTTTAATTGAATTTCTTTAAATTATTATAAAATAAATGTGTGATTATTTATGGAAAATACATTTAAGTTATAGTTTTGAAATTGTGGAAATGAATGGTTTCATGGAAAATTATCTATGGTAAAACAATTGAAATTGATGATTATCAAAATAGGGTATTGTTTTTATTGATGGAAGAAGTTTTGTGGAATAATTTAAAGAAAGACAAAAATGGAATGTTTTTTTACAAAATTTATCATACATGGTTTCTGTGAGTGCATTCATATAGAGACAGTGTAAAACGGTCGTGTTCTATTAGGGAACATGGAATTGGTCACCTTTTGATGACTTGGTGAATCAATGAGAGACTAATCATGAGTATATAATTGTCACCTGAAAAATCATGGTTGTTTTTGTGGAGTCCTAGTTTTGGTTATTAGAAATAATTGAGAAATGTTTTATTCTTGTAAAAATGTTTACCTTGTATACTTCTTACATTTTTTATAAACTACATTATCTTCTTTAAGAACTATTTTATCTAAAATGTGATAGCTAGTTATTCTACTAAAAACCTGAGTGAAGAAATCATCAGGGAAATCACACTGAGTTTAGACACACACCCTCCATTGAAAATATTGTGCATTTTCATTTTTCGTCCATAAAAAATAGGTAAATGAATTGTATATCATTTATTTAGTGATTTTCTGTGATACTGTATACATTGAATGTGTTTTTAGTTCTTGGTGTGGGTTTAGTGTTACTTATTTGGATGACACATTTTTTTTAGTTTTTTGATATTTTTGTTTCTTTTTTAGCATGTCTTTGGGATTCTGATTATACCTGGATATTATTTAGTTTTTGGTTATGTTTTGAGTTTAATTATGTACTCATGCATCACATAGAGTATATTATGTTTTTTATTTATGTTGTATGGGTGTTTTGTTTTTTAAAAGGGAAAATATCCCCCCTAAATGTACTTTATGATTTTTGAATTTATTTCTAGACTGCGGTGTCTTTGGAATTCAACGTGAGTCTAAGAAAAACTCTTAATTATCTCCAAAAAATTAGTAGGGGTGGGATGTTACAGGATTTTTCTATAAATCATAGCATGCAAGAAGATATTTGTGGGAGATGATGAAGATATTTCAAGAAATAATTTGTTTATATATCTAGTCTCTGAATACACTAAACATATATAGTTATAGGGGGGTGTATTATTGTTATATGTATTACATTTTTTCTAACATTATACAATATATATATATATATATATGTTTTTATTTTGTCATCTCAATTGGTTTGAGAATATAGTTTAGTTATTATTGGGAATTAAGAAAATAGAAATTTAATAAGAACTCTAGGGATAAGTATAATCATAAGAAATATCATAAAATTTAGTTAAATTATAGTGTTTATGGTTTCTTAGAAATGACATCCATATCTAGATTTAGACAAGTGCACACAAGAGTTATCATAGATTCATCTATGGGTAATATCCCAGAAAAAAAGTTGGTTATGTATTAACTCAATTTTTACTCAGTTCATAAGAAATATGCCTAACTGTACCCATTGTTTGATAATGTCTAGAGATATGGATTAATTAATTAAAATTATATTTATGAACCCTCATAAGGGATTTAAATATATTTATTCTAGAAACACTAATATAAAATGACCATTGAAATCTTTTATTGAAATCTGAAAGTTCATAACTTAGGGTGTACAAATTAATTATGACTAATTTATTCTAGGTTTATATTTTTTATAGTATTATTATTTATATCCTGAATAATATTTTAATAAATTATGAAACCTAGAAGAAATGGGTGATCCATGTCTGCAATGGATAATGAGATGATATCACCAATGAGTTACTAAATGGGATGGGATCTAGGGTGAAAAAACCACATGTCAGTGTTCAAACATCATTTTCAATCAATGAATAATATATTAAACCACATTGAACACCCAAACACACCAAGTAGAGAACAACTTGTTATTTATTCCTTTATGATACTATAACCACACTTCTTTAATGTGTCTTCCAACCTTTAAATTATTGAGAAATGGATGAATTCTATAATTTTTTTTCAATATCCAGTTCTAAAACCTTAAGAATATTGTTATGGATGTATCATTTGGAAGGAAAAATTGATCAATTGTGGGATCTTATCAAGAATATGATGAAAGAAGAATAATTTTACTCAAAAAATTGATAAGTTTAAGTATATTTTTTTAAAATGTATTTTCTTAAAACTATGAACAATGAAATGGTAGGTTATTCATTAAATTGAATTACAGGGATGAGAAATCCATTGGTATATATGAGTAAAATTTAACATGGAATTAAAGGTGAAATTTTGGTCTTATCATCATCCTTAATTTAAATTGTTTACAATTATTTAGTGTTTTAAAACCTTGTCTCGAAGAGGACATGGATACAAGAGGTTTTTATGTCTATGATTATATCTTTCTATATACTCTTATGGTATAAATGGAAATTAGAGATCCTAATTTTTCTCATGGTTTTGGAGAAAAGAGGAAAGTAATGGGGTTTTAAGGAAATTACAATAGTAAATCCCATATATTAAATAAAATTATTATTCATTTACTTTGAAAATGTGGAAGGAAACATGAAAAAAATTATCATAAAGGAACATGTAAATTAATCATGTTTGTAAAAAGGACATATGAAATATTAATGTCAAAGAGGAATAAAGATTACGATAAATGATAATAATGAAATGAATGATCAGCCTAAAGCACCACACAAGCTCCAATAATAAAATTTCAAACAGGGTAGATATTATATGCAATAGTGTTCTAATCCAAGGGTTAATGATAACAATCGATATAATAATCATTCTAATTCGAAGGGAAAAGGGCATGCCTATTTTATCACAACAACTAATGTGGGTCATGATACTAAAGTGGGAAAAGATACACTTTTAATCCAATATGTAACTACAGATTTTTTATTTGATTATATTTTTACCCTCTCTTTTATATCTGGATGATTTTCTAAATGCATCACATCACAATTTCAATGATTTGATATTGAATTATTTTTGAAAATTCTTAATGGTAAACTGATTTCATATCATGCTTATAACTCCTCTATGATAGAAATATATGTGATTTTTATTCATACTAGTCTTATTATTCTCTCAATAGTTAGATTTGATTTAATTTTGGGATTTTATTGGATTTTTTTATATAGAGTTCATTTGAATTACTAAGGAAGGGAACTCACACTTGATATACTGAATCATTCTATGATTGTATTCCCTTTTGATGATAAATATGAGTTTCAGAAGAGATTACATCCATTTTATGGGTCTTAATTACTAATCATGAGGCTTATCTAGCACAAATTCAAAAGAAGAAACTCAACATTGATGATTCCTCTACTGTACCTTAATATGAAAATGTATTTTCTAAAGAGTTTTCGAGTATTCCCTGGAATCGTGAAGTTGAATTTTCAATAGTACTCATATATGGAGTTACACATGTTTCATAGAATATTTATAGAACTAAACCAATTGAGTTATTATAATTAAATTAGAAAATATATGAAAATATAGAAAGAGGATATATGAACACTAGTTTGTCAACATTGGGTTAAATAGTTATTTTTGTTAAAAAGAAAGAGGGTTTAATATATCTTCTTATTATTTATTGTGAAATTTTGAAGATAAATTTTAAGAATAAGGGTCATATAATTTTTATTGATAAACATTTTTTTTAATTCTATGGTTCATACTAATTTTCAATGATTGATCATTTATATGGATATCAATGGTTAAGGGTCGAAATAGAGGATATGCCCATTATAAACTTGTACATTTCATATGTACAGTATGAATTTATAGTCATTTCCTTCAGACATGATTATTGCCTTACTATATCTACATATTTAAGGAATATTTTATTTAAAGATTACTTTAATCAATTTGTAGTCGTATTCATAGATATTATTGTTATATATACTAAGAGAAATGATGAGGATAATGTTCATATATAGATCTTATTTAATACCACTAGGATTTAGAAAATATTTTCCAAATTTAGAAGATGTAAATTTTTTATTCAAATGGTATCATTCATGGGTCATGTAATCACATGTTATAGTATTTGTATGTATCATTTAAAGATAGTGGTCATTGAGTAATCATCCAGACCAACATGGTAAATTAGATCCATAGTATTCATAGAAACAATATAAACCATCAACACTTTTTTGATAAATTTAAAATGGATATAAAATCCACCAACCATGTTAACTCAAAAGAAATAGAAGTTCCACTAAATAGTTGAATGTGCATAAAATTTCAGGGAGTTAAATTAAAGGTCAGTCACTACACTTGTACATACATTACCCTGTAGTGGAGAAGAGTGTGGAACACATAGTGATACATAATATAAAGTACTAGGATGTTTTATCATAAATAATGTAATGGTGGTAGTATATGCCTCCCACCAATTTAACATTCCTAAGCAATTTTACTCGACTCATCATTTGGAGTTATGATTGGTTGTTTTAAAATTGTAAATATGGAGGAATTATCTTTTTGGTGAAATGTATGATACGTAAATAATGATAATAATATTTTGAATTATATATTATCCTAAAAAGAGTTGAATATGTAATAATGGTTATGGTTAGAGATGATAAAAGATCACGACTACTAAAATTATTACCCCCTTTGGAAGGTGAACATGGGCGTTGCTGTTTTGAGTTTGATGGATCATGTTACTTGGTCTGTAATGAGGATTAAATAAGAGATAATGCATAAGGATTTGTAAATGATTGAAATTGAAATAATTTGGAAAGGGTAGAAATCGTGTCTTTCCCAAATTAATATTCAACCACCTGTCAATGTGAATATTAAAGAGGCACATATGGAAGATTTCGATGTGAAAAACAAGGAATGGATTTTTTTTGTATCAAAACAATGACATTGATGAAAAGAGAATATTTAAGATATGACTATGTTTTCCTTAAATAAAATAATTAAATAATGAGTTATTGGATGAAGTACATTGATCATCATTATCATTTCATCACGGAAGCTAAACTATGTAAAGAGATATCAAAGAGCCTTTCTGGTGGGACAATATGATATGGGATATTATAGATTATGCATCTTAATTTTAGATATTCATCAAGTTTACACATGATATAATATATCTAAGGGGATTATTCAACCATTACCCAAAATTTTATGGAAGTGGGAAAACATCAACATAGATTTTTTCATAGGAATCCCAAATATATCTAAAGGGCATAACTCCCTTTGGGATGTAATAAATTGCATTTTGAATTGTGTTTATTTTGTTACTATTATAGAATATTTATCATTTGATCAGCCTGTTTGGATATACATTATGGAAGAGTTAATTTTTCATGGAATACCATTGTCAATAGTATTTTATATAGATATAAGGTTTACCTTGATGTTCTGGGGATGTCTTCAACAAAAATTGGACGTATTTTTGAACATTATCACCACATATCATCCTCTGAAATATTGTACGTTTGGGAGTACTATTAAATATTTATATGATATATTTATAGGTTGATCAATATATTTTAAATGTTGTTGGGGTCAAACCTTACTCAAGTAAAATTTTCATGGAAAAAATATGGTTTCCTCAATAATTCAGATAGATCCCAATGAATACCTCTATGGAATAAAGTTCATAACTCCAACAATTTGAGATGACATTGGAGATAATAATCTAATGAGAATTAAGATTTGTTAGGAAAGGGGTGGGAATGTTGGATCATTTCTACAACACAATAGGGATACTCATAGTTGATAGATTTTTTCTGAAATCCATTGGTGAGATCTAGAATTCAATGTTAATGATAAGGACTTACATTGAATATATAATCTGAAGAGGGTTTTTAGATTTTATAAATATGTGGAAGATAAGACCCACATATCTGATCCCTTTAAGATTCATTGTTATATTGGGATCATAGTTTATTTCATGGAACTTCCACTAACCCTCTCCCACATTCATTCAGTGTTGCATATATCTCTTTAGAGGAAGTATATACCTGATCCTTCACATTTACTAAAATCAGTGGTTGTAATAAGGGAGCATTATCTTTCTCATTAGGAAGGACCTATGTGAATTATTTATCAAAGGGACATATTATTGTGGAACAAGAACACTCACCTAGTCAAAGCATTATGGTGAAACCATATGTTTGAGTAAGCTTTGTGGGAACCCAAGAAAATAATGAGGAATAATTATCTTTTTTTCATCATAGTATTAGAATCTCGACGTTGACCTTCTTATATGGGGGTGGAATGTAAAAAACTGTGATTTGTTGAATATTTTTCTTCTAAAAAATAGTCGACGTGTTTGATATCTTATAATGGACACACAACCAAAATTAAGTGAATAATTATTTTATACTAAAAAACTATTTGAAATTATTATATAGTTCAATGTTTTTTATAAATAAATGACTTTGTGAAATAAAAGGTGTCATATTCACTTAAAAATGTATCATTGATTCTATAGAAACTATTTTTAATTATTTTTATGAATTATGTATTTTTGTAAAGTTCAAAACAATTTAAGAATTATATCAATAAAATGTATTGATAAATATTCATTTATAAAAAATAAACAACATATATTAAATAATTAAGTATTTATAAAGAATAAACATATAATAAGTATTCAAAAAATAGTAAATTTTTCGTTAAAAATGATTTTTTATTTAATTGTTAAATTTATATTATTTAGAGTATTAAATATATTAATATTTATTTTTTACCCAATTATAAAAAAATTATCAATTTATTATCAATTGGTTATAAATTATGATAAAATCACTTGAAATTATAATAATATATTTTTAGAAAACTATCTTATATGTGTGTAATGTATTTTTATTGTATTAAATTAATCAAATCCCTACTAATGAATATGTTTTATAATATAAGTATATATTATATTCAATAAAATAAATTAACATTAATATAATGGTTTTTATTAGGATGGAAATTATAATAAAATCAGTTTTATGATTAATCATACATTGTTTCTAAAAATGGATTTTACATGTTTTGTGTACATATATTAGAATTAATTTCTGCTATATTTAGAAAATAAATATCATAAAATGGATTCTATATTTTTAATCAACAGTTAATATTTTGGATATAAGAACAAGGTTTTTATGATCATAAAACTATGTTACCATGGTAAAAGTTAAATCGTCACGCTATGAATTAAAATGGGTTTTTTAAAGGATATAGATTAAAATAACAAAAATTCCATATTTCTATTTTATTCACAGAGTATATTTAGAAACATAAACAAAATATCTAATAAATTGGGATATTTTTGTGACACTATCCTTGAGAAATAAATATATTACACTTAAAGGACATTTATATATACAAGGATTATCTCCTATCATTTATAAAAGGTCACATCTTCTCCTCACTTATCCACACACATTTAGAAGACTATCTCAAAAATAATATCAAAATCACTTTACAAAACCCTTTCTGGGGAACTATAGGTTCTGGTCACAAAAATAGACTAGATTTAAAATTATTAAGGCGACTTCCAATGGTAGAGATCCAAGGAATAGGTAATCAGGAAAACCTAGTTCTTCCAAAAAAATTTCTTGAACCTCCTCCAAATATTATAAACCGACTTTATCATAATTTAATAAACATAATTATTATATTTAAATGTCCTAATTTTTATATAATAATAATTAATTTTTCATATTACATCTAATATAAAATTAAAACAGTGCTTGAAAGACCCTGATATTTTGTCAAATATTTTTTACCGAATTAACTTAATCTTTTCAATATTTTCCGTTTCACAAAATATGGTATATAGATTTTCTTATATAAAAAACCTTTGTCTAGATTGTAATATATGCAATCCCAATTTGAGATTTTCACTACATGAAACACCTGGATTATCTTGGAGTATATATAATTATATTCTTGGTTTTTTTACACATAATGTCGAGTACTTTCAATAGCTTCTGTTACATGCAAGATTGTGTATTGCCGAACAACAATATATTACTATAATTTTATTATCAAATAAAATATAATATAAACTACTCACTAAAATATATTTTAAAATATCATTAAATAACATATAACAACATAGGTTTTATAAGATGAATTTTTTGTTTACTAATTAATTAGAAATAAAAATATACACTAATTTAATATAAAGGATATATTTTTATGGTTGCGAATCTAAGTAATTTTGTTAAAAAAATAAATAAATTAAAATTAGTGAGTGATATTATTGAAATAGTTATGTTATATATTAAATAAAATATTGTTTATATTTATCAAATACAATTTATAGGTATAAGATAAGAAATAACCCAATTTCATGAATAGAAACCTATATTTTTCAAACGGGGTATTGGCTCAACTTTAAGGGTTGAACCCATTTTAAATCCATTTTATTACAATTTATTATATTATTCTTTACCAAATAAGCTTATTGTTTTTAATATGAATAAAAATACATACTTTGTCTGAATTTATGGTATTTTTTGATAAGTTTAATGTTTTTATTAACAAGAAAAAATATTAAATTTTAATTGAAAACAAATTTTTTCATCGAAATAATTTATGGTGTTAAATTAAATTTTCATTGGATTTAAAGTAATATATTTAAAATGTAATCTAATTTAGGTAATTTTAATAAATTTCACATTCAAATTGGATACAAAAACCTTGTGAACTTTTGAGCTTCTTTACTTAGAAACCTATTTTTTCAATCCACCGACGAAATTAATTTCAAATTAATTATTGAAATTTATTTGTATTTAATTTCGAAAAATTTATTCCTTTTTGGATTAATTGAGTCCAAATTATCTATTCAAGTTTATTTTATTTTTGGGCATACAAATAGTAATATTAGTATATTTTTTATTTCGCACAGTTAAGGGTAAATCAGGTAATCATAGGTAAATATAATATTATAAATTTTATAAAATTACCTCAAAACTTGTACTAATTTTATTGGAGAATTTATTGTTGACTAGAAATATCCTTAGCATGATTTTATTTCTAATTGGTGCCACATGGATGAATTATACCCTTTTATAGTATTATATTCAAAGAAAGACAATTTTCTCACACATTTATTTAACAAGTGAAAAATAATTTATGGAGTTATGTAGGTGATATGTTTGATAATAATTATTAATTTGAAAGATAAAATATTTATATACAACATTTAAATTTATTTATAATTTTCAATGATAAAATAATGACATTAAATTGTGACACAATGAGATGGAGTAGCAATTTAGTTAATGATGGAATCAAAAAAATTATATTAAAAACAACAAAATAAATATAATTTTATTTAAGTAATGACATGAACCAATATTATAAATTAATTTTACATTTTTGTGATTTGTTAGAGGAATTTTTTATTTTTTTAAAAGTATATAAATGAATAGTCTCAAAATTGACATAAATGATATTTTACATAATAAATTTTTTATTTAATGATATATAATTTTAAAAAATATTATATTCTAAAAAATTATTGTTATAAATATTATAATTTCTTAAATGAATCATTTAGTAGTCTTTTGTTATGGTACAGTAATTATAATAACCATCTATGTGTAAATTAAATGATGTCACAGTAAGAATTAAAAATGTTTAACAAAGGTTAAAGCAAAAATATAAGGATAAAAGAATTGTAAAAATTTGTCTAATTTCTAGTGGATGAATTTATTTTAACCCATAAACATATTATATTCTAAATAACCAATTCGTATCCATTTATAAAAAATAATCTATATAAATTTCTTATTTTTGAGAATTCCAAGATTATCACTCCCATCTCTTATAAAAGTAAACTACTTCTTATCATTTGATAACTCGTAAAAACCTATTTAGTTTAGTAATTATCTACGAAATAAACTTCAAAACATCCATAACCTAACTCTTTTAAGCCTCCTTTTGGGAATAATCCATTCAAGTAATCTCTTTGGTGCAAACCAAAAAAAATTTCCCAAAGAAGAGGTAACACTCTTCCCTAAGATCATTTCTTTTCTGTTATTTATCCTCCACCAAAATCAATATTATTTCATGAACACATAATATCAAAATTATCTTATATATACATTTATTTTATATGTAAATGGTTATACCTTCACTTACAGACACTTTCCTCTAATGGGTATCGAACTTACTAATCTTGCGTACGGCAAACAACCGCCTCACAAAATGATTTTGTTCGTTTTACCTATACCAATTTTTATGATCCCAAATTATGATGGGAAATATATATATATATATATATATATATAATATTAATGATTTATTTATATTTATTTATTTATTCTATAAATCCTAGCTTCCTGGTTTCCTTTTTTTGTAAATATGATAACTTTGTTTGATGATGTGTTTACAACTGCCTTCTCAAAGCGATTGATTCGTTCACACATTACATTGACTATATTAAAGATGATATTATTAAACATATATTATATAAATTATATAATAATTCCACTATAATGATACTAATACTTATATACATATATTTAATTTACTTTCGTTCTTTCAATACTCCATGAAAATAGAAACAATGTTCATGCGTACGTACGACCTACCATCTCCGTGAACGGTGTATTCCACATCATATATCTATCATAGATAGATTATTATAAATGTTTAGATAATAAATATATATAATATATAATTCATTTTATACATTCTATAATTATGTAAATCTTTATTTATTTAAGAGGACCAAGAATGGCGATTCAAAACACGTACGATGAACAAAGCAATTATTACCCGAAATGTTTCTTTAACATGGAATTGTTAATAAGTTGGTAATATAATGTCATAAGTGAATCATATATGGTATTAAATATATTAAAATATTTTTTGGTATATTTATAATTAATTTTTTTTTATTATACAAGAGGATTTAATGTGTGTGAAAGAATTTATGACTTAAGGTGCGGTAATTTCATATTACTTTTTATTTATATGAGATGCATGACATATTCACCACTTGATTCTATTTTGTGGTGTAAATAATTTCTTATGACATTTTATATCACTAATTACAATTATTTAATGATATTAAAACATTAAACTGTTGTTATTATTTCATGGAGATCATGATTCCAATGTTACTCAAGTAGTAAGGGATTTATGTCTTACTTTTATTTCTAGGGGACACATACCTTATACACTAGTTGTTTCATCTAAATGGAGTATATACTAATAATGAATGCATTTTAGTTGAATTATGTTGATGATTATGGTATATTAATAGCCATGTAATTTCCTCTATTTCATGGGGAATATGATTCAACTTATTATAAAGTGATTAGTATTTATATCTTAATCTCTTTAATATTTGGGATTGTTTTGATTTAACTCTCCATTAAAGAAAAATTTCCATACTTGTCCATTTTTAATAAAAACAAAATTTAAATATGTTTATACTATTCTCCACTGGATGTTTACAATCATTTTATCCACATTTTTATTTTTACTAAATGTTTCGAAAGGTATATTATTAGTCATTTTCTGAACAATGTACTTTGTAACTTTTCTGACATTATTGAGAAATAATTTTTACTAACATATACGAAATGAATGGATTTTTATGCATTCATGAACCCTTAATGCCTTGAAGCTTCACTTATAAGTTATAAAGATATTATACAAAAATCTTTTTAAATTATTCTTCTTCTTAAGAAAAGGAAATTATTTCAAAGAAAAAAAATACATTTTTCTCAAGAATTATTTTCAAGTGATATCCCCAAATTATTTTCAATCTTTGAAAAAATTATTTAATGTTACTTTTTTTTACTAGTTATATGATTCAATGTTACCAATATTATTCTTTCTATGAATAGTTTATGCTTATTATGGAATGATATTTATCAAACCCATTTCATTTTGTGGGTTATATTATGATTAAATGATGTTTATGAAACCCATTTCATTCCATGGGTTCTGATAAGTTACAAGATCTTTGTTCTTGTGGAAGATATATGTATTATTTCATTATGGGATGGGAAATACCTATATCCCCCTCTAATGAATTGGGAAAATATTTATATCTCATTATATATACACAAATGACCTCTTTCGCTAAGATGATTATGGGAGTGAACCATGACTACCAAGATGGTATATGGAGTGAGTCCATACTACTAAATTGGCCTTGGAAGTGATGCATGGACTACTATGGAAATCATTTTTATAAGCTTAAGTGTGTCCAATTGTGACATGTTTTATTACCATGTTATTATTTCATGGATTATGTTCATTATTTCATTATGATTTATGTCTCTTGAACTAACGGTAATTATTCCATAATTCATGTATATGATCTCTCATATGTGGGATATGATCTTTTATTTTCACGATCATGTTCTCATACTATTTTTCTCATGATTATGAATATATATATCCCCTATTCACCCTTACTGAGCATCTGAGCTCACCCATTTTTATTTTTTACTTTCCCCAAGGTAAGAAGAAATATATTATGTATGATCTGTCAAAATGTGTCTATTTATCAAGAAATAGGTGGGTAAAGAAGTTGATGTGTTATGAACCAGTTGTTTATGTTTCCATATTTCCAAAGGCACAAATCCAAGATTGTCCTTGGGTGTGTGTTTGTGTAATTAATGAAATGTTTTATCTATTCTACATAAAAATTTTATAATTTCCATGTATATTAGGCTTGGGTTGTTATAGTTGGTATTAGAGAAAATGTGTTTTCAGCATTTGTAAACTAGGATGAGAAACCATTAGTGATAAACCAAAGGTCATGTCTAAGGATAAGTCCAAAGATGAAGAAAATGTATTTGAATTTCCCTATAGAATAGAGTGAGTGGTTTTATAGAGATACATCACAATCTATATACAACTTGTGGGCGTATCCCTCGAACACATGTATATAGGAGTAACAACTCTAAAAAGTTGCATCAGGTCCGACTCAAGTGTAACCTGGTACAGAACAATGGGCCTTGCTACACACATATTTAGGCAGTCATGTGGGATATGCTTTAGTAATTCACAAACAGTTTACAAAACATCAGAAAGGAGTTAAATATATGTTGGATATGAATTACCTAGGATTAACCTAAGGTTTCATAGATTAAGTATGGGGTAAAAATTAACACATCTTATATGTTTTTTTCATAATTTTGTGTTTCATCACTTTGATAACTATTTCTTACTCAATGTTTTTTGTTTTAGTAGATTATTAGAACCCAAAGGAACCATTTTAATAATGAATGAAATGGGAAATTAAAATCTTTTCCTCATGAACAACAAAATGTTGTGGGATCTGGCAAAAAAACATTGTCACTATACTTACACAACCTGTGAATCATTCTGTAATACCAAATTAGAAAAAAAGGGTTTTTTTAATTTTTGGAGTCTTTAATGAGAAATCATAAACCATTTTTAGTGGGTATTATATTACATTTGTTGTTAATTAATGGATTGGTACCAAGGGAAATATATTTTTGATCCTTCACTGTTCGGAACATAAAAAGTAATGTCGGCAGTTAATTGAATAAAAGGTGAAGTAGACCAACGGTGGAGGATAATCATGACTATGAAGAAACATGATAAAATTGATTCCCTAGGATGGGATGAGTTCATGAAATTATACTTAAATAATTACATTCTACGTATTATACGTATGAAAATGGAGGATTTTTTCAAATTTGAGAAACGTGATGATGAATCCATTGGTACCTATGAAAAAAGTTTCGCAACACTTGTGTGGTATGCTTTTCGAGTTATCATGCAGTACAAATTTAAAGTTGATAGGCTCTTCAAGGGCGTAAAATCAAATCTCAAATGTTTATTAAGAATAAGAGACTTTTTTATCTAGGAATATTTAATGCATTGTGCATTCAAATATGAAATAGAGAATGAAATTACATATCAATTTCATCATTTTGACAAGTAGAGAGAGATAGAGGTTATGGGAAAATATAAAATACATAGAGAAAAGAAGACGATCATTCCTTTATGCTCTATTTTTGGGGAAAATAATTGAGGATATTGTATTAATGGGTCTAATAAATTTTTTATGTATGGAATGAAAGGTCACCAAGCATTTGTTTTCTAAAGTGGCTGGAAGAAGTTTGATGACTATTCAAATAGAGAGAAGGTTACACTTAATGCACCTCCCACACTTCAATGCATCATGTGTAAAGAAAATTGGAATTATTTTAACTGATTCCCAAATCCAAAGGATAATGATGATGATCTCTGTTAGTAACCTCTTAAAGCCAAATACAAATGGTAATTTCTAGAAATCACTATTGGTGATGCGGAGTATGATAATGATGTTGTGTATTGATTTTTTTTCAATGGAATTAATGAATAATGTTTTATAAATACTTTTATTGTATTGTGGAATAATGAAACATTTATATATTGATCCCCTATAGTTTTTCCATTTGTATTTAAGAGCATATTCAGAATAATACATGTAACCATAAAAAGTGATTAAGGTAATAAGGTGATTTTTTTGGAAAACATGTGATTAAGGGAAGGATAACCCCTAATATGTTAATAATGTAGAGATAATGATATATTGAAAAAATATGTTTTTTACAAATAAGTAAATAGGAAGATACTGATTTCCTTGTCACTTATTAAGTATATTTTGAAATTTTTTCTGTTATCACTGGTGATGTTTTCTACATTTTAGATTTATGGAATGTGTTCAAAAAACATTGGAATAAGGAAGCATGAATGTTTTCAACTTGATTTTATGGTAAATTTGGTTTTTAGCATGTTTTAGGATAATACTTGAAATTTTTTTTGACATGTTCAGAATGCGACAACTAAGAGCTAACATAGGATATATAAGGATAAATGTTAAGCCTATTTAGTTCACTTATTTATAATGTTCTGTATTTTTATCTTTCATAAAGATTTTAGGATTATCCATTTATGGAATGTTTTATGTTAAACATAAAATAAGATTTCAAAAATTTATATATTATCTAATCATATGAGAATTTATGAATATTTATTAACTTGTGCTAAAAAATTCATTATGACAAAGACATATGGAATGACTGATCATTATATTTATGGATCTCATGATCTTTAAATGCATCAAGAATAAAAAATTAACCTTAATATCATGGAATAAGTGATTAAGTTGAAATTTTTCAAGGCATAGAAAAGGGTATTGTTTTCATGAAATCGGTTAAATATTTATTCTCCTAATAGTTATTCAACTATAGGGAAAAGATATCGGAATAAAACATTTCATCCTCCTACCTTCGTTTTCGAATAAAAAAATTGTCACTTATATCATAAGAAATTTATGATTCTTTGATTTTTAACTTTCTTCAGGGTATTTTCCCTATCACGCACCATCAGAACATGATTGTTAGATTTCTCTTCCATGTCAATGTTTTCACTTTCCACCTTTCTTCTCACATATGGAAACCTTGTTATGAGTTACTTTAAGTGACTGTAATGTTTCCAATGTTCCCTATTTTAAGGGAGTTTTAGTATTCATTTTTATGATGTGGGATTCTATGAATGGTAATTTCATGTATTAAAATATAGATTAGATGAACAAATTTAAAGGGTGAAATTATTTTTATGTGGGGGTAGAATGTAACACCATGAGATTTTGTGAATTTTTTCAAATTAATTTAATCTTTTCATTATTTTTCATTCCACGCAATACTGAATATAGCTTGGTTATATAAAAAAGGACTATTTTTCTCTTGCATTATATATAAAAAATGTCAAGATTTGTTCTACACACATCACTTGTATAAGATTTTGGTATATTAAGTACACTTCTTGGTTTTGGTTGCACACAATGTCCAGTTATTTTGATATCTTACATTATAGCCATGGTCGTGTATTACAGAATAACATTATATTATTAAAATATTATTATTTAATATATAAGATATAACCTCATCATTTAAATAGAATTTACTAATTTTATTCACTAAATTATAAAAATATAGGTTTTATAATATTAATATATTTTTTACAAAAAATTTAGAAATGAAAATATACAGTAATTGAATATAAGGGATATATTTTTATTTCTTCTCCCAAATAAATTTTTTATTAATCAATTAAATAAATTAAAATTAGAGAATGATATTAATGAAATAAATATATAAATATCATATTTTCAAAAATATATTTTTTATCTTTATATAATATATTTTTCAGTTTCAATATATGATCCAACCAAATTCCATGTATGAAAACCTAGATTTTTCAAAAGGGTAATTATATCGCCTTTTAATACTGAAGCCATTTTAAATCCAATTTTATACACATTTATATATTCATTTTTATAGAAATAAGCTTCTTATTCAAAATTAGAATATAAAAATTTTATTTGGTTGATTTTATGATATTTTATGGATTAGTTTCAAGTTTTGATGAATAGTAGAAAATATTAAATTTTAATTGGGAACAACTTTTTTCATTGAAAGATTTTATATCGAGAAATTATATTTTTGATTAGTTTTAAATTATAATTAGATCATATTATTATAATTTATTCAAATTTATGTAATAATAATCAATTTCACAATTAAATTGGATTTAAAAACATTGGGAACTTTTGAGAGTTTTTAATTAAAAATGTGTTTTCACAATCAACCAATGAAATTAATTATAAATTAATTACAGAAAATTATATTTTTGGAATTCTAAATATGGATTCCATATTTAGAATAAATGGTTCCAAATTATGTAAATAGGACTATTTTTTTGGAATATTAATAACAACTTTAGTATATTTTTTAATTACCATGGTTAGAGGTAAATTATGTAATTAAGGGTAAAGAAAATATTAAGAATATTTTAAAACTACCCTAAAAATTAACCTAATTTTATTATATGAGTTTTTTAAAACTAAACCCATCCTTAAAATTATTTTATATACACTTAGAGACACTTAGAGGACATTAAAACTTTTATAGTATAATATTGAAAGAAAAGTCAATATTGTCACACCTTTATTTTTAACAAGTGAAAAAATTTTAATTTGGATTTATATAGGTGAAATGTTCAACTATAAATAAAAATTTTGAAAATAAAATATTTATATATATCATGGTAATTTATTTTTATTTTTTTATGATTAAATAATTACCTTATTCATGACCTGATGATGATGCACTAATTTTTTAATTAAAGATATAACAAATAAATGATATTCAAAGTATTAAAATAAATATTATTTGATTTAATAAACGTCATACATGAATTTTTTGGATTCGTTTCACATTTTAGCGTTGTTTTTGATTCATTTGACATGTTAGTGTGGTCTTTTAAATGTAATTTAAATAAATTTAATATTTTGAATAATTCCAATAGTTCCCCTCCCCTCTCTTATAAAAGAGAACTGCTTATTACCTATTTTACGCACTATTTTCAACACTTTTTCTGAGGCGCGTGCATCTGTCTATGAGGACACACTGCTGTTACCCCACATTCCCACTTCCCAAAGGCGGTCGGCATCCCTTCCTTATTCAGCGACGTTTTCTCCTCGATCGAAATGGGATGATGGGATGTCAGTTCTTCCTTTCATAGATTTCTCCTCAAAATTTGTCACCTAGTCTGGGTCTCCCTCATAGAAATAAGACGTTGTTTTTGAAACTATTCATGGTACCATATCTTCATTGACCCCAGTTAATTACGCTGCTCCTGTCAGGACATTCCAAGGGGTCTAGTCAGGGCAGCAACTTTCGGTTAGGGGAGTAGACATGCTGGGAAACACTAGTGTCTCTGGACATCAGGGATTGGTGTGTCTATCTTTTTTCCCTTATTATAAGGCTTCTTAAAGGTGTGGAAGCCTGATGCATCCCACATCGAACGCGGAGAATCTTTTTCCAGGGGCATGTATATGAGGTTTTCCCCCGATTCCCATGTTTAACACAGGGTATTCCACAAGTTTAACATCCGATGGAGATGGATCAGACTGATCAGAACACTGACTAGAGTGGATCATATATGGGAACCCCTAAAGGGAATGCCGATATTGGGGCCAATATGTGGGTGGCTTCCCGAATGCTGTTAAACAGAACATGGAATGTTGTGGCATGATTCTACATGGATGTGGTAGCCCAGGTATGAATCAGGATGGCTAATGGAAAGTTCTGTGAAAGGGATGGTAAATCGGATGGAGCCATCATGAGGATGATGATGGGTTTGGGCTTGAGCCTAGGAGGGGATTCCTACATATCCCTGTGGCATAGAATCAATGTCCCCATATTTCCAAAGGTTAGCGTCGGTGAACCGACGTGAAAGAGGATCCGGGGTCTCATTGGTGGTGGGCTTGAACCTCGGGGATGCTTCCTACACACCCTGCCTTGGAAAGGATCAAAGTCCTTGTAGTTCCAAGGGTGGATAATGTTTAACGACATGTGGGGTGGGGACAAACCGACGTGAAGGTGGACCTGGGGTCCAGGTGAATAGTAGTGTTGAACCTCTGGGAGGCTTCTTACAAACCTTGCCTTGGCAATGATCAAAGTCCACATAGTTCGGTATGGGTGTGGGGGGCTTACACTCTAGGCTGCCCAGGGTGTTGGTGAACCGACGTGAAGTAGGTTGTAACGAACAAATGTTGGTCTTGAACCTCATGGAGGCTTCCTACATACCCTTATTTAGCCAAAATGAAAAACCTCGTAGTTTGGGTTGATGTGGTGGGGCTTACAGTCTTGGCTGCCCAAGGTGTTGGTGAACTGACGTGAAGGAGGTAGGAACAACCAGCTATTGGGATTGATCCTCGGGGATTCTTCCTACGTACCCTGCCTTAGCCAGGATCAAAGACCTCGTAGTTCGAGATGGTGTGGTGGGGCTTACACTCTAGGCTACCCAAGGTGTTGGTGAACTGACATGAAGGAGGTTGGAATGACCAGCTATTGAGGTTGAACCTCGGGGAGGCTTCCTACATACCTTTCCTTGGAAAAGATCAAAGTCCTCGTAGTTCGGGATGGGTGTGGGGCTTACACTCTAGGTTACCCATGTTTGTGGTGAACCGACGTGAAGGAGGTTGAAATGTCCAGCTGCTGGGCTTGAACCTCAGTAAGGATTCCTATGTACCTTGCCTTCGCAAGGATCAAAGTCCTCATAGTTTGGGAAGGGTTTGGGTATTACACTATAGGCTACCCATGTTGGTGGTGAACCGATATGAAGGAGGTCGGAACGACCAGCTGTTGGGCTTGGACCTCGAGGAGGCTTCCTACGTACCATGCCTGGGCAAGGATCAAAGTACTCATAGTTTGGGATGGGTGTCGGGCATACACTCTAGGCTGCCCAAGTTGGTTGTCATGGTCAGTGCTCACTCTAAGCTCACATGAGACATGATCGATGTGAGAAACAAGAGATAGAAGAGACCTGACATTCACGTCGCGAAAGGTGCGTCCATGGGAAGTGAAGTGGAGCTTACATGTGGTTAGCGGCCCAGGGAGACAAATATTGGGACTTACTCTATGATGGATGCCTGAGGCACCAAAACGCAGTGGGAGAGGGACTTGGGACCGAAGAAAATAGAAGCACCTTTCCCTACCACACACTTCGCTGGCCCTGGGGACTGAAGATGAAAGGAGGAGTAGGGATGATGACTCCTTCAAGAAAAGTTAAGAGCTTACACCATGGTGGTTTCCCTTTTCCCGCGGACAAATGTCACTCAGATAAGAAGGATATCATCCTTACGAGTGGGTGTGGATAATGTCCAAGGCGGGGGGCCCTGTGTGCGTGGTATGGGGAGAGGTCACAGTTTAACATCATGTGCTAATGACAATGGTGCTTGGCAGTTTAACGTCCTGCATCTCGGACGAGGTGGGTTTGCTCGGCACCAATAGGACTTACATAATTAGTACCCTCTACTCCTGGGTGTAGAGTGGGGACAGGAAAACCCCTGTTGAGGGGGTTTCATGGAGCAAACCATCCAGGGGTCCACGTTAGTGTGGCTATGAGATGAAGAAATAGCCATTAGCATTCCTATGCGAAGACGCATGAGGCGAAGCAACGCAACAGGCAGTATCATCCAAGGGACTTTGAAATCACACCGTGCAACCCTGGAGGTCCGTAGGGGAAAAAGAATTGGCAAACAAGGGAATTCATAGGAAAGGTCCATGGGAAGCACTATTCTTCCTCATGGCGGAGCACACTTGCGAAGGAGTGTGCTTCGAAAATTGGGGTGCCTTAGCCTAAGCATAGGGCAGAGGGGCATATGGAAGGTGCTTCACAAAGTGGAGAGGCATTTGCGGAGCACTTCCTCATAGAGAAAAGGTGCCTCGTGAAGAAAGGTGTCGTGAATCAATGTGCTTCACGAAGTACAGTGACCCCACCTTAGCATGTGGGTCATTTTACATGAAGGGTCTTTTCCGAAGCATAAATGCTACGCGATTACCAGGGTCCCCTTGGGGATCCCCGACCTTCATGAAAGACCTTATGCTTCACAAAGGGAATCCCTCTTGAAATAGAGGATCAAAACGGGACATAGGGGAGGTACTTCATGGAGCATAAGTACCTCGAACAACTCATTGTTTTTAGAGTAGAAGGATGCTTCACAATTCGAGAGTTGGGAAGTCAGAAGGTCAGATTGTTCATCCTTTGGGCTCAGGGGGAGCCTGGTATTTATAGGCAAGAGGTGCCACAAAGCAGGGCTTACGTGGTGCGAAGAGGTATTTGGTGGCTTCGCAGCGGGCTCACGAACGTCAAATTCATTCATGGAGCATCCCACCTCCTCGCTTTGTGGTGGGCTTGCGAACATCAAAGGCATTCGCGGAGCATCCCACCTCCACACTTTGCAGCAGGCTCGCGAACATCAAATGCGTTCGAGGAGCGTCCCACCTCCTCGCTTTGCGGTGGGCTTGCAAAAATCAAATGCATTCACGGATCGACCTGCCTCGTCGCTTCGCAGCGGGTGCAGTGCTGGGGGACTCTGCAAAATAGCTTCGCGAGGCAGTCAATGGTGCCTTCGTCTCGGCTTCTTCTCTATCCTGAATTTTGGAACCAACAAATTCCCCCCCCTCAAACTTGGATCCATGGAGAGATCAAGGGTCAAAGTCTGAGGGTAATCACCAAAATCATTGGTTGTTTGCGATGTTTTCTCTTGAATAGGGCTCACGAGGAGGATATGGGAAACATGGGATGAATGTACCGAGAGGCTCGGTGCGAACTGGACGTGCCTTGATGCTCTAATAGCCATCACCTAAAAAATTGGGGAGTTGCGCTCTCTTTTTTCTTTTCCCTTATCTGTGAATTTTTCCTTTTGCGCTCTGGATTCGCTAAGCTCTGCGTAATCCGTGATTGTTCTCGGTGAATCGAGTCTTCACGGCGCACAACGATTCCTCGACTCCACATTTGCGCTTTGCAATTTGGTGCATTGGCGCCTAGGTAGGGCTCTGTGAATATTCTCCGTGAAGAGTCTTTGAAAACGCACTCTTTGAACGAGCCTCATGAACCAACCCAAAAATCATCCATGTTCTAGAACTAAATGGCCCACAAAAAAGCTTCCCTGGGGGTCCTTGCGGATGCTGCCCAGAGTGATGAGATGGCGAACAGTCTGTGGCTAGGAGTGTTAGTCTGTAGCCACTCAGACCATTGTTCATTGGTGGAGCTGCTATCAGAGATCCAGAAGAACTAACCATTGTGTATAAGGTTTCCCTTTTATTGCTTCGGGCAGAGGGATGACATCTTCATCCCCAAAGCAAGTAGGTATGAGCCAACATACTGGTTTCAGAGCACACTGTGTCAGCATCGTTGGTTTGGGGTGAATGACAGTCATGCCCGGGAGGACTTCACGCCCGTCAAGGCTGACTACTTATACAACCATTTGAACAATGTCGATGAGAAAGAATTGCAGCCAGAGACGTCCCCTCCTTTGTACCAAACCATCTTCAAGGCAGTGCTGGGGAATCCGAAGAAGGGGTGGTCTGAGCAATGTTACATGCAGTTGGGTGACAACTTCATGGATTATTGGGTCTGGGACTACTGGGTAGGTGCATCATGCGAGGAGTTCAGAGTAGAGCTGGGAAGAGTGGGCCTATATGAGGTATCATGGGCTTCCCAGCTTCACATCTACCAGCTGAAGCATCTATGGCCGGAGCTATTGAGATGGTGGTCGCCAGGGACCAACACCTTCCACCTGCATCATGGGGAGGTTGGATTCATCTTATGGGATGTGTATCAGATCCCAGGGGTCCTGATACTAGGGGAGATGTATGATGAATTCTTCCCTGCTATGGGTGCATGGGAGGATCCGTAATAGATGCCACGGCTGGCATTGGCATTAATGGATCTTGAGCCCTGGGAGGACAAGGAGGAAGTAAGGGATGTCCACTTCAGGCGGTAGTTCATGTGATTCCTAAACATCCCATAAAACAGGTAGTTTCTAGTGAGGCCTCAGACATTCCCATAGGGGGCCCAGAGTATGGAACAGTCATACTAGAGGCTGTTGGAGGATAGCCAATGGATGAATTGGGGGTTGAGTGTCAGCACTGAGCAATATCTAAAAGTTAGGCTGGCGACATTCATCACAGATCTCATCTGTGGTTGGATCCTGCCAGTGAAGGATACCAACATGGGAGTGCGACCAAGAACTTTAATCATGGAGTCCACATTGGAGATAGGAGGGCAGGTCAACCTATAAATCCCGATGCTTTCCATGTTGTATAAGATGTTGTGGCACATTAGCGAGGGGAAGAGGCCATAGAGGGTATGAGGGCCATTCCACCTCCTGTATGGGTGGATAGCGGCGGACATCAGGGGGGTTTATGACTATCTGAACCCCATCTGACCTCCAGGGTTGAACTTCCACCCCTTGATTCTAAACACCTTGGGGAGTTTTCTAGCCAAGATGACAATAACATCAGTGTTGACTTGAGTCTGGAATGTAGAAGAGTTCAACTTTCATCTATTCCTGGTGCCGACGAGAGCGTTCACGGATGATGGTCGGGGAACCAAAGAGCATTGGGCCTACCTCCTAGCCTTTTGAGGAGGAGTCTTGTTGTCCAGGGTGGATAACAAGCACCTCTGTGGCCCATTTTCACACGGGAGTACGAGAAGATGTGGAATGTACTACCTCCACTAACCATCATCCTCAGACTGGTGAAAGAATATGCCCAGAGCTGGGAGGATGCCTACCCGGGGGTGATGTTGATGCAGCCAACCATCCTTGTCAGTGACGGCGAGCTTCCCAGACCTCGGGGCCAAGGCTAGAAGGTGGTAGTGGTGTCTTACAGTGGCAGGGCTGCTGTAGCGGCGACACCTTCACCAGTTGAGGGGGAAGCAGTATTAGCGGATCTGGCGGTGGCAGTAGACCCGGTTGTCCCTGAGGAATAGAGTCATCGAGAGGGGCGGACACTGAGAGGATTCCACAGGAGTTATACTCAATCCCTAGGGAAAAAGTAGTGCCATATTCACATGTTGGAAAATGTTGTCTTCCTGGAGGCCTGGGACATCTAGGAAGTCAACCGGAAATTCCTCAGCCCATCTGAGTTATGGAAGCCCCTTAACCACCTCATGTTAGACTTTCCAGGGATTGGACCTATTAAAACCGGTTTTGTAGTATCACAGGAAGAGGTGGACCAATACATGGATGAACTAGAAGACATTATCCACTCTTGGAGTGGCCCGCGTCCGATAAATGATTGGGTCATGGTGTTGTTGGATCGGACGGTCCCTCCGCAACTGTTAGCTGCTGACCTAAGGGAGCTCTTTCCTCTGCCGAAAGAATCAGATGAGTCCTCCTAGATAGATGAGGCGGGTATAGGGATTCCATTGGATAAGGGTGAAGTCAGAAATCAATCCTTGGATCTCAATGATTTTGCGGGGGCCCTCGAGGTAAAATACCAAGTTCCTTCCTCAGGGTCTACTATTAGGTTACTTTGGGTTCCTTATCAGCATTTGAATAGTGCAAGAGGACCTTGTGCAGAGACATCATTCTCGACCATTAGTGGGAGCCGATGTGGGACCTTCGGGATCCACACCCATGGTTGTATCATCTTCTGTGTTTGGCAGGGCCAGGACAGTTATGGCGGCTCCCCCGGAGTCTCCAGACCTACCAACCATATACGGTGCGCTACATCTCGGGGTCTCGTCTATATCCGCCCAAGAGAGAGACCATAAATTTGATATCTGTGAGTATCCTCTACCGAACATATGATTTCATTTTCCTGACAGTGTTAACTAACCTTCACGTCACTTTTTTTGGCGTGTACAGTCCTTCAATTAGCCCAGGCCGCTGCGGAGAAGTTGGTCGGGTCTTCTGGTAGCGCCCTTCTCAGAGGCATGTCAATGGTCATAGAGGTGGACATCCGACCTGACCGAACCATAGCACTAATGATCATTGGAGGGGGTGCCAGTGGGGTGGTACCTGAGGTTATTGGGGTGGGATCTGATGATGAGGATCAATTAGACAGTGTAGGCCCCACCACGCCTGACACAACGTCGGACGTGGACCTGACAAAGGAGTTCCTGGGGGCATTCCTTGCATACGAGCATGCCAACCGTGCCGACTGGGAAGAGACGGCTTCAGATGAAGAGGATAGTAAAATATTATTTCGCTGATCATGGAAGCTGATCATGAACTTATTCAATTAAACCCCCCAATCACTATGGTTGGATGAGATGGACAGACTATGCTCGGGACTACATGATCTGTGTGCTGGGGAAGTGGATGTCTGATGTCCTCACATTCTCATCCGAGATCTTATGGTGGAAAGGATTCGGGAGTATGATCATGGCCTCAGTGTGGGATGGTAGCGGAGGAAGGTGGTAAACATCAAGAGGCTCCAAAAGGCTGAAAATATGGTCCAGCGGCTACAGAATCGGGCAGACGAGCACTTGACCTACCTCGATGCGCAATCATGGATAATATTCCGATTAAAGGCCTAGCTGGAAGAAGGAGAAGAGGGCCTAAAGCGATCCTCTAAGGAGATGAACACCATCCGGCCCAATGCAGAGCGGGCCCAGATTGCAGTCGAAGAATTGCGCCCTCTCGCTGCTGAGGAAGGGCGGGAGCTGAATAGGAAGCAGAAACTTCTAGACACCACCAGCCAAAGGGTGACGGAGCCGCAACACTCTCTTGATGAGGTCAACCCGTCTATGGGGGGGATCGACCCTCTGGTACTGTAATGATTACAAACCCTCAAATGTACTTTCATGCTTTAAATTTTTGATGTCGTAGCATGCATGAGTTCCGTTGTTTACATTTTTTTATTGAATCCTTGTGATGTTCACCGAGTGTCCAAAGACCATTCTATATGCTCATGTGGGTCGGGCCCGATATGAGAAACAAGGGATGACCACCTTATCACCTCACCTAAACGTTAGGAGTGCAAACCAAGATTCAGGCATATGGGGTTTGAAAAACTGGTCTGGATTTCCAAGAGGAAATGGGAGAAAATTGACTGCAGAACAATGTTCTCAAAATAGTCGACTTACCATTTTCCGGGTGTTCTCTTGTGCACGAATGGGTTAACTCCAGGGGTTCTGAAATCAATCTGAATATATGGGAATAGGAGGTTTGAATCACGATACCTAAAATCTAGAACATTGTGGGGGTGCCGTGACAATAAAGAATAACTGTTGACCACATTCAAAACACAATACCCTTATTATGTTAGCCTGGAATAGGGAAAGTAAATGATGGTCTACCACTAAAAATGTTTGAAACATAGGTCCTGACTCAAAATGTCATCTATTAGTCTTCTGGAATTTTGGCCCAGGATAATAGGCGACCCATAAGCCAAGAGTTCATACTGTTAGAGGGTTCCCTTAGATGAGAAAGAGGAAGAGGGTCCGAATAAGGGGCACACAAAGCATGGAGGGTGGAGCGATGGTTTGTTAGAATATAATCCAACACTCTCAAAATTACGCCATCGTGCTGGAAGTACATTAGTTGGCTACATCAGTCTGATCATTTAAAATTCATTATTTTAGACAGGACCTCTCTGGTGAGGGATTCGTCACTTCCAAATGTCATCATGGGGCATCCTGAACTTGTTCCAGGAAAAATGGCAGTTACATGGCTCCCAACAAGGAGTAAGGCCAATGGGCCAACGGTGAGAAAGGATGGGATCTGTGATTCCTGGGGCTGGACCCTAGGTGAAATTCCTAGGTGTCTCTACATATCCCATGAGGATGTGAATCAATATGTATGTAGTTCTGGATGCACAGTTTAACGTCATGCGTGATGAGAAAGGCATGGGTGGCAATGGTTGCGCCAGTACACGCCCCACCAAAACTACTAAGCCCACATGAGTCATGCTTGATGTGGGAAAAAAGAAGTAGTGATAAGAATTTCCTTGCATTGAGGGGAACACGTTAGGGATGATGAGACCTTAGATGAATGACATCCTGTTGATGTTGACTCTCCTATATAACACACATAGATTCTCTGAAGAGTAGAGCCGAGTATGTTGGAATTCCACTTGAACATAAGGGAGTGGAATCATGTGAATCATGATGCTTGAGATATGGACTGCAATGATGGTGGCATGAAGATAAGGGAATGTTGTTGACCGTGTTCGAAACACAGCATTCATATCGTGTTAGGCTAGATTGGAGATAGGCATATGATGGTCAACCACTGACCATGTTCGAAACACAGGACCTGTTGCAAATGTCGTATGGGGTCCTTAGGGATGTTGGCCTGAAACGGTTGGTGAGCCGAGGTGGCATGGGACTAGGACGTGAAGGGGGTCCATTCGGATTCGGATAAGGATGAGGATTCAAAAAACGGGCTCATGAATCTTGAACATGGAACGAGGGGAATGTCCCTGTGAAAATTCGAAACTTTAGGATCTTTGCCTAAACACACCTGAATACGATTATGAGATGTATCAAAAAGAGTGAGTCAAGTCCCCTCCCAAGGACAAGGGTCCTAGGGCCGCACAGTTCCAGTTTAATGTCCTAGGGTGAACCGTTAAGGGGGGCTTGCTATAATGGACTGTGCATAGGGCGAAAAAATAGCCAAACATGACGCACATTTCCCATAGGGAGATCTTAGTTTTGGGTCATAAAACTCAGACAATGGAAAGTAGGAAATGTGGGAGACACATGGTGGGGTGATTAGAAAACTCGACATGAATGGGAACCTGGGGTTCCGACCACCATGTATTCCTTGGGAAAGTTCTAGGTCAATGGACCATAAAGGAGAGTTAAGATGGGTCTAAGGCAAGGTGCATGGATGTTCCTACGTACCCCATGAGTATGAGGATTAAGCTCTACGTAGTTCTAGATGGTGGAATGGTAAGGTACCAATGCCAAGGATCAAAGGTGTGTGTGGGTGTGTCCCTCACACTAGAAGATATTGTATTTGATAAGTCTTTTTTGTCTTTTAAGGTGAATGGTTTTTTTTGTGATGCGACAAGCCAAGGATGAAAAGACCTGGCAGCAACACAAGAATCAAGCCATATGCAGGCATTGACAAATGGTACTGCGTGTAACCAATACCAAACATGGTGTACCCTTGAGTGAGGGAATCACGATGTAGTGTCATTTTTCATCGTGTAGTCAGGATGCTAATGTCACGATTTATGGGTCATGTCATGGGACTAGGCGTACATTTTATCTTCGTGCGGCACAAACATAGTAAAGAAGATGCTATGTGGGGAATGTGAACGGTGTAATAAAACATACCAGACGTGAATGAGGACATTATCCCATACCACACCATATACAATTCTGAGAAAGGAACCTCGGGCCAAGGGGACTAAATAGAGGTAAAAGGGTAAGGGGAAGGAGGGACTAGCTCCCAGTTGAGCTAGACCTGCACATGAGATGTCTGGGTGGTCTTACGTATCCTATGAGGATGGGAATCAAGATATACGTAGTTCTAAACAAGATATTAGTTTCTGGTCTTAGATCTCGGACCATGGATGGGAGAAGATGCTGGGGGGGGGGGAATGGCACGGTCCTTTCAAAACCCGATGTAATGGAGGGCCTGTGAGGTTCTCACTACACTATATGTTCCTTAGAGAGTTTAGGCCGAGGGGCCAAAATAGAGAGTATGATTTTTATATTCCTGCGGCTGGACCTGAAGATGAGATTATCAAGCGATCCTATGTGTCCCATGAGGATGGGAATCAAGCTGTACGTAGTTCTGGAAGAGATCTTATTTTATGGTCTTAGAGCTCGGACCATGGAGGAGTGAAAACCCTCGAAGTAAGTGTAGACACCAACCCGATTCCTAAGCCCGCATGAGTAAAACTCGGTGTTAGAAACAAGGGTGTAAGAGGTTTTTTGCAATACCTGTAACGCATGACAAAGGAGAATCAGTACGGAGCCCCAAATGATGCCCTTATTATGGCTTTTGTCCTCCTAATGTGCGAATGCACACTAAGGAATAGTACCAATAGTTTCGAAGTTCTACTTGGACATGATGAGGTGGAGAATAATTTGAATCATGTAACTAACATTTTGGGATAAATGGGGTTGGAATGATGATGGAGGATAACTGTTTACCATGTTCGAAGGATAGTATCCACATCATGTTAGCCAAGATATGGGAAAAACAAATGAGCATCGACCGCTGACCACATTCTAAATGCGGGATTTGTATCAGCTTGTTTTCCACGACCCTTGAGGATGTTGGACCATGATGGTAGGAGATCCATTAGGCCTAGAATCCATACCACTTGGGGGTCCCGTCGGGTGTGAAAGGTGACAGAAGCCCTAATGAAGGGGAACACAAAGCCTAAAAAATGGGTGGAAGCATGTCCGAGTAGATTCCGACATTCCAGGCATTACACTAGAGTACCCTTAGTCACATTGGTGAATCGTCAAAGAGGTCTGATGGGCTCATCTTGAGAGAAACCGATTTTAATGATGAGTATATAATAGGGCGATATAGAAACATCAGGAAAAATGTGTACATGGAGTGGTTGTTACTAATCAATCATGAATGAGAACATAATCTCGTTCCACAACATACACCCCTATATAGGAACTTGGGCTGGGGGCCCAAAAAGGCCAAGGGGCATAAGGCGGGGCCTTGGCCAGGAAGGCCCGACTGGTTTGCAGTTTAACGTCTTGCAGTGTGGAAGAAGAGGGCAGTAAGATGTCCCTCACAAGGGAGGTGTACGACACGCCGAATAACCCGATGTGAATGAGGAAATTATCCCATACTACACCATACGACCCTATATAGGAACTTTGGTTGGGGGCCCTAAAAGGCCAAGGGGCCTGAGGATGGGCCTTGGACAAGAAGGCCCAACTAGTTTGCAGTTTAATGTCTTGCAGTGAGGATGAAAAAGGGATAAGGTATCTCATCCGGGGATGAGTATGGCACGGCGAGTAACCCGAAGTGAATGAGGAAATAATCCAATACCACACCATACAGTCCTATAAGAGAGAACCTGGGCCAGGGCTCGAAAAGGAAAAGGGGGCTGAGGTTGGGCCTCGGATGGGAGGGCCATATAACTTTTGACCATGTTTGAAACACAAAGTCCCCATAGTGACCTGAAATTGGAGCAACAAATGAGCATCAACCGCTGACCATATTCACAACGCGGGAATTGTATCAGCATTTTTCTCAACATCTACGAGGGCATTGGAATGATGTGGTAAGAGTGTACCTAGGCCTAGCGTCCATACAAATCGGGGGCCCTTCTGGATGGGGAAGATGATGGAGTCCCAATCAAAGGAGTGGGTTAAGCATATCTGTACCCATCTTTGACGGAGGAGAATGTCTCCAGGGAGTAGGATGTACATCCAGATCGAGGTTAGCTCGATGTGAATTAGGGGAAATTTTTGCACCCCTACCATATGTCTTGACCCAAGGGGAAGATCTAGAATTTGGGATGGGCCAACAGAAAAAATGTCTTGGCGTTCCTACGTATCCCATGAGGATGGGAATCAATCCATACATCGTTCTTGAAGGCCATGAATTTTAATGTCGTGCGGTAAGGATGTGGGAGAATAGAAGAACTGGGAGCGGGCACATGGTGCGACCGCTATAATCCTAGCATGAGTGGGGATAATGAAGCCTACACCATATCAAGTGAAGATCCTCTGAGAGAACTATACCTAGGGGATAACCAAATAGAAGATTTTTGGGCTGGGCTAAAGAAAATATGTCTCCGCATTCCTACATATCCCATGAGGATGAGAATCAAGCCATACATAGTTCTAAGGGTATAGTTTAACATCTTGCAGGAGGACACATAGTTTAAAGTCCTGTATGACTGAACAGTTTAAGGTCATGCTGGATCGACGTGCAGTTTAGGGTCATCCGTGACCAAATAGTTTAGGGTCATTCCGGAAAAAACAGTTTAGGGTCATGCCAGACCTAATGGCTCAGGAAAATTATTTCTTGAGAGACATGACATTGGTGGGAGGAGTTATACACTCACCATCCATGGTCAGCAGGGAGTATGCTCTATTGCGGTAAACCCTGTGGACTATGTAAGGTGATTCCCATTTGGGATCCAACTTGGGTGGTTTCCTGCCAGGGATCATTGGCACTCGGAGGGCCAATACCAAGTCTCCTTGCAGAAAGGAGCGAAGGTGAACCTTTTTGTTGAAGGCCCTGGCTATCTTATTCTGATGCCTTTCCAGATTGTGCAGGGCACATAGCCTATTCTCATCAAGTTCTTCGAACTCAGCCAGACAAATTTCAGCTACCTTATCTGGTGTTTGCTGGTTATAGACCGCTATTACAAACAAAGGTATCTAGATCTCGGTGGGTAGGATGGCCTCAGCTCCACACACCAGTGAATATGGGGTCACCTGGGTGGAATTACGAGTCGTCGTCTGATAGGCCCCGGGGGCTTTGGGGAGCTTGTCCGGCCAACTATTTTTTTTTCTGAAAAACCATTTTCTTCCAAATTTTAGAGAGGGTTTTGTTGAACGACTCGATATTCCCATTAATATACACATGATAATGGGAGGTATGGTTCGAACGGATGTTGTACTTGGCATAAAATTTCATTAGTTTGGCCACTCGGAAGTTGGTGCTGTTATCAGTGAGTACGGTGTGGGGGATTCCAAATCGGTAGATGATGTTGGAGCTCACGAAGTCAACGATAGAATGGGCTTTGACCTCCTTGAGAGGAACTGCTTCTACCCACCCAGAAAAGAAGTCCGTGGCCTTCAGGTTGAACCTGCACTAGCGAGCTATCTCATATGGGTATGGTCCCACGACATCGAGTCCCCATACCATGAATGTCTGAGATTACTTGGTAGAGTGGAGAGGTTCTGGCTGATGATGCATGAAGTTAGCATGAATTTGGCATGCGTGACATCTCTTGGAGAACTCAATGGAATCATGGATCATGGAGGGCTAGAAGTACCCCAATCTCCGGATCTGATGGGACAGCTTTCGCCCATCTTGCTGGGCACTGTAGGAACCCACCTGATCCTAGTGCATGACCTGAGAAATCTTGACTCCTTGGATGCAACGGAGGAGAAAAACATCAAACCCACACTTATAGATGATCTGGTCAAGACTGGGACCACTCTATAGGGTAAACTATAGTGCGCGGTGTCAGATTCACTCACGCACGGCCCACTCAGTCAGGAGGAAACCATTTTGGAGATACTCGACAAAGGGGGATCTCCAATTGGGGGTTTCTTGAACCACTGCATCTGAAGAACCTGGGGGTCCTGATGTGGAGGATATGGAGGTAGGATGGCTTGCCCGCAGGGCGTCGTCCTCCTCTGGGTTAACGGGGGAAAAGAATCTCTAGTGTGCCATGTGTATAATCAGATCATCCTGTTTGGGTTCTGCAAGTGATGTAGCCAGGCTGGCCAGGAAATCAGCTTGACCGTTCTGAGATTGGGGGACATGAGTATCCTTCGGCCGAGATGGAAACTGGGCCATTAGTTGGAGGGTGCGCTCCATCAATGGTACAAGCTCTGCCTTTCTGACAACATAACCACCGTTGAATTTCATGATGACTAGTTTGGAATCCACTTTCACATGAAAATGGGGTACATTGATCTCGAGAGACAACTTGAGGCCAGTGATAAGAGCCTGATACTCTGTCTCATTATTGGTGCAGCATTATGGAAACATTAATGAGTATGGAAGAATGGATTACGCCGGAGTAATAAAGAAAATACCCATTCCTACTCTGTTGAGTCTGGGATCATTGAGCCTCCTGCCGGTGGGGCTCCGGGAGGAACCATCAAAGTGTATTTGCCAACATGGGATGTCAGGATCTTCTGAGAGGATCACCTCGTCACGAATATCCATGTCTAGGAACTAGTCCACAGAGGTTGGATGGGAAGCAAGAAAGTCTGCCAATTCTTGTCCATTGATAGATTTCTGAGGGACAAACCTGATGTCGAACTGCTGGAAGATTACCGCCCAACGTGCGAGATGGCTGGTCATCATGGGGCAGTTCCGAATATACTTCAGCCAGTCTACCCGAGACACCAGTTGTACCTCATTGTGCTGCAAGTAGTGTCACAATTTTTGTATTGTGAATACCAGCACAAGGAAGCTTTTCTCGATGGGGGAATATCTACTCTTAGTATTGAGGAACATGCGGCTGACGTTGTAGAGACTGTTTTCTGTCCCCTCATTGTTCTTCTGGGTGAGAAGGGAACTAAGAGATCATTCCAGGGTTGTTACGTACAGGATCAGTGGTTTTCCAGAGATGGGTAGCATCAAGACTGGAGGCTGGAGAAGATAAAGCTTTATTTCCTTGAATATAGTCTGGCACTCCAGGTCCCACTTGTAGGCCGAGCATTTCTTCATGAGCTGAGAAAATGGATTACAGTTACCGGATAAATTTGCAATGAATCAGTGTATGTAGGCTGAGTGGCCTTAGAAACATCAAAAACCCTGAATATTACTCAGGGTAGGCATCTGGCAGATTGCCTTGATCTTCTTTGGGTCGCTCTCGATGCCCTGATACCTAACAACGAAGCCAAGTAACTTCCTAGAGGTGACCTCGAAGGCACACTTCAATGGTTTCATCTTCCAGTGGAGGGAACAGAGGAAGCCGAACACTTTCTCAAGATCCTTGAAATGGTCCTGACGTTTGTGAGATTTGACCACCAGATCTTCTATATAGCATTCCACCAATGTCTTGAGGATTGGCATGAATATGTGTTGCATGTCCCGCTGATAGGTGTAACTTTCATTCTTCAGGCCGAAGGGATAACCTGGTAATAGAAAGTACCTTGGGGCGCCTTGAAAGCGGTGGACTCTTCATCCTCGGGGGCCATCTAGATCTGATTATATCCAGAGTAACCATCCATGAAAGAGAGGGCTTGGAACCCAGATGTAGCATCAATCAACAATTATGTCACTCGAAGGGGGAAATCATCCTTCAGACAATGACAGTTGAGATCGTAGAAGTCAATACAGACTCTGATCTGCCTGTTCTTCTTCCTGACCGGCACAATGTGGTCTAGCCATTTGGGGTACTGGACCTCCGTGACAAAGTTGACACTGATGAGCTTGTCAACATCATCCCCAACCATGGCACTATGAGAAGGGTGCATCTTCCTGGGAGGCTACTTGAACCCGCGACGGTTTGTCGGGAGACCGAGGTGGTGGATGGCTACCTGAGGATATAGTCCTGGAATCTTTTCATAACTCTAGGAAAACACATCCCGGTTCTATTTAAGGATGTCTATGTACCATTTTATGTTCCTTGAGGGACATGGAAGCACTGATCAATACAGGTCTCAGATCTACCTCACTTCCAAGGTTCACCTGTACCAGTTCATTGACCATGGTAGGAACGCCTTCTTTATAGGTAGGGGGAGCATCCTCCAGATCCTCTTCATTTTTTGAGGTGGGATTCCCAGTGGGTGAATCTTCCTCTGGGTCAGAAGAACCTAACAGAAGGTTGGTACCACCCTGGAAAATAGTGGACGACATATCAGGGGATTCACGTGCCGCTGAGACCATAGCGATGAAGGCAGTTGATCCAATACCATCTCATTTTCGGCCCAAGGGGCCACGTTTGATGATTTAAAATAAAGAGTGGCATGTTGGCTTGATCTGGTTAATCCCAGCTTGGTGAAATAGACATGTATGATGTACTGTTGTTGCCATGGTGTAGACATCCCGATATCGTACGGGGGTAGGAGGCTCTGGGATTACCTGATCCTGGTTTGTGTAGGAGTATGAAATGATTTTACGACATCACTTCAACATGGGAATATTTCTTCCTCTTGTACCAGATACAACAAACCATTGCCCCATGTCGGGGGTTGTGGCCTCCAATCGATGGATCAAGAAGTCATGTGCGTCATCCATGTAAAGACACAAAGCTTGATGTACATGGAAATTACATTAATTTTTCGGAATACTTAGTGTAAAACAAAAATAGACACACAAGGACCATAATAGTTTACTGTCTTCAGAAACTCGGAATATAATCTTCTAATAGTGGTGAAAGATCTTTAACATCTCCCATAAAGATCTTCCCCCTTTTTTTCTTACCTAAAAACTTTCTTTATATCCTGGGGAAAATAAAACATAAAAGGGGTGATCTCAAATTCTCATTAAGGGTAAACATAGAGAACATAAAACAATCCATAAACATTTGAATGCAAAAACTTGAACATAAAATCTAAACATCAAAATCATTAGCAAAGACATGAATCTTGGAAGTACGTAAGGCATATATCTTAAGGGAACATCAATCATGATAAAATAGCATGCGAATAAATCATGTAATTGTGGAAACCATTCAGCACATGTTATGATTTCAATAGTAGACAAGGCATTTCTGCCAAGACCATCTTAGTGGAAAAAGTCCCTTTTTGAATCGAGTTCACTCCTCGTTTCAGTCCTATAACACTAAACCGGATTAACATTACCATTCCAGCCATGTCTATCTCATGAGATATAAATCATTACCCAATGAATTGGAGGGAGATATAGGTCCCACCCATCTCATAATGAAATCATTCTTACTTGTGCCACAAAATAAACATAAAACATTCATCATAACCCAAAGAATAAAATGGGTTTCATAAACATCATCCCATCATCACATAATCCATATAAAACCAATGGATATTTCATCATAGGAAAAGTGAAACCACGTAAATCATAGAGACATTAAACTTGAAACATACACATATGAAATAATGTCATCTTAGATGGAAAATGGTTTTGATAAAACACTTGAAATGAATTCTTGAGGAAAATATCCTTTCTTCTTTAAAATCATTTTCATTTCACAAAACGTCATGCATTTTTAAAAGAAATAGATTTTGTTGGAAATAGTCATGAAATATTTTGGAGGAAGCTTCATGAAAATAAGGCTTTATAAAACTGTAAAAATCATTTCATGTCGTATAAGTTAAAAAAACATTCTTCTCATACTTTTGGCGAAAACGTCAAAAAGTACCTTGTAAAAGAAAGATTCCATACATACCATGTAGTAAAAGTCAAAAATGGGTAAAAAGGACTTTAACCATACATGAATTTTTTTTAGGAAACATGGACTTGGATGATAACAATAACCCCAGTAAATAGTTATGAATAAACAATCTCGGATAAGAATGAGATTGTAATAATTATCCCCTAACATAGGTCTGATATGCATCGTACGTATCTGAATCTCCTGTATAATGATTTAAATAATGTCTTTAACTTATTAAAGAATCATATTCATTTTTATGATATCATATATGGTTCACTTATGACATTATTTTACCCGTTATTTTGTATGTTCCATGTTAAAGTATCATTTTGGGTAAAATCGTTTTATTTATCGTATGTGTTTCGACATGTCGTTCTTGATATTATTACATATATCCTGATTTACATAATTATATAATTTAAAACATGATTTATATATAATATATATTCATCATATATAGATATATTATAGATCGATAAAAGGAATTAAATACACTATTCATGGAGACGGTAGGTCGTACGTACGCATGAACGCTGTTTTTGTTTCCTTATTGAATTGAATAGAATTAAGTAGATGACATACATATATATATTAATAAATACAGTATCATTATTATGTCATATATTTCATTATTACATATTATATATACATTATATTCATTAATTAATGGTTAACATGGAGAATGAATCTCATCGCGTCGTGGAGATGGTAGTCCGTACGTACGCACGAGCGATGATATCATTCCCTTGATCGTGGAATTGTATTGAAGTGTATGTATACTATTTAAGAATCAATATCAATTTACAATAATCATATATATTTATTATTTACACCATTATACCCATCCATTAAGGTGGTGGTGGAAAATAGATTACACCACGGCATGGAGACGGTATTCCGTACGTACGCACGCGCGGTGATTTTGTTTTCAGTAGGATGGATAAATGGTGAAATAGGGTTGTTTCATACTTATAATAATATATTAGTATATGAGTGATACTTATGTTAATACTTCATAATGAAACCACTAAAGAAGAATAAGTAGAATAAGAAATAAAGTTGAAAGAATCGATAACGGACATTACCTCTTCTTTAAAGCGCCTCTTTGAGACCTCCTCTTAGGGCACTAAAATTGGTCTTTGAAGAAGACCAGGACCTCTAGGATGTTACTAGGGATGTTGAGAAGATAATTTTTCAGGGATGGCCGAGCTTGAAGGCTCAAAGTGGTGTGAGGAAGAGAGGGAGGAGGTGCCCTTTTATAAGGGATGAGAGGGGCACCTTTGGAAAAACAAAAAATATTATTTTATTATAAAGTCATATTCAGTATTCTAATAGGTCCAAATTGATTTATTTCGAAGCTAATGTGGGTATGGATCTAAATACTCTCATCCAATAGAATTTATACAAGTTTATGTATCTATTTTAACCTTGTTATTTAGATTTAACTTTAAGTTAGATAATTTAACTTTTACCGTGTCTTTGCGTTTTATTACACTATAAGGTTAATAAACATACTATAACAAGCCAAAAGTACCCCAAGTTGTTTATTAATAATATATATAACCTTATCTAAGTCCTTTGGCCGAACCTTCTATTTTTAGGAATAAAATAACAATTAATAATATAATATTTTTTTTTAAAAACTAGTTTATGTCAATTTTGACACTATTTGGTAATTGATTGTTGTGAAAATCATAACAGAAATATTAGTTCGAAACAAGTTAATTAAATCAATAATAACTTGTCATATTAACATAGAAAATTATTTTAATTCATAAAAAGTCTCAAATTACATTTATTTGGGTATTTATAACTTCAATTATGTCAATATCTCATTAATAATATAATTACTACATCATCATTGTGTCATAAATAAATTAAATTATGTAAAAATTAAAAATTAAAAATAAAATACCATTATTTAGGAAATCGTTTTATCTTTCTAATGAATATTTATAGTCGAATTTATCTTATGTATAACCCTATATTAAAAATAATTTACTTATTAAACATTGATTTTATCTATTTTAACCCTTCTTTAAATAAATTAATATTAAATGTCCTAATCTAATCCAAGTGGGCCTAAATGGTCATATTTTATTCTTAAGGTTGTTTTTGGTCGAATTACACTTATCCAATATAATTAGGACATGTTTTAGGGTAATAATAATTTCATTATTACCCTTAATTACCCAATTTACTTTTAACCGTGGTAAAAAAAGTAAAAAGTTACTATTCACCAAAAATTATTTTCATCTCATTGAACCATATTTTACTTACTGAAATAAACCATGTCTCTTAGATTTTTTAAATTCCATTCACAAAAGCAGTAAAATTAAGTTTTATGTAAATTTGCAAATTCTCCTAGGAGGTGTGTAAAAGACGGTCAAAAGTTCAATAAAATTTTTATATATCTAAAATTATTATAAAACTACCCCAATGAATTACATTGAACTTATATAGGTATTATTTAATAATTTTGACATAAAATAAATTTAAATAAATTAAATGATAATTTTAATAAAAAGTCAGTTTTTAAATAGTAACCCAGTGTTTTCACTATTCCTCAATAATAGAAGTTTTTCAGAAAAATACCAAAATTTCACCCTAGGCTAATTTCGATATTCCAAATCCAAAAATGAAGTCCATTTTGAAAAATAAAATTTAAAAAATTTAAAAAATTGGGTATTACTATTCATAACGGCTAGTTTATATAACATATTATTGTTTAGCGAAACCCGGTATTGGGTAGAACACACGCTATCGTGGAAGGTCGCGATTGCGTGTAATGCAAGCCAAGTCAGGGATGTGTGTTGTGCAAGCTCCTTTTGGGGTAGCGTACAACACAAGACATTAATGAAATTAAAAAGAATATTTTTCATAAAATCTCGGGGTGTTACATTCTACCCCCCTTAAAATGAATTTCACCCTCGAAATTCGTTGGGGTTATAAATGGTTTACTACTCGAAAGTTTCTTTAATAGAAACCAACATCGTAAAAAGAAATACCAAAACTTGTATTTAGAATCTAAAGTATGAAACATAGCGGTTACCCAAATTAACTAATCACTGGGTTTCCACATAGGAGAATATAGGTGAAAATATGGATATAGAAGAGAAATATAACCATCATGTTCTGATGGAGGGTGGTAGAGAACATGGCTATGAAAAATCCAACACTCACAAAGCCATAAATTTGTGATGATCTAGGGTACCATCTGATTCATCGGATATAAGGGCACTAGGACAACATTTTTGGTTTTCAGGATCATTTTCCTAAAGTTGAAGAATTTGAATTATAATAAATACTTACTTTATTTTGGTACAATCTCACTATTGTTCATGCTATGAACAATTTCCCCTTCATCTCTTAAAGAAATGAAGTTTAATTTGTTATTCGTGAAGTGTTAACAGATCATGTTATAGAGTGATGCGTCATTCAATCTGTTTCAAACAAAAGGTTAGCAAAAGTTATCAAATATACATAAGTCCATCTTTGGTGAGGTTAATCGTATACGATTCCAAAAATGATCTTATACTTCATATATCATACCGCTTAATAAAATACAACAAGTTTCCACTAACCAGGTATTTCGTGTCGTACAGTGGTATGCAATAAAGGCCAGTTGCACTTCGGTTGTGGGTTCGATTCCCACAGCCTTGTCCGACGCGATGGGCTGTCGCCCATCCTGCAGGTTGTCCTTTTTCTAAAACTACATTACTATAACATCCCAACAATTATATTGAAAAAACTTATATCCTTAAACAATACTAACTTATGTCCAACATAATCCATTCCAATCTTTAGGCTTATCCATAATACTACAGTCCACTCTCATAATATAGTGAAAATGATTACCAGAGATTTTATATAACAAGCATGTTAATACCATCGTTGATCCCCACATATCATAAGATATGTCTTGTTGGTCACATTCCAAACATTAGAAGTCCTTAATCATATATTCTATTGAAAAATGAATACCCATTGAATCATAGTGAAAACATGAGTGCTATCAAAAGTTATCTCTTTCCACATACCAAAACCCCAAAATTCTATATACTCAAACCATGATATAACTATTTCCTTATATGAGCTCATGAATACTGTCAAACATTTCATTTTCTCCTTATCCCTTCATTATGCGCATATCATCTTCTTTCCAAAAATATCTCAATCACATTCCATGGTACCATAAAATTATTGAAAACCACAATAGACCAATACATAAATATTCCAATATTCCACGATACTATATACAACATTATTTTGGAATCCCAATACATAAACACTTAATTATTCCACCACATCGTTGTCATATTCAACATCGCCAACAGTGATCGCATGTGACTTCCCTTTGCCCTTTTCCTTAAGTGGTTTCTCATGTCGATCATCATTAACCCTTGTATTAGGGCATTGATTAGCATAATTCTTCATTTCATTGCACTTGAAGCATTGAAGTGTTGGTGGTGCGTTCTATACAGTCTTTTCATTATTCACACCATTAGCAACCCTTTTTCCATTACTTCGACACTCAACTGCTCGATGACCTTCTTTTCCACACTTAAAACATTTTCTAGACCCTTTAAGACATCTCCACCATGATTTTTCCACACTTTTAGCATAATGAAATATTCATCTTCTTTTCACCATTATTCTAAAATTTCTCCTTGAACTCCATCTTTCATTTATTGTAAAAACCCTAAGATGGATATGTAACGCCAACTTCTATTTCTACCTTGATAGCACATCGCACAATATCTTCATAGCTACTGAAGTCTCTTATAGCTAACTCCATTTGAAGATTTGGTTTTAAGCCACTAAAGAATCGATCAATATTAATTTCAGGTTGGATGATAATGCCAGACGCATACCTTTCAAGCCTTGTAAAATTTGCTTCGTATATACCAATAGATTCATCATCCTTTTTATTTAGTTCAAGAAAATCCTTCTCCATATTTGTTCGAAGAATATGAGGGAAGTACTTATTGAAAAATCTGTTCTTGAACTTATCCCATTATATGGACTCAATTTCATCTCTTGGCCTCGTATTCTTGATAAGATTCCAAAATTGATCAGCTTCACCTTCCAAACTATATACTGATAAGATGATTTTATCATGTTCAGAACATTTAAGAACTGAAAATATCTTTTCAGTGGTACTGATCCATTGTTCATCAACAAGTGGATCATAACACCCACTGAAATAAGGTGGACGTTGCCTCATGAAGGACTCAACAGAATATTGTTCACTTATCTGCTCATTTGGAAGAAAAAAATGATTCATAGCTTGTGTAAGTATAGAAATAAGATTTTCCACTCCATCTCCCATAACATTTGTTTGTTCAGGAGGACAATCATTTCATTTTCCATTATATTGATCAACACAGTTCCTTCGGGTTCTAGCCATCATCTTAAACCCAAAAAAGAATAGTGTGAGAAGCAAAAATCATGCTAGGGAAAACAACATAATAAAGGGAGATTACCTTCAACATCTAACATCATAGGTTCCTGTAATTCTAGTACTCTAACCTATACTTATACTTAACCTTAGGGACATCCCTAGACATACCATAGAAATATCTCCAGGGATCTCAATAAAGTTATAGAATCTTAGTTTCCAAAGGTTGACTAAACCTTTCTTCTGATACCAACTGTAGAGACCCAACACTTGACATACATGGACATTACATTACTTTTGCGGAATACTTAGTACATAACAAAAATAGACACAAATGGACTGTAATAGTTTAGTGTCTTTGGAAACTTGGAATATAATATTCTAATCATGGTGAAAGATCTTCAACATCTCCCATGAAGATCTTCCCCCTTTTTTTCTTACCAAAAACCTTTCTTTATATCCTGGGGAAAATAAAACATAAAAGGGGTGAGCTGAAATTCCTAGTAAGGGAAAACATAGAGAATATAAAACAATCCATAAACATTTTAATGCAAAAACATGAACATAAAATCTGAACATCAAAATCCTGAGCAAAGACAGGAATCTTGGAAGTACGTAAGGCATATATCATAAGGGAACATCAATCATGATAAAATAGCATGGGAATAAAGCATGTAATTGTGGCAACCATTCAGCACATGTAATGATTTCCATAATAGCCAAGGCATTGTTGCCAAGACCATCTTAGTGGACAAAGTCCCTTTCTGAAACAAGTTCAATCCTCATTTTAGTCCTGTAACAATGAACCGGATTAACTTACCATTCCAGCCATGTCTATCTCATGAGATATAAATCTTTACCCAATGCATTGGAGGGTGATATAGGTCCCACCCATCTCATAATGAAATCATTCTTACTTGTGCCACAAAATAAACTTAAAACATTCATTATAACCCAAACTATAAAATGGGTTTCATAAACGTCATCCCATCATCACATAATCCATATAAAAGAAATGGATATTTCATCATAAGAAAAGTGAAACCATGTAAATCATAGAGACATTAAACTTGAAACATACACATATGAAATAATGTCATCTTAGATGGAAAATGGTTTTGAGAAAACACTTGAAATGAATTCTTGAGGAAAATATCATTTCTTCATTAAAATCATTTTCTTTTCACAAAATGTCATGCATTTTTAAAAGAAATAGATTTTGTTGGAAATATTCAAGAGATATTTTGGAGGAAGCTTCATGAAAATTAGGCTTTATAAAACTGTAAAAATCCATTCACGTCGTATAAGTTAAAAAAACATTCTTCTCGTACTTTTGCCCGAAAAGTCAAAAAGTACCTCGTAAAAGAACAATTCCATACATACCATGTAGTAAAAGTAAAAAATGGGAAAAAAGGAATTTAAGCATACATGAAACCATTTTTATAAAACATGGACATGGATGAGAACAATAACCCCAGTAAATACTTACAAATAAACAATCTCGGATAATAATGAGATTGGAATAATTATCCCTTACCTTAGGTCTGATATGCTTCATACGTATCTGAACCTCCTGTATAATGATTTAAATAATTTCATTGACTTATTATAGAATCATATTCATTGTTATGATATCATATATGGTTCACTTATGACATTATATTACCTGTTCTTTTGTATGTTCCATGTTAAAGTAGCCTTTTGGGTAAAATCGTTTTATTTATCGTATGTGTTTCGACTTTTCGTTCTTGATATTATTTCTTATATCCTGATTTATGTAATTACATAATGTAAAACATGATTTATATATAATATATATTCATCATATACATATATATTATAGATCGATAAAAGTAATGAAATACACCGTTCATGGAGACGGTAGGTCGTACGTACTCATGAACGCTGTATTTGTTTCCTTATTGAATTGAATGGAACTAAGTAGATGACATACATATATATATTCATAAATCCAGTATCATTATTATGTCATATATTTCATTATTAATTATTATATATACATTATAGTCATTAATTAATGGTTAACATGGAGAATAAATCTCATCGCGCCGTGGAGACGGTAGTCTGTACGTACGCACGAGCGATGATATCATTCCCTTGATCGTGGAATTATATTGAAGTGTATTTATACTATTTCAGAATCAATATTACATTACAATAATCATATATAGTTATTATTTACACCATTATACCCATCCATGTAATGTGGTGGTGGAAAATAGATAACACCACGGCGTAGAGACGGTATTCCGTACGTACGCACACATGGTGATATCGTTTTCCGTAGGATGGATAGATGGTGAAATAGGGTTGTTTCATAATTATAATAGCATATCATTATATGAGTTATACTTATGTTATTACTTCATAATGAAACAACTAAATAAGTAGAAGTGGAAGAAGAAATAAAGTTGAAAGAATCGGTAATGGACAATACCTCTTCTTTGAAGCACCTCTTTGAGACCTCCTCTTAGGGAACTAAAATTGGACTTTGAAGAGGACCATCACCACTAGGATGTTTCTAGGGAAGTGGAGAAAATAATTTTTCAGGGTTTTCCGAGCTTGAAGTCTCAACGTGGTGTGAGGAAGAGAGGGAGGAGGTGCCCTTTTATAAGGGAGGAGAGGGGCACCTTTGGAAAAACTAAAAATATTATTCTATTATAAAGACATATTCGTTTTTTAATAGCTCCAAATTGATTTATTTAGAATCTAAGGTGGATATGGGTCTAAATACTCTCATAAAATAGAATTTAGACAAGTTTAGGTATCTATTTTAACCTTATCATTTAGATTTAACTTTAAGTTAGATAATTTAACTTTTACCATGTCTTCTTTTTTTTCTTACACTATATGGTTAATAAACATACTATAACACGCCAAAAGAACCCCAAGTTGTTTATTATTAATATATATAACCTTATATATGTCATTTGGCCTAACCTTAGATTTTTAGGAATAAAATAACTATTAATAATTTACTATTTTTTTAAAAACTAGTTTATGTCAATTTTGACACTATTTGGTAATTGATTTTTATGAAAATCATAAAAGAAATATTAATTAACAAAAAGTTAATTAAATCAATACTAACATGTCATATTAACATATAAAAGTATTTTAATTCATAAAAAGTCTCAAATTACATTTATTTGGGTATTTATAACATCAATTAGGTCAATATCTCATTAATAATATAATTACTGCATCATCATTGTGTCATAAATAAATTAAAATATGTAAAGACTAAAAATTAAAAATAAAATACCATAATGTTGGAAATATTTTTATCTTTATAATGAATATTTATTGTCGAATTTATCTTATGTATAACCCTATATTAAAAATGATTTTCTTATTAAACTTTGATTTTAACTATTTTAACCCTTCTTTAAATAAATTAATATTAAATGTCCTAATCTAATCCAGGTGGGCCTAAATGGTTATATTTTATTCCTAAGGTTTTTTTGGTCGAATTACACTTATCCAATATAATTAAGACTGTGTTAGGGTAATAATAATATCATTTTTACCCTTAATTACCCTATTTACTTTTAAACGTGATAAAAAAAGTAAAAAGGTACTATTCACCAAAAATTCTTTTCATCTCATTGAACCACATTTTACTTATGGAAATCAACCATGTCTCTTGGATTTTTGAAATTTCATTCACAAAAGCTGTAAAATTATGTTTTATGTAAATTTTCATATTCTCCTAGGAGGTGGGTAAAAGACGGTCAAAAGTTCAATAAAATTTTTATATGTCTAAAATTATTATAAAATGACTCCAATGAATTAAATTGAACTTGTATAGGTATTATGTATCAATTTTGACCTAAAATAAATTTAAATAATATAAATAATTATTTAAATAAAAAGTCGGTTTTTAAATAATAACCTAGTGTGTTCACTATTCATCAAAAATTGAATGTTTTCAGAAATATACCAAAATTTTACTCTAGGATAATTTCGATATTCTGAATCCAAAAATGAAGTCCATTTTGAAAAATAAAATTTACAAAATTTAAAAAATTGGGTATTCTTATTCATAACGGCTAGTTTATATAACATATCATTGTTTAGCGAAACTCGGTATTGCGTACAACACACGCTATCGTGGAAGGTCACGATTGCGTGTAATACAAGCCAAGTCAGGGATGTGTTTTGTGAAAGATCCTTTTGGTGTAGCGTACAACACAAGACATTAATGAAATTAGAAAGAATATTTTTCATAAAATCTCGGGGTGTTACAATTCAGACCTTCCCAGGGGTCAGTTGTGACCGTGGAGGGCTCAACCTCACTTTCCTGAATCTGCTTATCCTTGCTCTTGTAATATGAAGCATCTAGGTAACATGCTTCACAAGAGACGACCAGAGATGCATCACCTTAGAGTATGCCTACTCGGCCATTTAGGGAGTACATGAGGCACTGGAGATATGACGAGGGGACCACCGCGTGCAGGTGGATCCATGGTCTACCCATCAATGCATTGAACATGGTGTCTTGGGAGACAACCAGAAACATGGTATTGGAAACTCGGCCACCGAACTGGTTCTTCAAAAGGATCTTGCTGACAGGGGTCTACTCTGTCCTGTCGTATCCATGAATTCTTAAATCGGAGGGAGTCAGGTAATCCTCGAGCAACCATAGCTTTCGCAGTGTCCGCGCCAGGATAAGGTTGATCCTGAAGCCGGTGTCAATGAGATAGCGAAAAACCTCCACGCCCTTAAATTGGCTAGTGATGTATAGTGGGCAGATTTTCCCCTATATGGGAGAGCGTTCATCATCCCCTAAGAACAAAATGATGGCCTGGCATTCGACATTCTCAATTGTTTTAGAATGAAATGCTTCTGCATCTGCTACCTATGTCTCCAGCTAGAGTGGGATTCTTAAAGCCTTAGCTAGGACCATGCGCATATCTGATGATAGGTGAAGGGATTCAATGATATAAAGCCTCACTGGGATGATGGAAAGGTTCTTGAGGACACCGTACTTCCACACCAAGAACGGAATTCTAGTTACAGGACGCCGCTCTGCGATTGTAGGCATGGCGGACCCTGCCGGCAAGACTAGTGACTGGCTTGGGCAGGATATATCCAGCTGCTCCCTGGTCATAGCCTGAGGAGTAGCTACCAGATGAATATGGGATGACTGAGATCAACCTGTAGTCGGGCGAGACTGGTTACGGTCTGGATGAGGTAGCTCTGCCTAATCCAGTAGCACAAACGGTGGTAGAGGCAGTCCGGACAACACCATATGAAGAAGCTGTGCATGCTGGGCTCTACGTTGGGCTTATTGTCTGGTCTCAGTGGCATGCACGGCCTGGCTGGCGATGCCAACTGACGTGCCTCGATGACCCATATGGTCGCGTCTCTGCCGACGTTGGAATCAGCTATGGACGTTGGAGAAGTTCACCTAGCACTCCCCCTCGTTGAGAGTCATATAAAGATTTACCAACTACAAGGTATTACCTGAAATGTACTGTTGACTGTCACTTGAAGTGTCATCCACTACTAGGAAGATTCTATGGGGGATCCCCACCTTAGGGGCATGAAGTCGCCGAGAGTGCGGGATGAAGATGGCATCGGTGGAGCACATTGCTTTTTCTTGCGTCGCCGGTGCTTGCTCTTCTAGGAAGAGGCCACCTGAGATGATGAATCACGAGTAGTGGCAGTAGTTTCTGAAGGCTCCGGCTGATTCAGGCGTGCTTAAATGATGCCACGAACTCGAGCAACCGTCTTGTGATCCATCCAGTTGTCATACTTCTAGGACCCGCAGTTAGAAACATACTGACAGTCACCTTCACTGCCGCTACCACTGTCCGGGCTTACAAAGAAGCCCTCCACTTGTGCCGGGGTCCAAACCCAGAATTACAAAGTTTTTATTGATCTGGTATTGAAGCCAGTCTTTGAACACATTGCACTGCTTGATGGGGTGCCCCAGAATCCGATGATAGGATCAGTAGTTGGGGCGATTAGTGAGACTCGCCTCTTCTGGTGTTCTGCACTCAGGTAAGCATACAATCCCTTGCTCTAAGGCACTATGGAAGTAACAAGGAACCTGATTCTCACTGAATGATTAAGTCTGATTTCTTCTCTCCAGTTAGGGGGACCTTGGAGCCTGGCCCTGATGAGGAGCCGGAGGGGCCTGTCGAATAGGAGGGCCCTGATTATCCCCCTAGGCGGTGGTGGCACATTACGTAGAAAAGCTTTTCGATTCTAAGGACGCTGGTGAGCTAGAGGTTGTGCCTGAGGGGGAGGGCCTCTGCGAGGCTGTGGGGCTGGTACTAATGGTAGAAACTCTAGTCGCCTAGGGGATTCTATTTGGGCCACCGTGGCGGGCTCGGATCTGGCAGATCTCCTCGTGGGAATTACAGGGGGCAATAGACATGCCTGATTGGCCTTTGCAGAGGTTCCTCCAGGTGCTGGGCCTTATCTGAGAAGTCTCTGAATCCTCCTGGGTAGTTCTGGATGATCAGAGAAGCAACCAGTTCCATCTTGATGTTCCCTACACACATCTTCAGTAATTGATCCTGAGTCAGTGGAATATCAAGATAGTATGTAAGCCCCTTCCACCGCGTGATAAAGTCCGTGACTCACTCGTCAGGCCTTTTCATGCACTAGAAGAGGTCTACGATGCTGTTTTTCTAGGTGGTAGAGCTGAACTGGAAAAGGAATTTCCTGTGAAGGTCCTCCCTGCTGGTTACAGATCCAAAGGGGATCTGACTATAGAAAACGAATGTTGGCCCCTCCAGTGTCTAAACAAAATAGCATATCTTAGAAGCCTCCTGCTACACTGGAGTCCCGAGCATAGGCCTGCACCTTGTGTTGAAGTGGGCTAGGTGTTTCAGCGGGTGCCCCGTCCCGTTTAAGGGGGAGAAGGTGGAATTCCAGAAACATTGAGGTGCCATCATATCATCCAACCATGTCGGGTATGTCTTGACATCATGTGGGATTAACACCTGTCATTTTTCCGATGCCTCTAGGTGGGAAATGATTGCTACCATTTGATCCTATGGACGGGGGTCCCTATCTTGATGGGGGTCCCTAACCATGAGCGCATTGTCAGGTTCTTCAATATGGAAGACAGGCTCAGTGGCTCATGGAACGGCTTGTGGGGCGACTTGCAGGGCAGCTGAGGGAACCCAGGATAGATTCCTTGGATTGTGTGCCATTCAGGACGGGTTGGCAAGACATATCACACCCTCTTTCCATGAGCTCCGGATTCAACTCTATCCGCAAGATCTGTATAATCAGGGTTTCTTGGGGGCATCTCGCCAAGAAGTAGTTGTCCATGCCCCTGCTGCCCTGGCCTAAGATCACCATATTTGGTCCGTCGCTCGGTAGTAAATTCATCCAGGAGTTCACCGACCAATATCTTCTGCTTAGCAAGTTTCTGGTGTATCATGGCCTTCTCGGGGTCCTCCTCCGTCTTCTGTACTGAGGCAGACGGGTCAGATTGCTTGATAGCTGCGACGTGCTCTTTGCCCTTACTGGCATTCCTACCGTGTACCAATGCCTCAGTGGGTGCAAGGAGACCTAGGAGGTTCCTTTAATGATTTTAATCACCCCCTTTGGGTCCAAAAATGGTGTAACACCCTCATGGGGTAAGTCTCCATCGAGAATCTCTATCTCGCCCCCCTTATCAACTATATCGTCCATGTTGATCGTGGCCTTTCCTGGTGGAATGTCCTCGATGTCTCCCAGCAGGTCGAGCTTCCACCGGATAGGACTGAAGAGGAGGGAAACATACCGTCCTCATCCATGGATTTTCATGTGGGGGGGTATCCTCCCTGATAATTTTGTGGAGTACCTTGAAACCCGAACACAATGCTGCTAAAGAGCCTCACGGCGAGATGGTGACTCGAGGCGCAGGGCCATAGGGAGTGCGGCCAGATCGACTAGACGACACTACTCACTAATGTCTTTGAACTGCACTTGTCCCCATGGGTAAACCACACACTGATGATGAAGACTAAAATGCATCACCCAGAGGGTGTAGAGGAAACACTCAGCTTCCTCTAGGGTTAGGGATTCCGGTATGCGGAAATTCGGTGCTACCACGAGCTAGAACTTCTTGGGGAAGTGGTCCATTATGAGGATGTTCCAGAAGATCCTCAGCTCAAATTTAGGGTCTGGCCATTCGTTACCCCACTCTTCAACCGGGGGTGGCAGAGGAACTCGCATCGGTACTGAGGTAGACCGCTGGGATGGCAGGCTGGCCAGTGGAGAGTTCGGCAAGCGAGCTGACTGCCGGTCGATTCTTGGGCTGCCCTCCAAAGAGTGTAGAAACCTGGCCACCACGTTGCGATAAGTGGGGATGATATCCGTCATTCTTTGATAAGGGTCTAGGGCTGCTGGTGATAGGCCGCGACGCTGCTCGCCTGCCATTGGTCTCCATAATAGCTCTCTGTGATCTTTTGTGGAGGTAGAGAGCGCTTCCGGCGATGATGGTGGTTATTTCAGGACTCTAACCTTTACGGTCGCTAGATTTCCATCCTCCTAGATATAAATATGGAGGGAGGCGGGAATCCTATGGACCTCACATTCTGGGAGAACAAGGCTGATGCGCCTTGTTCCTGCCCTGGCCCTTGACTCGGATGAGCGAGGGGAGGGTTCCCAAGAAGAGTCATACTCTGCTTCAGAGTATGAGAAGCAGACCGGTTTGATCTCTGTCTAGGGTTTCCTAGTATTCTTTTTGTGGCGGTGGTGACCTGCCTTCCTGCACCTGGGCGGCTCCTTGGGAAAGGGCTGATTCCTAAAAAGGGGTGCTTCGACTTCACTAGTGCTAGGGTGGAGAGGGTTTCCCCCAGCGAAAGCCGGGGTGTGAGGAGCATCAGGATGAATGTCGAAGGGGACATGGGGAGGAACTCCATGAATAGTGATAGAGTGGGAAAAACCTCTTCTGGGACCAGCAGGAGCATAGGGAGGACCTCCAAGATTTGTGTGGGAGGAGCAAGGCTAGCCTTCACCCATCTGGTTGCTGGGGCGAGGAGGACCTTCACCAATTGCGGAGAGGACTTAGGGAGGATCCCCACATTATAGATGGACCAGATGTGTCATTTCCTTTCACTGGCGGTTGGGGGAAGGAGGAGTGACTCCATATTCAGTGTAATAGGTACGAGAGAGCCTTCCGTACCGTGTGTCACTGCCGCTGGGCATACCCTCATTCATATTGGGGGTGGCATAGGGCAGACCTCCATGCTGAGCATCAATGCGTGGAAGAACCATACTCTCTTGGGTAGTGGTATGGGGAGGACCTCCGTATGGGGTGGCATCACTGCAGGTTGGTTCGTGACGACCACTGCTCGTGCCTGCAACCAGGAGAGTCAACCTGGCCTGCACGTGGGGTAGTTGGGGCCTCTCTCTCGATTGGGCATATGAGCACCCCTACTCAGTGTATGTGGGGACTTGATGATATGTGTCGGTGGGGCTCGGGCCACAGTAGTCATCGACATTGACCCTCCCTGGCTGGCGTCCTCCTCTGCTCGTGCTCGACGTTGGTGTCGGGTCAGACCTACCGGGGCTAGTGGTGCAAGAGCATATCATACCTGCTCCTCCTCTGGTAGGGCCGGGTGGCGACGCTGACATGGCCGGGTGGGAGCCCTTACTGGGAACCCTTGGATCGAGAATTTGACCAGGCTGGACTGGACATCGCCTACTTCATCAGCGTAAGGCAGGGAGTCATCAAAGTGATCTGAGGACAGGCTCTCGAAGCGATTGTATGTCGGGGTGGGGAGAAATGGCTCCCTGAGTGGCCCTCGAGGGTAGTGTTGATGGTAAGGCGCGGACGCATACAGATCAAGGCATGCCATATCCTACGTAGGGATGATGCCCTCATCCTCATATCGACGTACGAGGTCATCAATTAACCTTTGGTGGATAACTTATGAGGGGGTGATGAGGTGTGTGCACTCCATGGTCATGGACGTAGAGGCCGATGCAGAGGTTGTAAAGCCATGCAGAGTGGCTGTACTAGTGTTTTCCCTGCCCCTGCATGGATGAGTTGGCGGTGATCGCATTCCTAAGGCAGCAACCTGTTTCCTGAAAAGAAGGGAGATATACACGTCAGCGTTGAAAGAAAGGGGAATGGACAACCAATTCCCCAGTTCCATCCCATCTTCTGTGATCGGTATAAGGGGTCCACACTGACAACGTCGTAGAACGGGATGTCCAACGTTCTACTACCCCAACATCTGGTGAGTTTCACGCCAGGCCCACTATTTTCTTAGCAGGGCCCAGTGCTGGATGTCTGGATCCGGTGACATGTGAATCCATTGATGCACTGAGCTCTACTAATCTCCCTATTTGAGGGGAATTACTTCACGTCGGGTTCACCATTTCTAATTCCATTTCTTTTTCTGGGGCGTGCACATTTGTCTATGAGGACACGCTGCCGTTACCCCGCATTCCCGCTTTAAAAATACGGGCGGCATCCATTCCTTATTCAGGGTCAATTTCTCCTTGATGGAAACAGGATGATGGGATGCCAATTCTTCCTTTCATGGATTCCTCCTCAAAACATATCACCTACTCCGGGTCTCCCTCATATACTTAAGATGTTTTTCGTGAAACTCTTACTAGGGCCATATCTTCATGGACACCAGTTAATTATGCTGCTTCTGTTAGGACACTCCAAGGGGTCCTGTCAGGGCAGCAACCTTCAGTTAGGGGAGTAGTCACGCTGGGTATCACAGGCGTGTCTGGACGCTGGCGATTGGTGTGTCTGTCTTTGATCCTTTATTATAGGGATACTCTAGGGCGTGGAATCCCGGGGCATCCCACATCGATTGTGGGGAATCATATGCCATAGGAATGTATCTGAGGATTTCCTCAGTTTCCCATGTTTAATAGAGGGTATGCCGCAAGTTTAACGTACGACAGAGATGGATCAGACTGATCATAACACTGACTAGAGTGATTCAGATAGAGGAACCCCTGGAGGGAATACAGATATTGGGGCCAACATGTGGGTGGCTTCCCAAATGATGTTAAATGGAATAGGGAATGGGGTGGAATGATTCCACTGGGATGTGGCGGCCCGGGTAATAATCAGGATGGTTAATGGAAGGTTCTGTGAAAGGAATGGTGAATGGGATGGATCTGTCATGAGGATGACGATGGTTTTGGGATTGGGCCTTGGAGGGGATTCCTACGTATCCCCGTGGAAGGGAATCAAAGTCCCCATAGTTCTGGAGGTTGGCGTCAGTGAACCGACATGAAATAGGACCTAGGGTCCCATGGGTGGTGGGCCTGAACCTCGTGGAGGCTTCATACATACCATGCCTTGGAAAGGATCAAAGTCCACATTTTTCCAAGGGTGGATACAATTTAATTTCATGTGGGATGGGGGCGAACCGACATGATGGCGGACCTAGGGTCCTGGTGAATGGTGGGGTTGAACCTCAAAGAGGGTTCCTACGTAACTTGCCTTGGAAAGGATCAAAGTCCTTGTAGTTCCGTATGGGTGTGTGGGGATTACACTCTAGGCTACCCAGGGTGTTGGTGAACTGATGTAAAGGAGGGTGGAATGACTGGATGTTGGACCTGAACCTCATGGAGGCTTCCAACGTACCCTTCCTTAGCCAGGATCAAAGACCTCATAGTTTGGGTTGATGTGGTGGGGCTTACACTCTAAGCTACACAAGGTGTTGGTGAACCAACGTGAAGGAGGTTGGAACGACCTGCTGTTGGGCATGAACCTCATGGAGGCTTTTTACGTACCCTTCCTTAGCTAGGATCAAAGACCTCGTAGTTCTGGATGGTGTGGTGGGGCATACACTCTAGGCTTCCCAAGGTGTTAGTGAACTGACTTGAAGGAGGTCGGAACGATTGACTGTTGGGCTTGAACCTCAGAGAGGCTTCATATGTACCCTGGCTTGGCAAGGATAAAAGTCATCATAGTTCAGGATGGGTGTAGGGCTTACACTCTAGGCTACCCAAGATGGTGGTGAACCGACATATAGGAGTTCGGAATGACCGACTATTGGGCTGGAACCTCGGGGAGGCTTCCTATGTACCTTTCCTTGGCAAGGATCGAAGTCCTCGTAGTTCGGGAAGGAAGTGGGGCTTACACTATAGGCTGCCCAAGTTGGTGGTGAACCAACATGAAGGAGGTCAGAATGAATGACTGTTGGGATTGAACCTCAGGTAGGCTTCCTACGTACATTGCCTTGGGAAGGTTCTAAGTCATCATAGTTCGGGATGAGTGTCAAGATTACACTCTAGAATGCCCAAGTTGGTTGTCATGGTCATTGCTCACTCTAATTCACGTGAGTCATGCTCAGTATGAGAAACAAGAGATAGTAGAGACCTGATGATCACGTCATGAAAGGTGTGTCAGTGGGAAGTGAACTGGGGATTACATGTGGTTAGCGGCCTAGTGAGAGAATGATTGGGACGTACTCTATGATGGAGTCCCGAGGAGACAAAGTGCAGTGGGAGAGGGACTTGAGACCGAAGAAAGGATAATAACCTTTCCCTACCATGCACTTAGCTGGCCTTGGGGACTGATGTTGAAAGGAGGAGCAAGGATGCTTCCTCCTCTATGAAAATCTAGGGTCTTACACCAACATGGATTCCTTTTTCCTGCAGAAAAACACTACTTTGATAAGGAGGATATCATCCCTTGTGAGGGGTGATATCATCCCCGTGGAGACGAATGAGCGTGGGGAATGTCCAAGGTGGGGGGCCCTGTGTGTGTGGCACGGGGCGAGGTCACAGATTAATTTCATGTACTGAGGACGATGGTGCTTGGCAGTTTATTGTCCTGCAGCTCGGATGAGGTGGGTTTGCTCTGCACCCCTAGGACTTACATAAGTGGTACCCTCGACTCCTTGTTGCAGAGAGGGCACAGGAAAAGCCAGGGTGAGGGGGTGTCATGGAGAGAACCATCGTGGGGTCCACAATAGTGTGGCTATGAGAAGAAGCAATAGCCCTTAATGTGACTATGCGAAGAAGCATGAGGAGAAGAAACACAACGGGTAGTATCGACCATGGGACTTTGAAATCACATAATACAAACCTGGAGGGTCACATGGGAAAAGGAATTTCCATGTAGAGGGGTTCATAGGCAAGGGAAATGTGAAGATCTATTGTTCCGCATGGTGGAGGGAACTTGCGAAGGAGTGTGCATGGCGAAGTGGGGTGTCGTAGCCTAAGGATAGGTCATATGTGCATATGGGAGGTGCTTCGCAAAGTGGAGAGTCATTCGCGGAGCATAGCATCACGGAGTAAAGGTTCCTCGTGAAGCAAGGTGTCATGAAGCAAAGTGCTTCACGAAGTACATTGAACCTTCCTTAGCATGTGGATCATGTGTACATGAAGGGTGTTTCACGAAGCATAACCGCTCCGCGATGACCCGGGTCCCCTTGGGAATCCGCTTCCTTCGCGAAAGCCCTTAGGATTCACGAAAGGCATCCCTCTCCAAAGAGGGGATCAAAAAGAGACAAAGGGGAGGGAATTCACGGAGTAGAAGTACCTCAGACAACTCATGGTTTGCAGAGCATAAATTTGCTTCGTGATTCGGGAGCTGGGAAGTTAGAAGGTCGAATTGTCTATCCTTTGGGCTCTGGGGGAGCCCGGTATTTATAGGCAAGAGGCACCGTGAAGTAGAGATTACGTGGTGTGAAGGGAGACTTGGTGGCTTCACGGCGGGATTGCGAACGTCAAATGCGTTCATGGAGTGTCCTGCCTCATAGCTTCGCGGCGGCCTTGCGAATGTCAAATGAATTCATGGAGCATCCTGCCTCCGCACTTCATGGTGGGTGTGGTGTTGTGGGACTCTGCGAAATAGCTTCACGAGGTAGTCAACGGTGCCTTCATCACGGCTTCTTTTCTATCCCAAATTTTTGCGCCAATAGACATGTAAAAACCTATTTGGTTCGGCCAATATCTACCCAATATAGTTTCAAACATCCCTAAATTACTCCTTAAATCTTCCCATTATTCAAACCTCTATTCAAGGCGTCCCTTTGATGGAAACCAAAATGAATTCTCCAATGAAGTGATATCATCCTTCCTCGATCTCATTTATTTTATTTTTATTGACCACCACCTCAATTCATTTTATCCCATAAAAAAATAATAGACTCAGTGTCCTCAATACACTGAGATGTTTTAATTTTATTTTTTTACATTTACTCAAACACACTTCCATCTTATGGGTAATGAACATACTATTGTTGTGTATGGTGAACTACTGCCAAATGAAATGATATTGTTCGTATAAACTTTAACACCACTTATGGCTAGGAATGATGTTGGAAAAAATATTTTCATATTATATATATTATATATATTATTTATTTATACTTAATTATTTATTATATAATTTCTACCTAAATTATTTTCATTATGTGGAAATATGATATCTTTATTTGTGGTAGTGTGCACTACCGCCTCCAAAAAGCAAAGTGATTCGTTCAAACATTACATGGAATTTATTATGGATGGGTTTATTAAATAGATATGATATATATATGAACTAATAATTATACAATAATGATATTATATAAACATAAAAATATAGATTATTTACATTAATTATTTCAATATTCCATGAAAATGGAAACAATGTTCATGCATATGAATGACCTACAGTCTCCATGAATAGTGTGTTCCATTTCGTATATTAATCCTTGATATATTATAATATATATTTACATACTTACTATAAATTTTATATAAATCATGTTATAAATTATTGAAATAATTAAATCACGATTTGTGTGATAGTATCAAGAATGAAAAGTCATAACACGTACGATGAACAAAGATGTATAGACCAGAAACGTTACTATAACATGGAATTGTTGATAAACAGGTAATATAATGTCATTAGTAAATAATATATAATATTAAATATGTGAAATTTTTTATATTGTATATTTATGATCATATTTTATTTATTACACATTAGGTTTTAACATGTGTGAAAGAATTTAATACCTAAGGGATGGGAATTTCATCTCGGTTTTTTTCTGTGATATACATGCCATATTCAACCCTGACTTCTATTGTGTAGTGTAAATAGTATCATATGAAATTTTATATCATTAAATTCATTTATGTAATTATATTAAAATCTTTTATTTATGTTATTATTTCATAGAGATCATGATACTAATGTTACTCAATTTGTAAGGGGTTTATGCCTCAATTTTATTTTTCTAAGACATATACCTTATACACTAATTGTTTATTCTATGTGGTGTATATACTACTAATGAATATATTTTATGAGTATATCCAAAATATTATAGTATATTATTATCTGTATAAATTTATATCTTTAATGGGGAATATGTATCTAATGATTATAAAGTGATGAGTATTTATTTCATAATCTCATCAATATTTGGGATTGTTTAATATTAACTCTCAATTGGGGGAATATTTATCATCCATTTCCATTTTTTATAAAAATGTTACCAATTTTTATACTATTATACTATGGATGTTTAAAGTCATTTTTAACCATGATTGAATTTTTACTAATAGGTTTTAAAGGAATCTTTTTTTATTTTCTGAACAATGTACTTTCCAACTCTACCGAATAAATTAAAAACTAAATGATTATTTTAAATTATTGGGAATAAATGGAATTTTCTTATGTCATGATTCCTTAATTCCTTGAATCTTACCTTAAAAGCTTACGAGGTTATTTTCAGTAAAAATTTATACTTTTAAAATTGTATAATATTTTATGAAAAGAATATTTTTAGAAAAATAATGATATTTTCCAAGAGAATTATTTTTAGGTGATCTCTCAAAAAATATTTTCCATCTACGATAACATTATTTGATTTTACATTTGTTTTACATGAGATATTCTTCAATGTTATAATTCTTATTCTTTCTATTAATGGTTTATGTTTACGGTGTAAGGATGTTTATAAACCCATTTCTTTTCGATGTGTTATGTTATGATTGAATGATGTTTATTAAACCCATATAATTCCATGGGTTCTGTTTTGATATATTATTTAAGTTGTTGGGGTACATATATATATGATCTCATTATGAGATGGATGGGACCTATATCTCCCTCCAATTAATTATGTAAATATTTATATCTCAAGAGATAGACATAAAGGACCTTTCCTTCCAAGATGGTTCAAGGGGTGAATAATGACTGCAAAGATGGCAATGTGAGTGAACCATGACTACTAAGATGGTTATGGGAGTGAACAATGACTACCAAGAGGGTATGGTGAGTGAACCCATGCTACTAAAATGGCCTCTACAGTGATGCCTTGATTGCTGTGTAAATCAATTTTATATGCTTATGTGACTTACTAAATTCTATGTGTTATTCTTATGTTATTCTTTCATGTATTATGTTCTTTTTTTCTTGATGATTCATTTATTATGAACATTCAATCATTATTCAATATTACATATTTATGATCTCTAATATGTCGGGTATGACCTTTTGCTTTCATGATCATATTCGCATACCCTTATACTCATGATTATGCTTACATATCTACCTTTTTTACCCTTATTTAGAATCTATGATTTCCCATCATTATGATTATTATTCCCAAGATATGAAGAATGGTATTAAATATGATATGTAAAAAGGGGTTTAGTTACGAAGAAATAAGAGATAAAAAAAGTTGATGTGTTATGAACCGGTTTTTTATGTTTCCATGTTTCCAAAGGAACTAAAATCATTCCTTAATGAGTGTGTGTTTGTGTAATGTATGAAACGTTTCATGTATTAGAAAAAAAATGATTTAATTTCCTTTTATGTTATGCCTGGGTCTTTATAGTGCTCATGCTCATGTGTAGAAAATCACATCAATGAAGCATTGAATTTCATTTTTCATTAGTTCCTCACATGTTTGGTCATAAAGATTGATTTAATGAATAAATTATATGTATATATGTGACATAATTATGATTTTTAAATATAATTTATTATTCAAATTCATTTTATTCCATTCATTGAAAAATTAATACATCTCTAGTGTGTGTGTACAGGTTATCACCTCCATAAAGAAATGAATTTCATTTTGCATCACCGCCTTAAAAGAATTTTTATATAAGTGTATATAATAAATTAGTATGATATTTAAATAATTATTATGATTCTAGAACAATGAAATTATGTTCATGTATAGGAATGTTCAAACTAAAACATTCATAAAATGCAGAATAGTTAACTCCAAAATATTTGGTTTAACAAAGGATTGTTTATAAATATGTAATAAGAAATTATAAGTAGGTGGTTTCTAGTAAGATAAATATAAATATAGTTCTTGTATTTATATATAAAAAGTTTTTCGTTTTTATATTTTCTTTTATAGTGCATTATACAAAGTTAAAGACTCGGGTATGGGTATGTATTAAATATCACTTTTTATCAGGACTGTTTCTGAATGAATTATATTTGAGGGGAAATTGTATGATATTTGTCTCCTAAACAACCACAATTTTCCACTAATCTGATTATATATTGGGTTTTATATTACTCTTTCCATTAACCCCTATTTTGTAACCAAAATGATGTAAATATTTCCTTTAAGAAAAGATTAATTATTTCTCCATTTTGGCCAGAAATCATTCTCCCCTATATCCATGTTTTTCAAAATTATTTCCTGAATGTTATAATATAATAATAAATTATTTGTATAGGTATTTTTATACTATAATTTAATTTATTTTAAAAAAATTATGGGGTTATGTTTTTCATTTTTGAAATGGTCCATTTTTGAATTTCTTTACAAAAGTTTGAAAATAATGGTTTTTTTAAATTTACAACACAAAAATATTTGTATTCATCAAGTCCTTTATTCATAATGTAACCTCCATTAAAAGTTAGAATTATTTTTCAATGAAAACTCTATTATCCATTTTTATGCATTTTATTTTTATTAAAAAAACCACAAAAGAGGAGTATATTTCTTCTTCTTTTTAAATCATATTTTCAATTCTTTTATTGAAGTATTTGTATTATTTTTCCATATAATTTAAGAATTTTTTGATTCACATATTTTATTCTCCTGAAATACCATCCACCTTTTTCCTTGGATGGATTATGGTGATGTTGTTTTAAGGATGCTTTCAACAAACCCCTATTTTTCCCAGAAGTTAATTAAGCAATAATGAAATGATAATTTTTATTTATCCTGTCAAATATGTGTGTTTGGTTTTCAAAATGTGATGGGTGGATACAAAATTATTTTTACCTATAAATAATGGGGTAAATTTTGATATTACATAAAGGGAATGAGGAGTGAACCCAATCCACCAAGGGATTATGTCAACTATGTTATTATTGTTTTGGTATATTTCATTTTTTAATGAAATTATTTTATATACTCATGTATATGCCAAAAACCTATGTATTATACATATTATACTCTCCTATATATGACGATTAATTATTGAATACTCCAAAATATTGTGACATATATTTTTTTTGTTGAAAGATCTTATCTAATGACACATGATTTATAGTCTATTACTTGTTGGGTATGATTTCATAAGTTATTATTATGTTCTCATAACCTTATGGTCATCTTATGGTCACTTATGATAACTGATTTTTATCACCCATGTTTACCATTACTGGGAATCTGATCACACTCAATCTAATGTTTCCATTTTTGTATAATTATGAATAAAGGTATTATATTGGATATGTTTGAAAAGGTTAATATGTGAGGATATTCTTTTTGGAGAAGATAAATATAATTTATGGAATACGATGATTATTTATCTAGTCTTCAAAAAGACTAAACCTTAAAAGTTATGGGGTTTGTATTTTAGTGATATTTATTATGTTTTCATGTAAAATGATGAAATATAATTATATGTTATTCTTGGTCATGTCACTAACAATTCAAAACTCAAACGTAAGATAAATAAAAATATCATCTACCACCAATTATGGATATTTAACTACTAACTCTAGAAGGATGATAAAATGTCTCATGAACACAACCATGATCATGAAACAATTGAGATATCCACATAAAATTACAATCCTAAACCCCTACTCCACTCTAACAACCACATTTAATCACATAATTAGTCCATTTGAATAAAACCACAATAAAATCTACATTCTCAATCACCTTTGTATATGTACTAAGATAAGAAGTACCTAAATGTACATGAATATTATGATATATATTCAACATCAAATTCTTTCATTTCAACGCATCATTAACCAACATATCCAAAAAATAATAAATAGAATTAAAAAATTTGGCACCAAACTCATGTGCATTATAACTACCCTAGTGAATCATCAAAATCACTAGCCAATGGTTTACCTATATGTTGAATGATAGAAACATATTCTAAACCATATTCTTATAATAGTTCCAAGAAAACCAAAATCTTATGATGATATTCGAGATAAACCTTCACTAATAAAAAAATTATCTCATTAGAAAAAACACTACCAAAGGTATGTAATACTCATTAAATATTCAAATCAAATAAATATAACTATATTATATTCTGCAATCTAGAAATCAATATTTTGATCCAACATTAATTCCTAATATCATTAAAAATCCTTCCACTAAAAAAATAGTGATGATGTGAAATTTTTATTTCTTCTATTTAAATATTTGGAATATATAAAATAATATTTTATGAGAAAAGTACTTAGAGGACCAAAGATTTGGAATCCAAGTGAGCATATAGATGATATAATCAACATATTAAAAATATTAATATCATACATAAACTATTTTTCTGAAATAGTATAATAACTTCTTAATGGGGACTTAGATGGAAAATATGAGACCACAATTGAGTCCACAACATGGATTTTACCTTAGTCAAGACATAACCCTTATTGGAATAATATTTCATTCTTGAGCCCTATCATGGGTGAAAAATGAAATAAATTAAAATATTTATTTAATTATTTAAAATAATTTTATACTAATTTACTCCAATATAAATATGTGGTTCTACTAAATCTCTAGGGTTTTTTACATAACCCTACAGTTTGAGAGGTTTTTTTCAGTATGTTCTTTGAAGAATACCAAATGAACAATGAAAATTTAAGGATTGGAGAGTCCTTTACCAATTAGAGTATGTGAATCTCACCGAAAATAATGACTTATGAACATTCTCTATAAGTGATGAATCGTAATGTGATTTTGGGTATTGATTTTTGTGTATTGTTTCAATATATTTTGCCCCATGATAAACGTGAATTAATTCATCTAACATTTTGATGCGTGGGTTGATCATGCTTGTTGGTTCAGGTTTATTTCTTCTAGGAATTTAATGCAATGGATTTGTTTGTTGTTATTTATTTTCTCTATTGTTATAATAGAAATGAATTAAGGCCAACATGAAAATTGATCTTTTTATTCCACATTTTTGGTTTTTGTATTTCCCTCCAATTTCTTTTCACGATTCATCACTAGTATTTTATTGGATGATGGTTTGATGAATACCCACTATTCAGTCATTGTGTAACCATTATTCGATAAAATGAATCAATACTACATGTACATATCATGATCAAGGAAATGATTTATTTAAAATGATCATGGTGGGTGATTAATAGTGAATCAGGATAAAAATTGTGAATACAGTATTCCATGTTCTATGTTTTATTATGGTTCAAAGAGATGGTGGGTTTTTATCAAATTTAGGGGAACAATTTGGTCAATAGTGATTGTTAGGATCGATTGAAGCTTCATCAAAGATTCATGGGAATGATCACATTCACTGATGATGAAATTAGAAGACTGATGAATGATCGATGAGAATAAATAAAATCCCATGTTATAGAGCGTCAACTCAAATAACACATGTTGTATGGGGTTCCTTACTACTGTTCTAGTTTTTACAAATGAAATAAAATATTATAATCATTTGGACACTATCTTATTTAGTGTGAACCAATATCGGTATCTCATTGTGAATCTCAAAGGATACATGGTAAGAGACATGGTAAAGAACACGTGAATAGGTGGAGTAGATGAACATGATCCAATACTCAGATGTCACTTGGTATATGGGAATGAACACCATACACAGGAATGAACTGAAGTTAATAGGTATAACCAATTGTACACAAGAACATATATAAAGCATTATAAGGGCCTCATTAACCTCTACACACTGAGTACCCTTATGTGAAATGTTGTGTATGTTGAGTTTTATATGACATGTAAGACCGTGAGACACCAGCATTCCGGGGGTTGTCAAGACAAAAGATTTACCCCCAGTACCAAATTTTTAATCCCAATAATTCTATATAGAGCCCTTTGTTTTTTTAGATTATTTTAGGTTTAATTGAATGTGATTCCATATTATAACCCTATGAGGGAATAACGTGACAATAAATCCTTATAATATTATAATCATACCCTGTATTGGTTCTCTTTATAATATGGTTCTTGATATCCCTCAATGAAGAATGTGGTGGAATCCTCTACCATATCATGTTTCCATGGTGGGGATCATGGTATTAGTGTTACCACCATTTTATTGGGAATCGATTCCCTATCTAAAAAATTGATCTGTTAGGGTTGGTGGAGTCACCCTAGTGTACTTAAGTGTGATCCACTATATGAAGTGTGTGATCATCAATGATCTAGAATTTAAATCATAGTGTGGATAGTTGAGAAAAATGTATTGAATGAGTTTTGTTAGTGACAACATTTCAAATGAAGCAAGTCCTTCCAGATGATATTTACCTTGATTCCTACACCAGCATCGTGTGGTTGAAAGTGAGTTTGAGATCTCTTGATAATCATATTTTTTTATGAGTATATCTAGGTTATCTGTATTTATCATTATATTTAATATCATGATTTAAATTCCTATGTATTGATGATATTATCACTATTGATGATTTATGTTTGGTTATTTAGTTATATCATACTAGGTATTATAATTCTAAAACATTATGGTCTTTTCCCACACATGTCATGTATTATAGAGATGACATTCATTTAGAGGGTTTCATAAGAGGTCTGGGAGATGGATGATCATAATTTGTGGCTAGACACACTATGGTTCTTATCAGTGATACATTTGATCGTGTTCCCCCTTCATGTGATTTTATTTGGCCCCTTAATCACTTTTAGTACTTTTTATAATGCGGTTGTGGGATTATACATATTTTCATTCATTGGTATAATTTGTACATTACATTAAACATTTATTGATCTTGGTTATGTTTACATGGAAATAGGTAATTGGTCTAATTCCTCCCATGGGTCAAATATACCAACTTGGAACTGGCCTCTCCCCCTTGGCCTATTGAAGCGGGGCTTCAGGTTGTCAGAATTGGCTTACTACTTACTAGGTGGGCCCCCATGTGTCAGGGCAAGATAAAGTGGTATCCCAGGATTCAGTTCTACACTTTGACCAGATTTTGGAGATTGTATAGATGCGAGATTTTTTAAGTGATTTATGTAATCATTATTAATGTGTTTTGACTTTTGACTTTCAGCAAGTGACTTTAGTGTTGTTATAGTATCTGAAACATCCATTCACTAGGAATATGATAACCATATTTTTTACATGATACATTTATGTAGTGGTTATAAGGAAAACATTGGTACTTGTATAATATAGTAATGGTTTTTGGTTCCCATGGCCTTCTTGAGTCAACTCTCTAGATATAATCATTGAACATGGCGAGTCTTCTATGTTTTAGGATACCTCTACTTATATAGCCAACCTAGATTCCACAACATCATCTTGATGATGATCCCTTAAGTGATGTTGCTTTCGTAAAGGGGTGTATACAATTGTTGGTACCCCATGTAGTTTTCTATCCATTCCACCACCGGTTTATCAACATGTTGTAGAAAAAGTTTCAATTGGGGATGTTCATAGGTCATGTGAAATGCACGAGTTTTAGAGGAAATGATCACTTAGGTTTTAGGGTGATCCTGAACCCTAGGGAACTATGGACCAACTAGCGGATGTCACCCATGTTTTCCCGTTTGGGAGGATACCTATGGATAAGATGGTTATCCTAGTATCAAGTTATCACTAGGGATCCACTATGAGATAGTGATGCCTAACGACTTAATCACATGTTGATATATCTCTCTCCATAACAGATTTTGGGTGTCTCTTCAAGGAGGATTTATATCTTGTAAAGTTATGATACCCGTGTCTTCAAGATCTTCTATAGTAATAGTATGGATGTATAACCCTAGAATAGTATTTGAATAGGTTCACTAACCTTTTGTGATACTTGTTGGATATGGTTTGAGATATATTATTTACCACATGGAATATTGGGTAGGTCATATGTTGAGATATCAAGGATGGAGTAATATCTTTTTTCATTCCCACCTATATTGGAGTAATCAAGTATCATATTATAGTGGAGAGATTCCTAGAATAGTAAAGGATGAAAGTGGGATCTGGTAGTGGTAACTTATGATTTGATATCTTGATAGAATGTATCGAATGACAATCAAAGTGGTATGTTCATGAGAGTCACTTAAGGATACTATCCCAAGATAGTTTATTGATACTTCAAGTCATAAAGGATGGATTTATTCACCCTAGAGATAGGTTGGATTTCACTTTTTATGGTTGGGGAAATCTGGATTTAGAATATATCACCTTAATACAACTAATATATAGGTAGTAGATCGAGTTTTTAAGAAGATATTCTTATAGGATTAATGAGGTCCATCAGTTGGAAGACATGGTAGAGGAGTCGGTAGAGAAGCACAAGGTGGTCGGTGGTTCGGCCTATTTCAACCACCACCTAGAGGTGGTCCTCACCATGATTAGGTAGATGGTGGTTGGGTGTGAGTAAAACTATAGGAAGTGGAGACTAATGACCTGAAGGATCCCAATATGATTAGTGGTATTATCATTTTCTTCGATACTTTATATATAGTACTAATAGAAATGGGTGGGGGTCACTCATTTCATTCAAAAAAACTATTTAAAGACATATAGATTCTAGTTGAGGCCTTGGATCAACACTTTCACTTGAAGAATCATACCATAGGTGGCTCAGTGATTAAAAACTTATGTTGATGGTGAAACATAAATCTTGGTGGTGAAATATTATTATATGATATATCTGTAGATGTTATGAGGCCTTATGAATTAATCATACGAATGGACGACTATACATAGTCTATTCCTAATTTGATTGTTTTAGATGGAATATGTAGTGTATCCATAGTGACAAATAAATTTTTTCCTTAGGGGTTCAGAAGGGAACCCATGAATAGAAGTATGGGATCACATGTAGGAAGATACATAGGATTATTCGTTAGATTGTTAGTATTAACAAAAATTAGTAGATGAAATGGGATTTTAGTTTCTTATAATGGTGGGGAAGTTTGAAGATTTCTTTCCTAAGGGCGTTCTATAATTCCCTCCCCATAATGATATAGACATATGAATTGACTTTCACTTAAGGATGACCATGATATCTATAAAAAAAATTGGTGTATCTCATAGAGCTTTGTGAGTTGAAGGTTTAGTTTGAGGAGATATCGAGTAAGAGATTTTTCATACCTAATGTTTCCCCATAAGATTCATCAGTGTTATTAAAAAAGAATACAGATAAGATATTGAGGGTTTTGTTTATTATCCATTACAGAACCAGGTGGCCAGGAATAATAATCACCCACTTCAGAAAATCAATGAATTATTAAAATATTGAGATGAGTGAGATGGTTCCCAAAGATTGACCTCAGATCATTTTATCAAAAACATTGAGTATAGAAGAGGATATACCAATGATGACGTTAATATATCACGTAATACATTATCAGTACTTAGTGATGCCTTTTGGCATGGACAATGCCCCATTACTGTTCATGGGAATTATGAACTATATCATTCATCATTTCATAGACTAGGTTATGGTATTATTCATTTATTATATCCTAGTGTACTCCTCATTGGAGGAGGAGAATTCAAGACACTTTTGGATGGTCTTATTCATTATCAGAGAGTATTATATTGATATGAATATTTTTATTTGTTTGTTCTATATCCCTTGAGGTTTAATTTCTATGGCATTTCTTATCAGTTTATGGTGTAATAATGGAATCGATGAATGTCAAGGCAGGGTTATATTGGAGCCATGTAAGAGTGTGATAGAGGTAACAATCATCCTTGGGTTGGTATGCTGGTATATGAGATTTGGTACTAAAACTCTAGAAAATCAACACCATGGAATATCATACCCTGAAATGGGATTCCATTCACACATATTGAGAAGTTCGATCTAGATTTTTATGAGATGTGGTAGGTATTGACATGTGATCCCATATTGATAATTCTATAGGAGGGTGTTGAGTACACAGTGTTCTATGATACCTCATGGACTAGACATGGATTTTTTTATGATGTTTATGAATTTAGTGGTTTATTATGGTTCTCGATTGTTGATACCAAATGATAATAAGTACTCAAACCACTATCTTGAGATGTTAACGGTAGTATTTATCCAAAATAAGTGGTGACACTACCTTATGGGTGATTAGTTTATCATATATTATGACTATATTAGTCTCAAGTATACCTTATCACAAAAGGATATCAACTTGAGACATAGATGGTGGAAATAGTCTATCCTGAATTATGACATCATGATACACTGTACTACTAGGAAGGGGAACTTAGTGGAATATTCTCTTTGTAGAAGATGTTGTTCATAGTAGTTGATGAAAATTTAAGAGCAGTTAGCCTCATTTTATTTTTTCATAGTGTAGAAGGATGGTACAACACATCTATAGTTGACGGTTGTTACGTGACAACTTCTATAGAGTGTTAGGGAGGATATGTATTAAGACACTAACACTGAGAACCTACATGCTCAGATATCCACTAGATGTTTTATTGAAATATTTTTGAAGGTGGGGAGGACATCATTCGTTTTTGAGGATGGATGTTGGTACACCTGACATTTCATGAGGTGGTCATTAGGGAGTTTCATAATACTCCTTAGGCGGTATGTCCAACTATTAAAATGATGTTCCAAGACCTCTGCTGTAAGTTTTAGTGGCAAGGGCTAAATAATTTCATAAGAGAGTTTATTTATTGATACCTCACATTTCAGTATAAGAATGTTGAAGGCTAGGTTCCAGTTGATTTAGCTCACCAATTTGAGGCACCAGAGTTAATGTGGAACCGTATATAGGTGTAATTTTCTATAGGGTTACCATGAAATTATAATGGACATGTTTCCATATGGGTGATATTAGAACAAATTATGATGTCAACCCACTTCATAGCTATCTGATATAAGTGTTTAGTAGTGATATTGGGAAACCTTTTTATGTAGGAGATTTTCTAGATCCAGAGTGTTCCTTTGACAACCGTTTCATACCGTGATGCTCACTTCACATCACAATATTGTAATGGATTTTAGGTGTCCTTTGGGACTCAATTGTACTTGAGAATGAAATTTCACCCCCAAAATTAACACTATATTGAGTGGATAATTTTTGTTCTAGAGGACTTCGTGTGGGATTTGATGTTAGAATTTTTCCCCAAATTAGAGGATCACCTACCATTGGTACAGTTTTTATAGAAAAGTAGCTACCATTCCTCCATTAGTATGACACCATTTGAGGTTTTGTAAGGTTGACCATACTGGTCACCACTATGTTCGATAGATCTATGGGAATCCATACTAATGGGCCTCAAATTGTTATGACCTATATCAAAGAAGTTTCAGATCATCCGAGCGAGAATGTGGACTACAAAGAGCTATCGAATTTCCAATACTTATTGATGATCATATTATTTTTATAATGAAGAGGGAGACCAAGTATTCTTAAACCTATAAACTCTACATGGAATTTGAGGATTTTTCTAGGGCAGTAAGATATCTCCGATATTCATTTCCCCTTTCTAGATACTATTTTGGGTTAGTGAGTTGGTATATTTCATGGTTCTACCACCATAGTTAGGCCAAGAACATGATCTATTATATCTATCATAGTTGATTAAGTACATACATGACCCATCACATGTTGTTGACTGGGGAGATGTGTACATGAAGGATGATGTTACTTTTGAAGAGTACCTAGTATATATTGATGATTGGCATGAGACAGTCTTCAATGGGTGACAGATTCCTTTAACACACATCTACTGGTAGAATTAAAATCTTTAGGATTGTATGTGGGAGTGGGAGACCTAGAATCAATCTCAATTCCCACTCCATTTTTAGTTTTATTTTTTAGTTATTAGGATGAAAACTAATAATATTGGAAGAATGTAACATCTCTATTTTCCTTATAATTACATTGAATATATCAAATAATATTTTCTGAGACAAACACTAAGATAACATGAGAGTTTGTGGCCTAGTGTTTCTATAAATGATATAATAAATATTTTATTATACCACTTGCACATTTTTCTAAAATATTTTAATAACTCCCAAACATAGAATAAGATGGAAATTTAATGCAACGGATGAGTTTGGAATGCAGGTTTTACTGTAGGAATGGAAAAACCTTTTTTGTTGTTGGGATTTTGGTATTAGTGTTATTATGAGAAAAATAATTAAATTAAGTAAACTATTTACCTAATTGTTTTAAATAAATCGTATTATAATTAACTCCACTTTAAATATGTGGTTATACCAAATATTTAATGTTAACTGCATAACCCAAGAGACTGAGAGAAGATATTAAAGGATATTCTTAGAGGATTCGTAAATGAAAAACATTTGATTAGGGATTTTTGATTGGTATAGTAATTAACTTTTTTGGATCATTCCAATATCGACAACAGAAGACAATTATTTATTAATTATCAATCCTATCCCAAGGTAGGGATTTATTTTCCATAGTCAATTTCCCTATTGTTTATCCCAAGATGAATGACAGCTAATTATTCTAATATATTTATTAGAGGGATGATTATAGTTGAAGGTTTAGGTTCATTTATTCTGTTGATTTAGGGTATCTGATTAGTAGATATTTATTACTCTTCCCTAATCATTATAATGAAAAATAATTAGATCCATTCCAAACATAGATGTAGTTTTATCCTCATTTGTGGTTTGTTTATTTATCCCCTTTTTCTTTGCCCGATTCAAAAATAATTTTTTCTTGATTTGATTTTTGATGAATACTTGGAATTAGATCATTGTGTGATCATTATTATTTATAATGAATCCATAATGTTTATATAGTTCATGATTGATGGAGTTATCATGGTGTGATGATGATGTTGGGAGATCTTATGTGGATTACGATTAGACTGTTCATTCTTTTTTTCCATGTTTGGCAGATTACAAAATCATGGTACGATATTGATGGTTTTGACCAATTTTTTGTATTGAGTCCATCAACTAATGATAAAGAATCTCAGTATAGGCTCAATCTATGTTTGATGGTTGTGGTCAGTATAGGTTGAGGAAAAATTGAAGGATTCTTGATGAAACTATGAGATTCTAAAAAATCATGCATTTCTCCATGATTACATAAAGAACCCATGTTGTGTTGTGTCCCTGGTTATGTAGAATGGGTTTACACTATATACAAATGATCACACATTGTGTGGTCCCTACCATACATCCAATGACTCAGTGATGGTGTCTCATTGAATACCATTGAGGATACATGGGCACATACATGGGCATGAACACCAGAAAGGTTAGAGTTCATAGGCATGACATGGTAATCATACATGGCCTCGTACATGTGAATAACCATAGTTCAGTGGAACGACCCAATGTACCTGCGCATGAATATGTGTACACAGGCCTCAAAAGGAGGCACACCAAGGGCTGGCTTGACCTTTACACGTCATGTTCTCCAAAGGGACATGATGCGTATGTAGAGGATTAAATTCCATGTGTGACAGTGAGAAGGGTGTAGAAATGGGTTTGGTGATACATATCTTGTAACCCTAGTACATGTCGTATAATACATCTAAGTATTTTTGGAGTCCCTTTGTTTTTTAAGTGAATTATAGTTTCAATAAAGTGTGATTCATTGGTCCATATAGATTAGGGTATAGTATAGCATTAAATCTTTATCATGGGAATGGGATGCCTTATATAGTTCCCCTTTTATATAGAGTTCATAGTTTCCCTCTATAGGGGCCATGGTGGGATCCTCTATCATATTGTGTTTTCTAATAGGTTTTGATGATATTGACATGACCACCATGCATTGTCCATTAATCCCCTTTCCAAAATATTTACCCAATAGGGTGGGTGGAGTCCCCCAACAGTCTTATATGTCATACCCTATCTAGATATCGTGGTACAAGAGATCATATCAGTACATCATTCCAAGGAAAGATGATCAGGAACCCTTAGATGGGTTTCACCAGTGACAAAATGGATTGTTTAAGGAGTCCTCCAAGAAGAGTGTCACCATGAAAAATAATGTCGAATAATGTGGCTAGTATTGTTGGTTCCAAAATCATGAGAATTAGAGTCTATTATGGATATATCTGGGTTCTATTTTATTACCATTATATCTTATATCTAGATATATACCCCTTTTATTAATCATATAATTACTCTTGATGCATGATGTTTGGTTATTTTGAAGTTTCAGGATATGTATTTTTATATACATTAGTACATGGGCTCTTCCCACACATGTCATGTCTAATGAAGACAACACACCTGTTGACAGTGTAATTCGAGGACCAAGAGTAGGAGGAACATTGTTCTGGGAGAGATAGACCAAGGTTCATAATGATGTTACATTTGATATCAGTACCCCCCATTTGAGTAGGTGAGACTCTTTTCCATTTTTTGGTGCGATTTTATCTAGTCCCTTTATTACATTGATTACGTTTTTCATACTCTAATAATTATATTATATATGTATTCTTGCATTGGTATTATTTGTAATTTAATTTTAGTATTTAATGATATTGGAGATGTGTGTGTCCCCACATGTACTTAGGATAATGCCTCACATTTGTGGGATACTCCTTGTCAATAATGGTTTTCTTCCCCTAAACTGCTGTAAGTAGGCTTGGGGTTGTTATAGTTTGATTAGTACCGAAATATATGGACCTGGTGGGTTGAGTTGTGTAATATATATAAAAGGAAAAAAATTGTGATAAAAAATCAAGCCGATTATATGAATCTACATACGTAAAATCATCCCCCTACATGCCCCATTTGAACAATCATTATATAATCACCCGAAATAATCATGTCTCACAAAATACATGATGCTTATCCCAAAATTATAATTGAAACATGTAGATAGAATACTATACAATAGTATTTATTAATATATGGTCAATATCATTGTGTAGGTTCATAAGGTTATTTTATTTCCACAAACCAATCCCCCTAATGAACATCTCACACTCTGTTCGAGAATACTACATCCATACCACCCAATGAGATGCCACATCTTCCATCTATAAACAATATCCTAAATTACTTTCTATAATACCACTCAATTATGGTCTGATTTCAATCTATTCCCTGCCCTAGGTAAGTAATAATATCATGTGTAAAAACCATATACTATGTATAATATACTATTGGATGAGAGATGTGCTAGGTTGGATCAGTATTCCCCAGTGATAAGGAGGGGATATTAAATGAGTGGATAAAGTTTGTTATAATTTTAAAAAAAAAACAACCTTATTTCAATTGTTAAAGTATTATCCATTCCTAAAAAGGAAAAAATAAGCATCAAATTATCATGTAGAAATATAAGGACCAAGGAATACACAATTTTTACACGGTTCAGATCTAATGAGGATCCCCAATACTTGTTGTGGTTGGTTGTTACCCCCAACAATAGATTAATGTCACTATATCTCCATGTGAAATCCTCTTACAATCATTCATGAGGAATCCCACCACACATGTCAAGAGTAAAAACCAACATCATATCATCATGTTTTGTTCTAAAAGATGATTGAAAAATCAACAAGATTACAAAATAAGCAAGGATTCATGGAAAACATAAGATGAATATCCATTTCCACGAGCCTCCACAATCATACAAAAAAGAAATTATCATAGTGTAGTCTGCAAATGAACTATAGAATTTTCTAAATAAAAAAATCAATCTCCATCCGAAAATACTTTCATCAGAAGATTATTGTAAAAGATTAAACCATAAATTCAAACTCACCTCATCTTTTTGAACAACTGTGCTGCATCCAAAGATTCACCTTCATTCATTATTGAAATAAGAAAACATTTATAAGAATATCCCAATGTTCTCCATAAATATGGTTAAAACCCACATCTTCCTCATGGATTCTGAATTTGAAGCCTATGATTGTGGAAAAATTTACAACCGTCCACATAATATCCTAATAGAATCATCCCAAAACACTTTAAATCAAAAAAACATGAATAAAATAAATCTATACGTATAAAACACACAAAATCATCTATCTTGGGAACAAATAATGAAGTAAAAAACTGGCCACATGAATCTGAATTAGTTATGTAGAAAATAAGCTGTGTGAATTCATTATAAAAGGTGTATGTATAAATTAGCTATGTAAAAATCCTCAAAACACCTATATAGAAATCAGTTACTTGAAACACCTCTATTGGAATTCATTAAGATAGACCATTTAGTTATGTGAAACATTTGAGTAGTTAAATACCCAAATTAGCTATGTTTGTTAATTTTCTATTTGAAACATTTTGTTACATAGTTGTATCAACCACGTGATTTGACTATGTAGCTTAAATGGATACATGAATCATCGAAATGAATTTTTCTTTCACTAATTTTGATAGACGGATCCAATATGCACTCAATCTCAAATAGAACCACTTTAGAAGACCTCTGTCCCTAGTAAAAATTAATTCTTTCTAATTAAATTTTCTCCCATGATATATATTTTCATACATGTAACAACCCAATCATTTACGAATAAAATTATATTTCTTTTAATGTTTTATGGATATAGAAAACACCGACACTTTTAATTATTGGGTTTAAATAACAGTTAGGTATAATTACAATTGATGATATAGTCGATGAACAATGATCACAAACCTTACCATTTGGTCTTATATGAGCGTTATAAAGGGTTATGTAATAAGTTATTAGTTACTTATTAAGTAATCCTTTTTTTAAATAAAATTAGTGTTCCATCAATTCCTTTATGGGAATAATCTTTTTAAAAAAATAATGAATTTTATAAATTGATTTTTCAAGTAAAAACAGTACATTTGGGAAATATATACATTATTATAATAAAATGTGGTCTTTATTAATAATATAATAAAATCAATTCTAATAATTGATAATTATATCAGTTCTACATCTGTAAATAATTAGTTAATCAATTTGATAAGAGATATATTTTTATACAATAAAATAGAAATTGTAATTTTAAAGAATTTATTTTATGGAATTAATTAAATTTTTAAATAATTAATATTTTAAAAAAATATTATTATCAAATTACTCTTATTAACAATAAATTAGTATATAATTATTATGAGTCAAATGTAATTTTTATCAAGGATTAAAAACCGTTTTTTCCAAAACTCGTCAATTTTCTAAAAATGTCGGTTCTAATTTAAAGAGTGAAAATTCACATATTTAGAAAATTATTTAGATTAGATGAATATTATTATTGGAATCAATATTTTGAAAATATCCAATAGTTAAATTTTCATAATTTTTCAAGACAATCAAATTTTTGGGTAAGAATTAAAAAATATTTAAATATATAGTGTATTGTATGAGACCATAATGTCCCAATAGTGATGTAATAAATACCATAAAATGGATCTTCTGGAAAATATATGTTTTATGTATAAAATAATGAGATTTAATATTTATTTGTTTATTTTATTATGACATAGTGAATCCTCCAAAATGTATAACATATTTTATGATTTTAAATTCATTTCTTTCAGGGTGTGAATCACCTCCACATAATAAAGGATACTATTTTAATTTCTTCACCCCTTGGACTTATACAATAATTTTTTTTACTCCCATGGTTCATAAACCATGGGTTGGTTTGGGGTTTGAATATTTTAGTGTGTTGTGTCTAAAACCCGTATAATAAAGAAGTCCCCGTGCTTTCCTATATAAACCCAACAAATAAACCTTTCCTCTTCAATGAAACTCTTTGAATCTCATCATCACTCTGTTTATTACTCCCTATAGTCCCCCAAGGTGCCCCAATATCTGAAGAAGCCGCTCTTCAAGCTTTTTAAGTCACACACTCACATTAGGGTTCCTTCCTTTCTCATTTTTTCCATGTTTCCTTACATTGTTACACCCATTTATTTTCAACAAAAAATGATATGGAATGTTTTCCACCTCCACTATACTTTCCTTATTATGTTATAATGATGAGAGACCCATTTCTCTCTCATTAATCCCTCCCATGCACACCTGTTACCAAGCCAAAATTAAATAAGAGTTATTTCATTCCTCCTATGTCTTCATGATTATTTATTATGTTGTGCTTTTATTTGAAAGTACCTCATATGGGAACATGTATTTATATGATCTCTTTACTGTCCATTTCATGTATATATGATGAGAGATCCTTTTTTCTCTCATCAACCCATTTTATGAATCCCCATGTGATGTCGTTATGCTGCCAAAATTGCACTGTGATGTTCCAAGACAAAATCATCATGTAGTGAATACCATGCCCATTCCTCTATCAAGGGTATTCATCTTTATGAACATATACATATTAATTATAGACGTTCATATATGTATTCCACATTTCGTTATATGGAATAAATGATGATGTTGAATGAATCCATGTTATATGATCTATGTGGCACACTTAATCATGAGATTGAAATTTTTATAAAATGTGCACCGTAATAGAGCTCCAATGCATTGGGTAACGTTAGTACCATGATACATAATGTTGGGATAGGGGTTTACATGATTCCATTATAGGAATATTTTCCATAATGTTGGGATAGGTGTTTACCTGATTCTTTTATGTTAATGATGTAGTGTTTTAAGTTGTTTTCACATTTACATGTGATGATAATCATGTTATACCATGACATTTTTTTTATGTTTCTCTTGTGTTCCATTTATATGAATACTACCTAAAATTTATTTTATTCTTCATGTTAGGCCTTGTTTACTTCGTTACTAGGATTTATAGATCACCCCTTTCTTATGTATGTTCTTAATCCCCAAAATTATGGGATGTATTAACTACACACTTATGTAATAAAGCATGTTTGGATGTATAATAATGACTAGGGTTGTTACAGTTGGTGTCAAAGGATTGGTTTTTTTATATATGGGATTAGGATTAGAAACCCCTAGTGAAATCCTTAGGGATAAAACTATGTATAAAAAATATCTATAAATTTTGGGGATTATAGAGTAAGTGGTGTATCTAGAAAATACATCCATGTCTGGATATGAACAAGTAGTGGTAGATATGGAACATTTTTATCTAGGGGTAACACCAAATAACACTGCTTGAACAAGTCTTGAACAGGAACATGTGCATGAAAATGGGCTTTGTTGTACTCTTGTCTTGACACTCCTAGGGGATATAATATGGTAAATTCGTAAGCCTAGTATGAACCATTATTAAGGTAGAATGAAAACCATCCCATAAGAATATACGTTAGAAAATATATCATGGATAACTTATATTGAATACTAGAAATTTATACCTTATGGAAATAAATGTAATTTGTATGTTATCCCTTTTTTAATTTTATTCCCCTTTATGTGTTTAAAAAATTAAAATACATACCCCTATTTTTCTTTTTATTCAAGCCAATAGCCAGTACTATGGGGACTCAAGCTAACAACCGATGTGAAGATCATTTTAATGATGATTCTAATGTGATTCCCAATCTGATAGGAGAGGGAATCAAAAATATTTCATGATACTCTCTCAGTTAAATCAGGTTTTGAAAAGAAATACGGGTCAAGTGGAAGTTTCAACCCTACCTAAGAATGAACAAGTCGCAATTGAGAGCTTCATGAGACAAAGGCATCCTACATTCAATGGATCATATAATCCCTCAATCACTGAAAATTGATCAACTTTGTTGATAAGATCTTCTCCATCCTTCAATTTTACAAACAAGAGAAAGTTCTTATGGATGCTTATCATATGGAAGGAGAAGCTAATAAATGGAGAAAATTGATAAAAAAATGAAGCCTAATGAAGATATCGAGGCGATGAGATAGATGGATTTATAGAAAATGTTTTTCGATAAATATTTTACCCATACTCTACACCTTAAGATGGAAAAATATTTCCTTGCACAAAAGAAAATGGATGCTGAATATTTTGTGACATATGAGGAAAAATTCACAAGACTTTCATGAAACACCTCTAGTTTTGTTGTTTACCCTTAATGCAAGGGTGACCGCATATTTGGTGGGCGAAAACCTAGACTACAGAAATCCTTATCGATCCGCCACTTTGAAAACTATGAGGATTTTATCTGATGTTCCCTTAATGTTAAGATGGATTTTGAAGAATCTCAGGGCTATCATAGGGATAAGAAGCACAAAGTGGACATCAATTCTAGCAGTTCGATGAAAAAATCAAATGATGCAACAAAATTTTTACATCCCTCTTTCCAAAGTTAAGTAAATAAGAACCCATGAAATTCCCTAAAGGGGATGAGTAAATGCTTTAGGTGCAGAAAGGAAGGGCACCAAGTGAGCGATTCTTGACATGAAAAATATTCTACAACAATAGAGGAAAGGAACACTCCATTAGATCCTCAACGCATTGTTCATTGCTACAACTGTAATGAACCAGAGAAATTTGTGAACCATTTCCCTAAGCCAAGAGTTTTCAGAGACAACCAACAACCTCCAACGCAGTAATAGAGAGATTTTGTCATCCCTACCACCGAAGAGAATCCCGAAAATTATGTGGTGACATGTACAGTAGTTATTCATTCAAGAATAGAAAACAAAATTTTTTATTCTGGTTCTACACAATCTTTTATATCCCGATTGTTTAGTAGAACAATCCAAACACCACTACAAATCATTGAAGTAAAGATGTCGGTGAGTAATTAAAATGGGGAAATTATTGAATTCCATGAATGTAACTCCTCCCTTGTAACAATTTTCAGATTTAATATCCTGGAGAACCTCAGCATACTTCCCCGGGTGGAATTTGATGTAATTTATGGCATGTATTATCGTTCCCTAAATAGAGCCTATATAAGTTTTTGTAAGAGGGAAATCATTCTCCATATGGTGAATTGACGCCCCTGATTCTATACAAGTGAATGGATGAGAATTCATCTTCTTTAGAACAATCATATCAAGCATGGATTTCACTTCCCCATAAGTATGCGTACCTTTCTCAGATGATAGAGTCTAATGAAAGAACTTTTCTCGAAGACATGCCTATTGGGAGGGAATTCATTGATGTGTTTCATGAGGAATTTTCTGGTCTTCCTCCTTGAATAGATGCTGAATTATTGATTGATCTTATACCTGGGGTGTTGAAAATATTCAAGAATATATATATAATAGCTATTGTGGAGCTTGAGAAGATAAAGAAACAATTATAGGAGAATCCGGATAAAGGGTTTATACACCCAAGTGCATCACCATGGGCTGCACCAGTCCTCTTCTTCAAGAAGAATTATGGGTCGATGAACCTTTGAATTAAGTATCACAAGCCCAAAAAATCACGATAAAGAAAACGTATCATTTTTGATAATTTTATTACTTGTTCGATAAACTACATGGTGAAAAATACTAATCAATGGTGGATCTACATTCAATATATTATAATGTAAGGGTAAAGAATACGGATATCCCCAAGATGTATTTTCGTATAAGGTACTGGAACTATGAATTCATAATAATTCTTTTTCGGACTCACTAATGATCCTGCAATCTTCATGGACTTAATGAAAAGAGTCTTTAAAGATTACAATGACAAATTTGTGGTAGTCTTTATATAAGATATTCTAATAAACTCTAAAACCAAGTAGAAACATGATGAGAATCGAAGAATTGAACCTAAGACATTGCGAAAGGATAAACTCAATGAAAAGTATAGTAAGTCTTAGCTTTTGATGAAGAAAGTTTCATTCTTGTGCAATATAATCATAAGAAATGAAATATACGTGGATACTTCCAATAAAAAATCAATTTATGGATGTCTAAGGATAGAATTTAAGAAAGATATCCATAGCTTCCTAAGTTAATCTAGATATTATCATCAATTTGTGAGAAATTTCTCATTGTTATCAAACCCTTAAACCAAGCTAACTCAGAAGGGAGTCAAGAATTCCTATAATGATCAATGAGAAGAAAGCATCATGGAGTTAACGAAGCGTCTTATCACAACCCATGTAGTCACACTACCCAAAAAAAGGTTGTGTGTTGATGTAGAATGAAAAATTCATTGCCTCTACCTCAAGGTAGTTGAAAATTCATGTGAAAAATTATCCTACACATTATCTGGAGTTGGAAGCTATGATATTTGAATTGAAAATATGGAGGCATTATCTCTTTGGTGAAAATATTGAAATAAATATGGATAAAAAATTCACAAATATATATTCACACATAAATGGATGAACATGTTCCAACGAACATGGTTAGAGATCATCATGGATTACGACTGCTCAATCCATTACCACCCTGGGAAAGTGAACAAAGTGGAAGATGCTATACGTAGAAAGGAACCAATGATTCTATCATTGATTATATTTGATAAAAATAAAATATACATAGATTTGATGAATATATACATGAGAATCATAAAGAATGGAACATCATCAGTCCTTTCAGAAATGATTATTTAGCAGTCTCTTTTGGATAGGTTAAAGGATGCTAAAAAAGATGATGTGGTAATTCAGATGAATGTGGAAACTATTAGTAAAATGAAATCCTCAGAGTTCAATGTTAATGCAGAAAGAATTTTGAGATTTGGGTCAACACTAGGTTTTCTATCAAATTCGGAGTTAAATAAAGTATATTTGGAAGATACACATAGTCTTAATTTCTCCATTCACCTAGGAAATAAAAAGATGTATCAGTATCTTTGAGAGCATTATTGGTGGGATAACATGAATAAGAAGATCAACGAATATACATCAAAGTTCCTGGTATGTCAGTAAGTGAATATTGGAAGGAAAAAGTCTAAGTGTATGACAAAACCATTACCCAAAACAACATTTAAATGGTAGAATGTCACTATGTAATTTTTTACCGGACTTCTGAAGAAATCAAAAGGAAATAATTCTCCTTGGGTTGTTGTGGATCATATTACAATGATTGTACGCTTCCTTTATATTTTAGAGGATTTATCATTTGATCAACTAGCATAGATATACATTAGAGAAGTGGTAAGGCTAAATGGTGTACCACTATCGATTTTATTCAATCGACATCCACGATTCACCTCAATGTTCTATAAGAGTCTCTAACAAGAAATCAATACTAAGCCGAACTTCATATGGCTTATCAACCTCAAAATAATGGCTAATCTGATTGGGCTATACAAACACTTGAAGATAGTTTGAGATCATTCTCAATGGATTTCAAATGAGGATGGTGTCAACATCATTCTTTGGATTAGTTCACTTACAATAATAGTTTCCACTCAAGCATCAAAATGGCTCCTAATGATGCCCTTTATAGAAAGTAGTGAAAAATTAAAACATGTTGGGATGAATTTGAGGAGGGAAAACTTCTAGGTTTGGAAATGATTTATGAAATGATGGAGAAGGTTAATACCAACATGCAACACATCAAAGTTTCTCAAAGCCAATAAAAGAGATCTGATGACAATTATTGACAGGACCTAGAGATTGATGTCAGAGACATGTTATTACTATTCATATCACCATGGAAGATAGTTATGAGATTAGGGAATAAGGGAAATCTTAGTCCAAGGTACATCAGACGTTTTGAAATCCTTGACCACATCGAAGTAGTGTCCTTTTGACTAACACTCCCACCGAACCTATCTTAAGTACATGGTGTGTTCAATGTATCACTCATAAGAAAGTATATAACAAACCCATCACATGTACTAAATCTAGGGGTAGTACCATTGAACAATGACCTCTCCTATAAAGATAATTCAGTGAATATCATATGTAACGCCCCGACCCCAGTTACCCAGAGTCGGTGCATTAATTACATAACATTGGCATGATCACAAGAAAGATCAAATCTCGAAAGACCGATTGGTTTAGTAGCCTTGGAAACACTAGATATATTCATAAGTTTTACATTACATCATAAAATGAGAAACTACTACAACAACATAATGTATCCATAATCCACACTCATATCCCCACATAATATCCCTGCAGGTCATTCATAACTTACTTCTTCACTTCCTGGGAAAAATAAAACATAGAAAAGGGTGAGCTCAAATGCCCAGTAAGGATAACAATATAGCGGAAACTTTCGTAAATAAGAATAAACATTTAAGGCAATGTATAACTAAAACAAAAGCCTTTCAAACTTGAACTTTCAACATAGTATGGCATAAATAAAATGAAATAATTCCATTTACTTATTCACATGGATATTCTACTAATCGAATAATTACATGCAAAAATCAATAACCACTTTCATAATGTTGGAATGCATAATTCTAAACTTTAATTTCTTTGTCAAGGCCTCGTCCCAAGACCTTGGGGCTAACTGTAACCGGAACCCAACCCGGAGTGCCTCTAATAACCGGACACCAACCCGTAGTTCCTCTAATAACCGGACACCAACCCGGAGATCCTCTAATAACCGGAGACCAAACCGGAGTTCCTCTAATAACCGGAGACCAAACCAGAGGGATTACTTTTACCGGTCCCCAACCCGGAACATACTTGTCTAACACATTCATCTGAATGAAAGGTTGAAATATAACATAAACATTTGGATTAAAAATAACTTATAAAGTGTCAATACTTTCATCATAAACCATGAATGGTATATAAAAAATAGCATATCCACAGTCAAACATATCACAAAACCTTCTAATATAATATAGAAGTTTTGTATCATAACAAATCAACTTTAAATAAGTGTAAAATCCATCAAAGGATGTTGACATAGATGAAATCAAAATTCATTTTAAAGAAATATCTCTTTTTATTTTGAAATCATTTAAGATCCATATAAAATAAAAAATTTTATTTGAAAATACTTTTATAAGCTTGTAAGGGAAGCTTTGAAGATTTTATAACGGCGGAAAATAACCACACCCGCCGTATAAGTTAAAAAAAAGGTTCTTATCTTAATTTTGTCGAAAAGGTTAAAAAGCACCTTGTTTGGAAAATGACGGAAAGATTCCCTTATAAACCTCTTATAAAAAGTCAAACAAGGGTATAAATGACTTTAACCCATATTCTTTTAAATATTAAAAATGTTTTGAAATACATTTTGAAGAAACATGGATGTGGATGATAACGAGATCCCAGTAAATTATTACGTATAAACAACCTCGGATAATGAAGAGATTGTGAAATAACCCTTACCTTGTACTTTTCCTTGGTTGGGGTAGGTTAACCTCCTGTATAATGGTGAAATAATTGTTATTAAATTATAAAAGAATCATATACATTAATTTGATATCATATATGATCTTTTAATATTGATTTGATAATAATATCTTAGTATTATCGTTGTTTCGGGTGTTAACTTACTTGTTTTATTTTATATGTTTTGTTACGTAAGCTATGATTGTAATGGATAGGTTTTATATTATTCATATCCAGAATGATATCAAGTCCTTAAACATCATTTTTAAATCATCAAATGATAATTATACTTGAATGGATACGATGGAGAATGAATCTTATCGCGTTTGTGGAGACGGTAGTCCGTACGTACGCACGAGCGACAATATCATTCTTTTGATATTAAAATAATATATAAATGGATGTTATATCATATATACAGAATAATTAAAATGTTATATTTATTATTTACATGAGTTGCACATCATTATTATACCCATCCAAATAATAATATATTGAATAACAATTACACCACGACGTGGAGACGGTAAGCCGTACGTACGCACGTATGGTGACATGTTATTCAAAGGGTGGATAGAATACTGAATATGGTTGTACCATATTTATAATAACATCACAGTATATGTGAGATACTGGAGTTATTATTTTAGAATGGTAAGAACAAAGAAAGAAGAAGTGGAAGAAGAAAGGAACTTGAAAAGGGGTGGTGAAAACATTACCTCTTCTTCGGGTTCTTCCTTTTGATTTGATCAAAAGGGCTCCTTAGGTTGGCTTTCTGATCAAACTAAGGCATCTAGGTTGTAGTGAGGGAAGTTGGGAGAGTATTTGGGCAGGGTTTGGACGAGCCAAGTGGCTTGAGAGGTGTGAGGAATGAGTAGAAGTGGTCTCCTTTTATAAGGGAGAGGAGGGGCTCTTTTGGAAGGAGTGAAAGTATTACTTTATGATAGAATTATATTCGGTTTATAATGGTCCAAATATCATTGAGGTCGAAGCTAAGATGACTCATTTTCTAAATAACATCAACCAATAAGAATTGGACAGGTTTTAGATAATATTTTAATCATTATAATCTTATTTATTTAAATGATTTATTAATGAGGTAAACATTGCATCATTATTGTGTCATTAATAATTTAAATTATTTGATGTCTAAAAATTATAAATAAAATATCATTATGTAGGAAATCTTTTTAGATTTCTAATGAATATTTATAATCGAAAATCCAACATGTATAACCCTATGTAAAAATTGTTCTTCTAAAAGATGTAAGCTTATGCCATTTTTATTTTTATTTTAACTTTATTAATATAATGTGTCCCTACCACATAAAAGTGGCTATAAGGGGTCCCCAAATCGACCCAAGGATGACCATGGTCGGGTATGTGTCCACCAATAAGGTTAGGACACGTTTTAGGTTAATTTTGTATTATTATAATATTATTTTTTAACCCTTATTTACCGGATTTACCCTTTAACCATGGTAAATAAAATATTTACCCCAGTAATTATTCAAAATGTGTAAAAATAAAAGTTACCTATTTACATAATTTGGACATCCTGATTCCAAATATGTAATCCATTTTTCCAAATTCAAAACACAGAAGTGGCAGAAATTAATTTAAAATTAATTCCCGTTGTTAAAATAAAAAGCGTGTTTTTAAGGGATAATAACTATCAAAAGATTGACACTTGTTTATGTCTGGTTTAATTGTGAAATTATGTCCAATGACAAACATTAAATTAAATGGTAAAAATATATTCTAAATATACTTTAAAACCACTCAAATTCATAATTTATCAATATTAATTATTTTGATTAAAAAAGTTGATTTTAATTAAAATTTAGTAATTTTCACTATTCATTAAAATATAAAAGTTATCCGAAAAGTACCAAAATTTCACCCTAGGCTAATTTCAATATTCCGAATCCAAAAATGAAGTCCATTTTGAAATATAAAATATATATGATTTCAAAAAGTAGGTATTACTATTCACAACGACTAGTTTAATTAGTTGTGGTGTGTGTTAGAACTCGAGGTTGCGTACAACACACGCTATCGCATTATTCGAAGGGAAACGTACCGTGGAAGCTTGGGGTGTTACATTCTCCCCTCCTTCAAATAATTGCGTCCTCACAATTTCTATGGTATTACTGCATAAAAAGACTTGGGTGGTTCTTCATCATAAGTTCATCGGGTTCCCACGTTGCCTCTTCCATCTTATGGTTTCTCCACAAAACTTTTACCAGACGCATCGTCCGGTTTCTCAGTACTTGTTCTCTCGTATCAAGAATCCTGACGGGCTCTTCGCAATAAGACAGATCAGGTTCCAGTTCTAATTCATTATAGGAGAGTACATGCGTTGGGTCAGGCATGTATTTCCTCAACAGAGATACGTGGAACACATCGTGAACTTTAGAGAGACTTGGCGGCATTGCCAATCGGTAAGCTACAACCCCAATTCGTTCTAGAATTTCGAAAGGTCCGATGTACCTGGGACTCAATTTATCTTTCTTACCAAAACGTATGACTCCCTTCCATGGAGATACCTTCAGGAAAACATGATCACCGACCTGAAATTCCAAATCCTTCCTTCGATTATCAGCATAGCTTTTCTGCCTACTTTGAGCTGCTTTGATGTGATTTTGGATTACCTTCACCTTTTCCACCGTTTCCTCCACCAGTTCTGGGCCTACAAGTTTTCTTTCACCAACCTCATCCCAACAGGTTGGTGTACGACATCTTTTTCCGTATAACGCTTCATATGGTGCCATCTGAATACTCGAATGGAAGCTATTGTTATAGGAAAATTCTACCAGTGGTAAATATTGATCCCACATACCCTGAAAGTCCAGTGAGCAAGATCTCAACATGCCTTCTAGGGTTTGAATAGTCCGTTCTGATTGTCCATCTGTCTGAGGGTGGTAAGCAGTGCTCAAATGAAGTTCAGTATCCAGGGATTTCTGAAGACTTTTCCAAAATCTTGAAGTAAAACGGGGATCACGATCAGAAACAATCGATAGGGGTACTCCATGAAGTCTCACAACTTCATTAATGTATAGTCTTGCTAGACGTTCCAGGGGTAGATCTTCTCTTATAGAAAGAAAATGTGCTGACTTGGTAAGACGATCAACAATAACCCATATTGCATCGTTCCTTATAGGAGTCTTTGGTAGCCCCATGACAAAGTCCATCGTAATATTGTCCCATTTCCACTCCGGTATGGGAAGAGGTTGCATGACTCCTCCAGGCTGTTGCCTTCCAGCTTTCACTTGTTGACAAAACCATACATCTTGACACAAAATCAGCAATATCCCTCTTCATGTTGTCCCACCAAAAATGTTCCTTCAAATCACTATACATTTTGGTGCTCCCAGGGTGTATAGAGAAATTGGAACTATGAGCATCATCCAGCAATTCCCTTTTCAGATCAGGTAAATCGGGAACACAAAGTCTCTTCCCGAATTTCAAAATTCCATCTTCATACACAAAGTCTCTCAATCTCCCATCATTCACAGCTTTAATCTTCTTCTGAAATTCTTCATCATCGGTCTGAGAACTCTTAATCCTTTCTAGTAAAGATGGTTTGGCAACCATTTGAAAAAGTATTGATGTTTCACCTTCCCTGGTTATTCCCATGTCCATCTTCACTAGATCCATGAAAATTGGATCCCTTTCAATTCTCATCATGTTCAAAACTCCATGGTCTTTTCTGCTCAAAGCATCTGCCACCTTGTTTGCTTTCCCCAGGTGGTAGTGTATCGTGCAATCATAATCCTTGAGTAATTCAAGCCATCTCCTTTGCCTCATGTTGAGTTCTTTTTGTGAGAAAATATACTTCAAACTCTTGTGATCAGTATAAATCTCACATTTTTCACCATAGAGGTAGTGTCTCCATATCTTCAAAGCAAAGATCACAGCTGCTAACTCAAGATCATGAGTAGGATAGTTTTGTTCATGAATTTTCAACTGTCGTGATGCATAGGCAATAACTCTATCATTCTGCATAAGGACACAACCAAGTCCTTTCATTGATGCATCACTATAAATAACGAACCCATCATTCCCCGATGGTAGAGTCAATATAGGAGCATTGAATAATCTTCTCTTCAGTTCTTCGAAACATTCTTCACACTCTTTTGTCCAAACAAATTTAACCCCTTTACGTGTGAGCTTCGTTAATGGGTTAGCCAATCGGGCAAAATTCTGGACGAAACGTCGATAATAACCTGCCAAACCAATAAAACTACGTACCTCAGTTATACTCGTAGGTGCTGGCCATTCTTGGATTTCCTTGGTCTTAGAAGGATCAACAGAGATTCCATCTTTAGAGACAATATGGCCAAGAAAAGAAATATCCTGAAGCCAGAATTCACACTTGCTAAACTTCCCATATAATTCATGCCACCTCAGAGTCTTCAAGATAATGCGCAAGTGATTTTCATGATCTTCGTAGGTTTTTGAGTATACCAAGATATCATCAACAAATACCACCACAAATTCATCGAGATACTCCTTGAAAACTCTATTCATCAGATCCATGAATACAGAGGGTGCATTAGTCAATCCAAACGGCATTACAGTAAACTCGTAATGCCCGTACCTGGTTTGAAATGCTGTCTTCGGAATGTCTTCCTTCTTCACACACAACTGATGGTATCCAGATCGAAGGTCAATCTTTGAAAAGTATTGAGCTCCATGCAGTTGGTCAAATAAATCATCAATACGAGGTAGGGGATACTTGTTCTTTATCGTTATATCATTGATCTCCCTATAGTCAATACATAACTCTTTTTAACAAAACGAACAGGGGATCCCCATGGATAAACACTAGGGCGAATAAATCCCTTATTACTCAATTCCTCTAGTTGTTTCTTTAGTTCGACTAATTCTACAGTGGCCATTCTATAAGGGGTCTTCGATATAGGCCTTGATCCAGGAATCAAATCAATGGAAAACTCAACTTCTCGTTCTGGAGGATGCCCACGTAAATCTTCCGGAAATACATCTACAAATTCTTTCACAACAGGTACATCCTCTATTTGAACATTCCTTTCCTCACCGACAGTTATTTCATTCTCTTCCTCCCCAATAATTGAATTAAGTTGAGCTACTGGGGGTGGATCTAAATAAGAATTAGGTGGTGACGATTCTGCTCTAAAAATAAGGTGTTCCTTATCATTATCATCAAGAATCATAACCTCTTTCTTCTTACAATAAATCTTCGCATCATAGTCCGAAATCCAGTCCATACCGAGGATTATATCAAACTCAATCATAGGTATGACGATGAGATCAGCAGATAAAGAAAATTTATGTGCTCTAATGGGGACTGATTCACAAAACTTTGTTGCAATGATACTTCCCTTAGGAGTTTTAACTAACAACTCCCTTATTAAATCAAATTGGAAATATCTAATTTTCTTAGCAAACTGGGAAGATATGAAACAATGCGATGATCCAGAATCAAATAATGCATTTGCTAAACTTGAGGAAACCATTAAATTACCTACCACCACGTCTTTCGGAGCTTCTACCTCAGCAGTAGTGATAGCATAAGCCTGGCCTTGATCCCTTGGCCTTTTCTATGGTAAGTTCTCCTGACGCTTAGGACATTCATTTGCATAATTCCCCATCTCCCTACAATTGTAGCACTGAACGTTGGTAGCTTCCTTCTTCCCCTTGCAATCACGAGCTTGGTGGCCTTTTTCACCACACTTGTAACAGACTCCCATCCCCTTCAAGCAAGTACCAGGGTGTTTCTTCCCACATTTACCACAGGATGGATATTTAACCTTTCCCTTCTTCCCCTTATTTCCATTCCCAGATTGATCAGCAGGTCTCTTCTTCTCTTTCTTTGCTTTAAAGTCATAAGACTTAGAGAATTCCTTTTCGGTCTTGATAGCACATGAGACAATGTCTTCGTACGATGAAAAGGATTGTGAGACTAATGCTCGATGGAGAAATGGTTTTAACCCATCAAAGAAACGATCAATCTTACTTCTTTGGTTACGTAATTAATCACCAGTGTACCTTGCTAACCTTGTAAAGTTAGCCTCATACTTTGCGACAATCTCATCCTCCTTCTGTCTCAGACTTAGAAATTGCCTTTCCATATCTTCTCGATGGTCGCGAGGGAAGTATTTTTCTAAAAACAGTTCTTTGAACTCCCTCCATTCCATATTTGATACTTCATCATCTTCCTTCATGTTTTGAATCAATGACCACCATTGATCAGCATCTCCAGTGAGGCGGTAAACTGCCATGAAAACATTTTCCCTTTCACTGCCTCCCAAAGCCTGAAATATTTTCTCTAGGGAATTTATCCATTGCTCAGCTACTAAGGGATTTGTACTCCCATTGAACGTTGGTGGTTTTTGCCTCATGAATCGATCTAACATTGATCCTCCACGCTGCGGATCAGGGTGCTCCATACGGGTAAGGTTATTATTCATAACTTGAGTAAGTTGTCCCAGTATGGTGATTAGCTGATCGGCACCAGTTGCATCACCAGCTCCACTATAATTATCTTGAGCAGGAGGGAAATCCCTACATGGAGTGCGTGCATTGATACAGTTTCCATTTCTTCCACTAGGCGCCATTTCTAAACAATGGCATAAACTAGATCAGTTTATGAATCAAAATACATAATCCCATTCTTATAAAACACTTAACATAAATTGAACTATTTATGGATATAATCCATAATCATAAAAATGTCTCCTTTGAGGATGTATATACTCATAAACCCTTCATAATGGTTTGTAAAGAAAATGAGAATTATCCTAAGCATATCCCCCGGGAGTGTCGTAACCAAGAGTGCAGCAAGGCCCGTTGTCGTGCACCAGTTCCCGTTCGAGTCTAGATCAAAGTGGTGTTTTCGGGTTTTACCCCTAGGTACATCTGTGCCAGAGCCGCCTCTACCTGCTCGTATCCAGACAGGGATGTATTCCTCGGAAAACTCACAAAATCCCTACAATACCAAAATTCTAGGATGTTCTTCTACACTAATCCTAAAAGTTCATCTTAGGTCTACGTGCTCTAATCAGAGTTTATCTAAATCTACCTTCCAAGGTTTGTACTAAACTTCCTCTGATACCAACTGTAACGCCCCGACCCCAGTTACCAAGAGTCGGTGCATTAATGACATAACATTGGCATGATCACAAGAAAGATCAAATCTCGAAAGACCGATTGGTTTAGTAGCCTTGGAAACACTAGATATATTCATAAGTTTTACATTACATCATAAAATGAGAAACTACTACAACAACATAATGTATCCATAATCCACACTCATATCCCCACATAATATCCCTGCAGGTCATTCATAACTTACTTCTTCACTTCCTGGGATAAATAAAACATAGAAAAGGGGTGAGCTCAAATGTCCAGTAAGGATAACAATATAGCGGATACTTTCATAAATAAGAATAAACATTTAAGGCAATGTATAACTAAAACAAAAGCCTTTCAAACTTGAACTTTCAACATAGTATGGCATAAATAAAATGAAATAATGCCATTTACTTATTCACATGGATATTCTACTAATCGAATAATCACATGCAAAAATCAATAACCACTTTCATAATGTTGGAATGCATAATGCTAAACTTTAATTTCTTTGTCAAGGCCTCGTCCCAAGACCTTGGGGCTAACTGTAACCGAAACCCAACCCGGAGTGCCTCTAATAACCGGACACCAACCCGGAGTGCCTCTAATAACCGGACACCAACCCGGAGTTCCTCTAATAACCAGAGACCAAACCGGAGTTCCTCTAATAACCGGAGACCAAACCGGAGGGCTTACTTTTACCGGTCCCCAACTCGGAACATACTTGTCTAACACATTCATCTGAATGAAAGGTTGAAATATAACATAAACATTTGGATTAAAAATAACTTATAAAGTGTCAATACTTTCATCATAAACCATGAATGGTATATAAAAAATAGCACATCCACAGTCAAACATATCACAAAACCTTCAATATAATATAGAAGTTTTGTATCATAACAAATCAACTTTAAATAAGTGTAAAATCCATCAAAGGATGTTGACATAGATGAAATAAAAATTCATTTTAAAGAAATATCTCTTTTTATTTTGAAATCATTTAAGATCCATATAAAATAAAACATTTTATTTGAAAATACTCTTATAAGCTTGTAAGGGAAGCTTTGACGATTTTATAATGGTGGAAAATAACCGCACCCGCCGTATAAGTTAAAAAAACGTTCTTATCTTAATTTTGTCGAAAAGGTTAAAAAGCACCTTGTTTGGAAAACGACGGAAATATTCCCTTATAAACCTCTTATAAAAAGTCAAACAAGGGTATAAATGACTTTAACCCATATTCTTTTAAATATTAAAAATGTTTTGAAATACATTTTGAAGAAACATGGATGTGGATGATAACGAGATCCCAGTAAATTATTACGTATAAACAACCTCGGATAATGAAGAGATTGTGAAATAACCCTTACCTTGTACATTTCCTTGGTTGGGGTAGGTTAACATCCTGTATAATGGTGAAATAATTGTTATTAAATTATAAAATAATCATATACATTAATTTGATATCATATATGATCTTTTAATATTGATTTGATAATAATATCTTAGTATTATCGTTGTTTCGGGTGTTAACTTACTTGTTTTATTTTATATGTTTTGTTACGTAAGCCATGTTATTAATGGATAGGTTGTATATTATTCATATCCAGAATGATATCAAGTACTTAAACATCATTTTTAAATCATCAAATGATAATTATACTTGAATGGATACGATGGAGAATGAATCTTATCGCGTTTGTGGAGACAGTAGTCCGTACGTACGCACGAGCGACAATATCATTCTTTGGATATTAAAATAATATATAAATGGATGTTATATCATATATACAGAATAATTAACATGTTATATTTATTATTTACATGAGTTTCACATCATTATTATACCCATCCAAATAATAATATATTGAATAACAATTACACCACGACGTGGAGACGGTAAGCCGTACGTACGCACGTATGGTGACATGTTTTTCAAAGGGTGGATAGAATACTGAATATGGTTGTACCATATTTATAATAACATAACAGTATATGTGAGATACTGGAGTTATTATTTTAGAATGGTAAGAACAAAGAAAGAAGAAGTGGAAGAAGAAAGGAACTTGAAAAGGGGTGGTGAAAACATTACCTCTTCTTCGGGTTCTTCCTTTTGATTTGAGCAAAAGGGATCCTTAGGTTGGCTTTCTGATCAAACTAAGGCCTCTAGGTTGTAGTGAGGGAAGTTGGAAGAGTATTTGGGCAGGGTTTGGACGAGCCAAGTGGCTTGAGAGGTGTGAGGAATGAGTAGAAGTGGTCTCCTTTTATAAGGGAGAGGAGTGGCTCTTTAGGAAAGAGTGAAAGTATTACTTTATAATATAATTATATTAGGTTTATAATGGTCCAAAAATCATTGAGGTCTAAGATAAGATGACTCATTTTCTAAATAACATCAACCAATAAGAATTGGACAGGTTTTAGATAATATTTTAATCATTATAATCTTATTTATTTAAATGATTTATTAATGAGGTAAACATTGCATCATTATTGTGTCATTAATAATTTAAATTATTTGATGTCTAAAAATTATAAATAAACTATCATTATGTAGGAAATCGTTTTAGATTTCTAATAAATATTTATAATCGAAAATCCAACATGTATAACCCTATGTAAAAATTGTTCTTCTAAAAGATGTAAGCTTATGCCATTTTTATTTTTATTTTAACTTTATTAATATAATGTGTCCCTACCACATACAAGTGGCTCTAAGGGGTCCCCAAATCGACCCAAGGATGCCCATGGTCGGGTATGTGTCCACCAATAAGGTTAGGACACGTTTTAGGGTAATTTTGTATTATTATAATATTATTTTTTAACCCTTATTTACCGGATTTACCCTTTAGCCATGGTAAATAAAATATTTACCGCAGTAATTATTCAAAATGTGTAAAAATAAAAGTTACCTATTTACATAATTTGGACATCCTGATTCCAAATATTTAATCCATTTTTCCAAATTCAAAACACAGAAGTGGCAGAAATTAATTTAAAATTAATTCCCGTTGTTAAAATAAAAAGCGTGTTTTTAAGGGATAATAACTATCAAAAGATTGACACTTGTTTATGTCTGGTTTAATTGTGAAATTATGTCCAATGGCAAACATTAAATTAAATGGTAAAAATATATTCTAAATATACTTTAAAACCACTCAAATTCATAATTTATCAATATTAATTATTTTGATTAAAAAAGTTGATTTTAATTAAAATTTAGTAATTTTCACTATTCATTAAAATATAAAAGTTATCCGAAAAGTACCAAAATTTCACCCTAGGCTAATTTCAATATTCCGAATCCAAAAATGAAGTCCATTTTGAAATATAAAATATATATGATTTCAAAAAGTAGGTATTACTATTCACAACGGCTAGTTTAATTAGTTGTGGTGTGTGTTAGAACTCGAGGTTGCGTACAACACACGCTATCGCATTATTCGAAGGGAAACGTACCGTGGAAGCTTGGGGTGTTACATTCTCCCCTACTTCAAATAATTGCGTCCTCGCAATTTCTAGGGTATTACTGCATAAAAAGACTTGGGTGGTTCTTCATCATAAGTTCCTTGGGTTCCCACGTTGCCTCTTCCATCTTATGGTTTCTCCACAAAACTTTTACCAGACGCGTCGTCCGGTTTCTCAGTACTTGTTCTCTCGTATCAAGAATCCGGACGGGCTCTTCGCAATAAGACAGATCAGGTTCCAGTTCTAATTCTTCATAGGTGAGTACATGCATTGGGTCAGGCATGTATTTCCTCAACAGAGATACGTGGAACACATCGTGAACTTTAGAGAGACTTGGCGGCATTGCCAATCGGTAAGCTACAACCCCAATTCGTTCTAGAATTTCGAAAGGTCCGATGTACCTGGGACTCAATTTACCTTTCTTACCAAAACGTATGACTCCCTTCCATGGAGATACCTTCAGGAAAACATGATCACCGACCTGAAATTCCAAATCCTTCCTTCGATTATCGGCATAGCTTTTCTGCCTACTTTGAGCTGCTTTGATGTGATTTTGGATTACCTTCACCTTTTCCACTATTCCCTCCACCAGTTCTGGGCCTACAAGTTTTCTTTCACCAACCTCATCCCAACAGGTTGGTGTACGACATCTCTTTCCATATAACGCTTCATATGGTGCCATCTGAATACTCGAATGGAAGCTATTGTTATAGGAAAATTCTACCAGTGGTAAATATTGATCCCACATACCCTGAAAGTCAAGTGAGCAAGATCTCAACATGTCTTCTAGGGTTTGAATAGTCCGTTCTGATTGTCCATCTATCTGAGGGTGGTAAGCAGTGCTCAAATGAAGTTCAGTATCCAGGGATTTCTGAATACTTTTCCAAAATCTTGAAGAAAAACGGGGATCACGATCAGAAACAATCGATAGGGGTACTCCATGAAGTCTCACAACTTCATTAATGTATAGTCTTGCTAGACTTTCCAGGGGTAGATCTTCTCTTATAGCAAGAAAATGTGCTGACTTGGTAAGACGATCAACAATAACCCATATTGCATCGTTCCTTCTAGGAGTCTTTGGTAGCCCCATGACAAAGTCCATCGTAATATTGTCCCATTTCCACTCCGGTATGGGAAGAGGTTGCATGACTCTTCCAGGCTGTTGCCTTCCAGCTTTCACTTGTTGACAAAACCATACATCTTGACACAAAATCAGCAATCTCCCTCTTCATGTTGTCCCACCAAAAATGTTCCTTCAAATCTCTATACATTTTGGTGCTCCCAGGGTGTATAGAGAAATTGGAACTATGAGCATCATCCAGCAATTCCCTTTTCTGATCAGGTAAATCGGGAACACAAAGTCTCTTCCCGAATTTCAAAATTCCATCTTCATACACAAAGTCTCTCAATCTCCTATCATTCACAACTTTAATCTTCTTCTGAAATTCTTCATCATTGGTCTGAGAACTCTTAATCCTTTATAGTAAAGATGGTTTGACAACCATTTGAAAAAGCATTGATGTTTCACCTTCCCTGGTTATTCCCATGTCCATCTTCACTAGATCCATGAAAATTGGATCCCTTTCAATTCTCATCATGTTCAAAACTCCATGGTCTTTTCTGCTCAAAGCATCTGCCACCTTGTTTGCTTTCCCCGGGTGGTAGTGTATCATGCAATAATAATCCTTGAGTAATTCAAGCCATCTCCTTTGCCTCATGTTGAGTTCTTTTTGTGAGAAAATATACTTCAAACTCTTGTGATCAGTATAAATCTCACATTTTTCACCACAGAGGTAGTGTCTCCATATCTTCAAAGCAAAGATCACAGCTGCTAACTCAAGATCATGAGTAGGATAGTTTTGTTCATGAATTTTCAACTGTCGTGATGCATAGGCAATAACTCTATCATTCTGCATAAGGACACAACCAAGTCCTTTCTTTGATGTATCACTATAAATAATGAACCCATCATTCCCCGATGGTAGAGTCAATATAGGAGCATTGAATAATCTTCTCTTCAGTTCTTCGAAACATTCTTCACACTCTTTTGTCCAAACAAATTTAACCCCTTTACGTGTGAGCTTCGTTAATGGGTTAGCCAATCGGGCAAAATTCTGGACGAAACGTCGATAATAACCTGCCAAACCAATAAAACTACGTACCTCAATTATACTCGTAGGTGCTGGCCATTCTTGGATTGCCTTGGTCTTAGAAGGATCAACAGAGATTCCATCTTTAGAGACAATATGTCCAAGAAAAGAAATATCCTGAAGCCAGAATTCACACTTGCTAAACTTCCCATATAATTCATGCCTTCTCAGAGTCTTCAAGATAATGCGCAAGTGATTTTCATGATTTTCGTAGGTTTTGGAGTATACCAAGATATCATCAATAAATACCACCACAAATTCATCGAGATACTCCTTGAAAACTCTATTCATCAGATCCATGAATACAGAGGGTGCATTAGTCAATCCAAACGGCATTACAGTAAACTCGTAATGCCCGTACCTGGTTCGAAATGCTGTCTTCGGAATGTTTTCCTTCTTCACACACAACTGATGGTATCCAGATCGAAGTTCAATCTTTGAAAAGTATTGAGCTCCATGCAGTTGGTCAAATAAATCATCAATACGAGGTAGGGGATACTTGTTCTTTATCGTTATAGCATTGATCTCCCTGTAGTCAATACATAACCTCATAGATCCATCTTTCTTTTTAACAAAAAGAACAGGGGCTCCCCATGGAGAAACACTAGGGCGAATAAATCCCTTATTACTCAATTCCTCTAGTTGTTTCTTTAGTTCGGCTAATTCTACAGTGGCCATTCTATAAGGGGTCTTCGACATAGGCCTTGATCCAGGAATCAAATCAATGGAAAACTCAACTTCTCGTTCTGGAGGATGCCCACGTAAATCTTCCGGAAATACATCTACAAATTCTTTCACAACAGGTACATCCTCTATTCGAACATTCCTTTCCTCACCGACAGTTATTTCATTCTCTTCCTCCCCAATAATTGAATTAAGTTGAGCTACTGGGGGTGGATCTAAATAAGAATTAGGTGGTGACGATTCTGCTCTAAAAATAAGGTGTTCCTTATCATTATCATCAAGAATTGTAACCTCTTTCTTCTTACAATAAATCTTCGCATCATAGTCCGAAAGCCAGTCCATACCGAGGATTATATCAAACTCAATCATAGGTATGACGATGAGATCAGCAGATAAAGAAAATTTATGTGCTCTAATGGGGACTGATTCACAAAACTTTGTTGCAATGATACTTCCATTAGGAGTTTTAACTAACAACTCCCTTATTAAATCAAATTGGAAATATCTAATTTTCTTAGCAAACTGGGAAGATATGAAATAATGCGATGATCCAGAATCAAATAATGCATTTGATAAACTTGAGGAAACCATTAAATTACCTGCCACCACGTCTTTCGGAGCTTCTACCTCAGCAGTAGTGATAGCATAAGCCTGGCCTTGATCCCTTGGCCTTTTCTGAGGTAAGTTATCCTGACGCTTAGGACATTCATTTTCATAATGCCCCATCTCCCTACAATTGTAGCACTGAACGTTGGTAGCTTCCTTCTTCCCCTTGCAATCACGAGCTTGGTGGCCTTTTTCACCACACTTGTAACAGACTCCCATTCCCTTCAAGAAAGTACCAGGGTGTTTCTTCCCGCATTTACCACAGGATGGATATTCAACCTTTCCCTTCTTCCCCTTATTTCCATTCCCAGATTGATCAGCAGGTCTCTTCTTCTCTTGCTTTTCTTTAAAGTCATAAGACTTAGAGAATTCCTTTTCGGTCTTGATAGCACATGAGACAATGTCTTCGTACGATGAAAAGGATTGTGACACTAATTCTCGACGGAGAAATGGTTTTAACCCATCAAAGAAACGATCAATCTTACTTCTTTGGTTACGTATATAATCACCAACGTACCTTGATAACCTTGTAAAGTTAGCCTCATACTTTGCGACATTCTCATCCTCCTTCTGTCTCAGACTTAGAAATTGCCTTTCCATATCTGCTTGATGGTCGCGAGGGAAGTATTTTTCTAAAAACAAATCTTTGAACTCCCTCCATTCCATATTTGATACTTCATCATCTTCCTTCATGTTTTGAATCAATGACCACCATTGATCAGCATCTCCAGTGAGGCGGTAAACTGCCATGATAACTTTTTCCCTTTCACTGCTCCCCAAAGCCTGAAATATTTTCTCTAGGGAATTTATACATTGCTCAGCTACTAAGGGATTTGTACTCCCATTGAACGTTGGTGTTTGTTGCCTCATGAATCGATCTAACATTGATCCTCCATGCTGCGGATCAGGGTGCTCCATACGGGTAAGGTTATTATTCATAACCTGAGTAAGTTGTCCCAGTATGGTGATTAGCTGATCGGCACCAGTTGCATAACCAGCTCCACTATAATTATCTTGAGCAGGAGGGCAATCCCTACATGGAGTGCGTGCATTGATACGGTTTCCATTTCTTCCACTAGGCGCCATTTCTAAACAATGGCATAAACTAGATCAGTTTATGAATCAAAATACATAATCCCATACTTATAAAACACTTAACATAAATTGAACTATTTATGGATATAATCCATAATCATAAAAATGACTCCTTTGAGGATGTATATACTCATAAACCCTTCATAATGGTTTGTAAAGAAAATGAGAATTATCCTAAGCATATCCCCCGGGAGTGTCGTAACCAAGAGTGCAGCAAGGCCCATTGTCGTGCACCAGTTCCCGTTCGAGTCTAGCTCAAAGCGGTGTTTTCGGGTTTTACCCCTAGGTACATCTGTGCCAGAGCCGCCTCTACCTGCTCGTATCCAGACAGGGATGTATTCCTCGGAAAACTCACAAAATCCCTACAATACCAAAATTCTAGGATGTTCTTCTACACTAATCCTCAAAATTCATCTTAGGTCTACGTTCTATAATCAGATTTTATCTAAATCCAGCTTCCAAGATTTGTACTAAACTTTCTCTGATACCAACTGTAACGCCCCGACCCGAGTTACCCAGAGTCGGTGCATTAATTTCATAACATTGGCATGATCACAAGAAAGATCAAATCTCGAAAGACCGATTGGTTTAGTAGCCTTGGAAACACTAGATATATTAATAAGTTTTACATTACATCATAAAATGAGAAACTACTACAACAACATAATGTATCCATAATCCACACTCATATCCCCACATAATATCCCTGCAGGTCATTCATAACTTACTTCTTCACTTCCTGGGAAAAATAAAACATAGAAAAGGGGTGAGCTCAAATGCCCAGTAAGGATAACAATATAGCGGAAACTTTCATAAATAAGAATAAACATTTAAGGCAATGTATAACTAAAACAAAAGCCTTTCAAACTTGAACTTTCAACATAGTATGGCATAAATAAAATGAAATAATGCCATTTACTTATTCACATGGATATTCTACTAATCGAATAATCACATGCAAAAATCAATAACCACTTTCATAATGTTGGAATGCATAATGCTAAACTTTAATTTCTTTGTCAAGGCCTCGTCCCAAGACCTTGGGGCTAACTGTAACCGAAACCCAACCCGGAGTGCCTCTAATAACCGGACACCAACCCGGAGTGCCTCTAATAACCGAACACCAACCCGGAGTTCCTCTAATAACCGGAGACCAAACCGGAGTTCCTCTAATAACCGGAGACCAAACCGGAGGGCTTACTTTTACCAGTCCCCAACCCAGAACATACTTGTCTAACACATTCATCTGAATGAAAGGTTGAAATATAACATAAAAATTTGGATTAAAAATAACTTATGAAGTGTTAATACTTTCATCATAAACCATGAATGGTATATAAAAAATAGCACATCCACAGTCAAACATATCACAAAACCTTCAATATAATATAGAATTTTTGTATCATAACAAATCAACTTTAAATAAGTGTAAAATCCATCAAAAGATGTTGACATAGATGAAATCAAAATTCATTTTAAAGAAATATCTCTTTTTATTTTGAAATCATTTAAGATCCATATAAAATAAAACATTTTATTTGAAAATACTCTTATAAGATTGTAAGGGAAGCTTTGACGATTTTATAATGGCGGAAAATAACCGCACCCGCCGTATAAGTTAAAAAATTTTTCTTATCTTAATTTTGTCGAAAAGGTTAAAAAGCACCTTGTTTGGAAAACGACAGAAAGATTCCCTTATAAACCTCTTATAAAAAGTCAAACAAGGGTATAAATGACTTTAACCCATATTCTTTTAAATATTAAAAATGTTTTGAAATACATTTTGAAGAAACATGGATGTGGATGATAACGAGATCGCAGTAAATTATTACGTATAAACAACCTCGGATAATGAAGAGATTGTGAAATAACCCTTACCTTGTACTTTTACTTGGTTGGGGTAGGTTAACCTCCTGTATAATGGTGAAATAATTGTTATTAAATTATAAAAGAATCATATACATTAATTTGATATCATATATGATCTATTAATATTGATTTGATAATAATATCTTAGTATTATCGTTGTTTCGGGTGTTAACTTTCTTGTTTTATTTTATATGTTTTGTTACGTAATCCATGTTTGTAATGGATAGGTTGTATATTATTCATATCCAGAATGATATCAAGTCCTTAAACATCATTTTTAAATCCTCAAATGATAATTATACTTGAATGGATACGATGGAGAATTAATCTTATCGCGTTTGTGGAGACGGTAGTCCGTACGTACGCACGAGCGACAATATCATTCTTTTCATATTAAAATAATATATAAATGGATGTTATATCATATATACAGAATAATTAACATGTTATATTTATTATTTACATGAGTTGCACATCATTATTATACCCATCCAAATAATAATATATTGAATAACAATTACACCACGACGTGGAGACGGTAAGCCGTACGTACGCACGTATAGTGACATGTTATTCAAAGGGTGGATAGAATACTGAATATGGTTGTACCATATTTATAATAACATCACAGTATATGTGAGATACTGGAGGTATTATTTTAGATTGGTAAGAACAAATAAAGAAGAAGTGGAAGAAGAAAGGAACTTGAAAAGGGGTGGTGAAAACATTACCTCTTCTTCGGGTTCTTCCTTTTGATTTGATCAAAAGGGCTCCTTAGGTTGGCTTTCTGATCAAACTAAGGCCTCTAGGTTGTAGTGAGGGAAGTTGGGAGAGTATTTGGGCAGGGTTTGGACGCTCCAAGTGGCTTGAGAGGTGTGAGGAATGAGTAGAAGTGGTCTCCTTTTATAAGGGAGAGGAGGGGCTCTTTAGGAAAGAATGAAAGTATTACTTTATAATATAATTATATTCGGTTTATAATGGTCCAAAAATCATTGAGGTCGAAGATAAGATGACTCATTTTCTAAATAACATCAACCAATAAGAATTGGAAAGGTTTTAGATAATATTTTAATCATTATAATCTTATTTATTTAAATGATTTATTAATGAGGTAAACATTGCATCATTATTGTGTCATTAATAATTTAAATTATTTTATGTCTAAAAATTATAAATAAACTATCATTATGTAGGAAATCTTGTTAGCTTTCTAATGAATATTTATAATCGAAAATCCAACATGTATAACCCTATGTAAAAATTGTTCTTCTAAAAGATGTAAGCTTATGCCATTTTTATTTTTATTTTAACTTTATTAATATAATGTGTCCCTACCACATACAAGTGGCTCTAAGGGGTCCCCAAATCGACCCAAGGATGCCCATGGTCGGGTATGTGTCCACCAATAAGGTTAGGACACGTTTTAGGGTAATTTTGTATTATTATAATATTATTTTTTAACCCTTATTTACCTGATTTACACACCATGGTAAATAAAATATTTACCGCAGTAATTATTCAAAATGTGTAAAAATAAAAGTTACCTATTTACATAATTTGGACATCCTGATTCCAAATATGTAATCCATTTTTCCAAATTCAAAACACAGAAGTGGCAGAAATTAATTTACAATTAATTCCCGTTGTTAAAATAAAAAGCGTGTTTTTAAGGGATAATAACTATCAAAAGATTGACACTTGTTTATGTCTGGTTTAATTGTGAAATTATGTCCAATGACAAACGTTAAATTAAATGGTAAAAATATATTCTAAATATACTTTAAAACCACTCAAATTCATAATTTATCAATATTAATTATTTTGATTAAAAAAGTTGATTTTAATTAAAATTTGGTAATTTTCACTATTCATTAAAATATAAAAGTTATCCGAAAAGTACCAAAATTTCACCCTAGGCTAATTTAAATATTCCGAATCCAAAAATGAAGTCCATTTTGAAATATTAAATATATATGATTTCAAAAAGTAGGTATTACTATTCACAACGGCTAGTTTAATTAGTTGTGGTGTGTGTTAGAACTCGAGGTTGCGTACAACACACGCTATCGCATTATTCGAAGGGAAACGTACCATGGAAGCTTGGGGTGTTACATCATAGATCATACAGAAAAATTTCTAGGAAATAAGACAATTCCCCTCGTCAATGTGTTGTGGAGAAACCATAGGTTTGAAGAAGAAATAGGGGAAACAGAAGAAGTGATGAGGCATAGTTACCCTCATTTGTTTTAGTGTGGTAAAAATTAATTTAGTGGGAAAAGTTTCTTATGGGGGGATGTTTATAATGACTCGATCATTTATTAATAATATTCCCTTGCTTTTAATGTCTTAAAGATATATAAAACACATGTACTTTTTTATCACTAGGTATAAATTACCATTACGTTTCATTACCATTGATGATATAGCTATTGAACCTTGATCACACACCTTAACCTTTGGTATTATACAGGTATTATAAGGGGATATGTAATAAGGTATTAGTTTCTTATGGTGAAATCCATTTTTATAAATAAAAGTCAATTCCATCAATTCTATATGAGAATAGTCTTTCTAATTTTTTTTTTAATATGATGAATTTATTTATTGGGTAAAAATGGTACTTTTGAGAACAATATACATTATTATAATAAACTATAGTTTCTATTAATAATATTATTAAAATAGTTCTTAGAAATGAAGATTCTATTAGTTTCCCATCTGTAAATGATTAGGTAATCAGTTTCATTAGAGTAATATTTTTATCCAATAAAATAGAAAGTGTTATTTTAAAGAATTTATTTTAAGGAATTAATTAATTTTTTAAATTAATAATTTTTTAATAATATATTATTATCAAATTACTTTTATTAATAATAAACGAGAATATAATTTTAAAACAGTCAAATGTAATTTTTATTATGTTTTAAATACTATTTTTGTCAAAACCCTTTAATTTTCAATAAATATCAGTTCTCATGTTAAAATTGAAAATTAAAATATTTAGAAAATTATTTATATAAAATGAATACTATTTTTAGAATTAGGACATAGAAACTATCCAATTTTGAATTTTTCATAATTTATTTAGATAATCAAATTTTTGAGTAAAAATTAAATAATATGTAAATATATCGAGTGTTTTATGACATCATAATGACCAAATAGTTATGTAATAAATACTATAAAATGGGTCCTAGAAAAAATATATTTTTTTAAATTTAAAATAATGTGATTTTATATTTATTTGACTTAATTTATAATGCCTTAGGGAATCCGCCAAAATATATAATATATTTTATGATTTTAAATTCATTTCCATGAGGGTGTGACTCACCTCCACATAAACAAGGCCCCTTTCCTTAGAAAATAATTTTTTCCACTCCCATTTTCGAGAAACCATCGTTCAAAACCATGTAATGGTTTTTGGTTTTGAATATTGTAGTGTGTAGTGTCCAGAACCTAAATAATAACGAATTTCCCCTCCTTTCCTATATAAACCAACCCAACCAACCATTCCACTTCACTAAAAATACTTTAATCATGTCCTCACTCTTCCATCCACTAGATTCATCCTATAGAGCCCCAAGATCTCACGAATCCCGTCTTCATGCTTTTATAGTCACCTACTCAAGTAAGGGTTCCTTCTTTTCTCAATTTTATCCAAGATTCCTTATATTGTTACATGCTTTTATATCCAATTAAAAATTATGGGGTATGTTTTAAAACCTCCCCCATACTTCCCATATATTGTTTTAATGATGAGATATACCTTTCTCTCTCATTAATCCCTCCCATGTACACTTGTTATCATGCTGAAATTTCATAAGAGGTATTTCAATCCTCCACATTTTCAACTTTCTTTACTATGTTATGCCTTTTATTTACAGATTAATCATGTTGGAACACGTATTCATATGAACCCCTTACTTCACATTTCATGTAAAAATGATGAGATACCCCTTTATCTCTCATCAACCTTTTTTATGAATCCCCACTTGATGTCGTTATGTTGTCAAAATTGCACCATGATTTTCTAGGAAAAAAATCATTGTGTAGTGAATACTATTACAATTTATCAATCAAGGTCATTAACCTTTATTGACATATAATTATTGATTATACACATTTATATATTTATTACCCATTAATGTATCATGTAATAAATGATGTTGTTGAATGAATCCATGTTATATGATCTATGTGGAACACTTAAGCATGATATTAAAATGTTAATGAAGGGTGCGCATAGATACCAGTCCAATGCATTGGGTAATGTTTGGTATCATGATATTTCATGTTTGGACTTGGTTTACCTGATTCCTTTATATGACTTTTTTACGTCTTGTTTTGATAGGGGTTTACCAGATTCTTTTATGTTAATGATACAGTGTTTTAAGTTTTTTCTAGATTTCAATGTTATGATAATAATTATATATCATGCCTTTATGTTCATATTTATCTTCTAATACATTGATATTCCTATTTCCTAATTTTTATTTTATTATTAATGGTATTCCTTCTTTACTCACTTACTAGTATTTATATCTCAATCTTTTTTTATGTATTTTTTAAGCCCTAAAGTCACTAGACCTCTTGAACATCTGGGTTGTATCATGTGAAAGTTTATATAATAAAGAATGTTTAAATGTGTAATAAAAACCATGGTTGGTAAAATATATGCTAAATAAATAACCACCGAAATTATGAGTTCCTTAAGTAATTTTGATAACAAATACATCATCCTATACTCACCAAGAACCATGTGATCTTCAACCTTTCTCAAACCTAGAGGCAAAGCCATCGTGTTCTTTAATATCACCCTTTTTATTTGTTGAATGTCAATTATATACCCCATAACATACCATACCTCAAAACCACTTGGTTCTTGATGAAATAAAACCATTTCATCATATTCAAGGATAATTATCAATTATTACTGCTTCAAAACTAGTGGGTTATTTCCGTTTTCTGTCACTATGCACAATTATTTCCAAACCACTACATCAATACTGGTTGTTACAACCCAAACAATATGAACTCTAATCTAGTATTTTATTTATTACCACGGTATAGTATACAAGTGATGTCATCCTAAATTACTGAATATTTTATTATATTTTTCAGAAAAAGATTCATATATGATTCTTCTATTACATTAGAAATATAAAATACATAGCAGAAAGAGTTCTCGGATCATTGATATAATATATAATGTAACATCCCCGACCCAAGAGCCACTAAACCAGTGCTCCGAGTCGGGTGGTTACATATCCTTAAGCGCGCCTCCCCGTACGCCAAAGGCTGCTGACTAGAAGCAAGGGTCTATGGGGTCAAGTGCAGAGACTATGCCTCTTTTTATCAGAGTAAGCCAGAACAGAATAACCAAATAGCGGAAACAATAACCGATAAACATGGAACATCTATAACAACAATTTCCAAAGATAAATATGCCATGTCATAATACAGTGCAAGAGTGAACAAAAGACCAAAAATAAAGACAACGACCAAAATCCCAAAATGGTCCCGACTCCAAGTCTGGATCCTCCACCAAGAGAAACCCATGTCCACTCAGCTATCTAGCAAGGACCCTTTCCCTTGTCCTAACCTGCAAACATGAAGTCTATTGGGGTACCCAACGGCGGCCCGAGAAGGGTGTGAGTACAACTTAGTAGGCCGCCACCAACGGTGTCTATAAAATATCTAGTATAAATAGGTAGTGCATGCAAAAAGAAAATGAATGATAAATTCCATGTAATTATTTAATGCGCCATTAACCAATTCAGGTCCAAAGCCATTACAACCTCCAATACCATTCATTTCACACCAATTATCATCATTTACCATTTCATCACATTTTTATGGGTTAATCGCATACATTATGTTATGTGGGCCTAAGGCCAACAATCACATGCAATAGGGTAAACACATCGTTTTCCTATATCACTAGGACTAACCCCTCATAGAAACCATAACATCACCTCGAAGCCACTGTCTAGGCGGATGCAACCGTTATGAGAATAGATCATCAGTCCTCATTCATAACCCGTGCATTTAGGATGGAGTTCAGAGAATCAGTCTTCACTTGACCCGTGGGCATAGATCCTCAAGTCATACCCCACTCTACGAAGCCATGTGCACATGATTATATAAAAGTAACAATCAACCTTCCTACCGTTACCCATCGACAATCATTATTCACAAAAACCCACATGGGAAACCACATCATGCCTTAACCCATTAACACATTACCATTTTACATCATTTAACAATTCACCCAATTCCCATGTGTGTTGCCTATCTCACTAAGAATTCAACATTATACCCATAATCTATCCCATTATGGTTATTAATCAATTTACACATTAACCCATTTAACACATTCATCATTTTCATAAATCAACCATTAATCCCCTTTCACATTACCCTTTGATTACTAAAAAGTCTAGGTGCATCACCTACCTTCTATTCCACACTCAACCAAACATGTCAACATATTCACCAAGGGCTCTACCATTTATCACAACAAGATCACTTGTTTATTAACAATACCTAAACCTGGGAAAAGTCGACACATCCCATGGATGTCCCCAATTAGGTCAAGTATTTCCCAACACATCCCACAGGGATTGTGAGGGTTCCCATTTTCCATTTTAAAGTCCTTTATTACCAAACATAACAAGGTTATACAAAACATAACCAAAGGAAGCTGGAACACAAAATAGCATGCACAAAAACCCTAAATAACCATGGGATATAACTTTTAGACCACCTACCATAAATCCGCAGTTGAACGCACCCTCAAACATGTCCTTAGACCTTGATTCTACCAACCCGTGGAGCTTCATCATAGTAATCACCCCAAATATAGGGTTTTAGGGTATTAGAACAAGAGGGGGAAAAGATACAAACCCTAAACCGGGAATGGAACGAAGGATGAGGTTAGCCTTTCCTAGAGCAACGATCCACAACGAACAGCACCAAAAACACCTTATAATCGAAGGATTTTGATCTCTTGAAGTCCTTGGGAGCTTTGGTTCATGCATAAGGTGAGGAGAGGAGGAAGAGAGTAAAATCCCAAGTTGGCGTTATAAAGCCCGGAGTGGTAATTTTGTAAATTTTCCAACTTTAAGTGGCCGCACGGTTTAGCTGCATGGTTTGGAAAACTGTGCGCAGACAGTGCACACACCACTACTTGGAGGAGGAGGAGTCACATGATTTAGCTACATGGTTTGGCAAACCCTGCACTCGCTTCTATCCAGAGGAGGGATGTTCGCACGGCTTAGTCTGGGTAGGCCGCACGGTTTAGCTGATCGTGCACAGGTTGTGCACCTTGGTCTGCTTTGCCCAGACTTCCCTTCTTCCATTCCCCGAGCCCCCGAGACACCCCCAAGGCTTCTCACACTTCCAAGAATCCTTTGAAATCCCCAAAAGAAAAGGGTTCAACCCAAAACAAAACAAAACATGCCTTTCCAAAAACCAAGATATTACAACCTCCCCACCTTATAACGGCTCATCCTCGAGCTGAGCTTCCAAGCCTTATTACTCCACCGGAGAGAAGAGTTTGGGCCACTGAGCCCACATATCTGACTCCCGCTCCCACGTTTCTTCCTAAACATTCCCATGCTGCCATAGTACTCACACTAATGGAACAACATTGCCTTACAATACCTTCTCAATATGGTCCACCACACAAAACAGATGCTCCTCAAAGGACGCATCAGCCTCAAGCTCTACATCCTCAACGTCAACCACGTGAGATGGGTGAGGGAGATACCGTCGAAGCTGCAACACATGAAACACATCATGCATCCCGCCATACCACTGTGGAAGAGACAATCGGTAAGCCACTGGTCCAATCCTCTACACAATCTCAAAAGCTCCCACAGACCAGGGCGCCAACTTACCCTGCTTCTGAATCTATTGGTGACCCTTTCTTGGCGACACCCGAAGGAACAATTTATCACCCACCCGAACTCGGGAGGTGTACACCTCCGATCTGCATACGACTTCTTCCTACTCTAAGCTGTAGCCATTCGCTTCCTGATCAACTTAATTCTATCTGATGTCTCCTGCATGAGACTTGGTCCCAACAACTCAGATTCACCGGCCACTAGCCAACACAATGGAGATCTACATGGTCTCCCATAAAGCGCCTAAAATGGTGACATATGAGTTTTTGCCTAAAAACTGTTATTGTAGGAAAACTCAACCAATTATAGGTGCCTCTCCCAAGAACCACCAAAGTCCAAGACACAAGCTCTCAACATGTCTTCCAACACTTGGATCGTACGCTCTGACTACCCGTCCATCTGTGGGTGGAATGCCGTACTCAAAAACACCTGTGTACCAAGCGCCTTATACAACCCATACCAGAAGCGCGATGTGAAACGTGGATCTCAGTCTAAAACTATGGTCCACAGCACCCCATGCAACCACACTATTTCCCAAACATAAATCTCTCCCAACTAGTCAACTGTAAAGGTTTCTTGAGTCGGTAAGAAATGATCCACTTTCGTTAACCGATCCACAACCACCCATATTGCATAATTCTTCCACAGTGTCCTCAGAAGACCCATGAAAAAATCCATTGTCACATCATCCCACTTCCATTCCGGAATGGGAATGGGTGCAACAAACTGCCTGGGCGTTGATGCTCGTCCTTCACCTATCGGCAGGTCGGACACCGTGCCATAAAGCATGTAACTTCCTTCTTTATTCCAAGCCACCAAAACTAAATTAGGAGATCATGGTACATCTTAGTCAAACTAGGATGCACTTCCCACTTTGTTTCCTGGAACCCACACATCAACTCTTCCCACACACATTTTGGGACAGCCACACGATCACGAACACGAGCAACACCATCCACACCGACGGCCCATCCAGAAGGTAGATCCCCAACTTTAAGCTTTTCCTTCATGCTCAAACACTTAGGATCATTAAGCTGACATTCCTTAACTCAACTCAAGAGCCTCGACTCCATCGTTAAGGAAGAACGAGTGACCAGGCCACTCTCCTCCTGCACCTCCAGGAGCATCTCTCCAAACAAGGCTATCACCTTTCACTCGGTGATGGACTCCTGAACGGCCTGATTTTGAACCGTCCTACTTAGAGCATCAGCAACACGGTTTCCCTTTCCTGGCGTTTACACTAACTCAATGTCGAAATACTAGAGATACTCAACCCATCTTCTATGTCGATGATTCAGATCCCGCTGTGAGAAGATGTACTTTAAACTCTTATGGTCGATAAACACGGAAAACCGTTCTCCCAACAGATAGTGCCTCCAGTACTTTAAGGCTTATACTACATCATCCAAATCAAGGTCATGAGTGGGATAGTTCTGCTCATGGGGTCTCAGCTGCCACAACCCATAATCCACAACCCGCTCATCCTGCATCAACATATCCCCAAGTCCGACTCTGGATGCATCACAAAACACGATGTACTTCTTACCTGGCCCAGGTAAGACCAAGATAGATGCGATCATCAACCGCCTCTTCAACTCTTGAAAGACATTATCGTGAGCCTCAAACCACTCGAACTAGATTCCATTCTTGGTTAAGCCTGAGGGTGGTGCTGCCAAGTGTGTGAAGTCATGAATGGACATTTGGTAATACCCGACCAAACCCTGAAAACTCCAATCATATAAAACATTTTTGGGCTGCTCCCAAGATATAACTACTTGCACCTTCTCTGGATCCACTGACACACCTTCCTCCGAGATGATGTGACCCAGAAAATGCACATCACCTATCCAGAATTGAATCTTTGATAGCATGGCGTATAACCGATGCTCTCTTAGCGTACCCAAGATGATGTCAAGATGTTGGGCATGATCGTCGTGATATTTTGAGTACACTAAGATATCTTCAACAAAGACAACCACAAACTGATCCAGATAGGGATGAAAGATCTGGTTCATCAAATCCATAAACACCGCCGGGGTGTTGGTCAAGCCGAAAGGCATTACCACAAACTCAAACAACCCATACCGACTCCGGAAAGCTGTCTGTGGCATGTCAGAAGATGTCACCCTCAACTGGTGATAACCCGACCTCAGATCAATCTTAGAAAACACTAATGCACCTCTCAACTGATCAAATAGGTCATAAATTCTAGGAAGAGGGTACCGATTTCTCACCTTCATCTGATTCAACTTCTAATAGTCAACACACAGTCTCAATGACCCATCAGCCTTTTTCGCAAAAAGTACAGGAGATCACCAAGGAGAAGTACTAGGACGGATAAACCCCTTACGCTCTAACTCCACAAGCTGTACCTTTAGCTCCTGGAGTTCTGCCGGTGCCATTCGGTATGGCGGAATAGAAACTAGCTCCGCTCTAGGAAGCAACTCAATCGTGAACTCGACATCCCTCTTGGGGTGGTAAATCTGAGAAATCATCAGGAAACACATCCTAAAACCGATCCACCGTGAGAGGAAAATTAGGTTGTTCCCCTCTTTCGCTATCATCAAGAATGAGACATGCCACTTGAGTCGTGAGTTCACTCATCCGTTGACCCAATGGTCCTGCACGACCTATTAGAACATCCCACTCACCACGGTGGACATAAGCATCAACCTCAAGTGACTTGAATGATACTCTGCAATGATAACAGTCGATGTGCGCCCGATACAACACCAACCAATCCATTCCCAAGATTAAGTCAAATCCTCACATCTCGAGAATAATCGAGTCCCACAGAAAATGACAGCCACTGACTTTCAGGGCACATCCCTTGCTCTGCTTGATATCCTCGACCCGCACCCCTAATGGAGTGTCAATTGACATAACTCCACACACCCTCTCCAGAGGTAAACCCATCTATACCACAAGTTGAGCAGAGACAAAAGAGTGTGTGGCACCTGTGTCAAAAAACTCACTAGAAAATTTAGAAGCTACAAGGATAATACCTCGAACAGTCAACGATCTGGCCTCGCCATCACCTGGCGCAAACTAAACTGCCTCAAGCTAACTCGCCCCTCTACCCTAGGATCCAGCCTGAACGCCCTGTGCTGCACTGCCCTGCTGGCATGAGCGATCATTCCTGGGAGTTCCACATCCACCGCCCCTTCCAGTACGGCCCGTGGATCTCCAACATCCTGCCTGATATGGGGCAACTGATCCCCTCCCCGTATCTGGTACCTGCTTCCCACCGTCATACTCGCCCACCTGCCATGAGTTCCTGCAGTCCTACCGCAAGAATGACACTCAACCAGAGGTTGAGGACACTGACCATGCATATGCCCTGGCCTACCAAACTGATAGCAAAACACCTGATTTCCACTCTGAGATGTTGACCCTCTCTTCTAACCACCGTGCTATAAACATTACAAATGGCGCTTCCGACCTTCAGAAGATGCATCACTTGTCCACCCAGCTGGCACAACAATCCTACCACCCAAATCTCCCTTCAGGTTCCCTTCAGAGATGAGTGCCTAATCCAACACCTCTGCAAACCTCTTCAAGCGGAAGATATTTACCTAATACCTTATCACATGTTTCAACCCTTCCTGGAAGTGTCTTGCCACCGCTACCTCATCCCCTGCTAATACTGGGAAAATGCGTCTCAAATCAGTGAAGTGACTAGCATAGTCCATCACCGATAATGATCCCTATGTCAGGATCATAAACTCTATAGCCTAATCTTACCTCAAATTATCTGGGTAGAAATTCTCCAGAAACTTTTCTTGGAAAACATTCCACGACATCCCCTCAGCATGCTCGGTCTGAGACTGAACGTCCCACCAACGCCTCGCCCGACCCTGCAACGTGTAAATGGCCAGCTTTACTCACTTTTCATTATTTCTTAGTTTCATGAAATTCATAATGCACCCTAATTTCCTGCCTCACACACCCATCCTGTGTGTGTGCCTAATAAAATGCATGTCACATATCTCCCTAGGTGCCTACAATGGTGCATGAATGCAAATCCTCGTGCCATTAAGGCCACACGCCAAATATTATAAAACAGTCACATCGAACCACATGTCTATCACCCAAAGGTGAAATATCATCAATTGTAAAAACACACAACCAAGAACATCAATTTCCCACCCATGGTGACTTGGGTTTCCCCCGTACCTGGGTTAGCTACTCCCAAGCACAAGCTCATTACCAAGGCCTGACACATCATAACCCTTGGCTACCAATCCCAACTAACAAGACCTATGAGAAGGAGAAGAAATACCTCCTTTGATACCAATTTGTAACGTCCCCAACCTGGAATCCACTAAACCGGTTCTCCGATCCGGGTGGTTACATAACTTTAAGCGCGCCTCCCCATACGCCAAAGGCTACCGACTAGCAGAGGGGGTCTATGGGGTCAAGTGGGAAGACAATTCCCCCTTTTTATCAGAGTAAGCCACAACAGAATAACCAAATAGTGGAAACAATAACCAATAAACAAGGAACATGTATAAAATCCACATCCAAAAATAAATATGCCATGTCATACTACAGTGCAAGAGTGAACAAAAGCCCAAAAATAAAGACAACGACCAAAATCCCAAAATGGTCCCGACTCCAAGTTCGGATCCTCCACCAAGTGCTACCCATGTCCACACAGCAATTTAGCAAGGACCCTTGCACCTGTCCTGGCTTGCAAAACTGAAGTCTTCTCAGGTACCCAACGGCGGCCCGAGAAGGGTGTGAGTACAACTCAGTAGGCCACCACCAATGGTGTCTACAAAATATCCAGTATAAACAGGTAGTGCATGGAAAAGGAAAATGAATGATAAATTCCAAGTAATTATTTATGGTGCCTTTAACCAATTCAGGGCCAAAGCTATTACCACTTCCAATACTATTAATTTCACACCAATTATCATCATTTACCATTTCATCACATTTACATGGGTTAATCACATACATTATGTTATGTGAGTCTATGGCCAACAATCACATGCAAGAGGGTAAACACATCGTTATCCTATCTCACTAAGACTAACCCCTCATAGTAAACATAAGCTCACCTCGAAGCCTCAGTTCGGGTGGATGTAACTGTTAGGAGAATAGATCATCAGTACTAATTCCTAACTCGTGCATTTATGGTGGAGTTCAGAGCATCAGTCTTCACTCAACCCATGGGTGTAGATCCTCAACTCATACCCCACTCTACGAAGCCATGTGCACATGCTTATATATAATTCACCATCAACCTTCCAACCATTTCCCATCGAAAATCATCATTCACAACAACCCACATGGGAAACCACATCATGCCTTAACCCATTAACACATTACCATTTTACATCATTTAACCATTCACCCAATTTCCATGTGTTATGCCTATCTCAATAAGCTTTCAACACTAGACCGATAATCTATCCCATTATGGTCTTTAATCAATTTACACTTTAACCCATTTAACAAGTTCATCATTTCCATGAATCAACCCTTCATCCACTTTCAAATAAACCTTTGATTATTACCAAGTCTAGGTGAATCACCTAACATCTATTCCATGCTCAACCAAACATGTCAACATATTCACCAAGGGCTTTACCATTTATCACAACAAGATCATTTGTTTAATAAAAATCCCTAAACCTGGGAAAAGACGGCACATCCCATGGATGACCCCAATTATGTCAAGTCTATCCCAACACATCCCATGGGGATCGTGAGAGTTCCCATTTTAAATTTTAAACACCATTATTACCAAACATACCAAGGTTTTCCAAAACATAACCAAAGGAAGCTAGAACACAAATTAACATGCACAACAACCCTAAATAACCATGGGATATTACTTGTAGACCACTTACCTTAAATCTGCGGTTGAGTGCACCCTCAATCGAGTCTTTAGACATTGATTCGACCAACCCTTGGAGCTTCAACCTAGAACTCACCCAAAAGATAGTGTTTTAGGGTTCTGAACAAGAGAGGGAAAAGATACAAACCCTAAACCAAGAATGGAACGAAGGATGAGGTTAGCCATACCGAGAGCTTCAATCCACAACCAGAAACACCAAAAATGACTTAGAATTGAATACTTTTGATCTCTTGAATTCCTTGGGAGAATTGGTTCATGCCTAAGGTGAGGAGAGGAAGAAGAGAAGAAAATCCTGAGTTGGGGTTATAAATCCCTGAGTGGAAATTTTGTAAATTTTCCAACGTTATTTGGTTGCACGGTTTAGCCACACGTTTTGGAATACCGAGCGCAAACCGTGCACATTCCACTGCCCAGAGGAGGGGGAGTCACACAATTTATCCGCACTGTTTTGAAAACCATCACAAACTGTGCGCTCGCTTCTGTCTTGAGGAGGGAGGTTCACACGACAAAGTCTAGGCAGGCCGCATGATTTGGCTGACCGTGCGTAGGTCGTTCGCCTTAGTATGCTTTGCCCAGACATCCCTTCTTTCGTGCCCCGAGCCCCCGGAACACCCCCAAGGACTCTCACACTTCAATGAAACCTTTTAAAGCCCCAAAAGAAAAGGGGTAAACCCAAAACACAACCAAACATACCTTTCCAAAAACCAGGATCTTATATATAATATACACTATCATATCATGTGGGAAGGAAAGAAAAATAGTTTCAGAGTTCAAATTCTTAGTAAAGGTTATATATAGTGAAATATATCATGAGTAAATAATCCATAACAAATATGGCATTCTAAATAGCTAAATACACATTTTATTTTATAAATAATTGTACATGAAGTGAATACATGGATAATATCAACACAATAATCTCATGAAGTATAATAAATGCATTTTAAATGAAGTGAATAATTAATATTGTAAGTCATTATTTCAGACATAATTATATCATGTACATGTTATAAACCATATATATATTTGTGAAAAATTAATGTCCAATGATCACTATATGGTGAATGTTTCAAGTGGGAGTTAATATCAAATAAAAGTAATTTTGAGATGAGAGGTAACCATTAAAAAAATTATTTTTGTATAAAAATAAACTCATTTAAGGAATAGAATAAAATATAAGTTAATATTTTTATTAATGAATTTATTTAAAATAATTCATTTAAATAACATATAAGAATATAAATAGGGTAAAATAATATTGGAGGATGTAAATTTTGATAACACCGTATAAGTTAAAAAACCGTTCCATTTCATTTTTTAATGAATGTTGAAAATCATCCCTTTCAAGATGTCATTAGAGAGATTCCATTCATATTATATAAAATTTCTAGGACAACATAAGATACTCATTATAATTTTTTTAAATAAAATTGATTTTTAACGTAATTTTGATAAATATTGACATAAAAGAAAATAATACCCGATCAAGAAGATAAATAAGATTAAATTTTATTTTAAAATTCTTCTCAAACGAGTAACATAAATTAAATCCTTAATAACCATGAATATATATATATTTAGGTGAAATACATCAAATTGAATTATGTACACTATATAAAAGTAAATAGGTGCATAAAACAAAATATGTCCCAATGGAGTAAAAATTGAGGTGAAATTCGATACGACAAATCTTCTATTTAGTTGAATGTGCCTTATCCTCATATATAATAAATGTATATTTTTAACAATAATATACTAGAACCAAATATAAATTTATAATATCAAATATGATCCATTTATAACATTTTTCTCCCTTTTGTTAACAATCATTTACTATTGTCATTATTTCGTGTGGTAAATGCTTTGTTTTTAATATATGTTTAAATTCAGTTGTTCATGACCTTATAATTTTATTATGGTTTCATAATCTAAGGAATTTTATCAATGGAATAAATATCATATATATTATTATATTTAATTTATATATTTATATATATTCTCACAAAAAATATAGACATAGAAAAATTGATTACACCATTAATGGAAATGGTAGGGTGTACGTACGCACAATCTCTTGTCTCACATTTAGATGGATGGAACAAACAAATTTTATTATAATTAATATATCCTGAATAATTAATATATAATTTTTATCAAATATATTTATTAAATCTATAATTATTAACATCTATATAAGGAGTTTGTGAAAACAGATCACATCTCATTATAGAGGTGATAGTTCACACATACGCACGAGAGACATTATCAATTTCCAACGAATTTTAATGTAAGAATGTATCTATGATAATATAGTTCTAGTTTCATATTTACACAATATATATCATATCTTCTCATTATTATTTTTTATTTATAACAATCCATGTAATTTGGTGGTGAAAAATTAATTACACTATTTTGTGGAGACAATAAGTCATATGTAAGCCCGAGTGACAATTTTCTCTTTTTATAGGATGCAAAAGGGATAGAATAGGATTAATAATAATAATATCATCTAAATATATGTATTATGCTAAATTTATTATTTAATTATGGTTATAACACATTAATAGTAAGTATAAGGAGAAATAAACAAGAAGGGGTCACTAAAGATGATTACCTCAACTTTTATAAATTTCCTTTAAATATCATCTTAAGAGACCTAAGGTTCGACTTATGGAAGGTCTATAACCTCAATAATTTGTATAAGGATTTTTAGAAGAGCCATTTCTTTGGAATTATCAGGATATATGGTTCAAAGAGATGTAATGTGGATAAAGGACATGTGTCATTTTATAATTGAGGGGAGGGGCATTCCTTGAGTTTTTTATATTATTAAATTAATATAAATTATTTATAGATTCCCAAATAGATAAAAATTAAAATAAGTTTATGATAATATGAAAATATATCAAAATAATATCATTAAATTAAATTTTTACATGTTTTGGGAATGTTTTCACCTATATATGTTTGTTTTAACCCGTCGTTATCACTTTTGATAGTTACTGCAATATTAAATATTTCAAAACATTAGTGGTAAATAATGTTACTATATGAGAGAAAATGACCCATACCTAGAGAATTTTATAATTTTTTAACCATATAAATTTTATTTGGATTAACCTATGTTTTTTATTAATGTTTAATTACTTATAAATAATTATTTATTTTAAAATATTACAAATGTCATATTTTACACTATTCATTTAATATGACAACAAAAACCTCATTAAAAAGAGTTAATTCGAGAATAATCCTTTAGAAATATACTGACATGTCATATAGATATATAAAATTCATGGTACACGTTAAATAAATCAAAGTAAATCAATTTTAATATTTTTAAAAATATTTATTTTATTTTTGTATTGATTAAATAAACATTTTGTCAGCATTGCATAAACATTTATGGTAACTATTTCACCACTAAGAATTATAAATAAATTACAAAGATAAAAAAATAATTTAATTTTAATATTATTATATATAACCTAACATAAGTTGAATTTATCCCAATGAAAAAATTTTATAGATAGTAAAAAAAGGAAAGTGACATTTTTGTTTTTATCACTAATTTAAGTATGATAAAAGAGAAAATCATTTATAAATGAAAATAAAAGGTAATATATTATAATTTATTATTACTATGGATGAAATATAATCATAAAATAAAATAAATCCATGTTTTAGGGTTTCTTTAGAGTCTTTATCACATTATTTTAACCCTCAATTAAGGTAATTTTCCTTTATCAAGGTAACAAAATTGACTTTTATTACTATTCATAATGATAAGAAATAAAAGTGGATACTTAATGAATTTGGAAACTATTTTTGAAAAAATTTAATATGTTTTTTCAAAATTCAATTTCAATAATTTTAATAAATTAATTTGACAATAAAATGACAATCTGAATGAAAAATAGTTTTTCAGAAAAAATGACTTCAAAAGTATAATTATTTTTCTAAAAATTAAATAATATAAATGATTAAAAATAAATTAAATTTATTATTTACAATATTAAAGAAATAATATAGTTTTTAATCCATTTTAAAACGAAATTTTACCCTTTAAATTCTTGAAATAAAAATATTTTTTTCACAAAAAAATAGTATTTTTCACTATTCGTTAGAAAATCAAACTTTTCAAAAAATACCTAAAATTTACCCTAACCTAGTTTCCATAGTCTAATTTGAAAAATAATTACCATTTTATAAAATATATTTCAAAAAAGTAAAAAAATTAATTTATTTTATTTTCACATAGAAATTATGAAAAATCATTTTTGAAGAAAAATGTATTTTTGACGAATAAAATAACTTTACTAAAAATTGAATAATTATTTTCTAATTATATACCAGTAAATATATTTTAAATATTTCATTTATATTTATTTAATAACTTTAATACACTATTCAAATCCATTAATTCAATAACTTGATTAGAACACTCATCTTTAAATAATAGTATTTTAGGGTTTTTTTAATCTTACTCTGGTCTGTTTTATACACTATAAAACATAGTATTCTTTTAAAATATTAATGACTTAAATTATACACATTCAATAATTTGGATCCATATAATTTGATGTTGTACTTGATAAAGACTTGTTTTCATTTAAAAATTCCTCTGTGGAAAACTACATTGTTAAAAGGGTTGATAAAAAATTCTCATAATTATAAGGAATGGGTAATTTGAAGGACACTATAAAACCAAGCTTCCAAATTGAAGAACATTAGTGTAAAGTGAAATTATGGACAAGGAATAGAAAACAAACACCTAATTATCAATAAAGAGTTAAAGATAACATGGTGATGAGAAAGATACAATAAAAGCATAAATATATGATGTGTTAAAAGACCACTGATTCATTAGAAATTAATGTAAATAGATAGTTATTTTATTTCAAAGTTATTTTCCTAATGTCGAGGGATTGTTTTACTATCCAGAAAAAAGAACTCAAGAAAAAAATACTTGATTTACATGAATTTAATAAGTACAATCTCATGCTTTATTGTACTTTGATATATTTCTAATTCCTCACTTATTCAAGGAAATTAATATTCAATTTGAATTTTTCATTCCTAAAGAACTTCTAAAAAATTATAATATCCCCATGTCATTTTGTCAACCACAAAATACATTACAACCCATAATTAAATGCATTGGTTACTAAATATATTTAATCATAATTTAACATATAACAATAAAATCCAAATCTCAACATAATCCATTTTGTATGTTGTTAACCTTAAGACACATCCATGATATGATTGACCAAATTCCACATCGAAAAATTTAGAAGTAACGTGACTAAATTTCAAAAAAACATAACATTATCTCCGAAACCAAAAATGAATTAGCACACAATGTGACATACCAAATATTTTAATAACATGATCTGTATAAATCCTTAATGATAATATGAATGATTCCAAAAATAAATTCTCTCTTTATTCCTTAAATATATTCCCAAATTACCAAATATATTTCATAAATAAATAATGTAGTAAAATCCATTATAAATTAATTTATAATGAAATTACTAAAAATTAATAAGGCTACCAATACTTTCCCATTTACATTATCAGTGTGAATATTCTGTTTATTTCAAGTAAACATTACTAATTTACCATTAAGAACACATTAATGTTTTTCATTCCCTTCATTAAATATTGTAAAAAAATATCACATTATCACTAAATCTCTTTTCTTTGTTATCAATACCATTGAAAATATGATTTATAATCATTAATGAACATTAATTTAACATAATCCTTATATATTCCATCATTCTTATAACCAAAATATCAATGATAAAATACTTATAAATAATTCTTGAATCCTAATACATAATGAACTATAATAAGTCAACATTTACAATTGTAATAGCATAAGATTGGACTTATATATTTTTATTCTTATAGAGTATATTCCTTAGATTATTAGGAAATTAGTTTAAATAATTCATAATCTTGTTAATGTTGAATAAAAAAACATTATATGTTAAATTATTACACTTATATTCATGTCCATCTTGGACTTCTTCTTCACACGTGAAGAAAATTCCAATTTTCTTCAAAAAAGTACCTTATTTTACTTCCTCCAATTATAAGATGTGATATCTTCCGTAATTCCCTTAATATTGTTTAGCTAATTTATTTTTTCCTACATGAAAATTTATCCGTTTATTAACTTGATTCCCATTTAAAATGTATGATCTAGAAACTTATTTTTCATCTTAATGGAACTTGATACTATATCCACATATACTAATTTTATTGATAAACCATTTCCCTTTGGTTAATTGTATTAATTACATAAAATAAATTGCCAATAGTTTTATCTATTTTACCTTAGTAATCTAAATAATACCAACATATTCTTGTAAATTTATCCCGATAAATTGTCACACATTTTTATTCCTTATTCTTTGGAGTGAGGAACTTCATTTCCATTTAATCTCACTATTCTCAAGGGAATTATTACTCAAATAAAATAAATTTATAAGTTCTCCCTTCTATGATATATAATTAATTATAAATTTTAGTTTTTTGGATATAATACCACAAATGATATGCATTACCATTAAACAATATAGTATAAAAACAACATTCTCATATGTTTTACATATCAATCATTATAATTTATTTTCTATATAATTAATCCATTACTCAACTACCAATGGAATAGTAATTCAGCTAAAATATGGAGGATTAGTTCACATTAAGAAATAGAATATAAGGGAATCATAAAGGTGGATCAATATTTTGCTTTATCCTGGCATGGTTATTCAGTATTACCATAGTAGACTAACCTTATAGCACCCCATAATTATAAAAGAATAACATTCTATTTGATAGAGTATACGAGACGAAACCCTAAGTGAATAAGGGAATATAAAACCCCAATGATTGTTAAATATTTAATAAATATGATCTATATAATTAAATGCATGAAATAATATGTAATCTTTTATTAAAAACAATAATGAATTTCTTCAATTTCTTATGTAGCACAGAACAATGACTTTCATTGAAATCTTGTGTTACACGCAAGATTGGGATTTCTCGAAAGATAATATATTATTAAAATTTTAATATTTAATATTATAATATATAAAATAGTCGTTAAATTGGAGGTCATGAATAGTATTAACTAACTGATAAAAATATATTATTGAATTCATTTTTTACTGATTAATTAGAAATGAAAATAGAGACCAAATCAAGAGAAAGGAAATGTTTTTATAAACAAGAATTTTTTTTATTCTCCAAAACACATTTTTTATTAATCAATTTAATTAATTAAAATTAGTGAATGATATTAATGATATATATATATTAAATATGAAATAAAATATTTATGAAATTCACCTAAATGATTTTATAAGAATAATATAAAAAGAAACTCGATTTCACACACAAACAACTTTATTTTTTCAAAGGCAGTTTTCCACCATTTAATGGCAGGCCTATATTGAAAATAAAATTTTGAAATTATAGGAATTTTTTTTCAAAATAAATATCATTTTTTAAGTCATATCATAAAAATTATATTAGGGTTAATTTTTGGTATTTTTCTGAGAAGTTTAATTTTTTAATGAATAGTAAAAATAATGAATTTTAATTGAAAACTGATTTTTCCTCTAAATTATTTATTACATAAAATTTAAAATTTAAATTGGTTTAAAATAATAATTAGTTAATTTATACATCAATTAATATTATATAGGCAATTTTTATAATTTTCTCATTAAAATTGGATATTAAAATGTTTCAAAATTTTGACTTTTCACTTTAAAACCCCGCTTTCCCGTCCGGCTGTAGAGGTTAATTTTAAATTAAATTCTACAAATTATATGATTGGAATTTGGAAAATAGATTCCTTATTCATAATATTAATAATTTATAATTTTTATAAAGGTCAACATAGTTCTTTACTATAAGTATTAGTGAAATCAATTAAAATTAATGACAATGATTACTTTAAAAATGAGTTTACTTATAGTATAATCTTATTTTTAATGGTCCAAATGACTTATAAACATGTAAAAATTACATTATATGAATATATTTAAACCCTATACCCCCTTTTATTTAACTCAGTTTACTATTAGAGGCACAATATGTATGGGTGACCTCTTAATAGTGTTTTCTTTTCTATATTTATAAGAATACCACTCATTCTCTATAGTAAAAAGACATTGAACCCCTCACTCATATTCACACCACTAAATCTGTTTGGATCATAAAAACCCTCATATAAAGATACAAGACATCCCTAACATATTCCTAGAATCCTGACTTTGTGAATTAGAAAAATCAAGGAATTCTTTTGCTATAAACCAAAATGAGTTACCTGAATAAGAGGTAATCTTCTTCAGTTACCACTTCTGTTTGTTTTATTTCTCCACCCCATATATTAGTTTTATATTTTGAATATTTAATAACATAATTATACTAAATATACATATTTTTATACTAATTTTATAACCTACACCCTCACACACTTCCATTAAATTGGATACACAATCAATATTCTTGCATATAGTGAACTACCGCCTCACAAACTGAGGTCAGTCGTTCTTACATTACCACCTCTAGAGGTTGTAAATAATTATTTATATATATTTTATATAAAATATATAAAATATTTATTTTGTAATTATACTTATTTAATTCTTATATAACACATACCTACCTGTATTCCATTTTTTGGCAATACGATGACATTGTTTGTGGATGTGTGGACTACTACCTCCTCAAAATGATGCAGTTTGTTCATGCTATACATGGAATGTGTTAAAGATGGTTTTAATAAATATATGTGACATATATGTCCTAAATATGATAATGTAATTATTTTATATATATAAGTCAAAGACTTTTCATTCTTTTAATACACACTGAAAATGGAAACATCATTAATGCGTACATATAGGCTACCATCTCCATGAACATATGTGAAATATATGACATAAATATTATATATATATCATATTATTTTCATTATTTTAATATTTCAGGAAAATGGAAACATCATTCACGCGTACATTGTCCCCACCATATCCCTAAACAACGTATTTAATTTCATATTTCCAAACATTATATATTACTATAAATAAATATATCATTAATATATGTATATAGAATAAATAAATCCGGGTTTATATTTTGGATATGATGAAATAATTATATAATAGATAGTAACAAAAATAAGAACAGAAAACATACTTGAATAACTCTACTATTAACAATATAAACATTGAAAATAAATAAATATTTTTTCCAAACTAGGAAAAAGATAATATAAGAAGATAATATATGATGTTATAAATTTGATTGTGGTTCTATAATAAGTTCATTTTATTCATAAAACCATTATAATGGATGTTAAAGGACATTCACCAAGAAGGAACTATAGGGTATGGTATTTTTATCAAACTTTTTATATTTGTGACATAAATGTCATAGTTCGAGATCACCACCTTTTAGTGGGGTATCTAGTTCTCCAATTGATATATTATATCATTAATTATTTTATATACATTCTATTTTAATTATTCGTTTTATGTTTATTAAATGGGTATCTGATACAACTTTTACCACAATTGTAAGTGGATTTCTAGTCTCACTTTTAATTTTTGCAAGACTTATTCCATATTAAGCACTTATTTTTTGGGTGGTCTATATACTAAACATGATTGTATTTTATGATAATTATAATTTATTTTATTTTAATTTACAAATCCATTTGAAGATATCTCTTTCACAGGGTCTGTGGTTTCAATGTTAATGAAGTTTTTATGGATTGTTTTCACAATTTTCCTTCATTAAGATGTTTATTATGTCATACACCTATTTTCTTTTATGAGGTGTATATATTTCTCATTTTTCCTTCAATATCATTATTATTCTTACTATCATGATATTTTATTATTAAATTAATTTTATTACTTCATGGGGATTATGAATAAAATGTTACACAGTGGTATGAGATGGTTTGTAAATTTTAATGATTATTTTCCTCTATAATGTTTTTAAAATAACTTTCTGATCATCAATAAAAACAACCATTGTTCTTACTCTAATTTATATAAGTTGTATTCATACCATCCTTATTATATCTTTGGATGTTGTATTATTTTTTTCACCAATAGAATTTTTTTACATTGACTTCCTTGAATCATTTTTGATGTCATTAACTTATCCATAAAATTTTCACCATCAGGTGATCATTGAACATTAAATTTCCCCTAAATATCCATAATATTTATCATATATATTATTATTACCCAAGTTGTATTCCATTTATACAAAAAAGAATTAGTTTATAATTTAAATGATATCTGGGGAAATATTGATAAATATGTTTATTTTACCCAATACAAATATTTGATTAGTCATGTTGTTCATTAATTAAATAGATTATTTGATATACAAGGAAGGATTTAGATATGTATGACATCAGTGGGGAATAGTTATATATTGCACTATGATGCATTGTTATTCTCATGTGATGGTTTAGTTGGATAGCCTTTCTGGGTTTTCAACCAGTATATTTTAAATTGTATTGTGAATGGTTTTGATGGTAAAGGTATCATGTACATGGGAAACATGGTGCCCAATAAGTAAGCATTTATTCATTAAGATTCAGTTATTATTATTTATGATATTTTACCAATGAAAAAAACTATGGGAGTATTTAATTCTAAGTATATTGATTACATGGAAAGTGTGTTTAGTTACAGAACATTCCATATTTATTATATTATATCTTGTTATTTAAATAGAATGATTGTAAATTATTTTCCTTTACATATTTTTTACGAACTCCTCTTCAGATTACTGATTATATTTCAGGTGTTATAAATTATTTTCCTTTCTATAGTGATTCTAATAATTTTTTTATTATTATTTAAACTATACCTTACCATTACTCTATATTTGATCTCACCCTTATTTTTTACTTTCCATAGGAATCTATGTTGTGTACTGATAAAGATATTCAAGGATAGTAAGAATAAACTTATCCTCGAATAAAAATAATATTATTATTAGTGTATTCTTTTGTAGAACAATACTCAGGTATGTATCTCATTTACCAATAATAATAAAATATTCAGTCCTTTAGGATGTGATTCCATGTAATCATGATAATGTAATGGTAGTAGAAAATGGCTCTAAGCTTATGGGTTTGGGGCACACTATTTGGCATTGAAGGAGGTTTAGTAGAAATCATGGGAATGTTATTTAAGAAAACCTAGATTAAGGAACATAACCCTATGATAGTATTTTATTCTATATATAAAAGAATATATTAATATTCCAGAATGGAAGAGATTATGTGGTCGTTACTATTAATATATCTCTATCTGAACACTACAATGGATTTATGATGTTAAGATTAAATATGAGTTCAAAGACATTAAATAAACGTTTTGGTGTTATGTAATGATAGTCAACCAAGATAAAATATATTTTGTATAAATTAATAAGAAGTATATATTTTAGTGAAAATTTTATTTGAGGAATAATTCCTCTAAACATTATATAAATAAGTTTATATGTATTTATAAATATTAGGTTCTTTATAAAAATAATATTATTATACTTTGTAAGAACAAAATAGATTATATTTAAAACCTTAGTAAAAATGTTATTTAATTATTAACTTTGTTTCCTATATGTCAATCATATTTTTTGAAACATTATAGGTATATTATTTACAAAAATTAAAACCTATAATTTGGGTGAAAACTGGTCGTATTTAGAAAGTCCATAGGTCTTGAACCCACAACCGAAAGAAAATACGTGTTTAACACTAACCACTAACCTACGCATCTTCTTGGTTATGTGTCATTATTTTTAGTAAAACTATTTTATGAATAAATATTAATGATGAACCATAGTATTATTTATGAGTATTAGAGAATAATTTATTAAAAATATTGGTTTTGGAAAATATTTTGAGAAAAATTGAAGGACTTGTTTTATAGATCTATGATCTATTAAAAATAGATATTATTATTTTTGAAAAAAAAATTGATATTAATTTCTTTATATAAATGAAAAAATATGAAATTGATCCATGAATTTCCTAATAATGAAAATTGGGTTTATGAAATAGTGATATGCCACGTATGTATACTTCCTTATATTATTATGCAATAAAATAATTACACAAAATTAGGAATATAATCCTAAAAAATGTTCTATCCTAATACCTAAACTTTTGTTGAACTGATGGCCTTTTAAATCATCAAATATTTCCAGCTTTGAGGCCCTAAACATTCCATGAATCATTCACTTGTTTCTGATCAATGAACACAATAAATCTCTATAATTAATGAATCTTTTCCTCTAAGTCCATATCTTCACATTCCACTCATGCTCTCTTACTTAGAACACTATTCATGTGACCGTTTTTTTCAAATTTAACTTTATTAAGAAGATATTTTATCAACCCTTCTCATGACGTGGGATTGAAATTATGGTATTTTTAAATTTCATACTATATATTACCAAACTAATGTATAAATTGTGTGGATGAAATTTATTTATACTGGGGAGAATGTTACTCCCTGAAATTATGAGATAAGAACATTCTATTTGATAGCATACATGTCTTGAAAGAATAAGTGTAGAATGTAATATAACACCCAATGGAATTACGATATATTAAATAAATTTTATTTATAGATTATAATGCATACAACATTGAGTTAGATTACGTTACATGTAACAATGACTTTCATTGATAACTTTCATTAAATGTAAGATCCATATTTATCAAAAGATAATATATTATTAAAATATTATTATTTAATATAATAAGATATAAAATAGCCATGAAATTGTAGTTTAATAACAGTATTAACTAAATTATAAAAATATATCATTGAATTCACTCATTACGAATTAATTATAATTGAAAATAATGACCAATATAATAAAAAAGAATTATTTTTATAAAAAAACATTTTTATACACTTAGAGGCATTTTGAGTTAATAAATTAAGTTAATTACTATTTTTAATCATATTGAATATATATATATAATTTTAAATTAAATATTTTTTTATATTCATCCAATAGTTTTCATAGGAATAAGATAATAACAAATCCAATTTTATTCATAAAGGCTATATTCTAATAAAGGTGGGTTTTCCACCTTTTAATGGTTCTACTATTTTAAAAGGTATGTGCATTAAATTACACAACTTTCCATATTTTTAACACACTTCCTCCCAATTTATTAATTATGTGGAATGTGTTTTCAATTATTTACCTTTCAAAATTGATTCTTATCATTGAATAATTATTTTTCCCTTGTACTTAACCATTACTCAGCGTTTGACCTCACCCTCTTTTTTTCCATTCCCTCGGAATCCAAGAACTGTAATAAGAAAGATATGAAAGGATATAATTAGTGGGTATAAATTTTTCCTTGAATGAAAAAAATTATTTTTTAAATAGTGTATTAATATGTAATACGTGACTCATGTATGTATGTGAGTTACCAAGAATACTAAACTATTTGGTCTATCAAGTTTTGATTCCATGTAATCATTTTAATATAATTGTAGTAGTAAATATATCTAGGATTCTAGGTTTGGTGAAAATTAGTTGGAATCGAATGAGGTTTAGTAGAATCCTTGGGAACTATATTTAGGAGAACATAGATTAAGGAACATAACCATATAAGAGATTTTGAGGATAAATATAGAAGGATATATTAATGTTATGGTACGGTAGAGAATATGTGGTCATTTATATTAATGTATATATATCTAGATATTATCATGGGTTTATGAGATTAATATTGAAGATAAGTTCAAAGACATAAAAAGACTCTTTTTTGTTATATTTAATAAGAGTATACCACGATTGAGGATATTTTGGAAAATTTATGGGAAGTATATATTCTAGTGAAATTGTATTTTAGAATTAATTCCTTTACATTTTATAGAAATAATATTAAAGGTATTTATAAATATTAGGATTTACACACAGATAAGATTATTAGACATTGTAAGAAAAAATTAAATTTTATTTAAAACCCTACTAAATCTTTTATTTAATTATTAATCTTCTTTCAATTATTTCAATCATATTTTTGGAAACCTTTTAAGAATATATTTTCAAAAAAGGAAACTCTATAATTTGGGTGAAAACCTATAGTATTTTTCAAGGCCGTAGGTATAGAACCCACAACCTAAGGATGATAAGTGTGTAACACCAACCATAGACATACACAATGAAAGGGTTAATGTGTAATTATTTTTAGTTAAACAAATTTAGGAATAAATATTAATGATGAAATGGTAGTATTATCATGGAGTGTTAGAGATTAATGTATTAAATGTTTTTTTTGGATTTTTTTTAGAAAAATGTAAGGACTTGTTTTATAGATCTTATAATCCATTAAATGTACATTTTTGTTCTTTAGAACAAAACTATTTTGGATATTCATTTCTTGAAGTGAAGAAATAAATACAAAATTCGTCAAGTAATGTCTAAAGGGTGAAAATTGAGTTAATGAAATAATGATATTTCATGTAATTATATTTCCTTATATTTATTAGGTTTAAAAGAATTAATCAACATTTGGAAAATGATCCTAAAAAATGTGAAATCCTAATACAACAATTTTTGTTTAACTGTTAGTCTTCTAAATCATCATGGATTTATGGATTTGAGGCCCTAAATATTCTATTGACCATTAACTTGTTCTTGATGAATGAAATCAATCACTCCATATAATTATTGATTCTTTTCCTCCATGTCCATATCTTCGCATGCCATATTTCTTCTCTTACTTAGAAATCTAGTCATGTGACCTTCTTATTCCAATTTATCACTTATTAGGAGAACACTTTATCAACCCTTCTCTTGATGGGGGATTTAAATGATTTTATTTTAAAATATCAAAAAATATATTACCATGATGGTGTTTATGTTACAGGGATGCAATTTATTTAATGTGGGGAGAATGTAACACCCTGATATTATAAATGAAAACAATTATATCTGATAAAAAAATGAAATGAAAGAACAAGTTATGAAGGGAATATAACACCCTAATAATTAAAAATATATTAAATAAATTCAATATATATCTTTTAATGCATGCAAAATAGAGTAATCATACATTACATCAGACAATAAATCTCAATTGTATCTTGCGTTACATTCAAGACTAAGATTTTTTGAACAATAATATATTATTAAAATATTATTATTTAATATAAAAATATATAAAATTTACATTAAATTGGTAGTTAAATATATCATTAACTAAATTATTAAAATTTTTTCTGAATTAATTGGATACCAATTAATTAGAATTGATAATAATGGCCAATTGAATACAAAGGAAATCTTTTTATAAAAAAAGAACATTTTTATGCTCCCAAATGATTTTTTAAAATATTATATTAATTAATATTTTTGAATTATATTTATAAAATTAATATATATATAATATTCAATAATTTTTTTTACAATAATCTAATATATTTTAAGGGAATAAGGTACGAACAAACAAATTTTTTTGTATAAAAGGCTATATTTTTATAAAGGATGTTTTTACACCTCTTTTTGGTGAAACTATTTTAAAAATAAATTTTGTAACTTTTATAAATGTTAGTTTTTTAAAATAAACTTCATTTTTGATATTGTATTGTAAAAATGATCTTAGGGTGAATTTTTGGAATTTATCTAAGAAGTTTCATTTTTTGATGAATAGGGGAAAATACAGAATTTTAATAGAAACATTATTTTTTGTATAAATTATATATAGTCTAGAATTATATTTTAAATTGGGTTTTATGTTTAATTATTCAAATAATAAATAAATTAATCTAATTTATTCCATTTTAATTAATTTCACATTGAAATTTTATTTAAAAACATTTGAATCTGTTGATTTTTTCAGTTTAAAAACTCATTTTTCTGTCCTATCTATGAGATTAATTTTAAATTAATTTAGTCATGTTATATAATTTGAATATGAAAAAAATTGATTTCATATTTTGAATAATATTTATTCATAATTTCTAGTAACTTCAAGTTATTTTTTCATGAAAAATATTAGTCAAAGTAATTAAAATGAATTATTGTGCTTAAGGTAGAAAACAGTTAATTAGTGAATAATCTTTAATATTAAGGGGGAAAATGACCATTAAGCTTATCCAAAACGCATAATCCTGCCATATTTAGAAAAATATTCTCCATTGGTTTAAATTTTTATCATTATTGTAGGAACATGATATATGTGAGACCTTCTAATAGTATTTACATTTTTATATTTATAAGAATTTCACTCCTCTACTATAAAATAAACTCACCCCTCTAACTTATTCAAAACTCTCAAGAACAAGGAATCATCAAAAACATCCAAAAATTGCTCACAAAATACCCTAAAATAATTTTATAAACCTATATTTTTTCATAAATCAAACAATGTCTTTTGAATTAAACCAAAAGGAGTTACTTGAACAAGTGGTAACATTCTTTAATGATCACCTTAGTTTCATTTATTTCTACACACCTAAAATTAGGTTTATATCTTGATTATATAATAACATTAGTATCCTAAATAAACTATGATTTTTTTATGATAAGGTTACAACCTACACCTACATGATTTTCCATCAAATGGGATACTCAGTCATCATTCGTGTGTACAAAAGACTACCACCTCGCGAACCAATCAAGTTCTTTATTCCATTACCACCTATAAAGGTTGGAAATAATATTTGATATAATTATTATATCTGATATATAGAATATTTGTAAATTATATATTCTTTTATAATTCTTATATAACACATATCATTAGGCTTTCCATATTTTGGGAATATGATGTCATTGTTTGTGGGCCTGTGGACCATCACCTCCTCAAAGCGATGTGACTTGTTAACTCTATACATGTAATGTATTCATGATGATTTTAATAAAAAATGTCAAATATATAAAATAAAAAAGATGATTTAATTTATTATACATAGAAATCAGTTACATTCCTTACTTTATTAGTACAAGAAAATTACAACAACGTTCATGTGTGTGTGTGGACTACTGTCTCCATAAATGGTGTATTTTATTTATTATATCCAATCATTTTGGATTACTATATATATATATATATAATGAACATATATGTCATTTAAATCTTGTTTTACATTATATATATGATGAAAACATGATATAAGTAATATGAACAAAAATTAAAAGCCAAAACATTCTTGAAAAACTAGCCAACTAACACCCCAAAATATAATAAAAAATGAATGATTATTAACAAAAAAGTAATCAGATATTATAACAAGATAATATATGATATTATAAATTTTGTTTTGGTTTTTTTATAAGTTAATTACATTATTAAAACCATCATAAAAGAGTTTAAAGTACATTCACCCAAAAGGAAACATATGGTAAGGGATTTTCATCTCAGTTTTTATATATCTGAGATAAATGTCATAGTCACCGCTTACATCTACTGTGTGGTGTATAGACTTCCCATTTTGATATATTATATCATGAATTGTGTTATATTCAGGGTATTTATATATTTAATTTGATTATAATTACTTTTGGGGTTATTGATTCATGTGTTTCCACAACTTAAAGGGATTTTGGGTATCACTTTTATTTATGCAAGAATTGTTCCATATTCACCACTAATTTTTATTATTGGGTGTATATAATACCCATGAATACATTTAATGACTATTATACTTGAATTTATTGTAATTTACATATCTATTTTATGATCTCTCTTTCCTGGGATATATGGTTTTAATATTACCTATGTGGCAATGGATTTTAATCACAATTTTTCTTTGCAAAAGAATTTGTTATGTTATAAAACTATATTATTTTATGAGCTATATAATTATCCTCGGACATTATATATCATTAATATAATTATTATCATGATATTAAAAGATATATTTAATTTTATTACATCATGGTGACTATGATTCAAATTTTTCGAAGTGGTATATGACACTTTGGAATGTTTTAAGATTATTTTTCCAAAGAAAAATTTAAAAAAAAATTACAAATCAACCACAAAACCATTATCCTTACTCAAATGGGTATATGTCGTATTGATACCACACGTATTATTTCCTTGGATGAATTATGATTATTTTTACCAAGGATGGTATTTAAATTCACTTCCTTGAATAATTTTTTTTCATTAACTTCCCCTTGAATAATTATCATTTTAGTGATCATTGAGCACATAATTTCTCCTAAATATCTATATAATTTATCATGGAAATGATTATTTTCTAAAAAGAATACCATTTTTCCTATGATTTTCATGTTGAATTTTATTTGATAAATGGGGAACTATTTATAAATCTGTTTCTTTAACTGAATAAATATATTTCATAAGGAACTTTTTTTATGAATTAATAAGATAGTTTTATAAATGAGGAATGCTTTGGAAAGGATTGACATGGGTGGGGCCAAGTTTTAGATAGCCCATCAATGTATCAGCAGTCTCATAGGATTTTTCATTTGGCTAGCCTAAGTGAATTTTTCACCCAGTATAACTTAAAATATCTTATGAAAGGTCTTGATGGTAAATCTATAATGTACATAGGATACACAGAATTTGATAATTAATAATTTCCATCATTCATATTTATTTATTGTTATTATTTATATTCTCACTATAAAAAAATCTTTGGATTCAATTCATTAAAATTTTATTGATTTAATGGAATGTATGTTCAGTTATTTACCATTAAAAATTAATTATTCCATTTCTATTTGTTTAAATTGAATGTGAGTTCAATTATTTACCTTTACAAATTTTTTATGCACTCCTTATAGGTTTATTAATTATATGGAATTCATGTTTTTTATTTACATTGTCTTATTGATTATTATATTTGAATAATTTTTGTTTCCACTATAATTAACCCTTAAAATGAATTATATCTCATTCTTATTTTTTTCATTTATAATGTAATCCCTGAATGGTAGTAAGAATTATATGAAATAATATTCTGTGTGGGAATAAAGTTATCCTTGAAAGGATAAATTTTGTTGAAATTAGTGTATTAATTTTTAATATAAGACTCATGTTTGTATCTAGTTTTCCAATACTACAAAACTCTTAGGTACTTCAGGATATTATTCCCTGTAATCAATACAATGTAATTGTATTCGATTCCAAATTTAGGTTTATTGTGATGGAGTTCTATAGAACTAATATAGTCATGATCTATTATATTCCAATAATATCAATACAATCTGTCTCAGTAGAGAAATATCTATATATTCTATGGTTGTTGATTCACATTCCTCGTGTATGTTTCAGTACTAAAAAATGGCACATAATGAGTTAGATCTTAATGAAAATGAGTATTCATCCATAAAAAATTTTAATTAATGTTAAAAGTTATCAAATACTATAGAGGGTTTTCATGGTAATAATGTTATATATGATGAATTAAAATATAGTTCCACTGGTCTCTTTAAAAAAATATTCAATACCACCTATAAAACCCCTTAATCTAGTAATATATATAAGGTGTATTATTTATTGAATTGGATTATGATACATAAAATATCCCCCAAATTTACTAAATAACTTATCCATTTTGAAGAAATGACTATTCATATTTGGAACTACCTATGGAGACTAGATCCACGAAGACCCAAATACTAAGCTAGTGGGAGATGAACCTAAGGATGTTTTCCAATCGGCGGAACCTATCATAGAACATAAGCAATCTTTGGAATTGATAATGGACTCAGGAGAGGAGATTCTAGATTCCGTTCTGACGATTAAAGCTACTGATGAAGATTCCAACAGAATTATGAGCAGGTTATTAAAGGTATCACCTAATGAGGTGCAGTGTTCATGGATCGACAATCAGGATCATATAATGATAAGAGGGTTTAATGACGGTAATATCAATGTAGAGGAGTAAATCCAATCCTAAGACAAGCTGGCGTTAATGTTTGAAGATCTTTTAATAGATTAACCAGATACACATGTAAGCACTATATCCTGGAAATTATTTAGGTAGTTATAATATGATAGGATTATGTTGTCCTTTAATGAATTTGCTATTTCCTTTTGTGGTTGAATTATGGAATTCTCACTTTTTACTCAAAAGTGTTTGATAATATAAAATCAAATTTTTTGTTTTGAAAAAGTAGATATAAACATGATTCACATATTACATTGGGAATATAAAATATATATCAGAAAAAAATTATTACATCAATGATATAAATCATTATTTATATCATTTTATAAGGATAAAAAATTAATGGGTGACATCATATGATCAGTTATGGTTATATATAGATGAATCTATCATGAGTAAATAATCCATAATCAATATTACTAGGTAAATATCACAAAACACAATACATATTATCCGTAACTAAGCACGAAAAACATCCATGGACAATATCAATGTAGAAATATCATGGATAATAAACTAATAAATTCTCAATAATGTAAATGATTAATATTGGTTTTCATTAATTAAGACATCATGATATCTATACCCTCAAATCCTTATTCTAAGATATTTTTAATTGGTGGATAAGTAAAAACTATATAACCATTTAATGATGGGTTACTAATTTGAATCACAATACCTATCGATGAATCGAGGAGATATATAATGACAAGCCCTATCTATATCTATATTTCCAATTCATTCCTCATAGATAGAATGATCAATTTAATTCATGAAAATCAATCCTTGCGAATAACTATTCTTGTTGATTAAAAAATGCATATTGATCCAGGTTTTCGAGATTAAATAAAATAATGATCAATTTAAAGCATCATATTCAAAATAGTATATTGTTTACTAAATAACCATAACCATGATACAAAGTATATAGATATTTAAGAAAAAATTATTATCCAATTATCACAAGAAATTGAATGTTTCAATAGAAAGTTAATATCAAAATAAATTGATAGATGAGAGCTAACCATTAAAAATAGATTTCATTGTAAAATAAGGTCTCTTAAATAATAAAATAATGTTGAATTAAATAGGTTTTCATAAATATTTTCCTATAAAAATCAATTTAAATATTTTAGAATAACTTAATGTTTGTAAAAAATTAATGGTGGCAGATAAGTATGATAACACCGTATAAGTAAAAAAAATACTTTTTCTTGACATTTTTAAAGAAATATGAAAATGAAACCTTTTATCCAAAATATTGAAATATTGATTTATTAATCTATAAAAATTAAATTATAACATAAAATATCCATTATAAATCCATTGAATAAATAAATAAGTATATTTGTAAAATAATATTTAATTATATGGAAATGGTAAAAAAATATACCCAATGAAGAAGAGAAATAAGATCATATTTTCTTTTTAAACATTACTCTTCAAAGATTAACTTTAATTGAATCCTTAAAAAATGAATAAATATATATTCATTTTAAAGACATTAAATTTCATAATTTACATAATATAAAATTAAAAAAGAGTATAATATCAAATAGTCTCTAATGGAGTGTAGATTGGGATGAAATATTTTACCACACAATTCCTCTTTTGTTAAACAAGATTTATCCTCCTATATAATAAAATTAGATTTATTATAATTACATACCATAACCATATAGATATATATAATATCATTAATTTAATATTTGTAACATATCATCATCTATATTTTAATCATTTATTATTATCATTTTTGAGTGTTAACACCTATCTTTATTGTATATGTTTTGATTTAGTAGAAATTGTCCTTATAATTATATCATTATTCCTTCTTTTGAATAATATTATTAATAGTTTAAATATCATATATATCACATATATATATATATATATTTATAGACATTCATAATATATAAAGATAGAAAAATGAATTATATCGTTCATAAAGACGCTAGGTCGAATGTACCGATGAACACTATTTTCACTTTTCGATAGATGGAAGGAAAAAAGATGAATAACTATTAGTCATTTAAGAATAATTATTATATAATGTATATAATATATATTAATTAAACCTATCCTTTTTTACTATACATGTAATGAGTATATGAAAAATGAATCTCATCGCTTCATAGAGGTGGTAGTTCATACATATGCACAAGCGATATTTTCATTTTATAACGGATTGGACATTAAAAAGGTACGTAATATATTATATTTACATAATAATAGATATATAATTAATATAATATATTATTATTATTTCCTTCTTTATAACCATCAAGTTAAAGTGGTGATGAAAATGAATTACACCGCTATGTGGAGATAGTAAAAAAATGAATGAATAAATTAAGTGTGTGTATTTCATATAATAGAGAATAAATGGAATATGGTTTTCCCATAATCATAATAATATATAAATATATTTATGATACCATATTTAATATTTTTTTTGTTAAACCACATTAAGAGAAATTAGAAGAAAAAAATATCTTAAATACTTAATATAGATGTTTGCTTCTTCTTCAATATAATTCCAATAGTTTTCTTATTATGGAATCTAAATTTGGTCTTTTGGGTGGTAAGGATTAACTAGATCTTGTGTAAGGTTGTTTAGAAGATGAAGGGGTAAGGGTTGGCTAATCGAGAAGGCTCAAATTGGTGTGAAAATGTTAAATGACAAGTTTCATTTTATAATTTAGGGGAGGGGAATTCTTGGAATTTCTTGAAGTATTAAATAAAATAAAAAACTATTTTATGACCAAATATGACTAATTTAATATATTTTGAAGAAATGGTTAATATAATTCTAAATAATCCAATAAAATAAAACTTAGACAAATTTTAGGTATTTTTTCACCCTTACAATTTAGTTTTAACCCCTAATCAAATCTTTTGAAAATTATCACAATATTAATCATTACAACCCTTTAGGGGTCAATAATGTTACTATATAAGGTAAATAGATCAAAAAATGTATCATGGATGATTTCTTAAATCATAACCAATTAATTTAGTAAAAAATACGTTTTTTAATAATTATAAATTATTTAATAATAATTATTTATTATAAAAAATTATTAATGTCATTTTGGACACTATTCATTTAACATAACTTAAAATACATCATGAAAAATTGGATATTGTAATATAATCATTTAAAAATGCAATAAAATTTCATATTGATCTAAAAATATATGGTATACAATAACTAATTCATAGTATATCACTTTTAATAATTTTACAATCATTTATGGATTTTTTTTAATTAATTAAATAAATGATCTTTAGGAGATACAAAAGTAATTAAGGTAATTATTTTAAAAAATATTCATAGTAAAAAATGATAAAAAATAATTTATATTTCAAATAAATATTTAGAATAGAACATAAGTTGTATATATCGCTATTACAAAATATTAAACATATTAAAAGATGGAAAGTGTCATTTTGTTCTTCGTCTCTCACTAAGTATTATAAAGGCCATAATCATGGAAAAATAGAATAAAGGTCTTATAATTGAATTTTTTTAGATAATATATAAAAAATAATCATCCAATAAAATTATGAAAAGTGTAAGGGTTTTTTTAGTCATTATGACAATTTTTTACTCTATTAAAATGTTTTTCCTTTACCGTGGTAACAAAATTTTCTATGATTGATATTCATAATGACCATAAATAATAGGTAAATATTTACCAAATTTGAAGCTCATGATTAAAAATATGTAATCTATTTTTAAATATTCAATTTCAAAAATTGCTAGAAATTAGTTTTATATTAAATAGAAAAATGAATTGAAAAATTGTTTTCCTATAAAAGCATATTTTTAAGTATTCAATTGTTTTTATACTAAATTAAATTTTAAAATTGATTCAAATGATCTTTGTTGGACTAATAATAAAATTAATTTAATAATTTTACTTTTAATCCATTTTAAAATATAATGGGAATTTATAATTGATTGAAACAAAAATATCGTTTACAATAATGAATAATATTTTTCTCTATTCCATTGAAAATATGGTTTTTAGAAAAATCCTACAAATCCCTCATAAGGTAATTTTAATATGATCATTTAAAAAATTAAAATAATTTTATCAATTAAATTTCCAAAAATTCAAAAAAATCTAATTTTTTTATTTTATCACAAACAGAAAAAAAAAACGTTTTTAAAAAATTATATTTGTAAAGCATAAAATAACATCAATAAATGTTTAGTTCTTATTTTGTAAAAATAAATAAATGAATTTATATTGACTAGGTACCTTGTATATAATCCATAATTTATTTAATACCATTCATACCCTCCAATTCAATGGATGGGTTATAATAATCAAATTAAAAATATAATATGTGGTTGTTCATTATAGTTTTGTGTTTCATGTTGTATAAACAATCAAAAATAATTTTCTTTTAAAATCATAGGGTGTGTAACAAATGGGTTACTATCTTCCTCAATAGCTTGATCATGATCTCATTCCATGATTTATCATCATTATGAGAGCATGTTTAGCAATATCAGATTAGTAGAAAAATTACATAGTTACTTACACACAGACACCATGGAATAATCTCTGCCTTTAGATGAATAACCCAATGGAACATGGTGTTTTGAAAGAATGGAGAAAAAGTTAATAGGGAATACTGAACATCATATTTTAGTCTTAACATTGATAACAAGTCACATGTAATATCTTTTGTTATGATGTTTGTAAGAAGATATTTTATGAATCCATATGTTTATTTGATTTCACCTAAATCTACCATATATTTGATAAAATTATATTGAATGTGAATATATTTAGAGTGAGAGTATTGAGCTAGATTTATTAAAATATCAACAGAACTATAATTATCACACATAATATTTGATGTTATCTGAATGTCAACCCTCAAATCTACTATATGAGCATTCATGCATAAAGAATGTATAACATCATGAGTAGATTCAACATACTCAGAATCAAATGGTCACTGAACTTTTCTTCTTATTACACTTTCTGACACAAGCATTTCCAACAAAGAACACACAACTTGATGTGAATCTATGATCTGTATAGCCACTTTCCCAATCTACATCAACGTATGGCAGGAAATATAGACCCACACTTTAAATCTATAGAAACCCATAATTAATTGTTCCTTTAAATACCTCATAATTCTTTTAATTTCATGCATATGTGACTCCCTTAGTTCACTTTTATAGCTTTCACATAGATTCACTGAAGAGGCCATGTCAATTATAAATTTTTTGTGGTACAATTGTATTCCCTTCTAATTTATGAAAATCATCTAATCAACCATGTTTCATTTTTATCTTTTTCTACTTTATTGAAAAATATGTTGTTTTATAAACATCTTTTGACTCATTCATTATAATCATTCTCAATAATTTCTTGGGTCATTTTTCTTTTTAAATGAAGATATGATCTTTGTTTTATTAAATCTTGTATGCCTAAAAAATAGTTTATTTTTCCCAAAATAGGTATCTCAAACAAATTTTTATATTTATAGAAAAATTACAACCTATAAAATTGTTATTAATGGAAAACATTATGTCATCCACATGTACTATCACTACTAGTGTGTCTGAAAAGTCATTCATTAAGTAAAATATTATTTTAATAGTTCTATTATTGAACCCCATTTTCAAAGAAGTCATCATGTTTAAAATAACATTCAATTGGATCCTATATTAATCCATCAAATATCTCCTTTAGTTTGTTAAACACATTACCATAATTGTTAATAATTATTTATTTTTGTTGTAAAACTAATACTTCTTCATAATGGTCACCATTTTAAATGTAGACTTTGCATACACTAGATAAACATGGAAAAGCTTATGTGCTTCAACTACCTAGAACATAATTATTTTCAAATATTTGGGAACTTGATCAAAAGTGTCTTCAAAGTCTAGGATTTCTATTTCTAAAAATCCTTTTCAAAAATATCTACCTTGTTACATATGACTCTACTTTTCCCAGTCATTTTATTTCTAAAAACCCAACACGTACAAATCCAATTTGATGAATTCATTCTGAGAAAATGTTTCAATATATAGAGTAAATATCAATATTATTTAGTTATTCGTTGATATATTTTACCCATTCACAATACTCAGTATAATCACCCACCAATTTATGTTAAACCAATCATAGAAATAATGCTTAATTATCAAATCTATGTCTTCTTCTTTTCTGAACAGACATATTCTAATTCCCAATGATATTTTTGGGGTCAATATGTTTATTTAATCTATAAAACTAATTTTCACTACCAACAGAACATTCATTACCATAAATGGAACCTTTTGAATTAGCATTAACTATTTCCTATCTAATTCCAACAACATTTCTGTCCATTTCTTTAGATATTTTCCAACTGTTTTCTTTGAGATACTCAAAATATGATTATATATTCTTATTAATTTAGAAAACTTTTATTCAATTTTCACATCTAAACACTCATAAAATTTAGATAATAATATATTTTAGTATATGTATCCATTCTCACTAGATAAGTTTTTTATAATAATCCATAAAAAAAATACTCAAACCTTTTGAGTCTATTTTCGTTGATTTTAATTTAATAAGGACTACCCAAGACCACATAATATTTCACTATAAGATTATATTGGTACCATGTATCATAGTTTTTATCATGTTCTTCAGGTATCAAAAGACATCTATTCTGAATGCGTATAGTAATACACACTATTTCACTCTAAATGTATTTTGAAACATCATTATTTTCCAGCATTGTTCTAAACATATCCATAGTGATCCAATTCTTCTTATCTGTAAAAACAATATGTATGTTGTATATGTTGTGTTATAATCATGATTTATAAAATGTTTGAAAATGTATTTTTAATAAACATCACTCATTTATTCTTTACCATTATCATATCTTGGTTTTTGGATGCAAAAACCAAACTCATTTTCTACCTTCCTTATAAACGTTTTCAACATCCTAACAGTATCATACTCATGATTTATGAAATTAAAATTTTCTATTGAGTGATGTAATTTATAAATTTAAATAAATAAATATATACTTGTTTATAATTATATCACAGGGGTCCATAATTATAAGTATAGACTCATTGTAATGGCCTTGTATAATTATTATTCCCTTTCTTATGGGTCTCTTGAGTTATCAGGAAACACTCACATGTTTCAAAAATTCCATCTTGATCACTCTAATTACATGGTAATTCACTTACCACTTAATGTTTAAAAATCATACATAGTCTTATTTGGTCCATATTACCAATACTTTTATGCCACAAGACGTTCGTATCGTCCATTATCATTTAACATGTATTAGAAGGATCACCAATCTTGAATAAATTTCCATTAGTTCTATTAACTTGGGGAGCAGTTCTACCACCAATTGTTATTTTAATGATTCATATTGTTGCATTCAATATTACCTTATACACATTATTACAAATATGGATAGCACTCAACATGTTTTGTTTTATCCCTTCAACATAAAGAGTATCATCTAATATAAAACTATTATTATTAATCTGAGGTATATTCAGACCATTCATTTCCAAGGAATATTTGTTACTAATTGTTATAGATTTTCATTCATGTTTCTAAATGTGACTCATAATTTTAGCATTAAAAGTCATATGGGAGGAACAACTACTATCTAACATCTATACCTTTTTCTTCTTGATTTCATAAAAATAAATTTCTACCAAGAATGATTTTTTTTATTGCACAATTTAAATTCATTCCCATTATCTTTGAGGGGGTATTGCCCGATTATATTGGTCATCCCTTTCTCCACTCTATGTTCAATTTGATTATTACTTAAATATAGATCTTCAAGACAATTAAAAGTTTTTTTTTCAAAATTAAGAAAGTTTCTATTTTTGTATTCTTTCTTCCCAAGTCCATATTTTTCTCATTAGAACCACTCTCTATTGCTTCCAACCTTATCCTATATAGAGAACTATTGGAAAAAACATACATAATTTATGTCTGAATCTTCCAATGAACTTTAAATGACCATAAAATAAAAATTTCCTAAAAACGAGTCCCGAATCAATAATTTTTCTATCTATAATTTCATTTTTGATGAACTTCTTCTGTCTTATTTCATCACTGATTTGGAATAAAATTATCATTCAATATTATTCATTCATCACATACTCTTGTAGGAAATTTATCCCTATTTTTATTAGTCCTTATATGAAGAGAACCAATATTTATATATATATATATATATATAGTTTCAATAATTATAGAAATATATTTTTAGATGATGATTTTGACATTAAATTATCAATATCTTATCAAGTTTCTACCCATATATAAATATAGACATTGAAGTCCATCATGATCATTTTAAATTTTTTATCAGCTCTAATACCATTTTATTAGGTAATTAAAAATTATTCGTCCTTAAAAAAGAGTTTTTCATAAACAAGTTTTATCATCTTATCATATTAATCCAATTTCAACCGTGTATTTTTTTTCTTTTTCATGTTTTATCTCCCTTTTAGGTTTCTATCCTTTTTCATTAACCAGATTTATATTCTCCATTACCAAAATATTCGTCACTTTCTTGTCTATGGTATATTTCCCAAGAAATTCCTCAAGTTCATATTTGAGAGTGTATTCATAAAATCTTGGTTATGAGTTATCTGTATCACTATTAGACGAATCCATATTTTTTTGAACAAGGCCTATACTTTTTATAAAATTATCTTCTATTTCTTCATCAGAGTCACTACATGATATATGATCTGTTTGCTATCCTTTCCCCGGTAAATGTTTTTATAATTTTCTTTAAATCTTATACCTCTATTATTTAATCATTTTTAGATTCATAATAAACTCCTTTCTTCTTTGTAAAATTAATTACATAGTGTCCAAGACCATTTCATTTATAAAATCTTCCACGAAATGTGCATTTTTTCTAGTTTTTCCCCTTCTGAAACATTTTAGAAATGAATGTTGTAATGAAAAAATATTTTATTAATGTAATTTCATATAATATAATTATGTTATATCTTATAAAACAAATACATATCTCTGAAAACTCTATAAAAACATTATTCTTGTAAATTAAAAATGAAAAAAATGATATTTATAGAAATTAAGGAACCTATACCAATGGAATAGTAATATAAAAATTGGAATAGAAATATTACCATTAAGAATAGTAATCTGAATAATATAATAATGAACTCATCTATCAATGTTTAAATAAAATTAAGGTAACCTATAAATGAGTAATGATATAATTATAACATAGTATAGGTAAATGATTTTAAAAAAATGATAAATGAAGTGTTGATATTTTTGTGAAAGGTAAATGTCTATTTACAATTTTATAATTAGAATAATGATTTAAAATATAATTTAATTTTAAAAAAGATTCATAAATTAATATTGTTTTCATTATAATTATAATATAATTTTATGAGACTTTAATTAAATTTTCAATGTGTCATAAAGTTGGATATAATATTAAAATATGTGTTTTTTGAATAAATGAATATTTTAAATAAAAATATAATTTATAATATATAGAAAAGTATTTTCCTATAATGAAGGCCAATTTATAATTCTATACATTGAAAAATGTTTGGAGTGAATTTTTTTATTTCTCTAATATATTTCAATTTTTTGTTGAATAGTGAAATATAATAGTTTTTTATATAAGATAAATAAATGAATTATTGAGTAAAGGATGGTGCATAGAAGAGGTAATAAACAATTATTTAAACCACCCCCAAATGTTTTACAATATTTAGTGAAAATAATCAATATTATTGATAGTCTTGAGCCGAAATAATAAAATAATAAATAAAATAACAAAACAAATACCCACCTCCCCCTATAAATACCATCCCTCGACACCTCTTCTCTTCACACCTTATAAGTCCAATAAATTTTATAAATTCTACTCAATTACCTCCCCATTTTTCTTTCCCATATCTAGGAATTTTCTTTATTAACAAAAGACCAAACCCAACGTTATTAAGGAGTTTCTCAAGGAGACAAAGGCCAAGAGGTAAAATTATCAATCCTTCTCTTTTAATTTAATTCATTTCTGTATCCCATCCTTAAATACAATATAAAAAGTGTAATGATAACTTCATTATATTATATATACCAGAATATTATTATGTTATTGGAATATTCATCAAAAATTATATTTTCATATCCTTTTATTATAAAATTGAAAACATCATTGTGGATGTGTTGATTCACCACCTTCATGGATGACTAGTTTTCATTTTCCATTAAAACCTTGAAGACTAGTCATAAAACCAATATTATTATTTAATGAGATTCTCATATATATATTTTATGTTTTAAAATGTTCTGGAACAAATATTTGAAAATAATATTAAATAAAATTATAAATGTTTGTGATGGTTGTAAAAACTACTAAAATAAATTAAATCATTTTCAGTAAAATTTTTTCTAAAATATCATTATCATACCATATAAAAATTAATATATAATAAAATTTAAACTTATTTATTTTCATTAATAACATATAATTTCAATAATTTAGAATAATTCTCATTTTATATGAACTTCTGTACTTGTATACATGAAAATCGATCTGGAAAACAAATAAAACGAACACTCCAAGAATGTTAAAATTGACCACTATAACTCGTCAATATGGCCATTAAAAACTAAATAATATAATAATAAATATGATTCATTTATAATAGGTTATGGATTTAGAAATTAATGAATCTCATTTGATTATCCATGATACTAAAGTGAAGAAATAATTTAGACATAAGTTAAGGGGTTTCTCGAACCCAACACCTTTTCATTGGGTTATTCCTCTTTCAAAATATTTTATGGCATAAATATTTCTATAATGTTCCTTAACAATAATTTAATTTTCCTTGATGTTTTTTTATGAAAGAACCCTTCTATTCAAAACACATTTTGAATCCTCTTGAGTATTTTCTTTTTTACTCAAAATGATGAATCTTATAAAAAATATAATATTACATTTTCATTAGCGAACCCCAATTTTATTAATGATTGATAAAATAATTATGAAACCCCTTACTTTAAATGGGTTACTCTATGAATTTTATTGATATATTTTCTTTTTTGTTGGCATGATTATGTAAATGTTAGGATGTGACTGGTGTTCCTATAATTATGTAGTGCTCTAGGGCGTTGGGTAATGTGATATATCTCATGAGAAAATGGGCATTATCCAGGAACATGATGATAGATTTTTTCACAATGATTATTTTATGGTTATGAATAAATGTCATGCATGAACATTTTTCATTTTGGACAACTATGTGTTGTATTTGACCAGGACAAAAAGATGTTTATTTTTATTCATTACAGCATTCCATGCCTTTATCCAATTCTTCTTCTCATGATTGTGATGGTGATGCTATTTCTAGGTTATAATGATAATGATAATTCTCACCCATTATATATTGATTTGTCCCCTTATTTATCCTATAAATGGGCTTTTGGATCACCTATATTCATTGATTTATATCCTTAGGTGACTATTTTTACAAAGTAGAACATGAGATTTAAAGTTATAAGGATAATATTTTTTAAAATATTATTTTTTTATTATTGTAATAGTTTTGTATGTTCTTAATTTTTTCAAGACACTAATAATTTGGATCCTCATTTTGTAAGACTATTCTTTTATTTATCATCAAAATGATGTAATTGTAATGTAAAAAATAGTGTGGAAATAGTTGGTACCATAGAACATATTTGTTAATTTGGGAATTATGATTAAAAAATATTATTTAAAACCCATAGTGTTAGACTAAGTATATTTATGCACCGAAGATACATTGTTTTTGAAAATTGAAAAAAATAGTGATCTCATAAGATATTACTTTAGTGTTTTTTATAGAAAGTAATAAACTAGTCATTCAGAACTTATTGATTTATTTTTTGTTTAAAATTTTCTTATTTTTTAAAATTGTGGAACGAAGGGAAACCATACCAACAAATTTTGTGTAGGACAATGAAGAAACTACCCGAATGACATCCCCAATGCCATGGGAGGTTGATTTAAAAATTTCAGGGTGATTCTTACCAAGATGCCTCAAGGTATGAACAAAAACCTAAATAACATGGAACGTCTGACTTCACATTAGAGGGTGGAAATGGATATCGAATCATTTATGTTGAAATGACCACTAAAATTTTGAGGATATTTATGTACACTTATTTTAGAATAGTGGGTTTAATCAATGTAAAAGATCTTTTCATTCCTCAATTGTTTCAAGAAGGATAAGTTTACTATATTCTTCTATAATTTTGATGGAGTGGCTGATCAATGGTGGGTGTTGATTATGAAAACCATGGTGATGAATGAAATCAAAGATTAGGAGTGGGAAGACATTAATAAAATATTTCCATAAAAGTATTTCCATTGAAGTCTTCGTTAAATGATGAATATAAGATTCATATAGATGAAGTAAAAATCATTTTAATCTATCATGTTCTAAAAAAATTCACAAATATTGAATGGTATGCCTCATATTTTTTTATAAAAAATTATATCAAAATTGATAGATTCTTTAGTGGAATTTATTCCGAACATTTGAAAGGATTTGGAAATTCAAGACTTTGGTAGTTGTGAAATTATTGTTCAATATTCTCTTAAAGTGGATATGGAGATTAAATAACTGTACCATGAAAATGGAGATAAGAAAACAAAGATGGTGTTTCAATAAAAGGTATCTAATGAGAATGTTTTAAAGGAAAATAAACCACTCACATGACAAAAATGTGGGAAGAAGCACCTAAAAAGCATCCTCAATGGGACTGGGAAATACTATAAATGTGGGAGAGAATGCATCCAAGCTCAGGGATTTTGAAGAGACACCAAGAAGAAGGGAAATGTAATGGAGAAAAAGAGAACACCAATCATGGATGAATGGTTAAAAAATTGGTATAAAGGACACTATATAATATGGTGCACTAAAAAATAACTCTTTGATGGTAATCAACATCAGCAGCCAACAAATCAAAAGGGGAAAGGGGAATCTTATTCCATCACTACCAATGAAGTGCAACAAGAAAATGAAGTCTTATAAAGAACACTTTCTTTTTAGTTAAGAGTGAAAAAATTCATATTTTATTCTGGTAATATGTATTCTTTTTTATGATTCATGTTTTCTATAACTATTGAATCAAATCCTAGATACCTTGAAGTAGAGATACCCATAAAAAACCTAGTGGAATGATCATCGCAACCCTAGGGCGTAACTATTCTCCTATCATCATATTTGGTGTTATTTTTCTAGAAAACTCCTAATTCATCACATAGTAGAATTTGATGCTATAGTGAGCATGGATTGGATAGTATTATATAGATCACACAAAAACATCTAGTAAAAAATAATATCTTTTCAAATTCTGAACCACCCCATTCTCCTTTAGAAATACAAGGAATAACATGAATATTATTTGGAAAATCCCTCAATGATGTGGGAGTTAATTCCCTATGAATAATCATACCTCACCCAAATGGTTGAGTCAGATAATGGTATCATGATAGGGTAAATTCCCATTGTGAGGGAATATAGTGAGGTATTTCCAAAAGAGATACACAAAATTCCCCTAGATCACAAGGTAGAGTTCTCAATAGAACTCAAACCTGAAGCTACTCATTTTAGAAATTTACCATATATGATGGACTTAATCAAACTAAATGAGTTAAAGAAGAATCTATAAGAGAATTTATATAAAGGGATAATACACCCTAATGCTTCACCATGTGGTGCGCTAGTGCTCTTTGTAAAGAAAATTGATGGATTGATTCAGTTGTGTATCGATTACTGAAAACTCAATAAGATAACTGTTATGATAATTTATCTTCTTCAAAGGATATATGACTTGTTTAGTCCACTATTCAGAGCCCATTAATTTTTGAAGGTGGATCTTCTTTCTGGATATAATCTACTATATTTGATGAAGGAAGATATTTAGAAGACTAATTTCTGAACATGGTATGAGAACTATGAGTTTTTAGTGATTCCATTAATACCTACCAACACCCTTGAAATCATTATGGGTTTGATGAATAGAGTCTTTAGACACTTCCTTGACAAGTTGGAGGTAGTGTTTCTTGATGATATTCTCATATACTACAAGAGAAAGGATGGACATGAAGAATATTTAAGTATTGATCTGGTGACACTAAGGTGGGAGGAATTGTATACCAACTTCACCAAGTAAGAATTTTGGATAAACAAAGTAACATTCTTAAAAAATGAGATCACATGTAAGGGAAATTTTTTTACCCATAAAAAACAAAGTGAATTTAGGAATGTCCAAGTCCTTTTAGTGTCCTTGAAATACACTGTTTTCTTAGATTATTAGAGTACTACATACATTTTGTGATAAATTACTCATGAATGTATATCCCTCAAACTATGTTAACAAGGAAATGGATAATGTATGTTTGGATTAAAAAATGTGGGGAAAACATCAAGTAGTTAAATAAGATGTTGATCACTACACCTATACTCACAGTACCTACATGTGAAGAATGTTTTGTGACATACAGTGATGCATCAAAGAATGGATTGGGTTGTGTACTCATGAATATTGATAAAGTGAAATCCTATAACTCACAATAGTTGATTATATATGATCAAAACTATGCAACACAAGATCTGGACCTAGATGTTATCATTTTCACATAGAAAATCACATGGTACTACCTTTGTGGTGAGAAGAGTGATATATATACTGATTAAAAGAGATTAATGTATTTATTCACATATAAGGAACTCAAAATGTGTCAATGAATATGGTTATAAACTATGTAAGACAATTATTTATTTATTCACTACCACACAATAATGGGGAACAACGTAGTTGATTCTTTTCATAGAAAAGAACGTGCTACTCTACCTAAGATAGAGATTGAGAAAGTCCCCATCTTCATTGATATAAAATGGATGTATTTGGAAATTGTAATTCCCGAGAGTAAATCCTACCATTACTAAAGGATTTACCAAACATGTATTAATGATAAGATTAATGAGGAACAAGTGGATAATATGGAGTTACAAACAAAGGCGACTGTAGTAAAGGAAGGAAAACTACATGAATTCTAAATCAATGATTATGGTGTAATTTTTTCAGATTGAGGATATTTGTGCCTACATAACCTGAGATAAAGAATGAGCTACTGGATAATTCACATATCTTTCCTTTCTCTATGTATCCAAGAATTACCAAGATGTTCCATGATCTTTGAGAACACTTTTGGTGGGATAATATTCAAAAAAAGATTGTAGATTATATCTCACAGTGTTTGGTTTGTGATCAATATAAATAAATGTGACAGTAAACCAAAGGGATGATTCTAAAATTTCCTATACACCCATGGAAATGGGAGAATGTCACTACGGACTTTGTCACTGGTCTACCAAAAACATCAATAGTAAGTAATGTGATATGGATTTTTGTGGATCGACTCACCAATTATTCCCACTTCATTGCTGTTAGAGAATATTTTTTTCTTGAAAAAATTTCTAATATAAATGTTAAAAAATTGGTGAGGCTACATGGAGTACCACTTTCGCTCATATTTGATCACGATCCAAGGTTCACATATATATTCTAGATAATTCTTCAACATGCATTGAGTATTAAATTGAATTTTATCACTATTTATCACCCATAACCATATGAACAATATGAAAGGAATTTTTTAATGCTCAAAGACATGCTAAGTGTCCAGAAAATGGAATATAAAGATGGATGGGATCGGCATATCCCATTGGTGGAGTTCCCATACAAAAATAGCTTCCACTCAATTATTTTAATGGATCCATATGAAGCTCTATATGGGATGTGATGTATAATTACTACATGTTTGGATGAAGTTGGTGAATTTAAGATACTTGGGCGTTTGATTTTATTTGAGATAACATAGAATGTTAAAACCATAAAAAAACACATAAAATAAACTCATAGTAAAAAAAAATCTATGCCAACAACAATAAAAGGGGTCTAAAGTTTGTAGTTGGAGACAAAGTCTTCCTTTTGATATCCCCATGGAAGGGAGTCATACAATTTGTAAAGAAAGGGAAGCCTAGCCCGAGGCACATTGGACCCTTTGAGATCCTTGATAGGATATGAGCATTGGACAATTTTCTTGAACTTCTACCAAATATGGATCATGTTAATTGATTGTTCTATGTACCTATCCTGAGGGAGTACATTCTTGACTGATTACATGTACTGAGTCTGGAGGTGGTACAATTAGATAGAGACCTCTTATAGAAAGAGATGCCAGTGAAGATCATGGACCACATAGACAAATTCTTATGAAACAGTAGAAATCATCATGTCAAAGTGTTTTATAGGAATCATAAGTATTGAGAAGTGACATGGGAATCATATAAAGAAATGATAGATAAGTGCCCTTACTTGTTTTCACTTTAGTTAGTAAAACGAAATTTCAAGGGAAATTTTTGAAAATAGGGCCGAATGTAACAACCCAAACTTTTATCAATGGAATCTAAATTCTTATAATTACATTAGATAGTATAAACACATACTTATCATAGAGAACCCAGTAAAAACTTTATTCTATTAAATTTAGAATGAAATAAATGATATTTGTAGAAATTAATGAACCTAAACCAATGTAATAGTGACCTAACCATTGGAATAGTAGTACGACCAATAGGAAAAGTAATCTGACCAAAAGAATAGTAACTTTGGCTATAATTTTAGAAATCATATTTTGGTATCTTGTAAATTAAAATATGATATAATTTAATCATAGTACAATTAAATAAATGTTTTAAAATTGATAAATTAAATATTTATATTTTTATGAAAGGTAAAAGATTTATTAAAATTTTATAATTTATATAATGATTAAAAAATATTTTCATAATATATATTCATAAATAAATATTTGTTTTATTATAATTACACAGTAATTTTGTGGTACTTTAATTAAATTTCAAAGTTTCATAAAATCAATTATAATACTGAAATATGTATTCTTTTGATTAAATAATGATATTAATTAAAAATGATATTTCTCATATTTAAAAAGTTATTTTCATAAAATGGAGTCCATTTTATAACTATACACATTCAAAAAGGGTTATAGTTAATTTTTTGGATTTTTCTAAAAGTATTGAATTTTTATTGAAATTTGAAATACAATAATTTGAAATATAAGCTAAATACATGAAATATTATGTCATGTTTGATGTATGAATGAGGTTATAACTAATTTTTATGAACAATACCAAACCTTTTACTCTATTTAATTAAAATAATCTATAGTATTGTTATTTTTGAGCAAAAATTATAAACAAATGAATAAAATAATCAAAAAATAGTCATCTCCTCCCCCTATAAATACCACCAATCACCATGATTTCTCCTCACAACTTCTATGCCTTATAGATGGTCTAAAATATTTCCAATACCACATCCTATTCCCCTTTTTGAGGAGCTTTTGGTCTCAATAAAATACCAAAACCAAGTGCCTTATAGAGGTTCTCATGTAGACATCATCAAAGACGAAAAATCTTCAATCCTTACCTTTTCATTTCATTCCGTTTTATTATCCTATATTTACCTATAATATAAAAAGGTGCATGATAACTCTATTATCTCATATATATGATAATTTTATTTTATTTAGTGGAATATTCATCGTAAAATATCTTATCTTATCTTTTTATTCTAAAAATGAAAATATTGTTCTTGATGTGTCAATTCACAACCTACATGGACGGAACGATGTAATTCACTATTACCACCTTCAGGTATGTTCATAAAAAATAATTATGGTTTTATATGATTTTAATAAATAATTTTTTTTGTTTTATGATTTTTTAGAACCAATATATAAACATATTATTAAATAAAATGTTACATGTTCTTGATGGTCTTAAAAACTGCCAAAATAAGTTATAAAATTATAATTAATGTTTTATCAAATGAATCATCCTCATACCATATAAAAATGATTTACAAGACCATTAAAAACTTTTATGTTCATTAATAACATATAACTCAATTTTTGGAAAAAAATCATATTTCAAGAAAACCAATACTTGTATGCATGCAGACCGATCATGAAGACAAGAAAAAGAACACTCTCGGAATGATAAAATTAAATACTATAACTCATCAATATGTAAAAAAATGCACTAAATAAAATTTTAATAAATTTGATATATATATAAGTGGTTTTAAATTTAGTAATTAATAAATCTAATTTGATTATCCAGGATATTAATGTGAATAAACCATTCAGACATAAAATAAGGGGATTCATGACCCAAATACTTTTTATTGGGTTATTCTTCTTTCACAAAGTTTTTTAGAATAAATATTTCTATAAGGTTACATAATTATAATTTTTTTGTCCTTACATTTTATTTTATAGGATATACATGTATCTAATATTTTTTTAGGACTAATACCAAGATTTTCCTATAGATTCTTTTTCCAAAACATATTTTGACTAACCTTGAGTTGTTTCTTCTTCGCTCAAGAATGATAAATCTTATACAAAATATAAATTTCTATTTTCATTCATAAAATCCATGTTTATCCACAATTGATGTAATCCATATGAAACCCATTCATTTATTTGGGTTATTTAAAAACTTTGACTAATATATGTTATCTGTTTCATGCATTATTATGTAAATGTTATGATGTGACAGGTGTGACTGAAATTAGATAGCGCTTCAATGTATTGGGTAATGTAATTTATATCATCAGATTATTTGTATTACGAGTAAACATGATGAAATATTTTTTAACATTTATGATGCTATGAATATTCATATATTATTTTGTAACATGATGTTAGCTTCTGTTAGAACTATGTGTGGTATTTGAAAACGAAGACATGATGTTTCATTTTTAGGCATTACCAAATTTAATGCCTTTATCAAATTATTCCTCTAATTAGTATGATGTTGATACTATTATTATGTAACGATGATGATGATTTTTCTCACCCCTGTTTTATTGATTAATGTAGTTTTTTATCCCCTTAATGGTCTTTTAGCTCACCCCTTTTACTTGATGTATATCCTCAGGTGACTACGTGTACTAAGGAGAACATGATCTTTAAAGTGATAAAGTTTTTTTAATAATGCTATTTGTTTTTCTTTTCATAGGTTATGTATGTTCCTAATTTTCCCAAATAACAACCTATGGGATCATAGTTTAGTAATTCTATGATATTTTTTATATTTCAAATGAGGTTAAAGTTTTTAAAAAAAATTGGGTCACTATAAATTCAATAACTATTTGATATTATTCTTCAATACCATAATCACTTGAGTATACTTATTTATTATCATTAAAAAAATTTAAATTTATACTGGATTGAATATCTATCAATTCTTTGAATTTATTCAGGATTACTCGATATTTTTTCATTAGAAATGATAACTTTTTGTAACTCATCAAGAGAATTATTTTATCTATCTTTAAGTGATGAAATTTTGGTATCAAATAATCTGAAAAAAATCATCTATTTATTCAAATTTTTGTAACAATAAAATTACTCACAAAGTCCTCAAAAATTTCTCATAATTATATTTATTATAGTATAGAAAAATTAAACACATTTAAAATATATAATTTGCATGTTTTCAAATTTTCTTCTATAGATCTATATAAATGCATCTTTGACTTTCTAATTACCTTCATATCTACTATCCAACTTGATCAAGATCTCTTTTTTAGATTTTAGTACAATAAAATGAGAATATAATTTCTTTGATAATGAAAATAGAATATCATATTTCACCTTTAAATCAACTTCTATATTCATTTTTTTTAAAATCATCAGACCATAATTTACTAATGGTGGAAGTTCCACTATCGCTACATCATAAAAATTCATAACTAGAGATGAAGGATATGGAAACATTTGATTATTCCAAATAAGAAATTTTTTTCAAAAATGATAGTAAAACCCTATTATTTGAAGAATTTATATTATCCCTATCTCAATGGAAAATTTCATTAATACAATATATGGAATCTCCTCTACTTCAAATTCAAGTTTTGGTAGGATAATTTTTCACCACTGAGAATGGGGGTGAATATTTAGAGGGTAATTTTTACAATTTATTTTAAACAAATAATGATCTATTACTTCTTAGAGTATGACCCAATAAAAATATAAAAACTGAGACTTAGACAGTCATATATTAAAAATAAATGGAATGGAACACATATTTCCTACAAGGTTCAGATCCAATGAGGAACCTCACCCCTTATCAGGGCTATTTATTCCACCCCCCAACCATGAATTACATTCAATATATTCCAAATATAAATAATATTTTAAGAATTCATGTGGCATCCCAACACACATGTAAGGTGTCACAACCAATATCATAGCTAAATGTTTTGGTATAATGGTTGATTTCAAAATAAAGAGCATCACTAAACAAGCTAGGTTTATTCTGGAATGCAAGATGAAGACCCACTTCCATGAATCTACAAAAATATAGAAAATATAATCTCCCACTGTTAAATATTGAAATGCACCACAGATATATTCTCAAACATAAATCCAATTTACTTATGAGAAAATTTTCCAAAGTTTTTTTCCAAAGAACCAACTTCAACTTCATACTCACCTCATATCTTTTCAAAAAAACTTTTTGCTTCAAAATATTCAACATTATTCATTACTAGAATAGGTAAAATATTTTCTTAATAGTATTACTATCTCTATTACTACGTTCAATAACCAAATATCTAACATGGATATATAAACTAAATCCTAGGATTTCGAAGTAATTTAAAATTTTCCAAACAATTTTATAATAAAATAACCTCTAAAAACATTTAAATTGAAAAAACTATAGAAAATAAATCCATATGTAGAGAAGACTCTAAATAAGATATGTAGAGAATAAACTACAGGTTCTGGGAATAGTAAGAGCATTGGATAGGGAATTCTCAACTCAACGTTTTTGTCACGATGGAGGATTAATCTAAGATTTACAAAATTCTAATTTCCATGATTAATAGAAATTATTCAACGAACATAGTCAATAGATAAATGATATAACCAATGCATAAGATCATCACATATTATTTAAAAATAATTTATGCAATTAATGAGTTGCGTTGGGAGAAATTCTATCTCTATTGATGCATGTGGAAGCATCTCATCATCATACCTTCATTGAATTGTAGTAACATAGAATTGATCCCCTAAAACAGTAATCTAAACATGTTCCATGTAGTTCCATACATCATCATAGGAATATCCAGGTGCTAGCACGATAGATCTTAACACTAGAAATACTCTCATTTTATCATCTAATGAACCACTTCATGTAAAGACCCGTAAAATTCAAGGGAATTTTTTTTCTTAATTTTCTTTGGGATTTTACAAGAACGCGGTGTCTGACGGCACATGTTTCCGAGGACCGGTGTGCCCGGAATTTCTATCCGAAGACTAGCTCGGGTACGTTCAGTGAATGAACGAGCGGGAATTTCTAACTTTTGAACCGGTGCTTGGAATCGAATTCTGAGGGCACCGATGGATTAGCAGCGCCGGTATTTGCTTAGGAACTCCTTTTCCGGAGTTTCATTTTCACGAGAGAAGTTTTTATTTTATGTGGAAGGTAAAATAAAAATTATGCATCAATTTTTATTTTTACTTTAAGTGGTTTAAGCTTTGGGTGGAAGTTGGATAACTACCCAACGTCCCTTGGGAGGTTATGAGGGTGGTTGGGCCCACACGAACCCCACCCCTTCACATTCCTTAACTCCATCAACTCAGAAATAAATTTGATAACTTATGTTTTCATAACTTATGATATTAGTGAAGTGAGTTTAATGTGAGTGTTTGAATTTCAAACCTTATGTTGAGTTAATAAAATAAGTAAGGGACTTATTTTTTTTGTTGGAGTCTTATTTCCTTGGGAGCTTTGTGAGAAAAGCTAAGGGAGTCTTGAGTTTCTTCATCCTCTTCGTCAAAGAACACGAAGAACGCGAAGAACATGAGATTCATCAGAGGTCGACATCCCCTTCCGCGACGTCTCCTTCCGCGACGCCTCTTCCCGCGACAGTTATCTCCGTGACGAATCCTCACCAAACTTGTTCGACGAGGTAGGGGTTTATTTATTTATTTTTGTTCGTGAATACTACCTTGTCGTTCTTCGTGAAAATCCGACCAATTGCTATCGATTAACGAGAGGGGGCCGGACCGCACAAACACGGCCAACTCTCCTCCCTTATCCTTGTTATTGTTTTTAATGTGGTTGGAACGGGAATGGCGTGGTGTTGTCGCACCGCGCGGGATCGTGTGGCATGTAATGCGCGGCGCCGTCACGCCACGCCGTGAAAATTGATCCAAGTTGCGGCGCCGTCGCGCCGCGCCGGGGAACCGCAAAAGCACCACAGCCGGAGCAGGGCCGCGGTGGAGGGGTGCGGCACCGTCGCGCCGCACCGGATGATTGAAGGCCGCGGCCGATAGCGGGCCGCGGCGGAGTATGGGAATCGGCGCCCGGAAGCGGGCCGCCGGTGTCAGAGCAGGGAGGGGACAGGCCGTCGCCGGTCCCGTGGTGGCAGAAACCGGCTGACCGGGGCGGGCCGGCCAGGCAATGGAAATACGGGGGTTCAAACCCTCGGCCAGCCAGCTGAGCGGCCCCGATTAAGGGGGTCTGTGGTTACAAACCAGGGGGGCAGGCGCCCCCCTCTTCAACGGCTCGACCGTTTGGCCGAGCGCCTGGACAGCGTGCCCAGTGCACCGCGCGCCAGGCCGGGCCGGGCCGCGCCAGCCGGGCCGGACCCGGACACGGTTCGGGTCGACCCGGTTCGGGCCGACCCCGGGGGTATCGGGACGGGTCGGACCGGGCCCGAACCCCTTAATACCGAATCTCTTCTGGTCGAACACCCATAACTTGTGCTACGGTCCTCCGATCGACGCACCGTCAGTTGCGATGCGATCCTTGGATCGAGAAGGGCCTTTTGGTATATCGCACTCAAGGTTTTGGAATACTTTGTGTTCGGCCGTGTTGGTTCGTACACGAAACCAACCGGGCCCTCAGAGCGGAAACACTCATAACATAAGCTCCGGACATCCGATTGACGTGCCATCGACATTGTTGGATTCCTCTAAGTGAGACAGATCTTTTGTCTTACTCCGCTCAAGGTTTGGACGCAGGTGGAGTACGGTCGGGTCGGTTATGCCTTATAAACCAACCGGGCCCCTAGGACGAAAAAACCACTAACCCTCAGACCGGGCGTCCGATTGACGCGCCGTCTGTGACGTTGAGTTCCTGTTGATGATACGGAACTTTTGGATACATCCACTCTAGACTATGTGATAGTTGATGTATCAGCCTCTCGGCTCGTGGAGCGGACCCTCCCGAACGAGCTTACTATATGCGGGAACCCTAGATCTGGCTGCGTTTGTGACTGTGACGACGATGACAACTGTACAGAGATCCTCAATGGATTCGACTGCGACGACTATAGCACTCAGAAATCCTACGTCGATCAGTGCTACTGATCCTGTGTTGGTCCGATCCTGTGTGGGTTAGCGCTCAGCGGTTCTGTGTGAGCCAGCGCCTACAGATCCTGTGTGGGTCTGATCCTGTGTGGGTCTTTTTGGGGGTTAGTTACCTATCGATCCTTTGTGGGTCAGATCTTATGTGGGTCATTGTGGGGTTAGTTACCTGTCGATCCTGTGTGGGTTAGATCCTTTGTGAGTCATTGCAGGGGTTAGTACCTATCGATCCTTTATGGGTCTGATGGATTAGATGAATCAGTGGAAATTCTGATCATCTCCATCGTCATACGATGAAGTATACCTGTGTGAGCTGAATCCTATTGTGCTATCCTATGTGGATTTACGTTTTACTTTCCTATGTGGATTGTGTTGTGCTATCCTATGTGGATTTACGTTTTTCTTTCCTATGTGGATTGTGTTGTTCTATCTTGTGTAGATTTATGTTTTTCTTTTTTGTGTGGACTGGGTTGTACTTGGGCTTGGATGTTGGAGCCGAATGAGAATTGATGACTTAGATATATGTATGGGCATATACCTAAGCGGTGTCGTATGTTACTTCGTGATTGTATCTTTCCTTCGTGGATTTTGGGAGACCTTCGGGGGTCTCCGGGTCCTTACTGAGTATCTTATACTCACCCCTGCACGGACTATGCCCGCACTACGTTGTGTTGGTTGCAGATGAAGGATAGCACTGATCGTGGTTGAGGCTTGCGGAGCAGGAAAGTACCTGGAGGTGGACCACTAGGCGGGACGTACTCGGAGCGGTCGGATGCACCCGAGGAGTAGTGGAGGCTATCTGTACCCACCCTTCTGGTGGGATTTCCAGTGGACAGCTCGACGGTGCAGCTTTACTTTTCAGTTTCTCCTTTCCCTTCCAGTTGTACTTTACTTTCAGTTTGGGTTTGTATACTAGCCCACTTACTTTTCCACACATACTTTTGTACTCAGTTTTACTTACTGTTTACTTCTACTGCTTGCTTGCTCTGTGGTGTTTGTTTACATTACAAAGGCAATGCCTTCCCTTTTTACCAGGAATTACGCCTTGATGCTAGTCGCCAGCCCCTGGCCTATGGAAGGCGGGTTTGGGGTAGTCACGGCACGGGACCTGAGGACGGGTCGTGAAAAATTGGTATCAGAGGATTTTGGTTCTACCACAGAACTTTGGACTCTGATCTTTTTCTATGTGAAGCAATAGTGTTAAGCGTATTGGGTGTGGTTATCAGTCCAGGGAGTCCAGTGTTGGTGCGGCGGATGACGTATCCATACACCAGGACCCTGAATTCTAATTTCCGACTTAATGCACGAAAACATTGATTGCATGTGTGTTTCAAGTTTTATTTGTGATTACTTTGTGTCAGCTGACCAGGTATATTGTTCTGACCATGGCGTAACTGTTTCCTTTTCAGGATGGCCCCACGACGGCAGCCAGCTCGGGTTCCGATAGTGGAGCGTGACGACAGCCCACCGGGCGACGAGGCCTCAGTGTAGGGCCATTTGACAGCTGAGGCACCGGCGATACCTATACTCGCCGAGCCATCGATGCTACCAACCCCAGCCGCTGACGATGCACGTTGCCTTAGTGCACTGCATGAGTTCCAGCGCCAGTGACCGCCCAGGTTACGTGGGGAGATAGACCCCCAGGTAGCCGAGGACTGGCTGGAGGTAGTGGTAGAGTTTTCCGGTTAGTGAGGACACCAGTAGACCTCATGGTGATCCTTGCAGTGAGCCTACTACACGCAGAATCGGGCCGATGGTGGAGCTTGATGCTCCAGGTGCACGATGAGGCATCTCTTCTCTAGATGGACATTGAGAGCCTCTTCCGCTCAGAGTTCGTCCTAGCCACCCTCCATGCGGTGCGCATCCAGGAGCTTCTACAGCTACGGCATGGTAGCTTGACGGTCGCACAATACTCGACGAGATTTACCGATCTCTCGCGCTACTTGACAGACATGGTACGGGACCCATTCTTCCTGGCCCAGACCATTGAGCAGGGATTGAGACATGAGATCAGGGCATCACTGATCTCCCTCAGCATTCTGACTCAGGCAGGAGTACTGGAGCGAGCTCTTCTCATCGAGAGTTTTCTTGCTGTGTCTACACCAGTGGCAAGACCTACCACAGAGCGACACGTGGTGGAGTCTTCTGCAGCCGGCAGTAGACAGATGTCACAGAGGTCCAAGCGGGCCAGGACAACGGGAGGATGACCACATGATACTGGCTCGGAGGTGCGGGGAACACGTAGCAGAACCAGTCTTACGAGAGAAAGATAGTGCTATGCATGCGGCGGGCAGGGCCACATAGCTCGTGACTGCACGACCCTCCATGCAGAGGAGCAGCAGACGGTTGAGTGACCACCTAGGCAGAGGTAGAGGTTCGACCATGGAGGTCCGCAGGGAGCAGGTGGACAAGGCCGAGGAGCTGGTTGAGCGGCAGGTGGTGGACGACATTTTGAGGCTCTACCACCACCACCACCAAGAGTTCCACCCCGACCTCAGGGGAGAGCACAACTTCAGGCAGCTGAAGCTTACGACCATGGAGCTCTGGAAGCAGGTGGACTAGTGCGGGACTAGCTCCAGGTATAGAGGCATTTTCCCATAATGCCTCTAGCTTCGTAGTTTGTGTTTCCTTGTGTCCTTGTACTTTGAGTTGAAGTAATAAAAGACACTTGCAATGGTGACGTTTGCTTTCTTGTCTTTTGTATGTTATTACTAAGAGGTGCCAGTAAAAAACTGTTGACTTGACCCTCACTTGCGAGATTCTTACTGGAGGAGACCCAGTGACCACACACTGATGCCGACAGTGTGACTCAACCCTTAGAGGTGAGAGTAATGGTTGGATCTCTTGGTAGCAGCGTCGAGGCCTTACGACGTCATCCATGCCATGAATTAACTAATCATGACGGGATTGACTGTATTAGGCAAGGAACGTGGTTCATATAGGGGATGAGACAGGATTTAACTTTTCGGCAAAGGAGAAATCTTTGCAGCTTTGCAGAACGTTAAGGAGGAAGGGGAGACCCTTCATGTGGTCAGATAGATGTCAACAGAGCTTCCAGGAGCTGAGACAGAGATTGACTAGCGCCCCTATCTTGAGGTTGCTAGAGGAGGGAGTAGGGTACGTAGACTACTCCAATGCATCAGGGACCAGACTCGGATGTGTCCTTATGCAAGAGCAGGTGGTGATCGCCTACGGATCACATCAGTTGAGGCCTCATGAGCAGAACTATGCTACCCATGACCTGGAGTTTGCAGCAGTGGTCTTCGCTCTGAAGATGTGGCGATACTATCTGATGGGCGAATGCTTTTCAGTCTATTCTGACCATCAGAGTCTCAGGTACATCTTCTCTCAGAAGGACCTGAATCTTAGACAGCGGTGATGGCTCGAGTTCCTCCAGGACTATGAATTTGTGATAGTCTATACTCCTTGGAAGGGGAACGTGGTAGTCGATGCTCTCAGCACGAGGACGGGAATTCAGCTACATGAGGAGGTGACTGAGCAGCTTGCCATTTTGCAGATATCCTTCATGGAAAGAGATGGAGAAACCTTCCTTCAGTCTCTCATAGTCACCCCTCCATTACTACAGCGAGTTAGAGAGGCACAGTGTGCGGACCTTGACTGTGAGACGCAGCGTGCACAGGTATCCTCAGGACATGCACCTGATGGTTTTTCCTTTAGAGCAGAGCATGAATTCCTTTTCAGAGGACGTACCTTGGTACCAGTTTCTTTATGGGAGGAGGTGCGGAGAGAGTTTCACACTTCTCCTTTGGCGGTACATCCTGGAATGGAGAAGATGTACCCGGATCTCAGACGATAGCACTGGTGGCCGGGCATGAAGAAGGATATGACAGAGTTTGTTTCTCGATGCCTCACCTGCCAGCAGGTGAAGGAAGAGCACCAGGTACCAACAGGCTTGGTACAACCCTTGGAGGTCTCGGAGTGGAAGTGGGACGAGATATCTATGGACTTCGTGACTGGACTTCCACGCACTTCCAGAGGTCACGACTCCATTTGGGTGATTGTCGACCGACTCACCAAGTCGGCCCACTTATTACCCATCAGAGACCAGGGCTCAGTGGAGAGCTTGGGACATCTCTACGTTCAGGAGATTGTACAGCATCACGGTGTGCCATCGTCTATCGTCTCTGATCGAGCTGCTCGCTTTACTTTCCAGCTTTGGAAGGGGTTGTAGGAGGCATTTGGGATGCAGCTACGTCTGAGCACAACCTTTCACCCTCAGACGGATGGTCAGACAGAGAGGACCATTCAGACTCTCGAGGACATGCTTTGCACATGTATCCTCAAATTTGGTCGCAGCTGGGAGGACCACCTATCCTTGGTGGAGTTCGCGTACAACAACAGCTACCACTCCACCATCGGGATGGCACCATACAAGGCGTTGTACGACCAAACTTGCAGATCTCCTTTATGCTGGACAGACCCTGGGGAGTCAGCACTTGTGGGACCGGAGATGGTCCAGGCCACGACAGAGAAGGTCCAGGTCATCCAAGAGAGGAAGAGGACAGCTCAGAGCCGGCAGAAATCTTTTGCTGACAGAAGGCGGAGGCCACTAGAGTTGAGGATTGCGACCACGTCTTCTTGCGTTTCACACCTCGACGTGGATTACAGAGATTTGGCAGAGGCGGCAAGTTGTCTCCACGCTTCATCGGACCGTTCTAGGTCCTCAGCAGGATTGGAGAGGTGGCTTATTGCCTGGATCTACCACCTCAGTTGCACCGAGTGCAGGACGTCTTCCACGTATCTCAGCTGAGGAGATACGTGCATGACCTGACGCATATCATTGACCATGGGGAGCTGGACTTTAATGATGGGGTGACTTTTACAGAGGTCCCAGTGGAGATCGACGATTGACAGGAGCGGGTCCTACATGGACGGTCAATTCCTCCTGTGCGCATCAGATGGCAGCATGAGAGTCTCCAGGAGAGCACTTGGGAGAGGAAGGCTCAGATGCGTGCTCAGTACCCACATTTGTTTCCCTAGTTTATGATGTAACTTTACGGGAACGTAAATCCCTGAGGTGGGAGTAATGTAAAGACCCGTAAAAATCAAGGGAAATTTTTTTCTTAATTTTCTTTGGGATTTTACAAGAACGTAGTTTCTGACGGCACTTGATTCCGAGGCCCGTTGTGCCCGTAATTTATATCCGAAGTTTAGCTCGGGTACGTTCAGTGAATGAACGAGCAGGAATTTCTAACTTTTGAACCGGTGCTCGAAATCGAATTCCGAGGGCACTGATGGATTCGAAGCCCTGGTATTTGCTTAGGAACTCTTTTTCCGGAGTTGCGTTTTCACGAGAGAAGTTTTTATTTTATATGGAAGGTAAAATAAAAATTATGAATCAATTTTTATTTTTAATTTAAGTGGTTTAAGATTTGGGTGGAAGTTGCATAACTACCCAACTTCCCTTGGGAGGTTATGAGGGTGGTGGGGCCCACACGAACCCCACCCCTTCACATTCTTTAACTCCCTCAACTCACAATTATATTTGATAACTTAAGTTTTAATAACATATGATATTAATGAAGTGAGTTTAATGTGAGTGTTTGAATTTCAAACCATATGTTGAGTTAATAAAATAAGTAAGGGACTTATTTTTTTTTGTTGGAGTCTTGTTGCCTTGGGAACTTTGGGAGAAAAGCTAAGGGAGTCTTGAGTTTATTCATCCTCTTCATCGAAGAACACGAAGAACGCGAAGAACACGAAGATCGCCGGATTCCTCAGAGGTCGACGTCCCCTTCAGCGACGTCTCCTTCCGCGATGCCTCTTCCCGTGACAGTTATCTCCGCGAAGAATCCTCACTCAACTTGTTCGAAGAGGTAGGGGTTTATTTATTTATTTTTGTTCGTGAATACTACCTTGTCGTTCTTCGTGAAAATCCGACCAATTGCTATCGATTAACGAGAGGGGGCCGGACCGCACAAACACGGCCGACCCTCCTCCCTTATCCATGTTATTGTTTCTAATGTGGTTGGAACGGGAATGGCGCGGTGCGGTCGCACCGCGTGGGACCGTGTGGCAAGTAATGCATGGTGTCGTCGCACCGCACCGTGAAAATTGAACCAAGTCGCGGCGCCGTCGTGCCGCGCCAGAGAACCGCAAAAGCACCGTGGCCGGAGCGGGGCCACGGCGGAGGGGTGCGACGCCGTCGCGCCGCACCGGATGAATGAAGGTCGCGGCCGATACCGGTCCGCGGCGGAGTGTGGGAACCAGTGGCCGGAAGCGGGCTGCCAGTGTCAGAGCAGGGAGGGGAGCAGCCGTCGCCGGTCCCGTGGTGGCAGAAACCGGTCGGCCGGGGTGGGCCGGCCGGGCAAGGGAAAGCTGGGGGTTCAAACTCCCGGCCATCCCACTGAGTAGCCCCCACTAAGGGGGGTCGTGGTTAAAACCAGGGGGCAGGCGCCCCCCTCTTCAACGGCTCGGCCGTTTGGCCGAGTGCCTGGCCAGGGCGCCCAGCGTGCCGCGCGCCAGGCCGGGCCGGGCTACGCAAGCCAGGCCGGGCCGCCCCCAAGCGGCCGGACCTGGACCAGGTTCGGGTCGCCCCGGTTCGGGCCAACCCTGGGGGTATCGGGCCGGGTCGGACCGGGCCCGAACCCCTTAATACCGAATCTCTTCTGGTCGGATGCCCATAACATGTTCTATGTGTCTGCAATCGACGCACCGTCAGTTGTGATGCGATCCTTGGATCGAGACGCTCGTTTCGGTATATCGCACTCAAGGTTCCGGAATACTTTGGGTTCGGCCGTGTTGGTTCGTACACGAAACCAACCGGGCCCTCGGAGCGGAAACGCTCATATCATCAGCTCCGGACGTCCGATTGACGTGCCGTCGACATTGTTGGATTCCTATAAGTGAGACGGATCTTTTTGATTACTCCGCCCGAGGTTTGGACGCAGTTGGAGTATGGGCGGGTTGGTTTTGCCTTAAAAACCAACCGGGCCCCTGGGACAAAAAAGCCAATAACTCTCAGACTGGGCCTCCGATTGACGCGCCGTCTACGACGTTGAGTTCATGTTGATGATACATAAGCTTTTGGATACATCAACTCTGGACTATGTGTCAGTTGATGTATCAGCCTCTAGGCTCATGGAGCGGACCCTCCTGAACGAGCTTGCTATGTGCGGGAACCCTAGAGATGGCTGCGTTTGTGACTGTGACGACAACGATGACTGTACAGAGATCCTCAGTGGATTCGACGTCGACGAATACAGCACTCAGCGATCCTACATGGATCAGTGCTACCGATCTTGTGTGGGTCTGATCCTATGTGGGTCAGCGCTCCATGGTTCTTTGTGAGCCAGCGCCTATAGATCCTGTGTGGGTCCGATCCTATGTGGGTCTTTGCGGGGGTTAGTTACCTATCGATCCTTTGTGGGTCAGATCCTATGTGGGTCATTGCGGGGGTTAGTTACCTATCGATCCTGTGTGGGTCAGATCCTTTGTGGGTCATTGTGTGGGTTAGTACCTATCGATCCTTTGTGGGTCCGACGACTTAGATGAATCAGTGGAAATATCTGATCATCTCCATCGTCATACGAAAAAGTATACCTGTGTGAGATGAATCCTATTGTGCTATCCTATGTGAATTTCAGTTCTTCTTACTATGTGGATTATGTTGTGCTATCCTGTGTGGATTTACGTTTTGCTTTCTTATGTGGATTGTGTTGTGATATCTTGTGTGGATTTACATTTTACTTTCCTGTGTGGACTGGGTTGTACTTGGGCTTGGATGTTGGAGCTGAATGAGAATTGATAACTTAGGTATATGTATGGTCATATACCTAAGTTGTTTCGTATGTTACTTCGTGATTTTATCTTTCCTTTGTGGATTTTGGGAGACCTTCGGGGGTCTCTGGGTCCCTACTAAGTAGCTTATACTCACCCCTGCACGGGCTATGCCCGCACTATGTTGTGTTGGTTGCAGACGACGGATAGCGCTGATCGTGGTTGAGTCTTGCGGATCAGGACGGTACCTGGAGGTGGACCACTGGGTGGGACATACTCGGAGCGGTCAGCTGGACCCGAGGAGTAGTGGAGGCTATCTGTACCCACCCTTCAGGTGGGATTTCCAGTGGATAGCTCGACGTTGCGGCTTTACTTTTCAGTTGTTGTTTTCCCTTCCAGTTGTACTTTACTTTCAGTTTGGGTTTCTATACTGGCCCACTTACTTTTCCGCACATACTGTTGTACTCAGTTTTACTTAGTGTTTACTTCACTACTTTCTTGCTCTGTGGTGTTTGTTTTTCTTTACAAAGGTAATTCCTTCCCTTTTTACCGGGAATTACGCCTTGGTTCTAGTCCCCAGCCCCTGGCCTATGGAAGGCGGGCTTGGGGTTGTCACCGAACGGGCCCCGAGGATGGGTCGTGACACTTCAAGGATGGGTTCTCTTCGATCTATCTAAAAATGAGAGTGTTGGTGGAGGTGGATCAATCTATATTCATGAGATATTTCTTGGAGAAGGAGCTATATAGGGCTTTGAGATGATTCTCCCTATGTATCACTGTTCAAAACAAATTAAATGGTTTTTTAACACAAATACAAATTATTTTATATTCTGCTATGGTACGAAAATAAAACTTTAACATGCGGAAATATTATTTCCACAATCCCTATGTAACCCGTGTCTGTAAGAATAATAAAAATAATATTACAATTATTTCTTAGCATGTGTTAAACTTCAAAATTATGTAAAATATTTTTAATTCAAATAAAATTCAATATATATACTATTTCTAATAAAAACATTAAAAATTTTAATTCATTTAACCCCGATATTTATCGATCCTGGAAATATGAATATTTATTTAATAAATAAACTTCACTACATTATTCGACAATAAATAAATAAATATTTTTTCCACTTAAGAGAATTTAAATATTTATTAAATATTATGGTCATATAATATTCCATTGTATAATAGTTGATGGAATATATACAATAAAAACCGAATAATAATAATTATTCCATGTTTAGGAATAATATTTATTCAACTTTTTAAATAATAAATAATAATGTACTCTGGTGAGTCCAATAATGATTGTGATGGACTCGTTATAGAGTTCTAGAATTACATCTATTATGGAAATGAGGTTGAGGCCTGTATCTTGAAGATGAAGCTCTTGAAGTACAAGCACAAGGGTTAGAGTACAACAACTTTTAGAAACCATGATAAAGAAATTAAAACTCTTGAATACTCTCTCTAATAGGTAAAAGACGTAATGAATTGGATTTTAAGAAACATATTTTTCAAAATTATTTTCGGAAATTTCGAGACCAGGCATTAAGATGGCGTGGAACTATGAGGCCTTATTTGAATAGAACGGCTCACTGAAACATGATAAGTTTTTAATAGCACACACACACGACTTTTCATAAAAAGTGGAATAAATATTAAATGGTTTCTCTGATCAGAAATCCAAAAGCATCTTTCTTCTTATAGTAGTGGTTTTAGCCAATGCGGGACTTAACTATAGTCAGTGCACGTCTTCTTTGGAGAAACCTGAAGATGAAATAATAGTAAATAAAATAAATAAATAAATAAATAAAGTTATTTTATTTTAAAATCCTAATAACTCTGAAATGGTAACTCAAATTGGAAATCCAAGACCAATGTTGAGCTCAAAAGTGGGTGTTATCCTTAGGCGTGGCTTATAATGGTCATTGCGGGTTGGCAGTGAATGATTTTATTTGGACATAAAAATCATTAAAATATTTAACTAAAAATATTATATTCTTGAAAAAATGATGTGTTTTCTTTAGACACATGGATTTCCAAGAATTTATGGTTATCACCATAACCCTTTAAATTTTTTAAGGTATGGATATGGATCCCTCCCGACGAATGATGTTGGATCATGGATCGAAGATCAATGAAGAACCTCAGATTCGAAGGATCTTCACCCATGACAATGATGTGGTGACTGTTCTTCATCAACGATCAAATCTAATAGAGGTAGGGAATTTGTGATTTGATTTCTTTTTTCCTATTCATAAATTACATGATGAATGTGGACTAATAAACAAATAGATTGGCCTGTGGGTCGATCATATTTTTTGGATGGATAAATTGTTGTGTGGTTTGAAAAGGGGGATCGATCATTTTGACTATCTGTTATTGATTATTTCTTAAACCATTTAATAAAAAAGGGTCAAGGCTGAAAAAAAGGACAAGATTCATTCATGAGGAATTAATTATTTTTTCTCTCTCCCATCAACCTCTCTAGTTCTTTATGTGTTCTTAGTCTTCTCCCTGCACCATTAAAACCCTATATGAGCAATAAGAATCGAGGATCAATTCTATGACCACACCAAGGAAGTTCAATGACAATGAATGGTAGTGGAAGTTGGAGGAAGTAGCTCTAGCCTATCCATGTGGAGTATATAATGGAAAGGCTACGAGTGGGGTGATCAATGATGGAGGCAACATCAGTACGGTAAGGCCGAACAAGCTAGGTAAAGCATAGAGTAGGACAAGCTACTGGTAGGGTGGCGAGATGAAGAGATGGAACACGGTTCGGTGGGGATCACGTGGGAACCTGTGGCAGTGAAGGATGGGGCATCGACCAGGGGGTACAACAGGAGGTCGCAACGGTGATAGAAAGATTCGGATTGATGTTGGGTCAGAGGGGGCCCATGGAAGTGGTGAGACTACATGACTAAGTGGAGGAGGTGGTAGAAAGCCATAATCTAGTGGGATGTGTTGTGGATGAGACAACTTCCATGTGTTTAGGTCAGATTGTGTTGACCAATAGGGGGAGTGGTCGGGGCAGGCCGCATTTGGATCACACCAAATGGCCAACATGTGGCAGGTTAAGCTAGATAAGTCAGCTTGCTTAAATCACCCAATAAGCTAGACCCAATGACCGAATAGGCCGAGCCAGTTCTGGTCGGGCAGAGCCAGGTCAGGTCAGTCAAACTGGGTTGGGTCTGTCGAATTGGGTCGGGTCTGAATTGTCGGATGTGAACTATACCCGAATTGTGCCTTTTAACTATAATTTACATATCTTTCAAACAGATCATCCTATTGATGAGCCATATGTGGCATTAGGACCCTTACACCAGGGAGGTCCTTTTAAGATGGATTTTTGAGTTTTCAGTTTAATCCAAAGAGGTTGAGAGTATACCCATATTCTTTTCCTATGAGGATTTGATGCAAGATCACATTCCCATCATAGAGGATGTCCTGTAATTTTAATGTGAGTTTTCTCAAACTAGGTATAATAATTGACTCAGTGGGGTAGAGAAATTATCGCACTGAGAGGCATATTTCGTCCTCACTTATCTTCATGGTACCTTAGATAGGGTTTGTGGAAAATGTGTGATCAATACTTACATGGGCACGTATCGATTTTCGAGGATGGTGTTTCTAGTAGGACAAGGAGTCCCCCTAGTGAACCCTAGGTTCTATGGACCCCCTATCTTTGTATAGAGATACGATTCATTGCATTCTACTTGACTATACCCAATTCGTGTGGTTTGTGAAATTCTCAATGGATGAAGTTCAGATGTGACTCAGTGACTATTTTACATTGGGGCTACATGACTTATCAACACTCTGTGTGTTACCAACACTCAGTGTGTTATCGACACTCCTTGTGTTATCGTAACTCCATGTCATAGCAAGATAGAATGTATCACAAAAACTATATGAATTATTGAGACCATGGATTCTCATGGATACTTTTGATAGACATGTTCAACATGTTTAATATAAGATAACTTAAAGAGTGAGATATCCCAGAATGAATGTGCTACCATAGGGACCATTTATCTGGCAGAGGTTGAGGCCTTGGGTCTTAGTACCTTTATGTGAATGCATTGATGTTCTTGTTATGTCTGTTGTAGACATATACCTATGTTGAGTTGATTGTATATTCTTTGTGATGTTTTTTGTGGTCTTTTACATTGTTTTTGGGGTGTCCTACTAAGTATTGTTTTACTCACCCCTACAAGGGCTTTGCCCGCATGTGTCATGTCTAATGCAGACCATCGATTCATTGAAGGATTCCTATGTGTACTAGGACGATATGGTGCTTAGAGAGAGTCCAAATAGTTTTTGTGTGCTCCTAGGGATTCATATATGTATTTTTGTACCTATGATTTTGGTAGGGTTTTTTTGCAGGCGATCATGAGGACCTTGTGCTACAGACTCTTTCTTTTTTGTGGGCTTGAATTTGGCACAGTTGTACATTATTTCACATTAATTTCTTATCTTACTTTGTGGTTGGTATCTTATTGTATGCTTGAATTGTTTAATTAGAATTTTTAAACATTATTGATTTGGTCTTGGAGATGTATGTGTGTGTACGGGTACTTAGGAAAATCTCTCCCATTTGAGGGATATGCCAACTCAATGATAGTCTCCAACCTTTGGCATATTGGAGACATGCTTGGGGTAGTCATGGGATGGGCCCCTCTTGGTAGAGTTGTGAAATAGGGGTATAATAGGGAGTAAGTTATACCTAATTAACCAAGAGTCTATGAAATTGGTTTCGCGAAATAATTTTAAGTGTTTTGAGTTCAACATTTAGACTAGAGAATCCAGTGTTGGAAGGGAGACTAATGTATCCATACACCAAGAATATGGACACCTTATTTTCAAATTGATACATGAAGACACTGGTTTTAGGGAAAATTAAAGGTACAAGGACCATAAGAATATGTTGAGTTTTCCATGTCCTTCTCGAGTCAGCTCAACAGGTATAATATTTTGACCATAATACATCTTGTTTACTTACAAGATGTAATCACGACGCTAGCCAATGAGGTTTCTACAATATGATCCAGATTTCAAAATGATGGTTAACGAGTCCTCCATGAGGGGAGCCAGTCACAATGTAGTTTTTATTTAGGATTTTCAGCATGTGGTTCATTGTCTTATTGATTATTTGGTAGACCCACCTCTAGTGGTTCATGTGGATGCATCTTTATAGAGTGAGTCATGTATGGTTTTTTTAGAATTTGAGGACAATAAACTAGGTTAGAACAAGTACCATAGGATTCTACATTAGTGATTACCATGGATTAAGGTTCATTTGGGCATTCCAATAGTATGTGTGTTACATAACCTATATAATATACGGTTTCATCAGAAGTTCTAGTGGCGTGCTAGTTCCACAAGGAAGAGAGTTTCTATGATTGTGATTGGAAGGGACATTCCATGTGATATTTTCCCACATTTTTGGTTGCATTCAGAAAAGTGGCTGATGAACCACCATGGAAGAGGCAGTGTCAGGAGACGACATATCTATCGAGCGATGAACATGGAAGATGAGTTGGGGAAGCAGTAGGAGGAGGCCATCATTTTGACATGTTACCACTTCACCCCTAGGTGGTCCATAATAGACTCAGGGAGATAGAGTAAAGGGTAGGAGACAACTATAGGCAGTCGAGGCTTATGACCCTAAGACTTCAAGAATAGATCAAGTCATGATCTATGTCATTCTAATTTAGCTACAGTAGATCCACACAAGTGATAGAGATTTCCTTTCCCACCACATTTCTTGTCTTGTACATAGAGATTCCTATTAAACCATATACTTGACCCTTATGCTTATAGATAACTAGTAGAAGAATCATTATGATCACACACCAGTTCTGAAAGTGTGATCTAACTCTTATAGGAGAGAGTTTTCATTGGGATCTTTTAGTAGTAGCATCACGACCTTATGATGTCATTCTCGGTATAGACTAGTAGGCACAGTTCATGTTAAAATTTACTATTATAGAAAAAGGGTTCGGTTTGTCTGTGATAATAGAACTAGGTTTATATGTTTATCTAAATAAGGGAAATAATTTCATCTCATAATGGTCTCATGCATAGGAGGGTGAATTTTATTATTCTTCAATTGGATATCTTAACCCTTAGTGAAGTAGAAGTTTGAGTCATCAGTTTCTCATAGTGGTGGTGGAGTATAAGGAAATCTCCCCTAAATAATTTCTAGGTTTACATCCCCACCCATAGTAAACATATTTTGTTGATCTACACCTTGGTATGATACCAATATCTACACCAATATATCAGATGGTGCCCACAAAGCTTCCTGAGATAAGGGTGCAGTTAGAGGACTGGTAAAAGACGACCTTTTTGAGACCCATTGTTTCACCATGGGCCACACTAGGTGGCCTTTTTTGATCTCAAACATATCATTTTAGTTATTGGAGTTGCAATAGATCCAATGAATGTTGGGGTAGATAATGATGATTGCTCCCCTCTTGGGGTTTCCAGAGGAGGGATTCAATTATGTAGTGTTCTATGATGCATCAATAACCAGGCTTGGTTGTGTCGTGATGCAAAGGAAAGTAGTGATTACCTATGGTTTGTTCCAATTGAAATCACATGATCATAACTATGTGAACCATTATATTGAGTCAGAAAAAGTAGACATCACATTGAGGATGTGGTGACACTACCCGAAGGGTGAGTGGTTTATCATCTACTTTCACTATAAGAGTCTCAGGTATATCTTCTCTCCGAAATATTGGAACTAGAGATAGATGACATAGATAGAGTATCTACAAGACTATGAAATGAAGATTTTCTATACTCATGGGATGGTAAACATGGAAGAAGATTATCCTTGCAGGAGATCCATTCAATAGTTACTAAATGTGGCATCATAGAAGTTAGCCTCGTTATTGATATTCTTTGTGGATGGAAATTAATCATCTTATTTCATGTTAATGGTTGTCACCCCCCAACTCTTACAGAGATTCAGGGAGGCACAAAATAGGGATGTGGTATTTGAGGCTTTATGTTCTCAAATCTCCACAGGGCATGTCCCTACGGGATATTCAAATGTGGGGATCACGTCATTCTTTTCAGAGGGCACTCAGTAGTATAAGTGTAACATCTCAAGGTTTTCTCAAAATAAATTGAAAATGATTGAAATTTTGTTTAAGGTATATATTTATAAGTATCCTTTAAACATAATTTTATTTCTTCAATGATTTGAATTTCAAGAAACTATCATCTACAATTGGGTTCAGTATGTTATTTAGAGTCTGATGAAACAAACTTGTTTTTTTGGTGAATAGTAACATGCCCTTATGAATAGTAATATGAATAGTAATATGAATAGTAATATGACCTCATGAATAGTAAATAATATTATTATTTTATTTTCCCATGTCAATATGATAATGGGATCATAATATATTTTCCAATGTCACATGAAACTAGTTGCACTTAAATATTGTTATTTTTCGAATTCACTGTGACCTTATTTAATAATTAAATTAATAATATTTAGAAAATTATTTTTGAAAAATGGAGTTCATTTTTGAATTCTACACATCGAAAAATGGTTGGGGTAAATTTTTGGTATTTTTCTGAAACTCTTGAATTTTCGGTGAATAGTGAAATACGATAAAATACCGTATAATCAATTTATCGGTAAATATGCACTATTTATGACATCATAAGTGATGAAAGGACACTTGCCTCAAACTCACTTGATATTTTCACTAATTATGGCCACTTTATTTGAGATTATTCATAGTCTTGATAAAAATATTTTAATAATAATTAAAATAATCTAAAATACATCCCCTCCTCCACTATAAATATCACCGTCACTTCCCTCTTCCTCCCACACCTCTCAAGCCTTGAGCATTGTCTAATTTCTGCCAAATTCCGTCCCCAATCTTCTTCCCCACGTCCTAGAGCTGCTGTTCTCACCAAAAGACCAAAATCGAAGCCCTTAAGAAGGATCTCAAGGAGAAGAGATCAAGAGGTAAAATCCTCTTTCATTTTCATTCTTTCCTTCCATTTTATGTTATTCTCTTCCTTTCCCTTTGTCTTTTGTTGGGATATTTCATTAAATATTTTCCCTTACTGTCCAAAGTTTGTATGATAATTAGATATTCCATTCCTCTCATCAATCTTGTTTTTATGAAATTTTAAGAGACGCAGTTAGGCTGCCGAATTTCCGTAAGAAATTTCTCATGTTTTCTTTATTTCATGATTCCTTTTCTTCTTCCTTCACCCCCTCTTATCAAAGAGGCATGAAATGTTTAGAATCATGTATATTCTGGATGTTTTCATGTTTATGGAAAATAAAAAATCTTTATTCCTCTCCTCGATCACTTATTTCAAGAATCAAAAAACATTGTCCATTTGTGTCGAATTCCCGATATCGTGGACGATGTATTTTCAATCTCCATTAATTCTTTCAAGTCTGGTCATGAAACCATTTATATGGTCGAACCAGGTTATAATATATGTTTTATGAATCATATAAGGTTCTGGAATTCTTTTGTACTCATGATTCAAACTTATAAGACTAAATGAGATTGTAATTATCAAAGAACCACTGAAATGATCTAAACGAACATAATTAATGTTTTAACTTATAAATCATCATCATATAAAGCATCAAAGTGATAAATGGTATCATTTATGGTACTGGAAATATGTAAATACTACTACATTCCAATTTTGGAGTTTCACTTCCAATCAACAAGAACGATTCATCATGAACCGATTGTGAAAATCACAAAAGAACTCACCCAAAATAATGCAAGGAACAAAATACTAACAAATAAGGGGTGGAATGAGGTTATGAAATGACCATATAAGATGTTATAAACATGAACATGTTTCTGTAAAATACTAATAACACTCTTTTAACCATTATACTAGAGGTTTAAACAATTTTCAATTAAGACAAGCCTAGGGTAAGGGAATTCTTAACCCGATTTCCATTCTTTGGGTTAACCTTTTACTTTATAATTTATGTGCTATTTAAATTGTTTGTGTGATGGGTTCTGTTTATATTATGTTTAATTATGTGTATTTACAGAGTATATACATATTCCATCCACTCAATTAAGTCTCACTTCATGTATATGATGTTTATAAGGGACTTTTCTTCCAAAATCCTCTTTTAAAATTCTGTTTTATAAGATTCAAAGGCAATGTTTTTATGCTATTGTTTATCTTGTATGATTATGTTTTTGTTATTGGGCATATTTATGATGAAGGGTGGGACCTATATTTCCCTCCAATGCATTGGGTATGAGTAAGTTGGAGGTCGGCCGTATGGTTACTCCTAGTGTAACTGTGATGGTTACACAAAGTAAGGTAGCCGTGAGGGTTACAAATTTTAAGGTAGACAAGATGGTTACAAGATTATGTAAGTAATTCCCCAATATACCTCTATGATTATAATTATGTTTGTGTTGATCTTGTTTAAATCGCATGTTAGACAAAGTAAGATTTTATGGGTGGAAATCATGTGTTTTGAAAAGTTTTCATACGTCATGTGTATTCACGGACTAATGTGATTTTTCCTTCTTTTTCATACCTTACTGAGCTTTTGTGCTCATCCCATGTTTTTAAATGATTTTACACAGGTTAATGGATGAGTAACACAAGGAAGGAAGACATGTTAAATGTTGAAGAAATTTCAAGGAGTCTTGTTTGTGTTTTAATGTTTTATATTCTGAGGAAAATGGAAACTGATTTTATGGTATCCACTATGTAACAATGTGTAATGTTATGAATATTTTGTCTTCATTCTCTAAAGCTCTAAACTTGAAAATATCCTCAATGTAAAATGAAGTGTTTCCTTTATTAAATTCCTGATTATGTATGAAATAAGTGCGGGTCCTTATAGTTGGTATCAAAGGATGGTTTAGATAACTTTAGGGGATTAGGGTGTTGCTAATAGAATACCATAAATAATTTTCACTCTATGTTTAATTGGTTATAGCATTTAAAGATTACCATGTTGCTTCATCTAAGAAATGTTTGTTTAGAATGGTTGTCCACCGAAGGAACATGGATGCTGAAGAGGATAGGCACCGACAGAATGAAATCCTTCCTGAAATACAGCCCGGAATGGTAGGGATTGGAACCGAGCAGTTTGTGACAGTAATGGCTCAGCTAACGCAGGCTATAAATGGTGGTGGAATCCATGCAAGAGAACCAATAGAGGTACCCCAACGGAACATGACAGTGGTGGAACATTTTATGAGACAACATCCTCCAGAATTCAATGGATCTTCTGACCCAGTGGCAGCAGAAAGATGGATTAAAGCCCTTGAAAAGATATTTGATGTTATGGGATGTACGGACAATCAAAAGGTAAGTCTTTCCATTTATCGTTTTGAAGGGGAAGCTGATCAGTGGTGGTCAATGGTAAGGAATATCAGGGGTAGAGAATATTTTGATGCCTTAGTGTGGGATGAATTTAAAAGTCTTTTTCTTGAAAAATATTTTCCTAAGGTGGTGCGACTTAGAATGGAGAAACAATTCCTTGAACTGAAACAAAAGGAGGAAGATTCAGTGGCTATGTATGAGGCGAACTTCACCCGATTGGCGAGGTATGCTCCAAATCTTATTCTGGATCTCAATAGCAAAATAAACCGCTTTTACTCAAGATTAAAGCCAAGGTATCGAAGGGCGTTGGCCTCCCGTGAATTCAAAAGTTACGAGAAACTTGTCCGATGTGCTGAGAGGGTAGAGATGGAGTTTGCTGACGATCACATGCAATTTGGAAACAGAGAGAAGAAGAGGTCCAATTGGAAAGCAATGGGTAAGAATCGACCAATGAAATATGATGGTAAGAAAATCCAGTTTCCAGTTTGTGAAAAGTGTGGCAAGAAGCACCCTGGGGAATGTCTTATCAAAACTAGGAAGTGTTTTAAATGTGGTAAGTTTGGACATATGGCCCGAGATTGCAATGAAAATGATCCAAAGACTAATCTTGATAAGCAAACTGTAAAGTGTTTTAAATGTGGTGAGATGGGTCACTATGAAAATTCATGTCCAAAGAGGGATCCAAATGATGCAAAGAAGCCAGACTACAAGCAGAAAGGTGTAGTGAGATCTTTTGCGACTACGTCAGCAGATGTTGGGCCATCCAATGAAGTTGTATTAGGTACTTTGTTTGTTCACTCAGATTTTGCTAAAGTTTTGTTTGATACGGGGTCTACACATTCCTTCATCTCTGAGAAATTTTCTAGTAAATTGGAGATATGACCTCAACAAATGATACCCGAACTTGTTGTTAAAACACCAGGGGGAAATGTTATAGCAAAGAGGAATTATAAGAATATTTCTATTGTGGTATGTGGAAAGACTTTACCTGCAAACCTTGTTGTTTTACCCTTAGTCGAGTTTGATGTTATTCTGGGGATGGACTGGCTTTTTGATTATCATGCTATGATTGACTGTAGAGCTAAAGAAGTTGTTTTTCAGAAAGAGTTTCAGTTTATATACAAGAATGAACCCATACAATTGATAACATATCAAGAAGCTGAGAAACTACTGAAAGATGGAAATGAAAGCTATCTGGCTCATATTGTTGAAAACAAGGGAACTATTCAAATTAAGTATGTTCCAGTGGTAATTGAATACCTTGATGTTTTTCCTGAGGAGTTACCCAGTTTCATACCTGAACGAGAAGTCGAATTCTCAATTGACTTAGTTCCTGATGCTAAGCCAATTTCAAACCCCCCATATCGTATGGCTCCAATAGAACTTCTTGAATTGAAAAATCAGTTGCAGGATTTGCTTGTCAAAGGCTTCATTCGTCCCAGTACTTCCCCATGGGGAGCCCCTGTTTTGTTTATTAAAAATAAAGATGGTTCCATGAGACTTTGCATTGATTACAGAGCTTTGAATAGCATCACTATCAAAAACAAGTATCCTTTGCCTCATATTGATGACTTGTTTGATCAGCTCTAGGGAGCTCAGTACTTTTCCAAGATTGACTTGAGATCTGGATACCATCAGCTGAAGGTGAAGGAGGATGACATCCCGAAAACAGCCTTTCGTACTAGATATGGGCATTATGAATTTGTTGTTATGCCATTTGGGTTAACTAATGCACCAAATTTATTCATGAATCTTATGAATAGAGTATTTCATGAGTTCTTGGATAATTTTGTGGTTGTATTTATTGATGACATTCTGGTTTTTTCTAAAAATAAAGAGGAGCATGAAAAACATCTAAGGGTTGTATTACAAACATTAAAAGAAAAGAAACTATATGGAAAATTTAGCAAGTGTGATTTTTGGTTGCAACAAATTTCTTTTCTTGGGCACATTGTAAATAAGGATGGAATAACAGTTGATCCTGCCAAAACAAAAGTAGTTGATGAATGGACAAGACCCACAAATGTTACAGAGATTCGCAGTTTTTTGGGCTTAGAAAGTTATTACCGATGGTGTGTTAAGAACTTTTCACGGTTATCTAGCCCAATAACTAAGTAAACACGGAAAGGGGTTAAATTTGTTTGGACAGAGGAATGTGATGTTTGTTTTCAGGAACTAAAGAAGAGATTGGTGAATGCTCCAGTTTTGGCCTTACCTTCCTGAAATGGAGAGTTTGTCATCTACAGTGATGCTTCTTTGAAGGGACTTGGTTGTGTTTTGATGTAGAATGAACAGGTAATTGCCTATGCTTCGAGACAACTTAAACCTCATGAGATGAATTATCCCACACATGATTTGGAATTGGCAGCTGTGGTTTTTGCCTTGAAAATATGGAGGCATCATCTATACGGAACCAAATGCTAAATATATACTGACCATAAAAGTCTTAAGAATATATTCCCTCAGAAGGAATTAAACATGAGGCAAAGAAGATGGCTAGAAATGATAAAAGATTATGACTGCACGATCAATTACCATCCTGGAAAAGCAAACAAAGTAGTGGATGCCTTAAGTCGGGAAAATCATGCATCATTAACCATGCTACGTTTGGAATGTGATCCCTTGATTAATGATTTGATGAATTTTGTCTTAGAAGTTGTTGGTGCAGGTAATATATCTGTTTTGTTTCAGGTTTCAGTGTAGTCTTCATTGTCAGACAGAATTATGAAAGCGCAGAGAGAAGACCGTGAGCTACAGAAAAAGGTAGAATTAGTTAAAATGGGTAAGTTTCCAGAATTTAATCTTGATAAAACTTGTGTTTTAAGGTTTGGAAAAAGGTTGTGTGTGCCTTGTGATTCCCAGCTGAAGAAAAAATTGTTGTGTGAAGCTCATAGTTCTCCATTTAAATTTTCATCCTGGAAGTACTAAGATGTACAGAGACCTTCGAGAGTATTACTGGTGGAATGGGATGAAAAGAGATATTGCAGATTTTACAATGAAATGTTTGACATGTCAGCAGGTTAAAGTAGAGCGGCAGTTACCGAAGGGGATGCTTCAGCCTTTACCAGTGCCAGAATGGAAATGGGAGAATATATCCATGGATTTTGTGGTGGGACTACCAAATACTTCTCGAGGTAACAATGCGATATGGGTTATTTTTGATCGGCTAACAAAGTCTGTTCATTTTCTTTCTATTCGAGATACAATGACATTAGATCAGCTTTCTCGATTGTACCTCAAGGCGATTGTCAGGTTACATGGAGTTCCTCTTTCCATTGTGTCTGACCGAGATCCCAGGTTCACTTCTAAATTTTGGAAGGGACTTTAGAAGTCTTTGGGCACAGAGTAGAATTTCAGTACAAATTTTCATCCTCAATCAGATGGGCAGTCAGAACGAACAATTCAAACATTGGAGGACATTCTTCGAGCTTGTTCAATGGACTATCAGGGAAGTTGGGATCAACATCTTTCATTAGTTGTGTTTTCTAATAATAACAGTTTCCATTCCAGTATCCGGATGCCACCTTTTGAGGCCTTGTATGGAAAGCGGTGTCGGACTCCTGCGTTTTGGGATGAAGTTGGTGAAAGAAAGTTCATGGGGCCAGAATTAGTAGAAGAAGTGGGAGAGAAAGTGAGGATGATCCAGCAACACATGAGGACAGCTCAGAGCAGGCAGAAAAGTTATGCAGATAATAGAAGGAAAGACTTCTCTTTCGAGGTAGGTGACCATGTTTTCATTAAAATCTCTCCTTGGAAAAGTGTGATGCATTTCGGTAAGAAAGGGAAACTAAGTCCACGGTTCATCGGTCCTTTTGAAATCTTGGATAAAGTTGGAACAGTTGCATACCGCGTAGCTTTGCCTCCGAGCTTATTTCAGGTACACAATGTTTTTCATGTTTCGATGTTGAGAAAGTATGTTCCAGATTCATCACATGTCTTGAGGCCGGAAGAAGTTCAGCTAGCAGAGAACCTTTCTTATGAAGAAAAACCGGTTCAGATTCTTGATCGAAGAGAACAGGTATTGCGGAATAAGGTAATCCACCAGGTAAAGGTTTTGTGGAGAAACCACATGGTTGAAGAAGCAACATGAGAGTCTGAAAATGCTATGAGGGAAAAATACCCTCAGTTGTTTAATAAGTAAATAAAATTGCGAAGACGCAATTTCAAGAAGGTGGGGATAATGTAACATCCCAAGGTTTTCTGAAAATAAATTGAAAATGCTTGAAATTTTGTTTAAGGAATATATTTATAAGTATCCTTTAAACATAATTTTATTTCTTCTATGATTTGAATTTCAAGAAATTGTCATCTACAATTGGGTTCAGTATGTTATTTAGAGTCTGATGAAACAAAATTGTTTTTTTGGTGAATAGTAACATGCCCTTATGAATAGTAATATGAACAGTAATATGAATAGTAATATGACCTCATGAATAGTAAATAATAATATTATTTTATTTTCCCATGGAAATAGGATAATGGGATCATAATTAATTTTCCAATGTCACATGAAACTAGTTGCACTTAAATAATGTTATTTTTAGAATTCACTGTGACCTTATTTAAAAATTAAATTAATAATATTTATAAAATTATTTTTGAAAAATAGAGTTCATTTTTTAATTCTACACATCGAAAAATGGTTGGGGTAAATTTTTTGTATTTTTCTGAAACTCTTGAATTTTCGGTGAATAGTGAAATACGATAAAATACCGTATAATCAATTTATCGGTAAATATGCACTATTTATGACATCATAAGTGATGAAAGGCCACTTGCCTCGAACTCACTTGATATTTTCAGTAATTATGGCCACTTGATTTGAGATTATTCATAGTCTTGATAAAAATATTATAATAATAATTAAAATAATCTAAAATACCTCCCCTCCTCCACTATAAATATCACCCTCACTTCCCTCTTCCTCCCACACCTCTCAAGCATTGAGAATTGTCTAATTTCTTCCAAATTCCCTCCCCAATCTTCTTCCCCACGTCCTAGAGCTGCTGGTCTCATTAAAAGACCAAAATCGAAGCCCTTAAGAAGGATCTCAAGGAGAAGAGATCAAGAGGTAAACATCCTCTTTCATTTTCATTCTTTCCTTCCATTTTATGTTATTCTCTTCCTTTCCCTTTGTATTTTGTTGGGATATTTCATTAAATATTTCCCCTTACTGTCAAAAGTTTTTATGATGATGAGATATTCCATTCCTCTCATTAATCTTGTTTTTATGAAATTTTAAGAGACGTCGTTAGGCTGCCGAATTTCCGTAAGAAATTTCTCATGTTTTCTTTATTTCATGATTCCTTTTCTTCTTCCTTCACCCCCTCTTATCCAAGAGGCATGAAATGTCCAGAATCATGTATATTCTGGATGTTGTCATGTTTATGGAAAATCACAAATCTTTATTCCTCTCCTCTCTCACTTATTTCAAGAATCAAAAAACATTGTCCATTTGTGTCGAATTACCGATATCGTGGACGATGTATTTTCAATCTCCATTAATTCTTTCAAGTCTGGTCATGAAACCATTTATATGGTTGAACCAGGTTATAATATATGTTTTATGAATCATATAAGGTTCTGGAATTCTTTTGTACTCATGATTAAAACTTATAAGACTAAATGATATTGTAATTATCCAAGAACCACTTAAATGATCTAAACGAACATAATTAATGTTTTAACTTATAAATCATCATCATATAAAGAAACAAAGTGATAAATGGTATCATTTATGGTACTGGAAATATGTAAATACTACTCCATTCCAATTCTGTCGTTTCACTTCCAATCAACAAGAACGATTCATCATGAACCGATTGTGAAAATCACAAAAGAACTCACCCAAAATAATGCAAGGAACAAAATACTAACAAATAAGGGGTGGAATGAGGTTATGAAATGACCATATAAGATGTTATAAACATGAAAATGTTTCTGTAAAATACTAATAACACTCTTTTAACCATTATACCGGAGGTTTAAACAATTTTTAAGTAAGACAAGCCTAAGGTAAGGGAATTCTTAACCCGATTTCCATTCTTTGGGTTAACCTTCTACTTTATAATTTATGTTCTATTTAAATTGTTTTTGTGATGGGTTCTGTTTATATTATGTTTTATTATGTTTTTTTACAGAGTATATACATATTCCATCTACTCAATTAAGTCTCACTTCAAGTATATGATGTTTATAAGGGACTTTTCTTCCAAAATCCTCTTTTAAAATTATGTTTTATAAGATTCAATGGCAATGTCTTTATGCTATTGTTTATGTTGTATGATTATGTTTTTGTTATTGGTCATTGTTTATGATGAAGGGTGGGACCTATATTTCTCTCCAATGCATTGGGTATGAGTAAGTTGGAGGTCGTCCGTATGGTTACTCCAAGTGTAACTGTGATGGTTACACAAAGTAAGGTAGCCGTGAGGGTTACAAATTTTAAGGTAGCCAAGATGGTTACAAGATTATGTATGTAATTCCCCAATATACCTCTATGATTATAATTATGTTTGTGTTGATCTTGTTTAAATCTCATGTTACAGAAAGTAAGATTTTATGGGTGGAAAGAATGTCTTTTGAAAAGTTTTCATATGTCATGCCTATTCATGGACTAATGTGATTTTTCCTTCTTTTTCATACCTTACTGAGCTTTTGTGCTCATCCCAAGTTTTTAAATGATTTTACACAGGTTAATGGACGAGTAACCCAAGGAAGGAAGACATGTTAAATGTTGAAGAAATGTCAAGGAGTCTTGTTTGTGTTTTAATGTTTTATATTCTGAGGAAAATGGAAACTGATTTTATCGTATCCACTATGTAACAATGTGTAATGTTATGAATATTTTGTCTTAATTCTCTAAAGCTCTAAACTTTAAAAGATCCTCAATGTAAAATGAAGTGTTTCCTTGATTAAATTCAATATTATGTATAAAATAAGTGCGGGTCCTTATAATAAGTGGCGTTGTGGGAGGATGTTTTGACGGAGTTCCATTTATCACCTTTTTTGGTACATCTTGGAATGGATAAGATATACCCGGACCTCTGACGTTAGTTTTGGTGGCTGGTGATGAAAAAGGGAGTTAAAGAGTTTGTATCTTGATGCCTCACTTATCAATAAGTTAAGGTCAAGCCCCAGGTTTCAATCAGTTTGTGTCACCCCATTGAGGTACTAGAATATAAATGAGATTGAATAACTATATACTTCATAACATGGTTACCACGTATGTCCAGGGGGAATGATACCATATTAGTTGTCATTAACCAACTCACCAAACTATCCCACTTCCTACCTATCCATGAGAAGAGTTCAATAGATAGATCAGGGTGCCTTTACATATAAGAGGCAGTTCGACTCCATGGAGATCCATCGATTATTTTATAGACGGTGATCCTCGATTCACAAACCAGTTGTTGAAGGGATTTCATGAGGCGTTTGGGACTCAATTATGCTTGATCATTGAATTTCACCCATAGGAGGATAACCAGATGGAGGGAACCATTCATGTTTAGGGAAACATGATTCGAGCTTGCATATCATGTTTTGGATGCATTTGGGAGGATCCCCTTCCACTGGTGGAATTATGTACAAAAAGAACTATCCCTCCACCATCGATATAGATCCATTTGAGTCTTGGTATGAGGGACCCTGTAGGTTACCAATTTCTTAAACTGATTGAGGATATTTGTCACTCATGGGTCTATAGTTGGTGAATGAGACTACAGAGATGGTGTAGTTATCCAAGGGTGGATGAAAAATGAACATAGCCAACAAAACTCATATGTTGATAAGTGATAAAGGCATTTGGAGTTTTATGAGGGAGACCATGTATTCCTTCATGTCTCTCCTCAATGTGGGATATAAGTATTCGGCTGGGACAACAAGATATCTTTGTGGTTCATCAACCCTTTCTAGATACTATGTATAGTTTGCAAGGTGGCATACCACTTGGCTCCACCCTTATAGTCGGACCGGGTAAAGGACAACATTAATGTGTATTATTTGAGGATATACATGAATGATAAATCACTCATATTTCAATGGGGAATCCATTGGAGAGAACCTGATAGAGGTCAAGGATCGAAATAAGGGGATCCTTTATGGGTACTTGATTCCTCTAGTGTGCATTTAGTGGCGGCACGAGAATCTCTAGGGCAACACATGGGAGCATATGGATTATATACATGCCTTATACCCCCAATTTGTATGAGTATCCCTTTATTAAGGATTTAGGGGATGTAAATCCATGAGAAGGGGAGAATATTCTAACTCGTATTTTCCTTAATTTTTATTAGTGACTTTTTGGGAAAATATTGTGACTAGGTGCGGAGACAGCATGCAATTCTGAGGCCAAATATGCCCAAAATGATTCTCTGAAAAATTATATGATTTTTATAGCACACACGGGGGAGTTTTCTTAAAACATGGAGTAATTCTTAAATGGGTTCTTGAATCAAAAATATGATGGCATTGTGGATCTCAGAGTAATGAATTTACTATAGGAGTGACTTATTTTTAGTCGACACATGTATTCTGTGGAAAAACCTGAATAAGAATTAATTGTAAATAAAATAATTAAATTATTTTATTTTATTTTAAAATCAAAATAACACATAGAAGATAAATAAGATTGGAAATATGAGACCACATTTATGTTCGTAAGGGGATGTTTTCATTATGTGATACTTAACATCAACCGGCACAAGCCATCTGTGAAATATATTTTTTGGACATTGAAGTCGTTAAAACATTTTAATAAAAACATTTTATTGTCAATGTAATAATGCATTTTAATTTAATACGAATTTTTTTAGAGATTTCAAGGTTATCACCCTACCCCTGGAATTCCAATGAGGTTTTGAGACAAATTTCTCTTGACAAACGGCGACGGATTGTGGATTGATGATCAAAGAAGAACCTTGGATTCGAAGGATCTTCACCCACGATAATGATGTGGAGACCGTTCTTTGTTAGCGATCGAACTGAATCGAGGAAAGACATTTGGGATTTGATTTATTTTCTCCACTCATAAATTCCATGATGAACATGGACCAATCAACAAACATATTGGCATGTGGATCAATTATTATTACGAGATGCATAAATTGTTGAGAGATTGAAAAAGGGATATAGATCTTTGTGATTAACTATTATTGATTCTTTTTTAAGACTTTTCTCATGAATAGATCAAGACTGACATGAACAAGGACAATAACTATTATACAAGCATTCATTGTAATTTATCTTTCCCCTTAACCTCTCATGTTCTTTTTTTGTTCTTCATCTTCCCTCGTAGGCCTTTGAAAACCTATACAAGAAATACAAATCGAGGATCTATTCCCTGACAACACCATGGATGTGCGATGACTGGACAAGGTTGAAGTGGCTGGAGGTGGAAGATCTTACCAGTCTGGGTAGGTCACGACAGGGTAAGGCCACAGGTGGGGTGGACTGCAGTGGAGGCAACAACGACCTAGCAAGTGAGGTTAGTCCAGGTGAAGCACGGTGCAGGACAGGCCACCGGTTGGGTGGCCGATGAAAAAGGTGGAACATAGTTTGGCAAGGACCTCATGGGAACCCATGGCTGTGGAGGCCACAGTCGGCCTCGAGGGAGCGCTAAAGGAGGCCTTGGTAGAGGCAACATGATGTGTCTTGAAGCTGTATCAGAGGGGGCCCATGGCTGTGGTGAGACACTGGGACTAGGAAACAACTGCGTAACATGACCAACCACATTGACCAGAGGCTACTGGCTAGTGAGGTGTGATAAGGAAGACATGGCAGCCATGTGGTCATGGTGGACAATGTGGTACGTTAAGGAGTGTGGCCGAGGTTGGCCGCGTCCGGTGCACACTAACCTAACCTCACACAGTGGGCCTAATTTGATAAACCATGACTCTCCAAGAGCCTATATGGACAAGACGATTCCGGCCAGGCTGAATCAATTCGGTTCGGTCGAACCAGGTTAGGTCAGGTTGGCGGACAGGTCGGGTCAGACTCAGACTAGACTGGGATTGTAAGTTTTTCACTAAAATTTTTATATCTCTCAAACGGAGCATCCTATTGACGAGCTGTCTTCCGCATTGGGACTCTTATGATAGCAGTGTACCGTTGATATGGTTTGGTTGGTTTGGGGTTTTATGATAAGAGGTTAATATAGTACCTTAGTTCTTTTCCTATGAAGGTTTGATGTAAGACCCTATTCTAATCAGAGAGGATGACCCGTATTTATACACTGAGTTGCCTCAGCCCGGCTCCGACAGTTGAATCAGTGGGTTGGATCATGTATCTCACAGAGAGACTCAGTTCTCCCTCACTTCTCTTCACGGTACCTTATATAGGGTTTTAGGACAAGGTGTGACCAATATTTACATGCTCACCTATCCTCTATCTATAATGATGTATCTAGTAGGGAGAGGAGTCCCCCTATTGAGCCCTGTGTGTGGAGGACACCCTATATTTCTATCAAGATCATATTATATTCATTATACATGTCTAGACCGGAAGATAGTGATTCATGCATTTCACATTGATTGATTCTTGGTTGTGACTCGGTGACTGCTTGACTTGGGGGTTGGACGACTTATTGACTCTCTGTGTGTTACAGACACTCCGAGTATTACCAACACTCTGTGTATTATAGAAACTTCGTGCCTTAGTGAGGTAGAATGTTTCATTGAAACATCATGACTTATTGGGACCATTCATTCTATTGGATACTTTTCGTATACCTATTCTACATGCTTACTATCAGATAGCTCTAGGAGTGAGATCAGTTAGAACGAGATTCATACGAGTGGTACCATGTAGCTGGCAGTAGATGAGGCTTTTAGTATTTTAATCATTTATTATTATACATATTGGTTGTTGTTATATGTGTTTTAGACATATACCTTTATTGATCTGATCATATCATTTAAGTGATATTTCCTCTATGGCCATTTTCTTTGTGTTTTAGTGTGTCATATTGAGTATTGTTTTACTCAACCCAACACAGGATTTTCCTACACATGTCATGAATTGTTAAGACCATCAACTATTTAATGGAGTATCAGGTGGACCTCGACTAGGTGGTTCTTAGAGAGAGACTAGATATTTGAGGTGTCCTCCGGTGGCTTTAGACGGTTGTTTTTATACCTACCCTTCAGGTAGGGTGTTCTGCGGATGATCTTTAGGACCATGTTCTATAGACTCATTCTTTTTTGTGGGATTTTGTTCTAGCATAGTTTTACTTTAATTCACTTTACATTACTATAATACTTTTTTGGTTGGTATCTCAGTGTATGCAAGCATTATTTACTTTGTGTTTTTACACTTCATTATTTTGGGCTTATAGATTTGTGAATGTATATAGGTACTTTGAAAAATTCCTCCCATTTGTGGGATATGGCTAATCGATGCTAGACTTCAGCCCCTGGCATATTAGAGGTGGTCTTGGGGTTATCATTGAGGGATATTTGATTGATAGTGTCATTTTGAACCTCAACATCCCAGAGGATCATTCTTTTATCACTAGATTTCCCCTTACTATTGAAACATGGGATACTTTTTTTAGTATAAATAACATAATTTATTATAGATTTGATGGGTTCTCTAATTTATTCACTCAGAAGTACTAGTATGTCATACAAGTTGGTGTTTGTATGTTATTCCCCTCTTTCTTCTTTACACTATCTCTTCTTACTGGTCTCAATTCTCGATTTCTCACCATTATTCAAAAGAATGAAAATTATTGTGATATTCATTTTTTTCAGAACCATTGATCTTGTTAACAAGATCTATAATATCATGAGAAAAATTATAGATAATAGGCTTCCTCTTATTTCCAAAAATATCATTTCCTCGAAAAAATATTTGTTAAAGGAATGTGCATCTAAAATTTTATTTGCATTGCCTTTGAGTCTATAATCCTTATCATTATGTCTAAAAGGTGTGGAAACATTACACTGAGGATTTCATCATGAAATATTTTTCCACTATGAATTGGAATCTAATTTAAAATTCTTATAATAGTTTTGGGTTTAATTTTACTGTTATTGGTTGGGTGAAATCTCTCTTTGGTTTGGCAGACATTTCAATGCTTTTTAATTTTTCTCTTAAATATTACTTCATTTCATTTTATGGGGATAAGTGGGGTGAACCTATTTTAACATTTTATTCTCAATAATGGATGATTATCATATTCACATCCTCTATCAAATGGTTTTTCAAGGTAATCTCAAACCCATTCATTACCCAAGGGATCTTGTTGTTCCCAATCATCTTCTTTATACTGATTGCATCATTCTTTTCATACAAGTAAATATGAGGGACATCCAGAATCGTTAGAATATTCTCTACCACTATGAAAACATCTCGGGGAAATTTATCAGTTGGGATAAGTCATTCATTTATTTTGGGAAATGGTTTTTTAATTCTCTAAAGTCTATTTTTCTGAATGAAATTGGCATTAAATGGGATTTAGACCCTTCAATTATCTTGTTTCCCTCTTTTATTGTGTAACACCTCGAGATTTTATGAGATAGATTATTTTTAATTTCATTGATTTCTATTGTTATATGCTACACCAAGATTATCGTTCACTATACAAATCACCATATTATCTTGTAGTATATACAACACTATACTTGGTTTGTGTTACACACAATTTTACATTATTTTGATATAATTAATTTTACGCAACCCTGAGCATTGATTCTCTTCAATGTATAAAAGAAATAGGTTGGGATTATGTTATACACAACATCAAAGTAAGATTCCACTAATCACTACACTTACTTGGCTTTCATTACTTGCAAGAGAGACCTTCCTCGATAACTTTCATTTTAGTTAATAATGAGTTGCATTAAACAACTATATATTATTAAAATATTATTTTTTCATGGGATATAAACTAGAACTATGAATAGTATTAACCAAATTTTTTAATTTTATATAATATTAAAATTCATCTTATTTATTTTATAGAACATGCTCTGTGGAAAAATTCAATTTTAAGATAAAATAAATTTTTTTCACAAATTGCAGTTTTGCCATCTTTTGATGGCACACCGATTTTAAATATAGTTTTTTTACAATTTTATATAGTATATTATACAAAATAAACTTCATATATTGAATAGGGATATAAAAATTTTCTTTATCTGAATTTGTGGTATTTTTCTGATAAAATTAATATTTTACTGAATAGTGAAAAATATTGCATTTTAATTCAAAGTACCATTTCATCAAATTTATTTATATACATATATTTTAATTTTAATTGCTTTTAAAGTGTAATTAGATTATCTTTTTCATTTAATCCAATTTTTTTCATTGGAAATAATTTGAAATTTAAATTATACTTAAACACATGTTAATCTTTTGATAGTTTTTATTCCCTAAAAACCTGCTTTCTGGTTTTGACAATGGGAATTAATTTTAAATTAATTAATGAAACATATTTGTTATGAATTTTTAACTAATGTATTCCATTTTTGAAATCAGTGGGATTAAAATATGTTAATAGGTTAATTTTATTTTTTTGGATATAATGAATAGTAACCATGGTAATTTTTTTACCACAGTTAAAGTTAAACTGGGTAAATTAGGGTAACAAACAATATGATAAAGATAAAACAATTCTACAAATACCTTCTAAAATACAATTGGATGAATTGAAGTATAATAATATCACATAAGGGATAGAATTGTTTCATTTAATGGATTTTTTCAATGAATGTGAGGTAATTATAATCAAGACAAAAAAATGACAACATATCACTCTCTTATCTCTTATAAGTAATATAATATTAATAAAGAGTTAAACATGATGAGACATCAAAAATAAATAGTCTCAAGAAATATTAAAAAACTATATTCATCATTTAATATTATTTATAATTTTAAGATACTAAATAATTACCATTAATGATGACATAATAGTGATGAAGACATTATTTTATTAATACAAATATTAAATAAATGGTTTTAAAAATACTAAAAAATATATAATATGAACTAATTAAAGTGATACACTAATTTTATAGATGCACATGACATATTAAGATTATATAAAATATTTTTTTTTTGAATTTATCTTTTTTGTGGATTTTATTTAATGTCAAATCAATGAATAGTGTCAAAATTGACAGTATTAATATTTTATAAAAATAACATATTAATAATTATGTAAAAATCAAAAACATATTTAAAATTAAAAATTGAAAATCATATTGTCTACAATATCTTAAATTATATAATTATTGGAAATTTAAAACACATAACTAAATATTTATAAACATTTAATATTTAGAATTATATGACCAAACAAATTAATAGATTACATACGGATAAATCAAAATGATAAGGTCTAAATTAAAAACAAAACATATATAAATTTTATTGGTTGAGAGGATTTAGACCCATACTCATCCAATATTTTATATTAATGAGTTTGGGACCATTATAAACTAAAAATAAATTTATAAAAAATTAATATTTGAAGACTTTCCTAATATGCCCCTCCTACCTCTAATAAAAGTCCACCACCTCTACCCACATAGGCACACCATTAAGTCTCTCAGTGTTATCCAAAAATAAAAAACATAAGATAACAACATCCCTACCTTCCCCCTAGAGGCCACATTTTTTGTAGAAAGCCATCTTAGGGAGACCTTTTGTGCAAATCAAAAAAGATACTCGAAAAAGTGTTAATTGTTTTGTTAGCAATTTAAAAATTCCAATCTTCTTATAATTTCTATTATTATGTTGTTTTCAAAATATAGTAACAAATAAAATATATTCTACATGATTATAGGTTATTATAATTATGGGACAACCTCATACATTCTTTCATCCACAATACGAATTACAATATCACTATGTGTGCGTGCGTACGACTAACCCTCTCCACAACACGATGAGATTCATTCTCCACGATAACCATTAAATAATGAATATAAAATATATATAGTGTATTCAATTGAAATATATGACATAATAATTCTATTATATATATATTTATATGTCATATACATAATTATATTCAATTAAATAAGGAAATAGAAACAACGTTCATGCATATGTATGGCCTACTGACTCAATGAACGGTGTATTCAATTTAATTAATATGTCTATTATATATATTTATAAACTGAATATATATGATATTTAAATCATGTTTTACATTTTTTAGGTAATTAAATAATTATCTATGAAATAATATTCGGAATAACATGTCAAAACACGTATGATAAATAAAACGATTATTACCCAAAGCGTTGTATTAACATCGAAATGATAAATGAATGGGTAATATAAAGTAATAAGTGAATCACATATGATATCATAAATATTATTATTGTTCTGTTACAACTTAATAATATGTTTAAACATACTATACATGAGTTATGGATACATATGAAGCATATCAGACCTAAGGTAAGTGATAATTTTGAAATCTCATTATTATCCGAGATTGTTTATTTGTAAGTATTTACTGAGGGGATATTTATCATTCATGTAAAAGTTTCAAAACTATATAATATTATTTCTATTTATCTACTAATTTTAAAGCCTGTTTTACCTATTTTTGCATTTTTATTAAATGGTATGGAATTAATCTTTCATTTGTTTTCCATACGAGGAACCTTTTGATGTTTTTAGAAAGAGTATGAAAAGAATGTTTTTTAACATATACAACATGAATTAATTTTTACGTCATCATAACGCCTTATTGCCATGAAGCTTCCTCTACACGATTTTAAGATTATTTTCAAATAAATTTTTTTCTTTTAAAATTGTGAGGAATCTTAACATAATAAAATGTTTTGGAACAATAGAGGATATTTTCCTCAAGAATTAATTTCAATTGTTTTTTCAAAATTATTTTCAATCTATGATGAATCTGATTAAATAGTGATCTGTTTCTATCCCTATTATTACTATGATTTGTTTGTGTTTTTGATGGAATGATATTTTATATGTATTGTGTTATGATGGGATTATATTTAAGAATCCCATTTTATTTCTTGGGTTATGCTATGATGAATGGTGTATGTTTTTTTGGAATATGTAAGAATGATTTCATTATGAGATGGGTGGGACTTATATCTACGTCCAATGAATTATGTAAAGATTTATATCTCATGAGATAGAATGACTATAATGGAAAGTAAATATGGTTCAACAATAAAGGGCTAGAAGGGTAAGTTAATCATGTTCGGTAATACATGGTTAGAACAACAAGTAAACCCCTGTTCAGTTGGGCTTTATCCAATATCATGGTCCTGGCATCAATGACGCATATACTATGTATATCATATTACATGGTTAATTTTTTTCAAAATACCAGGTTTTATGCCAATGTAATATTATCATGGTTAATGTTTCTTTTATGATCTATGCCTTACATACTTCCAAGATTTATTTCATGACTCAAGACATTGATATCTATACTTTATATTCGTGTTTTTACATTATTATGTTTATGTTTTGTCTTATGTTCTCCATGTTTACCCACACTAAGCATTTGAGCTCACAATTTTTATGTTTTCTTTTCCCCAGGCTATAAAGAACAGTTTTAGGTAGGAAAACAAAATGAGATGATCTTTATGGGAGTTGTTGAAGATCATTCAACAAGTTAGTAGAGTGTGTTCCACATTTTCAAACACACTAAACTAATACGGTATTTGGGAATATATTTGTGTAATTTATTATGTATTAAACAAAAATAAATTTTATTTCCATGTACGTCATGCTAGGGTCGTTATAGTTGGTATTAGAGTGAAGGTTTAGGTAACATTTGGAAACTAGGATGTGAAATGTTTAGTGATATACCTAGAGATATATATAAAGATAGTTATAGGGATGCCGATAAGGTTATGTTTAACAATAGGTTACAATCATCAAGTTATTGTAAAAATCATGAATAACCTAGGAATAAACCTAATATATTAGACATTTAATGTACTCCGCCTTGATTATGTTGTGTTCCAACTATGATTTTTGCCTCTCACACTATTTTTTTGGGTTTTAGACAATGGCCAGAACATGAAGGAACCACGTTAATGATCAATGCACTAGGAAATTCAATGATTTTCCTCATGAAGAACCAAATGTTATGGGACATGGAATGAAAAATCTTATTGTTATACTTACAAAATCTATCAATCATTCTGGACTTCCAAATGATCAAATAAGGGAACAACATTCTATAGAGTACATATAATTCAATGTTCACCTTCTTTCAGTGGGTCTTCTGATACAATTTTTGGTGTACAATGGATTAGTACCATTGAAAAGATATTTTCCATCCTTCGTTGTTTGGAACATGAAGAATTCTTTCAGTATGTTTATCATTTAGAAGGTGAAGCAGACCAGTGACAGACTCTAATCAAGAATAAAAGGTAACAAGATGAAATTGAATCCATGGAATGGGATGACTTAAGGAACATATTTTTTAATAATTACATAACTGTATTCTTCTAAAAATTATTGAAAAAGTGTCACAAGATCTTAAGAAAAAGGATGATGAATCTATTGGTACAAATGAGGAAAATATTTCAAGATGGGTAAAGAATGCTTTTTGTTTTATCATCCAACCTGAAAGTAAAGTTGATCGATTATTTATGGTCTTAAAACCAAGTATTAAAAGGGATTTAGCAATAAGAGACTTTAGTATTTTTGAAGAGATTATGTGTTTTTTAGTATAGGTAGAAATAGATGTTAGTGTTACATATCAATCTCATGGTTTTTACAAGAATCGAAAGATAGAGTTCAAGGGAAGATCTCAAAAAAATGGTGAATAGAAAATGAATGTTTTCTTATGCTCAAAGTGTGGAAACAAACATGGTTGAGGTTGTTTTGAAGGGAATAGAAAATTATTTATCTGTGTAAAAGAAGGACATTGAGTAGTTGAGTGCCAATGTAATTGGAAAATGTTTCTAATGATGTGAATAGATAAAAGACTACAAAGAATGAACCACACACACATCAATTCTACAAGTGCATGGAAATGGGGAATTTTCTATCCAATTATATAATCCAAGGGTTATGGATGATTATCTATGTCAACAACCTCTTAAGGCCATAGTTAAAAGAAAAATTACATGTGATCACTGTTGGAGATGTTGAGTATGACAACAATATAGTGGAATGATTAAGTGTTTATGTAATGGGATTCCAAAATAGTGTTTTTGATTCTCTTTTATAGTGTTATGGGATATTAGAATATCTATGTATTAGCCCATTGTGGTTTTCCATAATAATATATTACTAGTAACCATGAAAAGTGATTGAAATGTTTTTGGAAATCACATGATATACGCATAATGAAGGGATAAGGAGATAATGATATATTTGATAGTATTAATGACCTCATGACAGATATAAGGACAAAGTGATATCATGGTTTGAGTATATAAATTTTTTGGTATTTTTGGTGTGTGGAAAGAGTTCATTTTGACATAATTCAATGTTTTACTAAGGTTCTATGGTAGTTCATGTTATTACCATGTTTCAAGATAAATCATGATTTTGGTAATCACATTTTTGGAATGTAAGAGTAAAGAACTACCTTATAAGATATGGGAGATAAATTTTAAGTTGATTTAGCTCACCTCTTTACAAATATTTATGTTTTCTATTTTTTGACATATTTTAATGTTATCCACTTATAGAGAGTAAATGTTATATTATATTTGAGTTTTGTTGGATTAATGTATTATCTCACTATAGATGGACTTATGCATATTTGATTACCTGTGCTATCCTTTTTATTGAGACAGTTGGAATGACCTACCATTTTGTCACATGATCTGCTAATAGTTCAATATTGAAACATTCAACTTCATTTCTTTAAATAAGAGATGAACTATAAATTGGTCAAGGTACAAACAACAGTGATATTGTACCAAAATCCCATAAGTATTTATTATCATTAAAATTTATTAAATTGTTGGGAAAGAATCTTGAAAAAAATGTTATCTTTGTACCTTTTTATCTGATGAATTAGATGTTCTCTTACGCCATCACAGATTTATGGATTTATGGCTGTTATCATTCTCCAAAAATTTTACTCTATCAATATCCATAAGAACATAATGGTTTGATTTTTTTCTTCCATATCCATGTTTTCACTTCCCACTAATGTTCTCCTAACTGGAAACCCAGTGGTGAGTTTCTTTGGGTTACCATTATTTTTATAAAATTATTTTTTAAAATGATGTTTTATTATTCCATTTTATGATGTGGGTTTCCATTAAATAAATATTCAAGTAGTAAACCCTTTATAACCCGGATAAATTTCAAGGGAGAAATTAATTGCAAGGGGGGTTATAATGTAACAACATGAGATATTATGAGATAAAATTCTTTTAATTTCCTTGATTTTTAGTGTTGTATGATACACCATGATTTTCATGCATTGTACGCTACATTGTATTATCTTGTAGTATACACAACACTATACATGGTTGGTGTTACACACAATTTCAAGTTCTTTTGATAGAATTCCTTTCACGCAATAATGTGTATATATTTTATTCAATGTATAAAAGAACAATGTTTTGATTATGTAATACACAACACCAAAAGAATCTTGACCTAAATGCAGCACTAACATGGATTTCATTACATGCAGGAGTGACCCTCCTCGATAGCATGTGTTGTACGCAATTCCAAGTTTCACTAAATAATGATATATTATTAAAACATTATTTTTTTAATTGGAAATATACTAGTAGTTTTGAATATTATTAACAATATTTTGAATTTTATATAACATTAATATCCATCTTATGTATTTTCTAGAAAATTATATAAGAGAAATTCAATTTTTCAATAAAAAATAAGTATTTTTCTAGAAATGCAGTTTTTCACCTTTTGATTGTGCACTAATTTTAAATATAATTTTTAATAATTTTATATTTTATATTTGATGAAATAAATGTCTTCTTTGGAATCGATACATCAAAATTTACATTGGTATAATTTTGGATATTTTTCTGATAATATTCATATTTTAATGAATAGTGAAAAATATTGCATTTTAATTCCAAACTACCTATTTATCTAATTTATATATATAGTTAGATTAATTTTTAATTAGTTTTAATGTTTAGTTGGATTTTTTTTTCATTTAATCATGTTTTGGTAATTTTATGTAGTTTCAATGTTATATTGGACATAAACAAATGTCAATCTTTTCACAGTTTTTACTTCTTAAAACACCATTTTTGGTTTTGACAACAAGAAATAATTTTAAATTAATTAATTCAACTTATGTGTTTTGAATTTTAAAAAATGGATTTTATATTTTGAGTTAGTGGGTCCATGATATTTAAATTTTTTGATTTTTTTAGATATTAATAATATTTACTACGTTAATTTTTATTTTCCACAGTTAAATGTAAATTTGGTAAATTAGGATAATAAACAATACGATAATGATAATAAAATTTCCATAACACCTGAAGAAATATTATAACATGAATTATAGTCAACCAATATCACCTAAGTGTCAGAATGGATTCCTTTAATAGACTTTCTTCATTGAAAATGATGTAATAATAGATAGAACAAATGACAGTAAGAACATGTCACTCTCTTATCTCTTATTAGTATAATTATTTTAATATAGTGATAAACATGATAAAACATAGAACATAAATAGTATCCAAAAATAAAATAATATTATCTACATAATGTGAATTTATTTATAATTCTTAGAGATTAAATAATTACCGATAATTATGACCGAACAAGGATGTAAAAATTATTTTATTAATAAAAATATCAAATAAATGATTTCAAAAATACTAAACAGAACATAATATGAAAAAATTAATGTGATCCAAGAATTTTATAGGTGACATTGACATATTAGGGGTGTATTAAGTTTTGTTTTAATTTATCTTATATATGGATTTTATTTATTGTCAAATAAATTAATTGAGTTAAAATTGGCACTATTGATATTTTATAAAAATAACATATTATTAAATTATTTAAAAACCACAATGATATTTAAAAATTAAAAAATAAAAACTATATGGTCTAAAATTTTATAAAGTTTCTAAATATTAAAAATTGAAAAAACATAAGTAAATGTTTATAACCATTTATTATTTAGAATTATATGACAACAAAAAACATTAAATAGATTAAATATGGATAAATCAAAATTATAATGGTCAAAATAAAATCAAAACATCCCAATATTTTAATGGTTGAGGGAATTACAACTCATAATCATGTTATATTTGAAATAAATGTGATTGGTACCATTATAAATTTAAAATCAATTTATTATAAATTAACATTTCAAAACATTCATAAAGTGTACCACCTCCCTCTTATAAAATGCCACCAGCTCTACCCACTTACTCACACCTTTCGAGCCCTTTCGATATTCCAAAATATGATCAAATAAGGTCAAATTATACCTCACTTATTCCTAGATGCAAAACGTTTGGATTGAATCCATCAAAGGGATAACTTTTGGAAAAATAAAAAGGACATACTAAAAAAAGAGGTAATTGTTTTATCACATATTTCAAAATTATTTTCTTCTTCTACTTCCTATTCTTATGTTGTTCTAATACGAAAGTAATAAATCAAATATATTTTACATGATGAGATGTTATTATAATTATGGGACTAACTTATACAACCTTTTATCCATCCTACAAATTACAATGTCACCATACTTTCATACGTACGGCTTACCACCTCTACAACACGATGAGATTCATTCTCCACGTTAACCATTCAAGAATTATTATAAATTATATATAATAAATAAGAATGAAATATTTGAAATAATAATTCTACTATATTTATGTATATATATATATATATGTGTCATTTAATTTCATCCATTCAATTCAATAAGGAAACAGAAACAGTGTTCATGCGTATGTACAACCTACCGTCTCAATGAACAATGTTTTTTATTTCATTTATCCATCAATTTTATATATTTATATACTGAATATATATGTTATATAAATCATTTTTTACATTTTGGAATTAATTAAATCATTATATAAGTAAAAATATTAAGAATAAAATTTTTAAACATCTACGATAAGTAAAATTATTATTACCCAAAATATTGATTTAAGATGGAATTGATAAATGAACGGGTAATGTAAAGTCATAACTGAATCATATATGATATCATATATATTATTATAGTTATTTTAAATTTAAAAATATTTTTAAACCTACTATATAAGAGTTTTATATACATAAAAAGCATATCAGACCTAAGTTAAGGGATAATTTGGCAATCTCATTACAATCCAAGATTGTTTATTCGAAAGTATTTACTAGTGTATATTTATCATTCAATTCCATGTTTCCAAAATATATTATATTATTTATATTAATCTACTAATTTTTAAAGTTAATTTTACCCATAGGTAAATTTTTATTAAATATTATGGAAGGAATCATTCCTTCATTTTACATATGAGCCAATTTTTTACTTTTCTTGCAAGAGTACAAGAAGATTGGTTTTTAACTTATACAGCTAGAAACAGATTTTTATATCTTCATAATAACTTATTTAACTGAATCTTTCTCTATACTATTTAATGTTTATTTTAAACTAAATACATTTCTTTTAAAATTTCACTTCACTTTGAGAAAAGAAATTGTTTTTGAAGAAGAAAATATATTTTCCTCAAGAATTAAGATCAAGTGTTTTATCAAAATTATTTTCCATCTAAGATGACACTATTTAAATAGGGTTATGTTTTAATCCCTATTTTTAATATGATTTTATTTTGTTAATTATGTAATGATATTTTATATGGATTATGTTGTGATTGAATGATGTTTAATAAGCCCATTTTATTTCTTGGGTTATGCAATGATGAATGATTTATGTTTTTGTGCCACATGTAAGTATTATTTCATTATGAGAGGGGTGGGAAATATATATCCTTTCAATGAATTTGGTAATGATATATGTCTCATGAGATAGACATTAATAGAACGATAAGTAAATATTGTTCAGTAATACAGGGCCGGAATGAAAAATAAATCAGGTTTTGTAATACATGGCTGGAATGACAAGTAAACCCGATTTTGTAATGAACATCATCCAGTTTTATGGTATTTGTAGAAATGCCTTTGCTACTATGGAAAGAATATTATGTGATTAGTTTTTCCCCAATTCATGGTTTTATACCTATTCTATTTTATCATGTTTAATGTTCCTTTATGATCTATGCCTTACGTACTTCCAAGATTTATCTCATGACTCAAGACAATTATACTTAAATAATGCGATCATGTTTTATCATTCTCATGTTTATGGTTTGTTTTATGTTCTTGATGTTTAAACTTACTGAGGATCTCACCATTTTTTTGTTTTCTTTTCCCCAGGATATGAAGAATGGTTTTTGGTAGGAAAAAAAATGGGAAGATCCTTATGGGAGATGTTCAAGATCATTCAACATGTTAGAAGAGTATGGTCAATGTTTCCAAAGTCACTAAAATAACACTGTATTTGGGTGTATGTTTTTGTAATGTAATCAGTATTCCCCAAAAGTAAATGTAATTCTCATGTACATCAATCTAGTTTTGTTACATATTGTGTAGTCTAAAAGGTTGTAACCTTATCTATTGTGAAGATTAGATAAAAAATAAACTCTCATCCTGGAAGGGAAATACACTCTCAATAGATGGTCATATTTTCTTTATCATGTCTACCATTATCTCAAAGATGTTTCATTTTTTATGGTTTATAGGTGTCCCATGGGACTGATCTAAATCATAATCATCTGAATCAATTGTTTTGTGTTGTGACATTCTTGACTAGAAAAAATCCACTGTTCTTTTGAAAAAATGTTAAATCCATCTATCCAGTGGGGGAATTTGTGTGAAGAGAATTAAAATATATAATTATGATATTTAGGATAGATTCACATAGAACATGATCAAAATTTCCTCCTAGGATTTGGAATATCTAAAAGATATATTTCTTATGAGATTTATGTAAGGAAATAATGCTTACATGGACTCATCTATTTGTAATGTTATCAAGTACTCTTACTCTAATATTATCAATTCCCCTATATGTATTTGTTTAAGATCATTCAATATCATGTTATGGATTGATAATTTTAATGGAACCCTTTTAATCTATGAATTTTATCTTCTTGAATCCTAATCATGTTATCATATCTCAATTAGAATCTTCTTCAAGGACCCTCCCCTCGATTTATAGACCGAAGTTAGTAAAATCCTAAAATAATATTCTCTTTCTAATAATGAGGATTTTCTCATATATGAATGTGAAAAAATTTAATCCTTAAAGACCATGTATATTGCCAATTTTCTTATATTGGATCCAACAATTATATTGAATGGATTCATCAATTCAACAATGTCTAGTTCTAGACTTCGAGACTCCATCTAATATGGATATTGGCACACAATAATCTTCCTACTCACTCATGTTTATAATGAATTGGAGTTTTCTTATATTTAATGTTCTACCTATGAAACCATAACCAGGTGGATTTAAACCACCTATAATTTAGTTATTCAATTTATTTAGTACTATAAAATGTTATTTTATTCCTTCTTGATATATCGAGTCTGATGGGGGATTTGATCATGCCTTTTCATTAATGCGGTTCTAGTTCTCTATCCCCGTATCTCACCAACCTCTTCCATGTAGAAGTGAATTAAATTTTACCCCTAATTTTGAATGATCATAATCATTTGATTCACTGTAATTCCACTATCCACAATCAATCATCCATTAATGGTATTATTGTTTTTACTCAGTAATATGATGTGCTCCAAAATGGTTTCTGATATAATAGAATTCAGGATTTCACAATTTTATTAAGACATGATATTTCTTGTAATTTCAATACGTATATTGGTACCTTCAAGTTATTATAGAATCCCCCTCTTTAATAAATAATTAATATTAATTTATATGTTGCATTGTAAGGAAATACATGACACTATGGATGTTTTTTTATTTTTCATTATAATTATTGTATTTTACTTAGATATTTTTATGGATAATATGCACTTGAAAATTTAGTTGAAGATGAAATACTTAGAGTGAATAGTGCAGTCTTCTTTTAGAAATCTAATATATTTAGTAAACTATGGCTTTAAATTGATTAAAATGCTATTTTTTGTCCATTAGGAATGGCATGAAACTTTTTTCTTAGAGGCTCATAGATCAACGGATATAATTCATGAATATTCTCCTTGAACTCAACTAAATTTTCTCAAATTTTTACTGAGAGGTAAATTGTGTTGTGAATGGTCTCTCCAACAGATTTATTGACAAAAATATTACTTGTATGTATCGTCTTATTTCTATTTTGATATATTTTTTATAGTGATGTTCGTAAAATCTCATCATTCAGACTCATATTTTTTTATGTCGGGGATGAAACCTATATTTTATTGAAACAAATGACCTCTTTTTTGAGTAGAGGAGACAAATTACATGTCATGTAGGCTCGGTGGGAATTAAATCCCATTACATTTCCCTAAAGTTCCATATTTTTGGCCAAAAGGCCCTCCATTGAATAGTAATGCTACAATACTAGGGCTGCTACATTGTTGTAAAAGTGGGTTCCCTAGAACCAACTATGTAGTCCTTTTTATTACCTTATCATATATATAAGCTATATATAAAAGATTTATTCTTTCCATTATAGTAAAAAAATATGAATCCACTATTTGATAGTAATTTCCATAGATTAATTATTGTTTCAAATGATTATAATAGATCCTATGCTATAATGAGAACCTCGAAATACCATGACATTAATCAAAAATATATTCCCTATGGTCTAGATACATGTTACTAAATGGAAACAATAGAAGTTTGAATATTCATTATTGGGGGATCATATTAATTCAGACTTCTTTTCATTAAATTCACACTTGGGGATCTCTAGTAGTGAGATCATGAGGAAAGGTGCTCCAATTGGTACACCATATGGTTGGGTGTCATTGAATGTTCTTATCTATGAACATGTGTATCGGTCTCCTAAATTGAAATCATTACCAATGTGTTCTATTAGATTGTGTACATTGAGGCAAGGTGAAAAACATGATAATAAAATCGTGGTGAGGTAGTTGGTTTTGGGTGCATCATTGGTGGAATGACATTGGTTGGATGGTCAAGAAAGGATTTGTGGCTTCCAGGTTAAGGAAGTTATATATCTCAAACCATTTTAATCAGTATGGTAGTGCATGGTTAAATAAATTTTGATTGCCCTCCAAGGTAAATCCATCCAGTTAGATCAATTGATAGTAATGTACAGAGGGTGATGTCACTAGTGTGCATCATTCCTTATGAGATATTAAAGGCAATGAGATTATGTTATACACTGTGTGTTTATAGGATAGTTGTCATTGTTGTGACTATCCTCATCTCGTTAGCGGCTATGATAGGTTTCTAGAACCCACTCTTGGTTTGTAAAAAGTATTAAATACTATCAAGATAAGGTCATAGAGTCTCACACGCAATAGCATATTCAATAATCATTCCTATTTAGTCGAATAGGTATATCAGAAATAGTGGGAAACACCACTAGGGTATATGATTTTTCCAAGGAGATAAGATAACCATGGAAACAAATAATTTAATATTATTCAAGTTAATATTAATTTCCATCGAATTTATATATTCTATATATTTACAATTTATAAAGTAAACACTTGAAAATATAAAATTAATCAATATTAGATTAAAATATTCATGATTCATTTAATATTTGAGGGAATGATGAGACAAGTTAACATCTAAATTATTATCATGTAATATATTTATTAAATTATATTAATGTGATAATAATATTTACGAATTAGTATAGCTTTCATTATATGTGGTCATAGAGTTTAAATTATTCAGAGGAAAGAGAGACAATATTGGTTATTCTTCTGACACTTTATTAATAGGGGAGGAGATAGATTTTCCACAAACTATTCATAGCCTCTCTCTCACATCTTCTCTCTGCCACACTCTAGAGGGAGAATCTCTGGATCTAGGATATGAGATCAAGATTTGTTTCACTCGTTGTAAGAAAGGTGATGCGGTGATCGACAGAGCGTTGAATGCATCATTAGAACTCTATGTCATCGCACATATTTGAATGATCAGTGCTCAAAAACATTTTTAAAGTGTGTCTATACATTCTAGAGGAATTCATCTTTGAAATATACAAGTAATGATCACAAACTATGAGAATAAATATAGCGTATCATCGAATCTAAACCACGTATTTTTATTGTTGTAATTTTGCGTATAAAACACTTCATGTGAGGTCGTCAGCTTAAATTAGGTAAAAAGATGCTGATGTCGACGAGTTGATGTTGATCATTGGTAAAATCAAAATTATAATCCAATTATTGGGGCTTTTATTTCATACATGATATATTCAATAAATTAAATTAATTAAATATTAAATATTTATTTCAAAAAATATTTTTATTAATTATGGCTTAAATTATTTTAATTTGGTGTTAAAATTTAATAAATTACATAATATATTTATTTATATTAATATAATTAGTGGGACTGAATGATGATAATATTTAATTAGAAGAAGAGTGGTATTTTTATTCGTTAAAACTACCTCAATATTATTTTAATGCATGGTTAATTTTGATTAATATATTTAATTTAAATACACGAGATAAAGTGAATAAAACTGGTCATGATCTATGAACTGACCAATGCATGTTTAGTGAAATTTTATTTATTTATTTAATTATATCATGTTTTGTAATAAGTAGTTAAATAAAAGGAGATCTTCGTGTCGTCTCAGAGTCATTATTGGTAAATGGGCATGCATCTAAAATTCAGAGTTGTATTTTATATTACCCATTTCCCATCATCTGTGTGAATGTAATGTTGTACAATGACAAGATAAGTAGTAAAGACCTTCACAAAAAGTTATGGCGATGCACCAAACTGTAGATGGATACAATAGATGGACGTACACTACAATTTGAGTCGCAAGTGACGTTACTCAGGGTATATATTTACTAGGGTCTAGTTTGATCCATTATTAACTCAATTGGTCAACAATTACATTCATATCATGAGAAGTCATTTTTTTTATTTTTTTAGGGTCTATTATTTTCATGAATGTGTAATTTATGTTCGATCACATAGAATAATATACAAACATGCAAAGATAAATTCAACATGTGACATGATGATTATTTTTTATTACATGGACAATTGTGAGTGAGATTACATAGTACATTCTAATGAAATAGAAAATTATTCCTTTCATCACATAATAAAAATAAAACCCTCAAATAAATATTAAGTCATAACCACCTTCCATTATTTTAATTGTGAAAAAACTGGGTGTTTGGGGTGCTTTTCATGCCATAGCTGAGGGTTCCTCTTACTAGTAGATAGTTCTTATAAGAGTGTTGGGTTTACATAAATAATGTGGTAGTAAGGATTATCCATAGATAACTTTCTATCATTTTAGATGAAATCATTTAGTAAATAATGCTATGAATTTTGAATTTGAGACTTCATTCAGGAAATCTAGGAACTATGAGTTAATGTGGTTGGCCAGTCAAAAGCCTTCCATGAACCCTCTAAGTAGAGGATTATCCATAGATTATAATGTATTAGGGGTTTTTCAAGGATTATTTCCACTAGAATACTCAATAAATAGAGTATTCTATTTCTATTATAGAAGGTTCTATGAATTTGATAAAATAGTGGTAGACATTTAATAGTTTAATGATTTAATAAAAATGTTTAGACCAGTAATAGTGATAAAAAGTAATCTACTAGAATATTTTTTTTCTATAAAATGGAAAGTTTTAACCTAATAAATACTGTGATAAATAATGGAAAAATTAGACGTTGTCACTAGCATGAATTTCCATGAATAGTACAGGAACCTGTGAATAATAATACAATATAGGAAGTTCAAGGTTCTATTGTCCCAAATACATGTTAAACTACCTCAACAACAGAGGGTGTAAAAATACATAGAGGACACTCATGTGCGAATCATATAATGGTTACATTATTATTCTATCAGTAACGTATGATGCTTGTTGTGATCACTACAATAGGACATGGATGATATAACATGTAGTCTCATCTCTGATAATTCTTCTTTGAGAATGTGAAGCAAGATATGAATAAGGTAATGATTAGACTGACATGTGTAAATTTAAAGAAATATTATGAACCTTCAATATTTAATATTCTAATATCATTATCACCCATTTATCAACCCGATTTTAAGTTCCAAAATGAACAGTATTGTAAAATCGATTCATTACCCATTGAGGTAAGGATTACTAAATTTATAAGTATATAAAATAAAGATTGATATTTAATTCTTATGGTGGAAAAACAATAATAAAAGGTGAAAATGAAAATGGAAACTAATTTCAAATGACCATTCTCAATTTACATCAATAAAATAGGTCGTAACATGAGGTTATTTTCGTTGCAAATTATGAAATAATACTATAGAAGTTAAATCACAATAAATTGAATTAGAGAATCATTTACCCACTTCATCTTCAGTTATATTCACTAATGAATTTTTTTGGATCTACTTTGTGAGTGTTAAATATAGTATGTTATTCTCATGTGTATTTAAATACAATAACAAGTAAATATATATGAATTACTAAAAGTCTAGTGTATTCCCCAACTGGCAGAGAAAGATTGATTCCTAAGTCAGTTGTGTAAAGCAAAAAACATCTAATTTCTAATTGAATGATTGTTGTAAAACAATTTTTGATTATTACCAAAAAATTATTCTTAGATTTCATTTGGTCATAATGAGACATTATTGTAGGTTTTGGGATTAATGTTGATTTTGGTATTTAATACTCAACCAATAATTTAGTGATACATGAATTGTAGGCAATACACGATGAATATAAAATGTAAAAAAATTATACACAGATATGGAAAGATAATTTTATTTAAAGTAAGAATAACAGTGGACATCAAGAGTATACCTAGTATGGTACTTAGGCTCAGTAAAGATAAACACCATGGGTATTATTGGCATCCTTATTTCGAACAAAGAAACCTTTAGAAATAATGTTATGCCTCCAATCATTCAGAATTAGTTCATCTAGAGAGAGTGAACTATTACAAGTGTAAGCTTGAGGAATGTATACAATATAATATTTCTTTATATAATAAAGGAAGGGTAAATTGAATTATATGCATGGTCAGAAGATATTAGTTGCTTTCGGTCGGAATGCCAAAGAATGTAATGACCAAACACTAGTCGATCTATATAATGTCACGTGGAGTAATTCCTAAAAGTAAATTACCTTATCTAAATCAAGAAATTGATATTAATGAGGATGATCAATGATTATTTCTTACATGTTAACATTGATAAAACAAATGAATCCTGGGAAAATCCCTAAATGAACATTTTATACATTATTGTCTTGATGTAAGTATTAACAATGTTGCAGCTTGCCAAAACTTCCATTATATTTCATAACATCGTTCACAAATAATGTTGATATCCCAGAACCATATTCCAAATATAATGACTAATTGATATCATAATAGTTATATAATAATGGACATCCATTATTTTATAAGGAATTGTGTTTAGATAAAAAGATTTTTTTAGGAGATAAACAAAATTACATCAAGATAAACACAATGTGCATGTAAATTAATTTTGCTAATAATTACTTAGGATATTACATAAATCCCCACGACAAAAAAAATTCATTTTCAAGTAGTGGACTAAACTTCTATATAAGGGTGAAAATATATACTTTAGATAGTAAGATCCATATTTACATGGGTTTAGTCGATGCTTAAGATGCACATATATTTGGTATAGGATCTAGTTCAACAAGCGCATGTTGAACAAGAATGTTCCATAGACAAGTACTACTTAGGATGGCTAAAACAATATGAATTGTTTTCCATTAACCGTGGCGAGTTATCTATTATTCATTGTGAATAATAATTTCTACAATTATGAAGTATATGAAAATTATATAATATTGAAAAGATTAATTAAAATTCAATAATGGGTTCCATGTATCAAATGGGGTTATTATTTTGAATACGGTGGTGGGTATTCAAATGAGATTATACATGGAAAGTTCAAGTATAGTACTAATAAGGCCTGATTGGTTATACCATGTCGATTTCTTAAATCCATTATAATTTTATTTATAATATCTAATTTGACTGGCCATTTTATTTAGAATTGGATTTAATGGCCACCAATCAATGAAAGTATCTATACGACACAACTAGAAATGGATGGCCACATGATAGAAAGATAATAAAAGTTGAAACTTACTAAAAAATAGTTTATGATTGATGTGAGAAACATGATCATAGAATCTTAATTTTTAGTGAATGTTTTACTTTATTTTTCTAGAGGTAAGTTGGTGTCCCACTATTTTCCAAGTGAAATTATTTTTGGAACATATGGAAAATAGATATTGTCCTTACATTTAGTTAATACCAGTATGAAAGTAATTCACTAGTTTTTGACTTCAAGTTTCAACCTATGTTCTAGGGAATGAGATCTATTGGGGTGGATATAATGGTTTCTTGGACCTAGCCCATCATGCATATAGTGATACGGTATTGAAAAATAAAAGTTAGAAAGATTCATGTTAGAATTGTTTCTAGTGTCAAATGACATATATCACTCCATGTATACATGTTTGGGACATGGGATGAGTTAAACATGGTGATTTTAAATATATATGATTAAGCAACGAATGAATCATGTATTATATGATATGTACAAAAATTGATATTTCTAAAATATATATTATAGTAGTAAGATATCAATTATATATTGGAGCAATGTAATTAAAATAGTTAGAACTATCTGACTGTACTTTGGAAAGTACTAAAGATATATACCTAGTATTTTTAGAAGAAGGAGACTAGTTTTAAGGGTAAAAACTAGTCTTCCTTAGATCCATTTGATCTATTATCACAATTAGGATAATGGTGATGAGGGATACAATATCATATAATCATGTGATATTCAAACATATAAATACTAAGTACGTTGCAACTTATGAGGTAGCTAAGATGTAGTTAAACACAATTATTTTTTCCAATTATTTGAATCACACCAAGTAACTAATGTATTATCATAATGTAAACAATGATATTTATAATATCAAAGATTTTGTGTTATGATAGTGAGAAAACGAGTTATATTCAGACATACCATTTCTTGAGAGGTTTCTACTCAATGAGATGAGGTCACATATATTATAAATGCCATGTGGTAGAATCATGGTAGGCTAAGTAGTCAAATCCATGACCTAGAAGAAACATAATATTAATCATGTGATAGTTAACATGTTTGGTTGGCATGTCAGACCAAGTGAAAGTGGGAGTTTTGTAATAGTGGGCTACCAAGACCCTTCAATGCAGTACTTTTGATTATCATATCATGTATTCAAGCTTGATATATAGGATGTATTCTTACCACTATAGTGTAGAAATGTTTGTGTCCACAATTTAATGGTAATATACATAGCATAATTATCATATCAAAACGTTATTATAGATCCCATGATATAATGAGAACCTAGAGATACTATTAACTCAATCTTAATTATATGTCATATGGTCTAGATACATATTATGTACGAGACATTATAGATGATTGACTATCAGGTTCTAGAGACTAATAATTATTGAGACTTCTTCTCATGAAGTTCACACATGGGGATCGTTAGTAGTTAGATAATGAGGGCAGACCCACCAATAAGAACACCACATGTTTCGAGTGTCATTGGATGTTTTTATCAATAGACATCTGTATTGGACTCCTAAAATGATATCTTTACCAATGTCTTCCATTTGATCACGTACATTGATATAGAAAGGAAACCATGATACTGATTTCTTGGCGAGGTAGTTTGTTTTTGGTTTTTCATTGGCGACATGGAATTGGAAGAATGGTCAAGAAATGATTTTTCACTTCCAGGTTAAGTAAGTTATATATCATGGGCTATGTTGATCAGGATTTCAGTACCTTGATAAATCCATGTCAGTGGTTGTACAATGTAAACCCAACCCGTTATGTTAATAAATAATAAAGAAACAAAGGGTGATAAAATGGGTGTGCATCCTTATTTTTGAGATACTTAAGACAAAGTGATTATATTAGACATTGTGTGTTCATAAGATGACTGTCGATAATATTATTATCCTTATCTCATTTGGGGCCATGATGGCTTACTAGATCCTACTCTTGGTCATTGAATAATATGCACTACCATCGAGATAAGGTCCAAGAGGGATATATACAATAGAGTATTCAAGAATATTCCATATTCGGTTGAATAGGTATATTATACATTTTGGATCCCACCACTAGGGTCTAGTATTTTTCCAAGGAGATACGATCACCAATAAAATATATAAATACAGATTAATCATGTTAAGAATAATTGTAAATTAATTGATTTAAAAAACTATATTTATAATATTTAATGTAAACATAGGGTAATAATAATTGAATTAATATTAGTTTAAAATATTCATGATTAATTTAATATTTATGAGAATGACGAGTCGAGATAACATATCAATTATTATCATGTCATGTATAAATTATTTTATAGAAAAGTGATAATAATATTTATTACTCAATAATGTAGTCATAATATGTTGCTTAGAGAGTGTTTTTTATTTTGGGGTCGGGGAGTCAATACTCGATAATATCGTAACACTCTATTAATAGAGTAGGAGAGTGATTTTCAATGAACTATTCACAACCACTCTCTCTACTCTTCTCTCTCGCACACTCAAGAGAGAGAGTCATTAGATTAAGGAGCTCAGATCGAGCTCTCTATTGTGCATCACAAGCATGACAGTGTAGTGATCATCAAAGCATCAAAGGTATCATCAGAAATCTATTCTAGAAGATGGATTTCAATTATTGGTTCACTCGTGGATTTTTTGAAGAATAATTGGATGAAGTGTATAAATTCATCTTTAGATTCTTTGATGAGTGATCACCCACAACATGCATATTTTGAGTGCGATGTTCAATCTAAAACAAGTAATTTATGATTTTATTTTTGTGATTTGAAATTTTCAATTGAGTTCCTCACCTAAAATAGGGAATTAATTCTTTGATAGTAATGAGTTCTGGTTGTTCTGAAGAGAAAAATTTTAAAATTCCATTTTTCTGGCATCTGGTGTGTGTCAGATAACTTCATATTTTACCTGCTATAATATTATACCACTACCGTTCCTTCTAAAGTATATGACACTACTACAAAGTCTCTAGTTCTATATTAAACTGCTGCTATAGTCCTTTTAAAGTACTGCTAAATAGTTACTATAGTAACATACCCCCAATGAGTTATGAACCCCTAACATTGATGTTGTATTTCCATCTTCTTACAATTAAGAGAAACCAAAAATACATCTTTCAGAATCATGTGGTATCTTATTTATTTTAAATAACATGTTTTGGACTCTTTATACAAGGAAACCCTTTTAAAAACAACAAAAATAATATATTATTTAACTAGGATTCTTAATACACAATGTGTTTGACATTCTAGGACTCATTCTTATTAGTATTAGGTGAAGCAGACTAAAGTCCAATGTTATTATCTAGAAACCTTACAAGGCACTCTTAGATAAATCGTTTAATGTCCCAATTATATAATACCTAATATAGATGTTTACTATGTAATATAATCCCATTATCACGATATATCTAATCAATCTGGTTGCATGCTGGTGAAATTAAATATATGTTCCATTTATCTCTTTCGTTTACTTTACAAAAGTTGAAATAGCCTATAGAACACCACATAAATGGATTTAATTAGGATATATCATTTCTATAAACGTCCAAGAGATATTAAATTTATTAAATAATATAAGGGAAAAAAAATTCTCACCTTATTCATTAATGAAATATTACTCGTGTTGTACCCAACTTGTCCTACCTCACCATGAATATAAGTGATCATGATTTTTTTAATATATCAAAGTAATTGAATTAATAATGATTAATAATAATTTAATATTGTAAGGATCAATTTACATGTCCAAAGATAGGAACATACAAAGACACATATAAATGTCGGTTTCCTACCGGCAAGTCTCGTTCACATATTATCCTACACTAGATATTACCAAGGGTGTAAACAAAGGGAAAGTGACTCAATATCCTAGGAGTGACAACCCTTGATAGCCTATATCTTTTTTAGTTTCTCAAATAATTTCATATGAATATTGAAAATAGATTTAATAATACATTCATGTATCTTTAATATTCCCATCATAGTAAGGAACTGTTATGTCCTTTCAATGTGGCATATACTCTTGGGACATTATCACATAATACGTTATGTAAAATAACAACCTAGATGTGATAATAAAATTAAAAATATAAAAAATAATTAATATAGGTTATCCTAAACTACACAGAAGTTGTTTCTTGGAAACCAACTATGATATAATCCCACTTTCACTAGAAATAATAGCTGATAACCTTCAATATTCTAGTTATCACATGATACTAATTTTTCTACTTACATAGGCCTTTAGTTAAGGGAACCACCACATTTTCATCTATGGGAATACTACATACAAAAACATCACCCCTAAATGAAAAATCACTCAATAGGTGATACTTTTAGAGAATGTACTTTGTTTATTAGTACTACTTTGGCTCTTTTGCAAGAGAAAATGCTGCAGTATTATCATAATTCAATGTGATAGTGTCTTGACTGCTACATAAAAAATCATGACCATAGATAATGGTTTGTTCCCAAATGGATACTTGGGATGAATTAGAAGCATCTATATACTCATACTACAATTTATAATCAACAACAAGTGGATTCTCTACACACTTCTAGCTCATAACACCTCCGTTGAGAGAGAAAATTTCTTGATTGTGCCATCAAATCATTATAATCAATTTAAAAACTAGTATCAGTATTACACATGTTTACTTTCTTCCTAGTTCATAGGATAAACATAAGCGTAGACCAATTACATTATCTAAGATTAGCTAGATATCTAAAAACCATGACCAATACATTAGTAACACAAAATATAGTTTATAAAATGACATACATGCTTGATCTTATCATTGATGATTATATTCTATTACACATTAACTCTTCCTCCCATTGTGTATGAAGAACCATTTTCATAGAAATATTTATATCATGTGACACTATAAAATATACCCTCTTATATTATTCCATATTAAATATCTTTAGTATCTAGTCAATGTATATATTTTTTCATTATGTAAGCAGCCACATGGATCTATCACAAATTATCATGATCTATATAATATAGGCCACTTCACCTATGTCTTTCATGGAGAAACACTACTTTAAGCAGTCTCTAATAGAATGTTATAATGGTATGTTAATAAAATAAGTAATATTTCATCAACATATACAACTAGGATAATGAAAACATTTCCCATAATGCTCTTATAAACACAAGGATCACATTAATTCTTATTTAAACTAAATTATTTTATAGCATCATCGAATCGAATGTCCCATGACCTAGAAACATTCTTTAATAAATTAATGGATCTATTCTACTTGTATATATTTTTGGCATCACCTAGATTCCAAAACACTTTTGGTTGTGTAATGTAGACAAGTTCCTAAATATTCCCATTAAATAATGTTATTTTCGTATCGAACATTCAAATTTAAAAGTCATGTTGTACTTCTATAGAAGGTAGTATTTCTATGGATTTAAAAAATGAAACTTCTGAAAATGTTTTTTCATAGTCAATTAGTTGATATAGTTTAAATTTATTAGCCATTAGCCTCTATTTATAGGCATTTAATTCACCTTTCATGTCTAAATTTCTCTTAATTACTCATTTGGAATCTATTGGATTTCTGCCAATTGGAATTTTAACCTGAACAAATACTTGGTTCTGATACTTGTAATCATTTCCAAAATTTATGGATTATTTACTTCCTTCAACTTCCACACTCTCTACTACATATTTTTGGTTAAAATTATCATCATTTTTAATAAATAATGAGTCGCCATCTCCGGTGACTTTAAATTCATATCTATCTTGTTCTCTTTTTTCTCTAGTTCTCTTTTGTATTTCTTGTGATTCTGGAACTACTTTATCCATAATGACTAGTGGAATCTTATATGGTACCAAATCATGTGTATCTTGAGAATAACCTTCCTTGAATTCAATCTTCATGCTATTATATTTTTTGAGTATGTTCATTCGCTCTCTAGAAATATGGATTTTTTTACAATAATCACATTCTTGTCGAAGGGGTTTTATAGGTGGTACCCATTTATTTTCTTAAGATACCCCATAATGATACACTTTGTTACCTAGTGAGCTATTTTGTATCCTAATAAGTCTTTAACAATTTCCTCACTACCACATAAACATGTATGTGAAAACATATGTTTTTATACTCCATCAATCAATGGGAATTCAATTTTCCACATTATTTGGTACTCAGGTTAGTATGTATACCACTGTTTGTAATTAATTTCCACAAAATAATAATGGATGTTCTACATGACTCTTCATCGAATGTAGCAGGTCTAAAAGTGTACAATTAATCCTTTCACTAACACCATTTAACCATGGTGTGTTTGGGGATTGAGTTAAGATAGAATCTAAAAATCATATAAAATTTCATTAATCTAATGGTAAGTATATTCACCACCTAAATCTAATCAAAGATTAATTATTCTTTCTGAGATGATTTTCTACTTCATTCTTGAATTCATTAAAATTATAAATGGACATAGACTTATATCTCAGGATGTATACCAACACATATCTACAAAAGTCATCCTTAAAATTTATGATGTATGAATACCCACCAATATATTAAATTGGAAATGTTCCACACACATCAGTCTGTAGCAATACTAAAATCTATATAGACACTTCACCCTTCCCACATAATAATGGTTTGATAAATTTTTTTTATAAACATGCATGATGTATGTAATTTGGGTTTACAACAACATTATATAAATATCCATCTTCATAGTTCTTCTTCAAATGCTTCTAGTTTACATTAAAATGATGGTGATTCCATATAAGGGTGTTATATAAGGTATGTGAAAGTGATTTATCCTCTTTTTAAAAAACATTGATTTCATAATTTAATACAAAAAGACCATTTATTAAAAGATCTATACCGTAAAATATTTTTTATTTATAAAACAAACAACTTATATTTCTAAATTTAATGATAAAACCATATTTATTTAGCAAAAATATAAATATTACCTTCTTAGTAATAGTTTGTACATAATAAAAATATCTTAAAAAATTATCATTACTTTTTTAAATTAATGGTTTTTGTCAACAATTGTTAGATTATCCATTCTTTCACCATTTTTATCTCAGATATCCTCCAATCCACCAAAACAATTTCATAATCTACATGGTTTCTGAATTTGTTTTGTAGATGTGACCACCACAATATGTATCTAATACCTAGTGTGTATATATTGAATGACTGCACTCAATTACGAATGCACATTCAAATTATCCTTGCCTATCGGGGAAGTTCCTCTTCCAATGTCCTTTCATTACATTTGAAAATCCTAAGTCTTCCATTTCCTTTTCCATTCCCTTGAACCTTCCTCTTTTTTGAAGAATTATGCATGAAGTATTTAGACTTGTTATGATTCATGGAACCCTTATTCTTGTTCTTACATTTCATATATACCAAAATGTCTATGGGTTTTCAATTCTTCATGTTTTTATCCACGTGGAGAATCAATATATGATGATCTGAATGACACTTCTCATTACATATCATGTTATAATTAACAACAAAACTGTAGAAGGACTTCGGTAGTGTAGAGAGTATGTAATCTATCTGAAACACATATGGGAATTTTATCCATAATATATCTAATAGTTCAATGTTTCTAGAAATCATGAACTCATGAGGCCCTTTTGGAGCCTCCTCTATATGAATAGTTGTAAAAAATCCTTGGAGACCCCATAACTCTCTTCTCCCACCTTCCCATGATAGAGATCCTGATGGTGAGACGTCTTGCTCTACACATCGATGTCCTCATATTATTCAAAATCTCATTCTTCATGGATGATAGCATGAAAAATTGAAAATATTATGAATTAATCAAGTTATTACCATAGAGAGATAACTCTACCTTAATAGCATATTGACAATGTGCTTTAGTAATATGTTATCCCAATAGAGACAATTTACATTAATTGCATATGATAACACATAAACACATTTTCCACTCTTGGAAATTCACACAGGTGAGAAGTTTATCCTACTCTAGTATGGATCATAGTTTTATGTTTGAAGTTATATTTTGTTATTGATTCTATAAATAAGATGAATATATTTATACTACATTATCTGATAAATTTTAGAAAAATAAATAAATACTATTTTTATTAATTCTCCACTTCTGTATTAAAACCAAATATCCCTCATCATTGGATTTAGAATATAAATTTTTTGGGGAACACTAGGGGAAAGGATACATATTCCCCTTATCATCACCCCAACCATGGCTGGGAATGAAATTTAATGTGTTTTTATTTGACATTCCAAATTCTATCTATATTAACATTGAGTTCCTTAATTTTTTTAGTGGACTCCCAAATCCTGAAATCCTGAAATCCATAAATTCGTTTTCCTCAAACATTGCCTCTCAATTATACCATATTCTGATTTTGTATTCAAATAATAATGTGAAATAAGTTAAGTCAACCCAAAATACCATTTTATAATTCCATGATAAAGGTAATATCCCCAACATTGACCATTCTAGTACTTTAAACTGTTGTTGGATTTTAAATAATGTTGGGGAAGGCTATTCTGTCATAATATATGTAATTTAATGGATTTTACCATTTATGTAAAATTCAACTATTTTATTTATTACATTCTTATTAATATTAATTGGATTTATTTAAGTGATTTACCACGCCATAGATAATGTTTTCACATAAGATAGTTTACATTAGTACTATCTTGCATGCTTGTTAACTCATCAATTCATACGATCGTGAAAAAATTTCCAAAATTAAATAACAAAGAAACATTTTTGAAATAAAATAATGAAGTGGTATAATCATTAGAGTTTACTAACGACTAGTTCTTATAGTAGATGATAAATGAACAATTGACCTTGGAAAAAACACATTAAACCATTTACTATTTTTTGGTGGATTTTCCACCTCTTAACTTAGGTATAACTCTTGGATTTTTTTTATCCTCAACGTAAAACATGATCCACCTCTAATAGATATGGATATCCATCCATTATATGTGATTTTACTAACACTCAGGTAATGAAAACCAAATTATTGATTAAGTGGTCTACATAAAAGAAACAATGGCTACACATTCCTTATATAATGAGAGGAGGGATGACATGTATGACATAAATTTGATTTTATAATACTAAAAAATAAACCAACCACATGCAAAGGTCTTATATAGGTTCATAATCATTCCCATAAATGTAGTGAATTACACATTTAATAATTTTTTCAATCAATTATAATCATTCTCATTTAATATAAATCACATTTTAATTAATTAATTATCTTCTTTAATTAATGAATTAATTTACCTTAATTATAATCTAATTTTTCTTGAGAAGATTACCATTAAAAAAATTTTAAAAAACAAAAAATAATTTTCCTAAAATTATCAATGTATAAAAATACACCTTGGATTTAACACAGTAAGTACCTATCCGAGCTACCTAAAATGTACTATACTCATATATTATTTACTCTTAATACATGTGTCTTACGAGATTTATCAAATAATTTCATGGAATTTAATATCAACTTAATTACCATGTGGAAGACATAGTATTTATGTAGTTTTTTATGCTTTAATATCTGATGAGTAATAAATATAATACGACTTATACACAATATGAAAATATGAACATTACACAAAAATTATTAGGCCCACACAAATATATATATATAAACAATCACATGACATGTACTATCAACATAATTACCACATGTAAAACATGTTAATATGTTTTTCACAGTATAATAAATAAATTATCAATTATGATTAATTCAGTAAAAGTACATGGTGTGTATATTGAAGCTATACGACATGTATTATTCTCAGTATCAATTTTAGACACACACCCAAGGACTTAATGTGTAACCATTCCAGGAAAAATATTGGATTACATGGTGTATACATGGGATATATGGAATGTGTTCTCCATGTTTCATGTTCACCAGTATTATAGGTTGTCTAACAAAATAAAACACATTTTTTTCACTAAAGGACTTCAGGTCATCTATAGAAATTACAAGGTGTGTACTCTTGATGATTGTGGGATAGATAGACTGGTCCAAACTCCATGTGTAATTAAATTCACCAAATGTATTAAATTCACACATTAATAATTAATTATTAATTAGTTTTGGGTTCACTAAAAACAAGCACACAATATGACCATCTTGGTTACATGGAATTTACTCTTGTGTAGTTTGACTAGACTCCCCGATACCTCTAGATTAGATCTTTAAGTTTATTTCATTCATGAAATTATAAAAATGGATTATATTCATTATAAATGAAGAGTGATAAATAGTATATCACAATTTGGAATAAAGAATTATTAAATTAGAATATAGAAATAACTAGAAATGTGTAACTTAATCAACAATTTGTAAATAATTATAAGAACACTTTGATACCACTTTACGTCACAAGCGTAGTTTAAGAATTTGATGGGGAATTCCGAAATCATTTTTTTCATGATCAATGATTAAACCAATATGAAAATGATGATAGAATCAGTGATCAATGAAATTGAATCAAATAGTATAAACAATTCATTATCATGGGAACGAAAGTACAAGATCATCACATACTATTTATAAATAATATATGAAATTATATAATTATGTTTTAAGAAAATATTTTATCTTTGATGGATACAAAAAATGTATCTATGTCATATGATTATTTATTTATTAAAATCAAGAAAAAATTCCCTCAAGTGGTTATCCATGTGTGTTCCCTGAACATCTGATCGTGATTCTAGGAATCGCCTGGTGTTAGCATAAATGATCCATGTGGTTGAATCGTTCTCATTTTACTTCTGAGATAAACACATTAAATAAGGGTTCTCTAAAATCTCTCTAAACATTATAGTGGTGTTGGAGGAAGATAGATGTCCATTCTCTCTAGATTATTCATGGAGAGGGAGCTCTTTAGGGATTTGACATGATTCACTGTGGATCCCATTGGACAAAAAAATGAATTGTGTCTCTAGAAAAATAATATAATTTGTTTTATATAAAACTAGGTTTAGTAAATAAATATTTAACATGCACCCTTATTATTTTTATAATCCCTACAAAACCCCCATATATAATAATAATATTATTATTATTATTTCTTGAAATTATCTAAAGTTGTGAATTGAATTAAAAACATTTTATACAAATAATATTCAATATATATTATTTCTCACCAAACCATTATAATTGATTTGTTACACCTTAAAAAATTTTATCGTGTCCTAAATAATGAAGATTTATATAATAAATAAATATCACTACATTATTCACCAATAAGTAAATATATATTATATTTAAAAAAATAAGAAACAAATATTTAATAAATATTTTTCCCACATAGTACTCTCAGTAATAAATGGTGATGGAATAAATGTAATCAATAAAAAATTAATAATTGTTAAACCATGTTCAGGTGTAATATTTATTCAACTTTTCAAATAATAAATAAAAATATTTTATAAAACTGAGATTTTTTTACCCTCAATGTGTGACCGTATAGGCCTCATTATTAGTGTCATTAGGCAAAGAAGGCTAAAATCCAAGTCTAGAATCTATAAACACGCTAAGGAACCAATAGAGAAAGAAGTTAATGCATCAAGGAAATAATACCTCATATAGATACTTACATTGTAATATAATACATTTATCATGATATCTCTAATTAAATATTTTGTAAAGATGTATCATCAAACTATGTCCTCGATGTCTCTTTCTTTATCTTTACAAAAACTATGCATTTATATAAAACACTATGGCCATGGATTTATTTAGGCAATATCATTTCCATCGATCTACTTGAGATAAAAACATCCATTAATTAACAAAGGGAAAATGTACTTTATCACATTAATTATTAATGAAGTATAAATCATGATGCACTCAAGGTATCTTACCTTGATACTAACTTATTTTATCATGGTTTTCATCAATGAATTGATGTATTTGACTTATAAAAATCATTAAAAATAATATTAAAGTCTAACGATCAATACATATATCTATAGATATGAGCATATAAGGACACTTATAAATGTAAATTTTATATTAGTGGGCGTCGTTATCATCATAATATATAGGGGATATTACCAGAGTACACTGTAAGAAGGTTAGTCAATGTACTTTGAGTCCAAACACCTAATATATTGTATCATTTGTGTTCCTATAATGATTTAATTTGGTTGTAAAACATTTATTTTAGAACAATATCATTACACTTCTAGGTACTCATCATAGAGGGGAATTTCTGTGACCATTCAGTGTAATTGTTATCTTTAATACAATATCACATACTGTGTTACACAGAAGAACAATCATTATGGGATAAAGAATTTGTTACTATTCAAAACAATGAATACATTTTATCATAAAGTGAACAGAGGTTGGCTAAAGGGCACCAAATCAACAACAAATTACTATGCAACAAATTGGATATGTCAATAAATATTGACTACATAGTACATAAGCTATTTGAGTTCTTTATAAATTGACTACATTTTTATTGTCTATGTGAAACTCAAAAAAATCCTCAAAAATCATTATTGGGGAACTCCATTATGGTGATTCATCTATGTAATCCATTTGTCTCTATAAAACATTTTTCAATGTAAATATCCAAATCAATTATGTTAATCCTTTTTCTATGTGACACATTTGGTTTTTGGATGAATTAGCTACAAGATTCTATCTCACAGCTGAAACAACTATGTGAATCGCCAACATGAATTTTCCCTTCACTAAATTTGCTATGTGGATCCAATATGCACTAATACTAAAATAGTACCACTTCATCCCACCTCCAACCAAACTAAGAAAACCCTTAATTGAATCATGAATATTTATTCCATTATATATTATGTCATACAAGTCCAACAATTCCCCATCAAAATTATGTGGTCCTCAAGTATGTTTGTCCATAAATACAACAACCCATACACACCAAGAAATATTTCTCAAAACAAGACATAAATCCATGGGGTTCTTCAAAACGTTTAGATGTATAGGGAATACAAAAACATATGGTTGAAATTACCCTCAATAATCATTGATCATTATTTAAATAAGGTACATGTGAGTTAATATCCAATAGATTACAATTTTTAGGTGAATACGATGTATATCGTTAATATATGAAATATTGAAGAACCAAAAAATAAATTTAGAAAATAATTTGATTTTTAAAATAAATAATGGGTTTTTCAATAATTGTGACAAAAAGGGAATCCCCGAGAGTGGCCTTTTTGATCCCTCCACACATGAGAACCCCCCTCCCCACGAAGAGATCAGCTGGAGATGGCCCAGCTGGGAAGGAGTCGTTGCCAGCAGAGATGAAATTGTGTCCCATGGGGTAACACCTCGATCGGTGATGGTTCGTCATAGCAATCCGTCAGCCAGGTGAAGTGCGACCATTCTGCCCACCCGATGAGACACTGGGTGACCCGACAAGACGAGTGGTACATGGGAGGTGGAAATTCCCCCAAGAGTAGGCTCATGCGAATTGAACCCCAGACCTCACCGAACACCATTGCTTATGGCCCTCGACCTTGCACCACTATGGCACTACCAAAGCAGCTTTTTCAATAATTTTTGAATGAGGAAATGGTAGTTTTTGGGAAAAAAATGTTGTGATAGTTGATGTGATATAATTTAAAATGATACGCCATATTTTTCTAGGGATTTAGATTTACCGATTTGTTGTTTGTTTAGAAATAGTACCTGATAGGCGTCATAGAAACCAACCAGAAGAAGATTCATAGATCATGGTTGCACCTGGACCAAAAGTGAACCTAGAACTAGTTCAAAGTATCATCCAAGACTTTCATGTTGTTTATATGGAAAACATGAGGAATTATCAAATACATGTGGGCCATTCCATCCAATTCATGAAATATAATCCACCCATATTCTGGGGAGATTCTTATCCCGGGAAGGCGGAGGGGTGGCTCTATAGGAGAATTGTATCTTCAAGTTCAACAGAACACTGGTGGAGATAAAAGTAAATATGGCAATGTATATGCTTGAGTATCTTGCATGAAAGTGGTGGGAACTAGTAGTGCACGAAAATGTTGATCAATGCCTTACATGGGAGGATTTTGATTAAATTTTTAATAAAAAATTATATCCTCACACATTCAATATCTAGAGGAAAACAAAAATATTTATCCTAAATAATAAAAATCTCTCCCACAATGTGTGTGTAGATAAATTCATGAATTTAGTACACTTTTCAGTATATGTTGTGGCCGGAGCATCCTTGAATGAATGTATATTTGAATCAAGAATAATGTAGGAAATTCGATTGAAGAATATGGTGCTCTAAATTAATGACTATAGAGAGATGGTGAATAGAGTTGAGGTGGTTGAGCGAGACATCTCAGGAGATATGGGAAGAGGATGTATAATAATCCCTTTTGTAAATTATGGAAGCTCTAATGCTAGGAGCAAGTGAAAGAGAGATACTGATTTAGAATGTGGGAGTGAGGATCAGAATTCGATAGATGGATCAATAAATCTTCCTCCATGACTAAAGAGCCACATGGGATGCTACCAATATGGTTACTTTGACCACAATAATATGGAGTGTACATCACCACCAAAAACATTTCATAATTGCAACAACATGGGACACCTTAAGCTCTTTTGTTGAAGTGATATGAGGTTGAGTGCTCGAGACACCTCTAAAGAATCACAAATAGCGTATGCTTCGATAGGATGAGGCTAGAAGAATCATTCATTTCCACAGAATAATGCTAGCCATGGTGATTCTCAGAATTCCATGACTCCTCAACAAGGGAAATCACAAAAGGCAATAAAGAGTGGAGTGCAGCGACGAAGAAACTGTATAGAGCTAAACAGTTGATTTTGGATGATCATGCTGGACCATCTATGGTGAGAGGTATGATTCTTTGGAATTATACCATCATGTATGTACTATTTGAAACTGGTGCATCAAATTACTTCATTACTTCTCATGTTGTTTGCATGCTATTTTTAAAACTTGAAATGATTCCCTTAGTGATAAAACTGTTAACTTTTCTTTGTGGAAGTGAATGTCATGCCTTTGTGTGTAGAGCATGTGCTATAACAGTTGATAGAGTAGAGTTGAAATGGGACTTCCTAATGATAAAGATGGATTCCTATGATGTAATCCTAGGTATGGATTGGATGAAAAGGCTCAAGGGTAACATCAACTATTATAGGACAATTAGTTTCATGACTGAGGATGACATTGAACATCTCTTCAGAGGAGAGAAGGTCATGAAGAATGGTGCAACTGGATTGTTGGAACGAGCGGTGGTAATGGTCACCTACTAGTTGACGGTGTTTATTTTTTCATTGATATAAGTGTTCTAGGTTGTTATTTTTCCAAAATTGGTAGATCAATTTCCATATTCCTTTCTTGATAACTTCTCTAGGTTACAACCTATATGGGAAGTGGAGTTTATGATTGATCTCATTCTGAAGACCAGTAATATTTCCCTTCCATACTATAGGATGGAACTAATAAAGTTAAGGGATTTGAACGTGAAATTGGAGTAGATGGAAAGAAAGGGTTTTATTCGACCAAGTACATCTCTGTGGGCATCCCCAGTTTTATTCGTGAATAAATAAGATGGAACTCTTCGGTTGTGTGTTGATTATTGTAAGCTTAACCATGTTACAATAAATAATTTTTATCCAATTAAACACATTTATGATCTATTTGACCAATTGATGGGAGCTCATTGGTTCTCTAAAATTTACATGAGATCAGGATATCATCAATTACCAGTTTGAAAAGAAGATATTTGGAAGACAACTTTCAGAAGTAGATATAGCCAGTACGAATATGTATTCATGTCTTTCATTCTCAGGAATGCACCAGTAGTCTTCATATATTTTTTGAATCAGATATTTTAGCAATATCAAGACTATTTTTTGGTGTTTGTAGATAAAATATTGGGGTATTAAAAGAAAAGTACCGAGTATGAGGAACACAAAGTGATATTGTTGAAAATCTGGAGAGATCACCATTTGTATGAAAAACTACCAAAATTTAATTTTTGGATACATAAGGTACGCTTTATTGGCCCTGTGATTTCCAAAAAAAGTATTTCAATGGATCCTGAAAAGATTGAAGCGGTGATCACATGGAAACATACAAATAATATATTTGAGAAATGAATTTTTCTTGGTCTAGATGGTTATTTCCAATGCTTTGGGCATGGCTTCCATGACTAGCCTCACTAATGACAGCTTTGACAAAGGATAATTCTCTGTTACAATAGACTTAATAATTCCTAAAGTCTTTTGAGGAGTTGAAATTCTATCTTACTTCAGCACATATCTTTAATTTTCTACAATCAAGTCATTGATATGTGGCATATATTGATGATTTCGGGTTAGGGTTGGGTTGTGTTCTTATGCATGGATACCACAATGTGGATTATGGTTCAAGGAATATGATATTGCATGAGATTAATTACCCACCACATGACTTGAATTAGCAGTAGTCATTCATGCCTTGAAGACATGGCATAATTATCTCTTTGGTGAGAAATTTATTATATTCACGGACCACAAAAGGGTGCAACACATTTTCTCACAGTGAGATTTGAATCTGAGGTAGAAGATATGGATGGAGTATCTCCAAATGTTTGTATTTGAAATGACATGTACACTGGGAATAGGGAATTCAGTGGCAGATGCATTGACCATAATATCGTATTCTTATGTAGTGAAAAACTCATCATAGGAATGGCAGTTGATGTCAGTTTTTGCCGACAAGCATGTGAAATGTGAAGACAAAGGTGATGTGGTGTTTTTATTTTCATTTAATCAATATCCAAATTTAGTAAATATTGTCTTAGAGGCACATACATCGGATGCATATTTCTTAGTTATGAGTTCAAAACTCAATGGTGGGGAGACTATTGAGGGTTGGAAACATGACAAGAGTTTAATTTTTTAGATCATAGATTGAATGGTAGTACGAATGGCTTGCCAAAAGTGACATCTTCATGATTACCACCATTCAATATGGGATGGAAATACGGTTACATAGAAGATGTACAAGGTATTAAAGGCACAATTTTGGTGAAACAGAATGAAAAGGATGGTGGCCAATTTTGTCTCGCTGTGCTTAGCCTATCAGTAGGTTAATGTATAGCGTTAGAGACTAATGGGTATGTTGCAGTAATTACCTATCTCAGTGAGAAAATTGGAGTAGATGGCGATGTATTTTTTAAATTTATCCCCTGAACTGTCCATAGACGCAGTTCCGTATGGGCGGTAGTGGATCGTCTTACCTAGTCGTCCAATTTCATTCCAATTTGTGAAACTCATACAAGGGAGGATCTATACAGAATCTATATCCATGATGTGGTAATGCAGCATAGAGTACTAGTGTCAATAGAATCAGAAATATATCCAACATTCTTGTATCATTTTTGGAAGTCCTTATAGAATGTTCTGGGGACCCACTTGAATATTAGCACGGCGTATCATCCTCAGACTGATATTTGATCTATACAGATGATACAAATGTTAGAAGACATGTTGTAGGTTGTGTAATTTATTTAGGTGGATTACGGAAGGATTAATTACCATTAGTGGATTTCTAATATAATAAAATCTATCAATTACCAATACATATGGCTCTTTCTGAAGAATTGTGTGGGGGTACTTGTCGTTCCTCACTCTATTTGGTGGAAACTGGTGAAGCCTCAATTGTTTGACCAAGCATCATCCACGAAACAATGGAGAATATTTGTTTAATCTGATTGAGGTTGGAGATGACTCAGAGTCACCAGAAATGTTATTTAGATCATCTGTAATGGCCATTTCGATTTTCCATGGGTGATCATGTTTTCTTGAGGATCTCTCTATGAATTTTACAACGTTGTTTTGGAAATCAAGGTAAATTATCTCCCGGATACATTGGCCCTTTTGGGATAGTGGAATGGGTTTGAGAGGTTGCATATCAGTTGGAATTTCCACCATAGTTTAGTTTAGTGCATAAAGTGTCCCACTTATCTTAGATAAAGAAGTATTAGCCTAATCATGACCATGTGATCAGATGGGATCACGTTGACTTAGATCCCGATTCTTTGTTGGAACATATCTCAGTGCAGATTGTGGAAAAAAATTAGAAAGTCTAGTGTGGAAAAAGAATTGATCTAGTATGGGATTTATGGAATCGAGGATATATTTCGGAAGATACTTGGTAACAAGAGAAGGAAATGAAGGAGCAATGGTCATAACTCTTTCAAGGTAGCGATGGTTTTCTACTTTTTGAGGATAGAAAGACAGATGGTGGGGAGAATGTAGTACCCTCAGTTTTTGGTATGTAGTGATTTTATGGTTATAAATTCTAATGTGGAAATTTGGAAGAATTTGGAGAACTTTAATTTTCTTTTGGGGATAAATCAGAGGTGCATGGGCTACGCATAGTTTATCATAACCGGGAAAAAATCCCTATAGAATCCTTGTGCAAGAAAAAGTTTGCGGAATAGTGATCCAAAAAAGTGTGCACACAGTTAACGAGACCATGAGAGGATGTTGTATGATGGTATTTACAGGCAGTAGCTAACATATCTCTAGTGCATGGTTTGTTTAACTATGTGAACTAATTGTGCACATGGTTTAAGTGATATCCTAAAAGGTGGATCTCACACGTTTTTCCTCTATGTTGCTTGTTTTTTGCTCCTATGTTACCGTAACGGAGTATTTATTTTCCTTGAAGGTTGGGGAACCACTAACAAGTGTTTTGGAGTCAATTTGATGGCTTCCCTTGGCGATTCAAAGCTGGATACTTCGGGTATGTGATCGTTCTTAGTCGTTCTTAATTGGTTTCACAGATCTACATAGATATACTTCCCCTCTCTTCTTGTTTCTCAGATCTAAACCATGTATTTTTACATATATGTGTGTTCAAACCAAATAAATTGATATTTGGTCATGATATTTCTAGTAGAAGAGATCTGTGGTTGTTCCATGAAGATCGACTAGGTTTTCTTGTACACTCTTCGTCGATTGTCATGCTTCATCAAAAAAATTGTGGTAGGTGGATTCTCTCTCGACACCTCTTTCTAGAATTTATTTGATTAGTTTCAAATTGGTTTTTTTAATGGAATTTATTTTCAAAAGTGTGTAATAAATCTTCTATATTGAATATTTATGATTTTGGGTGAAATTGTGTTATCTTGGTGAATTTTTGTGCAATGGAATATAGTTTAATGAATTTCAAATTGTGATTTCCAATTATGGATTTTGAAGAATTGCAAACTGGATTGATGAAGAAGAGGTTTCCAATATAAAGGTTGTTTTCTTGAAATGGTTTGGAATTGAAATGGTTTTTATGTTAATGGTTTTTAATAAAATGGTGGTTTTATTGAAAAGGTGTTTTATAATTTTCTCTAGGCATATTCGGGTGTGAATTCATATTGTATTTATGGGGCTCGATATAAATATTGACTCTTACTCAATTCTAGAGGTGAAATGGCATATGGGATATAATAACCTTGTGACGACTTGGTAGATCAATGAGAAACCACTCATTAGTATGAAACTGTCATAACGTAGAATGCATGGTCAGTTGTGTGGAAGTATGGAATGAATTGGGTATAACAAAGGAATATTGAGAAATGGTTTTACAGTATTATTTAGGTATTTTTCTAGAAAAACAACTTTATTGAAAATTGGTTTCAACAAAACTTTTATGATTTTGCTTAAAAATGATTATTAGAAACTTCTTTATGTTTAGTTATAAATTATTTCGAGAGATTATCTCATATAAACTATGTTATTTAAATATTTCTTACTCTTCTATCCTAGTGTCATTAGTAGGGAAATTCATTGGATAAAACCTATTGAATTTTATGCTCACCACTGCCTTGGAACTATGGTTCTTTTGTAGACGCTATCTTCCATGATATGGGAAAAGGTAATATTTCACATGTTTTTAGCACCACATCACGATGCTCGGGCTATTTGGTGATTTTGGAGCATGGGACATGTGGAACTTGGAGTCTTGTGGTATTCATGGGGTCTTTACATCATTTCTTCTATTTACTTTGATATTTTTTTAGTCTTCCATTATCATATACCTTAGAGTGGTTTTTTATGAATAAATTATTTGAGATATCTTTATTTTATTCATTCATCATATAGTGAGTTTTTCAGTTATGGTTTTCTTGGTTAATAGTTTTAATATTAATCGGTAAATCATATACCACATTCATTGATACCCTTTGGTATTTATTGAATGCCTTTGGCATCTTGGTGATGTCGTTTAAGGTTAAGTAATATCTTGTTGTACATTCAAGACAATGATAATTAGTGGTTCATTACAATATGGTTTTATGATATATTTATAATAAATTGATATTTTTTATATAGAGGTTTGAATTAGTACAATAATAGTCAACACACAAGGTAATGGGATTTCATGTTACTTTATATTTCCATAAGATACATGCTTTACATACCACCTATACCTTTTTCATAGTGTATATACTGCCCATAAATGTATTATATGATTATTATTCTTATATTTAGGGGTAATTACATATCCATTTTATGATCATCCTTTCATGGGTTTTATGTTTTAAAAGTTACCAAATCGGTATGATAGGTTTTTCTTAATTTTCATTCTTTGAGCCACGTGCTATGTTAGGCACCTACAGTTTTCTCATGAGGTGTATATACTTCCTTTGAGATGTTATATCATTAATATATAAATATATATTAATGATATTCTAAGATTCATTTAATTTCATTTTCTTAAATTGGGTGTATGTTTAGATGTTACCATGTCGTAATAGTATATTGAAACAATCTCATTGATTTTTTAGATTGTTTATGTTTATGCTTCCATTGATGATATCGTAAGATCAACCTATCATGAAAATTCATGGATTTTATTTTAATCTAGTTATTCCTGGAATAATCATGTATTGGTACCATTTTCTATACTCTTTGGTACATAAGATAGTTAAGAATGTGTTTTTATGAAATCGTGACATTACTATATCTTCGGATGAAAATCTATGTTTTCTAAAACCATTTTCCAGAAATATTATACCATTATCCAATAATCATTAAAATATATCTTTAACCCTTTTGTCTTTTACCTATATTTACAAAGGAATATTCATGAATCTTTACAAACAAGATATTTTAATAACCATTTTAATGTACAAAATGCAATTTATTTTTTACCGAAGACGACATGTACGGATTTACCCATCGTTATTTCATTGACGCTTCTTTTGAAATTTTAATAGGATAATTTTTATGTAAAGTTTTTTTTCAAGGAAATATGTTTCAAAAAATGATCCGTATTCTTTCATTGGTTTTTAATGAAAATTGTTTTCAAGCCTTATTTATTATTTTTCAATGTATTTTTAAAGAAACGAGTTTCATATAATTTTAAAGATTCATTTACATGTTTTCAAGTAAAATGGTTTTCAAAACATTTTCAATGTTTATTGATATGTTTTCAAAGTATTTTAGATGAAAAAATTATCAATTTTTTTAATATTATTTATTAGGTTTTCCTAGAAAAAGGTTTTCAAAATGATTTCAAATATTGTTTATAATATTACAAGGTATTTTTTGTGATAATGATGTCAAAATAGTATTTGGTATTAAAAATAGTTTTTCAAAGAAGAATTGATGTTTTCCTCATGAATAATTTTGGAAATTCATTTCAAAATTATTTTCCATCTAATATGACATTTGTTGATATTACTTATTACCTTATAGGAAATGATCTAAATGATCCATTTACATTCATTCAATGAATGAGTTATACATAATGTCCCAATATTTATGAAACCTATTTCTCTTTCAAAGGTTATATGTTAATAAAATATTTTTTTTGTAGGGTCATATATTTATGAAATTGGTTTCTCTTTGTTGCATTATATTCTTTTAAGTCAAGCTTCTTTTCAAGAGTTATTCTTTAATGAAATTATTTTTAAATCATATCTATTATCTATAGGTTATGATGTTATGAAATGTTAATGATGCCCATTTCATTTCATGGGATATGGTTATTTTTTAAGAAACCCACCACTTTTTTAGTTTTTGATATAATTCAATTTATATTTTCATGTGGCAACTGTATGTAAGATTTTTTCATGTGACGAGTTGTATCTATATCTCCCTATAATGCATTGTCTAATGATCAATGTTTTGTGAGATCAAAGGTAACACATGAGGGAATCAGAATCCCAAAACATGAGGTTATATTGGATGCAATCCCATACTAGAAATAAGAGGGTACACATGATAACATCCTATGATCGAAACAAGATGGTACATGGGAGGACATCCCAAGCCTGAAAAAAGAGTGTATATATGGGGAATCCCTATCCTGAATCATGTACACTGGTGATTGACCCAAGACTAAAATTTTAAAAAGGCCGTGGTAGGACAAAATGACATAGGTTTTTTATATTATTATGTGTTTTCCATAATTACATGTTTTATTTTTACGTTATGATTTCAGGGATTATGTTATTTATTTCCTTATGATTAATGTTTTATGAACTATTTTGATTTATGACATGATTAATTTTAATGATCTTGGACATGTAGGGTATGATCTTATAATGATCATGATCAAATTTTCATACCCCTCTGTTCTTAATATTCAAACACATTTCCTTTATTGACCCCTACTGAGCATTTAAGCTCACCCCTTTCTTATGTTTCCTTTCCCCAGTTTATAAAGAATGGTTTTTATGTTAAAAAACATAGTGGGAGTTCTTTTTGGGAGTTATTGAAGATACTTCACTGAGTTTTAATATTTTTTTTCAAGTATCCAAATGAACTAAACTAATACAATCATTAGGCTTCTATCAGTATAATGTTTTAAGTATTGAGAACAAGTAATGAAATATTTATATATTTCAAGATAGGTTCGTTATTGTTGGTATCAGAGTAAATTTTTAGTTAATAATTATAAACTAAGATGATCAAACATTTTTGAGATCCCGAGTAATATTTATAAGGAAATATCTATGGATGTCTCTAAGGATATATATAAGAACTAGTTGATGTTTAGAAAAATGTCCTTGAATTTTGGTGAAGAAAAGGGTAAGTGGTTTTGTAGAAATACATCCTTTTTTAGATAATATAGGTGGATATAAATTTGGAATAGATGTACTTAGGAGAAACAACTCTGAAAATATTTTATGGGCCTAACTCAGGGTAATATGGTTTACAACAATAGGCCTTGTTGTACACATGGTTTGAAACTCCCAAGGGATATGCTTTGGAAATTCACAAACTCTTTATGAACCATTATGAAGGATTAGAATAGAAGATGAATATTAATAACCTAGGATAAACCTAAAGTATCATTGATTTAATGTATGGTATCTTGATTTAGACATCCAATTAGTAAATTTTCAGGATTATGTGGTTTTATTATATGATATGTGTTTCTAACCCCATGATTTGTGGTTTAAGTCAATGGAGTGAACAAGAAGAAACATGGATAACATTAACTTTTTTATATTTGGAATGTATGGGAACTATTTAAATCGTTTTCCCAAGTGAAAATATCATAATAAGAGTGAAGAAGGTGGTAGGAGTGTTTGTTATACCTCAACAGATAACGACATCACAATCGACATGTGAAAGGTATATGATGTTATTATAGTATTGTTTATATTAATCATAAGATGAATTATTAGATTAAGGTTAAGGAACCTTAAGACATGATTCTTATTTAATATTCTAGGAATGAGGTATTAATGAATATGTTGATGAAGCGTGGGTAATGGTTTTAGAATAAATTTTGGTGAATGATGTACTTATGCTTTGGAATTAAAGGATTATGTTATATGAATATTGAAATTTGTATGTATTTTCAGTATATTTTTTCTCTAAGGATTGAAAAGGATATGTTTAATGACGATGAAGACTTAGAAAAGTTATATTTTTATTAAGAAAATGTATCCATTAATTTGATAAAGATATTGAAAATTTTTGGTTCACTTAGATAAAGAGATGATTGATTTTAACAATGTAAATTAGACATCACTGATTACCCTATATCTGAATATTGATTGCTTGACAAATTTGGTCTATGTCATCATAGATTGAATTTAGAAATTCATGGCTTTAAGGAATATATCTACCATCCTTAAGAATAAGTAAGCATGCATATTTTCAAAACATATTTATGGTAATTCAGGTTATTAACATTTTTCAATAGAATATATGGTGAAGGTACTCACATGTTTGAAATGTGACAACCAAGAACAAATTTTTTGATATATGGGGGATCAATGTTATGATTATTGTTTGACCTTATTTCAAATGTTTTGGATTTTTATATTTCATAATAGTTATAATTTCTACTATTTATGGAAGGATTAATTTAATATTTGAATGATGTTGGAGAGAATAATATATTATCCTACCACATGATTATTTATGAATCTTGGATAACCTTTATTGAAACATGGTGTTGATGATAACTGATGATAGATGAGATGTCATATGAAGGATCTCATGATATATTAGTGATTCCGGAAGGAAAAAATCACATTTCTTTTTATAGAAATATGTGATTTGGAACAAAGAAAGGCAAGGATGAGGTTGTACGAAAATCTTGTAAGTACATATTTTCATGGAAAATAATTAACTATAGGAAAAAAATCTTCAAACCAAAAATGATAACCTATTACTTCTGTTTTTAATGAATAAAATTGTCCCTTAGTTCATCAATGATTAATGGATTTGTTATTGTTAACTTTCTATTTACCTTTTTCTCTATCACTCTCCATCAAAACATGATTGATATATTTCTTTTCCATGTCCATGTTTTAACCTTCTACCTATTTTCTCCCATGTGTAAACCGAGTTACATGTTACTTTGGGTTACTCATATAGATCCAACTTTCCCTTTTTATGGGATGTTTTAGTATTCATTTTTACGATGTGGGTTTCAAATAAAAAAACATTCAAGTATTAAACCAATAATAACCAGGATAAATTTCAAGTAAGAAATTCAATTTAAGTGGGGTGGAATGTAACAACTAAATATTTTGTGACTTATTTATTCTAATTAATTTAGTAGTTTTGATATTGGGCATTTCACGCAATAGTAAAAATAGTTATTATATATATTAATGAATTAAGTTTGTTTTGTGATATGAAAAATTGAAAGATAATCATGAACTACAGGAAATATAAAATTCATCTTTATCTATATAAAAACTATAGATAGCTTGTGTTACGTGCAACAATGACTTTACTCAATAGATGGTGTAACATGCAAGACCAATTGTTCCCAAAAAATAATATATTATTAAATATATAATATATCATAGCTGTTAGATTAGATTTTATGAGTATTATTAACAAAATTATGTAAATTTATGGTTTTCACAAAAACTAAAATGAATAAATTAGTTTCAAATTATTTAGAAATGAATATAAGACCAAACTTTAATATAAGGAAGTATGTTTATACAAAACTATTATTATGGTCACAATGTTATTTTTATCCTAATAAAATAAATTAATTGAAATTAGTTTGTAATATATATGTAATATGTCCGAGTAAACATTTTTATATTCATCTAGTTATTTTATATGAATAACATAAGAATAAAACCAATTTAACACATAAAACCAAATATTTTTAGTAATTCAATTCTACCAATTTTAAAGTGGAAACAAATTTATATAAAATTTTTGGAACATTTATATATTAAATATGTAAAACTAAACTTCATATATTGGAGAAAAAAATAAAAATTATATTTGGATAAATATTTGGTATTTTTCAGTATGGTTTCCTTTTTAAATGACTAGCTAAAAATACGATATTTTAAATAAAATATTCATTTTCATCTAATTTATTTATACGGTTAAATTATATTTTAAATTGTTTTAAAATTTTAATTATATAAAATTTTTATTGACCAATTAAATTTATCATCATAATCAATTTTATTATGAAATTTAATATAAAAACATAGAAAACTATTGAATGTTTCTAATGTAAGAACCCAAATTGTTAGTCCAGTTGTGGAATTAAATTTAAATTAATTTTCACTGCTTATATGTTTTTAATTAAGAAAAAAATATTAAATGTTTTTAATCATATTAATTTATAATTTATAATAAGGTAAACTTAATTTTTGACCAAAAATATTAGTGGAAGTAATTAAAAATAATTACAACGATTAAGGTTGAATTAACATAAATAAGGGAATAAACCATAACCATAATGAAAAACGACCTATAATATTTTCCAAAATACATTTTCCTAGAACATTTATACCCTATCTAACATTTCTTATATTTTTTACCATTATTGATCCATATTCATGAAAAAAATTGGTGGGGTTCCTTTCTTTTAAAATATTACAAGAGTAGCACTCCTATATTGTACAAGGCATCCTCTCCTCCCACTCCATCACACCTATCATTACACATTGGGTCCAAAATAATACACCGAAATATCTACCCAACATCACTAAATGCCTACTTGGATCCTCCCTTTTGGCAGAATGCCTTCAAAGGAATACCATTGTTGCAAACCGAAAGGAGTTACCCGATTAAGAGGTATCACCCTCCCTTAAACTCCATTCATTTTTTTCATTTATCTAGTCCCTCAATTATTCTCATTACCTGATTGTTTAACAAAAAAATCCCAAATAATATAGGATAATTTTAGGATAATTTTTTGATATGCAATTACAGAAGCTTCCATATAATGTGTAACGAACATACTATTTACGTGTATGGCGGCCTACCGCCTCACTAAATGATGAATGTTCAATTTTCAGTTACCACCTCTCATGGTGGAAATTATAATTAAAATATGTTTATATATTCCATATATTTTATTTATTTTATCTTTAATATTATATAATTTTGTTACAATACAAATCTTTATTCTTTCAATTTTGTGTTAATACGACAATTTCGTTTGAGGAAGTGCGGACTACCACCCAGTCCAAGTGATACGATTCATTCACTAAATGGAATGTATTAAGAATGGTTTTAGACAATATATATTATATTTATGATATAATAGAGATACTTCAATAATTATTTGTGTACATATATATATATATTTCTTTTATATACTTTCTTTCAACACAACAATTAAAACATAAATAGAATTCATGCGCACGTATGGATTACCGCCTCCATGAATTGTGTATTCCATTTCATAATTCAATATTCTATGGAATATAATTATAATCATATTATGAATATAAAATATATTTAAATCAATTATTACATTATTTCAATTATTATATAATTATAAGGACTAAATATATAGCCAATTAAGGCACATGCGAAAAACAATGCAGATATTACCTGAAGTGAAACCTTATCATAGAACTATTAACAAATGGGAAATATAAATCCATGGTAAGCCCTTATATGGATTTATAAGTAGAAATATGGTTATTTTAAATATTTATAATATATTTATATTTATTATATAGAAGGTCTGATCATGTACAATAAAATTCAGGACACAAGGTATGAGGATTTCATCCCCTTTTGGTTTTTGTGAGATTCAAGCATTATTTACTACCTATTACTTTTGTCTAGGGTATATAATGATTGTGAATATATTATTTATTATTATTATTATTATATTTATGTGTAATCACATATCCATCCTATGAACTTTATTTCATGAGGATTGTGTTTCAAAAGTTACCAAATCAATATAATAGTTTTGTCTCAATTTTTTTCTTTGAGACACATGCCATGATATTCAACTATATTATTCCATGATGTGTATATAATACCTTCACCTTGTTATATAATTAATCTATTCATATTCATGATATTTTAATATTTATGTAATTTCATTTCAATAAATGGGGTGTATGGTGAAATGATACCAAGTAGTAAGAGTATATTGAAACAATCTCAATGCTTTTTGAGATAGTTTATGTTCATGATTCCTTTAACAAAATCTGATGACCCATATCTCAATAAAATTCATAAATTTTATTATCCTCGGGTTATTTATTATATATTTATGTATTTGTTCAATTTTTCCAACTCTTTGGTTCATAATATATTTAAGAATTTTTTTTAGGAAATCCCAACTTTACCCACTCTTAGGTAAGAACTCTATGTTTTCTAAAAAGGATTTCCATGAATATTATAAAATTATCCAATAATAATTAAAATAAATTTTTACCCTTTTCTGTTTTAACAATATCATAATAGGGATTTTTGTTTCACATTCCAAAAAAGGATTTTTATAAACGTATTATTGTACAAAGGTAATAATCTTTTTTACATCGTATGACATATTCATATTTACCCACCTTTATTTAATTGAAGAATCCATTGAATTTTTGTAAGGTTAATTTTTAAGAAAAGGTTTTTTCCAGGAATATTGATCCAAACATTTTAATGGTTATTTTATATATTTGCAAGGATATTTTTATTCCAAATGCTTCCATGACTTAGATAATATTTTTTTAATGTATTTTCAAAGAAATGGGTTTCATAACATCTTCAAGATTTTTTCATATGTTTTAAATTAAAATGGTTTTCAAACCATTTTCACGATTTCGTGATATGTTTTTGATGTGTTTTTAAGGAATAAGGGATTAAAAATGTTTTGAATCTTATTTTAAATATTATAAAGGAAAAATATTTCCAAAAGGATTTCAATTCATTTTTATAATAATCCATGGAATATTTCTATAAAAACAATTTTCAAATAGTTTTATGAATTAGAAATCATTTTTAAGAGAAGAATATATTGTTTCCATGACAAACATTTTTGAAGGATATTTTAAAATTATAAACCATCTAAGAGGACATTAGTAAATGTTACTCATTCCCTTATAGAAAATGATCTAAAGGTTTCATTCATATTCTATCAATGAATTGGCTATGATTAATGTCATGGTGTTTATAAAATATGTAACACCCCAAGCTTCCATGGTACGTTTCCCTTCGAATAATGCGATAGCGTGTGTTGTACGCAACCTCGAGTTCTAACACACACCACAACTAATTAAACTAGCCGTTGTGAATAGTAATACCTAATTTTTGAAATCATATATACTTTATATTTCAAAATGGACTTCATTTTTGGATTCGGAATATTGAAATTAGCCTAGGGTGAAATTTTGGTACTTTTCGGATAACTTTTATATTTTAATGAATAGTGAAAATTACTAAATTTTAATTAAAATCAACTTTTTTAATCAAAATAATTAATATTGATAAATTATGAATTTGAGTGGTTTTAAAGTATATTTAGAATATATTTTTACCATTTAATTTAATGTTTGTCATTGGACATAATTTCACAATTAAACCAGACATAAACAAGTGTCAATCTTTTGATAGTTATTATCCCTTAAAAACACGCTTTTTATTTTAGCAACGGGAATTAATTTTAAATTAATTTCTGCCACTTCTGTGTTTTGAATTTGTAAAAATGGATTACATATTTGGAATCAGGATGTCCAAATTATGTAAATAGGTAACTTTTATTTTTACACATTTTGAATAATTACTGCGGTAAATATTTTATTTACCATGGTTAAAGGGTAAATCCGGTAAATAAGGGTTAAAAAATAATATTATAATAATACAAAATTACCCTAAAACGTGTCCTAACCATATTGGTGGACACATACCCGACCATGGGCATCCTTGGGTCGATTTGGGGACCCCTTAGAGCCACTTGTATGTGGTAGGGACACATTATATTAATAAAGTTAAAATAAAAATAAAAATGGCATAAGCTTACATCTTTTAGAAGAACAATTTTTACATAGGGTTATACATGTTGGATTTTCGATTATAAATATTCATTAGAAAGATAAAAAGATTTTATACATAATGATATTTTATTTATAATTTTTAGACATCAAATAATTTAAATTATTAATGACACAATAATGATGCAATGTTTACCTCATTAATAAATCTTTTAAATAAATAAGATTATAATGATTAAAATATTATCTAAAACCTGTCCAATTCTTATTGGTTGATGTTATTTAGAAAAGTAGTCATCTTATCTTAGACCTCAATGATTTTTGGACAATTATAAACCGAATATAATTATATTATAAAGTAATACTTTCACTCTTTCCTAAAGAGCCCCTCCTCTCCCTTATAAAAGGAGACCACTTCTACTCATTCCTCACACCTCTAAAGCCACTTGACTCGTCCAAACCCTGCCCAAATACTCTCCCAACTTCCCTCACTACAACCTAGAGGCCTTAGTTTGATCATAAAGCCAACCTAAGGATCCCTTTTGATCAAATCAAAAGGAAGAACCCGAAGAAGAGGTAATGTTTTCACCACCCCTTTTCAAGTTCCTTTCTTCTTCCACTTATTCTTTCTTTGTTCTTACCATTCTAAAATAATAACTCCAGTATCTCACATATACTGTGATGTTATTATAAATATGGTACAACCATATTCAGTATTCTATCCACCCTTTGAATAACATGTCACCATACGTGCGTACGTACGGCTTACCGTCTCCACGTCGTGGTGTAATTGTTATTCAATATATTATTATTTGGATGGGTATAATAATGATGTGCAACTCATGTAAATAATAAATATAACATGTTAATTATTCTGTATATATGATATAACATCCATTTATATATTATTTTAATATCAAAAGAATGATATTGTCGCTCGTGCGTACGTACGGACTACCGTCTCCACAAACGCGATAAGATTCATTCTCCATCGTATCCATTCAAGTATAATTATCATTTGATGATTTAAAAATGATGTTTAAGGACTTGATATCATTATGGATATGAATAATATACAACCTATACATTACAAACATGGCTTACGTAACAAAACATATAAAATAAAACAAGTAAGTTAACACCCGAAACAACGATAATACTAAGATATTATTATCAAATCAATATTAAAAGATCATATATGATATCAAATTAATGTATATGATTCTTTTATAATTTAATAACAATTATTTCACCATTATACAGGAGGTTAACCTACCCCAACCAAGGAAAAGTACAAGTTAAGGGTTATTTCACAATCTCTTCATTATCCGAGGTTGTTTATACGTAATAATTTACTGGGATCTCGTTATCATCCACATCCATGTTTCTTAAAAATGTATTTAAAAACATTTTTAATATTTAATAGAATATGGGTTAAAGTCATTTATACCCTTGTTTGACTTTTTATAAGAGGTTTATAAGGGAATCTTTCCGTCGTTTTCCAAACAAGGTGTTTTTTAACCTTTTCGACAAAATTAAGATAAGAACTTTTTTTTAACTTATACGGCGGGTGTGGTTATTTTCCGCCGTTATAAAATCGTCAAAGCTTCCCTTACAAGCTTATAAGAGTATTTTCAAATAAAATGTTTTATTTTATATGGATCTTAAATGATTTCAAAATAAAAAGAGATATTTCTTTAAAATGAATTTTTATTTCATCTATGTCAACATCCTTTGATGGATTTTACACTTATTTAAAGTTGATTTGTTATGATACAAAACTTCTATATTATATTGAAGGTTTTGTGATATGTTTGACTGTGGATGTGCTATTTTTTATATACCATTCATGGTTTATGATGAAAGTATTGACACTTTATAAGTTATTTTTAATCCAAATATTTATGTTATATTTCAACCTTTCATTCAGATGAATGTGTTAGACAAGTATGTTCCGGGTTGGGGACCGGTAAAAGTAAGCCCTCCAGTTTGGTCTCCGGTTATTAGAGGAACTCCGGTTTGGTCTCCGGTTACTAGAGGAACTCAGGGTTGGTGTTCGGTTATTAGAGGCACTCCGGGTTGGTGTCCGGTTATTAGAGGCACTCCGGGTTGGGTTCCGGTTACAGTTAGGCCCAAGGTCTTGGGACGAGGCCTTGACAAAGAAATTAAAGTTTAGATTTATGCATTCCAACATTATGAAAGTGGTTATTGATTTTTGCATGTGATTATTCGATTAGTAGAATATCCATGTGAATAGGTAAATGGCATTATTTCATTTTATTTATGCCATACTATGTTGAAAGTTCAAGATTGAAAGGCTTTTGTTTTAGTTAAACATTGCCTTAAATATTTATTCTTATTTATGAAATTTTCCGCTATATTGTTATCCTTACTGGGCATTTGAGCTCACCCCTTTTCTATGTTTTATTTTTCCCAGGAAGTGAAGAAGTAAGTTATGAATGACCTGCAGGGATATTATGTGGGGATATGAGTGTGGATTATGGATACATTATGTTGTTGTAGTAGTTTCTCATTTTATGATGTAATGTAAAACATATGAATATATCTAGTGTTTCCAAGGCTACTAAACCAATCGGTCTTTCGAGATTTGATCTTTCTTGTGATCATGCCAATGTTATGTAATTAATGCACCGACTCTGGGTAACTGGGGTCGGGGCGTTACAGTTGGTATCAGAGGAAGTTTAGTACAAACCTTGGAAGCTAGATTTAGATAAACTCTGATTAGAGCACGTAGACCTAAGATGAACTTTGAGGATTAGTGTAGAATAACATCCTAGAATTTTGGTATTATAGGGATTTTGTGAGTTTTCCGAGCAATACATCCCTGTCTGGATACGAGCAGGTAGAGGCGGCTCTGGCACAGATGTACCTAGGGGTAAAACCCGAAAACACCGCTTTGAGCTAGACTTGAACGGGAACTGGTGCACGACAACGGGCCTTGCTGCACTCTTGGTTACGACACTCCCAGGGGATATGCTTAGGATAATTCTCATTTTCTTTACAAACCATTATGAAGGGTTTATGAGTATATACATCCTCAAAGGAGACATTTTTATGATTATGGATTATATCCATAAATAGTTCAATTTATGTTAAGTGTTTTATAAGTATGGGATTATGTATTTTGATTCATAAACTGATCTAGTTTATGCCATTGTTTAGAAATGGCGCCTAGTGGAAGAAATGGAAACCGTATCAATGCACGCACTCCATGTAGGGATTTCCCTCCTGCTCAAGATAATTATAGTGGAGCTGGTGATGCAACTGGTGCCGATCAGCTAATCACCATACTGGGACAACTTACTCAGGTTATGAATAATAACCTTACCCGTATGGAGCACCCTGATCCGCAGCGTGGAGGATCAATGTTAGATCGATTCATGAGGCAACAACCACCAACGTTCAATGGGAGTACAAATCCCTTAGTAGCTGAGCAATGGATAAATTCCCTAGAGAAAATATTTCAGGCTTTGGGGAGCAGTGAAAGGGAAAAAGTTATCATGGCAGTTTACCGCCTCACTGGAGATGCTGATCAATGGTGGTCATTGATTCAAAACATGAAGGAGGATGATGAAGTATCAAATATGGAATGGAGGGAGTTCAAAGATCTGTTTTTAGAAAAATACTTCCCTCGCGACCATCGAGCAGATATGGAAAGGAAATTTCTAAGTCTGAGACAGAAGGAGGATGAGAATGTCGAAAAGTATGAGGATAACTTTACAAGGATAGCGAGGTACGCTGGTGATTATATACGTAAACAAAGAAGTAAGATTGATCGTTTCTTTGGTGGGTTAAAACCATTTCTCCGTCGAGCATTAGTCTCACAATCCTTTTCATCGTACGAATACATTGTCTCATGTGCTATCAAGACCGAAAAGGAATTCTCTAAGTCTTATGACTTTAAAGCAAAGAAAGAGAAGAAGAGACCTGCTGATCAATCTGGGAATGGAAATAAGGGGAAGAAGGGAAAGGTTGAATATCCATCCTGTGGTAAATGCGGGAAGAAACACCCTGGTACTTGCTTGAAGGGAATGGGAGTCTGTTACAAGTGTGGTGAAAAAGGCCACCAAGCTCGTGATTGCAAGGGGAAGAAGGAAGCTACCAACGTTCAGTGCTACAATTGTAGGGAGATGGGGCATTATGCAAATGAATGTCCTAATCATCAGGAGAACTTACCTCAGAAAAGGCAAAGGGATCAAGGCCAGGCTTATGCTATCACTACTGCTGAGGTAGATGCTCCGAAAGACGTGGTGGCAGGTAATTTAATGGTTTCCTCAAGTTTAGCAAATGCATTATTTGATTCTGGATCATCGCATTGTTTCATATCTTCCCAGTTTGCTAAGAAAATTAGATATTTCTAATTTGATTTAATAAGGGAGTTGTCAGTTAAAACTCCTAAGGGAAGTATCATTGCAACAAAGTTTTGTGAATCAGTCCCCATTAGAGCACATAAATTTTCTTTATCTGCTGATCTCATCGTCATACCTATGATTGAGTTTGATATAATCCTCGGTATGGACTGGCTTTCGGACTATGATGTGAAGATTTATTGTAAGAAGAAAGAGGTTACGATTCTTGATGATAATGATAAGGAACACCTTATTTTTAGAGCAGAATCGTCACCACCTAATTCTTATTTAGATCCACCCCCAGTAGCTCAACTTAATTCAATTATTGGGGAGGAAGAGAATGAAATAACTGTCGGTGAGGAAAGGAATGTTCAAATAGAGGATGTACCTGTTGTGAAAGAATTTGTAGATGTATTTCCGGAAGATTTATCTGGACACCCTCTAGAACAAGAAGTTGAGTTTTCCATTGATTTGATTCCTGGATCAAGGCCTATATCGAAGACCCCTTATAGAATGGCCACTGTAGAATTAGTCGAACTAAAGAAACAACTAGAGGAATTGAGTAATAAGTGATTTATTCTCCCTAGTGTTTCTCCATGGGGAGCCCCTGTTCTTTTTGTTAAAAAGAAAGATGGATCTACGAGGTTATGTATTGACTACATGGAGATCAATGCTATAACGATAAAGAAAAAGTATCCCCTACCTCGTATTGATGATTTATTTGACCAACTGCATGGAGCTCAATACTTTTCAAAGATTGACCTTCGATCTGGATACCATCAGTTGTGTGTGAAGAAGGAAGACATTCCGAAGACAACATTTCGAACCAGGTACGGGCATTACGAGTTTACTGTAATGCCGTTTGGATTGACTAATTCACCCTCTGTATTCATGGATCTGATGAATAGAGTTTTCAAGGAGTATCTCGATGAATTTGTGGTGGTATTTATTGATGATATCTTGGTATACTTCAAAACCTACGAAGATCATGAAAATCACTTGCGCATTATCTTGAAGACTCTGAGGAGGCATGAATTATATGGGAAGTTTAGCAAGTGTGAATTCTGGCTTCAGGATATTTTTTTTCTTGGCCATATTGTCTCTAAAGATGGAATCTCTATTGATCCTTATAAGACCAAGGCAATCCAAGAATGGCCAGCACCTACGAGTATAACTGAGGTACGTAGTTTTATTGGTTTGGCAGGTTATTAACGACGTTTCGTCCAGAATTTTGCCCGATTGGCTAACCCATTAACGAAGCTCACACGTAAAGGGGTTAAATTTGTTTGGACAAAAGAGTGTGAAGAATGTTTCGAAGAACTGAAGAGAAGATTAGTCAATGCTCCTATATTGACTCTACCATCGGGGAATGATGGGTTCGTTATTTATAGTGATGAATCAAAGAAAGGACTTGGTCGTGTCCTTATGCAGAATGATAGAGTTATTGCCTATGCATCATGACAGTTGAAAATTCATGAACAAAACTATCCTACTCATGATCTTGAGTTAGCAGCTGTGATCTTTGCTTTGAAGATATGGAGACACTACCTCTATGGTGAAAAATGTGATATTTATACTGATCACAAGAGTTTGAAGTATATTTTCTCACAAAAAGAACTCAACATGAGGCAAAGGAGATGGCTTGAATTACTCAAGGATTATGATTGCACGATACACTACCACCCGGGGAAAGCAAACAAGGTGGCAGATGCTTTGAGCAGAAAAGACCATGGAGTTTTAAACATGATGAGAATTGAAAGGGATCCAATTTTCATGGATCTAGTGAAGATGGACATGGAAATAACCAGGGAAGGTGAAACATCAATGTTTTTTCAAATGGTTGCCAAAACATCTTTACTAGAAAGGATTAAGAGTTCTCAGACCGATGATGAAGAATTTCAGAAGAAGATTAAAGCTGTGAATGATGGGAGATTGAGAGACTTTGTGTATGAAGATGGAATTTTGAAATTCGGGAAGAGACTTCTGGTTCCCGATTTACCTGATCTGAAAAGGGAATTGCTGGATGATGCTCATAGTTCCAATTTCTCTATACACCCTGGGAGCACCAAAATGTATAGAGATTTGAAGGAACATTTTTGGTGGGACAACATGAAGAGGGAGATTGCTGATTTTGTGTCAAGATGTATGGTTTTGTCAACAAGTGAAAGCTGGAAGGCAACAGCCTAGAGGAGTCATGCAACCTCTTCCCATACCGGAGTTGAAATGGGACAATATTACGATGGACTTTGTCATGGGGCTACCAAAGACTCCTAGAAGGAACGATGCAATATGGGTTATTGTTGATCGTCTTACCAAGTCAGCACATTTTCTTGCTATAAGAGAAGATCTACCCCTGGAACGTCTAGCAAGACTATACATTAATGAAGTTGTGAGACTTCATGGAGTACCCCTATCGATTGTTTCTGATCGTGATCCCCGTTTTACTTCAAGATTTTGGAAAAGTCTTCAGAAATCCCTGGATACTGAACTTCATTTGAGCACTGCTTACCACCCTCAGACAGATGGACAATCAGAACGGACTATTCAAACCCTAGAAGACATGTTGATATCTTGCTCACTTGACTTTCAGGGTATGTGGGATCAATATTTACCACTGGTAGAATTTTCCTATAACAATAGCTTCCATTCGAGTATTCAGATGGCACCATATGAAGCGTTATACGGAAAGAGATGTCGTACACCAACCTGTTGGGATGAGGTTGGTGAAAGAAAACTTTTAGGCCCAGAACTGGTGGAGGAAACGGTGGAAAAGGTGAAGGTAATCCAAAATCACATCAAAGCAGCTCAAAGTAGGCAGAAAAGCTATGCCGATAATCGAAGGAAGGATTTGGAATTTCAGGTCGGTGATCATGTTTTCCTGAAGGTATCTCCATGGAAGGGAGTCATACGTTTTGGTAAGAAAGGTAAATTGAGTCCCAGGTACATCGGACCTTTCGAAATTCTAGAACGAATTGGGGTTGTAGCTTACCGATTGGCAATGCCGCCAAGTCTCTCTAAAGTTCACGATGTGTTCCACGTATCTCTGTTGAGGAAATACATGCCTGACCCAACGCATGTACTCACCTATGAAGAATTAGAACTGGAACTTGATCTGTCTTATTGCGAAGAGCCCGTCAGGATTCTTGATACGAGAGAACAAGTACTGAGAAACCGGACGACGCGTCTGGTAAAAGTTTTGTGGAGAAACCATAAGATGGAAGAGGCAACGTGGGAACCCGAGGAACTTATGATGAAGAACCACCCGAGTATTTTTATGCAGTAATACCCTAGAAATTGCGAGGACGCAATTATTTGAAGGAGGGGAGAATGTAACACCCCAAGCTTCCACGGTACGTTTCCCTTCGAATAATGTGATAGCGTGTGTTGTACGCATTCTCGAGTTCTAACACACACCACAACTAATTAAACTAGCCGTTGTGAATAGTAATACCTACTTTTTGAAATCATATATATTTTATATTTCAAAATGGACTTCATTTTTGGATTCGGAATATTGAAATTAGCCTAGGGTGAAATTTTGGTACTTTTCGGATAACTTTTATATTTTAATGAATAGTGAAAATTACTAAATTTTAATTAAAATCAACTTTTTTAATCAAAATAATTAATATTGATAAATTATGAATTTGAGTGGTTTTAAAGTATATTTAGAATATATTTTTTCCATTTAATTTTATGTTTGTCATTGGACATAATTTCACAATTAAACCAGACATAAACAAGTGTCAATCTTTTGATAGTTATTATCCCTTAAAAACACGCTTTTTATTTTAACAACGGGAATTAATTTTAAATTAATTTCTGCCACTTCTGTGTTTTGAATTTGGAAAAATGGATTACATATTTGGAATCAGGATGTTCAAATTATGTAAATAGGTAACTTTTATTTTTACACATTTTGAATAATTACTGCGGTAAATATTTTATTTACCATGGTTAAAGGGTAAATCCGGTAAATAAGGGTTAAAAAATAATATTATAATAATACAAAATTACCCTAAAACGTATCCTAACCTTATTGGTGGACACATACCCGACCATGGTCATCCTTGGGTCCATTTGGGGACCCCTTAGAGCCACTTGTATGTGGTAGGGACACATTATATTAATAAAGTTAAAATAAAAATAAAAATGGCATAAGCTTACATATTTTAGAAGAACAATTTTTACATAGGGTTATACATGTTGGATTTTCGATTATAAATATTCATTAGAAAGCTAAAAAGATTTAATACATAATTATATTTTATTTATAATTTTTAAACATCAAATAATTTAAATTATTAATGACACAATAATGATGCAATGTTTACCTCATTAAAAAATCATTTAAATAAATAAGATTATAATGATTAAAATATTATCTAAAACCTGTCCAATTCTTATTGGTTGATGTTATTTAGAAAATTAGTCATCTTATCTTCGACCTCAATGATTTTTGGACCATTATAAACCGAATATAATTATATTATAAAGTAATACTTTCACTCTTTCCTAAAGAGCCCCTCCTCTCCCTTATAAAAGGAGACCACTTATACTCATTCCTCACACCTCTCAAGCCACTTGGCTCGTCCAAACCCTGCCCAAAGACTCTCCCAACTTCCCTCACTACAACCTAGAGGCCTTAGTTTGATCAGAAATCCAACCTAAGGAGCCCTTTTGATCAAATCAAAAGGAAGAACCCGAAGAAGAGGTAATGTTTTCACCACCCCTTTTCAAGTTCCTTTCTTCTGCCACTTCTTCTTTCTTTATTCTTACCATTCTAAAATAATAACTCCAGTATCTCACATATACTGTGATGTTATTATAAATATGGTACAACCATATTCAGTATTCTATCCACCCTTTGAATAACATGTCACCATACGTGCGTACGTACGGCTTACCGTCTCCACGTCGTGGTGTAATTGTTATTCAATATATTATTATTTATATGGGTATAATAATGATGTGAAACTCATGTAAATAATAAATATAACATGTTAATTATTCTGTATATATGATATAACATCCATTTATATATTATTTTAATATCAAAAGAATGATATTGTCGCTCGTGCGTACGTACGGACTACCGTCTCCACAAAAGCGATAAGATTCATTCTCCATCGTATCCATTCAAGTATAATTATCATTCGATGATTTAAAAATGATGTTTAAGGACTTGATATCATTCTGGATATGAATAATATACAACCTATCCATTACAAACATGGCTTACGTAACAAAACATATAAAATAAAACAAGTAAGTTAACACCCGAAACAACGATAATACTAAGATATTATTATCAAATCAATATTAAAAGATCATATATGATATCAAATTAATGTATATGATTCTTTTATAATTTAATAACAATTATTTCACCATTATACAGGAGGTTAACCAACCCCAACCAAGGAAAAGTACAAGTTAAGGGTTATTTCACAATCTCTTCATTATCCGAGGTTGTTTATACGTAATAATTTACTGGGATCTCGTTATCATCCACATCCATGTTTCTTCAAAATGTATTTCAAAACATTTTTAATATTTAAAAGAATATGGGTTAAAGTCATTTATACCATTGTTTGACTTTTTATAAGAGTTTTATAAGGGAATCTTTCCGTCGTTTTCCAAACAAGGTGCTTTTTAACCTTTTCGACAAAATTAAGATAAGAACATTTTTTTTAACTTATACGGCGGGTGCGGTTATTTTCCGCCGTTATAAAATCGTCAAAGCTTCCCTTACAAGCTTATAAGAGTATTTTCAAATAAAATGTTTTATTTTATATGGATCTTAAATGATTTCAAAATAAAAAGAGATATTTCTTTAAAATGAATTTTGATTTCATCTATGTCAACATCCTTTGATGGATTTTACACTTATTTAAAGTTGATTTGTTATGATACAAAACTTCTATATTATATTGAAGGTTTTGTGATATGTTTGACTGTGGATGTGCTATTTTTTATATACCATTCATGGTTTATGATGAAAGTATTGACACTTTATAAGTTATTTTTAATCCAAATGTTTATGTTATATTTAAACCTTTCATTCAGATGAATGTGTTAGAAAAGTATGTTCCGGGTTGGGGACCGTTAAAAGTAAGCCCTCCGGTTTGGTCTCCGGTTATTAGAGGAACTCCGGTTTGGTCTCCGGTTATTAGAGGAACTCCGGGTTGGTGTCCGGTTATTAGAGGCACTTCTGGTTGGTGTCCGGTTATTAGAGGCACTCCGGGTTGGGTTCCGGTTACAGTTAGCCCCAAGGTCTTGGGATGAGGCCTTGACAAAGAAATTAAAGTTTAGCATTATGCATTCCAACATTATGAAAGTGGTTATTGATTTTTGCATGTGATTATTCGATTAGTAGAATATCCATGTGAATAATTAAATGGCATTATTTCATTTTATTTATTCCATACTATGTTGAAAGTTCAAGTTTGAAAGGCTTTTGTTTTAGTTATACATTGCCTTAAATGTTTATTCTTATTTATGAAAGTTTCCGCTATATTGTTATCCTTATTGGGCATTTGAGCTCACCCCTTTTCTATGTTTTATTTTTCCCAGGAAGTGCAGAATTAAGTTATGAATGACCTGCAGGGATATTATGTAGGGATATGAGTGTGGATTATGGATACATTATGTTGTTGTAGTAGTTTCTCATTTTATGATGTAATGTAAAACTTATGAATATATCTAGTGTTTCCAAGGCTACTAAACCAATCGGTCTTTCGAGATTTGATCTTTCTTGTGATCATGCCAATGTTATGTAATTAATGCACCGACTCTGGGTAACTGGGGTCGGGGCGTTACAGTTGGTATCAGAGGAAGTTTAGTACAAACCTTGGAAGCTAGATTTAGATAAACTCTGATTAGAGCACATAGACCTAAGAAGAACTTTGAGGATTAGTGTAGAAGAACATCCTAGAATTTTGGTATTGTAGGGATTTTGTGAGTTTTCCGAGCAATACATCCCTGTCTGGATACGAGCAGGTAGAGGCGGCTCTGGCACAGATGTACCTAGGGGTAAAACCCGAAAACACCGCTTTGAGCAAGACTCGAACGGGAACTGGTGCACGACAACGGGCCTTGCTGCACTCTTGGTTACGACACTCCCGAGGGATATGCTTAGGATAATTCTCATTTTCCTTACAAACCATTATGAAGGGTTTATGAGTATATACATCCTCAAAAGAGACATTTTTATTATTATGGATTATATCCATAAATAGTTCAATTTATGTTAAGTGTTTTATAAGTATGGGATTATGTATTTTGATTCATAAACTGATCTAGTTTATGCCATTGTTTAGAAATGGCGCCTAGTGGAAGAAATGGAAACCGTATCAATGCACGCACTCCATGTAAGGATTTCCCTCCTGCTCAAGATAATTATAGTGGAGCTGGTGATGCAACTGGTGCCGATCAGCTAATCACCATACTAGGACAACTTACTCAGGTTATGAATAATAACCTTACCCATATGGAGCACCCTGATCCGCAGCGTGGAGGATCAATGTTAGATCGATTCATGAGGCAACAACCACCAACGTTCAATGGGAGTACAAATCCCTTAGTAGCTGAGCAATGGATAAATTCCCTAGAGAAACTATTTCAGGCTTTGGGGAGCAGTGAAAGGGAAAAAGTTATCATGGCAGTTTACCGCCTCACTGGAGATGCTGATCAATGGTGGTCATTGATTCAAAACATGAAGGAAGATGATGAAGTATCAAATATGGAATGGAGGGAGTTCAAAGATCTGTTTTTAGAAAAATACTTCCCTCGCGACCATCGAGCAGATTTGGAAAGGCAATTTCTAAGTCTGAGACAGAAGGAGGATGAGAATGTCGCAAAGTATGAGGCTAACTTTACAAGGTTAGCAAGGTACGCTGGTGATTATATACGTAACCAAAGAAGTAAGATTGATCGTTTCTTTGATGGGTTAAAACCATTTATCCGTCGAGCATTAGTCTCACAATCCTTTTCATCGTACGAAGACATTGTCTCATGTGCTATCAAGACCGAAAAGGAATTCTCTAAGTCTTATGACTTTAAAGCAAAGAAAGAGAAGAAGAGACCTGCTGATCAATCTGGGAATGGAAATAAGGGGAAGAAGGGAAAGGTTGAATATCCATCCTGTGGTAAATGCGGGAAGAAACACCCTGGTACTTGCTTGAAGGGAATGTGAGTCTGTTACAAATGTGGTGAAAAGGGCCACCAAGCTCGTGATTGCAAGGGGAAGAAGGAAGCTACCAACGTTCAGTGCTACAATTGTAGGGAGATGGGGCATTATGAAAATGAATGTCCTAAGCGTCAGGAGAACTTACCTCAGAAAAGGCCAAGGGATCAAGGCCAGGCTTATCCTATCACTACTGCTGAGGTAGATGCTCCGAAAGACGTGGTGGCAGGTAATTTAATGGTTTCCTCAAGTTTAGAAAATGCATTATTTGATTCTGGATCATCGCATTGTTTCATATCTTCCCAGTTTGCTAAGAAAATTAGATATTTCCAATTTGATTTAATAAGGGAGTTGTCAGTTAAAACTCTTAAGGGAAGTATCATTGCAACAAAGTTTTGTGAATCAGTCCCCATTAGAGCACATAAATTTTCTTTATCTGCTGATCTTATCGTCATACCTATGATTGAGTTTGATATAATCCTCGGTATGGACTGGCTTTCGGACTATGATGCGAAGATTTATTGTTAGAAGAAAGAGGTTACGATTCTTGATGATAATGATAAGAAACACCTTATTTTTAGAGCAGAATCGTCACCACATAATTCTTATTTAGATCCACCCCCAGTAGCTCAACTTAATTCAATTATTGGGGAGGAAGAGAATGAAATAACAGTCGGTGAGGAAAGGAATGTTCAAATAGAGGATGTACCTGTTGTGAAAGAATTTGTAGATGTATTTCCGGAAGATTTACCTGGACATCCTCCAGAACGAGAAGTTGAGTTTTCCATTGATTTGATTCCTTGATCAAGGCCTATATCGAAGACCCCTTATAGAATGGCCACTGTAGAATTAGTCAAACTAAAGAAACAACTAGAGGAATTGAGTAATAAGGGATTTATTCGCCCTAGTGATTCTCCATGGGGAGCCCCTGTTCCTTTTGTTAAAAAGAAAGATGGATCTATGAGGTTATGTATTGACTACAGGGAGATCAATGCTATAATGATAAACAACAAGTATCCCCTACCTCGTATTGATGATTTATTTGACCAACTGCATGGATCTCAATACTTTTCAAAGATTGACCTTCGATCTGGATACCATCAGTTGTGTGTGAAGAAGGAAGACATTCCGGAGACAGCATTTCGAACCAGGTACGGGCATTACGAGTTTACTGTAATGCCGTTTGGATTGACTAATGCAACCTCTGTATTCATGGATCTGATGAATAGAGTTTTCAAGGAGTATCTCGATGAATTTGTGGTGGTATTTATTGATGATATCTTGGTATACTCCAAAACCTAAGATGATCATGAAAATCACTTGCGCATTATCTTGAAGACTCTGAGGAGGCATGAATTATATGGGAAGTTTAGCAAGTGTGAATTCTGGCTTCAGGATATTTCTTTTCTTGGCCATATTGTCTCTAAAGATGGAATCTCTGTTGATCCTTCTAAGACCAAGGCAATCCAAGAATGGCCAGCACCTACGAGTATAACTGAGGTACGTAGTTTTATTGGTTTGGCAGGTTATTATCGACGTTTCGTCCAGAATTTTGCCCGATTGGCTAACCCATTAACGAAGCTCACACGTAAAGGGGTTAAATTTGTTTGGACAAAAGAGTGTGAAGAATGTTTCGAAGAACTAAAGAGAAGATTAGTCAATGCTCCTATATTGACTCTACCATCGGGGAATGATGGGTTCGTTATTTATAGTGATGCATCAAAGAAAGGACTTGGTTGTGTCCTTATGCAGAATGATAGAGTTATTGCCTATGCATCACGACAGTTGAAAATTCATGAACAAAACTATCCTACTCATGATCTTGAGTTATCAGCTGTGATCTTTGCTTTGAAGATATGGAGACACTACCTCTATGGTGAAAAATGTGAGATTTATACTGATCACAAGAGTTTGAAGTATATTTTCTCACAAAAAGAACTCAACATGAGGCAAAGGAGATGGCTTTAATTACTCAAGGATTATGATTGCACGATACACTACCACCCGGGGAAAGCAAACAAGGTGGCAGATGCTTTGAGCAGAAAAGACCATGGAGTTTTGAACATGATGAGAATTGAAAGGGATCCAATTTTCATGGATCTAGTGAAGATGGACATGGGAATAACCAGGGAAGGTGAAACATCAATGATTTTTCAAATGGTTGCCAAAACATCTTTACTAGAAAGGATTAAGAGTTCTCAGACCGATGATGAAGAATTTCAGAAGAAGATTAAAGCTGTGAATGATGGGAGATTGAGAGACTTTGTGTATGAAGATGGAATTTTGAAATTCGGGAAGAGACTTTGTGTACCCGATTTACCTGATCTGAAAAGGGAATTGCTGGATGATGCTCATAGTTCCAATTTCTCTATACACCCTGGGAGCACCAAAATGTATAGAGATTTGAAGGAACATTTTTGGTGGGACAACATGAAGAGGGAGATTGCTGATTTTGTGTCAAGATGTATGGTTTTGTCAACAAGTGAAAGTTGGAAGGCAACATCCTGGAGGAGTCATGCAACCTCTTCCCATACCGGAGTGGAAATGGGACAATATTACGATGGACTTTGTCATGGGGCTACCAAAGACTCCTAGAAGGAACGATGCAATATGGGTTATTGTTGATCGTCTTACCAAGTCAGCACATTTTCTTGCTATAAGAGAAGATCTACCCCTGGAACGTCTAGCAAGACTATACATTAATGAAGTTGTGAGACTTCATGGAGTACCCCTATTGATTGTTTCTGATCGTGATCCCCGTTTTACTTCAAGATTTTGGAAAAGTCTTCAGAAATACCTGGATACTGAACTTCATTTGAGCACTGCTTACCACCCTCAGACAGATGGACAATCAGAACGGACTATTCAAACCCTAGAAGACATGTTGAGATCTAGCTCACTTGACTTTCAGGGTATGTGGGATCAATATTTACCACTGGTAGAATTTTCCTATAACAATAGCTTCCATTCGAGTATTCAGATGGCACCATATGAAGCGTTATACGGAAAGAGATGTCGTACACCAACCTGTTGGGATGAGGTTGGTGAAAGAAAACTTGTAGGCCCAGAACCGGTGGAGGAAACGGGTGAAAAGGTGAAGGTAATCCAAAATCACATCAAAGCAGCTCAAAGTAGGCAGAAAAGCTATGCCGATAATCGAAGGAAGGATTTGGAATTTCAGGTCGGTGATCATGTTTTCCTGAAGGTATCTCCATGGAAGGGAGTCATACGTTTTGGTAGGAAAGGTAAATTGAGTCCCAGGTACATCGGACCTTTCGAAATTCTAGAACGAATTGGGTTGTATCTTACCGATTGGCAATGCCGCCAAGTCTCTCAAAAGTTCACGATGTGTTCCACGTATATCTGTTGAGGAAATACATGCCTGACCCAACTCATGTACTCACCTATGAAGAATTAGAACTGGAACCTGATCTGTCTTATTGCGAAGAGCCCGTCAGGATTCTTGATACGAGAGAACAAGTACTGAGAAACCGGATGACGCATCTGGTAAAAGTTTTGTGGAGAAACCATAAGATGAAAGAGGCAACGTGGGAACCCGAGGAACTTATGATGAAGAACCACCCGAGTCTTTTTATGCAGTAATACCCTAGAAATTGCGGGGATGCAATTATTTTAAGGAGGGGAGAATGTAACACCCCATGCTTCCACGGTACGTTTCCCTTCGAATAATGCGATAGCGTGTGTTGTACGCAACCTCGAGTTCTAACACACACCACAACTAATTAAACTAGCCGTTGTGAATAGTAATACCTACTTTTTGAAATCATATATATTTTATATTTCAAAATGGACTTCATTTTTGGATTCGGAATATTGAAATTAGCCTAGGTTGAAATTTTGGTACTTTTCGGATAACTTTTATATTTTAATGAATAGTGAAAATTACTAAATTTTAATTAAAATCAACTTTTTTAATCAAAATAATTAATATTGATAAATTATGAATTTGAGTGGTTTTAAAGTATATTTAGAATATATTTTTACCATTTAATTTATTGTTTGTCATTGGACATAATTTCACAATTAAACCAGACATAAACAAGTGTCAATCTTTTGATAGTTATTATCCCTTAAAAACACGCTTTTTATTTTAACAACGGGAATTAATTTTAAATTAATTTCTGCCACTTCTGTGTTTTGAATTTGGAAAAATGGATTACATATTTGGAATCAGGATGTCCGAATTATGTAAATAGGTAACTTTTATTTTTACACATTTTGAATAATTACTGCGGTAAATATTTTATTTACCATGGTTAAAGGGTAAATCCGGTAAATAAGGGTTACAAAATAACATTATAATAATACAAAATTACCCTAAAACGTGTCCTAACCTTATTGGTCGACACATACCCGACCATGGGCTTCCTTGGGTCGATTTGGGGACCCCTTAGAGCCACTTGTATGTGGTAGGGACACATTATATTAATAAAGTTAAAATAAAAATAAAAATGGCATAAGCTTACATCTTTTAGAAGAACAATTTTTACATAGGGTTATACATGTTGGATTCTCGATTATAAATATTCATTAGAAAGATAAAAAGATTTCCTACATAATGATTTTTTATTTATAATTTTTAGACATCAAATAATTTAAATTATTAATGACACAATAATGATGCAATGTTTACCTCATTAATAAATCATTTAAATAAATAAGATTATAATGATTAAAATATTATCTAAAACCTGTCCAATTCTTATTGGTTGATGTTATTTAGAAAATGATTCATCTTAGCTTCGACCTCAATGATTTTTGGACCATTATAAACCGAATATAATTATATTATAAAGTAATACTTTCACTCTTTCCTAAAGAGCCCCTCCTCTCCCTTATAAAAGGAGACCACTTCAACTCATTCCTCACACCTCTCAAGCCACTTCGCTCGTCCAAACCCTGCCCAAATACTCTCCCAACTTCCCTCAATACAAACTAGAGGCCTTAGTTTGATCAGAAAGCCAACCTAAGGAGCACTATTGATCAAATCAAAAGGAAGAACCCGAAGAAGAGGTAATGTTTTCACCACCCCTTTTCAAGTTCCTTTCTTCTTCCACTTCTTCTTTCTTTGTTCTTACCATTCTAAAATAATAACTCCAGTATCTCACATATACTGTGATGTTATTATAAATATGGTACAACCATATTCAGTATTCTATCCACCCTTTGAATAACATGTCACCATACGTGCGTACGTACGGCTTACCGTCTCCACGTCGTGGTGTAGTTGTTATTAAATATATTATTATTTGGATGGGTATAATAATGATGTGAAACTCATGTAAATAATAAATATAACATGTTAATTATTCTTTATATATGATATAACATCCATTTATATATTATTTTAATATCAAAATAATGATATTGTCGCTCGTGCGTACGTACGGACTACCATCTCCACAAACACGATAAGATTCATTCTCCATCGTATCCATTCAAGTATAATTATCATTTGATGATTTAAAAATGATGTTTAAGGACTTGATATCATTCTGGATATGAATAATATACAACCTATCTATTACAAACATGTCTTACGTAACAAAACATATATAATAAAACAAGTAAGTTAACACCCTAAACAACGATAATACTAAGATATTATTATCAAATCAATATTAAAAGATCATATATGATATCAAATTAATGTATATTATTCTTTTATAATTTAATAACAATTATTTCACCATTATACAGGAGTTTAACCTACCCCAACCAAGGAAAAGTACAAGGTAAGGGTTATTTCACAATCTCTTCATTATCCGAGGTTGTTTATACGTAAAAATTTACTAGGATCTCGTTATCATCCACATCCATGTTTCTTCAAAATGTATTTCAAAACATTTTTAATATTTAAAAGAATATGGGTTAAAGTCATTTATACCCTTTTTGACTTTTTATAAGAGCTTTATAAGGGAATCTTTCCGTCGTTTTCCAAACAATGTGCTTTTTAACCTTTTCGACAAAATTAAGATAAGAACGTTTTTTAACTTATACGGCGGGTGCGGTTATTTTTCGCCATTATAAAATCATCAAAGCTTCCCTTACAAGCTTATAAGAGTATTTTCAAATAAAATGTTTTATTTTATATGGATCTTAAATGATTTCAAAATAAAAATAGATATTTCTTTAAAATGAATTTTGATTTCATCTATGTCAACATCCTTTGATGGATTTTACACTTATTTAAAGTTGATTTGTTATGATACAAAACTTCTATATTATATTGAGGGTTTTGTGTTATGTTTGACTGTGGATGTGCTATTTTTTATATACCATTCATGTTTTATGATGAAAGTATTGACACTTTATAAGTTATTTTTAATCCAAATGTTTATGTTATATTTCAACCTTTCATTCAGATGAATGTGTTAGACAAGTATGTTCCGGGTTGGGGACCTGTAAAAGTAAGCCCTCCGGTTTGGTCTCCGGTTATTATAGGAACTCCGGTTTGGTCTCCGGTTATTAGAGGAACTCCGGGTTGGTGTCCGGTTATTAGAGGCACTCCGGGTTGGTGTCCGGTTATTAGAGGCACTCCGGGTTGGGTTCCGGTTACAGTTAGCCCCAAGGTCTTGGGACGAGGCCCTGACAAAGAAATTAAAGTTTAGCATTATGCATTCCATCATTATGAAAGTGGTTATTGATTTTTGCATGTGATTATTCGATTAGTAGAATATCCTTGTGAATAAGTAAATGGCATTATTTCATTTTATTTATGCCATACTATGTTGAAAGTTCAAGTTTGAAAGGCTTTTGTTTTAGTTATACATTGCCTTAAATTTTTATTCTTATTTATGAAAGTTTCCGCTATATTGTTATCCTTACTGGGCATTTGAGCTCACCCCTTTTCTATGTTTTATTTTTCCCAGGAAGTGAAGAAGTAAGTTATGAATGACATGCAGGGATATTATGTGGGGATATGAGTGTGGATTATGGATACATTATGTTGTTGTAGTAGTTTCTCATTTTATGATGTAATGTAAAACTTATGAATATATCTAGTGTTTCCAAGGCTACTAAACCAATCGGTCTTTCGAGATTTGATCTTTCTTGTGATCATGCCAATGTTATGTAATTAATGCACTGACTCTGGGTAACTGGGGTCGGGGCGTTACAAAATATGTTTCTCTTTAACGAGTTAATTTTTTATGAAATCTATTATGCATTCATGGGTTTTATTTTTATAAAATTTATTTCTCTTCCACAATGTATATGATTTTGAATGCTGGTTCTTTCAAGGGTTATGCTTTAATGAAATGACTTGAAAACCTATCTATTTTACATAGTTGATGATGTGATGAAATTTTAATTATACCCATTTATTTCATGTGTTATTATTGATTTTTATAAAACCCATATCTTTTTATGGGTCATGATATGATAATAATTTTATTTTCTTATGGCAGATGTATGTGTAAATATTCTATGTGGTTGTTGAGACCTATATCTACCATAATGAAATGGGTAATGGTAAATGTTTTGTGAGATAAAGGGTACACAAGTGGTTATTAAAATCCTGAAACAAGAAGGTATATGGGAGTACATACCACGCCCTAAACAATAGGGCACACATGATGACATACCGAGCCTAAAACAAGAGGGTACACAGGAGGACATCCAATGCCTGAAATAACAGTGTACATAAGAGGAAATTCCAATCCCAAAATAAGGGGTTAAATAGGAGGGAATTTCAATCCCAAAGTAGGTATTTGGGTGATTAACTCAAGCCTAACATGTCACAATGTCCTTAGTAATACTCTCTGACATAGGGTATTATATGCTTTTGGGTTTCCCACTATTCCATGTTTTATACCTACTTTTTTATTTCATGGATTATGTTTTTTATTACCTTATGATTTATGTCATATGAATTGTTAATAATTATTACATGATTCATGTTTATTATCTTTTTAACATGCGTGGTATGATATTCTAATTATCATGAGCATATTTTCACACCCCTTTGTTCTTGATCTGCTTATGAATTTCGTTTATTTACCCTTACCTAGAATTTATTCTCACCCCATTCTTATGATTCATTTGCAATAGTTATAAAGAATGGGTTTTAAGTAGAAATAAAAAGGGAGAGAGTTTTGTGGGAAATATTGAACATATTTCACTATGTTATAATATTTTTGTTCCATGTTTTGAAAGGCACAAAACTAATATCTTCTTTGGGAGTCTATTTGTGTAATGTTTTAAGTATTCAGAAAAATTGATGTATTTTATACGTATGTCAGGAATGGGTTGTTATATGAAAGGTTGTTAAAATTTTTGGAGTACTTAAATGATTTATTAATTTAATGGAAATAAAATAATTCAGATAGAGAAGCTTCATCCATAATTCTTATGTGTGTTTCATTGAGTTTGTGATGTAGTGTCTACCATAAGGTAATTTTTCGAACTCTAAGATGGATGAATTTTTAAATATTATTTGAGTTATTTAAATTATTTATTTATTATTTATAATTAATTATTAATTTCATAATTAATATAGATATATATTACATATATGTTACTATTGGAAATGAGAATAAAAGAAAATAAGTATGTGCCTTCCTAAGTTACAAATGAATATGTTGTGTTCATTTTGTACTAATTTGGGGAGGATATGAATAATTATACAGTAATTTCATTCATAATGTTTATTGTTGTTAGTGGATATACATTTATAAATAAAGGGGGTGTGCATATATTTCTCAAAAAATAAAATCCTAATGCCCCTATTGGTGGATTCCCCATATGATCATTATGGTTCTGGGATTTTTCAAAGAAAAATTGTGAATTAAAATGATAGAAATGAAAGGTGATATACTGAGTGGTACCAAGAGGTATGAGGATGTGACCATATTTTTTCAATTATTTATAAGAAAATATTTCTTTCATCTTTTATAGTAAATGTTTTGTTGTTTGATTATGATTTAATATTATATATGGTATTGTTTTTATATTATTATTTATGTTAATTATTCTATGGATGATATAAATATATATATATTCCTACATTTTAAAAAAATATGATGAAAATTTTATTACTTAATTATGTGATAATATTATTTCATTTATTCAGGATGATTTTTAAAAACAAATGTGGCTATATGCTGAATTGAATGAATATAACTGAATTGTTTTAATAGAGTAAAATAACAATTTCTAGAACACGAGTAAGCGATTTGAATCCATATTTATAGGATCTCCCTAAAATAAATATTAATCTAGTGTAAAAAACTGTAATGAAGAAATAATTTATACGTTCATAGCTTGCACCAAAAAGGATTTTGAAACTCATGAGCTTCATATGTTATGGGTAAAGATCAACTAAGTGGAAAACATAAGCATCCCACATCCATCGATATCCATGGGATAATATGAATCATTCAACATTCTGGGGGATATATCTTTTATCCATGGTATATTAGAAAATATAATAAAAAGTAGGAAGGTTAAGAGAGCATTGAGATATAATATTTACTAATTGAACCACCTCCACATTTCCATCTCATAGAAGTAGGATATGCCTCTAAGGAAGAATATTTCTTGTTCATAAATTAACTCATTCATTTCAACACATGAGTTAATGATTAAACTAGTAAATTTACCATATAATTAAATAAAACTACCTATTATTTAATCAAAATATGAAATTATTTCATCAATGATATTATTTATGGGTGAAACAAAAAATGACTGTTCTTTCTCATTTTACTAAAATTTTATATTAAATGATAACATAACCTTTGCATGTAAATAATTATTTATTTGATATATATATATATATCAAATATATATAAGGTTTTAGGTTATATATCCCTCAATATCCTACTTGAACTATTGTATAAAATACTCTCTTCTATTTCACTTTATATCGTATCATATACAATATATTATGCAACCATATGAAAACTTCTATTCAGATACCTTCCGAAAATCATTTTAGAATGTTTCTAGAAAACTCATCTTCTATAATATCATTTGGAATACCTTGTAAACACCCATTCTAAACACATTTGGATTAACACTATGTCACTTTTAGAGAAGCTCTCTGTTTCAAACAAAATACACATTTAGTCAACCACAAAGTGTGACCCCATGGGCCTTTATACCATTGGATATAAATATGAATTTCTAGATCCATACATGTAAGGAAACATTGGACTATATAAAATCATCAATGACACTCAAGATATAAAGGGATGTGGTGTGATCTCCACCAAAAAATTTTATCTCTATACTTGTGTCCACCAATCTGAAACACATGGAAACATTAATTCTTATACATTCACTTTTCATGACATCGAGTTCCATGAGACATAGAATATGTCAATACCATATAAAGAACTCATTTATGATTGATTCTTAGTGTATTTATTTAACTAATTAATCAATATTGAATAATTCATTCATCCTTCTATATAAGAATATATCATGTCCCTTATCTGGAAAGATATTGAATATATATGGGTGACCAAGTACTCAAAAATTATATCTCAATTGAGGGCCTTGATTTCATACTCAACATATGAGATGTCTAATATTATCATTGATATGATCTGACTAATGAAATGATCAACAATATACCCAACAACCTCTATATTAGATAATATTGTATGTGAACTCACTTAAGTAGGATATGAAGGAATGATGGTTCTCATGATATGTATATCACTATCTTCAGGAAGTGAGGGCTGAAATATTTTTAATGAACCCCTAGTACAATAAATATATTTGTATATAAATCCATGTGGTAAATGTAGTTGGTCATCCAATGCAGATAATGAATATTCCAATTCTTTGTGTTGTGCCTCATGAAAATATTATGTATCTATATAATTCAATCATTATCCAACATAACATAACATTTTTTTTATAACCTATAATAATCTATTATGAACATCATTTAAGGATAAATTCAAAGTCACACTTGGAGTGGTCAATTAAAATTCCACTTTATTAAATGTATATCTATATTTAAATTTATGTAGCCAATATGAAAGAATGTAAAATGGAGGTTTCTTTAAAAATGATTCTTTAAATATCATTAAAATTATAAGAATATTTAACAAACCAAACATATGAAATAATTTAATATATTAAATATAATAAGCTACTAAATCAGTATTATGTTGGTTATACCTTTTGGGTTTTTTTATATCGTTATATAATTTGTAATCCCAATCATATATATATATATATGTCACCATTTGATAAAACACTCCCACTAACTCTTTTGTGAGAAAAATATATAAATAGAGGTATTTATAATATTGGTGAGATTTAAGATTCATATTTCTATATATTCAACTTCTATAATATATTAAAACTTCATAACTTCACAACAACAAATATTATGATAGTAACTTATGTCTCCTACTTTTTGTTATTTATATGATTATAATCAACATCCTTGAAATATTATTCTATCATAAGTTTTCCTTTAAATAATTGAGTTACTTATATAATTGTTAACCAACCCACATATATTACATCAGGATAATGTAAAAAAAATTATGATGACTAATGATACTCTTTAAGTTTCTCAATACAACCATACCAGAAAATTCTTTAGCATATCATGTGTATTTTACATTTTGTTTTGACTAGTATAATCCTTTACAAAATAGTGATATTCACTTTCTAAATGGTAATAAAATGTAACACTATACATTTTTCTTCCCAATTACATATTATAAAACTATTAAAATATGAAGTGGACATAACATTAACTTATGATTGGAGTTATACATTTTATTAATTTTTGAAATTATCTATATTGAAACATACTCTCAATACCCTATAAAACATTATATTCGTTTTTGAATATATTTCTACGATAGAAAAACCATTTTGTGTTATAAAATAATATTTATTTCCTTTTAGTAAAAATATTTAACAAATAAACTACTATTTATATATCATTTATGGTTTTCTATTTATTAGGGATATTTCCTATTTAAAAAAAGTATTCATTATAATATACAACTAATGGGTGGTTGGAATACATTCACACATATTTTAACAAATATTTGGATAAATTTTTTTACCTTGGATAAAATGTTTTTATCCAATTCTTCATGACATAAAATGTTAAAAATTGATGAATAAAAAAATATGTGTATAAAATTACTCTTCTCATAGGACCTATTTTTTAGCATACATCTTATCTTAAATTGGTGAAAATTGTCAAACTTTACCAAATCATGAAATGAATTTTTATTGTAAATATTTATGACATTAATAGATTATTCCATAGTCAAAATAGTTTTTTTACTTTAATATTCTTTTATATGTTTCGAACGTTTTTTTAAATGAAATTTGTGTCACAATTTTTTTTAAATTTTTGGTTTTTATTAATGATTTTATAATCATTTACAATATATTTCAAAAAAAATTGTTTTTATTGATATTTTTATGATATATATATCCATCAATGATAAAAACCTTAATTTTACATATAATCCACTTGGGATAGGTTATAATGAGATCATCCTTATTATTTCCCTCGATGTATTTTTATTATTTGAAAGAGATTTTTAGGAAATCCCATTCTTCTCCATCAGTAAATCATGTCATGAAAAAAATTGTTTTCATATATTAAGAAATTAAATGTTTAATGTGGTATGATTGTTTTATGGCACTTTGACATTGTTTATAATTTTAGGTGATCCCGATATACATCATGATGATGAGTGCTCCCGTTATAGCTCTGTAATGAATTAATCAAAGGTAAATATTTAACATATTATAAATTTTTACAAAGTTATTATTACAATTTATAAGGTAGGTTATTACTTTTATAAGAGTGATTGTAAGAGTGATATGAAAATGATGATCTAAGTTACCAATATGTTTTCTTTATGCTTGCATGAGGTTATAAGGGATCCTTTACTTAATGATTGTTTTCATATGGATCATGATTGTTGAATTATATAGATCTTGACCTATGTTAAAGATTTATGCCATGTCTCGTGTTTTATGATTCAGTTTTTTATGGGTATGAATTATCTTATGCAATACTCATGAACATAGATTATGTGATCTTACCCTCACAATCATCTTACTATCACTGATGAAATTCAATTGTTACTACTTATTGTTACCATTATTGTGCATTTGATATCACCATTAATTTTTTTCCCCTTCCCCATTTTGGGAAGAAAGGTTTTAAGTTTGTAAGTCCAAATAATTTTACATGAAGTGATGATCTTATTTTGAGATGATTTTTTTTATTATGAACCAATTCATTATGTATACAATTTATTATGTAATTTTTTGTCCTAATTCTTTGAAATTGTATATCTTAAATGGTTTTAAAGTGTTCAAGTGATCCAATATTTTTTTATGTTATATGTTTTAAAGGGATAAAATTGTTCCAAGTTTATTGCTATCAAATATATAAATATAAATATTGTTTTATTACATTGGATCAAGGAGATTTTATCCCACTTAAGACAACATTTCATAACTACCATTATGTTACATTCTTCATCTATATGAAATCCATGTAGAAAAAATAAATTCAACATCATTCTTGATAACCTAGGGAAAATGAAACATAAGAAGTGTGCAATAAAAATCTTAGTAAAGGTAAACATATTTATTGAAAATTAAATTTCATTAGTTAAAATAAGATGATAATAAGGGTATGATGACATAATATAAGTGCATGAGAATAACAAAATAATATTCATACCCATAATTACATATATAATCAAACATTCAAAACATGTAATAAGGCTTTAACAGAATATATATGCATCAAATTAAATATTCATAATCCATGTGATATCAATCTTGATAGATTGAAACATTTACAACCCATATCAAGCATAACGAAAATGTGTTGGTATCATGAAAAATCATCTTTATTACCTATTTTAAACTCATCTTAGAATTAAATGGATCCCATTTAAATCCATTGGATAATCCCATCAATAACTCCCTCATTTTTTTATTACAACAAGGAATATTACCCAGGGAATTAGAGCGCTATCTAGGCACAACCATCATATAATCTATATTAGGATCACCAAATTTTTTTGGGTTTACTTATCTTATAATATATAATCATCCCATTCGTGATAATCACTAATTTACAAGTACAATTCATTAATGAAACATAAACAATATTTCACTTTTGGGATTAAATATATTCCTTTTTCATTCATTTCATGATTCACCTATGAAAATAAACTAGGTTCATTGTGAATCTCATAATCTATCCATATAAAGAATAAGGAAGGTATAAATACCATGTATTACTATTGCAGTGTATTTAAAACCATGTTTTTAAGTCATTGATTAATGGGAATGACATTAAAATTTCAATAAAAATATTCTAAGTGAAACTATAATTTTTTACATTGAAATCCACTTTTAATCTATAATGTCACAATATATTTTGAATGATATTTTCATTGAAAAAAAACTTGGAAAATTATAAAGGAAGGTTCAAACAAATAATGCTCATAACGTGGGGAAATTTCATTCTGTTTTTAAAGGTAAAATTATATATTTTTTAAAATATTTTGTAAAAGGGTATAAAAGGTGACTCATTTGGAAGAACTATAGAAGATTTTAATTTAATAAATTTATTATTATTGTCAATGAAAATATATGTTAGCTTTATGAAATAATTTATTTTTGTAAATAACATTTTTTAGAACCTTTTATAAAGCATTAATATGGGTGACAAAGATAGATTATCTAAAAGGAATTTCATTATTAGTGTCACTTACAAACGATACTCTTGATATTAATTTAATAAATAATCGATTAAATGGAAATAAGACAAGTTTAAAAATTACTAACTTATAGAGAAGAATGATATTTGGCTGAATAATATAAGATAATATGATTCTATCTAAAGGAACCATGAACCTAAAAAATCATGAATGAAATGAGATTATATCATAAAGCCTTTTCCACATTAGTAATCTTTTCAATCGTAGGACCCATAATAGAATGACATCAAATTAAAATTTATGTATCATTAACATAAAGAGATTCATAATATATCATATCATTTTATTATTATATGAAACTCATAAATGATGAAAATAGTATAATATAACATATGTCTCAAAGAAGACAACTAGAGATGAAAAACCAAAACAATGGTCATAACATTGAAGTGATAATTAATAAATGAATTGATTATGTGTATAAAATTTAAATCCACATAAAATAAGTTTCAATAATAAATAATATAATCAAAAATAATTAAAAATATAATGTAAAAATATCAATGAAAATAAAGATGTAATAAAATCAAATTAAAATAAATTGAGATACAAAATTTTTACCACATGATAACATTCCATTCAAATCCCCATGGATGATATAGTTCAAATTGAAATTTAAAATACCCTAAAGTATGAAGGATTAAATATATAACATGTAAAATCATTAGTATATACACCACACGTTGTAACTAAAAAGTGGATATGGTATATATTTCAATGAAATAAAACCAAGGTGTGAAATGTTTACCTTGAGTCTAAGCATTCTTAGTATGTATTTTAATTTCTATATAATAAGATTACATAAATTATATAATTTATTATGAAACATTTCTATGTTTAATTATTTATGAATAAGTAATTTAATTTATTTAATTTTAAATAAATAATAAAATACTTAATTATTTAGGTCCACATCAGGTGTTTGGGGGATTTTCAGTTTATTTTTTCAAAACAACCTCAGTGTGTTGATTATGGTGAAATAGGTTATAAGAACCCATTATTTTCCAAACTGTAATTTCAAGGAGAAATTTTAATTTTCACTTTCAGATGCTTTTTCGGGGTAAAATGGTCATTTTACAATAGAATATTATCTTGGATAATTTTTTGGACCACTTTTCTAGTCTTGGAATAGGGTTCTTACACTAAGATAAGAGATTAGTGGAATTTTGAGTTATTCAAATTTCAATGGAATAATAATTATTTAATATTTAATAAATTGAATATTAATTTATTCTCATCTGTTCATTAGAGAATATATTTTGAATAGATTATCATATTCATATTTTTTCTCTATAATTGAGTTCGGAAGGGGTATATTTTCTATGGAAACGAATAAACTCAGGTCGGGCGTCAGTTTCGGGCATGGTCCCTTTTTTTATATTCTTTTATTTTTATCATTGTTTTTCTATTTTATTTATTTTCTTTCCCTAGCTTCTAACGGACACACATGATGGTCTTCCTCCTTGACATTACCATGTGATAAGGGCGCGGGAAGAAGAGAGAGATAATAGTATAAGGGGGAAGAGAGGCAATTCCATAAGTCTCAGGAGGAGTTGGGTCATCATGTGACAACCACAGATCATATAACTACAAAAACTTCAGTGAATTCCACCTAAAGGTAGTCCATTTTTAATTTTCATCCATAAATCCTCATAGATTCATCAAATTCCAGTTTAAAAACCTTCCTATCACTACATAGGACCCCTTTTGGTTTTATCTATATCGTTTGGGAGGGGAATGAGGTTTATGGATGATTTGAGGTATTTATCATTAAAAAATACTAATCACACGAAGTGTGGTTCAAGAAAACATTCCATGTGTTATTATTGTTCATGGAAAATTATCTTTTACAACTACACTTTATTTATGGGGTATGCTGGTTGTGTTCTAGGACTCAACTCTTAACCTGAGTACCTTGTCATATTGCCCATGTACAGATGCATAGCCATGTTAAGTACATGGCCACACCCTGTGTGGGTCACACACATATAGAGATAGAATAAAATAAATAAACATGGTCATACCATGTGATATACATAAGAATTTATCCCATTTATGCTAATATCAATTTAAATTACATAGAAACCATATATGTAGGTTTCATACAATGAGTCTTCTTGGAATACACTTCAAGGTGAGGCTTCGAGGGTATACATTATCACAACCCAACCCAAGCTAGGGCTAGAGCCATATATACCCCAAGAATGCCTATATAGGATAGGGGAAAAGACAAAATCTAAAAGTAATATTCTATACGGGTGGCCTTTAACTAATGTACATGTACACACACCAAAATATCTTGTTGTAGAAGGGAAGTGGAATAAAAGTAAGTGATTTAATATACGAGGGGAAAACCATGCATGTAGAACCTCAAGATAGTAGAAGAGTGCTGTAATGTAATACAAAAATCAATAAGGGGGAAAATGCATGACCAACCTGAAATATTTATCAACATGACATATCTGGAATGTAAAGTTAAAGTGTTTAGAGTGCCCAACTCTTGATCTCCATGCTACGACCATAGAATGTGGACTAAGGCTCCAATATCCCTATGATCCTCTACAATCACCATCAACCAATCCATCATCTGCGTAAGACACGACACATGTGGGAAAATACAACAAAATAGTGATTATATACATACTAATTATGATGCCCCAAAATCTAGTGGAATAAGTAGTTAGATATAGAACATGAAAAGAAATATAGGAGATAATAAACAAGTAAAGCACAACCCAAATAAAGAGAAATTGTAAACTCATCCACGAATAGGGGGGTCAACATGGTGAGTGTATGAACTACATGTCATGTATTTTCAACCACTATAATGGGAGTAAACTTATCCAACAACAAGAAGTTGAACACCGAAATCATGTAGCATACCCAACACATATTCTTATCTCATGAAAATAGAGTAACTGAATAAAAAGGTATGGATATATATATATATATATAATCAGTCAAAGAAGCATGATCGAGAGAGAAATGATATATCCATATCATATCTCATTCCAAGATGAAGAGTCCCCAACAGTTCCAAAAGCCCATCAATAATTCCCAGCATCTCACACGTCTTCTCAGAACTAACCATAATAGTCATGCGACATCTCAAAAATATGACACACAGTTGAGGGACCATGATCTTAAGGTAGAGGACCCAAGCCCTAGTATAATTGGAGGGTTCCACTCTAATAGTCAATGGAGGATCAAACCCCTAATTAGAAAGAGTATTTTCCTATAGAAGTCATCTAGGACCCACTCAACTACTTTATTAGAAGGTTCAACGAATAATTTATCATGGTCCCACTACCAAGATCTACTGGGGGGTAACAATCAAAAATTCATTAAGGACGCACTTCCAAGAATTAATAGAGGGAACCACTTGGAAGGACGTCGAGGACCAGCTGCCCAAATCTACTAGAGGTTACCACTCAGGAGGTTATCAAGGACCCACTACCTAGATATACTAGAGTGTACCACCTGAAAAGTCCTCAGGGACCAACTACCCAACTATACTAGAGGGTAAAAGTTGAGAAGTCATTAAGGACCCACTTCCTAGATCTAATGGATGGTACCACTCAGAATATCTTCATGGGCCCACTACCTAGCTTTACTGGGGGTACCTCTTTGAATGTATTCATAGATCCACTTCCCAACTTGACTAGAGTGTACCAATCAAAAATTCATCATGGACCCACTACCTAACACTACTGTAGGGTTCCACATCAGATTCCGCTAATGTTCCTGGACAATTACTACCATTATCCATCATCACATAACCAAGAGTCATTCAAAGAAAATTCCACATCATAACTCATAATCCAAACCTGAGGGACTCATCATGTTCTATGTGAAAAAAAACTAAGGATGGGTTAATTGGGGGCTAAAATCCGAGTTAAGGTAAAAAATATATGAGAGGTAGATAAATATCAGTAAGTATTTCGTATTTAAGGGGCCGCACAACAAGTGGTCCCATACCTCTCTATGGTCATGTCCTCTCCAGCACATGGATTTTTGACCATGTAGTACTATAAAACTTGTAAAGGTACTACACAATGTGTCTCATTCAAAATAATGATGAATTCATGTAGCTTGTCATTGGTCCAAATGGAAATATGTAATTACTCAGATATGGCTATGAAAACATCCCTTGGTGGACAAATATATCACATTATTGTAATCCTTATAGAAAAATGCTTGGGGAAGGCTGTTTAATTTCCAAAATCAAACACCTAGGAAAAATGTCACATTTCAACATATTACACACGAATGGTGCTTTTTGGGCCCGATCCATGAACCCAAATTAAATATCCATTATTGGACTAAAAATATCATCTTCATGTATAGGGTTTTTATTCCATATGTGTTATTTCATCCTGACACTCTATGATGAATATATATTAGATACAACATTCTGTAATGATAATAAATTTATTATTATTGGGTGTTTCATCAACTTGATCCATGAGTATGAAAAAGGTATCCAGCATTGGTCATAATATGACGGTCTCAATTCTAGGGTCATGCTTCCACTAATAGTTCGTCATTTGAATACCACATGGAGAAGTTAAGACTGAATCATGTTTTTTCACAAAATAATAACAATAAAGATAATTATTAAATTATTTTTTATACCCTTTTATTTTTCAATATAATTCACTCTCAAAGGGGGAGTCTCATTGGTTGTATATGACTTGTTCGACCCCTCCCCATTTTTTCCTCCCAACTCACAATTTATTATAAAAAAATTGATAATTAATATATCAAAATTAAGAGAAAGCCTACTCATTTTATGCCACCATTATTATTATTTATTAATGAAATAATAATTATGAAACTTCCTTTTATTTTATTAAATCAACACCATTGTTATGGTTATTATTATTATTATTACTAACGCCCTTATTTTTTACCATGTCTAACCACCTTGTTGGAGATTTGAGTCTGTCCATCATCATGTCCATGCCAAACAACCTACACCACGAGACTCCACACGTGACCTAATAACAAGAATCAAACTCATTTCACCACACATCATCGACATGCACAATCCAGGAAAACCAATATTACTAATATGTTTGATTCTTGTTGAGAAAAACTATCCCTCTTTTTTACAAATCCATCCACAAGCCATCAATCATCTTGGAATTTGTGATAATGCAATGAACCTGGTGGTTCGATCGCACTTGAACCCGCCCTGACAATGTCAAATCAAGAACTTTTTCTCCAATTATGAAGAATGAAAAGGAAAATGGTGGAAAACTCTTATAAAAAATGAAATAATAATTTTTATTCAAGTGTTCTTGGAAAACAATTTCATAGAAAGAAACAGGGTGAGAAACAAGACATTGACATGAGATAGATTGATAGAATAATTTATTTCAATACACAAGCTCACGTGGAGTTTCATTTAAACACAGTTCAAAGAAAACATTTTTGATAATGATCAATTCTCTAACCATAAAGGCTTAAAGCTAGAATGATGATTCCAATCATGATTGTGGATTGATCATTGGTGAATAATTAATTTTCAAATAGGTAAGATGATTTGCTACTTATTCCACCATTTGATTCTCCTTGATCAAAGCACCAGTCATCACATGATCATGATCCACCAATGAAGATCACTCTCCTCCTCCTCCCAGATATTTTAATGTTTATGCAGACAACCCATGAAAATTGGATATAAGACGGTTTATATAGATGGTTTTATTAGGACATTTAATAACAAAAAAATAATTTATTTATTTATTTTCATTAAATATACACGTCAAGGGATTCATTTCTGAATGTCCCATGTTGACCAACATTAATTCACACCTAGGGTAAACTCCATATTCCAATATAAAAAATGGTCACATATTTCTAATCCAATTGTATTTTCGTAAGTTATTTGGGTTGGGGTTATTAAATAACTTAACTAAAATAATTAATTTTACTATTAAAGAAATAATTTCTACCCCATCCGAACATCCATTGTCGACGAACCATAGGTTGTGCCTAGGGTAAACACCACACTAACAATTCAACAATGGAGTAGAAAATCTAATCAGTGACTCTGTTTAGGAGATATTCCACTTTTTTAGGAAAACGAAATGCAATTAATATAAAATATAATTAATTTTTTTATAAAATTAATTCTCGGCTCACCAGGCCTTTGAATTGCATGCCATCTCAAAAGGTGACTTTGAAAATATTCCTATGAATATTCCAAAATCCAACACAAAATAAATAGAGTTTCCATATTATTAACTTTTTAATATCCTTTCATCCCTTTAAAGCACAAACTAAGAAAATATATGGGGATATTGGGAACACACCTTCTTTTCTTGCTCCAATGATCTCCCTTGATAGATTCTTGTGCTATCAAAAAATACGCACCCAATGTAAATAGTTTCTTATTGAGGGTAATTGTCTACCATTTCTCATATCCATGAGATCCATGAAAAAAATGAAACTCTACCCCCACATCCTAGATTACTATTGTCAGTATCTTACAGCGAGTAATGTTCATACATCTCCAACCATGGCATGTGAAGAACAACACATACACAGTGTAATTTCAAAGAGGTTGACTATTATATCACCTTGTTCGAAAAAATTTAATCGAAAACATTGTTTTGAGAATCTACTACCACGAACACACCCTTGGTGGCCATCAAGATCATTCTTCCTCAATACCTATAGGGTCCACTTCTACTCCCATGCCATAGAATAAATGTCTCAAGAAGTGATCCTTCGAATATTGAACTGACTTCACAAAAAGATCCATATTAATAACACTCCTAGATCATGTCTGGAACCATCCTATTATGTATCGTGTGCTCTAAATCGAACATTTTGGACATGAGTATACCATAATAAAAGACTTCCATAAACCAAGAAAAAGGATAAGGATCCATCTCAGAATTCTTGAAAACTCTTTTTTGGGAATTCAACAGGTTAAAGGGTTTCACAAAAAACTCAATGAAACTGTGAGTCAAGGAATACATTCTTGGTACATTCACCTCTAAAACTAGGATATAGGGATAACCCATCCTGATGTCAAAAACTGAGCTCGAATCAACACCAAACCACTAGTTAATGAACTCAATGATTAGCAAGGCTGGATTCTCTTCCTTACATCACCTAGATCAAGTGACACAAACAAACACATGACCTCAAGATATTATCTTAAACATAGGTAAAAAAAGGGGTGCCCATGTTAACATAATGTGCCTTATGAATCCCTACCTCTATAGACCCTCCAACCACACCGATGGCTCTTGCATCCCCATAGGGTCATCTGATAATCTAGTGAAAACATCAGGCCATCTGTAGTGCCAGTATATACATAGGTCCATCTCATAGTGGGGAGGTAAACCCAAAAATCCCTTATAAATCCTTCATCAACCACCACCATCATTGTAAGAATCTAAGGGCTCACAAAATCTACTACTCCAAAGGTAACACTAACGATTTGATAAATAAGTGGATGTACCCTTCTTCAAATGAGCTCATCTTCCATCCTTAGGGATCACTTAATATCCATAGTGAAAAACCATATCTTATAAAACTGGAAGCACTAATACACTCACTGGTAGAATAAATCTGTTCATGAATATTAAAAAAACATCCCATATTATGGAAATGTCGTAGGGTTTTCCTAATGCTAAAAAAAGATTTCATGTGAGGCTCTCTCTCTCCCCTTGCAGATTCAAGTCACACTATTGGAAAAAAAGGGTGATCTTAGATCCTCTCTATAGGATTCTCTAGAATAAGGTACAAGATAATTGGGCCTCCTATGGTATCACTCTGTATTGAACATTTTCTACACATAATGAAATGTAGATTTAGAATTTTTTTACAACTGAAGCTAGAGAAGTGGAGACACAATTCACACAATGACCAACACTCGATCCTCTTGACTAGAATCCCATTCAATCAAAAACACATCCTTTATCATTCCCTTATCATCTCCTCAACCAGGGCCTTCTATAACACCTTACCACATCATAAATTCATCAGACACTAAAGTAAAAGGAAATCAATAAACACACCTAGATACTATCTGATTTGGGATGACACAGCCTCACCCACAATGTTTTAGATCAAATCGCAAGAGCACGTCTCAATAGGAGAAGTGTCACTCTTTCTTGCATGACTGAAACTGCACCGAACATCACCAAAATAGGGTTACAATTATACCCCATGTCACCCTGGAGAAATATCATTACAAATACCACCATCAAAATGGGTCACATCTAATCAAGATATCCAAAACCACATGATCGAGTCTGACCGCAACAACCTATGAACATCGTGTGGATCAACAGGAAACCTAGATAATCTCTTTCTACAAAACTAGTAATGCATACTCATGTCAAGTGTGAAATATTATGGTACGACTGAAACCAACTACTTCTCTATGAATAATACTGGTTTTGAGTGAAACCATCTGATATGTCAAGATATACATATTTCTGAAATCACAGATCACAAACTGAATCTAATCCTATGATGCAGGGGATCTATCTCATCGAATAACCTTAGTGATCTCTAGTGATAGAGCTCGTGTAGTACGCTATGCATGAAGGAATACTCATCCTACTATAATAGTATGATATCTTTCCCAATAGGTGGTGTTTCTACTACAAGACCATTAGTAGGAAGAAGCTCGCGGGGTAGACCCTAAATTGAGGCCTCATCACTCATCTTATCATTATTACAGTCTAAAAATCAATAACATGGATAGATGTCATCATAGAGGCATCTCAACAGAGATTTGGACATACCATTGGAGAATGAGAATATATATATATATATATATTACAATAGGGATCTTACTGAAGAATGATAGTCAGAGACTCAATCCTATTTGATGCATGCACTATTGATCCATGTTTCCAATGTATCGACATGCCGAGTCGACAAGATGGTATTCATGGTCCTGGTGAATGGATACATCATCTTCACATACCATCACTAGATTACCTAGACTGAGATCCACCCTCGAGATACATTGACACAACTCCCCAAATCCTAACCAAATCCTTGTAAGTGGAATAATTCAATCCACATCGAGTAAAATGAACTGCTCGGAAACCAAACTATCTCGACCTGACAGTACCCTGGTATTGAGCTATAACTACCCCAAACCCATCACCAAATTACAAGAGGTGGATAGAAACACCAAAATGAATATCCAAAATTGGAAGCTTTTTCTTAATGTACCTATACACGCACACCCAACCATCTCGATATAGAAGTGCAGTGGAATAAAAGTAAAAGATGAAAAATAATAATGAAACAATCATGCATGTAAATACAACAGATAGTACAATATTGTGGTAGAGTAATACTGAAATTTAAAAAGGGTCAAAATACACACCCAACCGGAATGTTGTCTAAATCTAACAAAAATGGAAGGTAAATTAAAATTGATAAGATAGCCTAGCTCTTAATATCCATGTTATGACCATCGTATGTGGTCCAATGGACCATGTATCCCTAAGATCCACTGTAATCATAGTTGAAATGCTCATCAAATTCATAATACACAAAAAGTGTGAGAAACTTCTATGTAGGTGTGTGTATAAACATACCCAGTAAGAGACCCTGAAAGCTAAAGGGGGAGTAGAAAGAGATATAATAGGAAACAGAAAACTGTAGATAGTAAACTGGTTTAGATCAACCCAAAGAAAGAGAAAGAGTAACCTTATCCATGAATAAGGAGCTCAACACAGTGAGTAGATGAGCTACACATCATGTATTATCCTCCATTAGAAGGTGAGTAAACTCATCTAACCATAACAAGCTAATCATGTAAAGTCCGGGGAATTCCCCGTGAATATTCGCATATCATTGAAATAGAGAAAACAAATCTAAAATTAGGGATACATACATACATACATCCATTCATATATATGTATATATGTTTAGTCAAGGAATCCCAATCAAGGGATAAAGGGGATCTCCAACTCATAGATAATCCCAAGAAGAAGAGCTTCTAATAGTTCCAAAAGCACATCAATATTTCCTAGCATCTCACGTGTCTGCCAAGAAGTAATTGTCCCTATCAATACACACCTCGTCACTATGCCACACAGTCGAGGGGACATAATCTCTATATATTTACCCATTCTGTAGTTTTATAGGAGGGATCCACTCTGATAATTGATGGTGGACCCCTGCTCTGACCAGTGGGAGGGTTCACTCAAGAAGTTATTGAGGATCTACTATTGATCTCTACTAGGGGGTTCAAATTGACTGTCTTCAAGGACCCACTTCCCTGTCCTACAAGAAGGTACCCCTTAAAAAGATATAAGAGACCCACTTCCCCTCTCTATTGGATGGTACCACTCGAATTGTCATAAAAAACCCACAACCCAGCTTTACTGGAGAGTACCACTCAGCAAGTAATCCAGGATCCACTACCCTTATACCCAAGAGGGTACCACTTATAATTTCATTGAGGACCCACTACCAAACTCTACTAAATAGTACAACTCAGGAAGTCATTGAGGAACCACTTCCCAACAATACATATGGGTACCACTATGGAAGTCATCAATAGCTGGTTACCCATCCCAATAAGAGGGTACTAATCAAAAAGTCATTGTGGAACCACATCCCACTTAAAATATAGAGTACTAATTGAAAATTCATCAAGGTCTTATGAACCAGCTCTATTGGAGGGTTCCACTTATGATGCCTCTAGTGATTCTGTGTGATCTCTACTGTCTTCAAACATAGTCTAATGAACTGTAATTCCCAAAACAATCCACATTGTATCAAAAAATCCACATAGAATCTAAACATTATGTTTTACATGAAAAAATAATCAAGATAGGCTACTAATGGGCCAAATTATGAGTAAATACAAAAAATATACATGTAGTACAATATTCTCATGAAGTATAAAACCTATAAGGGGTCTATACTATTTGGGGCCCTACACCATTGTTGAACTGCTTCCTCACCAGCACATGGCTTGTTTTCCATGTAGTATTACATGGAATATAAAGGTACAACATGACATGTCTCATATAAAACACTAACAAAAAAGAATGAGGCTCATCATCAGTTTGAAGGGTGGAAATATTACTCCCCTAATATGTCTTTGTAAATGACCCTACAAGGGAAAACTGATCACACCATGTTGATCCTCACAGGAAAAAGCAAGAGGTAGGCTATTCACTTTCACAAATTTGACACTTGGTAATAAAGTTAAACTTCACCATATAACACATGAATAGTGCATAGTGGTTTTACACCACAAAATTGAATAAAATAATAGATATTAGTCTTGAAATATGGTCCTAAATATTAACGTTGTGATCCCTCAGACTGTTCATCATTCAGATGTCGTAAAAAGACCATATGTCAGATACAAGGATCAATATTAATAATAATTTTATTATTATTAGAAATTTTTTTTGACCTAAGGCACGAGTCTAAAAAAGGTATCCAAAATCCATCTTAAAAGGAATTTTTTTAATTCATAAATCATGTTGCCTCTAATTATTCATCTATCAAATATTGTACTGAGAAGTTATTACTTATTCCAGTATTCCCCCACAATAATAATTGTAATGATTGTATAATGATTTTTAAACACTATTATTTTTCAATTCATTCATGCTAAAATAGGGAACACAATTTGCATATGTGTCTCATGAGTCCCCTCCCCCTCCATGCCCCACAAATCACCATTAATTATTATTATAATATTATTATTATTATATCAAAATTAAGAAAAAACCTCCCCACTTTATGCCACCATTTTTATTATTATTTAATATAATAATAAAAGAAAATCATCCTTTAATTTTAATTACTCATCACAATTATTATTGTTATATATAATATTAATTCCCACTATATTGACCATGTTAGACAACCTCTTCAGAAATCTGAGTCAGACAATAGTCATTTCCACAACATAAATCCACCCCTATTAGACTCTGTACATGGTCTATGCTCAGAATAAAACTCATCACACCCCACTTTATTGGAAGAAGTTAACCAATAAAATAGGGATCAATGATTTGATCCCTAAATCACATATGATCCAAAACCCACAACCTCAACACCAATATGATCCCTTCACAAATCATTATCCCACTCATTTGTCAATCCTTCCACAAATAATTGATTTGAGTATCATTCATGATACAACTATGAACCTGGGAGTTCAATTAAAATCTATTGTTTTATAACCTTTTGTATGTTGCAGTTTAATTCCTTCAATTATACTTATATTATTCATTCATTTGAATGGGGTTTATGGTCACTCATCACATGGTTTAGTTTTGTTTCCTCTCTTGTGATTATTTTTTCTACTAGAAATGCTTGTTTTCCTTACCTGTATAGAAATTGAATAATGGCCATTAATTAAGGGAGATCTTATGGTGTGGGTGGCCTAGTTGTGCTTCTTTGGATCATCATTGTTGTGAATACCTTTTTTGTGAGAATATCATAGAGCCACCCATCCCACCTACTGAGATTCCTTCGGTTAGGTTAACTGTCTAAGATATCTTTTATATACACACAACTTTCATATCAAAGGTCTGGAACTTCCGCCAGATGATTTCCAGGAAGACCATCAATAATCTACTGTGTGCCTTAATTCAATATGATCCATCCTTTATGGATTACTCTTTTTTTCTATTTTGGAACATAATATCTTGAGATGAGTTTATTTCACTACACCGAGGTGATCTGAAGGGAATAATATATGGAATAAGAGTACTCTAGACACCCACTCCCCCCTCTATTGAGTTCAGTCCACCTTTGGGAACTATATTATTGCTGTAATGGATATTTAGTGGGGACTAACTCAATCATGGGCCTAGGATGACTACACGACAAAGGAAGTTTCAGATCTTGACCTCCTTTAATCATAACCAAGATTTTGTTTATGATTTATGTCTCTTTATAAGAGTAATTTATTTTCATTCATGATTGGAAAAGTATATTTCTATATTGTGTATGTGTTTCTATCTAGGAGTAGACAATGTCAACTCTATAAGATTGTTTTCATCACATCCATTATGTTTATCAAGGTGGGCCTCCTCATATAGGTTCTTTGATCATCTTATTTATACTTCGAGTTTGTATTCCTTTCTTGTTTTTTTACTAATATGATGACTAGACTATATGGTTTTCTCACCATGCACGTAGAATCAAACTTTTTTGAAGATTGTTATATCTTGTGTTCTTTACTATTCATTCTTTAATATTCTTTCTATTCTTGGGTTTCTAGTGGTTCATTTGAGTAAGAATGTAATTTTGTTTTTCTGGACATAAACATTATAAATTGATTATACCAAATCTATTTCCCAATTACATGTATCAGTGGGTCCTGGATGTCCTAAGGGGTAATGGCTTACCCCATCTATTTGTATTATAACCCATATAAGTATAGATAATGGGATCTTAAAAATTTGGTGTTCATAAATTTGGTGGTGAAATTATTTTAATCTATGGAGGATTAAAATGAACTCTCCTCTCGATAACAATGAATTAATTAATTCCTTTGTTTGTACTAAAGTGAATGTAACCACCCTTAACCCAGATGGGATGAATGTTATCATATATGATGACGATATTCAAAAATACCTTAGTAAATCCAATATTTTAATACTTTTTATTCCTCAGATAAAGTTCTTATGATGGTTTCATATGAGTCTTCTGCTGATGTTATATGGTCAAAACATGAATCCATTTACATGACTAAGTCTCTTGATGGTGTATTAAAAACCCGAGATTATATAATTTCAATATAAATCAAGGAAATATAGTCAGGATAAACATTGATTAGTTTATTAATGTCTTGTTACATCTATCCAACGTTGACATCAAATTACATGATGAAGACCAATCCATAATTATATTAACTTCATTAGATAATAAAATTAATCTTGTTAATGATTATATGATGTATGGAAAAGAAACCCTTACTCTCATAGAAGATAAATATTCTTTACTCTCTAAGGAACATCAATGTAATGGTAGTGTTAAGGATCAGGAAGAGGTTTTTAACATTAGGGATAGAAGTGAATCCAAGGTTATAGGTGATTCTAAGGGTAGGTAGAAAGAAAGGTTTTTGGTCTATAAAGAAAATATTTAAGTCTAAGACTAATTTAATCAGGTGTTTTAAATGAAATTAACCTAGTCACATTAGGAGGAATTCCACTAATATGATAGATGACTACATACCCAACAATATTGACCATTCTTTATAAGTTCTTATAGATTTTGATAGTACTAATGTGAATATTTTTTGATATGTCTATCTCTGATGAATGGATCCTAGATTTTGGGTGTTAATTCCACATGTTTCCTAATAGGGAATTCATTATTGAGTTAAGGAAAATTAAATCTAGATAGGTATTTTTAGGGAATAAAATGTGCTTTCATATTATGGGAATAGGATTTGTTTCTTTAGATCTTTATAATATGAGTATTAAAGAACTTTTGGAGGTTTTGTGGGTAACCGAACCAGAAAAAACCTCATTTACTAGGATCTCTATATTAAAAGGGATATAACTTCAAATTAGACTCTTCAGGTACAAATATTTCCCTAGGATCCCTCACTTTCATGAAAGGAAATATTCGTAGTAGCCTTTATGTGTTAGATTGTATATTTTAATGAACTCATTTCAACACCTATTTTGATTTAGAACTTGTTATAACCACCCTTGGGAATACAATGTTAAGTCATGTTAGTTCTAAAAGTCCATATGAACTTAGAAAATAGGGTATTTTGAAAATTTTAACTCCTAAAAGTATTCTTTTATATGAAAAAATGATGAACACGATTGTCTTATAAAGGGTTAGGTGTATGTTATGACACTCTAAACTCTCATAGTTCTACTCAGATCATGTCGCCTCTATATAATTCATGTAATTAATCATTACCAATTTTCATTGAATTAATTTTAAAGACCTGAAGTGATATGGAATTCTCACCCTCGAGCCTTGAACACTTTTGGATTTTTTAATCCATAACTTATGAGTGTATTGATACAGATAATGAAGCTCCTAGGGCTATTAATTTTGTTTTTTTGGGTTATCCAAAGGGTGTCAAGGCGTATTGTCTATGGATAGAAAAAATAGGTAATCAAAACCATGAAGTTCATTGATATTTAGTGTTTCATGAGTCTAATCTCCTTAAAGATAAAGGAAGAGAATTTGTAGAGTATCCTGATAATAATGGAGAGTCCCCTAACTCCCCAACAACTATAGGTTTCAAGGTTCTATTAAAATCTAAAGACAAATCCCAATATTAATCTGAGACCGGTTCTATTATTTCATTCCCTAAAATCAAGGGTAATTCCATTATGATTTGGATTCTCAACCTAAAATAGAAGAACTATATAAATTCTGAAATTAACAACTCACACAAGATAGAGAGAGAAGACCCATTAGGCCTTCGTGCCATTTCAATCAAGTTGATATTTCTCTCTATGTGTTTAATGATGAACCTCAAAATTATAATAAATACCTTAAGACAAAATAATATACTATGTGGTTAGGTATTATACAAGAAGAGAGGAAATAACTGTTTAATAATAACACATGGGTTGTTGTTTCAAGTCATAATAACTAAAATAATATAGTTTGTATGTGGATATATAAGAATAAGGAAGACCATGTTGGAGAAACTGAAATAAAATTCAAATCCAAAATGGTTGTTAAAGTATTTATTCAATGTAAAGGTACTGATTATAGTGAGATCTTATACCGAGATGGTAAACATTCATCAATAAGTATTCTTCTTACTTTTAGTCTTATGTTTAATTTTCATGTTGAACAATTAGTTGTAAAAAATGATTTTCATGAATGATACCCTTGATGAACAAACATATAGGACTCCTCCTAAAGGATTTTAAAAACTATCTAATCATAATCTTGTTTTTCTTATTAAAAAGAAAATATATGGGTTTAAATAGTATTCTAGGTTAATGGTATAATTTTTTTTATTCTTTTATGATTGAAAATGAATTTTCTATAACTTTATTTAATGCACATGTATACTATAAACTGCAGAAAATTAATCTTTTTATATGTTATTATTTGTTGATGACATGATTTTAATATATAAAAAACTGAGGACTATATATATCTATCAAGAACCAATTGAAATATGTATTTGAAATTAATAATTTAGTACATGCTAATTAGATCTTTCATATGAACATAATTAGAGATAGTAAAACTCGAACCTTACACTTATATCAATTTTCTTATGTTATGAAGGTATTAAAAATGCATATCATTGAGCACATTAAACATCTTAATATTCCATTAGTATTTTTTGAAAATTTTATACGGATAAATATCTTATAAATTATTATGATTTAGCATTTAGGAATAAAATTCCATATTTTAATATGTTAGGAAGTGTTATGTATGATATGATGTGTTCTAGAAGTGATATAGCATTCCAAGATTGAAATTTGAGATGGTTTATGGGGAAAGCCTAATATATTCAAATTTACCTTAGACATAATTTTTTGGAATTTTATAGAATCTAAGACAACAAGTATCACTATTATACACATGGGGGGACAATCTGACAGATAGTTTGACTAAGGTCATACCATTGTATAAATTTATTCACTATATTAATTTTTAGAACTTAGCCCCAATTCTATAAAATAGGTAGAGATAAAATAATTATGTAATTCTTTTAATTTCATGGTGGTCATTATTTTCCCTTGTATATTTTGTAATGTAATACATTCAATTATACTTATATGATTCTTTCATTTTCATGGGGTTTCATGGGAACTATTCACATGGGTTTCTTTTGCTTCCACAATTTTAATTATTATTTCTATTAGAAATTCACACTTTCCTTACCATTATAGAAATTTTAATAAATTCCATTTATTGAGGGGAATCCAATAGCTGTGGGTGGCCATGGTTCTTTTTCTGGATCAGATTAGATCTATGTCACATTGTTTGGGCCAATGGCTCGGTGCAACCTGTCCCATCAGTTAATCTATATTCTGTTAGGAGAACTTTTGGTGTCTTATTTTCCATCTATGAATCATTCATCCCACAGGCCTGACTAATCTGCTTGATTATTTCATAGAACACCATCATTTCTCAATTATACACCTTGATTAAATGTGATCCATCCTTTCTGGATTTGGGTTTTTCATCCTGTGATCTTGTGATCTCATGGGGTGATTTTCCTACACTTCACATATAGAATCTTGAAGGAATATGTGGGAGAACATGAGTTCTCCTTCCACCCTCACCCCCTCATTGAGTTCTTTTCACCTCCTAGAACTCTAGTACCACTCAAATAGATATTAATTAGAGATAAAATTGATATTGGGTTTTAGAAGACTATGCGCCAAAAGAGGTTCCAGATCATGACTTCTTTTCATCATACATAGATTTTTATTTATGATTCTTGGATTTGAATGAAATTAATACATTTTCATTTAGGATCAGAATTGTATTCTTATTGGGTGTGTTAATGAGTCCTATATGATTGAATGGATTTGACTCCACTTGGAAGGTATCATCACCACCACATAGTTCAACAAGGATGACCTCCTTGAATAGTTTATCTGGTCATTAACTTTATAATTCGAGTCAATATTTCTTGGGTTTTTTCTTAGAACTAAAATGAATTCCCATGGTGTTGTTATTCCCATGTGTGTAGGATCATACAGATCTGAAGCACATTATATATGGTTTCCTTTGATGTTATTTTATAAATTTTCAATCTTTCTTTTGATTATAGTGGATAATTTTAGTGATAATGTTTTTTCTTTTTTATTATTATAAAAATTAGAAATCAATTATACTGAATCTGTTACCTAATTATACATATAGTTGGGTCTTGGTTATTCAAATGGTTAACGGCTTACCCCAAAACTCTCAAACCCACTCCGCAAATTTCCAATCATGACAACATGGTCCAATGATGAAGAATGTAAATAACAGTGGAGAAAATGAGCAATAAAAAAGGTGGTAAACATTAATTTAAAAGAATTATTGGATAATAATTTTGAAGCAGGAAACGTTGGTGAGAAACATGGCATAAAAAAGAAATAAATTGAATGAATATTATATTTCAATACACCAGCTCATTTAAAGGTTCATTTAAAACATATTCCAAAGAAAACATATTTTTTCATACATAATATTTTAATCATAAAGGATCAAACCAAAAATGACAAGTCCTCCATCAATTGTGGATCAATTTTTGGTGAAGAATTCATCCACTACCAATGAATTTGATTCTTTGTGTCTTCTCTCATTCAATTCACCTTGATTTGATCACAAGTCTTCATCGAATCTAGATCCACCAATGAGGAACACATTCTTCCACCACCCATATCTAGAAAGAGTTATGAAACAAACCATTGGAATACCATCATAAGAGGTTTTTATTGAGATTTTATTTAGGTACATTAATCAAAAAAACAAAAAAACAACTTATTTATTTTAATTAAGCATAGCCTCCAAAAACATCCCCTTCTGAACGTCTCACACTAACCAACATTAGCTGGAATCAAGGGTAAAATCCATGTTCCAAACTCAAATGTAGTCTTAAGTATCCCATATGAGTTTCCATTTTTTGGTTATTATGGTTAGAGTTACTAAAGAAATTATTTAAGTTAATTAGTTTATCTAATAAACCTACCAATGAATGAACCATTAGATCATCCCACACCAAAAAATGTTAGGTCGCACCTAGGGTAATCACCATGCTATAGATTCAACCATTGTCCCAAGATTCCAATTTGAATAATTGTTCCAGAGATATTCCACTTTTTCTCCAAAACCATGTGCATGTAATATAAAATATATAAAATATTTTTTAAAATTAATTATGAGCTTATCAGGCCTTGAAATTTCCCACTGTCTTAGCTTATAGCTCTGAAAATGTTCCTAGGAAGATTCCAAGTTCTTACACAGAAAAATTAGAGTCACTACACATGCCAAGTACTCCTCCCTTACTACCCTATGATGGGTTTTTCATATCTTAATATCCAAGACTCAGAATTTGACACATGATTCATCAATTTTTATTATCATTCCACATATTCTAAGATGGTAAACCCCTTGAAGTGATTTAAGGATTCCAAGGGGGAATTTTAGGCTTTTAATTAAATTAGAGTTTCTTCCTCTTTTAATTAAATTCGATTATCTCTTTAGAGTGAGACCCTTGACCTGGGATGGCTGTAATCCATCTCTCCATTTCTATATTCAAGAAAATGTTCTTTATGGACAACTCTATATCTTATATTTTGTTCTAGAGGATCCCGTGTTAGAAGCCTCTACCTTAATAATATATCTGATGGTCCCTTATAGGACACCTCTCCTTACATGATGACCTAAAAAATCCCTTATGGGATCCCACTAATTAATTACACTTTTCATTGATCCAATATTAATTGAATCTAATGACATAAAATATTATTGAGAGACCCATGTTTGACACTTATTCTTATATACCATTCAATGGATTCAATCTAAGATGCCTCTGTTTACATACCTACAAGGATATAAAAAAGGATTCATCATTTTACCTTCATAGTTGGGGATACCAAGTTATATGTATTATTTTTCGGAAAAAATCCTTCAATAGAATCATTGAATCATTTTTTTTTGTGTTTGTGTTTGTTGAAAAATTTGGTTTGTTTGTTGACAAAGAGGGTTCCCATGGTGATTTGTCGACTTCCAGAGATATCATTGACAAATAATGATGAAAAATGAAAGGACAATCTAGAGGTGGTTTGGAAACATGTGTACAAGGCATGTTTCGGGAGAAGAATGATGAAAAACGGAAAAGGCATGATGCACGCAATATATTTGAATTTTTTTCGAAAGATGTGGTTGTGTGAAAGAGAATTCCACACCTAATGTGACATAAAATTGAGTTTTACGCGCTTAAAAGGATCTTGAACAACAATAGTCAAATATTCCATGAAGGTGTCAACAATTCCTATAAATAATAGGTGACCCCACTCATTCGATATAGATCAACACTTAGAGAGAATCTGAGCTTTGGATCACGTAAGAATATTAAAAAACAGAAGTTACATGAATGATTTTGAGTTTCGTGCAAGCTAAAAATGTTACACGTAAGATTTTGAGTTTCACATAAGATTGAAGTTTCATGAAAGAGGTGTTTCACAATAAAGGTGTAATATTGCATTCAAGGCATTAATGTTGTGCACAAGATGTGGTAATGGTTTCATGAAAGGTTTTATGTTTCCTAGTAAAATTCTAGTAAAGTTGTATTCATTTTTGGATGGAAGTGGAACTTTAATAGGGCATCTACATATAGTTGAGGATGCAAGTATTCATTCAATTTAAGAGACCTACATGTATATAAATTGTGAGTGGATCTTTTAAGGAAGTAGTGAGCACACATCAATTGAGAGATCTGTGAGCTTTTATATTGAGAGTGGTTGTAAACTAGAAGGGACAGTGAGCCCTCTTCGAACATTATAAACAACAGTGCTCCTATAGTGGATTTGGTACATCGGCACATCACTAGAGTATGTTCTTTGGACGTAGCCCAGTGAGGGTGAACCAAGTAAAATTGTTGTGTCATGTGCATGATTTAATTTCTATTTATATTTTGATATGGGAAAGAGAGAGAAAATCATTTTTATTAATAGTGAAACAAGATCCCCTGGGGAAAACATTTAAATTTGTCATACCCGGATTCACCCCTTATCAAGATATTTGGCCTTATGGGACTAACAATTATCTTATGTGTGGACCTCAAGGATCTAAATTAGGATTCGTCTATAGTGTTATGACTTATTGGACCAAATTGGTGCCCTTCTATTTTTCCTACCATAATCTAGTGTGATGTGGGTTTTAGGTAGTGATTATAGCAGGTGTCACCTTTAAAACTATGATGAACTTGTAATCATACAAGGCTGTGTTAGTAATGGAGGTTTTAGGCATTTGACCAACCAAAATCTTTATTTATGAATTTACATTGCTATTGTTGATGAAACTATGATAACCAGATGTGCTTCCATGTTTATGGACAATGTTATTTACAATATGCAGGATGTTATTTTTGGGATTCCCAGGTACACTTATTGGGTTCTGGCTTTTGAGTCGTTTGATCATATATTATTATTATGGTGCCCCGATGTACTTCATGGGACCCCACTGATGAGCCCTGCATTTTGAAAAATATTTTTATCTTAATACTCAGATGTACATCCTAGGATTTGGATATTGATAATTTCTTCATGGGATTTCCAAATGTAATACATGGTATATGGCTTATGGGCCATGTTCAATTGGGATTTTATGATGTATTTTCTCGGGTCTAGGTTTTTAGCCCTATGACAATTATCTATGGGAATGGAGTCCTTAAATACTATGATATTATAATGATGGGGATGATTACGTTTTTTCTGATCAATTATCTAATAATCGTGTTGAAATGATACTCCTCACTAATGATGTGGAATATACATGGGGATTATTACTATCTCCCTAGTGATGGGGATGATTTCACTCTCCCCAATAGATTACTTGTTCGTGATGATAAATGTGGAATCAACACTAATTTTGTGACATATAATCAAGGATAATTATGATTTCCCAAGTGATGGGGATTATTAGGTTATCCCTAATTAATTTATGGAATGAATTGAAAGACCAGGATATCCACATCATTGATGATTACTTGTGGAATATTATGCTCCCCCGAGTGAAACCTAGGTTTCTCCCTATGGTTAGGTGGATCCAAAATTACTTCATTTCCCAGAGGTAATTACAAGTGAAGGGTTTTTTGAGTTTCTTATATGAGTGGATACTGACTATGTACATTTTTATGGAGATATTTCCTTTTATAGATTGCCTAAGGGTTATTCACTTATAGTACGTCCAAGCTCCTATGTTTTTACCACATATTAACTATGAAATATAGATCAAACATTGGAGATAGTTTATAGGGATATATTGGAATTATATCTAGGTCAGTGTCCATTTATAGGATTATTTTAGTATAAAACATTATTTTTTATATTATGTAGAGGTGGGTATGGGTAAACCGGTGGTTAGGACATGTATCCCCCTGTGGTGATGTAGCTTTCTCAGAGAAATTATGGTGCTGGAAGAAGCAGGTATTTTAGATCTGGATTATTGAATTGAGGGCCAAATTTATGATACATGGATTGAGTGGTATGACATCCAACTTATATTCCTATTTATAGGATATTCATTTGACCATATCTATTATTCTAGGATAGATTTTGGATTTCATTTATTATGATGTTGTTCATGGAAAACATAGTCTGATCTCTGAGAAAATTTCATTTTCGTGTATATATATATACATATATATGTATGAGTGTATATATGTGTGTATATATATATATGTGTGTGATTAAATAGGCCCAGGGAAATTCTGGCTTAGGTAGAGGTACATATGGTTGATAGGGATTACGTACCCAAGGGTCGACTACATGCGTTTTTATGTTATTATTATCTTTATTTTTATATCATGTCTCGGCTATGATGAGAATATTGATTAGGCATGTACATATGGAAGAATATTTATTGGTTCATCATTGGGGGGCCTACTATGATTATTTTTCACTGTTATATGTCCTCATTAGTGTTTACGAAGACCTAATGTGTGCCTTCCATGTTGAGTTTAGATTTCATGATATATTGTGATGAGGTGTGTGGTTAAAAATTTAGGTGGATCTGATCGTGTGGATTTAAATGATTTTACCGGGGAAGTTAGAAAATTTATAGAGAGTAGATATGTGCTCTATCTTGGAGTTAGTAGTAGATCCTTGTAAATTTATTTTAGGTTCTTTTAAGTACTATTGAATGCAAGGTTGGCTTAGTGGGTGACTATTGTTTCATATATGACATGGTCGTTCATGCATATATATAATTTCAATTATTATTATATAATTCTTTTAGTTTCTCTATTTAATACATCCTTAATATATTAATTACTTCTATGGATGATATCTGGTTATTTTCACTATTCTTTCACTAATATGAGTTTATAGTCCCCATATTATTCCAACATTAGAACTTTTCTTCTAGTTAAAATCATATAACGTACATGTAGGCATGGTTGATGAATTATGTAGAACTATCTTGGGGAACGAATTTAGTGGATCCTAGTTAAGGATATTGAAATTTTATATCAATGTTTTTCCTTTCTAGTTGTGTTTGAATTTCAGAGATGGTGGATAGAGGTATTCAGAATGAGTTGAAAGATATAATGGATATTGTACTAGTGCATTGATAACCCTTTTTCATTTAAGAGGTCCTAGTTTCTATAGAATCCCTCCTTTTTATAACATAAACTTTCATTACATTACACAAAACTGAGGATCTTTAAGGTCTAGTGTCTTGGAAACCAGGAACATAATACATGAAAACAACATAAAACATTCTTCTTAAACACTTGAAAGGCGTCTCCTTAAGTTCATTCTAGGTTCATTACTGCATCTCATAACCTGGGGACATACATCAAAAGAAAGGGTGAGCAGAAGGCCCAGTAAGGGAAACAAGAGGAACATTTTACAAGTGAACTTGAGATACTTCAATAAGGACATGAAAAGAACTTTAAGGCATGAGAAAGAAATCATGAGGAATTTCATAATAAAAATAACATTTTTCATAACTTGAAGATGTGGCTACATCATTTAACATAGACAATCATGAACATATCACCAAGGTCCATCCCCAAGGTGTCATTTGAAAATTACCAAGGTTATTCACCAAGGTATCGTGAAAATTGTAATCTCTAGTGGTTACATCATTACCCAATGCATTGGAGTGCTATCAGGGCGCACCCTTAAATTTGCCTTTATTATCATGTGAGCCACATATATCATCATCAAACAGTTCATAAATAACCCACATAGCCTAAAATAAATGGGTTTCATTTCATAATCATAACGTTTTAAAAACTGCTTTAAAGACATGATCTTTACGTCACTTTAAACCCACGGAAAGGGAAAGTGGGTCTCATGTATGTAAATCCCAGAATTTAAAATGGAACATTTTGATATATATGTGAATACCCTTGTAGAAATAAGAGCTTTGAGTATTCACTTTATAACATAAAATAATTTTGAGAAAAGAGGGAGAGGCATTTTGAGACGAAAATTCTGCAGCATAACGGCTATGTTTTGGGGTTTTAGAAAACATTGAAAAGAGAGGGGAAATGGGTCACCCACTCATAAATGATCCATAAAACAGTAGGGGACAGAATAAGAAGGATATATGGACATGGTAATGAAATTTGAAGGACATACCATTTGAAATGAAAAACATGGATGGAAGACAAAAATTAGATTTCTCTTATGAAAATTCGGCAGCCTAACGACGTCACATAAACTTCAATAAAAAGAATTGACAAGATCAAATAGGGTCCCTCATCATATGATCATAAGATATCAGTATGATAGATATAGAGATCATAACCAACATAATAAAAAGGAACTTGAAAGACTTGACATGAAAGTAGAACTTTGAAAAGAATGAGAAGGGTGAAAGAATCCCTTAAAAATTCGGCAGCCTAACGGCGTCACTTAAACATTCATAAAATGAAATGATGAGAGTAAGAGGGGATCTCTCATCATATAAACATGAAAGGGCAGTAAGAGGAATATAAAAGAACATCCTCTCACATAAAAACATGGAGCATAAAAGGAATGACATAAAAGAGATTACATTAAAAGAAAGAGAGGGGTTGGATCCCTTACCTTAAAACGTGACTCTTGAAACTCAAAAGATTGGACCTTGAGGGCTTGGGGGAACCTTGGAAGGACTCTTTGGGAGGTAAGAAGACCAGAACTTCGTTGGGGGAGAGTTGGGAGTGAAAACTAAAGGAGGAAAGGGTGGGTATTTATAGGGGAAGTGAGGGGACAAAGCATTAATGGCCAAGGGACACCTCACATGTTCTTTTCTCAAACCCATGTGCTCTCCCTTGGCATTTATCATGGAGTTAGGCCACATGGGGCCCCCAAAACAATAATTCATCACCCTTGTCCGGCCAACCCTCAAAAGATCTCATGACATCATCATGACACCATTATGATGTCATTAAACATACCGAAACCCTAAAACTGAATTTTTACTATTCACTGAAAATTCAACTTTCTCAGAATAATCCCAAAATTTCACCTTAACCAAATATCAATGCTCTGATTTCAAAAATGAAATCCATTTTATAAAAATAATTTTCTAAATATTTTTAATTTAATTTTTAAATAAAAACACTATTCATCGAAAATTCATTTTTTTCAGAAAAAACCCCAAAAATTACCATAACATAATATCGATGCTCTGAGTTCAAAAATAAAGTCATTTTTATAAAAATAATTTTCTAATTATTTTTAATTAAATTTTTAATTAAAAAACACTATTCATCCGAAAAAACTAATACTTGAATAATAATTTATGAAACCGTTATTTACCCATTTTATTGAATCACATTACTTAATCTAGGTGTCTAAATTATATTAAAACTTTCTTTGAGTGAAATTACTAATCCATTTGGTCATATTACTAATCCTAAGCGTAAAATCACTATTCATAATTTACTATTAATCAAAAATTAAGTTGATCTTATTAGACTCCAAATTCCTTAATGAACACTTTTGTAGAAGACCATTTTTTGAAAATCATTACTCATCATTAGTTATTTAGGGTTTACATAAATATTTCAAAATATCCCTTTTTCAAAATTCATCAATAAAATACATTCTAAAATTATCTATATATTTGAAATTTCACAAACATCACTAAAGGAAGAAATCTCAATTTATTCACCCGAGAGAATTACACAAGGAAACTAGGGTCTCATCACATAGCCCCTTATAACACTGGCATAAGACCTAAGCGTAAGGTGTGATATGGTGAGAGAATCTGAGGGAGGCTCAGATAACATTGCCCTAGTAGCAATCTCCACTAACTTGAACTTCTCCTGCAAGCGTTTTCGTTCAAGCTTGACACGCTGGAGCTCGGCTTGGGCTTGGTCCAAAGCGAAGCCCATAGATGCTACCTCCTTCCCAAGCTCTGATAAGTGGGCTTCGTAAGGGTTGAGTCTACTGGATGAAGCCCTCAACTCCCCTTTCTGCATTAACCATTAACATCTTATTAAATCATTAAGAGTAAGTTAATATACTGCTCAAAAAGATTGGGCCGTTACATTCTTCCCCCCTTAAGAAATTTCGTCCCCGAAATTTATACTTGAGGCCTAGCCGAAAAGGTGAGGGTACTTTTGCTTCATCGTTTCCTCGGGCACCCAAGTCGCTTCTTCATACATATGATTCCTCCGCAACACTTTCACAAGGTGGGCAGTCTTGTTTCTTAGAACCTTGTCTCTACGGTCTAAGATCTCCACTGGCTGCTCTTCATAAGAGAGGCCATGTTCAAGTTGTACCACCTCTGGGTTCAGTACATGCGAAGGGTCGGGTATGTACTTCCTCAAGAGAGATACATGGAAGACATCATGAACTTGAGCTAGGTTCGGTGGAAGTGCTAGACGATAGGCCACTGCTCCTATGCGATCAAGGATTTCATAGGGGCCAATGTACCTAGGGCTGAGCTTCCCTTTCTTCCCAAACCGCATGACTCTCTTCCATGGAGAGATTCGAAGGAAGACTTTGTCACCAATACCAAACTCCAAGTCTCTTCGTCGATTGTTAGCATAGCTCTTCTGCCGACTCTGAGCAGCCTTTATGTGTTGTTGGATGGCATGAACCTGTTCTGTCATCTCTTGCACGAGATCAGGCCCAAGAAGCTTCCTCTCACCAGTTTCATCCCAACAAGTAGGAGTTCTACACCGCTTTCCATACAGAGCTTCATAGGGTGCCATCTGAATACTCGCATGGAAGCTGTTGTTATAGGAGAACTCAACTAATGGGAGGTGTTGATCCCATCCACCTTTAAATTCCATTGAGCATAATCTCAACATGTCTTCGAGTGTCTAAATAGTCCTTTCAGATTGTCCATCAGTTTGAGGATGATAGGCCGTACTAAAATTCAATTCAGTGTTCAGAGCATGCTGAAGACTTCTCCAGAATTTTGATGTGAATCTTGGGTCACGATCAGATACGATGGATAGTGGTACCCCATGCAGCCTTATAACTTCCTTCACGTATATCTTGGCAAGCTGATCCAGAGAGAAATCTTCCCGAATAGAGATAAAATGGGCTGTCTTGGTGAGACGGTCCACAATAACCCATATCGCATTGTTTCCTTTGGATTTTTTTGGGAGACCAGTTACAAAGTCCATGGTGATATTATCCCACTTCCATACTGGTATGGGTAGCGGTTGTAATACCCCCTTAGGAAGTTGTCTTTCTGCCTTTACTTGCTGACACACCAGGCACCTTGTAGTGTCATCGGCAATCTCCCTCTTCATGTTATCCCACCAATAATGATCACGAAGTTCTCTATACATCTTAGTGCTTCCCGGATGTATAGAGAAAGTAGAGCTATGAGCTTCGTCCATCAGTTCTTTCTTTATCTCCGGAATAGATGGAACACATAGCCTTGTACGAAACTTCAATACACCTTCTTGATCAATATTGAAATCAGGGAACTTCCCATCCTTTACAGCCTCGAACTTCTCCTGCAGCAAAATATCTTCTTTTTGAGCCTTCTTGATCTTCTCTAGTAATGAAGGTTGGGAAATCATTTGGGATAGGGTTGATGATGTCCCTTTCCTTATAATTCCCATGTCCAGTTTTACTAGATCTTTAATCAAGGGATCTCCCAGGATCCTCATTGTTGCCAGAACAACAGGATCTTTCCTGCTTAACGCATCCGCGACTTTGTTTGCTCTTCCAGGGTGATAATGAATTGAACAATCATAGTCTTTAATAAGCTCCAACCATCTCTTTTGTCTCATGTTCAATTCTTTCTGAGTGAAAATATACTTTAGACTTTGGTGGTCAGTGTATATATCACATTTCTCCCCATAAAGATAGTGCCTCCATATCTTTAGAGCAAAAACAACTGCCGCCAGCTCTAGATCATGCGTAGGATAATTCTGCTCATGAATCTTCAACTGTCGAGATGCATAAGCAATTACTTTGTCATTTTGCATGAGGACGCACCCAAGCCCTTTCAGAGATGCATCGCTAAAAATAACGAATCCTTCTCCGATAGAGGGTAGTGTTAACACAGGTGCAGTAACCAATCTCTTCTTCATCTCTTGGAAACTTTCCTCACATTTCTTTGTCCAGATGAACTTAACCCCTTTTCGAGTCAACTTGGTTAGTGGATTAGAAAGCCGTGAAAACTTTTTCACAAACCTCCTATAATATCCCGCTAAACCAAGGAAACTACGAATCTCAGTTACTGTTGTGGGTTGAGGCCACTCCTCCACAACCATTGTCTTTGCAGGGTCAACCGAGATTCATTCATTGGTTACGATGTGCCCCAAGAAAGCCACTTGTTGTAACCAAAACTCACACTTGCTGAACTTCCCAAAGAGCCTCTCCTTCCGTAGAGTTTTCAAAATAACCCTCAGATGATTTTCATGCTCCTCACGACTTTTTGAATATATCAAAATATCATCAATAAAAACTACCACGAAGTTATCAAGGTAGTCCTTAAAGACTCTATTCATCAAATCCATGAAAATAGCAGGAGCATTAGTCAAGCCGAAGGGCATAACAGTAAACTCATAATGAACATATCTTGATCGGAAGGCAGTCTTTGGAATATCTTCCTTCTTCACCCTCAGTTGATGATAACCAGATCGAAGGTCAATCTTAGAGAAGAATTGAGCCCCACGAAGTTGGTCAAATAAATCATCAATTCTTGGAAGAGGGTATCTGTTCTTCACTGTAATCCCATTCAGTTCTCTATAATCAATGCATAGCCGCATTGATCCATCCTTCTTCTTCACAAAGAGAACTGGTGCTCCCCAAGGAGACACACTCGGTCGGATAAACCCCTTTTCCAACAAGTCTTGGAGTTGTTTCTTTAACTCTTCTAGCTCCACATTTGCCATTCTATACAGAGTCTTTGATATCGGTTGAGACCCAGGTACGAGTTCAATGGAGAACTCTACCTCTCTTTCTGGGGGAGGTCCAGGTAACTCCTCAGGAAATACATCCATGTATTCTTGAACAATCGGAACATCTTCAATTTGTATGCTCCCTTTCCCTTCTTCCTCATCACCGATTAACTCCATAAAGAAAGCTATAGGAGGTGCTTCTAGATAGGGATCAGTTCGGGATATCTCTCCTCGGAAGATAACTGTAGGTCGTTCATTTAAGACTACTGAGATTTCCTTACTTCTGCATTTGATCTTAGCATTATACTTTGAGAGCCAGTCCATCCCTAGTATAATGTCAAATTCCATCATGGGAATGACTACTAGATTTGCGATAAGATTGTGCTCACCAAAGTAAACACTAGAGTCTCTAAACACTGTTGATGCATGGATAATCCCACTTGGAGTCTTGACTGACAACTCTACCTCAAGAAATTCGGGGATTGATTCTATATTCTTTGCAAACTTGGAAGAAATAAAGGAATGCGTAGAACCAGAATCAAATAAAGCACATGCTAGTTTTGAGAGGACAACAAGAGTACCTGCTACCACATCGTTTGGAACTTCAACTTCGGTTGTTGTGATAGCGAAAGCATGACCTTGCTCCCTTGGCCTCTGCTGAGGTTGATGGTGATTCCCCTCCACCGCCCTCTGATTTGGACATTGATTAGCAAAGTGCCCAAGCTGTCCACACTTGAAGCATGTGACTTCGGGTAGGGCCATAACCATCTTTCCTCTGTCGTTAGTGTTGGGAAGTTGAGGCTTCACATCACCACGACAATTCCGAGAAATATGGCCTTCTCTTCCACACTTGTAGCACTTACCACTTCCGATCAAGCAGTTCCCCGGATGCTTCTTCCCACATTTATTGCATGTGGCATGTTGCATATGCTTTCCACCTCTTTCCTGATCAAAACTTCTTCCCAGGATCGGTTCTAGAGTTCTCTTCTTCTCATTAGATTTGTGAGACCACTGTGTCTCCCCAAACTCTAGTTCAACTTTCATAGCACTTCGAACTATTTCTTCATAGCTATCGTAGTCCCTGTTGGCTAGATTCTTCCGCAGATGTGGTCGTAGTCCGCCAAAGAATCTATCAACCTTCCTATTAGGGTCCATGACAAAGCTTGAGGTATAACGGGAAAGCCTTGTGAAGTTCATCTCATAGCTTCCGACAGATTCGTTCTCCTTCTGCTTCAGCTCGAGAAACTCTTTCTCCATTTTCGTTCTCATTGAACGAGGGAAATACTTGTTAAAGAAAATCCCCCGAAATTCTTCCCACTGCATAGCTTCCATCTCTCCTCGTGGCTTCGTGTTTTTGATCAGTGACCACCACTGATCAGCTTCTCCGTCTAGGCGGTAAACAGCAAGGGTGACTTTTTCTTGTTCCGAACAATGAAGTTCAGAAAAGATCTTTTCAATGGAGCTTATACATTGTTCCGCAACCAATGGTTCAGTAGATCCACTGAATGTTGGCGGTCGTTGACGCATGAAGGACTCAACAGAAAGTTGTTCCCTTCGTGGTGAGGTCGGCCTCTCAGCTTGATTCAAGTTATTACTCATAACTTGAGTCAGTTGGTTCATCATTCGCATGAATGTTTCCATTCCGGCTTCCATCGGAGGGCCGTCAGCACATGGTGCATTGCGGTCACCATCGACACGGTTTCTCCTATTGCCCGCCATTTTCTAAAAGAATAAAACCTTAGTGAGAAACTTATTTCATTTATGAATCTTTTAACTAAGACTTCGTGCTTAGACAATTATAGTTCTCTATAATTCCTTCATATTGATTCATAAAAAGCATGTGATTAACCAAACATATCCCCCTGGAGTGTCGTAACCAAGAGTGAAGCAAGGCCCGTTATCGTGCACCAGTTCCCGTTTGAGTCTATCTCAAAGCGGTGTTTTCGGGTTTTACCCCTATGTACATCTGTGCCAGAGCCGCCTCTACCTGCTCGTATCCAGACAGGGATGTATTTGTTTGAAAGACCACTTACTCAATACTTACCAAAATACCAGGAAGTTTTCCTATATTTAAACTTTTCTATAGGGTTCTTCCTAAAGTTTTTATATCCTAATTTCCACAAATAACTAAACCATCCTTTGATACCAACTATAGCATCCCGCCTTTTTATAACATAAACTTTCATTACATTACACAAAACTGAGGATCTTTAAGGTCTAGTGTCTTGGAAACCAGGAACATAATACATGAAAACAACATAAAACATTCTTCATAAACACTTTAAAGGCGTCTCCTTAAGTTCATTCTAGGTTCATTACTGCATCTCATAACCTGGGGACATACATCAAAAGAAAGGGTGAGCAGAAGGCCCAGTAAGGGAAACAAGAGGAACATTTTACAAGTGAACTTGAGATACTTCAATAAGGACATGAAAAGAACTTTAAGGCATGAGAAAGAAATCATGAGGAATTTCATAAAAAAAATAACATTTTTCATAACTTGAAGATGTGGCTACATCATTTAACATAGACAATCATGAACATATCACCAAGGTCCATCCCCAAGGTGTCATTTGAAAATTACCAAGGTTATTCACCAAGGTATCGTGAAAATTGTAATCTCTAGTGGTTACATCATTACCCAATGCATAGGAGCGCTATCAGGGCGCACCCTTAAATTTGACTTCATTATCATGTGAGCCACATATATCATCATCAAACAGTTCATAAATAACCCACATAGCATAAAATAAATGAGTTTCATTTCATAATCATAACGTTTTAAAAACTGCTTTAAAGACATGATCTTTACGTCACTTTAAACCCACGGAAAGGGAAAGTGGGTCTCATGTATGTAAATCCCAGAATTTAAAATGGAACATTTTGATATATATGTGAATACCCTTGTAGAAATAAGAGCTTTCAGTATTCACTTTATAACATAAAATAATTTTGAGAAAAGAGGGAGAGGCATTTTGAGACGAAAATTCTGCAGCATAACGGCTATGTTTTGGGGTTTTAGAAAACATTGAAAAGAGAGGGGACATGGGTCACCCAATCATAAATGATCCATAAAACAGTAGGGGACAGAATAAGAAGGATATATGGACATGGTAATGAAATTTTAAGGACATACCATTTGAAATGAAAAACATGGAAGGAAGACAAAAATTAGATTTCTCTTATGAAAATTCGGCAGCCTAACGGCGTCACTTAAACTTCAATAAAAAGAATTGACAAGATCAAATAGGGTCCCTCATCATATGATCATAAGAGATCAGTATGATAGATATAGAGATCATACCCCAACATAATAAAAATTTACTTGAAAGACTTGACATGAAAGTAGAACTTTGAAAAGAATGAGAAGGGTGAAAGAATCCCTTAAAAATTCGGCAGCCTAACGGCATCACTTAAACATTCATAAAATGAAATGATGAGAGTAAGAGGGGATCTCTCATCATATAAACATGAAAGGGAAGTAAGGGGAATATAAAAGAACATCCTCTCACATAAAAACATGGAGCATAAAAGGAATGACATAAAAGAGATTACATGAAAAGAAAGAGAGGGGTCGGATCCCTTACCTTAAAACGTGACACTTGAAACTCAAAGGATTGGACCTTGAGGGCTTGGGGGAACCTTGGAAGGACTCTTTGGGAGGTAAGAAGACCAGAACTTCGTTGGGGGAGAGTTGGGAGTGAAAACTAAAGGAGGAAAGGGTGGGTATTTATAGGGGAAGTGAGGGGACAAATCATTAATGGCCAAGGGACACCTCACATGTTCTTTTCTCAAACCCATGTGCTCTCCCTTGGCATTTATAATGGAGTTAGGCCACATGGGGCCCCAAAAACAATAATTCATCACCCTTGGCCGGCCAACCCTCAAAAGATCTCATGACATCATCATGACACCATTATGATGTCATTAAACATACCGAAACCCTAAAACTGAATTTTTACTATTCACTGAAAATTCAACTTTCTCAGAATAATCCCAAAATTTCACCTTAACCAAATATCAATGCTCTGATTTCAAAAATGAAATCCATTTTATAAAAATAATTTTCTAAATATTTTTAATTTAATTTTTAAATAAAAACACTATTCATCGAAAATTCATTTTTTTCAGAAAAAACCCCAAAAATTACCATAACATAATATCGATGCTCTGAGTTCAAAAATAAAGTCATTTTTATAAAAATAATTTTCTAATTATTTTTAATTAAATTTTTAATTAAAAAACACTATTCATCCGAAAAAACTAATACTTGAATAATAATTTATGAAACCGTTATTTACCCATTTTATTGAATCACATTACTTAATCTAGGTGTCTAAATTATATTAAAACTTTCTTTGAGTGAAATTACTAATCCATTTGGTCATATTACTAATCCTAAGCGTAAAATCACTATTCATAATTTATTATTCATCAAAAATTAAGTTGATCTTATTAGACTCCAAATTCCTTAATGAACACTTTTGTAGAAGACCATTTTTTGAAAATCATTACTCATCATTAGTTATTTAGGGTTTCCATAAATATTTCAAAATATCCCTTTTTCAAAATTCATCAATAAAATACATTCTAAAATTATCTATATATTTGAAATTTCACAAACATCACTAAAGGAAGAAATCTCAATTTATTCACCCGAGAGAATTACACAAGGAAACTAGGGTCTCATCACATAGCCCCTTATAACACTGGCATAAGACCTAAGCGTAAGGTGTGATATGGTGAGAGAATCTAAGGGAGGCTCAGATAACATTGCCCTAGTAGCAATCTCCACTAACTTGAACTTCTCCTGCAAGCGTTTTCGTTCAAGCTTGACACGCTGGAGCTCAGCTTGGGCTTGGTCCAAAGCGAAGCCCACAGATGCTACCTCCTTCCCAAGCTCTGATAAGTGGGCTTCGTAAGGGTTGAGTATACTAGATGAAGCCATCAACTCCCCTTTCTGCATTAACCATTAACATCTTATTAAATCATTAAGAGTAAGTTAATATACTACTCAAAAAGATTGGGTCGTTACAGTTTCTAAGGATATGGGTTTATATTTATTGATATGATATGTTATAGTTTTATATGATCCTAATGTTTAGCTAGAACATGTGGTGTGGAGTTATGATATAATATAGTTTCTCTGGAATATATACAGTCGGAAAGAGGCCGATGAATGATTTGGACTTTTGTCTTGTAAAGAAAAGAAGTGTCTCAAGGATCATATTTTGAATGTTTTATTTTTATTTATAGGCCTTCTGGTGTGTGATTTTAATAATGAAAGTGTCTAATTATTTAAATTGTATTAGTAATCTTATATGGTGTTTTATGGAATTTTTTTGGTGGAATTATACTCAATTGGGCCAACTTGCATATATATTTCATTGTGATTGCAGGTGATTTTGATATTCATTGAGACAATTGAGGGTGAGAATGAGGACTCAATTGTTATGCACTACAGTTACAACGATCCTAGAAGGTGGATAGGGGATAAGATTCCAAGATTTTTTGAACCCCTCATAGGGTGTTGTTAATTAGGTTCAATTATTTAAATTTTTAGTAAAAATGTAGAAAGTGTTTTCCTGCAAAGCATGGAATAAAATTCTACTTAAATGACCATCATAAATCTAATGTCATCAGGTCACTGATTTCGATATAGATAAGTAACAAGATGTTTCTAGTGAACTATACTTCAAGGGGGGAATTACTGTATATATATTCCAACTGAGTGTTTGTTTTGTATCTCTTAATTGTTTGTATAATGATCTCTAGTGAGAAGTTCTTTAGAAGGATTCGTGGAAACTATTAGGGCCCAAGTAGGCCTATGTCAATAGCATTCACCCTCTTAGGTTTGTAATATCCTTACCTTCTTTGTTTGTGTTTGATCTTATTTACAAGGTGGCTAGAACCAGTGACCTTGATTTGGAATTTAATCAGTAGGGTGTGGTGGGAGGCCTAGAGTCCCTTAGTTTTGACTCAAACCCTTATAGGTTGATATTTCATTTTGATCATGGTAAACTTATGAGTGTGGTTGTCCTAGGTTTATGTATGCCTTTATAACAATCTTTCATGATCAATACATAGTATGTTATTGAGTTTTATGGCATGGTCATGATAATGCCATTGGATTTTGATGAATAACTTTGGGAGGTTTGATATCAAGAGTTGCTTTAATGGGATTGACTATTCAGTTGTCTGTCCCTATTGACCATTGTTTCTACTATTTATAATGTAGTTAAATAATAGGTAGATTCTCGTGACTAGATTGTTTCAGGGTAACGAGTGGTCATGGAATAAATTGTTTCTTGGTTTTGGGCACAATTTTTATAAGAAGTTCCAAGGGAGATTCTGGAATATTGATGAATGTCCCTCCATTGTAGGGGATCCATTGAAAATGAATCAACCACCACAATATGGTTTAATCATGTTTGGACCTGGACACACATTTTTAGGAGACAATGTGTTTGGATTTGGATACAGGCATGTGTATCTTATTTTATGCGAGTGTGCATTGAGGGATCTATAAATTCTATTTGATGGAATCATAGTATGATTCTATATAGAGATGATCATTCTCTACCTTAACGTTTTCTGGAGTATGCTTAGAGAGCATCAACTCATTGATGAGATTATTTTCATTTAAATATAATTCCCAATTTGTTGATCTAACCTATTGAGGTTTTACTAAAGAAGTATTATAAGGTAATCCATATGATGGGGAGTTCATGGTTGGCCATTTGGGGTTGGTAACCCTCGATTTTATTCCAAATACACCATTTTCCTTAGAATCAATTCTTGGGAAGTGGGAAAATGTTATTTTATGAGATGAATATAATGTTATTGTTATGTTGCTAAGTAGTATATTGGTGATAGTTATAAATATTCTTTAATAGAGGATTCATTGACCTGGTGAGAATGGTCATTTGACAGTTGAGATATAGTAGTTGTGCAGATTCTTAGGATGAGAGCACATCAGATAGTTTTACAACATAAGAATCTTGGGTGTGAGAAGTTTTATGGTGGAAAAACTATAATAACACCTATTTTGGTGGACTGTAATTTAGAATATAAATATAAATTTATACTTTTGTATGTTTGTAAGATGTAGAATAGTCATTTTACCCTTGAAAATATCTCATATTATTTTCTTTTCTAGTTTATTGGTCTGATAGTTGGGTTCATACCCTGTGATAGAAGTTTGTTGGAATTATAAATCATTCATATTTTTGTGGAATAATTAATAATAAATATTTAATTAATTGAATATTAATTTATTCACATGTGTTTATTCCACTATTTGTCTTGAATGGATCATTAATATGAAATTAAATTTCTATTGTTGATTGTGGAATTGGGTGTTTTTAGGCGATTCATTAAATTAGGTTTGTCACTAGGGTGGGGTCAAGGCCGGTTTTTCTTTTCTTTTTTCTTTTTTATATTATTAGTCACTGGATTCACACATACACTCCCTATGGGATACATCCTTAATGATATATATACATTATATGGATATGGGATAGATAAATAGAGGTATGGTAAGATAGGTTCATTTTCGTAGAATAGGAGGATCCCTATCATCATGCGACAACCACCGATCACAAAAATGGGTGAAAATTTTGTAGATTTCCACCCAAAGGTAAGAAATTTTTATTTAATTTTTTAAAAATCCTTATATATAAACCAATATCTATTTCTATACCCTTTTTATTACTACTTAGGACTGCATGACGGTTGATCTATGTCTTTTTGGGGAAACCCAGGGTGTTGGGCCAATTTGAGGGGTGTCCCATTTGGAAATATCAATCACTCATCATGTAGATATAGAACACATTCCATGTGTTATTTAAGTTCTAAGAAGAAAATATTTGACAATTACATTCGAGGTATGGGTTCTACACACCATGCACTTTGAATAATCAGTGTAGCTAAGTACCCAGCCAGACATCCCATGTAGGGGCACAAATCTGTGTAAAATACACAACCAGACCCTATATCGGTAGCATTCCATGTAGAGGTAGAAAAACAGAAAAAATACATGGCTAGTTCAATTGATGTACATAAGAAGGTACCCCAAGTAGCGTACAAGCCCTGAACATGACCTATACACCATGTACTTGGTTGTCACCCACCATGTTAGGCTGTAGTACACTCCTAGGTGAGGCATTGAGGGTACACATCATTAGTTGGGGTATAGCCATTGTGTTCTCCTCCCTTTCAATTATTTTGAGTTTTTTTTGTATATTCACAACTTAGAGTTAGTATTGGATAGATTCATTTTCCATCATGAGTGACTTTTTCAGGTGTATCATGATGGTAAAACCCTAGAGGTGACATGAGGACTCATAGGGGGAATTATAGGAATTTTAATATTAATATTAGTTCTTCCTATGGTCAATAAATTCAGATATCTATTGAGAGTGGGTCTCTTATTGTGATTTGGGATATGATCCATCTCTATAGTCTGGTGTCTAATGAATTTTACATTTATTCTTAGAGTTTATCATATCTTCTTACGTATAGGATCTCATGTATGATGCCTCTACCATGTTGTTGTTTCGAAGGGTCCCATGTGGGATGCCGATGCTTACAAATTGTCTTAGGGAATCCCATGGATGATCCCTATACCTATCCACTATATATAAGGATCCCATGTAGGATGCCATTATCTAAATACACTATTATTGGGTTTCCCATATAGGATGCCTCTTCATAAGTACCTTTCCAAGGATCCTGCGTGGATTCTACTATTTAATTATATTCTACGATTCTAGATAGGACTCTTCCTCTTATCTTCCTAACTGAGGATCTTGGGTAGGATGACTTTTTAAAATGTAAACCTTAGGGATCTTGAGTAGGAAACCTCTATAATTTTAAAATTAGGGGACCCAGTGGGTGCTCTAGAGATTGAATCACCCAAAGATAGTACGATATAGGTTTGGGGTAGTAGTAGTGGTTGGTGTCACCATTAATCCAATATGAAACTTGTAAGCCTATGAGGATATGGATGTAGTGGTGGGTTTTGGTGGTCGGCCTGACACAATCTTTATTCATGTAATTGTATGGTACTTTTATATGCAACATTGATAGTTTGAGGTTCTTCCTAGTTTGTGGTAGATGTGATTGATATGACGTTGGATGCTTTTGTTGGGATGCCCAAATCTACTTCATGTGGTCTTTATTAAGAGCCTTTTGATCTTTTATAATTAAATGGGTTCCAAAACATACTTCATGGGACCTAGATGATGATCCACCCCCTTTTAAAATTATTTTTATCTTGACACCCATACTTACTTCTTTGGATTTGGCTATTGATAAATGTTTTCTTTATATTTCAATAAGTACTACATATTGTATGTATTTCTATCCATGTTCTATTAGTATTTAACAACAGATTTGATAGTTTATAGATTTTCTTCCATATTATTATGATTTCATGGAATTGAATGTTTGTTGATTATGATAGTAGAATGATGAGGATGGTTATTCTCTCCCTGGTCCATTACATGATCACTTTTTTGGACATGTAACTCCTCCATAATTATGGTACGTATACAGGAGGGTGATTATTCTCTCTAATAAAATGGTGATTATTAGGCTATCCCTGGTTGATTACATGATTACGTTGGTGGAAATGATGATCCTAACCAATTATGTGAAACATACCCATGGATGATTATGTTTTTATGAGTTATGGGTATGATTACACACTCCATGATCAATTACTATATCGTGGTGTTAGACATGGATCTCTACATAATTGATGGATACACATGGATGATTATTCTCTCTTGATAATTTCCTAGGATACTCCCTTTTTTGGGTGGATGCACTATTTCTAAATCTCTCATGGGTACTTCTGGGGGATCAGGATATTGATCTTATTATATTAATGGTTGTTGAGAATGTATTGAGATTCATAGATAATTACTTTTAGAGATTTTCTATGGGACACCCCTTAGAGATTATCCAATCATCAATGTTCTTAATACTTATGGACTATGACTTAGGACTTCTAAATCAGATTGGATTTACATGACTTTAGTAGAATCACATCATTCTTAGTGACCATTTAAAATATCATTCATTGATATTTTAGGATTATTAATTATACTAATTGGTGTTGAGTATGGATGTACATAGGGATAGGACATGTATCCCCTTATAGTAACCCAACATGCTCAAAGACATTCTGACTGTAGCATAAATTTGTATTGTTGATCTGGATTACGAACCTATGGATCGAATCAATGATGCATAGATTGAGTGGTAAAATATAAAACTCATATCCTTATTAAGAGGATTTCCTATCATCTAGATCGAGGATTATAGGATCTAATGTGGATTTTTTTTAAATATTGTTTATGGAAACATTGGTCTAATGTTTCAGGTCGATTAAATTTTAATATATATATATATATATATGTATGTATGTATATGTTTTGATATAGATATATGAGATGACATAGGCCCAAGTAAATTCTGAAATTTTTAGAATCATATATATTCCATAAGGAATGTAGACCCAATGATTGACTACAGTCCTTGTAATGTTATTTTAGTCATTGTTTTTGAGTTTTTTCTTCACATAAGAAGAGTGTATTGCATGGTCATGAACACATTATAGAAGATTTATATGATCATCAATTGGGTGGCCTAATAAGATTATTTTTCACCAATGTACATGAACCATAGTATGCATGCAAGAGTTATTTCATCATTTCATGTTTATAAGGGCTAAGGCCTAAGGATTCGTGAATGAGTGGAGTCACTCATGTGGATTCTTATGATCTATATGGTATATTTTGATAGTTCTTAGAGACCAAGAATTTGGTCTTGATCCGGGTTAGTTATAAAACCATGTCATTTAATTCCAATTTCTATGTGTACTATTGCATGTATGGCTAGTTTAGTGGTTGACCAATGTTGTATGTAGGACAAATTTGTCCATACTTTTTATCATTCATTTATTATTACATGATGCTTCTATTCGAATTATTTTCAGTTTCCCCACTCTATTTATTAATAACAAAGATTATATATAGTAATTTTCACTATTTTTACACTGATATGAAGGTATATTACTCCCTTTGTACCACCTTTATACCCACACTTCTTGTTGACCACCTTTGTAATATGGGTAGGCACGCTTGATGCCTTAAGGAAAATGTTCTTGGGGAACCGGTTTAACAGCTCTCAAGTTGGGACGTTACATGGGTAATTTTTGTTTAATATATCGAGAATAATAACTGTGAAATAATTTTTTTATTTTTTATTCATTACACTTTTAAACCCAATCATAGATAATGTGTAGGAAAAAAGATCTATGTTATGATCATTTTGATGATACATTGTATCTACGCATGGGTAACGTTTCCATTTTTAAATGATCATTATGGAAATAATATATTTATTATTTCATCTTTACATAATGATAAAAATATAAAAACTACCATATTATTTCTTTAGATATAATTAATTATATATCATCCATGTTATTCTGTGATTAAAAAAGAGTAACATCGCTTTGTTGTGGCGGTAGTACACATGTACGCACAGACGATGTTATAATTATTTATTGTAAGAAAAAATGATATATTATCATTTATGAATGATAAATATTTCATGAATATAATGAATATATCATATGTATTATAAATATTCCTAAATGTTTCCCTTATTACCTTCTACATAAAGCATTAGTGAACACGAATCAGAACACTTCATGTAGTGAAAGTCCTCCATACACACGATTGATGTTATCGTATCCCCCACAGACTAGAAAGTAAGAAGATATATGTGAAATAAAAATAAAAAATTATAAATATGATAAAACAATTATATATATATATATATATATATTAAATCCATAATTATTAAAATACTTGAAATAAAATGATGGAAAATTAATGACATTGGTTTGCGGTGGTAGTCCGCTTAAAAAAATGATGATTTTGTGTCACATTAGATGGAAGGGGATATGGATTTACGTTTTTACATTATCATAATAATATATTAGCATGGGTTATATAGCGGTGTTTTAATGACTTAGAAATTTCAAAGAAATCGTTTTCCTAAAAACTTTGGAATTTTACGAGTCTGCGGTATCTGACAGCACCTGATTCCGAGGCCCAGTGTGCCCGGACTCAATTTCAGAAGTTTTTTTCGGGTACGTTCAGTAAACGTACGTGCAGGATTTTCAATATTTTGAACCGGTGCTCGGAATTGAAATCTGAGGGAACCAATGAACTCGCCTCATAGGTATTCTCTTAAGGGGACCTTTACTGCAGTTGGGTTTTCTTGGGAGGAGAAGTTAATTTTTGGGGATTTATATTAAATTAAATAAAATTTCTATACACAATTTTATTGTTCAAGAGTTGGTTATTTTCTACAAGGGGGAGTTAGAGGTGGGTCCCACACCCACATAACCTCCCATGAGAGGATAATGTGTGGTGGGTCCCAGACGATCCCCTAACCCCTCAAATTCCCTTAAACTCCCAATTAACTCCCCTTCATTTAATTTGACAACTCCCCTCTTTTAATGTGAAATCTTCACCTCCTCTCTTTTGAATTTTAAACTCTTTACCTCCTCTTAATTAATTCTCACAACTAGGATTAATTAAATTCCACATTTAATTAATCTTTGAATTATTTTGAATCAATTTGACTTGCATGGAAATTCTATTAAAGTTGGGTAGCTTTTATAATATTTGTTTGGAAAATATTTTGATGGAGAAACCTCTGGATAGTTAGAAGAAGGTGTTCCTCTCTCAATGAAGAACATTTACTCTCTCAAATGACGAACTCAAGGCCTTCGACCGTCGTATTCTTCCTTCTTCTCCCTCCGCATCAAGGAAGAAGACTCCGCCCGCGAGGAACGTCGACTACGCTTCCTCCTCGGACACGTCCCGACGTCAAAAAATCGTTGTCATCTTCGAATACTCTTCCCGTGACATGGAAAGCGAGCATCAGAATCAAGGTAAGGGGTTTGATATAATTTTAAGTGAATGAAATTATATTCTTTCCTTGGTGAATGATTGTATTGTCTTCGGCCAATTTATATCGCCTAATGTGGAGGGCGCGGCCAGAACGAACATGGACTGATGACCCTCCGATGGTTCTTGAATATTTTTGGTGGCGGTAATGGGAAGTGGTGGAGAAAGGAGGCATCAGCGACCTGAGGTGGCGACCGCGCACTGATCGCGTGGAGGAAACTGCGGCCCGCATATGCGGGCCACTCGACAGATAAACTGAACCGGCCAGTCGTAGCCAGCCGGGCTAGAGAATTGTGGTGCCTCTAAGGCACCGTGCTATGGAGAACCACGGCCTGCACCCGTGAGATGCTTCGGCGGTGAACCGGCTGGCCGGGTTGAAGGAGGCCGCGACACCCGCAGGTGCCGCGTGGGAGAACCGAGGCCCACCCGTGCGGGCAGCTTGCGCAGGGAAGACTGTCCACCATTGGCCGGCCGTCCAGGAGGGACGACACCGCTCGATGCCGCCAGTTCCGAAAATCGGGGGTTCGTGCCACCCCACACCGCTCGGCCAAACGGGCTGAGCCATGGTCAGACGCGGGTCAGGCCTCGCCAAGCCGGTCCGGGCCGTGCCACGCCGGGCCAGGCCATGCCACATCGAGCAGGGATGATCCATACCGGGTCGCGCCCCAGCGGGCTGGGCCGACCCCGCTACCGGGTCGAACCCACCGAACCAGGTCGGGCCGACCCGCAATCCCACAGGGCTTGACGGGTCATGCCCGTTTCACTTAAACGTGAATAACTTTAAGATCGCGCATCCGTTCGATGCGCCTTCTGCGGCACTGGGATCCTCATAATGATACGGTCATTTTGTGATACTCTAAGTGTGTTTTGGATGAATTTAGAAAATAGCCAGGTTTGGAATGAGCGTAATTCCAACCGGGCTCCTGGAACAGAAAGGCCTATATCTCTCAGAGAGGGTGTCTAATTGACGCGCCGTCTGTTGTGTTGGGTTCCATTTGACGAGATTGAACTTTGGGATACATCAACTCTGGAATTCTTGATAGTTGATTTATTGACCTCTTGGCTCAAGAAGCGGACCCTCCTGGAATCGAGTGTGCTGTGTGCGGAAAACCTAGAGATGGCTGCGACTACGATGACTACCGTACAAGAATCCTCTGTGGGTTCGACGACGAAGACAAATTTCCTGGAATCCTCCATGAGTTCGACAGCGATGACTACTATACTTGTATCCTAAGTGGGTCTAACAGTTTGACTTCTATACTTGTATCCTGAGTGGGTCCGACAGAGTAGCTGGCCTAGTATCCTACATGGGTCTGACAACTTAACTTGTCTAGTATCCTACGTGGGTCTGACAGCTTAGATGAATCAGTGACTACATATGACCATCTCTATCACTATATGAAAGATGTATACCTATGTGAGCTATGTTTTTGTGACCCCTTCCCTTTTTTCAGGATTTACACCTTTGGTTCTAGTCACCAGCCCCTGGCCTATAGTAGGCGGGCTTGGGGTAGTCACGGCTCGGGCCCCGAGGACGTGTCATGACAAATTGGTATCAGAGGAGCTGGTTCTACCACATAACTCAAGATGATGATCTTACATTCTGTGAAGCAATATTATTAAGTGTATTGAGTGTGGTTTTTAGTCCAGGGAGTCCAGTTTTGGTGTGGCGGCCGATGTATCCATACACCAGGACCCTGACCTTTGATTTCAAACATAGTACACAAAATCACTGATTGGGCGTGTGTTTCAATTGAAAAGTTTTCTTTGTGATTACTTTATGTCAGCTCACCAGGTATACTGTTTTGAATGTGGCGCACCTGTTTGTTTTCAGGATGGCCCCATGAAGGCAGCCAACTAGGGTTCCGAGTTACGTATGGGATAGTATCCCACTGAGCGACGAGGCCTCAGTGCAGGCCCCATCACAGCGGAGGTACCAGCGGTACCACTACCCGCTGGGCCACTGAAACCACCAGCCCTAGCAGTAGAGAGTGCACGCCGCCTGAGTGCGTTGCATGTGTTCCAGCGATAGAGGTCGTCCAGGTTCCGTGGAGAGATGGACCCACAGCCAGCTAAGGACTGGCTGGAGGCTGTCGTCAGAGTTTTCAGATTGGTAGGGACACAAGTGGAACTTATGGTTATCCTTGTTGTGAGTCTCCTACACATAGAAGTAGGTAGTTGGTGGAGCCTGATGCTCTAGGTGCATCACAGGGCATCTTTACTCTGGAAAAACATCGAGAGTCTCTTCCTCCTGGAGTTTGTTCCATCCACCCTTCGTGAGGTGCGCATTCAAAACTTACTACATCAAAAAATAACACACCATTTCAATAACTCAGTACTCAGTGAGGTTCACCGACCTCTCATGCTACTCCACAGATATTGTACGAGACCAGTTCTTCCGGGCCCAAACTATCAAGTAGGTACTCATGCATGAGATCAAGGCTTCAGAGATTTCACTCAGCATCCCAACGAAGGCGGGGGTGATGGAGCGAGTTCTTCTAGTGGAGTGCTTACTTGCTGAGCAGACACTAGTAGCAGGACCCACCATAGGGCGACACGTGGAAGAGTCTTCTACAGCTGGCACTAGACAGTTGACGTAGAGTTCCAAGCAGATCAGGCCATCAGGTGAGAGACCTCATGATACAGGTTCGGTTGTGTAGGGCACCCGGAATAGAGCCAGCTATACGAGGAACATGTAGTGCTATGAATGCGGAGGGTAGGGTCATATGGCTCGAGACTGCCCAACCTTCCATGCAGATAAGCAGTAGACAGTACAGGGACCTCCCAGGTATAGACAGAGGTTTGACCATGGTGGTCCACTGGGAGCGGCCGGATGAGGTAGAGGAGCTCGCTGAGCAGCGGGTGGTGGAGGATGTTTTGAGGCTCTACCACCACCACCACCAAGAGGTCCACCCCGACCATAGGGAGCTGGCAGATAGAGGCAGGCTCAGCTCTAGGCAGTCGAGGCCTACGACCACGATGCACCTGAGATGATTCGAGGTACTATATGTGTCTACTCCACCCATGATGTAGTACTCATAGAAAAAGGAGCGAGTCATTCTTTTATTGCCAATGACCTTTTTCGGAGCTCGGAGAATCCGAAAGAGCCGTTAGATCGATCCTTATGGCTAGAGACTCCTACAAGAGCAAAGTCAACGATTACGCACAGGTGCCGGCTGTGTGAGATTACTCTTGGAGGAGAGAGCTTCGACTATGATCTTATTGTATTGGCGTCAAGGCCTTATGATGTCATATTGGGTATGGACTGGTTTTCTATAGTCCATGCTCAGATCGACTGTATTAAGCACAAAGTGCGGTGTGTCTGAACAGATGGGACCAGGTTCACCTTCACCGGCGAGAAGGGAGCCTTTGCAGTGCAGGATAGAGTTTCACAAAGGAGAGGGAAGCTGATCACACATCAGTTGTCTAGTCTCATCCTTAGAGCGGTTGATGTGCAGAGACCAATTTTTCTTATTGTTGTGGATCAGTATGAAGACATTTTTCCTGAGGATGTTCTTAGACTACCTCATCGCAGAGAGGTAGACTTCTATATAGACATGTACCCTGTGAGAACACTGATATCTACTCTAGCATATCGGATGGCTCATGCTGAGTTTCATGAGTTGTGGGTACAGGTGGAGGACTTGCAGGGAAATGGATTTATCCGACCTAGTGTTTCACCCTGGCCTTCCTCGATTTTTATCATGAAGATGGCGGATGGGAGCTTTCAACTGTGTGTCGACTACCGTTGCCTGAATCGGATGACCGTGAAGAACATGTACCCACTCACGAGGATTGACGACCTCTTTGATCATCTCAAGGGAGAATGATGGTTCTCGAAGATAGACCTCTGTTCAGGATATCACCAGCTCAGAGTTCGAGATGAGGATTTGAAGAAGACAGCTTTCAGGTGTCAGTATGGCCACTACGAGTTCTTGGTTATGACTTTCTGCATAACCAACGCACCAGTAGTGTTCATGAGTCTCATGAAAAGGATCTTTCATCCTTAACTAAATCGATTTTTCATAGTCTTCATCGACAACATATTGATTTACTCGACTACTGAGGAGGAGCATGCCGACCACTTGCGGGTTGTACTGGATATACTCTGAGGTCACCAGCTTTATGGTAATCTCTAAAAGTGCCAGTTCTGGATTCAAAAGGTTCACTTCTTGGGACACGTCATCTCGGAGGCTGGGGTAGCAGTGGATCCAGTGAAGAACGAGGAAGTGATTTCCTGGGATCCACCCAGAAGTGTGACAGAGGTTTAGACATTTCTAGGTCTGGCTGGGTATTATCGGAGATTTTTTCCCAACCTCACCAGAGTTGCAGCACTGCTTTCAGCTTTGATGAAGAAGGGTAAACCCTATGTGTGGTCAGAGAGATGCCAGTAGAGCTTTCAAGAGCTAAGTCAGAGATTTGCTAGTGTGCCCATCTTGATGCTACCGGAGGAGGGAGTTTGGTATATAGTATATAGTGACGCATCAGGGACCGGACTCGGGTGTGTCGTAATGTAGGAGAAAGCAGTGATCGCGTATGGTTCATGGCAGTTGAGATAGCACGAGTAGAACTATGATACCCATGAACTGGAGTTTGTAGCAGTGGTCTTTACCTTGATGATTTGGCGACACTATCTGATGGGAAAGAACTTTACAATCTAATCTGACCACCAGAGTCTCATATACATCTTCTCGCAAAAGGACCTGATCCTGAGACAATGATGATGGCTTGCGTTCCTCCAAGACTATGATTTTGAGATATTCTATACTCCTTGGAAGGGGAACATTGTAGCAGATTCTCTCAGCAGGAGATTGGGCATTCAGCTGCTAGGAGAGGTGACCGAGTAGCTAGCCGCGTTTCAGATAACCTTTGTAGATATAGATGGAGTAGACTTTCTATATTCTCTCATATTCAATTCCTCACTTCTTCAGCGAGTTAGAGAGGCGCAACATGGGGATGCTGGATGTGAGACATGACGTGCTCAGATATCCTCAGGGTTGGCACCCGATGGATTTTCTGAAGGTGGGGAGCACGTCATCCTCTTCAGGGGACGTACCATGGTACCAGTTGAACAACAAGAGGAGGTGCTAAGGGAGTTCCACACATCCCCTCTATTTGTACATCTAGGAGTGGAGAAGATGTATCAGGACCTCAGAAGACAGCATTGGTGGCCGAGTATGAAGAAAGCAGTGGCAGAGTTTGTATCATGGTGTCTCACCTGTCAGCTAGTGAGGGCGAAGCACCAGGTACCAGCAGGGATGGTACAACACTTAGAGGTTCCGGAGTGGAAGTTGGACGGAATATCCATGTATTTTCTGATGGGGCTTCCACATAAATTTAGATGACACAACTCTATCTAGGTCATCGTAGACCGACTCACCATGTTGGCCCAATTCCTAATAATCAGAGAGCAAGGCTCAATAGAGAGCCTAGGATGCCTCTACGTTCAAGAGATCTTACGGGTTCATGGTGTTCCATCATCTATCCTTTCCGATCGAGATTCTCAATTCACATCCCGGCTATGGAAGGGGTTATAGGAGACCAAGGCTCTCCACAAAAGGTGACTCACTACCACATCCATGACCTCCACCTCGGCCCGAATGACTGGAAGAACTCTAGTTCCCATACTGGTGAGAAACAGTTGGAATTGCACCTGAATAAGGAGTCATAGAAGAACCTCTATCACCAGTTGATAGAGATTAGAATTGACAAAAGTGCTGAAGGTGACCCATCTTGCCGCAAGATCAGCACTCCACTTGGTCTCTCGAAAAACGTGGACTCGTATACACGCTCTTCCCACACTAGTATCACACCACCTGGTTACTAGAAGATGCATCTCACCTACTCTGATCTCCTCATGAATACTCCCTACAACACTTCCTTCTATTAAGAGGAGGGATAATAACATTGGATGTCGAACCTCCCTAGGTCACCACTCCAGAATCCCTCAGATTGTGCTCTGTAATCTGTGCCTGGTTGACGATATTAGATATAGAAGTCAAACTAAATATTTTCACCTGGTATAAGATGCCATGCATGAGACCATCGTTGAACTTCCGTGCAAGTAAAAACTCATCATCTCTTATAATAGGCGTGAAACACGACATCTCTGTGAAGCCATAGGAATACTCCATAACATTAAGAGTACCCTACTCCTGACTCTTGAACTCCCAGGCTCAATCAACCCCCAAGGTCTCCAAATAGATGTAATCGTAGAAGATGAACCTAAACTCATCCCAATCCATATTCTTCTAGCATCCCAACTATGAGACCAGATCCCACCGCCTCTTTGTGGAATCTCAAAGCATGTAGGTAGCTAGATTCACCCTCTTCTCTTAAGGTATCTATAGATGCTCAAAACTCGTCAACGTGGCTTCAAGCCATGACTCTACAACCTGGGGTCCTCCATCCCATGAGAAAGTATAAGGATGTTGCTTCTGAAAGACATGCTCCAATTTTTTCATCGATGGGGCAGGAGGCAGTGCACCCTGAAAGGTCTACATAATCCTCGGAAGGCCCTCTATGAACTGTGCACCATCACCTATGTCATGTACAACAGCTGGTGCCAAGGCTGGCACAACTGGAGGATATGCAGGTAGTCCCTGATCAGTCATGTCTGGTGTTTGATCACCGCCTGGAAACTGTCAGATAATCGGAAGACATATCAGTGGCATGACTCTGCAAGTTCAAGTGCACACCTTTGATCAAGAATATCAAAGAATTAAAACTAGAAGCCTATTCAGGGAATAGGAGAAATAAAACATCTAATTTTTACAAATCATGACTACACGTCGTGTACAATTCCTACATGGCGTGTTCCCTTAGGTCATTTACATAGGAGTGTACTATTGCATAAATTTGTTGTGTAACACTTGAAACACACAACGTGTTGTCTTAACACATTGAGTGTACTTGAATCACATTTCCCTTCCCGAGTCATTCTATACAGTTAAGCCACACGGATCTCCGAAGACAAGACTACACAGCGTGTTCAAAGTAGACATGGCGTGTACTCGACAAGCTTCACCTAGCCCGTGTTTTTAGCGAAACAGTCTGACACACGGATTACACTACAAGGCGTGTTTCAGATGGTCACAGTGTGTACGTGAAAGGATAACACTGACCCATGTTGTTAGTGAAACGGCCGGGTACCTGGGTCAGACTACATGGCGTGTTCAACTGGTACACGATGTGTTCCCAGAAGAAAAATCCATACCCCGTGTCTCTTCCCGCATGGCTTATAATACGGTTAGAGACTACATGACGTGTATATAAAGTACACGGTGTGTACTTAAGAAAAATATTTTCTTCCCGAACAGAAGAACACATGGCATGTAGTCAAATCTACACGACGTGTATTCTAGGTTTTTTTGGACAGTAAGCCTCAGAAAATACTCTAGGACCCATAAAAACATTGAAACGAACAACAATGGTGCTAAATTCCGATATGTGAGGGCCCATACTTCCAGAGAATCAATTTTTGGTAGTTTTTACATCCTATAACAATGTAATGATCCACCAAATTCAGATCCATGAGGGCCCATAACACCTCATGAACCAAAGATTGAAGTTCACTAAAAAACATACACAACAATACCCTATAAAAAGAGCAGAAATTCATCTTAAGGAATCTAACACAACAACATGCATATTCAACACAACATCTATCACAACAACATGCAATCGCTAATTCATCCTAGAAAGAATGCATGACATGTGATTTCTAGCAAGTTCCTATATGGTTCATGAGATGTAATACCCTCATCTCATCAGGTTGTGATAGAAATAGAACCTGAATAACATCAACAGTAAAAACACAAGACATGTGAGTCACCCGACAGTGAAAATCAGATCAACTTTAAAATTGAAAAACCAGAAGAAATTTTAATAAACAAGGTAGATTGGCTTTTCCCTACACACGGGGTAGCTAATCCCGAGAACAAATTATTACTAAGTACCAATTCCTTCCTTTTTCTGGCTAAAGTCTACAAATAACAAATCAAGTGAAAATAAATCATGCGATACCACTTTGTAATGTTCTAGTTCCAGAAGCCACCCCGAGGAACCCCGTACCCAATTGGTCACATGGCCTCAAGCACATTTTCCAACATGCCAGAGGCTTCCAACTAGCAGTGTGGGATTCGATGTGATAGTAGAGAAACAATGCCCTCATAGGCAGAGTACACAACGAAAGTAACAACAGACAATAGCGGAAGCTGTATTTATCCAAAAATAGTAAAAAACAGAATAATGAAATAATAAACAGTTGGGCACACACACAGATATATATATATATATATAATGATGCATGATACATATGTCTAGGGAAGCAGCCAAAGAAGTCATAATAAATATATGGTAGGTTAAAGTATAGAAAATAGTTAACAGTAAAGTCCTCAGTAGTAAACAATCCACAGTTTCCATATCAAGAAACAAAGAAACAAATAGATAAACCCCAAATAGTTAACGCCTTATTAAGTACTCACAACCATCCAATATGGTCCTACCTTAGAAGTACAAGCAACCCTCTGGGCAGTAAACTCAGCCTAACCCCTCTTTTTCAGTCATATTAATTCATAATGTCTCTCTGAGGAAGCACTCACAGTAATTTCCCCTTATAGTCTAAGGTAGTCAGGAACTCTCTACGGAATCCCACACGGTCAATTCCCCTTATAGCCCCATGGTCACAGACTCTCTGAAAAATCTCACTCGATCAATTCCCCTTATAGCCCAGGTCATTCAAAGAATCTCTGAGGAAGCTCACTTAGTCAATTCCCCTTAGAGTATAGAGTAATCAAGGTAATTCAAAGTAAAACAAAGACTCTCTGAGAAAGCTCACACGATCAATTCCCCTTATAGTCTAAAGTGCTCAAAGACTCTCTGAGGAAGCTCACTCAGTCAATTCTCTTTATGGTCTACTACATCAGGTTCTCATGGCCTTGTGTAGGTCAACGAGCATAGCAATGAAATATGGCCAAAGTAAACCTATAGAACTACTTGTCTAACTAGTCTACAACATATCAAGCATGTCATAATACAAACTCTCCATCCTACTGCAACAGGCACGAAAAACATGCAAGGCAGCCAAACTGGCTAAAAATAACTAAACGGTCGTAAATAGAACATGCATGGGAAATACGTACAAATCATAGAAATCAACCCTATTCATATCCAAATAACCTCTACCCAAACATGCAAGCATGGAAGGCAATCAACAGTGGTAAAATGGTAAACACAAAATACCCTGTTCAATGGTATTGGTGTAATTTTCACATAACTCAAAGACTTGGAATAGAAAGGCACAAACCACATACCTTCATGTTGTAGACACGATATACTTGAACCTCAAAGCATGAATTACCCTAGAATGCTGAAGATATACAAAAATGTCAAAATCATTCAAACCATCATATCTCATGAGAGAATAGAATTCAAAAGATGGTACTCTAAGAGAATAGAGAACTCACTTATGCGATTCTAATGAAACTGACGGTGTTTGATTCGGAGGACAGACACACAATCCAGGGTTCATCAAAGATCTATGGTCGTACGGAGATCTCAGTCGAAGGAGACGTAAAAGAAGAGCATTATGGCGATTAGACGTGACCCCAGTGAATTTAATGAGAAAAAAAGAAAGTACACAGCGTGTACTCACCAATTCTGTACTCCACTTTAAGTGGCCTCCAAGTAACTCCCACACGGCCATGTGTGTGGCTACTACATAGCTAGTACACTGTCTCTTATGGCAAGGCAGTACACGGCGTGTACTCATAAAGTACAAGACATGTACATAGAAATTGTATAGAACTTCATTTTTATCAAAAAATGACTAGAAAAGGAAAAACATATCTGAATAAGAGATTTCGGTTTTTATAAAAAATAACATTATGTCAATTATATGATTTAGGTAGTCCAAAAAAATCCACGTGAGGTTTCCCATTTACATTCTAGTATAGGTAATTCTTGTAACCTACCCTTATAATTTTTTTCTCTTGGTCTAAACATCAAGATACACCAAGCGCTTATAAACATAATATGATATATCTCTCTTCATGTTTTCTAACATTAAATAATCGTTCATATTTTTATACATCTTTATACATCCTAGGTGTATTGATTAAAATGAGGTATAACCTTTTTCAAAAAGCTCATCCTTCAAATATAGTAGGGATGGAAAACAAAATTGGTTTGTAATCATTATAGTGTTATCAAAATCAAGTTTTAACATACAAAAAATTGTTAAATTATTTTTATGTTATACATCTTTTTTTGTCCCTCTTTAATATTTATTTAGAATGATTGTTGAACATCCTTTTGATAATGTTATGATTTTACTCTATGCAATGAATTTAAAAATTCATCCAATGTACGTGCAGTAATATTGGTTATTTTTGTATCCTCACCAGAGACAATATAGCATGATTTTATCGATGTAGTGAAACTTCAACTTGGTTTTCCATCCTAGGGTAATAACGTATTGAGTAATCATAATCATTTATCAACCCCAAACCTCCTCTACAACACATATTCAACTCTTTTTGAGTGAATATATACATTATAATTTTATGATAATTATACATGTAATGTATTTATCTAAAAATATAATACCTATATATTGTTTATGTAATATTTACCATAGCAAACCCCAAATCATGAGTTGGGTAATTTTTACCAAGAACCATTAATTTTCGTGATGTATAAGATGTCACCATAACATTTCGAATGAGGAAGAATCCCAGTTCCTTATGTTATGTATAATTATATAACTAATCAATTCTAACTATAGGTTAGTTTAAGAACATGTTCATTTAATAACCTTATCATTAGTTCCATGAATGTTTCTCTCATTAATCTATCTAAAGGAACCATTCATAATAACAAATTAACTTGTTGACTAGATTAAATAGCTGTGAGAAATTCACGACAATCATTTGATAATATCAAACCAATATAAGAAAAATATTGATATAAACCATGGGGCTTGGTCTAGGATAATATTAATTAACTTAAATCTTTAATAGATCCACATATATACCATCTCTTGACAATATATGACCCAAAAAAATTACAACCAAAATTTATACTCGGTATATTTTTCATACAAACTTCTCTTTCAATGGGGTCTTCAGTATAATCCCTAACAGATCTAAATGATCTTCCTAACTCTTTGAATGTAAAATATTATCACCAATAAAGAATATTAAAACTGATCAGGCTATTATCTAAAGACTCTATTCATTTAATCTACGATGAATGTTGGGGAATTAGTAAGACAAAATGGAATAACTATAAAGTCAAAGTGCCCATCGATCATATGGATGAATGTCTTGGATATTTATTCACTTTTTTATGTAGTGTATCAATTTATTCAATTTAGGGATTTTTAATATTAATATGATTATTTTGAAATAAAGGCACCGAGTTAGTGTATGATTCCAAGACCCAATGACCTCGAAATTGATTTTTTAAAAATATCTAATATAATAAAATCATATGAATTTAGAATTCCTAATAAAGTGGAATAAATATAAAATATATCATTAGATCTGAAATCTATGATCATAAAAGGGTTTTTAATGTGGGTTTTATCCTAGGGGAGACCTAATCTTTGTCGGTGTCAGGCATTTTTGTAAAGTGCTATCGCGAGCGCAAATAATAAAGAAAATTAATTTAATCAATTTATAAAACTTTTCAAGGTAGTGACCTAGAGTTGACTATTTAAACATTAATATATCTTATCCCTTGGGCTATCTACATAACCTAGTGATTAATAGGATATGTTGGAGAGGATACATTTGAGGATTTTTCGTAGACGACATCAAATCGCTATCAAATCTATAAATATGCACCAATGCAGCTTGTGGTCCTCTGAAATGTCAAAAATTTGTGAGTTTTCTTCATTAGTGATTGATCCAAATTAAGGATGGAATTTTTTTTAGTTATACTAATTTTTTTACCCATGATAAATGTGAATTAACATGCTAATGGATTTATTCACATATCAATCATATTATGGGTATGATTTTATTTATGCGAGTTAGGGTCAACTGTTATTATTTTGTTCCTTGGTGTTTATACAATTTTTTTCATTTATATATTATTTGATAAAGGAATATATGCACAATGATATAGGTCCATTCATCATGTTTATGGTTTAGGGTTTTCTCTCACTATTATATGTGTGCTCATCATTATCATTTTTTTAGCCTAAAATTTGACGAATAATCAATGAAAATTTGTTGTGAATTCATTCATTGGTACAACAAATCTCAACCATGGGTTCGGGATGGAATTTGATGTCATTTTTTTGGTTAATTGTGATGGTAGTACATCCACATATGTATTAGCGGTTCAAAAAACTCATTTTTCATATGACACCTACTAGGTGCGATGAAAAGTGTTTCCCTAGAACATGATACAGCTAGATTCTAGCTATTGCTGGGGAGGAGGTTTGGTTAACCTCATATCCATGATATATTGTGTGATATAGGGTGGAATCAATGATTGTGGATCCATGGACCAAGATGCATAATGTTTTCGTTAAGTTCTATGAAAAACTCAACTACATAGCTTGTAGTCTAGAAAAACACATGTTATATTGTTCCCTCAATACAGAACTACAGTATCCACTTAGAGATAAGTATCACATTCCATGTGACATGTGGCGCCTGAAAACTAAACCTTATAAGACTAGCTCGGCGTGTACTATGTGTACACACCAAGGAGGCCATGTCATGTTACATATGTTATGTGCCTAGTCACACACCATGTAACCTGTGGATGACAACTTGGAGTGTATAGGTAGTACACACCTAGGTGGCCATGATTCTCTACACGCCATGTACTTGGGAAGTATATAGGAAGGACGAAGTACTTGAGAATAACTATGTACTGAGACATGGAAAAGTAAACGGGCATGACCAGGTATACACGAGAAAGTGAATAACATCACGCTGAGTGCTAAGGATACATCTACATGTTTTGTACCATAGGTACATGCTACATATTATGTAAAGTTTTATTCCATCTGATCATGAGGAATTTGAACTTCTAGTATTTTTTAGACACATCATGTAACACTAGGGATACACCATGAAATCCATTAAGGACATGTCATATTCCTATTTATTGTTATCTCATATTCTTTGTGTGTTTATCTGGTCTTACATTGACTAGTATAAGTTGAGTGTGTTTCCATGGACCATTCCTATGAGTGTTCATCAAAACATCTAATTCCTATAATAGAGGGTGACCCCTCTATATCTTCTTGATAATCCATACAGATTGGGTGAGATCCCTTTTTTAGGTGTGATTTTTCTTAGTCAACCTCAACAGATACCCCAATTTCTTAGAGCATATACCCTCTTAAAGGATTAGGGTGATCCTCATATAGTTAATGTTTCTTTACATTGGGTTTCATTGAATTGGAAGGACCAATATGTATGTGGTCATTGATCCCATATCTAGAAAGATATTTCCAGTAGGGTCTTATATTCCCTTAGTGATCCTAAGGAATTGGTCCCCTAATTCTGTATCGAGATTAGATCATTATGATGAGGGGTAGTTTGATTAGGTGTGTTTCTATGATGAACCATATAAAATTCCAATATGATAATTCTTGTCTAGACCTAAAAAGAGTAACTCTAGGATGGAAGTCATTAGTAGAAGAATACCTTGGGGAGTGGTTCCTCCCTGAAGAAAATTACCTTAAAACCTCACAATGGATTTATAGGATTATGATCTTGAGACCATTGAGACAAGAATAATTTTTTTAGATCTTAGATATCCTTCATTATCATTATGTCACATATATTTTTTGGCATACAACTATTTGATGATTTGACTAGTCATGAAGAAATTTACATAGTAATTTCAGGGTGTCTTATTGGGTATTGTTATAGTCTCCCCTACGTAGGCTCTTCCAACACATGTTTAGTTTTTTGTATATGGTGGATCTTTTTCAAATTCAGTGGCAGTCATGGTGTATGTGGACCATAGTTTGGGCTAGATTGATCTTAGTGTATACCAGTGTTTCATTTGACAATAATCCCCTAATTCTGAGTAGGATATATATATTTTTTTACTTTTAGGTGTTCTTGTATGGTGATATTTTTTAGGATCTCTAGTTATTTATGTCATAATATGATTATGGGATTATAGATGTATGCATTAATTGTTATTTGTTGTTTTGTATTTTATAAATGTTTGGGTTTGGGGATGTATGTGTGCATATAGGTACTTTTGGATAATACCTCCTAGGTGTGTGATATTCCATCGTGGTGATATTATCTATCCCCTAACCACTTTGATGTGGGATTTGGGTGGTTTCATCTCAATTCCCATCAGTTTGGGTTAGGAAATAGTGGTATCAAAGAGAAATACATAGCCTAATGTGTTATAGAAGTCCCTGATTTTAGGATCTAAGTTTGGATTTCTTTTCTATAGATGTTAGGTTTTATTTTGGCACTAAGGAAATGGTGATTTTTTTTTGAGAATGTATCCTTGGAAAGGGTGTCCAGTGTCAGTGTGGTGATGGAATAATCTATTCACCAGGACCCTTATATCATTTTTCTTGACTTGGTATATGTAGGAACTTTTAATTGGGAACATTGCTTCTTGTATCATATAGGAATGAGTTGTTTTTTCCTTGTACATATTGAATCAGGTCACTAGAAATTTTCATTAACCACGGTACATATTGTATTCTTTCAATATGTATTCATGTTTTAGTCAGTGAGGTTTCCATAGAAGGTTTGAGAGTTCGACCAAATTACTAATGAGGCCTCAATGAAGTGTCTTAGTCATAAGGTTGTCTTAATTGTGGATATTTAGATGGGGGTGTGTGATCCTATTGATCAATTTGTAGATTGAACATTAGATGTTTTGGTGGATGTAGAATTCCAGACTATGTCATGGATGTATATTTTTGTGTTGGATGATGATGTGTAGGGTAATAGAACATATCATGATCTTCCAAGGTAGGAATTTCATTGGATTTAGGGTTAGTAGGATCAATAAATAGAACGTACAAAACATAGTTTGCAAAAGGAGAGGTTTCTCTAACGATATTCAATATTGATCAGTTCTATGAGGCTGACACATTACTATTCATTTTATGGGAGATGAATGATCATGATGGAATATAATACCAATTTTTTTGTGGTTATATTGATGTTTGAAGAACCACCGAGGATGAGGTAGTGGCTAGAACAAGTAGGTCTTTGGAGATGCAGATGCGTTGGAGGAGTTGGGCCTTAGTAGGAGGTGGAAGGTGCATTGGTTTAATGATACCACCACCATCACCAGGTCGACCACAATAGGTTTGGGAAGCCGGTGGTTAGAATCATGGACAACTGTAGGTGATGGAGTTTATTTACACAAAGGCTCCCTTAATTTTTATTGGTATGTTTTTTGTTCATTATACTCTTATTGTATTATTATTAGACATTGGTATGATATACTCTATTTATTCCTCTATTAGATACTTTTATAGGGAGACGAAGGGCATCAGTAGATCCCTATGTTGGCGATGTTTGATGTGACTTTGGAAATTTTAGGAAAATGGTCAATTTTCTAATAGGGATACACTCTTTATATGCAATCCAAAAACATGTGGGAAAGTCAGTGCCTCCAAAAATTGATATTATTTAGGTTTTCTGGATTATTTACTTTGATTTGTGTGATTGAGAAGGGTTATTTTAATAAGGTTTCAGAGAAATCTATGGTTTTTGTAAATAGATGGAATATGGAATTGATGATTTCCAAGTGATGGGATTATGCGGTGGCCTTGAGCATAGTTCTTGTTATGATTATTATCTCTACTGACCTGGTTTTAGTTCTCACAATATTGCATGATCAACATATCCTTGACAATATCCATATTCAATACATAGTGATACAAGTGGATCCTATTTATATGACCCTTTTTTTAGGATCCTTAAAATAGGTTCAATGAATAAACACTTATACCAATAGTGTGATCCAATTCCGGGAGGATAGATAGAGAGCCTTCAGAGGTATCAATTCATAGTGGTAGTGAGACCCAATGATTTATACCTCGATATAGATTATATTCCTACAATGCATGTGTAGTTAGCTTCTACCCATTAGGGTAGTCGTGCTTCCATTTTTTTTGGGACAGATTATTACACCTTTAAAATAGATTGATCCTTGGAATGTCAGAATGATTTCATGAATAGGAGGTTATGAAAATTTCTTTATCAATTCCCCAATGATACCATTTTTTATTGGATTATATGAGTTCTTTGTTTTCCTATAGTGGTGGTAGAGTATGCAGATATGTTTCTTATGGATGTACCCAGTATATCTCTAAACTGAGTGTTAGGATTATAAAAGGACATAAACTCGTGATCTCCCATGATTTATTCGACATCCCATCATATGGAATTCATCAATATTTATAACATAATGGTTAAGAATACAGTTTGCAGAGAAATGTTTTTGGTAAGACTCAATACGTTCAACTAGGAATTCAGGTTTTGTTCTCCTAAGAGGTTGATCATTGCTTGATATTGGGTCAGTATTGGTGCCACATGGACCATGCGACATAAGGTATAGTGTCCACTCTATAGAATCAAATTCTTCTTATACTAGTGGTTTGGGGTGAAGGGGTTATCATATTTTCGCCTCATGATAGGATATCACCATCTGAGGTTTTGGAGCAGGATATACCATAAGTGTCTTTACAATGACACTACAGTTGTTTTGATTTAGTGGTTATACACATTGGAAATTTTTATGCCTTATTTGAGTAGTGAAACTTATAGATTGGATTCTTATACCCTCATGGATTAGTTCATGGTATTCTTCTTCAAAAAAATCCACGTGAGCTCAGCATCCAAGTTGGAGCAAGCATGATACCTGAGGATGATGTGGATTACCTACAGGGGATAACTGTAACCACTCCATTTCATCAGAGATCAAAAGAGGTACAACTCAGGGATATCGATTGTGAGATGTTGTGTGACTATATATCCACTGAATAAGATCTTTGTGGATATTTTAAATCCTGGACTCTCTACATCTATGTTCAAGGATGAATGTTGATCCCTTTCACACTGCAAAATGTGGTTTTGCGGAGGTTTCATTCCCTTAGAAGTACATCTGGTAGAGGTGACGATGCACATGCATCTCACGGAACTGGTTGGGCCTCAAATGTAATTACAACATGTTCTCAATATAAACTATTATTGTCCCTTCTATCTGTGGATGATGGATTATATAGTTTCATAGAGAGTTCAAGACACATGTGCATGCAAGAGATAGTTTGGATTCCTGGAATCCCCTTTGATGATCATTGGAGACAATAATTATTACTTCACAAAATGATAATTGAAGGCTAAATAAATCCTTTGGGGACTCAGTTATAGTTTAGAATAGTGTTTTACTCTAGTCAGTTGTCCAAGTATAGTGGACCATTTATATTCTATTAAACATATTTTAGGGTCTCATATTGGTTTTGGTCCTTATCTAGGTGAATCATTTACCATCATTTTATTTTTTGTATCATAGTGATGACTACCCATACATTTTTGTAGAACCATTTTGGGGCTATATAGGATAGATGTTTATTGGGTACTGTTATACTATCCAAAGCTAGTGGTTGATAGTATTTGGGTCCTGTATTGTTTCTAGTGATGGTTGTTAGGGTACATATCATCCTAGGGTAATAGTGGATTATCAAAAAAATTAGATGTGATTATAGACAAATAAGGAAGTCCATTGGAGTTTAGAGTTGTGATGTTTTATCCAGGAAGTTCAACTATCGTTGGGGATATTAGACCCTTTTATTTTTCCTAATGTTTTGTTGGGTTAGTAAGGTGGTGTACCGAATAACTCTATGACAATAATTGTTTTGTTTAGTTAGTTTTCTCCACATGTCGCCGTTGAGTATTTAGGCGCTTGACTCATTGAATGAAATCAGCCTAGATATGTCGGTCTATCAGAGTTGAATTTCCTTTTTCAAAGACCTAGTGGAATTGAGAACCAACTGACAATGATCCTCTATGGGAATTTTTTTTATTTCAACACAGACTTTTCATACATTAACATTACACCACATTTGTGGAATACCTAAAATATTTCACATGTGGACACAAAAAGACCATATTTGCCTAGTGCTTCTAGAAACATGGAAAAATAAAAACGGGTACATAAGTGAGATACATTATCTCCCACTAGGTTCATCGTGACTAGAATCCTTCTTCAAGACACGATACTAAAGACATACTTCATAACTCGGTGAAGGAAACATAAGAATGGGAGGGATATGGTGCTCTTTAATGGTAAAAAAGAGATATGTAAGCATAAAGATAATAATAATGGTATGATAACATGGCCAAAAAATTATAATATCATACATTGCATATCAAAGATCATAAACATAAATCATGGTATAATGATTAAAAATTCATATGACATGAATCATAAGGGAAATAAGAGCATGAGCCACGAAAGAATAACATCGATGTAATACATGGAATTTTTACAAACACATCATCATGTAATATAATATTCTATAAGTCAAGACACATTGAAAGAACTTTTACAGGCACTTCATTGGGACTAAAACTACATGAAGTGACACACCACAATCCCCACTCATTTCATTTCTTTTTAATCGATCATGTTTCCTTGTCTTCCCATAGGGGATTGGGTGTGTCCATCTTCCCATAGAGTATCTAGTTTTCCCATCTTCTCACGGTGGATGGGATTCTTTATCTTTCTAAATTGGATTGGGTTTCCCCATCTTGTCATAGTGGACCAGGTTTCCCCATCATCCCATCCTCACAAGGACAATACATACTGGGTGGGACACTCCACCATCCCCAATATAATACCTTTCATTGTAAGGTATCTGGTTTCCCCATCATTCTATACGGTATCAAGCCTATTGACTTGATTCTCATCATAATCTCGTGAAATATAAATCATTTCACAATACATTGGATAATGATATAGGTCCCACCCATATTATAATGAAATCATACATTCTTTTTTTACAAGACTATAAATCATATCATAACATATGAAATAAAATAGGTTTCATTAACATGTAGTCATATCTGAACTAGTGTAAAATATAGGTTTCATAATCATTTTAACAAATGATAACCAATGAAAAAAATTATGTTTGAAGACAATATGACCCATGAAAGAGGAAAAGGTGTCATAATAATCATTCCATTTAAACAAAAAACCATTGGAGAAAGAATATGAATGGAATTATTGGAACATATTCCATGTAGAGAATAAAATATAACCAATAATGTTATCTTAGATGGGTAATGACTTGGAATGATCTTCCGAAAACACTTTTTGAGGAAAATATCCTTTATTATTTAGAATTCGTTCAAAACATAATCATTTTCAAATGAATTTTCTTAAAAATAAACATGATAAATTATAAATGGATGTTTTAAAACAATCTAAAAAAATTTTCCTTTGAATTTTTTTTTGAGAACTTATAATGAAATCTTGAAAATATTTTGAAAACCATTTCTTGGAAAACACATTGAAAACATATAAAAGATTATAATAAAACCATAGAACAAATTTTAAAATCCCATTTCCATGAAAATGATATTAAAATGTCATATTTAATAATATTTTTTGAAAATATTTTTTGAAAACATGGTTTTTTAAAATTTATGGCATGTGTCTCGGAAATGGTAAATTGTGACCAAACTACTTTACCGATATGATAAATTTTGAAACATAACCCCATGAAAGATAGATCGTAAAATGAATATGTCAATACCCATAAATTTTTGATAATAATCATAGAATACATACATGGGTAGTAAACACATCACATATAAGAAATAGGTGGTGAACATAGCTTGTGTCTCAAGAAAAATAAAAGTGAGACAAGAAAACCCATACTACATGGGTAACCTTGGAATCATGATCCATGTTAGAGAATAAATTAATTTTAAGATTATAATATAATTAAATAATGGAAATTAATTATATAACACGAAGTAGGGTTGTGTATACACCACAAAAAAATAGAGATTGGTTGATATGGAATGTATCTCATGGAAATAAAAAGAGAGATGAAACTACCTTACCTTCTGTGTTGACTCTATTTATACTCTTAAAAAATCCAGTATGAAAATAAATTATTTTTAAACATATTTTAAAGAACCATGTTCATATATATAATATTATATCGGGATTTATATAACCTTCTTATTAACACTTCTATGTTAAATTTACGTTTTGGTTAATATCCTCTTTATTTTTATCATGTGACTTTAATTGTTATATTTTTATTCCACATACATATATCGTTATTTTCATAATTTAAAACATGATATAAATATCATTAATATTAATTATATAAATATTTATAATAATATATCAAATATTGAAATATGAAATAGAATACACTATTCGTGGTGATTGTAGGCCGTATGTATGCATGAATGTTGTTTTTGTTTAAAAATCAAATCGAAAGAAATAAAATAGATGAAATAAATTTATATATTTTTATATAATAATTATAGTAGAATTATTATTTCATATATATATTATATATTTACTTAACCCATCCTAAATACATTACATGTAGAGTGTGAATGAATCACTTCACTTTGAGGAGACAATATCCCACACTCCCTAAACAAAATTATATTTTACATAAAAATTATAAAGTACAAAGGTGTGTTATATATATAAATTAAAAAAATAAATACATCATAAACATAACATACATCATATTAAAATGGATTTTCATCATATTTACCAACCATGAGAGTTGGTAATGGTAAAATTAACACCATTGTTTCATGAGATAATAGTTCATTGTACATAAGAATGGTAAGTTCATTACCCATTAGATGGACATGTGTGTGAGTGTAGGTAGAAGACTTAGAATAAAAAAAATTAGTATATTTATGATAAAAAGGATATTATATAATCTTGGAATAAATATAATTGTGGTGGGGGAGAAAGAAAGTAGAAAAAAAGTTTCCTGAGGAAGGATGTTACCTATTCTTTGGGTAACTCCTCTTTCTTTACACCAAAGGGATTCCATGGTTGGATATATTAGCATATAGTGAATTTAAGGTGGAATATAGAAATTATGGAGCTTAGTGGAGAAGATTCAGGGTGATCTAAGGGCTTAATAGGTGTGAATTAATGGGATTGGAGAGTGACTATTATAATGGGGGAGGAGTGGAATTCTTATAAATTTTTAGAAAGGGAATTCCACCAATGTTTTTACAAAGAAAAGTGGACCCAATAATTGAAAAAATCTAATAAAATAGAGGATATGGTCAAAATGTGAACATCAAATGGAATTTAGACAAGTGTCTTGGTCATTTTAGGCCTTCAGTTTAAGGTTTATTCATTTGTTAGGCTAATCTTTATATGTGTGAGAAATTTTGGTAAAGTGAAATCATGTGTGAAAATAATAAAATAAATAATTTTAATTATTTTTTCTCTTTATTTCAATGTAAAGATAGAGAATAATCAATTTAATCATAGAAATTCCAAATCTATAGGGTTTTCTCTATAACCTATTTGTTGATATGATCTACTACTGAGGATCCATTGGAGGATTGATTGAATATAACATCAAATCGAGATCAGATCAAGGATTGTGCAAAAAAGACACATGTGGGTCTTGTCAACGATAAAATTATGCAATCTTTATTCATCATTTATTTATTCAAACTATGTTATGATATTTTTTTGGATTTATATCCATTTTTTATCATACAATGAATACATATCAATCAACTAGTAGATTTATTCTGGGATTGATTATTTATTGGTATGGGTTTAATTGTGAGATAAGGGGACAATTAATATTTTTTTGTTCATCGATATTTATAACTCTTCATTCATATTTTATGTGAAAAAAAAAATCTAGCTGAAAACAACCAATTTTTCAGTTCTATTTGTCACATTTATAGTTTATGGTTTTCTCTCCCCGTTCAATGCGAATTCGTCTGTTTCATTTTCTTTTAGCCTATGTTTTGAAAAAAACCCGAGAGAAAAATGATTGTACATTTAATATTTGGTGAATAGGATCACCACCATGGGTTTGGGATAGAGATTATAAATCGTGGTTGTGGAACATGATGATTATAGTAGATCCATTGATTGATCGATGTATCTCGATACCATTGTTGGCATGAATCACTAATAAGGAGTGATGAAAGGTGTTTCACGAGCAATAAATATAGTCAGATTATGAATATCATCATCCCTATGGTTTTTTCAACCACATACTGATAATATATGGTGTGATTCATGGATGAACTTCTGACTGTTCAATTGGAGATGACGATGCCTGATGTTTTTTATATGTTCTAGGAAAAAACTAACTACACATAGTGTAGTCCGAAACAACATGAATTGTGTAGTCCCCATTGTGAAGAACTAATTTTTCAATAATGAAATAAGTATCACATGACATGTGGATTGTTTCATACCCCTCGTTACCCTTATCCAATCATCTCAGTGTGTATAAGGAGTACACACCCAGGATGCCAAGTAGTGTTACACGTATTGTGTACCTTGTCACATGCCATGAAATATGTGGTAGATGACTTAGTGTGTATAGGGAGTACATTACTAGGTGGTTATGTGAACCTACACACCCTATACATGAGAAGTAATGAGGTAGACTAGAGTACATGAGAAGATTCATGTACTCTGACACAACTAAATACACAGGTACGACTCGGTGTACACAATAACAAGAAGAATGTCACACAAAGTTCCAAGTCCGCATCTAAGAAATGTGAACCCCAGGGACACACCAGGTATTATGTAAAAGTGTATTCCATGTTAAAACAATACATGGGTTGTTCACAGATTTGAAATACATGACTTATACCCATTGGGACTCATAGTTTACTCATTCGAGAAAAACATCAAATCCTCTTTAATCAAAACTCGATATTGTTCAAAGATTCTGTGAGATTACAAGGACTAGTATCATTTGACTGTATTCCCATATTCTATAACTACTAGGTTTGGATGATACATCTCATTATTATCATATAGGGTGACCCCTATCCAGCTTCTAGCTAATCATTGTAGTGGGTGTGAGATCTCGTATTCTAGAGTGAGTTATCTCAATTCACCTTGACTGATACCTCACTAGATTAGAAAATGTTTCCTTATAAGAGGCTATTATTGATCATCATTTCCATAATGTTTCATTATATATCATTTAATAAAATTTTTATGATTGATATTTAAAGGGGCATTAATACCCTATCTATGAAGATGTTTCTAGTAGGGTCTAGTGTCTCATAAGTGGGCCCTAGGAATTATCCCCTATATATGAATTGATATATGATATTTACAATGAGTTTTACTCAGATAAAGTGTGTTTTTCATATAAAAAATAACATTTTTCTATGATATTATTTTGGTAATGATCTGAAAAAAAAATGATCTTTGGGATGAATGTCGTCAGTATTAGAATATCTCGAGGAGTGTTTCCTCCAGAATAAGGATTACATTGAAACCTCATGGTGGATTAAGGGATGGAATTGGTTGAGACATTTGTGACTTTTAGTCTTTTTTTTAGAATATATGGGATATCATTGTTTATCATTATATCTCATATCTAGTTTGAAATTCATATGTTCGATTATTTGAATACTATTGATGCTTTATGATTGGTGATTTCTAGAAGTCATTTTAGGTATTATTATATTCACCCTTTTATAAGAACTTCCCAAACATGTAATGTCTTATGAATTTGATAGATATTTTTTGGAGTTATTGGATGAATATGAGTAGGTGGTTCTTAGTTTGTGCTAGACAGACCCAGGTTTATACCAATATTGCATTTGATAACATTCCACTCTTTTTGAAAAGGACGAGCTTTATTTAAAAAAAAAATGGGTTTGTATTTAGACCCTTTTTATGCTTTCCAGTACATTATTTCATACTATGATTGGGGGATTATAGATTTTTCCATGCATTTTTATCAGTTGTTTTAAAATTTCTACATAATTTCATCTTAAATATATGTTCATGGGTAAATATACTTTTGGATAGTAACACCCATATTTGGAATATTCCTTCCTGGCTCTAATTTCCAACCCTATCATTTTTTAGGGTTGCTTGTGGTAGTTGATTATCAGCCCCCATCAAGAATGGTCATGATGTTTGACCCTCAACTAAATGTATCAAAATCTAAGATCAATCTAGAAAAATACTGTTATCCTTGTATTTAGTATAGAAAATCATCAATATGTATAAGAGGATAACTAGTCTTGATTGTGATCTTATTATGTTCATGGTAATAAATTTAAAGTCACTCGTCTATCTTTAACCATAAGAAAAAATTGGTTCACTCCATGGTGGCACACTTTATTGAATGAATCCCTTCTCAACATTATCTTGTAATTTCTTCCTTAAATCCTAATATATAGGTTGGGCTATTCAAAATGGTATCCTTTAATTTATTTTATTACTATATATTATTTCTATTGAAGAAAATATCTTCATGATTTTGTGGAAGGAAAATAAATTCCCATATAGATACATCAAAAAACTCTTGTAAAGTAGGCGTATCCTCTATGTTGAGTTTATCCCTATACATCTGAAATGATTTTTTCTTTTGAATATGAATGAACAACCATATAATGGATGTTATTTACATTAAAAGTTCATATTTATCATTTCATTAATAGACAATCATAGGTCAATTCATAATATCAAACATGAAATCCCTTTTCAGTAAATAGATGTTAGTTTCAAGTAATGAAGGTCAATCCAGGACTAAGATAACATCAAACACGATTATTGGGTGAATAATGTGACTTATCATAAGCACATTCCAAAAAACATCAATCAAAGAAGAATCAAAGGCTTGATAGGAAATCATCATACCATTAGTGATTTTTATTACTAATTCAATATTTAATAATTGAGGTGCTATTGTGATACAGTTAGAAAATTATTCAGATATATAGAAGAAGGTAGATCCAGAATTAAAAGAGACATTGGAAATTATAGAGTTGAGGAATAGTGTACCTTTCACTACGTAGTTATCATACCCCCACCAGTAATAGTGGACAGATGATATTTAACTTCTTATATAGGATTATGTTGTTGAAAACATTTGTTAGCATCATTAATATTTATATTTCCGCACTGCTTATCATAATACACATAATCATTACATTTTATACTCTATATTATAGTGGGGTGTATTTTGTTTTTCTCTTCCTCAATCATTTAACAAATTCCTCTTCCTAAAAAATTGATATTCAATTTCCAGATGAACGTCCCTTATGCACAAAAAAATTTACTAGTCCCCAAACTTCAAGCATAAATGAAATCTAATCATCTTCCCTCTATGGTTATCATAATTTTTATTCAATCACATGTTTCTTTTCTTATAAAAACCATGATTTAAATGAGTAATTATAATCTAAATCTCGACCTTAATATCACATCTAAGGACATCTTCATAGCTACTAAAGTATTGTGTGAAAAACTACATTTAGAGACTTGGTTAGAAGAAATTTAATAAAAAATCAATATTACATTCAGGTAAGGTGATAATACAGTATGTTTATATAACAAGTCTTGTAAAATTCACCTCATATATAAAAATATATTTATCATTCTTCTACTCCATATCGATGATTTATTTATCTATTTTAATTGGAGTAATATGATGAAAGAACATGTAGAAAAATAATATCTTAAACTAATCCTAATCTATGGAGTCAATTCTATCCCATGGCCTTATGTTATTTATTAGAGTCCACCATTGACATTATTTGACATCAAAACAATAAATAGTTACAAACACATTTCCATGTTTTAGACACTAGATAAGGAAAGATATCATCTTTTGTGTTACTAATCTATTTCTCATCCACTAATAAATCAAAAGTCCCACTAAAATAAGGTAGATTCTGCCTCATGAAGGACATAATATAACATTATTACATTACATTATTATTTTGAAGATCAGTACAAAGCATAGATAGAGAATTATTTATAAGAATATAAAAAATATTTTTTATTATAGCTCCTAAATAATTATGTTTCCAAGGATGAAACTATTTTTGTTATCTAGCATATTAGTTATTAACATAGTTCCTTTGGGTTCTAGCCATTGAATAAATCATAAAACCATCATGTGAGAAACAATAATCATAGTGGGAATACAAAAAATCATGAAAAATCATTTATAAGATATATAAATCATGATAGATTCTTTTCAATATATGAAAGCCATTGTTTTAACCTTGGTTAATCATGGTAAATATCTTTTAATGTTCTTTATAATAGTTAAAAATGAAATTGTGAGTTAACCAAAGAATATCCCATCAGAGTGTCTAAATTGGTGCTTTATAACAGAAAACTAACTATGAACAGGAAATATGGATGAGATATAATCTACCAACACTTTTTGAGTTTCTTACTCCCCTATGAATCTATGCCACAAACCAAATCTTGATTTAGTATCCATACATGGTTTTATTACTAGGATAACCATGATCCATTCATGGAGATGGTCCCACAATCCCCTATTCATTCCTTCTCTGCCGCTCACTCCAATTATGGTTCCATATCCTTGCTCTCCTTCCCCTACGTTATCTTACTCCTTTAGAATGGCTTCTCCTATGGTTTTTTCCTCTACTCTCTCTCACAGTTTTTCTACTTTTGGTTCACTCTCTTGTTTGGTTCTTCTCTTTCATTTCGATGAAGGCATAGTGGTTTTTCCCCAACTGCCTTAGTAGTTCTATGACCATTCATTCCACCACTCCTCTCTAGATCATGTCTATAGCCATGGATACTCTGAGGTTTTGGGTTAGCAGTTCGGTAGCTGTGGGTCTTCACAGTGCCTCATTTTTCATCCATTCTTGTTTTAGCAACCATTTTCTACTTATTTTTTCTATATTATGGTTTTATTTTGTTTTCCCCAACTTCTATTAGGGTTTCCCACTGGTTTCCACCTTTTATTGATTATTTTAGGGTTTAATCACACGTTATATCTTTCCTTTATAGTTTATTCGTTGATGGATCTATGATTTCTTCTTTGATGGTTTCTTTTTGGGTCCTTTTTGGAATTTTCTACATGGGGTTTGGGGGTCTAATGTGTTATAGTGGTAGTTGATTCTTATCTACGGTTTTGATGATGTCAGGTGGGTCTTTCCACTGATCTTACCTACATATTTCCACCCATTTCTATGATATTTATCCAGAACCCCACCACTATATCTGAGGTGGATCTACGTGATTATTTCCACGGTTCATCAGGAAGTGAGTTTTAGTAGTCATCTACAAGAGGTTGATGGTGCAAACGCATCGATTGTTATTGGCAAGGAAGTACCTTATCTTAGGGCATCTTTGGTGGTGTGGTGACCACAACAACAATGGTGACAATGATGTTATGTGTGAAGACAACGACAGTGATGGATTTCCTCAATGGCGATGATGGATTTTTATGGGCATACAGTGAAGTGATAATGATATCGATTATGGTAGTGACATGATAATGATATGACAACAATGGTGATGGAACAATAAGGCCGATGATGTGATGATGGTGGCCCGATGGTGTTGATTACCTCGATGTAGGGTTTCTAAGGTGTCTCACTTTTCCCATTTATTGAGGTTTTCACTTTAAAATTTTTAATTTTAAAATTAAAATGTGGATTTTGATTGAATCTAGTCTGCTATGTACATTTTTTAAGCATGTGTTTTTTAAATTTGGTATCTAGTCTATGTGAGGTTCCCACTCACCCAAAAGTGTCATTTATAAAATGAAAAAAAGGATTGGGGAACCATAATCCATTCTTTACCATAACTTAGTACACTATACTATACATAAAATTATAATAAGGGTTGCTAATAAAATTTTCTCATCCTAGTTTCCAAAGGTAACAAAATAGTTCTATGACTCCAACTATAATGACCCATACATTTCCAAATTTAATATTAAATATTATTATATAAATACTCAATACATAACATTTTGATTCATTCTAGAATCAAATAATGATAGTTTCTTTAAAATGATAAATATGTAAAAATCTTGTTCATGTGAGATATTCATCATCTTCCACTAAGTTCTTTATATCTATCACCCTTATTAGACATATCTTATTCAAAACCATTCTGTATAACTTATAGAAAATAAAACACAAGATAGGGTGAGATCAAATTCTTCTTAAGGGTAAATAAGGGAGATATTAAGTACCACTTAAGAATAACATGAGGATAATGTTATAATAACATGACCTTAACATTTGGAAACCATATCCAACATATTATTGATCATAATCTTAAATAATGGAATAATTCATGGAAGTTCATAAGACATTAATCACTACTGAATCAATGTACATGTTCCATGAGAGCATAAAATCACCAAAAGGTATAACTTGGTTGAATACAAATAATAATGTAAAATCATTTTGTTTTTCAAGGATTACATCCAAGACTACCATATGAATTGGGTTCACTCCCAATTTCTTTATATCCTTATTCAATATTCACTCCCAATACTATCATAGTGTACATTTCCCATTAATGAACCAGGTTCATTCCCAATTCAGGTCTTTATTATTCCATTAGATAACCATCTGTACAGAATTCATTATAGGGTTATATAATTTCAGTCCAAAGACATCCCATATTCATAATCCGTTCATAATTATTTCATAGGATCCTAAAAAAATAATCACATATCATTATTTAGGGAAATGAAAATAGTTTCATAAAAAATTAAACAATTCATCAAATAATAACCCATAGATGATAAATGGGTTTCAAAAACAACTGATCGTCATAATATTAAACCATTTAGAGAAAGATTAAGGATTGTATAATTGGATTATAACCCTTATAAAACATATGATACAGTAAAGTTTGTAATCATAAATTAAAAGTTCCATTAAAATATGATAAGAACATTTCATTAGGAAAATATAATTTCCACATTGAAATCACTTACATAGAATCTACAAATTTCCAAAATTTTAGAGAAAATATTTTGTTTAAAAAATGTACGAATTAAGTAGATGAATATTATAATCATTGATAAGTCATGGTGTTGATAAATTATATTCATTTCATGTACATAAAAATGCTTTTCTCATTTTTAGGAAATAGTAAAAGGTACCTAGATTAGAATATTACCAAAAGATTATTTTTAAATCATTTTCTAAAAATTAAATCTTTCATAAAAATGAATTTATTAAATCATTTAAGAATATTAAAAAAATTGAAATCATTTTAAAGAAATAATGGACAAGGAAAAGAAATTACATATGAATGAAGGGAGAAATATTGCAATTTTTCCCTAAAAATATTATTTCAGTATGCTGAGAACCTCAAGAGAGGAAAATGAAATTACAAAAAGTAATTTTGAAAAATAACATGGTTATATATTATGGATTTTATTTAGGGGTATTTTATAAAACTTAATCATAAAAAATATGATTTTAAACAATCCTGATAAATAATTAGATTGTGTTTTGAATCCCATAACATAAGTTTGAATTTATTTAAAATAACTCTAAATTTATTTATAATAAATTTAAATTTATTATAAATATAAACCACAATAATTTATATACTTATAATATCATATATTTTCCACTTATAGAATTTCAACATCGATTTATTAAAAGTTCATTATTAAAATCACTATTTCTGGGTGTCAAGTGTCTATTTTTCATACGAATTTTTATTTTCTGGTTCCATTCCTTATAATTTGATAATGGTTACATCATATCCATAATAGTAATAATGATATAAGTATGAAAAATATTCATTCATAAAATTTTGAGATAGAAAAATGAATTACACCATTCCTGGATATGGTAGGTCGTACATATGCAGAAATATTATTTACACTTTTAGAAGAATAAAATGAAATAATGGTAAACTAGAAATAACTATTTAAAGATAATTATTATATAATATATATCATATATATTAAATAAAACTATAATTTTTCCATCTATATAAATATTAAATTAACAACCAATCACATCACTTTGTGGAGGTGGTAATCCACACATATGCAGGAGTGAGGTTATCACATTCCAATAGATTGGAAGGTAAGATGGGTTGTATGAAATTATAATTATTGAATCATAATTATTTCATAAATATAATATATGATATTTAGACGCATCATAATAATATAAAATGAAATATGTTAATTGAATATAAATTGGATCACTGTGTGGATATGGTAGTGCACACTTATGCATGAGTGATAGTTTCACATCATATTTAGTGAAATATAGGGGAATACCGGTGGTTCATTAATAATAATAATGTAAAATAATATTAGGGATACTGAGTTTTTTATTTTATGATGAATACCACATATTTATATGAGGTAGAAGAATAAATAAATTGAATGTAATCAAGTAAGATAATTATCAATTCTTCATTAGGCCTCTATTTGATCATTTTTTAAAGACCCTTGGAAAGGAATTTTGATAAGATAGTCACCTATAAGTCAATTATAATTTTCATTATAATATAATTTTGTAGGGTTTTATATATCTACATTTCTCATGGTTGTGTGAAAAATATAATAGAGAGGTGTTCGTTTTTAAGTGGGTTAGAGGACAGAAATGGATGTTTTTAAAATAATAAAATATAATAAATGTTTATTCAGTTAGAATGATTCTAAAGGGATATATATAATATTTTCAACACTATATTGTCTAAATCATGTAAAAATATTTTTTGGAGGGTTTAATTTGAATTTATACCATTATATCATTGTTTAATCCCCCAGAAATCATTTTCTCTTCTTAACCATAATATCAAATTTTTACTATTTTTACAATATATTATTACAAAAAAAGTTGAATTATAGAGATATTGAAAATTATGATTCCAAATATTGAAACCATTTTATCAACTACAATTTATAGAAGTATTAGAATTTAATTTACAATTAAACCCAAAAAACATGAATATGTGTGGTTTTCCCAAAAAATTATATCAAAAGTATAAATTATTTTTATAAAAAGCCAAAAATAAAATTCATTTCACTGAAATTAATTTTATTTTTCATAATATATATGTACTAACATTAATTTTAAATCATTTTAATGAAAAATTAAAAAATTTAATTTCTTCAAATAAAAACATATTTTTGTTCTATTAATCAATATTTTCACTCTTCAATGTAAAATCAATCCTTTAAAAAATCCAAAAATTTCATCCTAAGGTACTTTCTGGATGATTATATCAAAAAATATTTCCTTTTTTAAATAAAATTTCATAAATTTTTATGAATTAATTATAATATATATCTTATAAAAAGACAAATAAACCATTTTAAAGAAAATGTATTTTTGGAAAATAAAATGATTTTACTGAAAATTTTATACTTATTTATCATTTCATTTAAATATTTAAGACCTTTATAAACATTTTTTAAAATGTTTCTATTCATATTCATATCTCATATTTCATTTATTTGTTCATAATAGTCATGTTTTTATGATAATATTTTATATTGTGGTTCAGTTAAACATGGTTTTTTGTGATATTTATGCTACCCTGAAATCTAATATATTTGAAGAGAAATATATCATAAAATATTAGGGAGTTAAATTAATTTATATCATTACACTTATATTTTAGTTTAACCTTTCCCCATTAACCCTTTTTGAACATAAGACAGGTAACAAATTTTTTCCATAGATGATATTCATTATAGTTGTAAAATGAATGTTTTCTCATTAATAAATCTAGAAAATTTAATTCCAAATATTGAAAAATTATTAAATTAAATTTTTATAAGAGAGAAAACAATTAAAAAAGAGCATGAAAAAAATGAAAACTTTTTTTAGAAACATTATTTTGAAACCAAAAACTGAATTTATTCTCATTTTATTCCAAGTAAAAGTGACATTAAATTTATGTTAAAACATTTTATCGAATATATTATATACACATTTAATTAAAAAAATTCATTAATAGTGATTAATATATTTTATTTATATAAAAAAAATTATATGCATAATTTTTTCCCAAAAATATATATGTCCTTACTTCTAATATATTTATTTTTATTTATATCAAATTGAAGACCAATAAAGTCATTTTCTACCTATATGAATAAAAATTTTCATAATTTATTACCTGGTATTATTTTTAAAATTAAAAAAATATGAAAAAATTAATTCTTATAATAAAATATTTCATAATAGTTTAATAAGATCAATTGTATTTCCAAAGTGAAATATATATTATATTTGATAATCATATTTCATTTCAATACTATATAATGTGATTCATTTTATAATTTATGGGGATTATTCACATAATTTCTTGGTCATGTGTTTCAAAAGATATTGAACACATTTATATATTAATGGGGAATATATTAAAAATCACAGGCTCTTACCTTCCCCCCACTTATTATAATTAATCACATGAAAATTTGACTCTCTGAAAGAAAACAAATATGGATAAATCATCCTCTACAAATCCTCATGTTCCAAAATTTCTTAATTAAATATTTTGATTCCTTAAAAAAATCAGTGAGTAGTCTGGTCTCATATAAATTTATCTCTACGATGGAACTTATATACCAGTTACTCCTCATAAAAAATATCATGCTTTATTGGTCTTATCTCTGAGTTTAGTACCAATGGAGGATTAGGTATGTAATTTCTCAAACGCGATACTTGGAAAACATTGTAAACCTATTATTTGTATTGAAGAACCTCCAATAAATAAGATATTATCCCATTACGATCAATAATATCATAAGAGTTGATATATTTGGGGCTTGAATATCTATTCATTCCAAATATCATAACATTGCTCTAAAGATATATTCAATGTAATACCATACCAACATCATTGAACTCCAAATCACAATAATGATTGTAATAATAAATTTTCTTATCAACTCAAGGATTCCATGATTTTTTCTTTAATGGTTCTTGCATACCCTTCCATTAAAAAATCATTCTTATTTCCCAATAACAATGATCCTCCAATTTTGCTCTATCATGTTAAGGTTATATACATCATTCCATAGATGAATTAATAAAAACTATCCAAATACATGAGGGAATTTTTTTGTTTTAATTAAACATAACCATAAGAGGATGTCAATCCCAACAACATTTCAAATCTATAAAAATTACTCTGACATATCTTGTTGGGTTTGAATGGTCCTCTCAGACTGACCATCTATCTACGATTGATATACCATGATAAACCTCAACTCTGTATTAATAGGTCACAATATACTTATCTAGAACTATTAAATAAATCTTGTATATCAATCATATAAGATTGAGAGTGCTACTCTTGGTTTCCTTAATACTTTCATTATGTATAAACTGTAGAGCTAATCAAGAGAGAAATATTATTTGATAGTAGTGAAATGTGATGATTTTATAAGGTGATCGAATACCACCCAAATAGCGTTATTCCCTTGAGATGTGTTGCTGAGTCCCATGATGAAAACCATGGTCATATTTTCCCATTAATAATTAGGTATGGGTAAGGGTTATTTCCACACCTTAAGATTTTTCGAAAAACATTTTTTCAAATTATTTTAAGCTTTCTAATATTTTTCACTTCACCCAAAACTGAATATAGTTTTCTTTATATGAAATCTCTAACCATGTATTGTATTATACCAACCACCGTTTTAATCTTGCACTACACACAACACTTATATTATCTTTTGGTATATGAAACACTATGTTTTTCTTGTGTTACATATAATTTTGAGTTTTTTTGATAACTTTCAATACACACAAGGCCAGTTTTTACCAAATACTAATATATTATTTATATTGTTATTAAAATATTATTTAGATACTACCAAACCATTGGAATTGATTTTACAAATAAGATTATGTAAATTTTAGAAATATGATTTAAACCTGTATATAAAATGATTTTTTTGTTATTAATTTTTGAGAAATTAATGTAAGAACTATTTTAATAGAATGAAATTACATTTCTATGTAAAATATTTTTCTATATTCAAAAAAATTATATCTATAAATTAAAAAAACAATTTTTGTGAATTTTTTCGATAAAATTTATGTATAATAAATTCAATCAATATTTATGAAACTTGTCCAATATATATGATAAGTATAAGATAAGAATAAATATAACTTAATAAATAAAAAGATTTATTTTTCTAAAAGGAAATTTTATATTCTATTAATGGTGAACACATTTTAAATTAAATTTTTGACCCAATTATAATTTCTAGTTGGGAAAATAATTTTCATTTTTTAGTTCAAAAAATTAAAATTTACTCAGGGTTATTTTTTTTATTTGTTTTCAAAGATTAAGTTTTTACGGAATAGTGAAAAATACTGAATTTTAATTAAAAGCTTCATTTTTTATTATTTATTTATAATACTAAAATATATTTTTATTTGGTTTTAAATTTTAATTATGTAAATTGTATATAAATTTATCCACTTTAGGTTATGAGTACCAATTTCACATTGAAATTGGATTAAAGACACTTAAATCTTTTGAAAATTTTCACTCTAAAAACATGTTCTCTTATCTCGTCTGGGGGGAAAATATTACATTTACTTCTAAAGAGTTTGTGAATAGAATTTGGAAAAATGTATTCCATATTTGGAATCATTATAATTTACAACGGATAATAAATTTAACATTTTTTCACCCAGAAAATGAGTTAAAGTAATTAACATTAATTATAATGATTAAGGTTAAAACAAGACTACTTAGAAGTTAAAATTTTATTAGAGGGTCCAAATTACCTAGATACATGTCAAAAATCCATTTTATGTTAATATTTCATCAAATTCCTATTTTTACTCTAAAATTTTAAATTATTAGATGCACACGATGTAAGGGAGACCTCTCAATTCTTTTAGCCTTTTTATATTTACAAGAATGACACTCCTCATCCACTATAAGAGAGGAAACTCACACCCTCACTTCTTCAGACATCTTAATATCATTATCTCAGCCAAAATATACCAAAATATACATAAATAATCTCCCCCATAATCCTAGAATCCTATCTTTTTTAATAAGGCCAATGAAGGAATCCCATTTGTGTAAACCCAAAGTAGTTACCCAAAGAGAAGGTAACATCCTTCCCCAAGGTCTTTTGTTTTATTTTCATTCTCTACCACCACAACAATTCTAATTTCGTGATTATATAACAACCATATAATAAAATTATAATAATATTTTTTAAGGCTTTTACCTAAACTCACACACACTACCATCAAATGGGATATGGAATCATCATTCATGTGTACGACATACAATCTCTTCGTGAATCGATGTCATTTATTCTTCTATTACCACCACTTATGTTTGGAGGTAGTGATTTACTTTCTATTCCTAAATGATATATATTATATTTATTATGTATTTATTCTTATTTAATTATTATATAACACAAAACTTCATGATTTCCATTTTTTGAAAAAATTAAAACTTTTTTTGGGGTTGTGTAAACCACCACTTCCTCAAAGCGATGTGATTCATTAACAAATTAAATGGGCTATATTAAGGATTTTTTTTGTATAAGTAATATATATATATATATAATAATAATTCATATATAATGATTATATATTTATATTCATATATTTTATTATATTTTATTCAATATTATAAGAAAATTTAAACAACGTTAATTCATATGTACAACCTACTATCTCTATGAAAAGGTGTATTGAATTTAAGATTTATATATTTTATATATTATTATAAATATTTATATAATGAATTTATATTATATATAAATAATTTTTTATATTCTATAAATATGTAAATCGTGATCTCATTGAGTGATTCAATAATAAGAAGATAAAACATAAATGAGAAACAAAGCTGATATTACCGAAAACGTAACATTAACCTAGAATTGTTAATAAATGTGTAATATAAATTAATAATAAAATAATATATGGTATGTTATATAGGAATATTTTTATTTGGTATTTTTTTAATTATATTATATTTATTATATATGAGGTTTGAAATAGTACGAAAAAGTCAGGACCTAAGGTAAGGGTTTTCTCATCACACTTTTATTTTTATGAGGTTTATACATGATTCACCACTCATTTATTTTGTGTGGTGTATTTAATTTAGATTAATATATTGAATAATTATCATAATTTAATTTATGTTTATTTACCTAACCATTTTATGATCTATCTTTCAAGGGGTTTATGGTTCACATGATACCAAATCGGTAAAGTAATTTTGTCTCAATTTTCCTTCTTTGATACACATGCCATGATATGCAGCTATATTCTTCAATGAGGTTTAAACACTAACCATTGACATGTCATAGATGAATATTTATATTTTAATTATATTTTATACTTTGTGTAATGTTATTATTTCATGGGAATTATGATTCAATGTTACCAATGTGGTAACAATATATTACTACAGTCTTATAATTTATGAGGATTATTTTTATTCATACTTCCATTAATGAAATATTATGATCCATATCTCAATAAATATCATAACATTTCTTATAATATTTTTATTCATGAAATATTCATGTGATGGTTCTTTTTTTTCAATCCATTTTACTAAATAGAATCAAGAATGTATTTTTTTTAGAAAAACTGACTTTATATCTCTCTACGGTCGGAAATCCGTGTTCTTTCAAAGCCATGATTTATAGAAATGTTTTCTAAAATATTACAATGTTATCATATGATCATATAATGAAATTTATAACCATGTTTTATCTTTTAAACTAAATTGTTTTATGAAATTAATCTTATGGTCCTTTTTTATTGATGAACTTTTCTAATCATTTTACAGTGCCAAAGGAATGTTCGTCATATATGGATTTATCTGCCTCCATGACTTCCATTTCATTAAACCGTCCTTTAAAAGTATAAAAGAATAATATTTTTGGAGAAAAATCATATTCCTAAATTCATACACATTCTTTTTTAAGCGGTTTTCATAGAAAATGTTTCTCAAAAATGATTTAGTTTCAAAAATTGTTTTAAACGATTTTCAAATTTTACTTTAAATGTTTTCAAAGTTATTTTCAAAGAAAAATGTTTTAAAAATGATATATTATTTAAAATTGTTTTAAATTTTTTCAATATTCATTTATAAGTTTTAAATGATTTTTTTTCAACAAGTCCCATACATCTGTTATATTTTTTCAATAGAAAACCTTTTCAAAGTGATTTTAATCTTCCATTGTATGTTTTTCAAGGATATTATTTTGAATAATAAATGATATTCTCCAAAAAAAAATGATTTTAAATTGTTTATGAACTATTATGTTCCATCTAATCTAAAATATAATTTTGGTACTCGTTCCTTACTGTGGATATGATCTAAGGGTTCCATTCATATTCTTTCTAATAATGATTTATGTTTTAATGGGATTATTTTTTTGAAACATGCTTCTCTTTCATGGGTTTTATGTTTATGAAACTCATTTCTCTCTCACGGGTCATATGCCTATTAAACCCATTTATATTTCACATGTTATATTTTTGTAATAACCTTTTCTATTTCATGTTTTATATTCTTAAGAAACCCACTTTTTTATAGGGGTTATGATTTGATGAAATGTTCATCAAACCTGTCTCTTTTACAAAGGTTATTATAATATGAAACTTTTATGACACAAATTTCATTTTATGTGTTATGATGTGATTTTTTATGATCTTGTAAAAAACATAACTATGAATTCATTGTGATATTGGTGGGACCTATATCCCCCTATAATTCATTGAGTAATGATTTATATCTCATGAGATAGAAATAAATGAAATATGAGTGACATCAGTTTAGTAAAGGTCTTTATCGATTAATATAGTATAGGGAGTGAACCTTCACTACTAAGATGGTCATTGTAGTAAACCATGACTACCATGATGGTTTAGGGAGTGATCCCATTACACTAATATGGCATTAGAATTAATTATTGACTACTATAGAAAACAATTTTATATTCTTGTTTGTGTTCAATGATTGTTATTACTTATTCCTATGTAATTATTTCATGGATCTTGATATTTATTCCATTATGATTCATGTCTTATGAACTAAGAATATTTATTCCATGACTCATGTGTATCATATTTGATATGCAATGTATGATATTAAAATATTATTATCATGTTCTCAAACCCTTGTTCTCATGTAATGTCTATGTATCTCTTTAATTTTCCCTTACTAAGCATCTGAGATGACCATTTATTAAGTTTAATTTCTCCATGTTATGAAAGGTTTTAATTAGATTTAATATAGGGGAATATCATAGTGGTAAACAATGAAGATCTTTCACATTGCTAAAATATTTTGTTATAAAATTACAATGAAACTAAACAATTATTGTCCTCGATCATGTACTTTTGTAATGTGTGGATTATTATCCAATTTGTTTTAATATCCATGTATTAAACTGGGGTCACTATAGTTGGTATCATAAGAAATGTTTACCCAAACATGGGAAACTAAGATGAGAAAACTTTTGTGAGATCCCTAGGAATATTTCTAAGGTTATTTCTAAGTTTGTCTTTAAGGATAAGACTAAGGTGTCATATATTTAATATAATGTGTCATAATTTTGACATTTCTTAAAAGTTTTTTCTTGGCTATGTGATTATCCACTATGATAAGTATTTTTCAGATTATAATTTCAAGTTTTAGTCAATGGCAGGAAGCAGAAGGAACTTATATAATGTTGAATGTGATGATTTTTTTATGAATAGTGAAAACGGGTAATCATGGAGTGAAGGATGTTGTGATCATGTATAATTAGTTTTCATGGACCATGATTAGAAACATGTTCCTTTAAAAAATATTGGACTCACCAAATAAAATAAAATAGTTTGCTGAGAGTTTGGGAAATAAAGACCAAAGAGGAAAGACGATTCACTTTCCTTTGTGTTATGAATTTGGAAAGAAGTACCCATGTGAATGACTTAATAGAATACGAGGTTGTTCTTCCTATGGAAGAGAACAGAACGAAGAAAGTGACTGAAAAGGAAAAATAAAGAGTTCATTTAACATAATGGATGAGATTATTGGCCACGCTAAGTCATCATCGATGATTAAATGTTTTAATTGTGAAATGATTAGTCATTATATAAATCGAGATCCCAAGTGGAAATATCATGAAGGGAATCAACAAGGTGGAACAAGTAATAGTTACATTGTTGATGATGATGAGACTAGAGGTGAGATGTGAAATGAATGAGTTATTATGTAATATGACTATTCATCCTTGTTAATTGATTAATAATGAAGTGGAATAATATTCATTTTTATGTATCTATATTCAAGAATTATGTTATATGAATTGATAAATATATGATGATTATTTAGATTATGTTTTTCTATAATTATTTAGAAGAACATGTTGAATGGTTCTTATGGTCTAGTAATGTGACTCAATGGAAATGTGATATACAGGGAAAACACAATATTATGTGATAGATAACCCTTAATATGTTCCTAATATTGAGATAATGATGTTTGGATAAAGATATTTTGGATATGAATTAGTAAATTGGATGGTGTCGATTACCTTGGAAATGATTGGGAATTTGTTAACAATGTGGTTTGTGATATCATTGATCGAGATACATCTTTTTTTATTTAAGTAATATATCCATTGATATTTAGAATAAGGAATAATGTAAGTTTTTATTAATGATAAATGGAAATTATGGTTACTACCATGATATAAGGATACTTGATGAAGGTATTCACATGTTTGGTGTGTGAAAACAAAGAGCTAATTTATGATATATGGATTGATCAATGATAATATGATTTTGAGAAATTTAGTGACATTATTTCTAATAATTACGATTTTTACCTTTCTAAATGGTTTTAAGTTTAACCATTTCTTGAGAGAATATGTTAGATCTTAGATGATGTTTATGCGATTGTAAATCCATATAAAGATTTATGCATGTTGGAGAACCTGTTTTAACCATTTTGATGTGATCCTAAGAAAAGTCAGATGGTGTCAATTATCATTCTATTTATGTATCTCATGATCTTATAATGGAAAATTCACTTTCATTTCATGGAATAAGATATGATGTGGAAACTAATCAAGGAAAACAAAGTGTGATAATGTTTTAAAATCACGTATATATATATTCTCATGAAAATTCTATAACTTTATGAATAGGGTCATTAAATAAAATGATATCTCTTTATCATCATTTTTGATGATATCAATGTCCATTTTAAGGCCTCTTTGGGTTGTGTAATTGTGACAGTTAACAATATCTAAACCATGTTAACTGTAACTCTCCATCAGAACCTAATAGTTATATTTCCCTTCCATGTCCATGTTTTCACATGACTCTTATTTTCTCTGTGTGGGAACAAAGATATTTGTTACTCAGGGTAAATATTATGTTTCCAACTTTCCTTTTTTAAATTAAATTTATAGTATTCATTATTACGATGAGGGTTTTTATGAAGAGAAATTTCAATTGTTAAAAAAATTATATCATCAATGAATTTATAGGGATAAATTCATCTTAAAGGGGATATAATGTAACATTCCATGATTTTTTGAAATATATTTTATTGAATTAATTTTACCTGTCTTATATTTTTCATTTCATAGAACACTAAAGATAACTTTTTTATATGAAAGCTATAAGTTTGGATTGCATTATTTAGAAAAAAAATTTAATAATATACGACACACAACACATATAATAACATTCAGCACATAAAACACTTTGTTTGTCATGTGTTAAAAACAATGTTGACTTCTTTTACAACTTATGTTACGCACAAGGCTGAGTTTTACCGAAATATAATATATTATTACAATTGTTATTAAAATATTTTTGTAGTTAGCACCTAGAAGTTGGAATGAAATCTATGAATATGATTAAATATATTTTAAAAATATGATTTACACATGTAAATAAAGTCTATCTATTGGTTATTAATTAGTTTTAAGTGACTGTAATAACTTTTTGAAAATAAAGAAATTACATTTCTAAGGAAACTATTTTTCTATGTATAAACCCAATTTTATCTCAATAATTTAAACACACAACTTTTTGTGAATGATTTAAATAAAATTTATATATTCTATATTCACTTATCATTTTTTATACTCATCCAATATATTGGATATGTATATAATATGAATAAATCTTATTTTATGAATAAAAAGATATACTTTTCTAAAGGATAGTTTTACATCCTTAGAATGGAGGACCTAAATTAAATTTAATTTTTTATAATATTATAATTTTTATTTTACAAACTAATATTAATTTTTTACAGTTTAATATCAAAATTTAAATTTGGTGAATTTTTTTTAGTTTTCTGAGAATTTGTTTTGATGAATAGTGAATAATACTAATTTTTAATTGAAAACTACATTTCAGCATATTTATATATATTGTTAAAATATATTTTAATTTTGTTTCAAAGATTATTTATATAAATTATACCTAAATTGATCTAATTTAGGTCTTTCTAAATAATTTCACATTGAAATTTTATTTAAGAACATTTCAATCATCTGAACATTTTCACTTCAAGAACTAGTTGTCTCGCCCCATTTGGTGGATTAAATTTAAATTAATTTCTTCCACTTTGGTGATAATAATTTTGAAAAAATTGATTCTATATTTAGAATAATAATTATATAAATTTAATAATAAGGTTAACATATATGTTACCATAAATATTAGTGAAGTTAATTAAAATTAGTTACAGCAATTAAGGTAAAAACAAGATTACTTTGTCGTTCAACTAAAATTTAAGTGTCCAAATAACCTATAGACATGAAATAAAATACATTTTATGGAAATATTTCTACCAGTACACATATTGAATATATAATGGACAATTATTTGAGGATCGTGATGTAAGGGATACCTCTCAATACTGTTTACCTTTTTATATTTACAATAATGCCACTCCTCCAAAACTTTAAAAAAGGCACTCACCCCTAACTTATTTACACCTATCAGGACATTTTGGTCAACCATGATCTACCCAAATATCCAAAAAAAATACATAAAATCATCCTATAATCCTCCGTTTTGGAATAAATCCAACCAATGAACTATTTTCAATCAAACCAAAAGAGTCACCCTATAAAGTGGTAACATCCTTCCACATGCTCTTTTGCTTAATTTTAATTCATCAACCCCTAAAATATAACTATTACATGCTTATATAATAACCTATTTAAACTCAATAAAATTATATTTATTTATTTTATGGGTTATACCTATTATCACACACACATCCAACAAATGGGATACGTAGTAATTATTCGAGTGTGTGGCAGACTACGACCCTACAAACAGGTGTCATTTGTTCTTCCATTACCACCTATATAGGATAGAAATAATGATGGTGTTTAGTATGTTCTATATTATATTTATTATTTATTTATTCATTTTTAATTATTATATAAAAACCTTTACGTTTTCGATTTTTTGTATATACGATAAATTCATTTTAGGACGTGTGGATTATGGACTCTTCAAAGCGAAGTGATTCATTCACACATTACGTGGAATATATTAAGGATGGCTTATGGATATTTATTTACTCTATCATATATAGTAATTATACTATAATTATAATATTTATATATACATATATTTCGTTTTCTTTCTTTTATTATGACAAGAAACTGAAAACAATGTTAATGTGTACGCACGACCTGCCGTCTCCATTAATGGTGTATTCCATTTAATATTTCAATGTTTTGTAGATTATTAAAAATATTTATATATGGAATAAATATAATCTTTATATATTGTATTAAATTTTGGAAATAATTAAATCATGATTTATGTGAGAAGATCATGAATAAAAAGTCAATTTACCCCAAACGTAACATTAAGAAGGAATTGTTGATAAAAATTAATATAAAGTCATAATAAAATAATATATGATATTATGTGTAATAATATGGTTATTTTATTATGTGTAATATACTTATATTTTTTATACATGAGTTTTGAACATGTACAAAGAGAGTTAAGACTTAAGGTAAGGGTTTTCTCATCTCACATTTATTTGTGTGAGATTTTTTGCCTTATTCACGAATCGTCTATTTTGTGTGGTGTATATACTGAACATGAATAAATTATGTGATTATTATAATTAAATTAATGGTTATTTTCATATCAATCTTATGATCTCTCTTTCATGGGGTTTATTGTTCAATAATTTACAAATCAGTAAAGTAATTTTATCTCAATTTTCCTTCTTTGAGATACATGTCAGGTTATGAACCTATATTCTTCTATAAGGTGTAAAAAATTACCTTTGACATTTTATATAATTAACATACTTTCATGATATAATAAGACTCATTTATTTTTATTATTTCATGGGGATTATGATTCAAGGTTACTAATGTAGAAACTGTTTATTACAATAATCTCATCATTTATCTGGACTATTGATGACTACGCTTCCATTGATGAAATATAATGATCAATATATGAAGAAAATATCAGGAATTTTCTTATTCAATTTTAATTTATGATATCTTCTTATGTTGGTAAAATTTTATTCTTAACTTAATGTAATAAAGAAAGTATTTTCAAGAAAATCAGACTTTATCTCTCTCATCACTCAGATATCTATGTTCACTCAAAACCATGGATTGAAAAAAAATTAAAAATATTCTAATATAATCTTGTGATATATATAACACATTTTTACACATGTTTTAACTTTTAAAATAATTATTTTTAAAAATTAAGCTTATTTTCATTATCAGATTATGGCACTTTTCCAAAACAATTACCACTCTAATGTAATGGTCGGCATGTACCGATTTATCCTCCTATGTGATTATCAATTCATTGAAGCTTCCATTGAAATCTTATCATAATAATTTTTACAAGAAAAATATTTTTCTTAATTTTCTAGTCATTAATTTTTTTAAATTGTTTTTCAAATAAAATCTTATAAAAAACTATGTTTGAGATGTTTTCTAAATTATTTTTAATTACTACTTTAATTTTTTTCAAATATATTTAAAAATAAATACCTTATAAAAAATGTTTTTTTAAATATTGTTTTAAAGATATTAAAGAAAAATTTATATGTTTTCAAAGAATTATTTTTCCAAATTTATTCAGTCTTATTTTATATGTTTTCAGGAAAAATCTTTTTTAAATTGTTTTCATGATTACCTTATATTTTTTTCAAGTATATTTTCATTAAAAACGGTTTTAAAAATGGTTTATGTTTAAAAAGTATTTGTTAAATAAAGAAATGATATTTTCCCTAATAAATTAGTTTATAATATTTCATAAAAATTATTTTCAATCTAATGTTACATCTATTGGTGTTAATCGTTCATTATTGGGGATATCATCATAGGGTTCCATTCATGTTCGTTCTTTCCATTGATAAAGTTTTGTAAGAATGATATTTTTTAAAACCATTTATCTATTACATGTTATATTCTTATGAAACCCTCTTCTCTTTAATTGGTTATATTTTTATGAAACCCATTTCAATTTCACATTTTATAGGTTTATGAAACCCTTTTCCCTTTAATGGTATACATTTTTATGGAACCCTCTTATTTTTAAAGGTTATGCTTTTATAAAAAGTTTATTAAACCTATCTCTTTTCTATAGGTCATGAAATGATTACATATTTACGATACGCAATTCATTTTAGGGGTTATGATATGATTGTTTATGATATTCTATCACAGGTATGTATGATTTCATTATTTGATGGGTGGGGCCTATATCTCCCTCCAATGAATTAGGTAAAGATTTATATCTCATGAGAATGTCATGGATGGAGTGGGGAATTAAAACTACTCAGTAAAGGACTTTTTACATGAATATTGTATTGGGAGTTAACCTTGTCTACTAGGATGGTCATGGGAGTGAACTATGACTACAAAGATTGTTTGGAGAGTTAAACTATTCCACTAGAATGTAATCTTCATTAAACCTTGACTACTGTTGAAATAAATTTTATATTCTTATGTGTCTTCCAAAAATTCTATGTCATGTTACTATGTTATTCATTCATCTATTATTATCTTGATTCCCTTATGATTTATGTCTTAGGAAATTCATATCATTATTCCATGACTCATTTATATGATCATTGATATGCATGGTCTGATATTCAAATGTTATTCACATGTTCTTATTCATTTATAGTTGTGTAATGCTTGTGTGTCTTATATATTTACACTTAATGAGAATCTAAGATCACTCGTTATTAGGTTTTCTTTTCACAGGTTATGAAGAAATATTTTAAGTAGAATTATTAAATGGGAAGATCATTGTGGGAGACAATGATTGTTTTCCCCAAATTAGAATATTGTTTTGCAAGATTCAAAGATAATAAACTATTATGGTCCTTATGAAAGTACTTATGAATTGTCCTATGTATTCTTCTAAATTGATATAATATCCATGTATTTTAATCATAAGTATCGAAAGATACAAAATCATCTTAGGAATTTTTCTCTCAACCATAACATGATGACATACCATGAAATGAGATACATTCCATACAATATCCCATTTTTAGTTTTCCCACTATAAATACTTTTTAAATTTCAATAAATCATAATTATTATAGGAATAATGGAGATTGATTAACTATGATCTTCGTCCATAAAATCCTTCCTAAAATATGATAATTATGGGACACATACATAGTTCACAAAAAATATAATTTCATCAAAATCTGGTTTGAACATAGGAATATTCAATAACTTCTTTCATAACTATTCATGTTCCTTTTATGCATCTTCAATCATCGCATGAATGGAAGACTGGAAATATTTCTTGGAAATAAATGTTCTTTCTCCTTTCATTATTTTTTAATGATTTATCCTCTAGAAATATATAATAATTTGATCTGTTTCAATCATCATCTTGCACAAACTACATTGTTTCTTCCAACTGAGATCATCAACTGCATTATTTTCATTCCCAAGGAGGAAATGAATTGATTAATCATCATATTTTATCAATTTCAATCATATTAAGTGGAACATATTCCACTATTTATGTGTGAATATATGCATAATGATTTTATAGTTGGTATATGTGTCAAACATTTAACCATAATGTCAATTCATCTATATCTTAATAGCAAAATTATCAATTCCTTTTTCAAATATTGTGTTGGGTAAATTTTCTCATTATTTTTTTTATCAGGATGAAAAAGATAATAACATATAATTATTCAATAGAATACATCCTATTCCCTTCATTGATGCATTAATATAGATCATAACCCTTCCTTCATTTTAGGGTACTGTGTGCATAGTTTCACAGACTAACCTTCTCTTCAAAACAGTTAATGTTTCTTCAGATTCATCAATCCAAATTAAATTTTCTCTTTTTCATGTCAAATTCATTCGTGTATTAGTTATTCATGAGTAGTTTTTCATATTTCAAGAGTACTATATAGCTAACCCATGAAAACTAAGTATTTCTCTCACACTAGTTGATATGGTATATTGGGTAATAACTTATTTCATTTATCGATCCATCGAAATACCCTATCTTGTAATTATGATACCCAAGAATGATACATTTTGTGGCTAGAAATTATAATTATAAATCGTGGAATATAATTTATCTTTTTAAAAGGTATAAAATTAAATCCTTAAATTTTATTTATTCTATTCATTTATATTATAATATATAATAATTCTACCAATAATGAATACGACAGACTCATCAAATAAGTATCCAAAGAAACTACTCACTAGATCAGTAAAGATAGTAAGTAAATTAGAAAAACAATTTGAATCACTATAAATTCATAGATTGTATACATTTTATAAAAGGTTGTATTGGGTATCTCCTCTCTTTTGACCCTCAAATGTTTATATCCAAACTGATGTTCAATTACTGAAAATTATTAATCTCTTAATAGGTGAATGGACACATCATCAATATGGGGAAATATGATACTTGTTCTTAATTATTATATTTTTATGTTCTTTATAATAAATGAAATTATTTATTTACTCATCTTTACTAATAATAAATTTATAAGATCATTTCATGAGGATACACTATGGAATTTGAATCCCTTATCAAGATTTACCTTAAGTAACATATTCAATTCATGTAACTATATTAGGGAAATTTTATAAGGAATTTTTGTAATATGTGTATCGCCAGGTATGAGTTCTATAGAAAACTAAACTTCTCAAATTATAGGATGGTTAAAAACTATTCATTAAATACATTGGAATATTCTTAAAAAATTATCATATAATCTATGTTATATTTCTCCCCAACCATTTGAGATAAATAAACCTCATGAATAATTAATAAGATCTATATAATGGATGTAAATTCCCTTGAAATTTCATATTCATCCTCTCACCGATTGATAATTATTATTTCATTCAAAATATGAAATGTGATTTCAATTCCTTATATATTTATATGGTCTATATATATAAATAAAATCCATTCCTAGGATCACATTGAATTCAACTAGAGAGATAATGGCATGTTTTTTTAGAAACACATTACCAAAAAATTATATCGAAGAGGTTCTATAGAATTAACATTAAATCATCATACCATTAATAGTTTTCAAAATTAATTCAATATCTAAATTTTGATGATATGGATTAAAATTCGTATAAACATTTCCCTCTTTGAATATTTTCATATGAAAAATCTCAAAAATATGTACTTCAATATTATAGTGAAACTGTCAGCAAATAGACTTGAACAGTATATCTTTAATCCATTATGAAAACCAAAAAACATGGATCATTCATAAAACATCATAAATCAAAGTGATAAATTATATAATCATAAAAAAATTTCTAAATATGTCCTATATTATTTTTCTTTTTTATCATCCTATAATAATTTTGCGTTCACTATAATCACTTTTAGTTAATCGTAGGTTTTATTAAGTTATATCCATATATTATTCATTACCTAATCACCCAAAATAACTAAAACCTATTTGGATAAAAAAAATAGGGCGACCTTATAAAAATTTACATAAATATTACATCATTTTAGATGAAAACATAATATATAATAAAATAATTCACACCCTATAACCATAATGTTTTAGTACCATTCGATAGTATATTCATAAACAAAATTTTTAATGAAATATCATCAGTGTGTCCAACAAAATTCCTTCCCTCATTATAACCTTATATGATTTATCCTACTTAAAACCATTCTTCAAAGCTTATGAAAAATGGAAGAATAATAATGGTTGAGTTTAGATGTTCAGTAGGGGTAAACAGGGTATATATCAATTGATGATCATATAAAATCAAAAGATATGTATAAGGGTGTGGGAGAATATTCAGAACTCAAAATATCCATAAAGACTATTTCATTGATCATAAATTAGGATTCATGTAATAAAGAGTTATAATTTCAAAATACATGGGTTATATGATTGAGGAATCAAAATTAATAAATCTTTAGCCATGAGATCGTATCATAAGAATAATAACATGTCATAGGAAATGTGGCGCAATTATAATAATTTAAAATCATTTGATTATTTAATAATCACTACATATAAAATAATTAAAATGTAGAAAAAGTTTCATAATGTATAGTGTTCACTCCCTACAATGTCATGAGTTTTTTAGTGGGTTTGAAATTCCTAGGGAATTTGAATTTTTGGTCGGCAGATGGGAAAAACATCAATTTTTGAATAAGAGGTTAATTATGAGAGTTATAACACATTCCGATGTTGGTTTTGGATCGAGTTTAATATATGGTTAGTGTATTAGTGGTTTAGTTTGGTTTCAGGTTCAACGAGCCTTAAAAACCAAATTTATAAAAAAGAAATGTGGCGGCACATGGTTAGCTCAACTTTAGTACTAAATGTGCCCTTCAATAGTATGACCACGTAGGGGTGTCCCACAATTCGAGAAACCCTTCATCTGGGAGAAAATTGATCTATAAGGCACTAGAAATATTCATTATATGGTTCTATAGGATTTTCAGTGTTTTCCGAAACCATTCACCAAGCATATACACTTGGATCCATTTAGGATGTGGGTGTGCATGGTTCTCGCATAGTTTTTTTAAACTATGAAACCATAAAATTCAACTATTTATGTGGGTTGACATTATTTAATTATCCAACTATTATTTTATAATCTTTTAAAACTTATTTCTCCCCATCCATTCACAACAACCTATGAGTCTCTCCCCTCTTCCCTCTCCATATATTTTTTGGTTTCCTCTTCATTTTAGCTTAAATATGACATTCATCAGTTGTGTTAGATATTAGGTGGTGACGATACTAGTCCTCTTGCTTCCATTTTTCATTCATTTTTCTTTTTTTATAATTTTTTTCAATTTCGGATCATATTCCCTAGTTTGAGGGTTTTTTCAGATTACTCATTTTGTAAATTTTTAGCTCAAATCAGTGGTCAGTATTCAACAAGTGAGTGATTATGTTTATAAGGGAGGTTATTCCAAGATTTCCCATAATTTATTTGTGTGCTTATGTGATGGTATAAATATATGTGAGTGGGGTGGTCCATGTATGATCATATATTTACTGTTGTTGTTTTTTTATTTTTGGAAGATGTAAATGGGAAATTACATGCTTGTTTAGATATGATGATCCTCAAATGGAAAGGTAATTGTTTCATGGTGTTCCTAGTTGGTTGTGTGGGATGTGGTTCTTTTGAAATTAATTATATTATAATGAGATTATATTTCTTTCCTGAGAACATGTTTCAATTGATGGGAGACACATATGGTGTTGTTTATCGGAAGTATTGAGGTAATGAAGTTTGTCAGTTTGAGGTGGATGGTAATAACCATGCCAATGTTGGACGATTAGGTACACATTTGGTGATGGAGTTTCTCAATAAGGTGTGTCTTATGATAGTTATTGATTTCGTCTCAATAATATTGGATGATAGTGTTGTTCAATTCATGGAAAAATTGGATAAGAACTAATTGAGGTGGTTTTTACCACTCAATGTGGGTGGAGGCCTCTTTAGAAATGAATTCATAGGGGATGGTAATGACCATTAGATAAAGAGGTAGTTCTCATAATAGAAATACACGGGTCATTGTTTAAAATAAATTCAAATGTGGTATAATGATCTCTATGATATCGAGGTCGACGACCAAGGATAATGGATGGATTCATATTTTCATGCCTTGGTACTTTGAGTTGATGGGCTAATGACGACTATTCAAGTATATGTTTTTGGGAATGGTGATGTGAATTTAGGGTGTGTTATAGTATTTTGTTTTTACTCTACATGAATCACATGTGGTGTGGCTGGTATGACATTCTATGTGACATATATATGGATAGTCGACCAACAATTATTTGGTATGTGGGATAGTAGATACATAATTATATACCAGCATTGGAAAATGCTGGTAAATTCCCCCTTCTTGTGGTTGGGAAAAAGTTAAGTGGGTTTTTTTATGTTTCAGTTGATGCTATTTATTTACGTTTATATAAATTGGTATAAATATTGATGTAATACAGGAACACATTGGTGGTGTACTAATGAGTTAACACTAACACCATGAATGAGCCACTTAGAATGCAAGAAAACAATATGGATTTGAGATCAGGTTTGGTATATGACTCGTTGGGATGGACCTTTGTGATTAGGGATGTAAAAAAGGTGCACGGGCTAGATGAAAGATATTATATGGGTTCCTTTTTCATCAGTAAGGATATTTTTTTTCTTTTTCATAGATACATAAATTATTAGCCTCTGATCGATCATGAATTCTTTTTCCTGATTTTTATTACATGTGGATATTATCTATTATATAGCTATTTTACTTTTGTCTTGTTATTACAGTTTTATTATTTCTTCCATTGGATATGGCTAAATTCTTCTACGGGGACAATATTGTTCCAATTATTAACCTTATTATTATTATAACTAAGGGTATAGTTTCCCCAAAATCACTAAATTAGTTAGATACTCACATCTAGTTGGAATCCTATGGGGTATAAGGAGGCGGGCCTAATTCTTATTGGGCCGCTATCCTGGACCACCAATTGTGTGAATCTTGGGTCACGATGCTATAAGTGGTAGTAGATCCCATAAGACGTGAAAAAGTAGAAACAAAATTCAGCTGATATCGATGTGGTATTAAAGGATTGTTTTAATGATTGTCTAATATTTGGGATATGATAGAACAAATAATTTGATCTATTCAGAATGGGGTAATGAAATTGTGTTTGGGGTCTTGCAGCCACATGCATGAGGGGTATACCAAATTTACAGTGGGGGTAATTGGATGTTCTTGTTTTTCACTTTTACTATTGACAGATGTTCCACCTTGAGTGGCCCACATGGGTTTCATTTTTTTGATTTATGTGGTTATGACCCTTGTCCTAGTATATCAAAGGAAGAGTATCCATGCATCATGATAGGAACTTAGGTTCGCATGATATTTGTATGTTCTTGTAATTATATCTTGGAAACTAGATTATGAAAAAAGGGTTTGGGCTATCAAAATTGTCTGCCGCAAGCTAAACATTTTTCTCATACTTAGCTTCATCTTGGAATTCTTATCATCAATACAAGGTATGTGGTTAATGATGATATTTAAATGTGATCCTATGTGTATATGTTGTACATTAATCCAATATTATAAATTTTTAGACATGAATAAAAGAAATGGATGCGTTTTTTAGATTTTCAACAATTAGAAAATAGTGTTTTTTAATATAGCTTCCTGGTAAAATTTGAATCATCCATCCTCAACTAGTGACCTATAATATCCTTGGAATGCGTTTCTTGACTCTAATATGGATAGGAAGGGGGCCATAAGGCTATATTAACTATAATATGGGCACGGTATGGAAGTGTAAAAGTGGTGTGATGCAATACCTATTATATTTTTTTCCACTTTATGATATATATATAGACTCTTATTATTAATATTGGCCATGGATTTTTCTTTTACTAGGATGAAACCTAACACTATTTTGGTAGATCACCCAGAGGGATGAGATGTAGTTCCAAAAGAGAATCTATAGGAGGACCATAAACTTCATGATTAGTATGATATGCAAGAAGAGGCTCGGAGGTAGGTAGGGAATCTACTGTAGATGGAAGATTTTGCTACATGTCTAGATGATCACATCAAGGTGATAGTTGTGAGGGTGGTGGAGAGTATTGAAATATGAGATTAGGTATCTAATCCCTCCACAATGTATTTGACATGATATTCTCAATCGTAGCATCCACCTTAATTCTAGGGTGAGGGTAGAGCATAGGAAACAAAATTATAGACTATGATTGTGCATACCATATTAAATCAGATATAGGGACACCTTTGTAAGAGAGCTATATTTCCTACATATAAGTTTGAGGGATGGAAAAAAGAATTATTGGGACATACAGATACATACAGGTTGGAATGATGTGGTTACATAGAAGGATTTTAAGGTTCGTTTTTTAAGCAATTAATTTTGAAGTCACCAAAGGATGATATAGATTATAACTTCATGAAATTGAAGAAGGGGGATACATAAATCATATGTTTTGATGGGAGGTTCATCAAACTCTACCATTTAGTACCTTCTATAGTATGTGGTAAAATTTAAAGGTTGAAGTTATTCAAGGATTCCTTGATGAGTGCATTCAAAGTACATGTGAATATCTTCAGGTTGACCATTTTCTTAGAGGTGGTGGATTAGGTATTTATAGGTTAGGAGATTATGATGTATAAGACCCATTCAATCCAATAGATGATTCCATGGGAGAAACCCAAGGGTGATTTTTGTAGTTGGATGTTAGACCATGAGGATCCTCAATAGGGAAGTCAAGTTAGAGGTTAAGATAAACCATAGAGAAGTGGGTTATCAATGGAGTTCTTATAATTCAGAAATTCTCTTCACGTTCAGACTCAGTGTGAGTGGCCTCTAAAAGAGTGATTGGTATGTGGAGATCTAGAAAATCTAAAGAGATTTTATAGAAAGATGTCTAAGATAGAAATATTCAAGGATATTGAAAGAATAAAGGGACCAAGGTAGGGCATGGAGTGGTACTAGGTGCTAGTAGATAAGATACTACTACACACACATGTCATAGAAGGGATAGAGATATGTTCTTGATGGTTTATTGTCTAGTAAATAGTGAAGTTATGTATGGTGGATGGGATGTATGTAGTTTTTATTTTTGCAAGATGCATATAGTTGATTTAGAACCTTTAGTGTAGTCCAAGGAGCTGATGAGGATTATAGATAAATTATGGTCATGGGAGCAGTCATTTTATTTTGAATATGATTTTTTTTGCACTAGTTTCGTGAGGTAGTTTAATTAACCATGCACTGGTTAATATGTGGTCATAGAGATATGTGTATGGTTTTTGTGATACATGTAGGAATCATGATATATTCTGGGAATGATATATATATATATGGTACTGGAACTTTTTGGCATCAGTTGAAATACAGGACTGTATTGGCATCCATTGTGACGAGGGTATGAGATGATCACCTAGTGTGGTTCAAGAATGATTGTATTTCATGTGAGGATGTGTATTTTGAAGGAATTGTTAGTGGTACCATCAAAATGAAGGATTTTTGGGTTATGAAGTGACTATTTATTGGATTACTATGGTTGGGAGCACTATAAGAGGAATTACCATGAGTATTTAACTTGGGTAGTCTGGGGTAATGTTTATGAGATTGCTATGTTTGGTATCATCTAAGCATATGACTATATATCACATGAATGATCTATTAAATGGTATGGAAGTTATAATGTACTATGTTTATATACAGGTTTGAAATTAAAAGGGTATTATAATTTTTAGTTGATGGATGGCCCAACATTCAATTTGAGCTTTAATGGTTAATTTTAAGAGACATAACATGTTGTTATGTTTTTTCTGGATGTGTTTTAATTACATGTGATTTTACTGAGGGTTTTTTTGGGTGTGTTGGTCCTTAAGAACACATTTTCTTAAAATGAATGTGGAGGTAAAGGGTTAGAACAATATTTCTGCCAACCGTGCACCTCAATTGTGTAGCCCAGTTGGGGTGTCACATTGTTTGATAAACCATGCACCTGGGGGTGCATGGTTGTGTGAGACACCTAAGGTAAACTACATAGGGTTCATGAGATATGAAAAATTTCCAAAATTGTTTTTGTATCATTCACACATAGCCCCATTTAGGAAGTAGGTTCCATGGTTGGAACATTTTTTCTCAGATCCTTGTGGCTAAACTGTGTGCCTCATTAAAAGTGGTCAAATTAAGAAACCTTCCCTACCTTATTTTATACATTCTTCCTCCTCCTTTATTCACATTCAGGAACAATAGCCATTTGGTCTTTTCCTTTTTTCTTATTTTGAGATACTGAGGGTTCTCCTTCATTTGAGATTAGATTTGAGCTTTTTCAATTGCATGGGATAGCTACCAGAAAGGATACTAGTCATGTTGCATACTATCTTTTTATATCATTTTCTGTGGAATTATACTTCAATCAGAGCTCATATTCCCTATTTCCATGGTGTTTTAAAATAAACTCATTTTCTTATATTTTCACTTAAATTAGAGGTAGGTCTTCGACATTGGATCACATATGATAATAAGGTTGGTGGTATGTCGAATTATCATATTTTGTATTCCTGTTCATTTGATGATAAGAATACATGTGAGTGGAGTTTTTTGAGTACGACCATTTATTTATCATTTTTAGTTTATTTTATTATTATAATATGCATATGGAAAATTACATATTTTATTAGGTATTTTGAGCATTAAATGTCAAAGAATGTGTGGAATTGGCTTCCATGTTGGTTGGTTAGGATATAAAACCATTTAAATTAGTTGAATTTTGAGGTGATTATATTGGTTTCTTGTGAATGGGTTGTTATTATCCTAATATATATGGGATGATATCGATCATCAAGATTAAGGTGATAAGGTTCATCAAGTTGAGGTAGATGGTAATGACCATGTCGTAGTTGGGTGATGTGGTTTGCATTTGGCAATGGAGATCTGTCAGATTTTCTGTCTTATTATTGTTGGTAATTTCCACTCATGATAGTTGGATGATAGTACCATTATAATCATGATAACTTGGGATATTGACTCATTGAGGTTGTTTCTACTACCAGATGTGGGTGGAGGACTCTGTAAAATTAAAGAAATAGGGGATGGTGATAACAATCAGTTATAGAGGATGTCCTCATTATAGAAGTATAGAAGTGATGGTGTCTGAGACCGTTAAATTGGGTTTCAAGATCACCATGATATTGGGGACAATGGGATAATATACTGGTAGTAAGGATATAATGATGACTTAGGTTGTTGGGCTAATGAGCTGATGATGGATGTTCAAGTAAAATTATGAGTGACTGGGGATTTGATTATGGGGAATGTCATAGGATGATGATCTTACTTGAAATAAATAAAAAGTGTTAATTGTTAGTATAAGAAGTCTAGTTTCATGTATATTATAAAACCCCAATATTTTATTGAACATATCTTATTAAATAAAATCAACTTATTTGATATCTTATATTGTATGCATCACTGAGCATAAAAGAACCATGATATATTATTAAATATTAACATGACCATTGAAATATTAACGTGACCATTAGGAAAAGTAATATGGTCATTAGAAAAATTAAATTACCTTTGAATGTCTAAATAAAATTTTGATATGAAAAAATTACTGTATGATATATTAATATCCTAGAATACAGAATTAATTGTTTTAAAAATGATAAATTAAGTGTTGGTATTTTTCTAAAATGTAAAAGTCTATTTACAATTTTATTATGAAAATATTTCTTAAAAAGAAAAAATATTTTAATAAAATAGATTCTTAAATTGACATTTTATTGTACTATAATTATAAGATAACTTTATCTGACAGTTATTATTATTTTAAATTTTCATAAAATCAGATACAATATTAAAATCCATGTTTTTCAAAAAACTAATTTGTTTATTATAAAAATAAATTTCTAATATATAGAAAGTTATTTTCATAAAATGGATTTTTTTTAAATATATATGTTCAAAAATGATAAGAGGTAATTTTTTGGATTTCTCTAAAAGAGTTATTTGTTTGGTGAACAATGAAATACAATAATTTACATTATTTAACATTCAAAGATAAATTCATGAATTTTTGAGACATGGATGATGTATAGTTGATGTAACTGCCCTCCAATTTGAAGAAACAAGAACTTTTCATTTTACTTAGTCACAATAATAATTACTATTGATATTAATGAGGGAAAATAATAAACAAATGAATACAATCCTAAAAATCAACCCTCTCCTCCCCTATAAATACCACCCATCACCACCCCTTTTCCTCTCACAAAAAATCCATGTATATTTTCTAAATTCTTCCCAATTCCATTACTAATATTCTTCCCCACATCAAAGACCAATTGGTATTTCCAAAAAACCAAATCCAACTTCGTTAAGGATGATCCCAAGGAGACAATATTCAAAAGGTAAAATGAACCTTATTTATCTTTTAATGTCCTTTTTTATATAATCCTCTCCTCACCTCCCATTATCCAAAGAGACATAAAATCTTTAGTATCATATAAATAATATAATATTATTGGGTTAAAGTAATAACCATTATAAAATTTTCCCTCATTCCCTTTTATCATAAAAATGAAAAAAAATCAGTAATATGTCGATTCACCACCTTCGTGGATGAAGATTTTTAAATTTTCTATTACCACATTAATGGATGGACATGTAACAATTATAATGGATCAATAAGATTAAAATATGTAAATTATAACCATTTTTATAATCTTAACTAATATATATACATAATATTAAATAATAAAAACAAAACAAGTTCATGAGGATTTAAAAACCTCCAAAATAAAATAAATGTTTAGCATTAACATTTTATTAAATGAATCATAATCATTCTAGAAAATAAAATAATATATGAGATAATTTAATAAAATTGATTTATATTAAATCCATTTCATTCAACTTATGGTTTTTAATCTTATTGGAAAATAAAACCTATAATTATACATAAGGGAATTGACCACAACACTATGAAATGAACACTCCAATAATATTGCAATTAAACGTTATAACTAATCGAAAAGAGAATAAATGAAAGTAATAAAATTATAATATATAAAATATATAGTTAAAATGTTATGAAATAATTAATTAATTAATATAATTGTATTATGCATTACATTAATATGAGTTCATAATTCTTCTAAACAAACGGTAATGATTTCTCATCTCACTTATACTTCTATGAGATATATTCCATAATAGACACTTATTTCATGTTTTGTGTGTACATAATTCCATTTGATACATGATAACATTAATCTCATTATATTCATGGTATTAAATGTTTTATTTGATGAATATTACTTTTTTGGGGTATAATATTTGATTGATTATATGTGGTATGAGACTTCTTAGCTTAATTTTAGTTCATTAGGTTAAACATCTATTTCATTGATAATGTCATGTTGTGGTTATGTGTCAAATTACTTTTTTATTATATTATTTTTTTATGTAAAATTGTTTTATATTTTTTTAGTGAATACAAGTAATCTATTCAATTGTTTTAGGATATGATTCTTATAAGGGACACAATCTCATTTTTCCTACATTGAGGCATATTTTTAATAATATGCACATATTTCCTTTTATATGGGGTGTATACCTCCCCATTTTTATTTATGATCATCAATCATTGAATATTTATTTAAATATACCTATTTATTTTATCATCGATATTGTTATTTCCGAAGTCAGGTACTATATTTACATACAATATTACTTTCAAAGTTATTTGATTAACAGGGAAAATATTGTCATATATGTATCTTTTACTCAATAAGGATATTTTGTGACACAAAATATTGATTCATGAATTAAATTGATTGTTTTTGGTATACTATGAATTATTTGGACATGAATACATGGATTTTTTTGCTTATATATAGCCCCTAGATGCATCGATAGTCTCATGAGACAACAATGTTAGGAAAAGTAAGTTGGTTTTTAACCATAATGATTAAACCATATTACAAATTGTATTAATACTACTGGTAACATAATTCTTGAAATCATGGAGTAAAAATTATTTATTATGTCATTAATTCATATTTCAATCATTGTAAACCATTAGAGTATCATTGTTATATTATCCATGGATCCTGATTATGCTCAAGTTACTCAATAAATGAAATTCAACTCCAATAATTTATATTTCCATAATGAATATTCATTATCCTCTCATGTTTGATTTTTTTTTGATTAAATGTAATTTTTAGTTATATATAACTCTCGATATTTATTATGTTTCATTTATTATTAATTTAGGAATGTTTCTTTTGTATTTTACCCTTGCTGAGAAATTGAGCTCAACCTTTTATTTATTCTCTTTTGACCCAGATATGAAGATGAAATGTTTGAATGAGTTAAAGTAGGGAATTACATTCTTTTATTATGTTTTATATTTTATTAGCAATGTAATATGTGTACCATGAATGTTTATATTTAATTGAGACAACTAAACTATTTGGTCCTTTGGGATTTGAAACTTTTTTCTACTCCCATTGTGTTAAAGTAAGGCACTGGCTTCAAGATACTTGGGTCAGGGTCTAAATAGTGGTTATTAGATAATGTTTAGTAGAGACAATGAGAACTATATTTTAAAAAAAGCATAACCAATGTGAGATATATAATAATTACTTATACTAATTTAAAAAACTCTTACCTTTAGAGGAACTTTTATTTTGTGACTCAATACACATGATAATTATGGGATAACACAATGTGTGATATTATTTAGTGATTTAGCCTAATGGGAAGAATGGAATTAATAATAGTTGAAAATTTATGTATTTTTTCACAGAGAATGTCAATATAGTTTTTATTGGGGCTTAGAAGATTAGAACCATATTACAATATTTTACTCTTATTATGATGAATAACCTTAATAAAATGGAGAAATATAATGCTTCATGACATGATAAACCTATATTGGATTATTTCATGTTCTAGCATCCCACATTTTTTTGGGACTACTAATGAAGTGGTAGTTGGTAAATGGATCATTTCCCTTGATGATGTATTTCTAGAATTGGGATGAAATGAAAATTAAAAATATGTAATTGAAGTATATTATCATCAAGGTAGATGATGATCAATGGGGGTAATTGATCTATAATACTAGATAAGAAGATGAAATATAAGGAATTGAATGAATAGACATTAATGATACGTTATTTGAAAATTATTTCCCTCATGATCAATGAATTTAGATGGAGCAAAAATTCCTTAGCGTAAAGAAAAAGAATAAATATCCTTTTGTGGAATATGAGGATACCTTTACAAGACTATATAGGTATACTAAAGATTAAGAAATTTAATTTAGAATGTATGAGTGACCATTTACATCATGGAATTATGAAAAACTCCCTACAAGAAATGGTATTCAAAAAGTTTTCATCCTATAATAAAATATTACTATGTTCCATCAAAATAGAGAAGAAAATTTATAGATATTATATATTCATTGGAAATAATGTAAAGAAAAAGTCAGATGAGAACTATGAAAATCATAAATCACCAAATAATGACAAGGTAATGATGCATTTTCAATATTGTGAAAGCTTTTTGGAGAAACATCTTGGAAAATATATAAAGTAAAATGTATTGTGTTACATGTTTGAAGACAAGTCTTGTCTATATCATTAGTGTAATAGAAAACAGTCTATTTATATCCAATGTTTCAACTACAAATAAATGGGGAATTATTCAAACCAATGACACAAGAATCAATGGAATCTACCAAAGAATAGGCCAAGGGGAGATGGTCAAGATTATACGATCACTGCAGTTTAGGTAGAAGTTCCAAAATATTTGGTGGCATGTATATTTATCATATATTAAAATTTATCCAATGATTTATTTGATTATATCTTATCTCACTTTTCTATATCTACCTTGTTTCCCAAGAAAAATGACATCTCTGTTTTGATTTCATAATGGAGTTTTTAATCAAAAATCGTAATGGAAGACCCTTTGCAACAAAGATTTGTCAAAAAGTCCCCATTATGAAACATGAAAATACTTTTTTGTTGAACTTTTCATCATACCTATATTTTAATTTCATATAATCCTTGGTATGGAATATATTTCAAAATAAGATGGAAAAAATTACTGCAATAAGAAGGAAATTTTGATTGATGAAGAAAATTTAAAATTCCTTATCATTATAATTGATCTTCATCATATGATTATTAATTAGGTCCACTCTTAGTAGCTCTATAGAATAGAATTTGTGGGAATTAAGAGAAAACAACATCATGGTATAAAGAAAAAAACATCAAATCGAATATATACTTATTGTAATATAATAAATTGATGTATTTCCTAATGAATTACCAAGACACCCACCAGAATGTGAAGTTGAGTTTTCCATTAATTTAATCCCTTATTCAATACTAATATGAATGAATTCCTAGAGAATTTCAATTGTGGGATTAGTGGAGATAAATAAACAATTAAGGGAGGTGATTAAAAATGGATTTATTCAACCTAATGTTTCTCCATGGGAATCCCATTTTATCTATGCAATAAGAAAGATGGATCCATGATGTTGGGCATTGATTATAGATAAAACAATGAAATTCAAATAAAAATGAAGTATCCATCTCCTCATATTGATGAGTTATTTGATCAAATTCATATATTTAAATATATTTCAAATATTGACCTCTATTAGGCATATGTTCAATTGTGAGTATAGAAGGAAGAAATATTGAATATATCTTCTCAAATGGGGTATGGAAATTAAATGTTTAGAGTAATTCAATTTGGATTTACTAATTCATCCTCATTTTTTATGGTTCTAATGAATATAATATTCAATGACTATCTTGAATATTTTTTGTGGTATTCATTAATGAGAGTACGACATATTCTAAAACCAATAATTACCATGAGAATCACATGCAGATCATTCTCGAGACTCTCAAGAGGAAAAGGTAATATGTTAAATTTTCCATCAGTAAATTCCAGCATCAAGAATTTTTTTTTCATGAACATATTTCCCTTATGGATGAAATATTACTTGATCCTATGAAGATAAATTCAATATGGTAATGTATTATTCCAATGAATATAACTAAGGTACATAGTTTCATTGGTTTAATATGTCACTATCGATTGTTTTTTGAATTTTCCAAATTTCCTAACCCGTTAACCAAGATCATGATTAAAGGTGTTAATTTCCTATATTCAAAATTATGTGTAGAATTTTTAGAAGAATTAATGAGAATATTGGTCAATGAGGCTATTTTTACATTACCATGAGGAAATTATCTGTTTTTGATATATAGGGATTTACCAATGAAAGGACTACGTTTTACCCTAATGAAAAATGAAAAAGTTATTGCATATACATCAAGTTAGATTAACACTCATCAACGAAATTATCCAACTAATGATCTTGTGATTGAATATGCAATCATTTTTTCAGTGATATGAATATAATATCTATATAGTGAAATATATGAGATATATATATATATATCATAAGAGTTTGAAATGTATCATTACAAATAAAGAACTCAACCAGAGGGAAATAGTGTCTTGAGTCACTTAAATATTATGATTCCTCAATACACTACAACCCAAGAAATTAAATTAAACTAGCATAAAAATTGAGCATAAAATATCATGGGGTTTTGACCTAGATGTGGATTGAGAGAGAACTTATGATCATGGATTTATTAAATATGGATATAGAAAATATTAACAATGTTGATACACCACTTCATTTTCAAATGATTGAAAAATAATATTTATTAGAAAAGTTTAAAATCACTCAATATGATGATGGAGATTTTAGTAATAAAATTAAATATATGAATTATGGAGAATTTCCCAACATTATATATGGGGATGGAATTTTGAATGTTAGAAATATTTTAAGTGTTTCATCAATACCTGAGATAAAAAATGGAACTATTGGATAATGATCATAGATCAAATTTCACTATACACCATGGTTGTACCAAGATTTATAATGTAATAAAGGAATACTTTTTGTGGGATAATGTGAAGTGGGAAATTGTTGACTATGTGTCAAGATGCCTAGTTTTTCAAAAAGTGAATAATGAGAGACAACATCCTACATGAGTTATGAAACCCTTATGTATTTCTATGTGGAAGTGGGATGAATGTGTGATGGACCTTGTAACATGAAAACCAAGGACACCTATAAGGGATGATGTGACGTGGTTTATTATTGATTGTATTACAACATCATAAGATTTTAAAACTATAATATAAGATTTACCTCTTGATTTACAAGAAAGACTCTATATTAATGAAGTTGTAAGACTTCATGGTGCACCTCTATTGATTTTGTATGATCAAGATCCCCATTTTACATCAAAATTTTGGAAGATTATTCCAAAGGCTCTAGATACTGATCTTTATTTGAGAACCACCAACAATCATAAAACTGAAAAAAAATCTGAAAGGACAATACAGACACTGGATGACATGTTAAGATCATGATCTCCTTACATTCAAGGTATGTGGGATCATTATTTACCTTTGGTAGATTTTTCATAAAATGACAGTTTCCATTTTTGTATTCAAACGGTCCCATGTGATGATTTATATAGAAAGAGATTTTTTACTCCAACCTCTTTGGATAAAGATGGTGCGAAGAAACATAAAGTCAAAGAAATTATTTAAGAAACAATTACAAAGGTAAAAACTATTTAGGCTCATATTAATGCATCTCAATGTATGAAAAATATTTATACTGACAATGGGAGAAAGGATTAATAATTTCAAGTGGGAGATCAAGTATTTATTAAATTATCTCCATGGAAGAGTTTTATATGGTTTTGTAAGAGGGAAAAAATGAGCCCTAGGTACATCAAACCATTTGAACTTTTCTAAATTATTGGAGTGTTTTCTTATTGATTAGGAATTCCACCAGGTCTCTCTAATGTTCATGATCTGTTCCACGTACCATTGTTATGGATGTACATACCAGACCTAAAGCATGTACTCACAAATACAGATATATAACTCAGACGTAATTTTTTTCATATGATGTTCCTATATAGATTCATGAAAATTGAGAATAACTATTGAGAAATCAGACAACTTGATTGATAATGGTTCTTTGGAGAAACCATAAAATGGAAAATGAAATGTGGGAACCCGTTGAATTTATAAAGAAGAACCACCCTCATCTATTTATAATGTGAAATTCATAAAAAAATTAAAGGGTAAAATTTTTTAATGAGGGAATAAAATAACACCTCAATATATTATGGTATGTTTCTTTTTAAATCAATTTGATTTATTTGATAACATTCACTGCACAGAAAACTGATCATAAATGAACCATGATATACTCTTAAATATTAACATGATCATTGGAATGGTATTGTGACTCATATGGATATTAATCTACCCATTATAATAATAACCACTCCTTTGAATTTATAAATAAAGTTGTGGAATATCACAATTCAAATTATAACATCTTTATAACCTTGACTAAATAAATAATGGTTTTAAACATTATAAAATAAATGTTGGTATTTTTTGTAAAAATAAATGTTTATTTAAAATTTTATAAATTTTATAATGATATAAAAGAAAATTTATTTTCATGAACTTCATTCATAAATTAATAGTTTTTATAATTATAATTTTAATATAATTTTATGAGAACATTATTAGCTTTTAAAAGTTTCATAAAATTTGTTATAATATTAAAATTATTATTTTTAAAACAAATGTTGATTTTAAATTTAAATTAAATTTATAGTATTTAAAAAAATATTTCCAAAAGTGAGTGTCTATTTTTGAAATATACATGTCAAAAAATGTATAGGGTAAATGTTTTGGATTTTTCTAATATAGATGAATTTTTTGTGTATAGTGTAATGCGACAATTTACGTTATTTGTAATTAAAGGATAAACACATTAATTGTTTTTGTAATGTTTGGGGTATGGATTATTTAAGCACCCATTAGTTTGAAATCACATGCACTAGTTACTATACATAGTCACAAGAGTCCTTACTATTGATATTCTTTATCCAATATAATAAACAGATGAATAAAATAATCCAAAAGAACCATATCCTCCCCCTAAAAATACAACCCCTCACCACCACATCTCCTCAAACATAAAAATTTTTGTAGCTTGTCTATATTCTACCCAATTACCTTCCCAATCCTCTTCAACACGTCCAAGACTATTTCGTCTTACCGAAATACCGAATCAATGTTTTTTGAGGAGGTTCTCAAAGAGATAAAATTGAAGTGGTTAAATCCTCCTTATTTCTATTTTAATTTATTCTATTTTCTTATTATCTCCACACCTCCACTTATCCAAATAGGCATGATAACTAAATTATCATATATATACTATAATTTGATTTATTTAATGGACTATCCATCATCAAATCTCTCTTCTTCTCCTTTTATCTTAAAAATTAAAACAATGCCTCTGATATGTTGATTCACTGACTTTGTGGATGCTGTTTTTTTTTCATCCTTTACCAACTTCAAGGATGATCATAAATACATTATAATAGTTAAATAAAATTATAATATGTAAATTATAACTTTTTATGTTCTGTAACTAATATATATATATTATATAATATAACAACACAAAACTTGTTCATGATGATCGAAAAACTACCAAAATAAACTAAACATTTGTCATTAACATTTTTTCAAATGAATCATCCTCATTAGGGAAAACAAAATGACATATTGGTCCATTTAAACTCATATAAGTAAATTAATACCATTTAATTCCACTACTAGATTTTTTCTTTTATTTGACAAGGACTCTCATAATAATACACAAGGGAACCGACTATAAAACCATGAAACAAAAGATCCTAAAACAAAAAATAAATAAATATTAAAACTCATATAAATGTCCATAAATAAACATAATAATATTATAATTAGAAAATACATTTTTAGTATGTTTTTAACTAAGTGGTTAATGAATCTATTTTGATTATCTAGGATTTAAAGTACAGATGAAGAATTATTTCAGGCATAATGTAAGGATTTCTCTTCTCACTTATACTTTTGTGAGATTATTCTTTATTCAACCCTTATTTCATTTTTTTGTGTACAAACGTCCCTTTGATATATTACATATTTAATCTAATTAACTTTTTGGTATTAATGATTAATTTGTAAAATATCACTTTTATGGGGCATATGATTCGATTGATTACATGTGCTAAATGATTTCTTAACTAAATTTTCATTAATTGGGTTAAACATCTATTTCATTGATTATGTCATGACAAGGTTATGAGGGAAATTACTTTTGATTATCTAATGTTTTATTCCCACGCTTTTCTATATATTTATAGGGAATACCCATAATCCATTAATTCGATTAATTATATTCTCTTTGTAAGGGACTTTGTCACCATTTTATTTTTTTGAGCCATGTTTTTTAGGTTACGGACCTATTTCTAGTTTACATATGGTGTTACATTGAACGTTATTTTTTTATATTAGGAAATAATGTTAAATCCATTTCTTTTACTCAATATGGATATTTTTGGATAAGGTATATTAATTCATGAATTAAATAAATTAATTTTTATATATGTTGAATTATTTGAACATGTATACATAGGTGGCGCCCCAATATATATATCCCCTCAATGGATCGATAGTCTCATGAGATGAAAATGTTAGCCAAATGAGATGGGGTTTTACTAGTAGTGATTAAACTATCTTTCGAATGGTATTGAAAGTACAGGTATAATTATTTATGAGATTTGGGAATCTAATTTGTCAAGACTTTCCTTTATTTAGATTTCAGTTATTATTATCCATTTAATTTTCAATATGAAGTTATCCATGGACTCATATAGTGCTCAAGTTATTGATTAAATTTCATTTCTTCCAATCATTTACATTTCCATAATGATTATTTCTTATCAACCCAGGATTAAAAATTTGTATATTAAATGGAATGTATCTCAGTAATATATTACTTTCCATATTGATTATATTTCATTTATTGTTGATTCATGAATGATTCTTTTTTAATTAACACATACTCATCACTTGATCTCACCATGTTATTTGTTCTATTTTTACTAGGATAGTTAGATTATATATTGGAATGAGAAAATGGATTCAATTACTATCATTTATTATGTTTTATATTTTATTTACAATGGAATAAGGGTACCATGTCTGTATCTAGTTCTTCAAGACTACTAGACTATTTGCTCTTTTGGGATTTGAACCTTGTATCTATTTCCAATTTAATAAAGTAAGACACTAGCACTATGCTAATGGGGTTAGGGTCTTCACATATATGTATGGGATACCGAGGGTTATCTTTTATGATTGGCAGGGGATAAATCATTCCATACATACATTGTCCAATGTTGTAAAACACACTACTGTGGTTATTGAGCATAAGTCAAGAAGGTTAATTTATGTGTGAATTTATGGTATTTATTTATGTTCTTATACACTTATATAAATATTGATGAATGACATGCACACATTAGTGGTGACCTTTTGAGTTCATACTCACATCCTGCATGGCCCCTCAGGGAGTGTGAAGACTTTATTTCTTTTCAAATAACTAAGGGACTATACTAATGGGTTGGACCATTATATGCAGGGATTCACCACTTGTTCATGGTCTAGATGGAAAATGGACCAGGGTTCCTTTTTCATTGATTTAGAGTAAATTTTTGGGATTTTTTATATTTACATATTTGATCGGCCCCTGAGTAATATTGTATAATTTTGTAAGGCTATCATGACATGAATATTTTTTTATACAACGAATATCATTTTTACTTGTTATTTTAGATATTTATTATTTCATTAAATGAGTTCGACTAAATTCTATTACAGTGCCACTCTTAATACAATGATCATTCTTCCAATCATTATCATTAGAGGGTTATATACCTAACATCATAAAATTATACCCAAGGTACTAGTTGGTAGCCTTCATCATATGAGGAGGTGAGCCTAAGGCTTAGTGGCCCTATATCCCAAAGCATTGATTACTAGGTTACGAGGTCAAGGATCTACAATCCCTTGCCTCTTTAATTCTTGGAATAGGTTCACTCCATACCCTCTTTCATATTATCTCATGAGGTATTAATTATTTACCAAATTTTTGGACGAAAATATATATTTTTTCCCACAAATAACATAATGTAAACCATACAAATATGGGCCACAATATCTTAAAAACATTCTTCTTTCCATCACTGCATATCTCTTCGAATTAAAATATCATTCATAAATATTTTCTCATAAAATAATCAAAAGTAATAAATAAAAATAACATAGATGGTATCATTATATATTATAACCTTTATATCTTAAGATACATCAATGGATGTTTATATAGATGAAAATTACTTCTAAAACAACATTTTATACATTCTTTGAAATCAAAAAAAAAATATCATTTTCTTTTGATAACTTTTTAAATATAAATTATGATGATATTTAGAAAATATTTTTTTTGAATAACCAATGAATATTATATTCTAATATTCAATAAATATAATACTTATTATGGAATTAAAATTTATTCATGTGGTAAATATATAAACAAATATAGCATTTACACTTTTTTTAGAAAACATATTAACACTTTCAAAATAAATAATAGAAATTATTTTTTAATAAATTGAAAATAAATTAAAATATTATTGAAAATTACATTAAATATTCATTTGATCATATAAACTAACAACCTTGAAATTATTTTAATGGTCATGTGAATGGTAGAATTTTTTTTACTAAATAAAAAATAATGTAAACAATTTTTAAAAACATTCTCCCAATTTTTTACCAAAGATAGAAGAATGAAAGTAAGATATTAAAAACCACAAAAATTACAACATAAAACGTATATATATGACTTTTAATTAATAAATGGAACATAATTAACCCAAATTATATTCAATAATAAACAATTATTTTTAAAAATGAGATTACAATATAATCAATTACCTAAGCACCTGACTTTATTTACAAGAAACATTAATTTCATGTATAATATTTTTTTATATATTATAGATATAACCCAAAATAATATTCTTAATTTTTTTACAATATATAATTTTATTTTAATTTTCAATTACACATACATTAATAATACTTTATTAAAATCAACTTTCAATAGAAAACTGGTCTGTTTCTAATGCAGTATTTGGTTTAACTGTTCGATTCCTTAATCCTTTTAATTTATTTAGTAATATATAATATTAATCATGTTATAATTATTATATTAAATTATTATATATATTTTTATAGCCATCCATATACGGTGGTGATGGAAAACTAATTACATCACATTATGGAAATAGTAGTCTATACTTACACATGAGTATTGTTTTCATTTTCTAAAAAATGGAATGAAATAAAGATAAATAATAATATATCATTATATAATGATAATAATATCATAAAAATAATATATATTAATTAAATTAAACAACATGTACAACCATTTATATAAGAAAAGAAAAAATCAACACATCACTTTGTGGAGGTGGTAGTCCATATGTATAAAAAATTGATGTTATTATTTCTCATAGGATGGATGGGGGGTATAAAATGGTTTGACCATTATCATAACAAACTTTTATGTATATTAATGATAATTATTAAATTATATAATATATTTAAAGAATGTTTTTATGAGTTAGAAGAAGAAAAAACACTAAAGTATATAGTTAACATGATTAACAATTCTTTAAAAAACCTTTATTAGATCTCATCTTAAGTAATATTGGGATTATATTTTAAGTGCACCAAAACCAATAAAATATTTCAAGGGATGTTTTTAATTGATTTATGAAAAATTAGGCCAAGATATTTGAATCATTCAGGTTTTTTACAGAGGTGTGAATATGGGCATATGGAGGTTCACTTTTATAAGTGAGGTGCGTGGAGAACTTGTAAATATTAAGAATATTAAAATAAAATTCATATTCAAATGGAAGATAAAAATAGTCGATAAATGCTCTAATATATGAAGGCCAAATCTTGAAATATCTTCAAAAAATAAAATTTATACCAGATTATGTGACCTCTTATTCCTTATATTTTATGTTAGGCTCTGTGTAAACACTTTTTAACTATAACTGAGGTACAACTCTTTACTAGTGAATATTCATTTTGAACAAAAATAAATTTATCTCCATTATTTAATATACATATGTTATGATTTTAAAATGGATTCCATTTCATTTAATTTATATTTTATAATTCAAATAAAATAATTTTAATATAAATGTACAAAAAGAAATGAAAACTGTTTTTAGGAAAATACATTTTTAAGCATAAAAGTGAATTTATTCTAGTTATTTTCCTAGTAAAAAACATTGAATGAATATTAAAATTATTATTGAATATATAATCATAAAATTTCATTAATATCATTTATTAATTTTGATAAATTCAATTTATTAAGATGAATCACATTGTTTTCATAAGATAAGTTTTTTTGGAAAACACCTCTTTTTACGATAAAATTATTTAATTTTTATTTCTAACTGATTGAAAAAAATGATTCAATTTTATAAATTTTTTAATTTTAATTATAAATATATTTTATATTATGAATTAATATTAAAATAAATAATATATTTAAAAAATTAATTCTCATAATCAAACTATTCTAAAAGTGTTCTTTAAGATCAATCCTCTTCGCTAAGTAAACTAAAAATTATTTTCAACAAATATATTTAATTTAAATACCATATATAATGAGTCATTTTTTAATTTATGATAATTATTAATATAATTCCATTTTTTCAAGCTTTAAAAGCTATCATACACATTTATTAATTAAATAGAAATATATTCTAAAATCTCAGGGTGGTACACTTGCAATTCTCTGGATGACAATTTTTTGAACCAAGATTACAGATAGCACAAGAATAGAAATAAATGATAAAACATTATTAATATGGTTAACCCTTCAATAAAAAGATATAAACATCTTCATCTAGTTATTTATTCTTATAATGATCATAATAAATATCCCATTTAATTTATTATATATTGAAACTCTTCTCTTACTTATATTAATAACTCTAATGATGGATCTACCAAATTCATCTATAGTATTACTAAAGTTATTAATGGAATAATACCCAACTTAAAAAAAGAATAAAAATTCATTCATGAAGAATATATTATATATTATAGTGAAATTATAATAAGTTATGAATGTGTTAATTTTCCCATTTGAAACATTATTCTTAAAAATTGTAAAATGACCATTTTTTCCATAGTAATGAGGAACATGGAAAGTGAATCACCTTGACAAATACAACACACTTATTTTAAGATATAAAATTTTATCACCATATGTGGGATTGAGAATAATGGTAAAATATAGGTTTTAAATATAAGGTCAAACACCCATTCCAAGAAATAATTCCTCTTTATAACATGATGAATAATGTTCCATTATAATCTATTATATTCCTTGTACATGAAAACTTTTACCATAGTGTTTGACCTAATTAAATATCTAGTTATATATGATATCATTTCATAATACATTCCTATAAATCCATGAATAATTGTATCACCTACAAATACATGATCCCCCCTCTAAATAAAATTTGAGAGAAACTATGATAGTATATTATTAGTAATCTACAAAAGAATTTTTCTCGAGAAACTGCACCAAATTATTGGTCAATAGTGGTATAATGATATTTTCTATATTAGCTTTTAGTATAAGTACCAAGGGATCATACATGTATCTTTATAAATATTTACTCTAATAAAAAATATATTTCAACCATTATGATCTTATTATTGATAATTTCTCATGTATCAAGGGTTGATGTCCAATTTAGATTATCGATATCGATCTTGATTTCATCAATTTTTTGTATTATTATAAAATTATTATTATAATAAATATTTTTTATCAATATTATCATTAATATCTATATCTATTATTATATGTTTGATTAAATACTTCTCATGTTCCTCTATTAAACAACACCTTTCAATATCGAATGATTTAACTAACATTAAGGAGGTGAAATTATATAAATCAAAATGTCTAATAACTAAAATATTTTAGGTATGTGAACCATAATAGAGATTAATATGAATTTTACTTATAAAATTATTCTCCTTAATATTTTAATTAAATTTTATAGTGTTTCCTTCACCTACTCTTATCCATAGAGCTCTAAAATTTCCCTAGGAAGTTTTCTCCAACTATAATAGTTTTTCTTGTAGGTGAAATTGCTTATTGGACAGAAAAATAAATATTTCAACGTCCAAATGCTATTCTAAATTTAATTAAAGAATATTATGTTCTATTTTAATATAATTTTTATTTATGTATGATTTTTTCTTGTTATTTATTATGACAATAAGATCACTTTTAAGTCCACAGATTTTGTTTTGAAAATCCACCCACTCATGATCTTGTAATGGTAAAAACTATGAATTCTATACTATATTCACAAACCCATAATATAATGTCCATAAACTAGAAAATAAGAAGTCTAAGTTGATAATATTATAAGATTTATGATTTAAAAATATTTTATAATGATCAGATAAATAAATATATGTATCTGTAACAGTTGAATGGGGAAATCTATAATTCTATTATATGATTTCTAATAATCTATCAATCTTTTTCTAGTGTCGATGGTTAAGACTCTTCTGATTATACCACGTAATATTATCACATGAATATCCTAGATCCATTATTATATTATATGATAAAATATTTAAAATCATTAATATCTTTCATTTAGTAGATTCCTACTCCTATTTTCATTATGTTTAAGAAAATGGTGTTGATTCCACCCTTGGTAAACCATGCTAGGATAAATGATCAAAATTTGATAATAGATTATGTAGAACATATCTATAGGGTAAATAACATTTATCACAAATGATATATTATTAAATGGTATAGAAAGTGATACATACCTTAATAATTATGTATTGAGATGAGGACTCAGTCCACTCTAATTATGGATGATCATTCCAAAAGAGAAACATGGGATTATTCATGTAGCTATCATGCATGAAATATATAATATAAATATTTGGGGTAGAATAATGGATATTTTTTGTTTTATGAATTAGATCAATAAGAATATTAGTGAAATATGGTTGGTAAATAATTTAATAGAGCAAATGTAACATTTACCTGGTGATTCAATTCCCCTGGGGTTCTGATTGATAATCAAGATCATGATGAAATGAGCAGGAGGAAATTAAGACAATTTATTTCTAGATATTTGGTAGAATCATATTCTGTTATTGAAATGGATTTTTACCTATACCTTGTTTTCATTCAATTGGAAATTGGGATAATGGATCCTTTTTTCTACAGATTCCCTTTAATTGATGAACCCACCAAAATTTGTTCACCTAATATAATCAATGGTTCTAATGTATTGAGTGAAATAAAACCATCCTCATATATCTCCTCCTCCATAGTAACCAATGGAACATCAAGAGTTCTATAATGAACCTTTACTTACATATAAAATATTGTGTAATATAGAATAAGAGAATCTATAATGAAATCAATGTTGACTCTTTTGAGGTAAATCCAAATGAGAACTTCATCCACAAGATTAATCACTATAAAATAAGTTTTAAAAAACTAATATATATCTACACCACTATTTGAAGTTTAAATATGATATCCAACATAAACCGAACTATATTTAACAACCATAGGATCCCTGATTCTAAGAATGGAATGTAGTGATCATGTTATTTCCTTATCAAAATATAGATCGATTTTGAGTTTTTAGAGTCTCGATACATTACCATAGTTATTGTAATATATTTATCCTAGACAAGAACTACAAATAATTTTATCTAATGGGAATTTTGAATTTGAGGTGTGGTGCTTACCCCAGGGATGAGAAGTAATTTTTTTATGACTGAAGTACAACCATGAAAATAATATACAATTTTTAGTCATAATGAATGTATTTATGATAAATGTATTATATTTCCAAAATAAAGACTTGAATATTGAAACTCACAAAGCCGTTACATCCATAATTGAATGTTTTCCCTATAATAAATGTTTGATTCATTAAAATTAGAAATTTCATATGTTTTATATAATTGTTTCATTAATAAGTAAAATACATTGATATATTTAATTAATTGATATAAATTTAATAGATTTATTAATGGAATACCATTGGGAACTTCCTCTCTATAATTCTAATTATGGTAACTCCCACAGGTTATCCACTCTCATCATTTCCAAAATCTTAGGAAGAGGGATGTAGGCCAGATCATGTTGGTGATGAAAATGGAATCAAACTGTGAGATCATAATTGTATTAATTTATATGAGAGGATTATATAGCTTAAAAAATAGAACAATGTGACATCCATTATTTTATGATTTTTGATTTTTTATGTATTTTCTCTTACAGTAATAATTTTAGTGGATGGATTGATGTTGTTCATTTTCACCCTCTCTTTCAAAGCCCAGTCTATTAAAAAATTTCTAACTGAAAAAATTAACTCATTTTTTGGAATTCTTATCAGTTCCTCAATTTTCACACCAATGGTTGATGGTTATGTTTTTAATGGTCATATTTTATAACCAACATTTATTTTTTCATGGCTTTATCCCATTATTTTTATTATTATTTTCAACATCTTTCTATTTTGCTAGTGGTTTGGATACTTTTTGTTTTGTTCAAGACATTATCATATACAAGAAAATTTATCATTTAATAAGGATAATGATGGTTTTAGATTAGAAGGAGATTATTTTCGTTGTGGTTTAGGTGATTTTCTATATGAACATAGGTTAAACTATGGAATAATGGTCTATGAAGGTTGTGATAAGTATAATAGGGGTTTGGTTTTTTGGTCCAGAATAGAAGGAAGAAAATTGACACAGTACATGTAATCTCAAGTGATTATTAGTGTTTAAACATTAATAGGTTCAAAATAGTTTAATATGTTATTACTTTTTGGTGTTTGTTTAAATCTAGGTTGAGAACTCCATTATACTACTTGAAATTTGAATGAACACACCCCATATAAGAAAAGGTGATGTGATCTCAAGGGTATTTTAATTAGTTAAATATCACAGACAATATAAATCATAGTAATCTTCATATAACCCATAGTCGGGTGCATGATGTGTTTAAGGAGTATTTTCCTATTTTTTCCTTACACGCTATATAGGCCAGGACAACATGTTTTATACTGGTAGTGCACTATTTGAATAGTGTTTGTATATACTGATTACATTTCCTAACCTAAAACACAATGTATTCTACTATACACATTAGATAGGAGTCCCTTGGATTCTATATAGTGTTCTAGTACATGAACATGATACTTATTAATGTCTATGCACCATTTATCATATAATACATGTTTTGTTATCATTCATGTCCTTATAACTATTCATATCATCTTGTTCAGGACTCATATTTGATAAAGTGAATTCCCCATTCTAATTTTTTACATTATATAATGAGATTATTTCATTTTACTTCATATCATAAGTGAAGCTGAATGTGATGTGATAATGTTCTATCTCTTATGATTTATAGATATAATTTCAATGTTCACATGTGAAATTTAGTGAAATATGCGGGTTGGTACCCCCATGGATAGATTTTTTTTTGTTAGGGAGTGAATCACAGACTTCTAATAGGTATGAAGGTATTGTAATCCCCCATACACACCCAGGTCATTGGGTATTTATATATGGAGTTATTATCCAACAATTTATGAGTTTACGTGTGCATTACCCCCACCCCCCCCCCCCACTGGGTTTGGTACCCAGTCAACCATAGAATTTATATTGTAAAATAATGGGTCCCTCACTACAACTATTATTATATTCCTAATGTTTTTTTGGAATGGGTAGTTCAAATTATTGAACAATGTTTTGGTATTGATTAATCAAAAGATATAATAATCATGTGACTTAATATTGTTCATCAATTATTAGTGGGATCCCATCCATGGTTTCTTGCACAATTTTTGAATTTGGAAAAGGATATGAGCTATGGGATTATTTTATTCTTTTGACTCATCAGAAACCCCTTGGTAGCCTTAATGAATTTAAGTACATATTTTAACATTGATTGAATTTCGGAGACATTTCACTACTCCAAGAATCTATTGTTTCTCGTGAGATTGTAACCTTAGTTGTATAGATATAAGATGGAAAATATATTAATTTATTTATATATAACATCTAATGGTTTAAGATATATGGGTTATACTTAATTTTAATTCATCTAGTTTCTCTCTAGTACCATAAGATCTGACTTTACAAGGTTTTTATACGTTTTGATTTCATCCTGGTCAACCCTCATAATAAAAGTTTCTCTAACTTGTTTATTTTCTATATGGATATCATAAAAACCTACAAGATGTGTTTATATTCCCGAATATATGGTCCCTTCTCTTACATATATTATGTTTTTGAAGAAGAAACATAGATTTTGAGATCGTTTGGGTAGACATGGAGTTCACAGGGCTTTTTTGTAGAAACCTTCTGATGATGTTTGAAAATGTATCTTAGATCATGTTGATTCATGATAGTGGTGGAAACCACTACTAATGATGTGTGACCTAATAGTACATACAACATGGAAGATATTAATAGTACTTGTTAAATAATAAACTTCTAATATATTTGTTTTCCCTTTTATTTACCTTATACGATGTACTTATACATGTTGTCTCATGAATGCATTTTATTAAGAATCTAGATTAGTTCAGTTGATTATATATATATATATATCATATTTTTATTTTGGATTATATTTTGAATCAATTATGTGTTTATTATAGGTTTTTATGGGTTAATTCCACTCATGTTGGGAAATATTCTTACTCGATGCTAGTCACCAGCTTGTCGCCTATTATAGGAGAGAATGTGGAGTCACCCTCCTCACACTTCTTTCCATAGTGTTTCCTAGTGGGTCAAGTAATGTTAGAGTGGAATCACAATTTTTTTTCCTTAACATATAGTTTATATTTATGTTTTATGAATGGATTTTTTTTGAATATATTGAAATTTTGTTAAGGGGTATTTTGTTTTCTTATCAAACTAGGGATACCAACATAGGTATTATGTCTGATGTATCATGTTCCATGATGTATGATAACATGTTTTTCATCCTAGAACTCCAGGTTAAAACAATTTTTGTTCCTAAATCATCTAGCGATCAAATATGATGTTTCATGTCTTTCATATTTCACCTCATCTAGATGTTATCTAATCCTTGTGGGTAGATCCTTTCAAATGAATAGTGTTACTAACTAATAAATAGCTCATCACAATGGTAGTATTGTTATGAGATCGTTACATTAAATTAAATTTTCTACCACTATATGGTACATGAAGAGGATTAATTTCATGAATTTGGTTGAGATATTTCATTTATATGTGATATAAGGAATATTATCTACGTATTATGCTTAGTATTGGTTTTAGATAGAGTATATGGAAGTTTGTTTTTAGTGGGTATAAAATACCAATCGTTTGATATGTTATGTTCCATTTATTATTGATATTATCATGATCATCATGTGATATAGATTCATCTAGAGTCAAGGACCTGTATTTCCACTTGATTGGAATTAACCATTCATGAGATGATTCATTCCTTAGCTCCTTACATGATACCAAGATACAGTAGGGATTAACATTTTCTTTTCTTGAACAACTTGCAGGATTGATCTACCATGGATGGAATTTGATATCTTTTTTATGTGGAGTTTTATTAGAAGATTTTTAACATTATATAGGGTGTCATAATAGTGTTTGTTCTTGCATTAAATCCAAAAAACATTCAACGTATTTTATTGGCATGTTTTATAAAGAAATTATTTAGAATATTATTTCAGTTTGGAACTCTAGAGGAAATAGATATTATTTATGGTTGTTCATTCTTGTATCACTAATTATTTCAGAGTCACCATAGTGGGTTTTTAAGTTTTTGAATGTTTGGCAGAGATACCCCTAGTTGTGGGAGTTCATATCCTTTCTAGTTGAAGGTAGTTAGATTGTTGTCTCAAATGTACCTATAGGTTTGGGTTTTTAATAACACCAAACACTTCCTTTTGGTAAACCATACTGAATTCTTAGGAGTTGTTTGATTATTTTTTGGTGGAGTAATAGCATTTTTAGTTTGGAGAATGCATCAATATCCTCTAATTACTAACACCATATTTGGTTCATATTCATCATGGAGTTCTGAAAGTCATATATATGGGATGATGCATGCATAAGATTTGTATGGTTAAGAAAAATTACATGTAAATAAGATTTTTAACTATGTTCCATCATCATGTTTTCTCATATTAATTAATGTGTGCGTTATATATTCATCCTAAATATGAGTTTTAATGAATAGTTATTCTTATTGATTCCATGGGATGAAGAAGAGGTGTGTCTGTACCTTACCATAGTGTAATTGATTACCAACTAATGGTGTACAGGGATAATGATTATTGAGTGGATGAGAAACGATTTTCTATTTTAGTAAAAATGATCCATCAGGGTTATTTATTAGATATAACCCTATAGATGATGATGTAAATGGCCAATAACTAGTAATAATTGGGTTTCAAGGAGTTTGTGGATGTGAACATTCCTCTTATGAATTTTGAAAAATGTGAAATTGATTTCGCTAGGCAGCCTCTAATTAAACCCTAATGAGGGGATGGTTTTTTCATTGGCTGACATTCCAGGGATAAGTTTTTAATTACATTGAATGGGAAGGTGCACTACCCTAAAGATCTTGTGAATCTTGTTAGTTAATAATTCCATTGATATAGTTTGATGAGGACCCTATTAGTCATTTTTATAGTTTTCAATTATTATTAAAATAGTGTATGATGAAAATAAACTCTCAGATATTGGGATCCAGTCTCTTTTATAAATTTTGTTCTCAATGAAACTAAAGATATTGAGGATGGTGATACATGATTGAAAAAATAGTGGTATATTGTTTCCCTATTTTAAGAAAATTTCCTTGTGTTCGGATGATGATTGGGGTATGCGAGCACCTAGAATCAAAGTAGTGGTTCTCATTTTTTTAGGGATATGTTAATCACCGTGGATCAATGGTAGTGACCCCTCAGTCTTACATTGAGTGATATAGTCCATGGTAGTAATGGTGCAATTTAGTAATTTTTTTATCAAATTTCCATTAGCATCATAATGGCATTGGTTCCCTGAATATGAGGATAACATCACACACTTCCCTAGGTGGTTAGTGTTTTTCATGACATGCAAATGTTGGATGTAGTGATGGGGAATCTTAGAAGAGTCTACTCTAGTTGAGAATATTCATAAGGAAGTATTTCTTGATAATTTTTTATGGGTTGAACTACTACAAGGATAGCCTATCCATGTGATAGAGGAGGATGACTTCTTAGGAGGTTGTGGGTTTTTATCACTTAGGTATGTGTGATCCTAGGGTTTTGGAGATGAAAAATTAGACCTATCTAAATAGTTAAGATCATCCACTTAAAATTGTATACATTTGGGACACCCCTTGGGTAGTAGTGTGATGTTGAGTTTTTGGATGAGGCTGGTGATGTGCTATATGTGCTTCTTCATGTCTTTCATAAATGAGAGATTAAAACACCTAAATATTATATATGATTGGGTGAAAGAGTTTATTAGAGATTGAGATGCATATATGTGATTTAAAATAATGTATTCATAGAATATTATGAATAAGGTTCATGTTTTCATTATTTATAACATATGATCAACTGTTCTAGTATATATATGGAAGGTCTGTGTAGAATAACTTATATAAAATATAAAGGATACATCCTGTTGTAGCCTAACTGGTGATGGTTGGAAAACCAGTGAAGCATGTAGTGTTAGTATGAATTTTAAATAGATTTATCATTTTCAATAACTATTTATAAAACTCTTTAATGGTGAATAGGGAATTAGTATAATAATATTTGACAATGTCAATTAACCCCATTTTGAGATGGATGTTAGGGGTTTGTGGACTCATTTTTTCAATGTATAAGAATTAAGTTTCTATTTTAATTTATTTTTAGTGACGATTATATGCATGAATCAACCTTGGTTTATGCATTTTTTCACATAATTATAGTCTTGGGGTAGGTAGTTTCTGGTTTATGCATCAATAAAAGTGAATTTGTTTCTTCCTTCAGAGTTCTATAGTATGTTTTCGTATATCTTGGTCCTTTATAAATGAAATAAGTATGTGTGATGATGGGGTGTTTCTATAAGGAATTTTTTTCATCATTTATAGTAAGGCTTTAATGTTTTCAATTAATAGGGATGAAAAGGTTATGTTTATGGAGGATGTAGTGATCTAGATTTTTCTTGAGAAATACTTAGCTCTATAATTATTTTTTAGAGTATTGAGACCATTCTAGTGGTAAATGTTAAATATAAACAAGATAATGAAATATGAAAAATAATAAAAGTGTCCTATTGAATTTTGGGTATCATGCATTCCCCCAAGATGAGTTGTCATTGTTTTTAAGTGAAGAAAAACCATGGTATCAATATATGGAGGACAATATACATTTTTTAGTATGTTATTATGTATTATGATAAATTTATTAAATATACGAAATGGAGTATTAGATGATAATATAGATATCAAGGTTTCATGTAGAACATGGGTTCTGCCCATGTATCTATATTATTTTCATTTTCATTGAGACTCTTCATTGTTTTCTATAATGGGTGTATATATTATTTAAACAAATTTAGTTAAATAAATGATAAAAAAATTATAGATTTATTAGAGGAAACCCCTATAGAGTTTTTTCCATATAATTCCAACAATGGATCCTCTCTACGTTCACCTAATAGAATCACTATAAAACCATAGGTTGAGTAATAAGGAAAAAATCTGGGTTATATTGAGATTGGAATCAATGGATGGGACTGGATTTGGTGTTATGTTAATGAAAAGATCATGTGGTTGTGACAACTACTCTATCTAAAAAACATTTTATAAGGAAGATGGTATTATTATTAATTGATTTCATCATTATATTTTGGATTTTCATGAATATTTTTATATTCATTATTTGGATCCCACTATTTCATGTCCCTAAAAATAGAAAAATTTCCAATTTTGCTAGATACACTAGTTTTACTTCATTCTAACCCATTCTTTGGTTTTCACACCAATGACTAATGATCGTGTTTGAAATAGATATCATTTTTTATCATCTTTTATGTTTTTCCTTTTCTTGTACTATTCCTTCGGATATCATCAGTAGATTCATATTTGAATAATTATTCAACTAATTTTAGTTTGGTTAGAGTCACAAGTGTATATTGTAACTATGAGAATTTTTTGAGAACGATGGACTACAAAAGAACATGAGTTGGATATGGAATGATGGAGTGTTTTTATTGTGAGTATTATATTTTGTTATTATATTTAAAAACAAGAATTCCTAGAAACTGATTGATAGATTCCATGTGATCTTAGGGAATACATTTTCTTGGAGTTCCAGAGCGATAATTTTTGAAATTAGATATTACAGTGGGATTTTTAGGTTGGATTCTTAATCTAAGTAGAAATACTAACTAAATGGATTTTAGTATGTAAGAACACAATCCATGTAACTTGGGAGTTGTGTCATCTTGGGTTTTAGAGTGATTGAAAGATAAATCTTAATGCGATTTATGGTATATGTAGTACAACCCATAATCAGTTGTATATCATATAGATGGAATACATTCCCATGTTTCTATTTTCCCCAAATAGCATGTGGAACTAGTCCTCATTTTGTTTATTAATGGAAAAAAGTACAGGTAGTGGTGGTACAGGCTGACCATCCCTCCTGGCATGATACCCCAGGTAATCAAACATATACCATCTTGAGTTTTCCCTTTCATGCTATTTAGTACATCGATACAAAACCATGATACTTATTGTGGTATAAATTGTGAATAACCTATAAAACAATCATGTACTCCTTCTAGAATATGTGAATTATTACATCACATTTTTCAAGACATGAATTTGGTAAAGTTAATTGAACATTCAAATTGTTTTTCCACATAAAATGTAATGGTTACATTTTCCTTGATATTAGATATGAGGCATAGGGTGATATGAGTATGTTTTCTATCATTGGATTCATTTATATAATGTTTAGGTATGTGGATGATTTTTAATGTGATATTAGCTATGTTACCCCTAGGGGAATGAATATGTCAAGGTGTAGGTCCCTCAATTCCTTTATATAGATAGGGTCTGTACCCACTCTATACACTGCTTGGGAAAGGGTCCTCTATCTAAAAAGATGGTATAGTGACATCTTGGACCTATTCCCCTCAAAGTGGTTCCCTGAGTACGGTTGTCCACATGGCCTCAAACACATCTCCCCAAATTCCAAAGGGTTTATGTAAGTAATGCGAGCCTAGGGTGTGCCGGTGGGAACACTATGCCCACATTGATAGAGTGTACCATAGTGGATAAGTATGATATAACAGAAAAGTAAATGGTCAAAGTAGTGTAAGAAATATATGGAACAAAATAAGGCAAATGAAGTAATAAATAAATGAATAACTGACACTCATATATAAAATATGATGACGATACATTCCATGTATCTATAGAACTGGAAATCATGGATATAAAGAAGTATACAATACATGTTATCGAAAGTATAAAAAAATAATTCAAAAAATATCTCCATTATCCCCACCTTGTGCTCAGTCATCTTCTACCCAACTCCATCCCAACGATATCAATGAACCATGTTTTCAAATAAGTATGCTTCTCTTTGTCAACATTTTCTTACATGTGGTATTCTCAGGTACCAATGGTACCTCTATTGGGTGTGAGATGAATCTCATAATGCCCCCACCAATAGAATCTATAACATAATGTCTATTTAATATAAACTATAATGGTTTGTAAGAATTCCATATATAAAATTCAATCAGGGAAGTAACATAAATACCCAAATACCTACTTAATCCTCAGCTGGTGTATGAACATGTAACCTGTTCATTTATTAATTACGTTCTAGTTTTTTTTATGTAAGTCACATGAGGTAATACCAGTACTAAAATACTAACATGATAATGGTAGTAAAGGATCCATGATGGAATAAATCATCCTATAATGATGGTAGTAGTTAAAGGATCCCAAATAAAACAAGGAATCATGTAATGTTATTAAAAATGGATGGGATCCAATGTAATTATCAAGGAATACATGACCCTACCTGTCAATCTCAGTAAATAGTAAAATGTATCTTGGCTAATGGGTTAAGAGTGTAATCAAAGGGGTATCGTCTAAGGCATTCCAAAATAATAATCCTAACATAGCTGAAGAAATATGTCCAAGTTAAAACAAGAAACCAGTTACTAGGCCCAAGGGTATACCCAAGGATCCACATGTCCCCATACATCACACTAGATCCAATGGGTATATCCAAGGCATCATATACTAATAATTATGGAGGGATATTATGGTGTCCTTCTAGGAACACACAAATAGATAAAGATCGGGTTCCAATTAGGGTATCAACCTTGGAAATCAACATCACTAAATTAGAATAGAGTCCAAATGTTCTCATGTAATTACCTTAGGAGTAAAAGGAATAATTCAATTATGACCACTACTATAGTAATGTCAAGGACCATATACCTATAAAATTTTATTTAATATATTTATTTAATTTATTAGGACGTGTAATAATCATTTAATTTGTTAATTCATTTGGTTCTATCCATTTTATTTAGTTATTGTGTTAAGGCCAAGAAGGAATGAAACCAAAAAATAGATCATTTAATTCATAATCATTTAATAAGGTTAACTCTACTATATTCCATTTGTAATGGAAAGGGATTCCTTGGAAATACAACCAAACATTCTTTTACATTTAATAAGGCCAAGTCACATATTTAGTATACTTTCCAAATTAACAAGTTAAAAATTCACTAATTATGTATAAAAATTACCTTATAAGGGTCAAATGGGAAGTAGACATGGTACTATCCATTTCTCACATCAAAAATCATCTAATTAATTAGAATGATGAATAACAGGATAAGTCCACATATCAAAATGGTGGATTAGATGTGTACATAAACCCACAAAAATCCCAAATATGGAAATCACCCTACATGGGATGTCCATCGTTGAGATCGTAACCTCCAAAGATATATTTATTATATAAATAGAGTCTTAGAATATACTTTTAATGACTATAAGCCTGGAACATTAGATAAACAAGTGATGCCTAATGAAATCATTGTGCAAACATTCCAACTTTTAAAATGGTGAATCTATATGGATGAGTTATAGACTACTTTCCAAATACTAATACCACTCTCTTGATCCACTATTAGTTTCTATTTTGGATTAGATTGGAATATATTTGAAGAATATATCAACACCCTATAAATAGGGCCTGTGAGCCTACATCTATATAGAATTGTTTAGGAGAGGAATAAAGATGAACAACTTAAATATAATTATGAACATAGTGAGAGGAATCCATAGGGATGGATGGAATCTCTATTGGACCTCGGATGGAGGAGTTCTCTAAATTCCTATAATAATACTTAAAATGAGCTCCAAAATGAATAATGAAGGGGTGAAATTTATCGGAGTGAAAAAAGAGGAACATAGTGTTTAAAACAATTCATTTATGGAAATTTTGGTAATATCAATGAAAAATTGGCATCACATGGTTTGGTGAATGGTTGGTCAAATCGTGAACCAACCAAGAACCATATGTTTTAGGGGGGCATTTCTCAAGGTTTTTCCACACTGTTAGGGAAGCCATGTGGCAGTCATGAAAACCACCTCCTCTAAAAACTATAGAAATTTCATATGGGTGTACACCCCTAGAACAAGATTAGGGAAAACCATGCACCCTGCTTCACACAAATTTCCAGTCTCATAGGGTTAGATGTAATAGTTTTACATATTTATTACAGTTTCTTCTAACTATTTAGCCAGTCTTCTTTTCCAACTGGATATTTTCCAAGATCTAAAAGAATCTCAGACACCCTAAAACCTCCATTAACTAATTAGGAATTCATATTAGGTCCCAAATAAAGAATTAGGCCATATATAAAAGGATCCATACCAATGTGAAAAACTTTTTTATTATAGTCTTACCCACTTAAATGAACTCTTCCCCAATATCACCTTCTAAGGGCGGTGATACACTGTCAGAGAATAACTATGTCCAATTGGCATGTATGTCAGCCTAAAACTCCCCTGTCTCAGCCCATACATAGTTCTACTGACCTAGAACCTAACCTAATAGGACATGCAAATATAGAATATCCTTCCTACACTGATCAATGATGTGTATAATAAACTCCTCAAATTAAGTATCAATGTCTATCTCTACTTCCTTGGGATCAAAAGTTTTATATGATCAGCATGATACCAAAGAATCTATGAAATTTGGTAGACATCATGCATGGTACAATACCACTGACATATTACAACCGATAGGATATTGGCCTAACTCACTCCAGAAACTCAAACGGCCCTACATAACAATATGATATAATTAATTTCCTCAATATCCATGTATTCCTCTAACTGGGTGATACCTAGAAAAAAACATGATCCCTAGCCCTGAACTCTAGGGTTCATCTACGATGACCAACATAAGATTTATATCTAGACTAGTTAGTAGACATACACTTCTTAATTAGTTGAACATTCTATAAAGTCCCTTTCGTGAGTAGAGGACCTAGTAGAGCTACCTCTCCTACCATTATGTAGTATAGGGGTGAACGACATGACCTACTATTCAAGTCCTCAAAAGGATCCACCTGAATTGTTCCCTAAAATATATAATTATATGCAAACTTAATGGGGGATATGATTCTCAAAAGAACCTCTAAAATCAAGGAAACATGCTCAGAACATATCCTCTATAGCCTATTTTATCCTTTCTAACTATCCATGGGTCTGAGGGTGAAAGGCTATGCTCAAAAGAATCAGTGTACCCACAAGTTTCTGTGTTTCTTTCCAGAGCTGTTTTGTGAAATGATCATCCCTATCAAAAATTGTAGTACAAGGGTCCTTGTGTAGTCATATTATCTCACATACAAATAGTCTTCCGAGCTCATCAACTGATAATGTCTTATGGATAATAAAAAATATGGATAAATTTTACTATATGTCAATGAAAACCCATACTCTTACTCTAGCTCTAGACTACATTGTAAAACTAACTACAATGTCCATGGAAACATCTGCCCATTTCCATGATGAGAATTTAAGTGGATATGAATAGCCTGTAGGGATATGGTGCTACAAATTCACCTGTTGATATGTGGAACACATAGAAATAAATCCTCTTATCTGACATTTCATCCTAGCACACCAATACTTGAATCTCATTGCTCAATACATCTTTTGGATTTCAAGATGGACTACCCATTGAGAAGTTTGGTAATATTACATGAAATCTTATCACATATCTGTAGGAACCCATACACATTCCAGTATACATAGGATTTAATCACAACTTATAGAACAATATGAAGGTTGGTCATCTCTTATAATACTCTAACAAAGATCCAAGACTTCATTATTGAAAAATTTCCAACTCATTACCTTCTCAAAGGGGGAAGAGGTAACTGTCAAGGGTTATAGGTAAAGTTTCTCATGACTATCATGAAACTCCATATGTATCTTAGATATGAGGACCGTTAATATAAATTAATCAATAGTTTCTCATAAATCATGTTTTTTATTTTTTTCTACTCCTCGCATTAGAAACTACATTGCCCATTTTAGGCATATAAGTAATGATTATGTCAATGGAATGAAGATATTCGACCCATTTTCGATGTCTGATATTCAATTCACACTGTGAAAAGTCATATTTCAGGTTATTATGGTCTGTATAAACCAAAAATAACCCACTCAATAGATAGTGTCTTCATAAACATAAGGCATAGAAGACTGCTGCTAGCTCATGGTTGTGTTTTGGAAAATTTCTCTCATGAGGCCTCAACTGTTGAGATCCATATGAAATATATAGTGACCGTAAATTATACTGCATATCTATTAAAAATATTTAAAATATAAAATATAAAATCATTAAAAAATTGGTATCAAATTTTTTATTGTCTTGGGAAACTTAGGACCATATATAACATTTAAAAAATACAATATAAACATTTATTTAATTCTTTATTCTTTAGCTTCTTAGTGTCCCATATTTTCTCCTTAGCATATGTAATTTTCTGAGGATATACATAAAAGAAAGGGGTGATATAAAATCATAGTAAGAGGATATATGATAACATGAATCAACATAACATGGGGTGACAAATATAATTACCATCATTACATAGGTATATGATCATAATCATCATAGGAAGCATTAGATAAAGGCTTGGAATGTGGAAATGCATAAAAATGAAACATCATATCTTAGTTATCAACTACCATGAATACATCACTTTACCTCTAGAGATACATAACATTACCCAATACATTAGAGCGCTATATAATTTTGGGCACACCCATGATATCATATCATTCACATGCATTATATAATTTCATGTGCACCCATCACATCATAACATTTACATTATCATGCATGCCATAGTGAATTAATATCAATATTGGAAATAAAATAAACAATTAAATTAAATGGGTTTCATTTAATAAATAATAAATTAATTTATATTATTTAGGTTTCCAAAAATAAATAGGGAATAACATACTTGGAATAAGAATCATCAATTTTGAGTGAATAAGAAAGAATCTCATGATAAGTAAAACCTGCATTTTTTAAAATAATAGTTTTTTTGGAAAAATCATCAAAATTTTCATAAAACTAGATAGATAAAATTTATATCCTAGACAATATAAGATAATTATGAAGAAATTATTTTTAAGTTACATATAAAGAATATCCATACTGATATTCGACAAAAAGAGGAAAAACCTAATGAAAGAGAGTTGGGTTTGGGAATTCCTATTTACTTATATCCAAACGCTATCTTCTCATTAATATTATAGAGAATCAAAATAAATTAATTAAATAAAAAATAAAAAAACTTTTATACATTCATTTAATTAATTATATTTTTTTACGTTCGTTTATGGGATTTTGGATGAGTTAAATAGTTTAATTTTATCGTTTGAGAGTGTTTGTTTTATCGGTTTTCCAGATCTATTTACTTGAAAATGAGTGTAGAATTTTATTTAGAATGGGTATAATTCACTAGAATTGAAAATATATTTTATTAATTAACATATAGAGGTTAATATAGTTATATATTTCATTTTTTGAATATAATGAAGTAGAAACATTAGATAAATAGTCAATTATAATTGTTTTGGAATAATATTGGCGGTTTTTTATCACAACAAACATGATTTGTTCTATAATTTATTATTATGTAAATATTTTAGTTCCATAACATAAAAAGGGGTATAAAATATCTTTTATAGTATTTAACAACCATTATAGTGGTTTTATGGAAAAAAATTAAGGTCTTATTGGAAAATAACAAGGCATCGTCCATGATGTTACTAAATTGACACATCACAGGCAATGATTTCATTTATAGAATTAGAGAGTGGGGGTAAGTAATCGGATGATAGATAATCCTTTAAATGATATAATTAAACTGTATAAAATATATTGGTGTTTTCATGATCATTTTAATAGATGACGTGAGGAGAATTGAGAAAATAAAAATAAAATTAATGAAAAAGGAAGATGATTTATTCTCTTAAATCTCTCATCCTTGATAACCTCATTAGGGAAATGGTTTTAATCATTAAATGAGACCAAGGGATCCATGATATGAAGGAGAGGATTGGGAAGTTACTTGGGAATAATTTGTACAAGGATCAAATCTTCAGAGGTGTGAGGAAAGGAGATGGTGAGGGGTGGTATTTATAGGGGAGGATAGGGGTGTTTTGTTTTTTATTTTATTCATTTGATTATTATTTTTTCACAATACAAGAAATAGTGATGAAACCATGAATAAATGAAGTAAAAAGAGAAGGATAATTCTTTATTATGTTTCTTACATCATCCATGAATCATGTAATAGTTTAGTTAGCATATAATGTATATATACCGTAAATTATTGTACTTTACTATTTACTAAATATTCAAGTATTCAAAAAAAATCCAAAAAAATTACCCAAACATTTTTAGACATGTAGAATTTAAAAATAACTCGATTTTATAAAAATAATTTTCTAAATATGTAAAATAGAATTTTTAATTGAAATCATTATTTAATTGAAAAATGAAGATTTTTAAATTAAAACCCATTTGATCACACGTTCAAAAAACATTATGAAGGTATCATAAATATTTTTTAGAATTATAGAAAAATAAAATATTAATTTATGAATATATTTTATAAAAATTTATTTTCATTTAAATTTCTAAATTAATTATAATATTTTAATTAATAAATTATGACCTAAAAGTTTACCAACACATAATTTATCACTATTAAAAATTTATTTACTTATTCCATGAAATAAATATATCATATTTTAATTCAGAATATAAATAAATTTAATTTTTACTTTCAAAGGTTATCGTACACTTATATTAGATGGATTTCTATCCTAAGGGTCGTGCCACTATTCCAAAGGTTAATTTTATATTCCTTCAATATAGGTTCCTTAATTTCATCAAACATCCTCTATTTTATTACTAATTTATGAGGATGATGTTTTTATTTAGCATTATTTTCTATGTATGTGTTTTATATCATATAACAAAATTTTTCAAAGGGAATTATATTGATAAATGATTCAGTCATTACATTCATCCCGCATTTTGAAAATTCTTTCTGGAAATTTTTTTACATAAATAGGTGAGCGTACATCTACTTCATCGCCAGATCAGGTTCCCAAGTCACTTATTCATACTTATGGCTCCTCCACAACACCTCGATAGGGTGGGTTATAATGTTGTGCAAAACCTTGTCTCTCTTGCCCATAATCATTACCAGCTACTCCTCATATATGAGATCATCCTCTAGTTGTACCACCTCTTAGTTCACTACATGTGAGGGTTTTGGAATGTAGTTCCTTAGGTGAGGTACATCGAATACATCCTAAATTAGATCCATGCTTAGTGTAAGTGCAAGTTAAAAGTACACTTATCCTATATGATCAAAAATATCAAAGGGGAAAATTCACCTTGGTCTATGCTTCCCTTTTTTCCAAACAACATGGATTTTTTCCCTAGTCATATTCGAAGAAAGCCTTTATCTCGAACATTGAAATTTAGGTCCCTACAATGGTTGTTAGAATACGTCTTTTATCGAATCTATGTAGCATTGATATGATTTTGGATTTTTTGATTTTTATCTGACATATCCTACACAAGATCAGGTCCACATAGATTTCTTTTCCTGACTTCATCCATACACATTGGAGTTCTACATTTGTTTCCATATTTGGATCCATCAGAATACTCAAGTTGAATATATTATTGTATGAGAACTCAACCAATAAGAGATGATGATCCCATCCATATTTAAACTCCATTGAGAAGGCTCTTAACATGACCTCAAGTTTGAATAGACTTTTTAGATTTTCCATCAATTTGGGGGTGATACTTCATGATGAAAATCAATTTATTACTCAAGGCATGTTAGATACTTATCCAGATTTAGATATGAACATGACATAATGATAAGAGGTGATTAAAAGCAGTACCCCATGTATTCTCACCACTTCCTTCACATATATCTTATCACATTTTTCAAGTGATATATCTTCAGTTATAGAAATAAATTTGGAACTCTTGGTGAGTCCATCCACAACAACTCATATTGAATTGTTTCATTTTGATGTATTTGGGAGACTAGTGACGAAATCCATGGTGACATTATCCTACTTCCACATGGGTATAGGAAAGGGTTGAATCATACAATTGGAAGTTTGTCACTATTATTTTTACATGATAAAATATCATGTACCTTGACAAATATTCCATAATATCTTTCTTCATGTTATCCCACCCAATGTTTTCTTGAAGATCATGGTATATCTTGTTCTTACCAAGATGGATAGAGAAATTTGAGCTATGTGCATTATAAAATATCTCTTTATTTATCTTAGAATATGAATTCACACAAATACTTGTTCCAAACAATATCACACAATCATCATCAATATTAAACTCTTGTAATTTACCTTCATTTACTATATAGATATTAATTTGAAGCTCCATATCATCCCTTTATGCCTCTTTGATTTTCTCTTAGAAATCTAGTTCGGAAATAATTTGGGAAAGGTATGATGTATTCCCTACCATTATGATTTCCAAATCCATTTAATTAATATCCAATAATATAGGGACTTTCTCAATATGCATCATGAGGAGATTAGCATATTTGTTTCTACTAATAGCATCTTGTACCTTGTTTTCCTTCCCAGGATGATAGTGAATAGAGAAATCACAGTCTTGGATTATCTTTAACTATCTCGTTTGACTCATATTGAACTATTTTTTAGTGAATATATACTTTAGGATCTTATAATATGTATACATGTCAAACTTATCACCATAGAGGTTGTGCCCCTTGATTTTCAAGGTAAATACCATATCCACTAGCTCAAGATCATGTTTCGGGTAGTTATACTCAAGGATCATCAACTGTTGTGAGTCATAGGATTTCTATTTATCATTTTCATGAGTACACAACCCAAGCCTATCATTGAAAAATCATTTTATGTCAAAAATCCTTCGCCACTTTTTGGTAATGTGAGTACATGTTATGTGGTCATCCTTCTCTTTAGCTCCTTTATGCTTTCCACACATTCTTCAGTCTATACATACTTTATCCATTTCTTTATTAACTAAGTCAACGGAGAATATAATGATATATTTCTCACAAAATATCTTTTAAACCCTAATAATTCAATAATAATATGTATTTTCATAAAACCAATGGGTCTAGACCATTCCTCAATTGCCTCTATTTTTTAAGGGTCCACATAAATCCCCTCACTTGTGACCACGTGTCCCAGTAATGTGACTTTCTACATCTAAAAGTAACACTTTTTTTACTTGGCATAAAACTTCTCCTTCTTTAATCTCTCCATAAAAAACCTTATATATTCTTCATGTCCCTCATTTATCATGGGTTAGATGGGGATATTTTTGATAAACACTACAACAATTTTTTCAAGGTAATGTCTAAATAATCTATTCATTAAATCCATGAAATTTTTAGGGGCATTAATTAGTATGAAGGGAATCACTGGAATCTCATAGTGCTCATACCATTTTAAGAAATATTTCTTCTAAATATATTTCTTATTAACTTTTAGTTGATGATATCTAGAACAAAGATCCACATTTGAGAAGTATTTATCTCTTCATAGTTGATCAAGAAATTTATCAATCCTTGGAAGAGTATTCTATTTTTATAGTGATCTTGTTTGAGATCCTGGTAGTAGATACACATCTGCATCAATCGATCCATTTTCTTTACAAAGAGAATCGGCACACCCCAGGGTGATACACTAGGGCATATGGACTCTTTTCCAAATTCTATTATGTCTACTTCTTTAACACATCTAGTTTGATTAAGGATATCTTATAGAGAAAATTGAAAATAGGAGTAGCACCGGGCATGATTCTACTAAGAACTCTACCTCAATATCCCAAGGAAAGTCCTAATATCTCTTTGGGAAATACATAATTGTATTCCCTCACAACAAGAATTTCCTCTAGGCTTATACCTTCCTTTGACTCAACCATTTGAGTGAGGTATTCTTTTTCTTAGGGAATCAATAACCACACTGTTGAAGGATTTTCCAAAGGAGGATCACGATCATCCTTTTATTTCTAGTAGAGAATGTGATGGTTTAGAATATGAAAAAGATATTTCCTTTTCCAAATAGTTGATATGTTATCTATATAATGATAGCCAATCCATTCCCATTATAGTATCTAATTCCATGAAGGAATGTATCATGAGATTTTCTAGGAGAATCTTCACACATATTCTAATAGGAGAAGATTCAAACACTGAGTTTGCAATGATTGAACCACTAGGTGTTTTTGTTGATATCTCTACATCAAGGATTCATGTATTTGATACATTATTTCTAAAAAACATTCAAAATATTAACTAATGTGTAGAAGCAGAATCAAATAGTAATTCTTCCATTATTGAGTTATTAGTATGTTTACCTTCTATGACATTTGTTTTCTCTACTATAGCAGTATTGATCGAATAATCCTTTCCTTTTCCACTGTATTTGGTGGATAATTATTCTAGTTGCCCTTAATGACTCTAAGTTTAGTTCATTGGCTTGTATTGTGACCTTTCTCCATATTTTTGAAGTATTCAACCATGGGCGGTGCTCTTCATTCATCCATTATATCAGTTGGATTCTTTATGTATCTTTGACATCTAAGAGCTTAGTGTTATTCTCTCCCACACTTATAGGATTTCCTTATCCCTTTTAGATACTTCCTGTGATTATTTTTCTTCAGTTTTTGATATGTGGGTTATTGGGAATTCATTCCACCTTTTTCACTAGATCCCCCATGATGAAACCCCATCCTTTGTTTTTATCACCATATCTATGGGAACATTCTCCAAACCTCATCTCCACATTAAGTGAACATATAAAAAGTTATTCATAACTCCCAATGTCTCTAATTTCTGGAGCCTTTTGATGGTGTTCTTTTAAACCTCTAATGATTCTATCAATTTTTCTATCATTTGTGATTACAAAACCCGAATCTTACCTTGGATTCCCTGTGAAATTTTCTTCATATGCCAAAATAGATTCACCTTCTGTTCTTTCAGATCTATTATCTCCATATTTTTATCAAGAGTTAGTGAGAAATACTAGTTAATAAAAGTATTCCTAAAGTCTTACCACTCCATCTCTTCAATTTCATCATGTGGCTTGGTGTTCTTAATCAATTCCTACCATTGGTATGCTTCTCCACCAAGATAGAAAATGGTCATAGTTACCTTCTCTATATTAGAATAGTGAAGTAGATAAAATATATTCTCTCTTGAGATAACCCATATTTCTATGGCTAGTGTATCCTAAGATCAACTTAATATTGACAGTTGTTGCAGATAAAACACTTGATAGCCAGTTTCTCCCTCTTAGGTTAAGGAAAACATTTAACATTATTCATGTTATTTCTCATAACTTGAGACAGTTCTATAAGAATCTCCCTGAAATTTTAGACTCCACCTCTAAAGGCATTGGGGATGTCATTTGAGAAATTGCTTCATTTTTACTTGCATGGGTTGTTGGATTTTTGTGTGCTGGTTCCCAACGATTCTAAAATAGAAATGGTGAGAACAAAGTATAAGTAAACAAGTCCCGAATAAATAATTTATTCCTTAATGAAATTCTTTCTAAAGGAATATAATATGGGATTCATCTGTTTAGGATTTTCTAAACTGATGCTTCTTGGGTGTTTAGTCTCATTTTAATGGTTTTTACTAAGGTTCTCAAATTATAATTCCTCAATAAACTAAACTTTTTTCTAATACAGATTATAGAAACCCTACTTTCTCATACATAGATATTACACAATTTTAAGGATAATAATAATAATTAAATATCCAGGAACCAATGGTTTAGTTTCTTTAGAAAATTATTACAATACATTACATTTATAGAATATAACATAAACATTTATTTAATTCCTTCTTCTCTAGATTATTAGTATCTCTTGTGATCTCAATAATACAAGTTATCACCTAATGATATACATCAAATAAAGGGGTGATCTGAATTCCTAATAAAAGGATAGATAATAACATTAATCAATATAACATGGGTTTATCATAATCATTATCATTATAATATAGGAATAGTGTCATAATCATAAGAGGAACCAATAAAAAGGGTTGGAATGTTGGAATGCATAAAAAGGAAATATCTTGTCTTAGTGGTCAAATAACATGAATAAATAAATTTATCTCATGGTATAAATCACATAACCCAATTTATTTTAGTGCTATATCAACATGGTCAAACGAATCACAAAATATCATTCACATGTTCTAGTAAATTCTGGGCACACATGTCACATCATAACATTTAAATTATCATGCATTCCAAACGTAAAATATATCAATCTTTGATATATAAATACCCATTGAATGAAATGGGATTCATTTCATAAATAATTATTTCATGAATAAAATTTGGGGTTCCCCAAATAAATATAGAATAACATACTTGGTATAGGAATCATAATTTTTTAGTAAAGAAGAAACAATCTTAGGAGAATTAAATGATATGTTTTTAGAATGAAGTGTAATTTTGTAAAAATCTTTACATTTTACCTAAAACCATATTGGTAACATTTATATCCCATAAATGATAATATAATGATGAATAAAATATATTTTAAGAACATTAATTAAACATCCATATTGAAGAAATGGAGTGAAAGCTGGAAAACCCAAATAATGGGAGTTGGGTTCAAGAATTCCCCTTACCTTATTTCTGAACACTCTTTTCTCCTTAATATTATGGATAATAAAATTAAATTGATTAATTAATAAACAAAAAACCATTTATAAATGCATTTGATTCATTATAGTTTTATTAAGTTCATTTACAAGCTTTTTGAAAAGTTATAGTGTTTAATTTCATCGTTTGAGGATATCCATTTTCTTGGTTGTCATGATCGGTTAACATGAATATGAGCATGTAAGTTTATGTATAATGGGAATAGTTCAAAAAAATCGAATTTATATGTTATTAAAAAAAATATTGGTTTATATGGTTATATATATCATTTGGTTTGATGGCATGAGGTCAAATCATTAGATAAACAGTTAGTGATAATCATTTTTGTTAATTTTGGTGAATTTTTATCACGAAAATCTCAATTTATTTTATCATTTAGTATTTTTTAAATATATTAGTTACATAACATAAAAATGGTTATAAAATATATTTTACAAAATTTTAAAACCATTGTAGTGGTTTTATTAATAGAATTGGAAGTGTTAAGGAAAATGAAAACCCATCGTCCACCATGTTGGTAAAATTTAACATCAGGGGTGATGATATCATTTATAGAATAAAAGAGAGAGATAAAGGAGATTTATGATCGATATTATACTAAAATTATATAATTATAGTATATAAAATATATTTTAGCTTTTATGAACATTTGGATAGAGTAGGTGAGGAGAGAATATGAAATGAAAAGGAAATTAAAAGAAAAAGGAATTGGATTTTACCCCTTTAATCTATCCTCATTAAGAGCCACATTAGGGAAAGGGTTTTGGCCTTTGTATTAGAAAAGAAGATCCTAGATGTGGGGTGGGGTCTTGCGAAGACACTTCAACATAATTTTTACAATGCTCACAGCTTTAGAGGTGTAAGAAAATGATGCGGAAAAGGTGGTATTTATATGGGAGGAGAGGGGGAGTTTTCACATTATTTTATTCTTTAGTATATTATTTTTCTACATGATAAGAAATAATGATGACTCAATGAAGAAATATTATAACAGCCATGCTCTATATTACACACGTAAACATGATTTATTACAGAAACATTCACTTAATAAAGCACTAAGGATCGAGAGGTATAGTGTCATGGGAAATTAGGGACTTTACATGAAAACATAAGAAATAAAAATACAATATATTTATTCAAAACATATTTTATATGACCACAACATTCCCTCATACATAGCATTTCATGGGATAACCTGAAGACAAACATGTGAAAAGGGTATGCTATAAAGCCCAATAAGGGAGTAAATAAATAATAACATGGAAAACACAATACTTTTTATGAAAATAGTCATATCAATGGACCATAATAGAAATATTAACATAAAGGAATGATATATCATGATTACCATAACATGGAGATGTGGCAACACCATTTAACATGATATTTGCGTGATCCAAGGCTCATTGCACATGGAGCATGATTAAACCCTAATTGCACTTGAATTATCATCTGTAACCCCTCATTACACTTGTAATAGCATGACTAAACCCTTATTTCACTTGATGTACCATGATACCAATCATTACCCAATTCATTGGTGCACTATTAGGGTGCACCGTTTATAACCATTTCATTTCATCTATTATTGGGCCACATTGATCATAAAACGCTGATTCATTAAAAATAATAATTTATTCCAAGAATAATATATATCTAATACCTAAATTAAACTCCTAAATCAAAAAGTACATGTTATTTAAGGTGAATACCCTTGATAGATAAATGTGTATTGTATTCACTAACACGATTATTTTGGCATGGGATATTTTGGTGTAACTTTGGTAGCATAATGACAACAAATAGAAATTGTAAAATGTGTTGATGAGATAGAAAGGGGTTTCTTGCCATATATACATGAAATTGATAGTATGGGGGTCATGTAATCATAATATCCGAACATGTGTAATGGAATTTAAATTCATAATATAAAATAATTGCTTGAATGTAATATAGAAGAGAGAAATTCCATATTGAATTTCATCATGGTGACAAGTGTACATGGGAGGAATTAATGGAAGATTAATAGGTCTCTCATCATTAAAAATAAGTAGGGAAGTATGGGGAAGGTGAGAAATCATACCAAACATTTTTAAATTAAAAAAAGGTTTTAAAAACATAAAACAATTTGTAAAAAATAAGAAAGTAAGGAATCCCTTACTTGGAAGTGTGATCCCAATGGCTTGGGAGAGGCTTCACGGAGGCCTCTTAGGATCTTTGGGAACCTTAAAAGATATCTAGACATAGGATTGATGGGTTTTCTCAAGCTTAAAAGGGTTTCAGTGAAGATTAATGGGAGATTGAGTTAGTTTATATAGGAAAAAAGATGGAATTCTTTATTATTTAGGTTTTGGACACTAAAAATTAAACTAATTAAAACCAAATACCATTCCATGGGTTTTGCACATTTAATCCAAAAGGTGAGTGGAAAAAATTATTTTATAATGAAAATGGATGATCTTATTAAAATATTAGGCTTGCTATTGTGGAGGTGTGTCACTGTCAAGGAAATCATTTTAAAATGAATAAATGTTTTATAAATCGTGGAGGGTCTACTAAGTCTTTGTAAAATAAATCAGAAAAATATAAAATAACATTATTTTAATGGTAAAACATATATAGTCTGAATATCCTCTTTTAATATTTTATTACCACACTATGGGGTCATTATGATGCCGTGAAACACATATATTTAAACAGTATTTACCTTTTACCCAAAAAATCAACTGTCTTGGAAAATTATGAAAACTTCACTGTCAGATAATTTCGACATCCTAATTACAAATATAATTTTAATTATATCTAAATAAATTTTTAAATTTTTGAATTTTTACTTTTAATATAAAAACCAACATTTATTGAAAATTCAAGGGTTTTGAAAAAAATAGTTTTCTAACCACAATAAAAATTACAATTGTATTCAGAAATATAATATTTAAATTTATATTTAAAAAGGTAATTTAGTAATGATATTTTATTAAAATATTATTGGAATTAAATGTCAATTAATTAATTTAAATAAGTTTCTTAATTGAATATTAACTAAAAAACTATTTGTTCTTTAAAAACCACTTATAAAGTAACAATAATAAAATTAATTAATATTCATTATTCTCTACAAAAATAATTTACATAATAATAGTGCTAGTGTATAATTAGATAACCCATTATAACACCCACATAAAACCTAAGGGTAAGGTGTGCGATGGTGACAGACATTTGGGGCAGCTTTGATAACATCGCTCGAGTGGTAATCTCTATTAACATCCACTTCTCTCATAGGCAATTCCATTCAAGCATAATGTATTGAAAATTAGCTTGGGCTTGGTCAAGGGTGAATCCCAGTGTCACTACCTCATTTTTTATCTCTAACAAATGGTCTCTGTATGGAGCAATTCTAATAGGTGAGGTCATCACATCATTTTTCTGACTAAATTGTATTTGTTAAAGCCCTATATTTATACAAATCATTTGATTGCTGTTCAACGACTATATTATAAATAGTAACAATTATTAATAGTATTCTAAAATTCAAAAACATAAAATGAAGTAAGTTTATATGTTTCATATAACCATTTCACATAATAAGAAATTTTATTAGATAAGGAGTCATTTTCATTGATAAAAGTTTGGGTCATTACAAACATCCCCCTTAAGAAATTTCACCCTCGAAATTTCACTTTTCCTATACTAAAATAGATGAGGGTAACTCTGCGTCATCACTTCTTTGAATCTTACATTGATTCTTTAATCTTTTTTTTCCACCACAACACGTTGATGTGAGGCATTGTCTTATTTCGTAGAACTGTTTCTCCTATGATCTAAGATCTTCACCGACTACTCTTCATTGGAGAGGTTATTCTCTAGTGGTACCTCCACAAGATTGAGTAAATGTGATGGGTCAGGTATATAATTCCTCAATAGTGATATATATAATTAATTGTGTAATTGAGATTCATTTGGTGGGAGTGATAGTCGATATGTCACTGCTCTAATGTGATAAAGGATCTCAAATGGGCCGATGTACCTTGGACTAAGATTCCCATATTACCAAATCTCATTAATATCTTCCACGATGATATGTGAAAGAATATAATTTCTCCAACTTCAAACTCTAGGTCTCGTTGATAATTATCCGCATAACTCTTTTTTCATCGCTAAGAAGCTTTAATATGCTACTGAATGGTCTTTATCTTCTCCACCATTTCTTCAACCAATTCTGGACCTATTTTTTTTCTCCCCAACATCATCCCAACATGTTCATGTTCTGGAACTCTTCCCATAAAGGGATTCATAATGATCCATTTGGATTCCTGATTTGAAATTTTTATTGTAAGAGGACTCAACCAGGGAAGATATTGATATCAACCTCCTTTGAAGTCCATTGAGAATACACATAATATGTCCTCAAGTGTTAGGATAGTCCACTCGTATTAGACAACAGATTGAGGATGACAAGCCGTAATGAAGTTCATCTCATTATTCCTATCATGTCAGAGACTCCTCCAGAACATAGAGGTGAATCATGGATCTCGATCAAATGAAATTTATAGTGGTACTCCATGCAACATTTCCACTTCTCTAATGTATATTAATGCCAGTTGATCCATGTAGAAATCCTTCTAAATTGAAATGAAGTGTACAGTCTTGGTAAGACGATCCACAATAACCTAGACAACATTGTGTCCTTTAAATGTCTTTGTCATTCCGGTGGCAAAGACCATGGAGATCACCACTAATTTTAATATCAGTTTGGGTAATGGCTGCACCATTCCCTTAGACTTCCACCTCTCAGTCTTCACCTATTGACATACAAGGCACTATGATGTATACTCAATGACCTCTTTCTTCATATAATCCCACCAATAGTTATCTTGGAGATCTGAATACATCATTCTATTTCCTGGGTGAATGGAGTAATTTTAACTATGTGCATCATCCAAAAGTTCTTTCTCAAAGACCAAATTTGATGGAAGACATAGTCTTGACCCAAATATCCCAATTCATTCTTCATTAACAATGAACTCAAAGGATTCCCCCTTTTTGATTCCTTCCACTTTTTCTGAATTCCCACATAATTATTTTGATAATACTTTAACCTTTACAAAAGAGAAGGTTGAGGAATCATTTGTGAAAGGATTGTTGATGTTCTCTTTATTATAATTCCTATTTCCATCTTCATAAAATCTAAGATGATTGGATCCTTTTCAATTATCATCGATGAATGATTCATTGGTTCCTTTTAGTTTAGAGCATCAACCACCCTGTTTGCTTTCCTAAAGTGGTAATGGATATAGAAATAATATTATTTTATCAGATCTAACCATCTTTATTGGATCATGTTCAAATATTTTTGTGTGAATATATACTTGAGGCTTTTGTGATCCGTATATATTTCACACTTCCCCACAATGAGGTAATGTTGTTATAGTTTTAGTCAAAGATTACTACATCCAAATCCAGATCATGTGTTTTATTATTTTTTACATGAAATTTAAATTACATTGAAGCGTAAGAAAGGACTTTGTCATTTTTCATTAACACACAGCCCGGTCCCTTCATCGAAGCATCACTAAACACCACAAAAATATATCCACTTGTGTGTAGTGTGACCATGGGTGCAGTGATAAGCCTCCTTTTCAACTCCATAAATCTATCCTTGCATTCATCACTCTAAGAAAACTTGACTCCCTTTCAAGTTAGCTTGGTAAGAGGTTTTGACAATCGTGGGATATTTCTCAAAAAACAATGATAATATCCAGCTATCCCAAGGAATCTTTGGATATCTCTCATAGATGTTTTCCTCGATCGCCCCTCAATTGCATTTTTCATTTAGGGATCCAATGATAACCAATTGGTTGTGATGATATGAGCCATGAATGAGGCTTTCTTCAACCAGAACTCACACGTGATGTACTTTATATAAATCTTATCCTTTCATAGGGTCTCTAGTACATTACATTGATTATCCTCATGCTCCATCTTGGTTTTGGATTATATTATAATATCATCACTAAAGACTACCCAAATATTTTTGAGGTAATCTCTTATGAAACTATTCATCAATTCCATAAAGATTTCTAGAGGATTAGGGAGTCTGAAAGACATTACTATGAATTCATAGTGCTCGTGCCTTGTAGGAAAACAATTCTTGGGGATATCCAGCTTCTTCAACCTTACATTGTAATATCTCAACTACATATACACCTTTAAGAAATATTTTGCTCCACGTAGCTGATCAAACAAGTCAACAATTAAGGACAAAGGATACTTGTTCTTTATCGTGATTTTGTTGATCTCATGACAATCAATTAAAAGGTGCATTGACCCAACCTTCTTCATAATGAAGAAGGCTGGTGCACCCCATGGTGAAGAACATGGGAATATAAAACGTTTATCCAGATTCTCCTTTAGTTGTTTCTAAATCCCCTCAAGATCCCAAACATTAATTATATGTGGATTCATGGATATAGAAAACACCCCTGGTATAATATCAATTGATAATTCAACATCTTTTCTAGGAGGAAGACTAAGAAATTCCTCGGGGAACACTTCAGAAAATTCCCTCACAATAGGAATGTCTTCAAGGATGGTTGGATCCTTAGACTCGATTGTCTGAGCATGATATGTGTGCTCATAGAGAAGTTATATCCACACTTGAGCTGATGGTCCTAAAGAATATTCATCCTCCTTCTTTCACTTGTACAGAATCGAGTGTCGATTCCACATATGGAGGGTGATTTTCCACCTACGGCAATTTATGTTGGCTCTATACAGGGAAAGCCAATCGATGCCCGGAATTGCCTCAAATTTAAACAATGAGAGTATGAAGAGATTCCCCATGATGTTCAATAAAAAAACTGTAAGAGGGGTGTAATTATATTCATGGGATTCAATAATTACCCCATTTTTCATTCTCATCGACATCTCTACATCCATGAATTGTGGGGGTGTTGGATTGTTCTACTAAACATTCATGATATAAACTAACATGTAGAAATATAATAAAAAAGGATATTCTATATTCTTGAATGAATAACTAGCATACCTACCACCAATTCATTGTCAGGATTCACTTTGGCAATAGTTATGGGAAAAGCTCACCCTTACTGCCAGGGAGGTTGTTGGTTGTCTCTGAAAACCCTGGGCATAGGGAAATGGATTTGAACATGCCCTAGTTCTTTATAGTTGTAGAAATAATCAATGAGTTGAGGGTATAATGGATAATTCCTCTCCTATTCCACAATATTAGGTTTTTATTTTCAGTAGTTAATGGCATGGTTCCCTTCTCTTCCACACCTAAATAATTTCCTCATCCCCTTCAGACAATTTCTAGGATGCTTCTTTCCACACCTTTATAAAGTGGGGTGTTGGAATATCTTAGCACCATTGGATTTATACATTGGACTTCTATAATTAAATTTCACTTTCTTATTCATATCCCTGTGATGCCCCTAATATTCACCAATCACCATTTCGACTTTGAGGGCACATTGAATAATTTCTTCATAGTTATCAATGCTGCTGATGAGTAGGGATTTCTGTAGGCTAGGTTTTAGCCCACAAAATATGTGGTCAACCATGAATTCAGGGGTAACAAAAAATCCATAGGCGCATCATCCAATCCTTGTGAATATTTCCTTATACACTCTGATGAATTATTTATCTTTTTTAGGGTAGATAAGTCCCTTTCAATCTTTAGTTGGAGGGAATGTGGAAAATATATATAGAAAAATATTTTCTGTAAATCCTTCTATTCTAAAATCTGAATCTCTTCCTCATCCTTCGTATATTTTATCAATTTCCACCATTGATTATCTTCAACCTTTATATGATATGAATCCAGAAGAACCTTCTCTTATTCGGAACATTGAATGATGGAGAATACCTTTTGAATGGAGTTGATTCATTTTTCGGTGATTGAGGTATTAGATGATCCATCCAAAGTAGAAGGCATTTGCCTCATTAATATTTCCATTACGGCTTGTTCTTTGTCAGGGGGTTTGGAAATTCTTCTTGACCCATGATTCTTTTCAAAACAAGAGTTTACTGAGAGATTATCGTGATAATGATTGTGATTCCTACTCCCATTGGATTGGGCATCTCATTAGTACAATCATGATGTTGATCTTTGCATTGATTGTTAGCCCTATTCATCCTATTATCGTCCATTAGCTTGAATAAATGGAAATTTAACGATTACACAAGAAGGTTAATACAAAGGCAAAAAATGGATAACTTATAAATTACATTAATTTACTTAACTTATGAATTTATAGGCTTCAATCTATGTTATCCATGATCTAATTCCCAACATTTATTTTTAGGGGAATTTGTTTATTCCCTTGATAATGGTTCATACTATGCTTATGAATTTAAAAAATAATATCACCAAGGAGTGTCGTAACCAAGAGTGCAGCAAGGCCTGTTTTCATGCACCACTTCCCAATCAAGCCTAGCTCAAAGCGGTGTTTATGGTTTTTACCCCTACATACATCTCTTCAAGAGGAACCTCTAATCGTTCATATCCAGGCTGGGATGTATTTTCTTGATAATCCACTTAATCTATAGTCATAGAAATTTATGGAGGTTTTTATTATACTAAGTCTTATACCTAAGGCTTTCATAAGGGTTTTCTAAGCCTAATAGCAAAAATTACCAAACCATCCCTCTGATACCAACTATAACAACTCTGCTCTTTATTACACACCTAAACATGAATTATTACATCTGATTTTACTTAATACAACTCTGAGGATCGATATTTCTAGTGTATTGGTAAATTAGGGACACTACATGACAAAAAAATACATAAAAATACCACATCTTTATTGAAAACTTCCTTTACATGACCACAAAATTCCCTCGTACTTATCACTTCATGGGATAACCTGAGGACATACATGTGAAAAGGATGAGCTATAAATCCCATTAAGGGAGTAAAAAAGTGATAATATGAGTAATAAAATACATGTTTGGTAATAGGAATATCAATAGATCATAAGTGAAACATGAACATAAAGTCATGATATAACATGACTATCATAACATAGAGATGTGGAAACAACATTTAACATGATATTAGCATGATCCGAGGCTCATTGAACATAGATCAAGAGTAATCCCTCATTACACATGACTCGTCATGATATTAATGTATACCCAATGCATTTGAGCACTATCATGGTTCACCCTTTCAAACCATTTAATTTCATGCATAAATAAGCCACATAGATCATAAAACATTGATTCATTAAACATCATAATTTATTCCATGAATAAGAGGCGTGGAATACAGAAATATAAGTCCACAATCAAAAAGTGAATGTTAAAAATGGTGAATACCCTTGATATATAAATGGGTATGGTATTCACATACAAGAAGATTTTGGCATAGTAAATTTGGTGTAACTTATGCAGCATAATGACATTAAATAGAAAAAGTAAAATAGGTTGATGAGAGAAAAAGTGGTATATCATAATTTATACATGAAATGGAAAGTAAGGGGCTCATGGAATCATAATATCCCAATATTTTTAATGGAAGTTAGATGAATAATATAAAATAATATCTTGAATGTAAATGAGAAGAGAGAAATTCCTTACGGAATTTAGGCACGGTAACAGATGTAAATGGGAAGCATTAATGTGAGAGAAAGAGTCATATCATTATTCTAATAGAATTAGGGATGTTTGGTGGTTGTTTGGAATCATACCCCAACATTTTTAGTTGAAAATAAAAGGGATTAACAACATATATAAATTAGGACAAAAATAAAAAAGAAAGGAATCCCATAGTTGGAAGTGTGATCTAAAGGGAATAGGAGTGTCTTGAGAGAGGATTATTGGGAGATTTGGGCGCCTAGGAAGGATTTTAAAGAGAGGTGGGAAGGTTTTGGTTGAGATATAAATGGTTTGAGTGAAAAGGAATGGGATATTTAATGGGTCTATATAGGAATGGAGATGGAATTCTTTGTTATTTTGGTTTTGGACACTACACATTAAACTAATCAAAGCCACAAACCAACCCATTGTTTTTGCCCATTATATTTCCCAAATTTCAATGGAAAAAATTATTTTATAATGGAAATTCATGAACTTATTAAAATATTAGGCTTTCATAGGTGGAGGTTAGTCACACTCTCAAGGAAATCATTTTAAAATGATAAAATGAATTTTAAGTCTTGAAGGGTCCACTTAGGCTTTGTAATATAAATTAAAAAAAACCTAAAATCATGTTATTTTAAAGTTAAAACATATATTGGGCGAACAAACCTTTTCTAGTTTTTTATTATGTCACTATTGGGTCATTATGATGTCATAAAACACATTATATATCTAAACGGTATTAAATTTTTACCCAAAAATTCGATTATCTCTGAAAATTATGAAAAAATAACCATTGGATAATTTCGAAATCCATATTCTAAAAATAATATTTATTTTATCTAATTCATTTTATAAATATCATCATTTTCACTTCTAAAATAAAAACTGAAATTTTTTGAAAATTCATTGGTTTTGACAGAAACAGTTTTCAAAATTTAATAAAGATTTCTATTGTATTCATCAAAATTATAAGATAACTTATATTTAATAAAAAGTAATTTTGTAATGATATTTTATTAAAATTTTATTTAATTCTAAAATACATTATTTCATCAAAATAGATTTATAAATTGAATATTAAATAAAAAACTATTTTTTCTTTAAAACCCATTTACAAAGTAAAAATAATAAAATGAATTTTTATTCGTTGTTCTATTCAATACTAATGAACATAATCATAGTGATAGGGTCTTGTTACATAACCCCTTATAACAACTGCATAAGACCTAAGGTTATGGTGTGTAATGGTGACAAACACTTGGGGAGGCTCAGATAACATCTCTTGTGTGGAAATCTCTATTAAATTTTAAATCTCATGAAGGTGATTTCGTACTAGCTTAATGTTTTCATGCTTTTCTTAGTCTTGGTCAAGAGCAAAGCCTGGTGATGCTACCACTTTTTCGAGCTCTGACAAATGGGCTTCGTATGGGTAAATTCTACTCGATGAGGCCATTATTTCCTTTGAGTAAATTAGATTTATTAAAGCCTTATATTTATACTAATCCTGTGATCACTATTCAATGACTATATTAGCAATGGTAACAATTATTAAGGGTATTTTAAAATCCAAAAACATAAAACCAAGGATGTGCATATGTTTCATATAACCATTTTACATAATAGAAATTTTAATTAGATCAAGATGAATTTTCAATAATAAAAGAAAAGGTCATTACAAATATTGTAAATATAGAAGTAAAATTCAATATTGTGACACTTGCGTTGGCATTGAATCATAGAATAGTTCATTTAACTTATAATGTGTGTATACTGTAAATTATTGCATTTTAATATTCACCAAAAATACATGTATTTTTAAAAAATACAAAAAATTCACCCCAACCATTTTTTTATGTGTAGAATTCAAAAATGGACTCGAATTTATGAAAATAATTTACTAAATATGAGAGATTTAATTTTCAATTTATATCATTATTTTCTCAAAAACATATTGATTTTAAAATTAAAACTACTTTTCCAACACTTTGAAAAATCTAATTAAGCTCTTGTAATATTATCATATAACAATAATAAAAAAATATTAATTTATGAATAGATATCCGGAAAATATATTTCATTTTATATTATTAAATTAATTATAAAATTAAAATTATTTATTTATGACTTTAAAAAAATCAACACTTAATTTATCTTTTTTAATTCATATATTTACTTATGTAGTGGAATAAATATATCATATTTTTATTCATAAGATACCTAAATTTTATTTGTACGTTCAATGGTTAAGATATTATTCTATTGGAAGGGTCAATTGTCACGACCCATCCCCTGGGCCCGTATCATGACTACCCCAAGCCCGCCTTCCATAGGTCGGGGGCTGGCGACTAGCATCAAAGACGTAAATCCCTTAATTGTAAAGGCATTGCCTTTTATCAGTAAACAAAAACAACAGATTATGCAACTAGAAGTAAAATATAAGTGAAACTGTATACAAAAGAGGGTGTTGAAAGTATTGGGGCCAGAAATACAAGCCCAACAGTAAAGTACAATACAACTGAAAAGCTTGTACAATTGTAGTAAATTAAAACAGAAACTACTAAGTCATCCTCCAGGATTCCCACCTGAAGGGTGGGTAGAGATGGCCTCCTCAGCACCCCAAGCCCATCCGTCCACTCCGTGTATGTCTCACCAAGTGGTCCACCTCTAGGTACCGTCCAACTCTACAACTCTCAACCTCGATCAGCGATGTCTGTCGTCTGCAACCAACACAATGAGGTGCGGGCATAGCCCGTGTAGGGGTGAGTATAACGATACTCACAAGGGACCCCGAGACCCTCAAGGTCTCACAATATCAAACCAGGAGAAACCACAAAGAAAGATACAATCATGAAATATCAACCAACCCTACTTAGGTATATGCCCATACAAATACCAAAGTTATCAATCACAGTCTAGCTACAACTCTCGAGCCCAAGCACAAACCATTACACAAAGGAAGTAAAGTCAATCACCACGATGATAATGTTTAAAAGACGTGACTCAACTCACCCAGGTATACATATTTTGTATAGTGATAGAGATGATCAGATGTAGTCACTGATTCATCTAATCTGTCGGACCCACACAAGATACAAGACAAGGTAAGCTGTCATACCCACACAGGATATAGGACCAGCTATTCTGTCGGACCCACACAGGATCTAGGAACTGAAGTCAGAACTGTCGAACCCACGGAGGATTCCGGTACAGAAGTAATCATTGTCTATCCCATGGAGGATTCCGGTACCGAAGTCATCACTACCGAACCCACGAAGGATTTCGGTACAGAAGACTACATTGTTAATCCCACGGGAGATTCTTGTACAGAAGTCATCACTATTGAAGCCACATAGGATCCTGGTACAGTATCGTTGCAGCCAGCCCTAGGGTTCCCGCACACAGCACGCTCAATTTCGGGAGGGTACGCTCCTTGAGCCAAGTGTCGATATATCAACTACCAGGAAGTCTTGAGTTGATGTATCCCGTAGTTCCGTCTCATCAAAAAGAACCCAACATGAAAGATGGCACATCAATCGGATACCTAGTCTGAGAGTTATTGGCATTTCCGTTCCAGGGGCCCGGTTGATTTTTAGGCTCAAACCAACCCAACCGTACTCCAACTGCGTCTGAACCTCATATGGAGTATTCCAAAAGAATCGTCTCGCTCCATGTATTCCATCACTGCAGTCGGTTAGTCGTCCGGACAACCATAGCCCAAGATGCGGGCTAAAAGGTGTAAATGGCCATAGTGGGTCCGGGTCCAGTCTGACCTAGTCGGACTGACCCAGCCCAACCCGGTATGAACAGGGGTCTGACCCAGTCCGTGGGTGCGGCCCAACCAGAGTGGTGTGCCCAGCCCGAGTGGACATCCTGAACCAATGGAGTGGCCCAACACAAAGGAGTGGCCCGACCCGAATGCGTGGCCCGACCTAAGGGCGGCCCGGCCCAAGGGCGTCTCATCCAGTGGCGGCCTGGCTGAAGGACGGCCCAACTTAGGCTTCCCTGTCCATGGGGGCCCTGCCAAAGGACGGCCTGACCAAGGTGGCCCGGTCCATGGGGGCCCAGCCTAAGGAAGACCAGGCCGAGGGCGGTCCGGCCCGTGGGGGCTCGGCCGGTGAGCCAGTGTGGCCCGGCTGGCCACACTGCCGGAGGGGGTGATGCACCCTCTATTTCCAATCTGAACCGACACTGGGCACCAGTTCTGTTTAGTGGGCACCGGCGGCTGGAAAAACTGACCACCTTTCCCCCTCCACCATGGTGCAATGGTGTGCGGTTCAGCTGGCCTTCACGTGGTGCGACGACGCCACGGATCCTCTGCCGCAGCCTCCATCTCCACTGCATGGCACGACGGAGCTGCGCTTTTCGTCCGATCGTCGCATCCCTCCTGGCCATGGGTTAGTTCTTTGCACGGCAAGGCGGTGCCGCTCCCTTGTGGAAACCTGGAGGCCTTACGCCACCATCTTTCTTCTCAGTCGGCACATTGTCGGTCACCGCGTGTATGGCCTCTATCATCATCAATCAAGAACCAATAAAATGGGGATGTTCATGCGGTGTTTGTGCTGTCTGAACCCTCCTCGTTACGATGATATCATTTGGCACACCATTCCAAAAATTTAACGATGTAGAATGGAGGGTAAATTCATATATAAAGATAACCCCTACCTTGTAATCGGTGGTCGCTTGATAGAGTTGTAGAAAGACAGTTTCATTCCGTTGACATCGAGAGGAGATGATGTCAGCAGAGGTGATGTTCTTCACAGTAAGCGTCTTCCCTTTCTTGCCCTGGTTGGATAGGGAGAAGACGGTGTCATCGTTCCTTGGTGGAGACGAGCGTTCTTCATTGAGAGAAGATGTCATTCTTTGTTGGGAGGATATTTTCTCTGTCCTTCCAAGACTCCACCACAAGATTAAGCGAACCCCAAAATAATAAAATAACAGATCTTAATATAATGTTAGCTTAATGAATTCAAAATGATTAAAATTCATTATATTACATCACTTAATTAAAAGGTGGTGTTGTCTCAATAAATTTGGAGAGGGAAGGTGAAGAGGCTCCAAAACATTATGGGGGATGTGAAGAGTTTCCCCCATTAAGGGGGAACTCAAGGGGTTAAATGGGTTTTGAGATCGTTTGGGCCCCACCACATAATATCCTCCCAAGGGCGGTTACGCGGGAGTGGGAACCACCTCCAACATCCCCTTGGAGAATTAAACCACCACTCAAAGAAATATGCTAGTCATATTTTTATTTAATTTATTTAGAATCCCCAGAAAATTAACATCCAACCTCAATAAAATGAAACTGAGGTGAAGGTCTCCTTAAGTGAATACCAGAACTTCGATTTCAGCGGTGCCCTCAGATTTAAATTCTAAGCACCAGTTCAAAAGATATAAAATCCCGAATGTATGATTAATGAACGTACCCGAAAAGATGTTTGGAAAATTATTAACATCCACCCTCGATCCACTACAGTCATGGTTAGGCTCTTAATAGGTGAAACATGCCTCAACGAACCCAACAGTACCCTCATATTTCCAATCCGAGTTACCGTTTAAAAGTTATAAATTTTACTATAAAATAATAGTCACTTATTTATTTTATTTGCAGCCAAAAACTCACTTTCTCTGGTGGCCCTCGCCGACCCATGTTAGTATCTACTTAAAGAAAGCATACCCTCACGAGTTCAGTGGTGGTCTCAGATTATTAATCTGAGTTACCATTTGTGAGTTATAAGCATTTAAAAAATAAAATAACTTTATTTTATTAATTTATTTATGGTTATGCCATTTTCTAGTCTTCTCACAGGAGGCCCATGATGTCTAAACTTAAGTCACACCTAGGGTAAACCAGCCATCCTGAGTGCAATGGTGGTCTTAGATTCTTACCTGAGTAACTATTTAAGAGTTATTCCACTTTTTAAGAAAACTGCATATGCATGTTAATTTAAGCCTAACAAAACTTCGACGGATCATTCCGGGCACTCCGTGCCTCTGAATCATGCACCTTCAGAAACTATGGACTTGAAAAATTCGCATGAATTTATGAAAAAATATTTCTACGTAATTTCCGGTTCTTTACATCAATATTCATAAGGGTCATGTTACTATTCTGGAGGTCACATTTTTATTCCTTCAGTATAGGTTTCTTAATTTCATCAAATATCATTTATTTAATTTTTAATTTATAAGGATGATGTTTTTATATAGATTCCTTTTCTATGTAATTGTTTTATACCATATAAAATATTTATAAGAATTGAAATACTATTGATAGATTTTTGTGGTGTTACCCAAAGACTATTTCTTCCTACATCAGCAATAATCCATGACTGATGCCCAATGTATCATAGAACATAATAAGGCATCTTCCAAGATCTCGAAGATTTAGAATATATGGAAAGACAATCCTTCCTTTCAGCTCCTGAAAGGATTTCACGCATGATTCTGACTATAGGAACTTAACACCCATCTTATTAAGAACTATTAGAGGTGTAGGAACATGTTAGAAATCTGATATAAAATTCATGTAATATTCATTCGTCCTTAAGAAACTCCATATATAAAAAATGTTCTTAGTTTTAACCTAGGAAAACATTTCACTCAACTTTTATAGGATGATATAAACATTAGATTCAGAGATAATATTACCTAATAAGTTAACATTTTCAATCCATAAGTCAAACATAACTAGCTTGGCATAAACCTAATTCTCTCTTAATATACTCGGAATGATCTCAAGGTGCATATCATGGTCTCTATGAGCATGAGAATACACCAATATTTCATCCATATTGACCATGAAAAAATAATCCAAATATGGTTGGGAGAGATAATTCATCAAATATTTGAAAATGGAAGGTGGGTTCATAAGACTCAAAGGAATAAAAAGACACTCATACAAACCATTCATGATAGAGAAAGATGTACGTGGTATGTCTGAAGGTATGACTCACTCATGATGATAGCCTGATCTCTGTTCAATCTTATAGAGTACTACAAGTCCATGGATATGTTCAATGAGATCATCTATCTGATGGAGTGGATAATGGTTCTTGACTGTAAGCTAGTTCAACCATCTGTATTCCATGAATAAATGAAGGGTTATATATAGATTTTTAGAGAAAATTACATGAAACCCCAAACATGAAGTATTCAGCTGTATAAAATTTTGGCCTCTAAAACCTCTAACTACTACTTGATCACCTAATGTCCAGTTTGTTCCATCCTATATAGGGGAATGAACACTAGAACTTCTCATTTAACAAGCTCAATCGTAAACTCTAACTCTATTTTATGAAGTAGTCTATAAACATTTTTTCTGAACGTTGTCCCTAAAATTATCAATTACTGGAGAAAACCAAGCCTTAGGTAAATCTTGATCCTCCAATAAGATATTATCAATCTGGATAGTCACTCCACATATTCCATGATGCTCTGTTATAGCTCTACTAGCCTAGACATCTCACTCACCTTTGTGTAGAAACATTCCACATTATGGTCATGTAAATGATACCCTATAGAAATAGTAGTTTACGGATGAATGATAAGGAACCAACCTATCCATCATGAGAAGGATATCAAATCCAATCATCTTGAGAACAATGTAGTGCCACAAGAAAGGGTAACTTCCAACCTCAAGGGAACAATCTAAACATTGTCAGATTTTATATGAACGTACTCCCAATGATATATATCTGACCATTACACCACATAATTATTGTATTTATATCATCATACTTTCCCTGATAGATAATGACATGAAGGAGTGTGAAGCACCTATATCAAATAAATAAGATATTATAGTGGATGATACTTAAATAGTAACATGTACTATAGATGATTACACATCCCAAAACTCAGGCATTAATGGTAGTTCATGAAAATAAGTTAATCCATGGACCTATGTAATAGCTCTACTACCACTATCATGACCACTCTATTGGGGTTTTTGATAATATAATGTATGCCTACTATGGAACAACAACCTCGTCAGCCAGTCCTTTCAGTGCTACACTAACTCCCCACCTGATGTAGCTTAAAATAACCCAGCCCTGAAGGTGGATTATGTGTGGAACCTCATCCACTAGAATTTTATGGGATGAACCCAAATAATCATTGATGGCTCCACATGTGGCTGTAAGACTTGAACTCTAGAGTTTCTATATCACATCAAGGCTTTGGAAACCCCGATCATCCACACTAATGGTTTGAAATAGAGCTACCTTTACAGGTACTCTAGCTTCCACTTCCCTTATGGAAAACCTCAAGGGATCTATTTCTTCTTCCTAAGGAACTACTGGCCTAGCTTAGCACTGATCCTCTATTCCTGATACTTTCGATGTCCTAAAATTTGTGCCCAGTAAAAAGATCCAAATTGTAAATCTGTAAAAATGCAGTTAGTAGAAGGATATTCACATGGGCCTAAAGGGAATACTGAATCACGTCATTTAAGCATATGGAATGTGAAATATCAACATCGTCTAGAAGTGATAAAAACCATTGTAACTTAGTGAAACATGTTTAATAATCCATGACTAACATATAACACTTCTATAGATTCATAAACTCTCATCCATGGCCATCCCTCATCATCTAAATAATGAACTGATCATAGAATGTATTATGAAAATCATATAATACCATTCCATGAGGGAGACTAGCCTGGGTAATTTCATCCCACCAGTTTTTGGCCAAATAACACAACATGTAAGATGAATTATTGACTTTACTATCTAGATGCGTCTTTATATGATTAAAGATATATAGAGTGGGATTTATCCAATACTTAGTAGATTATGTAACGAAATCCCGCTATAAGGTGAGAGGATGTTGTTGCAGGAATGCATGGGTTGGATAAGCCATAGCATTATAAGGTCATATAACACCTTTCATGGACTCCATCAATCATAGTAAAGTATCACATAACTGAGTAGTGCCAAGATATAGTATATCTAGTTGTACCTCAAGTGACACTCTTGGTGCTAAGACTAGCATCTCATGGCCCACCATTTCTAGAGAATGGTCATCACAACCCTCGTGGAGCATGACACGAGGGCGTTGTGGTGGAATTATTCTAAAAATTCCAATCTCCCTCCTTGGAACAAGATTTAATCTTATAGATAGTAGTAACAGAATATGAACATAAGTAAAAGGATCACTAACCAAGGCATACCAGCATGACTACTCACATATAAGTCCAGGTATTGGTAAGTTCTCAAATTTAAATTATAGGAGTTCTGGTTGGTTAAATTCCTATAGCGCTTTGCCTCTTCATTTAATGGAAACAATTTCATTTTTAAATTCATGTTTCACTATAGAAATTGAATTTTCTTATTTTCAAATATCACATTTCACTTAAAATGGGTCAAAATTCCCAATTAGTCAGGGCCCATTCACCGTATCACTAAAATAAACACCCATTTAGATTCATTTTAGTGGCTCGACATAGTAAATTACCCATTCCAACCCACGATGTCTGATAGACCTCATGAATTAAAAATATAAGTCACTCACCCATAAACATAAAGAAACACACCTATAAATAACTTCCATATCATAACTCCACAATGAAAGGAAACCAATCAATGTAGGTAATTAAATACACCTATAAATATTAAAAATATGGATGGAATGTGAATTATAGGTGACTATGATGATGTATGTAAAAATGATTTGTGACATCATAGCATCAGTTCAATGATGAAATAATGTCTTATCTAAGAATAATAATAATAAGCATCACATAACAAGTGCCTCACCCAATGATGAAATGATATCAACTGAAATATGAAAAAGCAGAACAACGAGTTTTTATCCATGAAACTCGGCATTTATTCCAAACATGGGATAACTATGCACAAGCATGACATATAACCAAGTTCCATGCATTCCTAATATGTAGTCTATTCTCCCCATATAGTGAACCAAACAATATTTACATCGATGTAACATTTTTAAATCCTAGACCCGAGTTCTACTCAGAGGTGGCCTAAGCCTTGTTGGCCACATAGCCTCAAATGCATCTCCACGAATGATAGAGGATACAAACTAGAAACAATGGCCTAGGTTTTTTTCTATTGAATGAATATGCCATCATTACCAAAGTTTATAATAGTGGATAATTATAATGTATAAGAGAATAAATTGGCGGATGCTGTCTCTGTAACACATGGCACTATAGAATCAAGTTAAAATTAATAAATAACTAAGGAAATGATACTCATATACCAAAGCTAATGATGACACATGTCGTGTCTTAATAAAACAACAAAACATGGATATCAATAATAAGACAAGGAATGGTATACCAGTATCAAAAAAGAATCTAAAAACTATCCCCATTATCCTGAGCTTCAGCTCAATCATCTGCTACCAAACTCAATCCTAAAGTAAGACAACAATCAAATGTCTGAAGAGATATGCTTTTCTTTTTCAACACCTACATGTAGTTTCCCTAGGTACCAATGGAACCTATATAAGGTATGAGATCAATATCAGTATTCCCCCACCAATGGCGTCTATAGCATCTATTCCATGTAATATTAACTATAAAAGTGTGCAAACATTAATATATAAAAGAAAAGTAGTACAGTAAATTAAATCCCCACATACTTTCTTCATCATCAGATGGTGTATGAACATGTAAATAGAACATTTTCTAATTATATTCTTGTTTATATATGTAATTCATGATAGGTAATACTAGTACAAACTTCTTGACATGATAGTAACAATAAAGGATCCAACACATAACAATGCATCCTGTAATAATGGTAATATTGAATGGATCCATGATATAACAAGGCATCCTATAATGTTATTAATAATTAATGGGATTCAAGGTCATCACCAAGGTAACCATGAACTCAAGGGCCAATCCAACTTAGTAGTGACTTTTAGTCTTTTTAAATGGTTAAGTGTTTAATCAAAGGGGAATCTTCCATTGAATTCCATAATAATAATTCTAAGAGATTCTAAGGAATGGATCAATGGTAAGATAAAAAAATAAGTTACTTGGCCTAAGGGTATATCCAATGCGCCTCTTGTGTGTAGACATCGTACTGCATCCATGGTGTTTATCAAAGTAACCAAGTTGTAATAAGGATGGAGGGATCCTATGATATCAAATCGAGCATCCACTAATAGACAAAGATCATGTTCAATGTTGGGTATCAACCTTGGTACCAAACTTTCCTTAATCGGAATTGCATCCATGAGTGATCATTGAATTGCCTTGGGAATCCAGGGTCTAACTAGACTTTGAAACATCTATATTAAATTCATGGTAGATATAAAAGTCACCATTCATTTAATTTTTTCAATTAATTAATTAGACCATGTAATAATCATGTCATTTTTTGAGTCATTTCGTTCATGAATTTTCCTTTTATTAATATGATAATTCCAACTAGTCATGAGACAACTAAATAGCACATTTAAGTCATAATAATTTAATAAGGTTCAATCTTCTAGATTCTATTATAAATTGTAAGGGGTTCTATGGACATGAATCGAAATATTCATTTACATTTAATAAGTACATGTCATGTCTTTAGTATACCTTCCAAATTAAATAGTTAAACATTCATTGATTAAGTGGAACACATACCATAAATTGTTTAAGTGGGAACTAGACATTGTAAAATTTATTTCTCAATTCAAAATTCATCTAATTAAATTTTATTACCATTCGAATCATCATGAAACACACTATAATGGTGGAGTAGACAAACTATTCAATGAAAAAAATCCCAAATATGGTAGTCACCTTGTAAGGGGTGGAAACTATTGAGGCCACAACATCCAAATATTGATAGTTTATATTAATAGATTCTAAAAATACATTTCTAATAACTATAACAATGTAAAATTAAATAAACAGGAAATGCCTAATGAAATCGCCATTCTTCGATGATAATTTATAAAAGGATGAAAATCGATGGATGATTTATATACCACCTATCTCGTACTCATATGACTGTCCTTGTCTAGAATCATCTGCTAGTTTTGCATGGATTATAAAATATTTTAGGAACTAAACAACGACCTAAAAATAGGGCATATGAGACAACATCTAAATAGAATTGTAGAGAGTAAGAATAATGATCAATGGTAGAAAAGAAATTAAGAACATATAAAGATGAATCTAATAAGATGAACTGAAGCTGTTTAAGACATCAGATGGAGGAGTTATCTCAATTCCAATGTTAGGACTTTAAATAATATTGAAAATGAATATTGTAAGGGTGTTTTGTACTAGAGTGAGAAGAAAATTAAGGGAGATTTTAAAATAATTCATTTAAGGTTGTTTTTGTAAAATCACCAAAAAATTCATCTCATGGTTTGGCCATAGGGTTGGCCACACCATGCGCCAACCATTCACCATCTACTATAGGGAGGGACATTTCACATGTTTTTGATACATGATTAGAGAATCCATGATTCCATCATAAAAATCCTATGCTAAGAACTTCAGACATTTATCATTGGCATGCAGAGCCAAGCACACAGTTAGGGAAACCAGTGTGTCATGCTTCACTTCCACTATCCAGTCTCACATAGTAAGATGTAACCATGCGACAATTCAAATTTTCAAACCGTCCATGTTATGAGCCCTGAACGAGCCCCATACACCACCTAAAACCAATATAACATCATTAGGCTTCCATATTTGGTCTAGAATAATGATTTATAGTAAAAACAATAGGATTCATACCAGAGTGAAAAATACGGTTCTTAAACGTATCCTCTGGTCTAAGAGATCAGGTGGGGTGTGGGTCCTCTAAATGGGTCTATACCTCCTAGACTGTCACATATCCTTGAGTGATGTGTGGGTCCCACACCATAGTACATATGATATTATCTAGGTTTTTGATTATGGGTAGTTTGGAAATAAGGTTCTTAAAAGTATTTTTTATTAATGTATACACTATAAACAATTAAACATGAATATGTTTAAATTTTAATTTATATTGATTACATGATTTTAATCGATAAAAATATGAAGACTATAGGTTTTAAAAACAACCAATTGTACTCTTTCTTTGAAATGTATGATTTTGGATATGGTAATCATATATTTTATATAGACATAATTAGAGATATGAAGGCTCAAACCTTTCACTTGTATTAGTTTCCTTATATTATGATATTATTAAAAAGGTATCTATTTGAGAATACTAAACCTATTAATATTCCATTAGTACAAAATTTTAAATTTTATTTGGATTTATCTCTTAAGAATTATGGTCAAGAAGTTTTCATGAAAAAGATTCCATATACTAATGTGGTAGGAATTCTTATGTATGCAATGGTCAATTTTAGACTAGATATGGTATTTTTTTATTGCAATATGAGATAGTTTATGGGGAAACCTATAAAGCCTCACTAGAAGTAGTTGAAGTGGATCCATAGGTATGTATTTATGTCTAATAAATTTTACACTACATATGGATTATATTGCATTTTTAGTTGTGGTAATGTTCATTTTCTAGACAGCCCTTATACTGCAAATATTGACACTCAGAAATCAATCAATAGTTTTTTGTTTCCATCATATGGAGGACTGGTCACCTATAAATAAAACAAAAATTCATTGGTTACCCTCTCCATTATTAAGTCACTATATATATAATTGAAATAATACATTAAGGGTGCTATATTTTAAAACTATTTTCTTAATGAGTTGTCATTATCTGTTGATAGTTTAGAAGTACACTATTATTTCTAATCTGGATTGCATTTATCTATAAACTATGTATTACATGGTAGATCTAAGAAAATTTAAATTATAATTAATGTTATTAGTGATGTTATAGAATCTGGGAAAGTAGGCATTATAATGATACCCATGGGGGGACATTTCGAATGATAGTTTGACTAAGGCCATACCATTGTATAAATGTTTTCACTATATTAAATTAATGATCTTTGTCCCAATTCTCTAAAATTGATTGTGATAAAATCATTATTTAATTCATTATATTTAAATGTGTAAATTTTTTATGCCCTTGTGTATATGGAAATGTAATTCCTTCAATTTTACTACTTTGATTCATTCATTTGCATGGGGTTCTATAGGAACTATTCACATGAGTTGCTTTTTTTCTGTCCACTGTGATTATTATTTCTACTTGAAATTTCCATTTTACTTTCCTCTATTGTATCTATAAAATGACCAAAGATTTAGGGAGATCTAACAGCCATAGGAACCCTCGTTTGTGCTTGTTTTCCTCGACTTTGATCTAGGGCACCTTCTTTGTACCAATGGCACAATGCCACATGTCCCGCTAACTGATCCACCTTCTATTAGGTGAACCATCTATGTTGTCTTTTCTGTACATGTGAATTTCATCCTATGGGAGAAAATATTATCCATGAAAATATTAGGGAACACCAAAATTACTCTAATGTACCCCTTGATTCAATGTGATCTATCCTTTCTGGCATAGGGTTCTTCTCCTGGTTCGGCATGTAAGTTCTCAGGGGAAGTTTCATTCACTAAAAATTTATGATCTAAAAAAATAAGTGGGATAAGATGATTTCTCTTTCCACCCACACATCCCTCCATCATGTTTTTTCCACCTCTTAAAAGTATAGTATATCTATAGTGGATATTTAGTGGAGTTCGTCTTGATATTGGGTCTATGAAGACAACACACTAAAGAAGGTTCCATATCTTGAAACCTTTAAATCATAACATGGTTTTTGTTTACACATGATGCATATGAATGTTATTAATTAATTTTATATCATGTTTGGATCTGTACCCTACTTGGGTGTGTGTGTGTGATTCCATCCAAGAGTAGAAGGTGTCGAATCTACATAACATGTTTCATCACAAAGACCTAGTTATATACAGTTGACCTCCACAAATAGTTTCTCATATCATATTATTTATAATTAAATTATTTATTTTATTTCATAGTATTAAATTGACTGACCCAGGTGTTTTTATCTCTATGAATGTAGGATCATGCTGATCCAAAGCACGTTATACCCTTTATTCATCAATGTTATTTATTTATATTTCTTTCTATTCTTGTGACTCTAGTGGTTCGTTTGGGTAATAATGTTATATCGTTTTCTTTATTTTAAACATTCTAAATTGATTATACTAAATCTGAAACCCAATTATATGTATTACTGGGTCTTGGATTTTCTATGGTTTAGCATCTTACCCCAGCACACTCAAAACTGCCCTAATAATGTCTAATCATGACCTCATGGTCTATCGATGAAGAATATGAAAAAAACAGAGTAAAAGGATCAATAAAATATGTGGTCAAATTTTTTTTCCATCAGTTCATGGAAAATGATTTCATAGCAGGAAACTGGGGTGATAAACATAGAATACATAAGAAATAGATTGAATGAATAATTTATTTCAATACAAGGTCTCACGTTATAGTTCATTTAAATGAAGATCAAAGAAAAGATATTTGATTGTGTGTAGTATTTTAATCCTAGTGGAGGAAAGAACAAATTATGAGTGCTACATTGATTGGGGATCCATCATTGGTAAAAAATTCATCCACTAGTAATTAAGATTATATTTTGTCTCCACCGCCTTTAGATTGAACTTGATCTGATCTTCAGTCATCATCTGATCTCAATCCATGAACAAAGAATTTTCTCCTCCTACTCTCAGATCTAGAAAGGGTTATGCATCCAACCCTAGGAAAACCATTATATGATGGTATTTATAGCTTTTTTAATAGGGTCCTTTAATAAAACAAACTAATAATTTATTCAGTTATTTTAATTAAACATACCCACCAACAACTACATCATCTAAAAGTCCCATGTCGACCAACTTTAGGACACGCCTATGGTAAACTCTGCAGTGCGAACTCAAAGTTGTCTTGGGATTCCTATCCGAGTCTTAGTTTTTGAGTTATTAATGTTTGGGTTATTCAATAAAATAATTAAATTTATTTATTTATTTAATACACCAACGAAAGGTTTCCCCTTCCAAACATACCATGCCAACTAGCCTTACATAATTCCTATGGTAAAAACCATACTAGATATTCAGCCATTTTATCAGGTTTCTTATCATAAAATCTATTTTGTATTTTTTTTTAAATTTTTAAGGAATACCACACGCGAGGAATATAAATTATATTTAATATTTTTTGAAAATAATTCTAAGCACAACTGACCTAGGAATTTCAGGTCATATCAAATACTACCTCTGAAAAAATAACATGGAATATTCCAATGTCTTACATAAAAAAAAGAGTCTCAACACATTCAATGTACTCTTTTCTTGATTCCCTTTATGGGGTTTTCATATACCCATGTTCCAATGTCGTAATTGGACACATGATCACTTCATTTTGAGAATACTTCGACATATGTTGTAATGGTAAACCCCTTCATATGATATGAGGACTCCTAGGGGAATTTTAATCTTTTTACTAAATGGGGAGTTTCTTCCTCAGGTAATTAAATTCAATTATCTCTTATGAGTGAGACCCCGAATCTGAGGTGGACTAGAAGATATCTCTCTGGTATGATGTTTAATAAAATGTTTTTTTAGGCCATTAGTATATCTTATCTATTCTCCTGGAGGATCCTATGTTGGATACCTCTATCTTACAATTATATATGAGGGTCCCCTATGGGACACCTCTACTCATATGGTGACCTATGAAATCCCATTTAGTATCCCTATATTTCTTTACACTTTCCTAGAATCCCATGTGGAATGACTCTAACTACTTACACTGTTATTAAGGGACCCATGTGAGATTCCCTTTCATATGTACCATTTGAGGGATCCAATGTAGGATTCCACTATTTACTTACCTATAAGTATCCCATGTAGGATTCTTCATTTTACATTAATAGTTGTGGATCCCAAGTAGTATGCCTTCGCTTATGTGTAGACCTCAAGGATCCCATTTAGGATTCCTCTGTAGTTTTATGACTTAGGAGACCTAGTATGTACCCTTTTATTTAATAAATCCCAATCTAGTATGATGTGGGTTTTGGTAGTGATGGTAGTATGTGTCACCTTAAAAACTATGAATAACATGTAATCCTGTGAGGTTGTAGTAATAGTGGTAGTTTTAGGCATTTTACACATCACACTCATTAGTTATGCATTCACATGGATACTATTGAGGTAGGTATGATAGCCATAACTTCTTTCTAGTTTGTTGACGATTTTCCTAACATGATGTATGATGTTATTATAGGGTTTCCCAAAAATACTTACTGGGGTCTAGCTATTGGGCCTTTTAATCAAATATTATTATTCGGGTGCTTCTATGTACTTCATGGGACCCGGATGATGATCCCTTCCTTTTGAAAATTATTTTCATATTGATACCCATACATACATCTTGGGATTTGGATATTAATCCTTTAATTCTGGGGATTTCCAAATTTACTACCTGGAATCCTCTTTATGAGCCATGTTCTATAGGAATTTTCTTACGTATTTCTTAGGGTCTAGATTTTGAGTGCTTTGATTATGATGTTTTTGAATGGAGTCCCTAATGTTATTTTTATTAGAATTATGGCTATGATTATTTTCTCCCTAGTCTATTATATGACCATGGTGGGGGACATGGAACTCTTTTCCAATGAAGTGATATATACATGAGGAAGATTATTCTCTCCCAAGTGATGGGGATGATTAAAGTATCCAAAATAAATTTCTTGATTGCGATGGAGGACATGGAATTTTTCAACAATAACGTGTCATATTCTCAATGATAATTATTTAATACCAAGATATGGGAAGGATTACACTATCCCTACTCGATTACTAGAACGTGTTGTTAGTCACGGTGGTCCACATCATTGATGGATACTCTAGGAAGATTACAATCTCCCAAGTGATTCCTAGGATTATCTTTAAGGCTGAGTGGATACCCAATTACAAAATTTACCATACATACATCCTAGTGATTAGGTTTTTCAGTTTATTATATTAATGGATACTATGAATTTACATTTTTATGGAGATAATTCCTTTTACAGGTCGCCTAATGGTTAGTCACCTAGTGTTCATCCAAACTCTAATGTCCTAACCACATACAAACTGAGACCTATGGCTTGGACATTGGGCATTATTTACATGTATTGAGTGGTATGAAATCTAGCTCAGTGTTCATTTTTAGGATTTTTTATTGGTATTAAACATTCTTTGTTATAGTGATTGGAGGTGAGTATGGGTAAACCCATCGTTAGGAAATGTATCCCCCTATGGTGGTGTATCTTTCTCAGAAACGTTCTAATGATGGACAATGAAGGTATTTTAGTTCTTTATTATAGATTTATGGGTAATTTAATTAACATAACTAGAGTGTTATGACATCAAACATAGATATCTAGTCACAAAAAATCAATTCGGCTCAATCTATTATTCTATAATAGAATGTGGATTGCATTTATGTGGATTTTTTCATGGAAAACTTAGTCTGATGGCTCGAGTCAATTCAATTTTCTTATATATACATATAAATATATATGTATGTGGTATATGAATGTATATATATATATATATATGTTTAATTAAATAGTACCAGGGACATTATGACTTTGGAATAGGTAGATATAGTTGATAGGGATTACAAACTCAAGGATCGACTACATTAATTTTTATGTTTTTATTATATTTATTTTCTTGTTATGATTCAGCTAGGCTGAGAATATTTCATGAGAATATAATTATGAAATAACATTTATAGGTTTATCATTGGGGTGGCGTACTATGATTATTTATCACCCTTGTATATGCTCCTTGGTGTTCATGCAGACATTGTGTGTGCCTTTTAGGTTGAGCATAGATTGCATGATGAATAGGGCTGAGCCACATGATTACATAATCAAGTGGATCTACATGTGTTGATTCAGAATATTGGGATGGTGTATTATGATATTTTTTAGAGACTAGGTATGCAATATAGCTCATAGTTAGTAGTATATACCTGTACTTTTATTTCAACTTCCTTTTTGTACTCTGGAATATATAGTCATCCAAGTGGGTGACTAGTGTTATATAAATGGCATGGCCATTCAAGCATTTATAGAATTTGTGTTGTAATTATTTCATACTAATATTTCATTTCATTATTACTTGAATAATCTATTTATTACTATTATATATGATATCTAGTTATTCTTATTATTGTTTATGTAATAGAAGTGTATATTCTCCCCACTATCCCACCTTTAGACCCTTGCTACTGTTTAAAATCCTCTTACACACATGGATGTGCGCTTGATGACATATAGAGAACTGGCTGGGGACACCAATTTAGTGGAACCCAGGGTAGGATATTAAAAACATTTATCATAGAAATTCATTTATTATTGTGTTTCTATTTGGGATATGGTAGATAATACTATTAGGATTATGTCAGAACCCTTGATGGATATCGAACTGGTGCATCGATAACCATTATTTTGGTAAAATGATCTAGTTTCTACGGATATCGGATTATATTCATTATTTCAGCTCTAAAAGTTGTATGATATTTTAAATTTTATATATGAACATGTTTTGGGGAGTGGTGATTTATTATAGTTTTCTAGATCTTATACCATCAGAATGGGGCCAATGACTGATTTTGACTCTTGGACAACAATGGAAATAGGCATCTCTTGCATCTTATTTGGAATATAGTATTTACTTGTTATAGGCCTTCTTATTTATCATTTTACAAATTATATAGGCCAATTTATTAAAATTTTAATATAAAACTATATAGTGTTTTCTTATACAGGTTTTTTGGTGGAATTATGGTCAATTCAGCTGACATTCATATATCTTTATTTTTTATTGTAGGTGATGTGGATCATTGTTGAGACATTTGATGGTGAGGTTGATAACTTGGTTCTCTTGCTTAGGAGGTTCAATGAACATAGTAGGTTTGTGGGGTACATGATTCTTTCTTGTGTTGAACCCCTAACGGGGTGTTGTTATATAAGATCAGTTATTTAAATTTTCAATAACAACATATTTAGTGTCTTCCAGCAAAGATAGAATGAAATTACCCTTCAACAAACATATTTTTTGTTATCTAATTAGATAGATGAGTTTGATATCAATAGGTATCAAGATGTTTCTACTGAACTGGACCTCAATGGGTTATTTCCTCCAATGGCTCGAAGGCCTTCTTTTTAATTGATGTTGATTATCCAGCTTTCAAGGGGTGAGGTGGAAACCTTACAAGGCCTATAGGCATAAGTATTACATGGACCGTAGGGTGTAGAGTAAATCATTTCCCATAGGCTTCAAACATTACATACAACCCAGACTAACTACTTGGAACTGCTCCTCCCCAGCATCTTCATCATGAAATCAACTCTCTACCTTTGCATGGTCGCTCGGCTAGGCTTTCATGTGCATGCACAGGCTTGTCCCGATGGCAGGTGCCATACCCTCTCATTCTTTCAATCCATTTCGCTTCTACTATGGTGGAAAAACCTTTCTCATCCTCCTTTTGTAGATTTTTACTTGTAGGTTGTCCATTTTTCATGTGCACATAATGTGGCCTGAAGGCCTTGAGGTGTCCCGAAGTCCTTATTGACCCGAGGTCCTAGGTGGCTCGAAGGTCTTAAAGGACTCGGGGACCAAATCGGTGGACCGATGCCCTAAACTGGAGAATATTCTCGGCTGCTACATTGAAAAACAGTGCCAGCTATAGTTCCCACTACGATACCTACTACAATCCTACACAGTTCCTGCTACAGTACCTACTACAGTGCCTGCTACAGTACCTGACTGTACCTACTACAATAATGCTACATTACCTTCTACATCACAGCTACAGTACCCAGAAATTAGTCTCCGCCTGGATTTGATCTCAGGTCTCTTTGATGCACTTAAGGTTTCCTCACTAATGGGGCTAAGGATCATGTTCCCTCGTGGGGTTATTACAGTATACAGATTCATGGTGAATGTCAGTTCATTATTTCGTAAATGTTGGTATCATGTTCTATACAGAGTAGTTCCTTATGGGGGTTATCGAAGATATTAGGCCCATAGTAGGCCTATGTTCATAGTTTCGACACTAACAAATGAGTAATAACCTTAACTCCCACGTATATGTTTGATCTTATGGAAAACGTTGTTAGTCTTAATGTCCTTTATTTGGAATTTAATTGGCCATGCTTAGTGGGAGGCCTAGGGGCCCTAATTTTTGACTCAATCATTTACATGTAGATATTTTATTTTGGTTGAGGGAAAACAATGATTGAGATTGAAAATGGTTTATGGGTGCCTTTAGGAGACTCATTTTATACATACACACAATATATTCTTGAGTTTTATGATATATACATGGTAATGCCTTTGGATTTTGAAGAATCACTTATGGTGAATTCGTATCAAGACTAGGTTTGATGGGAATGACATTCTAGTTCCTAGCCCTATTGACTAATTTTTCCACTATTGCTAATGTTTATAGAGAATAAATAGACACATGTGACCAGAATTATGCAGGGTGAAGTGTGGTAATGGAATAAATCATGGCATGGGTAATGTGCCTGATTTTTAGGAGTTCTGAGGGTGCATTTAATCTAGTGAATAATGTACCTCCATTTTAGAGGATCCATTATAAATGAATTTGGTATGAGAATAAGGTTTAATTGTTTTTGGATCTGGACACACATTTTCCAAAGATGTTGTGTTAAAAAATGGTTAAAGGCATGTGAATCATGTTTCATTTTAGTGTGGCTCGAGAGAACTAAACATGACATTGGATTGGAACATAGTGGTCTCTTAATTATAGATGACCAATCACATCCTTAACATTGTCTTCAGGGTGTTGAGATATCATCGTCTTATTGATAAGCTTCTCTTCATTTAAATATCTTAACATGTTTGATAATGTAATCTATTGAGGTTGTACTTGAGGATAGGTATGAGGTAATTCATATGTAGGGGAGTGAACCATTGTCCATTTGGGAGTGGTGACCATCATTTTATGTTGAATAATGATCCATGGAAAACACTCATGATAAGTGGGAATAGGTTATGTTATGAGATTAAGATGAGGGTATTCTTATGGTGGGGAGTACTGGATCAGTCAAAGTTAATCATCTTCCTTGATGGTAGAGTTGTTGAATCAATAAGAATAGGTGTTGGATAGTTTCAATAGATTAGTTTCTTATATTCTTTTAAATAGATAATAGATAATATTATTTCTAGAAAGGAATCTTAGGGATGAGAAGGTTTATGGTGTGGAGACTATTAGAACCCTTGTTTTTATGGAATGGAATTTTGAGTTGAAAATTGAACTTTTATATTATGATACATATAAGGGGAAAATATTCAATTTACCCTTGACAATGGTCATAGATTATTTTATTATCTAGTTATTAACACCTATAATTGGGTTCTTAGACAAGGATTGGATTTTGGTGGAATTCTGTATCGTTTATATTTTCATGGAATAATTAATACCTTATATTTAATAAATTGAATGTTAATTTAATTTATTATATTCGTTAAACTATTTTATTTTTTATAAGAATCTGATTGATATTCCATACCGTTTATTTGTTCTAGAATGGGGGGTTTATCTAAGGTTATATATAAACTTAGGTCAGGCATTGGGACGGGGCATGGTTCCCTTTTTCTTTTACTTTTCGTTTATTCATTTTTTCCCTCTTCAATATTATCCTTCTCAGGATACTCATGTACATAGCTTATGAGATTCATTGATGACATGACAGAAAAATAAGAAATATAAGGTGAGGGAGAGATTGAGAGAAATAGAGAGATAATAGGAAGAGAGGGGGGGAATATATGTGCCATTGTGGAGCACAGGAGGATCCAGATCATCGTGCGGTAGCCATAGATCACATTAATGGGTGAAAATTTGGATGATTCCACCCAAAGATATAACATTTCTATGTTATTCCATAAATCATTATATATTAACAATTTTTTTTTAAACCCATTTTATCACTACATAGGACCCCTTCTAGTTTTATCAATTTATTTTGGGGGAATACCATCATTTTTGGCCGATTTAGGGGTTTCCCATTTGCAAAAATTGATCACATGACTTGTAGTTCATGGAAAACATCCATATGTTCTTATTATTATAGGAATTTGAAATTTTAAAAGTACATTCCACATATGGGTTATACACTTAATATACTATAATTCATTAATATAGTTGAGTACCTGGCTAGACTACCCGGGTAGGGGCACATGGTCATGTAGAGTACATGGGAAAACCCTTTGTGGGTATCATATCATATAGTGGTACACAACCAAAAACAATACATGTCTAGGGCATGCGAGTTACATACGAAGGTACCTTGTGTAGTGTACATGTTGTGTACATGACATACACACCTTTTACATGGCTGTTACACACCATGTCAAGAAGGAGTTCCAACCCTAGTGATGATCTGAGGGTACATGTTGTGTGCCAAGGTCTAGACACCATGTACTCATCCCTTTCTACCCTTTTGAGGGTTTTCATATTATCATCCATGATATTAAGTATTGTACACATGATGTTTTTCATCTTGATTATATTTCTAGGTATATCATGATAGTAAACCATTAATGTGACATAAGTGCTCCTTGGGGGTTTGGGAATTTTACTAAATTTTGTCTTCTTTTTATGGTAATTAAATTAAGCTATCTATTAATAGTGGTACCCTTCATATGAGGTGGGATATGAGCCATTTATATAGTATTGTTTAAATGGATTTTCCTTTTAGAAGAAGAGGTTAAACTATGTTTTTACCATAAGGATCTGATGTATGATTCCTCCACCATACTATTGTTTCTTATGGACCAATGTTGGATGCCTCCATTCACACACTGACCTAGGGAAGCCCATGCAAGATCCCTATATATTTTTACTCTTTCCAAGGATACGATGTTGGATTTTTCTACCTAACTACACTAATATATGGGGTCCCATATAGGATGCCTCTTCTTACATATCATTCCAAGGAACCTGTGTAGGATTACACTGTTAACATACCGTCAATGATCCTTTATTAGATTCCTCATTTTATATTCCCAAATGAGGATCTAAAGTATGTTGGGTTTTCTAAAATGTATACTTTAAGGATCCTAAGTATGATGCATCTCTAGTGTTATAAATTAGGGGACTAGTGGGTTCCATGAAGTTTGAATCACCCTGAGCTAGTGCGATGTAGATTTTTTGTATTGATGGTAACTGGTGTCACCGTTGAACATAAGTGAAACTTTTAATCCCATGAGGTTGTGGAAGTAGTGGTGGGTTTTGGTGTTTTTCCATCGACAACCATTATTTTTGCATTCACATGGTTATTTTTTCATATATGATAGTTGAAGGTTCTTCCTAGTTTATGGAGGATGTGCATGACACAATGTGAGGTGTTATTATTGGTATGACCAAATATACATCTTATGGTTTGTATTGAGATCCTTTTAATAAAATATAATTATAATGGTTCCCATAAATACTTCATTAGACCTGAATTATGAGCCATCCATTTTTATGAATTTTTTTATCTTGACACCCATACATACTTCATGGGATTCGACTGGTGATAGTTGTTCACTTTAGATTTATAGACGTACTACCTATAATATAGCTTTTTATCCATGTTCTGTTAGGATTTCCATATGTTTTTATAGGGTTCATTTTTTATCCATATGATAATTATGTTTTTGAATGACATTCATATTGATTGTGATATTAGAATGACAGGGATGATTATTCTCTCTTCTGTAAATTACTTGATCGTAGTGGTAGACATGGCACTCCTCACTAATTATGTGACATATACACAAGGATGATCACACACTCTTAAGTGACATGGATGATTATTATCTCCTTGGTTGATTACTTAATCATGGTAGAGTACACAGTGATCTGAACAATTGATGTGACACATAATCGAGGATTATTATGTTTTCCATAGATATGGGGATGACTACACTCTCCCTGATTGATTATTGTACTCTAGTGTTAGAAATGGATCTATACAACATTGATGGATTCTAATCAATGATTATTTTCTCCTGAGAGATTCACAAGATACTCCCTATGGGTGGGTGAATGCAATGTTACTACATCACCCATAAGTACATCATGAGGATGCAACTATGGATCTGCTTATATAAATGGAGGTTTAGAATCTGATGGGGTCCATAGATCATTCCTTTTATAAATTTCCAATAGGTCATCAACTTAGGGTTTATCCAATCCCCAATGTCAAGAACGCCTATAGATCAAGACCCATGGATTTGAAATCATATTGAATTTACATTTATATAGTGGTATAAAATATTTCTTAGTGATTATTTATAATATTGTTCATTGATATACAAAATGATTCATTATGGTGATTGGAGTTGAGTATGGGTGAACCCGAGGATAGGATATGATCCCCCTTTGGTGACATATCTTTATAAGAGACATTCTTGAACCGACTTAAATTTTTATTGTTGATCAGGATTATAGATATAAGGATCAACTAAATGATACATAGATTGAGTGTTATGTCATATAAACCATAGAATTATTCATAGGATGTCATGTAGAACGAATCTAGGATTATAGAATCTATTTTGTATTGATTTTATTAAAATATTGTTCATGGAGTTTTTAGTATGATATTTCTTGTAAATGTCATTTTCATGTATATGTGTGTACGCGCACGCACACACACACACACATATATATGGATGTATATATGATTATAGATATTTGTAATGACATTAGCCCAGGAACACCTTAACTTTTTAAGAAGAAGATATATTCGATAGAGACTATGGAACTAAGGATTGACTACGTTTCTTTTATCGTTATTTCAGTCATTATTTTCTAGTTTTTTCTCGACTAAGTAGTGCTCATTTCCTTGGAATGAACTTATAAAATTAGATTTATAGGTTCATCATTTGGATGGGATACTGATATTATTTATCACCCATGTAAATGAACCTATGTGTGTGTGCAAGCCTTATATATTCATTTTATGTTGAATGAAGATTTCATGATGGAAAGGGATGTGGTCTTTGGTTTCAGGATCAAGTGGAGTCTCTCGTGTGGATTCTTATCACTGGGATGGTACTATTTAATAGTGTCTGGAGACTGGGTATGTGGTCTAGATCAGTGTTAGCTATAGAGCCATGTACATCAATTTCAATTTCCATATGTACTATTACATTTTTGGTCAGCTGAGTGGGTGAATATTGTTGTATATATGAAATATTTGTTATGGATTTTATATCCTTTCATTTGTTATTATAGTAGGCTTCTATTTCAGTTAGTTAATGCTTATTCTCTATATTTATTACTTCCATGTATTATATATAGTTATTTCCAATGATTTTATTGTCATATGAGGGTATATTATACCCATTTTACTTCCTTTAGACACTTCCTACTAGTTGAAAACATCTGTCATTGGTAGAGACAAGCTGGATTCCTTGTGGCGAACTAGCTTAGGGCACCAGTATAACAGCTCATAGGTCTAGATGTTACATAGGTAATTTTTTCAACATATAAATAAAAATAAATATGAAATAACTATCATATTTTTTCATTAATTACACTTTTGAACCCAATCATGGAATATGGTTAAGAACAATTAACAATTTATTGATCATTTAGATGATATGTCGTACGTACACATGGGTAAAGTTTCCATTTATGACTGCTCATAATGGAATGAAGATATTATTTATTTTATATTTATATAATGATAATAATATAAAAAATACCATAATATTTCTTTAAATTTATTTGTTTATATATCATCCATGTGATTTAGGGATGAAAAAAGATTTATATCTTTTCATGATAGTGATAGTCCACATTTAGGCACATACGACATTATAATTTTTTAGTGTAATAAAGAAAATGATATATTATACATAAAAATTATTACTATTTCATGAATATAATAATTATTTAATTTATATTACATATATTCATTGAATTTTTCCTTATTACCTTCTATATAAAGAATTAGTGAAAGATGAATCACATCACTTCATGTGGTGATAGACTGTCTTACACACAAGCGACATTATCGTACCCACCACGTAATAGAAAGTAAGATGGTATATGTTAAATGATAACTTCAAAATTATAAATATTGTATCAATATCTTATATATATATAAATTAAATATATCCTTATAAAAATCGTTGATTGGAGATTATGTAAAATGAATGATATCGGTTCATTAGGCGGTAGTCTTCCATACATAAAAATAATGATTTTTAATAACATTAGATGGAAGAACAGATGGATTTAGTTTATTACATCAAAATAATAATATAAATCTATTTTTTATATAGTTTTGTTAATATATATTAATAATTGAAGAATATTTTATAGTTGTGGAAAAGATACAAAATTAAAATTCTCAATTGTTCATGATACCTATTCTTTGGCCAACCTCCTTAGTTAAGAACCAAAAGACAAATTTGGATGGATTTATGATCAAAATAAGCAAACTAGGTCATGGGTATGGAAGCAATTAAATAATTTTAGAATTTTATTTTTGATCCGAACGGATTTGGAGGTGTTAATAGGATAGGAGAGTTGGAGGGATTTTAGAAGTGAGGTGAGTTTCACAATTGTAATATTTTGAAAATAAAAGGTTGTACCAATGTTTATCATAGGAAAAAATGAACCAAAATGGATGATTATTAATAATTATACATTATATGGTTGCAATACATACATAAACTATATCTTATACAATTTTTTATTTTATTTATACACTCCTCATTTTAGTTTAACTATAAGTAAACCTATTTTTTCAATAACCACCATAATTAATTTTTAATGTTTTTACTATTAATTATGGTCAAAAAATAAGTTAGACTTGTTAAATAATATAAATTATTACTATATTGAAAATTTAATCCATTTTACCAAATTATAGTCATATTATTTTAAAATATCAATTTATAATTAAACCCGTGGACAAGATAAAAAAGTAAGTTTTCAAGAAGTGTATTTTTCATGAAAAGTTGATTTTATATTAAATATATGACTAATAAAAAAATAGTATGAATATAAAAAAATAATTAATGATATATAATATATAAATTAAATTTAAAACATTACTCATTATGTATTATTTTAATATATTAGAAATTATAATCATAATTCACTTTAAAATAGTTTTTAAAAAAATCTTGTTTATATACACAAAAATAAATATCAAATTGAAATCCAACATAAATGTGACAGAAAATTAATTTTGTGATCAAATATTAATAAATAATACATATATAATTTGATATCATATACACGAAATAAAATTACTTTTAAATTTATTTAATTTATTAAATTGAAAAGAAATTTTACAAAATCAGTATTTTCACTATTCACTAAAAAATCAATACATTGTAAACAATTCCAAAAATTTCCCAAAGTAAATTTATACATGAAGATTTCAAAAATAAAGATAATTTTTTCAAATAAGGTTTATAAAATTTCCTAAATTTATTTAAAAATTTTTTTCATGAAAAGTAATAAAAATCAATTTTTAAAGAGAACATATTTTGGAAAAACAAAATTTCTTTACTAAAAATTTATTTATTATTTAATGAAGTTAATAAAGATATATAATGAGTAGGAAATTTATATATATATATATATAATAAATTATTTAATACTATTCAAATCGTCCTATTTCACTACTATGTTATAATGGTTATAAATTTTGCAGGTTATTCAAGCATGGTGTTGCATGTCATTTATTCTATCGATCACAAAAATAATAGGGTTGTGTGAATTAAAATCTATTAAAGAGATTAATATTATTTCAAAATAATTATATCATCTTGTATTTGGGTATTACACACCCCCATTTCAAAAATTATTTCCCCATTGTAATAACATTTCCTCTGTTATTAAAAGACTCTTATTTGAAAATACCTTTATTGTTAACCAACATCCTGAAAAGTGTCAGTAAATTTTTTACTAAAAATATAGAAAGGGTAATATAAAGGTCATCACATAACTGGTATTCTACATATAATAACAGTGTTTTTTGGTGGAGATATGTACATAGAAGAAAATCATTAATAAGTATGCTGTGTGATATAGATCATTGACCATATGAAAGTGAATTATCAATAGAGAGTTAAGTACCTCAAAACCATAAGTATACAATGTGTTAAAAGAACATCAATTCATAAGAAATGAATGTACTATGATCAATGTTTTTTCCTTCAATATTTTTTCCTATATTTCATGAATTGTTTTACCTTTTAGCATGAGAATATAGTTAAATATACATAATTGAAAAGTAGAATTTTATCCTTTTGACAATTTCCACCACAATATCATATTTTTTCCAAATGTTGAGTACTCTATGTTATTGTTTTTTATTCACAAAAAATTAGAATCATATTTTAAATTATATAATAACTATAAAATGGATAATAATACTTTATCAACTATCTTTATACATTGACAAAAACCAAAAATGGTTATCTTATGGAAAGATAATTCAAAAAATGAATAAACATTGACATAATACATTAATATCAAAAATTCAACAATATTACCTAATGATAAAACTAAATCATTCCACAAATAAATAAACTTATTTCCCAAATAACCCAAATTAACTCAATATTAATGTCTATATTGACCTCAAATGTTATCTCATACCTTACAATTTAAAGTAAAAATAGTACATTGATTATTTCCTAAAATAACATTAATCACATAGTCATCAAATAAATTTTTAACCTCATGGTGATATATGTGATAAAACATGTGTCTCCATAATTAAGAAAATATTCAAGATCATATAAACAATAATAGTTACAAATACCATTAAACTTATGAACACAATAATAATGTTATTCAACCTCAAATAATACATCAAATTGAACCTAATTATTTTATATACCTTATCCCAATGAATTGTCTCCCAAAATATCATTAGTCACCTCAATACTCATGTCATAAAACTCAAAAATGGAGTCTATGACTTCAAACATATGATCAATATTAAATCCATAAATATTTAAAGAAATTAGGTATTATTAAAATTCCCTCACCTGAAAACATTATAATCTATAAAGCTATCAAAACCCTCATTTGATACAAAATATAATATATTTGAACCAATTCTCCCAAATCATGTGCTAAAAACATAAAATTTCTATTTTGACCTTGATACCAATGAAGGAGACCAAATTTTCAGCATCTGAAACTGACTACATCAAAATGAATTATTGGATCACTAACATACCCAGGGACCTTTTAGGTTAATCGATTTATAGAATTGGGATAAAATATTTCATAAACAATAGCCATAAATTTATATGCTATTTTCCCTAATAGAAAACTAACCCATGCCCATGGTTTAGAACCGTGGGCCTAGATAAACCCGTGTGGATAGGCTATACGCATGGCATCATAAACTGTGGGTTACCTTAGAATCAATATAAAGATATACCCAAGGCTCTACAGAAACCATGGGTATATCCATGGGGAATTACATAATTCCTGTGGTTTTAATTTAACCGTATGCATATATTTGTACCCACAATTAACAAAACTATGGGTATATATTATCACACCATACATTACATACCCAAAGTTCATTGAACCATGGGTATAGATACTTGTTCTAGACAAGAAGTACCGACCCTCCTTCCTACCATCCTTGAACTATAAAATAATACAAACTAGTTACAAACCACAACCATAGAACATGGTATTATATATTCAAGTTTTGGGTTTGCAAGTTCAGTAATATCCTCAATCACACCATCTATAAGTTTTAATATATCTTTTTTTCGTGTTTTTAATCCTAATATAATTGTATCAACAATCACATTTTCTTTAGGTTTTAAAATAGTTGTGCAAGGTAGCATGCAATTGTCTCCAAAATTAAATTAACTAGTATTTTACGCCATTTTGGTTTGTAGATTTCCTATAAAAGAATACTCAGATTCAATTTTTTTTAATAAAAATCCAAATAAGATCCTCTAAATTAATTTCATAACATCATGTTTTAGTGCAATGACCCGCATTTTGAACTGGACTAAAACCCAAAAGAATTAGAACCTTTTAGATTACTGAAAGGGTCGTTTTTATAACTGAGCATCAGAATTGAATTCTGAGAGTTGTAACCTTTCAATATGATGTTTTTGGGCTTGGTTGAAGCCCTGTTACATTTCCTAGGTGTGGCATTAAGTTTTAAAAGTGGCGAGGCTATGTTTTCTATATTTTGGAAACATTCAAAGGGTACAAGGTGTGCTTGGGAACCGTGCGGCCCACTAATGCAGGGCATGCGGCCTTTTAGAAAGGGGGTAGTGGATTTTCACACGGGCTGGGCACGGTTTCCCAAACCCTGCTCCTAGACTGTGCGAGGGATCTCTCTTAGACAGAGGGTGTCCTACGGTTTGGAAAACCGCGCAGATCAAACCGTGTGAGCCAGTCTATTTAAATAAATTGATTAAAATTAAAATAGAAAAAATAAAAACATAAAATAAAAATTAGAACCTCCCACACCCTAACTCATCCGAACCGCACGACCCAGCACCTGAGAGGGCTCCCCCTTTCGCGCGACGAGCTCCTCCTCTGTACGGCCTCCTATTTCTTCATTTCCTTTCACTGATTTCCTCACGTTCCTTCTTCGAATCTCCGAGCTAAGGTTCTATCCATCCACTCCTCTTGTTTTTCAGCCAGATTTCGGCCTATCCATCGACCCGCAAGATTCGGCCAAACCGTAGGTATTGGGGGTTTCTTGATTCCTATTTTTTCTTTGTTCTTAGGTTGTGCCAGGGTTGTCTCAGGACCCTTGGGTTAAATTTTTCTCAGCTGCCGCCGAAGGGGAGGCATGTGCAGGCGGTTTTGGATGCCGGCTTTGGTTCTAGGTAATGGTTTTTCCCCCAATTGGCTTCAGAGCACCTAGAATGGTTTCTTTAAGTGTTTTAAGGTTCCATGTATTTGTCTGTTAGTGAATTGAAGGTTTTGGCATGGTTTCGAGTCGCCAAAGTCTAGGAGACTCTCATGCGCATGCATAGGTAAGTATATATATAAATGTAGGTTCCCCCATTACACTTATATTCATACATGGTAGTGGGTATACATATATGGGGCTAGCTGTTCCTATGTACATATATGAAATGTGCGTGTGTAGGTGAGTGGAGACTAGTGTATGCATATAAGTACATGTGTAAGGATCCCCTAGCACGTATTCATTGGACATGTGAATACGTGCATAGTGGATAGGTGTCCTTTCATGTGTGTGGAGGTGCATATGCTCAGTGGGGGAGTATCAGTGGCTCTTAGTTGGAAAGAGCCAAGAGCCGGAGTGGACGGATGGATCCACCTGGAGGTAGGGTCCCTCTCCTTTCCCTTTAAATTAATGTAATGTAACAGTGACTTTAATATTGAACTGCCTTAGCATTTTAATTATGCATGTTTAGTTCCAATTAAATGCTTCTGTGGAAATCATGTGAATTGCAAGAATATGATTAAAGAGGTTTCTTGGTCACTAAACTAAAGATTTAATAATAAAACCTCTCTATCAGAGGTGTGTTGTCTTCAAAATAAAAAGTTGGAAGTAGACATTATTTTTTTCCTACTTGTTCTGCCTTGATATAATTTTTAAATGTCATGTTGAGCTGCTTATCTCTTCTGTGTTCCAATTGCCCGAGTTGGAAAATACTTTCTATCATAACACCCTTTTTGTTCCTGTTTAACTTGTAATTAAATTTTCCCTTGAGATAGGGGATTAAATCTCTTGCTCATGATGAATTATATGAGATGTTGAAAACCTTTATGGGAAATGACTATGATGTTTGTATTATTAAACATCCTGCCAGGTTTGGGAAACTAGATGGAATAAACATCATGTGGAACCTTTTCCCAATTTTCCATGCTTAGGAAAATTGGATCAAGTGACTTTGAATAGGGAATGTGCACTAAATGACTTAGTTTAATGGGATGATTGTGAATTTGATTTTTTTAATTGAAATGCATAAGTGGTACTACCTTATACATTATGATATAAAACTAAAGGTGAATCTGTATGTTTATGGATGGGAAGAATTCATACCCCATGCCATCTTCTATGTATGTTTGTGGATGGGAGACATGCATACCCTAGGCCAGCTTATTCTGAGTATGGGTGGGAGGCATGTTACCCCACGCTAGATGCGATCTCCATACGTGTATGGAAGGGAGTCATTCTTACCCCTTACTAGTTGATTTAGAGACTAGAGGCATTCTTACCTCATGCCCGCTAATCACGATTGATAGAAGGGAGGAATTCTTACCCCTTTCTAGTTGACCTATAGGGACGAGAGGCATTCCTTCCTCAAGCCTATTTTTCTTATTAATGGGTGGGAGGCATTTTTACCCCATGATACCTATGATCTAAATGCATTTATATATATATATATGGTGACATGATCAGGTAACTTTACCAGTGATGAGCTGAAGTTGGTATAACTGTTAGGTGTCTCTTGGGAACCTAGATGGGTGTTATTTAATTATGTAATTCTGCTTACCTATTTCTCCATACCTGCTGATTATTTAATTTGTATACACTATCTAGATTGGTTTTGACACCAGTGGTGCCGGCCTACTGAGATTTATATCTCACACCCTACTCAGGCCACCATTGAACTGGGGTACCCGAGTAGACCCTCTTGCTTGTAGGACTTAGGTTGTGTGCGTTGATATTTGTACCTGAGGAGTTAGGAGAAAAGGACCAAGGAAGAGCTTGGGATGCTCAGGGGATCGCCGTAGGGATTTTTTTCATTTCTTTTTTGTATTGTTTGTAAAGCATGGTATATTGATTTCTTCTTTCATAACTGTATCTTCATCTGTACATGCATGAATTGTAAACTGGAGTTTTCCCCCTTTTATAAAATTGTAATTACCTATCTTTTTCTTCTATCTTTAAGTTGTTTACTACTACCGCTATTGAATATTATTTACTCTGATAATACCGATGTGTTACTCTGATATAAGGGTATGGTCTCCCCACTATCACCACCCGAGACCCTCGCTGCTAGTCGGCAGCCTCTGGCATACGGGGAGAGGCGCTTGAGGCCATGTGACCAACCGGTCTGGCCACCAGTTCGATGGTAAGACGGGTCAGGATGTTACATCTAGCTACATTTTAATACTATTTTATTTTTGGGTCAGGAATAATAGGGGTAGGAACATGTTGTTTGAAGACCCCATTGGCCATCCAGGACAAGTTACAGGGGTTCTTATAGCCAAAATTGTATTCATTTGAAAATTTATTTATGTTTTCTTTATTCATAGCCTTGTATTCCACATTAAAAGACAATTCCTCTGTTTGAAATGGGAGATCAATGTTGTTTTGTTAGTTTTGAGTATGCTAAAACATTATATACTGATGAAACTACTATTTATGTGGTTTCTATTAAAAATAACAGTATCCTAATAGTTTTTTTAGTCTAATGAGTTAATATCTTTCATTAAAACTTTTCATTGTATATTGGAAGATGTTTTTCAATGAGATATTTGTGCACCTGGTAGTCAAAAAAGAATAATATGCCCCACAAGATCAGTCAACTAAATCATGATTATACACTATAAGACTATTATAAAAGTTTTTCGTGGGATGATTGTGAGAATGTTGGTTGTTATGAACATTTCATATGAAAAGAGATAAACTTATCCCTCATCTCATAAAAATATATATTGAATTTCACATTAATAGAGAATTATCCTCCTTCATTTTATCCCAAAAACATGTATTCAAAGGTAATGACATCCACTCAAGAATATCACAAATTTATTTAATCCATGAATATTATTCCAATGTTATCATAAATTATATGTAATGCTCAGTGTCTTAGATCCCCATCTGGGTATGAATTCCTATTCATAGAAATATGATCTGCATAGGAGTCCCATGATGTCATCCTTGAACAAAATCAAAATGTAGATTCTATTAATGGTATGGGAATAAACATTTTTATGGAATATAATATATAGGAATTTCTATGAATCAATCATATATTTGTTTTTAGGATATCATATATTATTGGACCCATTGGACTCCTCCTCACAAATTTTCCCAATGAAGATTCTTTAACCCAACATAATTAACCAAATAACATTTATATTTTCAAATTGTTACATCATAAGAAGGTATGGTCTTTCCAATGTTTTATTATAATTTAAATTAGATCATAATTTTTGGTTCATCATAAGGTACTTCAATACCATACTTGATTCATCAGAGAAAAGCAATATTATTACCTTTCTCTAGAAAATCCATACATAAATTCAACAAGATTTTTTCTAATTAAAACCTCATAACCATCATAATTTTAAGTCTGTAGTATTAAATTTTTAACTACATGATAAGAATAAATAAGAACTTTATATTTTAGAAATATTCATATCTTACTTACATTGGATTTAACTATCTCCATAATAGCATGTTCAGTCATCGATCTTGCCCTTTTTCAGACCATTTTGTACTACTACTACTTTCTATTTTTTACTTCTAACCACAATAATCCATGTGTACTTTTAAAATATTCAAACATGAAAAATAAAATCCTAGTTGAGGATATAAAGGATTCATGAAAAAAATACTCATGAGAAACCCTCGGTAGTGGTAATGTATAAAATCTTACGGCTGATGAATGATGTTTGATAGTGGTCTCCCAAGAAATATATTCCATCATGTAGCATCAAGGCACCTGAGTGGGATATATAGAAGACTGATGATATCGGGTATGAATAATGGAATTATTACCTATTCCAGAAATTGGATATTATGTAGAGGATCATTTTAGGTATATTAATTCATTAGGAGAGATTAGTTAGAGAATGATCCTAGAAATTTTGGCTCAAATAGGGTGGAAAACCAGTAGATTATTTCTCGAATGTATCATAGATTGTAGGTTTATCTAGAACATACATATTTATTGTGAATATGGGAGTTATGTCAGTCATAAAAATATCATGGGACCTCTCTTTATGGATCACATAAAAAACATCTAATAGAAAGACAATTGATGAAGAAATATTATCGTAGAGGATATGTTAATTATCCTTTATTTAAAAGAAATCCATGATATATCCCTAATAAACACAATAAGGATATCAAGGATATCCCATAAAAGGAATAAATATGGGTTTTATATCTAATCATTAAACATGGAGAGGTCTCCTAAAAAAAACTGGGTCCTTGGTTAATTTTACATGGAAACATGGGGTGAAATCAAGAAGGATATTATCAATTTTATCCAGTTCTAATTTTGAGGTGGAACTCTACACAATGAAGCCAATTATACATTACATGAACTCATTCCTATGTCGAAACATATGAGATCCTTCCACAAGTTCCAACCCATCAACATATGTGATTTCACCTATAATATTTTGGGTAGTTGATTTTTTTAAGAAATATCATTAACTTGTAAATAGTGTCATATATTTCGATTGATAGGGTTGTCAACTAGTGACTATGTTTTAGTTTTTTGGTTTGAAATAGTTTCTCAACTGTTGTTGTCATGGAATGCACTACAGTGGTTGTCCACACCAAAAAAACCATGATTTCTTAGGTATGACTATTGGTTTATAGGACCCAAAAAATCCTAAACATGGTTTCCATATTACAGTTTCATCACGCAAGAAAGAAATACGCCGAAGAAAATATTCCTATAATAATAATTCCAAAACTAGAATTAAAAAATGATTACATCAGTGAAAAACAACACTGAAAAGTGAAAGTGGAAACTATAATATCAAATTTAATCTTACATTAACCCTCAGACCAGTTCAAGAACAAAAAAATAGATTATAAAACTATAATTAATTAAATAAATCATGAAGGAAAATAAATAATAATATTTGATATACTTGAACATAATATAATCTATAAATTATATAATATAGAAATATATTTCCCAATAATGAATAAAAATTAAAAAAGATGTTTTAAGAATAATACATAGAACAGACAACTTATCATTCATATTACAAACTCAAAACTAGATGAAACCTTTTCTACCAAACAAAATTGGACATTCAAAAATTTTCAAGGTCATATAATGTAAAAAACGAAAGCAGTAAAACAAATTTAGTATATAAATGCTTTGGCTAATTATCCTTTGTACATAGGGAAGGATCATCATGGGATTTACTATTTAAAATAAAGGATTATAAGATATGTGAAGGAACACAACACAAATAAACCATAATATATTAGAATTGAAATAATGTTTAAATGAAATGAAAACTGACCGAATGGATTTTTTGACACTTTAATGAAATTCCTTCATCCCCACTGTCAAATAAATTATGTCATTAAAAAAAGTGTAAATAGATTTTAAGGACTATTATAATAAAATATAAAGTAAATTATATTACATCTGCATCAGACTCCTCAGAATGAAATGACTGCAATGATTTCATCCTAGTCGATAATGAAAACATAGCCAGAATTTTTTTCATGGAATAACATTCCAACTAATGAAGATCCTTGATTAATAGAAAATTGATCATCCCATGATTGAACATAATATGGAGACAATTTTATTAAAAACACATAATGTAAATGAAATCAAATTCTAATGTTTCAGGCCATTTGTACTGATTTATAACATGACATGAAGTGGAACAATAACTAATTAATAAAAACAATTATCAACAAGAAAAGTGTATGAATGAAATAAGAGAATATTTTAAAGAACAAAACCAATATTTAAGAACCATGATATTTTATTCATTATTAAGGGGGTGCTTCAGGTAAACTAGTACATATAATAATTGAAATAACTTTGAAAGGAAATGAAAACTGACTGAATCCCATTTAATTGGGTCCAATCCTAGACATTCTTTGTTTTATTTTGTCTATATTTTACATTACTAGGTTTACCCCATATTCTATGTATTTCAACTAAAATATTTTTGTTATAGTCTAATATTTCCATGAACCATAAATCCCATATGATTCAGTGGCTACTTCATTTCAAGATGATATTGGGAGGGGTTCTTCCATCACCGAAAACCTATGGAATAAATCGTGTTTTTTAATAAAAAAGGTAGCCAACATATCCTTCAAAAAATTGTCGGCACTAATGTCTTTTATACACTGAATCATGGTAATCTACATCTATTTGGCCTTCTCATGATCTAACCTTCATGCATTCAAAAATATACATGAATGGAATTGGAATGAATTTAAATATAGTATTCTAAGAAAGGCATTAGTTGAAGTGGAGGAAATGTATGTATAATCTTAAATAAATTAATGTTGTTATAATAAAATACATGGAAAAATATGTACTTGAGAACATCCATTTAAATGTGATGATTGTGGGGTAATTTGTTAACGAAACCTAAATCAGGTGATTAGGAATAGTGAATAGATTGAAATATATATATGTACAATTACCTAAAGAACTCTCATTTGACACCCTTAATGAAAAGAAAATAAAAAATGAATTTTATTGCATGAATAAATTCACATCATAAAAGAAGTCCATTTTCCAAAAAATAGAAGATCCAACACAAAAAAATCAAACTACACATGTAAATCAAATAAAAAATACATGTACATGCTCAACCATACAAGCAGTCAATTCATGTTTTTAAAGTACATTCACTAGTCACCCTTCTAAGTCAATAATGGAGGGGATTAATATCCCCCCCATCTCCATAATCCACATCCTCATCCTCATTATCATCATTATCATAAAAAACAACATCATCAGTAGCTTCATCACCAACAACATTATCAGCAACATCATCAATAGGCTCATAACCAATATCAACATCACCAACATCCTCACCACCAACACCTCTATCGCCACCACCTTTATCACAAAAAAGACCCTCATTTTAATCACCCAAATAATTATTTAAGGAGTAAATTGATGCCATATATGAATGAGAACGAGTATCACCCTCTGATGGATGTGACTGACTGATAACTGGCATAGATTTCACAAAAAGTTCGGTCATCAGCTTACATCTTTTCAGGCTCTTTTTTGTTTATTTTGTTCTCCTCTAAAACAATTTTATTTTTCCAAAATTTCTTCTGCATGATAACATTCCAGATCATAGGTCTGATAGTATTTAGAGGAGCTCAATGATGACTAATACCTAAAGAGGACTATTGTTTCCTTGGTTGACATCAAACTCTCCTCGGGAGTTCCACACCTAATACTTGACATAAAAGATCATGGGGCTCGAAGTTTTCAATTTCCTTATCATCAAGGGACTCTAAGGAAGATTTTTGAAATTATACATAACATAATAAATTGGGAGTTTTATATAAATAATTGAAATATAAATAAAAAAACTACAATATTATCTTGTGTTTTTGCATTTTGTTCACTTCCATAATTTTTCTTTCTACTCAAGAAAAATAATCATGAACAATGTACAAGACCTTAGATTCCCAATAAAACCTACTAAAAATGAGAAATGCATAGATCTGGATTAAAGTAAGCGACATTAGATACCTAAAAACATTAAGGAAAATGATACTCATAAATGCTATTTGGTTTTTTGTATGATTGGATTGGTGAATAGACTCTTTTTGGGGATTCACTCTGAAGTGGGGTTTAGTGAATTTTTAAAATTTTCTAGAAAATAGAGAAAATAATTCTCTTGAAAGTATAGAATTTCATTTCTATTAATCATGTACTTAACAAGGTGAATTCAAGATCAATTTATCAGGTCATGTTATCAAATAAATAAATTTTTGAACAGAAATCCATCAATAGTTCCAATAAAAAAACATTTATGAAAATATTTTGTGGTAATTCATTGTTGATGTTGTTTCTTATAGTTATTGGGGTATGGGAACTTAAGTTTGGTCTAAGGTATATATGTAATAATATAAATTAGAATATTATTTCAATTCAAATGAAAGTACCTAGTGCTTCTCATGCTTTGGTATTATAGTGCACCCCAATGTGTGTAGATATGACATTCCATATTTATTCTTTTTGTTTTTATCTGACGCTTCCTAAAAAGAAAAATTCAATAAAGTTAATAAGAATTAATATTTATAGGAAAACCAGTAAATATTTTAGGTACCTTAAATTGATCAATCTTTCACTGTGCGATCATTTTTTATTGTCCTTTTAGATATTCTTGGTATGTGGGTACACCCTCTAAATCAGTACCCACTCTACTACTATAACCAAAATATAACTGAATATTGTATTCCCACCATAACTCTCTAATATCCAACAACCTAGAAAATTTGGAATATTCACCATTTGTAAAGTTAAATAGACTCGGTAATGAATAGTTTGATTCATATAAATATATTACTTTTACACATATAAATTTATAAACTTTTCATTCCCATATATGCACCCATGCCCTATACATGATGTCATCCTTCAAATGTCTCTATGGGACTAGTTCCACAAAAAAGATATCATGGTATTTGGATAATTTGGCCATTAAACTTCTACACTACCTATAATTTTTACCTAAAATTATATTTTTGAGCTTTGTAATCCACCATAATCTGAGTTTTGTGATTCCAGGATTCTTGCATACGAGTGTGCCCATGTTGCATACTAGAACATCCAACTAAAAAATATACGAGAGAAATAAATAAGGGTTAAGTGATTATATAATTGAAAAAAATGAAATAATTTATTTTAACAGAGTTATAATAAAAAAAGCTGATGCAGGCGCCTGGATAGGCTGCAATGTATCCATGGACTATCCTGGATTAGAAGCCCTTGAAAGATGTATATGTTCCAATGAATACTTGGGATGATCTTCATGAACTGGAGTGTAAGATGAAGGAACAAACTCCTTATATATAGTATGGATGGTATAAAATGGAGTCAGTGTAGACATGTCAAAATATGGGTAGTGGGTTATGGGATACATGAATGGATATGAAAATGGTAAAGGTGGGAACATCGGTTGAGTCGGCATAGACATGGATTAGGAAGAAGAGGAAAATGAGATAATGATGGGGGCATGGATGGGAACATCTTAAGATTCTAAAGTGAAGGACGGAAATTTATGGTATATGGGGTATCCGTTGGTGGGTCAATGTGGGAAGTGGTAAGATGGTTTCTCTGTCTAGGTAAATGAGGATCCCTACTCGGACCCATGCTGGTAAGAGGATTTAACTTTGGTGGAGCTATATATCCTGAAATCTAAATAGATAATAAATATGAACATGAAATTATATATAATGTAGAAGAAAAATATTGCTATTATTATACTCACTAAAGGAACTAGAGGTGACATCCCATGCTCGTGTCTATCACAATCAGTATCTAATAATCTCTTCCTATAAGCTTCTATAGTATTTTTCATAATCTACATAAGAATGAAATAATTTTTTTTAGAAAAAAAAATATAAAAATCATGCATACAAATTAGAAGTAAAGGAAGAAAAAAAAAATTGTAACATAATTCAGTAAATTTTATTTAAAACCAAGTTATAATTTTTTAAAATAACTTTTTAAAATGAGTTTTTTAAATTTATATAAATATAATTAAATGAAAAAAATACTAAAAAAGACATATAATTAAAAACTAAAACTAAATTAAAAAAATTACACAAATAACAACCTCAAAAAGTCATGTCATGGTAAAATGAATGAACTCTTAACATATATAGCTGCTTCTATATATTACCCACCACTACTTCGGGTTCAACGTCAACACTCACAATGGGAAAATATGAGTTATAAATGCAATATTTTGGTCAACAAAAAATGTGGGTGTCAATGGTGAAAATTTCATCCCCATCTTCATGACAAATATTTCTTCTGATCACTTCATTATGACACCATTACAAGGTCTCAGATGATCTTTTTTGCCTATGGAATTGGGGATGACCTCATTGATTGAAGGTTCAAACATTCCAATCGGTTTCTAACAGGTTTGTTCATTGAACCGGAAACATCCCATGATTCCATATCAATTTGGACCTAGTTTCCAAAGGTAGGTGCTCATTAGTTGTGGACTAATAAGGCTTAGGAATTTTCATTGGTCGATAGGATGGGAGGTCGGACTCATCACACCTTTTTTAGTGGAATTATTTTCTACTCTGGGAATCTCTTTATAGATTTAAGTTATGTTCTTGAATCCTTATTACATTACAAATTATAAAATGATCTTTCCTTTAAATTTATCAATCAATGATTGATATGTAGAAAATTTAGAGAATCTTTTATATGTATTGGAGGTTCTTCATCGATAGAGAATAATCTGTATTTGTTAGAGATTCTTAGTCAATGGTATCCTTCAATAGATAAAAGTCTCTTGGTCATTTATGATGACCATACTGGTTTTAAAGAAACTCAGGGGGGCACTTGAAGTTTATTGTCACTCAGAAGGACATGGATTATTTCAGAGTTGGGATCGTACCTACAGATGGGCTACCTACATATCCTTTTTTTAGAAAAGGTATCAAAACCCACGTAGTCCGAGTAAGGGAGTATAATTTTTATGCATGATTGATGGATAAAATAAAATATGTCATGATTAATTTTACACTCTATGCTCACCTGATTCATGCTCGGTGTGAGAATCAAAAGGTATTGGTGAAAACAGACAATTGTGACATGAAAGAGGCAATGATGTGGGGATTATGTATGCATGATTTCCCAAAATAGATGAATATTGGGTTTTAATTTAGGGAAGAAACCCAGGATCAAGGTGCATAATGGTATATGTACTTTATGGATGTTTGGATACTATAACTTGGGGCTTACTCCTAAATAAGATTCACAAATTAGGAGGGGACTTATGATTGGGTTTTACTCCTGAGAAGGAAGCCCAGATCAAAAAGTAAATTAAGACTAGTTAAGAGAAATTAAGACTGGGGCTTACTCTTGAGAAGGAAGCCCAGGTTAAGGGACTTGGGGCTTACTCATAAGAAGGATTCCTATATTTGCAGACTTTTAGACTGGGGCTTATTCCTGATGAGTAAACCCAGGTTAAGAGAACCATGGTTGGGGCATAATCTTGAAGAGGATGCCCATATTTGGGAACATTAAGATCGGGGATTACTCCTAAGAAGGAAGCCCAGGTTAAGGGAATTATGACTCAGGATTACTCCTAAGGAGGATGGCCAAATTAAGGGACTTGGGGCTTACTCCTAAGGAGGATGCCGAAATTAATGAGAATTTAGACTGGGGCTTACTATTGAAAAGGAGTCCTAGGTTAAGGGAAATTGTGACTGGGGCTTACTCCTGAAAAGAAGGCCCAAGAGTAGGGTTATCTCATCTTAAAGGATGAGGTTGAATGATTGAAATGTCTAACTTGAGTGACATAATGATATTTAAATAACTAAGTTTTGAGAGATTTTAAATGGAACTCATTTCAAATAAGGAATTCAATCAATAAAACATGCCATAAATAGCTTTGAAGAGTGTCTTGAAGACTGAATCTTGAATAGGAAAGGTGGAATGGAATAAAAGAGGTGAAATGGGCAGGAAGGGCACCCCAAAAATATAAGGGCGCACACGTCTTGGGGGGGGGGGGGTCGCGCAAATACTGAATGGGCACGCAAGTCTTGGTCACACAAGTATAATTGAACGAAATCTATATACTTGGGAGAAGTTTAACCAGTTGGATAACACTTGGGTGATCCATGACCAAAGCCTTTAGAAATATCCTAAGGTACTTCTAGAAGAGTGGCGTGCAAGTTTCAATGAGTAGGTAAGGAGGCGCCCAGTTGTGTTCATTTCCTTTAAGAGAAAAACACTTAGGCGCGCAAGTGTTACTTAATTCTAACACTTAGACCTTATTCCTCTTGTTTAGAACTTCCATTCTTGGTAAATAATTACCTTAGAAGTGTTCAGAAGACTAGAAGAAGAGACTTGGGCGTTCAGAGCTTTTTATTTGAATTCTGGAAAAAATCCTCCCGAAATGGGGGTCCCACCAGGGGTATTTATAGGCTGGAAAAGACCCTGGGATATTTTCAAAGAGGGCGCACAAGTCACCTGCATGACCATTTGGGCGGCGCGCAAGTATACTTGCATGACCATGCTGGAACTTGCACGACCTATGGGAAATGTTCTCCTTGTTCATCCCTTTCTCTTTGTTTTGATGTCTATTCAAAGTATGAATCTTCTTTGTTTGAGGTATTTCCCATTTCATTTCATTTAGACTTTGTGAAGAAAAAGGAGTGTGAACAAACTTTCATATAAATCCCTTGTTTTTTCATGGACTCCAAAATGTACAGTTCATTTTTATGTATGAATCGACTCATGTCAAAATCTCTAAATCCACAATCACTAATAAATGTACCATGTCATCTCATTGAATGCAACCATTTACATTTTATCATGGTGGATCAACCTTGATATTAGTAATATAATAACAATATTTACTCTACCAGTTGATAAAAATAAACATCTTCATAACAAGGTCATCTATCTGATACACTGGCATAAAAAACCATTGTAGCAGTTAACACAATGAACAAATGCATTGTGATCAAAAGATAGAACTCATAATTCTTGAGAAATAGAGATAGTAGGTAAAATCAATACCTAAAATAGGTATGTGTAATACAATTAAATCGATGTTTATATTTTAATCTAATTGAAGTAATGGTCATACCATATATTTCAACCAATCTAGAAACTCTTGTCTATGGAAAGCCTCTCTCCTTCTTAATGGAAAATATTGATGAACTATATTTATAATTTATTTATGTTCTCAACATAAAATGATAATAAATATCATTGGTATATGTGAAATGACATAGTATGAGATAATATATACATATCCAAATTACAAACTTGATATAGTCATTGAACAGACCATGGTTAATCAAGTCTATGTGATTTTCTGTATCCCAATCTTCAATTCTCATTGTAATAAATATATATGACATATAAATTCCTTATATTTTGGGGAAGAGATGGAAATAAGGGATAAATCTCCTAATACTACTCATCTTTATCTCTGAAGGGTCGATTATGTCTTGTGCTTACATTGGATAAATACAATGAACAATAATCCATACATTCTCAGGCCAGATAACCCCACATAATGGAACCTTTAGGACAATTCTTGTTTCAGACATATTATTACATTGTGGACACATTTTTTTTAATGGTATACATCAACTGAAAAGTGATTAGTCCACCAAAAAGTGTTACAGTTGGAAGATAAACTATAAATGCAACATGTAGGTGAAAAAGGATGGAGGAAAAAACTTCTAACTCTCACAGAATGAACAATGTGTCTTGCTAAATTTTTATCAACAATAACATAGATTACCATTTACCACATAGGTCTCCAAAAAATGGAACATCCAAATCAATGTAACCATTACATTATTGGATAGAAAATTCTAAATTACTATTGGAATCAATTCACAAAGGCAGATGTGATAATCATGATTTTTAGCGATATTTTCATCAAATATATTCTATTTATATGTTTAGATATGTTCCTCTAATAGCCATTAGAAACTATGATATTCTAAAATTATCCCATAAATTTATCATTCTCTGATGGTGTCATCACATAATAAGCAGATGGAAATTTTCTTTTTTTCACCAATACTCAGTGAATATAGTTCTGGTCGAATACCGCAATCCAACGAGTACCAATGAGACCAAAAGTCATATTTGGTCTTCCCCTTGATATTAAAAATAATTTCAAGAAACATTTCACATATATTTTTCATAATATACATTACCTTTAAACAATGACATAATAAATTGGTAGACCAATATAAAAACTTAAAATAGATACTTCTCTTTTCCCAACAGTGAGTGGATTTAGTCTCAACATTCTTTCTATTTTCAAATATCAACATACGTTTTCCAAATCAAAAACTAAATTCTATTAATTCATTAAGAAAATAAATTCCTAAAATACATTTATATGTTTTTTAGTGCCAACAGTATTATCAATCATCAAAGTATTCTTCCTTTATTGACAATCCATTGGCAAGAATAAACAATTCCCAAATAAACCAAAACTAAGATGATATTTAAGCCTTATAGATCATATATTATTCATAAAAATGGAACTTGATAGTTTTCCCTTAATTCCCCACCCAGACATTATTTCATAAGTGGGAAAATAATTTGTGGTTCATAGAAGGGTAGCACGCATCCAAATATTATTTTTTAAAGAAGCATTGAATGTTCGCACACCCAAATCTCAAAGATGATTAAACTCTCTTATTAAAGGATTCAAGTAGACATCTATATCATTACCAGGATCAGAAGGACTAGATATAATTAATCACTCAAAATTGAATGGTTTTTTCATACACATCTATAGAGGAATGTTTTAAACATGAATGAAAACTATCCATGTGATGTGAGCAACATGAATCTAACCAAATAGATTAAATCCGTCACATGATTGACCCAATATGACATTACACACCTCATATTCAAAAATCATGATATTGGGAATAAATTTTATTCCTTATAAATTAATTTGTAGGATGAACCAACTCATTATTTTCATTAATTCTCACAGTATCATTCCATCTCATATTGGCTGATATTTCTACAGTCATGAATAGATTTTGAAGTATGGGAATCAATTGAATGTCTTATAGTGCTCTATATGGAAGGAAATATGGTGTTCCATCAGTATTTTCCATCCATCAAGGTGGAACACATTCTTTATAGACATTATGTTCAACTGTTTCCTCCAAAAACAAACTGCAATCTTACAGACAAATAAGGACTTTATTAGTATTAAATCCATGATACTTAATTAACCTCCAAACCAAGTAACGATTTGAAGGAATATATATAACATAAAGAATCATGTACTTAAAAAATGTAAGAATATAGTCAATGGGGTGTTAGAAATTACATACATGGTTTTTGCATTATATACCCATGTTAAAAATTCCAACGTAGTCATTTTAGTACATTATTGGCATACTGGAGTTCTGGAAGCATCCAATAAATTTTTTACTCTGTCAACATTATCATCTTCTGTGTTTTTCTTATGTGCCATGGTATCATTTCCTTCTGGAACTCTTGTACTATCTCTCTCAGGATGATGCACAAATGGAAATGGGTCAAATTTCAGATTATTCGTGCCACTTATTTCTTCTCGCTCATGAACAGTTGAAGACTGAATTGTCTCTCCATGGTGATACAAAACATAATTGTTTTTTGAAATTAAAATTTTGTTATATGGTAGAAAAAATCATCTCGGATTAACCAAGGACATACAACACATTTATAGTATGTACACTATATAAACCCTCCATCTGAATAATTGTTAATTGAAAAATCTACAAAATTATCCACATTATTTTGAAACTCAGTTGAAATCTAATCAGTATGGTATATCTAGCTTCTATCTATTCTATAACAAGGAAAAAAGTTTCTTCCCATTAAATATGTAAGCCATAATTAAAAAATTCATTACAACCAACATTATTATTAAATTAATGAAAACATACTAGAAGCTAGAAAAATAATGACTAAGGGAAATAACATATTCTATAAGAGATGAGCCATATCTATTTATATCACTGGATTCAATAGGGTAAGACTTGGTAATCATATATAACAACTAAACTGATGGCTTTACATAAGGCTATATTTTTTAATTTATTTTAATTATTATTTTTAGCATCTTCCAGAATCTCATTAGGTAAATATCACCTTTCTCAATTAATTATTTTCAGAAAATACTTAGTAATTTTAAATTATGTCGATAATGTTATTTTTTAAAATAAAATAATAAAATATCAATTATTTGTAAATAATTAGTTTATAATTCTTATACTCGACTGGTATTATGTGTAACGTGTAATAGTATACATAATTAATAATTCTTTTGGTCTCAATAATATTTTATATACAATAGTGAAACACTAATATCCATATTATTATATAATACAATGTCAAGAATCATTAATAGAAAATATATTAGAAAAATAAAATTTATGAGGCAAGCACTGAAACAAATGTTTGTTATTGTAGATAACCAAACAGCGCCATCATGTGGGAGTGAATTGAAGATAAAATGAAAATCTATATTTTTCTCACTTGATAATAAAAGTATATTAGAGGACACAGTTTATTATCAAATAGAATATATCATAGCATAGAAAAAATTAAAAATGGGTATGTACTAAAAAATATAAAACTTTTAGAACATAAAAACTGAATATTTAAATGCAATATAAAATATTAATATCGAAACTATAAAAATTAATGAAGTACTTTATATCAATAAAAATATTCCATAAAGTATGTTTATTACTAAACACAACCAATCATGTATGAAATCAATTTCACTCTAAATAGATAGGATATTTGATAACTAGGACCAATGCATCCGAGTACCAACTACAAACATTATTAATCTTTCTCTAATTTGAATATATCAAGTTCAACATAAAAAACACTTTTGATTAACTGAGTTTCTTTTGAGAATTAAATATACATTAAAAAGGTTTGTATTAATGTTCACATCAAACCATGAAGGACATAGATGCATATCTGAGGAATTTCTGCGGGAAACAGAAATGCTAAACCTGATGTGAATTGAAGATCCCATATAACCATGATTACCAGAGTTTAGGGATATTATGTTTCACATGATTCCAATAAAAAATTTAATATAAAAACAAAACTGAATTAATGATCCTAAATAACAAAGCTTCATAGACCGTTGGGCTATTTTTTATCAACAATTTTTTAGACAAAATATATCAATTATTGAATGTTATTGGAAGAACATAAAATTAATAAATTGGAATTGTATTTAACTTATCATTATAATATTTTAAAAAAATATATGTCTTCATTTACTGACTTTATGTGAGAAGAATATGGATAAATTTATAAAAACAAATCTGTCTATAAATAATCCACAATGTGATACCAAATTCATAACAATCGACATCAAGTGTTACGCTTTCAATCTAATGTCATTTAAATCAATATCTCATCAAACTAATCAAGAAAAATAAATTTAATTACTTTGAAATCTAAAATAATAGATTTTACCCCAAATAAAATAGACATATAATAAATGGTGAACCATATAATCCTAAAATCATGTATACTAAACCAATATATGTTAAATATAACCAAACTAAACTAAACAAAAATAAATCAAATATCTAAGGTAAATGAAACAATATGAAATGATACAAATCAAATAAAATCCCCAAATTAAACAACAATAAATTAACCATACAATAATAAGGATTAGATACTAACTATCAAACAATACTAGAAAAAAAGACACAATCAGTCGAGAATGCGACTAGTAGAAGTGTCAGTTATCGTGTGAGGAAACCATCGCTCGACCTAGGGGATGTGTTGGTCGAACTAGTAAGGGATGTGTATCGGGTGAGGGAAACACACCCCAACAATAAGAGGAGGATAGGGATGCACGTCAACAAGATGATGAAGAGTAGGTGGATGTGTGTCAACCATAGGAGGAGGAGAATGGGTGATGTGCATCGACATGAGGAGGATAAGTGGGGATGTACATTGGGTGAGGGAAAATATGGTGGAGGGAAAGGGACCTGTGGGGGCGATGAGTGAATGGGAGAGTGTGGGCAGGGTGAAAATATTTTCCCATATATCCTATTGGTTTTTAATATCTGTTGGAATAAAGTATTGGTACCCATAATTTTAAATAAATTGTTGGTATAGACAAACTATATTCATGTTATACCTATGACTTACCAAACTATGAGTATGACTCTCTATAGATTTCCCCTCTTTCCAATAGTGATTTCTCCCACTCACCCTATATTTCATTAATCCACATTAAGTCATAATCATCATCCACATGAAACCCTTATAGACATAATTCATTAAACACCATTCTTGGTAACCCGGGGAAAAGGAAACATAGTAAGGGTGAGCTCAAATGATTACTATTTGTAAACATATATATTAGCAATTAAATTTCATCGGTGAGAGTAATATGAGCATAAGGGTGTGATGAAATAGTCAAAGTGCATGTATATAACATTAGATATCCATACCCATTAATACATAGATCATAAATAATGAAAACATGGTATAGATATTTAAAAAATGAAACATTCAGAAAATTTAAAAATCATAAGACATGTGATATCAATCTTCATCAACGGAAACACTTATAACACATATGAAGGGAAAAACTTTTTTGTATAATGGAACATCATCTTTAAAACCATTTTTAAACCCATTTCAAGAATTACTAGATCCAATTTATATACATTGGATAAACCCATCAATAACTCCCTTCTTCTTATCTATAAAGTTCAGGAACATTATCCAATGTATTGAATCATTATATAGGTGGACCAATCATATAATACTTATCATGCTCACATGAATATTTTTTTGAACCCCCATTTTGTAAGATATAATGGTCTCAATAATGGTCACCAATAATATCCATATACTATTCCTGAATATACATTTAGTATCTTTTACTTTTCAACATAACAATAATAATTGTTCATTCATTGCATTACTCACCCATAGAAATGAAATGGGTTTTAGGTCAAAATCATATTCTATACAGAGATATAATATGGGTGGTATAAATACCACATATCCCCAATATATTATAACTATCATCAAAATATTTTTTCATGGATGAATGGAAATTCCATTAAAATTTCATTAATAACATTCATGAGAAAAATTCTGTTTTTACATTGAAAACCGATCATAAACTAAAAGCCCAAAATATAATTAAAAACTATTTTATATGAAACAAAATTGGAAACATATTACGGAATGATCAAATTAAATAATGGTCATGACATCCAAATGATATTTTGATGTTGCAAATTTTAAAATAAACACCCTTTTCAAAATATATTGTAAAATTGAGTAAAAATTGACTCATTTTGAACAATTCTAAGAAATTTCCTTTTAAAAAATATTAATATAAGGTAAAAAGACTATCAATTATATCTAAAAAATCAGTTATTTTTATAAAGCACATTTTTTAATTCATTTTATAAAATATTAATAAGAAAGAGAAAGATATATGATCTAAAATAAATTTCAAGATTTATATCACTTACAAATGACATTATAAATATTTATTTTATTAAAAATAGATGAAATAGAAATAAAAAATGTTAAAAATGTTAATAACTAGTGGATAATAAATATATGTAGTCAATGAAAATAGGATCATATAATTTCCTCCAATGGAACCTTGAACATAAAAAATCCTAAAAGAATGGATATTTTAATATAAAGCCTTTAAAAATTTAGTAATATTTTCAATTATAAACCCCATGAAATATTAAATTTAAATTAAACATTAAGAATAAATAACATAATTATATTCATGATGTAACAACTCATAGAGGTATTAGATATACCTTATAAATGATAGTTGGTGTATAGAAAAACATATTTCTCTATGAAAACAATTTGAGGCGTAAAACCATTATAACGGTCTTAATCTTGAAGTGAGAATTTTTCAATGAATGGATTATTTGTATCAAATTTTAATACAAATAAGAAAAATCTAAATAAAATATAATATAATAAAAAATTATTTCACAAATAATATTATAATACCAATGATAATTAAGAATTAATATGACCAAAATGAATGAAAATTGAATTATGAAATTCTTTACCACATGGTAACATTCGTCTAAAATCAACTTGGATGAAATAATTCAAAAAATAAAAATAAAAACCCATCAATAATTTTGGATTCGTGATATATAATGTAAATGTGGAAGTATATACACCACACAATGTAAATTATTAGTGAATGTGGAAAATATTACATAGAAATTAAAGTGAGATGAGAAACCCTTACCTCGAATCTAGATATTCCCAGTATGTACATTAACTAAAATATAATAAGAATACATAAAACATTTGATTTCAGAATAACATTTTCCAGGTTTAGTTCCTTATAATTAAATCATTTGTTTTATTTAATTCCAATCAAATATTCAAATACATAATCATTTAAGTCTATGTCAGGTGTTTTGAGGATGTTCGGTTAATTGATTCAAAACAACATCAATGTGATGAATGTGGTGAAAGAGGTCATTATTTAAAAATATTCAGAATAATAATCATGAAATAATTATTATATTTATACATCCATTATAATTTTAAAACCAATCATGAATTGTGTTTGTTAAAAATGATATATGTTATGATAATGGAGGAGGTATGTCGTATGTACGCTTGAGTAACATCTCCATTTATCAATTATCATTATGGTAAGAAGTTGTGTATTGTTTTACCATTAAAAAACAACCATAATATGATAAAAACCATTTTATTTAATGAAATATTCTTATATATATCATCCATGAGATTCAGTGGTGAAACAATAATAACATTGCTTCGTGGAGATGGTAGTCCACACTGTTGAATAGACAATGTTATCATTTTTCATATATATAAAATATATTAATTAATTTTATTCTTATTTCATTTCATGTAAAACATTGGTTAAAAACAAACCACATTGCTTCGTGAGGTGGTAGTCCACCATACACATGAGTGATGTTATCATATCCCAAATATAATGGAATGTAAGATGTTATATGTGATATAATCTGTACATCAGTATAAATATGTTTAAAATATAATATATATATATATATATATAATTTAAATACATCATTATAACAATCTCTGATAGGTGATGATGGAAAAAATTACATCTATTCGTGGGGTGGTAGTTCCCTATACTCAGAAATGAGGATTTCATATCTATTTTACAGAATATGATATAGCTTTAGGTTATTACATTAGAATAGTAGCATATAATTATATGGGAGACAATGTTTTATTATACAATATCAATTTAATAACATTTTATGGAGGTTTAAGAAGAAATAAAATAAAAACGCACAACTAAGCATGATACCTCTTCTTCTGAAAACCACCTTAGTTAAACACCAAAACCCTTCTTAGGGTGGATTTATAATCAAACTAAGTGATCTAAGTTAAGTGTATGGAATTTAAAAGGAATTTTTATGGTATTTTATAATCAATTTTTATTTTAATTTGTGAATAGGATAAGAGAGGGTGGCCTTTTATAAGTGATGCGAGTGACAGACTTATAACATTTTAAAATAACAAAATTGTAACAACGTTTTTCACATAAAGAAAGGATCCAAAATGGACCATTATAAAAACAATTTCAAAAGATATAGAATATATATTTCAATAAAATATATTTTAGATAAGTTCTTAGGTGATTTTTATTCTTATATTTTTAATTTTACCCCTCATAAACGTATTTTTACCTTAACCGTGGAAATTAATATTTACTATTATGACTATTTATTATAGAGAAAAATTAAGTAAATATTATTATATAACATAAATTATTCTTATTAAAAATATGGAATCCATTTCAACATATTAAGTCTATAGGATTGGAAAATTTTAATTTAAATTAAACCTATAGACGGGATGAAAAAACATGATTCCATGAATTGTATTTTTCAAGAAAAATGTGAATTTATATTAAATCAATTATTAGTAATAATAATTTTATAAATAAAAATTAATATATATATATAATTTATACAATAAATTTAAAAATTACTCATTTGGGACTATTTTAATTAATTAAAAATGTGATTCAATATTCACTTTAAAATAATTATCAGAAAAAACAAATTTTTTAGGTATAAAAAAATCATATATGAAAATAAAATATAATGATTACTAAGATATAATTAAGTAAAAATAATATATTTAAAAAATAATTATTTTATATTTAATAATATTCAAAAAATATTCAGACTTTTAGAGTTACATAATTTATTGAAAAGAAATGCAATTTTTAAAAAACATCGATATTTTTCCCAATTCACTAAAAAATAAATATTTCCAAAACAAATCACAAAATATCCCTCCTGTAATTTCGGATATTTTTATTTAAAAAGTAAAATTAATTTTATCAAATAAACATTCAATATTTTTGGAAAATAAATTATAATATTTTTCATGAAAAAAAATAAATTTTTTTGAAGAGAATATATTTTTATAGAATGGAATTTTTTTGTGAAAAATTAATTAATTATTTATTAATAATTTTTCAATTATTTATATAGAGTATTAAATTTATACATATATATATTTCATAAAATTGTTAATATTATTCATACCCAAAAGTTTAATGACTATGTTGTAGTATTCATATATATCAAGAGTTGTTTAAGTTTAGTGTTTCACGTCATATATGTTATCGAACACAAAAATATCATGTTCTCCAATACAATAATGTATTGAATATATTAAATTTATTTGAAAAAATATATATTTTAGTGCCTCATGGTCTTACATTCTTAATATTGTTTATATATATGTTTATTCTAATAATATTCCCTTAAAATATAATGGGATTTGATTTATTTTTCCACTATATTTTAAAATTTTTATGTCTATTAAAATGTAAATGTGATAGATCCATTTATAGAAAACTTAAGAGAAATTATAATGTGTATAAAAATTATGTGTTTTATGTATAGTAAAAAGTCATAGATAGTAAGATCTAGAAATTTTGGGCTATTATATTATTTTTATTAAAAAATAAATATATATTCATTGGATTATAAATCACTGAAAAATATATAGGATATTTTTATCTATTGTATACTTGAACACATGCTTTTAAAATTGATAATTTTACACATTCAGTGATATTATTATATTAATATTTTTTATATTACTTAAATCTGAGGATTTTTTATTTTTATTTGTAGAAATGGTTTATAAATAACGAAATAATAACTTATTTTTTTTTAATAAGAGAGAAATATGTACTATCAACTACAGTGACATGTAATCATAGATTCATTACTTTTTAGGTGTAATACATAATTATAAACGGTTTATATATTTTATGGGAGTATTATTATAAGGTGGAGTTATCAATTTACAAGTTATAACATGGAAATTGATGATGATGATCTATTAGATAGTTTACAATGTTATTATTAATGATTTAATGTATTATGGTAGTGAAGTTCAGGTTTCCACAATCTAGGAAATAATGTTATTTCTTTAAATAGTTACAAATAATTAAGAAATATTATCCAAATATTTATTCAATGTGTTGAATAGTGATTTTCTAGATGATATAAGGTGTATAATAAAAAGTTGACCCATATATGAGGTGTATTAATTATAAATCACCAAATAACTCATCAAGTAGTGATTAGGTCATATGTTTATCCATAGATATATGGGACAAAACATGATAAATTCATTATTTCATATGATTTTTGGTCTCTTTTCTATTATTCTCATGTCACATAATAGTTCTATTTTTAAAATATATTTTGATATATAAAGGGTGAGGTAATATAAGGATGGAACCTTAAACATTAAAAAATAATGAATTTTTAGTCAATAAATAATAGTATTAAACATTTAATATCATTTAATATTAAGTATTTTTTAGAATTAGGTCATAACTATTACAAAAAAACTCATAAAATACATGTTAGACCCTTTGTTTTAGTATCCATTTTCTTGTAAAACAACACATTGAAAAAGAATCATGTTTTATATTCATGAAATATCTTCAAAATTTTAATATTAACCTTATATGTTTCCTTAAAAATTACTTAAAAACAAGTAAAAAATATATTAAAAAATGGGATTAGCATTAAAAAACAGTAAGCTGCATAAAAATGAAGAATGAAACTACTTCACTAAGAACACTTATAAAAATTTATCAAATGTACGCATGGTTAACATTTCCATTATTTAATGATCACTATGAAAAGATAGTAAGTATTATTTTAGAGTTAAATATTGATCGTAATTACATTAATAAAATATTATTTATTCTAATATACTTATATACAACCCATTTTTATGTTGTGATCAAAAAGGAATCACAACATTTCATGGAGGTGGTAGTCTACATGTATGCAAGAATGATGTTATCGTCATTCAATGAATGTAAAAGTAAAAAAATAGGTCATCTATTATCTTTAATGAATGATAATTTTTTCATGAATAATGTATATTTATATATATATATATAATTTAAATCCATCATTATAACTAGTCCTAAAATATGGTTTATGGAAAAGAAATTACATCGGTCCATGAGGTGGTAGTACATCGTACACACAAAAAGATGGATTCCATTTCCAATTGATGGAGCATGGAGATGGACATATGTTATTCCAATAACATAATAGCATCTAATTATATTGATTTTAGAATTATTATTTCATCATGTTTAATTAATATTTGAATTTAATGGAAGAATATTTAAAAAATCATCATTTAAAAACTATACCTCTTCTTTGAAGAAACACCTTTTTAAAGACTTAGGACCTTAAAGATTGGTGTTATTTCCAAATTAAGGAATCAAGAACATGGGGAGGGATTTAATAAATGTATTTTGGTTTGTTTTTATAGAACCAAAAGGCTCTTTAGTTTTAACAAATTAGCATAAGACGTTCCATATTATAAAGGTGGGGGCACCCTTGAAATTTATTAAAATATTAAATTAATGTAAATAATTTTGAATTCTATGTGGAACTAAATTGATAGGATTCAAATAAATGATGAGGTTGAACATAAATAATCTCTTGAAATATATGTTTAATATGTTTGGATCTCAGTTGTACCCTTGTCTATTGGTTTTCACCCTTCATTAACCTTTTTGACAATTATGATGGTATCAATGTTTCTTACTCTGATGTGGCTAACATAGTTACTATAAGAGGAAAAAATATACATTAATTGTACATTAATGGTAATTTAAAGAATATTAAAATAAATTTTTTAAAGATAATATTTTTAGGAATTTTAATTCATTAAATAAAATATTTTTAATTACATAATATCATTAATGATAATTTGGAACTATTTCGTTAATTTTAATTTTAAAAGTACAAGACAATAATAGAATTCAAATAAAGTTTATCCAGAACTCTAAAAATTTTATTCTTATCCAAAAATATTATAACACAATTATTTAAAGACAAAATTTAATTTTTAACATCATTAAAATTATTTTTATTATTTTTATATTCATTGAATAATTACTACATTAGTGTTGTGTAGGCTTTTATGGTTATTATTTCTTAACTAAAATTTTAAAAAAAATTATTTGATATTTTTTTATTTTAAATGGTTATTTATAAACCAAAAAAGTACTATATTTAACCCCATGTAAAAAATATTACAGTTACTATATGCAGGAATGTGACATGTTTGGATTTATATTCACAAAAACATTATAAAGATCAAAATAATGTACAAAATAAAATAAAATGGATGTATATTTGAATTTTCCATGATTATGGATCATATTTATACTCATATAATAATATCAATACAACTTTAAAGTTAATTTTATTTTCATTATCATTTTATTTTTAAACTTAATTTTCTGATTTACACACTATCGTGATTATTAAAATTTCTGAGGTTACTATTCATATTGAACAAAAATAAGGGGGAAATATTTATAAAACATAGAGCCCCTAATCCAAAATAGGATTCTATTTTTCAATATTGAAAAAAATAATTTCTATAATTTAATTGAATGTTTAACTATAAAAACACAATGTAAATTATTTTTTTTTTGAAAAAAACCCTTTATGTATAAAATTATTCATGAAAAATTCAGGTAAAACATTCATTAGAAATACTATAATTAGATTATTTTTTAAAAATATAACCAATTAAAATTTAAAAGTAATACAAATTATATTTCCATTTTATATAAAATTTAAATGAAAATATAGTTTTCAGTTAAAATTTTTATTTCTCACTATTCATTGAAAAATAAAAATTTATAGAAATTTTTTTAAAATGATTGAAATATATTTTTGAATTCCATAACAGAAAGAATAAATTTATTTTTTCAAAATATAATTTTATCATTTAAAATAATGCCTTTTAAAAATAAAACCTTATAATGCATGAAAATTCAATTTGGTTAGACATGTAGCATTTTCCTTTTCATTGAAAAATTAACTGCTATTTTTATAACAAAAATAACTATATAAACTCTAACAAACGAATATTTATAATACATTAAAATGATTTATTATAACATTTCATGGGTTATTAAATTCTTTCCCCCTTTTGGAAATTTCAACCTTATAATTCTATTCTTTTTTAAAAAATTGGGGATATCTTTACCATATAGAATTTTTGGATTCCCATGTCACTTCGTAAAAAATAGAGGTTTTACAGAAAACCATTACAATGAAATAATATTATTCTTTAAAATTCCAATCTATAGTTAAGAATCTAAATAGATTATTCCTTATAATAAAGGGTCTCCTATAATTAAACTACATCTAGGTTCAAAACATGAGATGAATATGATACATATCTGTTTAACATCAAAACATGAAATATGTTGTGTATGTAGGATCTATTCTGACGTAAATCCACTAGGTAGGGAAATGATCCAAAAATCACTAAGATTTCATATTATCTAATAAACCATGGATTTATCTTTTCATTTATACCAAAACACCTAATAGTTTTCAAGGGATATGTTTAAAGAAAAACACGTTCAATTACATATAAATAAGGATCCTTTATTTGATTATATGAATAATTTTTAATAATACTCTAAGACATACTCATGTGTTTCTAAATCAACTTCACAGTATTATCAATTTACTCAACCAAATCTTACCCCATCGACATCATTTTTCCTAATTCATCACAAAAATCTATAGTCTTACACTACTTTATATATAATTCTTCAAAAGGAACCATATATATATGAAATTTAAAATTTTTATTATATAAAAAATCTGTTAATGAAATATTAAATTCTAAATTTCTAGGTAACTTATTGATCAAGAAAGAATTATTTATTCCAATGACCTAAACTTTTTCTCATACTGTCCACCAGACTGGGGATGTAAAGATTTATTGAATTTTAATTTAGTACCTAATGAATTTTGAAGTCCTTTCCAAAAATTTAATTAGAACCCGGTATCATGGTTATATAATATTGAGAAAGGATCACCATATAACATGGAAATATTCTTGAGATAAATTATATAATTTCTATCTAAATGAATAGTATATCGAATGGTAAGGTAATGTGAAAATATAGTTTATTTCTCATCAATAAACAAAATCTCATTATTACCTCGATATAACATTGGGAATTAGTGAAATCCATTAAAATATTTTTCCATTTCCATTCTGTCACTAGAAAACTATAAATCATATCCTTCGGTCATTCGTCATCACCTTTTTTAGAAGTCAATCATTTCCTATTAAATACATCAATAACATCTTTCATTCCATACAACCAATAATAATCTCAATAATCTCTTTACATCTTAGTACGGATAGCATTAATGAAAAATAATGAACTACAAGATTTAATTAAAAACACCCTCTTCATTTAGGAATAAGAATACACACATCATCATTTTCCAAACTTGATAACACCTTCTTCCTCTAAATTATAGTCTAGTAGCATTATCATATTATCATATTCTATTTTTTCAGGTAAAACATGTTCACCCATTGAATATTAATCAACTATTTTAGATAGAGTTGATTTTACTAACACCTGAAACAAAATAGAAGAAGTTTCTACATGCATAATTCCTTGGATAAAATTCATAAAATCACTAACCAGATTTCCATGTTCCAAGCATAACATCGCTAGTGTGACATTATTGTTCAAACTCAAGGCATTAGAAACATTGTTTTCTTTACTATGATGGTAATATACCACACAATCAATAAAATTATCAATCTTCGAATATCCTATATCTCCTGTTAATATTTTTTTTGAATAAGTAAATAATTCATACTTTTATAATCCATATATATTCCAGAAATGGATAACTATAAATGAGGTCTCTAAATTTTTAGATCAAAAACCACAACAGATATTTCTAGATCATGTGTTGGAATTTTTTAACTCCTGAGTTATTAGTTGATGAGATGAAAAAAAGTTCCTGATAATTTCTCTTAAGGACATAGCCAAGTACCTTACAAGGAACATCATTTTAGATGACAAAGTATCCATTTATAAAGAGTAGGTCTAAGAATATAACATTTTTAAATAATATATTTAATGCATGGAAACATTTGTAACATTACATTATCCAAAAGAACCCAGATCCTATTCATGTTATCTTAGTTAGTGGTATAGATATTCTGGAAACCTGTTCAAAAATAATATGGTAATAGTATATTAATCCAAGAAAACTGTAAATATTAGTATCATTTATTGTTCATGTATATTTATTAACCTATATATTTTTAGTAGTATCAAAAGTTATTCCCTATTTGTTTATGATGATTCTAATGAATGAAATCTACTATAACAAAAAATCACATTTTCTAAATTTTCTATATAACTTATTTTCATTCAAGGTTTATAGAAAAATCATTATATATTTTTAGGATCCTAATAATATTTTCAAAAAAACAAGTTATCATCAATAAAAAACAAACATATCAAAATATTCATGGAAGAATCAATTTATTTGGTCTATAAATGCAGTTGGTGAATTTTTCAACCCAAAGGGCATAAACAAAATTGCATAATGTTTTTATAGAGTCTAAAATACTATTTTAAAAATGATTTCCTCCTTTACTATAAAGTAGGTTTTTCATCTAGAATTATTTTTTTAGTAAATTCTACATTTCGATCAGGTATAACACTAGGAAAATCTTCAGGAAAACATCCAGGAGTTCATTTTTTAATATAACTACATGAATCTAAAAATTTACCTCATCAATATTTGTAAGATAACTTTAATTTCCATATTTTAACTATTTCTCATCTTCTTGATAGGTAATGAAATATATGGTATCATTCCTGTATGAAAACTGAAATTATTTAGAGAAAAAAAATTTATAACTATAATCTATTATTGCATGGTAAACGTAAATCCTTGAATAACATAAAAATCTACTAATGGAAGGAAAATGGGGATTTTTGGAAATGTCTTTACACATACACCAATAAGAGGATTCTATAACTTTATATTTCATTTATACTTCCTTCGAGTGTTTTTACTATATTTTTTGGTTTCATTTATAAATATGAACTCTACAATTTTCTAGGAAATTTCTCTGATATTCAAGATTGTGTAAACCTAGAATAAAACAAGAAATTATCATAATCTGAATAAAAATAAAATATACATATTACCTCTTCATTTGATAGCCAAAATCTTCTTATATAGTTTTAATTTATTTCACAACACCCTTTTTCATATAGTGTTACTTCATCTCATCATTACTCTTCTTCTTCAAACACTCATATGCCATATATACCATATTAAAACATTTAAAATAATTTACTACCTTCTTATCATATTTTTTCTTACCTCTACCAATATATTTTTCACTGCAATAATGATTTATATACCCAGTGATTCCAAATCAAAATCACTTCCCATATTTCCTTAGGAATTCAATTGGGTGTTTTTTAAAATACCTATCATAAAATTGATACTTGATTTTCTTACCTTCATATTTCATCGATGTAATCATTCTCATTTCTTGCCACCTTGAAAACATTTTATTTTGGTTGATATATAATAACTGATCATCAGAAAATTCCATTTAAACTTTCTTAACACATCAAACATTTTTCTCATAAAATTAAAATTTATAAGAGGGCAACACCCTTAAATAACTTGGATTTATCCTTGAGTAAAATCAATTAACTTTACAATGAAGATCTCGGATAAAATTTGAGGTGACCATTTCTAGTTGGGTGAATTTTCATCATATTATTCAAGTAAAATTTCCCCATTCTCCTTAAGTTATTAGGACTTCTTCCGTTTAATGTCTTTGAGCATTAAGGAATTATTTATCAAAGAAAATTTTTCCAAAATTAATGTCATTAAAAGATAATAATCTATTCTATTTCCCTAGTATTATTAATTATATTATAGTGTTTTTATGTTTCACCATAAAAATGGTAAATATAAAGGGTTACCAATTGATGATGCAAACAACCCATGACATTAAATATCTTTTCTAAGTCATTAATCCACCATTAAATAACCTTAAGTTAGAAGGTATAAGGAATGATGAAAGATATTGCCTTATAAAATGTTTTATTGCGAACATGGTACTCTATGGTGTATCTTTTCTTTCTTTAACTTGGATTTCAAAACCATTTATATATTATTTCAAATAAATCATCACAATAATAAACTACTCTGTTTCAATTCCAACCATTCGGGGTTGTCATTTCAGAAAGGTAGCATCCCCACGGTGCCATCCTTATTTAGCTTCCATGTTTCCACTATGAAAACTCATTATTAATAGACATAATTTTCATGTATAAACAATATAATATTCAAATTCTCTATCATTTTATCTTATATAAAAATAAAAATATTTATATGGTATTCTATTAACATTATATTATACATTTAATTTATTTAAACCATTCATATGATAAAAACTACATAGTCTCAACCTTAAACATTGAATAATCATGAGTGTTTATATAAGAACAAAATTTCATACACATGAAGTATTATTCTAGGTTTATCATTTGGGAGAATTATTTCATAGAGCTTATGTTAAAACCCCATAAAATAAAAGTTATACACATCATCTTAGTATCTATTATTTTAAAAATACAAAACTTTTAACTAGAAACATGTTTTCTTTTTATGACATATATTAAAAATATTGGTCCTAAACTCATCCTTATCCTTACAAATTCATTAAAACCAATTCAAAAAAAATTGTAATTGTTAAAAGAGTGAAACAACCTCCTGAAGTACATAAAAATAAATAAATAGAACATTATTCTATGAAAACGTATAAAAATTTTCCTTTTCAAAAATATGCATTGGGGTCAAAATAAAAATATTCATGCACATGAAACCAATTTATCAAACAAATATTTTCCTCAAAAATTTAATAATAAATAATAAATTGAAAATAAAACTCATAATGTTTTCTTTGAAATCATGATAAAAACATTAAATCTTTTTCCGAAAATTATACTTTTCTTAATTAAGAAATATAAAATTATTTCCTTTAAACACAAACTCAATTCCTTAACTAATGGATTGAAAATATTTCCAAAAAACCATATCAGGAATGGATAAATAATATAGATAACATGAGGCATTATTTTCAAATTCATCTTAAACATCGAGCAACCCTCACAGATAAATATGGAGTGCCAACAATAGTTAGACTTGAAAAACCCATCCCAATAATACTTCAAATAATCATCATGGTCAACATCCAAACATAAATATAACTCAGTTCATTAAAGGGATTTTGTAGAACGAACTATCATTATATTTTAATGGAACTATCCTTAATACCAAAATATTCCCATGAATCATAATATAATCATAAAAAATAAAATATTATAGTTTTAAAAATATTATATTCATCCATAAGAAAACATATTCATATTTTTAAATATCAATAAAATTATAAAATCCTTTATTGAAAATTACAAAAACCTAAGGAAGGGTGAGTTTTATTTTAATAAATCATTTAATATTATAAAGTAATTCAAATATTAAATAATATTTAAAGTGGTCGGAATATTTATTATCGTCGCATACATTAAAAAAGAACATTATTTTTGTATTTGGTAAAGAATGTAAACACATTCTGTATAAAATTATTAATAATATTACATTTAAAAAATATTTAAAAAAGAGTAAAAATAGGCATAGAATTTTCTGTTATAATTTATTTATTTCTATATATTATATAAATTTAAAAATATGGACATGAAATTCGAAGAATTGAAATGAAAAATTTAATAGAATATTATTAAAAGAAAGTATATTAACTTAGATTTCACTTGTCATGATCATTCATTAACATCGTGAATAATATAATTATGTTCATTATTTACATTATTTAGAAACTCTATAAGTTTATTTTAATTTTATTTTACTTATTACTAAGTCAAATACAATTTATTAATCAATTAATTTTATGTTAGTTGTTTTGACATTATTCAGTTCATTTGTCCAAATAACATTAGTAAGATGAATATGATCAAATTGGACACAATTAAACAATATGTATAATAATAATAAAGATATAATTATCATTTTCATTAATAATATATACATTTGAAACCAATCATGAAATAGTGTTATGAAGAATGAACTATATTGCAATCTTCACGACAGTTGGTCATACGTACAAATGAATGACATTCACATTTTTCAATTATCATTATGAAAACAAGGTAAGTATTAATTTATACTCAAATAGTGATAATAATATCAGAAATTACATGTTATTTCTTAAAATATACTTATATATATAATTTATGTGATGTGTTGATGAAAAATTAATCTTATCGATTTGTGGAGGCGGTACTCCATATGCACGCACAAATGGTGCTTTTATTTTTCTTTGAATCAAATATCATCAAAATAGGTTCTATATTATATTTATATAATTAAAACTATATCAGTAATTTCATATATATATATATATATATTAAATCTGTCATTATAACTATTTGTAAGAGTTCGTTATGTAAAACGAACTACATCGGTCTGCGAGGTGGTAGTACATCGTACACATGATTGATGGATTCCTTTTCTAATTCATGGGTATTGAATACAAATATCAGTCATTAAATTAATATGATAATATACTAGTATATTGCAAATATATATTCTATTTTATCATCATTTTTATGGTGCATTTCAAGGATATGTATGATATAATAAAACAAAAACCCTCAGTTATGAACTATTCCTCTTATTTGGACATCCTCCTTTGCTTTACACCTTAAGATTATAAGGTTGATATTCTTCAAAAAATATGCGCTTAAAATTTTCATGATGGATGTAATGAAAATTTATTTAGTTTTTATATGATATAAAAATATTTTTTCTATGAAATGAGAAATAAAACATTCATTTTGTTAGAGAGGGGAAGGGTACTCATGGAATTTTGTAAAAACTTAAATTAATATAAATTAAATTTGATGCATCCTTGGATCCAAATTATAATATTATAATATATTATGAATATGATTCTAAATACACCCATAAAATAAAATTTGAATTTGTTGGGACCACAGTTTTCCTTATCGTTTAGTTTTAACCCTTTTGACATTTACAGTGATATCACTGCTTTATACTCATAAGGGTTTAATATAGTCACTATAAAAGGAATAAAAGAATAATAATTTCTCCATGGATAATAATTTGAGGAATATTTCAATCACTTGGAAAAATATTATATTTTTATTAATTTTAAATCCTTTAACAAAATATTATTCATTATAGAATATCATTAATGTCAAATTTGGAACTATTCCGCTAATTTCACTTTTAAAACTATAATATCATAATAAAGTAAGAATAAATTGCATAAAACCCCTCTAATATTTATTTTTTATGAAAAAAATCTTTCTAACATAATAATTCATTCAATCCATATTATTTTTAACATTTTTAAATTAATGTATTTTATTTTTTTTAATTTAATAACTACTCTGTAAGCATTGCGTAAGATTTTAAATTAATTATCTCTTAAATAAAAAGTTAAAAAATAACATGATAGAAAAATAATTTTATTTGAATAAAATATTTATAACCTTACATATCTTTTATTTATCCTGATATTAAAACTATTATAGTAATTAAAACTAGGAGTTTGGCATTTTCATAATTATATTCCCTTAACTATATAACGGTAAAAATCATCTAAAAATGGGATAAAATTCTATATATTATTATTTCTTATGGAAATGAAATAAATATAATAATAAATTAAGTCATCTGTTACTGTAATTATATAGCCCTTGACATTTTATTTTTAACTTTAATTTCCCAATCTACCCTCTACCATGGTATGAAAAAGTACTAAGGTTGCTATTCATTTTAACTAAAAATATTATATCTACATATTTACTAAATGTGGACACCCAGATCCAAAATATTGATTCCATTTTTTAATAATTGTAACACAGAAGAGGAAGAATTTAATTTGTAATTATGATAGAAAAACGGAACATAATACATTTTTTTCTTAAAAATGATATTTTTAAGAATAAAATTTTATTATACTAAAGTAAAAAATTAATTCCAAATTCTGTCATTGAATTTTTATTAATCTAAAAGAAGTAATTAAATTTTATAAATATTGTAAAATAGAATTTTACATTATAAATACTTAAAATGAAAATATTTTTTAATTAAAAATCAATATTTTTCAATATTCATTGAAAAATAATAATTTTCAAAAAATTATCAAAAATTCATAATAAGTTAATTTTTAATTTACAAGTAAGAGGATAAAATTAATTTTTCAAAACTAAAGTTTCGTAATTTGAAAATTATTTAGTTAAATAAAACCATATAGTGCCTGAAAATTTAATTTGGTTGTAAATGAATCTTTTTACATCTTGACTGAAAAATTACCAAATATTATTATGATGAATATAAATCTATATTATCTAGATAATGAATATTTATGATATGTGAAAATTATTTATTCTAGAATCACCTAAGTTGTTACTAGAATATAGTTCTCTCTTATAAATCCCACTTTCATGTTCTTGTTCAAATATATTATATGGGATCCATGTGATGATGTTTGAAGGGTGATATATTTTTTTGAGAAAAATTATTTGTATAATAGTTATTTTCATAAACATAGAGATGATATATTTAAAATAATTGATTGATTATGAAGCCTATGTTCATTATTAAAGGCTACAATATATAAATAAATAAAGTCAATGATGTATGAGTTTACTAAAAAAGATATTGGTTTCAAGAAGATAAATATAAAGGATTATATTTATCATGTAGACCTATAATTTTCATTATTTTGTGCCAATAGATAGTCAATACAAAAATCTAAATTATATGTGCAATATTAGTGAATATGTAGAGGTGTTTGAATGATTCTAGTAAAAATGTTTATTTTAATATATTAGAGGTGAAAAAAATAGTGGAATTGATGTCTACTATTGCTTACATGTAAGAGAATACAACATCCATTAATAATGTATTTATGGTAAAAAAATTAATAAAGGAATATCAGAAGTTGGTCATGTGAATGAATCTAGCATAATGAAACACTAATAAAAGAATGTGAACTTGAACACATCATTATGAACACAAATCATGGACTCCAAAAAAACTAGGGCTATATATTTGGATGTGTCTCTCTACCTTGGTGGTGGTCCTTGCCTCTTCACCCTGACGTGTCATTTCTCAATTGTGGTTACTAATATGCCTCATGTGGTTCAGTGTTCTTTGGCATCCATGACAGCAGTTCCCCTCTGAAGGTGTATCCCTCTTCCACGGTTGATGGATGTTCTGAGTGGTGAGGTAGATAAGCCATGGTAGGCCTTTTGGCATCGCTTTGGAGTTTTGTGCAGTAGATTTGGAAAAGTAATGTAGATTTATTATTTCTATGATAGTATTGGGTGAATTTTGAGAACATTTTACCTTCCAAGGTTGTTGGGAAGTGGTTATATGGCTGCGTAGGGAGAAGGAAATGATGACACATTAGTGTGCGGGTGGCGGCGGTGGTGTCATCATATTAAATATCTGTGTGCAGGTGGCAGTGGGGATACTCGGTGATTTATGGTGGTGACATCCTCATTTGTTGACCTCCTGTGTTTGCATAACTGTGGGTGGAAATGAAGGATCTAGTTGTTGGGTCTAGCTCAGTTGACTCGGGCTACTTTACTATGGATCCAGATCTTGTTTTGGTCTTCTTCCAATGGAATAATTCTTTGTAATTTTTTGTCCACTGGTTTTGTAATGGGTTTTGACCCACTGGGCTCTCAGGCATTGAATTTTTTGCCTATATTACCGTAGGCCTATGGGATTGTAATGGGTTTTCCCTTAACCTAGTTTAATAAGGGTTTTATTTTATTTTGTTTTGTAATAAAGTGGATTTCCTCTAACCTTTTTGGTAAATTATGTGAACTTGATATTTATATATGAAGTGTGGGAATTTATCTTCTTATCATCATTGAAACTCATTCACTTAATCAAAATTAGAATTTTTTAAGGGTTGAAAATAGAACCAATGTTTTTATAGGGTCTAATGTGCTTGTGTTTGAGTGAATCCCTTATATAATGTTCTTAAAATACAAGGGAAGATCTCTAGTGTTTGAGTTAATTCTGAGAGCATCATCTTGAACACATTTTAAAGTAATCATGTCATCCACCTCTTCCTCCTCACACCACATATGATGAATCTATACATCCTACATGAGAAAACCTCAAAATATATAACCTATTAAGTTGGGGGCCAATGAGTAGTGAAATTGATTCATAAATATTTTTCCACTAAAGAAGATTATATTTCCACCACAGAAAAGTTGAGGTTGTAATGTTCATACATAGGATGTTTACTAAGAATGTATCTATATTTCACTATGAGATAGTTCTTTTAACCATAAAAGTAACTAAAGGACAAGACCACAGAGCACCAACTATCACATATGGTTCCTTTTACCCTCATAATTACTTGATCAAAATCACATTTCATAGTGAGATTGTGACTAAACGTGGTTGAATTACCACAAAAGTTGTGACCCAAAAGAGACCATCATATGAAATATATGTCAGGTGAGTAGTGTGGAATTAATTTCTTAATTTGAGGATGAGTTTCATTCATTTTTACAAGTGAATCTGAATTAGAAATCGAAGAATGGGTTTTCTCATTAAAATTATAAGTGTACCTCAACATGTCCAAGTGTTTAGATGAATTGTGAGCTTCCTAGATAACCCAACATTATACTAAAAATTAATACTATTACAGTAGGTTTCAACATATGATCCATCTTAATTTAGAAACCATGTTTCATGAATGAAAGTATATGGGTCCTTGTTGGATCATGATCTTAATGTAACTCCCAAGATAATACTATGTGAATTAAGCATATTCTTTAAAAAAAGTGGTTTTATAGAGATTCCAATTCAGAGTTCTTGCATAAATATATTTTTTATCCCACATTAAAAACTTTTTATAGAAATTCATATTATGTGTTAATGGAATAGTTCTAAATTTTACACATAAAATACTTAAAAAGTATTCATTTTAACCATAAACAGTAAACCCATTTAAGTTTTTCTTACTACACATGAAAAATTTGAAAAATATAAAATCAATAATAAATTTCAAACATAAAGAAGTGAACACATATTTCTTAATCTTCTCTAAAAATTATATTCCAAAGAATTTATTATTTTACTCATTATCAAGAAGCATATGGGTAAAATAATTATAATTTATAGCAAATAGAAATGTGATACCATATATTGAGAACCTATGGAATAATAACTGTGATGTTGAAAAATTGCTGTTACGAATGTAATTTTCACCACACTAAATGATGTAAATTGAATAATAAAAGATAATTTGAAGGGTCCCTTGAAGGATATGAAATAGGGGAGATGTTTTAATACCCTTTTTAATTATTATCAGGTTGGGATTCCAATATTAATTTTTCATATGATTAGCCCAATGTCACTTTCTTACAAGCCTCTCCATGGAATGTATTTCATTTATATAGTACATGATTTTTGAATGAATTCTGAGACTAATACCATCATAATTAATAGTATTATCAATATGATACCATCTATTTCAATGGTATTTTACATCATTTTGATATTCCTAGATAATTCAATTCAACACACTCTTTTAGGTGACTTGAGAAAAACATATATAAACATTGCATTGTTTTAGTTAAAATTTTAATTTATTATAAAATAACTCATTCCCCATATATATAAAAGTTTATTTTCTTTTGATACTAGAAAAATAATCAACCTATTTCAAAAAAATATCTTCAACATCCCCCAAAAATATCATCTCTCATTGTACCATTTATAGACATATCCAACATTAAAACACTCTACATAACCTAGGGAAAATGGGTACATTAAAAAGGGTGACCTTAATTGACTGGTTAGGGTGGTAGGGAGAGATATTAATAATTGATTATATGATATAATAAGATAATAATAATAGTATTAGAAGTTATTCATAGCTTATGATGTTCACACACATGTATTTGAAAATAAAAAATCACGAGTCCTAGTATAAAGCATTATAATTGAAAACGAGATAAGTCATAATAGTGAGGAATAATTATTAATAAATCATGATACATTGGTTTATATCAATTAAAAATAAAATTTAATAGTAATTTTGGAACAATTATAAGCATGTAAAATTATTTCATTAGACATGGTTCACTGAAATGAAAAAAATAACTTAGTTGAAAAATTCTCATAATGGATATTGTTCACTCCCCAACCTATTTTCATTCTAGTAATGGGTTTACTCCCCATCCCCTTTCTTATTAACTCATTATATATCAATATATTTTGATAAGTTATATGTTATATAGTTTTGTTCCCACCAATCACAAAATGAAAACCATCCATATCAGCACTACAAGATTATAGAAACATTCATTAATTATTCATAACTTAACTAAAAGAATATAAATAGATTTTGTAACGATTTTATCTTCAGATATTCATAAGAATTCTTGAGAAATAACTTGGATTTTATCATTAAATATTATCCCCTATCAAAGAATAAAAATATTAAAGAATATTTCTATATTTGAAAAAATAAATTTAAAAGATCATTCAAATGTTCTTTTTATAACATTGGTAAAATATCCTTTACTTTTGATAAAAAATTATATTAAAATTCCCATAATATTTAGAAAAATATTTTATTTTAAAAATAAAGATGGAAAATTTTAAAAAATTATATAGAGAAAAGATTGGTTATTATAGTTCGAAAATCCATTTGTGTGGAGAATGTTAAAATAATGATTCCTTCCACATTGTTTGAAAAAAAATTTAAATAACCAATTTAAAAAAATTATCAAATTTTCATATTAGTCCTTTTAGATTAAATTGATATATTTTTCAATGTAAATTTAAACAATCATGGTATCATATAAAATATAATTCATTAAATCATATGAATGACAATGGACACAGAATAAAAAGTTCATCAACCAAAGAGTAAATAAATTCAACATTTCTTACAAAACTTTTCTCAATCATTTTATGTTTCAATGATATTATAATGATATAAAAAATAGGAAAACCCCTAAAAATGAACATATTATTGTAAAATATATTTTTAAGAGAAAAATAGTACATAAATCTCCTATATGGAAATCAAGAGTAAACAATCACGATTAAAATAGTGATTACAATTTAAACACTTACCTCTTGTCCTAGAATTATCTACATTCTCTCTTCAAGTAATTAATAATAAATTTAGATTTATTATAAATATATATTATAACCATATTAATAGTTATATTACTATATATCATTACATTGCTCAGAGTAGATTACTAAAGATGGGAGTTAATTGAGTATCTTTAAAAAGTTTTGTTAGGAATTTGTTCTTTGGAAAGATTTTGCAAATTTAAAATATAATCCATGTAATAATGTAGTGAATTTATATGTGTCCTAAATGTTCAATTATTTTATCAAGATATTGATTAGTTCTCATATATACTAATCGAAATATTAGTGTAACTAAAAATAGGCATAATAGAAATTAAAATAAGAGGTTATGTCTCAAGGTGAGACATGGTCCTCTTCACTTGGTGATCACCTACCACCAAGGAGTTTAAATTAATAAACAAGTTTCATCCACACACTGGATAGATTTTCACAATAGCACACAAAGCTATCCAGGTCACACTTGACCTCTACCACAATTATTCATGGAAAAAATACCAAATAGGTCGCTCAATGACCTCTTCCACTATTCTATGTGTGATAGAAATAGATAAATAGAGTATGAGATTAAGGATATCAAGTATCCCCCAGTTATTCACAAGAGTCAGTGTGTGCATGACAGATAGATAAACACACCACTCAGATATTTAAATAAATGAACATAACATAGCTAATAATATAGTGTAAGGTTTATAAGGCTCTGTGTTTTATTAAGTGCAGCTCTGGACTCATTTTTTGAAGTGGAATTAATGTTTGAGTTATCCAATTGAAGTTAACTCCAAAATGGAGTGGCGTACCCTCAGTGTTCTAGCTTCCCGGAGAAATAAATGTCCAAGTCATCTCAGTAGGTTTAGCTTTACTCTTTGATATCCCCGTATGTTCTTCATTTTGCATTCTTGGGTTTTTGGAAGTCTTCTCAAAAGTTTCAAGAGTTCTTCTCTTTTACATTATCTGATTTTTTCTTCTATTCTCTATGTCTTTTCTTGTATTTTCAATGTTAGAGCGGGTAAATCATTTATAATTTGAGGTTGAGTAGGGAAAATGATCTCCCCACATTCATATGCCTCATACTGTCCTCTGAATATCCTATAAAGAACATTAAATAATGTCAGAATCATTAAATTATCTATATATAACCATTAGATATAAATTTTCATTAATAAAATAAAAAAAATGTTTTTATGACTATCGGTGTGTCATAAGTATCAGTGAGTCATTAGCATCGGTCAGCCAACATTAGGTAATTATCATTGGCGAATCTCTATATCAGTGACTCCATTTCATTGATATCGGAAACTCTAGGCAGCTATGAGTTATTTGGACTGTTGGTGTGTCCGGGTATCGGTGATTCCTCATCAGTGAGTTAGCTATGAGTGACTCCTTAAACCAATCAATGTCACAGACATTGAAAAACTTACAATTTGTCTGTCTTATATAGAATAATAACAGATTAAGTGAAATTCATAATTTCATGTCAATATTCACTTATAAATATATTAAAACATAAATATCCATAATTTATTAACTTATTGAAATTTTTATACCATGTGACATAATGTATTCATTTATATATATTCATTGACATGATTATCATAACTTAAAACATAATATGTTAATTAACAAGATTTGTAAATTCTCATGATTCGTGATTATTGAAACAACTATCGCACCAAAGGTCTAACAATCTACCCCTTTTTGATAATCCCAAACCATGGAATTAACGAGTTATACATGATGTTAAGGAATAATAATTACTTGACTAAGCATACCAAAAGTGAGTGTGAATTATCAATATAACTATATGGTCTTTCCTGTTATGACCCACCTCAATAATTATATCAGAGCATATATAGAGGGTCCTTACAAGAGAATTATATCAGAGCACCATCATGCTCTCCCTTAGTAAGTTTTATTTGAATAGATATAGTGATTTATATCGAAGCTGGGATATATATTTTTTTCTATTTATTACATGCCATCATTTCTATGCCAGAGTTCTACCCCTTAGGTTAAGATTTTATACAATCTATAGTTTTATCCCCCTTTTAGGATTAGTAAAAATGTAAAAAGAAACATAAAGTGTAACACCCCATGATTTCATAGTATGTTATCTCTTCAATGTATTTGACTAACATGTGCTACACGCAACACCGAGTTTGAGCGCACCACAACTAACCAAACTAGACATTCAAAAAAATAGTTTTTGAATATTATGAAACACATTTAAATTTTATATGTCCTATATAATTTTAACATTCATCTTTTGTGTTTCTTAGACATAATATAAGAAAATTTTCATTTTTAAGATAAAAGATGTATTTTTCAAAAAATATAGTTTTATTCCTTTTAAGGGATAACCCTTTTTAAATCAAATATTTGACACTTTTATATATTCAATTTAATGAAATATGATTCTTCATTAGAATTGGGACAAAAAAAATTATTTTGGATAAATTTTTGGTACTTTTTTGATAACTTTCATATTTTGATGAATTATGAGAAATACTAAAATTTAATTGAAAACAACATTTTTTATTGAAGTAATTTATAGTGATAAATTATTCATTTGAATGGTTTGTAAGTATAATTAGATTTTATTTTTATCATTTAATACAATATAGGTCATTATAAGTAATTTCACATTTAAATTTGACATAAACAAATGTCAATGTTTTGAAAGTTTTTTTTTTTAAACCCTCTTTTTGGTTTTGACAACGGGAATTAATTTTAAATTAATTAATGCAACATATATGTTTTGAATTTGGTAAAATTGAATTCATTTTTGAATTCAGAATATCAAAATTAGCTTAGGGAAATTTGTTTTTTATATTTTTATGAAAACATCCAATTTTTTATGAATAGTGAAAATACTACGTTATTGTTTAAAACTAACTTTTTATATAAATAATTTTTATTATATTTTAATTTATTTTAATTCAAAATAGATATATAGTACCTATATAAGTTCAATGTAATTAATTGGAGTCATTTTATAATAAAATTAGATGTATAAATTTTTAATGAACTTCTTATTGTCTTTTACCCACCTTCTAGGAGAATTTGAAAATTTGCATAAGACATTATTTTACAGCTTCTATGAGTTGAAATTAAAAAATCCAAGAGACATGGTTGACATCAGTAAGTAAAATATTTTTACATTAGATGAAAATAATTTTTGGTGAATAGTAACTTCTGACTTTTACTTACCATGGTTAAAAGTAAGTAGGGTAATTGAGGGTAAAAATGATTTAATAATTACCCTAACACATGTCCTAATTCTATTGGATAAGCTTAATTCGACCAAAAAAACATTTGGAATAAAATATGATCCTCTTCGGTCTAGTTTCATTATATTAGAACATTTATTATTATTTTATTTAAAGAAGAGTTAAAAGTGTTAAATTCAATGTTTATTAACAAGACTGTTTTTATTTTGGGGTTATACATAAGATAAATCGGACTATAAATATTCATTAGAAAGATAAAAATATTTCCTACATAATGGATTTTTATTTTTTATTTTTAAGGATTATGTAATTAAATTTATTTATGACACAATGATGATGCAGTAATTACCTTCTATATGAAATATCAAAAATAATTGGTATTATAAATAGCCAAATAAATATAATATGAGACTTTTGATGAAATACACTATTTTTTTAGGTTAATATGACATTTTAGGGTTGATTAGATAAATTTTTTTCGAAGAGATAAGGTTTTTATGACTTTAATAAAACAAGATACCAAATAGTGTCAAAATTGACATAAATTAGTTTTTAAATAAATTACTATATTATTGGTTGATATAATATTCTTAAAAATCAATGGTTCAGCCGAAGGGATTAAATAATATTATATATGTCATTAATGATCCACTTGAGGTTCTTTTGGAAGTATAGATTATGTTTAGTAACCCTATAGTGTAAGAATACAAGAAGACACGGTAAAAGTTAAACTATTTAACTAAGAGTTAAATATAAACGATAAGGTTAATATGGTGACATAAACCTATATAAAACCTATTGGTTGAGTGTTTTTTTACCCATAACCTCCTTATCCTAGAAATAAATCATTTTTGTGCCATTATAAAGAAAAAAATATTTTATTATAAAATAATATATCAGGCTTTTCCTAAAGTGACGCTCACCTCACTTATAAAAGGGTACTTCCCCTTCTCTTAATTTCACACCTCCAAAGCTATTTGGATCAGCCAACCCCTTCCAAAATACAGTCTCAATTATCACACCTTAAACCTAGATTCCTTACATTGATCAGAAATCCATCTTAAGGAGACCTTTTGATCAACTCAAAAGGAAACACCCGAAGAAGAGGTAACTATTTCACCACCCTCTTTCAAGTTCTTTTCTTCATCCACTTCCTATTTATTTGTTGTTTCCATAATAAAATAATAACTATAGTAACTTCTATATAATATGAAGTTATTATAAATATGTTACAACCATATTCGTTATTCTATCCATCCTATAATGACAAAGTCACCATACGTGTGTACGTACGGCTTATCATCTCCACGTCGTGGTGTAGTTTGTCATTCAAACACTTCATTATTTGGATAGGTATTATAATGAGTATAACAGATGTAAATAATAAATATATCATGTTAATTATTCTTTATTAATAATATACGATTTAAATACAGACTATTCCACCATCAATATAATTATATTGTCACTCGTGCGAACGTACGGACTGTCGTCTCCACGACGTGATGAGACTCATTTCCACTTTCACCATTCAACGATGATTATAAAAATATATATTACTAATAATTAAGTAATATATGAAATAATAATGCTAATGTATATATATATATATATGTATATACATACATAAATCTTATTTACTTACTACCATTCAATATGATATGAAAATGGAAACAACGTTTATGCGTACGTACAACCTATTATCTCCATAAACGGTTCCTCCCATTTCATATATCTATCTATTATAAATATTTATATTATAAATATATATGATATATAAATCAATTTTTATATTCTTTATTTATTTAAATCATGATATAAATGATATAATCAAGAATTACAAGTTAAAACGCGTACGATAAAGAAAGTGATTATTATCTAAAATGTTAATTTAACATGGAAATCATTATTAAATGGATTTTATAAAGGAATAAACTAATCATGTTTGATATAATAAATATGAATATGGTTCTTTTATAATTTAATAACATACTATGGTCATTATACAGGATGTTAAAAGTACCCTTAACCAAAGGAAATTGCATGGTAAGGGTTAATTCTACAATCTCGTCATTATCTGAGGTTGTTTTTACATGTGTATCTACTGGGACCTATTTATCATCCACATTCATGTTTCATAAAAATATTTTCAAAACGAATATTTTAAGGTTTAATGGAAGGTACTCTTTAACTAGATCACCATTTTAAATGGTTTATAAATTATTCTTCTAAATCATTCTCATTAATGTCCATGTTTTCAAAATTATTTTAAGGATTTATTTATATGGACATGAATCTTTTTAAAATGTTAATTACATTCAAAAGTTTCAAAGTGGTATGGGAAAATTTGATTCAAAAATCTCTTAAAATGTCTTCATTTCTAAAATTTGTTCCTTTTATTGGTTTCTACGAAAAAGGGATATTTCTCTCATAGTTTTATAAATTATTTTCATCTATGTCAACATCCTTTGATTGATTTCAAACTTGTTTGAAGTGGATTTATTATGATACGAATCATTAATATTGTACTGAAGGTTTTGTACTATTTTTTACTGTGGATGTTTTATTTTCATAACATTCATGGTTTATAGATAAAGTATTGACAATTCATATGCTAGTTTTAATACGAATTTTTATGTTATGTTTAAACCTTTTCATCTGAGGAATGCATTGGACTTAGTAAGTGACGGGTGGAGCCCGCTATAGATCCCCTATGAATCGGTAGGACTCATGAAACAAACTAGTGTCATGGAAGAAGTCCGTGACAAAATATTATTTTCAGTCTTGGAACAAGGCCTTGACTATGTTTTTATGAATTCTACCATTATGAATTTCAACATTATGAAATTGGATATTGATATTACATGTGATTATCCAACTAGTAGAATATCCATGTGAATATGTAAATGTCATTATTTGATTTATCTTTTCCATAGTATTCTGAATTTAATGTTTAAAAGGCTTTTGTTTTAGTCTTCTACATTTCCATAAATTTTTATGTTTATTTTTGAATGTTTCCACTATATTGTCATCCTTTCTGAGCGTCTGAGCTCACCCATTTCTATGTTTTATTTTACCCAGGATTCCAAGAAGTGTATTATGATTGATAAGCTGGGTTAAGCTATTAGATTAATGTAATTGTCAAAGGATCATTTTTGTTTTGTTTTGTTTTATAATTTTTAATGTAATGTTCATTTATGTGATCTATTTTCCAAGATGGATAAAGTGATCGGTCTTTCGGGACTTGATTCCTTGTAATCATGCCAATGTTTTAAAACAATGAACTGACTCTAGGATTCTGTGGTCGGGGCATTAAAGTTGGTATCAGAGTATGTTTTACAATAACCTTGGAAACTAGATTTATATAAACTATGATTAGAACACACTACCCTAAGATAAACATTGAGGATTAGTATAGAAGAACATCCTAAAATTTTGGTTATGTATATATTTTGTGTATTTTCAAAGCAATACATCCATGTCTAGATATGATCAGGTACAGGAAGCTCTGGCATAGATGTACCTAGGTGTGAAAACTCGGACAAGGAGTTTCAGGCTTGACCTAGGGTATCCCGGTGCACGAAAAAGAAACTTACTCCACTCTTGGTTACGAAACTCCCAGGGGATATGCTTAGGATAATTCACAATTTTTCATTACCAGCTATTATGAAGGATTTAAGAGTAAATACAACTACATATAAATCATTTTATGATTATAGATTATATGCTTAATCTTTTCAATTTACATAAGGTATTTTAATAGTTTGGAATTATGCATTGCAATACGTAAACTAACATAGTGTATTCCATTATTTAGAAATGGAACCTTGTCAAAGGAATGAGAATTACAACAATAAGCATGATAGAAAGATTAATAAGGATCATATCATTCATGGTATTAAGAAAACATTTAAAAGTGAAATAGTCTCCCCTGTATTCTCATCATATGAAGAAACAGTATCATGTGTTAATAAGATAAGTAAAGAATTCACTGAGTCCTATGGTATTAAAGGGAAGCAAGATAAGAAAAGGATGGAAGAGAGAAATATAGATATAGGGAAGAGGGGAAAAAAGGATTTACCCATATGTGATAACCGTGGAAAGAATAACCTTGATAATGCTTGAAGGGAAGGTGAGTTTGTTATATGTTTGGAGAAAAAATACACCATGTATGTGATTTAATGGGTGAGAAAAAGGATTCAAATGTACAATGATTCATGTTCAAGGAGTTGGTACACTACGCGAAGCAATGTCCAAATCATCAGAGTATACCCAAAATGCTGCTATTGGATAATAATAAAGTTATGATACTACCGAATATGAAGAGGAATGATTATATTTCTTCTGTTGTCATTAAATTCTTGTGTCATTTGAGTATTGTTTTAATGATATACATGTTAAAAGAATTATTGAGTATAAAAATATTATACTAAAGTACTATTTAATTAAGGACATCAGATTGTGTAGAACTAAGAAAAGTGAATCAACAGCTGGTTAAAATTTTGAAAAATATATGGTTGAGAGAAAGATAAACCATAAAATGGTTTTGATACTGAGGTAGTAATTTTATAATAATATATGATTGATTTGGATAAATTAAATAGGATATTCTTGAATACCTTGAAACTTATTAATGATTTGAATATTCCAACATTGATGGAGTTTACAACATTTTTGGATAGAAGAATTTTATCCAGTATTCTATAAGGAATAAGAAAGCATGAATGAAATCAAAAAGGTTTTATGGTATTTTGGGGTGTTATAGAGTTTTAAAAGATTACACGATGAAGGTATTCACGTGTTATTACATGGAAAAAAGGATCTTCAATGTGTTTACCTTCCTTAAAAATTTTGGACTGTGAAATTGGACAGAAGTATTTTGGATAAGTCTAAAGGTTGGAATCTATTATGTTTGACATTAGATACTATTGTTAAAGTTAAAAAATTTCTTGAGATTATTTTTGTATTTTCATGAAAAGGATAACCCGGAGATCTGGCGACAACCCGTTGCGTCCAGCAAGGCCGCGAGACGTAAACCCGCAACCGAAGGGGTACAAGGGTGGATCACCTACCATTGGTGTACGTGATGTCCTTGTTTGTATAATGTTGTTTTTTTTATATTCTAAAAAATGAAATATAAATTCATTATTTTTGGAATGCTATATGATTAGGATAACTAAAATATTTTTTAATTCTATTATGCTTTTGAGTTAAGGATGAGTTTGCGGTAGGTATTAGTTGAAGGATGAAAATATACTTGTCAAGTATTTTTTTCCTCTTATTATATGAATATATTAATTCTTAAAATATAAGGAAGGTATCTTAAAACCAAAAATTTGTTATCCTAATACCTTATGTTTTGTTGAACCAATGATATTTTAAATCGTCATAGATTGATGGCTTTGAGGTCCTCAATTTTACACCTGTTTGTGATTGATGACCTAAATCACTCTCTATAAATATTTACATTTTTCCTCCAATTATGGGTCTTTAATTTCCACCAATTTTCTCCTAATATAGATCCGAATTTGGTGGTGACTTTTTCATTTCATTTTCCCTCTTATTAAGGCAAAATTTTATTAACCCAATTTCCGATGTGGGTTTTCCACAATGGTATTTTTCTATTTTAACATTTTATTTACAAAAAACATTTTCAAATTGTGAGGACGCAATTTATTGAAGGAGGTGAGAAGGTAACACTTCAAGATTTCATAGTATGTTATCTCTACGAAGTATTTCAAAAACATGTGCTGCACGCAACACCGAGTTTGAGCGCACCACGACTTACCCTACTAGACATTAAAAAAAGATGTTATGAATAGTGTTAACCACATTTTAAATTTTATATATCCCATATAATTTTAACATTAATCTTTTCTGTTTATTAGAAATAATATAAGAAAAATTAAATTTCTATGATAAAAGAGGTATTTTTAAAAAATTACAGTTTTAGGCTTTTACTGACGAACCCTTTTTCAATACAATATTTGACACTTTTCTATATTCAATTTAATGAAATTAAATTCTTAATTATAATCGGGATATTAAAATATAGTTTGGATAAATTTTTGGAACTAATCTGATAACTTTCGTATTTTGATGAATAGTGAGATATACAGATTTTTAATTGAAAACAACTTTTTTTAATTGAAATAATTTATAGTGGTAAATTATGAATTATAATGGTTTGGAAGAATAATTATATAATATTTTTATCATTTAATACAATGCAGGTCATTATAATTACTTCCACATTTACATTTGACATAAACACATGTCAACCTTTTGATAGTTTTTACTTTTTTAAAAACCCACCTTTTTGGTTTTGACAATGGGAATGAATTTTAAAATAAATAATGAAACTTCTATGTTTTGAATTTGGTAAATTGGAATTCATTTTTGGATTTAGAATATCAAAATTTTCTTTGGGTAAATTTTTTGTATTTTTCTGAAAACATCCAATTTTTGTTGAAAAGTGAAAAACAATGCGCTATTGTTTAAAACTGACTTTTTATACAAATTATTATTCAGTTTATTTAAATTTATTTTAAGTCAAAAAAGATATATAGTGCCCATATATGTTCAGTTAAATTAATTGGAGTCATTCTATTATAAAATTAGTTGAAAAAAATTTATTGAACTTTTTACGTCTTCTACCCCCTTCTAAGAGCATTTTCAAATTTTCATAAAACTAATCATACCGCTTCTATGAGTTTAATTTAAAAAATATGAGAGACACGGTTGACAATAGTAAGTAAAATTTGGTTTAATTAGATGAAAATATTTTTTTGATGAATAGATACTTTTGAATTGTTTTTACCACTGCTAAAAGTAAATATGGTAATTAAGGGTAAAAATGATATTATAAGTACCCAAACACATGTCCCAATTCTATTGGATATGTTTAATTCGACCAAAAACCCTTATGAATAAAACACGATCCTCTTTGGTCAACTTGGATTAGATTAGGACATTTATTATTATTTTGTTTAAGAGTTAAAAGTGTTAAATTCAAAGTTTATTAACTAAACCATTTTTAATATGGGGTCATACATAAGATAAATTCAACTATAAATATAAATTAGAGAGATAAAACTATTTCCTTCATAATGGAATTTTAGTTATAATTTTTAAGGATTAAATAATTATAATTATTTTATGACACAATGATGATGCAATAATTACCTTTATAATGAAAATTTTAAAATAATTGATATTATAAATATCCAGATAAATATTATTTTAGTCTTTTGATAAATTACACTAATTTTCTAGGTTAATATTTCCTTTTATAGTTGATTATATAAATTTTGTTCAATGTGATAAGGTTGTTATGACTTTCAAAAATTACAAGATACCAAATAGCGTCAAAATTGACATAGATTAGTTTTTAAAACAAATACTATATTATTGGTTGATATAATATTCCTAAAAATCTAAAAATCTGGAAAAGGTCTAAAATAATATTATATATGTCATTAATGAACCACTTGATATTCTCTTTGATGTTTAGAGTAAGTTTATTAACCATATATTGTAAGAATATAAGAAGACAAGGTAAAAGTTAATCTATTTAACAAAGAGTTAAATATAAATGATAAGGTTAATATGATGACCTAAACTTGTATAAAACCTATTGTTTGAGTGGTTTTCGACCCATCCCCACCATATACTAGAAATAAATCATTTATGATCCATTATAAACTGAAAATTATTTTATTATAAAATAATATTTCAAGCTTTTCCTAAAGTTACCCTCACCTCTCTTATAAAATGGTACTTACCCTTATCTAAATTTAACACCTCCAAAGTCATTTGGATCAGTCAGAACCTACCCAAATAACTTCTCAACTATCCTCCCTTAATCCTAGTGGCCTTTCTTCGACCATAAATCCAATCTATGGTTCCCTTTTGATCAACTCAATAGGAAACACCTGAATAAGAGGTAATAATTTCACCATCCTCTTTCAAGTTTTGTTCTTCTTCCACATCCTCTTTCTTTGTTGTTTCCATACTAAAATAATAACTTCAGTACCTTATGTATACTATTATATTATTATAATTATTTTAAATCCATATTCATTATTCTATCCATTCTATAATGACAAAGTCAACACACGTGCGTACATATGGCTTACCGTCTCCACGTCATGGTGTAGTTTGTTATTCAAACACTTCATTATTTTGATAGGTATAATAATTGGTATAACTGATGTAAATAATAAATATAACAATTTAATGATTATGTATATATATGATATAACATCCAATTACATATGATTTCACCATCAATATAATGATATTATCGCTCGTGCGTACGTACGAATTACCGTCTCCGCGACGCGATGAGATTCATTTCCACCTTCATAATTTAACAATGATTATAAAAATATATATTATTAATAAGTATGTAATATATGACATAATAATTATTCTAGATATATATATATATCTATGTATGCATATACTTACATAAATCTTATTCACTTACTACCTTTCAATACGATATGAAAACGGAAACAACGTTTATGCGTACGTACGACCTACCTTCTCCATAAATGGTGCCTCCTATTTCATATATCTATATATTATAAATATTTATATTATAAATATATATTATATATAAATAAATTTTTATATTCTGGAAGTATTTAAATCAATATCTAAATGGTACGATCGAGAATAACAAGTTAAAGCATGTCTAATAAAGAAAGTGATTATTACCCGAAATGTTAATTTAACCTGGAAGTCATTATTAAATGGGTAGTATAAAAGAATAAATGAATCATGTATGCTATGATAAATATTAATATGGTTATTTTATAATTTAATAACACACTATGGTCATTATACAGTTGGTTAAACCAACCCTCGACCGAAGAAAAGTGCAAGGTAAGGGTTAATTCTACAATCTCTTCATTATCCGAGGTTGTTTTTAAGTGTGAATCTATTAGGACCTCTTTATCATCTATATCCGTGTTTCATAAAAATATTTTCAAAAGGAATATATAAGGTTTTATGGAAGGGTACCTCTAACTAGATCATAATTTTAAATAGTTTAAATATTTATTATTATAAATATTCTCATTAATTTCCATGTTTTTAAAATGGGTTTTAAGGATTTATTTATACGAACATGAATGTTTTTAAATTGTAAATTCCTTTCAAAAGATTAAAAGTTTTATGGGACACTTTGATTCAAAAATCTCTTCAAATATCTTCCTTTCTATATGGTGTGACTTTAAAATGTTTTTATGAAAAAGGGATATTTCCCTCATAGAATTTTACAAATCATTTTCATCTATATAAACATCCATTTATTCATTAAAACTTGTTTGAAGTTGATTTATTATGATACAAATATTCCATATTGTATTGAAGGTTTTGTGATATGTTTGACAATGGATGTTTTATTTTTATACCATCCATGTTTTATGGATAAATTATTGACATTTCATATGCTAGTTTTAATATGAATGTTTATATTATGTTTAAACCTTTTCTTATGAGGAATGCATTGGACTTAGTAAGTGACGGGTGGAGCCCTCTATAGATCCTCGATGCATCGGTTGGTCTCATGAGTCAAACTAGTGTCTTTTAAAAAGACTTTCACAAAATCTTATTTGTAGTCTTCACCCAAGGCGTTGACTATGTGGTTATGAATTCTAGATTTATGCATTCCAACATTATAAAATTGGATAATGATATTAGATGTGATTATTCGAAAAGTAGAATATCCATGTGAATAAGTAAATGAAATTATCTGATTTATCCTTCCTATATTATGCGGAAATTTATGTTTACAACTTTCATGTTTTATTCTTATACATTGCCTTAAATGTTTATGTTTATTTATGAATGATTCCACTATATTTCTATCCTTACTGAGCATATAAGATCACCCCTTTATATGTTTTATTTTTGCAATGATTCCAAGAAGTGTATTTTGATTGATAATTCATGTTACAATTTGGGATTAATGACGTTCTCAAAGGATCATTTATGTTGTGTTTTGTTTTATAATGTGTAATGTTACGTTCTTGTTGGTAATCTATTTTCCGAGACTACTAAACTTATTGGTCTTTTAGGAGTTGATTCCTTATAATCATGCAAATGTATAAAAACAATGAACTAACCCTCGTCCTCATTGGTCAGGGCATTAAAGTTGGTATCAGAGGAAGTTTAAAAATAACCTTGGAAACTAGATTTAGATAAACATTGATTAAAACACATTACCCTAAGATAAACTTTGAAGATTAGTATATATGAACTTCATAAAATTTTGGTAATTTATATATTTTGTGTATTTTCATAGCAATACATCCCGGTCTGGATACGAGCAGGTAGGGGCGGCTCTGGCACAGATGTACCTAAGAGTGAAAACACAGAAAAGGAGTATCAGAATTGACTCGGGGTATCCCAGTACACAACAATGGGCCTTGGTACACTCTTGGTTACCACACTCACAGGGGATATGCTTAGGAAAATTCATATTTTTTCCTTACACGCCATGATGAAATATTTATGAGTAAATACTTCCTCAACGAAAATATTTTATGATTATAGATTATATTCATAATATTTTCAATTTACGTTAGGTATTTTAAAAGTTTGTAATTATGCATTGTGATTCATATAATAACCTAGTGTATGCTATTATTTAGAAATGGTGCCTAGTATAAGGAATGAGAATTACAAAAATACACATGATCGAATGATTAAAAAGGATCATATCTTTCATGGTATTAAGAAAACATTTAAAAATGAAATAGCCTCCCACATATTCTAATCATATGGAGAAATAGTATCATGTGTTAAAAAGATAAGTAAATAATTCACTAATTCATTTGGCTTTGAAGGGAAGCAAGAGAAGAAATGGATGGAAGAGAGAAAGATGGATAAAGAGAAGATGGGAAAGAAAGAATTTCTCATATGTGATAACTATAGAAAAAATCACCTTATTAAATGCTTGAAGGTAATGGGAGTTTTCTATAAGTGTGTATAAAGAGGAAACTAAGTACGTGACTGCAAGGGTAATAAAAAGGTTTCAAATGTACAGTGCTTCATCTGCAAGGAGTTGGGACACTACGCGATGCAATGTGCAAATCAACAGAGTATACCCCAAATGCTGCTTGGATAATAGTCAAGTTATGATACTACTGAATATGAATAGGAATTATAAAATTTCTTATGTTTGTATTAGATTATTGTGTCATTGGGTGCTGTTTTAATGATTTACATGTTATAATAATTATAGAGTATAAAAGGATTTTACTGCAGTATTATTTCATTTAGGACTTGAGATTGTGTGGAACCAAAAAAAGTGACTCAATAGCAGGTTAATTTTTTTGTAAAATATATGGCTGAGAGAAAGAAAAACCATAATATGGTTCTTATATATGGGTAGTGATTTTGGAATAATATATGATTGATTTGGATAAATTATGTTGGATATTATTAAGTACCATGAAACTAATTAATGATTTGTATATGCCATCATTGTTGGAGTCTATAACATTTTTGGATAGAATGAGTATATCCAGTTTTCTATAAGGAATAAGGGAGCATTAATATTATCAATAAGGTTTCATAGAATTTCATGGTGTTATAGGGTTTTAAAAGAATACACGCTGAAGGTATTCACATGTTATTACATGGCTAAAAGGATCTTCATTATGTTTACCTTCTTTATAAATGTTGAACTATGAGATTTGATAGAAGTATTTTGGATAAGTCTAACGGTTGGAATAGATTAAGTTTCAAATTGGATACTATTGTCAAGGTTAAATAATTTCTTGAGATTTTTTTTTTGATTTTTATAAAAAGAACAACCCGGAGGTCGTGCGACAACCCTTCATGTTCGACAAGGCCGTGAGACTTGAACCCACAACCGAAGGGCGAAAAGGGTGGATCACCTACCACTAGCATATTTGATGTACTAGTTTTTAAAATGTAGTCTTTTTAAATTGTCTGAAAAATGAATTATAAATTCATTGTTTTTGGAACCATATATGATTAGGAAAAATAGAATATTTTTGAATTTTATTATCTTTTGGATTGAAAGATGAGTTTGTGGTATGAATTAGTTGAAGGATGAAACTATATTTGTCATGTATATTTTTTCATCTTATTATATGAATAAATTAATTATTAGACTTTAGGTATGGGATATTAAAACAAAAAATGTGTTATCCTAATAACTTATGATTTGTTGAACAAATGATATTTTTAATCATAATAGATTGTTGGATTTGAGGACCTCAATTTTACACTTGTTTGTGATTGATGACCTCAATCACTCACTATAACTATTTACGTTTTTCCTCCAATTATGTTTCTCTAATTTCCACCAATTTTCTCCTAATCGAGATCATAATTTGGTGGTGACTTTTTCATTTCCTCTTCCCACTTATTAAGACAATATTTTGTTATCCCAATTTCCGATGTGGGTTTTCAACAAAGGTATTTTTATATTTTAAAATTTTATCTTAAAAAAAACAATTTCAAATTGATAGGACCCAATTTACTGAAAGAGGGGATAATGTAACACCCAATGATTTCATAGTATGTTATCTCTTCAAAGTATTTCAATAACATGCACAACACGCAACACTGAGTTCGAGCGCACCATGACTTACCAAACTAGCCATTTAAAAAACACAGTTATGAATAGTATTAACCACATTTTAAATTTTATATATACTATATAATTTTAACATTAATCTATTGTTTTTATTAGACATAATATATGAAAATTTTAATTTTTAAGATAAAAGAAGTATTTTTCAAAAAATGTGGTTTTATACCTGTTAATGGAGAACCATTTTCAAATAAAATATTTGACCCTTTTCTATATACAATTTAATGAAATTAAATTCTTATTTAGAATCTAGATATAAAAATTTAGTTTGGATAATTTTTTTATACTTATCTGATAACTTTCATATTTTCATGAATAGTGAGAAATACTACATTTTAATTGAAAACGACCTTTTTAATCAAAATAATGTATATTGATAAATTATAAATTTTAATGGTCTGGAAGTATAATTAAATAATATTTTTATCATTTATTTCAATATATGTCATTATAAGTAATTTCACATTTAAATTTGACATAAAGACATGTCAATCTTATTATAGTTTTTACATTTTAAAAAAACCCGCTTTTTGGTTTTTACAACAGGAATTAATTTTAAATTAATTAATGAAACATTTAGGTTTTGAATTTGGTAAATTAGAATTCATTTTTTAATTTGGAATATCAAAATTATCTTAGGGTAAATTTTTGGTATTTCTCTGAAAACATCCAATTTTTTTATGAATAGTGAAAAACACTACGTTGTTATTTAAACCAAACTTCCTATTTAATTAATTATTTTAATTTAAATTAATTTATCTTAATTAAAAATTGATTTATAGTGCCTATATATGTTCACTGTAATTAATTGGAGTAATTTTATAATAAAATTAGATGTATAAATTTTTATTAAACGTTTTACCATCTTTTACCCACCTTATAGGAGCATTTGCAAATTTGCATAAAACATAATTTTACCACTTATGTGAGTTTAATTTCAATAATCTTAGAGACATGGTTGAGAACATTATGTAAAATTTGGTACAGTAAGATGAGAATAATATTTGATGAATAGTAACTTTTGGCTTTTATTTACCACGGTTAAAAGTAAATTGGGTAATTAAGGGTAAAAATGATATTATAATTACCCTAGGACATGTACTAATTATATTGGATAAGTATAATTCGACCAAAAAAACCTTAGGAATAATATAGGGTCATCTTTGGTCAACTTGGATTAGATTAGGACATTAATTATTATTTTATTTAAAAACGAGTTAAAATTGTAAAATTCAATGTTTATTAACTAAACCATTTTTTCTATGGGGTTATACATAAGATAAATTCGACTATAAATATTAATTATAAAAATAAAAATATTTCCTACGTAATGGTATTTTATTTATAATTTTTATAGATTAAATAATTAAATTTATTTATGACACAATGATGATGCAATAATTACCATCTTAATGAAATATTAAAATAATTGATATTATAAATATCCATAAAAATATAATTTGAGACTTTTGATGAATTATACTAATTTTTTAGGTTAATATGACATTTTAGGGTTTATTAGATATTTTTTTTAAAGTTATAAGGTTCTTATGACTTTCCAAAAAAAACAAGATACCAAATAGTGTCAAAATTGACATAAATTAGTTTTTAAAATAAATACTATATTATTGGTTTATATAATATGAATAAAAATCTAAGGTTCAAAAAAAGGGAATAAATATTATTATATATGTCATTTATGAACCACATGAGGTTCTCTTGGATGTTAATTGTATGTTTATTAACCATATTGTTTAATAATACATGAAGACACTGTAAAAGTTAATCTATTTATCTTAAAGTTAAATATAAAAGATAAGGTTAATGTGGAGACCTAAACCTGTCTAAAACCTATTGTTTGAGTCGTTTTTTACCCATCCCTACCTTATACGAGAAATAAATCTTTTTGGATCCATTATAAACCTAAAATAATTTTATTATAAAATAATATTTCTAGCCTTTACTAAAGTGACCATCACCTCTCTTATAAAAGGGTAATTTCCCATCTCTTAATTTCACACCTCCAAAGACATTTGGATCGGCCAACCCCTGCCCAAATACCTTATCAAATATCATCCCATAATCCTAGAGTCCTTAATTTGATCAAAAATCCAACCTAGAGATCTATTTTGATCAACTCAAAAGGAAACACTCGAAGAAGAGGTAATAATTTCACCACCCTCTTTCAAGTTCTTTTCTTCTTCCACTTCCTATTTATTTTTTGTTTCCATACTAAAATAATAAATCGAGTAACATATATATATTTTGATGTTATTATAAATATTTTACAACCATATTCATTATTCTATTCATCCTATAACGACAAAGTCACCAAATGTGCATTCGTACAGCTTACCGTCTCCACGTCGTGGTGTAGTTTGTTATTCAAACACTTCATTCTTTGGATGGGTATAATAATGAATATAAATAATTTAATTAATAAATATAACTTGTTAATTATTTGGTATATGTGATATACCATCCTATTACATACAATATCACCATGAATATAATGATATTGTCACTCGTGTGTGCGTAAGGATTTCTGTCTCCGCGACGCTATAAGATTCATTTCCAGGTTCACCATTTAACAATGATTATAAAAATACATATTATTAATAATAATGTAATATATTATATAACAATGATACTATAGATATATATATATATGAATTTATGTATATACTTACATAAATCTTATTCACTTACTACCGTTCAATGCGATATGAAAAAGGAAACAGTGTTTATGTGTACTTACGGCCTACCGTCTCCATAAATGGTGCCTCCCATTTCATATATATATCTATTATAAATTTTTATATTCTAAATATATATGATATATAAATAAATATTTATATTCATGAAGTATTTAAATCATTATCTAAATGATACGATCAAAAATAAAAATTTAAAACATGTACGATAGAGAAAGCGATTTTAACCTGAAATGTTAATTTAACAGGGATATCATTATTAAATGGGTAGTATAAAGGGATGAATGATTCATTTATGATATAATAAATATGATTGTGGTTATTGTATAATTTAATAACATACTATGGTCATTATATAGTTGGTTAAACGTACCTTGGACCAAAGGAAAGTGAACGGTAAGGGTTAATTCTACAATCTCTTCATTATCCGAAGTTGTTTTTACGTGAGAATCTACTGGGACCTCCTTATCATCAAAATTCGTGATTCATAAAATTATTTTCAAAATGAATATTTTAAGGTTTTATGAAAGGTACCCTTTAACTAGATCATCATTTTAAATGGTTTAATTATTTATTCTTCTAAATAATTCTGATTAATGTCCATGTTTTTAAAATGGGGTTTAAGGATTTATTTATATGGACATGAATGTTTTTAAAATGTTAATTTCTTTAAAAAAATTCAAAGTTGTATGGGACACTTTGATTCAAAAATGTGTTTAAAAGTCTTCCTTTCTAAATTTTGTGACTTTTAAATGTTTTTATGAAAAAATGATATTTCTCTCAAAGAGTTTTGCAAATAATTTTCATCTATGTCAACATCCATTGATGGATTTTAAACTTGTTTGAAGTTGATTTATTATGATACAAATCTTCCATATTGTATTAATGGTTTTGTGATATGTTTCACTGTGAATATGTTATTTTCATTCCATTCCTGGTTTATGGATAAATTATTGAAATTTCATATGCTAGTTTTAATATGAATTTTTATGTTATGTTTAACCCTTTTCATATGAGGAATTAATTGGACTTAGTAAGTGATGGGTGGATCCCGCTATAGCTCCTTGATGTATCGTTTAGTCTCATTAGACAAACTAGTTTCCTTCATAAGGCCTTGACCAAATCTTATTTTTATTCTTGGAACAACGCCTTGAAAATGTGGTTTTGAAGTCTAGAATTTTGAATTACAACATTATGAAATTGGATATTGATATTACATGTGATTATTTGACAAATAGAATATTCATTTGAATATGTAAATTGAATTATTTGATTTATCTTTGCCATATTATACTGTAGTTTTAGTTTAAAAGTCTTTTGTTTTAGTCTTATACATTTCCTTAAATGTTTATGTTTATTTATAAAATTTTCCACATTATTATTATCCTTACTGAGCATCTGAGTTCACCTCTTTCTATGTTTTATTTTTCCCAGAATTTTAAGAAGTGTATAATGATTGATAAGTCTGGTTAAGCTATTATATTCATGGATTTCTCAAAGTATTATTTATGTTGTGTTTTATATTCTAATGTGTAATGAAATGTTCATTTATGTAATCTATTTTCCAAGACTGCTAAACTAATTGGTCTTTCAGGACATGATTTCTTGTAATCATTCCAATGCATTAAAAGAATTCACCAACTCTAGACATCTTGGGTAGGGGCATTAAATAAAGGATGAAGAAAAAATAACACAAATAAATTTGAAACATAGTGAAGAATAAGTGATATTCATGAAATTACAAATGAGTACATTTATCAAAAATACACTCATAAAAAAAGAGTACAGAGCCCTATCAAAAAATGATCCCTAGATACGGATTAAGATTTTGAGGATCTTCCCCATTATCTAAATTGTCAATAGTGGGTTATGGAGGTGGTGTTGTGGATGTATGAAGGACTTTCCGAATGGTTACACTAGTTAATTCCACTCTTTTAGGAATTATAGGGATAAGGATTGACCTCTACTATGACAGAACACGGCTCTGAGGATGCTCTTGGATCATTGGAAAGATCTGAGACTGGACTTGAGACACTTTCTTATGAGCAAGAGGTAGGGAACCGGGTCTGATGGAAGCAGCTATGGGGACCAATATAGATACACTCTAGACATGAAGAGAGTTCTTCAAATGTTTGATAAAATCATTGATGATTTCTCCCCCATATTTCATTCCCTTTTCAAAACCCTCCTTTCTTTCCATGAACATTTACAATATCGGTGTAAAATATTTCAACTAACTCATGTGACTCTTGAAGGCCTCATTAAGTAGAGGTATCTTGAGATTTTCAGCCAGGTACATAAAGTTGTTATTCAGATCTTTATCGGTGTAGATTTTGTTGAAATACTTGTCCATTGTTTCTCTAATCTCCTTTTGAGCAACATATGCCTCATTTGTACATTGTCTCACCATGTTATATACAAGGTCATTTTTCATGTTCACCTTAAAAGGGGTATCCGTGTCATTCTGAATAGACCTCAGGGAATCTCTCATCATAGTCCTAAATGACCCCATATAAGCAGTAGGCTTGGTAACTCTAGAACTTGTTGCACTAGAAATCGGTTTTTCCAAGATTCTCTTTCAACTTCATAAAATCATTACTCAATAGATGTGTAACAAGGTTATTAAGACCCTCATAACACCTTTAAGTTTGGTTTTGTAATTAATAGACAGAGATACAGTTTCTTTATTAATTCTCTTCACTTCTTCTCCCAACATTGAATTATGTCTCACAATGGACTCTACTATTGTGATAAGATTGGGTAGTATTTCTTGAATGACCATTATTAAAATCCTAGAAGCGTCTGCCACTGAAATACTCCCAGATGTTGTAGCTTCATTTCTGAATCCAATAGGGGATCTTATAGATTCACATATATCAGCATTTAACTATTCAAGATCAGCCATGGTTATATAGTCACTAGACACTTAAGGTACAATTGGCTCATCAGCATTACGTAAGACAGGTGAAGTAGGAGCAATCAGTTCGGTATCATCTTGTAGATCTGTAGGGGTTACCATATCCTCATCTAAATTATAATCCTTCCCAAAAAAGATATATCATTGATTTATATTCCACTCACTATAACATGTCTAGTCTTTAGGCTCCATAGTATCAATTCTTACACTTCTACCATAAGGCATAGGTACAATCTATGCTTCATGTTCTTCTTCTTGATCACTAGCTAAAATATCATTCTGAGGCACGGGTGCATTCTATGATTGAGCTTCTTCTTGAACACCAGTCACTACATCCACTCCATCCAATTGAGGCTCTTCCTCATTCTATGGCATAGGATCAATTTGAGCTTCTTCTTATTCCTCTTGACCACCATCCATAATGTAATTTTGTTCCTTAATGTTTATTTTATCATCATCAGGGTGTTCATGTACATTCTCATTGCTAGTATCTACTTCATAATGTCCATCATGATCAACAGCATCCTTCCCAATAGGATCAACATCATCATATCTACCAACCACATCATCATCTCTATGAATAGACTCTTCACCTAAAATCACTACATCTTGTCTTTATTTCAGGGAATCACTCACATTCTCACCTTCATTATCCTCATTATCCCCATTGGTCTTGCTCACATATCCTTGAACTTTAGAAACATTAGTCTCTTCCTTATATTCATCATGCAATAAATGTTCTTGAGAAGGTAATTCATATGGTAGATTGTTAGGTCCACCTTCCAAGTATTTAAGGCTTTCAGGAAAATCTGGGTCACTTCTATCATCTATAGGATACCCCACATCTTTTGGAAGCTCGGGCTCAGCTTGATCATCATCTGAATATAAAACCTACTCACTAGGTTTGAGTCCTGGATTAGCTTGATCCCTTGGTCTGGTAGGATGATCAATAGGATTTTAATCCACATAGTGTTTCTCTTATTCTTCTACATACATTATCTTCCATGGTTTCCAAAAGATTGTCATCCTTTTGCAGAGGTATTAGTTCAGAGAAAACCACTATAAGCAGTGGTCACTTCATCTCTATCTTCCACACATCCTAGATTTATCAACATTGCAAAAATCATCCACGTGTAGTATAAACATGTTTCTTTTTTAGTGGTTTTGATCATATTATAAATGTGTACCATAAGGTACCTTCACAGGATCACTTTTACCTTATTATTTAAAAACAAAATAGGAAGAAATACTGACACATCAAGGTAGAAAAATCTCCCTTCCTAGGGCATATTTTGTGTTGAATAAATTTGAAGAGCTTTATGGTCTCTCCATTTAACTCTATAGCTGTCAATCTCCTTCAATCCTCATTTACATTCAACTATTTCAATGTATTTTCATAGGAAAAAAATATGAGGTCGGTGGAATATTACCCTAGTAGTCATCAAATATTCCATCATGAGGCATCTCTAAGAATTCAACCCACTCTTTTGAAGCAAAAGAAACCTCATTTCCCTTTACCACATACTTCATCTGAGCCTCCTAAGCTCCTTCCAGAAATAGTTTTATGTTGAAATAAAATTGGTGTACCAACTTGTGGTTGATAAGGCTCTCATTGTCTATAAACTAAATAATTCAACCCTATGTTTCCAAAACATTTATCAAGAGATACTTTCTTGACAAAAACCCCTCAGTAGACACTTCTTTTTATAGAGTTACTATGTGACTTCCCAACCCTGGATTAACAAAACCTACAGCACTGCTTGACTCTCCTTTCTAACACTTTTCCAATGACGATTCACTTGGTCCATCCATCACACACATTGTCCTAGCCATTCTGAAGGTTTGGGTTTGAAGAAGAAAATCGAATGGTCGATGGTTCAAAAGTTATAGTGAGGGTTGTAATGGTTCAATGTTTGGATCAGTTTAATTTTATCATTTAGGGATTGTACTTCATAGAAACACAAAATTGAATAATGGAAAAATAAAAAGAATAAAACTATTTCATTTTAATTAAAATATATAGAGAGACAAATTTATAAAAAACATATCATTATTATTTTCACTCTAATGGTATTGGTCATAGCTGATCGGTATCACATGCTTGGTTTCACATGATCGGTTTCACTAAATTAGTTTAAACTAATCAGTTTCACCTGATCGAATTCACCAGATCGCTTTCACTTGATCGGTTTCACATGATCGGTTTCACAGCGATCAATGTCATAGACAAAGAGACTTTTCTAAGGGAATATGGTCGGATATTGTTTATAAATTTATCATTCATAGTTCATGTTTGATGTAACCCATTCTCTTAGAGTTTAAGGGTTTGGTAAATATGTCAGCAAGTTTATGTTTATTCCCAATAAACTCAAGTGTTATATCACCTTTTTGATAGCGACCTCTCAAAATTTGATATCTTACATAAATATGTCTTCTTCTAGAATGAGAAATTGAATTATTAGAAATGTTAATAGAACTTGTATTATCACAGTTTATGGGTTTATGTCTCAATTTAATTCCATAGTCTAATAAAGTGTGTTTTATTATCAAAATATGTCCATAGAAACTACCAGAAGCAATGTACTCTACTTTAGTAGTTGATAATAGAACTGAATGTTTCTTTTTACTACACCATGAAATTAGAGACATTCCCATAAATTGAAATGTTCCAGTGTTTCTATTTCTATCTAATTTACACCCACTAAATTCAACATCAGAGTAATTAATCATATCAAAAGGGTTTCCTCTTGGTGATAACATTCTCAAATTAGTTGTATATTTGTGGTATTTGAAAACTCTTTCAGCACCATTTAAATGTGACTCTTTAGTGCTTTCATGAAAATTACAGACATAGACACAGTAGAAATGATATCTGGCCTACTTAGAGTTAAGTAAATAAAACTCCAAATCATTCCTCTATAATCCATTTGATCAATAGGTTTCCCATTTTCATCAAGATCCAACTTACATGTAAAACTCATGGGAGTTTCACAAATATTAATTCCATCAAATCCATATCATTTGAAAAGATATTTCGTGTATATACATTGATTTAAAATAATATCTTCTTTGTTTTGGAATACTTGAAATCTAGGAAAATATTTATGTTCACCCATTAAACTCATTTTAACTCACATTGCATCATTTTTGAAAAATCATTAAATAAATATTTTTTATAGGATCCAAAAATAATATCATCTACATAAATTAGATCTATTAAAACGTCTTTAGAAATTATTTTTATAAATAAACTAGGATCTACAACTTCTTTTGTAAAACATTTAGAAATAAGAACGTTACTTAACCTAATATACCAAGCTCTTGGATCTTGTTTCAAACCATATAATTATTTAGCTAATTTGAAAACATGATTTCTAAAATGTGGTTTTGAAAAACCTTAGGGTTGTTCAACAAAAACATTTTCAATTATATAACCATTTAAGAATGCACTTTTGACATTCATCTGATAAATTTTGAAATCCACATGTGTTGCATAGGCAAGTAAGATTATAATGGCTTCAAGCCTAGCTATTTGTGCAAAGGTATCCTCATAATCAATTCCAACTTCTTGATTATATCCTTGTGAAAACAATCTAGATTTAATTATAATTATATTTCCAGCTTCATCTACAATATTTTTAAACACTGATTTAATATTTATGGTCAATGTATATTTTGTTCTATCAATTGGCTTCTATACCATATTTATCTAAAACTGATTAAGATCTTATTGCATAGCCATCACCCAAAATTCATCATTGATTGAATCATTGATATATTTAGGTTCATTTTTTGAAAATAATGCTTGACGTTCAACCTAGTTTCTAAATGAAGCTATATTTTTTCCTTTATCTAAATATCCAACTACAACATATAAGGGATGGTTTATATGGGTTATTTTTGGACTAGTAAATGTACGTCTAGTTATTTTAGGTTCACCACATTCTTCTGGTTCATTATGGCTAGAATCTGGGGAATTTCTAGAACATGGAGTTTTAACAGATTCCATTATAGGATTGTTAAAGGATTTTTCATTAATTTCTAGATTGGACATATCCACTTCAAGATTCCCTAATGAGGTCTTAGGTTCGTGTGGATTTATTTCACCAAACATTAGAGGTATAGAATCCTCCACCAATTTGGTTCTCTTATTAAAGACTCTATATTCTTTGATTGATGTAGAATATCAAAGGATAATTCTTTCATTACTTTTCGAGGAATATTTATCTAGATTATCATTAGCCTTAGGAATATAATATTTACATATAAAAACATTAATGTAATTTACCTTTGGTTTCCTATTATTCCCCAACTCATAAGGATTTTTCTTTAGGATATGTAAAATTAAGACTCTATTTATTATATAACAAGCAGTATTAACATCTTTAGCACAAAAATAAATCGGTAGGTCATAGTCATTGAGCATAGTTTGGGAAATTTCTTGTAGGGTTCTATTTATTCTTTCTATAACATCATTCAATCGAGGTATACTAGGAGAAGATAAGTTATATCTATAGACATTTTATGAGAAAAATATTCAAATCCTTTATTTTAAAATTCACAACTAGTGTCACTTCATAGAGATTTAATTTTAGTCAACTATGATTTTCTATGGTCCTATCATACTTGGTAAATTGAGTGAAAGCTTCACTTTTGTGAGCTAAGAAAAAGGTTCAAGTATACCATGAAAAGTCATCTACAAGAATATAAACATAGTGCTTCCCATTGATACTGTAAAATATAGATGGTCCAAAAAATTCCATGTGAACCAACTCGAGAGGTAGAGAATTTTTAACTTCATTCTATGGTTTGAAATATATTTTATGTTTCTTTACCTTTTAACAAGGATTGCACACTCTATTGACTGGAAACACTTTTTTGGAAAGTCTTTTAGTAAACCTTTTCTGGTTAATTTCTTAAGGGAGTGTACATTACAATGTCATGGTATTCTATGCCAGATCCAAGACTCTTTGCGAAATGCACTTAGGTAGGAAGCATTCTGTGTTTCTCGTGTGTCTAAATTTATAGCATAAACATTATCATTTCTAAGAGACGTAAATACAATGTTATTTTGGGCATAAGAAACAAGTCATGAATCATTTTAAAATTTAACATTAAATCCATCATCACAAATTTGAGATATGATAAGTAAGTTATATTTTAATCCATACACATAATGTACTTTGGAATTGAAATAGATTTAGAGTTACCAATCTGGCCTAAGCTGATGATTCTTCCTTTACCATTGTCTCCAAATATGACATGTCCTCCATCAATATTGATGAGATTCTTGAATCTTGCGTATTCTCCTATCATGTGACTTGAATAGCCACTATCCAAGTACCAAATATTTATATCGAATCTATTTAGACAGTTTACCTACAAAACAACACATCTTATAAAATATTTCAGTAACTATATTTTCCTTGTTCTAGAATCATTAGTAATAAATAAATTTTGAAGCCACAATGGTTTATGGGTTTTGTATATGTAGAATGTAATGTATTTGAAAAACAAACATTATTTGGACATAAAAACATGATGTAGTAAATGATTTTTTAGATCAAGAATTTGCCGGGAAATTTATATTTTTGGAAAGGGAAGCATATGTTCAAGATTTTGTTATAAAATATTTTTTTGATAAATTTATCTTTCTCTGTTGATATCCTATTCCAATAGTAAACCTATGAGCTATATGATTACCAAGTAAATGAGTAAGTGTGTTTTTCCCATTGGTAAACTTTTCCAGTTCCTTCTTTAATTCATTATTAGATAAAATTAGGTCATTATTTTCCATTAGCAGTTGTGAATTGTTCTATTTATTAATATTATGTTGAGATTCAATATTTCTAGAGAGTTCATGTTGTTTCTTTAATGATTTATAGTTATCTTTTAGTTAATTAAACATTTATTATAGCATGTTACAATTCTATAATTGTTCATCATTTTTCATATTTTCATATACAGATTCATGTCTAGAATAATAGTCATCAGGAATAGGAGAGTTTAAGAGTTACTCTGAGGTATTTATCATAAATTACATGTTTTCTATATCATCTTTAACATTATAAGATGAATCAGATTCATTAGATCTATCCTTGGATTCACTTCATGTGGATTTCATTTGTTTCTTATATTTCCTTTCTTTATTCTCATACTTATTTTTATACATTAATTTAGGAAAGTCATCTTCAATGTTCTTTCTCCTTTTTCATTCATAAAAAACTATTTCTTCATATTTTTCAGGACTCTTCCAATCCTTTTTCCAATTTTCTTTGTTGTCGTATTTTCCTTTATTGTTTGTTTTCTTGAATAACATTTTATTTTTGTAAAATTATTTAAATATCCTGGACAACTGATCCATTTCATCATCCCTACTTGAAGATGATTCTTCGCTACTTATTTTATCAACAATATCATGAACATTATGTTTATATTTTCTCTGTGAAGTGGTAGTCTCGATGGCTATAGATTTTATCTTTGGCTTATCTTCCTCTTGATTAACCTTTAGTTCCTCTTTATACATCATTAATTTTCCAATTAGTTCCTTCACTTTTATATTATCAACGTCACAAGATTTTATTATAGATATTGATGTCCCTCTCCATCTCTCTAGTAAGCATCATAGAATCCTCGTGATCTACTTCTTTGTTGTGACAACTTTTCCTAATTAAATCATGGTGTTCACAATTTTATTAGACCTGAGATACATTTCAAAACTATATTCATTAGGATTATTTCTAAAATTATAATATTTAATAGTATAAGTATTAAATCTCATAACGTTTACATTAGATGTTACATCATGGGAAATAGTTAAAGTCTCCCAAATCTCATGAGTAGTTTTATAGGTAGAAATGCAATTAAATTCTTCATATCCTTGTGCACAATATATAGCATTCATTTATTTAAACTTATTGTTATAGGAAGTAATGGTAGCTTCATCCCAAGGGTTTTTATCAGTTCTAGGGATTACATATTTACATTTAATAGTAGTCAAAATTTCAAATCCCACGCTTTCTAAATGTATTTTAATTTTAAGCTTCCGCTGAAGATAATTTTTTCCACAGAAAAAAGATGGCCTATTTGTAGCATATCATTCTAATATTTTTTTCATAATATAATTTTGAAATTATTTCTAAGAGATAAATTTTTTCAAATAATATAAATTTTAGGATCATTGAAATACAACTACAATCATAGTTGAAATATTGTAATTAAACTTTGAAAACTGAAAAATTCCATTTTCCTCTGATACTAAAGGTTGGTCGGAGTAGAGTACTCAAGATGGGGGTAGAGTGAATTGTGTATCTATTAAACTTAGATTCTTTTGAAAACATTCCAAACCTAAAAATAAATTCCATGTCAGCTGGTAGTGTATTTATAAGAGTCGTGAATTTTCTATTAATTTCTCATGAGATTGATTAGTTCTCAACTCTACTAATCAAAAGATTAAAATAACTTTTGAAACTAATCTACTAGTTCAAAACTATTATAAACAATTACTGACATAACTATCTGATTTTGAATTATTTTTAATGATATTTGTTATAAAACATTGTAAAAGAAATTAACAATAGGCACAAAAAAATTAAAATAACAGGTTCTATCTCAAGATGATACCTAGTCATATTCACATGGTGATCACCTACCACCAAGAAGTTATAATTAATAAAAAAATTGATCTACACCCTGGATCAAGGTTCACAACATCACACAAAGCTATCCAGGCCACACTTGACCACTACAAAAGGTCTTCGTGAAAAAAACAACAAACAGGTCACACACGACCTCTTCCAAGGATATATGTGGGATACAAATAGATAAATATTGTTTGAGATTGAGGATATCAAGTATCCTTGAGTTATGCACAGTTGTCAGTGTGTTTATAACAAATAGATACACACATTTCATGGAAATGAAAATAAAGGAACACAACAGAGATAAAGATAAACGGTTAGGTTTAGAAGGCTCTATGCATTATGTAGTGCAGCTCTAGACTCATTTGTTGTAGTGTAATTGAAGCTTTATTCCAACACTGGAATTTAAATCCATAAGAAAGTGTCATAGCCTTAGTTTTCTGGCTTCTAGAAGCAAGAAATGTTCAGGTTATCTTAGTAGGTTTAGCTTGACTCCATGATCTCCTCGTATATTCTTCCTTTTGGGTGATTGGGGATTTTGTTGTATACTTAGAAGTTGGAAGATTTATTCTCTTTTATGAACTTTATTTTCTTACTGGTATTCTATATGACTTCTCTCATATTTTAGAATGATCTAGTTGGTAAATCTTTTATACATTGAGGTCCAGTAGATAGAATAATCTCCCCATGTGCATGTACCTCATAATGTCCTTTGAATATCGAATAAAAACATTAAAAAATGTACGAATAATTAATTTATCTAAATATTACTATTAGATATAAATTTGAATTAATAAAATAAAAATAGTTTTTATGACTATTGGTGATTCATAAGTATCAGTGAATGATTAGTATCGGTCTGTCAGCATCATTGACTCTTTGTATCGGTGAGTCCATTTCATCGGTATCGATAACTCTGGGCATCAGTGACTCATTTGGTCTATCATTCTATCTGGCCATCAATGAGTCATAATCGATGACTCATTTTGAACTATCGGTGTGTCACACATTGTTGACTCGTTCTTTAAACTATCAGTGTGTCACACATAGTTGATTCGTCCATTGACAAGTCCTTTGAACTATTAGTGTGACCGATCATTGATGACTTGTGCATCTATGTGTCACTTATTCAATTGGTGAGTCCTGCATCAGTTCCTACTATGATCGGTGTGTCCTTGTCGGTGAGTCATCCATTAGTGACACTTTAAACCAATCGGTGTCAGGGACATTAAGAAACGTACAAACTGTCTGTCTTATATAGAACAATACCATGTTTAGTGAAATTCATAATTTCATGTAAATATACACTTTTAAATATATTAAATAATAAATATCAATAATTTATTTACTTATTGAAATGTATTATACCATGTGACATAATTTATTCATTTATAAGTATTCATTTACATGAATATATTTACTTAAAACATAATATGTCAATTATTAGGATTTTTAAATTGGCATGATTTGTGATTATTAAAAAAATTATTCCACCAAGGGTCCAACACATTATAATATTATCTCATGCCTCCCATTATTTAGTAATTCATCATTAGTATCAACATTAGAGAGAAAAATGGTTTATTTCCCAAGCATGTTTTAGTTTGATCATTCCAGTCATTGAACCACTTTCATGGTTTAATAATATTACCAAAATTAATCATGTTATATGAATCATTTTTATTCATTATATATATTTATTTATAATTATAATAATTTTTATATAAAAAATATTTTATATTACATTGTTGATATTGTAGTCAGTACATACACATGTGTAATGTTTTCATTTTCTAATGAATATGAAATAATGAAAGGTAAATAATAATATATCTTTCTAGAATCATAATAATTTAATTAATATAACACAAACACACACACATATATTTATATATGAATCCATCCACATTTCCATACATGTATGATGGATATGAAAAATGAATCACATCGCATGGTGGAGTTGATTGTCCACACATACGCACTAATGACATTATCATTTCTCATAAGATATAAATGAGAAGGAAAATAGTTATACCACTAAAAAAAGTTATTATAGAATGATTTATAATATATTAAAGTTAATATTATTATTTAATATTTTTAGGTGGTTGACAATGAAATAAACATAAAAGGATTCAGTGAATATGATTACCTCTTCTTTGAAAACCCTCATTTACATATTCTCTTTAGGAGCTTTGGGTTGATATTATAAGAATATCATCACCTATAGAATGTAAATAGATATTTTTAGAGGATATTTAGCTATATTTTGGTTGAGATAAGTGGCATAATATTTTTTTAATATGATAGTATTAGAGGTTCCCTTTTATAAGTGAAGTTAGTAGAAAACATATAAATATTAAGAACATTAAAATACAATAAAATCATATTCATGTGAAAGTGGAACCAAGGGGAAAAAATTTCAATGGTAATAATGTTTATGATTAAAATATCTTGAGCAAATAATATTTAGTTTAGTTTATTTATAATGTCACATACTTTTCATACTTAAATATTACATCTTATTATATTTATATCGAATATATAACATAACGATTCATGGTAGAATAATATAAGTTTAGTGTCATTCAAAAATTGAATACATATGAAAAAAATTCATAGCTGATATACATCATATCACACTATTTTCATCATAACTACCATCATTCCCAAGAATATAATAAATAAAAAAAATCATTATAACAACGGGAAAAAAACATAATAAATGGTGAGATCAGATGCTCGATAAGGGAAAACATGGAGATATGAATGATCACTTAATCATAATATAATAATATAGGTATGAGAGGAAGATACTATCATTTGAAAGCCATACCCAGTATATCATAGATCATAATCATGAATCATGTTATTTCATATGACATGAATCATTATGGAATCAATGAAGATGATTAGTGATGGAAAAACATTATCACAGGACATAAATTTTTATCATACACATAATCATATAACATCACTTCCTTAGTCAAGTATTACTAAAAATAATATCATATTGGATTATTTCCTCTCTTTATTACATAGAATTAAAATTCAATTTTCAATTATAAGACCATCATAGTATATGTAGTCCCATTCTGAATTGGGTTCATTCCCCATTCTGGTTCGTATTATCTCATTATATATCCACCCATTACCTAGTACATTATAGAGATATATAATTACCAAAGAACTAATCACATAACAATATTCCATCCATATATGTTCTACAATATCATAAAACATCCATCACATATCATTTCCCATAGACAGGAAACATGTATCACTAACATTTCCCCAATTCACCATAACATAACTCATGGATAATAAATGGGTTGAATAAACATCTCATACTCATGATTTTAAAATATATATAAAATGAACAAGGATGGTATAATTGGATCATAGAATCATTAACAAATAAGTAACACTAAATGATGTTGCAATATATAAAACATGAAAATAAAATATCCTTGGATCATTTCATGAGTAAAATACCCTTTGCAATTTGAAATCACGGATTTAAAATATACAACATCCCAATTATTAAGAAAAAAATATTTCATTAAAAATATATATGTAAAAATATAATAGAACCTGAAAATTAGGTATTGAACATGACGGTGTAAAATTTCATCCATACCATGTACTAAAATATAAATATTCCATACACATTCTTGGTAAAAGATCAAAACTACTTCATTTAAAAATAAACAAGAATCATTATTGAAAATGAATTTTTATAAAATAAACCAATAGGAAAATATTTTTTATTCAATCATAGGATAACATTAAAAAATTCTCAAAAACATTTTATAGAAAACACAGATAGGGATGAAAAAAGACTTTTGACTGGGGAGAAGAAATAAAGTTTTGTATTTTAAAAAACATTATGTTGGACTCCTGAATCATTAAAGAGAGAAAAATGAAAGAAAAAAAGTAATATGTAGATATACCTAGAGGATACGAAAATTAATTCTATTATTGAGAGATAGGTCATAAAATGACAACATTGGAAACATGAACTTAAACAACTCCAATAAAAAATGGCGTTGTAACCCGAATTCCATACTTAAAGTGTAACATTTTTCGAATGTTTTATAACATAATAAATAATAAATTTATATTTATTGAAATCATATAATTTAATTATTCTTATACATGTAACATAATATTTGATCTATATATAACATTTCAACCTAGATTTAATAATATTTAATTATTAATATCATCATTTTTGGGAAACAATTGTTTTGTTTTTCATTATAATTTTAGTTTGGGAGTTCTGGTCCTTTTACTTTGATCATGGTTACATCATATCCACAATTCTAATAATGATATAGATAAAATTTATATTTTTTATATTCATATTTAGAGTAATCTAGAAAAGGTACATATTGAAAAAGGAATTACATTGTTCATGGAGATGGTAAGTCGTACGCATACATAAACACTATTTTCACTTTTCAAAGGATTGAATAAAAGAAAGGTAAATAATAATTATACTTTCCATAATAATTATTATATCATATTTACTTTATATAATCATTACATATGTCCTTTTTACAATTCCTTTAAATAAGAAATGAAAAAAATAATATCCTCACTTCATGGAGACGGTAGCTCACGCGCACTCACTAGTGACATTACCGTCTTCCAACTAATTTTATGGTCAGAAAATAGCTATGATATTATAATTATAGAAGCATGATAATTTCAAAAATATCATATAAATTCGTTAAATAAAAAATAATTACTATCTATAAAATATAGTTATAGAAAATGAATCGTATGTCTACGTGAATGTGGTAGTCCACACATACGCACAAGAGATAAATTCAATTCCAATTTTATGTAATAGAGGTGGAATATTGGTGGTTATATAATAAAAATAACATTTAATTATATTTTTTATACTTAATTTATTATTTTTTGATGAATGACACATACTTAGTGGGTGCATAAGAAGAAATAATTTGAAAGATATCAATTAAGATGATTGTCTCTTCTTTGATAGGACACCTTTAGATAATTTCTAAATAACCAGTAGAATAGTATTTTAAGATTACCAAGACCAATAATTTATATCTAATATAAATTTTATGAGATTTCGTATGATTTTAGTTTAGATATGTGAAACAACTGTTTAATTTCTTGGACCTCTCTAGTCCATTTCTTAGCTGGAATCTGGGGATTGAGGTTTTCTGGGAAGTCTAGATGACTTATCCCCAACACTTATCCAAATTTTCAAACTATTCCATGAAATAGGGTCATGGAACGGTGTCACATCCTTTTCTAAATTTCAAAATTATTTCAAAAAATATTTTCACGAAATGGTGTCACTTCCTTTTCCAAATTTCCAAACTGTTTCATGAAATTGTGTCATGAAAGGGTGTCACTTCAATTTCCAAAGTTCCAAAGTTTTTCTTAATGTAGTGTCACGAAGTGTTGTCACTTACTTTTCCAAATTTCCAAAATATTTCATGAACCAATGTAAAAAAATTGTTGTCACTTATATTTACATATTTTCAAACTGTTTCACGAAACGGTGTCACAAAATGGTGTAACTTCCTTTACCAAATTTCTAAACCCTTTCATGAAACGGTGTCATGAATCAGTGTCACGTAGTTTTATAAATTTCCAAACTATTTCATGAAACGATGTCATGAAATGGTGTCACATCCTTTTCTAAATTTTCAAACTGTTTCATGAAACGGTGTCATGAAACCGTGTCACTTAATTTTCCAAATTTCAAAACTATTTCTTATAATGGTTTCAAGAAATGTTATCAATTCCTTTTCCAAATTTCCATAATATGTCATGAAATTTTGTCATCGAATGTTTTCACTTCCTTTTACAAATATCTAAATTGTTTCATGAAATGGTGTCAAAAGATGTTGTCACATCCTTTTCTAGATTTCCAAAATCATTCATGAAACTGTTTCATGAAATGGCATCACTTAATTTTCCAAATTGCCAAACTGTTTCATGAAATTGTGTTAGGAAATGGTGTCACTTCTTTTTCAAAATTTAAAAACGGTTTCATGAAACAGTGGAATATAAACTTTGCCACAAAAATGGTGGAACAGAAAAGGTGGAACAAAAATGGTGCCACCGAAAAGGTGTTATGAATAGTTTTTCCCAAACTGTGTCATTTCCTTTGTAATATTTCTATATATTCCAAAATATTTGATAGTTTCATCCATTTAACATTCTCTTCAAAAAAACTACCTTAAAATACTTGTTTTATGGTATTTATGGCCAATTCTAAGACCACAACTCCTATATTAATTTGTACTTAATAGTGGGGAATCCTATACTCAGTCAAACCCGTGATCTATGGAAGATCCGATATTAATGGAAAATCTATCATATCATAAACTGATGCCCTATTAAATCTTCTATGTGGATGAGATATGTTCCTCCCTTGTTCTTCAACATTGTTCCCTAGTGTGAGATGCTCGAACCTTTTCTTCCTCCTTGTAGGAGTCGTGCGTAGTGATGAAACCTTGGATGGTGTCTTCCTTGGAGTTTCATCCTACTGTATGTGCACCACCTATATTGGTGCAACCAGGATGTGTCGATTTGTCTTCTATATAAAATATTTTGTACAACTGTTTTTCTTGGTTCATCTCCTTCCATTCCAAATTTCCATGTTATGTCATGTGACCTCCATGTTTCTAATTAAGTTTTCTTGGGTGTTGGTTAGTGTGGTGGTGTCTCTACGGCCTCAGGTTGATGAATTCTTCCTGGAGAGGTAATCATACCCTATTTTGTTGGCCGTTATCATGAAAAGAATTCCAAAAACCTTTTGAGGTAGGTGATTTGTGTCTTCTCTATTCCTTTTTGTGAAACTACAGAGTTGTCATGTTTTATCCCACTAGATCACAATGGAATTGACATAATAAATATTTGAACTAGTCAAATAAATTGGAATTAATCATATGTTGTTGCCTATTTTTTTTATATATAGTGTCATATCTATGATTGCTTTTTTCAGAATGTCATTTTTATTGAAAATTATTATAGAACATTAAGCCTCGATTAATTTTAAATTAATTTTATAAAGGTAAAGTGGCATGTTTTGGAAACTAATTGTTGTTGTGGTAAATTTTTGATAATCAAACGAACGCAGTTATTCATGCTTAAATGAACTGGATAATTCTAGATGGATTAAATAACATGTTTTTTATAAAAAAACTCCTAGAAGGGTTCTTAATTTCCCTCATTCTTGTAAAGGCCAAGAGCCATATACTTAGGGCTAAGAGACCAGTTCCTTGTTGATTGTTTTTTTGCTGCTTATGTTGTGGTGTGAGCCAATGATGGATAATTCAAGGAGGTTATTGTGTTATATGGGAAGGCCTAGGAGTTGGGGTAGAATTTGATTCATAGAGTGGTGATATGCATTGATTTATGCATTTTGGTGTCGGGGAGGACACCAGAGATAATGAAACGGGTCGGTTATGAATGTTAGATGTTAGTGGAATCTTGTTTGTTGTTTACCTTATTTACATCCCTTACTACTAAAGGAATCATGTCTTGATTACCCTCCTTACAAAGGAGGATAAGATGAGTGGGGTATCCCATAAGCTTTATGTGGTTAGCTTTTCGAGTATGGATGGGTCTATGCTCCTCCAATAGGTGGTAATGGCTCAACAGGTAGTCTATCTACTCACCGTGTTGAGACCTTGTGTTTGGTGGTTTAGTATTTCTTTTCTAAATGACTAGAATTATGGGAATGAAACATTGATATTAATAAATTATTGAATAAATGATTGTAACTTATGGGGCTAGAGATGTTTGGGATGCAATGATGAGGTAATGTTTTTGAGAAGCTATAGACTTGGTTTTTTTATTCCTAGAGGGTAGTGAATTAAGTGTGATGAAAATGAAATGTAATTTTGAATGATAATACTTAATTAATAGTTGAAAAATTAATTAACATATAGTGAAACTAATAAAAAGGGATAAGTAACTTAATATTTCTCTTTAAATGGTTGTGTGTTTATAGAATACATAGTCTTAGCACTGACTGTTAGGATTCCAAGAGACATTAAGTATAGTTGAGTCCAATACATGGTGATTCCCATAGTGTTCTTGTGAGATATAGTATATTTTGTATTTTTTTGTTTCTATATACTACTCCATCATATCAGTTAGGGAAACTAACATCTCGATGGTTCTGATCCTGGGGTGTTTTTTCCCTAACATTCTGGTGGGAGGATGGATGGTTGAATACCCCCTATGTCCTCACACTATTGTCTTGGTAGTTACTTGTGTAGGTGGGTATCGCGGTTTGTTATCCCCATGTACGTGTGTATAGGGCTGTAATGGATTTTGTTATTCACAAAAATATAATCCATATATAGTTTCCTATGGACTACTCTTGGTGTAACATTTATAGTATGTGATTTCTTGAGGATCCTTACTCAGCATAGTGCCTGCAATGGCTTGAGCTATAATGCCTGATGTATGGTACATGTTATGCGAGAGGTGATGGCTCCTGAAAACTACCTCGTTACCTTCATTATGGGGATGTAGTGGTGGTTTTGCATAAGGTGGATGTTGTGGTGATACTCCTAGGGGTCTTTGGGGAATCCTTTTTGGAGGGAGAGATTCTTATGACGTCTGGTGTTGTGGCAAAGAAGAAAACAAGTGGGTAAGTTGTAGTGGGGTACCCTTTATATTCCTTATTATATTATATAGTCTTGTATGAGATACTTGGTGAGAGTATCCATGGTGAGGATGGGAACATAGTATACCTATTTAGGTGGAAGGTTAGTTTAACATGTTCTTCAATGTGATTTAGCATTCTTTCATTACTTTTTCACAAGAGGCTCCAGGGGGATCCAACTGAGTACACTATTATAGTCATCCGACATATATACAACAGTTTTTTAGGTCACTTGGGGCAGTTTGGAGATTAGGCTGGTTATTAGTAGCTCAATTTTGTTTGAGTTTTTCGGGCTTCAAGGTCACTTTTGTTTAACCTCCTTTGGGCACTTGATGTTTCCCTTTTCAAATGTAGTAGTCTTTATATAACTACACAGATATGTACTTGTGTGTATCTTTATTTTATAATATGATTTGGAGTTGGTTGGGTCCTTTCTTATCTCCCTCTTTTAAATGTGTTCTCGTAGTGGGTAATGCCTCCAATTTGTGTGATTATTATACCCTTGGTGTTAGTTTCCAACCCAAGGCCTCCTAGAGGTCAGAATTGGGTGTCACTATCTCCTTTCTAACTATTTGGACCCTGGAGGGCTACACTTTGTGTTGATAGGGTCATAAAAGATTGTTATCAGAGGTCTGGTTGAGGGATAGGATGGAGTTTAGAGTTAGAAATATGTTAAGTTGCATGGGTTGGTAAGGAAACAGTGTCAGTCATGATAAGAAAGTGTTATAAACACTAGAGACTGCTGAGACCCAAGTATTTAGGGCCCCTTGTGATATGATGTATGTAACTTTATGTTTATAGTGTCCACTTAACGAGGTGATTGTTTTTTCTGGGTAGATACCTAGGAAAGGATCATGTGTCATTCTTCTTTGTGCATGTGTTTGAATGGGTAGAACAAGGGATTGTTAATTTAAAATAAACAAATTAGAGCAATTAATTAATGTTGAGTCTTTAATATTCCATGTTTATGATCTCTAGATATTTTTAATTTAGAAGGAATGTCTCTATGTTGATGTCCTCATCAGGTTCGCGCAGAAGATTTCGAGCCGGTTGTAATAATAGATCACCACTAAGCGGAGGTCGATGATGGCTGTTAGAGGAGGAAACTTCGAGAGTTTTAGTGATAGATTATACAGAAGTATGAGGTCAATATTTCATATTCATTCATGAAAGACAAGTTAGAGGAGGTTGAGATAACTTTTATCCAAATCCATGATTAGAAGGAGCACTGGGTATCGTTGGTTATGATGAGGCTACGTGGGGAATTGAGGCATTGGTGGTTCCTATTCCATGAAGATCCCAAGGAGTTGGTGATATCCTGGGAGGAGTACTGAGACATGTTCATAGTTGAGTTTCATTCTTTTCCCATGAAGGCATCTAGTTTCTAGGAGCTTCATACCCTATTATAGGGGAGCTCCAATGTGCGAGAGGTTGGAAACCATTTCAAGAACATTTTACAGTATTCTTTTGATCTGTTTACAGATGAGGAGGCTAGGGAGAAACATTTCAAGGATGCTTTAGATATATAGATCCAATCTCAAGTTACCAAGTTTATGTTGAAGATATATCATTAGGTGCTAGCGAGGGGTGATTTCATTGAGAGAACATTATCTTGAACTGGATCTTCATGAGAGGGGAGTCGTCTAGATTCATCACGACGTAGAGTTGTGGTCCAGGGTTCTTGGTTTTCTAGGAAAAATAGTTTTTGTTTGTCTGTGGGTAGGTCGTATCCCTCAGTATGTCATTTCTCTGAGTGTGGTGTCTCTTAGGAATATTCCAAGGGATTAGGGACATATTTTTCTTGTGGAGACTGAGCTCATTAGTAGAGATAGTGCTAGAAATTTTAGAGTAGTCCATGTGCACCAGGTGTTCTTCTCTTGGTTCCTCCGTTGAGGATGTTCAAACCAAGGAAGCAGTAGTAGGTTGAACTAGATTTGGATTAGTTTAGAAAAGATGAGGCAGATAGAGGAAAACCTCAAGATGCTCCTCATACTATGAGAGAAAATCGTGACCACGTCGGTGGTCATCATCAGTGTCATAGAGTCTGTGGAGAAGGCTATGGTTAGGTTCATGCTTTATTGTTTCTAGTACCAGGTGATCCAGACATCAAGATACCCTTTTCTTGTTTCCTACTTGATTGTATACCTTTTTTGATTCAGTATCCATGCACTCCTTCATATCACCTTCCCTTTTCCATGCTTTGAGACTTTAGTTTGAGAGGATTCCAGTGCCATTACCATTGACTATAACAATTGGAGGTCAAGTTGACTTTTTTTGAATTATGTAGAGATTGTGAGATTGTACTATGGAAGCACCAATATTATGGATATTTACTATGTTTATGGATACAACCATATAATGGAATAATCAACATGGATTGGGTGTATTCATTGCAGGCTATTGTGAATTTTTTATGATGGTAGGTGGTGTTCTATGATGTTGATGGAGATCCAGTAGTGTATTCTTGTGAGAGAGATCCTCTTATGGGTTGAAGGTGTGTTTCTTATTTGTCATCCTCAATGGCGGAGTTAATGTTGAGTTTGTTAGAGGTTCATCAGTTGGCGTTTCCCAGTTTCATAGAAGAATACAATGATGTCTTTCCAGAAGAGGTTGTAGCATTACCCCCTTAATGAGAGATTGAGTTCAGAATTGAGCTACAGTCATAAGCGTCTCCTATCTATATGTATTCATATAGTATGGACCATTTAGAGTTACAAGAGTTGCGTATACATCTTGATGATCTATTTCAGTGTAGTTTTTTTCGACTAAGTGTATCAATGTGGGTATAAACAGTTCTGTTTGTGAAGAATGCTTATGGTATTTTGCAGTTGTGTATCAATTATTATCTCTTTCACAAAGTGATAGTGAAAATCTCTGTCTAATTCTAAATATTTATGAATTATTTGATCATTTGAAATCTGAAACATGGTTCTTGAAGATCGATGTGTGGTGTGTGTATCATTAGACGTGCATGAAGGATGAGGATATTGCAAATACCACTTTCTATAGCTGTCATGGCCATTATGAGTTCTTGGTGTTGTCGTTTAGTGTGAAAAATGCTCTATATGTGTTCATGGGGTTGATGAACATTGTGTTCTGTTAGTTATTGGATATGATATTTGTGGTTTTCATTGATGAAAACCTTTTCTACTCCACATCTGAGGAGGAGCATGCAGAGCATCGACATGCCATTTTGGGAGTTTTATGTCATCATCAGCAATTTGGGAAGGTCTCTAAGTGTGAGTTTTGTCCTCGAGAAGTCAATTTATTAGGGAATGTTTTGACCCATTAGGGAGTTTCTTTCGATCCAACAATGATAGGTGCAGTTCTGTCATGGGTAGCCCCCAAGACAGTGAAAGAGATGTGATGTTTACATGGTATTTCAGGATATTACATGATGATTTTTTTAGGTTTATCTCAGTTTGTGACTCCTCTAATAGTGTTTATCAGAAAGTATTATCCATTCATGTGGACGTATCAGTGTTAGAAATCTATCGAGTATCTGAATGAAAATTTTTTCAGTGCTTCAGTTCATTGTTTGCCTATAGAGGGAGTTCAATTTGATGTTTTTGGTGATGCATCACTTCTTCGGTTAGGTTTTGTTCTAATATAGTAGAGATCAATCATTTCATATGTATCTTGGATGTTACATCCATATGAATGTAACTATGCCACCCACAATCTCATGTTGGCAGCAGTGGTGTTCCCTCTAATGTTGTGGAAACATTACCTCATCGGTGAGAACTTTTGGATTTCACTTATCTTTAGAGCTTGAGGTATGTATTCTCTCAGAATTAATTGAACCTGAGGTAGCATCAATGGATGAATTTATTATAGGATTTTGAATTCGATATTTTGTATTCATTGGGTAAAGGGAATAGTGTAGCCGATACGTTGAGAAGGAATTCATGTAGTGATGCATTGCGTAAATCTAATGATTCTTGGAGAGTGATGTAAGAGCTTTAAGCATTGTGTATGAATATGGAAGGAGTTGAGGGTAGAAGTTTTCTCTTCTAGATGATGGTGAAATCATCTCTACTGTAGCAGTTAGAAGAGTCCCAGTTGAAAAATCCTGAGGTAGAGGTATGAAGAGACTGAGTTGTTTGTGGTGAAGACCCTGACAGTTGGTGTCAGGATGAACATCACTAAATGTTGTTTTAGGGAAGGATATTATTTCCATTGGTGATGTGTTATGTGGTTCTCAGGTAGTTCCATGGTTCTCCCTTAGTAGTACATCCTATCATGAAAAAAATGGGTTGTGCCTTGAGGAGTTAGTTTTGGTGTCCTGGGTTGAAGCATGCAATTATTGAGTTTATGTCACAATGTTTGGTCTGCCATAAATTGAAGTCCAAGAACAGTGTTCCTAGTGGTTTTCTCCAGCCGTGGGATATTTCTTGGTAGAAGTGGGGTGAAATTTTGATGGGAATTTTTACCCATTTTACCCTACCTCAGAGAGGCTATGACACTATATGGGTTTTAGTGGATCAGTTGAAGAAATCATCCCACTTCATAACAATCAAGGAGTCGAGCTCAATTCAAGTTTGGTCGAGGTGGTATCTGAATGACGTTTCGAGACTCCATAGAATCATAAAGATTATAGGTTCTTAAGGTGACACCCCATTGTGTAAAAAGAAGTTTTTGTCATGGGATTAATATTTCTCCCTACTATGTTGGTTCTTTCAAGGTGTTGGATTGTGTTGGAGCTATAGCGTATTGAGTAGCACTTCCCCCACAGATTAGGAGGATACATGATGTTCTTCATGTGTCATAGTGTCGTCAGTATCTTCATAATGACTCTCACATCATCGATTGCAGTGAGATTAATGTTGATGATGATGAGACCTTCGAGGAGCGGCTTGTAGAGATCCAGGACCACATGGAGAAGGTATTGTTTGGGCGTTCTATTCCCTTGGTTTGTGTCTTGTGGAGACATGGTGTTGTGGAAGAGAGTACCTAGGAATTTTAGTCATATATAGAATCTAAATACTTTAATATGTTTGATTTTTATCTCTTTTTCTTGTAACAATGATTGATTTATGGTCATAGACCATTCTTGTTTATGAGATGAAATTCATTTTTTGCTTATTGTGGCTTTCTCTCTTTTGATAAGTATCTCCCCTAGGATTGTTTCATGGAGCTATTTTTGGTTGTAATGTGGCTTCACATGTTCCTTTTGAATTGGTTAAGCTTCTTTTCTGGAGATAACCTTGATATTTATCTCAAATGGAGGTTGTTCGGAGCCTTTTTTTATTTCTTATGTGAGTCTCTTTGGGATTTTTGAGGATGAGGATGTTTTGAGAGATATTTGATGTAATTGCCCAGACCTCCTCAGTACATTAAATTTCTAAAATCTAGTGTTTGAGGTGTTTTGGGAGGTCAAGATGACTTATCCCAAACACTTTTACAAATTTCCAAATAGTTTCATGAATTGAAGTAACAAAACGGTGTCATTTCCTTTTCTAAATTTCTAAATTGTTTCACGAAACTGTGTCACGAAACTATGTCACATCCTTTTCCAAATTTTCAAACTATTTGATTAAATGGTGTCTTGAAATGGTGTAACTTCCTTTTCCAATTTTCAAACTATTTCATGAACATTTTTCATGAAATGTTGTCAATTCCTTTTCCAAATTTCTAAATTGTTTCATGAAACGGTGTCATGAAACGGTGTCACATGATTTACCAAATTTTCCAAACTGTATCATGAAGTGGTGTTACAAAACAGTTTCACATAATTTTCTGAATTTCCAAAAAATTTCATGAAAAAGTGTCACAAAACGGTGTCACTTACTTTTCCAAATTTCCAAACAGTTTCATGAAATAGTGCCACGACACGATGTCACTTTCTTTTCCAAATTTCCAAACTATTTCATGAAACAGTGTCACGAAACGGTGTCATGAAACAGTTTCAAGAAACATTGTCATGAAATAGTTTCACTTCCACTTCCAAATTTCCAAACATTTTTTGAAAACTATTTCACATACTTTTCCAAATTTCTAAACTGTTTCATAAAATAGTGTCACAAAACGGTGTCACTTTCTTTACCTAATTTCCAAATTATTTCATGAAACGGTGTCACTTACTTTACCAAATTTCAAAACTATTTCATGGAATGGTGTCATGATATGGTCACACTTCCTTTTACCAACTTCTAAACTATTTCATGAATCAATGGCTCATATAAAGTGGCACATAAATAGTGTCACTACAACCATGGAACTAAAATGGTGTCATGAAATGTGTTTCCAGAATTATGAAATTTCATTTGTAAAATTTCCTTATTTTTTCATATTTCCTAGAGTTTTTCATATTTTATTTTCCATTTGACGTAAAAAGAATTTAAATCATTGTTTTAAGAGATTTAAGGGAGATTCAAAGTCCATAACCCATATCTTACTTTTTTATTAATAGTTATAAAGCTTGTACTAGATCAAAATGTGTAATCTTTGATAGATCTAATCATAATGTAAAATATGACGTATCTTAAACCACTAGTTCACTAAATTTTATAAAGGGCATAGATATGTTCCTCCCTTGTTCTTCGTTATTGTTCTCTAGAGCGAGATGATCGAACCTTTCTTTCCTTCCTTTAAGAGTAATGCATATTGTTGAAGCCTTGTATTATGTCGTCCCCATTTTTTCTTCCTACTACATGTGCACCACTTATTTTAGTGCAACAAGGAAGTGTCAATCCATCCTTGATATAAGGTTTGTTCAACCGCTTCTATTCTAGGATCCTATCCTTCTCCTCCTCCTTTCCATGTTATGGCATGTGATCTCTATAATTCAAATGTAGTTTTCTTGGTTGTTGGTTGGTGTGGTGGTGTGTCCGCGTCCTCGGGTGGATGTAGTCTTCCAAGAGAATTGATTTTAAACTATTATGTTGGTCATTCTCATGCAAAGAGTTTCTGAAACCATTTCATTTAGGATATTCATGGCTTCTTAAATTCTTTTAAATGAAACTTTAGAGTTATCATGTTTTACCCCACATGATCACAATGGAATTTACATAATAAATATTTTAACCAGATAAATAAATTTGTATCAATCATATGATTTTACCTTGTGTTTTTTCTATATAGTGTGATATCTATGATTTCTTTTTTAGCATGATGTTATTATTGGAAATTGGTAATGAATTTCAAGTTTGGATTAATTTTCAATTAATTTCATAAACATAAAGAGGCATGTTTTTTAATCTAGTTGTTGTTGTTGAAAAATGTTCAGAATCTAATAGATGCAGTTATTCATGTTTAAATGAACCAGATAATCCAAGACGGATTAAATTACCAGTTGTTTGAGAAATGATAATTTTCATGTAGGGTTCTGAGTTACCCTATTGCTTGTAAAGGCAAATATCATTATTCTTGGGTCTGAGAGCCCAGTTTCATGTTGATTTTGTTCTACTGCTTGTGTTGTGGTGTGAGTCTGTGATGGCTAATCCTAGGAGGCTATTGTGGTATGTGGGAAGGCTTAGGGGTTAGAGTAGCAGTTGATGCCAAGGGTGGTGAGATCCACAGGTCAATGCATGTGGGTGTCGGGGAACACATCATACATGATGAAATTGGTTGGTTATGAATGTTGGATGCCTGTTGAATCTTGTTGGGTTTTTATCTTCTTTACTGACCCACTGCATAAGGGAGCTTGTCTTGCCCACCCTCGTTCAGAAGAAGGTGATAACAGATGGGGTATGCCCCATGCTTTTTGTGTTTAGATTCTCGATGATGGATGGGTATATTCTCATGCTATTGGTGGAAAAGGCTTGATGGGTAGTCCATTTACTCACTGTGTTGAGCCCCTTGTGTTTGGTAGCTTAGTTTTTCTTTTCTATAATTCCTATAATTGTGGGAAATTAATAATTTTGATAATAAATTATTTAATAAATGATGTTAACCCAAGGGATTTGAGCTTTCAGGGATGCAATGATGAGGTGATATTTTTGAGAAGCTATGGACTTCGTTTGGTTATTCCTGGAGGGCATGAAACTTGGTGTGATGCTAATGTAATGTAATGTGGAATGATGATGGTTAATTAATGGTTAAATAATTAATTAGAGTAAAGTGAAACTAATTAAAATGGATAAGAAACATAATATTTCTCTTTAAATGGTTGTGTTCTTATATTATACCTATTATTAGTAGTGATAACCGGGAGTCCAAGAGACACGGGATGTAGTTGATTCTATGACAGGGTTATGACCATAGTGTGGTTGTGAGCTATAGTATATTATTTTACAATTTTTGTTTTAATATGATAATCAACATGTTTTAGGGAAACTGATACCTCAGTGATTCTGGGACCTATGGGTGTTTTCCCCAACATTTCGATGGGAGGATGGATGGCTGACAACCCCCTTTGGCCTCACTCTTTTCTCTTGGTAGTTACTTGTGTCGGTAGGCACGACGGTTATATTTTTCCATATATGTTTGTAGAGGGATGTAATAGCTTATGGTTATTCACACACACATATATTCTGGATTTAGTTTCCTATGGACTACTTGAGGTGTAACGTGTATAGGTTTTGATGGATTAAGGATCTTTACTCAGTGTATGGGTTGTAATGAGTTGTTGTATAATGATCGAATTATGATAAATGTTATGCGAGATATGGTGGACACAAGAAACTACCTAGTTACTTTTGTTAGAAGGAATTATTTATGGTGTTTCAAGATGTAAATGTTGTGGTGCTACGCCCAGGTGTCTACAAGCAAGCCTTTTTTGGGGGAGATGCTTAGGGCATGTGTTGTTGGGGAAAAGAGGCAAATGAGTGGGGAAGTGTTAGTGAGGTACCCTTGATATTCCTTATAATATTATATAATCTTGTATGAAATACAGGATGATATTATACATGGCGAGTATGTGAACATGGTATACATGTTTAGATGGTGATTTAGTTTCACTTATCATTCACTATAGATTTACATTCTTTTGTTCCTTTTACACGAGATACTCCAGAGAGGATCCTACTGAGTATAATGTTATATTCACCAAAAATATATTCAACTTTTTTCTTTTCAAGTCACTTGGATCATGTTGGAGATCAGGATGGTGACTACTAGCTTGGGGTTGCAGGAGGTGATCGGGCTTCATGACACAACTCTTTTACATCGTTTTGGTACATGAAGTTTCCCTTTTTAGTTGTAGTAGTCTTTTAATTAAATTACATTTGTATACTTGGATTTTTTTAAATTGTATTATGAGTTTGAGTTGGTTGGTGTTTGTATTATCTCTCTCTTTTTCATGTGTTCTCTTAGAGGGTAATGCCTCCCATTTATGTGATTATTATACCCTCGGTGCGAGTCTCCTATATCGGGCTTACTGGAGACGGGACTCAGGGGTAACTATCTCACTTATCACATTACTGACCCAGGAGGGGTACACATTCTGGGGAGGGAATCGTGATAAATGTGTGTGAATAATATCATGGAGGTGTGTCATTTTCTATGTGGAGGAGAGGATGCACATGGGAACTCCTTGAAAGAGTACAATATAATAAATCTTTATTGAATTAAAGGTCTTCAAAATAATCATATATTAAAATTTGGGATAGGATAGGGTCAAAATATTCCCATCCTATTGGATTTTTAAATTTCTAATTGGAAATCGTACCCTTATATTTTTGTCTAACTCTATGTTAACAAGTTTTCAACTTAATCATATTAACTAATTTATCGATTTTTAATGTTAAATATATCCAATGTGATAGTTTACTCCTTAAATTTTTTTTCGACACTATGATTATAAATTTGGAATCCATTTTTTCATATTTATTTCATTTATGTGGAAAAATTAAAATTAAAATTAGGCATGAAAACAGTTTCATAAGTAAATTTCCTATAAAGAATTCTTAGGTATAAAAACTATTTTACACCAAAGTAACTATAAAATTTGATTTAAAATAACATTATTTAATTATTAATAATATAAATGAATAAATGTAACATTAAAAATATTTTAATATTAAATGAAACATTTTAAATAATTGAAATGAATAAAAAAATTCAATTAAAATATAATTTTTTACTTTTTAATTGAAAAAAACTTTTTAGAAAAATATAATTTTAATCCCAAGATAATTTTAAAATGATGCTTTAAAAAATGATATGTTTTTTATTAAATAAAATTTACTTTTTTTTTACAAATTAATTATAATATTTTTCACAAATAATATCAATTAAAACTATTTTTAAGAAAAATTATTTTTAAGCATAAAATTGTTTTACCAAAAATTGATTACTTTTTTATTAATGTATAATCATTATATAAAACCATTATACATATTTTTTGTAATATTTTTATTCATATTAATAATTAAAATTTTAAAAATGATGTTATAATGGTCATGATTAAATATTATTATTTATATATTCATTCATATAAACACCATTTTTCATGTAATAAAACCTAACAAGGAAGTCATTTTTTTAGGAGAGACATGTCATAAAATCTCTTGGTGTAACATTCTACCTCCCATAAGATTATTTTTCCATTAAAAGCATCAATTTGATACAATAAATCAGTATATCTATATATATTGACATCCTCAGTATCACATATATCTTCTTTGAATTTTAGATTCATGCTGATAACATTAACCATGTGATTAGTATTGTTTTATAACAAATTATCTTTATAATCCATGATTTATAATTCTTGTTTCTCAATATAAAGATAACTCTCCAGTAGTACAACCTATGAGTTTATTAGATGTTATTGACCATGTATTTACTTTTATAGAGACCCTCAAATTTCATACATTAATATTACATATCTTTTATGGAAAACATATAACCTTGTACAAATAGACACCCAAAGACTGTGTTAGTTTAGATCATTTAAAAACAAGGAAACATAAAAAATGGTATATAAGTGAACTACATTATCTCCTAAAAGTTTTTTTATGACTATATACCTTCTTATAAATTTTATACTTGATACATATATTCATTACCTTGGGTGGAAACATAAAAAGCAGTGAAATCATATGCTTAGTAATGGTAAGAAAAGAGATATATAAGCATAATCATGAGCATAAAGATATAAGAACATGATCATGAAAATATAAAATCATACCCCATATATCAAATATCATATACCAGAATCAAGGAATATAGATTATAAGTTCAAAAGACTTGAATTATAAGTAAATATAGAACAAATCCCTGAAATCATAAAGTAGAAATATGATATTGAATTGTGTCTCCCACATAAGAATATTAAAATTATTTCTATAATATTCAAGGAATATCTTCCAAGGACATATTAGTAGTATGATTTCATTCCCCATACTACATTTGAAGTCATGTTTCCCTCCCATGGTCATATTAGTAGTATGATTTCACTCTCCATACCATCTTGGTAGTCATTGTTTAATCCCATAGCCATCTTAGTAGTCAAGGTTCACTCCCAAGACCATCTTAATCTATCTCATGATATATAAATCGTTACCCAAGGTATTAGAGGGAGTTATAATTATAAACCATTTCAAAATGAAATCATATATACATGTTCCAACAGGTCATTAAAAATTATATTATAACCTATGAAATGAAATGGGTTTCACAAACATGAAATAATAACATTACATATGGAAAATGATACAGGTTTCATAATAATTTCATCGAAATCTCAACCCATAAAAAGAAGTGAGTTTCATAATCATATAACAAATGAAAGAAAAAGGGTTTCATAAAAATAATGCCATCAAAACATAATCCATTCTAAGAAAGAGTATGAATGTAAACATTGAGTCATTTCTCTATAAATTGATGAGTAACACCAATAGATATCATCATATATGGGAAAAAAATTTATTATAATTTTCATGCTGGATATGTACATGGGCATTGATCCCCTATTTATGAGGATGTTCCCTCTAGGGTCTGGTATCCCACCAGTGATCCATGGGAATTGACCCCTATCTGTGTATCTAGATCTAATATTTTCACTAAGTTGTAGTCTGATCGAGTGTGTTTCTCAAATAAACTATAAGGCCCCATCCTTAAACCTTTCTTAATCTTGAGTCATTACAAGATTACACAGTGAGGATCTTTTCAGGTTTAGAGTTTTATAGAATTAGATCATAAAACTTGCATTACATTCCACATTTAAACAAAGTGGATACATAAAAGATAGTACTCGTTTTCCCCATCAACAGAAACATATTTAAAATAAAACATGGATTCTTTCTTGACACATCCTTGACACTATCATTATATCATGTACCTTTCCCTTGACCTGTTAAAAACATTTCAAAAACTTTTGATGGGCATTAAAAGCTCAGTAAGGGATATAAAAATATGGAAAGGAAACATGAGTACATGTATACATAAGAATGAAATCATAATTTACCCATAAAACATAATCACTTTAACATACCTCATAAAATCATGAATAAATCATAGAAATCATAAGACATAAAGGTAACTTGAGGCATTCATAACATTCTTACGTAGGGAGTTACCCTCTTGGTTACGTTTGGAATACCCATCACAGTATATTCCCTAAATCTCTTTAGAGAAACCTTAACGTTTCACTCCTTCATGTTACAAAATGCATTGGAGAGCTATATCGGGCTCACCCGCCCTTAGTTTATCACGGAACCAACCATCTTCATAATAATTCCCAAGAACCTCAACATAATCGTATCACATAAAACATGCATAAAGGAAACATAACATTTCCACCTTTCAATCAAAACCTATCAATACAAAACATTGATATAAAAACATTATGAAAACCATTTTCAATACCAAAATAAAATAAAAGTAAAACATTGTATTTATTTTTCTTTTAAAAAAAGGTATGGCTTGTAGAGGAAGCCGAAACTCAAATAATGGTCACGGCGGCGGAGAAGTCATTTTCGCTGCATACGTACGATAAAAACATTCCCTTTTTTCATTTAGTAAACACTTCGTATAAAAAGATTACTTTTGAATAAACGTAAAAGTCAAAGGGGTTTATAAACCGTATAAAAGAAGGTTTTGTATAAAACAAAATAATGCCTCAATGAAAGGAGATTGAGACGAAGTCCCATACAAAGACGGTATCCTTGGATTAAGGATAAATCAATTACATAATTATGTGTGACCAAATAATACACCAAATATAAGTGGATATTAATTTTAAAACAATCATAGGTTATTCACACATATTCATAGAATGACATATTCAATAACTACATGTTGAACCCAAAGAAATCGAAATTGGGTTAAGAAGTTCCCTAGGTAAAATTCGATAGCCTAACAGCGTCACATAAAATTTTACAAAAAGGGTTGATGAGGGAGATAAAGGGGATATCATCACTTGGACATAAAATTTACATAAATAAGGATATATAAGAACATATCCCAACATAATAGTATGTGAATTAAAAGAGATAACAAAAGAAGTCTTTTAAAAAAAGGAGGGTGAAAGGTTCCCTTACCAACATGGGTATCTTTTGAAACATACACCCCGTGAAAGAAGGACAATACAACATTGATGTAAATACTCATAAATGAAAGTATATTACACAATGAGTAAAATAATGGGCAGTACATACACCACTCAAAGGAAATTTTGGAAAATGTAGCATAAATCTCACGGGAATAAAAGTGAGAGGAAAAATCCCTTACGAAAACTCGGCAGCCTAACGAAGCCACTTAAAACATACAAAAATGGATTGATGAGATCAAATAGGGTCTCTCATCATATTAACATATAGTTTACAGAAATAGTAATATAAAATAACATCCCCCAACATAACAAATAGAAGCTTAAAAGCTGTTACATAAAGGAGATTACTTAAAAAGAAAGAGAGGGGTTAGATCTCTTACGAAAATTTGGCAGCCTAACGGCGCCACTCAAAACATACAAAATGGATTGATGAGAGAGAATAGGGTCTCTCATCATATGAACATAAAAATTAAAGTAAGAGTAATATAAAATAACATCCCAATCACAAGAAATATGAGCTTAAAATGAATGACATGAAAGAGTGTACTTAAAAAGAAAGAGCGGAGTAGGATCCCTTACCTCGGGTCCGACTTGACTCGATCGTTCTTTAACCTCCTGAATAATAAACTTGAGTTAATTTCTACATGCTTGAGAACCTTTTTCAAGTAAATTATTCCTTTTATATCACTTATTGCCATGTTATAAACATTATGTAATCATTTATGTTAATAATGTTTGTTTTGTCGATATTTGGTTCTTAAGTCGAAAGTGGACTTCTTAAAATTACATGTTGTTTGTGTGGTCAAAAGATCATTATATCCAGAATTATATTCATGATTTGGATATCATATATATCATATATATCTAGAATATTCATGTATTTATAATATTACATTATCATTTAGAGGTAAGAAATGAAATGCACCGTTCATGGAGACGGTAAGTCATACGTACGCATGAACGCTACTTTCATTTCTATGTCATATTAATGGAATTAAAACTAAATGAGAGGTATGTATATTTTAATTCTAGAATTATATTCATCATTTATATGTAACATAAATCATATATAATAACTTCAAATCCATCCTTTATACATCCCACATACGGCATTAACGAATAAAATCACTTTGAGGGGGCGGTAGTCCGCACTTCCTAAAATGAAATTATCGTGTTTACCCACAATGGAAACCATAAAGGTATGCCACAAAAGAAAAATACAGAAGCTTAAGTAAAACATAAACTTATTATATATCATATATAAATATAGTGACATATTAATGTCCACATTTTAAGGTTTTATATGAGTGTTGAACAATCATCGTTTCATGAGGCAGAAATTCACCATCCACAGAAACAGTATGTTCTTTAACCATTTGATGTAGGTGTGTGTAAGTGTAGATTGAATGCATCTTATAACAACATACTAGTATGTTGAAGATATTGGAGTTGTTACAAAATAAATGAATAAAAAGATTTTATGGGGTTGGAGAACAAAATAAAACAAAAGAACACAAGTGAAGACATTACCTTAAAATTGGGTAACTCTTTTTGATTTGAGCTAAAAGGCTTCCTTGGGAAGACTTCTGCCCAAAGTGAGGCTTCTAGGAGTAATAGATGGATGTGGAGAGGCAAAATGAGTAGGGTTTGGCCGAGCCAAAGGCTTGAGATGTGTGGGTAAGGTGGTAGAGGTGGGGGCCTTTTATAAGAGGAGAGGAGGGGCACTTTTGTAAACGTACAAAATGTTACTTTATTTTCAAATGAGTTTCAGATTTTAAAGGTCCCACATTGATTTCTTTCGAGGCTAAGGTGGTAAGGGTTTGAAATATACTCATCCAATAGGTTTTTGACAAGTTTATGTTATAGTTTTAACATTATATTTTCATTTTATTTAATTCCTTTATTAATGAGGTAATTGCTGCATCATCATGATGTCATAAATAATTTAATTTATTTAATGTATAAAAATTATAAAACAAATATCATGATGTAGGAAATTTTTTGAGATTTCTAATTAATATTTATAGTCAAAAATATTACTAGTATAACCCCATTTAAAATTTTTTTTATTGAAACATCTCATGCTTGTGACATTTTTATTTTAACTTTAAATAAAAAGTTATTTATGTCATTCTCCAAACAAAGTGGCTCCATGGGGTCCCCAAGTTGACCCATGGATTTTCTTGGTCGGCCATGACACATCGAATGAGTGTAGGACATGTTTCTAGGTCATTTCACATTATTAAAACATTATTTGTACCTTAAACTATACTAATTACCTCTAATTGCGATTAAAAACATAAAAGTTACTATTCAAAAAAAAAATTTGATTCCATTGAACCAAATTTTACTTCTTAATGACAACCATGTATGTCGGATTTTTGAAATTCAAAACACGGAGGTGGTAAATTTTCATTTAAACGGAAAATCAGTTTTTATAAGTACCACTTAGTGGTTTCACTATTCATTAAAAATTGAAGTTCTTCAAAAAAATACCAAAACTTCACCCTAAGATATATTTGATATTACAAATTCAAAAATGAAGTCTATTTTACAAAATTCAAAACATATAATTTGAATTAATTAATTTAATAATTAATTCCCGCTGTCAGAGCAAATAGTGTGTTTTTATGAAACAATAAGTATCAAAAGATTGACACTAGTTTAAGTTTTATTTCAAAGTGAAATTAATTCCAATAACCACAATTGGATTAAATGGTAAAAATATATTCTAATTGAACTTTACAACCAATTCAAAATATAATCTAATCATATAAATAAATTCGAATTAAAAGTGGTTTTGAATTAAAATACAACATTTTTCACTATTCATTAAAAATGAACTTTATCGGAAAAATACCAAAAATTTACACAAAGTAAATTTTGATGTCCCGATTCTAAAGAATAATTTAATTTTGTCAAATATAACACATAAAATTGTTAAAAAGTGGATTTAAAAGAGGTTCGCCATCGAAAGGTAGTTAATCAACCTTTTAAAGAATATTAGAATGCTTATGCTTAAAAATTGGATTCATTCACATTTTTAATCCTCTAACATTTATTGTAAAGAGTAAAAATATTTGAAAAACATATATAATCATTTTTTTATTTAGTTCTGTTCATTCCCACCATTACAACGGCTAGGCATTAACTACCATTTAAAATAATATTATTTTATTATTAGAGTGCAACGTAAGATTCCCAAGAAACTCGTTGTTGCATATTGGGTACGCCATCGATCATAGCGTCCCCTTTAAAGTAATATTAATTTTTTATTCACAAATATGGATAAATATAAAAATGTCATATTCTTTATTTACCTGGGGTGTTACATCCTTCCCCCCTTTTAGGAATTGCGTCCTCGCAATTTTAAAATTGGGCTTGGAAACATCATTGAAAGTCCCACATCGGAACAAGAGTCGGTAAAACAATCACTTTAAAATAAAGAAAGATAAGTACAGAGGTCTCCCGATTTAACCCATACTAGGATTCCATGTAGGAAAACATGGACATGGAGGAGAAAACAAAGGGTAATGTTCTGATGGAGAGTGATTGAAAACATGTTTAGGAGAAAATTAACCACAAGAAAATGACAAACTTGTGATGGGTTAAACGGTATTCGATTCCCCAGTAGGAAAAGCTAATAGACAACATTTTTTACGTTTCTTTTTATTAAGGAATTTATTCATAAGGAATCATAATCACTTATCATGTTGACTTCCAACTTTTATTATATTTTTTACACAAACTCATATTTTCCCCAAAAGATGAGTATTTAGGAAGACTTGTTCACATTAAGAGTACTATAATCAACTTCTAGAGAATAACCTATTCCAAAAAAGAGAACTATATACTTTCCATGTCTTTAGACTTTAACCAAAACAAAAACCAAAAAGGTTAGTACAAGATCAGATAATCCAGAAAAGGATAACCCTTTATAAAAAGAAAATCTATTCTTAATCTCCAAAATTTGTCCAACAAAACCCAAATTTCAACAAGGACCATTTGATAAACAATTTGTCCATAAAATTCTTCAATGTAAACCAAACTAAGATTGAAACTCAAATATATGAAGTATTTAGTCACATAGTCTTCCATGTTAAATCGTAAAATTTACCTCCAAACAACATCAATTGCTCTTAAAGTCTCGTATTGAAGAGTAATTAACCTAATCACATATCCTCCATGATAGGTTAATAAATTTCCATAGATAACCCAAAATAAACTTACTCTGGATTTCTAAAATCATTTAACTAAAAATAATTAGTCAAACTAACTAGGGACGTCACGTAGTCTAGTGGTAGGCGATAAATACCAGTCGCACGTTGGTTGTGGGTTCGATTCCCGCAGCTTTGTCCGACGCGACGGGTTGTCACACGGTCTGGATGTGGTCCTTTTTCCAAAACTATATAATTCTTAAAACATTCCCCAAAACGAGATAAAATCTTCAAAAATGATCATAACATATTTTAACCTCAAGTTTATCTCATGCCTTTCATTTTCCATCATAACATATAATTACCCATAATTACCTCAAAAGTAAGGATCATATAAACTCTAATGGTTACCTTTATAATTATTACCAGAACTTCCACATCAATTGGTCATCTCGTACATGATGCATTACAAATCATACCAAGGTTCAAGTGGTTGATCATGACTCCTTGATAGTTGGTTTAGAACAACCACGAGTTTCCTCATTGAATCCCCCAGTTTATCTAGTATCTTAATCAGAGAACCACCACAGTTTCCTTCAAACCTATTGTCTCTTTGGTGCCTGCTAGATCCATCCATTCACTAAAAACCGAAATGTCAGTGTGATTATATCAACAAAACCATGATGTAATAATGAGGAAGGTAAACACTAAGATATACTTACTCATTAACTTTATCTAAAACTAGGACTCTTTCTGAAATCCTAACCATTATGGTAATGTCACGTGTGCTTAGAGAATACCCTAACCTCTAAAGTTATCTAAACCGACCTTTGATAAAAACTATAAGGCCCTAGCCTTAAACATTACTTAATCTTGAGTTATTACAAGATTACACATTGAGGATCTTTTCAGGTTAAGAGTTTTAGAGAATTAGATCACAAAACTTGCATTACATTCCACATTTAAACAAAGTGGTTACATAAAAGATAGTACTCATTTTTCCCCATCAACAGAAACATATTTAAAATAACACATGGATTCTTTCTTGACACTTCTTTGACACTATCATCATATCATGTACCTTTCCCTTGACCTGTGAAAAACATTTCAAAAACTTGGGATGAGCATAAAAACCTCAGTAAGGGATATAAAAATATGGAAAGGAAACATGAGTACATGTATACATAAGAATGAAATCATACTATACCCATAAAACATCAGCACTTTAACATACCTCATAAAATCATGAATAAATCATATAAATCATAAGACATAAAGGTAACTTGAGGCATTCATAACATTCTTACATAGGGAGTAACCCTCTTGGTTATGTTTAGAATACCCATTACAGTATATTCCCTAAATCTCTTCGGAGAAACCTTAACGTTTCACTCTTTCACGTTACCCAATGCATTGGAGAGCTATATAGGGCTCACCCGCCATTAGTTTATCATGGAACCACCCGTCTTCATAATAATGCCCAAGAACCTCAGCATAATCGCATCACATAAAACATGCATAAAGGAAACATAACATTTCCACCTTTCAATCACAATATATCAATACAACACATTGATATAAAAACATTATGAAAACCATTTTCAATACCAAAATAAAATAAAAGTAAAACATTGTATTTATTTTTTTTAAAAAAATGGTATGGCTTGTAGAGGAAGCCGAAACTCAAATAATGGTCACGGTGGCGGAGAAGTCGTTTTCGCCTCATACGTACGTCAAAAACATTCCCTTTTGTTGTTTAGTAAATGCTTCGTATAAAAAATATTCCTATTGAAAAAACGTAAAAGGCAAAGGGTTTTATACACCGTATAAAATATGTTTGTGTATAAAACAAAATATGCGTCAATGAAAGGAGATTGAGACGAAGTCCCATACAAAGACAGTATCCTTGGATTAAGGATAAATCAATTACATAAATATGTGTGACAAACTAATACACCAAATATAAGTGGATATTAAGTGTAAAACAATCATAGGTTATTCACACATATTCATAGAATGACATATTCAATAACTACATGTTGAACCCAATGAAATCGAAATTGGGTTAAGAAGTTCCCTTGGTAAAATTCAACAGCCTAACGGCGTCACATAAAATTTTACAAAAAGGGTTGATGAGAGAGATAAAGGGGATCTCATCACTTGGTCATAAAATTTAATTAAATAAGGATATAAAAGAACATATCCCAACATAATAGTACGTGAATTAAAATACATAACAAAAAAAGTCTTTTAAAAAAAGGAGGGTGAAAGGTTCCCTTACCGACATGGGTGTCTTTCGAAACATACACCCTGTGAAAGAAGGACAATACAACATTGATGTAAATACTCATAAATGAATGTATATTACACAATGAGTAAAATATTGGGCAGTACATACACCACTCAAAGGAAATTGTGGCAAATGTAGCATAAATCTCACGGGAATAAAAGTGAGATGAAAAATCCCTTACGAAAACTGAGCAACCTAACGGCACCGCATAAAACTTAAAAAAAATGGATTGATGAGATAAAATAGGGTCTCTCATAATATTAAAATAAAGTTTACAGCAAGAGTAATATAAAATAAAATCCCCCAACATAACAAATAGGAGCTTAAAAGAAGTTACATAAAGGCGAGTACTTAAAAAGAAAGAGAGAGGTTAGATCTCTTACGAAAATCCGACAGCCTAACGGCGCCACTCAAAACTTCCAAAATGGATTGATGAGAGAGAATAGGGTCTCTCATCATATGAACATAAAAATTAAAGTAAGAGTAATATAATAGAACATCCCAATCACAAGAAATATGAGCTTAAAAGGAATGACATAAAAGAGTTTACTTAAAAAGAAAGAGAGGAGTAGGATCCCTTACATCGGGTCCGACTTGACTCGATCGTTCTTTAACGTCCTGAATAATAAACTTGAGTTAATTTATACTTGCTTAAAATCCTTTTTCAAGTTAATTATTCCTTTTATATCACTTATTTTCATGTTATAAGAATTATATAATCATTTAAGTTAATAATGTTTGTTTTGTCGATATTTGGTTCTTAAGTCGAAAGTGGACTTCTTACAATTACATGTTGTTCGTGTGGTCAAAGGTTCATTATATCCAGAATTATATTCATGATTTGGATATCATATATATCATATATATCCAGAATATACATGTATTTATAATATTACATAATCATTTAGAGGTAATAAATGAAATGCACCGTTCATGGAGATGCTAAGCTTTACGTACGCATGAACGCTACTTTCATTTCTATGTCATATTAATGGAATTAAAACTAAATGAGAGGTATGTATATTTTAATTACAGAATTATATTCATCATTTATATGTAACATAAATCATATATAATAAATTTAAATCCATACTTTATACATCACAAATATGTCATTAACGAATCAAATCACTTTGAGGGGGTGGTAGTCTCACTACAAAAAAACATGGTTTAGCGGCGGTTTTGTGGCGGCGGTTCACAAAACCGCCGCTAAACCTTTTTCGGTGAAGGTTTTGCGTCGGTTTTCAGTAAACCTCCACGAAACCCGAATTATTTTACATAGACGCCGACCCTTTCCCCCTTCCCCTTCGCGATCCCTAACCCTCACGACTCCGCACCCCCCGCGCTGCCGGCGACTCCCCACCCCCCGCGCTGCCGGCGACTCCTCACCCCCGCGCTCTCCGGTGAAACCCGCACCACCTGGTGCCCCCCTCGACCACCGGCGACCCCCTCGACCACCGGCGACCCCCGCGCCCCCCGCGCCCCCCACGCCCCCCGCACCCCCCGCGCCCTCCGGCGACCCTGGTACCCCCCACGCCCCATGCGGCCTTCGGCGACCCCCGCACCTGATTTGTGAGGTAATCTAATGTCAAATAGGACATCATTTGACTATAAACTACTTGCATCAACCTTGGATAAATTCCTCTACAACATCATTCATGGCCATGGTTGGGGTCAAACATGTAGTATTATTTCCATTATGTATGACTACATTTGATGTTACCTTTACATTGTTCTTCATTTATTTTTGGATTTTTTGGTTAGATTTTGAAGATTATTTACAGTGGATCATTGTATAAATCATCTGATCTGATAATTATTTTTCTCAAAACTGATATGAGATGTCCCAACATTATTATCTCATGCTGTAACATGTCATTGGGTTAGAGGTACATCACCATTTATAATTTTTAAATAGTTTTAATTAAAATTAGATTAAGTTAAGTTAATTTGTTGATTGACTTGGTTCAACTTCATTGGTAATTTTTTTGGGATAAAGGTTGGAGTTCACCACAAACAATACATAAGTGGTTGGTTATTATATAGGTGTGATGAGGTGGGCTGGTGATTTTTAGGCAATTATTATTTGTTGGTTTTAATTGAAATAAATTATAATTTTTATAATAAAATTATATAATTAACTATAAATTGTATATAATTATGTATTTGGTGTTGTGCCTTGAGATATGTAACGCCCTGACCCCAGTTACCCAGAGTCGGTGCATTAATTACATAACATTGGCATGATCACAAGAAAGATCAAATCTCGAAAGACCGATTGGTTTAGTAGCCTTGGAAACACTAGATATATTCATAAGTTTTACATTACATCATAAAATGAGAAACTACTACAACAACATAATGTATCCATAATCCACACTCATATCCCCACATAATATCCCTGCAGTTCATTCATAACTTACTTCTTCACTTCCTGGGAAAAATAAAACATAGAAAAGGGGTGAGCTCAAATTCCCAGTAAGGATAACAATATAGCGGAAACTTTCATAAATCAGAATAAACATTTAAGGAAATGTATAACTAAAACAAAATCCTTTCAAACTTGAACTTTCAACATAGTATGGCATAAATAAAATGAAATAATGCCATTTACTTATTCACATGGATATTCTACTAATCGAATAATCACATGCAAAAATCAATAACCACTTTCATAATGTTGGAATGCATAATGCTAAACTTTAATTTCTTTGTCAAGGCCTCGTCCCAAGACCTTGGGGCTAACTGTAACCGGAACCCAACCCAGAGTGCCTCTAATAACCGGACACCAACCCGGAGTGCCTCTAATAACCGGACACCAACCCGGAGTTCCTCTAATAACCGGAGACCAAACCTGAGTTCCTCTAATAACCAGAGACCAAACCGGAGGGCTTACTTTTACCGGTCCCCAACCCGGAACATACTTGTCTAACACATTCATCTGAATGAAAGGTTGAAATATAACATAAACATTTGGATTAAAAATAACTTATAAAGTGTCAATAATTTCATCATAAACCATGAATGGTATATAAAAAATAGCACATCCATAGTCAACCATATCACAAAACCTTCAATATAATATAGAAGTTTTGTATCATAACAAATCAACTTTAAATAAGTGTAAAATCCATCAAAGGATGTTGACATAGATGAAATCAAAATTCATTTTAAAGAAATATCTCTTTTTATTTTGAAATCATTTAAGATCCATATAAAATAAAACATTTTATTTGAAAATACTATTATAATCTTGTAAGGGAAGCTTTGACGATTTTATAACGGCGGAAAATAATCGCACCCGCCGTTTAAGTTAAAAAAACATTCTTATCTTAATTTTGTCGAAAAGGTTAAAAAGCACCTTGTTTGGAAAACGACGGAAAGATTCCCTTATAAACCTCTTATAAAAAGTCAAACAAGGGTATAAATGACTTTAACCCATATTCTTTTAAATATTAAAAAAGTTTTGAAATACATTTTGAAGAAACATGGATGTGGATGATAACGAGATCCCAGTAAATTATTACGTATAAACAACCTCGGATAATGAAGAGATTGTGAAATAACCCTTACCTTGTAATTTTCCGTGGTTGGGGTAGGTTAACCTCCTGTATAATGGTCAAATAATTGTTATTAAATTATAAAATAATCATATACATTAATTTGATATCATATATGATCTTTTAATATTGATTTGATAATAATATCTTAGTATTATCGTTGTTTCGGGTGTTAACTTACTTGTTTTATTTTATATGTTTTGTTACGTAAGCCATGTTTGTAATGGATAGGTTGTATATTATTCATATCCATAATGATATCAAGTCCTTAAACATCATTTTTAAATCATTAAATGATAATTATACTTGAATGGATACGATGGAGAATGAATCTTATCGCGTTTGTGGAGACGGTAGTCTGTACGTACGCACGAGCGACAATATCATTCTTTTGATATTAAAATAATATATAAATGGATGTTATATCATATATACAGAATAATTAACATGTTATATTTATTATTTACATGAGTTGCACATCATTATTATACCCATCCAAATAATAATATATTGAATAACAATTACACCACGACGTGGAGACGGTAAGCCGTACGTACGCACGTATGGTGACATGTTATTCAAAGGGTGGATAGAATACTGAATATGGTTGTAACATATTTATAATAACATCACAGTATATGTGAGATACTGGAGTTATTATTTTATAATGGTAAGAACAAAGAAAGAAGAAGTGGAAGAAGAAAGGAACTTGAAAAGGGGTGGTGAAAACATTACCTCTTCTTCGGGTTCTTCCTTTTGATTTGATCAAAAGGGATCCTTAGGTTGGCTTTCTGATCAAACTAAGGCCTCTAGGTTGTAGTGAGGGAAGTTGGGAGAGTATTTGGGCAGGGTTTGGATGAGGCAAGTGGCTTGAGAGGTGTGAGGAATGAGTAGAAGTGGTCTCCTTTTATAAGGGAGAGGAGGGGCTCTTTAGGAAAGAGTGAAAGTATTACTTTATAATATAATTATATTCGGTTTATAATGGTCCAAAAATCATTGAGGTCGAAGATAAGATGACTCACTTTCTAAATAACATCAACCAATAAGAATTGGACAGGTTTAAATAATATTTTAATCATTATAATCTTATTTATTTAAATGATTTATTAATGAGGTAAACATTGCATCATTATTGTGTCATTAATAATTTAGATTATTTGATGTCTAAAAATTATAAATAAAATATCATTATGTAGGAAATCTTTTTAGCTTTCTAATGAATATTTATAATTGAAAATCCAACATGTATAACCCTATGTAAAAATTGTTCTTCTAAAAGATGTAATCTTATGCCATTTTTATTTTTATTTTAACTTTATTAATATAATGTGTCCCTACCACATACAAGTGGCTCTAAGGGGTCCCCAAATCGACCCAAGGATGCCCATGGTCGGTTATGTGTCCACCAATATGGTTAGGACACGTTTTAGGGTAATTTTGTATTATTATAATATTATTTTTTAACCCTTATTTACCGGATTTACCCTTTAACCATGGTAAATAAAATATTTACCGCAGTAATTATTCAAAATGTGTAAAAATAAAAGTTACCTATTTACATAATTTCGACATCCTGATTCCAAATATGTAATCCATTTTTCCAAATTCAAAACACAGAAGTGGCAGAAATTAATTTAAAATTAATTCCCGTTGTTAAAATAAAAAGCGTGTTTTTAAGGGATAATAACTATCAAAAGATTGACACTTGTTTATGTCTGGTTTAATTGTGAAATTAGGTCCAATGAAAAACATTAAATTAAATGGTAAAAATATATTCTAAATATACTTTAAAACCACTCAAATTCATAATTTATCAATATTAATTATTTTGATTAAAAAAGTTGATTTTAATTAAAATTTAGTAATTTTCACTATTCATTAAAATATAAAAGTTATCCAAAAAGTACCAAAATTTCACCCTAGGCTAATTTCAATATTCCGAATCCAAAAATGAAGTCCATTTTGAAATATAAAATATATATGATTTAAAAAATTAGGTATTACTATTCACAACGGCTAGTTTAATTAGTTGTGGTGTGTGTTAGAACTCGAGGTTGCGTACAACACACGCTATCGCATTATTTGAAGGGAAACGTACCGTGGAAGCTTGGGGTGTTACATTATCCCCTCCTTCAAATAATTGTGTCCTCGCAATTTCTAGGGTATTACTGCATAAAAAGACTCGGGTGGTTCTTCATCATAAGTTCCTCGGGTTCCCTCGTTCCCTCTTCCATCTTATGGTTTATCCACAAAACTTTTACCAGACGCGTCGTCCGGTTTCTCAGTACTTGTTCTCTCGTATCAAGAATCCTGACGGGCTCTTCGCAATAAGACATATCAGGTTCCAGTTCTAATTCTTCATAGGTGAGTACATGCGTTGGGTCAGGCATGTATTTCCTCAACAGAGATACGTGGAACACATCGTGAACTTTAGAGAGACTTGGCGGCATTGCCAATCGGTAATCTAAAACCCCAATTCGTTCTAGAATTTCGAAAGGTCTGATGTACCTGGGACTCAATTTACCTTTCTTACCAAAACGTATGACTCCCTTCCATGGAGATACCTTCAGGAAAACATGATCAGCGACCTGAAATTCAAAATCCTTCCTTTGATTATCGGCATAGCTTTTCTGCCTACTTTGAGCTGCTTTGATGTGATTTTGGATTACCTTCACCTTTTCCACCATTTCCTCCACCAGTTCTGGGCCTACAAGTTTTCTTTCACCAACCTCATCCCAACAGGTTGGTGTACGACATCTCTTTCCGTATAACGCTTCATATGGTGCCATCTGAATACTTGAATGGAAGCTATTGTTATAGGAAAATTCTACCAGTGTTAAATATTGATCCCACATACCCTGAATGTCAAGTGAGAAAGATCTCAACATGTCTTCTAGGGTTTGAATAGTCCGTTCTGATTGTCCATCTGTCTGAGGGTGGTAAGCAGTGCTCAAATGAAGTTCAGTATCCAGGGATTTCTGAAGACTTTTCCAAAATCTTGAAGTAAAACGGGGATCACGATCAGAAACAATCGATAGGGGTACTCCATGAAGTCTCACAACTTCATTAATGTATAGTCTTGCTAGACGTTCCAGGGGTAGATCTTCTCTTATAGCAAGAAAATGTGCGGACTTGGTAAGACGATCAACAATAACCCATATTGCATCGTTCCTTCTAGGAGTCTTTGGTAGCCCCATGACAAAGTCCATCGTAATATTGTCCCATTTCCACTCTGGTATGGGAAGAGGTTGCATGACTCCTCCAGGCTGTTGCCTTCCAGCTTTCACTTGTTGACAAAACCATACATCTTGACACAAAATCAGCAATCTCCCTCTTCATGTTGTCCCACCAAAAATGTTCCTTCAAATCTCTATACATTTTGGTGCTCCCAGGGTGTATAGAGAAATTGGAACTATGAGCATCATCCAGCAATTCCCTTTTCAGATCAGGTAAATCGGGAACACAAAGTCTCTTCCCGAATTTCAAAATTCCGTCTTCATACACAAAGTCTCTCAATCTCCCATCATTCACAGCTTTAATCTTCTTCTGAAATTCTTCATCATCGGTCTGAGAACTCTTAATCCTTTCTAGTAAAGATGGTTTGGCAACCATTTGAAAAAGCATTGATGTTTCACCTTCCCTGGTTATTCCCATGTCCATCTTCACTAGATCCATGAAAATTGGATCCCTTTCAATTCTCATCATGTTCAAAACTCCATGGTCTTTTCTGCTCAAAGCATCTGCCACCTTGTTTGCTTTCCCCGGGTGGTAGTGTATCGTGCAATCATAATCCTTGAGTAATTCAAGCCATCTCCATTGCATCATGTTGAGTTCTTTTTGTGAGAAAATATACTTCAAACTCTTGTGATCAGTATAAATCTCAAATTTTTCACCATAGAGGTAGTGTCTCCATATCTTCAAAGCAAAGATCACAGCTGCTAACTCACGATCATGAGTAGGATATTTTTGTTCATGAATTTTCAACTGTCGTGATGCATAGGCAATAACTCTATCATTCTGCATAAGGACACAACCAAGTCCTTTCTTTGATGCATCACTATAAATAACGAACCCATCATTCCCCGATGGTAGAGTCAATATAGGAGCATTGAATAATATTCTCTTCAGTTCTTCGAAACATTCTTCACACTCTTTTGTCCAAACAAATTTAACCCCTTTACGTGTGAGCTTCGTTAATGGGTTAGCCAATCGGGCAAAATTCTGGACGAAACGTCGATAATAACCTGCCAAACCAATAAAACTACGTACCTCAGTTATACTCGTAGGTGCTGGCCATTCTTGGATTGCCTTGGTCTTAGAAGGATCAACAGAGATTCCATCTTTAGAGACAATATGGCCAAGAAAAGAAATATCCTGAAGCCAGAATTCACACTTGCTAAACTTCCGATATAATTCATGCCTCCTCAGAGTCTTCAAGATAATGCGCAAGTGATTTTCATGATCTTCGTAGGTTTTGGAGTATACCAAGATATCATCAATAAATACCACCACAAATTCATCGAGATAATCCTTGAAAACTCTATTCATTAGATCCATAAATACAGAGGGTGCATTAGTCAATCCAAACGGCATTACAGTAAACTCGTAATGCCCGTACTGGTTCGAAATGCTGTCTTCGGAATGTCTTCCTTCTTCACACATAACTGATGGTATCCAGATCGAAGGTCAATCTTTGAAAAGTATTGAGCTCCATGCAGTTGGTCAAATAAATCATCAATACGAGGTAGGGGATACTTGTTCTTTATCGTTATAGCATTGATCTCCCTGTAGTCAATACATAACCTCATAGATCCATCTTTCTTTTTAACAAAAAGAACAGGGGCTCCCCATGGAGAAACACTAGGGCGAATAAATCCCTTATTACTCAATTCCTCTAGTTGTTTCTTTAGTTCGACTAATTCTACAGTGGCCATTCTATAAGGGGTCTTCGATATAGGCCTTGATCCAGGAATCAAATCAATGGAAAACTCAACTTCTCGTTCTGGAGGATGTCCAGGTAAATCTTCCGGAAATACATCTACAAATTCTTTCACAACAGGTACATCCTCTATTTGAACATTCCTTTCCTCACCGACAGTTATTTCATTCTCTTCCTCCCCAATAATTGAATTAAGTTGAGCTACTGGGGGTGGATCTAAATAAGAATTAGGTGGTGACGATTCTGCTCTAAAAATAAGGTGTTCCTTATCATTATCATCAAGAATCATAACCTCTTTCTTCTTACAATAAATCTTCGCATCATAGTCCGAAAGCCAGTCCATACCGAGGATTATATCAAACTCAATAATAGGTATGACGATGAGATCAGCAGATAAAGAAAATTTATGTGCTCTAATGGGGACTGATTCACAAAACTTTGTTGCAATGATACTTCCGTTAGGAGTTTTAACTGACAACTCGTTTATTAAATCAAATTGGAAATATCTAATTTTCTTAGCAAACTGGGAAGATATGAAACAATGCGATGATCCAAAATCAAATAATGCATTTGCTAAACTTGAGGAAACCATTAAATTACCTGCCACCACGTCTTTCGGAGCTTCTACCTCAGCAGTAGTGATAGCATAAGCCTGGCCTTGATCCCTTGGCCTTTTCTGAGGTAAGTTCTCCTGACGCTTAGGACATTCATTTGCATAATGCCCCATCTCCCTACAATTGTAGCACTGAACGTTGGTAGCTTCCTTCTTCCCCTTTCAATCACGAGCTTGGTGGCCTTTTTCACCACACTTGTAACAGACTCCCATTCCCTTCAAGCAAGTACCAGGGTGTTTCTTCCCGCATTTACCACAGGATGGATATTCAACCTTTCCCTTCTTCCCCTTATTTCCATTCCCAGATTGAACAGCAGGTCTCTTCTTCTCTTTCTTTAGTTTAAAGTCATAAGACTTAGAGAATTCCTTTTCGGTCTTGATAGCACATGAGACAATGTCTTCGTACGATGAAAAGGATTGTGAGACTAATGCTCGACGGAGAAATGGTTTTAACCCGTCAAAGAAACGATCAATCTTACTTCTTTGGTTACGTATATAATCACCAGCGTACCTTTCTAACCTTGTAAAGTTAGCCTCATAATTTGCGACATTCTCATCCTCCTTCTGTCTCAGACTTAGAAATTGCCTTTCCATATCTGCTCGATGGTCGCGAGGGAAGTATTTTTCTAAAAACAGTTCTTTGAACTCCCTCAATTCCATATTTGATACTTCATCATCTTCCTTCATGTTTTGAATCAATGACCACCATTGATCAGCATCTCCAGTGAGGCGGTAAACTGCCATGATAACTTTTTCCCTTTCACTGCTCCCCAAAGCCTGAAATATTTTCTCTAGGGAATTTATCCATTGCTCAGCTACTAAGGGATTTGTACTCCCATTGAACGTTGGTGGTTGTTTCCTCATGAATCGATCTAACATTGATCCTCCACGCTGCGGATCAGGGTGCTCCATACGGGTAAGGTTATTATTCATAACCTGAGTAAGTTGTCCCAGTATGGTGATTAGCTGATCGGCACCAGTTGCATCACCAGCTCCACTATAATTATCTTGAGCAGGAGGGAAATCCCTACATGGAGTGCGTGCATTGATACGGTTTCCATTTCTTCCACTAGGTGCCATTTCTAAACAATGGCATAAACTAGATCAGTTTATGAATCAAAATACATAATCCCATACTTATAAAACACTTAACATAAATTGAACTATTTATGGATATAATCCATAATCATAAAAATGTCTCCTTTGAGGATGTATATACTCATAAACCCTTCATAATGGTTTGTAAAAAAAATGGGAATTATCCTAAGCATATCCCCCAGGAGTGTCGTAACCAAGAGTGCAGCAAGGCCCGTTGTCATGCACCAGTTCCCGTTCGTGTCTAGCTCAAAGCGGTGTTTTCGGGTTTTACCCCTAGGTACATCTGTGCCAGAGCCGCCTCTACCTGCTCGTATCCAGACAGGGATGTATTACTCGGAAAACACACAAAATCCCTACAATACCAAAATTCTAGGATGTTCTTCTACACTAATCCTCAAAGTTCATCTCAGGTCTACGTGCTCTAATCAGAGTTTATCTAAATCTAGCTTCCAAGGTTTGTACTAAACTTCCTCTAATACCAACTGTAACGCCCCGACCCCAGTTACCCAGAGTCGGTGCATTAATTACATAACATTGGCATGATCACAAGAAAGATCAAATCTCGAAAGACCGATTGGTTTAGTAGCCTTGGAAACACTAGATATATTCATAAGTTTTACATTACATCATAAAATGAGAAACTACTACAACAACATAATGTATCCATAATCCACACTCATATCCCCACATAATATCCCTACAGTTCATTCATAACTTACTTCTTCACTTCCTGGGAAAAATAAAACATAGAAAATGGGTGAGCTCAAATGCCCAGTAAGGATAACAATATAGCGGAAACTTTCATAAATAAGAATAAACATTTAAGGCAATGTATAACTAAAACAAAAGCCTTTCAAACTTGAACTTTCAACACAGTATGGCATAAATAAAATGAAATAATGCCATTTACTTATTCACATGGATATTATACTAATCGAATAATCACATGCAAAAATCAATAACCACTTTCATAATGTTGGAATTCATAATGCTAAACTTTAATTTCTTTGTCAAGGCCTCGTCCCAAGACCTTGGGGCTAACTGTAACCGGAACCCAACCCGGAGTGCCTCTAATAACTGGACACCAACCCGGAGTGCCTCTAATAACCGAACACCAACCCAGAGTTCCTCTAATAACCGGAGACCAAACCGGAGTTCCTCTAATAACCGGAGACCAAACCGGAGGGCTTACTTTTACCGGTCCCCAACCCGGAACATACTTGTCTAACACATTCATCTGAATGAAAGGTTGAAATATAACATAAACATTTGGATTAAAAATAACTTATAAAGTGTCAATACTTTCATCATAAACTATGAATGGTATACAAAAAATAGCACATCCACAGTCAAACATATCACAAAACCTTCAATATAATATAGAAGTTTTGTATCATAACAAATCAACTTTAAATAAGTGTAAAATCCATCAAAGGATGTTGACATAGATGAAATCAAAATTCATTTTAAAGAAATATCTATTTTTATTTTGAAATCATTTAAGATCCATATAAAATAAAACATTTTATTTGAAAATACTCTTATAAGCTTGTAAGGGAAGCTTTGACGAATTTATAACGGCGGAAAATAACCGCACCCGCCGTATAAGTTAAAAAAAACGTTCTTATCTTAATTTTGTCGAAAAGGATAAAAAGCACCTTGTTTGGAAAACGACGGAAAGATTCCCTTATAAACCTCTTATAAAAAGTCAAACAAGGGTATAAATGACTTTAACCCATATTCTTTTAAATATTAAAAATGTTTTGAAATACATTTTGAAGAAACATGGATGTGGATGATAACGAGATCCCAGTAAATTATTACGTATAAACAACCTCGGATAATGAAGAGATTGTGAAATAACCCTTACCTTGTACTTTTCCTTGGTTGGGGTAGGTTAACCTCCTGTATAACGGTGAAATAATTGTTATTAAATTATAAAATAATCATATACATTAATTTGATATCATATATGATCTTTTAATATTGATTTGATAATAATATCTTAGTATTATCGTTGTTTCGGGTGTTAACTTACTTGTTTTATTTTATATGTTTTGTTACATAAGCCATGTTTTTAATGGATAGGTTGTATATTATTCATATCCAGAATGATATGAAGTCCTTAAACATCATTTTTAAATCATCAAATGATAATTATACTTGAATGGATACGATGGAGAATGAATCTTATCGCGTTTGTGGAGACGGTAGTCCGTACGTACGCACGAGCGACAATATCATTCTTTTGATATTAAAATAATATATAAATGGATGTAATATCATATATACAGAATAATTAACATGTTATATTTATTATTTACATGATTTTCACATCATTATTATACCCATACAAATAATAATATATTGAATAACAATTACACCACGACGTGGAGACGGTAAGCCGTACGTACGCACGTATGGTGACATGTTATTCAAAGGGTGGATAGAATACTGAATATGGTTGTACCATATTTATAATAACATCACAGTATATGTGAGATACTGGAGTTATTATTTTAGAATCGTAAGAACAAATAAAGAAAAAGTGGAAGAAGAAAGGAACTTGAAAAGGGGTGGTGAAAACATTACCTCTTCTTCGGGTTCTTCCTTTTGATTTGATCAAAAGGGCTCCTTAGGTTGGCTTTCTGATCAAAATAAGGCCTCTAGGTTGTAGTGAGGGAAGTTTGGAGAGTATTTGGGCAGGGTTTGGACGAGCCAAGTGGCTTGAGAGGTTTGATGAATGAGTAGAAGTGGTCTCCTTTTATAAGGGAGAGGAGGGGCTCTTTAGGAAAGAGTGAAAGTATTACTTTATAATATAATTATATTCGGTTTATAATGGTCCAAAAATCATTGAGGTCTAAGATAAGATGACTCATTTTCTAAATAACATCAACCAATAAGAATTGGACAGGTTTTAGATAATATTTTAATCATTATAATCTTATTTATTTAAATGATTTATTAATGAGGTAAACATTGCATCATTATTGTGTCATTAATAATTTAAATTATTTGATGTCTAAAAATTATAAATAAAATATCATTATGTAGGAAATATTTTTATCTTTCTAATGAATATTTATAATCGAAAATCCAACATTTATAACCCTATGTAAAAAATTGTTCTTCTAAAAGATGTAAGCTTATGCAATTTTTATTTTTATTTTAACTTTATTAATATAATGTGTCCCTACCACATACAAGTGGCTCTAAGGGGTCCCCAAATCGACCCAATGATGCCCATGGTCGGGTATGTGTCCACCAATAAGGTTAGGACACGTTTTAGGGTAATTTTGTATTATTATAATATTATTTTTTAACCCTTATTTACCGGATTTACCCTTTAACCATGGTAAATAAAATATTTACCGCAGTAATTATTCAAAATGTGTAAAAATAAAAGTTACCTATTTATATAATTTGGAAATCCTGATTCCAAATATGAAATCCATTTTTCCAAATTCAAAACACAGAAGTTGCAGAAATTAATTTAAAATTAATTCCCGTTGTTAAAATAAAAAGCGTGTTTTTAAGGGATAATAACTATCAAAATATAGACACTTGTTTATGTCTGGTTTAAATGTGAAATTATGTCCAATGACAAACATTAAATTAAATGGTAAAAATATATTCTAAATATACTTTAAAACCACTCAAATTCATAATTTATCAATATTAATTATTTTGATTAAAAAAGTTGATTTTAATTAAAATTTAGTAATTTTCACTATTCATTAAAATATAAAAGTTATCCGAAAAGTACCAAAATTTCACCCTAGGCTAATTTCAATATTCCGAATCCAAAAATGAAGTCCATTTTGAAATATAAAATATATATGATTTCAAAAATTAGGTATTACTATTCACAACGGCTAGTTTGATTAGTTGTGGTGTGTGTTAGAACTCGAGGTTGCGTACAACACACGCTATCGCATTATTCGAAGGGAAACGTACCATGGAATCTTGGGGTGTTACAAGATAGGTACTAAAGATATGATTTCAGATTTAAAAAATCATAGACAAGAGTTATAGGGTTGTTCTTAAAAAGTGAAAAAAAATAGAATTGATGTGAGTAGTCCTTCTGCATTTCCCATGTGTTTATGAATTTGATGTATGTATGTGTTTTACATTCTCACCATTATAGTGATCAAACCCTTTTAAAAAATTAAATTTTTTTATTAAAATAAAATTCTTATAAATGAGATTAATAATGTTTCAATGTCTAAGACAACCCTTGAATAAAAAACTGGTTCTTTATATGTCGATGGTTGAAGACATGATTATAAATGTCTGACTTGTAATACTCAAACCTAGAGTGGTGACACTTCAATGAATAAAGGGAACATAGTGGCCCTCTTAATAGTTGGTTGTGTATGAAACCATTGAGAAACATCATTCCTCTTGGAGGACATCTAATTTCAAGCCTAAACAATCACATAATGTCTCAGGTTTAAAATGCATTATGATCAGTTTCGATCACACATCAATGGGGTGTTGTTTGAGGCAACATAAATGTGTGATCGATAGTGTTATAATAAGTGTGTAGCCCGATATTCTTATTACTCCTAAATGAGGTGTTGACGCTGTCTCCTATGGACCAGACTTGTTCTGTTGGTCTGAAGTGGTAAATGTGATCAATGAATCATCTTTATTATATTATGCATACTTTATGATCAATAGTTCATCTTTATTATATTATGTTTCTGTAATCTTACACTATCGTATATTTTTGTGTAGGCACATTGTGATATACATGGATAAAAGCTGGATCACATTACCGAGGAACACACCTAAATATGTTAAGGGTTTGAATGAGTTTTTAGATTTTGCAATTTCTAATCGATCCGTTGAAGGGAGAAGAAGATGTCCATGTCCTAAATGTAAATTTAGAACATGGTTGAAGAGAGATGAAGTTTATGAACATTTAATACTGAAGCAATTCCCTGATCAATATTTGTGTTGGATTTGGCATGGATAATCAAACAATACAGAAAGATTGAGGACTGATGTTAATCCACAGAATGAGGTCCCAAGTTTGTCGCCAATGGAAAATGAAATGCAAAACCTCATAAATGATGCATTCGGCACTGCAAGACACCACTATGAGAATCAAAACATATCAGAACAACCAGAAGATGATGCTACAAATTGCAACGTGACAAGTGATGTTTTTGAGACTGTAACACAAGCAGATCAAGATTGTAACATATCATTGGATCCTCCTATTGATTCTGTGGAGCCAAATGTAAGGGAAAACCTCAGTGAGGAAAATGCGTTTCATGATTTAGTTGACGATGGAAATCAAGAGTTGTATAGTGGGTGTTTGAAATATTCAAAGCTTTCATTTCTGCTGAAGTTGTACCATATCAAATGTCTTTGTGGAATTACAAATAAGGCAATGTCTATGTTATTGGAATTGATTCGTGATGCATTTCCTGAAGCAAAAATCCCAGAATCGTTTTATGAGATGAAAAAAGTTGTAAACAAGCTTGGTCTGAATTATACAAAAATACATGTGTGTCCCAATGATATTATGCTTTACTGGGGAGAGGATTCAAGGAGACAGAATTTTAAGAAATGTTCTTCTTCTGGATGGCAGTCAAAGGGTAATGTTGGAAGTATGACTGAACATAATTTCATGGAGAATAAGAAAAGGAACACACCTGCAAAAGTTTGGCGTTACTTTCCTTTGAAGCCTCGATTGCAAAGATTATTCATGTCATCAAAAACCGTCAAACACATGAAGTGGAATGTTGTAGATAATAACAATGATGGGTTAATGAGACATCCACGAGATTCCCAATCATGGAAGACATTTGATTCATTACATCCAGATTTCTCAGCTGATCCTAGGAATGTTCGATTGGGATTGGCTGCCGATGGATTCAACCCATTTGGGACTTTGAGTACGAGTTATAGCATTTGGCCAGTTGTTTTGATCCCTTATAATTTTCCTCCATGGATGTGTATGAAACAAACATCTTTTATCATTTCGTTGATTATTCCTGGGAAACAAATGCCTGGAAATGATATTGATGAATACCTGCAGCCTTTGATTGAAGAATTGCAGGAGGTATGGAGCAACGGTGTTGAGACATTTGATGTTTCTTCTAAAACAATGTTCAAAATGCATGCTGCTTTAATGTGGACCATTAGTGACTTCCCTGGGCTTGGGAATTTATCTGGTTGGAACACTAATACGGGTTTGGATTGTCCCGTTTGTAACTTTGATTTCGAGCCCAAACGGCTACGTCATAGTAGAAAATGGTGCTTCTTGTGCCATCGAAGATTTCTTGATGCATCTCATAGATTTCGGCTGAACAAATCAAAATTTAATGGTTCCATTGATCGTAGACCACCTCCAAAGTTGTTAACTGGTTTTGAAATATTGACACAGCTTGAAAATGTTAAAACAGAATTTGGGAAGGTTCATCATTTGAATGATAGCGGAAAATGATTGCGAAGTGCATCGTCAAGTGAAATCAGAACGCAACAATGGAAGAAAAAAAGTATATTCTTCAAACTTCCGTATTGGGAATTTAATTCTTTGCGCCACAATCTTGATGTGATGCATATTGAGAAGAATGTATGTGATAATTTGATTTTCAAATTACTTAATGAGCATGGAAAGTCGAAGAATCATCTCAATGCTCACAAAGACTTACAAGTAATGAACATAAAACGTGATCTCTAGCCAGATGAGAATGAAAAGTATGCACTGGCCATTTTTTCAATGAAAAATAGGGATAAAGATACGTTCCTTCAAATTTTAAAGAATGTGAAGGTATCTGATGGGTATTCGAGTAACATCTCGAGGTGTGTTGACTTGAAGAATCGTAAGTTATATGGATTGAAAAGTCACGATTCACATATTTTGTTACAAAAGTTACTACAATTGGCATTGCGTACATTATTACCTGAAAAAAGTTACTGCTGTTGTACTCCGATTCTGCACATTTTTCAGGCAATTATGTGAGAAATCTCTACATCCATTTCATCTTGACAACCTACAGGAGTGGTTTGTATTGACCCTTTGTGCAATGGAGATGATCTTTCCTCCATCGTTTTTTACTGTCATGATGCATTTAACTGTGCATTTGGTTGATGAAGCTAAATTAGGAGTCCCCGTTCATTATCGATGGATGTATCCAATTGAGAGGTATTTTATTTATATGTTTCCAGTTAAGTAAAAAAAATTTGGCATTTAAATAAATGCATAATATTATTTTTTTTCACAGATATCTTGGGCATTTGAAAGCATACGTGAGAAATAAAGCTCAACCAGAAGGCTCTATTGCTGAAGGCTATTTGGCCGAGGAGTGTCTCACCTTTTGTTCCAGATATTTGGATGATATTGAGACAAGATTTAATCGAGTTGGACGTGTTGAAGACACATCAACTCATTCTCAAATGCATCAGAAATTAAAAATATTTCCTACTATTGGCCGATCAGTAGGGAGGACCACATACGCGACACTAACAGAATTGGAATTATTATAGGCACATAGATATGTGCTGCTGAATAGTGAAATTGCAGATCCATTTATTGAAGAGTTGAGGATACAAACAAAGAGACGAATGAGAGGCCGAACACGAAATGAAAAAGATATAACGAAAGTTGTGAATAAAGAGCTGGTAGAATGGTTTGCACGACGTGTAAGTTTATAAATATTGCAATAAATACGAATATTAGTTTGACACATACAATTTGCAAATCTATTAATTTTTTTTCAGATCATGAATACTGATACTCGAGCAGACTTGTCAGAAGATTTGAAGTTTCTTGCTAGAGGTCCTATAAAACAAGTTAGAAAGTTCGGCGCTTATAATGTGAATGGTTTTAGATTTCGTACAGTCGATCGAGAAGTGGGTTTGAAAACACAGAATAGTGGTATATTTACATTTTCTGAAGTGGAATACTATGGAATGTTGCATGATATTATTGAATTAAACTACCACGGGCATTTTTACTGTTATTTTATTCAAATGAAAATGGGTCGATATTATCAGAGGTGTTAAAAGAGATTCCTTGTAATTTACTTCTGTAAACTTCTCTCGCTTGATGGATGTTGGTGATCGTGAACTGCATGATCCATATATCTTAGCATCGCAGGAAAAAATGGTATATTATGTGAATGATGTTGTGGATGAACGGTGGAGTGTAGTTACTCATGTAATACAAAGAGATTTGTATGATATGGGTGATGAAGTGGAAGATTTGACCTCTGCAATTGAATTTAATCAACAACAGGAAGCAGAATTATTTGTCCATCATGATATTGAAAATATTGTTTTAGCAAGGATGAATGAAGTGGATGAAGCAATGGAGTAGGAAACCGACATGATTGAAGGGTAAAATGATTGTATGTACAATTATTTATTCATTCAGCAACCACTTGTTTCAATTCTGTAGTCATTCATTATCATTGTTATATATATTTTGTTTGTTAGTACTGGGCATCTATTATCATTTTTAATTTTTTTTTCTGCATAATTTTTTTGAAATATATATTCTAAACTTAATTTTATTTGATTAAATGACAGGAATGCCATGGAAGAAGCGGTACACCATTCCTTCTACTTCTGCGATAGACGATGATCCGTCTGTCCCCACGACATCTGAGGCAGCAACTGCCTACATCCCAGCATCATCTCCCCATACACCATCTCTAACACCATCAGTGGATGCCTCATTAGAGGATGAGTCATCGCCTCCCCCTACAAGAGCCTCAGCAGTGGGGCAGCGACACGCCCCTTCCAGTTCATCACGGACATTCTGGAGGGTCAAAGTCATAGGTGCAAATTTTAATTAAATAAATTTATTGCATTTTGTTTATAGTAATTGTTTGATCGTTGCAGATGAAAACAATGCAACCGTGGAAAACACATAAAATGTTCTGATGTTTGGAACATGCATGGCGAGAAGATAGTGGTGCCATTTGATTCTTATGGGGTCCCGACGGATGACGCCGCAGGTTTACCTGGTCAGATTATAGGTCAGCTGGCAGAAGAGCCCATTTCCCTACCTATTTCATATGATGATTGGAGGCATATGCCTCCAAACTGGAAAAATGAAGTTTATGATTCTCAGTTAAAGGTAATTTTATTACTTTACTGTTTAATTGAATGTCATGTTACTAATATATTCAAAATGAATTTCTATATACAGATGTTCTTCCACTTTACCGTTGCTGATGTGATAGCACGGAAGTGGACATTAAAAAATCTTGGAAAAAAATGGAATGATTTCAAATGGAGGTTGTGGTGTGATGTCAATGATACTTCGTTGACCTTGAAGTAGATGTATGAGAAGCTACCCAGTGGGGTACCGAAAGAACAGTAGAAGGTTTTTGTCGATAGACATCGTGATGAGAAACAGATGGTATTGAAATATATATTATTATATTATCCTCATTTTACATTTATACATGTATATGAAGAGGAGATAGACATTGAATACAATACTGTTAAATTGAATTTTATTTATTTCAGGATCTCTCAAGATAGAATGCTTCAAACTTGGCAAAGCAGGTCATCCCGCACACTGCGGGTTCAAAAAGCTTTTCAAGAAGCCGAATATCATTGGTAATCTTTTAATTAGTTTAAATATTTATAAGATAATATTATCTATTTAACATATTTAATTGTTGATTTATCTTTGTTCAATGCAGTCACAGAGTTTAGGGCATGACGCATCCCGAACAGAACTGTGGTTGGATGTTCATAAAAAAACAGATAGAAGTTTTGTTAATGAACCTGCCAGAGAAGTTGGGGTATGAAGTCAATTATTTATTATAATAACTTATTATCAGTTTTTACTATGTTAATATATATTGATATTTGATTTATAGGTAAAAATTAAGTAAATATGGGATGCTTATCCTGGGAAATCCTACTCAGTCTCCCAGGATGACCCGGTTGGTAAAGTCCTTGGGAAGGAGCATCCTAGTAGAGTGCGCGGGTTGGGTTTGGGACATATACCATCTGAGGTCTTTCGCTTTCCATCAGGGATTTCAGCTACATCTACTCCTGCTTATAGTTATTTCATACCTGAAGATGCTCAGAGGGAGATGTCTTCTCTATGAAACACAGTTCACCAGCAGGGGGATCAGATATCTGCTTTGCAGAAAGAGTTGCGTGAAATACAACAGTATATGAGCAGATATGACCCCGGTGGTAGTGCATCGGGTAGTGGTGAGCAGGTAAATCAAAAAAAAAATCAAAATCATTTAGTTTTCAAACTTTTATTGGTTTTAAGTTTTATTATAAATATGGAACAATATTTAATTTTCAATATAATGTTCTTACAGGTGGCAGCAGGTGGTGGAGATGAAGGTGGGGAGGGTGACGATGCAGCATCAGATGATGAGTAGTAGTATTGTTGATGTGTTGAACAAGTATGATAACAGTTGGCTTGTATATGTAACATTTATGGAACATAGTTTCCACCAAACATTTCCATATATGTAACCCATATTAATACCATTTCTACTATATATCAGCATTAGGGTAGCCCCATTGTGTAAGCTCGATTCATAAATGGATTGGGTGTTCTGACACGCTGGTCGGGTTGGTTTCATCTTTTATGACAAATGTTATGGAGTTTGTGAGTGTGAATTAGATAAGTGTCACATGTGCGATTAAGGTGAATCTAACCTAGTTCTCTTATGAGCAGTTGGTCTATCTCTTCTTTTCATGACTAGGACACTCCTAATTTGGGGAACATCGTGTCAGATATAGTAAAAATGTCCTTCTAGGTAGTAGAAGTGATGGAAGTGTCTTAGAGGTGATGGAAGTGTCTCCAATCTTCTGATAATATTTATACTCTCTTAGTGTACTCTTTCTTAGCAGCGAGCATGTCCCCTATCTTTACGTCATCCTCGATGCACTAAGAGAGCATCGGTTATATGGTGGGTCGAAAATGTCTTCTGAGAAAGATTGCATGACTAGTTCAGTTAGGCTAATTTTCATTTGACTGTTTCTTTATAGCAAGGTCCCTATTATGGCCTCAGAAGTATTTAGGATTTTCCAATTAGAGGAAAAATTCCAATATTATCATTGGAAATATTTGGATATTCTTTATAGGAAATTACAATGGTGGAGAATACTATGGTTCATAATTTATTGTTAATGTTAAAACCTATGGTGGGGAGCACCATCGGTTGGATGCTTAAAGGGATGACGATGTGATCATTTATCTAGTTGAACGGGCCTAGGTAAGCACCAAAAATATCAAGTTTGGGTGGTATGATAGGTGCACACAGTTTCTCTAAAACTGTGCGAACCTGTAGTAGAAAACCATGCGGCTGGAGTAGGTGAGAAGAAGTGACCCACACAGGCTGCACACAGTTTTCCAAACCGTGTTCCTATCTCACATGGTTAGTGCCACTTAGGCATTATTATCACACAATTCATTACACATTTGTCACATGGTTAGGGTAAACTATGTGGGGAAACCATGTGAGGTAGGATTCCTAAGTAGTGGGAGTCTCACGGTTGGTGTACAGTTTGTAAATTCATATAGCCAAACCATGTGAACTATTCATAAGGGTGAAATTACCATTTTTCCATTAATAGGTTAAATGTTTTAACTCCCTTTCTTTCCTCCTCCTTCTTCTCCAGCATTCACAGCTCCCTCCTCTATGGGTTTCTCCACTTTCCTCTATTAGGATTTGATGGTTCTCCTTCATCCATCATCAGATTTTATCACCATCGATCCCTAATTTATCAAGTTACAATATCTTTTCCCCTATTTTCAGGGTGGATGTATGTTTCTTAGATTTCTTCCCTTAGGGATTTTAGTTTTTTTTATTCATTTACTAATGTGTATCATGCTACCTTCTATATGTATATTATTTTTTAGTTTTTTATCTTCATCTGGACATGAATTCATGGTTGTAAATTGTTATTGGCCTTTTATATTTAGTTTATATTATTCATCCAATGCTTTGTCTTTCATTTATTGTTGATTTAATTATTGTATGTTGTTTCTCTATTTATTATACCACTATCCTACACTACCAAGAAGGGGGTCGAGATCCCCATGAAACCTAGGTGATCTCTATATTCTGGTTTGATTTATTTTTCAGGGCAGTGGTGTAGTAGAACCAAATTTTTTTTTTCCAGTTCAGCATTTAGCGGCGGTTTTAACCGCCACTAATGCCATACTTGGTAGAATTTAGCGGCGGTTAAAACCGCTGCTAAATGCCTTTCTGGGCAGCATTTAGCGGCGGTTTTAACCGCCGCTAAATATATTACGTTGATATTTAGCGGCGGTTTTTACCGCCACAAAATAGGCGCATCAAACGACATAATTTTGCGGCGGTTAAAACCGCCGCGAATAAAAAAGTGTGGCATACCCATAAAACCGCCGCTAAATGGAGAAAAACCGCTGTGAAATGAGGCATCTACGACACATTTTTTAAACAGCTGCGAAATATAAAAAACCGCCACTAAAAGATTTCCGACGCCAAGTTTAACGGCGGTTTAAACCGCCACTAAATGGGGAAAAACCGCCGCTAAGGGCTGCTTTTGTTGTAGTGTCTGCACTTCCTAAAATTAAATTATCGTGTTTACCCACAATGGAAACCATAAAGGTATTCCACAAAAGAAAAATACAGAAGCTTAAGTAAAACATAAACTTATTATATATCATATATAAATATATTGACATCTTAATGGCCACCTTTTAAGGTGTTATATGAGTGTTGAACAATCATCGTTTCGTGAGGCAGAAATTCTCCATCCACAGAAACAGTATGTTCTTTAACCATTTGATGTAGGTGTGTGTAAGTGTAACTCTAATTATTCTTATAACAAAATCCTAGTATAATGAAGATACTGGAGTTGTTACAAAAGATATGAATAAAAAGATTTTAGGGGGTTGGAGAATCAAAATAAAACAAAAGAACACAAGTGAAGACATTACCTTAAAATAGGGTAACTCTTTTTGATTTTAGCTAAACGGCTTCCTTGGGAAGACTTATGCCCAAAGTAAGGCTTCTAGGAGTAAAAGAGGGATGTGGAGAGAAAAATTGAGCAGGGGTTTTCTGAGCCAAAGGCTTCAGAGGTGTGGGTAAGGTGGTAGAAGTGGGGGCCTTTTATAAGAGGAGAGGAGGGGCACTCTTGTAAACATACAAAATGTTACTTTATTTCCAAATGAGTTTCGTATTTTAAAGGTCTCACATTGATTTATATCGAGGATAAGGTGGTAAGGGTTCGAAATATACTCATCCAATAGGTTCTTGACAAGTGTAAGTTATAGTTTTAACATTATCTTTTCATTTTATTTAAATCCTTTATTTATGAGGTAATCGCTGCATCATCATGATGTCATAAATAATTTAATTTATTTAATGTCTAAAAATTATAAAAAAATATCATGATGTAGGAAATCTTTTTAGATTTCTAATGAATATTTATAGTCAAAAATATGGCTTATATAACCCCATTTAAAAATTGTTTTATTGAAACATCTCATGCTTGTGACATTTTTATTTTAACTTTAAATAAAAAGTTATTTATGTTATTTTCCAACCAAAGTGGCTCCATGGGGTCCCCAAGTTGACCCATGGATTTTCATGGTCGGCCATGACACATCAACGGAGGGTAGGACATCTGTCTAGGTTATTTCACATTATTAAAACATTATTTTTACCTTAAAGTACACTAATTACCTTTAATCGTAATTAAAAACTTAAAAGTTACTATTCACCAAAAAAATATTTTAATTCCATTGAACCACATTTTAATTCTTAATGAAAACCATGTATGTCTGATTTTTGAAATTCAAAACACAGAGGTGGTAAATTTTCATTTAAATAGAAAATCAGTTTTTATAAGTACCACTTAGTGGTTTCACTATTCATCAAAAATTGAAGTTCTTCAGAAAAATACCAAAACATCACCCTAAGCTATATTTGATATTCCAAATTCAAAATTGAAGTATATTTTACAAAATTCAAAACATATAAGTTGCATTAATTAATTTAATAATTAATTCCTGCTGTCAGAGTAAATAGAGTGTTTTTATGAAATAATAAGTATCAAAAGATTGACACTAGTTTAAGTCCGATTTCAAAGTGAAATTAATTCCAATGACCACAATTGGATTAAATGGTAAAAATATATTCTAATTGAACTTTAAAACCAATTCAAAATATAATATAATCATATAAATAAATTAGATTAAAAAGTGGTTTTGAATTAAAATTCAACATTTTTAACTATTCATTAAAAAATGATCTTTATCGGAAAAATACCAAAAAAATTACACAAAGTAAATTTTGATTTCCCGATTCTAAAGAAGAATTTTATTTTTTCAAATATAACCCATAAAATTGTTAAAAAGTGTATTTAAAAGAGGTTCGCCATCCAAAGGCGGTTAATCGACCTTTTAAAGAATATTAGAATGTTTATGCTTAAAAATTGGATTCATTCACATTTTTAATCCTCTAACATTTATTGTAAAGAGTAAAAATATTTGACAAACATATATAATCATTTTTTTATTTAGTTCTATTTATTCCCTCCATTACAACGTCTAAGAGTTAACTACCATTTAAAATAATATTATTTTATTATTAGAGTGCAACGTAAGATTCCCAAGAAACTCGTTGTTGCGTATTGGGTACGCCATCGAGCATAGCGTCCCCTTTAAAGAAATATTAATATTTTATTCACAAATATGGATAAATATAAAAATGTAATATTCTTTATTTACCTGGGGTGTTACATAGACACTCTCATATTATTGTCACAATCTTCTAGGCTAGACCTGACGACCATGGCCTATTGGATGAGTGTCTTCAGTATCAGTTTAGCTAAGGGAATATTTCGTCTCGAATAATCATTAACTTGAAACCTCATGGTGGATTTATGGATGCAATTAGTTGAGACTGTTGTGATGTGGAGCCTTTTTGAGTATATCATGGATATCATTCGTTATAATAATGTCACTTATCTTTTTTGAAATGCTTATGTTTAATGAGTCAGACACTAATGAGGTTTTTTGATTAATGATTTAGGGGTGTCCTAAAGGGTATTATTATACTCACCCTTGTATGGGATCTTCCCAGACCAGTCATATCTTATGCAGATGGCAGGTATTTTTTGGAATCATTGGAGGACTATAAGTAGGTGGTGATTATTTTGGGGAAGAGAAATCAAGGTTGATACACATGTTTCATTTTACACGATTCCCCACTTTCTGATTAGGTCATAATATATTATCTGGTTTTTCATGGGAATATATTTGACCCCTTTTTAATGATTTTTAGTACATTATTTCATACTCTAATTGATGGAATATATATACCCATGTATTATAATCATTTTTTTACATTACAACATTGCTAGTCTTGTAGGTATGTCCATACAAATAGGTACATCTGGTTAATAACTCCCATTTGTGTGATATTCCTTTTTGGATATAGTCACTAACCCAAATCCAATTCTAGGCATGATTGGGAAAGTTGCATATCGAGATCCATTGGGTTTGGTCATGAAATTTGACCCTCAATTGAATGTATATAAATAAAATATCAATTAGGAAAAGTATTGATATCTTTTTATTTAATGGAAAAAAATCCACAATGCTTGTAATAGGATAACTATTCTTCATCGTGATCTTTATATGTTCTCGATAATCAATTCTAAGTCACATTAATATATCATTCTTCGTATAAAAAATAATAGGTTCACCACATAGTAAAAAACATGGATAAATGTGTCCCTTATCAAGTTCTATTGTACATAATTCATTAAATCTGAAGACACGATTGGGGACTTTAAAAATAGAGTCTATAAAATAGTTTTTTCCTCAGGTATGAATTATATTGAAAACATAACTTCATGATTTGGTAGGTGAATAAGAAATTTCTCTAGAGAGACATCAAAAAAACACTCGTACAATAGAAATATCATCTACATTGAGTTTCTCTATATGCATCTCATATAAAACCCCTTTTTCTCTGAAAGAATACCCATATAATGGTTTTTATTTCCATCGCATTTTCATATTTATCATATCATTGATATACAATAATAGGTAAATTCAGATTATCAATCATGGAATACCTTTATTTGAAATAGATGTTGGTTTTATTAAAATAAGGTCAATACATACCTAAGATAACGTCAAACTCAATTTTTGGGTGAACAATAAGATGTACCAGAAACACATTCCAAAAATCGTTAATTAATGAATAGTTGTATATCTTATATGAGATAATTATAAAATTGGGTATTTTCACTAAGAATTCAATATTTAATCATTTAGGTGGTATTATTATACCCTTAGGAAATTGTTCACATATAAAAGATAATGTAGATCCAGAATCAAATGAGACATTAGTAGTTATGGAGATGATGATAAATGCAACATTCACCATGGCATAATCGTACCCATCACCAATAATAGTGATCGCAAGATATTTTACTTTTTATTTTGTGTTAATAGGTTTAAACCATTGATCATTTTCATTAACATTTATATTTGAGCATTGGTTAAAATAATTTTCTATATCATTATATCTTAAACTTTGTAATGTGGTGTGCGAATTCTATTATGCCATTTCCCCATCATTTACTAACTTCTTCTCGCATAAAATTGACATTCAATTTCCCGATAACCATCCTTTCAACACCTAAAATATTAACCAGTCCCTGAACTTCCAGTATAAAGGAAATCATTTCATCTTATCTATATAGTTTTTATAATTTCCATTCAATTGAATATTTCGTTTCTTATCAACACCATGATATTTATGGGTAACTATAATCTCAATCTCCACCTTGATAGCACTTATAATGACTTCTTCATAGCTATTGAAGTATTGTATGGAAAATTCCCTTCAGAGATATAGATAAAATCCATTATAGAATAAATCAATCTTACATGCATGTTAGATGATAATACTTGAAGTGGACATAAAAATTATTGTAAAATTCATCTCATAGATAGTAATAGATTCATCATCCTTCTACTCTATCTCAATGAATTACTTCTCAATCTTAATATGAATAATATGATGGAAGAACTTATAGAAAATTTCGATCCTAAACATATCCTACTTTATGGATTCAATTTCATCACATTACCTCGGGTTATTGATAAGATACTACTATTGATATACTTTGACCTCAAAAATGATAAATAGATAAAATAAAATTCTCATGTTTTGAACACTGGGGAATAGAAAATATCTTCATTAGTGGTACTGATATATGTCTTATAAACTAATGGATCAACATACCAACTAAAATAATGTAGTTTTTCCTCATGATGGTCCCTCCAAAACATTGTTACCTTCTTTTATTGTTTTGATTATCATTATGACCCATAGATTGAGAATGTTTCATAATAATAGATATAATATTTATCATTACATCTCCCAAAAAATTTTTATTATTTGGTGAAAAATCATTTTATTATCATTCACATTCAATATTAACATAGTTCCACTAGGTGCCATCCATTGAAAAAACAATGATCCATAGTGTGAGAAACTATAATCATAGTGGGAACTGACAAGGTTATTTAAAATCATTTATTGGATTTTAAATAATGAAAAATTATTTTAAATATATAAAAAATTAGGTTTAACCTAGGTCATTCTTGGTTATCATCTTTAAAAATTATTATAATTATTAAAAAACAAAATGTGAATTAACCCAATAATTTTCATTAGGAGTGTCAAACTAGGCGTGTTGTATGGGAAGGATCACTTAGCAGTAGAATGATTGTTGTGATATGGTCGACCTACTACTTTTAGAGTTATTACCCCTCAACTCATCTATTCCCAAACCATATCCTCTTATAGTATCCAGAAATAGTGGTATTTCTAGGACGACCATAATCAATTCTTTACCATAACATTGGGTAGTCTCATATATATAAGATTAACCTAAGGGTTTCTAATAAATTATTCTCATCCTAGATTCCAAAGGTAATGAAAAATTTCTCTGATGCCAACTATAATTGACAATAGTTATTCTACATTGATATTAAATATTATTATATGAATAATCAATAAATAACATTATGATCCACGATAGAATCATATAGAATTAGTGTCTTTAATATCTATAATATGTAAAAATCTTTTTCACATGAGATAAATGTCATATCTCACTAGGTTATTTATAAATATCACCCTTATTAAACATATCTTACTCAAAACGATTATTTATAACCTGGAAAAAAGAAAACTTTAGAATGTGTGGGCTTAGATTCTCAGTAAGGGTAAATAAGAGAGTTGTCAATGACAAATTGCGCATAACATGGGGATAATAGTATGAGAGCATGATCGTATCAATTGAAAACTGTACTCAACATATCGTTAATCATAATATTGTCTCATGGAATTATTCTTAGAAGTTAAAAAGACATGAATCATAACATAATTAAAGTACATGTGTCATGAGAGTATACCATACAGAAAAAATTTCAAGGAATACACATAATCATGGAATATGATTTCCTTTTTCAATGATTACTGACATGACTATAACAGTTGATGGGGTTCACTCCCAATTCCATCATATTCTTTGTCAAGGTTCACTCAAAATATTTATATAGTAGACTTTATCCATTAACGAACTAGGATCACTCCCAATTGAATTCCTTATTATGTCATTATATATCCATCATTACCCAAATCATCATAAAGAAATATAATTTTAGTCTGACCAATCACATATTTTTAATCCATTCATTTAATTGGAATGAGATCATAACACATTAATAACCTATCGTAACTAATGGAAAGAAAATGGGTTTTATAAACATTTCAATAATTCATCATAGAAAAAACAACAGAAAATAAATGGGTTTCAAAAACATCTAATCATCATAATATTAAAGCATCCACAAAATGAATAAATATAGAATCCATGGATCATAACCCCTATAAAACATAAGTAACACCAAAGGATGTTATCATAAATGAAAATACCATTAAAATATCATAGGAACATTTCTTTAGGAATGTAAAATTTTAACATTGAAATCACTTATTTATAACCTAAAAATTTCCCAAATTTTATTGATAATATTTTCTTTAAAAATCTTAGAAAATTTATAGATGAAGATTAAAATTTTGTTCTTGTCATGTACATAAAAAATATTATTTTTAGATTTTTAAAAAATACTCAAAAGTACATAGATTGAAAAATAAAAACTATATTCCTTTTAAATCCCATTTTAAAAATAAAATCATGCGTAAAATGAAATTATGAAATCATACGAGACCATTAATAACATTATTTAATTTTTTTTTAGAAAACATTGACATGGAAAGTAAATTATTTTTTACCGAAGAGAGAAATAACGTCAGTTTTCACTAAAAAAATTATTTTAGTATCATGTGATATTAAAGAGTTGAAAATTAAATAAAAAATGTAATATAAAAATATAACATGAGTAGAATAAAATTATTCAGATTATTGAGAGATATTTTATAAAACTTCATCATCTTAAACATGTTCTTAAACAATTCTGATAAACAATGAGATTGTAACATGAATATCTTACCTTACATTTGACTTTTTTTATTGAACAATAAGCAACTTTATAATAAATTTATATTTTTATACGTATATAACAGAATCATTTATATATATATATAATATCATATATGTTCCACTTAAAACATTTCAACACCCTTTTATTAATAATTCTTTATTAAAATCATTGTTTTTGGGTGTTAACTATCTCATTTTTCATCGTAGATTTGGTTTCATAGTTCCATTACATGTATGTTGATAATGGTTCCATCATATAAAGAAATATATTAATTTTATAAATATTAAATTTAAACATTCATAAAATGTATATATATAATAATGATTTACACCATTCATCAATTTTGAAGGACATACGTATGAAAAAATATTAGTTTTTCTTTTTGACCAATGAAAAGAAATAATGGTAAATAAAAATTCACTAGTGATAAATAATTATTATATAATATATATAATATATATTCAATAAATAAATCCTTATTACTATCCACATAATTAGTAAATGAAAAAATAATCCCATCACTTTATAGAGGTGGTGGTCTACATGTAACGATGAGTGACAATATCACTTTCCAAAAGATTGGAAGGTAAGATAGATGGTATTATATTATATTTAAAGAAAAATATTTATTTCATAAATATAATACATAAACTATAAATTCATTATAATATTTAACTATGAAATATGGTAATGTAAAATAAATTGCATCACTACACGGAGGTTTTAGTGCACACATATGCATGAGTGATACTTTCACTTCACATTTAATGGAATATTGGGTGGATTCTTGTGGATAAATGATCATAATAAAATATAAGTATATCTAGGATAATGAATTTGTTTTTTTATGATTAATACCACCTATTTAGATGTGTTAGAATATGAAATAAATTAAATGACATCAGATAATATGATTAGCACTTCTTCGGTCGGCCTCCTTTTGATCCATTGTTAAGAACCCCTGGAATGGAATTTTAGGCAGATAATAACCTCTAATTAAATTAAAAATAAGTTTATAGGATAATTGTTTAGTGTTTTGTTGATAAATATTGCTCAATATAGTGTTAAGAAGTTAAATTATGGGTGTTCTCTTATATGTGACGGAGAGGACAGTCTTGAAATTTTTTGATGGAACATAATAACATAAAGTTTTATTCAATTAAAATGATTCCAAATTTATATATATATATATTCATATGTTTTATAGGATACAGTCTAAATATAGAAATAAAATAGGATTTGGAAATGATTAATTGGAAAATATAGACACATTTCATGGTTTAAGAACATAGTAAACATGTTTTCACCTTACCCAAAATATCATTTTTTACTATTTATTCTATACATTATGAAAAAAAGGAACAAGAATCATTAAAAAACTAAAAATTATGAATACAAATATTTGAACCATTTAATCTAATTCAATTCATAGAAGTTTTCGGATTTAATTTTCAATTAAACCCCGAAAATGTGAAAAATTGTTTTTTCTAGAAAAAAATGTTTTCAAAAGTATAATTCTTTTTACCAAAATCCTGAAAAAAAAATATTTAAATGACCTTAATTGTATTTTTCATAATATAAATCTAAATATTTTTCTTTTAAACCATTTTAATAAAGATTTAAAATTTTATTTCTTGAAATAAAAATGAAATTTTCTAATGAAAATAAATTAATATATTCATTATTCAATGTAAAATCAATATTTTCAAAGGAATCCAAAAATTTCAAACTAAAATGATATTTACATGATTATATCAAATCATTTAATCTTTTTTTGAATAAAATTTCTAACATTTGTAAGAATTACTTATAATATTATTCTCATTAAAAGAAGAATACACCATTGTGAAGAAAATGAATTTTGAAAGAATCAAATTATTTTAATGAAAATTTTATACTTATTTATCATTGAATTTGCATATATAAAACCTTTATATATATTTCTTATAACTTTTTTATTCATATTCCTAAATAAAATTTTATCTGTTAGATTATAATGATCAGGTTTTTATAAGATTATTTATATCATGGCTTGGTTAAACTTAGGTTTTTATGTAATTCAATTTACCATGGATATTAAAAATATTTAAAGAAAAATATATCCTAAAATATTTGGGTGCTACATTAAGTGATTTCATAAAACATAAATTTTAGTTTAACCCCCCCCCCCACCATTAAGCCTTTTTGACCTGAATTGAGGTTAAAATAATTTCCATAGTTATTATTCATTATGTTCATAACTAAAAGTGTCCCAAATGATATATCTAAATATTTTAATTCTAAATATTGAAAAAAATTATGAACTTCAATTTCTATAAGTGGGAAAAAATTCCAAAATAAGCATGAAAAAAATTTTGTTTTTCTGAAATATCCATTTGATACAGAAAAACAATTTATTCTCATTCCATTCCTAGTAAAAATCATTAAATTAATGTTAAAACATTTGATTGAATATTTTATATACACAATTAATTAAAATAATTTATTAATAGTGATAAATATATTATATTTAGATAAAAACCTATTTTTGGGATAAATGATTTCTAAAAATAAATATATCTTTCCTTCTAATTAATTTATTTTAATTTCTATAAAATTTATAAAAAATAAATTTATTTTTTACCTTTGTAAAGATTAAATTTTCATAACATAATTCCCGAAATTACTTTTTAAATATAACATAAATAAGAAAAATAATTCTTATAAAAAATATTTTAAAATAGTTCTTTAGGATCATTAATATTTCTTGAGTGAGGTATAAATAATTTTCGATTAACATACTTAATTTTAATACCCCATAATGTGATTCATTTTATAACATTTGGCTGTTATTCAAATTAGTTTCAACATATGTTCTTCAGAAGCAATTGAATATATTTATTTATTAGAGAGAAATATATTCTAAAATCACTGGGTGTAAAATTTTACCCCTTTATAATAATTTATCACCTGAAATTGTATCTCTATGATAAAAAAATAAGGATTAATCCTCCTCATCACATCCTCAGGTTCCCTTATTTTGTACATAAATTTTCTGATTCCTCCAGAAAAAATTAACATGGTGATTAGTCTTGTTCAATAATACTTTTCCTCTATGTTCTATGTTATATACAAGTTTATCCTCATAATAAAGTTCATTATTCCTTGGTATAACTTTTGAGTTTAGTTCCTGTGGAGGATCAGGTATATTATTTATAAATTTTATACATGTAACACATCATAAACATATTATTAGTTTCAAAAAAACTCCACGAAATAAGATACTATCCAGATATAATCAATAATATCATAAAAAATATATATTTAGGGCTTAGATTTAAATTTATTCTTAATATTATAACATTCTTCTCAGGTTATATTCAATGTAATAACACATAACCAACATTGAAATCCAAATCTCACTGATGATTATCATTATATATTTTCTATCAACTCTAGGAATACATGATTTTTTCTTGAATAGAATTAACGTACCCTTCTATTTCCTCAACTTTTTTAATTCCCAATAACATTGATTCCACAAATTTATTTGAGTGTATTGGAGTCCTGTATTTCTTTCCATTGATGGATTCATAAGGATACATTTGAATACTGTAGGGAAAAATAATGTTTTAATGAAACATGACCAGAGTAAGGTCTTCCATTAGAATCCATATAAAAATACCCAACTTATCATTTTGTTTTTAATGGTCCTCTCAAACATATCATATATCTAAGGATGATATGCCATTATAAAGCTCAAATATTTATTCATAAGTTGCTGAATTTTTCTCCAAAACCATTAAATAATCCTTTGATATTGATCAGATATGATTGAGAGTGGTACACCATGCAACCTTACCACTTTGGAACTATATAAACTGTAGATTTTTTTGACAGAGTAATATTATTTGATAATCGTGAAATGTGATGATTTTATAATGTGCACTAATACCACCTAAATAAAATTGTTCAATTTAGATGTCTTGGGGAGTCCCATGATGAAATTCATGGTTATTATTTCTCATTTAAAATAAGTTATGCATAACAATTATTGTAATACCCCAAGATTTTTTGAATTTTGTTTTTAAATTAATATGATATTTTTAAAAAAATTTAATTTCACACAACACTGAATCTAGATTTTTTTATGAAATTGTTCATCTTAGATTGAATTATACACAACACCAAGTTAATATTTTACTAGACACTACACTAATAATTACTTTTGGTACAAACAACAAAATTCTTGGCTTGTGTTCGACATAATGTCTAGTTCCTTTAATATCATGTATTACACGTAAGGATGAGTTTTTCTGAAATATAATATATTATGAATATTTTTATTAAAATATTATTATAGTTACCACCTGGACGTTATATTGAAAGCTAAAAATAAGATGAACTAATTTTTAAAAATATTATATACACCTCTATATTAAATAAATTCTTTTGTTTTCAATTTTTTATAAATGAATGTTATAACTATTTGAAAATAATGAAATTACTTTTTGAGGGAAACTATTATTCTATATATAAACACACTGTTATCTCAAAAAATTAATCCAAACACATTTGATGAATGTTGTTTAAATTTTTTTAATATTCTGTATTCAATTAATACCTTTGATACTCATCCAATATAATTGATTGGTATAAAAAATAATAAATCCAGTTTTATGAATAAAAAAGATATATTTTTCTACAAGGAAATTTTACTACCTTTCAAAGGTTAATACATTGTAGATTTAATTTTTGATAGTATTATAAATTAACTTTAATAAAATATACTACATTATTGAAAGAGAGAAATTAGAATTTACTTTAGGTGATTTTTTGGAATTGTTTTAAGAAGTTTCATTTTTTATGAATAATGGAAAATACTAAATTTAATTTGGAAACCTTATTTTTGAATAATTTATTAAATTTTTTATTTGAAAGTGTAATTACATAAATTTTAGATCAATTAATACAATTTAGGTTATTTGAAGAAATTTCACATTGAAATTTCACATAAAAACATTTCAATATTTTGAACATTTTAATTTAAAACCCTATTGTCTCACCCTGTCTAAGGGATTAATTTTAAATTAATTTCTGGCACATAAGTGATTAGAATATGTAAAAATGGATTCCATATTTATAATTTTAATAATTTTAAATTTACAATAAAATGATCATAGTTTTTTACCAAAAATATTAGTGAATTTAATTAAAATAATTTAAAACAATTAAGGTAAAAATTGATAACTTAGTTGTTAAACTATAATTTAAGGGAGCAAAAAACCTTAACACATATACAAAATCCATTTTAAAGAAATATTTCGGCCATGTACCCTCATGGATCGAAAATTTAAAATTATTTCTGGCACATGATGTAATGGATACCTATCAATAGTGTTTACCTTCTTATATTTACAAGAATCGCAATCCTCCTCTATTACAAAAAGGGAACTCACCCTCTCACTTGATCACACATCTCATGCCCATTGTATCAGCCAAAATAAACCCAAATATTCTCCAAATATCCCTCTTATCATCCTAGAATCACCCATTTTGTAATAAATCCACCAAATTAAACCCTTTGTTGTAAACACACTTCTATCATCTGGGACACGTAATATATCCTCATTATCCTCAATATACTTATATGTTTTTTTGTTATGGTTTCTTCTTACACTCAAACACACTTCTATCAACTGGGACACGTAATCAATGTTTGCGTGTACGGCTATCTACCACCTCGCGAACTGGTGTCGATTATTATTCCATTTCCACCACTCATGGTTGGAAATAATGATATAATTTATTTTTTATATGATATATATGATATTTATTATGTATTAATACCTTTTTAATTATTATATAATACATAACTTCAGGATATCAATTTTATATAAAGATGATAACCTCGTTTGGGGATGTTTGGACTACCTCATACTCAAAGCAATGTGATTACATTACAAATTACATGGAATGTATTAATGTATGGTTTTGTAAAGGTATACGATATATAAGAAAAACTACTTCTACTGGAATGATAATATATATACATATATTTAATTTATATTCTTTCTATATGATAAGAAAATGGAAACACTAACCATGCATACGTACGACCAACTATATCCATGAATGATGTATTAAATTTCTTAATTATATATTTTATATATTATTATAATTATTTATATATTAAATATATAAGAATTGATCTCATTGAGAGGATCATGAATAAATATACAAAACATATTGGAAAAACCAAGAGGATATTACCCAAAACATAACATTAGCAAGACTTTTTAATAAATGGGAAATATAAATTAATAATAAAATAATATATGTTATTTGATATAATAAAATGTTTCTATGAGATATTTATAGTAAACTTATATATATCATAAAGTAGTTTTGAACATGTTTGAAATCAATTCATGAAATAAGGTATGGTTTTTCTGGTCCTACTTTTTTTGTGAGATTTATGCCTTATTCAATACTCATTTATTTTTTGTCATATATATACTACCCATGAATATATTCTATGATTGTTGTACTTAAATTTATTTTTATTTAAATATCCATTTTATTTTCTCACTTTCATTGGGTTTTGGTTCAAAAGGTACCAAAACTGTAAATTAATTTTGTCTCAATTTTCCTCCTTTGAGACACATGTAATGTTATGAGACTATATTATTCTACAGGTGTAAACATGAACCCCTAAGATTTTATATCATGAATATAATTATTTTATGATATTTTAATATTCTTATAATGTTAAAATTTCTTGGGGATTATGACTCAAAGTTACCAAAGTGGTAAAAGTTTATTACTAAAATCTCATCGTTTATAGGGGTTATTTATAGTTATACTAACAAGTAAAGAAATATTATCAACCACCTCTCAAAAAATATAATGGATTTTTTATCCTTTTTTATTCATTATACGTTCAGGTAATGGTACCATTTTTAACTCTTTAGTTCTTAATATAATCAAGAATATTTTTTAAGAAAATATGACATAATCTCTCTCTCTCTCTCTTTGGTCTGAAATCTATGGTAATTGAAAACTATGTTTTCTAAAAATGTATTAGAAAATGTTCTAGTATTATCCTAAGAGAATTTAAGGAAAATTCTATAAATATTTTACCATTTAAACTAAAAGGGTTTTAAAAATTAATCTTCTTATTGTTTTCTAATAGAGGCACTTTTCTAAACTTTTTATATTATAAAAGGAATGTTTGGAATGTATGGATTTATCTCCGACCATGAATGTCATTTATTTGAAATATTCTTAGAATGTTTATAAGATAATGTTGTCAGGTAAAATTATTTTCCTAATATCCTGGTAATTCATTGTTTTAAATTTGGTTTTCAAAGATAAATGTTTTCAATAATTATTTATGTTAAAAAGGTGGTTTAAATGATTTTCAAAACATCATTTAAATTTTTTAAAAGATATCTTCAATGAAAAAGTTTTAAATAAAATTTATATTTAAAAAAAATTAAATCCTTTCAAGCTTCCTTTATTATTTTTCTGATAAAATGTTTTTCAAAATATTTTCAAGATTCTTTTATATGTTCTCAATGAAAATGTTGTTCAAAATGTTTTCAAGAATCCTTTAAATGTTTGAAGGTTATTTTAAAAGAAACTTATTTTAAAAATTTATTATATTTTAAAAAGTATCATCTCAATGAATAAATGGAATTTTCCAAAGGAAATGATTTTAAAATATTTCTCAATAATTATGTACCATCTAATATGACACATATTTGTGTTACTCATTCATTACTGGGTAAATGATCTACTAATTCCATTCATATTCATTTTTGAAGGTTTTTTGTTTTGATGTCATGATGTTTATGAAACCTGCTTCTCTTTTATGGTTGTATTCTTATGAAACATGTTTCTATCTCATGGGTTATATTTCTATGAAACTCATTTCTCTTTCATGGGTTATATATTTATGAAATATTTTTTCTATTTTATTGGTTATATGATTATGAAACCCTCTTCTATCCATGTGTTATACATTAATGAAATGGTCATGAAACCTATCTTTTTTCCACTAGTTATAATATGACGACATGTTTATGATACCCATTTATTTTCATATGTTATGATATTATTGTCTATGATCTTATAGGACACATATGTATGATTTCATTATGAGATGGGTGGGACCTATATATCCATCAAATTCATTGCGTAATAATTTATATCTAATGAGATAGAAATGGATATAATTACGAGTTAACTCAGTTAAATAATAGACTATGTCCACTAATATGGTCTTGGGAGTGGACATTGAAAACTAAGATGGTCATGGGAGTAAAAAATAACTACCAATATAGTTTTTGGAGTGAACTCATTACACTAATATGGCATTGAATTTAAGCCTATACTACTATAGAATTAATTTCTATATGCTTATGTGTCTTCCACAAATTCGGTGTCTTGTTACCATGTTATTATTTCATGTATTATTATCTTGATTTTTTAATGATTAATGTATTATAAATTTACAATAATTATTCCATGGCCCATGTATATGATATTTGATATGTAGAGTATAACCTTAAGATGTTATTCCAATGTTCTCATTCCATTAGGCTCATTATATTCTTATGTATCTCTTTTATTTACCCTTACTGAGCATCTGATCTCACCCTTTCTTATATTTACTCTCCCTTGGTTATGAATAATAGTTTTAAGTAGATTTACTCCAAGGGAATATATTTTTTGGAAGGATTAAATATCTTTCACCAAGTTATAATATTTTGTTCTATGTTTCCAAAGAAACTAAACTGTTATAGTCTTTAGGTATGTAATTTTTTAATGTGTTAAATATTCATCTAAATTGATATAAAATTCACGTATGTCAAACTAGGGGCGCTATAGTTTTTATAAATGGAATGGTCTAATAAACCATTGAAAATAAGGATGATAAAGATTTAGTGAGATCCCTTATAATATTACTATGGATATTTCTATGGAAGTATTTAACGATAAGGCAATGGTGTCATGGATTTAAAAGACGGTGTCAGAATTTAGACATCCTATAATAGATTTTCCATGATCATGTGTTTCCTTACTATGATAAGCGCTTCTCACACTATGCGTTCTGGTTTTAGAAAATGGTGGGATCTATAAGAAATAGGGTTAATGATGAATGTGATGGGAAATTTTCTAATGATAACAACAATGGGATGATCAGTATAGTGAATGATTTTGTGATCATGACTAATCAGTTTTGATGGAACATGATTAACATCATGTACCTTAACCAATTTGCAGACTCACCAAAAAATATATAGAAGGATTTCATTATGAGCTCGGGTAATGGAGACCACAGATGAAATAAGTTTAATTTTATTCTATGTAAAGAATGTGTAAATAATCTCCCATGTGAATTTCATTGAGGAAAAAGATGATGTTTTGGATTTGGTAATGAAGGACACAATGCTAGTCACCTCAAATGAAAAATAATGAGTTTGGTCAATGTAATGGATGGGTACATTGGACTCCTTAAGAAATCATCAATGGTTAAATTCAATATGTGTGGAATGAATTTCCATTATAAAAATCAATGTCCCAAGTGGAAAGCTCATAAAAAGAATCAGTGTGGTGGAACGGGTAATGGTTATTGTACTGATGATGATTAGACTATAGGTAAAATGTGATAGAAAAGAAGTATTATGTAATATGATGAGGTATCCTTGTTAATTAGTTATTAATGATGTTTAATAATTTAATTTTTTATGTATTTGGATTCAAAAAATATTTTATATTAATGGTGAAATATATACTAATTATTTAGTTTGTGTTTTTCACTTAGGATTTACAATATTATGTTGAATGTCTCTGATGCATTAGAAAAGTGATTCAATGGAAAGGTGATATTTATAGGAAACACAATATTATTTTAGATATAACCCTAAATATGTTCTTAATATTGAGATAATTTTTTGGGATTAAGATATATTGGATATGAATAAACAAATTGGAATGTATTGATACCCTTGAACTAATTTGGAATTTTTTTTAATAGGTGTTTTATGATATCAATGATGGAGTTTACAAAATTTTTGTATTTAATTAATATATACAATAAAAATTATATAAAGAAACCTGCATATTTTCAATAACAATTTATGGTAATTCTATTAATAACCATATTTTAAGAATACATGATTAAGGTATTCACATGTTTGGTATGTGGAAAACAAAAGTTACTTTGTGATATATGGGTAATCCAAACTAAACATATTTTGGGAAATATAATGACCTTATTTATAATGATTTGGATTTTTAGAATTAAAAATAGTTAGAATATTAACCATTTATCAAATTTTTAAGTTAAAATTTAGATGAATTTTATTAGATTATCTCATCCTATGATGATTTATGCATGTTGAATAGCTGTGATAACCATTTTTTTGTTATTCAAAAAATAGACAGATTAAATGACTTATCATTCTATTTATAGATATCATGATCTTCTAATAAATAATTAAATTTCATTTCTTGTAATAATATATAATGTTGAAACTGATCAAGGCATGACAAAGGGTAAGATTTTCCAGAAATCAAGTAAGTATATCATCTCTTGAAAATTCATCAACTTTAATAAAAGTGTTTTAAAAAAATATTATCACATTATCATCATTTTTATGATATCAATGACCTTTTTCACGCTTCCTCGGATTATGTAATTGTCATTATGAAAATTATTTTAACCATGTCCTCTATCAATCTCTATCCAAACAGGATAGTTATATTTCTCTTCTATGTCCATGTTTTCACTTACAACCTATGTTCTCCAATGTTGTAACCTATTTTTGTGTTACTATGGGAAACTGTTATGTATCAAACATTTATTTCATAAAATGATGTTTTAGTATTCATTATTGTTACTTGGGTTCCTATGAAGGGAACTTTAATGTAATAAAACCTCGATAACAAAGATGAATTTCAAGGGGAAAATTCATTTTACGATGGCTAGAATGTAACAACCCATGATTTTGGGAAATATATTATTAAAATTAATTTAATCTTAATGATATTTTTTATTTCACAGAATAGTTAATATATAATTTTTATAGAAATACAATAAAATTGTATTGGATTATACTCATTCCCAAGTTAATCACGTCTTACATACACCACATAGATTAAATTTCGGTACATGTAGAATTATGTTTTTCTTGTGTTATAGATAATTCCTTGTTCCTTTGATATCTTCTATTACTTTCAAGGACATGTTTTACTGATCTAAAATATACTATTAATATTTTAATTAAAATATTAGTTTAGTCACCACCTAACCATTATAATAAAAGTTAAAAGTAAGATTAACAAGAATTTAAAAATATAATCTACACATGTATATAAAATGTATCCTTTGGTTATCAATTTGTTACAAATTAATATAAGAACTATATGAAAATAAAGAAGTTACTTTTTTAAGGAAATTATTTTCCTATGAATAAACACAATTTTATCTCAATAAATTAATAAAAAAACTATGAATGTTTTCAGTATAATTTTTATATTATATATTCAATAAATATTTTTGATACTCATCCAATATACTGGATAGTTATATGATAAGAATAAATCAAATTTTGTAAATAAAAAGATGTATTTTAATAAAAGATAATTTTACAGCCTTTTAATAGAAAACCAATTTTAAATTTTGATTTTTAAAATATAATAATTTTTAATTGAATAAATATGTTTTATTTTTAAAAAAATAATAATATAAAAATTATATTTTGTTGACTTTTTTTATTTTTCTGAGAAGTTTTATATGTTGATTAATAGTGAAAAATTGTGAATTTTAATTAAAAACTATATTTTTGAATAATTTATTTATATTTTTTAAAATATATTTTTTGTAAAATTTTAATTAGATAAATTGTACTAAAAGTAATCCTATTAATGTAATTTTGACCAATTTCACCTTGAAATTGTATATAAAAAAATTTCGTTCTTGTAAATATTTTCACTTTAAAAACTCAGGGTCTTATTCCATCTGCAGGATTAATTTTAATTTAATTTATTCTAATTATGTGATTATAATTTGTAAAAATGTATTCCATATTTTGAATCATCATAGTTTATGATATGTTAATCTTAGTTTCTGACCAAAAAAATTAGTAAAAGCATTAAATATTACTTATATAGATTAAGATAAAATGAAGATTACTTAGTGGTTAATCTTTAATTTAATGGGGGAAAATAACATATATACTTTTCCCAAATCCATTGGAACAAAATATTTAGAAAAATTCCTAGAGTGTCTTCATAATAGATAACTATTTGAGAAACATGATGTATGGGAGACCACTCAATAGTGTTGACCTTTTTATATTTACAAGAATGACACTCCTTCTCTACTCTAAAAATGGCACAAGCACGCCTTACTTCTTAAGGCATATGAAGACATTTTTTCAGCCAAAATATTAGAAAATATCCTCTCAAAATCAATCCATTCATCCTAGAAGCCTCTCTATGCAAATAAATCCAACCAAGGAATCCTTTTGGTGAAAACCAAAAGGAGTTGCCCCAAGAAGCATTAACATCCTTCTACCAGCTCTTTTGTTTTATTTCCATTCTCCACCTCCTAAAATATTCTTATTAAATTATTATATAATAGCCCATTTATCAACAATATATTGATATTTTTTATGGTATGTTTTATACCTACACTCACAAACACTTCCATCAAGTGGGATATGTAATCGTCATTCTTGTGTACGGCGGACAGTTACCTCATGAATCGATGTCCTTCATTCTCCCATTACCACCTCTCATGGATAGAAATAATGATGATATGTCTAATTTTATTAGATATTTATTATATTTATGATTTATTTATTCTTATGGAATTATTATATAATACATTTTTTTATTCATTCTATTTCGCATAAATTTGATAACTTTGTTTGTGGACGTGTGGGCTACCGCACCCTCAATGTTATGTGATTCATTAATACTTTACATAGAATATAATAAGGATGAGTTTAGTAAATGAATATGATATAAATTAATAATTAATTATACTATAATGATAATGTATATTTACAAATATGTCATTTACTTTCTTTCAATATGATAAGAAAACCGAAACAATGTTCATTCATACGTACGACTTATCATCTCCATGAAAGGTGTATTCCATTTTATATTTTTATCTTGTATAGATTATTGTAAATATTTACATACTGAATATATATGATATTTGTATCATTTTTTACCTTATTTAAATAAGTAAATATTTATTTAATTGATATCATCAAGAATTAAAATTCTAAATATATATGAAAAACAAAGTGGATATTGCCTGAAACGTAACGTTTACATGGAATTGTTTATAAAAGTGTAATATAATGTCATATTAGAATAATATATGGTATGAGGTAAAAGAATATTTTTCTATGGTGGTGTATAATATACTTATATATAGTATATAAGAGGTTTGAATCAGTACAAAGAATGTCAAGACATAAGATAATGGATTTCTCATCTCACTTTTATTTCAGTCATATTATTTCCACATTCACCATTCATTTATTTTCTATGTTGTATATACTGACCATTAATATATTATACTATTATTATCCTTAAATTTATTTTTATTTTCAAAATTATTTTACTATATCTATTTAATGTGTTTTATGGTTCAAATGTTACTAAATTGGTAAAGTAATTTTGTCTCAATTTTCCATTTTGAGCCACATACCATATTATGAACCTATATTATTCTATAAGTTGTATACACTACGCTTTGAAATATTATATTAGGAATATACTTCTTTTCATGATATTTTAGGATTTATTTAATTTTATTCTTACATGGGGATTATGATTCAATTTACAAAACTGGTATCTGTTTATTACTGTAATCTCATCATTTATCGGTATTGTTTGTGATTATCATTTCATTGATGAAAATGTATAATCCATATGTCATGTAATATCTTAAATTTTATTATACAATTTTTATTCATCATATATTCATGTAAATGTACCATTTTATTACACCATTTTGTTTAATGTAATTAAGAATGTGTTTTTATGAAAATATGCCCTTATCTCTCTCTTCCGTCAGAAATCTGTGTTCTTTCGAAACCTTGTTTTCACAAAAATGTTTTCAAAAAAATATTTGTCTAAAAATATATGATCTATAAAAGTAAAATTTTAACCATGTTTCGCCTTTCAAAATAAAGTATTTTAAATCATTAATCACCTTGTTGTTTTCTTATTGAGGCACTTTTCTAAAAAAAATTACCACACAAAAGGAATGTTTGACATGTACATATTTATCATTCGACATGACCATCAATTTCCTTGGAAAATCCTATACCTGTTATCAATATTAAATGTTTTTATAAAAATGTATTTCCAATTCTATTGGACATTAATTTTTCTAATGTTTTTTTGAATGATTTTTTTTTCATAAATGTTTTATGTTGAAGCAGTGTTTTAAAAAAATCAATTCTTACATTTAAGGATCTCAAATATATTTTAAAATAAAAACGTATTTCAATATTTTTTATCTCCAAAAATTGTTTTATATTTTTTCAATATTTTTTTATAGTTTTTTAAAGAAAATTTGTTTTAAATTTTTTCAATATTCTGTTATACATTTTTTAGGTAAATGTTTTTCAGAATGTTTTCAAGCTTCCTTTAAATTTTTATCAATGATATTTTCCAAGAAAATTGATTTCAAAATTTTTTTATGTTTCAAAAAGTATTTTTTTAAATGGTTTGATATTTTCCTAAATAAATTAATTTAAAATATTTTAATAAAAATATGTTCCCTTTAATATTACATCTATTGGTGTTATTCGTTCCTTCCTGTGGATATTATCCAAGGGTTTTATTCATGTCCTTTATCTATGTGGTTTTTTTAATGACATGAGACTTAGGAAACCTATTTCTCTTTCATGAGTTATATGTTTATGAAACCCTATTCTTTTTAAAGGTTTATATAATTATGAAACCAATTTCCATTTCCCAGGTTAGATGTTTATGAAACTGTTTTTGCTTTCATGGGTTATATTCTTATCAAAGTCACTTCTTTTCACACATTGTTATTTGATTAAATGGTTATGAAATGTATATCCTTTATAGTGGTTATGATATGGTTAAATTATTATGATACCCATTTCATTTAATGGGTTATGATATGATTTTTTATGATTTTCTTAAACACATATGAATGATTTTCATTATGATATGGGTGAACCTATATCTACCCAAAATTTAATGGGTAAATATTTATATCCTATTAGATAGACATGGATGGAATAGAGAGTTAACTCAATTAAGTAAGGAAAGTTTTCCACTAAGATGTCTAGGAGTGAAACATGACTAATAATATGGAAATGGGAGTGAATAATGACTACAAAGATTGTTTGGGGAGTAAACCCATTCCACTAAGATGGCCTTGGAATTAGTCCTTGTCTACTATTGAACCCATTTTTTATATGATTATGTGTATGCCACAAATTCTATGGCATATTCCTATGTTATTCATTCTTGGATTATTCTCTTGAATTCCTTAAGATTCATATATTTTGAAATGCTAATTTTTTTGCCATGACTCGTTTATTTGATCTTTGATATGCAGGGTATGATTTTCAAATGTTACTCAAGTATTCTAGTGCATTTATTATCATTTTATGGCCATGTATCTCATTTATTTACCTTTAATTGTCATATGATATCACCCCTTATTATGTTTTCTTTCTCTATGTTATGAATAATTTCTTTAATTAGAAGGACTAAAGGGTGCGATATTTGTATGAAACATTGTTGATCTTTCACCCAGTTAGAATATTTTTTCCATGTTTTGAAAGATAATAAACTATTGTGTCCTTTAGAATGTAAAATTTTTAATGGTCTGAGTATTCATGAAAATTGACTAAATGTCCATGTATGTTATTTATAGGTCACATTAGTTACAAAAACATCCTATAATTTTTTCTCTCAACCTTAACTTACTAATGTACCATGAAATTAGAAAAACGTCCTTCAATATCCATTTTCATGTTTTCCAACTAGAAATACATTTTTAGATCTCAATAAATCTTAATTATTATAGGAAGAATAGGTAATTATGATTTATGAGCTTCATCCAACAACTCCATCCTAAAATATGACATTGATGGGATACATACATAATTTATAAACCATATCATTTCATCAAAATCACGATAAAACTTTTTAATATTCATTACCATATTTTTTATCTATACATATTCTATTCTTTCCTCTTTAATCTTCACTTGATTATATGGATGAACATTCAACTAAGAAATAGATTATATTTATCCTTTCCTTTTATTTCAAGATTCATCTTTTTGAAATCTATAATAATTCGATATCTTCCATTCATCATCATGCACAAACAAGCATGTTCCTTAAAACTAAGAGCATTAACCACATTATTTCCATTCCCATGGTGGTAATGTATTGAATAGTAATAATATTTAATCAATTAAAAACATATTCTTTCTAACATATTCAACTCTTTCTATGTGAATATATACGTTATGATTTTATGACTGGTATATGTGTCACATATTTAACGTAATAGTTAATGCATCTATATCTTCAAAAATATACATTTACTATTCTAAATAATTATTTGGAAAAATTTTCTCATTATTCATTTTTTTAGGAGTAATAATCTACGTGAATTTTATTTTTCATGAGAAAATATCCTTGTCCATTCATTGATGTGTCACTATAGATCACAAACCATTCTCCACTATAGGGTAGTGTTAGTATAGTGTCACTGACTAACCTTATCTTTAGTCCATTTACATTTTCATCACATTCATCAATCCATAATAACATTTCTCTATTTCATGTAAAAATTGTTAGTGTATTTTTTATTGATATGAAATTTCTCATATAACATCGGTAGTATCTATCCAGTCCTAGAAAACTAAAGGTTTTGCTCAATACAGTTGATTTGATATATTGTGTAATAATTTATTTCCTTCATAGATCCACCAATATACCCTCTCTTGTAATTATGTTACCCAATAATGATACTTGTATGGGTATAACTTATATTTATTAAATTTGGAATAAAATTTCTCTTTTCTAATGGACTTCAAAATAATCCAAAAATGTTCTTTATTAACATCCTTTCTCTTGGATTATATGATAATTTTATTTATTAGTACTACCACAAAAACATAAATGTATCTTCTAAAAAAACAACTAATTATACCAATTAATATAATAGGAGAATTAGTAATTTATTTGGATTCACAATAAATTAATAGTGTTTATACATTATACAAAAGGGTTTCTTGGTTATTTCTTCTATTTTGGATTTCAACTAATGATATCAAGATCAAGGTTAAATATTTTAATATTATTAATATCCTTATAGTTGATCAGAAAGATCTTCAATATAGGAAAAAAGATACTAGTTCTTAATAATAAAGTTTTTAGGTTCTTGATAATCAATTAAAACACTCATTGAAACATCTTTCCTCTTAAAAAAGAATAGGATCACATCCTGGGGATTCCATATAGAATATGAATCCATTATCAAGATTCACCAGGAGTAACTTTTTTAATTAATTAGACTCTATTAGGTATATTATATAAGGATTCTATGTAATGTGTGTATCACCAGGTATGAGTTCTATAGAAAACTCAACAACTCAAAGTATGTGAAGCTAGTAAAACTCATCAAAAAATACAGTGGAATATTCATCTATAATTGGAATATCATCTATGTTTGGTGTCTCCCCAACCATTTTAGATTAATATACCTTGTGAATAGGTAATAAGACCCATATAATGGAAGAAATTTCTATTAGTATTTCTTATTCATCCTCTCACTAATAGATAATTATTATTTCACTAAAAATATTAAATTTAACTTCCATTCCTAAAAAATATATATGGTATATATAAATATAAATCAAATCCATTCCCAAAATCATATCAAATTCAACTAGAGAGGGAATGAGAATATTTTACAGAAACACATTCCCACAAACTTCTATTAGATAGGAGGTATAGAATTGGAATTCAATCATAATAACATTAATATTTCTCACAACTAATTCAATATATAATTTTTTAGCACAATAAAAAACTTTCCAAGAATTATTTTTACTTTGGAGGGATTCATATGAATAATATAAAATAAGGTAATTCGTTATTTTAGAGAACTGATCACCACATCATCTTCAACATTGTATCTTTAATCCAATATGGAAACCAAAAATCATGAATTGTGAATTAAACAACATAAATTAGTGAGACAAAACATATAATTATGAGATTATTTCAAAATATTTCCTAGGTTATGGTACATTCATATCAACCTATAACACTTTTTGGGTCACCATATATCAATTTTAGTTTATCATAGGCTATGTTAATTTATATCCTTATATTTTTCAGAACCTAGTCACCCAAAATATTTAAAACCTACTCAGATAAAATCTACGGTAACCTACTAAATACTTACTTAAATATTATATCATTTTAGATTAAAACATAATATATAACACAATAGTTAACTCCATATAACCATAAATTCTTTTTTTTCATTTGGATACCCGCTAATCAAAATATTTAATGAAATATATTCAATAAAGACCATAAATATCTTCTCTCATTATACCCTTTAAAGACATGTACAACATAAAACCAATCTTCATAGATTCAGGAAAATGGAAAAATAAGATTGGATGAGAATAGATGTTCATTAAGGGTAAACATGGTATATATCAATCAATGATCACATATAATCATAATATATTCATAAGGGTATCAGAGCTTGGTAATAATATACAATATTCATAGATGATCTATCATATATCATAAATCTTGATTCATGGAATAATTATTTATCATATAAAAATAAACGAGTCATATGATGTATAACTCATAACTTATCAATATTGATCCATAAGTGCTTATCATAAGAATAATAATATCTTATAGAAAATGTGGCACAATTATAATAGTATAAAATCATTCCACTAGTAAGTAATCACTAAAAAGGTAATCATCACATTTTGGAAAAGGTCACGTAATAGATAGGATTCATTACCTATAACATCATGAGTTTTGTAGTGGGTTTGAAATTCCTATGGAATTTAGATTTTTTTGGTGGATGGTACAACCTTCAATTTGGGATTAAGAGCTAAAATTATAGAGTTATAACACATTATTATGTTGTTTTTTGATGGGGTTTAATGTAGGTTTTCTCTCTCAAGGTTTTTTTTTGGTTTTAGGTGAAAAAAGCCTCCAGAACCCATTTTATAGAAAGAAATATGGAGATATATTGTTTGCTCAAATTTAGTCCTAAATGTTCCCAATAATCATGCGACCTTATAGGGGTGTCCCACAGTTTGAGAATAAAGTCACCTGAGGGAATATGGACCTACAATAAACCATATGTAAATTGTAGGGGGTTGCACGCACTTTTCATAGTTTTCCAAAACTATTCCCCTTTCCCACACAGTTCGTTCCATTTAGGTAGTAGGTGTGAATAGTTGGTACATGATTTTTCTAAACCTTGAATCCATACTATTCGCCTCTTTAAAGAGGGTTTAAATTAAAAAAAATTCCCCTATCTTATTTTATTCTTTATTCCTTCTTATTTCTCCACATTCATGTGCAGCAGTCCATGGGACTCTCCCATATTCTCTCTCTAGATAATTTGATGTTTCTCATTCATTTTACCTTGAATCCAAGATTCATCAGTTTCATTGGATAGATAGTGGTATGATAATAGTCCTCTATCATACATTATTATTTTATTTTTCTATTTGTAAGTATATTAATACATGATATAATACACCCTAGTTCTACGGTGTCTTTTAGACTTCTCATTTTCTAAAGTTTTATCTCGAATAAAAGGACAATTTTACATGAGGGTGTTCCTACATGTATAAGGTAGGTTCCTCCTATATTTCTCCTATTTTATATGTGTTTTTATAGGATAAATATATATGAGTGGGTTGGTCTAGGTATGGAGATTTATTTACCATTTTTAGTTTATGTTATAATTGTAAAATGTGAGAGAGAAATTCCCTACTATTTAAGATATATTGAGCCTCAAATGGAGTGGTATGTGTGGAAGCATATTATAAGTTGGTTGGGATGGATGTGGTGATATTTAAATTAATTATATTATAATGTTGTTAGGTTTTATTCATGATAATGTATTGGCCTTGGCCTATGATACTTGGGGTGAGGTTGATCACTATGATTTTGGTGAAGAGGTTTTTCAGGTTTAGATGGATGGTAATAACCATTAAAAAATTGGGAGATGAGGTTCACATTTGGTTATAGAGTTTCTCAATAATGTGTTTCTTAAGATGGTGGTTATTTTTTCTCACTTTAATTTTTTGATAACAATTTTCAATTCATATGCACATGGGATAACTACTCATTGAGGAGGTGTAGACAACTTGGTATGGATGGAGGCCCCCTTAGAATCAATTCCATAGGGGGTTTTGGGGACCATTAGCTATAGAGGTGGTGGTCACCATAGATATAATTCAGTCATTGTATATAATACCATCAGGTGGTGAATTAATATCACTATGATATTGATGTTACTAATCACAAAAAATGCATTTATGTATATCATCATTCCTTTGGACGTTGAATTGATGAGCCAATAATGGTTGTTCAAGCGAATATTTGTGGGAATAGTGACCTGAATATGGGGCGTGCTATAAGATGTCGGTTTTACTCGACATGAAACACATGTTGTATTGGATGTTATGAGGTTATAGTTGAGATGTATATGGATAGGAAACCAAGGGTTCTTTGGTATAAGGGATGGTAGATACATCACTTTATACCTGCATTGTGGGAAGATAGTAAATTCTCTCTTGTGGAATGCAAGCATAAGTGAACTGGGTTAATCTATGAGTGAGTTGATACAATTTATTTACTTTTGAAAAAATGGGCATAAATATGGATGTATAATAGGAATGTGTTGGTTTTGGACTATTGATTCAATAATTACACAATGTATGGGCCCCGTAGAATGCATGCAAGATATGACTCTTGGGCTGAACCTTAGTGAGAAGATATGCACTACAAGTGAATGGGATGGATGGAAGATATTTTAGGGGTTCCATTTTCATTGATATGGATATTATTCCTTGTATTTTTCATAAATAAATATTTGATTTCCCTTCAACCGATCTTGAATTCTTTTTCATGATTGTCATCAAATGTGTATATTATATGTTATATTGGTAGTTTAGTTTTGGGTTTTTATTTCCACTTTTTTAATTTTTCTTCTATTAAGTATGACTAAATGAATATTACTGTGACAATCTCATGTCCGTTATTATTCTTCACATATTTTTAACAAAGGGTATAGTCTCCCCAACATCACTTAATTAGATCATCACTTCAAGTTGGTATCCTATGGGGTATGGGGGCCTGCCTAATTCCTATTGTCCCTCTATCTTGGAGAACTATTTTTTTGACTCTTGGATCAGTGTGATACAAGTGTTATTAGATCCCATAGGCTGGGTATAAGTAACAACTACGTTAATCTTGTTTCTATGTGGTATTAAATGCTGGTTTTAAATATCGTATAATGTTTGTGCTATGGTATATTAGAGACTAGGATCTTGTTAGAACTACATAAAGAGATCATGTTTGGGTTTTCGAAGCCACATGCATGAGGGATAAACTGAATTTTTTAGTGTGGGAAATGGATGTTCATGTTTTTACTTATTCCATTTATTGATGTTCCACCTTGAGTGGCCCACTTGGTTGTGGTGTTTTTATTTTATGAGGTTATCACCCTTAGCCCGGTTTAGTAAGAGAAGAGTGTTTATGCATCATGATTGACACTTAGGTTCGCATGATATTTTTATGTTCTTGTAATTATAAATTGGAACCATTATTATGAGAAAATGGTGTATGCATTTTAACGTGTCTATAATAAGCTGAATAGATTTTTCTTTCTAATCATCATGGTCGAATTCTACTCTGCAATCCTATGAATATGGTTCTTGATGATATTTATATGTGATCAAATATGTAAACGGTGTATGTGGAGAGTCAATATAATATTGTTAGACATGAACAAAGGAAAGGGATGAGATTCTTTTATTTTAAACAATAAGAAAAAATAATTTTTTTTCTATTTAGCTTCTTAGGAAAATTCCATTTAACCAACCTAGGGTGGTGATTTATGATATGCTTGGTATGTGGTGTCTAACTCTAATAGGGGTAAAAAGATGGCTATGAGGCTGGATGAAATGTAATATACGTTTGGTAAGGAAATGTAAGGGTGGTGGGATGCACTGCCTATTATAATTTTCCCTATTCAAGATATATAAAGACTATTATTATTAATACTGACCGTGGCCTTAGGTTTTTTATTGAGATTCCAGGTAAATATATTTTGGTGGATCATCAGGAGGGAAGATATGTTGTGAAAAATAGCATGGAAAGGAGGAGGTCCATGAGGGTCAGCATTAGTATGAGACGTAGGAATATGATCTGAGGTAGGTGTGTAATCTGCTACAAATGGAAGATTTTGAGCCATTTATAGATGAACATATCTGGGATATCATTGTGTGGGTGGTGTAGAGTATTCGTATGGATGATCAGGGACCAAATACATTCATGGTGTATTTGATGTTCTATTTTCATTTGTAGAATAAACTTTAATTTTATGGTGTGGGTGGACCATAGGAAAAAAATATACTCGATCAAGAGAATTTATACCATATTCAATCAGATCTATAAACCCCTTAGTAAGAGAGGTAAAATGGATACCTATATAGTTGGGGGACTTGAATAGAATTATTGGGACATACAGGTACTTTTTTTGGAAGGAATGAGGTTATTACATGGAAATATTTAAAGGCTTGGTTTTTTATCACTTCATTCTGGAGACACTAAGTGCAGATCTAGTATATGATTTCATGAAATTTGAGAAGGAGGATACATAAAATGTGTATTTTTCTAGAAATTTCATTGACCACTCACTTTTTTCATATTCAATGGTGGTTGGGAAAATTTATAGGTTGAGGTGATTCAAGGATGCCTTGATTCATTCCATCATAGTAAATGAAAATATCTATAGATTGTGCATATTCATAAAAGGAGTGAATTAGGTATTTATAAATGAGGGTAATTTGGTGTATAATGCCTATTCAATTTTATATTTGGTTCTAAGTGAGATAATTAATGGTGATTTGGGTACTCGGAAGTAAGGTTATGAGTGTCCTTATAAGGGATGTTGAGTAAGAGATTCAGACAAACCCTATGGTGTGTGTTATCGATGGTGTGCATATAGTTTATAAATTTCTATCATGTTCGGACTTAGTATGAGTGGCCACTAAAGGAGTGAATGGTGTGTGGAATGATGGGGAATATGGAGAGATTTTATTGAAATATTCCTCAGTTGGATAAGATTTAGGGACCAAGATAGTCTCAATGGTATGACATAGTATCAAGAGTGGTATTAGGAGTTGGTAGTTGACATACTACAACACAAGCATCTCATGGAATGGATAGATATACGTTGTAGTGGGTTTAATGGACATTAATAAGTGGAGATCTATATGAACTATGGGATTCAAGAATTTCGTCTTTATTCCATATTCATGCAACCGATACATCATGGTTCGAGTAGGAGAAGGACCTGATGAGGATTATAGGTACACCATGGTCATGCGAGCCTTAATTTTATTTTGGAAAAGATAGATTTTTTAGCAGTAGTTTCATGTGGTAGATGAATTAATCATGTATTAGTTTATATGTGGTCATCAAGAACGGTGCAAGTTTTTTGTGATATATGTTAGAATCATGATATTTTGACAGCATGATATGTATATATATATATGGGAACTTTTGGTCATTAGTTTTGATGAATGACTATATGGGCATCCTACGCGTCGTATGTATGATTTGATCACCTAGTAAGGTTAAATAATGATGGTATGTCATGTGGGGATGTTTATTTATAGATGAAGGTTAGAGGAGACATTGAAATGCTTAATTTATGGGTTATTAAGTGACCAGGTTGCTAATTCCTATGGTCGGGAGCACCACAAGTGGAATTACCAACAGTATGTGACTTGGCTACTATTAGGAAATGTTTTTGAGATTGGTATATTTGGTGACATATCATCATATTACTATATAGATTGAGTATGATCTATCATATGGTGGGGAGGTTATGAAGTCCTATATTTTTTAAAGGGTCAAAAATTACAAGGGAATTAAAATTTTTATTTTGTGGATGGGCCAACATTCAATTTAGGATTTGGTGGTTAATTATTAGAGAAATAATATGTTCATATGTTATTTTTGGAAATGTTTTAATGCCCACTAAGTGCGTGGAGGGTTAACCTTGGTTTTGGATGGGTTGGGACTCAAGAACCCAATTCATGGAATGAAAAGCGGAGGCACGATGTAAGAAAATAGTTTGTTCTAATCATGTACCAAAATGATGTATCCATGTATGGGGTCACAAGGTTTGATAATCCACGCACTTGTGGGAGAATGGTCATATGAGACACCAATGGGAAACTATAGAGTATCACATCAACAATGACAAAAAATTCAAAAAAAATCAACTTGCCTTCACACAAAGTGCCATTTAGGCATTAGGATCTATGGTTGGAACACGATTTAGCCATGCCATACAGCTAAGGCGTGTGCCTCATTAAGAGGGGTTGAATTAAGAAATTAACCCCCCCCCCTTATTTTAAACATTCTTCCTATTTTATTATCCCAGTTCATGCACAGTAGGTAGTGGGTCTTTCCATTCGTCTCACTTTTTAGATATTATGGGTTCTCCTTCATTTGAGTTCATTTTTTGTCTTTGATAATGGAATTGGATATATAGTAGAAATGATACAAGTTATCTTTCTTTCTATATTATTTTATCATTTTTTCAAATTCTATTTCAATCAGATCTCATATTTCCTAATTCTATGTTGTTTTTAAAATTATACAGTTTCTCCTATTTCGACTCGAATTATAGGTAATTCTTAAACTTTTGAGGGCCTATGATTATATGTATGGTGATAAGTTACATTATCCTTTTTTATATGCTTGTTTACATGATGATATAAATACCAGTGAGTGGGGTGGTCTGAGTATGACCTTTATTTACCTTTTTTAGTTTATGTTATTATTGGAAGTTTCATATCAGAAATTCCAAGCTTTTTTAGACAAGTTGATCCTTGAATGTCACAGAATATGTCGAATGGCCTTCCATGTTGGTTGGGTAGGATGTTCCACTATTTAAATTAATTTAATTTTAAAATATTCAAGAGGTAAAATCCTCCTTATTTCTCTTTTAATTCCATTTTTTATTGTCCGCCCCTCACCTCCCGTTATCCAAATATACCCAATAACTATAATAATATATATATATATTAAATTTTTCTGTTAATGGAATACCAATAATCAAAACTCTCCCCATTCCATTTTATATTAAAAATGAAATCAATGCATGTGATGTGTCGATTCACCACCTTCGTGGATGAATATTTTTTATCTTCCATTACCACTTTCGTGGATGGTCCTAAAAACATTATGATGGATAAATAAAATTATAATATGTAAATTATTCTTGTTTTATGTTCTATAGATAATATATATAAATAATATTATATAATAAAGTAAAACTAGTTCATGATGAACAAAAAAACACCAAAATAAACTAAACGATTATATTTAACATTTCATCAAATGAATCATCCTAATACCAGAAAATAAAATTATATATGGGATCATTTAAAATACTAGAATTATATTAATACCAATTCATTCCATATATGGTTTTTTATTCCATTTGAAAAGAAATATCATAGCTATACAAAAGGGAACCGACCATAACACCATGAAACAAACGCTCCCAGAACAGTGAAATTATAAATTATAACTTATCCAAATTTCCATAAATGAACTAATAAAATTATAATAAATAAAATATATTTTTATGAGTTTTTGAATTAAGTAAATAAATTAACTAATTTAATTTTTCAGGAAATTAAGTACAAGTGAAAAATAATTTTCTAAATATATATATAGATATATTATATTGTAGTTACAAGGTATCTTTGGATAAGGGGAGGTGAGGAGTAGACAATAAAAAATGAAATTAAAAGTGAAATAAGGAATATTTATACCTCTTGAATATTTATTTTGTTAATGGAATACCCATCATTAAATCTCTCTCCTTTTCCTTTTATCATAAAAATGAAAACAATGTATGTGATATGTCGATTCACCTCCTTCATGGATGAAGATTTTTTGATCTTCCATTCCATCTTTCGCGGATGTTCATAAAACCATTATTATAGATAAATCAGATTATAATATGTAGATTATTACTTTTTTTCTATAAAAATATATATACATAATATTATATATTAAAGTGAATTTAGTTCATGATGCTCAGAAAAAACACCAAAATAAACTAATAATTTATCATTAACATTTTATCAAATAAAACATCCTAATACTAAAAAGTAAAATTATATATGGGATCATTCAAAATATATGATTTATATTAATATCATTTCTTTCCACATATGGTTTTTTTCCATTTGAAAAGAAATATAATAGTTATACACAAAGGAACTGATCATAACACTGTGAAACGAACGCTCCCAGAATAATGAAATGAAACATTATAACTTATTCAAATGGCCATAAATGAACATAATAATATTATAATAAATAAAATAAATTTTTAAGAGTTTATAAATTATTTAATTAAAGAATATAATTTTTTTTTTCCAGGTCATTAAGTACAACTAAAAAATAATTTTATACATACGGTAAGGATTTCTCGTCTCAATTATACTTCTATGAAACATATTCCATATCCAACCCTTATTTTATGTTTTTAGTGTACTTACTACACTTTAATACAAGAAACCGTTAATATAATTATATCTGTGGTATTAATAGTTTCATTTGACAAATATTACTTTTATGGGGCATAAGATTCGATTGATTAAAAGTGGTAAGGGACTTCTTAACTCAATTTTCATCCATTAGGTTGAAATTCTATTTCATTGATCATTTCATGTTGAGGATGTTTTATAAATTACATTTTCATTATATTATGTTATATTTCCACTTTTTTATGAATTTATACTGAATACACATAATATATTCATTTGATTAATGATATGATCCGTGTAAGGGACTTTGTCTCAATTTTCATTCATTGAGGAATATTTTTTATGTTATGAACCAATTTCCTTTTTAGGGTGTGTATACAGACCCTTTTTATTTATTATCAACATTCATTTAATATTTAATTAAATAACCCCATTTATTTTTTCATGGATTTGATTATTTCATAATATGTGTACCATTTTTAACATTCAATGTTATTTGATTAATTGGTGAAATATTATAAAATACTTGAATTTCACTAAATAGGGATATTATTTGATAAATAATATTGATTCATGAAATAAATTGACTATTTTTGATATATGATGATTGTTTTTTACATGCATACATGAGTGTTTCTTTGTTATAGATGGCTCCTCGATTCATCTGTAGTCTCGTAAGATGACAATATTGGGAAAATTAAATGGGGTTTTAACCATAATGATTAAAACATCTTTTGAATGGTCTTGAAATTAGAGGTACCATGATGTTATAGATCATGGAATCCATATTAATACAAATTTAATTGATTAATTTTTCATTTATTAATATTCATTATATTTTCACTATGATATTATCTAGGAATTCATATTGTGCTCATGTTATTGATTTAATAGATTTTTTTCAATCATTTACATTGTCGTAATGAAATTCCTTATTATATCATGATTGAAAATATATTGATTAAATTTAATGTGTTTCATTAATATATACCTTGACATATTTATTGTGATTAATTTATTATTGATTCATGAAAGATTCTATTATATTTAACCCTTACTGAGCATTTGAGATCTCCTATTTTTTTATGTGATATGAAGATGAAATGTTTGAATGAGTTAAAGGATTCAATTAATTTCCTTTTTTTGTTTTTTTATTTTACTACCAATGTAATAAGTGTATTATGGTTGAATATAGTTCATTGAAAATACTAAAGTATTTTCCTATTTTGAATTTGAATCTTGTATCTAAAGCCTATAAAATAATATAAGGCACCATCTCTAGAATACTAGGGTTGGAGTCTTCATAATTGGTATTGGAGAAAGTATAGTAGATACCACTAGAACTAGATTTTAAGATAAACATAACCAATGTGATAACTATAATAATTCCATATACTATTAAAAATACACTTATTCCAATAAAAGATTTTTTATTTGTTGGCTCAGTACTCAAAATGATTATGGGATAACACAGTGTCTGATTTTATTTTATGATGGATCCTAATAGAAGTATGGAAATCAACACCCGTAGAAAATGTAGCGATTTCCCCACTAAGAAAGTCAACACAATTAGTGTTGGATATGGGTAGATCATGGCCATATTAGGATAACATAATCAGGGTATGATGAATAACTTTATACAAATGGAGAAACATGATGATTTATGACAAGATACACCAATGATGGATCATTTCATTTGACAGAAGCCCCCATGTTTTAGTAGGACTACTAATAATGTTTTAGATAAGAAATGGATCAAATCCCTTGAAAAGATATTTCTTGCATTGGGATGCAATGAAAATTTAATGGATGTACTGGGATTATATTGTCTCAAGGTAGATATTGATCAATGTGGGTGGCTGATCAAGAATACTTTGAGGAAGAAGAAAAATGACACAAGGAATAGAGAGATTTTAAAGAAAAAATCTTCAAAAAATATTTCTCTCATGATCAATGAATTTAAATGAAGTGGAAATTACATAGCTTAGAATATAAGGATTAGAGTGATACAGAGTATGAGGCTACCTTTAGTAGACTAGCAAGGTATGGCTAATGATTATATATGTAATTAAAAAAGATGGATTAATCAATTATATTTTAATGCCTTAAGACAGACCACCTAAGGATACTGGTTTCACATAAATTCTCATCATATAATAGAATTGTACTATGATTCATAAAAATTGAGAATAAATTATATATATCTTATATATTAAAAGGAAATAAAATTAATGAGTGGTCAGTTGAGAACTATGAGAAAGTTAAATCCCCAAAGAAGAACAAGGAAATGAAGCATTATTAATCATGTGAAAATTATGGGGAGAAGCATCATGGAAAATGATTAAAGGACACAAGAGTGGGTTAGAAGTGTAGAGACAATGGTAATCTATCCAATGATTTTATGTGGAAACAAACTAATGATATATAGTGCACCAAATTCAAATAATTGGAGAATAATTATAACCAATGTCCCAATCATCTAGGGTATCTACCACAGAATAGGACAAGGGGAGAAAGCCAAGCTTCGGCGATAATTATATTTGAGATAAAAGTATCCAATGATATGATGGTAGGTAAATTAATTAAATATTAAAATTTATCCAATTCTTTATATGATTATGTATTATAGAAAAAATTATATCTACTTATTTTTACAAGAAAATTAGACATTTTCCTTTTGATTTAGTAACGGTGTTGTTAGTCAAGACCGCAATGGGATATCTTTTTGTAACAAAGACATCTCGAGAAGTCCCCACTTAACACATATAAATGCTTTATTTTATAACCATAGAATCATAACTATAGTTGATTTTTATATAATCCTCAGTATGGACAGACATTCAAAATATGATACAAAAAATTATTTCATAATGACGAAAATTACAATTTATGAGGAAGATGTATAATTTCTTATCATTAAGGAAAAAAATCATCATTTGATTATTATCTAGGTCCACCCCAATAGCTCCACGGAATTAAATTCAAGTGGAGGAAGAAAAAAATACATATATGGATAAGGAAGGTAAGAATCGAATAATAGATATTTCTGTTTTATCAGAATAAATTGATGTATATCCTGAAGAATTACAAAGACACACTCTAGAACATGAATTTGATATTTCCATTGATTTAATCCATGATGTAAGATCAATATCAAAGACTATTTATAGAATGTACATGGTGGAATTAGTGGATTTGAATAAAAAACAATAGGATTTGAGTAATATGGTATTTACACCCTATACTTTCTCAATCGAGATCCCATGTTATCTTTGTTAATATGAAAGATGAATCCATGAGCTTCTGCGTTGATTATATAGAAATCAATGAAATCAAAATAACTAACAAGTACCATATTCCTCGCATTGATGATTTATTTTAACAATTTCATGGATTACGATATTATTCAAATATTGACCTTTTCTCTGGATATCATCAATTGTGACTAATGAAAGAACACATTTTAAAGAAAACTTTTTGAATAAGGTATGGGCATTATGAGTTTATAGTAAATCCATTTGGATTGAATAATTTAACCTCATTTTGTATGGTTCTAATGAATAGAATATTTATTGATGATTATTTTTAGTATTTACTGGTGACATTTTCATATATTCTAAAACATATAATTACCATGAGAATCACTTTCATATCATTCTTGATACTCTCAATAGGAAATATTTATATGGAAAATATAAAAATTGTTAATTATGTCTTCAAGAAGATTCTTTTCTTATCCATATTGCCTTTAGGGAAGGAATCACAGTTGATCCTACAATGATAAAGGATGTCCCAGAATAGATTACGTAAAATAACATAATTGAGGTATGTAGTTTCATTGGTTTAGCAGGTTCTAATCTGCATTTTGTTTATAATTTTACTGATTACCTAACCCAGTAAGCAAGATCACACGTAAAGGGCTTATGTTCCTATATACAAAATAATGAGTTGAATGTTTATAATAATTGAAGAGAATATTAGTTAATTTTCTGATTTTTACTTTACCCTCATGAAATTATGGTTTTGAGATATACATTAATTCATCAAATAAAGGAATGGGATGCGTCCTTTTGAAAAAAGATAATCTTATTTCATATTCATCAAGTAATTTGAAGACTCATGAACAAAATTTTCCAACTCATGATCTTGAGTTAGAAACCGTAATGATTTCTATGAAGATATGGAGACATATCACTATGGTGAAATATGAGACAGATATACGAGTCAAAAAGTGTGAAATATATATTAACATAGAAAGAACCTGAAATAAGAAAAAGATAATGGCTCTAATTACTCAATTATTATGATTCCTCAAAGAAATGCCTCCCAAGAAAAGAAAATAAGGTAGAAGATTCATTAAAAAAGAATTATAATTAAGCTATGGACTAAATGAGGATTGATATATATGCTATTTTCATGGATTTAATAAATATTGATTTAATAATTTTTAACAATGGTGAGACACCACTAGTTTTTTAAAGGATTAAAATCCTATATTTAATGGAAAAGATAAAAATCTCTTAATACGAGGATGGTGATTTTTGTAATAAAATAAAAGTAGTGAATGATGGAAAATTTGAAGGCTTTCTATCAGTGGAAGGAATTCAAAAATTTGGAAATATATTATGGGTTCCATCAATACCTGAGCTTAAAAAATAACTATTAGATGATACTCTTAGCTCAAATTTCTATATACACCCTGGTAGTGCCCTGATGTATAGGGTTATAAATGAACAATTTTTTGGGGATAATATAAAGTTGGAAATTGATGACTATGTGTCAAGATGCTTAGTTTTTAACAATTAATGTCTGATATACAACATACTATAGGATCCATGAAACCTTTACCTATTCATATATGGAAGTGGGATGAAATTACAATGCACCATGTCAAAGGATAACCCGAGGATATCTAGAATGGATTATACGATATGAGTAATTGTTGATTTTCTAAAAAATTCAAAACATTTGGTAACGCCCTGACCCCAGAATCCCAGTGTTGGGGAATTATTATGTATCATTGGAATGATCACAAAATATCAAGTCTTCAAAGACCAATTAGTTTAGTAGCCTTGTAAGTACTAGATATATTCATAAGATTTACATTATATCATAAAATGAAAAACTACAATAACATAGATTCCATAGACAACACTGAGATCCCATAGACTATCCCTACAGGTTAGTCACAATATACTTCATCGCATCCTCGGAAAAATAAAACATAGAAAGGGGTGAGCTCAGAAGCTCAATAAGGAAATCAATATAAAGGAATCTTTCATAAATAAGCATAATCATTTAAGACAATGTATAAGACAAAAAAAGCCTTTTAAATTTGTACTTCAGCATAATATGGCAAAGATAAAATCAAATAATGTCATTTACTTAATCACATGGACATTCTACTAGTCGAATAATCACATGTAAAATCCATAGAACCTTTCATAATGATGGATTTCATAATTCCTTACTTTCATAACCACGTAGTCATGGCCTTGTGCCAAGAATACAAATAATATTTGGTCAAGTCCTTGTGCCAAGACACTAGTTTGTCTCATGAGACCTACCGATTCATCGAGGAGCTATAGAGGGCTCCACCCATCACTTACTATGTCCAATATATTTCTCACATGAAAAGGTTGAAATATAATACAAACATTCGTATTAAAACAAGCATACAAAATGTCAATAATTTAACCATAAACCATAAATAGTATAAAAATAGCACATACATAGTCAAACATATCACAAAACCTTTAATACAATATGGATGTTTTGTATCATAATAAATCAACTTTAAATAAACTTAAAATCCATCAAAGTATGTTGACATAGATGAAATAAAATCCTATTTTAGAGAAATATATCTTTCTATTTTGAAATCATTTAAGAGTAAAATAATTATAAAGAAAACATATATTTTAAAAAAAATTATAAGAGTAAGGGAATCTTTGATGATGTTATAACAGCATTAAATAGCCGCACCCGTTGTATAAGTTAAAAAAAACATTCTTACCTTAATTTTTTCGAAAAGGTTATAAAGTAACTTTTTTAGAAAATGACGGAAAGATTCCTTTAAAAAAATATAATTTCAAATAAGGGTATAAATAACTTTACCCCATTTTCTAGTAAAAATGTTTTGAAATACATATTTAAGAAACATGGATGTGGATGATAAAGAGGTCCTAGTAGATACTAACATAAAAACAACCTCAGATAATAAAGAGGTTTTGAAATTAACCCTTACCATGTAATTTTCCTTGGCAGAGGATAGGTTGACCTCATATATAATGGTTAAATAATTGTTATTAAATTACACTAGAATCATATACATTAATATGATATCATATATTATTTTTTAACATTTCTTTGTTAATAATATCTTAGTATTATCTTCATTCCGGGTGTCAACTGATTCTTTTTTCTTTATATGATTTATTACGTAAGTAATGTTTTTTAGGGATATGATGTATCTTATTCATATTCATAATGATATTAGGTATTTAAAAATTATGTTTAATCATATAATGAAAATTATTCTTGAATGGATTACGATGGGGAATGAATCTCATCGCGTTCGTGGAGACCGTAATCCGTACGTACGCACGAGCAACAATATCATTATTTTGATATTAAAATAATATATAATTTGATGTTATATCATATATAAAGAATCATTATCATGTTATATTTATTATTTAAATCAATTATACATCATTATTATACCCATCAAAATAATAATGTATTGAATAACACTTACACCACGACGTGGAGACGGTAAGCCGTACGTATACGCACGTATGATGACAAGTCATTCAAAGGATGGATAAAATAATGAATATGCTTGTACCATATTTATAATAAACATCATAGTATATAGAATATACTAGATTTATTATTTTATAATGGAATTAAGAAAGAAAGAGTAAGTGGAAGAAGAAAGGAACATGAAAGAGGTGATGAAATATTTACCTCTTCTTCGGGTTCTTCCTTTTGATTTGATCAAAAGGGCTCTTTAGGTTGGATTTCTGACTAAAGTAAGGCCTCTAGGATGAAGGGGGAACCGTTTAAAGGGTATTTGGGCAGATTTTGGCCAAGCCAAAAGGTCTTGATGGTGTTAATTTGAGGGAAGGGGGGAGTGCCCTTTTATAAGAGGGGTGAGGGGCACCTTAGGAAAATATAGAAATATTATTTTATAATAAATTTGTTTTTGGTTTATAAAGTCACAAAAATAAATAATATAAATGATAAGGTGGGAATGGGTCTAAAACCACTCAACCAATAGGTTTTAGACAGGTTTCGGTCACTATATTAACCTTATCTTTTAGATTTAAGTCTTAGTTAAATAGTTTGGGATTTACCATGTCTCTGTATTTCTATATTTTATGGTTAATAAACTTAATATATACTTCAAAACGAACCCAAGTGGATTATTAATGATACACCTATAATTATATAAGTCTTTTGGCTGAACCTTAGATTTTTAGGAATAGAATATCAATTAATAATATAATATTTTAAAAAAAACTATTTTATGAAAATTTTGACAGTATTTGGTATTTTGTTTTTTCTAAATTCATAACAGAATTACTACTTCGAAAAAAATTCATCTACCCAACCCTAACATTTCCTATTAACCTAGAAATTATTGTAATTCATAAGAAGTCTCAAATTACATTTATTTGGATATTTATAATATCAAATATTTTAATATTTCATTAATTATGTAATTACTACATCATCATTGTGTCATAAATAAATTTTATTATGTAATGTCTAAAAAATATAAATAAAATACCATTATATAGGAACTCTTTTCATATTTGTAATGAATATTTATATTCAAATTTATCTTATGTGTATTCCTATACTAAAAATGGTTTAGTTATTGAACATTGAATTTAACACTTTTAACTCTTTTTTGAATTAAATAATAATAAATGTTCTAATCTAATCCAAGTGGACCTAAAGGATCATATTTTATTCCAAAAGTTATTTTCAGTTGAATTATACTTATCCAATAGAATTATGACATGTGTTAGGGTAATAATAATGTCATTCTAACCTTTAATTACCCTATTTACTTTTAACCGTGGTAAATAAAAGTCAAATGATATTATTCACCAAATATTATTTTCATCTCGTTGAACCTCATTTTACCTACTAATATCAACTGTGTCTCTCATATTATCAAAATTCAACTCACAGAAGTAGTAAAATTATGTTTTATGTAAATTTTCAAATTGTCCTTGGAGGTGGGTAAAAGACGGTAAAAAGATCAATAAAATTTTTATATATCTAAAATTATTATTAACTAAATCCAATTAATTAAATTGACCTTATATAGGTATTATGTATCTATTTTAACATAAAATAATTTTAAATAAAATAAATAATTATTTAAATAAAAAGTCGATTTTAAATAATAACTCAGTGTTTTTCAATATTCATCAAAAATTGATTTTTTCAAAAAAATACTAAAATTTTACCCTAAGATAACATTGATATTCTGAATTCAAAAATAAAGTATATTTTTTTAATTCATAACATAGAAGATTCATTTATTAATTTTAACTAATTCTCGTTCTCAAAACAAAAAAGCATTTTTTAAGAAATACTAACTATCAAAAGATTGATACTTGTTTATGATCAATTTCAAAGTGAAGTTATTTACAATGAATATCATTGGATTAAATGGTAAAAATATAATCTATTTATACTTCCAAACCATTAAAATTTATAAATTAACACTAAAAATTATTTTGATTATAAAAGTTGTTTTCTGTTAAAATATAGTATTTTTCACTATTCACCCAAATATGAATGTTATCAGAAATACACCAAAAATTAATTGAAACTAAATTCTAATGTCCCAATTATGAATAAGAAGTTTATTTTGTCAAATTGGATATATAAAAGTTTCAAATATGTTATTTAAAAAGGGTCTTTCCATTAAAAGGTGGTAAAATTGCATTTTTTAAAAATACTTCTTTAATCTGAAAAAAATGAATTTGTATTTTTTTATTATGTCTAGGAAACTCATAATATTAATTTTAAATTATAATAATTATAAAATGTTAAATTTTTTGTTAATACTATTCATAACCACTTTAGAATGTCTGTTTTGGTAAGTCATGGTGCGTTTGAACTCGGTGTTGCGGGTAGTGCAAGTTATTGAATTACATTGAAGAAATAACGTACAATGAAATCTTGGGGTGTTACTTTGTTCCCTACTTCAATAAATTGAATCCTCACAATTTGAAATTGTTCTTCAAAAATAAAAAGGTTGAAAATAGATAATACCTTTGTGGGAAAACCGACATCAGAAATTGGGTTAACAAAATTTAGTCTTAATAAGAGGAAAAGGGGAATGAAAAAGTCACCACAAAATTTTGATCTCGATTAAGAGACCTGTTTTGGAAATTAGAGACACATAATTGGATGAAAAAATTATATATTTATAAGGAGTGATTAAGGTCATTAGTCACAAACAATTATAGAATTTAGGGCCTCAAATCCATAAATCTATGATGGTTTAAAATATCATTGGTTCAACAAAACATAAGGTATTAGGATAACACATTTTTAGTTTTATGATCCTTTACCTTATGTTTAAGAATAAATTTCTTCATAGAATATAAAAATAAAAAAATATATACCTGATACGTAGAGTTCCATCCCTTAACTAATTTCTACTACAAACTCAACTTTCAATCTAAAAGATAATAGAACATAAAAAAATATTCTATTTATCATATTCGTATAAGGTTCCAAAAAAATGAATTTATAATTCATCTACCAGACCTTTAAAAAAAATAAATTATTCAATCTAGGACATCACATGGGCCAGTGGTAGGGGATACACCCTTGTCGCCCTTTATTTGCAGGTTCAAGTCTTGCAGCCTTGCTGGACGCGATAGGTTGTCGCTCGACCTCAGGGTTATCCTTTTTATGGAAATCCAAAAAATAATCTCATACTAAAATTATCCAAAATACTTCTGTCCAAACTCACAATCCAAAATTTATAAGTAAGGTAAACACAATGACGATCTTTTTTGCCACGTAATAACATGTAAACACTTTCATCATGTAATCTTTTAAAACATAGCAACATCCTGAATTACCATAGAACCTTATAGATTACATTCATGCTCCCTTATTCCTTATAGAATACTAGATATACTCCTTCTATCAAAAAATGTTGTAAACTCCAACAATTATAGAATATAAAAATTATTAATCAGTTTCATGGTAGTAAAGAATATCCAATATAATTTATCCAAATCAATCATGTATTATTCCAAAATCACTACCTCAGTATCAGAACCATATTATGGTTTATCATTATCTCAACCATATATTTTCCAAAAATATAACCTGCTATTGAGTAACTTTTCTTTGCTCCACAAAATCTCAAGTCCTTAATGAAATAGTAATTCAGTACAATCCTTATATACTCTATAATTCTTATAACATTTACATCATTAATACAATACTCAAATGACACAATATTTTAATAACAACATAATAAATTTAATAATTTCTCTTCATCTTTGGTAGTATCATAACTTTATTATTATCCAATAGTAGCATTTGGGGTATACTATGATGATTTGGACTTTGATTCACGTAGTGTCCCAACTCCTTGCAGATGAAGCATTGTACATTTGAAACTTTTTTATTACCCTTGCAATCACGTACTTGGTGTCTTTTTCTCCACACTTATAACCAACTCCCATTCCATTTAAGAATTTACCAAGATGATTCTTTCCACTGTTATCACATATGGGAAAATCCTTTTTCCCTCTTCCCCTTATCAATCTTTATCTCTTCCATGCTTTTCTTCTATTGCTTCCCTTCAAATCCATAAGACTCAGAGAATTATTTACTTATCTTATTAACACATGATAATATTTCTTCATATGCTGAGAATACATGGGATACTATTCCCCTTCTAAATTTTGGCTTAATATCATGGAAGATATGATCCTTCTTACTCTTTGGATCATATGTATTGTTGAAGTTCACATTCCTTCTAACGGGGGACATTTCTATAAAATGGCATACACTAGGTCGGTTTATGAATTACAATGAATAATTCCAAACATGTAAAATATCTAATGTAAATTGAACTGTTTATGGGTATAATCAATAATCCTAAAAAATGGTTTCCATGAGTATGTATATACTCATAAACCTTTCATAATGGTTTGTAATGAAAATGAGAATTATCCTAAGAATACCCCCCAGGAGTGTCATAACCAATAGTGCAACAAGGCCCGTTGTCATGCACCAGTTCCTATTCGAGTCTAGCTCAAAGCGATGTTTTCAGGTTTTACCCCAAGGTACATCTGTGCCAGAGCCATCTCTACCTGCTCATATCCAGAATGGGATGTATTGCTTGGAAAACTCACAAAATCTCTACCATTCTAAAATTTTAGGATGTTCTTATATTATATTTGTCAAAGTCTATCTTAGATATACGTTCTCTAATCAGAGATTATATAAATCTAGTTTCCAAAGTTTGTAATAAACTTCCTTTGATACCAACTGTAACACACCAATCCGAGAATCCCAGAGTCGGAGCATTATTACATATTATTGGCATGATCACAAAAAATCATGTCTCGAAAGACCGATTAGTTTAGTAGACTTGGATGCACTAGATACATCATAAGGTTTACATTACATCATAAAGTGGAAAAACACAACAACATGGTTTCGATATACAACACTGAGATCCCATAGACTATCCCTGCAGGTCAGTCATAATATAATTATTCACATCCTTGGAAAAATAAATCATATAAAGGGGTGAGCTTAGATGCTCGACAAGGATAACAATATAGTAGAAACTTTCATACATAAGCACAAACATTTAAGGCAATGTATAAGACTAAAAAACATTTTAAATTTGAACTTCAGCATAATATGGAAAATATAAAATCAAATAATATCATTTACTTAATCACATGGATATTCTACTAGTCAAATAATCACATACAATATCGATAGAAACTTTTATAATGATGGAATTCATAATGCCAGACTTTCATAACCACATATTCAAGTTCTTGTGACAAGACTACAAATATGACTTTGTCAAGGCCTTGTTCCAAGACACTAGTTTATCTCATGAGACCTACTCATGAATTGAGGAGCTATAACGGGCTCCACCCATCACTTATTAAGTCCAATACATTCCTCATATGAATGGGTTGAAATATAAAATAAACATTCATATTAAAAATAGCATACTAAATGTCATACTTTAACCATAAACCATGAATGGTATAAAAATTTCATATCCACTGTCAAAAATATCACAAAAACTTCAATACAATAAGGAAGTTTTGTGTCATAATAAATCAACTTAAAATAAACATAAAATCCATCAAAGGATGTTGACATAGATGAAATCAAAACATTCTTTTAGAGAAATATATCTCTCTATTTATAAATCATTTAAGAGCCACAGAATTATAAAGAAAACATTTATTTTGAAAATATTCATATAAGCTTCTAAGGGATGCTTCAACGATGTTATAACAGTGGAAAATATCTACACCCGCCGTATAAGTTAAAAAACTTTCTTACCATACTTTAGTCAGAAATGTCATAAAGTAACTTGTTTGGAAAACGACAGAAAGATTCCATTAAAAACATATAATGTCAAATAAGGGTGTAAATTACTTTACCCCATCGTCTTGTAAAAATGTTTTTAAATACATTTTTTAGAAACATGCATGTGGATGATAAAGAGGTGCTATTAGATACTTACATAAAAACAACCTCAGATAGTATTGAGATTATGAAATTAACCCTTACCTTGTAATTTTCCTTGGTCAAGGGTAGGATAACCTCCTGTATAGTGGTGAATTAATTGTTATTAAATTATACTAGAATCATATACATAAAATGATATCATATATGATCTTTTAACATTGCTTTGTTAATAATATCTTAGTATTATCGTCGTTTCGGGTGTTAAATAATTCTTTTTCCTTTATATGATTTTTCACATAAGTAATGTTTGTTATGGATAGGATGTATCTTATTAATATTCATAATGATATTTCGTCTTTAAACATTATTTTTAATCATCTAATTAAATTACTCTTGAATGGATTATGATGGGGAATGAATCTCATCGCGTTTGTGGAGACGGTAATCCGTACGTACGAACGAGCGACAATATCATTCTTTTGATATTAAAATAATATATAATTTGATGGTATATCATATATATAGAATCATTATCATGTTCTATTTATTATTTACATCAATTGCACATCATTATTATACTCATCCAATTAATAATGCATTGAATAACAATTACACCACGACGTGGAGACGGAAGACCGTACATACGCACGTATGGTGACATTTCATTCAAAGGATGGATAGAATAAATAATATGGTTGTAACATATTTATAATAACATCATACTATATAGAATATATTGGATTATTTATTTTAGAATGGAAACAACAAATAAATAGGAAGTGCAAGAAGAAATGAACTTGAAAGAGGAGATGAAATATTTACCTCTTCTTCGGGTTATTCCTTTTGATTTGATCAAAATGGCTCCTTAGGTTGGATTTATGACTAAAATAAGGCCTCTAGGATGAAGGGAGTACAGTTGAGGGGGTATTTGGGAATATTATGTCTGAGCCAAAAAGCTTTGAAAGTGTTAATTTGTGGGAAGGGGGAGTGCCCTTTTATAAGAGGGGGAAGGGCACCTTATGAAAAGCTAGAAATATTATTTTATAATAAAATCATTTTCGTTTTCAAATGACTTCAAAATTAATTATTTAAAGGCTACTGTGGGGATGGTTCAAAAACCACTCAACCAATAGTCTTTAGATAGGTTTGAATCACAATATTAACCTTATCTTTTAGATTTAACTCTTAGTTAAATAGTTTGACATTTACCATGTCTCTTTGTATTTTTATATTATATGGTTATCAAACTTACTATATACTTCAAAATAACCCCAAGTGGTTCATTAATGATACACGTATAACTATATATTTCTATTGTCCTAACCTTATATTTTTATGAATATAAAATCAATTAATAATATAATTTTTTTTAACTCTTTTATATCAATTTTGACACTATTTGGTATTTTGTTTTTGCTGAATTTATAAATGCATTATTATTTCGAAAACAATTCATCTAACCAACAATAAAATGACATATTAACCTATAAGATTATTTTAATTCATAAAAAGTCTCAAATTACATTTATTTGGATATTTATAATATCAATTATTTTAATATGTCATTAATTAGGTAATTACTACATCATCATTGTGTCATAAATAAATTACATTATGTAATATATAAAAAATATAAATAAAATACCATCATGTAGGAAATGTTTTTAGATTTATAATGAATATTTATAGTTGAATTTATCATCTTTTTAACCCTGTAGTAAAATGGTTTAGATATTAAACATTGAATTTAACACTTTTAACTCTTCGTTGCATTAAATAATAATAAATGTCCTGATCTAATCCAAGTGAAGCTAAAGGATTATATTTTATTCATAATGTTTTTTTGGTATAATTACACTTATCAAATGGGATTAGGACATGTGTTAGTTTAATAATAATCTCATTTTACCTTTAATTAATTTATTTACTTTTAACCGTGGTAAATAAAAGTCAAAAGTTATTATTCACCAAAAATTATTTTCATCTCATTGAACCACATTTTACGTACTGATATCATCTGTGTCTCTCGGATTTTCGAAATTCAACTCACATATGTGGTAAAATTACGTCTTATGTAAATTTGCAAATGCTCCTAGGAGGTGGGTAAAAGACAGTAAAAAGTTCAATAAAATTTTTATATATCTAAACTTATTATAAACTGACTCCAGTGAATTACATTAAACATATATAGGAATTATGTATCTATTTTGACCTAAAATAAATTTAAATAAAATAAATAATTATTTAAATAAAAATTATGTTTTAAATAATAACTTAGTGTTTTTCACTATTCATCAAAAATTGAATGTTTTTAGAAAAATACCAAAATTTCAACCAAAGTTAATTTTGATATTTTGAATTCAAAAAAACTATCTATTTTACCAAATTCAAAACATAAAAGTTGAATTTATTAATTTTAAATTAATTCCTGATGTCGAAACCAAAAAGCGAGTTTTTAAGAAATAATAACTAACAAAAGATTGATATTTGTTTATGTTCAATTTCAATGTGAAATTATTTACAATGAATAACATTGGATTAAATAGTAAAAATATAATATATTTATACTTTCAAACCATTAAAATGTATAATTTAACACTATAAATTATTTTGATTAAAAAAGTTGTTTTCAGTTAAAATATAGTATTGTTCACTATTCACCCAAATCTGAAAGTTATCAGAAAGACACCAAAAATTTATTGAAACTAAATTCTTATGTCCCGATTCTAATGAAGATTGTTATTTTGTCAAATTGAATATATAAAAGTTTCAAATTTTTGATTTAAAAAGGGTTCTCTATTAAAAGGCGGTAAAATTTCATTTTTTTAAAAAATACTTCTTTTATCTGAAAAAAATGAATTTGTTTTTTTATTATGTCTAAGAAACTCATAATATGGATTCTAAAATTATAAAGATTATATAAAGTTAAAAATTGAGTTAATAATATTCATAACCTCTTTTGAACGGCTAGTTTGGTAAGTCATGGATCAAATGATCTTGGTGTTGCGTCTAGTGCAATTTATTGAATTACTTTGAAGAAATAACAGACTATGAAATCTTGGGGTGTTACAAATTTTATTCCTATAATAGAATACTTACCTCTTAAGAGCCTATAAGGACTCTATATTAATGAATTTGTAAGAATTTATGGTTAAAATCTTTTGATTTTGTCTGATCGAGATCCTGATTTCACATAAAAATCAAGGAAGTGTCTTTAAAAGGATATATATACTGAGCTTTATTTGAGCATGACCTACCATCCTCAACCCGATAGATTGTCTGAAATGACTATTCAAACATTAGAAGTCATGTTGAGTTCATTCTAACCTAACATTCATGGTATGTGGGATCAGTATTTACCTTTTTTAGATTTTTCCTACCATAATAGTTTCCAATAAATTATTCATATAGACTTATATGAAGCATTATATGGAAAGATATTCCATCCTCCAACTTTTTCAGATGAATTTGGGGAAACAAAACATATAGGTATATATATTATTAAAAAAATAATGAAAATGGTAAAAACTATTGAGGATCATATTAAAATAGCTCAAAGTATGAAATATATTTATTCTAACCAAAGAAAGGATTTTGAATTTCAAGTGGCTGGTCCTACCTTTATTAAATTTTCTCCACATAAGGTTTTCATAAGGTTCAGCAAGAAATGGAAACTAAGAACCAAATACATCAAACCACTGTAAATTCTAGAAATAATTGGATTTGTAGCATACCGGTTGGAAATGATCCATTTCTCTCTGTTTTTCATGATTTTTTCAATGTATCATTTCTAAAAAAAATACATTACAGACCCAAATCATGTACTCACCAATGATGAAATATTACTAGAACCACATTTGTATTACTGTGAATTTTGTATCAATATTTTGGACACTAGAGAGCTGGTATTTAGAAATTGGATATCTCGATTGGTAATAGTTCTTTAGAGAAACCATAAAATGGAATATGCAACTTGGGAAAATGAGGATGTTGTTAAGAAAATCCACCCTCATCTATTTAGAAGGTAACATTATTCAGAAATTTAATGAAGAAATTTTTGAAGGAGAGAAGAATATTAAACCCCAAGATTTTATTATATATATTTTCAATGTAAATTTAATTTATTCCATAGCTTATGCTTCACGCAACATCGAGCTTAAATGAATTGTTATATACAATTTAATATTAACATGATCATTGGAATAGTTTGTTGAGATAGTAATATAGCCATAAAAATAATAACCTCACTTATGAATATATAAATAAAATTTTGGAATCTCATAAATTGAAATTTGATATCTTCATATAAGGGAAACCGTAAATAAATGATATAAAAAATTAAATTAAGTGTTGGTATTTTTGTGAAATATAAAGGAGTATTTAACATTTTATAAATAATATAATTATTTAAAATGAATTTTTTCATAAAATAAATTCATAAAATAATATTTTCTTTTGAATTATTATTATAAGACAATTTTATATGGAAAAAATATATTTTTTAATGTTTTGTGAAAATAGTTATAATCATTAAATTGGTATTTTTAGTATAAATGATGATTTTAATTAAAAATTAAACTTCTAATATATAGAAAACTATTTTCATTAAATGTATTCCACTTTTGAATTCTAAATTCTGATAAATGGATATGGTTAATTTTTGGTATTTTTCAAAAATAGTTGAATTTTTGTTAATACAGAAATCTGGTAATTTTACGTGTTTAACATTACTAGATAAATAAATGAATTTTTGAGTCATGGATGGTGTATGAATGATATAAAAATAAATTATATTCAACTCATTATCACCATTTATTGTACATAGTCACAAGAATCATCACTATTGATATTTATGAGCCAGAATAATTAACGAATGAATAGAATAATAAAAACACCCATCTCCTCCCCCTATAAATACAACCCCTCACTACCCCTTATCCTCACACCTCCAAATCCATGAATCCTGTCTAAATTCTTCACAATTACCTACAAAATCCTATTCCCCATGTTCAAAACCTTCTATTCTTACCATAAGTCCAAATAAAAGTTCCATAAGGATCTTCTCCAGGAGATAATATTCAGGAGGTAAAATCCTTCATCTTTATATTTTAATTTATTTTATTTTCTTATCCTCTACTCACATACCTTTATTCAAAGAGGCATGAAAACTATTGTATAATATATATACTGTAATTTTATATTTTTAATGTAATATATATCATCAATTCTCCCCTTTTCCCCTTTTATCATAAAAATTAAAGCAATGGTCGTGATATGTTGACTCAACTCCTTCATGGATGATTTTTTATTATTTTCATTTACCGCATTCAAGGATAGTAATAAATAAATTATTATGGATAAATAATATTATAATATGTAATGTATAAATTTTTTGTTTTTGGTAACTAATATATATATATGTAATATTAAATAATAATAAAAAATAGTTCGTGTTGATCAAAAAACTGCCAATATAAACTAAACGTTTATCATTAAAATTTTATCAAATGATTAATCCTCATAACAGAAAATAAAATGATATATGGGACCATTTAAAATCATAGAATTATATTAACAAAATTTCATTACAGTAATAGAGTTTTTCTTTTGTTTGAAAAGAACCCCCATAACTATACACAAGGGAACCGACCATAAAGCCATGAAATGAATGCTCCCAAAAAACGAAATTAAACATTATTACTCATAGAAATAGACATAAATGATCATAATAAAATCCTAATAAATAAAATATATGCTGAATATTTTCTTAATTATGTAATTAAGGAACCTATTTTGATTATCTAGGACATTAATTATAGGTGAAGAATGCTTTCAAACATAACGTAAAGATTTCTCTTCTCACTTCTACTTCATTGAAGTATATTCCTTCTCTAACCCTTATTTCTTATTTTTGGTGTACATACATCCCTTTAATATATGTTATCATGAATCTCATTATCTTTATGAAATTAAATTCTTAATTTGAAATATATTACTTTTATGGGGAATATTATTTGATTGATTACAAGTAATACAGGATTTATTAGCACAATTTTCTTCATGTAGGTTAAACATTTTTTTATTGATTATGTCTTGATGGGGTTTTATGTGAAATTACATTTGATTTTATTTTGTTGAATTCCAACATTTTTTATTTATTTATAGTTAATATCAATAAATCAATAATTTTATTAATGTTATGATACTTATAAATGAATTCATCTTAATTTTCCTTCATTGCGGCATGTTTTTGATGTTATGAACCTATTTCCTTTTTAATGATGTATATACTGCTCCTTATTATTCATGATCATAATTCATAAAATATTTCATTAAATATTAATATTTATGTTATCTTGGATATTATTATTCCCAAATTTATGTAGAATTTTTACATATGGAATTACATTGAATGTTCTTTGATTAACTGGAGAAATAATGTTAAATCTATGTATTTTAATCAATAGAGATAATTTTTTATAATCCGTATTTATTCACGATTTAAGTCGAACAATATAGATATATGAGAAATTTATTGTACATAGAGACATAGGTGGGTCCTGTTTGTAGATAGCGCCATGATGCATCAGTAGTGTCATTTAAGGATAATGTTGCCCAAATGAAATATTTTTTTACCTATAATGATTATACCATTTTTTGAATGGTTTTGATGGTAGAGGTACCATGATTTTTTAGATCAAGGAAACTAAATTATTGATCATTTAATTCATTAATATTTTACTCATTATTATCTATAAGAATATCACAATGATATTATCCTTGAATTTATAATGTGATCAAGTTATTGATTAAATTTCAATTGTTTCCAATCATATACAACATGAAGAACTCATTGAGGGGATTTGAGGTTATGGCACTACACTCCCCAAACTCTTTTGATTCTCAGAATAGGTTAAATCCCTATCATATTTTTATTATATACTTATATATAAAATATTTAACAATTCATTTGAAAGAAATATAATTCTTTTCCTACCATTAACATAATGTAAACCATACATAATCATGCAACAATATCATAAAAAAATATTCATCCTTCCATCATTCCACTACCTGTGGAAAAGAAATTGGTTTCATAGATATTTTATCATTCCATAATCATATGGAATAGACAGAAATAATATATACAGTATCATTAGATAGTATCCCCAATGAATCTTAATAAAACTCAAAGTATTTCTACATGGATTAAAATTACTTTTAAAAGAATATTTTAACCATTCTTTAAAATCATGGGAAAAAATATCATTTTCTTTTGATAATATTTTAAATAGAAATTGTTAAAATATCTACAAAAGATTTTATTTTAAAATAAATCATGAGACTTATAATATAAAATTACAAGAAATTAATGGTTATGTTGGTGAAAAAATTTATTTTTGTAGTAAATACAAAAAAAAAGATACATTTTACACTTTTAGTAAAATATTTAATTAACTCTTTTAAAAGAAATAGTTGAAATTCTATTTTAATACAATGAAAATAAATTTCAATATAGTTGAAAATTAATTTAAATAATCATTGTATCATATACAGGAACATTCCTGAAAATATATTACTGATCATGGCCATGGATGAAAATGTTTGTTGACAACAGTGGAAATAACTTCAACTTTTCGTAAAAATATTCTCCCAATTATTTAATGTTCCAAAGAGAGAATAATGAATCTAAGAAATGAAAACCACCAAAACATTATGAGAGTAAAATGATATATATCGGTTTTAAGTTATAGTGTATATATAATTTCCCCATATTATATTCAAGCCTAAACAACCCCAATTAAAAATGAGATTGCATCATAAACCCTTACCACATGACCAGCCTTTCTTTATATGCAGTCTTATGTTTCTGTATATAATTACAATATTTATTATACATATATACCAAAAAACGTATTCATAATTTAATTATTATATATAATTGATTAACCATTGAAAGAGGCTAATATTCTTTCTTAATTTATATAGTTTTCATGTGATTTGTTATTCATAAATACCATTTTAGTGCATTTTACACTTTGAACATCATTTCACATCATGATTGCAATTCTTTCCTAAAGTAAACTATTACATGGTACATTCTTGAACATATCATAAAACACCAAATGGTATTTATTTTATTATTATATTCTATTTTCAGGGCTTCCATTATATAATGAACAATTTATTATTTTGGAGCACTGGAAGATTCAATTTGGAAGACCACCAAAGTGGGTCTTGAACCAACCACATTCTGGGCGAATTGATTTGGAAACTAGCCCAATACAAGAACTTTGGAGCCAAAAATACAGGCCCAATGAATCCCAAAATTCATTGGATGCTATAATACATATATAGGAACAAATAATTATACTGGATCATGTGCTAATTCGTTCCACATGGTGGTGATTAAGGCGGCCCAAGTTGAAGATGCAATTTTGGGCCAGATTCTGTGGCCCAAAACTACATAACACTATTTATATCATATCTCTCGAACTAATTATTATTTTGGGATGAAAATTTACAGGAAGTTAGGGGACATATGGGGCTTCATTTACTTCTTCTAGGGAATACTCAAATTTGGCTTTCTAGAAGGTCCTTTCAGTGCATCTTTCCGGTGGATGCAAGCTAGCTGCAACTTCGGGGCAAGAACTGGAAAAGTCTCTCTACATTAATGTTCCACCCACCTTTCCCCAACACAATTAATTAAAGGCACATGGGATGTTTGGGGCTCAGCCAAGGATTAATTTTTTTCATATTTAAGGTAGTATTGGTGGTGGATTTAGGGATGTTGGGTGCTTTGTTTCATTATAATGTTATGTTGTCCATTTGATGTTGTAATCGTTCTTCATTCTCATGTAAGTTGTTTGAATCACAATAGTTTTTAATAAAAGTTCTTCATTTCCTATTTTTCTTTTCATATTCTTATCACTTTGATACTATTTCTTTAAGGTGTGAAATTATGCACACCAGCACTTGTGAATTTATTCACACAACGGTGGAGTGATCATTTTTGTTGTTGTTGTTTTTGCTTCTTCAATTCCGCTCCTATGAGTCTGCTTTCCGCTTCCTTTGAGATCATAGAATCAATGTAGGGCTAAACCCTTATGGGTTTTTCCTAGGGAGTTTCATGGGATAGATTGGATGTTATTTTATGATCTTAATTTCTGTAATCATTTTATTATTTTAAGATTTCTATTTGATGATTTATTTTCTTCTTCGTCTTCGTCAACTTTAACAATGTCACATTTCGAGTACTAGTACAATCCAATTCCTTGGAGTGATCATTAAATTGATCCTCTAAGTTCATTGGTGATTATACTAGAAATGGTGTAGGGATTAAATTTTTGAATGATGTTGAGGAATTATATCATTTTTTTGGATACATCTTAAATTAGTGAAACGAATATTATAAGAAAATAAATGCATTCAATCTAACCCAAGTAACAACTTAGGATCAACTCATCTCCATTAATTGTTTTAGAAAAAGAAATTTTATGTTTTAATTTATTTTATTTAGTTTAAATACGTAGTTATTAAAATCAAATCAATCCAAATAGTTGGCCACTCCATATCCAAATCCATCCAAAATCAGAGTGTCTCTCGGTTTCTTCTTCGGTCCCTGTGGATTCGACCCCAACCTGTACATCAACAACCGCATAGCTGTAGGGTAAATTTGGGTGAAACCAAATTTTTGCGTCGTTTTCGGGGACCCAAGTAAGTTACCTTAGACACTATCATCCTTTTATCACCCCACTTTCTCCATTCTCACCCCCATCTCTCTTATCTTTTCCCCCTTTCTGTTTGTGTGTATCCTAAGAATCTTGAATCCAACTTTCTGTCTTCTCCAATTGAGTATCTTCAAAATAACCATTTCAGAAACTCATGATGGAATCAAATGGAAATTCAATATTGTGAAGCCCATAAATTAGAAAATTTCTTTGATCAACCCATGAATGATTACCCCGCACCCGATGAGACGTACAATCAATGGGATAATGAATGTTTAAATGATCAGTTTCCTTCACTCTCAAGGATGATTGAAGAGTCTAATATTAGTGAAGTTCATAATTTCAAACATCCCATCCTATCTGTTCCTCAATAATTTTTGAAAAATTGTGTAATCAAATGGATATAATGAGTTCTGAGGTATCATCTTTGAGATTAGAACTACAACACATTAATATTTCTAAGCAACTCATCCTTACACCAATTGTACATTCCAAAACCTTATGTGGAGTGTCTAGTTTCCCAAAAAACCTCTCATGAATTAATTGAAGAACTAACCTTTTGATTTTGGGTAGGGGAAGTGAATCAAGAAATTGTTGAAGGGTCTTTAAATCAGGAGGAAATTGCGTTCATGTATTCACAAGTGGGGAATTTGATATCATGAATTGAGTCTCCTAAGTGTAACTCTATTTATGATTTTTCAAAAACACCAATCACTGAACCACTGAGACAAATCAATAAAATTGAGTCCATGCCCATTATTAACACTATTCTTTCCATTGTTTTGATTGAATCTTATGTTCAAAATGAACCAAATTTTTCATGAAATTTGGAAAATTAAATTGAGTAGAATTCAAATTCTCAACTTGTGTCTAAATGTCCTATCCAAACTGAGCTCAAAATCATTCTCCTTCCTTCCCCACTCGAGTACCCTATCATTTTTTTTAATAAAGAGCTTGGTGGTTTCATTCATTCTTCTCATGAAACCCAAAAAGGGGGGTTGATCTTTGATTTATTAGGAAAGTCTACATAAGAAAAAAGATCAACCATTTCTGATATTCATTGGATTTTCTCATTCATTTTAGAAAATAGGATTGTTCATGAATCAAATTCCAAATCTTCTTACCAACCACGAGGGATACACATACTCAATCATGTTTAAGTGTAGAAATATGAGGTCATTAAAATTTATAAAGTTGGAATTGGATAAGTTGGGGGGTTCAAGTTGAGATAAAGACGTTAAATTAAGTGTTGCACGGGAGGAAACATGTAGTTTTCATGTTTCTAATCTTTGTGATCCATCTTTTGTTTCCTTCTTCTTCATTATTTATTTTAAAAAATATATAGATTGTTGGCCTTTTCTTCTTTTAGGAGTAAGGATGGGTATGAAAGAGGAGCACCGTATTCATCTGTGTCACGTGGTGTGATCCCCGTGTAATACCTTACCCAGAAAATATTAAGAAGACAATGTATCATCTGTTTAATCATATTTTATGTTTTTGTGGGTATTTAAAAAAATAGATTTGTGACCTGTTATTCTTTTATGAGTAAGGATGGGTATGAAAGGGGAGCACCGTATTCATCTGTGTCAAGCGGTGTGATCCCTGAGTAATACCTTACCCAGAAAATATAAAGAAGAAAATGTATCATCAGTTTATGTTATTTGTACGTTTTTTAGTTAAAAAATATACAAATATATATATATATATATATTAAAACAAATTCATATGTCATTGGGAAAATATGGTCACAACTATCCAACTCATTGGGAGACAAACCAAAACTAAAGGGAGACAAGGGAATGCATTTTCAACATCAACCACCAGGTGACTTTATTCCATAATTTTCATTTTTAATGTCTTCATTGAACTTCTATCCTTCCCCTTCAATGTTTCAATTCTTTAAACTCTGGGGACAGAGTTATACTAAGTTGGGGGGGAGATGAAAATGTGTGGATGGAAAAATGTCATTAACCTTGAACATGATAACACACATTCCAAACTCTAAAATAGGATATCAAATAATTTAGCATGTCTTGATTCTGATTTTAATTCAAGTTTATGTTCATGTTCATAGATATTGGAAAGTGCGGTTGTCCGATGTGATTTTTCACCGTTTATATTTTAATACAATTATTTAAAAAAACACATGCACGTCCTCCAGATTGTGGGGGTTTAGTATGAGTTCTTGGGGACCCATAATAAATATCATAGAATTGGTGATCAATTTAATTTTAACATGAGTATTAAAAAAATCAATTATGAATAGAGCAATGAATTGACCTAATGTGTGGCTTTTGGCACATGGGGATCGTGACTCCATAGTTATCTGGCCTAGAGTTAAGCATTTTATCTCTATTTGTGGTAATTTGAATTTTTTTTGATTGAGTTAACTCGAGATGATGCCCGAGTATGTGAGCTTTACTTGGTGCCCTAAGGTCTTTGAGCCTGGGAGTCATTGGAAAAGTCTTGCTACATTGGTTGAATCGACAGAGTTCCATTTCAATTACCATGAAAAAATTGCAAAAAAATCCAAAAAATCCAAAAAAAACAAATACAATAAAAAAATGAGTACTCATCTTATTATTAAAATTTTATTTCTCCTAGTTCTTCCATCTTTTCTCCCTCGAATAAAAATGAACCCCCATGTCTATTGTGACGCACAACACTTCATCATGCTTAACTGAATTTGGATGAAATATGGTGATGAATTTGGACAAAGGAATGGTATTGGGCTTGAGATATGCCTATGTAAATAGCTTGTTTTTAAATGATTTTGATGGGTTTCATAATTGTCTGGTATGATATCTTTGGGTAAGAAATGTGTATTAAAATGTTTTTGGAAATGGTCATTCAAATTTATTGTTTGTGAGATATATTTTTCTCGGGACTAGAAAAAATCAATTTGGGGGGTGTGATTAACCATTGAAAGAGGCTAATATTCAATCATAATTTATATAGTTTTCATGTGATTTGTTATTCATAAATACCATTTTAGTGCATTTTAAACTTTGAACATCATCTCACATCATGATTGCAATTATTTCCTAAAGTGCACTATTACATGGTACATTCTGGAACATATCATAAAACACCAAATAGTATTTATTTTATTTTTATATTCTATTTTCAGGCCTCCCATTATATAAGGAACAATCATTATTTTGGAGCACTGGTAGATTCAATTTGGAAGACCACCAAAGTGGGCCTTGAACCAACCACATTCTGGGCGAAGTGATTTGGACAGTAGCCCAATAAGAAAACTATGGGGCCCAAAATATTGGCCTAATGAATCCCAAAATTCATGGGATGATATAAGAAATATATAGGAACAAATAATTATTCTAGAGCCTGTGCTAATTCTTCCTACATGGTGGTTATTAAGGTGGGCTAATTTGAAGATGTAATTCTAGGCCAGATTCTGCGGCCAAGAAAAACAGCCCACTGTTTATATCATATATCTCGAACGGATTATTATTTTGGACTGAAAGATTACAGGCTGTTAGGAGACATCAGGGTCCTCATTTAAGTCTACTAGGCACCACTCAAATTAGGCCTTCTAGAAGGTCCTTTCAGTGCGTCTTTCCGGTGGATGCAAGATGGCTGCAACTTCGGGGCAAGAATTGGAAAAGTCTCTCTACATTAATGTTCCACCCACCTTTCCTCAACAAAATTAATTAAAGGCACATGTGATGTTGGGGGCTCATCCAAGGCTTCATTTTTCTTATTTAAGGTAGTAGTGGTTGTGGATTTAGGTATGTTGGGTGCTTTGTGTCATTATAATGTTATGTTGTCCATTTGATGTTGTAATCGTTCTTCATTCTCATGTAAGTTGTTTGAATCACATTAGTTCTTAATAAATGTTCTTCATTTTGGCTTTTTCTTTTCTTCTTATTATAAATTTTATACTGTTTCGTTAAGGTGTGAATTTATTCACACCAGCACTTGTGAATTTATTCACACAACGGTGGAGTGATCATTTTTGTTGTTGTTGATTTTGCTTCTTCAATTCTGCCCCTATGAGTCTACTTTCAGCATCCATTGAGATCATAGAATCAATGGAGGGCTAAAACCTAATGGGTTGGTCCTAGGGAGTTGCATGGTCCATATTGGATGTTATTTTATGATCTTAATTTCTATAATCATTTCATTATGTTATGATTTCTATTTGATGATTTATTTTCTTCTTCGTCTTCGCCAACTTTAACAATGACACATTTTGAGTGCTAGTACAATCCAATTCCTTGAAGTGATCATTAAATTGATCCTCTACGTGCATTAGTGATTAGCCTTGGAATAGTGTAGGGATTAAATTGGTGAATTATGTTGAGTAATTATATCATTTTTTGGATACATCTTGAATTAGTGAAATGAATGTTATAAGAAAATAAATGCATCCAATATAACCCTAGTAACAACTTAGGATCAAATAATCTCAATTAATTGTTTTAGACTAAGTAATTGTATGTTTTAATTTATTTTCTTTAGTTTAAATTCGTAGGTATTAAAATCAAATCAATCCAAATAGTTGGCCACTCCATAGCCAAATCCTTCCAAAATCAGAGTGTCTCTCGGTTTCTTCTTCGATCCCTATGGATTTGACCTCTACCTATACTTCAACAACCGCATACCTGTAGGCTAAATTTGTGAGAAACCAATCATTCCATAATAATTTTCATTTACCCATCTATTATCAGTTATTAATTATAATCAACATTCAAGGAAAAACTGGCCGGTTTCCGATGCATTTTCTGGTTTGATTGTTTAATCACTAACTATTTTTAATGGTTTAGTAATATATATTATTTTAGTAATATTATTAGTATTAAATTTACTTATTGTATATACTTTTATATCCATTCATATATGGTGGTGGCAAAAAATGAATTATATCACTTTATGGAGACACTAGTCTACACATACACACAAGTATTGTTTTTATTTTTCCAAATTAATAAGAAAAGAAAGAAAAATAATAATATATATTTATAGAATCATAATAATAACATAAATATCATATATATTCATTATATTGAACCATGACAACTTTCATTTAAGGAATACATGAAAGAATCATCACATTTCTTCATGTAGGTGGTAATTCATACTTACGTACAAATTACATTATCATTTCTCATAGGATTTATGGTGGTAGAAAATGTATCTACCAATAACATTAAAAAATTATTTATATTAATTATAATTATATAATCATTTAATATGGTTATAGAATATTTTTATCTCATAGAATAAGAAAAAATGTAAAAGGATACAGTGAATGTGATTAAAAATTCATTGACGAACCCCTATTGGATCTCTTCCCAAGGAATCTTGGGTTGGTCTTTTAAGAATACAATAACCTATATAAAATTTGTCACGGACCGTCCTCGGGGCCCGTGCCGTGACTTCCCCAAGCCCGCCTTCCATAGGCCAGGGGCTGTCGACTAGCACGAAGGCGTAAATCCCGGTAAAAAGGGAAGGCATTGCCTTTGGAAAGTAAAAAAGCACCACAGAGTAAGCAAGCGGAAGAAGTAACCACTAAGTAAAAACTGGTAAAACAGTAAGTGCGGAAAATTAAGTGGTCCAGAATACAAACCCAATCTGAAAGTAAAGTACAACTGGAAAGGGAAAACAGCAACTGAAAATGTAAAGCCGCAACGTCGAGCTGTCCACTGGAAATCCCACCTGAAGGGTTGGTACAGAAAGCCTCCACTGCTCCTCGTGTCCAGCCGACCGCTCCGAGTACGTCCCGCCCAGTGGTCCACCTCCAGGTACCATCCTGCTCTGCAAGCCTCCACCACGATCAGCGCTGTCCATCGTCTGCAACCAACACAACGTAGTGCGGGCATAGCCCGTGCAGGGGTGAGTATAAGCTACTCAGTAGGGACCCCGAGACACCCGAAGGTCTCCCAGAATCCACAAAGGATAATCCACAAAGGAAAGATACAATCACGAAGTAACATCCGGCACTGCTTAGGTATGTGCCCATACATATACCTAAGTCATCAATTCTCGTTCAGCTCCAACATCCGAGCCCAAGTACAACCCAGTCCACACAAGATAGAAAAATGTAATCCACACAGGATAGCACAACACAAACCACAAAGGAAAGAAAAACAGGATTCATCTCACACAGGTATACTTCTTAGTATGACGATAGAGATGATCAGGTATTGCCACTGATTCATCTAAGTCGTCGGACCCACAAAGGATCGATAGGTACTAACCCCCGCAATGACCCACAAAGGATCTGACCCACACAGGATCGATAGGTAACTAACCCTCGCAATGACCCACAAAGTATCGAACCCACACAGGATTTGTAGGCACTGGCCCACACAGGACCATTGAGCACTGACCCACAGAGGATCGGACCCACAAAGGATCTGTAGCACAGACCCACGTAGGATTGCTAAGTGCTGTAGTCATCGTCGAATCCACTGAGGATCTCTGCACAGTCGTCGCTGTCACAGTATCAGTCGCAGCCAGCTCTAGTGTTCCCGCGTAGAGTAAGCTCATTCGGGAGGGTCCGCTCCACGAGCCGACAGTCTGATACATCAACTGACACAAGTCCAGAGTTGATGTATCCAAAAGTTCTGTATCATCAACAAGAACTCAACGTCGCAGACGGCGCGTCAATCGGACGCCCGGTCTGAGAGTTATTGGCTTTTTCGTCCCAGGGGCCCGGTTGGTTTTTAAGGGAAATCCAACCCGACCGTACTCCACCTGCGTCCAAACCTCGGGTGGAGTATGCCAAAAGATCTGTCTCACTTAGAGGAATCCAACAAAGTTGACGGAACGTCAATCGGACGTCCGTAGCTCAAGATATGAGCGTTTCCGCTCCGGGGGCCCGGTTGGTTTCGTGTACGAACCAACCCGGGGGAACCCAATGTATCCCGAAACCCTGAGTGTGATATACCGAAACGACCGACTCAATCCAAGGATCGCATCGCCACTGAAGGCAGGTCATTCGGAGGCACGTAGCCCAAGTTATGAACAAAAGACCGGAAAGGTCCGAAAACGAGGGTCTGGGCTCGGCCCGACCCGACCCGGGTCCGGGTCCGACCCAGTTTGGCGCAACCCGGCCCGGCCGGGATGGCCTGACCCAGCCTGGGTGCGACCCGGCCCGACGGGTCGGCTCGGCTCGGCTCGGCCGAGCGGCCGAGCGAGGGAAACCGCGGGGCGGAGGCGCGCTACCCCTGCGTGAAGGATCTGCGACCCCTGTTGGGGCCGCCTCTCGCCAACGGACGCGGCAGCCGGCCACGTCCCTCCCTTCGGTTCTGCGCGGCCGTGGAACCGCACCCCACCGCTGTGGCTTAGGCCGCGGTGGCTCCATCCGGCGGCACGCCGGGGCGCCGGCGACCCGCGCCGCTGGTGGAGTCCGCGGGCCACCGGAGTTGCTCCAGTGGTCCGATTTCATTTCCGTCTGCGCCGTAACTCATCCCGGGTCCCATTCTTCGTTGTGGAATCAACAAATCGTCTCTACGGCCCGTTTTGTCGTCATCCACCGTTTTGCACACCATGAACAAAAGGGCGCTGTGTTCGGACTTGTTCGTTGGTCCGCACCCACCGTGTTAGCAGTTTGAAACAACACCATAATTCCCAGCAATCGATAAACCACGACCCGCAATAATAATCCGCGGACCAACATGTTAATTTGGTTGGTCCCCGTTCTTGCCTTGGAGGAAAACAAACATGGGTATTATCATTTTCAAAATGACCCCTACCTCAACGTCGTCGTCGGACGCGAGTTCATCGCGGAATTGACCGTCGCGGAAGAAAAGGATCGTCGCATCATGGAAGGGAGTCGTTGTCGCGCGGTAATCGGAATCACGTAGACAAACTCCGAGGGCCAAGAACATGCAAATTTAATTATAAAAATTAAATCCATGTTGATGTTATAATCCACAATGAATTAAAAGGACCGCAATCCCCTACCTCAAGAAGTTGGTGATCGGAGATTGTTGCGGGGAAGAACGTTGCGGAAGAAGTGTCGGCGTTGTGGTACTCGGCATCGCGTCGTCGATCTCCGAGGGCTCGGTGTTCTTCGTTGCCCTTTCGTCGGAGGCCGACGTTCTTCACGTTCTTCACGTTCTTCGCGTAGGAGGATGAAGATCTTTAGAGATTCTCCAAAGGTTTAACACAACAACCAGATAATAAAATAAGTCCTCATCTTATTTTATTATCAACTAAAGAATTTGAAAAACAAAGATAAGAAACGAACAATTAATTCAAAGAATTAATTGCAATGAACTAACCGCCCAATTAATAAGGGCGTTAAGAATTTAGAAAATGCATCAGTTGACTTTCATTTAAGAGGGGGTTGCGGGTGTGTTACTTAGGGGAAAAGAAACGGTGGGGCTTATGCGGGCCCCACATCACAAATATCCTACCAAGAGGGTAGGATATTTTGAATTGAACCCTATCCACTTCAACTTAGCTCAAGTAGCTTTAAGTGGCTTTAAGCGACTTTAAGTGAAATAAAATAAAGTTTGTCGTACCACATTTTTTTATTTCTTAACTTAAAGCCCAAATATTAAAAACCACACCCGAGAAAACGCAACTTCGGAAGAGGCATTTCTAAGCAAATACCGGCGCTGTGATTCCATAGGTGCCCTCAGAATTTGATTCCGAGCACTGGTTCAAAAGTTATAAAAACCCGCTCATTCGTTCACTGAACGTACCCGAGCCAAACTTCGGAAAATGATTCCGGGCACACCGGGCCTCGGAATCAGGTGCCGTCAGAAACTGCGCTCTTGTAAAATTCCAAAGAAAATTAAGAAAACAAATTTCCTTGAAATTTACAGGTCTTTGTTTCCCTAGTTTATGATGTATCTTTACGGGGGCGATAATAGGAACAAGTATCCGCTACCGAGGATTGATGACCTCTTCGATCAGCTCAAGCGAGCACGGTGGTTCTCGCAGATAGACCTCAGGTCAGGCTATCGTCAGCTCAGAGTTCGGGATGAGGACGTGCAGAAGACGGCCTTCAGATGTCGGTATGGCCACTATGAGTTCTTGGTTATGACATTCGGTGTAACCAATGCTCTAGAGGTGTTCATGGGCCTCATTAACAGGATATTTCAGCCATACCTCGATCGATTTGTCGTGGTCTTCATCGACGACATTTTGATTTACTCGACGACTGAGGAGGAGCACGCCTACCACTAACGAGTTGTACAGGACACACTCCGAGAGCACCAGCTTTATGGAAAGCTCTCCAAGTGTCAGTTCTGGATACATGAGGTCCTCTTCTTGGGGCACGTCATCTCTGAGGCGGGAGTTGCAGTGGATCCTGCGAAGATCGAGGCAGTGCTAGCTTGGGAGCCACCCAAGAGGGTGATGGAGGTGAAGAGTTTCATGGGACTAGCTGAATACTATCAGAGATTTGTGCCAGACTTCTCCAGAGTTGTGGCACCACTCTCAGCTTTGAAAAAGAAAGGGAAACCCTTTGTGTGGTCAGACAGATGTCAGTAGAGCTTCCAAGAGCTGAGACAGAGATTTACCAGCGCCCCTATCTTGAGGTTGCCTGAGGAGGGAGTAGGGTACGTAGTCTACTGCGATGCATCAGGGACCGGAATCGGATGTGTCTTGATGTAGGAGCGGGTGGTGATCACCTAAGGATCACGTCAGTTGAGGCCGCATGAGCAGAACTATGCTACCCATGACCTGGAGTTAGCAGTAGTGGTCTTCTCTCTGAAGACATGGCGACACTATTTGATGGGTGAGCACTTTACAGCCTTTTCTGACCATCAGAGTCTCAAGTACATCTTCTCTCAGAAGGACATGAACCTGAGACAGCGGCGATGGCTCGAGTTCCTCCAGGACTACGACTTTGAGATAGTCTATACTCCTGGGATGGGGAACGTAGTAGCCGATGCTCTCAGCAGGAGGATGGGCATTCAGCTACTCGAGGAGGCGACAGAGCAGCTAGCCGCCTTGCAGATATCCTTCGTGGATAGAGATGGAGCATCCTTCCTTCAGTCTATCACAGTCACCCCTCCCCTACTGCAGCGGGTCAGAGAGGCACAGCGTGAGGACGCTGACTGTGAGACGCGGCGTGCGCAGATATCCTCAGGACAGACACCTTATGGTTTCTCCTTTGGAGCAGAGCACGACGTCCTTTTCAGAGGACGTACCTTGGTACCAGTCGCTTTACGAGAGGAGGTGCTGAGAGAGTTTCACACTAAAAGGTTAAATGACTAAATGATATGACTCGTGTCAACAAGGTGCACCTTCCTTTTTGGGAGCCTGTTTGATTAGAACTCCACAGTTAAGCGTGTTTGGCCTGGAGTAGTGATCAAGATGGGTGACCTCCTGGGAAGTTTCTTAGGGTCTGTGTGAGTGAGGACAAAACACAGTAGAAAGGACATGTGTTGGCCTGTGGGTACTGTCATTAGTCAGATAACCCATTCGGGCACGTGGGTGGGACCTAGGGGGGCCCACGTGTCTGCGGGGCAACTGGTGGGTGGGGCCTAGTTTTCACAAAATTTATATGTAATTTAGGAATATATTTAAGAAAATTTTCATCAAGATAAGTGACTCGTGGATGTGTGAATAAGAGATGAAGGAGGTTCCCGTCTATAAGTCAGGTTGGTGGAAAACTTCTAAATATTTAGAATATTAAAATATAATAAAGTCATATTAATGTGAAATTTGAACCAAGTGGATAAAGGTTCGATGATTAGATGGGTAAAGTTATAAATATCTTCTAAAACCCTAATTTAGACAATTTTATGTCATCTATTAGTCCTTGTAATCCATTTTAGCCTCTGGGTTAACCCTTTTTACCTTTACTAACGTAACGAAATTTTTATCAGTCACTATTCATTATGAACAATAATAAAATTATCCTTATTATAAAAATTATAATTTATGATTCCAAATACGAAATCTATTTTATGTAATTAAACTTCTCTAATTGGAAGAAAATAATTTTAAAATAAATTTACTAAATGGAATGAAAGCACTTTCTAAAAAATACATCTTTAAGCATAAAGGTGAATTTATTCTAATTCGTTTTCTAGTAAAAACCATTAAATTAATATGAAATTTAATTATTTAGAATATTATATAAAAATTTCATTAATAGTGATTAATTTAATTTAATAAGATAAAATACTCAATGCATGCATAAAATAAGTTTTTCCAAAAAAAAACATGTTCTACAATCAATTAAGTATATTTTGATTTGTAACTGATTGAAAACTGATGAATTATTTTTAAACATGTGTAAAGTTTTATTTCCAATATTTATTATCATCATAACTAAATTTTAAATAAAAAATATATGATAAAAATAATTCTCAAAACTAAAATATTTGAAGTGTTCTTTCAGATCAATTATTTTCCATATGTAAACTAGAAATTATTTTGAACAATTATATTTAACTTAAATTCCATATAATGTTTATAATTTTATAATGTATGATATTCAAATAATTTTATTTATAAATTACAATATATAAATAACTTTTATTAATTAAAGATATATATATTTTAAAATCTCATGTTTTTACATTTTCAATATTCCTAATGACAATTTTTTGAACCAATAATATATATAGCACAAGAATAGAAATAAATAAAAAAACACTACTAATAAGTTTGAACCTTCTAAAAAACATAAAAATATATCATTATAGTTAGTGATTTATTTAATGATCATAATAACTATACCATTGAATTTATTATAGATTTAAAGTATCATCTTATCTGTATTAATCTATCTCATGATCCATCTGCGGAATTCATCTAGAGTATTATGGAAATTATTAATGGGATAATGACCACCACTTAATAAGAATAAATATTCTTCCATGAAGAACATATAGGATTTTATAGTGAATTTATATCTACTTATGAATGGATTAATTCCCCCATTTGAATCATAACTGTCAAAAATAATATTTTAAATATTTTGTTCCATAAAAAAGAGGAATGAGAAAAGTGAATCACCTTGATGAAGACCACACGTTGATTTGAAGAAATTAAATTTTATCACCATAATTGAGATTGAGAACCATGTGAATATATAGAAACAAAATATATGGTCAAACACTCATTCTAAGAATAGATTCCTCTTTATAACATGAAGAATAAATTTTCACTCCAATACATCATATTACTTGTACATGAAACCTTTTATCATAATTTTTGAACCAATTATATTTCTAGTTATTTATGATATCATTTCATATTCAATTCCAATAACTCCTTGAATAATTAAATCACTTAAAAATACATTTTACTAATGTAAGTCAAGTTTGATAGAAGCTGTGAAATTCTATTATTGGTATTGTCGGACACAAATATTTTTGAGTAATTACACAATTTTTTTTTTCAATAGTGGTTGAATGATATTTGTTATTTTATGTTTTGTGAAAGTATTAATGGGAAGGAAAATTTCAATTTAATAACATTTCCACTAATAGAAAAATATTTTTACACCTCGATCAGCTCATTATTGAAAATTTCTCAAGCATCCAAGGGTGTTATCCAGGTATGGATTATTGGTATCTAGCTCGATTTCATCTAATTTTTGTATTCTTATCAATTTATTATTATTATTATTATTATTATTATTATTATTATCTATATTGCATGTTATATTTTTGAAAAAATACTCCTCACGTTCCTATGTTGGATTACAACAATCTATTTTCACCATGAAACTGACATTAAAGAGATTAAATGACAAAAAAACATTTAAAATACCATAAATATTTTAAATATTTGAACTATATTAGAGAATAATATGAATTTTACATATAAAATTTTTATCCTCAATATAGAAATTAAAAATTTCAGAGTTCCTTTCTCCCACTCTTATCAACAGTTCTTTAGAATTTTCCACGGATGTTTTTTCCAACTAAAGTAGTTCTACTTCTAGGTGACTTCGTTTATTTGAAATATGAATTAATATTTCATCAACCGAATTATATTTTAAATTTTATTGAAGAATATTAGGTTCTATTTTTATATACATTAGGTTTATATAAGATGTTTTCTACATATTTATTCAAAAAATTGGATCCCCTTTAACTGAATTGATTTTTTCTTTGAACATCTACCTGCTAATTATCTTATAATGCAAGAACCCATGAATTACGAACTATTTTTATGAACTCATAATATTATATTCATAACCTAGTAAATAAGAAGTGGAAGTTGATAATATTTTAAGATTTAAGATTTAAAAATATTTAACAAGGATCATTTAAATCCATGTCCTTATTAGTTAATGTTGAAAGGGGAAAGCTATAATTTTATTTCATGATTTCTAAGAATCTTTCAAGATATGTCCAGTTTTCATTGTTGCAAATATTGTTATTTTACTGAGTAAAATTATCAAATAAATATTATATATTCATGTTTCTATTATATGATAATTAATATTCAAAATCAATCCTATTTTTCATTGAGTAGATTCATACTCCTCTTTCCTTTAACTTCACGACAATGGTGTTGATGCCACCCTTGATAAACTAAGCTAGGGGCCAGGATCAAAAAATTATAATTGATTCATAAGGAAATCTCAATTTGAAAAATCACACTTATCATAAATGGTAGACGAGTAAATGGTATAGGAAAAGTGACACACCAAAATGGTTATTTATTGAGATGAAGACTCAATCAACTATAATTATGGATGAAAATTCCAAAAGATCCTATAGGGATTATTCATGGGACTATCATGAATGAAATTTATAAAATGAATATTGGCTACAAAATAATCAATACATTTCTTATTATTTGGATAATGAAAAGAAATCAGTGAAATATGGTTGGAACAAAATTCAATAGAGATAAAGTCACATTTATCTAGGGATTAAATTATCATGGGGTTCTAAATGATAAAAAAATCATGATAAAATGAGTGATATGAACATGAGATAATTGATTCCTATATTCTAGGGAAAATCTTATTCTATTGCTGAAATATATTTTGACCTAGGCCTAGTAGGCATTCCATTATAATTTGTGATAAATAAACATTTTTTCTATTGATTCCCTTTAATAGATGAACAAACCATTATCCCTTCACCTACTACAATCAATGGTTCCGAATGAATGAGTAAACTAATACCACAACATATATATTGTCCTCCATTAGAACCAATGGAATATCAAGAGTAGCGTAATAATACCTTCCTAACATAGATAATATTATGGAATATGGAATAATATAATCCATCATATGAAAGGAGTGTTCATTCTTTTTTGGCCAACCAAAATAAGATCTTCTTCCACAAGTGTAATCACTAAAATAAAACTTCTCAGAAAACAATCTATATCTACACCACTACTAGATGTGTGAAAATGATATCTTCCATAAACCATACTAAATTCTAAAACCATAGGAGCCCTGATTTTAGGAATAGCATGTAGCAATCAAGATTTTTCTTGGTCAAAAGATAGACCAATTTTTAGTTTTTAGAGTCTCGGTATGTTACCATAGGTAATGTGGTAAATTTATCCTAGCCAATAACTATAAATAAACAATCTAATTTTAAGGTTTACATTGAGGCATGGTATTTAACCCATGTCTGAGAAGGAATTGTATTGTTAGTGAAGTGGAGACTTGATAATAATATATTATTTTTTGTCATAATGAATGTATTTAAGATAAATTGACTATATTTCTAAAATAAAGTCTTAAATATTGATACTAAGATAGCAGATACAATAAGAACACATGGTTTACCTTAAAAGCAGTGTTAGTTTCATTCAAATTTTAAATTTCTGATGTTTTCTATCATGGCATTATTATTTAGTTAAATAAAATTATTTAATTAATTATTTGAAATAAAATTAATTGGATAATTAATGGAATATCCTATGGATTTTATTCTATATAATTTATTATAAGGTTCCTCCCAAGGGTTATCCACTCTCATTATTGATAAACCCAAGGTTTAGGGAAATGAATCTGATCCCGGTGGTGATGTGAATGTAATGAAATTAAGAGATCATAATTGTAGTGATGACTATTAGAGGATCATTTAGCCTCAAAAATATATCAAAGATGCATCAAATATTTTATGATTTTATATGTTTTTATTGATGTATTTTCTCTAACTTCATTAATTTTAGATCATGGATTTATTTAATCATGTGTCTCCCACTTTTGTATAACCCAGTCAATTCAAAAAATTATAATTTGACTATATTAACTCATTTTTCTCCGTTCTTATCTATTATTCAATTTTCACACCAATAGTTGATGTTCAGGTTTGTAATGGTCGACGTTGACAACCACCTTTTATTTTTCAAGAATTTTTCCCTCTATAATTTGCGTTATTTTCACCGTCATTCTATTTGGAAATTTGTTTGACTGCTTTGCATCTTGTTCAAATAATTATCATATAAAATAAAAATGATCATTTATTAATATCAATGATTATTTTATATTTGAAGGATAATATTCTGATTTTGGTTGACCTGATAGGATTTGGGAAAATGGGGCCAACTATTGCATGATGGTTCATGCATGTTGTGATAAGTTTATTAGGGGATTCTTTTCTAGCCAATAATGGAAGGAAACCAATCAATAGAGGACATGTAAAATCTGGTGATCTGTTTTGATGGGTTTTCAACATTAATTATTTCACAATAGAATAATACAGTGGTAATTCTAGGTGGTTGGATAAATATGGGAAGAAAACTCAACAATACTGCATGAAGTTTAAAAGATCACACACTATATAACAAAGGGTATGTGACAGATAGGGTTTCTAAATGGGTAAAATATTACACATGACATGATTCATCTTATATTTCTTAAAACCCATTATAGGTTGTATGGAATTCTTATGAAGTATATGAACAATTCGTTTTTTAGACATACACTCCATGTAGGCCAAGCGTGTCACAACCTATCCCCTAGGGGCCACGCCGTGACTACCCTAAGCCCGCCTTCCATAGGCTAGGGGCTGGCGACTAGCACCTGAATGTAATATCCCTAAAACTTGGAAGGCATTTCCTTTAACAAGAGAACTCCCAAAATCCAAGAACACAGCAAGATACAAGCACAAGGTAAAATATATAGTAAACCAAGAGAGTATAATAAGTAAAGGGGCCAGAATACAAGCCCGACTAGAAAGTACAAGTAAAACTAAAAATAGCTCATGTGATCATCCGCTGAGGATCCTACCTGAAGGCTAGGTAAAACTCTTGAATAGTCATCCCTGTGGTTGATCTCAACTGATGGTCCAGCACCGAGCAGCCTCCAGTCCTGGAACCCTCGTCCTTGATCAATGTTGTCCATATTCTGTATAAGACACAGCAACGTGCAGGTGTAGCCTTTGAAGAATTTGGTATAACAATACTCAGTAGGGACCCCAATACCCCTAAATGATTCTCAGAATCTAGAAAGGATAAACCACAATTACAAACCAGGAATAAAATAGCCAACCCTACTTAGGTATATTCTCATACATATACCTAAGTTATCAAAAATACCCATATCGTTCGTGATGAAACACAAGGCCCAACTCTTTAGCCAAAAGCACAATTCTTCCACGAAGGAAAGATTACCAAGAAGGTTACACCACAAAGGTATGTACCAAAACGGTAATTCCACACAAAAGAATACCAAAAAGGTATCACCAAGAAGGTAAATATCACAAAGGTAAACACTCATCTCACACCAGGTATAACTTAATTATGGAAGTATAGATGATTAGTTGTATTGGTAGATCATCTTACTTCATGAGGCCAGCCGACGTTCCCAACGCCACCATGCACCACAGCTGCCGACGGGTCGTGGCCTCCTACGGTGGCATGGTTGCACCGCCATCGCCATCACGGTCGGCTGGTGCGATGGTCGTTGCCTGAACCCTACCGACGTCGGTCGGTAGTGAAATTTTTGGTTTCTGCTCAACCCGTTGATTTGACCCTAAAGAACACGTCAACAATGAGGTAGTGTAGGGATCAGGTCATGTTCATTTGGCCCGCACCCTCCATGTTAAATCGATAGTAGGCGGTTCATAGAATTGAAAACAACGTAAAACGACAAAGAAAAAAATGAACAATTCCCCACCTCATTCATTCATTGGGAAAGGAAAGAGGAAGAAATGAAGACTTCGACGTTATTACCTTCCGCAAAAAGCTCCCGATCCGAGCTCGAGTGTCATCCTTGTCAGAGGTTTGTTCTTCATTGGAGGATATTCTTCGTTGGAGGATATTTCTCCAAAGGCTCTCCCAAGGTCTCTCCTTTTCCAATGATTCCCCAACCACAAGAGGTGATGAGCCAACTTAATTAATTTCATTACGTAATTACATGATCAATTAATTTTGGCACATCAATTGGGGGATTCCAAGAGTTACAAGGGTTTCATGTTGGGTAGTCCCTACCACCAAAATCCAATGAGTGGTTTCAATTAAAATAAAATTAAAGTTATTTATTTTATTTTTTTCAATTATCCTAGGAAATAATGAAAAACCAACTTCCACCCTTGACCTAATGTGGTTAAGTTGAAGGTATCCTTTAGAGAATATCAGAACTACAAGATCAATGGTGTCTTATGATTTCAATTCTGATCGCCGGTTCAAAAGTTACAAAACGCCGCTCTCACGTTTACAAAACGTACCTAAAAAAATTTATGGAATTCATTCTGAGCACACTGGGCCTTAGAACCATGCAACATCAATTTTTGAGGACTCATAATATTTCCATATAATTAATAAAATACATGGAAAAATTTGGGTCTTTACAAAGAGCACATGTTGTGCATTCATAGAACATGAAATGAATAGTGGTGGTACATGATTATTCCATTTCCTAACCTGAAACAAAATGTATTCTAATATATACATCATATAGGATTCATAGGATTCTATGTAGTGACTTGGTAGGTGTCTAGGATACTTATTAAGGGTTGTGCATATTTTACCATACAATTCATGTTCTCTAATACTTCACGACATTATGACTATTCACATCACCTTGTTTGGGACTCATATTTAGGTAAGTGAATATCCCATTTCATTTTATTACAATGTTTAATGTGATGATTTCCTTTTATTTGATATCATAGTTGAAACATAAGGTAATATGATAATTTTATCGCTCTTACGATTTATATCACCCATTTCAATGATGAAATGTGATATTTAGGGAAATTTGAGGTTTGGTACCACCCTAGAGACATTTTGTTTCCAAGGAGTTAATCCCACATTTACATTAAATAGACTGGTTTGGTATTGCCTCATTCACATCCCAATCATTGGACATTTATATATGGAGTAATTATCATATCATTTAAGGGTTTAAATGTGTTATCGGTCCCCCACTAGGGATGGTACCCCCTCAACCATTGAATTTCAATTAGTAAGGCATGGTTCTCTCACTCTAAGTATTATGATATTGCCCATGTTTTTGAAATGGGTAGTTCAAAGGCTTGATCAATGGTATGGTATTGATTGATTGAATGATACTATCTTTCCTCGAATTGAGAGTGTTCTTCAATGTTTGGTGCTCTCACATCTTTGTGTTTTTCAAAAAGTATATAATTTAGAAAGGATACTAATTATTGGATTTTTTTATACTTGTGACTCCCCAGATACCCCTTGAATACATTAAGATTTTAATTAAAAAATTTTATCTTATTTTAAATTTGTGGACTTTTCATGTAACGCCCTGACCCCAGTTACCCAGAGTAGGTGAATTATTACATAACATTAGCATGATCATAAGAAAGATCAAATCTCGAAATACCGATCGGTTTAGTAGCCTTGGAAACACTAGATATATTCATAAAGTTTTACATTACATCATGAAGTGAAAAACTAAAACAACATCTTGTCTTCATATCCCCTCATACTATCCCTCCAGGCCATTCATAAATTACTTCTTCACATCCTGGGAAAAGATAAAACATTGAAAGGGGTGAGCTCAGATGCTTAGTAAGGATAACAATATAGCAGAAGCTTTCGTAGATAAGCATAAACACTTAATGCAATTTATAACTAAAACAAAAGCCTTTTAAACTTGAACTTTAGCATAATATGGCAAAGATAATATGAAATAATTTCATTTACTTATTCACATAAATATTCTACTAGTCGAACAATCACATGCAATATCAATAACCACTTTCATAATGATGGAATGCATAATGCCAGACTATCATAACCACATAGCCAAGGCCTTGTGCTAAGACTACAAATAAGATTTTTCCAAGGCCTTGTGCTAAGACACTAGTTTGTCTCATGAGACCTACCGATGCATCGACGAGCTATAGCGGGCTCCACCCGTCACTTACTAAGTCCAATGCATTCCTCGTATAAAAAGTTTTAAACATAACATAAACATTCGTATTAAAACTAGCATAAGAAATGCCAATACTTTATCCACAAACCATGAATGGTATAAAAATAGCACATCCACAGTCAAACATAACTCATTCGATACAATATGGAAGATTTTATTGTATCATATTCACCTCAATCAAGAATAATGAAGGATATTGACTTAGATGAAAATAATCATCAAAACTATTTGAGAGAAATACCCCCCTTTTTCTTGAAATCATTTAAAAGTCACACTATTTGTCAAGAAGCCATTTAAAAAAATAGATTTTTGAATAAAAGTGTCCCATACCACTTTGAAACATTTAAAAGGAGTTTTAATTGTAAAACATTAATTTCCATATAAATAAATCCTTAAAACCATTTTTTAAAACATGGACATTAATGATCATGATTTAGAAGAATAAGTCTTTAAAACATTTAAAAATGGTATTTTAGTTAGAGTTTCTAACCAAAAGAGAGACACTTGAATAAAAATAATTTAGGTAATCAAAACATTGTAATATCATGAGAATAATGGGATTCATGATATACTATGTCAAAGTACATTATATACACCACATAAGAGTGATTTGGTGTATAACAACAATGATGTCTCAATGGAATGTAAATTGAGATGAAATCTCTCATAATGGTCGTATCTTTAGGTTAAGGATAAATCAACGACATGGTTATGTTTGAAAAATATAAATACACTAAATATAATTGGATATTAAGTGTAAAACAATCAAAGGACATTCACACATAATCACCTAAAAACAACACCAATGAATTGGATGTTTAACTCAACAAATGGAGAATGAGTTAAAATTACTCTTATCAAATTCATATCGATTACTTGAGAAATCATCAATGGAGTGATTATGTGTATCAAAAGTATATCCACAGAAAAGGGGAGTGTAAATTATGACATAAGCAAATGAATAGTGATTCCACACATAATCTCGGAGTAAAATAATCAATGAAGTTTGCATAAAGCCGAATAAATGGAAATTGAAATTTTAAATTCCCTTATCGATTAGGTACCTTATGAAACATACACCCATGAAAGAAGGATCATACAATGATGATGTAAATACCCATAAATTAAAGTATATTACACAATGAATACAATCACGGGCAGTACACATACACCACATGCAATAAATAAGTGGTGAACAATGGAATTCTCACGAAATTAAGAGTGAGATAAGAAACCCCTTACTTTGTACTTTTTCCTTGGTCGACGGTAGGTTAACCTCCTGTATAATTGTGAAATAATTGTTATTGAATTATAAAAAAATCATTTTCAATAATATGATATCATATATGATCTTGTAACATTGATTTGTTAATAATATCTTAGTATTATCGTCATTTTGGTTGTTAACTTACTCGTTTTCCTTTATATTAGTTGTTACGTAAGCCGTTTTTTGTTATGGATAGGTCGTATATTATTCATATACAGAATTATATCATGTCCTTAAACATTATTTTTAAATCATAAAATAATAATTATACTTGAATTGATATGATGGAGAATGAATCTCATCGCTTTCATGGAGACGGTAGTCCGTACGTACGCACGAGCGACAATATCATTCTTTTGATGTTAAAATAATATATAATTGGATGGTATATCATATAGAAATAATAATTATCATGTTATATTTATTATTTACATAAATTACACATCATTATTATACCCATCCAAATAATAAATTATTTAATGACAATTACACCACGACGTGGAGATGGTAAACCGTACGTACGCACGTATGGTGACATGTCATTCAAAGGAGGGATAGAATACTGATTATGGTTGTACCATATTTATAATAATATTATAGTATATAGGAGATACTGGATTCATTATTTTATAATTGGAATAACAAAGAAAGAAGAAGTTGAAGAAGAAAAGAATTTGAAAAAGGGTGGAAACAAATTTACCTCTTCTTCGGGTTCTTCCTTTTGATTTGATCAAAAGGGATCTATAGGTTGGCTTTCTGATTATAATAAGGACTCAAGGTTGTAGTGAGGGAAGTTGAGAGAGTATTTGGGCAGGGTTTGGCCGAACCAAAAGGATTTTAAGGTTTGAAGTAATGAGAAGAGGGAGTTCCCTTTTATAAGAGGGGTGAGGGGCACCTTTGGAAAAGCTAAAAACATCATTTTATAATAAATTCATATTCGGTTCCTAATGGCTCCAAAGTGGATTATTTAAAGTTTAAGGTGGGGATAGGTCAAAAACCACTCATCCAATAGAATTTAGACCGGTTTTTGTCATTATATTAACCTTATCAGTAAGTATTAACTCTTAGTTAATTAGTTTCACTTTTACAATGTCTCTTTGTATTTTTATATTATATGGTTAATAAACATACTATATACATCCAAGAGACCCCCCAAGTGGTCCATTAATGATACACCTATCATGATATAAGTATCTCTTCCGAACCTTATATTTTTAGGAATTTAATATCAATTAGTAATATAATATTTGTTTTAAAACATCATTTATGTCAATTTTGACACTATTCAATAATTGATTTTTATGAAACTCATAACAGAATTATTACTTCGAAGAAATTCAATTAAATCAATCCTAATATGTCATATTGACCTATTAAATTAGTTTAATTCAATAAAAGTCTCCAATTATATTTATTTGGGTATTTATAATATCAATTATTTTAATTTTTCACTAATATTGTAATTACTGCATCATCATTGTGTCATAAATAGATTAACATATTTAATGTCTAAAATTTTTAAATAAAATATAATTATGTAAGAAAGGTTTTTATCTTTCTAATGAATATTTATAATAGAATTTATCTTATGTATAACCCTATATTAAAAATGTTTTAGTAAATAAACATTCATTTGAACTCTTTTAACTCTTCTTTGAATTAAATAATAATAAATGTCCTAATCTAATCCAAGTGGACCTAAATGATAATATTTTATTCCTAAGGTTGTTTTTGGTCGAGATACACTTGTCCAATAGAATTAGGACATGTGTTAGGGTAATATTAATATCATTTTTACCCTTAATTACCCTATTTACTTTTAACCGTGGTAAATAAAAGTAAAAAGTTACTATTCACCAAAAATTATTTTCATCTCATTGAACCACATTTTACTCCATGATATTAACCGTGTATCTCATATTTTTGAGGTTCCAATCACAGAAGCGGTACAATTAAGTTTTATGAAAAATTCATTTTTTTAACTACCACTTAGTAGTTTCACTATTCATCAAAAATTGATGTTTTTCAGAACAATGCCAAAATTTCACCCTTGGCTATAATTGATATTCCAAAATCAAAAATGATTTCAATTTTACAAAATTCCAAACATAAAAGTTTCATTAATTAATTTTATAATTAATTCCCGCTGTCACAACAAATAGCGTGTTTTTAAGAAACAATATATATCAAAAGATTGACAATTGTTTATGTCCAATTTCAAAGTGAAATTAATTCTAATAAACACCATTGGATAAAAAGGTAAAAATATATTCTAATTATATATTAAAACCACTCAAATTCATAATTTATCACTATTAATTATTTTTATTAAAAAAGTTGTTTTTAATTTAAATTTAGTAATTTTCACTATTCATCAAAATATTAAAGTTATCCGAAAAGTACCAAAATTTCACCTTAGGCTAAATTTGATACTCCAAATCCAAAAATGAAGTCCATTTTGCGAGATAAAATTTCTAAAATTTTAAAAATTAGGTATTACTATTCATAACGGCTAGTTTGATTGGTTGTTTAGAATCTCGAAGTTGCGTACAATGCACGTCATTGCATTATTCAAAGGGAAACGTACCGTGGATGCTTGGGGTGTTACATTCTCCCCTCCTTCAATAAATTGCGTCCTCGCAATTTTTTTAAAAATGGGATTGAGAATAAAATGGAATGTCCCACATCGGAAAAAGAGTCAATAAAACTATCACTTCAAAAGAAAGGAAGATAGGTATAAAGGTCACCCAAGATAACCCATACTAGGATTCCATGTAGGAAAACATGGATATGAACGATAAACTAAGTGTTCAGTTCTGATGGAGAGGGATAGAAACCCAGATCAAGAGAAAGTTAACAATAAGAAAATCACAAACTAGTGTTGGGGCAAACGGTCCTTAGTCTCCCAGTAGGAAAAGTAAACTGACAACATTTTTTGTTTTAAGTTACATTACATAAGGATGAGGAATTCATTTATGATATTGAATAAGAACATAAAGAGATATACTTACTTTTTAATTAGAGTTTCATTCTTTAATAACTTTTTACCACTACCTAATTTTTTTTGAACAATGAGTATTCAAGAAGACTTGGTCACAATGGAAGATCTAGAATAAACTTCTATAAAAATACATGATCCACGTAGGATAAACTATATTTTTAACTTGTCCTTAGAGACTAATCTAACCCAAAATGGTTAGTATAATATATGATGACCCCCAAATGGATATTCAATTAGATAAAAAAATGCTAATCTTAATTTCTAAAATTAAACCATCAATACCCCAAAGTTAAATAAATACCATTCAATAATCAATTATCCTTAAAATCCTTCAATATAATCCAAACTAATATTGAAACTCAAAACATATAAGAATGTAGTATTCCATGTTAAATTGTATCTCCAAATGACATTAATTACTCTTAAATTCGCATACTTAAAAGTAATTAACCTAATCATTTCCATAAACAACCCAAATAACTATAAATCCAAAATAAAAACATAGATAAAAATCCACCATTACTCCTCAAATTAAATCCCATACTATTATATTTTCCATACAACAATGTGAATAACATCCGAAATAACATTTATCTCTTAATTACCAAATCATTTTCCTATACTAAGGGTATTCATTTGATAAGACATAAGACCCCAAATCAAATTATTAATGATCAATAAAACCATTTAACTAAAAAATAATAGTCACACTAACCAGGGACTTCACGTAGTCCAGTGGTAGGCAATAAATCCCAATCGCACTTTGGTTGTGGGTTCGATTCCCACAGCTTTGTCTGACGCGACGGATTGTCACACGGTCTGCGTGTTGTCCCTTTTCAAAAACTATATTTTATAACATTATCAAAATGAGATAAATTCCTCAAAATAACCATAACATAATTTAACCCCAAATTTTATGTCATACCTTTCATTTTCATCACAAATTATAATAACTTATAATTGCCTCAAACCCAATGATCATATAAAACCAAATGGTTATTCATAACTATATCCACAAGAGAAAAGATAATTATTCCTCAAATATCATTCTCACATGGAAAACTGCAGGGTTACAAATACAAGAGAGAATTATTCCAAAGTAAACCCATAAACAAGGAGAACTAACACTTTTTAAAAATTTATCCAACCATTTATTTCCACATAGCTTCTTCTTTGACCACAAAAATATCCTATAGAATAGGGCATTCACTCGGGTAATGGCCAGGTCCCCTACATTTACGGAAAATGACTGTAAATGGATTCTTGGGACCATTTTTATCTTCTTCCATATTACTCTTCATTTTTCTTCATAAATTCTTCACGTTATGTCCTTCCTTCCTGCACATAAATCATTTCCTTGTCCCGTTGAGACATTTTCCTGGGTGTCTCCTTCTACATTTCCTGCATGATGGAAATTGAGGATTCCTTTCTCTATGGTCTCCACTGCTGGAGCTCTTATCATTCATCACCTTTCTTTTCTTTGTTGAGTCCAGGAATTGGATAATATATATATTGTTGATCATATTTTTGGAAAATTGATTTGGCATAAAGATTATATCTTTTACGCCTATCAATATTCCATTTTGTTGCTCATTTCCACCACTATTCCCACCTTGTACATCATTCTCAAAGTCACTATGACTTCCTTGGAATCCAGCCATTGACTAAAACCAGAAAGCATTGTGTGAGTAACAGTAGTCATAAAATCATTTAGAGATTAACATGTCACCATATTCTCAATTTGAAACACATTAGGATTAACCGAGGTCATTTACTCTCATATTATATATATAATACCTCAAATTTGTTTGTAAAGAAAATGTAAATTATCCTAAGCATATCTCCCAGGAGTGTCGTAACCAAGAGTGCAGCAAGGCCCGTTGTCGTGCACTAGTTCCCGTTCGAGTCTAGCTCAAAGCGGTGTTTTCTGGTTTTACCCCTAGGTACATCTGTTCCAGAGCCGCCTCTACCTGCTCGTATCCAGACATGGATGTATTTCTCGGAAAACTCACAAAATCTCTACAATATCAAAATTCTAGGATGTTATTCTATACTAATCCTCAAAGTTCATCTTAGGTCTACGTGCTCTAACCAGAGTTTATCTAAATCTAGCTTCCAAGGTTTGTACTAAACTTCCTCTGATACCAACTGTAAATCCCCGACCATAGTTACCCAGAGTTGGTACATTATTACATAACATTGGCATGATCACAAGAAAGATGAAATCTCGAAAGACCGATTGGTTTGGTAGCCTTGGAAACACTAGATATATTCATAAAGTTTTACATTACATCATGAAGTGAAAAACTACAACAAAATATTGTCTTCATATCCCCTCATACTATACCTGCAGGTCATTGATAAATTACTTCTTCACATCCTGGGAAAAGATAAAGCATCTAAAGGGGTGAGCTCAGATGCTCAACGAGGATAACAATATAGAAGAAGCTTTTGTAGATAAGCATAAAGACTTAAAGCAATTTATAACTAAAACAAAGGCCTTTTAAACTTGAACTTCAGCATAATATGGCAAAGATAAAATGAAATAATTTCATTTACTTATTCACATGGATATTCTACTAGTCGAACAATCACATGAAATATCAATAACCACTTTCATAATTATGGAATGCATAATGCCAGACTATCATGACCACATAGCCAAGGCCTTGTGCCAAGACTACAAATAAGATTTTTCCAAGGCCTTGTACCAAGACACTAGTTTGTCTCATGAAACCTACCGATGCATCAAGGAGATATAGTGGGCTCCACCCATCACTTACTAAGTCCAATGCATTCCTCATATGAAAAGTTTTAAACATAACATAAACATTCGTATTAAAACTAGCATACGAAATGTCAATACTTTATCCACAAACCATGAATGGTATAAAAATAGCACATCCACAGTCAAACATAACTAATTCTATACAATATTAAAGATTTTATTGTATCATATTCACCTCAATCGAGAATAATGAAGGATATTGACTTAGATGAAAATAATCATCAAAACTATTTTAGAGAAATATCCCCCTTTTTCATGAAATCATATAAAAGTCACAGTATTTGTCAAGAAGCCATTTAAAAAAATAGATTTTTGAATAAAAGTGTCCCATACCACATTGAAACTTTTAAAATGAGTTTTAATTTTAAAACTTTAATGTCCATATAAATAAATCCTTAAAACCATTTTTTAAAACATGGACATTAATGAGCATGATTTAGAAGAATAAGTCTTTAAATCCTTTAAAAATGGTATTTTAGTTAGAGTTTCTAACCAAAAGAGAGACACTTGAATACAAATAATTTAGGTAATAAAAACATTTTAATATCATGAGAATAAAGGGATTAATGATATACTATGTAAAAGTACATTATATACACCACATAAGAGTGATTTGGTGTATAACAATAAAGAAGTCTCAATGGAATGTAAATTGAGATGAAATCTCTCATAGAGGTCGTATCCTTAGGTTAAGGATAAATAAATAAAATAGTTATGTGTGAAAAATATAATTACACTAAATATGATAGGATATTAAGTTTAAAACAATCAAAGTACATTCACACATAATCTTGTAAAAACAACACCAATGAATTGGATGTTTAACTCAACAAATGGAGAATGAGTTAAAATTACTCTTATCAAATTCATATTGAAGACTTGAAAAATTATCAATGGAGTGATTATGTGTATCAAAAGTATATCCACAGAAAAGGGGAGTGTAAATTATGACATAAGAAAATGAATATTGATTCCACACATAATCTCGGAGTAAAATAATCAATGAAGTTTGTGTAAAGACGAATAAATGGAAATTGAAATTTCAAATTCCCTTATCGATTAGGTAACTTATGAAATATACACCCATGAAAGAAGGATCTTACAATGATGATGTAAATACCCATAAATTAAAGTATATTACACAATGAATACAATCATGGGCAATACACATACACCACATGCAATAAATAAGTGGTGTACAATGGAATTCTCATGAAATTAAGAGTGAGATAAGAAACCCCTTACTTTGTACTTTTTTCTTGGTCGACGGTAGGTTAAACTCCCATATAATGATGAAATAATTGTTATTAAATTATAAAAGAATCAGTTTCATTAATATGATATCATATATGATCTTTTAACATTGATTTGTTAATAATATCTTAGTATTATCATCATTTCGGGTGTTAACTTACTTGTTTTCCTTTATATTCTTTGTTACGTAAGTCGTGTTTGTTATAGATAGGTTGTATCTTATTCATATTTAGAATTATATCATGTCCTTAAAAATTATTTTTAAATCATAAAATGATAATTATACATGAATTGATACGATGGAGAATGAATCTCATTGCTTTCATGGAGACGGTAGTCCGTACGTACGCACGAGCGACAATATCATTCTTTTGATGTTAAAATAATATATAATTGGATGGTATATCATATATAAAGAATAATTATCATGTTATATTTATTATTTACAGGAATTACAAATCATTATTATACCCATCCAAATAATAATTTATTGATTGACAATTACACCATGACATGGAGACGGTAAGTCGTACGTACGCACGTATGGTGACATGTCATTCAAAGGATGGATAGAATAATGAATATGGTTGTACCATATTTATAATATTATTATATTATATAGGAGATACTGGATTCAGTATTTTATAATGGGAATAACAAAGAAAGAAGAAGTTGAAGAAGAAAAGAATTTGAAAAAGGGTGGTAAAAACATTACCTCTTCTTCAGGTTCTTCCTTTTGATTTGATCAAAAGGGATCCTTAGGTTGGCTTTCTGATCAGACTAAGGCCTCAAGGTTTTAGTGAGGGAAGTTGAGAGAGTATTTGGGCAGTGGTTGGCCGATACAAAAGGCTTTTAAGGTGTGAATTAATGAGAAGAGGGAGTTCCCTTTTATAAGAGGGGTGAGGGGCACCTTTGGAAAAGCAAAAAACATTATTTTATAATAAATTCATATTCGGTTCCTAATGGATCCATAGTGGATTATTTAAAGTATAAGGTGGGGATAGGTCGAAAACCACTCAACCAATAGAATTTAGATTGGTTTTTGTCATTATATTAACCTTATCATTATGTATTAACTCTTAGTTAATTAGTTTCACTTTTACAATGTCTCTTTGTATTTTTATATTATATGGTTAATAAACATACTATATACATCCAAGAGACCCAAAAGTGATCCATTAATGATACACCTATCATGATATAAGTATATTTTCCGAACCTTAGATTTTTAGGAATTTAATATCAATTAGTAATATAATATTTGTTTTAAAAACTCAATTATGTCAATTTTGACACTATTCAATAATTGATTTTTATGAAACTCATAACAGAATGATTACTTCGAAAAAAGTCAATTAAATCAATCATAATATGTCATATTAACCTAGTAAATTAGTTTAATTCAATAAAAGTCTCCAATTATATTTATTTGGGTATTTATAATATCAATTATTTTAATTTTTTACTAATATTGTAATTACTGCATCATCATTGTGTCATAAATAGATTAAATTATTTAATGTCTAAAAATTGTAAATAAAATATAATTATGTAGGAAATCATTTTATCTTCCTAATGAATATTTATAATATAATTTATCTTTTGTGTAACCCTATATTAAAAATGTTTTAGTAAATAATCTTTCTTCTGAACTTTTTTAACTCTTCTTTGAATTAAATAATAATAATTGTCCTAATCTAATCCAAGTGGACCTAAATGATAATATTTTATTCCTAAGGTTTTTTTGGTCGAGATACACTTGTCCAATAGCATTAGGAAATGTGTTAGGGAAATATTAATATCATTTTTACCCTCAATTACCCTATTTACTTTTAACCGTGGTAAATAAAAGTAAAAAGTTACTATTCAACAAAAATTATTTTCATCTCATTGAACCACATTTTACTCCTTGATATTAATCGTGTCTCTCGAATTTTCGAAATTCCAATCACAGAAGTGGTAAAATTAAGTTTTATGAGAAATTCATTTTTTTAACTACAACTTAGTAGTTTCACTATTCATCAAAAATTGAAGTTTTTCAGAACAATGCCAAAAATTCACCCTAGGCTATAATTGATATTCTGAAATCAAAAATTATTTCTATTTTACAAAAAATCCAAACATAAAAGTTGCGTTAAATAATTTTATAATTAATTCTTGATGTCACAACAAATAGCGTGTTTTAAAGAAACAATATATATCAAAAGATTGACAATTTTTTATGTCCAATTTCAAAGTGAAATTAATTCTAATGAACACCATTGGATAAAAAGGTAAAAATATATTCTAATTATACTTTAAAACCACTCAAATTCATAATTTATCACTATTAATTATTTTGATTAAAAAATTGTTTTTAATTAAAATTTAGTAATTTTTACTATTCATCAAAAAATTAAAGTTATCCGAAAAGTACCAAAATTTCACCTTAGTCTAAATTTGATACTCCAAATCTAAAAATGAAGTCCATTTTGAGAGATAAAATTTCTAAAATTTTAAAAAGTAGGTATTACTATTCATAAAGGCTGGTTTTATTGGTTGTTTAGAATCTCAAAGTTGCGTACAATGCATGTCATTGAATTATTCAAAGGGAAACATACCGTGGAAGCTTGGGGTGTTACATTTCACTACTCCATGAATCCATTATTTCTCATGATATTATAACCCCAATGGTTTAGATATAGGAAGACTAATATTTTACTGTATTCTTCTAGAAAATATAATGGTTAAGAATATATGATTTATACTTTATTTTTATTTACTTAGTTACTCTCTAGTACCTGGATCATTGAGCAGGCATAGTTTATTCCATTTTGTTCTACATCCTAGGCACCATTCGTACTAAAAGATTCACTGGCTTGTTTCTTTGTTTTTCTATTATGTTTATCAGAAAAACATACTGGTAATGTTTATATTCACCCATATATGGAAAATGTTCCCAAATGTGATGTGATTTTTGAAAAGGCTAATTGATTTTGAGATGGTTCAGGTAGACATGGAGTTCATAGAGCTTGTTTGTAGAAAACATATGATGATGTTTGGAAATTCATCTCAGATCATGTTGATTCATGACATTGGTGGTTACCACTGCTAATGAAGTGTGACCTAAGAGTACACACAACATAGAAGATATTAATAGTACTTATTGAATAATAAACTCTTAATATATTTGGTTTCCCTTGTACTTACCTTATGGGATGTACTTATACATGTTGTCTCATGAATTAATTGTATTAAGTATAGCTCAGTTCATTTGATTATATATATTAATTATTGGTATTTTGGATTATCTTGTGTATAAATAATGTGTTTTTTGAAGGTTTTTATGGGTTAATTCCTCTAATTTTGTAAAATATTTTTACTTGATGCTAGTCACCATCTACCTCCCATTTGAATTGAGATTTTGGAGTCACTCTCATTATACATCTTCCCTTACTATGGCATGGTCAGTCAAGTCCTGTTAGAGTCATATCCCAACTGGTTTTCAATGGGATATAGTTTATATTTTTTACTTATTAATGAATTGGTTTTTGAACATACAGAAATTATGTTAAGGTATATTGAGTTTTCTTATCGATTAAGGGAGACCAAAATAGGTCCAGCATCTGATGTATCCTTTCTCCCAAAGACTGATAACATGTTACTCAACCTAGAACACTGGGGTATAACTATGATGGTAAATGAATCATCTACTGTCCATATATGATCTTTTATTTCTTTCCCCTTTCATCTCATCTAGATGTTATCTTATCCTTTTAGGTCTATTTTATCAAATGAATGGTGTTTCGTACTGATAAATATCACATTATAAAGATTGAATCGTGATGATAACATTTCTATAATTAATCTTTACTACCCTCAGATTTAACATAAAGAGGAGTTGTTTCATGAATTTGGTTGAGAGATTTACATTCTATGTGATCTAAGATGGTTTATATACACTTGATTCTTAGTATAGATTTTTGTGAAGTATATGGTGGTTCATTTTTAGTGGGTCTAAGATACCCATGGTTTGATATAATGTGATTCATTTTATGATTGAGATGATCATGATAATCAGGTGATACAGAATCATTTAGAGTAAGGGACGCATATTTACACCTACTTTGGAATACACTATTCACCTAATTGTTTATTTTTTATATCATTTCATGACAACATGAACCAATAGGGAGTAACATTTCATTTTCATAAAAACATGAAGTATTTATCTAACATGGATGGAATTTAAGATTTTTGTTCGATATTTAGTTTTATAGGAGGTTGTATAATGTCATATAGTGTACCACTGTAGTACTTGTTCCTCAATCAAGTCCAAAAAACAATTCAAATTGTTTTATTGTCATGTTTTATAAACAAAATGTAGAGATTATTGTTTTAAATGGTAGATATAAATAAAATGGTTATGATCTATTGTTTTTATTTTTTGGATCACCAATTCTGCCATATTCCCCATAGTGAAATATTTTTGTTTTGGAATATTGGGGGAAGATCCCCCCCCCCCCCGCCATAGTTTTGGGAGTTGGTTTTCATTCTACCTGAACGTAGTTAGAGTGGTTTCTCAAAAGGACCTACATGTTATTGTATTTTATAAGACCAAAAACTCCAATTTTTTGAACCATGTTAAATTTGGAGTAGTTTTTTGATGATGATTGGTTGGCCTAAATGTAGTTGTAGTTAGGAGGACTCGTAAAACTCATCCCATTACTGACACATTGAATTAGTTCATATTAATCATGGATTGTTGAAATTCATATATACGGGATTACGCATGCATAATATATCTATGGTCAAAAGAAATTATGTGTAAATTATAGTGTGATTCATGTGCATTCATCATGGTTTCTCGTATTAATTAATGTGGGTGTGATCTATTCATCCTAAATTGTATGTTTTGGATCTAAATAATATAGTGGAACCTCTGGACTAACCTTGAATATATTGGGGTATTCCACTAGTAGTTAACATTATTTTCTTAAACATTTTAGTAAACTATGTTTGTATTTTTTGGAGTAAGCGTTCTCCTCAATGATTCCATGTGGTGAAGATGGGATGTAGTGGTATCTTACCTTAGTATAATTGATTACCCAGTGATGGTTTAGTGAGGTGGTGATGATTGAGTGGATGACATAGGATTTATCTACATCTATTATCAGGTCCCATTAGGTTTAGTGAGTAGAAATAACCATGAGTATTATAATACAACTAACTAATAACCGGTAAGAATGGATTTTCTAAAGATTTTTTGGATGTGAACTTTCCTCCTATGAATTTTGAAATATTTGAATGTACTTTCAAAGGGTGACCTCTAGTTTTCCCATAGAGAGAGGATGGTGTATAAATTAACCTTATTTATTTAGAGATGTTTTTAACGATGGAGAATGGGAAGTTGGACTACCCTTAAGTTCATGTGATTCTTGATATTCGATTATTCCTTTGATGTCATTTGTGGAGAACCATATTAGGAATTTAGATGATTATCTATTCTAATCATTATAGTGTATGAAAAAAGAAAACTCTCAGTGAGTAGGATGTAATCTCTTGTATAAATATTTATTTCTATGAGAATGATGATATTGAGGATTGTGAGATTTTACTAGAAAAATAGTGTCTTAATGATAGGCTCTTTTAAGCGAATTACCATGTGTTTTGTTGATTTAGGATGTATGTGATTACCTAATATTGAAGTAGTGGTTCTCATTTTTTTAGGGAGATGTTAATCACAATCGATCGATGTTAGTGGCCTCTCACTCATACATTTTTTGACATACTCCATGATTTTAATGGTTTAAATTTGGTGATTTTTTTGTCTCAAAATACCGTTAGCATAATAGTGGAATTCCTTCATTGAAGGTGGGGAGAACATCTCTCACTTCTCTAGGTGTGTATTGTTTTTCTACCAGATGATTGTATTGGATGTGGTTATGTGAAATTAATATTGATTATACACTACTATGGAATGTGGTGTAAGAATTCCTTTTTAATGAATCATTTTGGCTTGAACCACTAAATGGAAATCAAATCCATGTGATGGAGGATGAGGCCTTATTGAGAGGTTGTGGCTTTATCCACTTAAGGAGTGTTATCATAGTGTTTAGGAGATGAAAATGTTGGGATATCTAAATTGTTATGACCAACCACTTCAAATAGTGTTTCTTTGGGAAACCCCTTGGTAAGTAGTGTAATGTTGAGTAGATGGATGAGGTTTCTGATGTGCTAAATGTGCTTGTGTGTAACATTCATAAATGAGTGACGATAACAAAAACATATTATCTTTGATAGTGTGAAATATTTTATTAGAGATTGAGATATAGATGGGGAATTTACAATAATGATTTTATAGAAAATTAGATATAAGGTTCATGTTTTTATTTATATATATGTTAGAAACAATTGTGTCAATACCACACCAATAGGTCAGGGTATAAGAGCTAATAAAAACCCCAAATGGCTTATGGTATTACAACATATCCGGAGATGGTGGGAAAACTGATGAAGCATTTAGTGTTCATGTGTATCTTAAATGGATTTCTCTTATTCAAAAAATATTTATAAAACTCTTTAAATGTGCAGAGAGAATAACTCCAACTTGACTTTACCATGTTAGTGAACCCAATTTTCAGAGGGATGTCAAGGGTTTGTAGAATAATTTGTTCTCATGTATAGGGATTGATTATGAATTGAGATTGTCTTTTATTTGGGATTATAATAAATATTCACCCATGGTAGATGCATATTTTCACATAGTTATTGTTTTAGGGTAGTTAGGTGCTAGATTTATCATTAAAAAGGGAATATTTTCTTCTTTAATAGTTCTATATTATGTTTTACTATAGCTTGGACCTTATATATGAAATAAGTATGTGAGATGATGGGGTGTTTCTATATGGATGTGTTTTTATATACATTACAGTAAATCATCAGTTATTTTAATTTATAAGGGTGAAAATGGTTAAGGTTGGGGATGATGGAGTTACATAGATTTTTACTAGGAGATACATAACTCGATAAAGTGTTTTTAGATTTTCAAGACCATTCTAGGGGGAAATGTAACATTACCCTAGAATATGAAATATAAAAAAATATATAAGGATCCTATTTACATTATGGTGTGAAATTTCCTCCTAAGATGATTATGGATAACATTTAGAGTGAATAATAGATTTATTAACAATATATTAAATATAATATATATTTTTAGTTTGTCCGTGTGTATTTATGATAAATTTATAAAATATACTAAATAGTGTATCAGATGGTTAAATTGAGATCAATGTTTCATTCAGAACATGGTGTCTACCAATTTTTCACAGTTTTTTTCATTTTTTGTTGATATTTTTTTAGTGTTTTCTATTACAGGTGGATACATTAATTAAATAAATTATTTAAATAAATAAATAAAAATGATTCTTTTTTATTAATGGAAAACGTAACATCCTAGGTAAATAAAGAGTAAGACATTTTCATATTTATTAATATTTGTGAATTAAATATCATTTTTACTTTAAAGGGGATTCCATGTTCGATGGCATACCCAATACGCAACAATTTTCTTCTTTTAAATCATACGTTGCACACAATGTTGACTTATACTGAAAAATAATAAAGTAATATTATTATTTTAAATAGTTGTTAACACATAGCTGTTATATTGGTGAGAATGAACATAACTAACTAATATATGATTATAAATGTTATTATATGTCTTTACATTTTTGAAATAAATTTTAGAGGCTTAAAATAATAAAGAATTCGATTTTACGTACAAGTGGTCTAGTGTTCTTTAAAAGGTTGATTTACCACCTTTAGATGGTGAACCCTTTTTAAATATAGTTTTTGTCACTTTAATATGTTCTATTTGACAAAATAAAAATCTTATTTAGAATCAGGACATCAAAATTTACTTTGGGTAAATTTTTTGTATTTTTTTATAAAGTTGATTTTTTAATGAATAGTAAAAAATACTGTATTTTAATTCAAAATTACCTTTCAAAATAAATTATTTATATGGGTATATTATCTTTTTAATTGGTTTTAAAGTTTAATTAGATTATATGTTTACCATTTATTCTAATGTTGGTCATTGAATGAAATTTCACTTTGAAATTGGTCATAAACAAATGTCAATATTTTGATAGTTATTATTTATTAAAAACACGCTTTTCTGTTTTGACAACTGAAATTAATTTTATAATAAATAATGAAACATATATATTTTGAATTTGGTAAAATAGACATTATTTTTGAAATCGGAATATCAAATATATCTTAAGCTGAATTTTTGGTATTTTTTTGAAAACCTTCATTTTTTTTATGAATAGTGAAAACACTTAATAGTAGTTAAAAAACCAAATTTTTCATTTAAATGAAATTTTACCTCTTATGTGAAGTGAATTTTGAAAATACAACATACATGTTTGCTCCTTTCTATGAAAATGGAATCCCTGAGAGTGGCCTTTTCATACCCTCCACACTCGAGAACCGCCCTCCCCACGAAGAGATCATCTGGAGATGCCCCAGTTGGGAAGGAGACGTTTCCAGCCGAGATGACATTGTGTCCCATGGGGTAACACATCGATCGGCAATGGTTCATCACAGAAATCCGTCAGCAAGGTGAGGTGCGCCCATTCTGCCCACCCGATGAGACACCGGGTGACCCGGCAAGACAAGTGCTACATGGGAGGCGGAAATTCCCCCAAGAGCGGGCTCCCAATAATCAAACCCCAGACCTCACCAAACAGCGTTGCTCATGGATTTTGACCTTGCACCACTACTCCACCACCGAAGCAGCACATATATGACTATTATCAATCAGTAAAATTTTGTTCAATATGATTAAAATAATTTTTGGTGAATAGTAACTTTTGACTTTTATTTACCACGGTTAAAGGTAAAAAGGGTAATTCATGTTTAATAAAATATTATAATAATATTAAATTACACTAACATGTATCCTAATCCTATTGGATGATACATTTCTGACCATGGGCATCTTTGGGTCGATTTTGGGACCCCATGGAGCCACTAAAGAGTGATAATGATACTTTATATGAATAAATTTAATGAAAAGACAAAAATGACATAAACATATATCTTTTAGTAAATCAATTTTTACATTTGGTTATCTAAGTTACCTCTTCAACTATAAATATTATTTTTAAATCTAAAAAGATTTCATATATCATAGTATTTTTATTATAATTTTCAGACATCAAATAAATAAAATCGTTCATGACACAATAATGATGTTGTGTTTACCTCATTAATGAATGATTAATATAAATAAGATTATAATAATTAAAACAATATCCAAAACCTATCCAATTTTTATTGGATGATTTTATATTGAATAAGAGTCATCTTATCTTCTACTTTAATAAGTTTTAGACCTTTATAAACTGAAAATCATTATATAATGTAATAATATTTTCAAACGTTCTTAAAGAGACCCTCCTCCCCCTTATAAAAAGAACCCACATCTAACCCATTACTCAAATCTCTCAAGCCCCTTGTCTCATCCAAACTCTACCCAAGTAATTTCTCAAGATCCCTCCCTTCAATATAGAAGCCTTACCTTAGATATAATTCACTTCAAGGAATCCTTTTCATTCAAACCAAAGGGAGTTACTTGATTTTAAGGTAACATCTTCCCTAAAGTTCTCTTCTTTTATTTTACTTGTACAACCCCCTAAACAATTTTTAATCCTTTTATTTTATAAGAACACCAGTATCCTCAATATAATATGTAGTTTTTATGAGAATTATTTGAACTGAAATTCCACAAACCTTCATCTAATGGACACAAACATACTGTTTCTGTGGACGGTGAACGACTGCCTCACGAAACGATGATTGTTCAATATTCTTCTACCACCTATCATGGTAGAAATTATGATGGAACTATAATTTTATATGATATATATTCTATTTTAATTTATAAATATGCTTATTTAATTCCCATTTAGATCACATCTTTCTTCTTTTCATGTTGTATAAATACGATAATTTCATTTGAGGAAGTGCGTACTACTGCCCCACAAAGGGATATAAATCGTTCATACCATACAATGAATGTATAAATAATGAAGTTAATGAAATTATGTAGTGTATATAAAATATTATATTATATTGGAATTATAATATACCTATGTATCATTCAATTCGTTAAAAATGAAATAAAAATGAAATTAAAGTAGCATTCATACGTACGTACGACTTACCGTCTCCAAGAACGATACATTTAATTTCTTATGTCCAAATGTTATAGAATATTATAAATACATATATTGTTGATATATATTATATATATGATATATAAATCATTAATATCATTCTATAGATAATGTAATTTTGACCACAAGGACAAATTTTAAATATAACAAGTTCATTTTTAACTCAAATTCTGAACATCGACAAAATGTCTGATATGAACTCAAATATTTAACTAATTGTTATTTAATGGTAATAAGTGATATAAAAGGAATAATAAACATGTAAAAAGTTATGAATCAATTATAAACTAATTTAAGTTTTGTATTCAGGAGGAACAAGGAACAAACGAGTCAAGTTCGACACGAGGTAATAGAACTTCTTCACCCAATTTCCATTTTTTAGGTTAAACATCTACTTCTTGATTATATCATGATATAAATACATGTTAATGACCTATGATTGTTTCATACGTAATATCCACAGATTTGTGGTGTATTTATATTTACCACACATAATTATTTCATTGATTTATCCTTAAATATAATGGTACGATCTTTGTAATGGATTTTGTCCCAATTTATATTCCATTGAGACTTATTTGTTGTTTTGCACCAATTCACTTTTATATGGTGTATATACCACCCTTTTGAAAACTTATATCATAAATATATTTATTCTAATGATATTAAAAGTGTTATCTTATTTTATTCTTTAATTATGATTAGTCAAGTGTTTCTCAAGTGTTACGAGACTCTTTAACTAAAACATCATTTAAAAGGAATTAATGATTTATTATTCTAAATGTTTCTCATTAATGTCCATGTTTTCAAAATGGTTTTATGAAAATATTTATTTGGACATTAATGTTTTAAAATTTTAATTCCTTTAAAATCATCAAAATGGTATGGGACCTTTTGATTCAAAAATCTCTTTATTAAATGTTTTAAATGGTTTTGAAAATTGTTTGGAAGAACATTAATTATGTCAATATCTTGAAATAATATATTCAGATTGCAATGTGGAAATGTTATCTTTCATTTATGCTTGTTTTATGTGTTATGAATATGTTATGGTTCTTGGGAATTTTTTAGGTATATGGGTGGTTCCGTGATAATCTTAGGGCAGGTGAGCCCCAGATTGCTCTCTAATGCATTGGGTAACGGGACGGAGGTAAATGTTAATGTTTATTTTAAGTGATTTAGGGAATATACTATGATGGTTATTCCAAAATAACTCCCCACGTAGTTGTGAAATCTATAACGTAAGTATATTATGTATTCTATAAGTTAACTTTATGATTTATGATTTTTGTATGTTATTCAAAAATCTTATGATATCATGTGGTATGTTATGATTGAAAAGTATGGTTTCATGGATCTATATTTATTGATGGGTTAATGTTTCCTATCCTTATTTTATAACCCTTACTGAGATTTTTATACTCACCCAATGTTTTGAAAAAAAATTCACTGGACTTAAAAATGAATTGGGTCAAGGATAGGATCGAGTAAGAGTCATACTATCTAAAACATTGAACTAGACATGTTTTTTTAAGAGTTTTTATTTTATGAAAAAAATGGAAACTGAGTTGAAGTATCTAATTGGTAATTTTTGAGATGTAATGTTACAGTTATGGATTAATTATCTAAAACACTAAACCTAAAAAGATCCTCAATGTGAATTATTAACTTAACTCATGATTATGTAATGTTTAAGGCTGGGGGCTTATAGTTGGTATCAGAGGTCGGTTTAGAAAACATTAGGGATTGTGATTTTTTTGACACATGGTTAGTCTCTATATCACCTATTTAAGTTAAATCCTTATTTTTGTAACTTTTCAGATCAAGGATAGTCTGTTGAAAATTTAAGGAGGATTATTTCAAACGACATTCCTATCTCTTCCTGATGACTTTCTTGCAATAATTATTGCAAAGCCATGTTCAGATAATTCTGAAACATTTTCTAATATACAACTTACTTGCAGAAAAATGTTTGAGATATAAAACACCTCCAATATAACTCGATATCATCATGGATCATGGGTTGTATTTAATCAAATCCAATTTTTAAAATATTCTCATATTTTCCAGAAGGATAATATTATCAAAGAATTTTCAAATATTTTACCTTATCACAAGATTTGGAAGCATATTATGATTTTGAAAAAGGTGATAAAGAAAGAGACCTATGTGCAACCTATTTATAATTGATTTTAAAATATAGTCTCTCAGCACATACATATGGTATTTTAAAAGGAACACTGATATAATATTCAACTGAAACTCGATCTGAATTTTTATAAAAAAAAATTTTAATCACATGTTTTGAAATTATATGTCATGCATGAGTATTTTCAAAAACAATTTTTCTATGAACACTCTTATGACCCAATTTGTACAAGGTGTATTTGGATGAAGGAAAAAATCATTTTGAAGGATCTATAAATAGTTATTGCAATACCTGGACCTTCTACCTACGTGAACAAGATGACGATGAAACCATGTAGATACCATGATAATGTTATGATGTTCTTTCTTTTGGGGATCATTTAATTTTATCTTATGGCAGTGAAATAAAAAAAATACCATATATATAAGACATTGAGAATTAATATTTTTAGGTAATAATGACTTGGTATGAAAACGAAAGGTATAAGACAACCATTGAGGTTAAATAAAGTTATGGTTATTTTTGAAGAGTATATTTCATTTTTTGGAATTTTATAAAATTATATAGTTTTTGAAAAAGGATAACATGCAGACCATGTGACAACCTGTCGCGTTAGAGAAAGCTGCGGTAATCGAACTCACAACCAAAGTGTGATTGGGATTTATCACCTACCAATGGACTACGTGATGTCCCTAGTTAGTATGACTTTTTATTTTTAGATAAATGATTTTATTGATCAAGAATAAGTTTATTTGGGATCTTATGTTTTATCAAATGGATATACTTAGTATAGGAAAATTATTTTTCTATTAAGTGATAAAATTTGTTTTCAAAGACGTTCTCTCTTTTAGGAACACTACATGGTTAAGGAAAATAAAATACTATGGGATCTCAATTGTAGAGTAATATTTGAAATTTTATTTTGTAAGAATCTATGTTTTTATTGTGGACATATAGTGATTTGGGTTATTTCTGGAAAATGATTAACCTATCATAGAGAATATTTGATTAGGTTAATTAGACATCAGTATGAGACTTTAAGAGTAGTGGATGTTTTTGAGGATAAATGTTAATATTTACTGTACAAGTCTATGTGATTAAATACATATGAGTTTTGGGTTTCAGTATTATTTTTGGATTATTTTGAATAATTTAAAGGACAATTGTGTAATTAATGATCTTTCTTGAACATTGTGTACTTTTTTGTAGAATTTTGGAGATTAAGAGTAGTATTTCTATTTTTTAAGGATTATCCTTTTTAGGGATTATATAATATTATACTAACAATTTTGTTTTTGGTTAATGTCTCATGATAAGGGAAATATATAGTTCTTTTGTGGATTATATGATTCTCTAGAATTTGATTATAGTGCTTCAGGTGTGACCATGTCCTCATGTATACTCATCGTTTGGGGAAAAGATAATTTTTTGGTATAAACTTATTAAAGTATAAAACTCTTGAAGGTAAGTATATATCTTTATGTTCTGATTATACGTAGTAAATGAATTCTTCAAAATTATGAAAAGGAACCTAAAACAAAAACATTGTTGGTTTACATTTCCTATTGAGTAATCAAAGGTTGTTTAACACATAACCTGTATGTGATTTTTTAGTTTTTAACTTTCTTATAATCATGTTTTATATCTCTCTTCATCAGAACTTGATTGTTTTTTTCTCTTCAATGTACAAGTTTTCCTACATGGAATCCTAGTATGTATTATCTCGGGTGATCTTTGTACTTTTCTTTCTTTTATACTGATAGTTTTATTGACTCTTTTTCCGATATGGGACTTTCAATGATGTTTCCAAGCCCTGTTTTAAAACTGCGAGGACGCAATTTCTTAGAGGGGGAAGGATGTAACATATCAGGTAAATAAAGAGTACGACCTTTCCATATTTATTAATATTTGTGAATTAAATATTAATTTTACTTTAAATTGGATTATATGTTTGATAGTGTACCCAATACACAACAATGTGTTTCTTTGAAATCTTATGTTGCACACAATGTTGAGTTATACTGAAAAATGATAATACAATATTATTATTTTAAATGGTAGTTAACACATAGTCGTTGTATTATGAAGGAATGAATGAAACTATATAATATATGATTATACATGTTTATTAAATATCTTTATATTTATCCAAAAAAAAATTAGAGTCTTAAAATAAGAAACAATTCAAATTTAAGCACAAATAGTCTAGTATTCTTTAAAAGGTCAATTTACCACCTTTTGATGGAAAATACTTTTTAAATATAATTTTTGTCACTTCTATATGTTCTATTTGGAAAAATAAAATTTTTATTTAGAATCAAGGCATCAAAATATACTTTGGGTAAAATTTTGGTATTATTCTGATAAAGTTAATTTTTTATTAAATAGTGAAAAATACTGTATTTTAATTCAAAATTACCTTTTGATATAAATTTATTATATGTTTATATTATATTTTTAATTGGTTTTAAAGATTAATAATATTATATTTTTATAATTTATTCCAATTTTGTTCATAGGATGTGATTTCACTTTTAAATTGGGCATAAAAAAGTTTCCATCTTTTGATAGTTATTATTTCTAAAAAACACACTTTTTGGATTGGCAACGTGATTTAATTTTAAATTAATTAATTCAAATTATATGTATTGAATTTGGTAAAATAGAAATAATTTTTGAATTCAGAATATCAAATATAACTTAGGCTGAATTTTTAGTATTTTTCTGAAAAGCATCAATTTTTGATGAATAGTTAAAACACTAAGCAGTAGTTAAAAACCCATATTTTTCATTTAAATGAAATTTTACCACTTATGTGAATTGAATTTTGAAGATATGACATACATGATTTCTATAATTAAGTAAAATGCGTTTCAATAAGATGAAAATAATTTTTAGTAAATAGTAACTTTTGAATTTTATTTACCACGGTTAATGGTAAATAGGATTATTTAAGGTAAAAATAATATTATAATAATATTAAATTACCCTAAAATGTGTCATAATACTATTAGTTGATACATTTCCTACCATGGAAATTTTTGGGCCTATTTTGGGACACCATGGAGCCACTTATGAGCGATAATGACACTTTATAATTATTAATTTAACGTAAATTGAAAAAATGACATCAATAAATAGCTTTTAGTAAATCAATTTTTACATGGGGTTATATAAGTTATATCTTCAAATATTAATATTATTTATAAAGCTCAAAAAATATCCAACATTATCGTATTTTTTTATAATTTTTAGACCATAAATAAAAAAATTATTTATGACACAATAATGATTCAGTGTTTACCTCATTAATGAAGGATTTAAATAAATAAGATTATAACAATTAAAAAAATATAAAAAACCTATCCATTTATTATTGGATTATTTTCTTTATAACAATATTAATATTAGCTTCAACTTTAACAAGTTTTGGACCTTTATAAGCCAAAAGTAATTATATAATAAAATAATATTTTCAAACATTCCTAAAGAGCCCCTCCTCCCCCTTATAAAAAACCCTCACCTCTAACCCATTACTCACACCTCTCACGTCTCTTGAATCATCCATGTTCTGCCAAAATAAGCTCTCAAAATCCCTATCTTCCATCTAGAATCCTTACCTTAGGCAGAAGGCACTTCAAGAAATCCTTTTGGTTCAAACCAAAGGGAGTTACTCAATTATAAGGTAACATATTCCCTAAAGTACTATTATTTTATTTTACTTCTCCAACCCCCTAAACTCTTTTTATTCATTTTTTTATAACAACACCCAAATACTAAATATAATAGGTTTTTTTATGGGAATTATTCAAACTAAACTACCACACGCCTCTATAAAAAGGAAAAAAACATATTGTTTATGTTGACAACGAACTACTGCCTCATGAGGTAAGGGAACTTCTTCCCCCAATTTCCATTCTTTGGGTTAAACTTCTAGTTCATGATTATATCATGCTATAAGTTCATTTTAATAACCTCTGATTGTATTACACATAATATCCACTGATGTTGGGTGAATTTATATTTGTCACATATAATTATTTCTTTGATTTATCCTTAAATCTATTGGTAGGATCTTTATAATGGATTTCGTCTCAATATACATTCTATTGAAACTTATTTAATGTTATGCACCAATTAACTTTTATATGGTGTATATACATAACATTTGAAACATTATATCATGAATATACTTATTATCATGATATTATAAGTTTTGATTTATTTTATTCCTTAATTATCTTTATCCAAATGTTTCACAAGTGTAACGAGACTCTTTAACTAAAACATATTTTTAAAAGAATTAAAGATTCATTTATAAAAATATTTCTCATTAATTTCTATGTTTTAAAAATGGTTTTATGGATTTATTTTTATGGACATTAATGTTTTAAAATTTTCATTCTATTAAAATATTCAATATGGTATGTGAGACTTTGATTTAAATATCTCTTCATTAAATATTTTAAATGGTTTTGAAAATGGTTTGATAAAGTACAAATTTTGTCAATATCTTGAAAAAATATATTGTGATTGTAATGTGGAAATGTTATCTTTAATTTATACTTATTTTATGTGTTATGAATATGTTATGGTTCTTTGACATTGTTCACATATATGGTTGGTTCCGTGATAAACCTAGGGTGGGTGAGCCTGAGATTGCTCTCCAATGGAATGGGTAACATGATTGATGTAAATGTTAATATTTATCCTAAGAGATTTAGCGAATATACTGTGATGGGTATTCCAAAAGTAACTCCCTACATAGCTGTGAATGCTACAACATAAGTATGTTATGTATTCTATAAATTACCTTTATGATTAATGATTTATGTGTTTTATTCATAAATATTAATATTTCATTAGTTATGTTATGATTGAAAAGTATGGTTTCATTGATTTGTATTTATTAATGGGATAATGTCTCCTTTCTTTATTTTATAACCCATACTGAGCAATTTATGATCATCTCATGTATTGAAATATTTTTTAGTTGACTTAAAGATGAATAGGGTCAAGGATGGGATCAATGAAAGGTCATGATGTCTAAAACATCAAACTAGACATGTTTTTTTAAGAGTTTTTATTTTATGAAAAAAATAGAAACTGAGTTAAAGTGTCTACTTTGTAATTTTTTAGATGTAATTTAATAGTTGTGGCCTAATACTCTAAAATTCTAAACCTGAAAAGATACTCATTGTTAATTAATAAATTAATTCTAGATTGTGTAATTTTTAAGGCTGGGGACTTATAGTTGGTATAAGAGGTCGGTTGATTAAAATTTAGGGATAATGAGTTTTTCTCAGAAACATGGTTAGTCTCTATGTAAACTCTTTAAGTTAAATCCTTATTTTTCTAACTTTTTTTGATCAAAGATAGTCTATTGAAAATGGATGGAGGAGGATATCAAATGAAATTTCTTATCTCTTCCTGATGAAGTGCTTGTAATAATTATTGCAAATTTATGTCCAGACGATTCTGAAACATTTTCTAACATACAACTCACTTGAAAGAAATTTGTTTCAGATATATAAAACCTCCACTATACCTCGATATCATCATGGATAATGGGTTTTATTTAATAAATTCCTATTTCCACAATAATCTTATATCTTCAAGAAAGGTAAATATTATCAAGGAACTCTCAAATATTTTACCTTATCACATTATTTTGAATCCTATTATGATTTTGAAAATTGTGATGAAGAAGGAGACTCTTGAACAACCAATTTATATTTTGTTTTAAAATATATTCTCTCATCACATACTTTTGGTATTTTAAAAAGACCACTGATTGAATGTTTCAAATCAAACCAGGTCCCACTATTTTATAAAAAGAAAGTTTTATGAGATGTTTTGAAATTATATGTCTTACATGATTACATTCATAAACTATTTTTTTGAAAACACCCTTATGAACCAAGTTGTACAAAGTGTATTTGGATGAAGGAAGGAAATGATTTTGAATGATAACAAAATAATGGTTTCCATTCCTGGACCTTCTTCGTATGTGAACATGATGATGATGAAACCAAGTGGACACCATGATCTAGGTATGATGTTCTTTCTTTTTGGGATATTTTTATTTTACCATATGGTGGTGAAATAAAAAAACAATATATAAAAGAATTTAATAATTAAGATGTTGAGGTCATAATGATTTGGGATGAGAATGAGAGGTATAAGACAACCATTAAGGTTAAATGATATTATAGTAATTTTTGAATAGTAAATCTCATTTTAGGGAATGTTATAAAATTATTTAGTTTTTGAAAATGGACAACACACAGATCGTGTGAAAGCATGTCGTGTTGGACAAATCTGTGGGAATCGAACCCACAACCAAAGTGCAATTGGGATTTATCGCCTACCACAACACTATGTGAAGTCCCTGGTTAGTATGAATTATTGATTTTAGCTAAAATATTTTATTGATCAACAATAAATAGATTTGGGATCTTTTGTTTTATCAAATGGATATTTTTAGTATAGGAAAATGATTTGGGGATTAAGTGATAAAAGTTATTTTGGATGATGTTCCCTCTTTTGGGGACACTATATGCTTAAGGAAAATTGAATACTACGGGAACTCAATTGTTGACTAATGGATAAAATTTTATTTTGGAAGAATCTTTGTTTTTATTCTATACATATAGTGATTTGTGTTATTTCTGGAAATGATTAACCTACCATAGAGAATATGTGAATAGTTTAATTACACTTCACTATGAGACTTTAAGAGTAATCGATGTTTTAGGAGATAAATTTTACAATTTACTATGGAAGACTATGTGATTAAATCCATCTGAGTTTTATGTTTCAATATTATTTTGAATTATTTTGATGAATTTTAAGGATAATTGTGTGTTTAGTGGTCTTTCTTGAACATATGGTACATTTTGTTTAATTTTGGAGATTAAGAGTAGTATTTCATTTTATAAAGGATTATCCTTTTTGAGGATTATATCATATTATAATAACAATTTGTTTTACTGCCTAAAGATAAGTGAAATATATTTTTATTCTTTTTTGGATTATGTGAATCTCTATAATTTGATTCCAGAACTGTAGGTGTGACAATGTCTTCATGTATACTCATCATTTGGAGAAAAAATGAGTTTTTGGTAGAAACTTATTAAAGTATGAAACTCTACATGAATATAATTATCTTTCCTTATGTTCATATTCTATGTAGTAAATGAATTCCTAAAATTTATGAAAAGGTATGTCAAACAAAAACATTATTAGTTAATGTTACCTATTGTGTAATAAAATACTGTTTAACACAACACATGTTTGTGATTTTTTCATGTTTAACTTTCTACTAATCATGTTTTCTATCACTCTCCATCAGAAATTGGAGGTTTTCCTTCTCATACATATCCTTGTTTTCCTACATGAAACCCTAGTATGGGTTATCTCGAGTGACCTTTTTACTTCTCTTTATTTATTTTAAAGTGATAGTTTTATTGAATCATTTTTTGATGTGAGACATTCAATAAATTTTCTAAGCCCAATTTTAAAACTGCGAGGACACAATTTCCAAAATGGGGGAAGGATGTAACATCCCACGCAAATAAAGAGTAAGAAATTTTCAATATTTATTAATATTTTTGAATTAAATATTAATTTTCCTTTAAAGGCGATTCTATGTTTTATGGTGTACCCAATACACAATAATGAGTTTCATTGAAATCTTACGTTGCACACAATGTTGAGTTATACTGAAAATTAATAATAAAAAATTATTATTTTAAATGGTTGTTAACACATAGTCATTTTATTGGAGAAAATGAATAGAACTAACAAAAATATTACTATACATGTTTATTAAATTTCTTTATATTTATCTAAAAATTTTAAAGGCTTAAAAAAATAAAGAATTTGATTTTAAGCACAAAGAGTCTAGTATTCTTTAAATGGCTAATTTACCACCATCTGATGGTGAACGCTTTTTAAATATAGTTTCTGTGACATTTATATATTCTATTTTATGAAATAAAATTCTTATTTAGAATCGGGACATCGAAATTTTCTTTGGGTAAAATTTGAGTATTTTTCAGAAAAGTCCATTTTTAATGAATAGTGGAAAATACTGTATTTTAATTCAAAACCTCCTTTTAATATAATTTATTTATATGTTTATATTATCATTTTAATTTCTTTTAAAGTTTAATTAGATTATATTTTTACCATTTAATCCAATTTTGGTCATTGAAAGTAATTTTAATTTGAAATTGGACATAAACAGGGGTCAATCTTTTGATAGTAATTATTTCTTAAAAACATGCTTTCTGGTTTGAAAACGGAAATTAATTTTAAATTAATTAATGATAATTATATGTTTCTAATTTGGTAAAATAGAAATCATTTTTGAATTCAGAATATCAAATATATCTTAGGCTGAATTTTTGGTATTTTTCTGATATCTTTCCATTTCTGATGAATAGTGAAAACACTTAGTAGTAGATAATAAACCATCTTTTTCATTTAAATGAAAATTTTCCACATTTATATATTGAATTTTAAAAATCTAGAATATATTGTCTTTATCAGTATGTAAAATTTGGTTCAATAAGATGAAAATAATTTTTTGTGAATTGTAACTTTTGGCTTTTATTTACCACTGTTAAAGGTAAATAGGGTAAGTTAAGGTAAAAATAATAATATATTAATCTTAAATTACCCTAAAATGTGTCCTAATCATATTGTTTGATACATTTTCTACCATGGGAATCTTTGGGTCATTTTTAGGACCCCATAAAGCCACTTAAGAATGATAATGACACTTTATATTAATTCATTTATAGTAAAGATAGAAATGACACAAACATATAGGATTTAGGAAATAACATTTTACATGGGGTTAGGTAAGTTATCTCTTAGAAATTAAATATTATTTTGAAAGATAAAAATATTTACTACATCATGGTATTTGTTTATAATTTTTAGACACCAAATATATAAAATTATATATGACACAATAATGATGCAATGTTACCTCATTAATGAATGATTTAAATAAATAAGATTATAAAAATTATAAAATTATAAAAAAACTTGTCCAATTATTATTTGATGAATTTATTTCGAACAAAAATCGTCTTATATTTTACTTTAATAAGTTTTTGACCTTTATAAACAGAAAATAATTATATAATAAAATAATATTTTCAAACATTCCTAAAGATCCCCTCCTCCCCCTTAAAAAGACATCACCTCTAACCCTTTACTCACACCTCTCAAGCCCCTTGTCTTGCCTAACATCTTCCCAAGTAATCTCTCAATATCCATCTCTTCCACCAAGAAGCTTTTCCTTAGGCATAATTATCTTAAACAAATATTTTTTGTTCAAACCAAAGGGAGTTACCCGATTTTAAGGTAAAGTCTTCCCTAAAGTTCTCTTCTTTTATTTTACATCTCTAACCACCTAAACTATTTTTAATAATTAATTTTGTAACAAAACCAATATCCATAATGTAATAGGTTTTTTATGAGACGTATTTGAACAACACTTCCACACACCTCAATCTAATGGATACAAACAAACTATTTCCATGGACGGTGTATTACTACCTCGTGAAACGATTATTAATGAATATTATTCTAACACCACTCACAGTGCTCATTATTATGACACTATAATTATATATGAAATATATTTTATCTTATATTGTCAGTATGATTCTGTAATTCTCATTTAGATCATACCTTTATGCTTTTCATGTTGTATAAATATGATAATTTCATTTGAGGAATTGCATACTATCGCCCCCTCAAAGTGATATGACTTGTTCAAACCATACATGGAACGTATAAATGATGGTGTTAAAGAAATTATGTAATGTATATAAAATATGAAAATATATTTTAATTATTATATACCTATTTATCATTAGGTTTTCATTTTGTTAATAATGAACTAATGAAATGAAAGTAGCGTTCATGCATATGTATGGTTTATCTTCTCCATGAACGGTGAATTTCATTTCTTTTGTCCAAATGTTATGGAATATTAAAAATACATATATATGAGATATATATGATATATATGAAATCTAAATCATTAATATCATTCTGGATATAATGTACTTTTGACCACATGGACAAATTGTAATTATAACAAGTTTGTTTTTATCTCAAATTCCGAACATCAAAAAAATGTCCGATATGAACTCAATAAATTAACAAATTGTTATTCAAAGGTAATAAGTTATATAAAAGTAATAATAAACTTGAAAATAATTTATATGAAAAGTATAAATTAACTTATGTTTATTATTCAAGAAGAACATGTAATAAATGAGTCATGTCGGACATGAGGTAAGGGAACTTCTTCACCAATTTTCATTCTTTGGGTTAAACTTCAACTTATTGATTATATCATGCTATAAATATGTGTGAATGACCTGTTATTGTTTTAAAATAAATATTCACTTATTTTGGGTGTATTTTTATTTGTAACACTTTATTATTTCATTGAATTATCCTTAAATATAGTGGTACGATCTTTGCAATGGATTTTGTCTCAATTTATATTCCATTGAGACTTATTTGTTGTTATGAACCAATTGAATTTTATATGGTGTATATAATGCCCTTTTGAAAAATTATATAATTAATATACTTATTCTCGTGATATTATATGTTTTATTTTATTTTATTATTTAATTATTTATAGTCAAGTGTTTCTCAAGTGTTATGAAACTCCTTAACTAAAACATCATTTTAAAAGCATTAAAATTTTATTCTTCTAAATATTTCTCATTAATGTCCATGTTTTAAAAATGGTTTTAATGATTTATTTATATATAGTAATTATTTAAAATTTTAATTCCTTTAAAAGCACAAAGTGGTATGAAACACTTTGATTCAAAAATATCATTATTAAATGTTTTAAATGATTTTGAAAATGGTTTGATAAAGCATTATTTATGTCAAAATCTTGAAATAATAATTTTTTATTTCAATGTGGAAATGTTATATTACTTTATTCTTGTTTTATGTGTTATGAATATGTTATGGTTCTTGGGAATTATTTACGTATACGGGTGGTTCCGTCATAAACCTAGGGTGGGTGAGCTCGAGACGGCTCTCCAATTCATTGAGTAACGTGATGGAGGTTAATATTAATGTTTCTCCTAAGAGATTTAAGGAATATACTGTGATAGGTATTCCAAAAGTAACTCTCTCCATATATATGAATGTTACAATATAATTATGTTAGGTATTCCATAAGTTACATTTATGAATTTTGATTTTTATGTATTATTCATAAATCTTATGATGCTATGAAGTATGTTATGATTGAAAAGCTTGGTTTAATTGATTTGTATTTATAAATGGGTTAATGATTCCTTTCCTTATTTTATAACCCTTAATAAGGTTTTTATGCTCATCCCATGTTTCTAAATGTTTTTCACAATACCTAAGGATGAATGGGGTTAAGGATAAGATCATGGAAAAGGTATGTTGTCTAAAACATGGAACTAGACTTGTTTTTTAAGAGTTTATTTTATTAAAAAACCGAGTTGAATTTTCTACATTGTATTTTTGGAGATTTTATGTAATAGTTACGGCCTAATTCTCTAAAATTCTAACCCTAAAAAGATCCCCAATGTGAATTATTAACGTAATTCAAGATTATGTAATGTTTAAGGATGTGGCCTTATAGAAAACCCTTGGGAGTTTCTTATATACAATTGTTATAATAGAACCTACCTAGGGTCACATAATATAATCATTATAAAACACTAGGAGGAGTAAGAGGGAATAAATGATGGTTTCTATTAAGTTGGAATCAAGGGATATGATGGGATTTGCAGTGATGTCGATGGAACGATCATGTGGTTGTGATAGTAGTTTGAAGTATCAACAATTATATAAAAAGGAAGGTATTATTCCTAGTGGATTTGATATTTTTTTTAGTGATTTTCAAGATTATATTTCTGTTATTTATTTCATTCCCTCTTTTTCACGACCCTAAAATACAAAAATTTTAAATTTTACTGGATAAACTCATTTTACATCATTATTATCCATTATTTGGTTTTCAAACCAATGATCAATGATTTGTATTGCAACAGATATCATTAATAATTACATTATATGTCTAGTTACTATCTCTCACCATTCTTTTGATTGTCATAACCATATTAATATTTGGATATTGTTTCAACGAATTTTAGTCTGGATCGATTCATGAGTGTATATTATAACTGTGTGAATTTTTTTAGACAGATGATAGACTATACAAACACATGAGTTTGATATGGAATGATATATTATTTGTTGTGAGTAGTGTAGTTGGGGATTCTTTATTCTACCAAGAATGGTGGGAAACCAACTGATATATTCTATGTGATCTTAGTAAATTCTTTTTCATGTATTTTTGGGGCGATTGGTGGTTAAATCATAGAAGATATTCGGATTTATGTGATCTTGTCTAAATCTAGGAAGGAATTCAAAATAAATTTCATGTATTATGTAAGATCACATTACATGTAACCTGGGTGTTTCATCATATTGGGATTTAGTGAAAGAAAAATATCTCTCTTCATGTGATTTATGGTACATGTAGAATACCCCCTAGTGAGTAGTATGTCATATATAGGGAGTATAGTCCCATGTGTACATTTTCCTCATACACCAAGTGGTACTAGACCACATTACATGTATTGGTGTGAAAAAGCACATGTAGTTCTGGAACATACCGAGCACCCCTCCTGGTGTGACATTCCAATTACTCAAATATACACCATGTTTAGTTGTCACCTATATGATATATATTGCATCAATACATGACCGTGATACTTCTTAGGGGATAAATGGTGCAAACCCTATAGATCATTTCATGTACTGATAGACTATGTGAATTGTTATCTCACATTGATTTGGACATGGATTTGAAAACTTGAATAGAACATTCTAATATATTTTCCACATAAAATGTGATGGCATCGTTTTCAAAGATATTAGAGATGAGAAACATATAGATATGAGTATCTTATCTATCATTGGATTCATATATCTAATTTCTTTGAATGAGCGTGATATTCAATGTGATATTGGGGTTGGTACCCACTAGAGAAATGATTTTGTCAGGATGGAGGTCCCTCATTTCATTTATATAGATAAGGTTTATATCCCCCCATTCACACCTTTGTAATGGGTCCTCTACTTATATAGTTGGTGTTGTGACATCCCAGAATCGAGTACCACTCAGAGGTTCCCTGAGCCCAGTTGTCCACATGGCCTCAAGCACACCTCCCTGAACACCAGAGGCTTCTGACTATAGTGGCATCCTAGGGTGTGTCCATGGGGAGACTATTACATTATTTCCATTGTATATCATAGTGTAAAAATAATATGTAAAGGATAAGAAAATGGTGGAACAAGTATAATAAACAAATGGAATAGAAGAAGCATATTGAAGTAGTAAATAACTAATGAATTGATACTCATATACAAAAGATTATAATGATACATTTAATGTATCTATAGAACTCGAAAACATAGAAAAAAATAAGAAGACAATACATTCAATACATTGTAGGAAAAAAGTATCTGAAAACAATACCCTACATCCCATGTTCGTTCTCAACCATCTGATACCCATCTCTATCCTAAAGAAAGAAAGAAATCAAGTGTATAGAGCAGCATGCTTCCCTTCTTCAACACGTTGAAACATGTATTATTTCCATGTACCAAATGGATCCCATATAAGTTGGGAGAATAATCACAATAGGCTACCCCAAGGGAGTCTCCAAAATCATGTATGTTTAATATAAATGGTAACATTGTGAAATAATGCTTATATAAAAGTAAGACAGAACAATAACATAAATACCCATGTTCCTAATTCATCCTCAACTGGTGCATGAACATGTGACTAGTTCATTTATTAATTATGTTATATTTTATATATGTAATTCACATGAGGTAATACTAGCATTGAAATCTAGATATTCTAGGGATAGTAACAGATTCATGATGTAACATGGCAGCCTCTAATAATTGTAATAGTGAATGGATCCATGATATAAAAAGGAATCTCATAATGTTATTAATAAGGAAAGGGATCCAAGGTAATCACAAAGGTATCCATGACTGTAGGTGTTAAGTAAACTCAGAAAAAACCTATATATTGGGTAATTGGGTAAGAGTGTAATCCAAGGGGCATCACCCAAGGAATTCAATAATAATAGATCGAACAGATTCCATGGAATATAGCCAAGGAAAAATGGGAAAGTAGAGACAAGGACTAAAGGTTTACCCAAAAGACCTCATGTCTACAGATGTCATGCTGAATCCAAGAAGTTTTTGCAAGACATCCTATAGTAATAATTATGGAGGAGTCCTATAGTGTCATATCTACCACCCAATAGAAGAAAAAGATCAGGTTCCAAGGTGGGTTTCAACCTTGGAAATTGGAATCCCCGAATCGGAATGGAATCCATGAGTGATCAAGGAAATACCTCATGAATCCAAGGGATAACATGAGTCTGACCACTATCGTAGTAATTTCTAGGTCCATATACAAGTAACCTTTCATTGAATTCATTCATTTTATTAATTAGAAAATTAAATAAGAATGCAGTTTTTTATGTTATTTGGTTCACGCCATTGCATTTAATAAGTGTAACAATTATAATAAAAAATCTAACCCCTTAATAGATCATTTGATTCATAATCATTTAATAAGGTTCACTTTGGTACCTACCATTAGTCATGGAAAAGAGTTCTATAGATATGCAACCAAACATTAATTTAAATTTAATAATTCAAAGTCATATGTGTAGTATACATTCAAAATTAACTAGTTAAAAATTCATTGATTATGTGGATCACTTGACTTAGAAGGGTCAAGTGGGAAGTAGGCATGGTACTATCCATTTATCAATTCACAACTCATCTAATGAAAGAGGATTATAATTGGGAGAGTCAAGAAACACAACCGAATAGTGGAGAAGATGTTCATGTAAACCCACAATGAGGGAAAATATGGAAATCACCCTAAATGGGATGGTTGTTGTTAAGGACACAACCTCTAACAATAGATAGATTATATAAATAGAGTCTTATAATATAGTTTTAATGAATATAAGTAAGGAACATTAAAAAAAGTTACGCCCGATGAAATCGGAATGCACACATGACAATTTATAAAATGAAAAATCTTGAGGGATAAGTTATATAGAACTTACCTAATACTCACAAGACTCTCCCCATCCAGTATTAGTCTCTAGTTTTCATTATATTGAATGATATCTGAATAATTCATCCATGCCCCCAAAAAATGGGCATATGATCTTGCATCTATATAGCTTCACTTAGATGAATAATAGATTTGAATAGATAATGTGGAATTAAAAACGTACTGAGATAAATCCAATGAGATGAAAAAAAGCTTAATAAGACCACAAATAGAGGATTTCACTCAATTACTAGGTTAGGTATTCAATGGTTCCCTAAAATGTAGATTGGAAGGGTGCTGTATACTTGAGTGAAAAAAAAAATCGGAAGAGAGATTTTAAAATATTTCATTTAAGGGAGTTTTTGTAAAATATCCCAAAAATAGTCATTTCATGGTTTGGTCGCATGGTTAGACAAACCATGCACTAAAAATGTTTCATCTACTATAGGGGAATTTCTCAAGGTTAGGCCACATGGTTATGGAAACTGTGGGTCAGTCGTGAAAAACACCTCTACTAAAAATTACATACATTTCACATGGGCATGCCTCCCCTAGAACATGGTTAGGGAAAACCTTATACCCTACTTCATTCCATTTTCAAACTTCACATGGTTAAAAGTAAATGTGAATATTGGCTTGCACAGTTTCTACTAACTTTGGGTCTAGTCTATTTTTCAAATTGGTCGGGCTCCAAGATTTGAATGAGCCCCAGACAACCCTAAAACCATTATGACCAAATTAAGAATAAATATTATGTCCATAATATTAAATTGGACCAAAATTAGATGATTCCATATCTGAGTGAAAAAATGGGCTCCTATAGTCTTCCCCACTTATAGGAACTCATCCCCGAGTTCGTCTTCCAAGGGAGGAAAAACACTGTTTAAGAACACATATAGCCACCAGGCATATACATTGACCTGTCACTCCCAAGTCTCATCTAGTACATGGTTGCGATTTCATAGCACTGATACTATAGGGAAATAATGGACACATAGCGCCTATTCACCGTAATCAATGATGTGTTTAGGATAATCCTCAAAGGAATCATTGATTTCTAACTCCACTTCCACGAGATCAAAAGTATGAGACTGGTCAGCATGATACTTGTGAAGCTGTGAAACCTGGAAGATGATGTTCATGGTTCGGTGCCTATGAGGTAGTAAAACCAAGAGGATACTGGCCCTACTATCTTTAGAACCCCTTTTGTCCTAACATAACAAGGTAGTAGGTTCTCACTCCCCTATATTGGTCTACGCCTTAGCCTGGGTGATACCCATTGGAAAAAAATACCTAACCCCAAATATCAAAGGTCATCTATGATGATCCATATAATATTTATGTCTATAATAAGCTATATACATACACTTCTTAATCATCAAAACCTTCTCTAAATCCTCCTACAGGAGACGAGGATGTAATAGGGCACCCTCTCCGCACTCTATCCAGCATATGGGTGAACAACATGGCCTACCATACAATACCGCAAAAGGACCAATCTGATTTTTTTCCAGAAATCTATTATCAAAGGAAATAAAAAAATATAGATATCTTTCTCCCAAAAACTATTGAAATCAAGGAGACCTGATCAAATAATTTCCTCATGTACCTGTATCAAATGTTTTTATTTTCCTTCAGTCTGAGGGTGAATGGTTTTTCTAAGAAGAACATTTTTACACATAGCTTTTTGTAACCCTTTCCAAAAACATGACAAGAAACAAGAAACCCTATTTTAAATGACAGTATAAGGGACCCTATGTAGTCCTATGATCTCACAAGCATTTATTCTTTCCAGCTCACCAATAGATAAAGTATATCAGATAAGAAAGTTGTGGACTACTTTCTTCTATCTATCAATGAAAACTCATATTCTATTACTACCTCTTTGTGACCTCGGTAAACCCACTAAAAATTTTGTGGAAACATCTTGAAATTTTCATTTTGGGAGTTAGAATGGTTGTAACTAGGTTGTGTGTCTCTAGTGCTCCACCTTCACCTACTGATAGGTGAAACACCTATAAAAAATCATGCTATCTAATATTTCATCCCAATACACTAATACAAGTGTGACATTTCCTGATACATCATAGAGATTCAGGGATGAAATACCCACTGAGAAGTGTGGGTCTCTCACATCAAATCATCTCTTATATTTTAAAGAACCTAGAAATGTCCATGTATATGTAAGATGATGTCTCTATCTACATTCCAATCTAGAGGTTGGTCATCTCCTGAAATAATTTCATGGATATCCATGTCATCAGGCTCTTAAAATTCCATACTCTTCACCTTCTCAATGTTGGAAGATGTAAATTTCAAGGCTAAGAGATAAGGGTGATAATTACTTTCATGAAACTACATATATATCTTAGATAAGAGGGCCATCCGTTTCCATTCATTACTAGATTCATCTAGGGTATGAGTTAGAGATTTCCAACTCAATGCATTGGCAACTAAATATCCATTTATAGGTATATATGCAAGCTCGAAGTCAAAGGATAGAATATATTCAAACCATATTCACTGTATGAGATTCATGTCACACTTTGAAAAGAAAAATTTAAGGTTCTCGTTTTCTTTATAGACTACAAATCACTCAACAAATAGATAGTGTCTCGAGAAACAGAAGTCATGGAAAACTACTTATAGTGAACGTTCGTACATTGGTAAATCTCTATCATGATTTCTCAACTACTGAGATCCATATGTAATGCATATATCTTCCTGCATCCATACAACTCCTAGGTCAATTCCCAATGCATCACAAAAAATTATAAGGCCTCTACCAGACTCAAGAAAAATTAGTATATTTTTTGAGACAATCCATTGATTTTTATCCAAAAAATAATTTCCCACACTCTCATGACAATAAGAATGTTACTGCATTCATATTAAGGCCATTAATATGTGCATTAATGGATGATAAGTATGGTATGAAATGCATATAATATTCATCCAACCCCATGAAACACTGTATATCAGACACATTCTTGGGAATCACCCAGGAAACCATAGCACTCACCTTCTTTAGGTAAAATAATACTCTTAATTCCCAATTAATATGAACTATGATGTTATCTTTGACAATCCAAAAGTGGAACTTAGAAATATGGGCATAAATAAGATGCTCTATTAGTGTACTTAAAATCATATCAAAATTCTTATCATGATTTCTATGAGTGTGAGAATATACTAACATTCCATCCACAATGAAATGAAAAAAGAATCCAGATGGGGGTGGAACACTCAATTCATATAAGATGTGAAAATGATAGACATGTTCCTATAACCTATTGACATAACAAGATACTCATACAAACCATACATTATATAGAAATATGTATGAGGTTTTTTTGAAGGTATGACTCTCCCATGATGAAAGCCCAATCATAGGTCAATCATAGTGAATACCCAAGATCATTGGAGCTGGTCATAGACATTATCTATCTATGGGAGTGGATACCATTTCATGACCATAATATACTTTAACTATCTATAATCCCTATATAGATGAAGGGTTCCATCCATATTTTTAAAAATTAAATAGAAAACCCCCAAGCATAAGTGTTAGGATATAAAAAAGCATTGGCCTCTAAAACCTCCAACTACCACTTAACCTTCTGAAGCTCAGTAGGTTACATCATTTATAGAGGAATGAACAATATAACATCTCATGGAATGAGTTCAATTGTAAAATTTACCTCCCTCTCAGGAGGAAAGCAAGAAAGTTCATCATGAACAACATCCCTTAAATTATCTTCTATTGGAGGGAACCCAGCCTGATGTAAACCCATATACTCAATAAAGAGATCAAAAATCAGGATAGCCATTCTACCTAGCCCAATATGAAATAGTCTAGCTCTTCTAGAATAGACATCCCACTCACCTTTTGTATATAATTGTTTCTCTCTAGTGATATAAATGATACCATGAGACGATAGAAGTCAATAAAGGCATGATACAGAACCAACTAATCCACCCTAAGGATGACAACAAAGCTCATCCTCTTGTGAAAAAAGAGGCCTCATAAGAAAGGGAAACATCCTAACTCAGGGGGTTGTCCCTACATTGGTGTATTACGTCTAACTATACTCCCAACAGTATATATATGGTCATTACAACACATAAATATAGTATTTCCATCCAGATACTTTCCAAAATGCATAGAGCGATGAATAATTTTGAAGCACCTATATCAAATAAAGAAGATACTATAGTAGAGGATAGTATAATTGAACCTTGCACAATAGATATTCATGCATCTTGATCCTTGGGTATTGACTGTAGTGCATTCTACTAACCCGATCCATGTCCTTGTGAAATAGTCAGACTACCACAATCATCACCGCTCTGCTAGCGTAGATGATAATTTGAAGTATGTATACTATGGAAATGACCACCTCCTCGACAAGTCCTCTTGGTGATACTCCAACTCCCTACCTTACATGTATTAGAAGAACATTCCACTGAAGGTGGAGTTTTAGTGCAACCTCTTCCACTAGAAGCTAATGGAAAGTTCTAACGGAACATCTAAAGGTTCCCCATGTTGTAATACACAAAAATTCCATGATTTATTTTGAAAATTAAATGGGATTTTTTCCAGACCAGGTGGAAAGACAGTATGCAATTCCAAGGCCCATAGTTCCCAGAATGATCCATAAAAAATGTTATGTTTTAAATAATGCACTTTACCAGTTTTCCTGAAAATTAAAATAACTCTTAAACGGGTACTCTGATCCGAAATATGAAGGCATTGTTGCATTCAGGATGGCTGGTTTAACCATGGTGAGACTTAATTTTAGTCACCACGTCCCTCAAGTGAGAAAACCCAAAAATAGAATAACCATAAATAAATTAATTAAATAAAATTATTTTATTTTTCAAATCCTTATAACTCATGAAGAGTGACTTGGATTGAAATTTCAAGACCACTGTTGAACTCATGAGGATATTATTTTCTTAAGAATATCCTAACATTTGCTAGGGCTGATCAGTAGTGGAAATTCATTTTTGGACATAAATAAAATAATTGAATAAAGTTATTTTATTTTCAAATACTTATAACTCATAAATGGTAACTTGGATCGAAAATACAAGAGTGCCATTGAGTTCGTGATGGTACAATTACTTTAGGTGGAGCCTATCATCATCCAGCATCGGCTGGCTATGAAAGTTGTTTCTTGATATGTGACCATAAATAAGATATTCTAAATAAAAGTTATTTTATTTTTGAATCCTCATAACTCAAAAATAGTAACTCTGACTAAAAATCTAAGACAATTGTTGAGTTTGTAATGATATTTTCTCCCTAAGAAGAACATAACCATGACCGACGCGGGTTGAGGGAAAAAGTTATTTTTTGGATGTTTTAAGGAAAAATTAAATAATCATAAAAAGATTATTTTATTCAAAATTGTTTTTTAAGGTGTATCCATAAGGTGACAATAAATCTCATTAATGAACCTCATTAATGAGTCAGCGTAACAATGTTGCAAAACAATGCAAAAAAATTGCTGATTAATGTTTCTTCAATTAATATCCAAATATGAAATGCAGAATTGTGGGCATAATCCATTAATTTCATTGAGGCTATGGTGGGTGGAGATGACGAATGAGGAAGGAAAACCACTACAATGATGAATAATTGAGAATTAGACGATGATGAAGACACCCTTAGAGAGAGGATTCAGGATCAGAGATCAACAGGCGAAGATAGATGATCAACCTCGAGAAATCTCCTTTCCCATGTAGGAGTTTAAATTATTAATGAATTGGTTTCCCTGCTCTCCCCCTCTAAATGAATATCATAGATTAACTCTTTAACAAGTTGATCTGTGGATAGACTATCCTTGCGGGGCTGGGAAATGTAATTGTCACTTGATATCTAGATTAAATCGTAGTTATTTGTAATTTATATGTCATGATCCCACTAACAAGAAAAATTCCATACCAAAATGAAAAATGGATGATTGTTCATATGGGTGTTCTTTGTGATCCCCTCCATCTACCTCTCCTCTTTCTTCGTGGATGTTTCCGACGCTTTCGCCGGGGTGCGCGCATCCGTCTGTGGAGGACGCGCAGCTGTTGCCCCGCATTCCCGGTTTCCAAAGGAGGGCGGCATTCGCTCCTTATTCAGGGACGTCTGCTCCTTGATCGAAACGGGATGATGGGATGTCGGTTCTTCCTTTCGTGGATTCCTCCTCGGAAGTCATCACCTAGTCCGGGTCTCCCTCATAGATTTAATATGTTGTTCGTGAAACTCTTCCCAGTGCCATGTTTCCATGGACGCCGGTTAATTACACTACTTCTGTCAAGACTTTCCATAGGGTCTTGACATGGTAGCGACCTTCGGTCGGAGTAGACGGCAACATCAGGAATGTCGGGGCATCTCTGGGTGCGTGGACATTGGGGAACCTGTATTCTTCCTCATAACAGGGAATCTCAAGGGTGCATAACCCGAGGCAAACATTTGAGGTTTTCCTCAGCTTCTCGTGTTTAACACAGGGTATGTTGAAAGATTAACGTCTAGAAGAGATGGTTACACCAAAGGCATTCCTTCCGAGGTTTTCCTCAGGCATCTCATGTTTATCACAAGGTAGGCTGCGAGTTTAACGTCTTGCGGAGACGAAATAAGGGTGATCAGAACGTCCCATGGAGACGGATCAGATTGGTATATCCTTAGGAGGGAACACCTGGAAGGTTTACCAAGGGGATGGATCAGAACGCCCAATGAGGACAGATCTGAGGTGGTGCGCCCCATGGAGGGGAGATGTCACACCGTAATGGCTGATCTGAACACCATGGATTACCATTGGTTGGGATTGAACCTCTTGGAGGTTTCCTACGTACCCTGTGCAAAGGACAGGGATCAAAACCCACGTAGTTCGAAAGGGTGATGAATCGGGGTGTACGCAGAGGACAGCGACCCAGAGATATGATGGGGCTTACACGTGGAAAGTGGCCCATGCGCTGCTAAGAGCAGCAAGGAGGTGGATGGCATGATCCCACCGGGATGTGGCGGCCCGGGTGAGAATCAGGATGGTTGATGGATGGATGAATGAAGTGGAGGGGGAGTGAAATGGGACCATCGCAGGGGCGACGGTGAAGTTGGGCTTGAGCCTTGAAGAGGCTTCCTACGTATCCCCGTGGCAGGGAATCAATGTCTGCGTAGTTTGGGAGGGTGCCGGTAAACCGACGTGATGGGGGACCTTGGTCCGATGGGCATCGTCAGCGTACCGAAATGAGGGTGGACCATGGTCCAATAAAAGATGGGCTTGAACCTCTGGGAGGATTCCTACGTACCATACCTTGACACGGATCAAAGTCCTCGTAGTTTGGGTTAGTCACAACGGCTTGCCGTCAAACTGGAATTGCAGTTTAACGTCGTGCTGGACGTAGGTAGAACTCGACGTGAATTGGATGATGGGTGGGCTTGAACCTCATGGAGGCTTCCTACGTACCACGCCTTGACATGGATCAAAGACCTCATAGTTCAAATGGGGCTTTGTCGGCGAACCGACATGAAGGTGGACCTTGGTCCGCTTGTGGTGGGCTTGAACCTTGGGAAGGTTTCCTACGTACCATGACTTGACATGGATCAAAGTCCTCGTAGTTCACTAGGGAATGGGTGTGCAGTTTAATGTCATGCAGGACAAGGAGACATACAGTTTAACGTCATGATGGATGGGAGTGTGCAGTTTAATGCCATACAGGACGCGGGTGTGACCCGACGTGAAAGCAGACTCGTGAGTCCACTAGTGGTGGGCTTGAACCTCGTGGAGGCTTCCTACGTACCATGCCTTAACATGGATCAAAGACCTCGTAGTTCAGGTAATACAGTTTAACGTCATGCGGGAGGAGGGAGAAACTCGACGTGAATGAACGACCGAGCAATGTGGCTTGAAACTCATGGAGGCTTTCTACGTACCATGCCTTGACATGGATCAAAGACCTCGTAGTTCAGGTGGGAATGGGTCACAGCGGCTTACCTCTAGACTAGAATGCAGTTTAACGTCATGCTGGACCGGGGTGAGACCCGACGTGAAATGACGGGTGGGCTTGAACCTCATGGAGGCTTCCTACGTACCATGCCTTTACATGGATCAAAGACCTCGTAGTTCGCAATGGAATGGGTGTGTCGGTGAACCGACGTGAAAGTAGACCCGGGGGTCCACTATTGGTGGGCTTGAACCTCATGAAGGCTTCCTAAGTACCATTCCTTGACATGGATCAAAGTCCCTGTAGTTCGCAATGGAATGGGTGTCAGGGTCGGTGCTCACTCTAAGCCCACGTGAGTCATGCTCGGTGTGAGAAACAAGAGGTTGCAAGGACCTGACGATCACGTCGCGAAGGATGCGTCCGTGAGAAGCGAAGAGGGGCTTACGCGTTAGGCGGCCCATGGTGCTGGGACTTACTCCAGGATGGAGGCCCAAAGAAAAGGATGATGATGGTTTTGGGCTTGAGCCTTGAAGAGGCTTCCTACGTACCATGCCTTGACATGGATCAAAGACCACTTAGTTCTTCTGATGACGGCTTACCGCCAATTGGTTGGTTTCAACAGCTTACCGCTGGATTGGGTGTGAACAGCTTACCGCTAAATTGGGTCACAACGGCTTACCGTTGGATAGGGTTGTCAACGGCTTACCGCTGCATAGTGATGTCAACGGCTTACCGCTGCATAGGGATGTCAACGGCTTACCGCTGAAAAGGAGTGGCAATAGTGGATGGGGCTTACGCTAGGAAGCTTCCTGGGTGCCACTAAGGAGATGCACTGTTGAATGGGGCTTATGCAAGAAGCTGCCCGGGTGCCGCTATGGAGCGGCACTGGTGAATGGGGCTTATGCAAGAAGTTGCCCGGGTGCCGCTATGGAGCGGCACTGGTGAATGGGGCTTATGTAAGAAGTTGCCTGGGTGCCGCTAAGGATCGGCACTGGTGAATGGGGCTTATGCAAGAAGCTGCCCGGGTGCTGCTATGGAGCGGCACTGGTGAATGGGGCTTATGCAAGAAGCTGCCCGGGTGCCGCTAAGGAGCGGCACTGGTGAATGGGGCTTACGCTAGGAAGCTGCCCGGGTGCCGCTATGGAGCGGCACTGGTGAATGGTGCTTACGCTAGAAAGCTGCCCGGGTGCCGCTATGGAGCGGCACTGGTGAATGGGGCTTACGCTAGAAAGCTGCCCGGGTGCCGCTATGGAGTGGCACTGGTGAATGGGGCTTATGCAAGAAAGCTGCCCGGGCGCCGCTATGGAGCGGCACTGGTGAATGGGGCTTATGCAAGAAGCTGCCCGGGTGCCGCTAAGGAGCGACACTGGTGAATGGGGCTTACTCTAGGAAGCTGCCCGGGTGCCGGTATGGAGCGGCACTGGTGAATGGGGCTTACGCTAGGAAGTTGCCTGGGTGCCGCTATGGAGAGGCACTGGTGAATGGGGCTTATGCAAAAAGCTTCCCGGGTGCCGCTAAGGAGCGGCACTAGTGAATGGGGCTTACGCTAGAAAGCTGCCCGGGTGCCGCTAAGGAGCGGCACTGGTGAATGGGGCTTACGCTAGAAAGCTGCCTGGGTGCCGCTAAGGAGCGGCACTGGTGAATGGGGCTTACGCTAGGAAGCTGCCTGGGTGCCGCTATGGAGCGGCACTGGTGAATGGGGCTTATGAAAGAAGCTGCCCGGGTGCCACTAAGGAGCGGCACTGGTGAATGGGGCTTACGCTAGAAAGCAGCCCGGGTGCCGCTAAGGAGCGGCACTGGTGAATTGGGATTACGCTAGAAAGCTGCCCGTAATGTCTTTCTCATGTCAGGCCATGAGGGCATCCCAACTCACTGGTGGGTTGAGGTATGTGCATATGCGCAAGTGCACAAGTGGGATAACGCCAAGGGCGTTGGAATCAGCTCAAACAAAGGGACATGAAAAGTGTGAATCACATGCCCGGCATTCGGAATGCAATGAGAGTGGCATGGCGATAGAGGATAACTGCTTACCATGTTTGCAACACAGCATCCTATCGCGTTAGCCTAAAATGGGGACAAACAAATGAGGGGTCGACTGCTAACCGTATTCGAAACACAGGACCTCAAAGTGTCACCCGAAGCCTTTTGGGGCATTGGCCCAGGACAGCAGGGGGACCATGGGTCTACCATCCATACTGTTAGGGAGTCCGTTCAGACTTTGGAAATGGATGCAGATCCGAATGAAGGACACGCAAAGCGTGGGGTAGAGTGCTGGAACGTTTGAACGGATTCCAACGCTCTTGAAACTATGCCACTGTAAACATGGCATTAGGCATCTTATGCTAGGAGCATAAGGCATCTCTCGTTTAGGGTAAGAGGCATCCTATCATTTGTTAGATAGGGATAATACTACAATTTAGAGTCATGTAGGTAGGACTATTGGCATCTCATGCTAGGAGCATAAGGAATCTCTCGTATAGGACGAGAGGCATCCTATGTTTGGAACATAGGGAGAATACTACAGTTTATAGTCTTGTAGGTAGGACTATTGACATCTTAGGCTTGGAGCATAAGGCATCTCTTGCTTGGAGCAAGGGGCATCCTATCATTTGTCAGATAGGGATAATACTACAGTTTAGAGTCATGTAGGTAGGACTATTGGCATCTTATTCTTGGAGCATAAGACATCTCTTATTTGGAGCAAGAGGCATCCTATGTCTGGCACATAGGGATTACTACAGTTTATAGTCATGTAGATATGACTATTAGCATCACATGCATGGAGCGTCAGGCATCCTATGTTAGGAACATAGGGAGTAATACAGTTTATAGTCATGTAGAAAGGACTATTAGGCAGAAGGTTCCTAGACATGGTTGGTGTTGGGACTTACGTAGGGGCGGCCCTTTCTGGTTCAACCTGGCATAGGAGCCAAGTGATTGGGTTTGGATGAGTTACCTGAGGAATGGTTCGACTCAAGGTACCCGGGGAATTGATGATGAGAATCTGAACTCACAACATGGAATGAATCCAAGAGGATATGTCAACTGAAGGTGTTTCATGGTGTGTGGAGGAGTATCTCAAATCATGGTGTTCTATAGGTTGAAGGTGGGAGCGCATAAGGGTGTAATGGAAAATCCAGGCATCCCGGCCCGAAAAGTTCGCGGTGCGACTCTCCATTTTTCATGGGGGTCTGTGACGGTAGCGAAGGGACCGGCCCGGAGGGCCGGGACCGCAGCCCAGCACTGACCCCGAGCAGGGGTGCGGGGGCGCAGCCCCCCCGGTATGGACCGGTGGGCACGAAGGTAGGATCCACGCGAAGGATAGGTCTTCGCGAAGTAGCTTCGCAAAGCATGGCCTCGCGGAGCAATGATCTCTCACGGAGCAAATGGGTCTCACAGAGCAAATGGGTCTCGCGGAGCAAAGGGGTCTCGCGGAGCTTGGTCTCGCAGAGTAGCATCGCGGAGCATGGGCTCTCGCGAAGCTCGGTCTCGCGGAGCAGCATCGCGGAGCGGCATCGCGGAGCATAGGCTCGCGGAGCCTCCACTCGCGGAGCAGCAACGCGAAGGAAGCTGCTCGCGGAGCATGGCTTCGCGGAGCCGCAATGCGGAGCTCCGCTCGGCCGCCCAATGGGCAAAGTGGCAGTGGCCGTCCCTTTGAGAAGGGGGGTGAGCTGGGTATTTATAGGAAGGGGCGCTGCGAAGCAGAACTCCCGCGCCGCCTCTGGTGCTTCGCGGCGGCTCGCGAACGTCAAATGCGTTCGCGGAGCATCACCGCCTCTGGTGCTTCGCGGCGGCTCGCGAACGTCAAATGCGTTCACGGAGCATCACCGCCTCTGGAGCTTCGCGAGGCCGCGATGGTCGGGGCGCTTCGCGGCGGGGCTTCACGGGACCGCGCTACACGGGTGCTTCGCATCGGTGCTTCGCATTAGTGCTTCGCGAGGGGTCTTCGTGGCGCATCGCAAACGTCAAACGGGTTCGCGGAGCCTCTCGCCTCATCGCTTCGCGGCGGGGCTTCGCGGTCACGGAGGGGGGGGGCTTCGCGAATGGGCTTCGCGAACCAGATTTCCAGCCCAACTTCAAACGCCCATAACTCCTAATCTGTAACTCCGTTCAGGCCCTACGACCTACCAAATCGAAGCTTGCGAAATGGAATACGATCTTGGATCATGTATGGAAGCATATGGAAAATTTTGGGGACGCGTTTTCTGGGGTCTACAGTGGCGTAACAGATGGTGGTGCATCTTCTGTACATGTTATAGTGGAAAGGTTCATGGACAAGTCGTTCATGGAAAAATTCCATGATGGTGGCACTAGGACGCGGCACCCAGATGTAGTGGTTGGAGGGAGATGGTGTGCTAGAAAAAAGCCATGGAGGCAATAGGACCCGCCGACCCAAAGGCCAGTGGCTGGAAGACGCGGCCACCTAGCCGTGTTAGAGGTGCTTGCTGCGCAAAGCTGTAGTCCATAGAGCATAGTGGGGTGCTGGACCCGCGGGCCATAGCGGGGGGGGGGACCATTTGGCATGAAAAAACCAATGCTAGAGGGAAGCTTCATATGGATGTCGCGTTGGAGGAGCTCCTGTATTGGTGGGCTGTGATAAGAGCTAGAATGCAATCCTAGACCAGGTGCGGAGGAGCCGGCCGACCTAATCCATCCGCGTGTGGCGCAAATCTGGTGCCCCATAGGTATCCGTGTTGGGAGAAACCAGCCAACAAAACGGGCCAGACTGGTGGTGCGAACCGTACTACTAGGTGGAATATGTTGTAGAAGAAGCGACATGTCGATGTGGGCCAGGTCGATGGGATGAACCGAAACTGGGCGACCTAGGCTGGAAATGAACCAGCCTACTGGTCTCGAACCGGGCCGGATGAAACCCAATCGCTGGGTGACCTAGCATGCTGAACCCTAGATCAAACTAGCCCGAGTCCAGCAAGACTGAATAGGCCTGAAATAGCAGCCAGGATGTACTGGTCCAAACCCGCCCCACCGTGTCTGGTCAGACTGAACAAACGATATCGGGTCATGTGGGACCCCAGATCCGGGTAAGTCGGGTCTGTCTAACCAGGTTAGACTGGCCCTCGACACAACCAGCCCCTGTTTACTAAAACACCTATATATTTCTAACTTTTCATCCAATTAATATGATTTCTACATTGTTGGGACACTTGCGATAAAGCGACACACTAGGATTTCTCTATGTGAGATTTGGTGGTAGGTGAGAATTGATGAATGGCTTGAGGAGTGAATTCTCCTTCAATCAAGTGCACTACGTGCTGGAATCCTGTATCTGTCTAAGAGCTGAAGACTTCTGATAAGAAGGTCTAAGGGACCATGTCGGCCTCGATGATAAGAGGCCCTATGTGGGCCTTATAAAAGCAACTCTATGTGAACCATCTATAAGGGGTCCTGTGTGGACCATCTATAAGTGGCTCTATGTGGACCGGCTATAAGCGGCACTATATGGACCACCTATGATGAACTAATTGGGGAGAGACTCTATGTGACCTAGATGGCCCACGATGGGGAATAACTCGAGGTGACCTAGTAGAATCGCAATACACGTCAGGGATGAGTACCTCAACAATCCATTGTGTTTAGTGTTATGACTAATAGTCTTAATTTCGATACACTAGATTAAAACTCTGTGATTGAACAATACCTTGTACATATCTTCTTTTTTGGACTTATCATTGTGTTTCAGGGTCTTTAGCGAGTATTGGGTTACTCACCCCTACACAGTCTTCGACCGCACATGTCGTGCCCCATGCAGGTGATTGACGCTTCGATGTGGACCTTGGTGGTTCGGACCAGGTGGTGCTCAATGAGATATTATGGATGGTATTACTTCTATATTTATAATAATTTACCCTTCTCCCACCCTTCAGGTGGGGTCTCGAGCAGACAGACCATAGAAGTTGTTCTTTCCATTTTGGTTTTGGGCTTGTATTCAGGCCCCTTGTACATTTCTGTTGTTATGTACTTTCAGTAGTTTTGTTATGATAGTTGTAGTTTACTTATTGTTTACCTTCCTTTAGTTTTTTGTGTGTGTGTGTGTACTAGTTTAAGGGAAAATGCCTTCTTTTTTTGGGATATGCCTATTCGGTGCAAGTCATCAGCCCCTGTCCTATGGATGGTGGGATTGGGATAGTCAAGGCTTGGGCCCTGGAGGATGGGTCATGACAAAGAGAAACATTTAATGGAATTACAGGGTATTAAATTACTCCCCCTTTATGTCTTTATATCCTCTTATGCCAAAATAAGGAATAATCAATAAAAAGGGGTGCATAACACAAATCTAAACCTCCCTCTAATAACACTTTTTCATGAACCTTCCTACATCATCGCCCAAAACAAGCTAGATATTGATGGCAGGGCGACATTCACGAAGTACCAGGTGAAGATAAGGGATTTACAGAATAGGATCTCTTGTGGATGGTTGATTCCTCAGGTGCATGTACATTGGCAGCACGAGAATCTCTAAGAAATCATGTGGGAGCGGGAGGCACAGATTCATGCTCAGTACCCGATTTTTATTTATTATCACTTATTTGGGTTAATGGAGACGTAAATCCCTAATGGGGGGGGGAGTAATGTAATACCCTATAATCCCATGAATTTTTTTCAATTAAATGGGATTCTTTCAAGACCAGGCACTAAGACGGAATGATATTCTTGGGCCATGATTGCCTTAAATGATCTGTTGAAAAATGTTAAGTTTTAAGTAGAACATGTGTGTGGTTTTCCTGAAAAATTATAATAACTCTTAATCAGGTTCCCAGATCCAAAATATGAGGGCACCATTGCACGCATGATGGAGGTTTTACCAAAGGTGCGACTTAAGTTTAGTCGGTGCGGGCCACCAGTGAGAAAACACCAAATGGTATAACCGTTAAACAAATTATTAAACAAAATAATTTTATTTTTCAAATCCATATAACTCACGAATAGTGACTCAGATTAAAAATTTGAGACCACCATTGAACTAATGAGGATATTATTTCCTTAGGCAAAGCCTAACATTATCTAGTGTGAGTCAACACTGGAAATTAGTTTTTGGTCATACATAAAATAATTCAATAATGTTATTTTATTTTCAAATTCTTATAACTGATAAACATTAAATAGGATTAGAAATCCGAGAGTACAATTGTGTTTGTGAGGGTATGCTTCCCTTAGGTAGAGCCTAACATCAACAGGTGCGGGCCGGTTGTGAATGTTTGTTTTGGGGACGTGGTCGTAAATAAAATAATTTAAATAAAAGTTATTTTGTTTTTGAATCCTCCTAACACACAAACGGTAACTCGAATTAAAAATTTGATACCAATGTTGAGTTTTTAATGAGATGTTATTATTAATAAGGACTTAACATCAACCAGTGCGGGTCAAGGAAAAAATATTTTTTATATGTTTTATGGGAAATAAAATAACCATAAATAGTTTATTTTATTTTAAATTGTTTGCTACGATGCATCGATGAGGTGATGATAAATCTTATTCATAAAACACATTAATGAATCAGAATAACAACATAGAAATGAAACACAACAAAAACAATGATTCATGTCTTGAAAATTAATAGCCTAACAACCAATGCAGGATTCTGCACAAAATCCTGATATTGGTCTAAAGCTTTGGTGGGTGGCGATGACAAACGATGATAGAAAACATCTAAAACATCAAATGCCAATGAATCAGATGATGAAAATGACACCATTGGAGAGTGGATATGAGATCAGATATTGACAGAGGATGATAAACAATCATACTTGATCAATCTCTATTCTTAGGAAGGGGTTTAAATTATTAATGAATTGGTTTCGCCACTCTCCCCCTATAAACAAATAATGGAGTTCAACTCTCTAACAGATTGGTCTGTGAATGGATATTCCATGAGGGTTTTGTAAATATAATTGTGGGTTGATATCATTATTAAATATTAGTGATTTACAATTTATACATCATGATCCTACTAACATGAACAATTCCAGAAAAACATGAAAAAAGGGTGGTTGTTTATATGGGTGTCATTTATGATAACCTACATCTCCCTCTCCATGTTCTTCATGGTGCAATGAATGGTGGTGCATCGGCTGTAGATGCTACATGTGAAAGGGTGGAAACCAGGTGGACCATAACACTAGAAAGAGATCACAGCACGAGTCCGTAGTGGTGGCACCTAGTTGCGGTTGCAGAACCATGTCGCGACAGTAGGCCGGATGCGGCACACTGGCAGCACACCGCGGTGGTGATAGGAGCCACCAGTATGGTGACCAGAGGCTGGCATACACGGTCACCCAATAGTGTCGGACCCACATGCGATGCAGACCCATGATCCACAGATGGCAGCTGTGAGCCAAACTTAGGAGAAAGTCACTGGCCACAGGGCAAGGGGGACTGGTCCACGTGAGCAGACCAGCCATGAGAATGGCTCCGCCCAAGAACTATGTTGGAGGAGCACCCCACACTGACGAGATGTGATAAAAGTTGGCACACGGTCTTGGACCATGTGTGGTGCGAACTGCACACCCCACTAATGTCTATGTAGGGGGGAAACCATCCCGCCAAATGGTCCAGGACGGTGGTGTGAACCAGGCCACTGGGTGGACGAGGCTAGAAAAGAACTATCCCACCAATATAGGCCAGGCTGATGGTACGAATAGGGCTATTGGGCGACCTAGGCTAGTGAATAACCGGCCTACTGGTTGTGGGCTCGGTTGGATGAAACTAGGTTGAGAGGCCACAAGGTGGGCTAGACCCACGTCCTAACCAAGCCGGGTCCAACAAGGCCCAATGGGCATGACCCAACTTCCCGGTCAGACAGAGTCAGTACAGTCCCTGCCAAGTCGGGTCAGGCCTGGTGATCTGTGTCGAGTCATACCAGACCCCTGGTCGAGGTTGGTTGGGCTGGTCTGACAAGGTCAGATCGAGCCCGGTCACAAGAGTCCCCTATTTACTAAAACACCAATATCTTGTAGACTAGGCATCGAATTGATGCATTGTCTATATTTATGGAACCCTTGTGATGAGACGGTCCTTTGGGAATGCTATAAGTGATATTTTTTTCTTTTGATATTTTAAGAATGGATTTAGGATTGAATTCTCCAGGAATCTAGCACATGACATGTGGAAATCCTACAGCTGGCTGAGACCCGATGTCTGCTGAAGAGCAGGTGTAAGTGACCTTGTAGGCCTAGATGATAATCGTCCGTCTATAGACCAGTTATAAGTATAATTGTGGAACCATCCATAAGTGGCGCTATGTGGACTAGCAATAAGAGGATGTGTGTTGTCATGGTATAAGCCGCCATGTGTGGACCAACTATGATGGCCTAAGTGGGGAGTGGCTCTGTGAAACTAAGAAGACCCACGGTGGGGAGTGGCTCTGTGTGACCACGCAGACCCACGGTACTCATTAGTTGTGCGTACCTCAGTAGTCCAAGGTGTTCAGTGTTATTACTGATAGTCTTTCATTCCATAATTCATATTATATATGTGTGAGTTGGCAATACTTATTTTATATCTTATTTTGTGGTATTTCCCTTGTATTTTGGGGACCCTACTTAGTATTGTGGTACTCACCCCTGAACGGGCTTCACCCGCACATGTCATGTCTCGTGGTTGTGATCAGTGCTTTGAAAGATACCTTGGTGGTTCGGGACTATGTGGTGCTCAGTTAGATAGGATGAACATATGCCTTGACGGAGACCTTGGTGGTCCGGGACCTAGTGGTGCTTGGTGAGATGGGACGGACAAGCGTACTTCTACCATTATAGGTAGCTACCCCTCACCTACCCTTTTGGTGGGGTCTTGAAAAGATGGACCATGCTATTTTTACATTCTTTTTAGGTTTTGGGATTGTATTTTGGCCCCGTATACTTTTCAGTTGTATTTTACTTTCAGTAGTTATCTTGTGATAGTTGTGGTTTACTTAGTGGTTACCTTCCCACAGTTTTTGTTTTTTCCCTGTGTACAGGTTTAAAGGAAAATGCCTTCCCGTTTTAGGATATGCCTATTCGATATTAATCGCCTTTCCCTGGCCTATAGAAGATGGGATTCGGGTAGTCACGACACGAGCCCTAGGGGACGGTTCATGTAGCATGCGGCCGAAATCAAGGCACTCTATATGATCAATATCACATTAAGGAATTGGACACCCTTATCTTCTACACTAATGGAATTCCACATAGTTGCCTATATGGGTACTCTCGATACCACTTCCTTGATGAGAAACCTTAAGGGATCACTTTCTTCAATCGAATGAACTATTGGCTGACCTTAGCACTGATCTTTTATGCATGGTCGTGTCATCGTCCCTCAGGTTGTGCACGGTCATAAGAGCCTGATGGAAAATTTTATAAAATCTAGGTAGGTTAAATACATTTATGTGAGACTAAATTGAATAATGAATCTCATGTTAGAAGTGTCTTGCATGCGAAACCTCATCACCAGCTAGAAGTGGTGAAAAGAATTGTAACTCAATGAAACACATTGAATATTCCATGAATAACATAACACCATTATCTAGATGTATGAAATCACTGACTAGGTCAACCTAAATCATATAATTAAAGAACTAATAATACATGTTAGCCTATAAATCAGCCAATACCATGCCCTGATGGTAACCAGTAGGGGTAATTACATCTGATCACCGCATGGATGAATCATGCATCATGTAAATAGAAATCTTCACACTCTTCACAAAAGGCATCTACAGATACTCAATGATAGATATGGTGGCCTATAGATAAGGATTAGTAGCCTGTGGACTGCCATCCTCTGTTAAGGTAATAGGATGTTGATGTTTGAACTGACGGGTCATATCATCCATTGTGGGTGCAGTTTGTGGAGCACTTTGTATGGACTACATCAAATGTATGAAACTAACACATAACTGGGACTCAGTTTCTATTCCAAGTGTTGCTAGTGGTGTCTCATGTATCACTCCTGGCTGTAATATTGGGGACTCATGGCACACCATGTCTAGAGGATGGTCTTCACCACCCTCATGGTGCACAACACAAGTATTTCACAATGATATTGGTCTATAAATTCGAAACACACGCCTTCAAACAAGATTCAACAAGATATATAGTTGTAACAAAAGATGAACATAAAGAAAAAATCCCACTACCAATGGCATATTATCCCAACTACCTCTTAGTAGTCCATGTAATGGTAAGTGCTCGAATTTAAATTTCAGGGGTTCTAGTATATGAAAACTCAATAGAACATTGCCTCTTTATTTACTAGAAAAGAATTTCATCTTCTAAATCAAGTTTCACTATTTCAGTTACAATTTCATATTTTCATTTATCAATTTTTCTTTAATATGGAACACCATTACTAGTGAATTAAGTCCCATTCACCTTATCATAGAAATTGACAACCATTTACTTTCATTCTGATGGCTTGACTCAAGAAATTACCAATTCCTTCCCATAAGGGACTGTAGACCTCACAAATTGAAACTAGAAGTAACTCAATCATAGCCATAATGTAGAACATGTATAATTTAACTACCATATAATCACTCAACAATCACAGGAAACCAAAAAATGTAAACAATGAAATGATTCTATATGGAATGAAAATATATATTATATGTGAATTCTAGGTGAATACAATGATTCGTGTAACAATGTTATGTAAGCACATATATTCGATCCAAGGAAGAAATAATGTCCACCATTATAATAATAATAATAAACATCACATAGTAACAACATCAGTAAATTGTTATAAGATATCAACTATAATATGAAAAAGCAGAACAACCAATTTAATTTAGGAAACTCATCATTTACCATAAACATGGGTTTACAATGTCGAAGAACAACTTATAACCAAATTCCAAGAATTTATAATATCCAGTAGATTATCAACAAATTGTGAAGTAATAAAATATTATCTTTGATACCCCTTTGTAATGTCTCAGACCTAGTTTCCCCTTAGAGGTTCCCCAATCCAAGTTGTGCATATAGATTCAAGCGCATCTCACCAAATTCCAGAGGCTGCTAACTTCTAGAAAGGTACAATGGTGTGGCCATGGGGTGACTATGACCTAATTACCAATGTGTAGAATAGCATATAAATATAATGTCATAGATAATTAAATAGAAAAATCACTGTAAGTAACAAATGGAATAGTATAGTAAGGCTGATGTAATAGATAACTAAAGAGCTGGTACTCATATACAAAATCTAATGATGATAAATGTAATGCCTCTATAAAACTAAAAAACATTGATACAGAGAAGTGGGCAACAAATGCTATACATAGTAGAAAAATGGAATCCAAAAACTATTCTTCCTATCACAAGCTCCAAATCAATCATATTCTACCTAGCTTCATCATAATGAAACAAAGAAATCAAGTGTCCGAAGTAATATGCATCCCATTGTCTTCACCTTAAATCATGCAGTCTATATGGGTATCAATGTCAACCATTTAGGGTGTGAGATAAATCTCATTATGAATCCACCAACAGTGTCTATAAAATCTAGTCCGTGTGATATAAATTGTAATGGTTTGAAAGTAGGAATATTAAATGCTAAAGCAGTATAGTAATATAAATACCCAAGTACTGGGTTCAACCTCAGCCGGTGTCTGAACATGTAACTTGTTCATTAATTAATTATGTTCTTGATAAAATATGTTAGTCAAGATATTTAATACCAGAACTACCATCGAGAGATGATATTAATAGTTACGTATGTAAGACGTAATAAAGAAATCCAGTAATGATTGTAATTGTGAAAAAATCCAAGATATAACAAGGCATCATATAGTGTTATTAATAATAAAAGGAATCTAGTTTACTCACAAAGGTATCCAAAAACTCATGTGTCAATCCAAGTTAGTATTAACCTATAGCTTCACTAAATGGGTAAGAGTGTGATCCAAGGAGAATATCTCAAGGCATTCCACAATAAAAATTCTAACTAGTCCATGTAATACATCCTTGATAATAAGGGAAATGTAGTGACTAGGACATAAGGTATATTCAAGCTGCATCATGTCCATATACGTCACATTCGATATAAGGATTGTTTCTAAGGCATCCTTTAGTAATAATGATGTAGGGATCATACAGTTTCATGGAAAGTATCCCCTAGTAGACGAAGATCGGGTTCCAAGGTCAGAATAAACCTTGGACATCGACATCCCTTAATCAGAATGGAATCCAAAAGTCCTCATGTAATTCCCACAGAAATCCAATATCTAATAGAGATTTTCCACACCTATAGTAATTTCATGGTATGTATAAAAGGCACCTTTCATTAAATTAATTATTATTTTTAAATATTCCATGTAATACCACTGTTGTTTGTTAAGTCATTTGGATCACTTCATTGCCTTTCATTTTTGTGACAAGGAAAAATGGAATGTAACTACTTAGTAGCTCATTTAATTCATAATCATTTCATAAGGTTAACTCCACTACCTTCCATTATACATGGTAAGGGTTTATATAAACATAAAATCAAACATTCATTTAAATTTAATAAGGCCATGTCATAAACATAATATAATTTAGAAATTAACAAGTTAAACATTCATTGATTATGTAGAGCACTTAAATTAGAAGGGAAAATTGGTAATTAGAAATGGTACTAGAAATTTCTCACTTAATTTTCTTATCTAGTTAAAGAGACATAGCTTTACCTGGGTCAAGAAACACACTCGAACTGTGGAGAAGACGTACATGTAAACATAAAAAACCAAATATGGAAATCAACCTACATGATGTGGCATTCGTTGAGGTCATAACCTCTAATGATAGATATCATAAAAAATAGAGTCTTATAATACCATTTCAATTACAATGAGAAAGTCACCTTAAATAAACATGCGATTCTTGAGGAAATCAGTGTACACACATAGAAATTTATAAAATGATTATTTCATGATGGATGAGTTATGTACCACCAACCACGTACTCGTACAAATATCAACATCTTGTATCAGCCTCTATTTAGTTCATCATTTTAAGAGTTTTGAAGAAAAAATTAATTCCCTGCAAATTGGGAATATGAGCCTAAATCAAAATTTAATCGTCAAGAGGAAAAATAAAGATGAACTAATAAGATGGAATTACGAACACACCAAGAGGAATCAAATAAGATGGACTAAATATTGATTAGAATTTGTATGGAGGAGTTCTCTTAATTTCTAGGTTAGTCCTTCAATGGAGCTCCAAAATGTAGAATGAAGGGTGGGGGTTTCTTGAGTGAAAATAAGAGGAATGGAGAGTTTAAAAACATTCATCGAAGGTGTTTTGGTAAAATAAACCAAATTATGAATCACTTGGTTTGGCCACATAGTTTTCCCAATAGTGCACCAATCATATGCCATCTACTATAGGGAGGGGAATTCCATACGGTTAGGTAGTCCGGTTAGGGAAATTATGCACCATCCATGAAAAAAACATCTACTAAAAACCATAGACATTTAGAATGGATGTGTGGCACTAGGTGCATCTTTAGAGAAATTTTTCCACCTAAATTCACCCTAATTTCCAACCTCACACAGTTATAAGTAAATGTTCTTCATATCTTTCATATATTATATTAATTGTGAATCCATTTTATTTTTCAAACTGGCCAGTTTTCAAGTTCCGAACGAGCACCAAACAGCCATGAAAACTTCATAACCTCATTAGAAATCCATATTAGGTCCAAAATGAGAACATAGATTAAAATTTAAAAAACCATACTAGAGAAAAACTAGGTTCTTAGAGGTATCTTATTATATAATAGATCGGGTGGGTTGTGGGTTATTTAAACGGGTCAGTACCTCCTAGACTGTTTCATATCCATCAGTGATCTGTGGGCCACACACCAAATTTCTTATGAGATAATACCGGTTTTCTATCATGGGTAGTTTGGCATATTGATCACAAATACTTTATTTATGGGCTATATGATGCAACATTCCCTCAATAGGTGAGTGTGCTTTAGCAATGAGAAGGGGCCCTCCATGGATTCTGGCCATAGTATAGTTTTATTTTTATATTACACAAATATCCAACAAGTTTTTGGAAATATATTTTGTATTGGAGATGTTTTTACTATTGGTTTTCATATAAAAAAGCCTCATGAAATGGGAAATATACATACTCAATGCTAGTCACTAGCCCCTGAGCTATTGAAGGCAAGAACATGGAGGCACTTTTAGGCTGCGATTAGACCAGGTAGGGTCAAGTGGGCTAGGTCCTATTATTCAAATATCAGTTATGTGGATGCCAATGACCATGTGGGAGTCTCTCTCATTATAGATGAACTAACGCTCCCCGTTACATGATAATTATATAGATAACGGAGGAGGTAAAAACCAGGTTATAACCTGTGAGGGGAGAGAATTCACCTTAGAGACTTATAAGACTAAGGATGAAATCATCCTAGATTATGAGTCTTGTACTGTTGGGGGAGGATTATATTTAACTCAATGGAGAGAAAGTATGCCATCATTACACAAAGGAATCTATAATGGTTTAGTATCCTCAATTGTTCTTTCCACCTAAATACTAAGGATTCCACTCATGGAAGAATAAGTTATATCCCCATGATGATTACACTAATAAAAATGGCTCGGTAACACCAAGATATTTTAGAATATATTTCTCTTTTATATCTTTTATTGTACACAACACCAAGATTAAATGATCCACGATATACCATTAAAATATTATTATGTGAAATCAATCATATAGCCATTGGATTTTTAACTATGAATAAAAATCAATAAACTATTAAAAAATAAATATGTATAAAATTAATTCATTCATTATCAATTAATTATAATTACAAATAAAATCCCTTTTAAATTAGAAATGATGTCTTTATGATAACAACATTATGAACACAATGTTTTTATAACATATTATATTAAATTAAACCCTATTGGTGAAATATTTTATTTAAATTTATATATTATATATTTAATATAAGGTTTAAACATTCAATTAATATTTTTATGTATGGGATAAGAATAAACAATGTTTTATTATTCAAAATTTATTTTTACAAAAAGTGGTTTCCATCAAATATTTTTCTTTTAATTTTCACAGTTATAGGTATTGAGTGTGATAAAATGAATTCAATATTTATAATTACAAGGATATAATTTGATAAATATGCATGCTTTATTTTTTGGAAATATGTATAATAACCATGGTAGAATTTATCATGATATTAAAGGATAAATCAGTTTAATTCTGATTAAAACTAATATATAAGGCCATAAGTTTTCACCGTATTTTTTTTAGATAAAGGGAATTAAAACATTATCACTCTAGTCTTTAAGTTGATTTTTTAGTTTTATCTTGTCCCTAAAAATTTCCTATATGATATTTATGTCAATGAATGTTGCAAAGTTTACTCATATTTTTTAAATACCTATTTTGGGTTAGATAGGGACAAAACAATGTTTTGGTACTGATATAAATATCTATTTTTTTAATAATGATGTTATATTCATTATATTAATTTATTTATTATTTTTCGTGATTAAATAATTACATTAAATTTTTATGCAATGCTAATATAATATATATTCAATTAATAGAAAAATATATTAAATTATTTTGAAAATATTGAAAGAAATATTATTTTTGTGATTTGTGTTATTACATAAAATTTTTAGATTAATATATCATCTTAGTGTTGTGTAAAATTATTATATTTCAATTTCAATTTTTTATATATGTCTATTAATTCAAATTAAATGTATGACATCTAAATTCAGATTCATGATATTTTATTATAATAATACTTTTTTAAAATTATTTTCAAATCATAAAAATATTTAAAGAGGAAATTTTGTATAATATATGGCCTAAAATGTTATCTCTTTTCCATTTATTAACCGGTTTATACCGAATATGTAAAATTATAGTCATTTAAGTGTAAAATAGATGTTATTAAGGTTACGGTTGAAAATAGTTCACCAAAAATTTAGTAAAATAGATAAGGTTTAAAATGACTCAAAAAGAGGTCCAACTTTTATTGTTTAATCAGATTTCATAACAATCCAACATTTTATTAAAATTTCTATCCATTTTGAATCATTTTTCTAGATAATTACTTTATTATAATTTAATCTTTTAGGAAATTCTAAAAGATCCCCTCTCCTCAATTATAAAAGGGAACCCCTCCTTTCTCTTCTTCACGCCACTTTTAACCTTATGAATTGACCATAACTTATAAAAATAACGTTTCAAATTCCTTAATGATATTATAATTTTTCTGATATTCCCAAAATAACAACACCAGGATCCTTCAGGGGAGATCAAAAGGAATTATTTCAAACAAGCGGTAATCACCTTATTCAGTCACGTTATTTTTTAAATTTTTATCCAAGTCCTCTAAATATCTTGTATTTATCTTAAAATAATAACATAAATATCCTCAATATTATGAAATGTTATTATGATTATGAAATTACCATTTTCCACCATATTTTCTATCAAATTCTTAGTGAATGTAGCTCTTTTTCATGTGTATGACTTACCATCTCCATGTAATGATACAATTAATTTTCTGCCACCATGTTTGATGGATGGTTATTATGATGAGGTTAAAGATTATATATTACAATTATGAAAGGGTTATATATTATTATTTTTAAATAATTATACTTATATAATTATAATATAACATATAACATCTATATGTTGGAAAATAATAATGTCGCTTGCATTTTCTTGTGGACTTCCACCTCTATGAAGCGAAGTTATTTAATTTTTGTTTAAGTTTTAATTAGATAGTAATAATGATAGGTTAATAAAATATTATTAACTTACATGATATAATATTGATTCTATAAAGGTGAATTATTTCTTACCTTTCTTTTATTCCATCTGTTGAAAAGTGAAAACAATGTTCATGCATACATATGACTTACCATCTCAGTGAAAGGTGTAATTTATTTTTCTATTTATAAAATTATGTTTGACTCCAAATATATATATAATTAATATATATAATATTTATATCGGTATGAAATTAATTTACAGATAGAAACATTATTATGGTATAAGGACCAGAACTACCAGACTAAAATATAAATGAAAAAAGAAGCAGATATCACCCAGAAATGTGATTATAATAAAAAAAATAAAGGGGTGATAAAATGCTATAATTAAATAATATATGGTATTATATATTATTATTTATTTATTTATTTATTTATTTATAATAATTATATATTAATTATACAAGATTTTTCGACATGTATTATGAAATTCAGACCTAGGGTATGTGATTTTCATCTTACTTTTATTTCTATGAGACCATTTCCATATTCACCACTTATTTATTTTTTTGTGGAGCATATACAATTTGTGAATGTAATTTATTATTCCTATGATAAAAATTATATGAATATACACATCCATCTATGGTTAGTTTTACTTGCGAGTTATTATTTAAATGCTAACAAAGTGGTAAGGGTTTCACGTTACAGTCTTATTATTTACCATGATTGTTTATAATTAAGTTCCATTAATGAAATATAATTGTATAATTGTACATAAACTTGGATGTTTTATTATTCTCTAGATATTTATGGATATTTCAATTTCTTCCTTTAATTTTACCCAAACCATGAAATCAAAATATTAAAAAATAGGGAAAATTTAAATTATATCTCTATTCAGAAAAAATTACTCTTCTTACATGTCTATGTTTTATAAAATAAAATTCAAATTTTTTTAATATTATTCATTGATTTTTTAATATATTATTACCTATGATAGAATTTTTACAAAATTTTCTAAAAATTAATCTTCTTTTCATTTTATGAGTGAACTTATTTTTAAATTTTTACATCTGTTCAATGAAGGTTTTTTTCAATTATATGGTATGAAAGGAATTTACATATTTCATGTCCATAAAATTATTTTATTAATAAATTAAAATTTTCCAGTGATATTTTAAATGAAAATATTTTCCTTAATATTTGGGAATTTTTTATCTTAAAAAAATGTTAGTTCTAATTAAAAAGGATATAATTCTCATGAAATTGTCTACTGATCCCTTAAAGGAATTTTTTATCTATGATAACACCTTTTATGTTACTTTTTATTTACAAGCGATGTGATCTAATGGTTTTGTCCTTATTATTTATCATGGTGGTTTATGATTATGGTGATGGTATGTTTGTGAATTTTGTTTACATTACTTGGTTTATGTTATAATTTAATTTTATATGATATTATGGTATTTATATGAATTTATTATGATTATGTGATAGTTGGGTCCTTTAAATCCTTCTAATAAATTGGATAAATATATATAACTTATGAGGTAAATATGTTATACATGAACATGATTTCATGTTCACATTTTTTTGTGTTTACCTTTTTTCATGTCAATAAGTTTATGCATGGACATGGTTTTCATGTTCATATGTTTATGCATGGACATGGATTTCAGGTCCATAAGTTTACATGTGGACCTATATTACATGTCAATATGATTGTGTGGTCTTCTTTTCATGTCCATAATTTTATGCAAGGACCTGGTTTCATGTGCTTCAAATAATGATTTAACCTGTTTATATATTAACATATTCTCAATGATATAACCTTATGTTTTTTACACAATACTATGTTAATGTAATATGATAATGGATCATATTCTTTGATTCTATTATGATACTTATATTTTTAACTTCCATTATTTCTACCATGACTCATGGTTATAAACTATGATATGTTGTGTATTATTTTAATATGTTATCCTCAAGTTCTCATAACCTTATTATTAGTTAATTATTTAGTGATCATTCATATCTCCCATGTTTACCCTTACTGATCATATAGGATCAATAATTCTTGTTTTTTCCATTACTTGGGCTATGAAGAATGGTTTCATGTATTGTACACCTAAGAAGAGAACTATATGGGATTATCATTATGGTCGATGTTAAAGATGTTTCATGAATATAATTTTTAGGAATTTAGTATCAAAATACACTAAAACTGTATGATTGTGGTGAATATATTAATTTTATGTATTGAATATTCATCTAAAATGTAATATTTACTTATGAAATGTTCAGATCACTATAGTAGGTATCTGAGATGGGTCTAGTTAATCATTGGAGATTGGTAATAGATAAATTTAGTGAAACTCCTGGTGTTATGTATAAGTATGGGATAACAGATAAAAGTCTTGGTATGGAATATATTACGTGTTTATTATAGTAATAGATCTCAATTTGGATACTAAAAGTGGAAATTATTTTAGAGAAGATAGATATAGGGGTAATAACCTAGAAAAGAGTTGGTTTAATATATCTTGACCATCATTATAGTGCATGGTCAATGTTCCATTACTCTATTCTTGGTTTGACACTCCGAAATGATATACATAGGTTAACTCATATTTTTTTGTGACCAATTATTGATGACATGAGTAGATAATTACCACATATGACCTTTGTTTAGTAGTTTATGGAAGCTCAGGAGTGATATTCATGACTATAAAATTATTCAGTTTGATTATTATTATTATTGATGTTTAGACTACATGTTTTGTTTTATTTAATGGTTGGAACCCAAAGTAATCATGTGAATAACTTATATGATGACCAAAAGAACAATTGTCCTATTGATAAATCAAATTTCATACGAGATGGGATGCAATATCATTCAGATATGCTCACCCAACTATCTCAAGTTATTATTGGTATGAAAAATAATGTTGAACATTCAAATCAACCACAGAGGGAGAAATATGTTATTCAATATTTTATTTGAAAACCACCACCCTCCTTATATGGGTCTTCTAATCCATAGGTTGTATATGAATGAAAAATTGTGATGGAAAAGATATTTTCCATTCTTCAGTGATTAGACATTTAAAACACCTTCCTTACCAAATATCATTTATAAGCTTAAGAATATCAATGGTGGAATCGTATAATGAATATGAAGAATGAGTATTAAATTTAATCCGTGTTATGGGATGCGTTTAATATGATATTTTTTACAAAATACTTCCTTCATAATCTATATACAAAAAAACTGAAGAGAGAATTTTTAAGATGAAGTATAAGAATTATGAATCCATTGATTCATATGAAGAAAATATAATATGATATTAAAGGTATGATTATGGTTTAATCTTAATCGTGGAATGTAAAATTGAAAAAAAAATTATTCTTTTTAAACCATGTCTTCAAAAAGAATTATTCACATGAGACTTCAAAAACTATGAAGATTTCATTAGATGTGCGTGAAAAGTGGAGATGGATGCTAGAAACCCTCATGGTTATAGTGATAAGAAAATAAAGATAAATTTTCTTAGTTGATCCATTGGTATTTCATATAAAGATAATAAAAAATGAACAACATACATTCCAAAAATGTTGGATTGATAGCTTAGATGAATTCCAAAAAGAAACAAGATTTATTTTGTGTGTGAATCCTTAACATTGTGAAAAATAATATCAAAGTGATGTGAAGAGGCCAATTAATGAAATAAATAGAGCATTAACTCAATATAATAAAACTCTACCACTTAAATTTTATATATGCAAGGAATTTTAAAATTATTTAAATCAATTTCCTAATACAATGAAATATGAGGATAATAAGTTATAATGACCTCTGAAGTCAAATGATAAAGGGAAATCCTATGCAATCACAATATCCTAAGTGGACCATGATAGTGAGACTTTATGGGTGATTTATATTATTCCAATATAGTTGCTAATTTTATCATCAAAGGATATGTGATCAATTAGTTCTAATAGTTGGATTTCAATTTAGGAAATACAAGCTTTGGGGGATCTTTAAGGTTTACTATTTTAGAATGGATGACGATGAACTTTTGTGTTATTACTAATCTTTTAGAAATTAATGTGTTGTATTTCTCTATGTTCAATAAAATGTGATGATCATTTTGGTTTTCATAATTATATATAGGTTTAATAAATGACATATCAATTATATTATTTGTTGAAAATTTATTTTAGTAATTTGGGAATAAAAATTCATTTTGAATAGTCGTATTTTGGAAAAACAGATGATATTGTGGTAGGAATTGATTAAGAAAAAATTTATACTTTCCATGTAATTATATTACCAAATCTTTTAAGTATATTCCATAAAGTAATTAAAAAAACTAGGCTAAAGGAACATAAAACAAAAAAAAATTCCCAATTACCTTTAATTGTAATTAATTGATGGTATTTTTCACACCCCACTGATTTATGGTTTTGTGGTCGTTAACATTCCAAAATTTGTTCAATTTATAAAGATAAATATTCATTATCACCCTATATCACTATATGGACATTTCAGTTTTCTTCCATGTCCAAAATTTTACTTCTAACTATTGTTCACCAATCTAGAATTTACATATGTGTTATTCTAAATAAATATCATATTTCTACTATTATCTTTTCAAGTAGAAGTCTTATTAAAAAATTTATGATGTGGGTTTTCAATAAAAACATATTATAAAATATAATAAACTTCATTACCATGCATGATTTCAAACTGTGAGGACACATTTTATTATGGGGTATAATGATACACTGTGAGATTTAAGAATTTATTACTCTTCAATAGTAAGGGTTACAAACAATACTATGTTTAAACGAACCGTGATATACATTTAAAATATTATTATGTTAAACTCATGGCCTTGATATTGGATTAAATAATATTAATAGGAATAAATAAATTATGAAAAATATATAGGTAAATATTTATAAATTAATTACTTGGTTATAAATTAATTACATGTAAAAATAAATATAATTTCAAATTTAAAAAGTTGTTTATATGAAAAAAAATTATATATTAAATTTATTTTAATATTAATAAAATAAATTAATAACTTAAGTTAAATTATTTTATAGAAATTGATATATTGTATATTGAAAAAAAAACATAACATTGGTTTAATATTTTGAGTCATGAGATAATAATTAACAAATACTTATGCTTAAAAAGTTATTTTTCTGAAAAGAAATTTTCATCACATTTTTTGTGTTTATTTTTTTCCACTTATAGGTATTGAAATTGATAAAATGGATTCCAAATTTTGAATCATGGGGCTCATATTTTGTATATAGGCCCACATTTTTAGAAATTTTGAATAGTAACCAAGGTAAAATTTATCGTTGTGTTCAAGGGTAAACGTGTTAATCAATGTTAAACTAGTTGATAAGGGAATAATTTTTCATCCAAATTCTTATTAGATGATTTTAGTTTGACCCTTATCACCCTATTCTCTCACATTAATAGTTTAATGGACACTTATCCATTAAAATGACCAATTTAATATTTAATTCAAATAAAGTTACAAAGTGTCACTCTCTTAGTTTTAAATATCAATTATTTGTCCACATAGAGACAACTCCATCTTAAGAATGAATATAAATATTGATTTTCTAAATAATAAAATTATATTCATGATGGTATTTTATTTATTGTTTTTTGTTATTATATAATAACATTAAACTATTGTGCAATACTAATACAATGTCTTTTAAATTAATAAAAAGTTAAATAAATGATATCTAATATTAAAGGTAATCAAATTTCATTAAGTACTAGAGTTCCAAGATTCTTTTATAATACTTTAACATATTAATGATGTGATAAAGGATTATATTAAAATTAAAACCTCTTATATCAGTATTTTAAGTCATATAAAATGAATAGTTTCAAAATTTACAATAATTGTTTGTTATCAAAATTATATTTTGTTAAATTATTTAAAAATAATAAAAATATTTAATTAGAAAGGGGGTAATATATGGTATAAGATTTAATCCCTTTTCAATTTATGATCAAATTGTTATGTATTATGTAAACTTATAACCCTTTCATTGCACAAATTATTTTGTTATGATTAAGAATAAAATTGGTTAACCATATCCATAATAAAAAAGACATGTTTTAAAATAACACCAAGACCAACCCAAATGTAATTGGTGGATGTTTTTTAAACTCCAAAATACATTATATTCAAATATTCATACATTTTGAAGTATTTTTTTCGAATACATTTATTGTAATTTAATTCTTTATCATATTTCAAATTCTCCCTCCTATCAATTATAAAAGAAATCCACTAATTTATCTTTTTCAAACCACTATGAGCCTAATAGATCAACCATATACATCAAAAATAAAATCTAAAATTATTTATACACATTCTAGAAGTTTTTTTATTCACAATAGACAAACCCAATGATCCTTAATGGGGGATCCAATTTCGTTCTTCCAAAGAAGTGGTAATAACCTTAACAAATCACTTTCTTTTTTGATTCTTATTTACCTCCTCTAAATATTAGTTATTTTATATTAAATAATAAATTAATTATCGTAAATATAATAAAATTTTATTATTATTATAAAATCACTATTATCCACCCTATTTCACAACAAATTTGAAGTGAAAATATCGCTCATGCATACATTCGACTTACTGACTCCACGTAAAGATACAATTAATTTTCCATGTCATGGATGGTTATAATTATAGGAGTAATGATTATAAATGATAATTATGAAATATTTAATCTTGTATAATTTTAATATAACACCTACCTTTTTTACTTTACAATCTATTAGAAAACAATAACATCACTCATGTGTACGCGTGGACAACCACCTCCACAAAGAGATGTGTTTAGTTTTCATTTTCCATTTTTCTTGGATTGTAATAAGGATCGATATAATAAAAATACATTATTTATATGAAATAATTTTTATTATGTCAAGGTGAATTATTTTTACCATTATTTTTTTCTAACTAAAGAAATGTTAAAATAGTGTTCTTGTATACGTATGGCATACCATCTCCATGAATGGTGTAATTCACCGATCTATATATACTTTTATAGATGACTATAAATATGTATCTAATGAATATATATAATTTTTATAACATTATTATAATTATAGAGATTATGGAACCATGATCATTGAATAATAAACAAATCTACCTAACCAAAACTAACAAGAATAACGAAAAATATATCACTCAGAACAATTATTTTAAACAATAATTATTAATAAATGAGTGATAAAATGTAATAAGTAAATTATATATGATATGATATATATGATTATGGATCATTAATATATTTATAGGAAATATATAAGTATTGTAGAAGAGTTTTTAACACGTATTAAAGAAGTAGGACCTAATGTTAGGAATTCTCATGTAACTTTAATTTCTATGAGACACATGTCATATTCACTACATGTTTATTTTTTGTTGTGCATATACTTCCCATGTATGTATTTTAAGATTATTCTTATGAAAATGTTGGTAATTTGAACATTCATTTAAGGTTATTTCCTTCATGTGTCTTATGATATAAAATATACAAATGTGGTGAGGGTTTCACATTATAATCTCATTGTTTAAAGTGATTGTTTATGATTATATTCTGTTGGTGTAATAGTAAAGTATAAATTTGAATAAACTCGTTAAATTTATAATAATCTGGTTATTTTTTGATATTATATTTTTTTCCTTTATTTTTACTCTATTTATAAAATTAAAATTTTAAAATAATGTTTTTAAGTAAAATTTAATTTATTTTTCTCTTTAGTCGAAAATATTTTTTCTTCCATGCCTTTTTTTTCTAAAAATATTTTTTATGTAATAAAATTAATGTTGGAATAAAATTTTTACCCATGATTGAAATTAAAAAAACTATTAAAATAGAATTTTCTAGTCCTTTTTGAATGATGATATAATTGATATTATTCAAAAGAATTAAAAGACTGTTTTCTTTTAACTTATAAAGAATGAATAGTATTTCTCACTATCATGACCACTCAATGATTTTATTCTTCATTTATATGTTTCAAAGGTTATTTTAAATGAAAATTTTTCCCTTAATTTTTTAAAAATTTTATGTTTTCAAAATGTTATTTTAAAGTGAAAAGGATATTTTCCTCAAGAAATTTTCCAATTATCCTTTAAAGAAATTATTCATCTGTGATGGCGTCCTTTGATATTACTTATGTTTTATAGTGTTATGATTTAATGATACCACCCATATTTTTTCTCTAGGTTGTTTATTATTATTATGATAGGATGTTTATAAAACCCATTTATTTTCCATGGGATAAGTTATAATGTCATGATTTATGATCTTATGGAATATATATGAATATATTTTGATTATGTGATGGTTGTGTCCATTGAATCCCTACAATTAATTGAGTAATGATTAATAACTCATTAGGTAGATATATTATGAATCATCCTAGTTTCATTCTCACAATATTATGAGTGGAACTACCATTCATTTTTATTATATTATTCATTTACATAGTTTCCATTTCCTTGTGTTTAAGTATGGACCTCGCTTTTATGTCCACACATTTATCTGTAGAAATTGATTTAATGTCAAAAATATTATGTGTGGAACTAGTTCCATGTTTTTAAGTATATGGGATGGAATTATTTCTTATCTCGAAAATAATAAATAGACCTATTTATATTTTATCATGTACACAGTGTTATATTTTTATGTTACTTCCTCATTCCAATTTTTAATTTATATTTTCATGGATCATGTTCTTTGATTTTTTTTATAATACATGTCTTATGAACTAAAAAGATTTATTACATGACTCATGATTATAATCTATGATATTTTGGGTTTGATTTTTAAATGTCAAACTCAAGTTATCATACCCTTATTCTCATGTTATGCTTAATTGATAATTCATATATCCCTTTTTCCCTTACAATATATATTTTCTCACCATTTAGTATGTTTAATTTCTCGAGGATATGAAGAATGGTTTTATGTAGGGTAAGTCTATGAAGACTACTATGTGTGAATTTTATTATGGGATAGGTTTAATATCATTCATGAATAATATTTTTATGTATCTAGTCTCTAAATACACTTAACCTGTATAGTTTTTCCATGAATCATACTTTTTTGTATTTAATATTCATTTAAAAAGATCTAATATTTACGTATGAAAAGTTTTGATCACTATAATATCATTTACATATAAAAAATCGTATGCCAACACAATATTTCATCACCCATATGTAACATGATACAATAGAGAAATTCCATGGAGAGATCCATTTCAATACAAGTGAAAGAATCCATAGTGTGATGCATCTAAATTGAATCTTCGTCCCTTTAAGAAAAATGCCAAATGGATTCCCATATTAACATCAAAACTACTATGTAATGTAAGGTAATGGGAAACCCTAGTAAGAGAATCCAAATAGATACTTTTTTATTTCCATTTTTAGAAACATAAATTGACCACTAATACATCATATAATTCTATCTTCCACAATAATGATCTCTCTACTCCCAATCTATGAGGTAGTCATCTCTATAGAACAAGTAAATTGAAAAGATATATGATTGAGCCCTGAAACCACTTCCTGGAATGGTAAACCCTAATAATTGAAAAGGCATTGGAATATCAAAGAATATCTATGATCAATCCAAACTTATTAAAAAGAGTCCATTTGTATTGATTTGAAACTATGTGAAATTTTTAAATCGATATAGAGAAGACATTATTAGTGTTAACAGATACTGAATCATATGAAGCTAATGGTATGAATAGAATATAGGTAATTTTATGCATTACTTTAGAGTCTAGAAATCTATATTGAGAATCCTTATAAGTGAGAGGGGGTGTTCTAGGGACTGATCCTTCCAAATTGATAGACCTTACATTATGAAATGGATTTTTAACCACTGATTGAAAATTTTCTTCTGAAGGAGTGGGAGCATGTGAGTGACACCTATCTACGTTTGATTCGATGGGAGAGGCATTGAGCCCTCACCTGAAGTCAATTAGGGCACCAGAAACAATATTTATATATAAAAGAGAAGGTCGATCCCAAAATGGATTTTTGAAGTCAAATTAAATAACATACTGTAATAATGGTTGAGTAAGAACTCCCTATAAGATAAATTAGAAATAAATAAGTAAACCAAAATATTGTAATTAACTTAAATATATAGTTATAGGTTATTCATGAATAAAATATGATAATTTAGTAATTTTTATGAAATATTTCAAGGAATATATGTTCGATTCTAGATATTCATTTCAAAAATATAGAAACTTATAATCATTTCAAGAGGTTATTACTATGTGTAATCATTCTATTGGATTTATTGGCCATTATTTATAGAGTATCATTCCTTTTTTCATTAAATTAATAATGTAAGGGAAAATATATGTCAAAATGTTTTGTACTATTTATCCTATATAAAAATGAATCACCTAAGATTTTATGGAAGGTTGATGTTAATGTTTAGAAAAATAATTAATGCCTATTGAAGTTTCAGAGGGTTATACAGATACCAATATTGAGATATAATTTTATTTTTTCTGGTCAAGTAGTTTATAAAGGGTTTAGTACAATAGTAATGGTTGGTTTTTATAAAATCACCAAGGGTTTCATTGTTGTTCAAAAATGGTATAAAATATGGAACATTGTATATAATGGGGATGAAAAAATGAAAAATAATTTTTATTATTTATAGTGATTCCCAATCATGGAATTACTATTTTGTTCATATTGGTGAGAATGTAATGCTATTGTTGGATGATATAGGTATAGTATTTCACAGTCATAAAGAATACAAATAATGTGATGAGTACATACTTTAAATTTTGAAAAGATTGTCAATCTCTATGGAAGGATGGGCACCCATGTCTTGGAAGATAAATATTTTTCATACAAATATATAGGTATGTGCTTTAGTAATTCTCATATTGGGTTTATATATAATGTTACAACCAACATTGATTCCATTGAAAAGGTGTAAATATGATTTTTCAAGAACAAGTTAGAATTGTTCAGAACAATCATGTAATGGAAAGCCTTTGTGGAAACTGTAACATGTACAATGTTAAATTTTAATAAGTTGGATAATTGCTGGGAGTAATGAATAAAATAGTTCAAATATTTCTATTTAAAGAAGGGTGTTATCGTAGAATTTTTTCCCTATAACACTATAGTGGAAATATTAAGTCAAATGTATTGATAGGATACTAAATGAGATATACTGAAGCATGAAACCACATTATATGTTTTTGGAAGATATTTTTAAAAGATTCAGTGAATGTGGTAGCTGCATTGATAAATAAGAGTATATCCATAACATTGAAATGTGGGTTTTTAGAGGAACATTATATTAGAATTCTATTTGATTTCTCGCACATGAATGTTATAAAAAATAACTTATTTCCATGTTTATCAAGTAAAAAGGAAAAGCTAGAACATAATTCCCAAAATAATTTCTTAATGGCATATGATAATTATGAAATAGGATTTTATATTTTGGATAATAATCAGTGAAAATATATTTTATGTTAAAATGTCATCATAAATAAATTTAATATGAATAAGAAATGATACTCATAAGAAATCACATTTGGAAAAAAATCAGTTTTACCTGATTGAGATAAACTAATGTGAGAATATAATTGTTAATTCATATATTACTTATAGTATAGTGGATTTATAAAATATAGATAAACCTATCCAGATTCTTAATTCAATTGTGATAATAATACAAGATATAATATAATATTATATGACTTCGAAATCACAATTTAGAACACTGCATGTGGTAGTTGATCCCTTTAGTTTGTTGAAGAGGTTTACCATGGACATAAGTCTAGTGATAAGGTTTATGTAAAAACATTGCTATTTACTTAAAATGGAGATTTGGGAATCTAAAATCATGGATATGGAAAAATATCATTGTGAATTGAAACAATGCGACTCATTAATAAATGTTGATATAAATTCATTGAATGTGAATAACATATGGGATCAAAATGATATATACCATTTTAGAGGTGGAAATTATAGAAAAACCTAGTTTACTAGATAAAATAAATATTAGAATATATTAAATGATAAAAATAATGGCAACTTATTAAATTATTCCAGTAAAATAAATCTATTGAAATGAATAATATATTAAATCTAATGGTAAAGCATAAAAATATCAAGATAGTACAAAAAATGGTAACACCATAGGGTCTACATATGATAAAATTATATGTGAAGAGGAAAATGTATCATATGTTTTTTAAGTATGAGATTCACAGTTAGAAAATGGATAGTTTTTGAAAAATTAGAAATTAGGATTTTTCTTGTATGAAAAAATAATGTTTATACAACCCGGAATAATCACCCAAATAAGTAAAAAAAGTTTAATGCTTTAATAAAGTATAAAGGTTGGATATAGTATAAGTTTTGTTATTTTTATTAATTTAGTGTGTTTAGTGGTAATCATATAATAATATATATCTTAAATATGGATGATATTAAGTTCATATGTCTAATGATAAATGGGATAGTTGGGATGAAACTTAACAAGGAAAAATATTTGCGATAAAATATCTTATAGTGGAAAAATGAATTTTTATATGAGATTTTATAGAGAATATAAGATGGAATAATTGATTTTTTATATCCTAAAACCATTATGATGGATTTTGAGTGGTTTTAAATAGTTGGATCAAAACCTATTTCCACCCCATTGGTTGTTCACATCATGTTTCCCAAAGACAAGTCACCCAAGTTAAATAATGAGGTAATTTTCATTATAATGGTGAATATTTTCTAAGGATTGAATATCAATTATTCAATATAGCAAAAAAATAGAAACCATAATTTCAATGATCACTATGTTTTGATAAAGCAAAAATGTGAGTACTATAAATGAATAATATGTACCATTCACCGATGAAAGCTTCAATAACTACCTGAAATAATATTCATGGTAAAGATCAATTAGAAGTAATCATCTTGTTTATTTAATCATGGTGTGTCCATTGGATAATTTGAATAACCAAATTCTTAGGTGGGATTCTTACACTATGAGATTATAGTATCTAGATCTTTATAGAGAAATTTATTTCTTTTATAGCTCGATTTTCATGTTACTCTAAGTTTAAATGAATCAAGATATACTATTAAATAATTATTATATAATGTGAAAATTATATCCAAGATGTAAGATTTTTGGTTATTAATAGGACTGACTAAATTATAAAAAACCTTTGGTTTACATTTATATAAAATTATTTAATTGGTTATCAATTAATTAGAAGTTAAATTAAAAATCATTCATTAGTAAAAGAGATGTTTTTCTGAAATAAATTCTTTTATGGACACAATGTATTTTTATAATAATAAATTATATTAATCACTATCAGTGAATGGGTTTAATGGAATTTAAATAATGTATTTTCAATATAATGTTTTAAAAATCAGCTAATGTCTTTTATAATTTGTTATAGTAATAAATCTCGTTTTATTCTTAAAAATATAACTTAAACTGTTTTCATCGTGTTCTTCACACATATTCTAAAATGAATTTCAAAAAATAGATGAAATTGAATTCTAAAAAATGGATTCCATTATTTTATTTAGGAGGTCTGAATTTGGAAAATGTTCACATTTTATTTTTTGGCAATATAAATAGTAATCATGGTAAATTTTATTACCTCAGTAAAGGTTAAATAAGATTATCCTAGGTTAAAACTAAATGTTGAGGTCAACTTTTTAAACTTAATTATTTTTAAATGAAGTTAAATAGTCCCTTATCACCTTATTCTCAAAATTTAATTGTTTAACAGACACTTTTCGATGAAAATGATCAATATAATATGAAAATAAATTAATAATACAAAATATCACTCTCATACTTTTAAATATATCTTACGAGTTCACATTGGGACAAAATAATTTTTTGAATGAATCACAATGCTTATTTTAATAATAATTAAATTATTTTTGTGATCGTAATTTATTATTAATTTTTTTGTAATTATATAATTACCTTAAATTCTTATATAACATTAATAGTTTATTTATTAAATTAATGTAAAAATAATAAAATGATTTCAGAAATATTAATATTAATATAAATTGATTATTTATAATATTCCTAACATTTTATATATAGATGTAATTTATTATTTTTGAGTTAATTTATTATATTTGAATGCCATGTTTCTCTTGGAGTCTTTTGTGTCAAATTAAATGAGTATGTTAATGATGAAATTAATGATATTTTATTATAAGAATATTTCATTATATTATTAAAAAATCATAAATGTTTTGAATGAGGGAATGGTGGAAAATATAACGTATAAAATGGAATACCTTGTAAATTTAGTATCCAATTTTCAACTTATAAGAAAAATTATAACAATTCAATAGTGAATAAGATGTTGTTGTGGTTTTGGTTAAAATATGTTGTCTAAAGGGATAAACCTAATGATGAATTTTAAAATACCACATAAACCTATCAAAATGTTACTGGTGCATGGGATTCCAACCAAATCCCAAATTATTTTCAAATATAAAGCCATATAAAATCATTTTTCTAAAGAGTGTTCTATTTATATTTTAATCTTTTATGAAATTCCAAGAGTCCCCCTCCTATCACTTATAAAAGGGTACCCCCTCCTTTCTCTTCATTACACCACATTGAGCCTTGTAGAGTGAAAAAACTACACAAAATTATCCTCTAAGAATCCTTATATATATTATATAGTTTATGTTCTACCCAATGCACCATACCTATGATACATATGAGTTAATCTAAAATATTTTATTCAAATAAGATGTCATCACCTTAACCAATCACATTTTTTAATTATAATTTTACTTCATATAAACTATGGTATTTATCCTAAAAAATAAATTATGTATAATGAATATAATTTAATGTTATTTTGATTATTAAACTACATGTATCAATCCTTTTCCCATCAAATGGTAAGTGAATGTATAACTCCTACGTATGTATGGCTTATCGTCATTACGTAGTGATACAATTCATTTGTGATAACTATATTCTCATGATGGGAATTATAATATTTTATGATTATATATGATATTTATGATATAAAAATGGTTTTTAAATGATAATATCATATCAAACATTTTATTATTCAATCTATTGGAAACCATAACATCGTTTGTGCATATGTGTTGACAACCACCTCCAATAAGTGATGCTATTCATTTTTTGTTTTCTATTTGCATTGAGGGTAATAAGTACAGATTTGATAAATGTATATTATTTATATGATATAATATTTATTATTTAAAGGTGAATTATTATTTCACTTTCATTCATTATATCCTTCCATAAGTTACAACAACATTCAGACGTACGTACGACCTACCATCTCTATGAATGGTGTAAATTTTTTTGTCTCTAAATTTTATGGATGAATGAAAATATATATATATAATTAATATATATGATATTTAGATAACTAATAATTTTGTTGATATTATAGAACCATGATCAATATATAAGGGCTGGAACAACTGAAATCTAATTCTTATGAAAAACATGAAACTACTAAGATCCATGAACGATGATTTTAATAAGGATTATTCATAAATGAGTGTTTAAATGTTATAAAAGGATAATGTATGATATTATAAGTATATAAATTATTATGGAATGGAATTATATTAATTTTAAATTTATTATATAAAAGATAATAGGTCACTTTTAGTGTAGGTGGATCTCCTGGTAAGTGTTTTATATTACAATCTCGTCATTTATTCAGATTGACTATGATTTGTTTTCGATGCTAAAATTTTATGATCTACCTATCAAAAAGCAAGTTAATATACTTATCATGTAGTTATTTATAGATATTACATGTTTTAATTTAATTTTAATATTTTAATAACTCATCAGACTGAAATAATGTTTTTAAGGAAAACCTACATCATCTAGATCTTTGGTATAAAATCATTTTTCATCCATGTCCATGTTTTATAAAAATGTTTTCAAAGGAGATTTTAGTATTATCTTATTATTCTGTAAAGTAATTTTTTAACTATGATCTAGTTTTTATAAAATTTATTAAAATTAATCTTCTTGTTGTCTATAGAATGAGGTACTTTTTTACATTTCTATAAAATTGTGAAAGAAATGTTTACTTTTAACTTATAAAACATGAAAAACATTATTGAATTAAATATAGTTCAATGGTTTGAATCTTAATTAATATATTTCCAATGTTATATTCAATGGAAATTTATTCAATAATCTTAGAAAAATATTTATAATCTAAATAAGTGATTTTAAAGAAAAAAAGGTGTCTTCCTCAAAGTTTGTTTTAATTGATAATTTAAAGGAATTTTTCATTTAAGATGATATAATTTGATGTTAATTAAGAATAATTAGGGACATTATCCTATTATACTATCCATATTATTTTTTTTGGATGGTGTATGATAATGAAACGTGGTTCATTTCCACTGGTTATACTATAATGACATAATTAATTTTTTATTAAACATGCTTCTTTTACATAGGTTATATTATGTTTATGAAACACATTTCCTTTTCATAGTTTATAATATAATGAATGTTTTAAGATATTGTGTCACAAACATATATATGATTTTCATTATGTGAAGTGTGCACCAAATATTATATACCCCACTAGTGCATTGGCTAATGAGGGATATCTCATGAGATAAACCCAAACTAGAATATTGAGTGAACCCAGTTAAACAATGGACTATGTCCACTATGATAGTATGGGGAGTGAACCATGAATTCTAAAATAGTTTGGGAAGTGAACCCAGTGTACAATGATACTCTTGGAAGCGAGCCTTCGCTACTAGGGAACTTTTTTTTAATGATTATATGTATGCAAAAAATATACTTGCCATCCAATGTTATTCTATCATGTTTCATTTTTGTGGATTCCGTTATGAGTCCTGCCTTATAAAAACCAAGATTAATTCCATATCTCAAGATTATGAACTATGATATGTATAACATAATTTTATAAATGGTAATTTAATTTTTGCACAATCGTATTCTCATGTTATGATTAAGTGGTCTTTTTTATCTCAATTATTTGCCCTTACTAAGTATTTGAACTCACCCTTTCTTGTGATTCTGTTCCCCTTAGTTATAAAGATTTATTTTAAGTATGCTTTGTCTATAAAGTGTTCTAGATATGAATAACACTGGGATTGATTTGATTGACCACATCCGAAATAGTAGTTTAAATATACATGTTTCCAAAGGCACTAGACCTATACAATTCTGGAATGGATCATTATGTTATGTAGTGGATATTCAACAAATAATATGGAATATATCTTTATGAAAATTATGGGTCCCTATAGTTGGTATCATAGAAATTTTTAGATTCCCTTGTTAAGTAGTATAAGAGAACATTAGTGACAACCCTGAGGATAATTTATATATAGGATAACAATTTAAAGCTTTATATATGTCCATGTTTAAACATAAGGTTTCATATATTGAAAAGTAATCGTCTTTATATAGACATTCAATAAGGTACTTCTCCATGATTATGTGGTCTTCCACTATGATTATTGTTTCTCACACTATAATTTTTATTCTTTGTCAATGGATTGAACATGAAGGTAACATTTTAATACTAAATGTAAAGGAAAATATAATTATTATGATTTTTTATGTTTTTTTTTAAAAATTCTAGAAAACGGTTAGGTTAAAAATATTTTAAAAAATGCACCCGAAAGGCGGCATCCGGGATGCCGCCTTTTCATGTCGGGTGCAAGGAGGCATCCGTGATGCCACCTTTCCCCTAAAAAAATTTTAAATTTTAAATTTTATTTTTTTTATTTTTTTTTGTTTATATATATATATATAACAAAAAATTTAGAAGAATTTCTCTGCTATTAAAGATCTAGCGCTACAGCCATTACAATAGTCTGGATTCTGACAGAAACCCTTACCCAGGCCTCCCTTTTATAAGAGGGCTTGCCCTGGAAATTATTATACATTTTTGATGTGGGATTCAGGTTCACCCTTTCCTGCGTAGTACATTCTGCATTTCCAATGTGGGATTCTGTTTCAAGTACGTGACTTTGAAATACTATAAAATATAAACTATAAGGCCAATATAAATGAAATTTTAAACATTGATTAATCATATAATAAATATTTGAAAACAAAAATAATTTCCTCAAAAATGTTGATGAAAAATAATCTATAACCTTTCAAAACCACCTACTTGAAACATAAAAATGTTTCAAGTACGTGAATTTGAAAAACTATAAAATATAAACTATAAAACAAATATAATTGAAACATTAAACATTGATTAAACATAAAAAAAATAGCTGAAAACAAATAGAATTTCCAAAAAAATGTTGATGAAAAGTAATTTATAAGTTTAAAAAACCGCCTACTTGAAACCTAAAAATGTTTCAAGTATGTGAATTTGAAAGACCATAAAACATAAAATAGAAGACCAATATAATTGAAACCTAAAACATTGATTAAAAATATAATAAATTGTTTAATTATTTAATTAGAAATATAATTATTAATTAGTTAATAATTAATTAGTTAATTAGTAATATAATTATTAATAATTAATTATATAATAATTAATTAGTTAATTAGTATTATAATTATTAATTATATAATACTTAATTAGTAATATAATGATTGATTATATAATTATTAACTATATAATATATAATTATTGAATTAGTAATATCATTGTTAACTATATAATGATTAATAAATTAATTCTAAATATAATAATTAATGATAATAAGTAATTATATTTATTAATTTGTAATTATTAATAATTAATTATGTGAAAATTAATTAGTTAATTAGTAATATTATTATTAATTATATAATAATTAATTAGAAAATTTGTAATGTGATTATTAATTATAATTATTCATTATAATTATTCATTATAATTATTCATTATAATTATTAATCAGTAATTATTAATAATTAATTATATAAAAATTAGTTTGTTAATTTGTAATAATATTATTAATTATATAATAATAAATTACTAAAATAGTAATATAATTTTTAATAACATTTATTCATTATAATTATTAATTAGTAATTAGTAATTAGTAATTAGTAATTAGTAATTATTAATTAATTAATCAGTAATATAAATATTAATTATAATAATTCGTTATAATTATTAATTATTAATAATTAATAACTAATTATATACTAGTTATTTAGTTCATTAGTTATATAATTATTAATTATATAACAATTAATTTGTAAATTAGTAATATAATTTTTAATTACATTTATTCATTATAATTATTAATTATTAATTATTAATTAGTAATTATTAATTATCAACTATTAATTATTAATTATTAATTGGTAATATAAATATTAATTATAAATATTAATTATTACTTATCAATTATTTATTATTATTTATTAATTATTACTTATACGGCAATTATTTAGTTAATTACTAATATAACTATTAATTATATAATAATTAATTAGTTAATTAATAATATCATTATTAATTATATAATAGTCAATTAGTTAATTAGTAATATTATTATTAAATATAATTATTATAGTTTTTAATTATTAATTATTAATAATTAAATATGTTATAATTATTTAGTTAATTAGTAATATTATTATTAATTATATAATAATTATTTAGTTAATTAGTAATATAATTAATAATTATAACTAATTAATGAGTAATTAAAAATTATTAATTATTAATTAATTAATTTGTAATATAAATATAAATTATAATTATTAATTATAATTATTAATTAGTAATTACTTATTATTAATAAGTAATTATTAATTAATAATTAGTAAATTAATAATATAAATATAAATTATAACTATTCATTAAATTATTAATTATTAATTATGACTCATTAATTATTGCTTATATAATAATTATTTAGTTGATTATTAATATTATGATTAATTATATAATAATTAATTAGTTAATTAGTAATATAATTATAATATTTCGAATTCATGTACTTGAAACATTTTTATGTTTCAAGTAAACAGTTTTGAAATCTTATAAATTTCTTTTCACTAACAATTTTTTGGAAATTACTTTTATTTTCAACTATTTATTATATTTTTAATCTATGTTTTAGGTTTCAATTATATTGGTCTTCTATTTTATGTTTTACGGTCTTTCAAATTCACGTACTTGAAACATTTTTAAGTTTCAAGTAGGCAGTTTTGAAAGATTATAAATTGCTTTTCATCAATATTTTTTTGGAAATTACATTAGTTTTCAACTATTTATTATATGTTTAATCAATGTTTTAATTTTCAATTATATTCGTTTTATAGTTTATATTTTATAGTCTTTCAAATTCACGTACTTGAAACATTTTTAAGTTTCAAGTTGGCGATTTTGAAAGTTTACAGTTTATTTTTTAATCAACATTTTTGTGGAAATTCTTTTTGTGTTCAACTATTTATTATATGATTAATCAATGTTTAAATTTAATTTATACTGGCATTATAGTTTATATTTTATTGTATTTCAAAGTCTCGTACTTGAAACATAATCCTACATTAGAAATGCAGAATGTACTGCGCAGGAAAGAGAGAACTTGAATCCCATATCGAAAATGAAGAATAATTTTCAGGGCAAGCCCTCTTATAATAGGGAGGCCTGGGTAAGGGTTTTTGTCAGAATCCAGACTGTTGTAATGGTTGTAGCACTGGGTCATTAATAGAAGAGAAATTCTGCTGAGATTTTTAGTTATGTTTATATATATATAAATAGAGCAAAACAAAACAAAAAATAAAAAAAAAAATTTTTTAAAAAAAAAATTTAGGGGAAAGGCGGCATCGCGGATGTCTCCTTTCACCCGCAGTGCAAAGGAGGCATCCGTGATGTCGCCTTTCAGGTGCATTTTTTAAATTATTTTTAACCAAACTGTTTTCTGGAAATTTTTTGTTTTTAAAAACGTAAAAAAAACTCAGACCTCGAGGCACTATGGCTGCCCAGATTCAGTAAGGCCCCTCAACAATGCCCATACGACCTGTTACCCCTCGCCGCCTTAATCCAGTGACACCACTAATGGCCGGGGACCGTTATTTTTCAGACCAAATATGCCCGCTCATTGTCGTCTTGGACCGCAACTCTTCGGGTCACCTTTCTCATCGATGACACACCCTCTCCTGGATTTGGCCAGATCCAATCGAATCTTGTCTTCCGGTGTACTTGAGAGCAACTGCGACCCTCCCGGTTTTCAAATTTGAATAGTTATGATCTCTCTACCATTTTTAGGCCTTCTCCAGTGTTGGACGCCACTACTATAGGTCCAGAAATGCCACCATACCGTGAGGTAATCCTGCTGTGAGTCCAGTTCGACGGGACGTGCCTCAAAACGGGTTTGGGAGGTTCTTCCGGACGTTGTACGGGTCTTGCCAGACCTAACTAGTCCAGCATAAGAGTTTTTTTACGTTTTTATAAAACTAAATTCCTGAAAATAGTTATGGGAAAAATATTTTTAAAAATGTACCTGAAAGGCGGCATCTTGGATGCTACCTTTGCATTTCGGGTGCAAGGCGGTATCCGTGATGCCGCCTTTGTACTGCGGGTGAAAGGCCGCATCTGTTATGCTGCCTTTCCCCTAAACGAATTTCTTGAATATTTTTATTTTTATTTTTATGTTTTTATTTAGTTTTGTTTATATATATATATATATAAACAAAACAAAAAATTTCAACAGAATTTCTTCACTATTAAAGATCCAGCGCTACAGTCATTAAAGCAGTCTAGATTCTGATAGAAACCCTTACCGAGGCCTCCCTTTTATAAGAGGGCTTGCCCTGAAAATCATTCTGCATTTTCGATGTGGGAGTCATGTTCTCCCTTTCCTGCGCAGTACATTCTGCATTTCCGATGTGGAATTTTGTTTCAAGTACGTGACTTTCAAATACAATAAAATATAAACTATACGGCCAATATAAATGAAATTTTAAACATTGATTAAAAATATAATAAATAGTTGAAAATAAAAAGAATTTCCTCAAAAATGTTGATGAAAAATAATCTATAACCTTTCAAAACCGCCTACATGAAACTTAAAAATGTTGCAAGTACATGAATTTGAAAGTCTATAAAATATAAACTATAAAACGAATACAATTGAAACTTTAAACAATGATTAAACATATAATATTTAGTTGAAAAATAGAATTTACAAGAAAATGTTGATTAAAAGTAATTTATAAGCTTTCAAAACCGCCTAGTCGAAAACTTAAAATTTTTCAAGTACATGAATTGGAAAGACCATAAAACATAAAATAGAAAACCAATATAAATGAAACGTTAAACATTGATTAAACATATAAGAAATAGTTGAAAATAAAAGTAATTTCTAAAAAAATGTTGATGAAAAATAATTTATAAGCTTTCAAATCCGCCTACTTGAAACATAAAAATGTTTCAAGTACGTGACTTTGAAAAATTATAATTATATTACTAATTAACTAAATAAGTATTATATAATTAATAGTTATATTAATAATTAACTAAATAATTATTATATAAGTAATACTTAATGAGTAACAATTTATAATTAATAATTACTAATTACTTATTAATAATTATTAATTACTAATTACTAATTATAATGAATAATTATAATTAATATTTATTTTACTAATTAACTAATTAATAATTAATAATTACTAATTACTAATTAATTAGTTATAATTTTTTATTATATTTCTAATTAACTAAATAATTATTATATATGTAATAATTATATTACTAATTAATTATTATATAATTAATGATAATATTACTAATTAACTAATTAATTATGACATATTTAATTATTAATAATTACTAATTAAAAACTATAGTAATTATATTTAATAATAATATTACAAATTAACTAATTAACTATTATATAATTAATAATTATATTACTAATTAACTAATTAATTATTCTATAATTAATAGTTATATTAATAATTAACTAAATAATTATTGTATAAGTAATAATTACTAATTACTAATTAATAATTAATAAGTAATAATTAATAATTATAATTAATAATTATAATTAATATTTATATTACTAATTAATAATTAATAATTATTAATTACTAATTACTAATTACTAATTAATAATTAATAATTATAATGAATAAATGTAATTATAAATTATATTAATAATTTACTAATTAATTTTTATATAATTAATAATTATATAACTAATAAAATAATTAGCTATTATATAATTAATTACTAATAATTACTAATTAATAATTATAATGAATAATTATAATTAATATTTATATTACTAATATACAAATTAATAACTAATAATTAATAATTGATAATTATAATGAATTAATGTCATTAAAAATTATATTACTATTTTAGTAATTTATTATTATATAATTAATAATAATATAACAAATTAACTAACTAATTTTTATATAATTAAATATTAATAATTAATAGTTAATAATTATAATTAATAATTATATTACTAATTACTAATTAATAATTATAATGAATAATTATAATGAATAATTATAATTAAAAATCATATTACAAATTTACTAATTAATTATTATATAATTAATAATAATATTACTAATTAACTAATTAATTTTTACATAATTAATTATTAATAATTACTAATTAAAAATTATAATTATTTTTTATAATTTTTTATCATATTTATAATTAACTAATTATTTTTTATATAATTAATAATGATATTAATAAATAAATAATTATTTATTATATAGTTAATAATTATATAATTAATCATTATATTACTAATTAAGTATTATATAATTAATAATTAATAACTAATAATTAATAATTAATAGTTATAATGAATACTTATAATGAATAATTATAATGAATAATTATATTACTAATTTACTACTTAATTATTATATAATTTTTTTTAATAATTACTAATTAATAATTATAATGAATAATTATATTACTAATTAATTAATTAACTATTATATAATTAATAATTAAATTACCAATTAACTAATTAATTATTATATAATAATTTTTTAATAAATACTAATTAATAATTATAATGAATAATGAATTGTAATGCCCTGACCCTAGTTATCCAGAGTCGGTGCATTATTACATAACATTGGCATGATCACAAGAATGATCAAATCTCGAAAGACCGATTGGTTTAGTAGCCTTGGAAACACTAGATATATTCATAAAGTTTTACATTACATCATAAAGTGAAAAACTACTACAACAACATAATGTCTCCATAGTCCACACTATTATCCCCTCATAATATCCATGCAGGTCATTCATAACTTACTTCTTCATATCCTGGGAAAAATAAAACATAGAAAAGGGGTGAGCTCAAATGCCCAGTAAGGATAACAATATAGCGGAAAATTTCTAAAATAAGCATAAACATTTAAGGCAATGTATAACTAAAACAAAAGACTTTTAAACTTGAACTTTAACATAGTATGGAAAAAGTAAAATGAAATAATGCCATTTACTTATTCACATGGATATTCTACTAATCGAATAATCACATGCAATATCAATAACCACTTTCATAATGATGGAATGCATAATTCCAGACTATCATAACCACATAGCCAAGGCCTCGTGCCAAGACTACAAATAATATTTTGCCAAGGCCTTTTGCCAAGACACTAGTTTGTCTCATGAGACCTACTGATGCATCGAGGAGCTATAGCGGGCTCCACCCGTCACATATTAAGTCCAATGCATTCCCATATAAAAAGTTTTAAACATAACATAAACATTCGTATTAAAACTAGCATACGAAATGTCAATACTTTCACCATAAACTATGAATGGTATAAAAATAGCACATCCACAGTCAAACATATCACAAAACCTTCAATAAAATATAGAAGTTTTGTATCATAATAAATCAACTTCAAATAACCTTAAAATCCATCAAAGGATGTTGTCATAGATTAAATCAAAACTATTTGAGAGAAATATCTCTTTTCTCGAAATCATTGAAAAGTCACACATTTATAAAGGAAGTAATTTAAAAGAGATTTTTGAATCAAAGTGTCCCATAACAATTTGAAACTTTTGAAATGAAATATCATTTCAAAACCTTCATTTTCATATAAATAAATCCTTAAAATCATTTTGAAAACATGGACATTAATTAAAAATATTTAGAAAGATAAATCTTTAAAACATTTAAAATTATGATCTTGATAAAGAGTACCTTTCACAAATTCTTAAAATATCCATTTTTAAATCATTTAAAAGTCACATAATTATAAAATAAAACATTTACTTTGAAAATATTCTTATATTCTTGTAAGGGAAGCTTCGAAAATTTTGTAATGGCGGAAAATAACCGCACCCTCCATATAAGTTAAAAAAACATTCTTACCTTAATTATGTCGAAAAGGTTAAAAGCACCTTGTTTGGAAAATGACGGAAAGATTCCTTTATAAAACTCTTTTAAAAAGTCAAACAATGGTATAAATGACTTTAACCCATATTCTTTTAAATAGTAAAAATGTTTTGAAATACATTTTTAAGAAACATGGATGTGGATGATAAAGAGATCCCAGTAGATAATTACATATAAACAACCTCGGATAATGAAGAGAATGTGGTAGGTTAACCTCCTGTATAATGGTAAAATAATTGTTATTAAATTATTCAATAATCATATACATTAATATAATATCATATATGATCTTTTAACATTGCTTTGTTAATAATATCTTAGAATTATCGTCGTTTCAAGTGTTAACTTACTCGTTTTCTTTTATATGTTTTGTTATGTAAGACATGTTTGTAATGGATAGGTTGTATCTCATTCATATCCAGAATGATATCAAGTCCTTAGATACTATTATTAATAATCAAATGAGAATTATACTTGAATGAATACGATGGAGAATGAATCTCATCGCGTTCGTGGAGACGGTAGTCCGTACGTACGCACGAGCGATAATATCAATCTTTTGATATTAAAATAATATATGATTGGATGTTATATCATATATAAAAAATCATTATCATGTTATATTTATTATTTACATGATTTACACATCATTATTATACCCATCCAAATAATAATTTTTTGAATAACAATTACACAATGGCGTGGAGACGGTAAGCCGTACGTACGCACGTATGGTGACATGTTATTCAAAGGATGGATAGAATAGTGAATATGGTTGTACCATATTTATAATAACATCACAGTATATATATGATACTAGAGTTATTTTTTTAGAATGGTAATAACAAAGGAAGAATAAGTGGAAGAAGAAAGGAACTTGGAAAAGGGTGGTGAAATCATTACCTCTTCTTCGGTTTCTTCCTTTTGATTTGATCAAAAGGGCTCTTTAGGTTTGCTTTCTGATCAAAATAAGGCCTCTAGATTGTCTTGTGGGAAGTTGGGAGAGTATGTGGGCAGATTTTGTTCGAACCAAAAGGATTTTAAGGTGTGAAGAAATAAGAAGGAGGAGTGCCCTTTTATAAGAGGGGTGAGGGGCACATTTGGAAAAGCTAGATATATTAATTTATAATAAATTCATATTCGGTTTCTAATGGCTCCAAAGTTTATTATTCAAAGGTTAAGGTTGGTATAGGTCGAAAAACACTCAACCAATAGAATTTAGACAGGTTTGGGTACTTATATTAACCTTATCTTTAAGTATTAACTCTAAGTTAATTAGTTTCACTTTTACAATGTCTCTTTGTATTTTTATATTATATGGTTAATAAACATACTATATTAATCCAAGAGACCCCCAAGTGGTCCATCAATGATAAAATTATCATTATATATGTCTCTTGGCCTTACCTTAGATTTTTCGGAATTTAATATCAATTAATAATATAATATTTGTTTTAAAAACTCTTTTATGTCAATTTTGACACTATTCAATTGTTGATTTTTGTGAAACTTATAACAAAATGATTACTTCGAAAAAATTTAATTAAATCTTTCCTAACATGTCATATTAACATAGAAAGTTATTTTAGTACATAAAAAGTCTCAAATTATATTTATTTTTGTATTTATAATATCAATTGTTCTAATTTTTCACTACTATGGTAATTACTGCATCATCATTGTGTCATACATAAATTAACTTATTTAATGTCGAAAAATTATAAATGAAATATAATTATGTAGTAAATCGTTTTATCTTTCTAATGAATATTTATAGTCGAAAATCCAACATATATAACCCTATTTACAAATTCTTTTTCTAAAAGATATATGCTTATGTCATTTTTGTACTCATTTTAACTTAATTAAAATAAAGTGTACCTATTACCTACAAGTGGCTCCATGGGGTCCCCAAATCGACCCAAAGCTGCCTATGGTAGAACATGTATCAACCAATAAGGTTAGGACACGTTTTAGGGTAATTTAGTATTATTATAATATTATTTGTTAACCCTTATTTACCAGATTTACCCTTAACCATGGTAAATAAAATATTTACCGCAGTAATTATTCAAAATGTCTAAAAATAAAAGTTAACTATTTAAACAATTTGAACATCCTGTTTCCAAATATTGAATCCATTTTTCCAAATTCAAAACACAGAAGTGGCAGAAATTAATTTAAAATTAAATTCCCGTTGTTAAAACAAAAGACGTGTTTTTAAGAGATAATAACTATCAAAAGATTGACACTTGTTTATGTCCGGTTTAATTGTAAAATTATCTCCAATGACCAACATTGTATTAAATGGTGAAAATATACTCTAAATATACTTTAAAACCTCTCAAATTCATAATTTATCACTATTAATTATTTTGATTAAAAAAGTTGTTTTTAATTAAAATTTAGTAATTTTCACTATTCATCAAAATATTAAAGTTATCCGAAAAGTACCAAAATTTCACCATAGGCTAAATTCAATATTCCGAATCCAAAAATGAAGTCCATTTTGAAATATAAAATATATATAATTTCAAAAAGTATGTATTACTATTCATAACGGCTAGTTTGATTGGTTATGGTGTGTTAGAACTCGGTGTTGCATACAATACACGCTAGCGTACCGTGGAAGCTTGGATGTTTCATTTTAAATTTTTGATGTCCCAATTTAGTCAAAATGTTTAAAATATTGTATTTCAAAAGGGTTCACTATTAAATGTTGGTAAAAGTGCAATACTAAAAATGAATTTGTTCTTACATTATGTCTAAGAAACTCATAATATGGATTCTAAAATTATAAGGATTATATAAAGTTTAAAATTTAGTTAACACTATTCATAACCTCTTTTGAATGGCTTGTTTGGTAATTCATGGTGCACATGAACTTGGTGTTGCGTGTAGTGAATGTTATTGAATTATTTTGAAGAAATAACACACTATGAAATCTTAGGGTGTTACATTCTCTCATCCTTCAATAAATTGCGTCCTGGCAATTTGAAATTGTTTTTCGAAAATAAAAGGTTGAAAATAGAAAATATATTTGTGGGAAAACCCACATCGAAAATTTAGTTACTAAAATTTAGTCTTAATATGAGGAAAAGAGAAATGAAAGGGTCACCACCTAATTATGATCTTGATTAGGATAACATTGGTGGAAATTAGAGACATATAATTGGAGGAAAAATGTAAATATTTATAGGTAGTGATTGAGGTCATCAATCACAAACAAGTGTAAAATTGAGGTCCTTAAATTCATCAATCTATGATGATTTGAAATACCATCGGTTCAACAAAACATAGGGTATTAGGATAACACATTTTTGACATTTCAAAATATCTTAGTTGAAATACCACATCGAAAAATGAATTAATGATGCCTCTATTTAAAATAAAGAGTGGAAAGTATGAAGATTACCGAAAATAACACATACTAGGGTTCCATGTAGGAAAATATGGATATGGAAGAGAAATATAACCATCAATTATCTGATGGATAGTGGTAGAGAACATGGCTACGAAAAGGCCAACAATCCCAAAGCCTTAAATTAGTGATGATTTAAGGTACCATCTAAGACAACATTTTTGTCCAAAGTTCCTTTTCTTAATGTTGAGGAATTTATTTATGATATTGGCTAAGATCATAAGGAGATATACTTACTTTATAATTAGAGTTTTATCCATTAAAAAATTTCTACCACAAACTCATCTTTCACTCTAAAAGATAATAGAACGTAAAAAAAATTCTATTTATACTATTCGTACAGGGTTCCAAAATAAATGAATTTATAATTCATTTACCAGATCTTTTAAAAAACTACATTATTTAATCCAAGACATCTCGTGGGCCAGTGGTATGTGATACATCCTTGTCGCCCATCGGTTGCGGGTTCATGTCTCGCGGCCTTGCCGGTCGCGACAGGTTGGTGCCCGACCTCCAGGTTGTCCTTTTATGGCAATCCAAAATTAATCTCAAACTAGAAATTATCCAAAATACTTCTGTCCAAACTCACATTCCAACATTTATAAGGAAGGTAAACATAATGTAGATCCTTTTTACCACATAATAGCATATTAATACCTTCATCATGTATTCTTTTAAAACACTGAAACATCCCGAATTACCATAATCCTTATTGATTACATTCATGCTCCCTTATTCCATATAGAATACTGGATATACTTCATCAATCCAAAAATGTTTTAATCCCCAACAATGATGGAATATACAAATCATTAATCAGCTTCAAGGTAGTCAAGAATATCGAATATAATTTATCCAAATCAATCATGTATTATTCTAAAATCACTACCTCGGTATCAGAACCATATTATGGTTTATCTTTCTCTCAACCATATATTTTCCAAAAAGTTAACCTGCTATTGAGTCACTTTTCTTTGTTCCACACAATCTCAAGTCCTTAATGAAATAGTATTGCAATACAATCCTTATATACTCCATAATTATTATAACAAGTACATTGTTGATACAACACTCAAATGACATAATCAACATAAGAACTCTAATCATTCCTCTTCATCTGTGGTAGTATCATAACTTGATTATTATCCAATAGAATCATTTGCGGCATAGTCTGATGACTGGGACATAGGTTCGCGTAGTGTCCAAACTATTTGCAAATGAAGCATTGTACATTTGAAACTATTTTCCTACCCTTGCAGTCATGTACTTTGTGCCTTTTTCCTCCACACTTATAACAAACTCCCATTCCTTTCAGGCAAGTTCCAAGGTGTTTCTTACCACAGTTATCACATATGGGAAAATTCTTCTTTTCCCTCTTCCCTTTATCCATCTTTCCCTCTTCTATCCTTTTCTTCTCTTTATTCCCTTCAAATCCATAGGACTTAGTAAACTCTTTACTTATCTTATCAACACATGATATTATTTCTTCATATGATGATAATACATGGGAGACTATTTCTCTTATAAATTCTAGCTTAAGACCATGAAAGATATGATCCTTATTTCTCTTTGTATCATGTGCATTGCTGGAGTTCTCATTTCTTCTACTAGGCACCATTTTCTAAACAATGGCATACACTAGATTAGTTTATGAATAACAATACCTAATCCCAAACTTGTAAAACACATAACATAAATTAAAGAGTTTATGGATATAATCCATAATCATAAAAATGTATCCTTTGAGGAAGTATATACTCATAAACCCTTCATAATGGTTCGTAAAGAAAATGAGAATTATCCTAATCATATCCCCCAGGAGTGTCGTAACCAAGAGTGCAGCAAGGCCCGTTGTCGTGCACCAGTTCCCGTTCGAGTCTAGCTCAAAGTGGTGTTTTCGGGTTTTACCCCTAGGTACATCTGTGCCAGAGCTGCCTCTACCTACTCGTATCCAGACAGAGATGTATTGCTTGGAAAACTCACAAAATCTCTTCAATACCAAAATTCTAGGAAGTTCTTCTATACTAATCCTCAAAGTCCATCTTAAATCTATGTGCTCTAATCAGAGTTTATCTAAATCTAGCTTCCAAGGTTTGTACTAAACTTCCTCTGATAACAACTGTAATGCCCCGACCCTAGTTACCCAGAGTCTGTGCATTGTTACATAACATTGGCATGATCACAAGAATGATCAAATCTCGAAAGACCGATTGGTTTAGTAGCCTTGGAAACACTAGATATATTCATAAAGTTTTACATTACATCATAAAGTGAAAAACTACTACAACAACATAATGTCTCCATAGTCCACACTATTATCCCCTCATAATATCCATGCAGGTCATTCATAACTTACTTCTTCACATCCTGGGAAAAATAAAACATAGAAAATGGGTGAGCTCAAATTCCCATTAAGGATAACAATATAGCGGAAAATTTCCAAAATAAGCATAAACATTTAAGGCAATGTATAACTAAAACAAAAGACTTTTAAACTTGAACTTCAACATAGTATGGAAAAAGTAAAATGAAATAATTCCATTTACTTATTCACATGGATATTCTACTAATCGAATAATCACATGAAATATCAATAACCACTTTCATAATGATGGAATGCATAATGCCAGACTATCATAACCACATAGCCAAGGCCTCGTGCCAAGACTACAAATAAGATTTTTCCAAGGCCTTGTGCCAGGACACTATTTTGTCTCATGAGACCTACCGATGCATCGAGGAGCTATAGCGGGCTCCACCTGTCACATATTAAGTCCAATGCATTCCCATATGAAAAGGTTAAAACATAACATAAACATTTGTATTAAAACTAGCATAAGAAATGTCAATACTTTCACCATAAACTATGAATGGTATAAAAATAGCACATCCACAGTCAAACATATCACAAAACCTTCAATAAAATATAGAAGTTTTGTATCATAATAAATCAACTTCAAATAAGCTTAAAATCCATCAAAGGATGTTGACAAAGATTAAATCAAAACTATTTGAGAGAAATATCTCTTTTCTCGAAATCATTGAAAAGTCACACATTTATAAAGGAAGTAATTTAAAGGAGATTTTTGAATCAAAGTGTCCCATAACAATTTAAAACTTTTGAAAAGAAATATCATTTCAAAACCTTCATGTACATATAAATAAATCCTTAAAATCATATTTAAAACATGGACATTAATTAAAAATATTTTGACAGATAAATCTTTAAAACATTTAAAATTATGATCTTGATAAAGAGTACCTTTCACAAATTTTTAAAATATACATTTTGAAATCATTTGAAAGTCACATAATTATAAAATAAAACCTTTACTTTGAAAATATTCTTATATGATTTTAAGGGAAGCTTCGACAATTTTTTAATGTCGGAAAATAACCGCACCCGCCGTATAAGTTAAAAAAACATTCTTACCTTAATACTGTCGAAAAGGTTAAAAGCACCTTGTTTGGAAAATGACAGAAACATTACTTTATAAAACTCTTTTAAAAAGTCAAAAAGGGTATAAATGAATTTAACCCATATTATTTTAAATAGTAAAAATGTTTTGAAATACATTTTTAAGAAACATGGATGTGGATGATAAAGAGATCCCAGTAGATAATTACGTATAAACAACCTCGGATAATGAAGAGAATGTGAAATAAACCCTTACCTTGCACTTTTCCTTGGATGGGGTAGGTTAAAATCTTGTATAATGGTGAAATAATTGTTATTAAATTATTCAATAATCATATACATTAATATGATATCATATATGATCTTTTAACATTGATTTGTTAATAATATCTTAGAATTATCGTCGTTTCGGGTGTTAACTTACTCGTTTTCTTTTATATGTTTTGTTATGTAAGCCATGTTTGTAATGGATTGGTTGTATTTCATTCATATCCAGAATTATATCAAGTCCTTAGATACTATTATTAATAATCAAATGAGAATTATACTTGAATGGATACGATGGAAAATGAATCGCATCGCGTTCGTGGAGACGGTAGTCCGTACGTACGCACGAGCGATAATATCATTCTTTTGATATTAAAATAATATATAATTGGATGTTATATAATATATACAGAATACTTATCATGTTATATTTATTATTTAAATGAGTTACACATCATTATTATACCCATCCAAATAATAATTTATTGAATAACAATTACACCACGACGTGGAGACGGTAAGCTGTACGTACGCACGTATGGTGACCTTTTATTCAAAGGATGGATATAATAGTGAATATGGTTGTACAATATTTATAATAACATCACAGTATATATATGATACTAGATTTATTATTTTAGAATGGTAATAACAATGGAAGAAGAAGTGGAAGAAGAAAGGAACTTGGAAAAGGGTGGTGAAATCATTACCTCTTCTTCGGTTACTTCCTTTTGATTTGATCAAAAGGGCTCCTTAAGTTGGCTTTATGATCAAACTAAGGCCTCTAGGTTGTAGTGAGGGAAGTTGGGAGAGTATTCGGGTAGAGGTTTGCTGAACCAAAAGGCTTTGAAGTTGTGAATAAATAAGAAGGAGGAGTGCCCTTTTATAAGAGGGGTGAGGGGGACATTTGGAAAAGCTAGAAATATTAATTTATAATAAATTCATATTCGGTTTCTAATGGATCCAAAGTTGATTATTCATATTTTAAGGTGAGTATAGGTCGAAAAACACTCAAAAAATAGAATTTAGACAGGTTTGGGTACTTATATTAACCTTATCTTTAAGTATTAACTCTAAGTTAATTAGTTTCACTTTTACAATGTCTCTTTGTATTTTTTTATTATATGGTTAATAAACATACTATATACATCCAAGCGACCCCCAAGTGGTCCATTAATGATATAATTATCATGATATATGTCTCTTGGCCGAACCTTAGATTTTTATGAATTTAATATCATTTAATAATATAATATATTTTTTAAAAACTCTTTTATGTCAATTTTGACACTATTCAATAGTTGATTTTTGTGAAACTCATAACAGAATGATTACTTCGAAATTTTTTAATTAAATCATTCCTAACATGTCATATTAACTTAGAAAGTTATTTTAGTTCATAAAAAGTCTCAAATTATATTTATTTTGGTCTTTATAATATCAATTTGTCTAATTTTTCACTATTATGGTAATTACTGCATCATCATTGTGTCATACATAAATTAAATTATTTAATGTCTAAAACTTATAAATAAAATATCATTATGTAGGAAATACTTTTATCTTTCTAATGAATATTTATAGTCGAAAATCCAACATATATAACCCTATTTAAAAAATTGTTTGCTAAAAGATATATGCTTATGTCATTTTTGTACTTATTTTAACTTAATTAAAATAAAGTGTCCCTATCACCTACAAGTGGCTCCATGGGGTCCTCAAATCGACCCAAAGATGCCTATGGTCGAACATGTATCAACCCATAAGGTTAGGACACGTTTTAGGGTAATTTAGTATTATTGTAATATTATTTTTTAACCCTTATTTACCGGATTTACCCTTAACCATGGTAAATAAAATATTTACCGCAGTAATTATTCAAAATGTCTAAAAATAAAAGTTACCTATTTACACAATTTGAACATCCTGTTTCTAATTATGGAATCCATTTTTCCAAATTCAAGACACAGAAGTGGCAGAAATTAATTTAAAATTAATTTCAGTTGTTAAAACAAAAAGCGTGTTTTTAAGAGATAATAACTATCAAAAGATTGACACTTGTTTATGTCTGGTTTAATTGTAAAATTATCTCCAATGACCAACATTGTATTAAATGGTAAAAATATATTCTAAATATACTTTAAAACCTCTCAAATTCATAATTTATCACTATTAATTATTTTGATTAAAAATGTTGTTTTTAATTAAAATTTAGTAATTTTCACTATTCTTCAAAATATTAAAGTTATCCGAAAAGTACCAAAATTTCACCTTAGGCTAAATTCGATATTCCGAATCCAAAAATGAAGTCCATTTTGAAATATAAAATATATATAATTTCAAAAAGTAGGTATTACTATTCATAACATCTAGTTTGATTGGTTATGGTGTGTTAGAACTCGGTGTTGCATACAACACACGCTAGCGTACCGTGGAAGCTTGGGATGTTTCATTTTAAATTTTTGATGTCCCCATTTAGTCAAAAAGTTTAAAATATTGTATTTAATAATGGTTCACTATTAAAAGTTGGTAAAAGTCCAATACTGAAAATGAATTTGTTCTTACATTATGTCTAAGAAACTCATAATATGGATTCTAAAATTATTAAGATTATATAAAGATTAAAATTTAGTTAACACTATTCATAACCTCTTTTGAACGGCTTGTTTGGTAAGTCATGGTGCGCTTGAACTTGGTGTTGCGTGTAGTGAAAGTTATTGAATTATTTTGAAGAAATAACACACTATGAAATCTTTGGGTGTTACATGAATAATTTATAATTATATTACGAATTAACTAATTATAAAAAGGGCCTTGACTCTATCTTTCTCAAAAAATTAAATAATTAACTATTATATAATTAATAATTATATTACTAATTAACTAATTAGTTATTATATAATTGATGATTAATAAACACTAACTAACAAATTACAAAATTATATAGTTAATAATTATATTACTAATCCACTAATTAATTATTATATAATTAATAATTTTATTTCTAAGTAACTAATTAGTTATTAAATAGTTACTCATTATATTACTAATTTACTAATTATATTAGTAATTAACTAATTATTTATTATATAGTTTATTGTTAATAATTATTAATTAACTAACTAATTATTAGACAATTAATAGTTTTATAATTAATAATTATATTATTAATTAACAAATTAATATTTAATTATTAATAATTATAGTTATAATTAGTGATTATAATGAATAATTATAATTAGCAATTATAATTAATAATTATAATGAATAATTTTAATTTATTATTATATTACTAATTAACTAATTAACTATTATATAATTAATAATTATATTACCAATTAAATAATTAATTATTATATAATAATTTTGAGTAATTACTAATTACTAATTATAATGGATAAATATAATTTAAAATTATATTACTAATTTACTAATTAACTATTATATTCTAAATAATTATATTACTAATTAATTGGTTTATTATTATATAATTAATTATTAATAATTTCTAATTAACTAAATAATTATTATACAATTAATTATTAATAATATTAATTTAATATTTAAATAAATTATTATATGTTTAATCCATGTTTTAACTTTAAATTATATTGGTCTTATAGTTTGTATTTTATAGTATTTCAAAACCACATTCTTTAATCATTTTTAAGTTTCAAGTAGGTGGTTTTGAAAGCTTATAAATTATTTTTCATTAACATTTTTTATGAAATTATTTTTATTGTCGACTATTTGTTATATGTTTAATCCTTTTTTTATGTTTCATTTATATCTGTCTTATAGTTTATATTTTATTGGCTTTCAAATTCAAGTGCTTGAAACATTTTTAAGTTTCAAGTTGGTCGTTTTGAATTCTTATAAATTATTTTTTTATCAATATTTTTTACGAAATTCTTTTTATTTTCCACTATGTTTCTTATGTTTAATCCATGTATTATGTTTCATTTATATTGGTCTTATAATTTATATTTTATAAGCTTTCAAAACCACGTACTTGAAACTTCTTAAGTTTCAAGTAGGTGGTTTTGAAAGCTTATAAATTATTATTTATCATCATTTTTTATAAAATTATTTTTTTTCAGCTCTTTTTTATATGTTTAATCCTTGTTTTAAGTTTCATTTATATTTCCCTTATAATTTATATTTTATAGTCTTTCAAAGTCACGTACTTGAAACAGAATCCCACATTAGAAATGCAGAATGGTCTGTGTAGGAAATAGAGAACCATAATCCCACATCGGAAATGTAGAATGATTTCTAGGGTAAGATCTCTTATAAAAAGGAGCCCTGGGTGAGAGATTCTGTCAGAATCCAGACTACTGTAATGTTAGTACTTCTAGATTTTAAATAGCAGATAAATTCTGCTGAATTTTTTTTTGTTTTTTTGTTTGGTTTTGTTTATATATATATATAAACAAAACAAAACAAAAAAGAAAAAGAAAAAAAAATTCTAGACTTTTTTATCTTTTTTAGGAGAAAGGCGGCATCTAGGTTGCCGCCTTTCAACCAGGCCCAAAGGCAGCATTGTGGATGCTGCCTTCGTGGTTTATTTTCGAAAAAAAATTAACCTTACCTATTTTTAAAAAATATTTTTTAAAATAACTTATTTAAAAAAACTCAATTATTATCCCCATGGTCAAAAACAATTTATGGGAGTTGTAATGTAAAATCTCATTTATTTTCTCACACAAATTTTATAAGATATGAATTGTGGTAATATTTGAAATTAGAAAACGATGGAATAATGTTTTTTTCAGTCTTTTATAAGGAAATAACTACGTTATTTAAGTTGATCATTGCATCCACTATTTGTAGAGCAATACATTTATACAACTAAAAAAATATTTTCCTTTCTCTAATTTTTGGAACATGTAAAAGTTATTTTGGTTGTTTATTATTTGGATGGTATAGAAAATAAATGGTTTAATATATTTAAGAACACAAGGGAAAAATGAATAAATAAAATCAATGGAGTGGGATGAGTATAAGATCTCATTTTCCAATCAGTTCTTTCCCCATATTCTTCATATGAAAATGGAGAAGGAATTCCTTCAGCTAAAGCAAAAGGATGATGAGTACATTAGTGCATATGAGGAAAATTTTCAAGACATGTGAGGTATGATTATAATATTATCTTCCAAACATAATGTAATATTTATTGATTCATTAATAGATTAAAACAATGTACTTGAAGGGATTTAGGCATATAGAACTTTAGTAGTTATAAAGAAATTGTTTGATGTACTCTCATGGTGGAAATGGATCTTATATTTACAAATTAATCATAGGGATTTGATAAAATAGAATGATAGAATTTAGGAGAATTTATAAAAACAATAGGGAGAAGAATATGATATTTCTTTCATGATTGGATTGTGGAAGGAAACTGTAGGGTCCTGAAAAATTCTCAAAGGATATTCAACCAAAATCCCCCAAATAATTGGCTAAATGAATGGTAAAAAAATCAAATAGGAAACAAGAAGGACCGTTCCGAGGACCGGTCCCATGAAGACGCGACGTGGCCAGGCCCCGCGAAGCACCCCCTCCACGAACCATCGTCGTTCATGGAATAGAGGTGGAGATCCTCCGGGGTTGCGAGGTAGGATGGGTGCCAATCCGGTTTGCCGTCATGAACCACCCCAACCATGGACCACGTCGATCGGTTCAATACGCATCTACTGTCGTTCGCGAAATGGAGGCGGAACCCTCTGCAGCTGCAAAGAACTTCCCGAGTTTAGTTCGCGGAGGAGTGTTTAATACCCCACGAACTGCGGATTGACCAAGTCATCTGTGGATCGGGTATTCAGTCATGGGGCTCCATAAAAGGTGTCGCGTGACCACAGATACATCTCTTTCCCCACTCTATAAAACAAGACTGAGGGGGAAAGGAGGATATTTGGATTTGGACGATTAGAAGGTGGAAGAAGAGAAGGACGATCAAGCTTGGGTGGAAGGATTTCGAAGGAAGGCTTAGGATTTCACAAACAGTGAAGTTCCATTTTGCGAACCAGAGTTGGTATGAACCTAGGAACGAACTAATAAGGAACTGAAAACACATAATAATTTGGTGAAATTCAAACTCAAAATAACTTATAAAGAGAATACATGAATCATAGACCCTCTGTGGAAGCACTCCCCGTGGACCAGGGAGTTTATGCCACTTTTCTGATCCGTCGCGCCGCGTAGCACCCTCCTATGCGGGCGAAGTCTTGACTGACGAGTCTCTGACCAGCTCCGCCATTGGTCATCACTGTCTGCATGGAACCCTCCGCAGACCACCCTGGTTCACGGATCGAACCCAGAACCGCAAACCATCTTGGTTCGTGGGGTGAAAATCAGTCTGTGGACCCCCTGGTTCACAGATGGCCAATCAGTCCGCGGACCCTCGTGGTTCGAGGACGGCCTCTCAGTCCGTGGACCCTCCTGGTTCATAGACGACCTCTCAGTCTGCAGACCACCCTGGTTCGCAGATGGCCCCTCCATCCACGTAACACTTCCCTAAACGAAGGGCACCAAAACCCACAATGTTCTCATTCCCCGAGCCGTATAATATCCTTCCAATCCGTCCAGATCCCCCATGAATCCTTCACGGTCCAAATCATCAGCCCCGAGCCGAGACCTCCACCAAAGCCACTGAATCCATGTGGTGTAACCCTCAGGCACATCAGTGCGCCGTTTTGAGTTCACATACCCACGTTAAATCAAGGCGAAGGGGTTTCCCCGACCCTTGAGTAGATTCCTGAAGCATGCCTGGGTTCACATTGCCTCAGTAATGTGGGGTCTGAGCTCAGGAATCCCTTTTCTGCCTCTCTACTTGTCAAGGGCTTCCGAGGGATGGTAAAATACCCATAAGAAAGAAGCCCTCATGCACTGCAAGAGAGTAGATGGTCACATGAGCACCCCCTTTCTCTCTCCTGCTAAGCTTTATCGCCATGGGCCTCCTCAGAGTGTAAGACCCAGTCCACACTATGGGCCTCCTCGGAGTGTAAGCCCCAATCCATTACCATGGGCCTCCTCAGTTTGTAAGTCCAAATCCATTACGATGGGCCTCCTCAAAGTGTAATCCCCAATCCATTACCATGGGCCTCCTTAGAGTGTAAGCCCCAGCCCACACTATGGGCCGCCCTCATGCGTAATCCCCACTACGCTTCTCACAGACGCACCTTTCACGACATGATCGTCTAGTCCCTGCTGCCTCTTGTTTCTCACACTGAGAATGACTCACGTAGTCTTAGAGTAGGCATCGACCATGACATCCTCTTATGGGCCTCCTTAGAGTGTAAGCCCCAATCCATTACTAAGGGCCTCCTCAGAGTGTAAGCCCCAATCCACATCTTGGGCTGCCTCAGAGCATAAGCCCCGCACGAATCTGAACTACATGGACTTTGATCCCTGTCTCCTAGGCGGGGTATGTATGAAGCCTCTCCGAGGTTCAAGCCCAATAACAGGACAATCTTACCACCTTTCACGTCGGTTCTCTGACACCCCGATTCAAACTACGTGGACTTTGATCCCTGTCTCCAAGTCAGGGTACATAGGAAGCCTCCCTGAGGTTCAAGCCCAATAATCGGTTGATCCGACTATCTTCACGTCGGTTCACCGAGCGGCCCCTGCCACCGTCTTAGTGAATCTAGACTCCTCAGGGTCATTAATCCAATGAGGGATGTTAATCCTCGGGCCTAAATATTTCCGAACCCCTATGTTCAACTAACCATTGCCAATCAAGGGTTAAATCTGTGGATACTATGTTTGGGTATAAACCAAAGATTCACAAAAATATGAATACCTATTAGATCTGTAAGAGAGTCCCGGAATAGGAGATAATTCCCCCCAAAAGGGTGCGATGAGCCCGACTTCCCATCCTCTCGACCAATGTGAGTTCTCAAGCATCGTTGGTCAGACCATCTGTCGAACACGTACCTTTGGAAAGCAGGCCTGCGCATCATCAGATACGGAGCCGTTGGGTGTTTTGAGGCCGAAAACCGGAAACCACGCGAAACAAAAAATGGTGAACCCGACGTGAATCTTTAACCAAGCACAACTGATTTAACCTAATCCCACCCTGTGCCCCCTTTTACTCGCAAGGAGGGCCAAGCAAGGTCATTAACTACGCATGAGATCATGAGGTGCTGCTTTGACGTGTTTGCTGTTTGTATTTGTTAAAATGTTTTACAGGTACTACCTTCAGAACTCCCTTCGATCCAATGGCGTCCTAAAGGAACTCTCTAGTGCGCACTTCAGGCTACGTGACTGCTGGGCATCCTCACCTACGGAGGACCCAGTCACCCACCTAGTGTCTTCAACGCTGGGTCTCAGGCGCATTGATTCGAGAGTACCACATGAACGGTACTCTCCCAACAGTGGAGGCGGCCATTCATACCCTCCAATCCTCCAGAACTCACCGGTCGCCTTCCCAGCAGCGGCCGCAAAGGCAGATCCCGACAGCCCCAGTTGTTGTCTCAAACCGTTTCGGTAGTCTATCCCCGGAACGGGAAAATGCGTACCTCCCTTATCTTAGGGTGGCGGATGAGGTCAACGTTGAGGACTTCATCCCCACCATACGGGGGTTCCGCTCCAAGGCCCCCGTCGGTAGACGTCATCATGGTCACGTGGCGATTCAACATCCTCCCAATGAGGAGGATGTCTCCCTGAGGATTGAGGCCCACGCTCCCCGAGCTACGACCCCTCGGACCGCCCGACGAGGGCGGCATACGTACAATCAGGGACCAGTCATCACCCTGGTCCTTGAGGAGGAGCTTCACTTCCCAGCCACGGAGGCGTACCACAAACAGGCACCTACACATGTTCACTCCTCATAAGCCCTCCATACAAACATGGCGGCATCATATAAGCCAGAGCGCATCCCAGCCAAGCTCCATAAAGCCTAACGCTCACCCAGGACGGTACTTACTGGGCAGGCACCTCTCCCTGCCCAGGGTCATGAAGCCCACCAGCATGACGTGGTGGAAACCCGGCACCTGTAGGACCAGCTCCAAGCAGCTGATTCTGACGCCTGCCATCCTGATATGGTGGAGATTAGCAAATCCCGCCACCCAGATGTGGCAGAAAATCATATGCGGGCACGTCTCCCCACCAACGAAGGCCACTGACTCGATATGGTGGGAAACAAATATATGCAGGGCCAGCTCCCTATGGATGCAAGTAAAGTCCACCATCCCGATGTGGCAGCAAACAGAGAGATAAACCGGTGTATCCCAGTACAGGGGAAGATTCGTTCACCTGCCCCGACACAGGATAATTGCCAGTACCCACTAACCACTGGTGGACCGGAGCAGGATATTTCTACACTGATACTGGAATGGGCCTTCATACCCATTCCAGCCAAAGATGTCTCTATATATATACTGGAAATGATAGAGGAGCAGGTATCAATCCCAGATCATATCTTGAACAATTGCCAGAATGTAATTGCATCAACGGCCACATCAAGGAATCGGGCTCGTGAGCCTGTCTCCCCAATTGAGGCGACTCGTCTAAGTGACGAGATAGCCGCCTCGAAGCAGATCTGCATTCCTGCTTCATCCCAGGAGGGTCGCCGGCCATATTTCGCAATATAAGGGAAACCAGATTGAGCAGCATCACTCATTCCAATTGGGGGACACCGATCCATAATGGTGGATGCTCCAAAGCAGGCATATATCCCTACTAAAAGTCAAGATCTTCGTCGATGTATCCTAGCAGCATCACAGGGAGCAATTAGAAAGGTACCCAAAGGTGAAGGTCGTTGTCAACAGCAGACAGTCCCGATTACCCACAAGAAAGCGCCCCAAACGCGCCGAACGCAGCCGGAAAATAAAGAGCGGGTTCATGAATCCGCTCTACTGGAAGCTGGGGTTCCCAATGCCACTAAGCACACATCACGGGCTCATAACCCTACCCACCCATTACCATATTATGGGAATGGGAGTAGCAGTTGCGAAGGTCCTCCCCGTAATGTCGCTACCAGCAGCTCTGAAGGTCCTCCCCGGAGCACCCGAGGGGGCCTCCCCCGCGGGCATATAACGATTGATCATGAGAGCTCCTCTTTTGATGCGAGTCACGGAAACCCTCCATGTGACCAGAAGATCGAGGAGCAGGAAGGTCCTCCAATTGCTGCGGTCCACCCTGAAGGTCCTCCCGGGGTATACACTTCAATCACTCTCCATGTAGTGGGACCACAGATTATGATAGTAGTCCTCACTATCATAGTGGAAACTGCAGAGGCCCTCCCCGTAGTGACGTCTCATCATGACACAAAGGCCCTCCCCTTGTCATACCCTACCCTGAAGGTCCTCCCCAGGGGTTACACTGCAATGAAACTCCACGTAGCCAGGTATCAGATCATGGTGGTAGTCCTATCCACCCTGATAACAGAGGTCCTCCCCGTAAATATGGAAAGCAACGAGAAGGCCCTCCCCTCATTACAGTACATTCTAGATGCCCTCCCCAGGATGTATCCCATAGATATTCTCTCTGCGTCAGCAGTAATGGTAGTCCTCACCATTTCCGCAGCTGTGATGGTAGTCCTCACCACCACGGCTGCCATTGCGAAGGTCCTCTCCACTTTGTCCCCATGCAACAAGAAGGTCCTCCCCTTGTCGCAGTGTGTCCTGGAGGCCCTCCCTAGGATGTACATAGAACGTCAAGCCATGATGTTCATCCTCACCATGATGGAGGTTGTTGTGAAGGTCTTCCCCGTAACAACACTACGCAGCAAGAAGGTCCTCCCCTTACTGCGACACGCCTTGGAGGTCCTCCTTAGGGTGTGCACTGCAAAAGTCATCTATGCAGTTAACCATCATGAAGTAATGGTAGTCAACGCCATTTCTGTAGCTTTGATGGTAGTCCTCACCACCCCGACCACCATTGCGAAGACCCTCCCTGCGTTGGCCCCAAGAAACAAGAAGGTCCTCCCCTTATCGCGATGTGTCCGGAAGGTCCTCTCCAGGATGCACATCGAACATCAAGCCATGATGGTCATCCTCACCATGATGGAAGTTGTTGTGAAGATCCTCTCTGTAATGACGCTACGTAGCCAGATGGTCCTCCCCTTTCTGTGACATGCCTTGGAGGTCCTCCCCGGGCTGTGCACTGCAAAAGTCCTCTATGCAGGGAAGCATCAAGCAGTGATGGTAGTCCTCGCCACCACGGCCACCATTGTGTAGGCCCTCCCCACATTTCCCCCAAGCAACAAAAAGATCCTCCCCTTGTCGCGGTGTGTCCTGAAGGTCCTCCCTTGGATACATGTCGAACGTCAAGCCATGATGGTCATCCTCACCATGATGGCAGTTTTTGCGAAGGTCCTCCCCATAATGACGCTACACAGCCATAAGGTCCTCCCCTTGTTGCGACACGCCTTGGAGGTCCTCCCCAGGGTGTGCATTGAAAAAGTCCTCTATGCATTGAATCATCAAGCAGTAATGGTAGTCCTCACCATTACAGCCTCTATTGCAGAGGTCCTCCCCACGATGACGTATCATATCGACATGAATTCCCTCCCCCTGCCGAATCAAGCACCGAAAAGCCCTCATATGCTGAGGCACTCAGAAGGACGGGATCAAGCATTTCAGATTCCTAGTTGGTCACCGATGACACCCTTCTGCAATCATGAGATGGTCTAGGGCAGCGTTCATCCGCTGAACCACCTTAGAATCGCCCACATAATGATTCAGCACCTACCGGTCCCACTACCTCTGACCACATTGGCAGTGAGCGTCTCAGCTGGGCCAACTAGGTAGAGGCGTCACTAGCGGAGGAGTATGCCGATATGTTGTACCTGAGGAAACGACTGGTCAGGAATGATATACCCGTTATGTTTTGGCATACGACCACCTCTCAGTTCGACATACCCAGAGAGTTGTTGGAAGAATGCGTGCACGGAATCCGCCATAATATATGGACAACCATCCGCCAACTGAAATCAAGCTTCTTGACCTATGACGGGTATGTAGACCACGTCAAGATGATAGGAGACTTTTTGCGTCACATCAAACTGGAAGCTCTGCCTTCAGCATGACAACAGCGACCCGAGAGGCTTAAAGGAAAAATGTAGATAGCCTTCCTCCATGTGTTGCACCAGCTGTGCCGCCTCATCGGTGAAGCTCTAACATGAGTCAATATTAGGGGATGGGGAGAACACGGACCTCTCCATTTCACTCTACTCCCCGCCCATAAGAACCCGTTCAACATGGTGTCTTTCCACATCATCACATCTAGACAGCAATCGAGTGGTCTCCCTGTTCAGGAAAGGAAACACACCCAATAGAGTCAGGCCTTGAGTAAGTCCCAGAAGCATCAGGCCCGATGGGAACAAGCCATTCAAGAACTCCTGAATCAGGCCACAGAGAGCAAACAACTGGCCTCTCACCTAAGATAGGCCAATCAGCAATCTTTGCCTGCCTCCCCAGAAGGGATTGATTCACAGAAGAACTCTTCCCCAAAACCAGTTCAACCATGAATGGGGGCACGCAAGATTAGGCAGGTAGTGATAGCCACTGCCACTTCCGCAGTCCAAGGTCAACCCCAACCTGTAAGTCTGGGGGCATTTTTAACAACAAATGCCATCGTAAGACCAATAAAACCGGGAAGAGACTCAATGTCCAAGGAACGGAGTCAGCCCCAGCCCCCAGGGCTGGGGGCATTATTACCCCCTCAATAACAACCTCCCCCATGAGAATCAGTATTCTCTCGTCTAGGGAGGACAGTCAGAAGAGGGGGTTTCCATCCTATCCCTTAATTTTAATCATCATCCCCTTTGAGAGGAAGGCGCACCGTGAGGTCGCATCAATGAACTCTCCGCGTCACCCTTCGTCAAGAAGTCCAAAGGCAATCCCAGGACACAAAAGTGAGGCCAGCAGAAGACACGGGAGATCATCTTACCCTTTTGAGGATGAAATCTTCTCCACCCCTATATATTCATCTATCAACTTCATAGAGGTTAACCCCACAGGTGATACCGGAGATACTACAAATATGGATATATCGGGAGATGATAATTCCGGTCAGACTGTGACTCACAATGAACCACCAGGTGTGCACACCCGGAACCAGAGGGCCGCCCTAAATATGGTCATCCTTCCAGCCAACCCTCCTCTGCCTACCCAGCGAACTTCCATCAGGGATAAGAATAAAGGACTGGTTACCCTTAAACCGCCTCCTTCTCTCGACAAAAATGAGCCACTCACGCTCAAAGAGAGATTTTCTCGACAGGAAGAGGAGATGAAATAATTGCATTGGCTTAACGCCTAGCTACTCCAAAGGAAGTGCCTTATTGAAAGTGCGTCCCAGGAGGAACTGTATCTTGTGTTCCCAGCAAGTGCACCTCAAAGGCTAAGGTTTTCCCTAGCAAACGAAATATGGTCAGGGCTCCCGTCCAACGAGGTTCTTGGCCCGTCCAACTACCAAAATGTAGATTCGGATGAATACCAAGTCTTCCCTCCACTCAAGAAGCAACCGGAATGAGTACACTTAAAACCTTCGAAGGTGACACAAATGGCACACACACACCTGGTGCCGGCCAATCCAGATCCTCAGGCAATGCCTTGGGCTACGCCTGCCAGGGACCGGGCCCAACAGGATGTAAATCAGGGTCTCACCAACACCATTGAGGCACTAATAGCTTGATTGTAAGAAATGGAAGGGCGACACCCTCCGATACAGCCAGAGCAGAAACCCTACCCAAATTGGGTGACCAACACACTGCCTCCACCCAATTTTGGGAGCCCTGTATTCCCAATCTTCAATTGGTCAGGCGATCCGGAACAACATTTAATGCACTACGCACCCTATTGCGACCCTATGATGGGGACTCTGGAACAATAGCATGTAGTGAAACTTAGATGCTTCGTACGGACCCTGCAAGGATCTACCTTCTTCTGGTATACAAGTCTTCTAGCCCAATCAATAAAGAGCTGGGAAGACCTTTGGTAGTAGTATCTATTCCACTTCATCTCAATGTTGCCTAAAACAACGGTCAGTGATCTCATGAACTGCAAGAAGAGGGAGAACGAGAGGGTCTCAGAATTCATCGCTAGATGGAAAGGTCTGACCTATTCTCTGAATAGGCCAATGCCTCAAGATGAGATGCTTTACATATGCATCTATAATCTTTGAGATGAGTTGCAAACACAGCTCATACCAGTGGAGTGCACCACTGGATTCTGCCATCTCTCAGCCATTGCCCAGAGAATTGAGGACTCCCTGCAGCGGACTAATTCAAAGTCCCAAATATCCTCACAGGCTCCTGTGAAAAGAGCCCCTAGAGCTGAAGTCCCTGCTGTCACACTCAAGATGACCCCTATGCCCGCTCCACCGCTCAGGCCTCCACTAAATTGTCAAGGGCCTCCTGCATATCAGCGGCTGCCTACGCCTAAGGGGGAGGATCAACAAGGACCGAAGCAGAATCAATTTGAGGAACAAATACAAAATATATACTCGTTCCGAGACGATCAAGTCCAAGGCTACTTCATTACCGCCATGAACTTCAACTTTCTCAGCCTCCCAGAGCCGAGGAAACCTAAAGAGGTTGGCCGCGATGATAGGCCAGATTACTGCCCCTACCATCGGATGTTGGTGCACAGTACCCAAAAATGATTCGTCTTCAAAGACCTCCTGTAGAGGATGGTAGACTTCAGACAGGTCAAGCTGGAACCACCCCCAGCACATGTGGCATGAATCTTTACCAACAACTCCGAAAAAGAGGAGGGTGGAAGAAAGTCACCAGCAAGCAGGGGCAGAAATTTGACAACTGGATGACTCGAAAGACTATCAACCGACCCCAGGGCATACTTTGAGCACAACTACGGTAGTCGGTGTTGCCACCAACATCCCCCAAAGCCACAGAGCCAACGGTATCAACCTCATAGCCCTCTACGAGCCGGTCATCCAGGCGTAATCGAAGAAGGAGGAAATAATCGAAAGAGGGGCAGTCCGTGACGGGGCCAAAGTTAGTCCTAACCCAGGAAGATTACATGCCCTTGAATTTGGCGCCACGGGCACCGACCCACCAATCAACACCATCAGGGACAACTGACCAGGTTGACCTGCCAGAGGATGAAGAGCCTATCTTCGGTTCTATTAACATCATCCATCTTATGGAATCATTCCCTAAAGAAGGGCATGGTTACAAACCTGAGTTCCCTGCATGAGGAGTCGGGAGGAGAAATCGCAGAGTAAAGAGATACCAGGTAAGGCACAGCCGCATCCAAAACCAACCCTATGGTTGGACCCTAGCCCAAACCGTTAGTATCACGGAAACCCGTGGGAGATCCCTTCAATGGACTCATCATGAGAAGGAATTCCCCTCCACCTCCACAAGCAGCCACTCTGGCCCTGCTGTTCTGTGATACCCACCAGAGGAGGAACAAGTGTTTGGCCACCTAGTGCACACAAATAGACCAGTCGTGCCAAGTCCCCGAAACACGAGAATGGCATCGATACACGACCCTGCTTTCGGCCCCTCCTCATCAAATGCTGCAGCCCTTAATGCACCCGCTAAGACTCTCCCGCCAGTAGAGAAGCATCGGCCGCTGGAGCAGAAATACGATATCCTTAAGAATCTGGCATCGCTACCAGCCAAGCTTTCATTCCTGGATGCCCTGAGTCTGTGAGCAGACCTCATGGAGGCACTTATAGAAGCTTTGTTCAGCCCCCAGGAGTTTCAAGCCGAGGTGGCCGCTGTTGAAATTTACCAGACGGAGACTGACCCAGCTTAATGCAATGCGATGATTTACTTCACCGATCAGGATGAATATTCCATCATGCAAGGACATATCAGACCACTATATGTGTCCGGCACACTAAATGGTATTGAGATCCGGAAATTCTGCATAGACAATGGCTCTAGAGATAACCTCCTTCCCCTACGGACACTCCATAAGCTAGGTTACAGTGAGGACGACCTAATTCCCTCGGCAACAACTTTGATGGGTTACAACAAGAGTGAGCATAAACTAATGGGACAAATTAAGCAAAAGACTCATTTTGGTAACCTGGTAGCCTACATGGAATTCCTGGTGGTCCGATAGAGCACAACATTCAATGCCCTACTAGGAAGGCCGTGGATCTATAAGCACTTGGTCGTTACATCATTTTATCACCAGTGTATCAAGTACTACGTCAATGGAAAAAGTGGAACATTGCACGCTGACAAGGCCCCTTTCGAGCTCTCCGAGTCACATTACATTAACACCAGGTTTTTTGAGCAAAAGATAAAGAAGTCTTTGGTCGATGGTGTCGACTGGATCCCCGCTCCAAATAGCCTGGAAATGGTTCCTGACGACCCCCTCAGGAATCTTGACAGAGATTATGTCTTTCCCATCAACCATGTTGAGAGTAGGAGTTCATGTATGGACACGCACTCGGATGTCCTCATGACTTCATCCCCGACAGCCGAGCACGACAATGTGAGAATGTCTGCCAACCCTCGATCTGGGGACGAATACTCAAGAGGGGATGCCCACGATGCATCTCCCTCAAACCCTCGAGAGACCTTGTCAGGAGCTCTCTCCTCGTCGGATCAAGAAGATGGGGACTTGGGAGATGAAGTGGAGGAAGATCTTCAGGATGCAGCTCCTGTATTTGAGGAGGGTATCTCCACCACTGTGGATGAGCTTAAGGAAATAAACCTGGGTACCGAGGAATATCTGAGGCCTACTCTCATTAGTGCAGCCTTGTCCCCCGAGGAGCATGAGGTATATACCTCTTTCCTGATGCAACACCGGGATGTTTTTGCGTGGAATTACACAAAAATGCCCAGACTTGACCCCGAAGTGGCGACACATCACCTGGGTCTTCTAAAAGACCATCGGAGAAATAAACAGGCCGCCAGAATGGCACATCCCTCACATGCCACCAAAATAGAGGCTGAAGGCGATAAGCCCATTAAAGAGGGTTTCATTCGAGAGGTCCAGTACCCCATTTGGTTGGCCAATATCGTCTCTGTTAAGAAAAAGAATGGAAAAATCCATGTTTTCATCGACTTCAGAGATCTCAATCAGCATTGCTCGAATTATGACTTCCCGGTTCCAATCACCGAGTTGTTAATTGATGCAATGGCCAGGTATGAGGCTCTGTCCTTCATGAACGACTATTCTGGCTATAACCAAATCAGGATGGCCAAAGAAGATGAAGAATCCACTACCTTCAAGGCCCCTCAAGGGGTATTTTTTTATAGGGTCATGCCCTTTGGTCTCAGGAACACTGGCACCACATATCAGCGTGCCATGCATCGAATCTTTAAAACGTTCCTGGGAAAATTCGTTGAATGTTACGTGGATGACCTAGTGGTCAATTCCAGACAGCGCTCGGACCACCTATAGGACCTTTAGACCGTCTTCAACAAGCTCTGACATCATAGCTTGAAGATGAACCCCTTAAAATGCGCCGTCGGGGTTACCTCTGTGAAATTCCTTGGCTTCGTCGTACGCCACCGTGGAATCGAAGTCAACCCTGAGAAGACAAAGGCTATCCTTGGCCTGCCACCTCCCTACAACCACACTGAGTTTAGGGTATTCCAAGGACACCAAGCCTATATCAGGCGTTTCATAGCCAACCTGGCAGGAAAATGTTTTCCCTTCACCAGGTTAATGAATAAGGGGATCAAGTACCAATGGACGGATGACTGCCAAGAGGCGTTCGACAACTTTAAGAAGTACCTCTTATGACCACTGGTGCTTATGCCCCCGGTTGAAGGAAGACCTCTCATCTTGTACGTGACATCCTTAGAGCGATCACTGGGAGACTTCCTCAAACAAAAGAACGACGTGGGTAGTGAAAACAGTCTCTATTACCTCAGCCGAAAAATGATTGATGCTGAGACTCAATACTCAAATATCGAGAAGAAGTGTTTGGCCTGGGTCTTCACAGTTCAAACGTTTCGACATTATCTGCAGCATCATGAAGTCCATTTTATCCCGTGGAGTAAACCGCTCAAGTACATCTTCAGCCGCCCGATGCTAACCGGACACATATCCTGATGGGCGGTCATCCTACAACAGTTTGACATCCGGTTTGTGCCTCAGAAATCCATCAAGGGTCAGGCATTAGCAGACTTTCTGGCAGAAACACCCTTTGACAGGGACCACTGCACCGGACGCCGAGCTACCTGAAAAAGACATCATCTCAGTTCGAGAGGAGTTCCCAGCATGGGAAATGTACTTCGACGGTGCATCCAGACGCCCAACCGGGAAGAGGATGGAGGATCCCTGATTCAACAATGTGGGTTTGGGGATAATACTCATGTCCCTAGAAAATGTAGTCTTTCCATATTCCTTCCTCCTATCAAAGGTATGTACCAAAAATGAAGCGGAATATCAATCCCTCATTGTAGGCTTGGAACTCGCACTTCAGGCACAGGTACAGTACCTTAAGGTAAAAGGTGACTCAGAACTGGTCATCAAGCAAGTCAATGTAGAGTATGCTATTAAAAAGGAGGAGTTGATCCCCCTGTTTCACCATGTACGAGGGTTAATGGAGGAATTCTCCACAGAACAAACATTGACCTATATTTCCTGGTCTCAGAATGCTCAGGCTGATGCATTAGCCAACGTGGCCACAACCCTAGCTGACCTAGGCCAGGATGAAAGGGTAATCAGTATTGCTCACCGTCGAATGGTACGGCCATTTGTTCAGACCAAGATGGAAGAAATCCATGAAGTCAGTCCGATCCCAGAGCCATATGCTCCTTCCACCAGCTGGATGACCCCCATTGCAAACTACCTTCATCGGGGAGAAAATCCATCAGACAGGGCTGAACGAGAGCAAATACGGATAAGGGAAATCAATTTTGTCCTATTTGGAGGCGTGGGGAAGCAAGAGGTCCTCTAAATACAAGGCCTCGATGGAATGCTCCTCATATGCATTGATGGAGAAGAAACTGTTGTCGTAATGAATGAATTACAAGCAGGAGCATGTGAAGCACATAAACCGGGGACCAAGCACTCCCATCAGGTTCGAAGGCTTGGGTACTACTGGCCTATAGTGGCACGAGACTGCGAGCATTTTACCGCAAGATGCCACTCATGCCAAATTCATTCCAACTTCATAAACAAACCCCCAGAGTTACTTCATCAATCCAAGTACACCTGGCCATTTGCCATCTGTGGGATGGACATTGTGGGACCATATCCTCCCACCACAGCCAAACAGTTGAAGTATATCATCATAGAAACCGACTACTTTTCCAAATGGGAAGAAGCCATACCCCTCAAGGAAGTCGGGGAAAGAAATATTGTTAGCTTTGTGAAGACCAATATCATTACCAGATTTGGTGTCCAACATACCATACTGACGGACAACAGCACCAACTTCTGCTCTGCTGAATTGGAGATACTATACCGCGAGTATGGTATCAGGGCTAGTCATTCATTATACTACCATGCAGCAGCCAACAGATAGATAGAGGCCTTAAATAAGACCCTATCCAACATTCTCCAGAAAATGGTGGAAAAAGGCAAGAATTCATGGCCGGATAAACTCCTCCATGCATTGTGGGCTTATCAAACCACAATCTGCACCGCTACTCGGGCCACCCCATACTCATTGGTGTATGGCACAAAGGCGGTCTTGCCCATTGAACTCCAACTTCCCTCACTCCGTGTTGCCATCTGTGATCAATTGTCCGATGATGAGCAGTTAGAAAAGTGGCTAGGTGAATTGGAATAGATAGACGAGAAGCGGCTACACACTTTACCCCATCGGGAAGTCTATCAGAATCGGATTTCATGAGCCTTCAATAAAAAGGTCTGTCTCCGGTCTTTCTTGGAAGGAGAATTGGAATTGGTCCTCTAGACCCCAATGATTCCTAGAAAGAAGCCTTCAAAGCTGGAGCCCAAGTGGGACGGACAATACGGTGTACACAAGGTCTACTCCAACGGAGCATATACCATGATCTCTATGGACAGACAATTTACAACCGCTCCTACAAATGCGTGATTCCTAAAGAAGTATTTCGCATAGAAACCGAAAGTGGAAGACGTCTTTACCGAACGATGTTAAATTGCATGGAATTTTTCCTCACTGCACAATGTTAAACTATGCAAACCCCCCTTTTCCTTTCATGTTTGGTCACCTACGTCCTTATCGCATGACAATAAAATGCATGGAGTTCGTCCGAGCTGCATGATATTAAAACTGCCAAGCACCCAATGGTTCAAACTCTATGACCTTAAACTAAGAGTATCACGTCATTAACACACGACATTAAACTTCATGGAGTACATCCTCACCACATGATGTTAAACTGCATGGAATCTAATAATACCCCTCGTCCTAACCACATGACGTTAAACTGTACGGATTTTAGAGAACTACGTACGGCTTGATTCCTACCCTCGCAAGATACGTAGCGACGCCGGGATCCCCTATATTGGCCCAGCCCACTGAATAAAAGTTAAAAATGCCTTCTTCCCCATATTTATGAACTAGACCTGCATGGGGTGTATCCCTCGTCCTCACCTCATGACGTTAAAACTGCACGGACATGGAGTTTTAACAATTCCCCTTCCCCCATGTACGGACCATCCCTGTACGGGGTGTACTTATTTCAAAGAACTAGGTACGGCTTGATTATTGCCCTTGCAGGATACGTAGTGATGCTCGGATTCCCCTTCCTAGCCCAGCCACCTCCAAATGAAATAAAATAAAAGTTAGACAATGTCCTCTTCCCCCGTGTATGGAACAACCCTGCACGGGTTGTACTTCTTCCAAAGAATTACGTGCGGCTTGATTCCGGACCTCGCAGGATACGTAGTGACACCAGGGTTCCCCATCTTGCCCCAACCCCCTAAATAAAAGATAAAAATTCTCTTTCCCCCCATTTACGGACTAGACCGGCACGGGATTTACTCCTCATCCTTACCGCACGATGTAAAACTGCACGGATAACAAGATTTAAAAATGCTCAATTTTCCCCGTGTATGGGCTAGACCTGTATGGGGTGTATTTTTGCGTCCTCGCCGCATGACGTTAAACTGCACAGACAATAATGTTATGAATTCCCCCCTTCCCCATGTATGGACCAGACCTGCACGGGGTGTGTACTCTGTCCTTACCGCATGATGATAAACTGCACGGACTTCGTCCCCACCGCATGACGTTAAACTTCACGGACTTCGTCGCAACCCACCCAAGACACATGGCGATATGATATGGAGATACTCCTTGCACATTTGGATGCATCCTCTCCATACATCAGACTCCATGACCTGGATAATTATGGATCTTCATAACCACTCATGGCCTCGGAAGTGGAAAGTCATCGACCCGTGGACACCTTTGCATGACTATGAATACCATGCCCTCAGCGGCTCTATATAATGATAGCCCCTAGCTCATCTACCAATGGTAATATTTCCACAGCCGACACTCTTCCTAGCTCCGTATGCTTACCGGACTCAGAGCCCCCATAACATACCTCCTGATCCAGAAGTTTATGGTGAAGTGGTTTACAAGGTCATTCCCCTCTTCACATCCAAGTGTTGCCAGGGTATCCCTACCTGGATGTCCTATGTGTCCACTGGTGGTTCACATAGCGACCTGCATCAATGAACATCAATCCAGGATTAGGCTACTTTGACTCAACGGACAATTGCAGTGAAGATGTTTCTTGTATACCCGGACACCATTATCCCCACGTGCCGAACTCTGCACTATGAGCGACTGCGGATCCTCATAACTATTCATGGCCATTAGAAATGAATATTCATTGAACTGGGGACACCTTTATACGACTCTACATACCATTACCTTAGCAGGTCAGCAAAATGATAGCCCCTGGCTCGTCAATCAAAGGCAAAATTTCCTCAAGCGGTACTCTTCCTAGCTTCATACGCTTACCGGCCTCAGAGCCTCCACCCCACACCTTTTGATCCGGGAAAACCCAAAGTTGCAGTTTATAACCTTCATCCCCACCTTATTCTAAGTATATCAGCATATGTTGACCCAGTTATCCTTCGAGTGACCGCATAAATAGTCACTCAGTGGTCCGAGCTCTATGACCGCTAAACTAGAAGTACCTCATCCTTACCGCATGACGTTAAACTACATGGAGTAAAGTTACACCCCCGCGCACAATGTAAATCATCACAGGGAGCTCTCTAAGCTTTAATTGCAACCATGGCTGATTAGGCCCAACATGTTCAGACATTTCCTTTCCCGATGAAAGACTTCATGGACCGGATAATTGCGGATCTTCATAACTATTCATGGCCATCAGAAGTGGAAAATCATCGACCCAGGGACACCTTTATACTACTATTCATACCATTCCCTCAGAGGCTCTGCATAATGATAGCCCCTGACTCGTCCACCAAAGGCAAGATTTCCTCAAGTGACACTCTTCCTAGCTCCGTACGCCTACCGGCCTCAGCGCCCCCATATCATCTCCCCTGATCCAAGAATCCCTAGAACCATGATTTACACCATCAACCCCCCTCCACTTCTTGGACATGCCAGGATACTCAGGCCCAGTTACATCCTAATCAAGAGTGGCCTTTTAGCTACATCCTTACCACATGACGTTAAACTACATGGTCAATTGTCCTTGCTACACGACGTTAAACAATAAAGCATTGGAAAAGGAAAGAAAAAAAATCCCCTTGTCCTCGCTGCATGATGTAAAACTTCACAACATCCTTTGATAATGCTCTTCATCCTTACCGAATGACGCTAAACTGCACGGTCAAACCCATCACGGGTTCAGTAACTAACAAAGGCTTTTCTCTATCATTTATTGCATGGGTCAGACCGGCACAAGCCACCGTCTCACACCTGCGTGAGAAGGGATTACTTCACCCATTCTCCGGAAGTTAAGTCTAGATGTCTTCCTCGTATCCAGGCACCCTTTCATCATAGACCATACTTTGTACTCAGAAAAAGTTGGACTCTCATAAGCCACCCCTGGTGGTCCCAAATCTCAACTTCCTTAAAGTTTCTTGGATATCAGGGGAATACCATCATTGACCTAAGGACACCTTTGCATGACTATGCATACCATGCCCTCAGCGGCTCTGCATATTGATAGCCCCTGGCACGTCTACCAACGGAAATATTTCCTTGGGTAATTCTTCTCTTCGTATGCCTCTTGGCCCTTGATCCCCCATGTCTATCCCGGGATTCGGAAACCCTCTGAGTTGCAGTTTACCAACCTCTTTCACGACCCTGCCTGAATATGATGGAATGTCTTTGACAAGATTACTGAGAACCAGGAGAAGTCGTTCCATTTCAAATGTTGTCCCAGCTTCATGAATTTAAACTGGGGCAAGCCTCAGCCATCCCATTCTATACGTGGAGGGAAGTGGTCTCTTGACCATGCTCCTGATTAGTACGGATGTTACCAATACCCTTTCATATGTCACACTCCCCTTCGGAGCCACCCCTGGTGGTTTTCATAATTTTCCGAGCCACCCATGGTGGGTTGCATAAGCCGGACATTCATGAAGTCCAATGGCCATCATAAATGGAGAGTCATTGACATAAGGAAACCTTTTCACGACTATTCATACCATTCCCTCAGTGACTCTGCATATTGATCATCCCTAGCATGTCTACCAAAGGCAAGATTTCTTTAGGCGATGCTCCTCCTACCTCTGTACGCCGATGCGGCTCCCATGCCTTGACACATGCCCTGCATGTCATTCAAATTTGAACATGTTTTCCCCCACATACGTCTGAAGAATATTGAGACATATTTTAATCAACCTAACCCCATTGGGGCCCTTGCCCCACCATATTTGGTCAAAGATGTTCAACCTAAAATAGTAGTGATGATAGTCTTGACGGCGAGACTTTAAACCACCAAAGAAAGGAGGCACAAATCCTGTTAGGTCGAAAACCCGAAAAGGGTGACCTAAGAAAAAGTCGGGCCATACCCGTTGGGTCCACGCTAAATGAGCCTAGGAAAAATCACCGTATTAAAAGAAAAAGAGATAAAAATTTTGTGTGGTTTTTCTATAAAACCCTAGAAATAGTCGAACTATTTTCATTGGACCCCATGGTCTTGGAAAAAGTTAGAGTTTGTTTTCCTGAGTTATGATTAATTCTGATTTAGTGAATTGTTATATACACAAAAATTGTTCTATGTAACAATCAAATTTCACAACAACAAGTGATTGACAAAGACTGTATTTTGTTCGAAAAAAGGGAGGATTTCCACAAGCTGGGGACTCACCCTCACAAAAAAAGGGAGGGGGTCAAGTAAAATCGGGGGGTACAAGAGTGGCTATGATAATCATAAAGGAGCCTGACTCGCTCTCCCCACTAGATCAGCAACCGTGCGATGAAGGTCATTGCAAGACAGTTCTAATACGGCCTTCTCCATAGCTTCAACCTCATACACCAGAGGAGTAAGCTCCACTGTTGTTTGGAGGCAGTTGATTTCTTTTTCTGGTGGCTTCGAGATGACCGGTTACAGCTGACAATTGATTCCACGTCATTGTTGCTCGTTCTTCACATTCATGCAACTCGGAGGATAGAATGGCCTCCTGATCTCGAGAGGTTTGCTCCTGATCCATCAGCTGATGGATTTGTATCGTGGCTTCCTCCAGGGCTCGGGTCCCGCAATGAGCAGCAGTGAAGTGAGAAAGTTTGTGTTCATTAGTGGTAGCTTCCTCATGAGCCATGACAACTTGGAAATCAAGAGAATGGAACTGCCGATAGTCAAAGCTGCCCGACCTCAAACCCAGGAAGAGTTGTCGAAGAGCTTCGGTCTTAGTTTCTATCTCAGCTAGAGGGGTTTCAGCAATGATCTCTCAAATTCTATGCCAAGCCCACCTGCGCACTGCCTGGTGGTATGCCATGGCACAAGGATCTTTGGTGTCCTCACCAGATAGAATGGGAATGAAATATGGCATTGCAACCAGCACATGCATGAACTCGCTAAAAGACTATTCTGAAGCTGTAATATCTGGAGCCTCTAACCCTGGTTCAGGCTTGGGGATCAAGTTGCTAAGCCCGGTATCAACTGGAAAAACTTCTGGGATTATCGCACTAGGACCCAGAACCACAAGATCATCCTCATCCACGTCCATGAAGGATGAACCCGCCTGAGCTTCGGCCACCGCAGGACTGGGAGAGGAAAATCCCCTAAGCCTTTTTGATCGACGAGCCATCAGTCGATCCTCCCTTAGAGCTGATGGGGAAGGTAATGTAGATGCAACGGCTGTAGTACCCCCTGATTTGGGAACTTTCCAAATAGCTTTCCCTAGGATCCCATCCAGATAGTATTTTTCCCATGCCTTTTCATACTCCATGGAATGTTCGACGGCAGTCCTCGAGCCTGAGGAAGGGGAAGGGAAACTTGGACTTGCATGAACCCAAACTGGTGAAAAAAACAATACAGGACATACGGTTCACATAGAGGAACCCCGTCGATCCGCATGGACAGAAATCCGTCCTGTAGATAGATCATGTAAGAGTGCTCCTCCAGGCTCCCCTGGTGATTGTCAACTAAAATGTCAGGGGTAGGGAGTGAAATAAAACTTGGAAAGGTCACTCAGAAGCTCAAGGACTTCACCAGGGCAGAGGGATTTCAGGCGAACTCCACCCATATCAAGCAGGGTAGGCTGAAAAGAAGGAGGCAGGATAACCGTGTTGTGACGATACTCATAGCAGCGACAATGATCCGCTCCCCAGGCATACAAAAATTGAAATGGCCCACTCAGATGGAACGGTGAACCACCCTTCTGCATGTGACCCAGTAGTTTGTAAATACGAGCTGATGTGGGCACATCCAAATTCACCAGGCAGCCCTCTGCCAGCTCAACTTCCATCATCAGGGTCCAATCCCTAACGCCAGGATTAATATCTCATGAAGGGAATAGCCACCCGCGCAGGAACATAGCTAAGAAACCTTCCAGCCGAAGCATATAAGGCACACTGGGGTGCACCTCGTAACCTTATGAAAGGTAGTCGCCCTCCTCTAGAACCGCCCAGTAGGAACCTGGGGAGGTTCGTGACTATTGAGAAGGATGAGTCCTGGGGTGCTTGATCTTCGGCACAAGACCAGTGGTGTTCGGAAATAACCCTATCCAGGTGCTATAGGGAATAAGAGAGCGGGAACACAATGCCTGACCCAGTGACTACTCCACCATAACTAACAGATCCCTCACCAATAAAGGAACTTGTTCGACATCGTCCCACACATTAGGAGTAGGCAGAAATTCGTCAAACATTTCACCGATAATCGGGTGTCCTCCTAGTTGATGGATATCCCATAGGCTAATACCAACTTCACCATGGGCAAGGTGGAAAGTATTATTGGTTGAGAACCAGCGACTGAGTAGGTCTAGCAGGACCGAGGATGGTGTGAAAAATGATAAATTGGGAGCCCCGCACCACGGAATATAAATTTACTGCTTCTAGTGATCCATGAGACTCCAGACAGTGATGATGGACCCTGAAATCCCAGGCCCAGTCATTTGAGAAGATCCCGCCAGATCGAAGATACCACCTAGGAACTCACCCCGCATCGGGATCTACTCGAGAAAGGTTGATAATATAAGGGTAACACTTGAAGACAACTTCTTGAGAAAAGTTTCGGGTGTGCAGATCACTTTGGGTCCAAACAGAGCCCCTCAAAATGAAGGCGTCTTTCTGGTTAGATTCGGAAACCATCTCCCCCGATTGGGTAAGGTTCGACTGAATACACTTGGATGATACTTCCATGAAATGAGAAGGAAGACCTGATAAAGTGGGGGGGAATAGGGACATCATCTTTAAGACCAAATCCGTGAAGTGGAATTCAATTTGATAGTGGCTAATCCATGAACTCGGGAGAGAGCAAGTCTTTCAAGACACCATTCTCAGGAATGATGGACCAAATAGGGTCCTCTTGGATGTTCCCCACTCTGTGAACCATAGCTAAATGTCTCCCTGGACCAATTTTGAGTGGCTCTGCCGTAGTCTTTGGTACAAAACGAGGGGGAACCATATCTTCTCCCAGCACGATGAGAGAAAACAATCGGTTAGTCCGGAATAAAAATCTGGACAAAAATACCAGATATATGGCTGAGGGTCAGTTGAGGATCCTTCATAAGCAAATTATTCAAGGAGACCTCGAAGGATTGTTCACGATGACAACATCCCACGAACCGGCCCTTTGCGAAATCAGTTCGCGAAACCCTGGCCCGCGGAGCGTTGGCCAGGAAATCGCAAACCAAGATGCTCCGTGGAATTTCAATCCCGAATTTCATGAAGCATCAAAACCGCGGAGCATCAAAACCAAAGAGCACCAAAACCGCGAATAAAGTTCCTCCGAAGCCCATCATGACTTACTTTTTAATAAATTAAGATTAATGTTTCGTGGATGGGGGATTGGTTCGTGGGTGAAGGTGACCGCGAAGGAGGAATGGTTTGCAGAAGTCGCAGCTGGTTCGCGGTCGGAGCACTTCGCGAAGGAACGAGCACGCAGAGGCAAGGGAGTCCTAGTTACCTGAAGAATTCGGTAAAGGAAAAATGAATCCCCCCCATATTTATAGGCATTTCCCCTACTAGGACCAATGCCCTACTGAAAACCATCTCAGTTTCAGGACCACTTGGCATCGGAATGGCCTCATCTTCATTCCGACTGGACCCCATTCCGATGGGGGGAATTTGTAGGGTCCTGAAAATTCCGCAAAGAAGATTCTACCAAAATCCCCCAAAGAATTGGGGAAAAGAATGGGAAAACAATCAAAGAAGAAACAAGCAGGACCAGTTCGCGGACCGGTCCCATGAAAACGCAATGTGGCTAGGCCCCGCGAAGCACCCCCTCTGCGAACCATCGTCGTTCGTGAAATAGAGGTGGAGATCCTTCACTGTCAAGAGGTAGGATGGGCGCCAATCTGGTTCGCTATCATGAACCACCCCAACCATGGACCGCATCGACCGGTTCAAGCTGCATCTTCTGACGTTCGCAAAATGGAGGCGGAACCCTCCGCAGCCACGAAGCACTTCCCGAGTTTGGTTCGCGGAGGAGTGTTTAATACCCCGCGAACTGCAGATTTACCAAGTCATCTCTGGATCGGGTATTCGATCATGGGCCACTGAAAAAGGTGTTGCGTGACCCCAGATACATATCTTTCCCCAATCTATAAAAGAAGACTGAGGTGGAAAGGAGGATATTCCGTTTTGGACAATTCGAAGGCGGCAGAAGAGAAGGAAGATCAAGCTCAGGTGGAAGGATTTCGAAGGAAGGCTTAGGATTTCGCAAATAGCGAAGTTCTAATTCGCGAACCGGAGCAGGTATGAACCTGGGAACGAACTAATAAGGAACCGAAAATGCATAATAATTTGGTGAACCGCAAACTAAAAATAACATAAAAGGAGAAGACTGTGAACCATAGCCCCTCTACGGATGCACTCCCCACAGACCAGGGAGTTTATGCCTCTTTTCTGATCCGTCGTGCCACATAGCACCCTCCTATGTGGGTGAATCCCTAACCGATGAGCCTCCAGCGGGTACCTCCCTTGGCTACCGATGCCTACATGGAACCCTCCACGGACCACCCTGGTTCGCAGATCGAACTCAGAGTCGCAAAAAACCTTGGTTCGCGAGGTGCCAATCAGTCCGCGGATCCTCTTGGTTCACGGATGGCCAATCAGTCGGCGGACCCTCCTGGTTCGCAGACGACCTCTCAGTCCGCGGACCCTCTTGGTTCGCGGACGACCTCTCAGTTCACAGACCACCCTAGTTCACGGATGGCCCCTCCAGCCGCGTAGCACTTCCCTACGTGAAGGGCACCAAAACCTCCGGAGTTCCCATTCCCCGAGCTGCATAAGATCATTCCAATCCGGCCCGATCCCCTGTGACTCTTATACGGGATTACTCATCGGACCCGAGCCGAGGCCTCCACCAGAGCCACTGGATATGTGTGGTGTAACCCTCAAGCACATCAGCGCACCGTTTTGAGTTCACATACCCACGGTAAATCGAGGCGAAGTGGTTGCCCCGACCCTTGAGCAGATTACCGAAGCATGCCTGGGTTCACATTCCCACGGTAATGTGGGGTCTGAGCTCGGGAATCCCATTTCTACCTCTCTACTTGTCAAGGGCTTCCCGGGGATGGTAAAATAGCCATGAAAAGTAAGCCCCCATGCACTGCAAGAGAGGATATGGGCACAAGAGCACCCCCTTTCTCTCTCCCACTGTGCTTTATCCCCATGGGCCTCCTCAGAGTGTAAGACCTAGTCCACACTATGGGCCTTCTCAGAGTGTAAGCTCCAATCCATTACGATGGGCCTCCTCAGAGTGTAAGCCCCAATCCACACTATGGGCCACCCTCATGCGTAAGCCCCACTCCGCTTCTCACGGGCACACCTTTCGTGACGTGATCATCTTGTCTCTGCTGCATCTTGTTTCTCACACCGAGCATGACTCACGTGGGCTTAGAGTAGGCATCAACCATGACATCCTCTTATGGGTCTCCTCAGAGTGTAAGCCTCAATCCATCACCATGGGCCTCCTCATAGTGTAAGCCCCAATCCATCACTGTGGGCCTCCTCAGAGTGTAAGCCCTAATCCAACTTCTTGGGCCTCTTCAGAGTGTAAGCCCCAATCCACATCTTGGGTTTCCTCATAGCATAATCCCCACACAAATCTGAACTACATGGACTTTGATCCCGGTCTCCTAGGTGGGGTACGTAGGAAGCCTCTCGGAGGTTCAATCCCTATAACGGGTCATTCTGACACCCTTTCATGTCAGTTCCCCGACATCCCAATTCGAACTATGTGGAATTTGATCCCTGTCTCCTAGGCAGGGTACGTAGGAAGCCTCCCTGAGGTTCAAGCCCAACAACCGGTTGATTCAACTATCTTCACGTCGGTTCACTGAGCGGCCCCTGGCACCGTCTCAGGGAGTCCAGACTCCTCAAGGTCATTAATCCAACGAGGGATGGTAAACCTCAGGTATAAATAATTCTGAACAACTGCGTTGACCTGACCATTGCCATTCAAGGGTTAAATCCATGGATACTATGTTTGGGTATAAACCAAAGATTCACGAATATATGAATATGTCTTAGATCTATAAGAGAGTCCTAGAACAGACGATAATTCCCCCCAAAAGGGGGAGATGAGCCCGAATTACCATCATATCAACCAATGTGAGTTCTCAAGCATTACTGGTCGGACCATCCGGTGAATGCCTGCCTTTGGAATGCAGGCCCACGCATCATCGGATACGATGTAGTTGGGTGTTTCGATGCTGAAAACCTGAAACCACACGAAACAAAAACACAATGAAAATTATTTTAAGGGGAATATTACTTATTTTAATTATGGAAAGGAATTCCATTAGGTAATTTCATGTATTAGTGATGGAAAGAAGATATATAATGAATAAAGTAAAACACCACAAAATGTAGTACCCATTCTCTAGTGTTTCCAATGCATGGAATATGTTCTACAAGATAAATAGTTGTCAATCCAAAGGTTAATGATGATCAATAACACAAACCACATAATCTGATAGATAATGGGAAATTGCATGTGATCACTATCAGTGATGTGGAGTATGATAACTATGTATTAAAAGGAAAACATACCATTTATTCTAGAAATCATAATGTCTTATTTAGTTTAGGATCTACCAAATCATTTATATCTGAAAAATTTTCTAATCTTATCATGATATTACTTCAACATTAAGGTATAAAATTAGCAGTTAAAATCCCTAACAGCATGATGATCACATCACAAGTCTATGATTATTTTATGAAAAAATCTTATGGGAATGTGCAACAAAAAAATATCATTTTCTCCCTCTAGTTGAATTTGTTGTTATTTTGGTCATTGATTGGATTTATTTATGTAAAGTTCACATAAATTTACAAGTATGTGTTTCGATGTTTGAATTTCTTATCAAATCTGTGATATTTTATCGGTTTGAAGATTAATATGAACTTTAAATGGAAATTACATCCACTTTATGAGTTATGAACCCTATTTAAAATGGGTATTTATCTCATATTATAGGGGAGAAACTTAACATCAATGATATCTTTATTATGTGAGAGTTTTTTATTTTTTTATAGAAGAGTTTCCTAGTCTACCATGAAATAATGATGTTGAGTTCTCTATAGAACTCATACCTAGTGTTACACATATTTTAATGACTCCATATATAATGGAATAGATTCTATTTCAAGAACTGAATAACCAACTCCAGAATAATCATGAAAAGGTATTTATTCAGACAAGTTTGCGTGCTTAGGGTGAATCTATTCTTTTTGTTAAGAAGAAAGAGGGATTAGTGAAACTATATTCGATAAACTACCTAGAGATTAGTACTTTTTCAAGATTGATCTTATTTTTAGATATCATAAATTAAGGGTTAAGAAGGAGGATATACCAATAAAAAAATACCTATGTGGTATAGAAACTATGAATATATAGTGATTCCATTCGGTATTACTAATACCACAAAATACTTCTTGGATTTAATGAATAGATTCTTTAAGGATTACCTTGATTAGATTGTGATGGAATTTATAAATGATATTATTATATATTTAAAGATAAATTAAGAACATGAAGATCACTCGTGGCTTGTACTAATTAACCTAAGTAATGAGAATATGTATGAAAAATTTGAATATAATAAATTTTAGCTAAATAATGATTTATTTTTTTTTTCATATAATCTCATGTGAGGATATATGAGTGGACCAGTAAAAGTCAGTAATTGTTGATCATTGCCTCAGACCATCCACAGTGACTAAGATCCATCATTATTCTAGTTTGGATGGATATTTCTTAATATATAGGGATGAATTTAATATGGTACTCGGGTGAAATATATCTTATAATGATATAGGTACAGCTTATGCCTCATGAAAATTTAAGGTTTATGGGAAAAATTACCCAACCTTTGATTTGGAATCAACTATGGTAATCATGGAATTAATGATAAGGAGGAAATAAATTTTTGGAGAAAGATGTCATATATATATATATAATGATCATATAATTTAAAAAAAATATATATTCTAAATCAATCTAAATATGTGCCAAATAATATAGTTGGATTTTATTAAAGAATATGACTACTTAATACACTAATACCCTATAAAAGCATACAAGGTGGGAGATTATCTGAGTCTAAAGGATTATTATAGATTATCTCTAATGAGGAGTATAAAAGTTATATGATATTTATATTTTAAAAGGATAGATATGAAAATCATAAAGGAAGTGGAGAACTCGTATCTTTCTCAATTGATAATTCACCAATCTATTCATTTGAGGATTAAATAGACATATAAGGAAAATGGAGAGTTGTAAATAATGCTGAGAAATGTTCATGACATTAACCTTGATTTTGATGGAATGATATATTTTAGAAACACTTAATGTGTCCCATAAATACCATATTTAATGTTTGATTTATTGTATAAATCTTGTAGTTAATCATTATATATTCATCCTTGAAGTAAAAATGATGTGTATATGTCCAAAAGAATATTTCTAGTAGGACAACATGAAAAGAGTTATTACAGAGTATATATATCAGTGTTTTGTATGTCATAGAGTTAAGGTTGAGAGGTAGTAGTATATACGGATGTTAAACAATTACCCATCCCAAAATGGAAATGGGAAAACATCACCATATATTTTGTCATCAGACAACCCAAATCTTTTGAGGTCCACAATTCAATTTTTTTGTAGTCGATCACCTTAAAATATAGTATATTTCATAAAATGTCAATATTGATTAACATTATAGAGTATAAATTATGTTGGAGTTGGTTTTTCATGTAGTACAATATTATATTGTATCTGATTAGGATTCAAGGTTTTCCTCGAAGTTCTGGTGAAGTCTTTAATAGGCTTTGGTTACAAAGTCAAGTTTGAGTAAAGATTATCATCTGTAGACATATGTTTTGTATGATCTAACCATTAAACCTTAATAGGATATGTTATTATCTTGTTCAATGTTTATTAAAGCTAGTTGGGATCAACATCTTCCTTATCAACGCATCTAAAAGTATATAGAAATTTTATGATTACAATTTTTGAATAAATTGGAGATTCAATGTTTCAAAAAAGAATTTCTATAAATTTTACATCAAACAAGGTTATGAAATATGAAAATTTTGTTAAAATGATCCCAATTTACATTTTCCCATTTTATATTCTTGATCGAGTATGAATGTTAGTGTATCACTTAGTGATACAACAGAACCTCTATCATATTCACAATGCATTCAATCTGTCTCCCCTAAGGAAGTATATGCATTATCCTTCACATTTATTGAACTCAGTGTTTTTACCAATAGAAAATGATAATTTGTATGAATAAAAAATAGATAACATCATTTATATTATAAATAAATTACTACGGAATAAGACTACTAACCTGGTTAAAGTTATTTGGAGGAATCATAAATTCAATAAAGCAAAATTCATACATAATGATATAATGAAATATATATATCATCATTTATTGTACTAGAGTTGGAAATTTAGATGGTATAATTCATTTTAGTGGGGGTATAATTTGACACGTTGAGATTTTATGCTATAGTTCTCTAAAAATTGATTTATTTGATAGATTCCTTTACCAGCAACATTGAGTTTAAATGCATCACGATATACTATTAAAATATTATTAATTAATTTCATATTTATCACCTAAATGTGGAATTATATTTTACTAATGGGACTAAATAATTATGAAAAATGTATGGTTTATATTTTTAGAATATAAATTATTTGGTTATCAATTATTTATAAGTAAAAATAAAAATCAATTATAGGTAAAAATAGATATTTTTCCAAAAAAGTGATTTTATGTGTGCAATGTGTTTTTATCATCATAAATTAAATTAAATTAAATTCTATTGGTAAATTATTTTTAATGAAATTTATATATTATACATTCAATCAAAAATTTTAAAATTCATCAAATGTTTTTTCTGGTCATGGGATAAGGATAAAACCAGTTTAATTCTTGAAAATATATTTTTCTAAAAAAAATTGATCTAATTTAGTCACATTATTTTAAAATGATTTTATACAACTAATAAAAATTGAATTGTGAGAAATGGGTTCCTTATTTATAATTAGGTGGTCAAATTTGGGGTAGTTTGAACCTTTTTTTAGCTGCATTCACAATAGTAAATGACGTAAACTTTTGTCACCATGGTAAATGGTAAATCGAGTAAACCTAGGTTAAATATACATATTTATGTTAGTGTTTTTAATATTAATTATTAAATGATAATGGAACATAAATAAATATCACCTTAGTGTTGAAATATAATTTTTTAACAGATACGTTTCCAAAAAATTACCTTTATAATATTGAAATCGTACAAACAAACAAAATATGAATTACTTTTAAATATATATTATGTTTTCACAAGGGGAAAAATAAGGTTCCGAAGAGAAATTATTTTTTAATTTGATAAAAAAATAAATTATGTTAATTATGTTAATTTATTGATTATTTTTATTAATTATATAATTTCTTTAAATGCTTACCCAATGTTGACATAATATTTATTTAAATAATAGAAAATTAAAACAAATAATTATAATATTAGTAAAAGTACTGTAATTTGAGTTATTAATTGTATTCAGTGATATTAATAGATAAATACAACTTATTTGTGTTATTTTAAAGTATTATATTGTAATTCCATCTTTGTCTCGGTGTCTTTATTTCCAAATTAAATGAGTAGTGTCAAAATGACATAAATGTCAATTTATGAAAATAAAATTTTATTACTTTATTTAAGAAAACATATAATTTTTGAAGGAGGAAATTTTGGATAATATATGGTTTGTAATTTAATCCCTTTTAGATTTATGATCCAATTTTCACTTTATATTTAAAATGATAACCATTTAAGAGTGAAAATAATGTTACCAAATTTAATGTTAAAATTAGTTAACTTAGGTGTTAACCCAAAAGATATTGTTTAAAACACCAATTAAACTATTACATTTTTTGTTGTTTGATGTTTTTTCAACAAAATACAACCATATATTTTAATATCTATCTATTTGGAATCAATTGGATATATAATTACCTTTTTATATTTTAATCTTTTAAGAAATTCCAATAGTGTTGATCCTCACACTTATAAAAGGGAACCACCTTATTATTTACACCTCATTGACCCTTCTATATTTGATAAAACAAATAACATATCCCTGAAAACATCCTTATCCGTATTTTATAGATCATATTCATCCAAAACCAACAACCATTGGATCCTTAAGAGGATATCTAAAGGAGTTATTTCGAAGAAGAGTTAGTCGGCCTAACCGATATTTTTCTTTTTAGTTATTATTTTAACAAAACTAAACCTATTTTATTTGTCATTAAATAATTAATAGATTTTCCTAAATATAATTATAATTTATTATGATTATGATACCATTGTTATATTCCCCCTTTCCAATCATATGAAAATGGAAATTATCACTCATGCATATGTATGACTTACCGTCTCCACATATAGATACAATTTATTTTTCTTTATTATATTTTAGAGATGGGTATTATTATTGGTTTAATGTTTATATATTATATTTATGAAAACATTATGTAACTATAATTATAATATCATATCTTCCTTCTTACCGTCCAAATTTTTGGTAAACGATAACGACGCTCATACTTACGTGTGGGATACCACCTTCATGAAGTGATGTGATTTTATTTTCATTTATAATATTTAGGGTTGGTAATTATGATATATTTTCTGAATACATGTGATATATATGATATAATAATTATTCTTTAAAAATTTATTATTATTAACCTTTTATTCACTCAATCCTTCGAAAAGTGAAAACTTCATTCAGGCGTGTGTACGATCTACCATCTACATGAACAATGTAGTTTCTCTTTATATCTCTATATTTTATGAATGAATTTAAATATTTATATAATTAATATATATGATATTCAAATGATGAATAGAATTTAGTAGGTTTTGGAACTATTCTCAACGAACCATGATAGATGTCTTGAACATAAATTCTTATGAAAAAAATTAAACAGTTAAGACCAGGAAACGATGATTTTAATACAAGATTATTAATAAATGGATAATTTGGATGGAATAACTTGGTAATATCCCCATTAAATCATGTTTGAAAACAAATAATAGAATATTGTATGAAAAAATCTTTGAAAATATCACATGGAACATTTCTTGTGAAAATACCCTTTTCACATTGAAATCACTTATGTAGAATTTAAAAAATTTCCAAATATTATGGAATACATTTTATTTAAAAATAACATTGGAATCCGGTAAAGTATGATTAAAAACATTTAGTTTTCATGATTGTGTGTTGTTTTTTCATTTCATATTTGTCAAAAAAATTCCTTTCACACATTTGTAAAAGAAAATTCAAATAGTAAATTATTCCAAAAAGACAATAATTTTTTTTATTTTTTTTGTAAAAATTAAAAAATGGGTAAAAAATTACTTTATTAATTCATATTATAATATTAAAAACACTCTTTAAATATTATTATAATACATGTACATGGAAGAAAAAGAATTTTTGACCTAAGAGAGAAATAAAGTCATTTTCCTTATAAACATTCTTTTTGTATATTATGTTATTTAAATGAGGAAAATGTATATAAAACATGTAATATCCTGAAATAACCATATAAGATGAAAAATAATAATTTTTTAGACGTATATCATGATATTTTATCATTCAAAACTAATCATAAACAATCTCTATATACAAAAAAGATTGTGACATAAAACCCTTAACTTGTGCTCCACTTGATTTGAAGGTGATCTGTCCTCCAGTATAATAAATTTAAATTTATTATAATTGTATCAAACCATAATTAACATACATTTTATATCATATATGATCATTTTATATCATACCATTATCTATTTATTAATAATCCCTTATTAAAATCAATGTTTCTTGGTATTGACTATTTCAATTTTTTCAAAAGAATTTAGGTTTAGAACTTTTGTCCTAGTTCATTGAGAATGGTTCCATAAACTACATAATCTTATTAATGATTTGAATATAATATATATTCAATATATGAATATTTATATTCATCCAAAAAATAAAATGATAAAAAAGAATAACTACATTGTTCATGAAGATGGTAGATCATACATACTCTTTAACGAAGTTTTCACTTATTTGCAGATTGAACAAACGAAAGGTTAATAAAAAAACCTTTAAAGAATATTTATTATATAATATAAATCACATATATTTATAAAATATATCTAAATTATTGTCCATGTAAATAATAAATGAAAATAAAATCGAATCACTTCGTGGAGGTGGTATCCCAAACGTACGGACGAGCGATGTTATTGTTTACCAATGAATTGGAAGGTAAGAAGTATATATGATATTATCATTATGGTTAAATTATTTTATACTAAATATAATATACAAAAATTAAAACCAAAATAAAACCCATCCTAAAAATACGATGAATAAAAAATTGTATCGATATGTGGAGATGGTAAGTCGTAAGTACACATGAGTGATACATTCACTTCCCATTTTATTGGAAAGAGGGAATAAAATGGTGGAATCATAATAATAATAAAATTTTATTATATCTAGGATTATATATTTATTATTAATTTTAAATAACACAGGTTTAGATGAGGTAAAATAATAAATAAAAAGTACGTGATCGGTTAAGGTGATTAACTCTTCCTTGAATGAACTCCTTTAAATATCCTCATAATAATACAATGATTTTTTAGTTAAAATCACATCAAAAAATGTGGATAAAGATGTTTTTAGGGTTTATCCAATATATAAGGCTCAATTAGGTTTAAACAATAAGGGGTTCCCTTTTATAAGTGTTGGGAGCATCACACTTGGAATTTTGAAAAGGATTAAAATATAAAAAGGTAACAATGCATCCAAATGATTATAAATAGATACTTATTCAAAAATATGGTTGTATTTGGGTAAAAACACATCAAATAGAAAAAATTTAATTATTTATGTGGTGTTTTAAACCGTGTATTTTGGTTTAACACCTAAGTTAACCAATTTTAACCTTAAATGCGGTAACATCCTATTCAATCTTAAAGTGTTATAATTGAAAATATAATGTAAAAATTGGATCATAAATTGAAAAGGAATTAAATTATCAACCATGTTTTATCCAACTTTTCCTCTTTCACGATTTATATTTTTTCAAATAGAGTAATAAATTATTATTTTCATAAATTTTCATTTATGTCATTTTGACAATATTCATTTAATTTGTAAATAAGGACACCAAGACAAATATGGAATTAAAACATAATCATTTAAAACAACATTAAAAAGTTATTTTCATATACTAATATCATGTAAAATTATAAATAACATAAATTATATTACCTTTAATATTTTTAAAATAATTTATTTTATTTTTCCTTTAATTGAAGAAATATTGTGCCGTCATTGGGTAAGCATTTAATGTAATTATATAATTATTATAAATCATAAATAAATAAAAATAATAAAAATAATTTATTTGTTCTCAAATTAAAAATTAATATTCATTCAAAACATTCTTTTATCCTCTTGTAAACAATTAAGATATATTTAAATGTAAGAGACTAACATTTTGTATTTTTTTGGTTTCATATTATATAAGTAATTTTCCAAGAAAATTGTTATTAAACAATTATATTCAAATAATAAGGTTGGTTCCTGGTTTATCCATACCATGGTGGTTCCCATGAAATATGGTATACCTTGAATCAGTGGGAATGCATGCTCAGTGCATGGCTTTTCCAATTGTGTGAGGGGTATCAAAATAAATAGCTCATGTATGGATGGAAAATGGCTTATATAACCATTCAATACAACCATGTGGCGTTTTTTCTTGGGAAAATAGCAACTGAATTGTTGGAATACGGTATTCTTAACCATATGGGATAATTAAACGACGTATAGTCAGCCCACTGAAAATGTGGTTCTAATTCCCCTTAACCACATTAGCACTTGAACTTCCACTACTTCAACCATAATAAAAAATCCTTTTTCTCCCAATGTGTGAGAGACATTCACTTCAATATAGGTGTAATCTGTAGGATAATTAATGGTTTTTATATATTTGGATCCTCTTGTAAGTCAATATGCTTGGTCATTCTTTATTGATCTCTTCTTTTTTCCTTTTGCAAAACTATAGATCTAATTTGATGGGGATATATCTGTGTTCAATTATGATATTTTTTATGTTTTTGGGATCAATATAGGGAAGGATAAGTTTCTAAACATCAGATATATAGAATCATTGTGTCATTATTTATTTTTACTAATGTTTATGAGATTGGGGGATTCTCTCTTGATTCCACTGGATTTTAACATTAATTCATAGTTTGAAATAAATGTTTTTGTTGAATTTATAATTAAATAATTGGGTGATTCTTGTTAGAAACCTCCTTATTTATGGATTTTAAAAGAAAATAGAAATTGGTTGTTTTCATGTAAAATCCTCTTGGTGATAAATTTTAAAATGGCGATTATAATAATAAGGATCTATTTTGATACATGTAACAGTATTGTTTTAATATTTTAAAGGAATAATGGTTTTATTTGAAATTACATGGAATGGGTTTTGATATTCATGAATGGAATGATCTCTTTTTAATTATATGTGACTCTAGGGAAGGGGCATTTTTGGTGGGGGAACCTAGTTTTTGTTATCTTGTGAGAACTTGGTAGATCGATGAGAGACCACTCGCGTCTATAGAACTGTCACCAGGGAATGCATGTATGGATGTGTGGATGTGTGGATGTATGTAATTATGGAATGGGTATTAAAATTTCGTTTTGAGAAATGTTTTAATGTATTTTTTAGTTCCTCCCTTGGAAATCTATTTTTGTTTGGAAAAGTGTTTGGGTGTGGATATAAACATCTTTAAAATGTTTTATGTTATTTCTTTTTAATATGATAATCGTTTTTTCATTAATGTTTTGCGTTGAGAAGACCCTAGATAAATATTACTAGGTTTAGAATAAACCCCTTATAATGAAATGTTTTGAATTTTCAGATTACATACATCAAGAAACAAGTAATGTCAAGGTATATTAGATCTTTAAAGAAACTTCTTGATACCATTGGAATTTCTGATTGAGTTGGATCTTGGAACAATTTATGAGTTTTTGGTTTCATGTCATTAGATTCTTTGGGTTTATCATCATCTGGATTATTTTTTATGCCTATAATTTTCACCTTTTAAATCAGATATGCTCATATTTATATTTTTTCAAGTTTTACATCGTAATCGTGCCTCATTTAATGTTTTTTCCAAGATTATCCTATTTTCATTTTATTATAATAAAATGGAAAATCCTTCCACAATTATTTATGAAACCATTATAATTTATTTTCGGAACATGGTTTCTTGGAGATGTATCCTAAGGCTAGTAACACCCACCATCACTTCCCAAGACATTGGGTAATGGAAGGTATGTTACAAATAACATCATTTTGTAAAGTCCTTTGGGTATCTATCATGTTCAGTTCTGAAGATGGAAGTTGTTTCAGTTTTCAGAATTTGATATGTCTCTTGGGATGGTATAAAGGAGTAGGATTTTCATAACATGAAATGTATAACATTATTTTATTTACCTAACAACTTTATATTGAACTTCATTATACCAGGGTGTTTGGGAACATGAGTGATTTAGGACACTTCTAGGTGAGTTGTCACCTCATCTTCGTGGGTTTTTCTACAAATAGTTTCCTAACATTCATTGAAATCATGACTTCATAACATGAATTCATTGGTCATTATTGAGTCAATGATATATTGGAATGGTAATATATAACACTTTTTTAAAATTTTAAATAATTATTTCAAATGGTTATATTTTGAAATGGATTGATGGTTATATTTTAAAAATGCATAAAATAGTTCTTCATGGATAAAGATGAATGTTGAACGAAATGTGGTTATATGTATAAATATGGTAATTTTTAATATTTAATCCTTAAATTTATAGAGAGTGGGACTTAATAGAGTTTATTTTAATTATATAAAATGGAACTGATTAGTCTTTACAGGAACCAATCGAAAGAGGATATAAAGAATTTGGTTTTCACCTGGGCTAATGGTCTAGTAGTTGTTCTAGAGTATTTTCTAGTCTTTTTAGGTTATGGACAGAGCAAATAGAAAGGATGAACCAAGGAAGGTGGATCAGTCAGTTTATCACTATAAATAGAACCCACCCACCATTCTAGGGGATTCTAAACCAATAAAAGAATAATTATGAATGAATATGATGAATCAAATATTATATTTCCATGGAACACCAACCGAGATGAAAGTGAGTTTTCGGACCAACATGTTGGAGGATATAGTGTGTTAGTGATAGGATTTATTAGTTTAGGATAAATTGGATTAAGGCATGGAATGAGAAGATTTTGAAGAATTGATTAATAAAAAATCATATCCTCACATGTTCAGAATTTCTGTAACAATGCACTTCTTCAGTTTGATGTAGGAGTATCTCACGATAACATATTGTACGACAAAATTTAGTAATTTTGTATAATTTTCACCAAAATTTTCTCTATTTGAATCCTCAAATCCATTCATGTTTGAGTTACATTTGAAACCTAAAATCCAATCAAAGATTTACGTCCTTTTTATAACAGATTAAAAAAAGTTGGTTAATAGAGGAAAATAACCTAATAGAGATACCATGGAAAATATGGTTGGGGATCATGTTTATTCTTATATGAAAATGTGGGAACTCCACTACTAGAAACATGTGGCGGAGGGACACTTATTCTCAAATTGTTGGTATATCTCAAAATCAGATAATGGGATCAGTCAACTTTCATCCTTGTCGTAGAGTAAGCCTGTTTGTTTTCATTATGGTTCCCTTCATAATTTGAAATTATATTCTATGATACCACATAGAGAATTATGAAATTGAAACCATATGGTAAATATTTAGGGCCATTATCACATTACTCTTTAGTAGGGTGCTAGACACACATTTCATGCTTCTTAGGCATCATATGCTTTAATGGTATGAGTGAATCAGAATATTTATAACCAGCAGAACATAGATATCCATGGTGCTTCGAGGAATACCATGACTCCTCAATCAGTAAAATATATATAGAGTAATAAAGATAAATGTGTATTGATTAAGAAATTGTATGGACCTAATTGATGATCAATTGGGACCTTCGACAGTGATAGGTAGGATTCGTTTGCATTCTAACATTATGAAAGATTTTATTACTTGAGGGTGTCCCATTTGTTTATTGATTATTATTAAATTGATCTAATTGATTTACATGTTGATATGATGCCTTAATTTTTGAAACACCGAACACCTTTATAAAAATGATAATGAGGAGCCTCAAAATGTGAAGTGTCTTCGATATTAGTTATTGCTACTAATTGGTATGGTATTTCTCTATGGTACAGATGGATGTCTTGACTTGATTCTATGAATGGATTTTTTTACCTTTGGTTCTTATATTGATTGTGATACTTGGTAGGTATGATTCAAATATTTAGATGGTGTTAAAAATCTCTTTAAAGGGGACTGGGTAGAGGATGAAAGAAGAACATGATATTTTATAGCAGTGGTTGGAACTATATGTTACCTGTAGATAGAAATTACTTTGGAAATGGTATATGAGATTGTGAATATATATTTTCAAATCATAGTTTATTTTCTTGATGTCTTCCTAAAAATTTATTATGGTTTGTATCCAAAATAGAAGTGGATTTTATGACTGATCTCTTACAAGGGACCAGTTTTATTTCCCTTATATATTATTGGATGGAACCAAAAGAATTGATGGAATTTAAGGACTAATTGGAAGAGATTGAATTAAGGGGTTCATCTGTTTGAGCATGTATCCATGCATATCTCTAATTCTATTTTTGAAGAAGTTGAATGAATCCATTTTTTATTGTATATTATCTTAAAAATAACCATGTTACAATAATGAATCAGTATCATTTTCCACACATTGATGATATATATGATAAATTGATGGGATCCCAGTACTTCTCTAAAATTTACTTGTGTTTGGGATATAAATAATTGTTGGTTTATAAGGAGGTTATTGTAAAGACACCTTTAATAACTAGATACTTACATTATGAGTTTGTTGTTATTCCTTTTTTTCATACAAATGAAGCAACCATTATTATGGAATTGGTCAATAAAATATTTAAAAGGTATTTATATTTCTTTATGGGGGTGATTTTGGATGATATATTGGTGAATTATATGACAATGTTGGGTCATGAGAAACACTTGGATATAATGATTAGTATCTTACGAGAACATCTTGTCTAGGACAAGTTATCAAAGATTGATTTCTGGATAGAAGTGGTACGTTTCCATGGCCATAAAAATTTTTAAGAAGGAGTTTCTTTAGATCTAGAAAATATGAAAGTTATTATCTCTTAGAAACCTGTAAAGAATCAATTTAAGATACATAGTTTCCTCAACATGGTAGGATAACACAGATGTTTTTTACATGACTATTCATTTTTGGAATCACCAATAAAGACTCTAACAAGGAATGGTGTTCCATTCCAGTGGAATGATGAATGTTATAAATACTATCTATAGATTATGTTTATAAATACATTTATGGAAATACTCATATATCTAGAGACTGAAAAGGGTTATGTAGTCTATTGTGATGCAATGGGATATGGGTTGGGATGTGTTCTCATGTCGGGTGATCATGTTGTTTCTTATGTTTCATGGAAGTTATAGTTTCATGAGATGAACAACCCAAATCATGATTTGGAATTATCTATTGTATTATATTCTTTGAATACCAACCTAATTGACTTTTTTTTGATAAATTTAAGGTGTTTATGGATCGTAATAGTTTGAAACACATTCTCTCAAAAAAAATTAATCTAAGTAAAATAATATGGATGGAATATCATTAAAATTTTGACTTCAAGTTTATGTGTACTCTCGGTAAGGAATTTTTTTTGGTATATGAATTGATAGAGAATTCATATAATTAGTTGGATAAATAAGCTTCAAATCTATTGTAGTTTATTATAGTTATGTATGGCATGGAGCTGGATTGAACCAACCATTATGATGTTATATTTTTCTCCCAAATTTAATTTGTTATTGACTTGTTTCAACATGTGAGAGAGACTCATAGATCCAAATATGAATGTGTCACTATGACGTCAAAACTCAATATTAGAGATTCCATTGAGGTATGAAATATGGACATGATGTAATTTTTTGAGGATTAAATATCGGTCATGGTACTTTTGGTTTTTCAAGATCAAATTCTCAATTATTATCACCATCTGAAATGGTACATTTATCCATTATTCAAAATGATTTATAGAGTGATGAAAGTATAGTTTTAGAGGTTGTCCTAAAATGGGTAGTGGTGAAGTAGGTTTTGAGATGCCTTACCTATTAAAAGGTCAAGGAAGAGCACCACTGACCAGTAGGGATGTTGCATTCTTTATCGGTTCTCTTTTGGAAATCGGATCAAATAGCCATGTATTTTTGGAAACATTTACCAAGGAAAGTTAGGAAACATGATGAAATATGGGTAATTGTAGATCATTACATGAAGTGGTGTCATTTTATCCCTATTTTTGAATCCCATATAGTAGATTACTTTTCAAAAATTTGTATCAATCAATTGGTGAATAAACATGGAATTCTAGTCTCGATTGTATCTAATTGTGACTCAGTTGAATATGATCATGCTACATCATCTTCAAATGGATGGAAAAAATTTATGGAGTATACAAATGTTAGAGGATATTCTTAGGGATTGTGTAAATGATGTTGGAAAATCAAGGGAGGTTTACATATCGTTAGTGAAGTTATCATACAACATAAGTTATCAAGAATTGATAAATATGGATATTTTTAAGAATTTTTTGGCCATACTTGTCATTCTCCACTTTTTTGAGTGGAAATTGGTGACAATTCACTAGTTGGACAATTCCTTATACAAAAGAAAATAGAGAAGAATCGGTTGATCTGAAAGATAATAGTGATAGCTCAGAACCATCAAAAATAATATGTGGATCATCGTAGAAGGCCATTGTCATATTAAGTGAGTGATCATGTGTTTTTTAAAATCTCTACAAGTCTTATAAATCATCAATTTGGTAAGATATTCAAGTGTTCTCCTCAACACATAAACCCTTTTCTGATACATGAATGCGTCGATGAGGTGGCATGTTGGTTGGCATTACTCCCAAGGGTCAATTTTGTACATAATTTGTTTCAGGTATCATAATTGAAGAAGTATCAGTCTCATCTTGAAAATTTTATTCAATGGAATCACCTTGACATAGATCCAAATTATATGTTGTTTCATGTGCTGGTATGGATTTTGGATAGGAAAGAGGAGGTCTTGCATTGGAAAATTAATAGACTCTTATGGATTTTATATAAAATGGTTGGATTTATGTAAAAATGTTTGAGCATGAAAAGTAAATTTTGGAGCTATATCCCAAACCCTTCAAGGAAAACTCTAGTTTTAAACTTTTTAAGGATGGAAAGACCAATGTTTGGGAGAGTATAGCACCCCCAATTTCTATAATGACCCAAAATTCTAATAATGGAAATTTTCCATTGTTACAATTATGATATATTGTATAAAACACATATAGAACATATAGAACACAATAAAAACAATATTCTCATAAATGAAGAAATAAACATGTGGTATTTTTATAAATTAAGCAATTTATACTGATGGAAAAGTAACCTAACTGTTCCAATTGTAATATGACCATTATGAATAGTAATTCATCCAATAGAATAGTAACCTTTCCAAAGAGAGTATAAATAAAAGTTAGGAATATTATTAATTAAAATACTATATATTTATACCATGCAATAAGTAAACAAATGTTTTAAAAATGATAGATTAGGTGTTAGTATTTTATAAAAATGTAAATGATTATTTATAAAATTATAATTAATATAATTATTTGAAATAAATTTTCAATTCATAAAATGAATTATTAAGTAAATATTATAGTGTGATATGATTATAATATAATTTTATGAGACCTTATTTGAGTTTTCAAAGGGCTATAAAATCGATTATAATTTAAAAATCATAATTTTTCGAATAAATTATGATTTAATATAAAAATTAAATTTCTCATATTTAGGGAAAAAATATTGAAAAAATGGGGTCCATTTTTTAAATCTATACATTAAAAAATTGATAGATTAATTTCTTTGGATTTTTTTAAAATATTTGAATATGTGTGAATAGTGAAAACAATAATTTAAGTTATGAGACATTATAAGTAAATAAATCATATTTTGAGTCATGGATGAGTAGTGGATGATATTAGAGCCCATTATATCAAAGTAAAATGATCTATTTATGGTATTTAGTAATAATAATCATCACTATTGATATTCTTGATCCAAAATAATAGACAAATGAGTAACATAATAAAAAAACAACCCTCTCCTCCTCTATAAATACCACGGCTTATCAAACCTTCTCCTACCACCTTTTAATCCTTTAATATTGTATAAATTATTCTTAATCCCCTTCCCAATACTATTCTTCATATCCAAGGGCTTCTGGTCACAACAAAACACCAAACCCGAGTTCTTTAAGAAGTTTCTCAAGGAGAAAATATTCATGTGTTAAAATCTCAAATCCCACTTTTTTAATTTAATTTCTTTTATTATCCTCTACTTATTTCCCCGATCCAAAGTCTCATGATGACTCCATTATCTTATATATACATAATTGTTTTATAAAATATCCATCATCAAATATTTTCTACTTTCCTTTTATTCTAAAATTGAAAACATCATTTTTGATGTGTCGATTCACCACCTTCGTGGATAATGAGTTTTCATTTTCTATCTCTGCCTTCAAGGCTATTTATAAAACAATTATTGTTTTTAAATTATATTATAATATACATATTATATCTTTTATCACATAATTTACCCAAAATATAAAAAATATTTTTTATAAAATGATTCATGTTTTTGGTTGTCATAGAAACCACAAAAATAATCTAAAAAATTTCATCAGTATTTTATCTAATGAATAATCACCATACCATATAGTAATACGATATATGATAACATTTATACTTAATAAATTTAATTATTACAAGATAATTTCATTTATGGAGAAGTAATTTCCATTTGAAAAGAACTCCAATATTTATACTTAAGGGAACAGACCATAAACCATAAATGAACACTCCCAGATCAACAAAACTAAACACCATAACTCCTCAAAATCGACAACAATGAATTTAATGAAATTATAATAAATCAAAAAAATGTAGTATAGGATATGAGTTTAATAAATAATTAAACTATTTTATTTTTATGGATGTTAAGTGAAAATGCAAGATGGATTTGGACATAAGTTAAGTGTTTCTCGAACCCAACTACCATTATTTGGGTTATTCCTCTTTCATGTCAAATTTAATTATGGATATTCTATTAATTAATGTGAAATAAAATTTCATTATTCTTCATTTTTATTTTTTGGGAATATACATGCTTCCAATCCGATTTTATGAAGAAAACATAGATTTTGAAAAGTAAATCTTATTTTCAAAACACATCTTGACTCTTCTTGAGATATTTATTCTTCACTAAAAAAATGATGATTCTTATACCAAATATGTACTTTTTACTTTTTTATTTGGTAAAATAATGATTATTAATGAAATATTGATTAAATAACCCTTATTAAATCCATTACGTTACATGGGTTAGTTCCTGACTTTGATTGATATATGTTGTATGTGGAATGCATGATTATCTAAAGGGTATGTAGTGATGGGTGGGCCTGAAATTATATAGCCCTCCAATTAATTGGGTAATGTGACGTATATCATGATATGATGTGTATTATGAATGAACATTTTGGTATCTTTGTTAACAATTATCATGTTATGATTACGCACATATGTTATGCATGAACATGATGCAAGCTTTTTTCAAAGCTATGTCTGGTATTTGACCACTAATATTTTTTTTTGTGGATGATAGACCCCACTAATAGAAATGGGTGCAAGTCATTCAATTATATCTGTATTCATAGTGTGTGAACTAGATCTTCTAGTTGAAACTTTTTTCCTAGAATCTATAGCTGTAGGTTCCTATAGATAGGGGTTATTTTATATCACTTATCTATGGATAGTATGAGTTGGCACTAAGTAGAGAGTGTTTCTCATACGACATCATGGTAATCCTAATGAAACCATATGAAATTATCTTTGGTATGGAATGGTTATCCTATGTTATATCCTAGATATACTATAATCATATATGAGTTATATTACTTTGGATCTTTGGGTGAGATTCTCCATTTTTTCGTGAGAGAGATGTCATGGTCAAGCAAGTGGGTTGAGTGGGAAGAAATCCAAAACCTATCACCCATCAGTTAGAAGGTTTATCCCTCAGTTTAGTGGGATCTATTGGTCTCTATAATCCTTTGGTATTAAAAGATTTTAGGTTCATCTACCCTGAGGATGTTCTAAGGCTACCTACATGGTGAGATATATACTTATATGTCAACATGAACCATGGGACCATGCCAATATCTTTACTGGCATATCTGATTTCCCATATCGAGCTCCGAGAACTATGGATTTAGTAAGAGGACCTCTAATAGAGGGGATTTATTAATCCCACTGTGTCCATTGGGATGTTTTTTCATGAAATGGTGGAAAATATCTTAAGTATTTGGGTTTACTATCATCCCATAAATTAGTTATAGACAATGAACAAGTACCAATTGTGGGGGATTTATGACCTCCTTGACCAGTTGTGAGGTACGAGTGGGTTCTCAAAGATCGATATCATGTCTAGATACCACCAATTTAGGGGTCCCATGGTTGATATTTCAAATAACGTATTCTAATGTTGGTATAATCAATATTATTTCATGGTGATTCCCTTATGTGTGATGAATTTGACCACACATTTTATGTTATTAATGAACCAAATCATCCTTCTATACCTGGATTGATTTATGGTTATCTTTATTAAAGATATGATATTTTAATATAAATCAGATTAGGATCATATATTGAACTTGAGAATAGTCCAACACATATTATGGGGAATAATTTATGGTATGCTTTCAAATTTCCAGTTTTTGATTTGGGAGATTCCCAATCTGGGTAATTTCATTTATAATCATGGTTTATCTATGTTTCTAACAATGATTGATGTTTTGATTACTTGGGATCCACCCAAGAACATTTTAATAAGATTTCTTGGTGAAGAAGAGTACTATAAGAGTTTTTTGGTAGAATCATCCAAGATTACATCCCCTCTAACAAGCATGATAATGACATGGAAGCCCTATACAAAGACTGTACAGTCTCATAGAGACTTTGTGGAGTTGGGGAAATGGATGATTGGTGATACTATGTTGAGACTACCAGAGGAATTCATTGAGTACATAATATATTGGGATCCCTCTGGATATGGTCTTGGTTTCATGTTGATACAAAGTTAGGTAGTGATCATATATAAGTCCATGCAGTTGACACCCCATGAGAAGAACTATGCAACTTAGAACTTATATATGGAAGCTGTAGTATTCCCTCTAAATATGTTGAGGTAATATCATCTTATAAATATATTTATTACATAATACGAAAAATAGAGTCTTAAGTGAATCTTCACTTAGAGATATACTAACAAGGGATATAGGCCTTGATTGGATTCCAAGATGAATATAACCTTGAGAAATTCAATACTCATGGGAAGGAAAACAAAGTGTAATATTTATTTTTGGAGGAAATATCGTTATTTTTTGTGGGAGGGGGAATTTATGTATTTTTCTCCATTACAATTGACATTGGTAGATGATATGGGTGAATTTGTTTTATCATTCTATTGTGTTTACTCCTCCTCATCTCTAGTTTTTGAGGGAGTCATAGTTTGGATACATGAACTGTGAGTTTTTTTATGAATATATATACATAATGGATGAATCAGATGGATTCAATGAATGTGATGAGAACACAATCCTTTTGTAGGGATGTTAGATTATTTTAGTCATGATGTGAGATGAGATAATGAGGGAGTTTCATACCTCTCCTTTAGTTTTACATCATGAAGTAAACAATATGTGAAAGTACCTTCATTGGAATCTTTTGGTTTATTGACATGATATGAATGGTCAATGAGGTAATCTTTTAGTGTCTCACTTGTCAGTAGGTAAAGTTTGAGCACCATGTTCTAGAAAGTTTGATGCAATCACTTGTGATCACATAGTGAAAATGGGATGGAATAATGAAGGAATTGTTTATAGATATTCTATGGATAGTGAGATTCCATGATGTCTCCTGGGTGATAGTTGACTGACATACCATGTTAGGTCACTTCCTTACTATTAGTGAGCATATTTTTGTGCAGAGTTTAGGGTAGTTGTATGTACAATAGATCATATGACTCCACAGGGTACCCTCAAATATTATCTCAGACTATGATGTGAGGTTTATGTAATGATTTTTAAAAGGATTTATGGAGACCTTTAGGACCCCTTTGAGTATGGGTAAGACATTTCACTCCTAGACACATGGGAAGACCTAGTATATTGTCCCGAAGTTGGATTATATGTTGATGTCTCTAATGTTTGACTTCATAAATATATGGGAAGATCACATTCAACAAGTAATGTTTTCTTGTAGTAATATTAATCAATATACTATTGACAAGGCACCTTTCAATCCCCAGTATGGGAGACCCTATAGGTCACCCATATTCACGAAATCAATTGGAAAGACATTTCTGGTTCAGTTATAGAAGGTACATGTGATGACATAGAAGGTTCAGGTGATCTAGGAGAAGATGAGGATATCCTATAGATAACTAAAATCATACACATATGAACTTTATAGGCACATTGAGTTGGAGTTTATAGACAATGTTTCCCTGAGAGTATCTCCATGATGTGGATTCTGGTGGTTTTTCTATGCATGAAATTTATTCACAAGGTTCGTTGAGATTTTTGAGAACCTATGGAGGACTGGAATGGTTTCTTAATGCCTAGCCCTACCCCCAAAGATGGACCGAGTGCATAACAACTTTAATGTGTCACATTTGAAGACATGTGTTCATAAACCTACAAATTTTATTGTCTAGGATGGGGTGAACATCAAGGATAGATACACCTTCATCGAGTACCCATTAGAGGTTGGGAATCACTAGGATAGGATCCTATGATGATTGACTTGTCCCTTTTTGTGTGTTTTGGTGGCATGGGATGATTACAGTCGCATGAATGGTGAACAATTTTGTTATTGGAGAACATATCAAGATTAATCATGGGTTTTTAATAATATTGATATAGAATAGAGGGTGGATTATACATCCACAAGTCATGGTAATGGTGTTTCATGATAAGAGATCCCCACGAGCATTTGGGTTTCCAAAATCCTTCCATCGACAAATAGATCAGGTAGAAATGGCCTTGGATCCACACTACTTGGTGAGATTCAGGGTGGAATTGAGTGAAATTGGAGGAAGATAAAATTGATCTAAAATTGATGTCAGTGACTTGAGATTAACCAAAAACAACTAACGATATAGATTTTAGTCCAAGAGAACACATCTTGTAGCACCCCCACCGGGTTATGGCACTATGGTTTTTGGTGGAGTTAATGATTACATGTCTTGTGGCCCGAACCACACATAATATGACACTCCATGTTTTTATATTCTATGTGGAAGTTGGAAAAAACATAAGACCTCATATATGATGATGTACCGTATACTCTAGGAGTAAATAGGCATGTCCTAGTACCACAACATGGAAAGGTACATGGATGTGTACACAGGAATTTCATGAAGTACATTGGAATGGAAATGATCTCATTAATATGCCCTAAGTGGTAGAGACACACCGTGTACAAATCACAAACATCATATAGTCCCACATGGACAGCATGTCATATGCAGGCTAGGACACGGTTATGTTTCTAGGTGATTTCACTCACTATGTTATAAATGGGACACATCATGTAAACATATAAGAAACCTATTCCATTCATATCTACCTCATAGATACATGGATTTTCTTATGTGACTAGCCTATAACAAATGTTCTTCCATATAGATCACAATGGTGGCCTTTATAGGGGAATATGACATAATTTTTCAGGAGTTTCAAGAATTAAAATTATTTATTTAATGATTGATGATGTTAGTGATCATGGAATAATCATTGACGTGTTACTAAAGATATTACTCCCAAGTGACACCATGGTGCAGGATCTTTACACTCTTTATAAAAAAATATAATTTACCCCCTACACTAGGAATGAGTCCTCTATCTACAAAGTGTTAATCTCTAATCATTGATCTTTTGTGGCATGTGAGTCCTCCATGGGTGTTCTAGACCCATAATATATGGAGGATAGTTGCATGGAGAAGTACCCCCGTCATAGATTCTAGTGAGGTTTTATTTGATGTTGGACACCAGTGATGGACTTTTCGAGATTCTAGTGATGTTTCATTTGATGTTGGACACCATTGTGGACATTTCAAGAAATAAGTAGAATTATATTTCATGTCTTAGTTGTGTGATGGATATCCCCATTATCTATCATCAAGGTTTATTTATGAGTGTATATATGTAATGGGTTTTATTTACCTTTTATTTTGGGTTTCATTGACCCTATGTTGTAACTCTATATCGACCCCTTTATGGGTTTTTAAGTGTCATGTTGGGAATTTATATACTCAAAACTACATGGGATTTTCCTACACATTTCATGTATTATGAAGATGATGAATAGATTGGTGGTGAACTTGGTGTAACATAGTGGTGCCTGGGTGCATTGACTATGTTGGTGGTCAGGTCTTGGAGATCAAGGGTTAGTCTTTCATGGTTTTCATTTATTCAAGTTATTATCAGGTTAGGACTTAATTTTTTAGCATATATTTTTTCCCATTTAATTTTATTTTTTACTATCATACTAGAATGAATTATCCATGATTTTATGGAATGAAACATTGTACTCTAGTTGATGTTATATTTTCATTATATTACTCTACAATCTTGAATAGAGATTTCTGGGTGCATGCATGCATGTGTAGTATAAAAAGTTTTACTATTTATATGTGTAGTAGAAAAATAGATACCATTTACTTTTTTCATTCATGCACATATTTAAGGGATTTTTTGTTTTAAAAAAAACATTATCAATGTTAAGATCATTAAAATAATCTTAAGTAGACTATATATAAGGTTTAATTAAAATGTATATATTCTTGAAGATGAGGACCTGAAAGAATAATATTTGGATAGGATCAATAGTACACCTATCATACAAAAGAATAATAAATAAACATAATGATGCCAAGATGAATGAAAAAATCACAGGATTTTTCATTCAAGGTAATAAAGAAATTTTTTATTTATGAAGATCCAGACTATGATGATGTTGATGGGGTAAAAAATGTCTTATCCTCCAATCTTATGAGGGGAAATTGAAAATTCAAAGGAAAGAGTCGAATTTATTTATTTTTTTTGGGAAGAAAGGTCATATCACTACTAACTTATTTATAAAAAACAAGAGGATGAGTATGAAAAATCATCTATGAAAACCATTAAATGTGATAAAATCTAGGGGAAATTATAGTGGAAATTATTGAAGTGGAAAAATATAATTTCTCTTAAATAATATAGTTAAAATGAGTCTAATGTTTAGGAATTTGAGGATTGAAGAGACCATAATAAATATATATAATTGGTTATTCTAAATAGACCAAAAATTAAAGATTGTGATATTGAAAATTATGATTTAATGGGTACAGTTGATATTTATTCTATGAATAAGGAATCCCATGAAGAACATGAAAATGGAGGGTTAAATATTATTCTCTATTAATAAAATATTTATATGCAATAATAGATGGAATAGAAGTCATAACTTAAAGATAATATTAAAAAATAGATATTTGGTATCTCTAGAAACTCATAAAATGAAGTAGATATCATGCTCAATGTGGAAGAAAATTCTCAAATCATAGATTAATTGACCAATATAATGAAATAAATTGTGAAACATTTTTTTGAAACTAAATAGAATAATGGTTTAGTGGGAAAAGTGTGAGGATCATGAATGGACTCTTACACTTGACAAGATATTAGGTTACTCTAGCATAATAAACCCAACTAGAGCTATTAAAGATATTAGTGTGCCTACTAAAGAAAAAATTCACATTCCACTAGTATAGTGATTTATTGAAAAAATTAAATATATAGTAGATTATGATCATAATAAGAATATATACATGGCTCATTATAAATATCATGAATAAACCCCTAGGAGAAATCGGACTTATGAGAAGCTAAAAATACTACTAATCTAACTACTAATGATGGAAATCATGCATAAAAAGTTTATTTTTATTATTGGGGTATATTGGGACTCATTAAATAACATTGATCCATTTAAAAAAGGTTTTAGAGAGTATCAATTCCAAATAAATTAAAATAGGCATCCAACATATTCTTATTATTTTTATGGTTACTATATTTGGTTTGAAGGTTTTAGGAACAAAGTTGGATACTTTTTTTCAATGGTTCAATGGGAAGTGACTCATAGGACTAACAAGGAGGGAAAATTATCGAGAAACAATAAGAAACATATTGATAAATGAATATAGATTCTTATTTTTTCATGATCATGAAGAATTTGTAGAACCATGGGAGAAATAGTAATATAAATCATCTAGAGAGGTTTCAAAATGGTCATGGAAAAACGAAAAAAAATTGTATGAGAAGGTAAAAATTTATAATATTTCATTATGTGGAACAATTTGTTATGGTTTATGGGTTTTTTGAAATGTTCATACCTTACACATGACCTGGAATAAAGATATTATCATCAGTGTCAAGTACTATTAAGTTAGAGTTATTCCATTTTGTAATTACAAGGTACTAAAAATCATTGGTTCTATAATGAACAAGGTTTGTGGAAGGGATATTAAAAATATATATTTTATGTTTGAGGAAGTTATTATCCAAAAAATTATCTATGTGCTCTAGTTAGATAACTTAATATATAGTATACAATTTGATAAGAAGGGTTGGTATATTATAGTTGTAGATGGTTTATTTCTTTAAAATTTAGATATACCAAGGAAAATATAAATCTTATTCTTGAGGAATGTCAGTGAATTTTTTATAATGAATATGAAAATAGGCTATGCCACAAGACACATTGGAATTTGAGACAAATATCATTGGAAACTCTAGTGAAGAATGTTACAGAATATGACTTCCCCAAAGTTACATGTGACAACACACATACATTTGATTATTATTAAAAGGGTAAGAATATATGAAAGGATTACAATACAATGAAATTAAAATCATTAAGATTATTTTAGCCTAATCATGTTCATGTTTTCAGGCTAATAAATTCTCAATTGTGTAACAATAAAAGGCTTTATGTGATTTTTGTATTTCAAAAATATATCTTATTTTATGGTGATTGCTCCTAAAATTTAAGTGTAAAAGTGAAACACATAATACGAAAGAGAATCTAAAAAAATTCATGGTGTGAAATTCAAAAGAATTACCCAAAAAATGGAATATAATTTAAAAATATCCAAGTGGTTGAATATCTATAAAATCGAAGGATTCAACACTTAGTATTAGTGGTGAGAACTCCTCAATAGAATAGCGTTTTTGAGAGAGAAAAATGCATCATCCTCAACATGTCTTAGGCTATGCTTATTGAAAAAAATTTAATATAAAGTTATTAAAAATAATAGTTTTCTATAATGATAAATATATCTAATTAGGAATTTTGTTATCCAATCGATGAAAATACTCTTTATGAAATTTTTTTTGTAAAGACACCCACACTAAAATAAGTCCAAGTGATGGGAAATAAGAGTTTCATTCTGAACAAATAGAAAATTGTAAAGTTCCAAGTACATGGAGAATATGGAAACTTTCCTCGATAAGCATTGAGGGGAAAATAATTTCATAACTATAAATTTTTTTTGGAAAATATAAAATAAATCATGGTTTTTTACATTTATGAAGGAGAATGGAATCTTGATATATGTGAATAGATATTAGGTTCAAATAATCAGAATTCACAAAAAAATTCTAGTTTTTTTAGGAGAATATTGGTGAGGTTATGTCTTCATACTGGAATTCAAAATGGATAAAATGAAAATTGCTGATATCTTTAATGATAAATGAAATGATGATGAATAAGAGGACCAATAATATTGTTCATTAGGGTGGAAATCATTAATAAAAAAATCATGGGTGATTATATAGCTCTGGCATATAAAAGAATGATGATGTTGTGATAGGAAACATATTTCTTACCCCTGGTAGAACTAAAATCATTTTATGATGCTATCATGGATGAAATTTTGGTTATGTATTTGAATGAGGAGCTTTACCATAATGAGGAAAAAAGACTTGGTATGTTTTCCCATGGTATAAAAATATGAATTTTATGGGAACCCAGTGGGTTTTACTTAACAACCACAATGAATTTGGAATTATAAAAAGTAATAAAGAACATATAGTGTGTAAAGGCTATATCAAATTGAAGAACATGATGTTGATGAATCATTTTCACCAGTACCCTAGCATGAAACCGTCATATTTTTTTAATATATGATTGTTTAAAAGGGATTAAATTTTTATCACGTGGGCATCAAATCAGTGTTTATGAATTATATTATTTAAGAGGAAGTATATATTAAGAAGATGGATGGATTTTTTATTCATAAAGATTATAGAAAATTGTACTGAAAGACGAAATATTTGTATGGGAAGAATCATGGACTAGGAGACAAATACTAAAGTCTATATTAATTTTTATGGAGGCTTGTTTATCAAAGAGTATAGGTTGATCACAACATCTACATTAAGAATATTTAAGGGATGTATATGGTATTAATGAATTATGTTGATGACGTCATCTTTGGAGTCTAGGATTACATTAATTGAATGATTTTTTAGGAACTAATGAGGTGGGAATTAGAGATGTCATTAATTTTTTAATTATACTTTTTTCCATTGTGTGTATAATATTCAAAAAAAGGATGGGAAATTTTTTATATCAAACCTAGTATTCCAATAAGATGTCAAAATGGTTTTATATGATGATTCTAGATTGAGAAAACTCTATAAGATACCCAAATTAAATTTCCAAAGTATAATAAAGGTATAGAGGTTATTGTTAATCTCTATAAGAAATTTATTAATAAATTAATTTACATGTTAACCATTTTTCCCAAATTTCATGTTTTCTAATGTCATAATTTTCTAAAGGGTTGTCAAATGAAGAAAATGATGTGGGTAATATGTTATATCAACCAATAACGAATTTTCTGCTCTATTATTTGAGAAATCCAAAGTAGAAATTTTTTGGGTACACAGATGTTGATTTCATAAGTTAAATTGATTAATGAAAATAATATTTGGGTGGTGTGTTCTACATTATAAACTATTTTACTTCTTTGAAAAATAAAAAATCATGAATATGTCTTATTAATCACTATGGAGGCTGAAAATGTTATGGAGACTCAAGGTTTTACTTAGTAAATATATATGGAAAAACATTCTGATGAAATTTTCATTTATTTAGTATATCCCATTAAAATAAAGTTTGAAAACTCATGTAAGATAAACACTACATTAAATCCTCTATAACACTTGCGGATGAAGCACATTGAGATTGTGTATCATTTATTAATGGAGAAAGTGGAAAAACTTATTTAGAAGTTAGAGTATGTTTCTTAAAAAACATAAATTAGTGGATATCATGATAATAGAATTACCCAAGGAGTATTTTAAATGTAATTGGTTGTCTCATGGTGTACAACTAAATCGTTATACTTAGATTGACTTAGTGATTCATACCCCACTCCTTATGGAACTTTATATATGAGAAACATATGTTCTCTTTCCTTGAGCTTATTTCTATCTATATAACTCAACCTTATGAGTCATCAATGAAGTTATCCTCATGATCATTTTAAAAGGTATAGAAAAATGTTTATTTAGAGAAAGGAAAATCGAGTATCCATAAAGGTGGAGAGTCTTTGATTATGAATTTAAGATTTTAGGGTTTGAAGATTGAATGTCTGAAGCATGTAATTAAAATATGTGTTATCAAATCATAATTAATTAAATTTACTCTTATTTATAACATTGAGAACCAACCAATGTGATCATTGATATAATGATTGATGAATTATTGTTTCACCCTTTTCATGAAAGATATGAAATAATTAGTTTAGGTGTGTTTGTTTATGAAATTATTAATACATCCTAAAAGAGGTGTGATCACTAATATTTAATTTAATTATTAATAAAAACAAAGGGTATTGTTAGAAAAAATCACTTCTAAGGGTTTTTTATTAAATTATCTAATAAATTAAATAAGGGTGTGAACTTCAGGTTATTCTTGGAAGAAGTTATGGATTCCCTGAATTCATATGCGTTCGTATTACTGGTTAAAAACACTATTTATGAAATATAGTCTATGACATAGAATCTATATTGTGTGATATATTTTTTGGATAGGGAAGCATGCAACATAGGGAAACAGGACACAACATAAAGGTTATTTCATTGAAGGCTACAGGTGTACACACCAAAATGGGATTGTTACACCACATTAAAGGTTTGAGGAAGTTAAAAATATGGCCATAACCAGTCAAGGAAAACACAAAAATATCACCTAAAAAAGTTTTTGTCCAATCTTAGACACTATATAATCGAGTGGGGTGGAATGAGTGTGCATGTCAGGACTTATGTGAGGAGTGATAGGTGTATGTGAATGTGTGAAATATAAATCGGTGACACCATGGGGAAGTGGTTATAGAATAGTTCGATGCCATGGGATATTATTGAAGTGGTGATGGAATGAGGTGGAAATTAAGGAAATAGAGTTATGGAGGAGAGTCTATAGTATGATGAGGATCTTACTAGATATGGAGAAGTTGAAGGGACCACACTATTGTGGACATTTATAAGAAAACTGTAGTTCCCATGTAAGATATGAGGTCTCATGCATATGGAGGAAATCCTGCACAATAGTTTTTTTAAGAGAAAATTCTCATTCCATAGCTCCCACTTGTGACATGGTGGGTTTGAATTCAACAGAAAAGGAGGTTACCTTTCCATAACAAAGAGGATCATGATGTATGAAGTCATGTGCGTTTAAGATAAATTTATGGATATTGTAAGGATATCATATAGATATCATGTATATTTTTAATGCAATCCAAACATTGTGAATATGATCACATACATGTGTCCATATGGTATAATAAGTGACCACGACCATATAAATTGATAGACTCCATCTTATAAACTATAGTTTATGATGATTTATCATGGTGAAGCTCTAGAAGTAGAAGGATCTGTCATCGAAGTATCATTCAGGCAACAACTAAGCAGTCACTATCAAGGACTATAAGTATTAATGGGAATTTGTACTCATATTTTGAAGCATTAATGAAACTCTAGTGGTCCTTACTAACAAAATTTAATTGAGAAAGACATATGGAACAATATTATGATGGAAGAGTGTTTTTGATGCTGTCGTCGGGGTGCACACATCCGTCTTGTTTGATGACGAAAGGTGCGCTTTTGTTTCCCCACTTTAATTCTTTCCAAAGGCGAGCGGCATCCACTCCTTGTTCAGGGATTTTTGTTCCTTGATCGAAATGGGATGATGGGATGTCGGTTCCTCCTTCTTTAGATTACTCCTCAGAAGTTGTCTCCTAGTCTGGGTCTCCCTTATAGACTAAATAATTTGTTCGTGAAACTCTTCCTAGCACCATATCTTCATGGAAACTAGTTAATTACACTGCTTCTGTCGAGACATTCCAAGGGTTTCGGTCAAGGCAGCAAACTTTGGTAAGAGGAGTAGTCACGTTGGGCATCAATGGCATGGCTGGGTGTAGGAACACTAGCGCGTCTGTTTTATGTCCCTTATTATAGGGCTTCTCGAGGGCACGGAAGCCTGAGGCATCCCACATAGAACGTGGGGAATCATATCCCATGGGAATGTATCTGAGGTTTTCCTCAGTTTTCCATGTTTAACACAGGGTATACTGTAAGAATCAAATTCCACGTAGTTCAGAATATGGGGGCTTGGTGCACCGACATGAAGATGGTCGAGACCAGTGGACGGTGGTGGGCTTGAACCTCAGAGAGGCTTCCTACGTACCCTACCTTGGAAAAGATCAAATTCCTCATAGTTTGGAATGGTGAATACAGTTTAAGGTCATGCGGGATGAAGGTGAACCGACATGAAGGGGTCGGGACATGTAGGAGTTGGAATTGAACCCCAGGAAGGCTTCCTACATACCTTGTCTTGGGAAGTATCAAAGTCCACGTAGTTCGGAATGGTGTGGGGCTTGCACTCTAGGTGGCCCAGGGAAGATTTCATGGTCGGTGCTCACTCTAAGCCCACATGAGTCATGCTCGGTGTGAGAAATAAGAGGTATCAGAGATCTGATGATCATGTCACAAAAGGTGCATCTGTGGGAGGTGAAGTGGGGCGCACCAGCGGCACAAAGAGAAAATAGAGGCCTATGCGTGGTTAGAAACCCGATAAGTTGGGACTTACTCCATGATGGGGGATCGGTGGCAACAAAGCCCAGCGGGAGAGGGATTTGGCACCAAAGAAAGGAGGGGTTTGGTGTCCACTTTTCCCCTCCCCCTAGTCCTTGGGACTGAAGAAGAAAGGAGGAGCAGGGATTCTTCCCCTGGAAAGCAAATATGGGGGCTTCCACCAAAATGGTTTCCCTTTCCCCACGGATAAACACCTCTCTGATAAAGAGGATATCATCCCATGTGAGGGAAGATATCATCCTCGTGGAGGCCAGTGGGCATGCAGAATGTCCAAGGTGGTGGTACCCCATATGCAATGCACAAGGTGACGTCACAGTTTAACATTATGTGCTGAGGACAATGGTGCTTGGTAGTTTAACGTCCTGCAGCTCGGATGGGGTGGGTTTTCTCTACACCACTTGGACTTACATAACTAGTACCCTCTGCACCTTGGTGAAGGGAGGGGACATGAAAAACCATGGCTAGGTGGTGTTATGGAGAGAACCATTGGGGGTCCACGTTATAGTGGCTATGTGAATAAGCAATAGTCGTTAGTGTGCCTATGTGAAGGTGAATGAGGCGAAGCAACACAACGGGCAGTGTTGTCCTTGGGACTTTGAAGTTACTTCATGTGAACCAAGGATGTTTCACAGGAAATGAGTATATGGAGAAGGTACTTTGGGTTTGGGAGGCACTTGAAAATGATTCTTAGAAGGGAGACATCACTGGCACACAAGGTGCGAAGTTCGCGAGTGAAATGGACTGTTGCACGAGAAATGACAGGACCAGCGCACAATTGAGATGCTTGAGTGAAAAAAATCTGTGCCGACAAAAAATCAGCCAAGCTGGCACACAATTAAGAGCCATACACAAAAAAGGTTGGACTGGAAGCAAAAATCAAGCTATGGGCGCGAAAAAGGCCAGGTCGGGCGTGCAATCGGGCTTCAGGCAGAAAAAGGGCCAGGTCCAGTGCGCAGTGGAGGGCGTGCAATTTGGAAGGGTTTGCGCACGAACGAGAGGATTGCAAGCAACTGGAAGAAACTGCTTGCGGGGGATAGAAGTCAATGGGATATGGGCGAGGATCATGCCCGAGGGGTCTCGCACAAAAGTAGACCCCCAGGCGATCTGGCACGAAACAATTGGTACCTGATAGCCATATTTTTGCACACACGGGAGATGAATTTCGCCCAGGGGAGACAGTTCAGATTCTTCAGCCTGAAAGTCGAAGGGTTGGCCTTCTATTTATAGGCACTTGGGATCATGAGTCTGCGTGGAAAATAGGCTGGTGTGAAATTTTTTACGCTCCAGTGTTGGTAGTGCGGACTTTCAACTGTGCAGGGCGGTCGTGCGTAATTTTCCACTCCCACATGCAAAGGCTCTCGTGAAAAGAAGATTTTTTCGCACCAGACATTTTTTCACGCGCCGCTGCATTTTTTTCATGGGGCCCCTCCGGGCCCCCTGGAATGGGTCACCAGTTCCAAATATGGCTTCGCATTGTCATGCCCCAACCTTCTTCTGCTCTTGAGAATTTTTCAGCTTCTAAAAATAGGTAGTTATGATTGATATTCACACATTGAAAAAATTAGAGAGGTTAGTAATTCTAATGTTTCTCACTTCATTTTGATAGTGTCATTAATATATGATTTCAGAGAAGAGGATAGTTTTCCACACATAGTAGTAAAAAATAGTAAGGGAAAAGGATAATATTAAAGGGGCCATATCTCAAATGAACATCATTAGATTGGAAAAAATTCATGCACTAATAAAAGTGTATTTCCACATTCATATCTCATAAAGAAGATCATGGTTTTCTTGGAAGGATAAGTGATTTACAACTTGTGACGGAAGGCAATGATATTCTAAATTTGGGTGAAAAGTGAGTTCATTGGTTAGAGAGACCATTCAATTATGTAAAAAATAACAACAGTGGACTCTATGATTTTTTGTACATAATCATTTCACCATTGTCTTCTCCGTGTATAACCCCGATTATGGTGAACCAAGTAAACTTATTTTCCTGATTTATTGATTTTAGTCTCTTATAAAGATAAAAAATGGTATATAAAGGAGGGTTCCACACATAGATAGAATAAGATTGTAATCAAGGGATTAATGGTTTAAAATCTATATTACCCTAATTCATCTCCCCCCACTCTATGTAATATCCTTGAAAAGGGGATAAAATTATAATTCTAATCAAAACATAGATGTATCTAATTATTAAACCATCATATAAACCTATAACATATTCAGTCCAACATATGACATACTTGGTTAATCCTAAATCTTTTTTTCTCAACATTGGTTGATTTAATTTTATCCCATTATTATTCATAACATAATCCCAAAAAATTTAATGAACCCACCTAGGTGAAATTTTATACAAAAAAACCATGATATTAATATATATTACATCACTTCAAATGAATATTCAATAAATATCATAATGAGTCACATCTCCAAAAACAATTGGTTTTATTCTATTAGATCTTAGATACATAACCAACATATTTTTTCAAATATTCTTCATCATATTTAGTAAATAATATTAACACATGATATCCTTATAGATATATCATACATAATAGTGTAGCACATTAGTCGGGGGAAGAAAACATAATACAGGGTGAACACAAGAATTCATTATGTGGTGAACATAAGAAAAATCAATAAAAGTTTATAAGTGAACATAAGATGAACATGTGGGTATGATAAAAAATGAAAAGCATCTAAACAAAAAAATAATAAAAAAATAAACAATAAAACATGGATCCTAAATCAAGAATCATGAAATATGGATTTCAATATATCCTATTAAATAATGAATATGAAGATTGGATCGTGATATAATCATCATTTTCCATGTAAACAGAACATATAAATGTAGAATAATAATGTGAACATATATAAGTATAGAAAATCATATTTTATATCTGGGATCACTTCCAAGACATTCATCTCATATAGAACCATTTCTAATAGTGGTTTGGGTCCACTCCCCATTCCAATAAATATAGTGGATTGGGTTCACCCCTTGGTCCCATACTTTTCATCTCATGTGATATAAATATTTGCCCAATGCATTTGAGGGATATTTAATCTTTGTCCCAGATTTCACGTACTGAAAAATCATATATATATGTTCCACATGAACATGAAAACATTCAGAATCAAATAATATCTTATTTAATACATGAGATTGAAATATATCATGAATATATCCACAACACATGATCATGATCCACCCAGAAAAATATGGTGGACTGTGTCATTAGAGTATATTCCTAGTGATTTATAAGAATCATTAATAGATATTCACTATTGTATCTTGGATTGGGTGCCCCTAAACAAGTCCCTTGAGCTAGTTCTCCACCTGACCTCAGGTGAACCTCCAAACATACTCGAGGTTACAGATTAGAAGTGAGGGTCAAATAAGGAAAGTGGAAAGACTAGACCTTATTTACCATAATGTAAAAATTGTCAAAATTAAGAAAAACAAAGACCAATGTAATAAGGATCAATAACCAATAATAATCATACATCATATAACAAGATTCCAAAAAAATGTATGATCCCTCTACAAAAAATTGAAAAACAAGCCGTGTCATTATATTGTAATGTGTCAAAGGAAACCCAACATATAGACACACTAAAAATCCACAAAATGGGTTCATAAATCATTATGGTCCCCTTATCCATGCTCAATATTGAATCCCAAAATATAAATGTAACACAGATCCCTTTCCTTTGTCTTGGAATATAGCTATAAAATCTTCCAGAGTAACCATGGGGTCCCAAGAAGGGTGTGAGTACAACTATGTATCCCACCACCAATAGTGTTTAATGAAATATAAAGTATAATAAATAGAACTATGAATATAGTAGAATAAACTAACTAATGAATTGAAGTAGATGAATAATGTGTCAAAATAACCAATTAGTAGTTTCTTAATATGGTTCTTGGGTTCAACCAGGAAACACAACCCACCAAACCTTCTTCGGCCAGGCAAAAAGCCTAAACCATGATACTCAATTACTATATATTAAAAAATATAAATAAAATGGACATTACCCAATAATTTATATTGCATCTACCATGGGGTGTTAGCCAGAATACCCAAACCATCTAAAATTATATTAGTTCTCGAGTTTTCATGCCAACATCCTAAACAAGAGTAATGAAGGTTGTGTCTATCATTTGATATCAATGATGTCAATATTCATGTCTATCCATCCAAAATAAATGATAAGGAGGAACATGTCGAACAACATTGCCCATGGGGATGAAGTGTCGACTTCACTATGTTGAATGATTTCATCTATCAACAATTTAAATTATCCAACACACTTGGATTTTTTTCAACACACACAACATCAAGGGGTCATCTAATTTATCTATAACTATCCACAATATATATTTTACTAAAAATAATTAATATAATTCCATAATCAAACCATTTTAACATTTATGTATATATAGTGCAACCCTTAACTGTTATTTAAACCCATTTGACATCATAATCAATTTCCTTTAAACATTATCCCATTATTCCTTTTCCCGATGTTATAATGCATTTAATTTCCAATTTATGATGAAAAACCACTTATTTGATGATTACATGTCAAATAAAAACCACAGACAATCTAATATCTTTAACCATATATATTATCCTTTAGAAATCATTTTAATATTTTTAAGTGATTGAAACACAGTAGGAGTGGCCTTAGGGGTGACCAAAAAATCATAAATTGACCAGACACAGTTCGTGAAGGGTCTCACGCATCAATTTAAGGCCCAATTTAATTTTCCTAGTCAATGATAAAAATTTATATCTTGGAAGCACTATGTAATAACCACATACACAATTTCAACATCAATACTATGGGAAAAATCATTTATACCACCTACCTTATCCTCGTAGATAGACACTCATCCAAAATCAACCATTGATTTCAACTAAATGGATGCAAACGCAAATGTGAAGAACTCCATGAAATTAGGTCTCACGAGATTAAGAAGAAGGGAAATGTCCATATTGAACATATTATATTAAATAGAAGTACATTGAGTTGTATACTTACTATGGGCATCAAATCACAATAAACAACACCTTAAATTACCTATAATTTAAGAAGAATTATCCTTGGAAGAGTTTGGAGAAAGAGATTCAAACCCAAGGATACATGAGGAGAAATGTCGATGGAAATTATGTTATATTTTATAAAGGTTGATGGATATTTTAAATTCACTAATTTAATATCATGCATGATTATACTGGTCAGTTTTCTATACCATGATCCAATCATGTGGTCCCCTATGTCTAACGTAAAACAGAGTCTCATGGTTTTCATGGGCGCCACATGATTTGAAAAAAAAGAATGAATCCATGTGAATGTTTATTTCTAGCCTCAAACTATTTAAAGGGATTCCCATGTATGGTTTAAAAAAGATTCATGTCACTTCCCAAGGTTGTATGGTTGTGGGACACAGTTAGTATTAAATGGTCTCTAACCATGCACCATGCACAATATATCATTTTTTCACTATTTTAAAGTCTCAATACACCAAGACACTCCTAAAACCTTCCCTACTCCCTATAGGAATTCAATTAACCCTTTAAAAAAGGGAATAACCAAAAATTATATGGAAATGTAACCTATCAAAGGGTAGGGTTTGTATAAACTACCCACCTTATAATTTCTCACCCTTAGGATGCTCTCCCATGAATTAATAATCTGTTAAGGTAAAATTACTGGGCCACTCGATATGAATATAATATTCCCTCTACTGTGTTTTCTCTAAAACATATTCATGCTACCATATCTCTCATAACAATGGTATGGTCTTACCCTGAAAAGTTTTCTCACCATGATCCACATCATAAATCATATTCTCCACAAAATAAGCATTAGACTCAAGCTCAACATCATCATAATTGATATCATTACAAGGGTTGGTGTGATACCACTATTATTTTGACATGTGATAAATGTCATGCATAGTATCATACCACTTTGTAAGAGACAATGAATATGCTACCGGTCCAATCCTCTCCACAATCTAAAATAGATCAATATTCTAAGTAGCTAGGTCTCCCAATTTTTGAATCTAATAATGAAAAAATCGCAAAGAAACCTAAAGCACCACATGATCATCAACTATATGCTCAATATGTTGATAAATTTGATCATAATATGACTTCATATAAATATTATCCATATCCATATGCTTTAGGATCATCTTAATGTGATCTCATATCCCCTGCAAAAGAAATAGCACCAATAACATTGATTCTCCTACTTCCATCTAACACAAAGATGATAAACATGGAATACCATAGAGATCCACGTATGGTTCCATTAGAATTGATTTGTAAAAAATATTGTTATAATAGAACTTAATAAGAACATGTTTTTTCATTCCCCCCAAATATCATGTATGCATGCTCACATCATGTCCTCTAATACATGGATCGTATATTCCAACTGCTTGTCCATCTATGGGTGAAAATATGTAATAAAAATCATCTAATTACCCAACTCCATCTACAAGAATTCATAGAAGAATGTGGTAAATTTTTTATCATTGTCTAAAACAATACTCTATGGAACCCTATGAAAAAAAGTTATCTATTGAACATACAACTCATTGAAATAGTTGATGGTCAAAGTATAACAAATTGGAATGAAATGGGATACCATTTTCAAATAGTAAAAAATAAACCATATCATTCAAATCATCTATATATTACTTGTTATGACATCCATGAAATAAAGGGTAATATCATCCAACTTTAATTTCAGTATAGAGAACAAATCTAATAGACAAATAGGACAGTAATGCTCAGCCTTCACCTACTTATGGGTGTTTCATCACATTAGAAAACGTGTGACCACTTTCTTAATTTTCTTTATACGAATAATTCCTACTGAGATCATGGTGTATTTGAAAAAATATGGCTCACCACAAAAATTGATGAATGAATCGACACCTTAACTCATTCCACATACAAGTACACATAATAATGTAACAATGATCCTGGATAATAACATCACCATAGATAGTTCAATTATAACCATGGTTTTTAGTAAATGAAAATGGTGAATATTTTTCATCAATACACTCTAGGTTTATTATTTATTTTACAAGGAAAGTTATCTTAGTGTACTATATGACTAGAGTATTTAAGGTGGCATCATTTATATATATATTCCAGATTTTTTTCCTCAAAATCATAAAAAAGAGGAAAGACTCGCAAAAGGTGATTTTCTAGGATTGAATATTAATAAATATATTAAATTCCTAGGTATAAAAAATACTATGTTTTACAATAGATGAGATTAACATAGGTGTGGAGAGATACCAACAATCAACATGAACAACATGACATGTTTAAAGTAATCTTCGTGACTATGAGAGGATTCTTGTGTAAGATTATTTTCCCAGGATCCTCGTGAGTGAAATAGTTTCATGAATAATATTTTTTACTGTCATGAGAAATTCAATAGAGGGATTGGAGCTTCGCAAAAATATGAGAATATATATTGTTGTTAACCCCCACAACTTTACACTTGAAAATAATTAGAGATAAGTCTATATCATAGTGAATTCGACACTCCCAAGACTTTCTTGAATCAAGTATTCAATGTAATCTTGAGAATCATTAAAATAATATCTTAGTCTTGAGAAATTCTTAGTTATCTAGGAAACAAAAGATTCACAATGATGGGGTATTCCGTAATGACTCAGTGAGCTTCATAAAGGCAATTTGTTCTAGGAAGTAATTGTTCTCCATGAAGTTATTATGTTTCTTGAATTGAATTATTGATAATATAGTTTAAGTGAACAATTCTTTCAAGTGCATCAACTCCAGTTTTTGTTCCAATCATTGTATCATGATAGTCCGGGAAAAAAATTAAATACCAATTTAATAAATCTACCTTCATGTCATTAAAATGAGGGAGACTTCACCCAAATTAGTGAGCTAGGGGTGTCGATGAAGGTGTTTTGAGGGTGGAAGTATGTTATCCTTGAAGTCTTGTAAAGGTAGTGTTCCTGGCATAAAGTAATTGTGTGTGACCTTATTTTTTCCACACATAAGATGATTAGTATATTTAGGTACAATCATCAAAATTTTGCTGTATAATCCTTGGAATATCCCTTAATGGTGAACAAAGTAAAACTACTATGTTTTCTATATGTATGTGAATGTTTAAATTAATTTTCATTTCCATCATATAGGTTTAACGAGTTCCTACCAATAACGAAACATGATTTGTAACTTTAAAAGAAAAAAGTGGACACTCTGATTCACCCCTCCCCTCTCAGGGTGTTATGGGGTTCTACAAATGATATCAGATAAAACGGGTTATTGGTGATAAAATTTCCCGTTTTCTCTTCATGGAGAATTCAGTCAATTTCAGAAGAGTTCCCCAATTTTATAGAAGAAACATATAGATTAAGAAGAACATGTTGATATCTCAACTATGATCTATTGGAATAGATGTTCTTTTTTCCATTGGACAAGGGATTTAGGTTGCTGATGAAACATGTCTAATTGTGGCTAAAAACAGATAAGAAAAATATTGATACAAATTCCAAATAACTTAATGTCCTTATTGAAACATTATTCGATCAAATAAATTTGAAGGTAATGATTTTAAATTCAGTAAAGTCTATGTTGGAAAAATATATAAAATATATATGAAGGTGACAAAACAGTGAAGGATGTGATGCTCCAGGTTATTAACAACATGCTTGAAGATTTAGAAAAGCTTCCTGGTGAAAATATAGATACCTTTTTAAATTGAATTACTAATGTCGTTGGATCAATACAAGGACATAGTGAAAAAATAAAAGACATTGACATTGTGAAGAAAATATTGAGATTGTTTACACCTTTATAAAATCCAAAGGTGTCATCCCTTGAGGAAATGGATCTATCTAACCATTCCTTTGATGATCAATTGAGCAGTCTAGTAACATATCAAATGAGAGTCAAACTAGAAGATGTAACAAATCAGGTAAGAATTGAAATGGCTTTAAAATACATGGAAATTTTTGAGATTTTTATATCTAGTGTTGATGAATATAATAGGGCTTATAAATTTTTTTCTCTTTTTTCAAATAAATTCAAGAGTGGAAAAGGGTGATTTGAAGGAGATATTCCTATGGTATGTTTTTGATGTGCTATAGTTGCTCACATTTCCTCTTAGTTCTCAAAAAAGATTAATGATGAACAAGGTGAAGCTAATAAAATGCATAAGCCTAAACAAGGTTTACCAAGTAGAGATAATAATAATTAGGAAAGAAATTACAGAGAAAGCTTTTTGTCAATAAAAAAGAAAAAGATGATAATTAATATTATGGGGATAAGGAACCAGAGTTTAAATATATAAATCAAGAATCCATGATGTCTATAGTTACTCTTTTAAAATGGAATTCCCAAGAGTTGCCTTTTCAAACCCTTCACACTCAAGAACCCCACATCTCCACGAAGAGATCTTTCAGAGAAGCCCCAGTCAGAGAGGAGTCGTTGTCAGCCAAGAGGACATCGCATCCCGCGGGGAAACACCTCGATCGATGATGGTTCGACACAGAAATCTATCAGCCATGTGATGTGCACCCATTCTGCCCACCCGGTGAGACACCGGGTGACCCGGCAAGATGAGTGGCATGTGGGAGGCAGAAATTCCCCAAAAGAGAGGGCTCCCAAGAATCGAACCCCAGACCTCACCGAACACCGTTTTTTATGGCCCTCGACCCCGCACCACTACGCCACCACCGAAGCGGCCAAATATGATGGTTGGGTAACAAGGTATTGGGCTGGCCTGCCCACCTGTGCACCACACATCCCCAGTGAGGCCCAAGGTCACCAACCCTTGGGCTTAGGCCAGTTCCCAAAGGGGTAGAGGGGCCTATGAGAGGATCACTGGCATATAGTGTGTGTTTCCTTGTGAGGACTCAAACCCGGAACCTCGGGGTCAGGACGCCACCACCTTGAACCAACTCACCCGTGCCCCGCGGGCAAAACATGTTGGTTGGGTAATGAGGTATTGGGCTGGCCTACCCACCTGCATGCCACACGTCCCCAGCGAAGCCCAAGGTAGCCAACCCATGGTCTTAGTCCAGTTCCCAATGGGGTAGAGGGGCCCATTAGAGGATCTATGACATATAGTATGTGTTGAAACGTGTTTGTTGGGTGACAAGCTATTGGGCTGGCCTGCCCACCTATGGGCCAAACGTCCCCAGTGGGGCCCAAGGTGGCCAATCCTTGGGCTTAGTCCAGTTCCCAATGGGGTAGAGGGTCCCCTGAGAGGATCTCTGGCATATAGTGTGTGTTTCCTTGCGAGGACTCAAACTCGGAACCTCGAGGTCCGGACGCCATATCCTTGGGTATCCATAACATTCAAAATATAATGATAAGCAGTTGATTGGGGTTTTTGATATGAAGTTGTAACTTGAGGATTCTCTTGATAAGGTTGAAAATCTTGTAAAGAGAAAAATAATGATGAGAGCTATTTTGGAAGATCCATTAACATATGATGATTCGACTAAAGTAGAAATTGGCTGACTGGAAGAAGGAGGAAAAACATTTAATAACTCATGACTGCTCGGAAGATGCTGTGTAATTTAATCTTAGGATTGAAGAGAAGTCAAAGGTTATCAATGAACTTATATCTATACTAGAGTAGAAAGGAAGTAAAGTTTAGGGGACTGAAGAATATGTTGTTACACTAATGAGTGGACTTGAAATTAAATAAAATTCAAGGGAAACAAAGAAGAAAAATACATTTTTGATGATTATCATATATAGAGTTATCAGAGAGAGCTACGTATGGTTTAGAAAGAGTAGAGAAGGATATTTATAATGGAACATCCACATTCATGGAAAAAGTGTAACTGGTTGTGAAGACAAAACATCAAATTATAGAAAAGAAATGATCCAAAATAATGATAATCAGAAAGTTGGACATATAATAATGGTGCCTAATTTCTTATCAAACAAAGCTTCAAATAAAAATTAAAGGAGAACTAAAAATTATGCACAAATATACATATTTGATCGTGAGTGAAATAGTTTTCCTAATTAAGGTGACATAAGGATGAATAGAATTTAGATGTAATTTATTCTTATGAAATGTAAATTAAATGGTTATTTGGGACATACAATGTCATACTATGAATAGGTAAGGAGTTAGTTGAATGGGGAAGCTCCAAAAAGTCAATAATAGATAATGAGGCCATATCCTTCATCGTATAGAATAAATTTTTTTTCTAGATATTATTTTTAAAATTCTTACCATGGCTATAAATATATTCATTGTAGGTAAAGGAAAGGCCAAAACAATACCTATAGAACTCAGAAAAAAAATTAAATACTCACAAATCAACTGGAGTTGATCTTGTGCATAGGCATTCTCTTTTGGAAGAATAATATGAGTATAATGAACCCATGAATAATGAAAAGACATTGGAAATGCCATATTCAGCCTCCACATAACTAAATATCTCATATAGGAAGAAAAATAAAATCAAGAAATACAACCTTGTAGAAATATCTCTCAAAGACATAGAGAATAGTATCACTTGGGTTCTTTATAGTGGATGCTCATCCCATATGATGAAAATGCATATTTATTGAAGAATTTTATGAAAAGGGTTGATGGGACATTGAGGTTCGACAATGATGGTTATTTTAATATCAAAGAAAATATATGTACATAACTATACAACAATGAGATTAAAAAAAACTGATTTTCATTATGTGGATAGTTTTTATCCCAAAATCTGTAGTTTGATTCAACTCTATGACTCGAGTCTGATGACCTTTAATCATAATGGGTTAACAATAGAAGGAAAGTTAGGTAATTTTCTCAGGAAAGGTCACATGACAGATGGAAATTTATTCTAGGTTGACTGTAAAGTGAACATCTTTTACTTATTAATTGAAGAAGAAAACAACGTGTTTCACTAGAGGTTGGGTATCATTAATAATAAAATCTTATAAAATATATCTAAGAAAAATTTAGTTATGTATATACGAAATCTGAAGCATGAATGGGGAAATACATTTGATTCATGGATGCAAGGAAAGTTGGTCTTCAATTCATATTGGCCAAAGAAGAAAAGGGAATGAAATATTTATGATCTCATCCACATAGATATATGTGGTCCAATAAATATTATTGTAAGATATAGATAAAGGAAATTCATTATGTTTATTTATGATTGTAGTGGAATGGCGTGTGAAATGATTATATACAAGAAACAACAACTTTTTGATTTCATGAAAAGTTATCGTCGAATTTTTTAGAATGATAACAGCCACATAATCAATGTTCTATAATATGATAATAGAGGGTAATAAATATCCATTGAATTTAAAAATTACCTGAAAAAATATAGAATAAATCATAAGGTATCTTCCGTAATAACTCCACAAAAAATTGTGTTTTGAATTTATAAATCCACAAGGGAATAATATGGACAGAATTATCCTTATTTAGATTTGTATCTATCATCATTACTAGAATTATTTTATTCAAGAAGTAGTGTACACTAAACATTGAATAGGGATTTATATGGGAGAAATGATGACACCATATGAGTTGTGTCATGGAAGGAATACCTCTCTAAATTAATTTATTGTTTTTTAATGTAAATGGATCATATGAAACAAAGAATAAAATCAAAGAAAATATTGAGATGATACGGCCTAGGGAATATTACATGGGTATTTAATTAAGATTAAATCCGACATGTGTTTCAATAATCATCTTGGAATAATTTTCAAAAGTATTGATGTTAAGATCACTAAAGATAAAATCATAAAAACCTCTATGATCTCATATGATGATATGATATAAAATAAAGATTAAATATGATTTGGAAAATATTCAAATGAATAATTTCATGAAGATTAGAAAGATATTCATAGTGCAGAAAAAAATGATGATTTAGAATAAGAATAAAAAGATGAAACCGTTGATGAAAAAACATCATAAAAACATCACATGGGAAAAATAAGAGAATAAAATGATTAATCACACATCATTGAGAATTAGATAGCAACCACACAATAAGAAGAATTAGGATAAAATAATAATATACCTTCCTATCAATTATTGAACCAACCTCATTTGAAGAAGCAGAGAATGATGAATCATGGGTTAAGGCCATGAATAAATAACATGGTTATATTGACAAAACCAGACAAGGGATATTTTTAAGAGACATGAAAATCACAATGTGATTGGAACAAAGTAGATCTCTAAAAAATGGATGATCATGGAAATGTGATCAGAAACAAGGCTCTCTTAGTGTGTAAAGTATATGAAAAGATTTAAATAATTGATGTAGAATAGACATTTTCCCCTATTAGTAGAATTAATTCAATCAGGAGTTTTCTTACTATGGAAATTCAGTGAGGATACAATGTTTATCAAATGGATGTCAAAACAGAATTGTAAAACGTAGTTGTTGAAAAAAATTTCTACACTGAACAACTAATTGGATTTATTATTGTAAATTATGCAGAAAATGATTTTATATTAAATAAGTCCCACTATGGCCTAAAGTAGAAAACATGATCATGTAATTCTCAAATAATTCCAATCTAAAGAATCTTTAATTCATAAGAAGAGGTTTTGATCATAATCACTATGTGAAAAATTCAAAGGAAATATAATTTATTATGCTTGTGTATGTGGATGATAAGATCTTTATTTGAAGTGGGCAGGGATCAGTGGAAGAGTTTGATAATCACATCAAATAAAAATTTTAAATGACTATGATTGGTGAAATCACATACGTCTTAGGGCTATAGGTTATTCTAAAGATGGATTACGCCCTCATTTATCAATAAAAATATGATAGAGGATTGTTGAATAAATTAAAAATATATGATTCCAAAAAAATTATGACATCACCTGAGTTTGGGAAAATAATGTTAAAAGCATGAGGATATGACTTCTATGGATCCCACCATGTATATGATAATTATTTGTATCATATTATACATGAATAGAACATGAATATATATCATCGTTGAAACATGCATAGTGTCCCTCTTTTAATATAATATTAAGGAAGATAATTTTGCTGCCGTTAAAAGAATTGGGAGATATATTAAAGGAACTCTCAATTTTGGGTTATACATTATTAGAGGAATAGATTATGAATTATCATAATTTTCTAATGATAGCAAGACTATAGATGTGGTGGATAGAAATTCCATTAGCAGTGTTTCATTTTTCATTGGAAATAAATGTGTGGACTAGTTGAGCAAGAAATGAGAAATCACTTCTCTTAGCACATATGAAGAAGAGTATATCTCTTCTACAAAGTCTTACAATTATCTATTATGGATGAAGAAACAACAAGCTCATATTGGTAATGAGTTTATAGTTATTCACTATGACAACTAGAGCCTGATTGATCTTACAATGAATCTAGTTTAACACTCTCTTACCAAACATATTGAGATAATATATCACCTCATCAAGTAAAAATTTGAATAAGGTGTGATTAAAATGGATCATGTTGGAACTAAGGATAAAGTGGATTATATTCTAACTAATCTATTGGAATCAGAAGTGTTCGAAAAACATCGTTTGAACCTCAATATTCAACCACCTCTCAATTCTTGAGGAGGTTATGGATATTCCCCTCTCCCTATTTGTGTTAAATTTTTTAATCATTTTATGGAAGTGATGTAGTTTTATGGGGGAGATACAATCTAGGGGTATGTCTTTTGAGCTCTACATGTACAGTATAGGTTCGTTGGGTTTCTTAAGAAATGTTATGAATGGAAAGTTTGATTAATAGATAAATTCATCTATGAAATAATAGTTTATTAGTTTTATATTTTCAACAAACCATTCTATAGTTCTGTGACACAATGAAAATTTTGTGTCACGAGGAAACCATCTACAATGATGATGTGAAACTGTGATAATTAGGTGTTATGAAGAAATAGTCAATGCTTATATTGGACAACATTAAGCATTCCAAAACATGAAAACCCAATTCATGACTCCCTATTGTTTTTTACACCGATCATTGATCACATAAACATAGAGTGTTAGATGATTTGTTTTTCACATATCAGGTTTTGATAGTAGCTTGTGCTTTAATTAATTAATCTCTATAGATTTCGAATAAAACTAATGGGGGATATTTTTGGAACTAAGGATTCCAATAGCTTAAAATGGAGTCTAGTTTGTGTTTTTTGTCAATCCACTCTAGTTTGATCAAGATGATTAAAATGAAAGTGATCTTACAGTTCATGCTTACTGCATTTTTGAAGGCGGTGTCATTTACTACTATTTTCCAAACGTTTGGGTTCACAATCATGATGAAGAGGCATGAATTGTGAAATGTGGTTTTCAATGATTGACTCTTCATAAATATGATGAAGGAATGGGTTTTAGGATGAATTTTTTTTCAATGGCTAATATTAATGAAGATGTGGTTGGATGAAAATAATCATCACAAACAACATGATGGGTTGATGATAATCTATGTGACTACGAGAAGCTTTGTGTGTAGGTTTATTTCCACTCGAGATTCATGGGTGAAAGATCTTTGTGAAAAGGGTTCTGGTGTTTCATAAAAAATATTCTAGAGGCATGGGAGTATCCTGAAAATCCAAACCTATATATAGGTAGTTACCCCCACTACTTTACACATGAGAAAATTAGAGATAAAAGTGAATTGTTCTGAATTTTTGAAGGCCATGTGCTTCGTGAATCAAGTATTCACAATAATCTGGATCATCATAAAAGTACAATCATATTGTCGACTAGTACTTATCTAACATTTCAGTTCTAGAAGCCATCCAGAGGCACCCCGTACCTAGTTGGTCACATGGCCTCAAGTGTGTTTCCCTGAATACTAGAGGCTACCGACAAGCTGTGAGGGCCTTGGGTGTGAGAGTGGGGAAACTATGACCTCATTGGAAGAGTACACAGTGAAAGTAAACAATTACATATAATAACAGAAGTAGTAAATATCAAATAGTAGAAAACATCAGAAGACTTGAATAATATATCAACTAGAGCACATATAAAAATGATTCATGATACATATGTCTAGGAAAGAAGCCAAACAAGTCATAATACTGGAATACAAAGAGTACTAAACCAAAGTAAAAAATAAAAGATAAACAGCTCCTCAGCATCACAAGCATATGCTCGGTCCCATGCTCTCTAGATCCATAGTAAGTCAAGTAACTGAAGTAGAATAAAGCTTTACCTTATCTATACCTTCATCAATATAATCTTCTAGAGCCCAAAAGCAAGACCCAAACAAGGTGTGAGACTAAATACTAGTAGGAAACCACACGAAGATCTGTGCCTAATAGTCAATGAATATATGGCAGGTAAACGTCCATAAAAATAGTAAACAGAAATTTTATCAACAGTAAAGAGTTCCACAAGTCAAATAATCAATCAAGCATAGTAACCCTCTAGGAATTCCACACAACCTATCCTCTTTGGTTCAGTATTTGAAGAATCTCTGAGGAATCAATCACATTCAATTCCCCTTATAATCTAAGGTAGTCAAGAACTCTTTGAAGAAGCTCACATAGTCAATTCCCCTTATAGCCCCAAGGACAAGGACTCTATGAGGAAGCTCACTCGGTCAATTCCCCTTATATCCCAGGTTTTTCATAGACTCTCTGAGAAAGAACTCACCATCAATTCCCCTTTTAGTTTAAACAGTTCAGGAATAAAATAAAAGATTCTCTGAGGAAACTCACGCGGTCAATCCCCTTATAGTCTAAATCTATCAAGGACTCTCTGAGGAAGCTCATTTGGTTAATTCCCCTTATATCCCCAAGTGGTTATCAGATCTATGAGGATGTTCACTTATTCAATACCCCTTATATCCAAAAGTGATCAAAGACTCTTTAAGGAAGCTCACCCAGTCAATTCCCTTTATAGTCTACTACACCAGGTTCTCACAGACCTATGTAGGTCAATGAGCATAGCAGTGTCATATGGCCAAAGTAAACCTATAGAACAACATGACTAAAAATTATATAGCATATCATGCATGTTAATGTACAATCTCTCTATCCTATAACAACAGGCATGGAAAATAGACATCACAACCAAACTAGCTAAATAGGACCAAACGGTCGTAAACAGAACATGTAAGGGTAATACATACAAAGCATAGAAATCAACCCAATTTATATCCAAATTACCTCTACACAAGAAAACAAGCATGGTAGGTAACCAACATGGGTAAAACAGTAAACACACAATACACCGTTCAAGGGTATTGGTGGAATTTTCACACAATACTCAATGACTATGAATGGAAAGTCACAAACAACCTACCTCAGGGTTAGGAGATCTCTATATGTGATCCAAAAATCTTGAATCTCCTTATAATGTTGTAGATCTAAGAAAATGTATAAAAATTTCAACACATGAAAACCTTAAAATGAAGTGGACCCATGAAATGATGCTCTGGAAGAAGAGAGAACTCACCGATGCGATTCCAACGCAACTGACGGTGTTTGATTCAGATCAAGGATGGAGGCTTGGGGGATCGTTGAAGATCCATGGTCATATGGACTCTCTCGAACGAATGAGACCTCGACGAAGGATCTTCTAGTGATTAGACATGACCTCGGTGCGTTTAATGAAATAAATAAAATACACATACTATACTTTTGGAGTACACTGCGTGTACTTCCTTTTTTCGTACTCCACTTTAAGTGGTCTTTAAGTCACTCTTGCATGGCTCTGTGTGTGGCCACTACACAGGCAGCACATGGCCTCCTGTGGCAATGTAGTACACAGAATTTACTCATAAAGTACATGGCTTGTACATAGAAAATTTCCAGATTTTCCTCTTTTCTCTAAAAACAACCAAAAAAGGAAAAACATACCTGGAAAGAAGGTCTGGGTTCTTACAAACTTCCCCCATTAAATAAATTTTTCCCTGAATTTTCCCAGCATGGTGTAGAAGAATAAACTTTGAATAGATTCATCCACTATGCACAAACATCAGCCTCCCTCTACCAAGTATCATCATGAACCCACCCGTGCTGCCATATCACTCGTACCATAGGAACAGACCGCCCACGAAGAACCATTGTAGTACAATCCACAATCCAGATAGGATGCTCCTCAAACGACGCATCCACTTGGAGCACAACCTCCTCAGGTTGAAAGAAATGAGACAGGTCTGAAAATTAATGTCGAAGTTGAGAAATGTGGAAGACTTCGTGCATATCTCGGTACCTCTGAGGTAACTGTAACCGATAGGCAACCGACCCAACTCTCCCCAACAACTCAAACGGCCCGACATACCTCAGTGAAAGTTTACCCTGCCTCCTAATCCTCCTGTGTCCCAAGCTCGGTGTGACACGTAGGAAAACCCGATCCCCGACCTCAAACTCCAGAGGTCATCTCTACTGATCAGCATAACACTTCTATCAAGACTGTGCAGCAGTCATCCTCTTCCAAATAAACTCTATCTACTTTCTGGTCTCCTAAACAAGAAAATGTCCCTGCAAAGATTTCTCTCCAACCTCCAGCCAACATATGGGTGATCGGCATGGCCTACCATACAAAGACTCATAAGGTTTCATATGAATATTCACTTGAAAACTATTATTGTAGGAAAACTCTATAAGAGGTATATTCTTGTCCTAAGAACCTCCAAAATCCATAATTCATGTTCGAAGAAAGTCCTCAAGAACCTGAATCGTATGCTCAGACTGAACATCTTTCTAGGGGTGGTAAGCTATACTCAAATGTACCAATGTACCCAATTCCTTCTAAAGCCCCTTCCAGACCTGAGAAGTAAAATGGGTATCCCTGTATGAAACAATGCAGTGTGGAACTCCATGCAGATGTACAATATCACAGATGCAAAACCATCCCAAAACATCAACACTGAAGGTCTCCTTGATCGGAAATAAGTTAACAACCATCTTGATTCTGTCAATTTCAACCCAAACTACATTATTCCCTTGAGGTGACCTTAGAAAACTAGTCAAAAAGTCCATTGCGACATGATTCCACTTCCACTCGGTAATGGGTAACTGTTGTAAAATCCATGATGGTCGATGATGCTTCGCCTTCACCTGCTGACAAGTGGAACACCTCATAATGAAACCAGTAATTCCTCTCTTCATACCAGGCCACCAATACTGATGATGTAGATCATGATACATCTTGGTGATGCCAGGATGAACAGCCCAAACTGAGGAATGAATATCCTACATCATCTCTTCACGTATATCTATTGGCACCCATACGCGCCCCAGGAAACGCAAGATCTCATCCTCACCTATGGTCCATCCAGGAATATGGTCCTCTACTAACACACTCTTCCTTAGGACTAGTCCTTCATAATATAATAGCTACCTCATTCGAACATGATACAGAAGAGTAGAGGTAACAGCTACAGAAGAAAGAAACGTCTTCCCTTGACTGTCATGGACCTCCAAATGCATCTCAGAAAACAAATCCATAAGGTGCTACTCACTACTGGCCTCTTGAACTACCTATATCTGAGTCCTCCTGCTCAATGCATTATCCACTACATTTCCTTACCAAACCGTATAGGCAATCTCAAAGTCGAAGGATTGTAGGTACTCATCCCACCTACACTATTTCAAATTTAGGTCACGCTGAGCGAAGATGTACTTGAGACATTTTTGGTCTGAAAAAACCACAAAATGATCTCTCAGAAGATAATGTCTCCAACAGCATAGGGCATGCACAAAAGCTTCCAACTCCAGATCATGCATCAGGTAATTCCTCTCATGTGGCCTCAACTGTCGAGACCCGTACAAAACAACTCCATCTCCATGCATAAGCACAGCTCCCAGCCTGATACCTATCTCATCACAGTAAATAGTATAGCTCTTTCCTGCCTCTGGAAAGACTATTATTGGGACTGAAGTCAATCTCCCTTTCATCTCTTGAAAGGATGAATCACAAGAATCAGATCATAAAAACTTCATACCCTTCTTAGTCAGACCTATCAGCGGTGCTGCTAAGTGTGAAATTTCTTATATGGAATTTCTGTAGTATCCAGCCATCCCTAGATAAATCTTCACATCAAATACGTTCTTTAGCTGCTCCCAGAAAACTACTTCTCTCACTTTCTCTGGGTCTACTGATACTCCTACCTCTGAGATAATATGACCCAGGAAGTGAATCTGATCCTTCCAAAAGTAGCACCTTGAGAGCATAGCATATAATTGATGATTTCTTAGGGTACTCAAAATGATCTCAAGATGGGTATCATGTTCATTTCAAGTGTGATAGTACACCAATACATCGTCCAAAAAAACCACCATGAAGGAATTGAAGTATGTTTTTCTTAAAAAAGGGAATTTCTGAGAGTGGACTTTTCGAACCCTCCACACTCGAGAACCCCCCTCTCCATGAAGACATATTCTGGAGAAGCCCTTGCCAGGGAGGAGGCGTTGTCTGGTGAGATGAAATTGCATCCCATGGGATAACACCTCGATCGGCGATGGTTTGACATAGAAATATGTCAGCCATGTGAAGTGTGCTCATTCTTCCCACCCGATGAGACACCGGGTGACCAGGCAAGACGAGTATTATGTGGGAGGTAGAAATTCCCCCATTAGTGGGCTCCAATGAATCGAACCCCAAACCTCACCGAACACCATTATTTATGGACCTCGACCCTACAATACTACGCCATCACCAAAGAGGCAAATGTGTTGGTTGGGTAACGAGTTATTGGGCTGGCCTGCCCACCTATGCACCACACGTCCCCAGCGAGGCCCATGGTGGCCAACCCTTGAGCATAGGCCAGTTCACAATGGTGTAGAGGAGCCCATGAGTGGTTTTCAAGCATATAGTGTGTGTTTCCTTATGAGGACTCGAACCCAGAACCTCGGGGTCAGGACACCACCACCTTTAACCAACTCACCTGTGCCCCGCAGGTAGAAGGAACCCAAGTACGGATCAAACACTTGGTTCATCATTTCCATGAAAACTGCAGGAGCATTCGTGAGACCGAATGGAATAACCATATACTTGTATAGACCATACCTACTCTGGAAGGCTGTGAGAGGTATATCTGATGGTCTAACACACAACTAATGATAATTAGACCTCAAGTTAATCTTCAAGAACAACCAGGCTCCTCGAAACTGATCAAAGAGATCATCAATCCTATGCTAGGGATATCGGTTCTTGACCGTCAACTGGTTCAGCTTTCGATAATCCACCCAAATACTGAGGGTTCTATCTTTCTTCTTCACAAACAGTATAGGCGAACCCCAAGGAGAAGTACTAGGTCAAATGAAACTCTTTTCCAATAACTCCTCCAACTGCTTCTTGAGTTCCTGCAACTCAGGTGTAGCCATCCTATAAGGAGGAATAGAAATATGGTCCACTCTTAGAACAAGATCAATAAAAAAGTCTTCCTCACGCTCTAGATGCAAACCTGAAAAGTCCTCTGGAACGAAATATCTGAATTGATCCACCACAGGTGGAAAAACAAAATGTGAAGTCCCCTAGTCATCCAGATATAGGATAGCAATCTGGAATGTATCTCCTCCCAACCCATGATGCTCTCGACCCGCTCTTCTAACCTAGACATCCCACTCACTCCTATGAAGAAAGGAACCACCCGCTGGTGATATGAAACTCACCTTGCGGTGATAATAGTTGACGACTGCATGGAAGGAAAATATCCATTCCAATCCAAGAATGAAATCATAGTATGTCATCTCTAGGACATAGAGGTCCCATAAAAAGTGACACCCACCAACCTGTAGAGGGAAATCTCTGAACTAATGTACACTAGAAGTTCTAGTTCCCAACGGAGAGTCTAGTGTTAAGATATTAGAAGAAGAAAAGATACAGATTCCAAGGCTCTCCAAAATAGAAACAAATATAAAGCTATGGAAATCCCCTATATCGAAAAGAGCAGAAGCTAAACCAGAGGTTACTAAGATCATACCTCAAACTGTGGGGGTCCGGGATATTGCTCCCTATGGGTCTACTCCACTGCAAATGTTTGGCCTATGTCAAGACCCTATGACCCTACCTGACCACTCTAAGGTGATCCACCCTGTTGTCACTGAAGAACCAGTGAATGATTTCCATGACCACAACCTCCACCTTGGCCCAAATGGTCGGAAGAACTCCAATTCCTAGACTGGTGAGAAACTGGCGGTGCTGCTCCAGAATGAGGAGTCAGAGAAGAACCCATTTCACCAGCTGCTGGTTAGAAGAACTGATAAAAGCAATGAAGGTGACCCATCATTCCAGAAGGTCGGCACTCCTTTGGGTCTCTCAGGCAATGTGGCCTCATATTCCCACTTGTCCCACACTTGTAGCACACCACCTGCCTACCGGAGGATGGATCCCGCCTACTCTGATCCCCTCGTGCAATCTCCCTGTGGCTCTTCCTACTATTAGATGGCAGTGTGCTAACTTTGGATATCAAACCGCCTTGGATCATAGATCTAGAATCCCTCATATTGTGCTCTGTGATCATCAACTGGTTGACAATAGAAGATATCAAATTCAACCTGCAGATGTTCAACTGGTATCAGATGTCATGCCTCAGACCATCCTGAAACTTCGGTGCAAGGAACAACTCATCACCTCCTGGAATTTGTGTGAAACACTGCAGATCTATGAATCGTGAGGAATACTCCATAACAGAAAGAGTACCCTGCTCTAGACTCATGAACTCTCAGGCTCAATCGTCCTTCAATGTCTCCGAATAGAAGTAATCGTAGATGATGTTCCAAAACTCTTCCCAAGCCATATTCAGTTGGCGGCCCACCTATGAGATCACATCCCACCACCTCTTGGTAGAGTCTCGGAGCATGTAGGTAGCGAGCCTCACCCTATTCTCTGGAGGTATCTCCAGATTCTCCAAAATGGCTAGCATTGCTTCTAGCCATGACTCTGCAGCCTGAGGTCCTCCATACCATGACAAAGTAGTAGGATGATGCTTCTGGAAGACCCATGTCAAATCATCCATTAATGGGGCAGGACGCGACGCTCCCTAAAAGGTATACATCATTAACCAAAATCTCTCCCTGAACTGTGCATCCACACCTATGTCAGGTACAACAGCTGGTTCCAAGGCTGGCACAACTGGAGGACCTACTGGTAGTCCCCGATCAGCTTTGTCCGGTGTTTGATCACCATCTGGAAACAGGCTCACAACCGGAGGACATCTCGGTGGCATGAATTTGCAAGGTCAAGAACACACCGTAGATCACGACTATAAAGGACTGAAAACAAGGAGTTTAAGAGGGAAACAAGATAAAGAAAGCACTCATGTTTTACAAATCATGATTACACGGCGTGTAAATTTCCTACACAGCATGTTCCCTGAAGTCATTTACATGGGTGTGTACTCCTCCCTAAATTGGTCGTGTAACACTCCCAACACACGACATGTTGTCTTAACACATGGCGTGTACATGAATCCTCTTCCCCTGCCAGATTCATTCAACATGGTTATGCCAGACGGCTCTCATAAAACAAGACTACACGGTGTGTTCATGGTAGACCCCGTGTGTACTAGGAAAGCTTAACCTGACTCGTGTTGTTAGTGACACGGCTCACACTACAAAGCATGTTCCGGATGGACATGACGTGTATGTGAAGGGATAACACCGACCTGTGTTGTTCGTGACACAGTTGGGTACCTGGGTCAGACTACATGGCGTGTTCAACACGGACATGGCATGTATAGTTTAAGGTCTTATCCGTCTGTGTTGTTGGTTACACGGGCAGACACTGGGTCAACAATACACGGCGTGTTCATCTGGTACATGGTGTGTTCCCGCCGGGCTTTCCCCATCCTGTGTCTCTGCCCACACGGCCTACGACACGGTCAAACACTACACAACATCTACATAATGTACACATCATGTACTTATGAAAAATAGTTTCTTCCTGAATAGAAGAACACATGGCGTGTAAATAACACTACACAACATGAATTTTGGGTTTTTCTGGACAGTATGCCTGAGAAACTAATCCGGAACACAGAAAATACTGAAACGAACACTGAAAGTGCCAAATTCTGATTTGTGAGGATCCATACTCCACATGAATCATAGTCTGGAATCTTATACATGTTATAACATTGAAAACATAGTAATGATCCACAAAATTCCAGTCTATGAGGGCCCATAACACCTCAAGAACCAAAGATTGGCATGTATTCAAGCAAAAATTTACACAAAACAATATCCTATCAAACAAAAGGGATCATTATCAAGGAAACTATCACAACAGCATGCGTATTTTACACGACATATATCACAACAGTGTGCAATCACTAATGCATCCTAGATGGCATGGAAAAAATGCATGATATGTGATTTCTAGGAAGTTCCTATATGATGCATGAGATGGAATACCCTCATCTCATCGGGTTGCAACAGAAATATAACCTCAATAATATCAACATTAATAACAAAAAACAGTTTAGTTACCCATCGATGAAAATCATATCAACCGTAAACTTGCAAAACTAGAAGAAATTTCAATAAATGAGGTAGATTGGATTTTCCCTGTACAAGGGTTAGCTACTATCGAGCACAACTTATTTCCATGTAACTATTCCTTCATATCCCTAGATAAAGGCACCAAACAGTAATTCAAGAGAAAAGAATTCCTCTGATTCCACTTTCTAACGTCCCAGTTCCAGAAGCTACCCAGAGGCGCCCCATACACGGTTGGTCACATGGCCTCAAGTGCATTTCCCCGAATACAAAAGGATGTCGACTAGCAGTGAGGGCCTTGGGTGCGATAGTGGGGAAACTATGCCATCATTGGAAGAGTACACAGCAGAAGTAATCAATTACATACAATAGTGGAAACAGAAAATATCCAACAGTAGTAAACAACAGAAGACTAAAATAATAAAATAACTAGAGAACATATATAAATTTTTTATGAAACATATGTGTAGGAAAGAAGCCAAACAAGTCACAATGCTGGAATACAAATAGTACTAAACCAAAGTACAAAATAAAAGATAAACAGCTTCTCAGCATCGCAAAGATATGCTTGGTCACATGCACTCCATCTCCACAACAAGTCAAGTACCTAAAGTATAAGGGCGCTTTCCCTTATCTATTCCTACTACAATATAATCTTTTTAAGCCCAAAATCATCACCCAAACAGGGTGTGAGACTAAATCTAACTACTCAACCACTCAATGATCTTTGCCTAACAGTCAGTGAATATATGGCAGGTAAAAGTATAGAAAAACAGTAAATATGACGGTTCTCAGCAGTAAATAGTTCCACAAGTCAAATTATCAATCAAGTGTAGTAACCCTCTAGGAAGTTCACACAACCTATCCTCTCTGGTTCAGTACATAAATACTCTCTGAGGAAGCACTCACAGTCAATTTCCCTTATAGTCTAAGGTAGTTAGGAACTCTCATAGGAAGCTCATACAGTCAATTCCTCTTATAGCCCCATGGTCAAGGACTCTCTGAGGAATCTCACTCGGTGAGTTCTCTTTATATCCTAGGTCGTTCATAGACTCTCTGAGGAAGCACTCATCGTCTATTCCCCTTATAGTCTAAATAGTTCGAGAATACAATCAAATACCCTCTGAGGAAGCTCACGCAGTCAATCCCCTTATAGTCTAAAGCAATCAAGGACTCTCTAAGGAAGCTCACTCAGTCAATTCCACTTATATCCCCAAGTAGTTTTTATCTCTCTGAGGATACTCACTCGTTAAATCCTCATTATAGCCAAAAGAGATCAAAGACTCTCTGAGGAAGCTCACTCGTTCAATTCATCTTATAGTCTACTACCCCAGGTTCTCACAGCCCTATGTAGGTCAACGGGCATACTAGTGTAATATGGCCAAAGTAAACCTATATAACTACTTCGGTAAACAGGCTACAACATATCAAGCATGTCAAAGTACATACTATCAATCCTACCACAACAGGCATAGAAAACTTGCATGGTAGCCAAACTGGATAAACAGGACCAAACGGTCGTAAATAGAACATGCAAGGGAAATACATCCAAAGCATAGCAATCAACCCAATTCATATCCAAATTACCTCTACACAAGCATAAAATCATGGTAGAAAAACAAAAGGGGTAAAATGGTAAACATTCAATACCCCAGTCAAGGGTATTGGTGGAATTTGCACATAATACTCAATGACTTTGAACGAAATGGCGCAAACCATCTACCTCAGGGTTGGGATATCGCTATATATGAGCCTCTATGCTTGAATCTCTTTAGAACGCCATAGATATAAGAAAAAATATAAAACATTAAACCCACGAAAACTTATAAAACAAGTGGAATCAGGAAACGAGGCTCCAAAAAAAGAGAGAACTCACCAATGTGATTCCAATGCAAATGGCAGTTTTCGATTCAGAGGACGGATGGAGGTTTGGGTTCTCATTGAGGATCCACGACCATACAGACTCTCTCAGATGAATGATTCCTAGAAGAAGGGTCTTCTGGAGATTAGACCCAACCCTGGTACATTTAATGAAAAAAATAGAAAATCACAACATGTACTTTTGGATTACAAGACGTATACTCACCTTTTTTGTAATCCGCTTTATGCGGCCTCCAAGTCACTCCCACACGGCCGTGTGTGTGGCCACTACACGGTTAGAACAAGTCCTCTTGCGGCAAGGTAGTACACGGTGTATACTCATAAATTACACTACATGTACTTAGAAAATTTCTAGATTTTCCTCTTTTCTCCAAAAATGAACAGAAAATGAAAAGAATACCTGAAAAGATGGTCCGGGTTATTTCAGCTTAGGTATCTTGGAAAAATGATATTCATGATGATAGGGTATTATGAAATCACATAGTGAGATTTGCAATGGAAGTTATTTCTTCAAATGTTATTTTCTTCATGATGGTAGTGAGATTTGTGAAGGAGATTCGTGAATGGAAGTATTGAATATCTGGTTTACGTGAGCAGTACTTTCATGGGAACGAACTCTGGAATATAGTGAAAGAATAGTATTTTTCTACACAGGGATAATGATTTAAATTCTATTATACTGAATCAACCATACATTTTTTAAAATGAGTAAAACATCACCCAATGTAGTGAGCTTGGGGGAGTTGAGGGAAGTGTTCCGATGGAGGCAGTGTGTTTTCCCTAAAATCTTGTAAATGATGTTTTCTTGGTAGAGAGTGATTTTTTATGAACTTATGTTATTCATTACAATTAAATATCAATGTATTTATGTAAAACCAACACATCATAGACATATTATCATTTGACTATCCCTTAGTGGTGAACCAGGTAGATTTGATGTGTTGTCTCCTTGCACGTAAATTTTTAAATTAATGCGTATTACTATTAGAAAGGTTTAACAGGTTCCTATCAATATGGGAATGATAACCATCACTTGAGAAGAAAAGTTTGACACCTTGATTCACCACTCCCATCTCAGAGTGTTTAGGGGTTCTACAAGTCTAACTATAGTGTAGCTTCACACCATCTAAGATATCGGTGAACTCTAGGCACTCTGAATGATCATGTAACCTTTACTTGATCTAAATTAGAAGTATGGGAATAATATATAATGAAACGATGTTGAAATACTCTTATCCCTCTTGAACACCTAGATGGATCTCAACGAACATGTTCATCATCTTCCACTCTGAACTCAGCTCATGGACTATCTGAGTTTGTATCTTCTGACTCATAGCATCAGCAACACAATTTAATTTCCCTAGAATAAAAAATGTATTGAAATAAAATGATTTCATCTATTCAACCCATATCCACTACTATATATTTATGTCCCACTAGGAAAAGATGTATTTGTGGATCTTATAATCATTACAAAGAGTAAACCCCCTCTCCCAAAAGATAATTATTCCAACTTTTTAATTAATAAACCACTACAACGTACAAAATATCTTATGTAGGACAATATTCTTCTTATGAAACCAACATCTATAACCCATATTCTGTTACTCAATCTCCCTGCATTAACACTGCCTCAATTTTAATCCATAATGCATCACAATATAAGGTATAATCCTCACCCATCTTATGTAAGATCTGAATTGATGTAGTATTCAAATGCCTCTTTATCTCCTAAAAAGAATTATCACATGCCTCAGAACACTAGAACATTATACCACTCTTGGTCAGGCCTGAGAGGTGCACTACTAAGTGGTAAATTTCTTTCATTCCCCTTAAATATTAAAATTCGAAACCAAAAAATCATTGGTTATCAAAAAAATTCTTGGGGTGGTCCCAAGAAATAACTGTTCGGACCATATTATGGTACACTACAAGTCTAATATTTGTGATGATGTCCCCATATAAATGTACCTTGTGGATCCATAAATGACACTTAGATAGATTGGTATATATATAATTCTCTCTCAGTGTACTCCAGATGATGTAAAGATATTTGGCATGATCATCATGAGTTTGTGGGTATAGTAAGATATCAACAAAAAAATTACCACAATCTAATCCAAATATGGGTGAAATATTTGGTTAATCAAGGCTATTGACAAAGTAGGTGCATTCAGCAGACTTAATAGAATCACTATGATCTCAAACGTGACATAACTACTTCAAAAATAATTCCATGGTATTTCAAAATGTCTCACCCTTGGATGTTGACACCCTAATCACAAATCAATTTTAGAGAATAGTAGTTTTGGGCTTTCCCATGTGGTAAAGGCCCACTGTTATAATGTATATAATTTTGGTTCACATCCTATTGGGTGTAAATTTCTATTGGTAGTATTGTAGTACTGTATCTGAAGATGACATAGGTAGGTAGTGATGCAGACATGTCATAGGCCTCGTGAATATGCAGTATATTTCATGCAAAGTTCATTGGGCCTTTGGCCAAGTTCATGGGCCTTTTTTCCACGTAATTAATTTCAGTCCCACTATTTATTAAGGCCATGTATTGTATAAACAAGTATTTATGGTTGGTATATCCCTTGGGGGATATGGCCTGAATTTTCAACCAATGTATGTGGTGTGTCTGTTTAATGTAATTGTACCCCCAAGAACCTAATATATTAAAATATTAGAGAATACATAGGAACCTCTCAGCTAGTCAAAACGTTCATTGATATGTGGGAGAGGATATTAGTTCTTAATCATTATCCACATGAACTTCCATTAAAATACAAATAAACATAATGTTCCATCAACCTTCTGGGAAAAAATACGAGATCCTGAGGGTGACGTTTTCAGATCAGTAAACCCTTTATCATCCAACTCCTCTAGTTGAGTCTCAATATCTTGAATCTCATATTGTTTTATTCTATAAGGTGGAATATATACTAACTTAGTACTAGATTATAGCTCAGTTATAGATGGAGTTTCCAATTTGGGTTCAATAACTATGAACTCTTTATGAAACGCATCTTCAAACTGATCCACTATAAGAAAAAAACATCACGTCTCATTTCATAATCATCTTGAAAAATTATTTCAACATTAATAAGATTCCCCAACAGTAGGTCAAATGGGCATATATAGCATGCCTAGATATCCCACTCTCTATGATGAACATAAATGTCTCCATTAGGAGATGTGAATGATACACTTCAATAGTAATAGTCAATATGATGCTAATGAAAAATTGGTCATTCCATTCCCAATATGATTTAAAAAACTAATATATTAATAATGAACAAGTCTTAAAAGATATCATAGCCACCAATTTTGAGAAAATACGATTTTCAATGATGGATACCCTCGAATAGTACCCATAATGACATTATGATCAACATAACCCCATCCATAAACTCCAATTCCAGACGCAAACCACCTACAAACCAAGAATATATAAAATAATGTGATTATCATGTGTAAAAACAGTGATATAAGGAAAATATTCTATAATAAATTTACAACATACTATCAATGGATCAAACTTGCCACCATATAGAGGAGGATTAACTTCATGAAAATGACTTTATCCTCTACCTTAAACTTCAATCTAATCACGATGCATTACGCTACATGTCTAATATAGATGCTACTATCCTAGACTACCTCTTCCTCTACCATTACTAGTATGAAAATCAGAACTCCAAATGTTGTATAGATATGGTGAAATAGATCCCCTATTGGTTCTATTCATTACCCTAGATCATCCTTTAGTTTTCATCATCCATGGGTTCCAGCATAACCTCTATAGTTTCTCAATCAATCCACAAGCTCTTCAATCCATTGGTTGTTGATGTCACAAACCATGCATGTTACTAGTTATTCCACATTTATATAAAACCATCCGACCACTTTCCTTACTGGAAGATGTCTCACATGGATTCTCTTTCCACCACCACCTTTTTGAAAGTTCTTATATGGTAACTTCCTACTATTGAACGACATAAGACTAGATCACCTAGATGAAACCACATATCCACCAGTAGAAGTATTCTTCTTATTCCCATCATAAAAGAGACCTTGATTCACTACATCCGTAAAATTATTCAAAGGTGTGATATTCACATGGGACATGATCTCCCATTTAGGACCATTCAGAAAACATCTCATTGCATCTACCTCATCCTCTACCAATTCGAGAACAAAACACTTCAATTTGGCGAAGCATCCAGTATAATAACTGACTTACAGAGTCCCCTATATCAACCGCATAAACTTTATATCCCTCTCAATCTTCATGTTCTATAGTTTAAAATGTTCCATGAACATATCTTGGAATACCTTCCAATCTGTATCCTATAACAGATTAGCTTGTACCTGAATATCCCACCAATGCTTCACTAGTACATGTAATAGGTAAGATTCTAACATGAATATTTTATACAGATGAGCCTCTAATTAGTAAAAAATAATCTAGATATACTCAATAAAATACATAGAACTCTTAGTTACACCCACTCTAGTGAACATCAAGGGATGTTGTAGATGAAACTCTCTATTAAGGTCAAAGATACTCGATGTAGCCCACCCCAGGCTTGTCCCCATAAACTACATAAAGATGGTAAATTTTACTTGGAAATTTTCTTCCATCCTTTCAATTGGAACCAATAGGGGTTTTGGTCCTACTAACAAATTATTATTCTTAGAAATTCCATCCTATCACCCTATCAGTATTCATCATCATAGGGTTATTCCTATACTATTAAAAATAGAAAATCAGGGATCATAACAAATAATCTCCACATTTACACAAAATAGGTGTCACAAATATTCATAACAAATCACTCAACATACACAATATATAGGTTCATAACCAATTAACTTTCAATACCCTTAACCATTCATCTCATAGGCCATTGCTAAATCAAAAAAACCAAAATTTGAATTTAAAAACATCTCATACAAGAAAATTTAAAACACTTTAATTAAAATATTTAAATTTATATAAGTTATCAACCTATTTGTTTGAAACTATTTTTTTAAAACCATAATGAAACATAATATAATTTCATTTCCATGAACCTAGTTTCACAACTCAATGCATCACACCACCATATTATTTTCACTAGGTTCCTAAAATGATTAATGTTTCATAATTCCATTACAACCTAAAATTATTCTAGTATATTCAATCTCATTCCATACATGACTGTGGGTAAAATCACACAAAAAAATAACATCATTGAATTGTTGTTTCACCCAAGGTTAAATAACATCCAACATAATCAATATAGCACCAGGATCCATAATCTCACCCTAAAAACTTGTGTTTTTCCTTACACATGGGTTAGCAACTACCATGAATGAGCTCATTACCATGTCTCAACAAAGCCTAGTCTTCTAACTGCCATTCCCAATAAAAAAATAGAAAATAAATTATATGATACCACATTGTAATTCCCAATCCTATGCTCCACTAAACTGGTTCCACAAGATAGTTCACCACTTTACATCAGTCATGCCCCCCCATATGCCAACGACTTCAAAATAGAAGTGAATGTCTAATAAGGAACATGGGGAGACAACAATCTTTTACCAGAGTAAAAAAATAGTGGAAATCAATACATAAAATAACTAAAGTAATATGGATCAATAAACAATTAAAACCATGAATAACTTTATAGTGTCAAAAAACATGGTTTGACCCCACAATTAAAAATGGAAAACATTCCATGTAATAATTGTTTTTTTTTTGTCAATGAAAATCCAAAATTAGACACACTGATAATACAAAAATTGGTCTAAACATCATTTCATTCCACTCATTTATTATCCATCCCAAATCTCAAATTATCCACCGAACATAGGTCCCTTTGCTTTATCTTGAAAGTAATCATGAAATCTTCATGAGTTCCCATGACGACCTAAGCTTGGTGTGAGTAAAAGTTAGTAGGCCACCAATAACTGTGTTTTAAGAAATGTCTATTCTAATAAAAATAATGTTGTATGATGTATTATAATGGAACTAATAAATTTAAATAGGGGAATCATGTGTCAAATAAAATAATAATCAGTTCTCTACTTAGGTTATTGGGTTCCATTGGGACACCCATCCCACTAATATTTCTTCAGCAATGCTAGATTCCCACACCATGAAACTAAATTCAAATGGCTTAAACACAAAATAAATATGGGAATTCATGATTAATTTTAACTTTAGTTACACAGGTGTGTTAGTTTAAATACACATACCATGTCAAATTCCATTAGTTCTTAGATTTTAAGGTTTTTATTCAAGCCAATAATAAGGAACACCATCTCTATCATTTCAGGTGCAGGATGTTTGGAATCATGTGTAGCCATCCTGAAGCATGGATATGTATTGTCATGTACAAAATCCATTCACATGGGTGTGAAGCATCATCTTCACCATTTCTAACCATTTCATTAATGTGAAATTTCTAAGGTCCAACACAATTGACCTTTCAAAAAAATACAGCATCAAGGGTGAACCTCATTAACTCATCATTACCCACATGGTTTAATTCTCCCAACATCACTAGCCTAATTCCAAAATCAACAAATTTAACCATTTTGACATATAATAAAACCCTTAATGGAACTTTAAATCCATTTTTAAACATAAACAAACCCCTTTAACAATTTACCCTTTATTCCTTTTACCCATTTCATTACACTTTTATTTTATGAATTAAGACAAACAACCCCTTATTATATACTAATATATAAAATAACAACCAAAAATAGTTCCATCCAAAAAACCCTCTATTACTTCATTAACAACTCATTAATAAATTTTTGAAAAATTGACACACAACATGAGTGACCTTAGGCCCACTCTCAAAGTCATTAAATAACTCTACAGGGTCTTTGTAGTGTATCACACATCAAGTTAGATCCGAATTTAGTTTTCTTATTCATGGAAACAAATGTGCAGTACAACCAGAAAATGATACTACCACATATACGATATCAACATAAATAATATGGTATAAATCTTGTATACCACGTACCTTATGAATGTAGGCAACCACTCATCTAGCCTCAACCCTCGATTTGAACTAAACGACCAGAAAAAAAAATTTAACTAACACCCTATAATTAAGCCTCATGAGATTTAGATGTAGAGAAACAATCATGGTGTAAGAAATCTATAAAATTTAAAGAAAGAAAGACTTAGACATACAAAGGTCCTTTAATAACAATAAATAAAACCTAAAATTCCCTAGAATAGAAGGAGAATGATCCTTTAAATAGTTAAAGAAGAGGTTTAAAACACAAGGTTGTTGAAAGAGAAATAAGGGTGTAAATTGGTTTATATCTTATAAATGAAAGGGGGAAATATAAAATGTCCAACATTGAAATGTGGAATATGGGTATAATAATTTATTTTAAAAACATTACACCAACTATGTGGTCCCTTATGTCCAACGAGAAATTGAGTCACATGTTTATCTTGGGAACATAAACGATCTGAAAAACCTGTAAAATCAATTTGAACAGATCATTCCTTCCCCATTGGGTTTTCAAGGGTCCCCCTGAATGGCATAAAAATATTTAATCCGCTTCCCTAATTCCCAAAGATATGGTTCATGTTTAGTACGAATCATGTGGCAACCTTGCACCATGCATTGTATGGCCTAATTTCCCTCCTTTACATTTTTCGAAACCCTAGAACACACCCAAGACCTTGCCAAATCCTTGGTGGCATTGAATTAACCAATTATAAAATGTTTTAATTGAAAAATTTAACATAAATGTATCTATTCAAAGTGTTGGGACTTTATATTAATATAAATGAAAAATAATTTTTACAATAAATAAAAATTACTTTTAAAAATAAGGTGAAATGTTCTCTACGTTTCGATAATTTTTTTATAATGAAATAATTCATAGAATAACTATTTTAGGAAGATAATTATAAATTGAAAAAAATTTAATTTAAATAAAACAAGAAAATGAATTTTTGTAAAGAAAACCGAAGAAAATTGAAGTAGAAAGCGACCGTGTGGAAAATTTTATTATTATTTGTTTCATATTTTTTTAGAGAAAGTAAAATCTAATATAAAATGATCTAATTAAATCATACAATTATGGAAAATTACAACAACAAAATCATCTCAAAAACATGGATAAAGAATTGAAATAGCGCCAACAGAAATAGGGGTAGGGATGGCTCTTATTACAAGTATCATTTTGGATCAATTTTGAACCAAAGGGTGGTAAAAAAGAAATGAGAAATTAAAAACCAAGAAATAAATAAAGGATAATAAAATAAATTGGTTCTTAGATAGAATAAGTTTTAAATTTATATCAATGGAAATTTATACATAAGTAATCTTGAATTAAACGTGATAATTGAATAAAAAACCATAAGTTTACTTCTTACATTCATGAAGGCTATTTAAAATGCATTATAATAAAAATAATCCCCATAAATTGTTATTTAAAAACCATATTCAAATCAATTAAATTTTATATTCTCTAATTATAATCATTAATGATGAATATATTTTTCAAATTAATTTTTTTTACCATGAGGTTCTATTAATTATAATTATTTTTATAAGTTTCATAATAGCAATGATGATCCACATTATTTGATTAAAAATTAATAATTCAAAGATTATTAAGGGAAAATATCATTATGTTTCAAAGATTTAGGAAATATCCTGTTTATTTAAAGAAATTTATTGGTATGGTTCTTGATTAAAATAATTTTTGACGAGAATGTTTCGTGCAATTTACCAATAACAACAAGTTTATAATGGCCATTCATTTTTCACCATTAAATTACTATAATCAATACCTAAATTACTATTTAATTAAATATATTAACAATATTAATGTCTTAATAATCATCCATGATGAAAAACAAGATGTTGGTATCCCATTTTTTTGGTAGGTGGTTGATCGTACCCAAAAAGCAAAAACATATACTAATAAATAATTGGGAGTGTAGAGTAATAAGATGATTATATCATTTTCATATAACAATATTTATTTTAACAAAAAATCATTATATTTTATAATTTTATTTATAAATATATAATATGATAACATAATTGAAAAATAGGATGAAGAGCTATATACTTACTTTTGATGAATCCAATCCTTCTCGAGATTGGTTCTTTAGAATATTAGATTTAAACATCTTTATTGGGAAAAGAAGAAAACAAATTTTGAAAACGGAATTAGGAGAGTTAATTAATTCCATAAATAAATATGTAACCTAAGGTAAAACAAATTGTGGGGTAGTGATGGGGTCCTTTTATTAGTGAGTATGGAGCAGCATTTACCCAAATACATATTCCCTAAAGTGAAAGACTATTAATTTCTAGGAAAGTGGATAACAAGTTGAAAAATAATTTATATGAATCATTATTACCCTAATTTACACAAAAAATATATTATTTTAGTGATAATTTATTCCATTACAACTTAATTTAACTACTTTTCCCCATTCAACCTTCAATGATGTAACTCAATTTTAAACTCGGTGACCCACCTTTTTAACGAATAATGAATATTACCCTCTTAAATAATTTAAATGTGAGGATTAAAACTTTTAACTAAATTACTCTAATTTTTTATTTAAATATGGTAATGTCATCTTTTAAATGAAAACATAAATTATATAAATGATATTTTTTAGATAAAAATGACTTTTTTAAACATTTCAGGTTCTTAATATTATCTCATATAAATTACTAAAAAGATGAGTGTTGATATTTTTTTATATATTTGAAGATTAAATTTTATTATAATTTCTCTTTAAAAGAGATCAATTAGATTTATTATTGTAAAAATACACAACACATAGAAAAAAATCATAAAAAATATTTATTTTAAATATTTATTTTTTTAAGTATATCCCATTAAAATTATTTATTTACCATATAAAAATTCAATTTTATCATTATATTAGTATTATAATCTATCTCATTATTTTATTAATGCATCAAATCATTCCTTAGAAAATATTATGACAATTATATGTAACCACTGAAAGTACATATTTTTATAAAAAAATCATTTTAATTAATCATTGTTTTTGAATTTCATTCCATTATTATTCATTATATGTGAATTGTATTATTTTTAATTTTTTACTAAAAAATACCAAAAATCAGTACTCATATTTGATAAAATTATATCAAACTTATGCATATCCTATAGTTATATATCCAACTATCATATAACAAAAAACCGTACAACCTACGACTATATTTATAATGATCACAATATATTCTTATATATAGACTTACATACTTCTCTCGAATTACTTATCTTATTCACTAGTTTTTTTCTAAATATGTTTATCATATTATTAAAATGATTTAATATTTAGGAAGTCATCAATTTTAGTATGTTTTTCATAGAATATCATGATGATAGAAATTTTAAAGTTATAGTTTATTTATTTACTTGTGGGTTGATTATTTTAGTCATTTTACTAATTGTGTTTCATTTATTTTTATTTTAATGTAGTAATGTTTTATTAAAATACTCTATCATTATTAAATTTTAAATTGTTCATTTTAGTTTAGCGTTTTCTGTATTAGAAGCTATATAACACACGATATTTTTTTAATGTAAATAAACACTAAAATTGTGGTGACATATAGCCGACACCTAGATTTCTATACAAGGTATAGGCCTATACAAAATTGATAAGTCTGACCCAATGCTCCTCTACCCAAGGATAATTCACTCAAGAGATAACTAAATTTCATCATAATTTGAACACTAAATATGTATAAATTTTAATCGTCTTTTAAAGTCAGTATTATAATGTAGTATAATCCAATGCCAATGTAGAAGAAAAATAAATTAATTATCATACCTAGAATATAACTCATTATTTGAAAGTATTATTTTTTATAGAATTATTTTAAAAAATTTAAACTTAATCGTATATATATTCATAATATAAAAAATTTATATCTATTTATGGAGAAAGAACAAATGAAAATTTATACGTGCTTAACAATTTATCATTCATTAGAATAATTCCACAAATAAATCAATACAAAAACATTTATTTATTTCTAATATGAACTACTTCACATTATTCATTATATGGGATTTATATTAAATATATCATATTAATGGAAATGTAAACATTTTATTTTACTGTTGTATTATTTAAAAAATTTAGACAATCCAAATATCAAAAACTCAAAATATTTTAACCCTTGATCAAATAAATTATCAAAAACACCTCTTGAAATAGATTAAATACTTTCATAAATTAAGGTCATTAATTTGAACAATTTAAATAGAATATTATTATTATTTCCTTATTAATATACTTATTTATATTAAGCCTTATTTTTTGATTTATAAACAATATAAACTGTTATTATGATTTCCATGTAAATAATTTAGTTCAATACTATAAGTCATACACAATAATTTTAGAAAAAATATTGTCATATTAATAATTAATATTAATGATATGATTTAATACATATTTCAACAAAATTTAATTAATTAATTATTAAAAATTTATAGTCAATTATTTTATTAAAAAGTTTAATTTCATAAATTTAATAATATAACATCATCTATTATTTATAATCAATTTTAAAGAAAATATATAATTTAATTATAAATTAAAAATTATAAAAATTATAAATTTATCAATCTAAATTTTAACAGTATGGGAAATGTCATAAACTGTGATACATTTCAAAAAAACACCATGTGGAGGGGGAAATATATCAAATTATATGATAAATAATAGGGATTGTGATTGAGTGTGGTAGTGACATACCATTGTGATAGTGTGCACACAATAATTATAGGCTATCATAAGCCTCTCATATATTATTATTACATCACTCGACAACCTACAAAGGAGTAATTAGAAACCCACTCCTATCATGGATTATGATAAACCAAGAATAGGATAAACCATATTTACAATGATCTGGATATTGTATTTTATGATATGTCTTTATATCCCTTAAGTAATATGAGAACCTATTTTGTGGGATTCCTTCAGTCCAATCGTACTATATGACTAACCATATCATACACTTCCATGTATATATATAGATAGAGGAGAAGAACATTTTAATTTACTGCAATATCCCTTAACAAAAGGATTTATTATATCTCAACCTATGATATTTCATATCCTATGATGAACTATAGAATAAAATATTTATCACTTTTATTGAAAAAAATATGATAGACATAAGATGTATTTATTTCATCACTTTTTAACATTATTTTATGAATAAAATAATATGTTGAAACTATGATACCAATTATGGGTTTATATATATATATAGGTTTCATCTTAATCAACTAGAAAAAAATGTGATACCAAAACAAAAGAGATCAACCATTCATGAAATTTAAACCATGTATAAGTAAAAGAATAGCATTCATGTATAAATTACATTGTTGACGGGAACTTCAAATTTATTCATTGTTATTATTTATTATGATCACTTAAAATTCTACCCATAGAATCCCATCTCCATGGTGTATCCATAGGTTGATGTAAATAACACATCAAATTGGAAAGACTCCCTTTCACTCCAAGGCATGCTAGTGCCTCTCATGGAAAAGAAGGAATGAGAGGCTAGATTTTTTTTGGAAGAATTACTAGGAGTTTGGGAACTCTTGAACACTCTAATAGAAATGGAAATAACTCTATTATGTATCCCTCGTGACATTCCATCAATTGATTCATTAACTCATCAGTTATAGAATGTATGAGTTTATACATCAGCCATATATTCTTTAATTATATGAATGTATGTAAATATTCTCACGTGTTTCATCTTATAAAACATACAATAATCCATTATGTTGAAGTCAAAAATAAAAATTAAAATTTATCAATATACTTCCATGAATAATTATAATAATTTTTTTGAATCGTACCATAAGATTCAAGCCACAATATAGCCATAGAATTATCCCATCTCTTATAGTATAGTAGCTAAAGTTAGTGGCATGAAATTAATATCTCAATCAACATGATATACAAAATACATATAAGATGATATCAGCTAATAACATCATATGTGTAACACCCCAAGCTTCCATGGTACGTTTCCCATTGAATAATAAAATAGCTTGCATTGTACGCAACTTCGATATTGTAACACACAACGACCAATCAAACTAGTCGTTATGAATTGTAATACCCACTTTTTGAAATTTTATAAATTTTATCTTTCAAAATGGACTTCATTTTTGGATTCATAATATTGAAATTATCTTAATGTGAATTTTTGGTATTTTTCTGAAAACTTTCAATATATGATGAATAGTGAAAAAACATTGCGTTATTGATTGAAACCGAATTTTTATATAAATAATTATTTATTTCATGTTAATTTATTTTATGTCAAAATAAATATATAATGTAGATATATGTTCAATGTAATTCATTGTAGTCAGTTTATAATATGTTTAGATATATAAAATGTTATCGAACTATTTACCGCCTTTTACCCACCTCCTAAAAGCATTTGCAAATTTGTATAAAACATAATTTTACCTCTTATGTGAGTTGAATTTCAAAAATCTGAGAGACACTTTTAATATTAGTAAGTAAAATTTGGTTCAATAAGATGAATTTTTTTGTGAATAGTAACATTTTACTTTTATTTACCACGGTTAAAAGTAAATAGGGTAATTAATTGTAAAATTAATATCATAATTGCCCTAACACATTTCCTAATTCTTTAGGATAATTGTAATTAGACAAAAAACAACCTTACGAATAAAGTATTATCCTTTAAGTCCACATGGATTAGATTAGGACATTAATTATTATTTTATTTAAAGAAGAGTTAAAAGAGCTAAAATCAATGTTTAATAACTATAAAATTTTTAATATAATGTTATACATAATATAAATTCAACTATAAATATTCATTAGAAAGAAAAATATATTTCCTACATAATTTTATTTTATTTACAATTTTTAGACATTAAATATTTAAAATTATTTATAACAGCATGATGATTCAGTAATTACCTTATTAATGAATGATTAAAATAATTGATATTATAGATATCCGAATAAATTTAATTTGAGACTTTTAATTAATTAAACTAATTTTCTAGGTTAATATGACATGTTAGGGTTAATTAAATGAATATTTTTCAAAATAATAATGCTGTAATGAATTTAACAAAAATTAAATACCAAATAGTGTCAAAATTGACATAAAAGAGTTTTTATAACAAATATTATATTATTAATTGCTATTATATTCCAAAAAATCTAATTATTGGCCAAATGGAATAAATAATATTATATATGTCCTTAATGAAACAATTTTGGTTCTCTTGGATATTTATAGTATGTTTATTAACCATATAATATAAAAATACAAAGAGACATTGTAAATATAAAACTATTTAACTAAGATTTAAATCTAAATGATAAGGTTAATATGATGGCCTAAACATATATAAAACGTATTTTTTGAGAGGTTTTAGACCAATCCCCACCTTATATTTTAAAAAATTTATTTTGGAGCCATTAGAAACCGAAAATTATTTTATTAAAAAATAATATTTCAAACTTTTCCTAAAGTGACCCTCACCTCCCTTATAAATGGGAACATCCCCTTCTCTCAATTTCACACCTTCAAATCCATTTGTCTTGGCCAACCCCTACCCAAATATCCTCCAACCTTTCCTCCCTTCACCCAATAGGCCTTCCTTTAGTCATAAAGACAACCTAAGGAGCCCTTTTGATCAAATCAAAAGGAAGAACCCAGAGAAGAGTCAAATATCTATTCAAATCTTTCATGTTCTTTTATTCTTCCACTTCCCCTTTCTTTGTTGTTTCCATTCTAAAATAATAAATTCAGTATCTTATATATAATATGATTTTATTATAAAAATGGCACAATCATATTCATTATACTACCCATCCTATAAATGACAAAGTCACCATATGTGCGTACGTACAGATTACCGTCTCCACGTTGTGGTGTAGTTTCTTATTCAAACACTTCATCATTTGGATTGGTATAATAATGAGTATAAATAATTTAAATAATATATATAACAAGATAATGATCCTGTATATATGATATAAAATCCCATAATATATGATTTTAATATCAAAATAATGATATTGTCGATCATGCGTACGTACGGATTACCGTCTCCACGAACGTGATGAGATTCCTTCCCCATCGTATCCATTCAAGACTAATTTTCATTTGATGATTAAAAAAATATTGTTTAAAGACATAATATCATTATTAATATGAATAATATACATTCTATCCATAATAAACATTACTTATGTAACAAATCATATAAAGAAAAACTAATCAGTTAACACCCGAAATGATGATAATACCAAAATATATTTAACAAAGTAATATTAGAAGATCATATCTGATATAATATTTACATATATAGTTATTGTATAATTTAATAACAATTATTTAACTATTATATAGATGATTAACATACCCTTGACCAAGTAAAAGTACTAGGTAAGGGTCAATATCACAATCTCTCTACTATCCGAGATTGTGTTTACGTAATTATCTTGAGGGACCTCTTTATCATCCACATTTGTGTTTTCATAAAAATGTATTTAAAAATATTTTAATCATTTACTATACTATGGTTTAAAGTCATTTATACAGTTATTTGAATTTATTTGTTTTGAAAGTAATATTTCCTTCATTTTCCAAACATGGTACTTTATGACCTTTTCGACAAAATTATGGTAAGAATATTTTTTTAACTTATACAGCGGGTGCGGTTATTTTCTGCCGTTATAACATCGTCGAAGTTTCCCTTACAAGATTATAAGCATATTTTAAAAGTAAATGTTTTCTTTTATAATTAAATTACTTTTAATTTATTTCAAAATAGAATGACATATTTCTCTAAAAAATGCTTTGATTTCATCTATGTGAACATCCTTTGTTGGATTGTAAGATTATATGACGTTGATTTATTATTATACAAAACTTCCATATTATATTGATGGTTTTGTGATATGTTTGATATTGGATGTGTTATTTTTATACCATTCATGGTTTATGGATGAATTATTGATATTTCTTAGGCTACTTTTAATACGATTGTATATGTTATGTTTAAACCTTTTCATAAGAGGAATGCATTGGACTTAGTAAGTGACAGGTGGAGCCCGCTATAGCTCTTTGATGCATCAGTATGTGTCAGGAGACAAACTAGTGTCTTGGTACAAGGCCTTCAAAAAATCTTATTTGTAGTTTTGGTAAAATTCTTTGACTATATGGTTATGAAGTCTCGTATTATGCATTCCATCATTATGAAAGTGGCTATTGATATTGCATGTGATTATTCGACTAGTAGAATATCCATTTGAATAAGTAAATAGAATTATTTGATTTTATATTTGCCATAATTTTTTGAATTTCAAGTTTAAAAGGATTTTGTGTTAGACTTATATATTGCATCAAATTTTTATTCTTATTTATGAAATTTTTCTCTATATTTTTATCATTACTAAGAATCAGAGCTCACCCCTTTCTATGTTTTATTTTTTCCAGGATGCGAAGAAGTATATAATGACTGACCAACAGGGATAGTCTAAGGGATATGATTGTGGCCTATGGAGACTATGTTTTTGTTTTTTGTCATTTTATAATGTAATGTAAAACTTATGAATGTATCTAGTATTTCCAAGGCTACTAAAATAATCGGTCTTTTGAGACTTGATCTTTTGTGATCATACCAATGTTATGTAATAATGCACTGACTCTAGGTAACTAGGGTCAGTCGTTCCAGTTGGTATCAAATGAAGTTTAGTACAAACCTTGGAAGCTAGATTTAGAAAAAACTTTTATTAGAGAACATTACCCTAAGATGGACTTTGAGGATTAGTATAGAAGAACTACCAAGAATTTTGGTACTGTATAGATTTTGTGAGTTTTCCATGCAAAGCATCCCTATCTGGATACGAGCTGGTAGAGGTGGCTCTAGAACAGATGTACCTAGGTGTAATACCCAAAAACATTGTTTTGAGATATACTCGAATGGGGGCTGGTGTATGACAATGGGCCTTCATACACTCTTGGTGATATTTTGAAATATATTCACAGTGTAGGAAAATATGGGGTGATTTCACGTCTCTATGGGATCTAGATAGTGGAAGGTGTGATCAATAAAACTAATAAATATTTATTTTATAATGAATAAATAAAAAGGTACATGATATTCTAGTGGGTCTAAAAAATTTAACCTTGGCCTTTCTTCCCTTATAATAAAGATGCACTCGTGGGGATGGGATATGATGCAAATAAGAGAAGTAAGTGGGGTAACTTGTGAGTACCAAGATTCTAGAAATTCAGTATAATTATCCCCTTAATTACATGTGTATGAAGAACAATATGATTATAAAGAAGCATCATTTATATCTATATTAGATAGGAAACAAATTATGGTGTGGATGAGTGACCTTAAAGTGAGTTATAAATTTTGGAAGAATCATGTTCAACAAAGGTAAGATCTATTGCTTTTGAGTTAGGCAATTCTATACCATTAAGCATAGAATTATTTACTTGAAGGAGGTAGTCCTTATATCCATTTACAATAATAAAAAATTAATGTCACCCTTTGAATTATTATGACCCCCCCCCCCCCCGTATGAGACCATGGTTTCATGATCCATAGACATTGTGTTTAATACCATTTGTGGGGGGTTGACAAAACCCCGCAACTAAGAAGGGGTGTATTGATGAGAAGGTTCCTTGACAATAATTTATCAACCTCAGAGATGGGGTGAGTTCCATGTGCTTCAATAAGTAAGAATTTTTCATTTCCCAGATTCTTGATTTTACCACCAAAGGAATATTCAAGCTAGAGGATCCTTTGAGCATGTCCATGTTACATGCACTCTAAATGAAACAACAACAACTTACCATTAAGATAATATATATCTCCCTCTTCTGTTTTTATTATTTTCCATGACATGAAAAAATAATTACATGAAGTGTATTCTAGAGATTATTTGAATGGAAAGACTCGGGAACTCTCCCAGGGTGTTTCAAATAGACAAATCCAACTTTCCTTCAAACAACATTTGCGATGTCATTTCCTAACTGTGGTTACGGAAGCAATGAAACTTGGAGGAATATCTTATTTCATTACATAGAATCTCCTCATCCATGGGGATAAAATTATTCCAATGGTGATAAAGAAAGCAATTTTAACATCAACAGTATGTCTTGGAACAAAAGAATCCCCCCATTCATCATGATAAACCTTTCATTCCTTTATCACGTGTAGGAAATCCTTGGCTGAAAAAATACTGGATGTGGAAAGAGTGATGATTAACTAGTCCTTGTCTTCCATCAACCTTGAATTGTTAATGATTTACTATTGGTGTTGATCCATGAAATAGTGTATGAGATTCTTGTAGCTGTCTGCCTACATGAATGAGAGATTGGGATTCGAGCACTTAAGGAAGCTAAGGGATGCTCCATCCCAATTTTAGGTCCATAAATTAATATCATCCCATTTGATAATCTAGTGTGAATGGTCATTAAGGCTGAGAATATGATTTTTGGGTATCTTCTATAAGTTGGAGACCCTCCCCTTTATCTAGTTTGGAATATTTCTCTATTAATATACAATGAATCAACCAGAAAGGGATTTTCATCCACGACCTCCCATGTCATCCTAGCATGAAGGTTGTGTATGGTGACCAAAAAACATATCCAGTCAGTAACCCCTTCACCAACCAGTCTATCCATCATTTACCATGATTCCCAATGGAATGTCTTGTTCATGTGTGTGTCCAATATGAATTAATCATTAAAAGTTTTATTTTTATAATAATATATTTAGACCCGTGAAAATAGAAGAATCGTTCATGGGGATTGAAGTAAGAACATAATTAATGTGAGTGATTCCACTAAAAATGATAGTAAATGGTTATTACAATTATTGATTTGGTAAGAGATATTTTCAATAACTCTATCAAAATGAGGGCTTCCCAGTCAACTAGGGGATATCAATGCTCCTATATAGACTATGGGAAAGGTCTCTCTAAGAACCCCTAGCCAAGTCTCAATCATCCTTAAGCAAATTTCCATGAATAACCTTGAAACTATGACACTTAGATTCTCAGTCATGAGGATTTGGAAACACCATTTACAGTATTTCACTATTGTTTTTTTGATTATAGAGATAGATTTTCTACTAGATTTCATGAAGTGTATAATGTCATCAAGAAAGAAAGGGTGAGATAATCCATCGAATTGATTCTAACATTAGAAGCAGTGGATGATCTAATTATTCATACCTTTGTTAATGAGTTTGGAGAGAGCATCTTATACCCTGAAGAAAACCATTATAGAAATTCGTTCTACCTATCTTAGACCCCCAGTAAACATAAGAAAGTCATACTTCTTACCCATGAATGACATGGAGAACTAGGGGGTGTAACATATTAAGACTGGATTGGTCCCCCATACTGAGAAACCCATTAAAAAACATCACCTTGAGGATGAATCCCCATTCAATTTTTGTATTTCTTATACATGTTGATATTAATAGAAATATTGGAACCAGATGACTTCCAACATATATCCTCAATCATCTCTTGAGAAACACCCATGGAAAATTTGGTGGAGTTTCCTTTTATGAAGTCATGATACTCATCAGAAACACAATTATAGAGGTGCACATATATTATCTTATTTAAAACACTATCTAGGACCTTATATTAGAAGTTTCACATACTTATGAGGTCTTCATTCTTCAATGATAAGGGGCCTTTCAATAAATAATATTTTAGGGTTCTACACGGGGGGAGAGCTGTTCTTGGCTTCTTCTTATGGAAGCAATGGCTTTCGCGCTGGACCCTCCCCCTCTGGCAAAGGAGGGAACTTCTCCGCCCTTTGAAAAAGCCTCATCTCGATATTTTTCCCCACTTTACAATCAAAATATTTTTCCATCTTTCCCACAAATATCTCTATGACCTAAGGTCCCAGACCTTTTCAGTGGTTTTCATTAGCTATCGATTTCTTCTATGGAGTTCACTGTGCCTTCAGCTCTTCTTCATTTTACATTGGTTTATCATTTTAACCAACACCGCCCTTCGGTGGACGCCTTCGATTGATGGATCTTCAGGACTTGGGGTTTTAAGACAGGGCTATGGTTGGTCTTCTTGATAAGATAAATTTGATGATTCAGTTTTCTTCTAAGGATGACCTGATTAGGGTGTGGTCTAGTGCCCCCTACAACAGCAACAGCCTTCACTTCTATCTCTTTCGATGGTATTTCAACTTTCACAACAATGGGACTCCCCATATGAAGTGATCTAGGTATGTTTCCCTGAACTTACCTTACCATTCCAAGACCCTAATATCTTTCGTATGTTAAGGAATTTAGTGGGGAGGTACTTTTTCTCAAATAGTAGAACGCATTCAGTTTGTCATCTTGTGGCTCCTCGAATATCTTTGGATGTTGATGTCTCAAATTTCCAACTGAGTTTTTTTGGATCTATATTGGGTAACAGTTTCATTGGAAACAGTTTGTGGATTTTGAGACTTGGTTTAATTTATGGTCTTCTTGTATGAAAATTAGTTATACATCGGAATCCTATAGATGTGGAGATATGCAATGTGATCGCTAAGCGGTGGTGGATTTTGAAGATAGATGAAAGGGAAAAGTGCCTGCATAAGGTCAGACTGGGAAGATCCATTTGGATGCAGGTTCTAACTTAGCATCAGAAAAGGTTGTTCAATGAGATTTTATGGGGAGTAATCCATTGGTTTTTAATGTTTTCAACCACTTGAGGAGTGACTTGTGTTCTCTCACACCTGTAGTGCAAGCTCTTTTGGGACAAGTGGAATATAGTTCAGAAAATATTGCTGCTAAAAATGTTTTGGCCCCTACTAATAGTTCTAATTGGGCTGTGGAAACTTGAATGGTTGTGGAGTAAGGTTAAAAGTCCCAAAAGGCTTATTTTTACGTAGAGGTTGTCCTTACAGGGCTTGATAACATTTGATGTAAGCGGGATGAGAGAATTCCAGTGATTAGGCCATGCCCGAGAAGAGAGTTTCTAGATATTAATCTGAGTAACCACCTTGAGAGATTAGAGAAAGAAGGGTATGTCCATGAGGCAGACTGGACATATATCGTCAATGATGAGCAGATTATTCTGAGGGAGGAGTTTGGTGATGATTAATCTAGTCAGTTTTTAGGATACAATGCTCAAGATTTTCACGATAGTGATATATTCAATTCGAGGATGAGGAAGGGCCAGAAAGGTGATAAGAAAGGCTGAAAGGATTATTCAAATATACCTTTTCCAATAGAGACACGATCTTCCATGAATTTGAAGGCCTAAGTGATGGAAGGTGTTCTTAACATTAATGAAAGTGTTGTTCAAGCAGAGGTTGCATATTATGGGGTTGATCCCATTAGTAATGTCCTACAAAAGATAGGTATGGATTTTGTGCAACCATTTGAGCTACTACTGCATTCTGGAGAAGAAATGGAGGAGGAATCCCTTGTGATTAATGCTTCAATAGAAGATGGTGATAAAATGATGGAAAGGACCATTTGGGTGGAAACCAATAAAGAACAAATTATTGGGATTTATAGGAAAAATATTATCTAAGTAAGAGGATTATTGTATTCCACTATGGGCAGAGAGTATATCCCAAACCATTCTAGATTCCATGTTTCCAAATTCTTTATAGAACTTCTTTTGATTTCATGTCATTAAACTACTTTATTGATAAAAAAATCTTTGGTTGATATGGATTATAGTGAGGCTTTCTCACATGAACAATTTTTTATCTGGTTATTTTTATGATACCCTTCTATTACACTTTTTGTCAAATTCTACATGGTATTCTATGTGTCATGAGTAATTATTTTGGAATGAGTGCATGAAATCCAACAATATAGGAATTTTATTTATTATAGGTAGTAATATGAAAATTGTTTATTATAAATATTTGATTTAAAATAGAAATAATTGGAAAACATCCACCAACATAGGAAATATGAATAACTTTAAAAATTACTAATATTTTTTATAACATAAAAAATTTACCTAAATTTAAAGTGTCTCATATTAGATATTTTAATTATTCAATTAACAATTTATTCCCCTACATAAAATATTTATAAATTTGAATTCAATCTATATCCATATTTATATGATTTAATTTAATTTCCTTACATTTTAACTTATAAATTTTATGTTATGGATTTAAAAAGTTTCATAATATTTATTTTATAATATTTAGTTTAATTTATCAAAAATTAATGACTTATTTTACCACAGATCCATGATAATGGTTTATTAAAATAATTTTTCATATTTTTGTTTATAATTAAGTTCAAAAAATAAATCACTATTGAATAACTTCCAAAAGATAATGGGTCATTGATTTATATTTTTCAATAGTCTAGGTGTTTAGGCTGTATCTATAAAATTGATGTTTGAATGCCGATCTCCCGATACACACTCTTGAGTTGGATTGTATATGTTAATTAAAATTTTATTACATTATATGAATGGATTTTATTAAAAAAATTAATGTGATCAATATAGATATGTTTGTTATATTACAATTAATTTTATTAATGAAATATGAAAGAATTTATCAGTTAAAAAAGCAATATAAATCATTGTGATTAGAAAAATTCAATTTTCATGAGATCGTTAAATTAATAAATTAAATCCCTATATTGATGAAAAAAATATTAATATCTGTTATAATTAAATATACATGATATTTATATAGAATGTTTACACATCTCAAAAATCCTATAATGTTTTTAAATTATTCAATTCTATCAACTGCAATTGTTAATCTACACCATGATGATTCATTATGGGTAACCATGAAATTTATTTTCATATGAATAATATTTTTTCATATATGAATGATATGGATAACCCTAAGATTGTGGTAATTATATTTGACTATAAACAATGATTTGAAATTAGATGCTAAATCCTGAAGGTAATATACCTAAATGATATGAGATGGGATAATTTATTTGGTGAATTATTAAAATTAATTGTCTACTAAATTATTAAATTATTTCATATGTAATACTTGACATGATTTTCTATTAAAAAATTTTTATGATAGAAATTCCAAAACATACTTCAGTCATACAAAACTTTTGATCTTTTCTCACAAGTCGATATGATTTAATGTCTCATAATTTTATTGGATGTATATTCAAAAATTATTTTTAATACTTATATAAAATTATATTATAGGTCGATAAATAGTTTTTTATTATATTAAAATGAAATTATGAACAAACTTCAAGTCACTAAGATCTTTTCCAATTATGTTCTCTAACCTCATGGATTGGTTTTATGACCGGATGAGTGTTCTTGGTTATAAAAATAATAATACTGATAATAAATAGTTAGATATAATAGAAATTAATGTTTATAATTCAGACTCATGGATAATATTTTTTTGTAATTATTTTATAATTTTTCATATTTATATGAACTCAAATTTTTAAATAAATTGGATATGTTGATGCAGATTTATGGATGGTAAATGGTAAGGATTATCAAATTTGGGGTGAGATGATATGATCTAATCTAACAAGTATAATAAATAAGGAATTTGAAAATTTTAGTATTTTTATACTATAAATGTAAATTGGATTTATGTTACATTATAGTAAATTAAATAATTTTTATTCACAATTATGAAAAAAATTATATACATTAATAAATTTTCCATTCATATAGAGAAATGATTAGTAGTAAATATATTCTTGACATGGATAATATTTTTTATAAAATTCAAAATAATAAGATAAAATAATTTGATTATAGCACAATTATTTTTTAGTGTTATTCCCTAGCTCGTTTAAATGATAAACACATTAAAATAACCCAAAAGGAGTAATTATTGAAATATATATATTTATATATGTGTGTGTGTGTGTCTGTGTGTCTGTGTGTGTGTGTGTGACTGTTGTTTATTATAAAAAAAGACTGAATCTCTTGTTCATTTAAATAGAGAATGAATTAATGAGTTATTGGGTCCGATACATTATTTAAACTGAGAATTTTACATTATATTCTATATTTTTTTTTATAATATCCCCATAAATTCACAATCCATATATCTTGTTCTAGAGTTAAACAAACTATAGGAACACCTCCATTTATAGAAAATACATTTAACTAGTTGAAGGAGTCTAGTGAAACCATATCAGGAGACAATAACCTTAGGATCATCATAAAACATAACTTATAAATAATGATAACATCTATAGGTAGTATAATTTTAGAGTATAATAACAAATTTATATTTGAAGGCATACCATATAAATAGAAAAAACAATGTAACAACTCAAATTAACTCAATAAGGAAAGGTAAAAATACATTCTAATAGTGATCACCCAATGAGGGGTCTTGCATAGAGAATAAAGGAACTAGATAATGGAACAACTTGGAAACTCATTGACTATACATAGACTCACCTAGGACTTCACTCTATATCCCCACCATGATCATAAATCTCACTCAGCTATTGTTTGGTATGTTTATAGACTTTCATATTAACCATAATTTATTCACATCCATTAATATCCAAATATAAGGGGTGAGAATAAAATTCAATAGGTGACCACTAATAGTAACCCCAATAATAAAAATCATATATTTGAAAATATATTCAAATTGAAATGAAAGTTATAAATACCTATAATACACCAATTTTACCATTAGGTAATCATGAAACCACCTTGATGGTCATATCATACTTATTTAGGTATGAATGTTTTCATGGACTAAACAAATTAAATAACTAGTGAATAATATGTGTATCTTGACAAAAAATCATAGAAGACTTGGGGAACATGGTTGAAAAAATACCAGACCATTCTACTAAATGTGCATCTAGATTGGTAGCTCAACCAACCTACTTTTAATTATACATCTCCTAGTTGACATAATGAACTACTGATATATAATGAAATATCCTTGTTTGAAAAATCAATTAATAGTAAAAAAAATCAATTGGAATATCATCTAACCCTTAGTAACTCAATAATAATTTCATCTAACCCATAAATAATAAAAATATACCATTTGTTATAGAATCCAATCATCACATGATAACAATTTCTTGATTGTAAAAAAATTAAACTCATACTTCATAGAATTATTTAGATCACGAGATAGAGAAACATCTAGTGTAAGGAATCATACATCTATATCCACACTGGAACTCATAGATCAATCTTCATATCAAATTCAAAATATTTGGACCAATATATACATCCATCCCTCAATTCAATCAAACCAAACAATAAAAAAACATTCTAAATAATCATCACCATCCTAATCAAAGGTGACATACAACACAATCTAAACCCTTAACTAATATCTCATTTCACCTCTTGAAACTTGTATGTTCAAGTACCCATCATTAAGGCCCTCAGGTCGTAACCCATATTCCCCCTGTCTGGGGTCATTGAGCACACACATCATCAAAAACCAGTCAAAAATATACTGTTTGTTATGTTTCACTCATCATCTTACTAGAACACATTATTTATATCCCATTTAGATCATTCTCATCTCACAAGTCACTCCATGTTGTGACATAACCATATAGCTCAGCATTAACTCATCCTATACACTAAACCAATGTGAAATTGTCCTTGTAACTAGAAATTCTCATCTACCGATGGCAGAATACCATTAAATGTCAATATACGCCTATTAGGTCATTCATGATAACCCGTCCCGTGTTTTAAGGTCATCCTCTTGTCCCATGATGTACCTGAAGACAACAATCATAGGGATCACCATTAGTCTATCAATCTCAGTGGTGCATCACATCACCTCTTACAGAACCTCAAAGTGACACAAATGTTATCACTGAAGTATGAAAACCCTCTACTGTATCTAAAAATATATTACCTAATCTCACATCCCATTTAAGACTATAAATCCACTAATGATCCAAGTGAATGAGTGTAGTATAACTATCATGGACTAAGTTGGTAATACGAAATTTTTCATTACCATATTAATTCCCTCAACAGTCACTCAGGTTAAACCCCTATACTTATGTCTACGTACACATTATGAAACACATGTATTTACATATAAATTGATAAAATAAAGGACCAACAACCATAAAAATGATGTTCCCCCCTTTAAAATTGATTCCCACATTACATCATTTAATTTTGACCACAAAATCCAAGTCCACGCCTACTAATTCAAATATCCATAATCCAGAGATATATCCAATGGCCTAAAAATTAATTACAAAACATTTATAATTAAGTTTAAATTATATTTTTAAATTATTAAAATAAGCCTAATCAAGGGGAAAATTAACTAGTCGTCCCCCATTGTTGAAACCACATTAAAAATGAGAGTTTACCCAAGAATTCATTCAAACCTATAGTGAGCGCAATTCATAATATTATATCACAATTTATTTACTAAATTAACTTAAAACTCATAAAAACCAATAAATTACAATATAGGGGAATACCCATGGTTAAATAGTGTCCAACATCTCACAACATCCTCTCTCATCCTCTGCTAATAGTTATGAACAAAATAACCATCAATCAAAGGCATACCACCATTTTATAGTATAATCACACAAATAAATCATAATATGAACCAACTATGAATTCAATGTTAATGTGTAAATAGAGTAAGGGAAAAAATATAGGATAATGTCTAAAAAAATCACTCTCAAAATCACCACCATGATCATCTATTTATGAATACTGAATAAAGAGAAAGACAAAGTAGAGGATAAATAAAAATGTCCCTCAATTGTTTTTCTAATATATTAAACCATATGGAAGTATAAATATAAAAATATTAGTGTGCCTCAGATTTTTAAAATGTATCTTACTCCCCACTAAAATTATGGTTTCCTCACTAGAATCTCAATGAGACCACTAGATCTTATTGGAAAGGGTAGTCGTGTAGTACCACTACCAAGCACACTAAAACATTATTAGACTACCACCAAGGTTATGTTGGATTTTTAATGCAACCCAACATACCTGATTTTTTATACCCCTTATAAATGTCTTCCACTATACCTTTCTATAATATTTTCTATGTTTAAAATATTTATTTCAATTCTAATAAAAAACTATTAAAAAAATTTGATCCATTCTCAAAAATTTAAATTCAGAAAGTTATTAAATCAATGTTTCTTTCCTATCTTCTGTTTTAGTTACATGATAAGTCAATGGTCATTATAATGTTAGCTAAGGTTAACCATTATCAAGATAGATAATATATCTTAAATGGTATATTAAAAATGCATATAATTATGAGATGTGATGTTTAAAAATGACTATGGGATTTTAGTGATGAAATTGTATCCAAAAAATTAAGAAGTAGGGAACCCATATGAATATGAACCCCTATGTGGTAATGGAGGAAGAGAAATAATAATATCATAAGATAGATCAACACCATACAAAATTGGTATTACTCCCTGATGAATATTCAATATGATATTTTTTGGCTAATGGGTATCATAGAGATCATGTAAATATTCTTGCCAAATTGGAATGCCCTATCCCAAAATAGAACACCCCCATTTTTAATAATAACGAATTATAGTGTAATCTTGTGAGTTTCATTGATACTTTGTAATGTTTCATGCCAAAACTATATTCCATCATATCTAAATGACATACCCTCATGGAAAATTACGTAGTCAAATTTTAGTTATATGTGATTAAATAAAAGATGTAAAATATATAATTTAAAGATTTATTCCCTCATTCATAGTTCTATAAGGCATTAAATACTTGAATATGATAAATATTTTATAAAATATAAAATGAGGTGTCCGCACCATAACTGATAATGAAAAAATAACATTATATCCCAAAATTGAAAATAAACACAGAAAACCCACTTAATAAGTTTATAATTTTATTAAAAAGCATTTAGATTTATATTGACATATGTTTATGTTAACATAACCCTAATATGTGTATGTGTTTGTCAGCACATGCTCATGTAATGGATAAATTGGTCGATCATTCATCTCTAGCACAATGGATTCCACCAATGCAAGAATAAGGAATGATTATACCTCTAATGGATTAATTTCTCAACAGAATTTTTAGATGAGATTTTTTCCTTATATTAATATAATATTCCATACCCTCCAATGGTTTTTTGATTCAAGGGCCAACCAGTGATTTATTTTCCTGGACAATGTGATTAGGTTTTAATCTTATGACATCTCTTCTACCCTTATTGTAATTTGAAAATATAATACCACTTATAATTATTAAACCCATTTCACTTTGGAGTTGATTGGATTCACTAATTTCCCTATCATTCTCTTGAATTATGATTTCATTCTAACTAAATTTTATGACCAAGATAATTTTAATTAATATTGGCCTATAAAAACATAGGTTTTCTTCTTGCTTCATGAGATATGATTTTGACTGGTATGATTTTTCATTAAAGGTTTTTATTTTCTACCTATATATTATTTCGGTGGACTGTATTAAAAATATTGTATACTGCTTCTGTTTTGAAACTTTGATGGGGATTTCCTCAATTTTAAGAACCAATATCAAAATAAATTCCTAAGTAGTGATATTTTCTAGATCATTAACCACTATATTTTCCATTGAGAACCATAATTTTGTTTTAAATATTATACGTATAAATGTGTTCTAATTTTTGTCACTAGTTTTGTGTGGTATATCAATTATAATGATACAATTGGTTATCTAAATTTTATGTGATGGTTGAAAACAAGTATTTTAAATAATTCTATTTGAGAATCATTTTTCATTTATTTATTGTGGAATGTTATATCATCTCATGAGGAAATATAACTTCCTATGAAATTTTATTGGTATAATGTCTTCATTCCTTTAAAAGTTTATTAAAAATATTTTTTGTGAATAAATTTGTTATATTTTTTATAGAAAATGGTATTTATAGGATAAATTGTAATCATGGTTATAGATAAATTATTATGAGGGATTAAAGTTTTGAAAAGTTTTGATAGAGAATAATATAACTCCCTACTCTTTATATGTGAAACAAACCCCTCCTCGAGAGGAGAAGCTATAAAAAGTAGATGAGAAAAATCATTTTTGCACACATGAAAATTGAACTTCTAAATCTGTGAGAAAAATAGATAAGATCTTTATAGGAGGGAATAATTAATGATTTCATTGGATTTAGAATATGTCATAACCTGATCATTTTATTTCAAGTGAAAGAGGTTGACTATTTTTCTATCTCTTCATGCACTCTATCCATGTTTCAAAAGGATATGAACCATTTTACATATTTTTATTCTATCTAGATGAAATGAAAAAAACATGTCATCAATGAATAAGTTTTCATGCTTATTCCAAAGCAGAAACATAAACAAATAAAAAACTACTCCAAAACTCATTGTTCTATGGTCATGAGGTCAATGGGCAAGTATTTATTGTCATTAATTAAAAATAGTACATATAATGTTTTTAAGGGTTATTTCATTTCAAATTAATTATATAAGGATGATATTAATAAAAGTAATAATTGTAAAAACATCCATGTTTATTTTAATGACATACAATTATTATGGTTTTATAAAAAGGGTTTCTTGGTACAGTATCAAACGTTTTTAGGTAGTATGTAAAAATTTCATTAATTTCAATCCTTGAAAATTACATTGAAATTTTCATATAAAATATACTACCACTAATTAAGGTCCCTTTTTTGCAGAATAATGAGACATAGAGTGTAATTCCATAAAATTTAGGCCACTCGACTGGTACCTCAAATTGGTTTTCCACAAGCCCTCTGGAGAACATCCCAAAATGCCAGAGTCTACCAACTAGTAGTAGGGGTCTTAAGATGTATCATGGGTAGGATATTACCCCTATATCATAGTTCATAGTAAGAAATAAAAAATAATAACAATCCATCAGGATAAGATAAAATAGGAATCACTAATATTTAGAAAGATATATAATAAATGAAATTTTATAGTGGAAACAACACCCTTACCATAAAATAGCTAAGTTTCCACTAGGCCAGTCACATCACTACAACAAATTGGAGCATTATAGACCACCATTAGTGGTCTCTAATCGTCTTTAAAGACCACCTTGAGGCCACCAATGGTGGTCACATTAGGTCTGTCATTATAGTGCTAGAAATACCACCAATGGCAGTCGTTGTAGGTGACCTATTGCTCAGATGAATAGTTGCTACTACAGGGTCAATCTATAGTGACTTCCATTGGTCGTCCGAATAGGTAACCTCAAAATCAGCCTAGAGGGACCCCCAATGGTGGTCGCTGGACTCTGAAAAAAATTCAACCCATTAGCGACCACTATAGGAGGCCTTTAACCTGGGAATTGTTTTTAAAATTACAATGCCGCTTCTCAAATAGCAGAAACATAGCTAAAATTAGAAGAAAAAAATCTATTTCAAACAGCAGAAACACCAGGATCCTCAAAAACAATAAATAACCGACATACTTCTTCACATATCCAATGATTCAAATAGCTCCAATCCATTCTAATATTTAACATTAATAAACCAACATTAAGATACAAAATAAACAACTAAACAAGGAAAATAAAAATTGGACATATTTATTTAGTTAGTATATATATATGATAGTAAAATTGGGCCATTAGGCCATTAGGGTGTTAGGTCATTAGGGTGTTAGGCCATCAGGTCGTGAAGCCATTAGGACATTAGGGAGTTATGGCATTATGGCGTTAGGATGTCAGGGCTTTAGGCCATTAGGGAGTTAGGCTCTTAGGGTGCTTGGCCCTTAGGGCGTTTGTTCATTTGGGCATTTTGGAATTTGGAAAATTTTCCCTGTCTCCATTTAGCCAATTGGAAATTAGGACAATAGTCTAATATATCATTAGGTCATTGGGTCATTAGGCCAATAGGCTAATATTCCATTCGTCTAATAAGACATTAGGTAATTAAGACATTAGGTAATTAGCATAGTAGTCCATTTTATGTTATGGAATTAAGGAATTAGGGGGACAGGGTGTTATGGAGTTAGTGTGTTGGAGTATTATGGAATTACAGCCTTAGCGTGTTTGGGCCTTATGGTGATAGGCTGTTAGAGAGTTATCTTGTTCGGGTGTTAGGCTATTAGGGAGTTAGGCAGTTAGGGCATTTTCCCATTTCGGAATTTTGGAATTTGGCCAATTGACCAAGTCTCCATTTAGCCAATTGTTAATTAGGTCAATTTTGACATTAGTCCATTAGTCCATTAAGCCACTAGTCTCACTAATCCACTCTATTAGTGGCCTATTGTGCTACTCGTACGTGATGAGGTGGTTTGGAAAGAGGTTTGGACAACCATTCAGCTACGTTCACTCAAAATTAAACAACAAAGAGTAAAGATCGGTACATAATATCCCCCAACCCCTCCCCCTTAGACAGTCCCCTCCCAACCCCTTAAAGTCCCACACTCCCCCTATACACCCCCCTCTCACCCCCTGGAACAAGCCCCAACCATGAACAGCCCCCCCCCCCCAAACACCCGCCTCCCTACCCACAATACCAACCCCCTGCCCCAAAAACTCCCCTTAAACACCCCTCCTTTGACAGCCCCTCCCCCCATCCCCCCCACATACCCCTTGACAACCCCCTCGTAGCCCCACACTCATCCCCGGAAGCCCCCCCTGGGAAACCCCCCTCGCAGCTCCACACTCCCCCTTCGAATCCCCCCTATCCTCCCACCCCAGGAGATCCCCCAGTCCAAACCCCCTCCCGGGATAGCCCCCCCCCCCTCATGATAGCCCCTCCCCCCAAAACATTCCCCAGAGAGACCCCCCCCCCAACTTTCCTCGAACATCCCTCCCCCAACCAACCTGCACAACCCCTCCCCCTCCACCCTGGATCAGCCAACAATAGATTAATTTTCAATTACATATGTGCAATGTGTCACTTTGATTATTATCAAATTATAACCAACACCAGATTTAGTCAACAAGAATCTTAATTCTCTATCCAATTAATTATCAATCAATTAAGACTTTACATTCTTTACCAATTTATATCAAGAACAACATGATCATCCACTGAAAAACAAAACATACTAACCAGAATTGTGTATATAATAAACTATCTAGCAACATAATAGGAAAACTATTATCATTATATAAAGCAAAAATATTGGACGTTAGGCAATTTGGTTATTTTTTCATTTGGGAAAAAGGTTATTAGGCCATAATAAAGCATTAGTTAATGAGGACATTAGTTTATTTTTTAAAATTTGCTTTTAGGTTGTTAGGCAGTTGGGCCATTAGGTTGTTGGGTCGTTTGGAGCGTTAGGCCATTGGGGCATTTGGTCATTGTGGAGTTAGGCCGTTGGGGCGTTAGGCCATTGGTCTGTTAGGCCATTGGGGTGTTAGGCCGTTGGGCCATTAGGCCATGGGGCCTTTAGGATGTCATCAAATATGGATGTTAGGGTGTTAGGGTGTTAGACCGTTATGCCATTAGGGAATTCGGCCATAAGAGCATTTGACCATTTGGGCATTTGGGCATTTGGGAATTTGGGAATTTGACTAATTGGACAAGTCTTGATTTTTCCAATTGGTCATTAGGCCAATATGATAATATTCTATTGGGCCATTTTGTCATTAGGAAAATAGAATAATATTCCATTAGGCCAATATGACATTAGGTAATTAAGACAGTAGTACATTTGGACAATTGTCCATTAGGCCATTAGGTGGTTGGGTCATTAGGCCGTTTGGGTGTTAGGCCATTGGGTCGTTAGGATTTTAGGTCATTAGGACATTTTTTCATTAGGGTGTTAGGATGTTAGAGTGTTAGGCAGTTAGGGTGTGAGACCCTTTGGGCGTTATTCCAATAGGGCGTTAGGCCATTAGGGCGTTTGTCCATTTGGTCATTTGTGAATTTTTTCAATTGGACAACTCTTCATTTAGCCAATTTTCCATTAGGACAATAGTATAATTTTTCATTAGTTCATTTTTTCATTAGGCCGATAGGCTAAAATTCTAGTAGGCCAATATGACATTAGGTAATTAAGACATTAGGTAATTAGAACAGTAGTCCATTTGGCCAATTTTCTATTTGGTCATTAGGCCTTTGGGGCATTAGGTTGTTATGGAGTTAGGATATTAGGGTGTTTGGGTGTTAGGGAGTTAGGGCATTACGGTGTTAGGTTGTTATGGAATTAGGTCGTTAGCGCGTTAGGTTGTTAGGGTGTTAGGTCATTAAAGTGTTAGGTGGTTAGGGTGTTAGGTTGTTAGGGTGTTAGGTTGTTTGGGCGTTAGGCCATTAGGGGATTAGGGTGTTAGGGTGTTAGGGCGTTAGGGTGTTATGGTGTTAGGGCGTTAGGGCATTAGGGTGTTATAGATTTAGGTTGTTAGGCCGTTAAGGAATTAGGCCATTAGGGCGTTCAGTCGTTAGGGTGTTAGGGAGTTAGGCCATTAGGGAGTTAGGCCATTAGGGTGTTTGACCATTTGGTCATTTGGGAATTTGGTCTATTGGCCAAGTCTCCATTTAGCCAATTGTCAATTAGGATAATTTTTACATTAGGTTATTATTTCATTAGGCAATTATGCTCACTACTCTACTCTATACGTGACCTACTATGATGCTCGTACGTGATGAGGTGGTTTGAAAAGAGGCTTGGACAACCATTTGGCTTTGATTGTTCAACATTGAACTATATAGAGTATGGTTCAGTACTAAATACCCACCTCCCCAAACCCCTAACCCTTGGACATCCCCCCTACAAACCTATTGCAGCCCCCACACTCCACCCCCCCCCCCCCCCCGCCAAACTCCCCCCGGACAGCCTCGCCCCCCCCCCACCCATACCGAGACACCCCCCACTCCCACCCCCTGGCCATCCCCACTCCCCCCCACACACACACTCACCCTGGACAACCCCCCCCCCACCCCCGTACATCCCCCACTTAGAACCCCCCCCCCCCCCTCAACCCCCAACCCTGGGATAACCCCACTTCTAACCCCCCCCCCCCCCGGACACCCCCCCCCACATACATAGCCCCTCTCCCTCCGCCCTGTATCCCCAAATAGTAGATTCAATTTCAATTACACTTGCACAATGTGTCACTTTGATTATTTTCAAATTATAACCAACACCAGATTCAGTAATCATGACTTTTAATTCTCTATCTAATTAATTATCAATCAATTCAGGCATTATATTCTTTACCAATTTCTATCAAGAACAACATGATATTCCACTTCATAATAGAACATACTAACAATAATAGTATATATAGTACACTATCTAGGAACACAATAGGAAAATTGTTATCATAGTATAAAGCAACAACATTGTACATTATGCGATTAGGTCATTTTTCATTTAGGAAAAAGCCCATTAGGCCATTCGGTCATTAGTAAAATAGGATAATATTCAAATAGGCCAACAGAAAATTTGGTAATTAGAAAATTAGTCCATTTGGATAATTTTTCCATTGGGTAGTTAGGTTTGTTAGGCCATTGGGATGTTATGACGTTGGGACCTTAGGGTGTTAGGATGTTGGGGAATTAGGCAGTTGGGGTGTTAGGTCGTTGGGCTGTTGGGGCATGAGGTCGTTAGGCCATTGGGCCGTTAGTCCGTTGGGCCATTAGGCTGTTGGGTCGTTAGTCCGTTGGGTCGTTAGGCCATAGGTCTGTTTGGTCGTTGGGACCTTATGTCGTTGGGGTGTTATGCCGTTTAGGGATTTGGCCATTAAGGCATTAGTCCATTAGGGAGTTTGGACATTAGGGATTTTTTCCATTTTGGAATTTTCCCATTATGAATTTGGATAATTGGCCAAGTCTCCATTTAGCCTATTGGTCATTAGGCTAATAGGAAAATATGCCATTAGGCCATTTTGTCATTAGGCCAATAGGACATTAGGTAATTAATATTGTAGTCCATTTGGCCAATTTTCCATTGGGAACTTAGGATGTTCGGTCGTTGGGACGTTGGGGTGTTAGGCCGTTGGGGCGTTAGCCCATTGGGGTGTTAAGCTGTTGGGGATTTAGGTCATTTAGTCCATTGAGGAGTTTGTCTATTTGGGCCTTTGGGCTATTAATATATTCAGTCGTTAGGCCAATAGGCGAGTAGGCCATTCGACCCTTATTCCAATAGGTCATTAGGCCAAAGGGCCATATGGTCGTTTGGCCATTGGGCTACCTAGCCTAATTCTTATCCTCGAATAGGGATTCTAAGAAATTATCTATCACAATAATGTATCCAATTACTGATCATACTTTTAAAATTAAAAAACATTGGAGTTTTTTAAAACATAATTTTTTCTAATCTCAAACAATCCTATATTTAAAATTCTAAATCAATATCTAACATTAATTCAATAATAAATATAAAAGAAACCCACTTCAGGAATATGATGGATTGTGTGCCATCATGGCTGCTACATCCATCTGGTGTGCCATGGGCCTAAAACAAATAAAAATTATAAAGATTTTAAAAACGTAAATAATAGAAAGTAAATAAATAAATTCAGTATAAACCAACATCGTATGATCCCCTGCACCATCACCCATACAGACATATTCCCAGAGTATTCTAACCTCAGCAATCAATTGCACATTTAAATCCTTGGCGGCGCACAACCATGCCTCGAAATCTGACAGTTGTTGTGTCATCTGAGCAACAATAGGAGTGACAACCTTAGTGCAGGATGCTACAGAATGAGGAATCCTTTTTTCATCAGGTCAAACTATATCCATGCACATCACGACCAATAATATGTTGAAATATCTCATCCTTTAAATGGTAAATTGTCACTGGTTCTATGGAAACAATTCTAACTCAGATTCAAATTGATCTTGTGGAATATTTAAATATATATACATATATATGTTTATATAGAGATGCAGGTAAGTATTGGAAATGAGTACAAGTAATTTCTATAAGAGCTGCAGCCTCTAATCATTTCGTTCATGAGTTCTCATCCACACCGACATTTTATCAGTCAGTGCACCATGCTCACATAACTGTATACCAATAAAATATTAAAATATAACACAAAACCATATAAATAATAAATTAAAAAATGAATAATAAATACATCATGTCAGATCTGAGACACATGACGAGTCCTGAGCCTGTGATTTTGTCCCTACAACGCTCGATTCTCAGAATAGTGTGTCGACACCTCCTACATTCAATTAATTAAAATTTCAAACAAATATAATGTCACACATTCTTGAAAATATATATAAAAAAATAAATATACTAATTTCCATGTCCTTAGTAGACCAATATGAAACTAAGTCATGCCAATGAGATGGGAGAACACATCTCTGGACATTTTTTAGAATGTCTAGGGCACCAACATTTGGTACCCAGTGCTCCCTTATGGATTTTACGTTATAATCTTTACACATATTATGAATTTTTCCCATACACACTAGCTGAAAATCATCAGTGCACACATTCATTAATTGGATCATTCATCCTCACATCAACATTCATATGAACTACATCTGTATTTTGACAACGAATATATTCTTCCCCATGATGAGTCCAACTCATAATTTTTCAGAAATCCATTCTAGAATAGGTGTTCCCTCATGGTATCTCACGTGAATTGATATCGGTTTGCACATTTTCTATGTGGAAAACTAATATAGTCACTTTTAAATCCTCTAGTGAACTCAACAAACTGCATGATTCCCTTAAAATATTCTCTAGCAGTTTGATTTGGAAGATCAATAAAACTCTTATCCATAATAATATATATATAACAGTCATTTACGCAAGACATTATATTATATGAATTTTTCATATAATATATATTTAAAATAAAGACTGACCAATTTCAGGTGGACCATTTGTAAAATAAACAATTTATATTTCTAAATAATATACAAGAGAATAGATAATTTAATGGAAGTGAAAACTAATGTCATCACCACCATGTTGGTATGGTAAATCTAATGATGATTCTATATTCAAGATTCCCTAATCATATTTTGATTAAAATTTTCTAAAAAAATGGAAATGAAATACTTTATAACTACTAAAATATTTGATGAAAATATACATAATGAAGAAACTATATTGAAAATAAATTTTGTCTATAATTCCATAGAGTAACAATTTATCAAGAAAAAATATTATAACTATGGAATCTAATTATTGAAACATATGGTATACTAATTTTTCTTATCAAATGTTTAATTTTTCATAATAATTCGTTAATTTGTTTCCTAAGGTACCTAATTGGGTCATCCACTAAAATCTTGTCAGCGTTTAGCTATGAATTTTAGGTTTGGTTCTCAAATGTGTTTCCATAAAGTGACTCACATTTATCATATTCTCTTTTTTTAAACAATATCATTTGTTCCCTTAAATATATTGTTCTTCATAATAAGGAGTTAGATAGATCATGATTCATATATACTGAAGTTACTTAACTCATTTGATCAGATGGGTGGGGGAATCGATCAATTAAGAAAAAATATATATTATATATTGGGTATACTAAAAAATATAAAAACAACATGAACGATAAGGAATATATGGTCCACTAATATCATAATGCATAAATTTTGATACACTATAATCAAAACATATAAAGCAACTGTAACTATAGAATGTCAAATGGTCAATCAAAAAAAATGAAACACAACATAATAACATGCATGTGTATACGGTACACGAAAAAATTCATCAAGTACCAATCTTAAACTATCATCCATAGTGACTAATTTAACTCCTACCGATAAATCAACAAATATAATTTTTTATGAAACTGCCCAAAATCAATTAGTGATGAAAGTTACAATTTTATATTTCTACATACATGTACACTTTATGTTATTCATACATGTATGATGGAAATTATATTTTCAAGTATGCATGTCCTCACATGTATGTGTTTTAAATATATGTACAATACAAATATTTAATTTTCATAGGGTGTCCATAAGACACCGTTCACTTCTTATTTTCTTCATACACACACACCTAGTTCACACACATTTTCCACTTATTAATTTCTTCACAGACACACCTTATATGAACACATTTTCCACTTTTAATATTCAATGCACATTTACATTTATGTGTGCATATCCTCTTTCTTGTGCATTAACCTAAAAAAATATTCATGATGCCTTTTAAAACCATGTACCTTTCTCAATCTTGATCAAACAGGGAATAATTCATTCCATAATACGTATAGTCTTCGCAATCTTAGAGAAATTGTATCTTTGTAAAGATAATGTCTCACTGCCTCTTGGATTCACACTTCCTTTGTTTCATCATAGGTAGTAAATATTAACTATCAAATATATCAATAAATCTCTAATTTATGGAGAACTAACTAATCTATATCAAGGATAATATCAAATATATACGATTCCAAAACAAAAAAAAACCAATTTACCTTGACTTATTTTATCAATAGAGAATATGTGGTACAATGAATGTGATGCCCCATGCTGAACCATAGGGTCCAAGATAGTGTTCCTCGTGGCCTCAAATATGTATCCTTTTATGCAAGATGTCTTTTTCTACCAGTAAGGGTATGAATGTAATCAGTGTAGAAAATATATCCCTGGTATCAATAATGAAAAGGATAAAAAATAACATAATAGTGTAAATAAACAATGAAAAATCATAAACAATTGTAGGTATCTAATGTCATATAGTAAAACCCCAAATACCCCCAATGTGTTGGGTCAATAAAAGTGTAGGAAATAAAAATAATGTGAAAAAAATATTGATACATAACCCTAAATTCCATCACAATTCAACATCTAAACAACATTCTCTATATCCTAGACCCAATCATCAGGGCCTTTCCCTTTCTTTTATCCCAGACTATGAAGTCTTCACGTGCATCAAGATGTCCATGCATTGTGGGAATATGAAAGTAGTAGGAAACATACAATTTTTCCTCAACACATGTGTAATGGTTTAAGAGATTATGTTGTGATAATAAATAAATGAGCATGAAATAAAACACACAACCATGTTATTGGTGGTCATGTGCTAAAAAAACTTTTTCTCCGTGATGGAAATGTAATTATAACAAAATTCATGAACATAGTAAACCACTATGTCACGTCATGTATTCCAAAACCTAAAATATATAAGAGTGTCAATTCAGACCATAAAAGGCCACCAGTCCCCATCACTCTCTCAGTTATTCCATAAGACCAACACATTTGTACACTCCCCTGGGCCTTCGTATCCCAAAACTACATCTCAAGTCATGTCCTTGAATACCATCATTCCCCATTTTCACCTCATGGTTCAGATCACATAATCCTACCATGACCCTATGTGAGGCTAAAAAATATAATATACCCCATCATTTATCTCAATATAATCATCATGGAACAAATATCATCTTATCATGCTCCCCCTTAATGGCTACTGAGCCACGATGAGTACACCAGTAACATTGGTACTTTGCATCGAACAACACAATATAAAATATACAAATTACATCACATTGAAACATGGAATATCATATAGAAGAACAACATAAAATTTTAATAAAAACATATAGAATCAAAACACACACATGTGATCAAAATCAAACATGGGTCTCATGGGATATGGAAGCACACACATGTGGTCAAACATCAAAAAATGTTCTCATGGGATACACACATAGAGATACATGTGATAAACTCAAGAATGGTATAAATCAAATAAAAACACAACTTAATATCAATATAGTCAACATATAAATAGAATCTACATTGTATGTAACTTCCAACCTTATGTAAAGTGTGAAGTCTTCTCATACACACACTATCAACACAGATTGTTTCATAATTCTTCATGCACATAAGCCCGTATACACATGAACTTCCATTTCCACACTTTTTATTCAAAAAATATTCATATAATCTTCATACATGACAAATTTTTGTTGTAAATTGCACAAAATTAAAACCCTTAAATAGAAATTTGGTAATACCTGATAGTACGAAAAATATGGAAGGGAGGGGACCTGAAGGTTGTTATTTGAGGTAGTGGAGGGGCAGTGGAGTGGAGTCGGAGTCGGAGGCGGTGCGGCGGGGGAAGGGATTGGTGGAGGTAGCGACAGGGAGTTAGAGGAGGATACAATGAGGTGGATGTAGTGTACCAAGGGAGAGTATGGGTGGGGAGGTGAGGTAGGGGACGATTGATGGTGTCGGCAGGGAGCCGAAGGTGGATGCGGTGCAACATTGGCAGTGTAGTGTCAGCGGTGCAGTGAGGGAAGGGACGGGTGGTGGCTGCGTTGTGGGAATAGAGGGGACGGGTGGATACAGGGGTTAGGGTTTTGGGATCAGGTGCAAGGTTGGGTGGTAGGGGAATCAATGATATATATTATTTTTATGATGCCTTGCGACTGCTATTGGCAGTCGCCCATGTAAGGGGTCTCCAAATCCTTCTTTTATAGTAGTGCATATACATAATTGTATAAAATAAATATAAGATGTTGGATCCATAACTACATTGAGCCTCAACTCATCTCGATCACTAACATCATCTAAGCCATCATTAAATCTTGTCATCTCAGGCCTCGACACAAACAGGTGCATGTAACAACCATATGATAGATGCTTGGTTACACATTTTTACTGGTGGCTCGAGACGTGTGGTAGTAAAAACTTAGTATGGTGACACCAATATAGTCTCATAACAACTGATATATACATTTTTATTTCAATTTTACATGATAAATATATGTAAAAAAACTATTCAATGATAAATCGTAACAAACAAAAATAACTACTTTGGCTCAATGCTGGAATATCTTTAAGAAAGTCATGTTGACCGTGTTATACCACATTCCAAACTATATCATTCTTGATCACTAGGTCTGTGACCATAATTGTATATACCTACTTTTGCTACTATTGGGTTGTCTCTTATCACATCATGATACCATGTCAACCATATAAAACTATATCACAGGGTATCCTAGTCATCCCTTATATTAAGGCATATCCCAAAAATATCCCATAATTGATAGTTTAATGGTCGGTTCCCTGACATCATTGGAGTATACCCAAACTCCTGGTACATGTAATGTCTCTAGGATTATTCCATGTAATACAAGGAAATCACTAAATAAAAATCAGTCCCCATGTCTCCATGCCTAACAGTTTGATCCCAAACATCATAGGCTTCCAGGTAATGAACAAGTGATATCCTCAAGCTCGAATGGAAGGGTCTTAGGGATGACCTATTAATCTCATAATAATCTTCATCAAAATAAAGTAATCCCTAAGATTATATGGTTAAAACCTAGTCAATCTTGTAATAGTAGTGACTTATGGTGTCTAGGGAATCACTTCTAAACCTATGGTCCAATCCTAGTGTCCCAAGCATTCTTTATAATGGTAAACAGTCAGATCCCAAGATTAAAACTAAGTATCCATAGAGAAATTAACACATCTATTTCATATCACACAATACCACATAAGACACATTTTTAGATCTTGGATGTACCTTTAGTAAGCCACCATATTTTTATCACAATAGGACTATTGACCAGGTATCATGATACACATCTAGGAAATATATCTAAATCCATAATTAATACATGAAGGCATAAATGAAATTCATTGGTTGTTCAATTGCCTATAACCGTCACTATAATTCACAACCGTATAGGAATACACATTTGGTGAGGGTTCTATGTTGGCACATGCTATAACATGAATGTAATACATTCAGACATGTGTTGGGTTAGTCATTCACGGGAGCACCCATTAGTGCCCAGTAGGTCACAGAACAGTAAAGGCATCATCAGATGGGTCCTCCATTTTAATCTAGGTCTATGTATAACTCTAAATAGTATAAAATTACTACACCTCATTACATCATCATCAAGAGAGTGTGTCCTTGTCAGTTTTGTAGGGTATGATACATTGGAAGCACTCAATAGATGGAAATTAGTCGATCTCCATCCTTAAGGTCTCAAATGGTTGGTCTTCTCCTCAACACATCATCCATATACAATGTTCGAACCCACTAGGGTAAGTATGTTTAAAGTGTTCTGAATAACCTAGGCCATTATAAATAAACCACTCAAGCCTTTTTCCATCAATGGATGAGGAAACCACATAGTTTCTAAGGGACTACATTTTTCCTAGACATCGTTTGTACTGCATCATTGGTCATTTCATAAAATTTTACATAGAAATTTGTCTAATTATCAATCTAGAAACTAAATTACTTAATTAAAAAATTCATTTCATTCAATTCTTAGCCTATCTAATGTGGTGATTCCACATGACGTAGTGAATATAATAATATTTATATGTTGTAATATTTATACATAATTCTACCTACATCATTTGATGATTTTCCCAGTTTATCTCCAAAAGATGGAATCTTATCCAGGGATTTATAAAGATGACCCACATTATTGATGATCTACTAAGCCCATATCAACAACCCAAACTTCAACTCAATACAATCAACCTAAAAAGTTTAATTATAAAATTTAAAATCAATTCGACCATTAAATTCTAAATGGGAAAAACTACCGAAAATCATAACAGTGGACTAGTAACACAACTAATGTAACCAAACACATGATAATGACCGACATAATTCCCCTGGACTCATAATAGGTAAAATCTATAAGACGTTTCATCGATTCCATAATTATTGTAATTAAAAATTAAGAGAAAATATATGAAATTACAAAATTAAAATTTACCATTATAAAACACCAAGAAATTAGTTATAGTTGGCCCATTGGGATTCCCTCATCGCATGAGAAATGAATTCCCCTTGAGAATTGGATGATTCAACCATACTCTGGTAGAATCAACAACAAAACCTTAGCTAGAGATGATAGAAATTAGAACAAAGGGGATGGGTACTAATAGGGGAAAATTGGTAAAAATACACACAATGAATAAATGAGATACAGCTATTTGAAAAAACCTCTTGAAGGGATTATAAGAGGAAAATAAGGTGGAGGTAGGGGGCTCCTGTTACTGAAGGAGAGTGGGGAAGTGGGGTAACACCTCCTAATATTTGAAGGGAGGAAATATAATTTTTTGGCTTTTTCAAATATATAAAATTTCCAAAATCATTTTTCCACCATAATGATGGATATGCATCCAAAATATTACCCTCATAGAGTTTTACACATGATTACCAAACCATGTTACAGACCATTCATAATGACTATGTACCCTTCCGTAACCATTACACGATTTGTTTCCAACCATGAACAAACTATGCACCAAGACTCTATCCCAAACCAATATGTACATTTTCCCTTACATTCACTTGGTTTCATCAAAACTATATTCTAACTTTTCTACACAACCATACTCATTATATTTTGAAATTAAACCCACTTTACACTTAGGGTGTCACATAGTTTCTCCCAAACTAAGAAATATAAATAGGTCACCGAAGACATAAACCATTATGTCACGACCCGTCCTCGGGGCCTGTGTCGTGACTACCCATAGCCCGTCTTCCATAGGCTAGGGGCTGGCGACTAGCACCAAAGGAGTAATCCTGATAAAAAACGAAGGCATTGACTTAAAAAAATTAAACAAAAACAACAGATTCTACAACTGGAAGTAAACACTAACTAAATCTGTATACAAAAGAAATTGCTAAAAGGAAAGGGGCCAGAAATACAAGCCCAATAGTAATGTACAAACAACTGGAAAGGTAGTACAACTGCAGAAAGGTAAAACAACAACCACTGCATCATCCTCCGGGATTCCCACCTGAAGGGTGGTTATAGATGGCCTCCTCAGCACCCCAGGTACGTCTGTCTACTCCGTGTACATCTCACCAAGTGGTCTACCTCCGGGTACCATCCAGCTATACAACTCTCTACCTCGATCAGTGTTGTCTGTCGTCTACAACCAACACAATGAAGTGTGTTCATAGCCTGTGTAGAGGTGAATATAAAGATACTCAGAAGGGACACCGAGACCCCCGAAGGTCTCCCAGAATCCACGAAGGACCACAGAACAAAGATACAATCACGAAGTATCAACCAACCCTACTTAGGTATATGCCCATACATATACCTAAGTTACCAATCATAGTTCGGCTCCAATTCTCGATCCCAAGCACAACCCAGTCCATACAGGAAGTAAGGTCAATCACATCGATGATAATAATTGAATGAAAAGAATCAACTCACACAGGTATAAAACTCACGAAGAGGGGTAGAGATGATTAGATGTAGCCTCTGAATCATCTCCTCAGTTGAACCCACATAGGATCCTGGAATAATATCAGTTCTCTTAATCCCACGTAGGATTCCGGTATAGAAGTCCTCAATGTTGAACCCACTTAGGATTCCAATACAGTAGTCTTCACTGTCGAACCCACATAGCATCCTGGTACAGAAGTCGTCACTATCAAACCCACTTACGATTCTGGTATAGTAGTCTTCTCTTTCAAAACCACGTAGGATCTTGGTATAGAAGTCATCACTGTCGAACCCATGTAGGATTCCGATACAGTAGTCTTTGCTGTCAAAACCCACGTTGGATCATGGTACATAATTCGTCAATGTTGAACCCACGTAGGATTCCAGTACAGTAGTCTTCGCCGTCGAACCCAGGTAGGATCTTAGTATAGAAGTTGTCACTGTCAAACCCACATAGGATTCTAGTACAGTAGTCTTCACTGTCGAACCCAGTTAGGATCCTGGTATAGAAGTCGTCACTATCTAACCCACATAGGATTCTAGTAAAGTATTCTTTGCTGTCGAACCAATGTAGGATCCTGGTACAGAAGTCATCACTGCCAAACCCACATAGGATTCTGAAAAAATAGTCTTCGATGTCGAACCCACGTAGAATCCTGGTACAGAAGTCGTCACTGTCGAACCCACAGAGGATTATGTTATCTCAGTCGTAGCCAACCATAGGGTTCCCACACACAGCACACTCGATTACAGGAGGGTCCACCCATTGATCCAAGTTTCGATACATCAAATATCACGAAGTACTGAGTTGACGTATCTCTTAGTTCCGTCTCATCATAAGGAACCCAACGCGATAGATAGTGCATCAATCGGACGCCCGATCTGAGAGTTATTGGCATTTCCGTTCCAAGGGGCCAGTTGGATTTTAGGTACACACTACTAGAAATCTAACCTTCCCAACACTTCTATAATAACGGTTTGTAAAAATCATTGGTATTGGTCCCCTTTCCAAACAGTTTGGCCAAACCGTTGGGAAAGCCCACTTTGAGGTCACTTTTACCAACAGTTTTCCAAAACCGTTGGGAAAGGGTATGGATTTTCCAACAGTTTGGACAAACCGTTGGGAAAAGTCCACTTTGTGGCCAATTTTCCCAACGGTTTGGCCAAACTGTTGGGAAAGGGTATGGTTTTCCCAACGGTTTGGATAAACCGCTGGGAAAAGTATACTTTGAGGCCACTTTCCCAATGGTTTGGCCAAACCGTTTGGAAAGGGTGGGTACCTATCTCAACGGTTTGGCAAAACTGTTGGTATAGGTTCCCCTTGTACCAACTTCGCCCCCAAAATCAAAATACCAATACCAACGGTTGTCAAAACTGTTGGTATAGGACCTTTGATTTTTTATCAAATATTCTGATCGAAAACATTTAATAAATCAAGATTTTAAATAATTACGATAATAAATATATATATTTATGAAATTATGTTCACAAAAGTCATGTTAGGATAGTGGTTAGTTCGTTCAATGATAAACTAGGGGTCATGAGATCAAATCCCACCGAATGTTTTTTTTTGAAATACATATACCAATAGTTTTATGGAACCATTGGTATAGATTTTCATATTACTTACACCAATGGTTTTTTAAACCGTTGGTATAGACCTTTTTCCACAGATTACTTTCCAACGGTCCTCTAAACTGTTGGTATAAGCTATACCAACGGTTTGGAGGCCTATACCAACAGTTCCAAACTGTTGGAATAGGTTAGTTTTCTAGTAGTGACAATCCAACCCGACCATACATAAACCTCATCCGAATCCTGTTTGGTGTATGCCAAAAGAACCATCTCATCAAAAGGACTCCAACTCGATAGACGGCACTTCAATCGGACACTCGATCTGATAGTTATTGGCTTTTCCATTCTAGGGGCCCGGTTGGATTTATGCTCAATCCAAACCCATCCATTTTTCAATGATTTAAAAAACTAACTTATATTATCACAAAAGTACAGCCTCATTACGAGGGTCCCAGTGCCGCAGACGGCGCATCGATCGGACGCGCGGTCTAGGAGATATTCGTTTTAAGCGAAGACGGGTCCGGTTCGTCAGGCCCGGTGGGCTGGCGGGTCGGCCAGACCTAGTTCAATGGGTCTGAACCGGATTGGTGGTCAACCTAGCCTAGAAGAGCATGTCCCTCCCACAAACACAGCCCAGTTGGGGCGTGGCCCACTCACGGACCCAGCTCACATTGCTGGCTTGTTTGGTTCGTCCTGCAACACCAAGTGACGCCGCCCCCCACTGCTGCCCGGCCGGTCGTAGCCGACCGGTTCTGTTCAGTGCATGCGGCCCGTTGAGCAGGCCCCGGTTCTCCTAAGAGCAACCCCATGCGGCGTCGCGGTCCTTCATCCTGGCCGACAGGCTGCCGACCGATTCGGTTCATCCGAGCGGCCCGCTGATGCGGGCCGCAGTTTCCTCCATGCGGCCGGCGCAACGGCGCCAGTCCTCCACCACCGCGGCCCAGCCTGGCCACGGCCTTTGGTTGCTGCTGCCTTCGATCACCGTCGCCTCATGGTTGTGGCATCTTCCTCCGGAGGGTTGTGATGGCAACACATCCTTCCGGCTCCGCCTCCATTGTAAACACAATCAAGAATCAACGGAGGGTCATCAGGACTTGTATGTTCGGCCCGCGCCCTCCGTGTTAGGTGTTAACAAAATTGGCCATCGTCAATCCAAATATAATATCCAAAGTATGGGGGTATAATTCACATGTATATATAAATAATCCAAATTCCTCCCTACCTCGTATTTGACATTGCACATTGACGAGCCGCAGAAGACGGGCATCGCATAAGTCAGGCGTCGCGGAAGACAGACGTCGTTCCATCAACGCCGGAGAGAGTAGTGTTCTATGAAGTTACATTGAGACGACACCCTCAGTGTATTTTTTGGGCAGTGGTTCTTCCCTTCCTTTCCTTGATCGAAGAAGGTAGAATATGCTTCTCCACATTCTTCAGAAACGAGGAACGTTCTTCGTTGAGGGGATGGTGTTCTTCGTGTTCCTTGTGGGAAGAAGGCTCTCTCTATTCTCCAAGGATCCACCAAAACAATAATTACCAACCCAAAATAATAGCTTGGCTATTATTTTATCCTTGACATGAATTTAAAAATAATTCAAATTAGATGATCCAATTAATTAATTGTTATTTAATTAAGAGAGTGTTGGCATCATTATGAGGGAGGGTGGAGGGTGGAGGGTTTAAATTAATAGAGGAGAGGTGGAGAGTTTACGAGTTAAAGGAGGGTTTCAAGGGGATTTGAAGAGTTTAAACTCATTTGAGCCCCACCACATGATATCCTCCCATGGGAGGTTATGTGGGGGTGGGTCCCACCACCAACCTCCCTTTCGAGGTTTTAACTACCATCCAAATAACATTGTGCAACACATAATTTTATTTAAATTTTACATAGAAACCCCAAAAATAACTTCCTCTCTCGACTAAACGTAACTACGGTAAAGGTCCCCTTAGGAGAATACCGGCGCTGTGAGTTCATCGGTGTCCTCAGATTTCAATTCCTTGAACCGGTTAAAAATATAGTAAACCATGCTTGTACGTTCACTGAACATACCCAAACGAAATGTCCGAAAAGGATTCCGGGCACACCGGGCCTTGGAATCAGGCGCCGTAAGAAATTGTGGACTCATAAAATCCCCGTGTATTTAGGAAAAAAATTACATAGAATTTCTAAGTCTTTACATTCTCCCCACCTCAGGGTTGTATGTCCCCGTAAGCTACTACACACAATAAGGTAACAAAGGATGGTACTGAGCACGCATCTGAGCCTCCCACTACCATGTGCTCTCCTGGAGGTACCCATGCTGCCAGCGTACACACATCAGAGGAATCTACTGCACACATAGGACCCCATCATGTTGATCCTCAATCTCCACTGGAACCTCCATGAATGTCTCTCCATCATCGATATCTAGTTCCCCGTGGTCGATTATGTGGGATGGATCATGCACATATCTTCTCAGCTGAGATATGTGGAAGACGTCATGCACCCCGCGAAACATAGGTGGATGTGCCAAGCAGTAAGACACCTCGCCTACCCTACTGAGGACCTAAAAAGGTCCGATGAATCGCTGTGATAGCTTGTCGCCTCAGCGAAATCTTGGTAGAGATCTTCGATCTAAGACCTGTAGAAAGATGTGGTCTCCATCCTCGAACTCTAGAGGACTCTATATCCTGGATGTACCTCTAAAAGAGATGTGTGGAACTCTCTCAACACTTCCTCCTGAAGTGACAATGGTACCATAGTATGTTCTCTGAATAGGATGACGTGCTCCCCACCTTCAGAAAATTCATTAGGTTATGGTCCTGTGGATATCTGAGCACGTCATGTATCACAGTCAGCGTTCCCATGCTGCACTCCCTGACATGCAAAAGAAGTGAGGAAGTGACTGTAAGAGACTGAAGAAATGATGATCTATCTCTATCCACAAAGGATATCTGCAATGCGGCCAGCTGTCGTGTCTCCTCTCCTCAAACCTGAATGCCTGATATCCTGCTGAGTGTATCTGCAACAATATTCACCTTCCCAAGAGTATAGACTATCTCGAAGTCATAGTCCTGGAGGAACTCAATCCATTGTCATTGTCTCGGGTCCAGGTCCTCATTAGAGAAGATATACCTGAGACTCTTGTGATCTGAGTATATGGTAAAAAATTCGCCCATAAGATAGTGCTGCCACATCTTCAAGGCGAAGACCACTGCTGCAAATTCAAGGTCATGGGTAGCGTAGTTCTTCTTGTGCAGTCTCAACTGCCGAGAACCATACGCGATCACTACTTGCTCCAGCATCAGGACACACCTGAGTCTTGTCCTTGATGTGTCGCAGTAAGCTACGTACCCGACGCTCTCCTCTATTAGCCTCAATATGGGTGCACTAGTCAACCACAACCTTAGCTCATGAAAGCTCTTCTGTTATCTCTCTGAAAATAAGAATGGTTCCCCCTTCTTCGTCAAAGCTGATAGTGGTGCTGCAACCCTAGAGAAGTATGTCACAAAGGTAAGTCTGGCCAACTCCTGAGTGATCGACCGCACCCTCTTATGCATGATTCCATCCTGTGCTGCCTGGGTTTTCCTTTTTGCCGACCATGGAAAACCCCATCCCAATGTTGTAGATAAACCACAACCTTTTTGCCTTATACAATCAATCTGTGTATGAACTGTGGTTGCCCAGTGCATACCCAAACTAACATCATAAGGCCTCAACGCTGCCACCAAGAGGTTCTAACCAAAACTCTCACCTCAAGGGTCAGATCACACCATCAGCATAAGTGTGATTATCGAGTATCCTCCCAAAGGTATCTCTAGACGTGAGGGTCAAGTCAACGTCTTAACCGAAAACACTAGGTCTGGGACAAGATTCATGGAAGGAATGATTGGTACCTATGTCTATTGATATGGAATCTAGTAGTAGACAGAGACTGTACCTAAAATCATTCTTAGAGCCCTTGGTTCACACTCCTTGACCGCATGTAGCTACTGTCTTCCCCTGCCCTCTAGCTCCATGAGCATATTGGGGACTACAAATGCGGGTGGTTGTAACATGTTGAAATGTTCACAACCTCATGATGCTCTCCTAGATCTTCTTCCACATCTGCTGCCCTATAGATTCATTTGTCCTTAACACTTCCTCTTCTTGAAACATCTCAAATGCCCAAGTCTTTGAGACTGATGCTAGTTTCATGCTTTCCAGCTGCTAACATTCACGGGATGTCTCCGCTCATCCAATGAACATTCAACCACAATGGTTCCCTCTAGCACCCTAACATAAGTAGGAATTCATAGAGGAAAAAGTGTTGGCTCATATATCCTTAAACACACCTCTCTCAAGGGTCCGAGCTCTAAATAACTGATCGAATCATATTTATCGAGTACCAGGAGATATAGATATGCCTCGATGAATATTTAACTACCGACACATCATCCTGCCGAAGCTGTATAAGCTCTAGAAAACTCTCAGCCACCTCCTCAAGCCAATCCTCAACCGCCTGTGGGTCAGTCTCACCTCGGAACATGAAGGATATCTGGTGTTTAAACACATGTAAGGCACTAATCCTACAAGTGTCCTCTACCGGTACCGCCTGTAGTGTCTTCTGACCATTGGGCGGTGATATAGTTGGCACATTGCCTGAAGGTGCCATCTCAGAAAACAGTCCTAGTACCCAAACTTCATCAGTATGCAGACCATCCTCATTTTCACTCACTGAAAAAGTTTAGTAGCTAAGATCAACATCGGCTCTACTAGTGTCTCAACTAGGCGGAAAACTCCAGTAATCGCCTCCATCCAGTCCGTTGCTGCCTGGGAATCTGTCTCGCCTCGAAACCTTAGAGGCCTCTACCGCTGGATCTCATGAAACGCTTTCAGTCGGCGTGCACCGTCTACCAGTTTGGATGGGGGTATCTACTACCCTATGGGTGGTGGTGCTGTTGGTACACTACCTGATGGTGCCATCATAAAAAGAGGGCCCTAAACCGGAGCCTCGTCGCTTGGTGGCCATCATCGTGTACTCTCTTGGAAACCCTAGATGGTTGTCTACGCATCAGCATCATGATAAGAAACAGGTGCTCCATGGTCAATAAGTTATACCTAGTGAGATGACTCAAATATTTCACAAAGAAGACTCTTGAAAACACTCTCGTAATTAGTGTTTTCGTGCACTGAGTCAGAAATCAGAAGTCATGGTCCTGGTGTATGTATACGTCGGCTGCCGCTCCAACACTGGACTCCCTAGACAGAAAACCACACTCAATACTCGTAACACTATTTATTCACAAAAATAAAAATAAATGTTTGTTGACGCTCCTTTCGTCACAGAATCTAAAGATCGGAAAAGGGGAATATCTGAGCAAAAAAGTGATTCATCCTTTGAAGAAACATCAAAAATCAACAAAGGGATGAACAAGGAGAACATTGCCCATAGGTCGCGCAAGTTCCCTCATGGTCGCGCAAGTACACTTGCGCGCCGCCTAGTGGTCGTGCAAGTACTTGCGCGACGCCTTATGGTCACGCAAGTGACTTGCGCGACCTAAGTGATAACCGCCCGGTAACCGCCCATGGCCTTCTTTTGCCTATAAATAGACCCTGTGGGCCCCCCATTCGAGAGGATCTTTTTCCAGAAACACGGATTGAAGCTCCCGACGCCCAAGTCTCTTCTTAAAGCTTCCATAACACTTCTAAGGTAATTTCTTACCTAGAATGGAAGATCAAAAGAGAAGAAGGAAGGCCTAAGTGTTGAAACTTTTCAAACACTTGCGCGCCGACTTAATTCCTTCAATATAACTTGCGCGTCCCTCTTCTGGAAGAACCTCAGGAGGATTAAAAAGGGTTTTCTAAAGAGTCGCTCAAGTAATTCAACTCTGGTTGAAAATCGCGCAAGTACCCCATGTGTCGCGCAAGTATACTTGCGCGACCAATACTTGCGCGCCGCCGCCGGACTTGCGCGCCTTTTAGGACTTGCGCGACCCTATCTTTTTGGGTGCCCATCTTGCCCATTTTACCCCTCTTAAGCCATTTCACTCTTCCTATTCAAGATTCGGTCTTCAAGATACTCTTCAAAGCCTTTTATGGCATGATTTCTTGATTTGACATCCTTATCTGAAAGGAATTCTGTGAAATATCTCTCAAAACCTAGTGATTTAAACATCTTTATGTCACCAAAGATTGAGAGTTCATTCATTCAACCTCATCCTTTAAGATGAGAGAATCCTAAACTGGGTTTCCTTTTCAGGAATAAGACTCAGTCATAACCCTGGGCTTCCTTTTCAGGAGTAAGTCCCAAATCCCCTAACTTGGGCTTCCTTTTTAGGAGTAAGTCCCAGTCGTAATCTTGGGCATCCTCCTCAGGAGTAAACCCCAATCAAGTCCTTTAATCTTGGGCATCTTTCTTAAGAATAAGCCCCAACCACAAATATGGGCATCCTCCTCAGGAGTAAGCCCCAAACCTTAATCCTTAACCTGGGTCTCCTTTTCAGGAATAAGACTCAGTCATAATCTTGGGCATCCTCCTCAGGAGTAAGCCCCAATCAAGTCCTCTAATTTTGGGCATCTTTCTTAAGAATAAGCCCCAACCTCAAATATGGGCATCCTCCTCAGGAGTAAGCCCCAAACCTTAATCCCTAACCTGGGTCTACTTTTCAGGAATAAGACTCAGTCATAACCTTGGGCTTCCTTTTCAGGAGTAAGCCCTAAGTCCCCTAACCTGGGCTTCCTTCTCAGGAATAAGTCCCAGTCATAAACCTTGGGCATCCTCCTTAGGAGTAAGCCCCAAGCCTTAATCCTTAACCTGGGCTTCCTTCTCAGGAATAAGCCCCAGTCATAAGTACCCTCCTAACTTGGGTATCCTCCTTAGGAGTAAGCCCCAAGATTAGAGTATTCAAATCTCCATAAAGCACATATACCTTTATGGACCCTGTTCCTGGATTTTCTCCCTAAAAGTGAATCCTAAACCTTCATCTATCTGGGCAGTCATCCATACATAAGCCCCAAACAAATTCTTATGATTGCATCTTTTATGGCACAATTGTCTAAATTTTACCAATACCTCTTGTTTCTCACACCGAGCATGACTCACGTGAGCTTAGAGTGTAAAAGTAATTATGACATTCATCTTTGAGCCATCAATCATAAACATCATACCCCATTCCTCGAACTACGTGGGTTCTGATTCCTTTTCCAAAAACAAAGGATACGTAGGTAGCCCATTTATGGGTTCGATCCCAACTTTGAAATAATCTCTGTCCTTCTGAATGACGATAAACTTCAAGTGCCCCACTGAGTGGCTTTAAAACCAGCCTGGTCATCATAATGACCAAGAGACTTTTATATAAATGTTTTGAAGGATACCATTGACCAAGAATCTCTAAACAGATATGGATGATTCTCTATTGATGAAGAACCTCAAATACATATAAAAGATTCTCTAAATTTCTTGCATATTTAATCATTGATTGTTAAAACTAAAGGAAAACTCATTTTATACTTGGTAATGTAATAAGGATTCACGAACATAACTTAAATCTATAAAGAGAGTCCCGGAGTAGACAATAATTCCCCTCAAAAAGGTGTGATGAGTCCGACCTCCCATCCTCTCGACCAATGCAAATTCCTAAGCCTCATCAGTCCACAAGCTAATGAGCGCCTGCCTTTGGAAAGTAGGTCCAAACGGATGTGGAATCATTGGATGTTTCCGGTTCTACGAACAAACCCGCTAGAAACCGATCAGAACGTTTGAATCTCCTGTCCAGGAGGTCATCACCGTAATCCGTGTGGAAACAAAAATGGTGAACCCGACGTGAATCCTTAACCAAGTTAAAGTGATGTTCTTCTTATCTGTTAGGCCCTTTGGGCCAATAAGGCAATCATTGACATATGATCATCCAAAAGATGCAGTAGCCAGATTCATCTTGATTATGTCTGTTACATGGAACAGGCACTCTTTTTTCAAGATCTTCTACAAAAAAATGGCTTTCCTTAAATTCACCCCTGTGAATACTGCTGCTGTGAACACCTCTACTATAAGGTCTGCTACTGTGAAAACCAATGCTGCTACTCCTGCTGGAACGTCATCCGCTCTGAGGATGACATCACCAACTCAGCGTCTTCAACGCTGTGTTTCAAATGCACTGGTTAAGGAGTACCGTCGCAACGGTACTATCCCAACTCTGGAGGCCGCTCGTCAAGCCCTCCAAGTTAACAACTCTACCTGGTCGTCCGGACAACGGCGGCCAGCAATCAAGAAGCAGGCGGTGCTGACTACCGTCTCTAACCGTTTCGGGTCGTTATCCCCGGAACGCAATTTCCATTCACTCCCTTATTCTGAGGAAGTGAATGAGCAGGTCCTGCAGGACCTTAATTCAAAGAGGCGGGAGTCCTTCTCAAGGGCTCCCATCAACAATCGCCGCCAGACTCGTGCGGTAGTGCGCCCTCAACATGATGAGGGTACCGGCTCCAGGCTTTCAGCTCAGGTTCCTCGAACCCGAGCAGGCAAGATGAATCACCAGAGACGGAATCCGGTTAACAATAGGCAGGTTGTCATCCCTGCCATCTCCGGAGAAGTCCACCAACCTAACTTGGTGGCAAATAACGAGCAGGCATACACACCTATTCGTTTTAATCCCGCTGTCCAGCAGACTCGTCTGGCAGCATCAAGCCGATCCCGCCAGGCAATTCCGGCGGAGTACCATAGGCAGGAACATACACCTGCTTATACATCAGCAGTTAGTCAGCAGGCTCGTCTGACTACATATGATGGATCTCGTCAACCGCGTTTGACGAAGTGTAATCAGCAGGCACATACACCTGCTCATACTAATCAGGTCTACCAACAGTCTCGTTTGGTAGCGCACAGAGAAGTCAGTCGGAAAGTCCCGACGACAAACAGGAGGCAGACTAAACTCTCTGCCTCCACACTTGAGTACTGTCAGGATTCAATGACAGGAAAAGGAGGACAGGAGCAGGCACATACACCTACTCCAAGCCCGGAATGGACGTATATCCCTGTTCCGGCGGCTGAAGTCACCAAACATATTTTGTCAATGGTGAAAGAGCAGAAGCAAATTCCTGCTCATATTCTGGATGCTTGCCAGAATATCATAACAGCTTCAGCATCATCTCAGGGACAGACACATAAATCTATCCCTAGCAGTGGAGTGACACATCAACAATTCACTCCGGAACAGACACACACATCTGTTCCAGTCCAAGAGGGTTATGGGGCCTACTCCCCCATATCATATGGACAACCAAGTCAGGCACATACACCTGATTTGAGCGATGATTGTCAGCCTAACCTGACCATCTTTCCTGATCAGGCACATACACCTGCTCAGAGCAATCACTTTCGTCATCAAGTGATTTCTAAAGCGAGTAAGAAGGCATCTAAGAAAAAGATCCACCCAGCACAGTCAGGAGATCAAAGGCCAATCTGCAACAAGGCCTTGCTCGATGCTGGAGTTCTTGAAGCCCTCAGACATTTATCTGTCGGAGTTCAAGATTCTACTCCCTCAGTTCCCAATAACAGGAACATTAATCCCGAAGGTCTTCAACAGACACTTCTCATGAAGACTTGCTTCATGAAAATTCGGTCAATCTTGAAGTTTCTTCTTCAGATGAGAGCCACAGGAACCCTCTGTGTGGTCAGAAGACTAAGGAGCAAGAGATCTCATCTTTTGCTGTAACCCATCATGATGGTCCTCCTCATGGTGATGAACTTCGCTGCGAAAGTCCTCTCCGCAGTAGTGATTCACATTGCCTGGAGAATACTCCAGCAGACAATGTAGTACCGAGAAAGCCCTCTTATCTTGAGGCACTTGCAAACGTAAAACCAGTCATGTCTGATGCTTTACTATCGGCAGGTGAAACTCTTTCTCCATCAAAAGATAGCATGGGGTTCAGGTTATTCTCCGAACCATCCCTGGGTCATTCATCTTCCAGCATGAATAGTGAAATCTCTACCAATCTTGTTGAATGCGATGAAACAACAAGGAAACACCAACTCTGGTCCAAACAGGTAGAAGAATCTTCATTTAATGATAAAGAGGAAATGCTAAACATGAGAAAAAAACTGGCAAAAGGTGAAGTACCAGTCATGTTTTGGCCTTTGGCTGATTCACAGTATGACATTCCAAAGATGTTGACGAATGATGGAATCCATGATATTCGTCTCAACATATGGAAGACTCTTTGTCAATTAAAGAAGAAGGTATTATCTTACGATGAATATGAAAATCATCTTAAGATAATAGAAGGGTTACAATGCCAGATTGATTTGGCATCTCTATCAGTCTCTCGGTATCCAAAGGCTGAAAAGCAACAGAGAACCCTTCAACGTTCATGCCTTGGCGCGCTGAGAAAATTGCGTCAGTTAATTTCCAATGCTCCATCTAATGTTCATATCAGAGGATGGGGTGTTCACGGAGCACTACATTTCACAGTGCTTTCCGGTAAGCAAAGCCCGCCGAAAATGGTCTCATGCAATGTTATTGCCCATGACCGGCCACAGTCAATGGGCTTTGTTCATAATCAAAATCTTGCTCAAGAACAAGCTTCAACTAGTTCCTCTCAAAATCAAGTATATAGAGAACAGGTTGTTGAATTTCTCCTACATCAAGCAGGCGAGAATATTGCACAAGCCTCTCGTCTGGAGCAAACACGTCATCAAATGACAGAAGTTTCGGAAATCATCCAACGGTCTGTTGAACCAGGTGATAAAAGTGGATACAGGTTAATGCATCCAGCTAATTTCCGAACTAAGATTCGCAAGATCAAGAGAGATTTCAAGAAGATCTCAGACATAGCATGTCAAGAGACACCCCAGCTTGCCAGACTGGGGACTTCTCTAACCCAACCCTCAGAATCAACAAATGGGATTCGAGGAGTTGAGCGGAAGCAGCAGGAACATCCCCAGTCCACCGGACTGGGGACTTTTTCAAATCCTCAATCCCTCCCTCAGAGAAAGTCAGTATTCTCTCGATTAGGGAAGAAGCCTCAAGAGGAACGAAGAGCCAAGCTATCAGGAGATTCTCTCCAAGTGACGGTTCACAAAGAAATTCCTGAGGGATCAAGTCAACGGAATTCCATGTCTCATCATGGGCATGGAAGAAGACAATATCACAGAAATGCTGATAGAAATGATTCCATGCAATATGCATCCATTAATGTCATCACTACCGTTGCTGCTGATTCACCAGATGAGGCTCAATCAGAGGGATTAGACGAAGAGGTTCCTGCTCAAGAAGTTGCGCACACAGACCTAAATAAAGAAGGTGTGCGCACACGTAATCAAAGGCTTACCCAAAATCTGGGTATTCCTTCAAGTAACCCACTTCCCTCTCTCCGAAAAGGATTCAATAAGGGGAAAGGAAAGAATCAGGTTGCTTCTCACCCTTCCTCTGAAGGAGGTCAATCGCTCTCATTAGAGCAAAGGTTTGCACAACAGGAGGAAGAAATGAAAGAATTAAGAAGGTTGAATGCAGAACTACTTCAGAGTAGTCTTCTTCTTAAGAATGCTGAAGTCTGACAGCCGAAGGAATTTGTTGTAACTACTGAGATGGATCAGGAATATCCTCCTTTATCAGTACACCCACAGAGGTCTAATCCTACGGGTCAAACGCAACAACGGTTGGCAGCACTACCATCAGTTGCAGCACCAACCTCCACGGCTGTCCAAGCTCTATTCATTGCACCTACCCAAAACCAAGATCAACCTGACGTTTCTCAAAAGTTAATAACTACTATTGAGTCATTAACAGCTCGGTTAGAAACTATGGAAGGGAAACGGGCGCAAGTTCAACCTGAAAAGAAAGTTTACCCTGAATGGGTAGATTCAATTTCTCCTCCATCCAGTTTTGGAAACCCTATTTTCCCTACTTTCAATGGATCAGGCGACCCTGAACAACATTTGACGCATTACGTGTCTTGTTGTGATCCTATGATGGGAACTCCAGAACAACAATAAGCAGTGAAACTCAGATGCTTCGTGCGAACCTTGCAAGGACCAGCTTTTGTCTGGTATACAAGCTTGCAATCCCGGTCAGTCATCGGATGGGAGGATCTTCGTCAAAAATTCCTTCTTCAGTTTAGCTCAACTTTGCCAAAAACGACAGTTTTCGATCTTACAAACTGCAAGCAAAGGGAGAATGAAAGAGTCTCTGATTTCATTGCTCGTTGGAAGGGATTAACGTATTCCTTAAGTTTATCACTCCCTCAGGAGGAATTGTTGCCAATCTGTGTGGCAAATTTGCGTGACGAATTACGCACGCCATTGATCCCCGTGAAATACACAGGAGGGTTTCGAGACCTTACTTCAATCGCTCAAGAGATTGAAGATTCCCTTATACAGGCTAAGGTTAAATCTCGTGTAATTCCATCAGCTCCAGGAAGAAGAATGGGTAAAGCAGAAACTGCTACAGTTATGCTTAAACAGGCACCTGTACCTATTTCTACTTCAAAACCTTCATCTTCTCGAAGGGATCCACCTCCTGAACGCCAACAACAAAGGCTGTTTCGTCCAAATGATCAAAAAGATCAACGACGAAAACAATTTGAGGATATGAAGAGTAAAACATACTCTTTCCGAAGTGAGCAAGTTCCTGGTTACTTCATTTCAGCTCTGGAAAATAATTTGGTTCAATTACCAGTGCCGAAGAGACCAAACAAGGAAGGAGATGAAGACCGTCCCAATTATTGTCCCTTTCATCAAATGTTGGGGCATCCCATCCAGGAGTGTTTTGTCTTTAAAGACCTCCTGCAAAAGATGGTCGACTTGGGACAAGTCAAATTGAAGGGTTCTTCAGCTCATGTAGCGTGTATTACCGCTACAGATCTAGAGGAAGGAGGCGAGTGGCAGGAAGTCAAAAGCAAAACTGCGAAAAAATATGATGATTGGATGGTCAGAAAGACAATCAATCGGACCCATTCCATTTTGCGAACACAATTGAAGAAGCCAATTGTGTCTCCTACAAAAGCTGCAGTAAAGCCTCCATCAAAGGATAAATCCTCAAAAGGGCAGAGCAATTCAAAGAAGAAAGAGGAATCAGAAGAAGATGAGTATGTATCAAAGCCTAAATTGTCTTTGACTCTGGGAGATTTCATGCCATCTACTTCAAAGCAACGGGCACCGCCCCATCAAACGGCACAGCCTAAACAGGCTAATCAGGCAGAGTCTTTATCAGACGAAGAGTTAATCTTTGGTTCTGTTTGATCTCAATGGATGGAGAACACATCACGACTCCAACCAATGCCAGATTTCTGAAGAAGTATTTTGTATAAACACAAAATATTGTTCCTAGAACCAAGACTCTTACATTTGGTTCATACAACAACGGTCCAGTATGACCTTAAACTGCACCATGGTCCAGTATGACCTTAAACTACAACTTCGTCCAACATGACATTAAACTGTGTCACCCTCAATGTCCGAGATGACATTTAAACTAAATTTTGTCCCTGCAACATGACATTAAACTGTGCAGCACCAATAGTCCTAACTGCAAGACTTTAAACAGCATAGTCCCTGATTTTGTCCTACATGACAATAAACTGTATAAGAAGTTCCTATATTTTGTCCGAGATGACATTAAACTATATTTTGTCTTAGCAACATGACATTAAACTGTGTGGCACTTTCATCGTCCAGCATGACGTTAAACTGTGTTAAGTCCCTTATTGTCCTACATGACACTAAAGTGTATTCTGTCCGAGATGACATTAAACTATATTGTGTCCTAGCAACATGACATTAAACTGTGTGGCACTCCCAACGTCCAGCATGACATTAAACTGTAAAAAGTCCCCAGAACTGATATCCTCATATTGGTTCGCCTTAGTCTTAGCTACATGAATTTAAACTGTACAGCACCAGATCGTCCTTGCTATATGACGTTAAACTATACAGCAATGGTCCAGTATGACTTTAAAACTGCAACTTCGTCCCGCACGACATTAAACTGTGAAAAAGTTCCATAAACCGTCCAGCATGACCTTAAACTGCATCATCCCTGGTCCATGTATATGACCATAAACTATTTTGCGAATCCCTTATGTCCAGCAAGACGTTAAACTGTGACGTCCTAACTACATGACGCTAAACTGTATAAAAGTCCCTCACGTCCAGAAAGACGTTAAACTATATAATCTCAAAAGTCCAGTATGACATTAAACTGCACCATTCACGGTCCATGCATATGACCTTAAACTATTCGCACTTTCGTCCAACATGATGTTAAAATGGTACACTCTTTTGTCCTTACTGCATGACATTAAACTGCACAGTCCCCCTTTTCCGTCCAATATGACGTAAAACTATATTGTCCCCCTCGTCTTAACTACATGACGCTAAACTGTACAGAAAGTCCCTTTTTATGTCCTACATGACATTAAACTGTACACCGTTAAGGTTGTTATTACCTCTTGTTTCTCACACCGAGTATGACTCACGTGAGCTTAGAGCGAACATCAACCATAACACTCCCTTTGGGCCACTAACCATGTGTAAGTCCCAACAACATTTTTATTTTATTTTTTATTAAGATCATTGTCCCCAAAAACAATTTGATCATTAATTCATTCTTTAATTGAACTACACAGACTTTGATCCTTGCCCTCCAGGCTGGGTATGTAGGCAACCTCTCAAGGTTCAAGCCCAAAAACAATCTCTTCACATTGGTTCACCACCATCTCATATGATGATGATTTGTGAAACCGCCCTTGGAATCAATATCATTACATTGATTCACTTTCGTCCTTGTTATATGACGTTAAACTATACAACACTTTTGTCCGGTACGACAATAAACTACAATATTCTTTGATCTCCTCACTTGAGAGAGAACTATTATTGACATTGATTTTTCAATCATGTTTCATTTCAAAAAGACTACGTACATACATGGTAATGCCTAAATTTTTTATCTTAGGTTAAACCATCATTGCACTAAAGTCCCCTTTCACCCTTCACATGTACGAACCAAATTTGTACAAAGGGTAGTTCTAGAACTACGTGGACTTGATTCCCATCCTTATGGGATACGTAGGAACATTCGAGTGTCCCTCAAATCCAGTCCCAAGTCTTTTGGGCCTAACCCCAAATTTCACTTTCAGTCCCTTGGCTGAAAAGTCCTCATGAAAACACACACTGTGTATTCGTTATTATGGTCCGAATTCTATGACCTTAAACTAAGATCACTCATACTCTCGTCCTGCATGACGTTAAACTACAAGAACTACGTATGGCTTGATTCTCATTCTTATGAGATACGTAGTGAAGTCCAAAATTTCAATTCAGGACCCAGCCACAACATGATTATGGTTATCATTGACCTATGTATCTCTACATACATTGGACAATACCCATATTTATGTGTTATAATCCTAACCTTAAATATTTTCAGATCTTCATAACCCTTTTCATGACTTCTAGTCACAAAAATGTCAAACTTCTGAGAATTCTTTTGCCTGACTATGCAGCACGTGCCCATAGGTGGCCTTGCATAAACAGTCCACATAACAGACTTGTCAGCCAAAAGATGCTATTTTATTTGACTATGCAGCCAATGCCCATAGGTGGCCCTGCATATTTCAACCCCCTAACGGGTTTTGTTAAATAATAGTAACTTCATTCTTGGGAAGAATGCCTCTTTTGTCCTTATTTGTCTTAAACGACAGTATGTAGGGATCCGCAAAAATAGCCATCCTTAACGTATTTGTCCCATATCCTTTTTCATGATCTGAAAGTATTCAAGTCTATGGTTTATTCTTCTTCCCTACGTTTGGGTCAGACCTTTGTAGGAGTGATATTCATCCAGTTCTTCGATATTCTTGTTTGGAAATATCTTCTCCATATTCAAGTACCTCTTTCCATACAACAAACTCTATGCTTTAGAAAATTTGAATCTCCATAAACTTTCACTAGCTTTTAGCACTAGGAAAGTAAATTTCTGGGAGTTCTTTTGCCTGACTATGCAGCACGTGCCCATAGGTGGCCTTGCATAAACAGTCCACATAACAGAATTGTCAGCCAAAAGATGCTATTTTATTTGACTATGCAGCCAATGCCCATAGGTGGCCCTGCATATTTCAACCCCCTAACGGGTTTTGTTAAATAATAGTAACTTCATTCTTGGAAACTACTTCTTCTAATGCCTTTTAGCTCTTTTTCATATCATTCCTCAGATTCAAATATTCTTAAGCCATAGTTTACATTTTTTCCCTCATACTTGAGTATGGTAAATATGTTTTCAGATAAATTGTCAAGGAATTGAATCCATTTTTTTCCATTTTTTTTGGTCAAATCTATTTCGACCTTAAACAATAGCCCCTTTATGTCCGGAATGCATGACTTTAAACTGCCCACAAAAGACAAAGGAACTCTGAATAAAAGTCAAGTTCCAGCACACTTGCGCGCTGCCCTCTGTGCACTGAAGACTTGCGCGCCCCCCTTTTCCTTTGAATGTATTCAATTTCCTCAGAGTCAAATCCTCATTTCTTTCCGGATCCAACTCTGAGGGGGGACTTTTGTTGACGCTCCTTTCGTCACAGAATCTAAAGATCGGAAAAGGGGAATATCTGAGCAAAAAAGTGATTCATCCTTTGAAAAAACATCAAAAATCAACAAAGGGATGAACAAGGAGAACATTGCCCATAGGTCGCGCAGGTTCCCTCATGGTCGCGCAAGTACACTTGCGCGCCGCCTAGTGGTCGTGCAAGTACTTGTGCGACGCCTTATGGTCGTGCAAGTGACTTGCGCGACCTAAGTGATAACCGCCCGGTAACCGCCCATGGCCTTCTTTTGCCTATAAATAGACCCTGTGGGCCCCCCATTCGAGAGGATCTTTTTCCAGAAACACGGATTGAAGCTCCCGACGCCCAAGTCTCTTCTTAAAGCTTCCATAACACTTCTAAGGTAATTTCTTACCTAGAATGGAAGATCAAAAGAGAAGAAGGAAGGCCTAAGTGTTGAAACTTTTCAAACACTTGCACGCCGACTTAATTCCTTCAATATAACTTGCGCGTCCCTCTTCTGGAAGAACCTCAGGAGGATTAAAAAGGGTTTTCTAAAGAGTCGCTCAAGTAATTCAACTCTGGTTGAAAATCGCGCAAGTACCCCATGTGTCGCGCAAGTATACTTGCGCGACCAATACTTGCGCGCCGCCGCAGGACTTGCGCGCCTTTCAGGACTTGCGCGCCCCTATCTTTTTGGGTGCCCATCTTGCCCATTTTACCCCTCTTAAGCCATTTCACTCTTCCTATTCAAGATTCAGTCTTCAAGATACTCTTCAAAGCCTTTTATGGCATGATTTCTTGATTTGACATCCTTATCTGAAAGGAATTCTGTGAAATATCTCTCAAAACCTAGTGATTTAAACATCTTTATGTCACCAAAGATTGAGAGTTCATTCATTCAACCTCGTCCTTTAAGATGAGAGAATCCTAAACTGGGTTTCCTTTTCAGGAATAAGACTCAGTCATAACCCTGGGCTTCCTTTTCAGGAGTAAGTCCCAAATCCCCTAACTTGGGCTTCCTTTTTAGGAGTAAGTCCCAGTCGTAATCTTGGGCATCCTCCTCAGGAGTAAGCCCCAATCAAGTCCTTTAATCTTGGGCATCTTTCATAAGAATAAGCCCCAACCACAAATATGGGCATCCTCCTCAGGAGTAAGCCCCAAACCTTAATCCTTAACCTGGGTCTCCTTTTCAGGAATAAGACTCAGTCATAATCTTGGGCATCCTCCTCAGGAGTAAGCCCCAATCAAGTCCTCTAATTTTGGGCATCTTTCTTAAGAATAAGCCCCAACCTCAAATATGGGCATCCTCCTCAGGAGTAAGCCCCAAACCTTAATCCCTAACCTGGGTCTACTTTTCAGGAATAAGACTCAGTCATAACCTTGGGCTTCCTTTTCAGGAGTAAGCCCTAAGTCCCCTAACCTGGGCTTCCTTCTCAGGAATAAGTCCCAGTCATAAACCTTGGGCATCCTCCTTAGGAGTAAGCCCCAAGCCTTAATCCTTAACCTGGGCTTCCTTCTCAGGAATAAGCCCCAGTCATAAGTACCCTCCTAACTTGGGCATCCTCCTTAGGAGTAAGCCCCAAGATTAGAGTATTCAAATCTCCATAAAGCACATATACCTTTATGGACCCTGTTCTTGGATTTTCTCCCTAAAAGTGAATCCTAAACCTTCATCTATCTGGGCAGTCATCCATACATAAGCCCCAAACAAATTCTTATGATTGCATCTTTTATGGCACAATTGTCTAAATTTTACCAATACCTCTTGTTTCTCACACCGAGCATGACTCACGTGAGCTTAGAGTGTAAAAGTAATTATGACATTCATCTTTGAGCCATCAATCATAAACATCATACCCCATTCCTCGAACTACGTGGGTTCTGATTCCTTTTCCAAAAACAAAGGATACGTAGGTAGCCCATTTATGGGTTCGATCCCAACTTTGAAATAATCTCTGTCCTTCTGAATGACGATAAACTTCAAGTGCCCCACTGAGTGGCTTTAAAACCAGCCTGGTCATCATAATGACCAAGAGACTTTTATATAAATGTTTTGAAGGATACCATTGACCAAGAATCTCTAAACAGATATGGATGATTCTCTATTGATGAAGAACCTCAAATACATATAAAAGATTCTCTAAATTTCTTGCATATTTAATCATTGATTGTTAAAACTAAAGGAAAACTCATTTTATACTTGGTAATGTAATAAGGATTCACGAACATAACTTAAATCTATAAAGAGAGTCCCGGAGTAGACAATAATTCCCCTCAAAAAGGTGTGATGAGTCCGACCTCCCATCCTCTCGACCAATGCAAATTCCTAAGCCTCATCAGTCCACAAGCTAATGAGCGCCTGCCTTTGGAAAGTAGGTCCAAACGGATGTGGAATCATTGGATGTTTCCGGTTCTACGAACAAACCCGCTAGAAACCGATCAGAACGTTTGAATCTCCTGTCCAGGAGGTCATCCCCGTAATCCGTGTGGAAACAATGTCTTATATTCTGTGGTATAACTGACTCATTTAATACCAATTTGTCACGACCCATCATCGGGGCCCATGCTGTGACTACCCCAAGCCCGCCTTCCATAGGCCAGGGGTTGGCGACTCGCACCAAAGGCATAATCCTGATAAAAAGGGAAGGCGTTGCCTTAAAAAAGTATACAAAAACAACAGAGTATGCAACTGGAAGTAAACACTAAGTAATGTTGTATACAAAAGAAAGTGCTGAAAGGATAGGGGCCAGAAATACAAGACCAACAGTAAAGTACAAACAACTGAAAAGGTAGTACAACTGCAGAAAGGTAAAACAGCAACCACTAAGTCATCCTCCAGGATTCCCACCTAAAGGGTGGGTACAAATGGCCTCCTCAGCACCCCAGGTTCGTCTATCCACTCAGTGTATGTCTTGTTAAGTGGTCTACCTCTGGGTACCATCCATCTCTACAGCTCTCTACATTGATCAGTGTTGTCAGTCATCTGCAACCAACACCATGAAGAGCGGGCATAACCCATGTAGGGGTGAGTATAACGATACTCATTAGAGAACCCCAAGACCCCTGAAGGTCTCCCAGAATCTACGAAGGATAACCACAAAAGAAAGATACAATCACGAATTATCAACCAAACCTACTTAGGTATATGCCCATACATATATCTAAGTTACCAATCACAGTTCGACTCCAACTCTCGAGCCCAAGCACAACCCAATCCACACAAGAAGTAAGGTCAATAACATCGATGATAATGATTGAATGACAAGACTCGGCTCACACAGGTATACAGCTCATAAAGAGAGGTAGAGATGATTAGATGTAGCCTCTGAATCATCTCCTCAGTCGAACCCATGTTGGATCCTGGAACAATATCAGCACTCATGAACCCATGTAGAATTCCGGTAGAGAAGTCATCACTATTGAACCCACGTTGGATTCCAGAACAGTAGTATTCGATGTCAATCCCATGTAGGATCCTGGTACAGAATTCATCACTGTCAAACCCACATAGAATTTTCGTACATTAGTCTTCATTGTTGAACCCACATAAGATCCTGGTATAGAAGTCATCACTGCCAAACCCACATAGGGTTTTGGTTTAATAGTCTTTACTGTCGAAGCCACGTAGGATCATGGTAAAGATGTCTTCACTGTCAAACCCATGTAGGATTCCGGTATAGTAGTCTTCGCTGTCGAACCCACGTAGGATCGTGGTATAGAATTCATCTTTGTCGAACTCATTAAGGATTTTGGTACAGTAGTCATTGCTGTCGAACCCACGTAAGATCCTGGTACATAAGTCATCATTGTCAAACCCACATAGGATTCCGGTACAGCAGTCATCGCTATCGAACCCACGTAGGATCCTGGTATAGAATTCATCATTGTCAAACCCACGTAGGATTCTAGTACAACAGTCTTCACTGTAGAACTCACATAGGATCCTGGTACAAAAGTCATCACTGTCAAACCCACGAAGGATTCTGTCATCTCAGTGGCAGCAAGCCCTAGGGTTCCTGCACACAACACGCTCAATTCTAGGAGGGTCTGCTCCTCGAGCCAAGTGTTGATACATAAACTATCATGAAGTCCTGAGTTGATGTATCCCGTAGTTCTGTCTCATCATAAGGAACCCAACGCGATAGATGGTGCATCAATCGGACACTCGTTCTGAGAGTTATTGGAATTTACGTTCCAAGGGGCCAATTAGATTTCAGGTACAATCCAACCCGGACATACGCAAAACTCATCTGAATCCTATGTGGACTATGCCAAAAGGACTATCTCATCAAAATCAACCCAACGTGATAGACGGCGCGTCAATCGGACACCCGGTCTGAGAGTTATTGGATTTTCCGTTCCAGGGGCCCGGTTGGATTTATGCTCGATCCAAACCCGGACGTTTTTCCGAAGTTGTTCAAAACTAACTTAGAGTATCGCAAATGGACCTCCTTTTCATGAGGTTCCCAATGCCATATACAGCACATCGATCAGATGCACGGTCTAGGAGATATATGCGTTTAATCGAAGACGGGTCCGGCCCGTCAAGCCTAGTGGGCTGGCGGGTCGGCCCGACCCCGTTCAGTGGGACCGACCCAGCTGGGGGGTCGGCCAGGCCCAGTGGAGTGCGTCCCACTTTCGGGCCAGGCCGGTTTGGTTCGCCCGGCGGCACCGCCCGCCTTTGCTTCCCATCCGGTCGTAGCCACCCGGTTCTGTCCGGCACATGCGGACCGCTCAGTGGGCCGCGGTTCTCCTCCGCGTGGCACCAAGTGGCACCGTGGTTCTTCAGCCCATCCGGAAACTGGTCAGCCAGTTTGGATCGTCCGAACGGCCCACGGATGCGGGCTGCGGTTTCCTCCACACGGCCGGCGCAATGGCACCGGTCCTCCACCGCTACGGCCCGGCCCGGCCGCAGCCTTCGGTTGCCGCCGCCTTTGGTCACCGCCACCTCATGGTTTTGGCCTCTTCCTCTTGCGGAGTGCGATGACACCGTGCCCTTCCAACTCCACTTCCATTTTTAACACAATCAAGAATCAACGGAGGGTCTTCAGACCGTGTTTATTCGGCCCACGCCCTCCGCGTTAGGTGTTAACAAAATTGGCCACCGTCAATCCAAATATAATCTCCAATGTATGAGGGTATAATTCACATTTATAAAAAAATAATCCAAATTCCTCCATACCTCGTATTTGATGTTGCACATTGATGAGCCACGAAAGACGGGCGTCGCGGAAGTCGGGGGTCATGGAAGACGGACGTCATTCCGTCAATGCCGGAGGGAGTAGAGTTCGATGAAGTTACATTTAGACGATGCCCTCGGTGTATTTCGTGGGTGGTGGTGCTTCCCTTCCTTTCCCCAGTCGAAGAAGGTAGAATATTCTGCTCCACGTTCTTCGAAAAGGAGGAATGTTCTTCATCGATAGGATGGTGTTCGTCGTGTTCTTCATGGGAAGAAGGCTCTCCCTATTCTCCAAGGCTCCACCAAAATAATAAGTGCAAACCCAAAATAATATCTTGGATATTATTTTATCCTTGAAATGAATTTAAAACTAATTCAAATTAGATGAGCCAATTAATTAATTGCTAATTAATTGAGAGAGTGTTGGCATCTTTATGAGGGAGGGTGGAGGGTTGAGGGTTTAAATTAATAGAGGAGAGGTGGAGAGTTTAAGAGTTAAAGGAGGGTTTAAGGGGAGTTGAAGAGTTTAAACTCGTGTGGGCCCCACCACATAATATCCTCCCATGGGAGGTTATGTGGGGGTGGGCCCCACCACCAACCTCTATTTGGAGGTTTTAACTACCATCCAAATAAAATTGTTCAACACAGAATTTCATTTAGATTTTACTTAGAAACCCCAAAAATAACTTCCGCTCTCGACCAAACGCAACTATGGTAAAGGTCTCTATAGGAGAATATCGGCGCTGTGAGTTCATCGGTGTCCTCGGATTTCAATTCTAAGCATCGGTTCAAAAGATATAAAATCTCGCTCATATGTTCACTAAAAGTTCCCAAACAAAATTTCAGAAAATGATTCCGGGCACACCGGGCCTCGGAATCAGGCCCCGTCAGAAACTTCGGACTCATAAAATTCCCATGTATTTAAAATAAAATCTACGTAATTTCTAAGTCTTTACACAATAAAACTCAAAAATCATTACCCAATGCTACTGAGAGTCACATAAGAACCTAATAAAACATCCTAGCCTCCAACAATGCCTAAAATAATTACATTGAAAAGTTACATCCTTTATAATTTAATTCTCAATATTTTACCAAAAATATATACATTGGGAAATTTGAGAATAAAAATTCCTTCTAGACTTTTCAACCGGTATGGATAGAAGATATTATATCGTGTTTCTTCCAAAATATATCTTCAATGTTATTAATTTTGTTATTTTTTATTTTTTATTTCTTCTTATGATAGGACATATCATCTATATTGAGTACCTCCAAATTTCCTTTTCTGATAAGGGGATTTTCTCTTCAATTCAATTGGTTCTCTAATATGGTATATATTTTCACATACACACAAACCTTTATATATTTTCAAGTATATATATGTTAACTAATCATTATTTATATTTTAAATAAAAAAATTACAGATACTTCATATATAATATTTATTAATAATATTTTATTATGTCTTTAGTATTATATATATTAATAATTTCCCTATAATAATTTTAATATTGTAATAAGAAAATTAAGAAACATTAATGTCTTGAAATTGATTTTCCAATATAGAAAATTTATATAACTATAACATCTATCATTTATATAATTTATAACAAATAGAAAGACTGGGTAATTTCGATAAAAATAATATAAAGAATAATTATAATAAAAATAAATATAGATTATATAAGCAAAATGAAAAAAAATCATATAAACATAGAACATGACATAATAAATCATATATATCTTCAATAAAAATAGAGATAAATAACATGATAATTTTTCTATAATCCCAAATTGAAAAACCTAAAACATATTATTTATAATCTTAAATTAGATTCTATATTTTTCATCTTTCCAAAAATAGATGATTAGTAACACAGGTAAGAGAATCTATAAACATATAAGAATAAAATAAATACTAGTATTTGAGTTTTGAAAAATAATTATAGTATATGATGAGATGAGGAAAATCTATTTCTTCCCAAAACACTATATATCCTTCCCTTTATTGGTGGAAATAACATCAGAGATGAATTGATTTATTAGAAGTAAACCAAAAAAAATTGTAATCTAATATCAAGGTAATGTTGTCAAAATCAATAGGAGGTTAATGACTATATATTGTAATTAAGGTGCGTTCAAGAATTGAGAAAATGTGAATGGTGGAAAGGGAAAATTATTTATGGAAATTGTTTGATTAATGTTTTTATGACTATGTAAAAGAAATCAATAAAATTTAAATATGTTTTATATTTTAAAATTTTTCGATATATTATAGATTTCCTCAAAAACATCTAAATATGAACATATATGAAAATTTTATAAAGAAACTCATTGAATATTTTTATTTATAGTGGTAATACATGATGTTTATTTATAAAACTATGATATATAACTCTATAAAAAAGGTTTGTGTATCATATTTTTTAAAAATGATGAATTTTAATGATATTATATATTGATGATTTGTTTTTAAGATCATCATATATAATTAATAATATATATTAGATTCTTAAGTATTAATTATGATGCTTGATCCACTAGTGAAAAAAATATTTTCAATTAATTTTATTTCAATGCCAATTATATGATAACTAACATAAAACTATTCCACACATTGGTTATCTAATAACTAGCGTCAAAATTCGACAAAAAATTATCATTGTTTTTTTATTATAATAAATAAGATATAATGTTTGTATTTTATATTTTTTATTGAGATAACCAATATTAATAATTTCAAAACCCTAATATTTGGTTATTTTTTCATCATGTCACCCACTTATTCTAATTTATAAATATTGGTTATCTGTATGATCTTACTATTCCCCTATATTAATATAATGATATCAAGAACTTATTAATCCCCCTCCAAATATTTTCCTCCTTCATCCCCCCTCGATCAATCTTATTTCCCTCATACCCCTCTACAAATCCACGATGAGTGCTTTTTCACCGATGACCTTTTCCCTCTTCTTCATAATTCAACATTTTCTACTATGCTATTTGTTATTTTAGTTTATTCATTACGTGTATATATATTTTTATTTTTATTTTTATTTTTATATGTGGTTATTTTTTATAGGTATATTTACTTGTCTTATATGTATATATTTATACCTAAAATTTTTGTTATATGTTATACATATATATGATAATTTTTATAACTTTAGTATATTTCTAAGAAAATATAAAATATTTATTATTATTATTATTTTTTAACATTTCTTGAATTTTAAATAGAATAATTCCTAGGAAAAAAGTGATTTTCATGATGAAGGTCCTAATGCATTCTAGGAAATTTTTAGATTGAATATTATAAAAAAAGTAATTTAATATAAGAAAAAATTTAATGAAATAATAGAAAATTTAATTTATAATTGTTTTAATCTATTTAAATTCATTAAAAGTAACATGGATCAATTTTATTGATTTTTAGATCTCATGATGATATAGATTTTTAATATGAGAAACTATATTTAATAGAGAAATTAACTTGTGATAAAAAATTGTAAAACATTTTTAAAAACACTTAAAGATGATAGATTATTTTCTTAGGCTAAAAAATCATGGAATCCAAGTTTTATAAAAAAAAATTATTATCCATAGTGTTTTTATTTCATAACATAAAATTAAGAAATTGGTTCACAGAATTACTAGATACATTAAAAGATATTTTTTGTGATGTTAATAGTCTTCCATATTTAATTTTTAATGGGAAAGTAATATTATATCTTATGGGATTGGGGTATAAGAAGATACGTTCATTCCCCAATGAAAAAATATTTTATAAAAAAAGAATTTTAAAGATTCAAAGTTTATATTAAATTTTATAAATCATGGTATAAAATGAAATAGAGACCACATGTTGATTCTACAATAATCTTTGGTACCACTCCTCCAACAAATTCAATTTTGGATTATTCTTGTAATTCCATAATTGAAGAATTTATTATTAAATTAAAATGATTAAAAAGGTTAATAATACATGTGTATGAGTGAATATATAATATAATATTCCATTTAAATAATATTTAATGAAATATATAATAAATGATCAATAATATTTAGATTTTTTAAATTAATATAGATATCTTATACTATTTTTTGCATAGAAGGAATGAATATTTATTAATTATGGTATGCATAGTTTCTTTATATTAGTTGTGAGAATTGATTTAAACCAACTGATTGGAAAAAAATATAGCTTTATATAAAAATAAAATTGAGTAATGATTTTTTACATAACTGATATAAATCGAACTAATTCGTTATATATTGATTAAAACATGTTTATTTTGGTTAATGAGTTGTTGAGAAAACCTACACTATTTAGTAATTATTCATACAAAAAATATAAAAAATCCTAAAAAATCATATTCTTGTTATATAATATAATGTGAAGATCATGGTTAAATATAGAATATCGAGAGATGAGATCCAACAATGACTAATTAAATTTTAAAATAATGAAAATAGTTTCATAGAAAACCATTAAATAACATGAAAATGCTTTAAAGGAATTTACTAATATGGGAAAAATTGTATATATGGTTTATGGAATTATATTTCATTAATCATCCCATATAGTTCTCACATTTCATTATAATGAATAATCAATTACTATTTATGATATATTCAATAATGATCAGTAAAATATAATCATTATTTATAGTTTCAATAATGAATTATATATTTTATTTACTTTTTGAGTTATGGTTAAAGAAACCAAATCATATCATACATATATAATACATAATTTTACAAGATTATTCATCACATATCATAATAAAATAAAAACAATAACCTATAGGTTTAATTTCATTATAGGAAAGACACCGAAAAAAATTATATAACTACCATTTTTCAAAAAATCCTATAAATTTTGTTTATACATGATACCCCTATTGATATACCATATGTAATACTCTTATTCATAACTGAGGGAAATAAAAACATACGAAAGGTTGATCTTAGATTTTCAATAAGGGATGAATATAGGAGATATCAATCAAATAACATAAGTGACTATGAGATAATCAGGTCGGATTGAGAACATAATTATTTTACATAAACAAAAAACAAGGAAATCATACAAAATAAAACATGGAATATAAATCATGACATAATGATATTGGAATAATATAAAAAATGAATTATTAAAGGGTAGAAACATGATTCAATAGTCATGAGTCATGAGAACCTGACCTATGTATGTTTTAGGGAATATGAATGTGGCACATACCAAAGCATCAAAATCACAATTAAACATTCTAAATATTTAAATTTACTTAAATGAATATTTTGTTTCATTTTTATACGTCTCATTTTTGAAGAAATATAAAATTTCAATTTAATTCATTAACTTACACAGCACATATTCTTTGTATAAGGGTAACATGTGTTTTTTGAAGTCTGTGTAAGGGTAGATAAGAGTATCTTTACTTGTGAAAATCTGAAATAGATTTTATATTCACTATGTAATGGTGAATCCAAAACCATAAAGGATTTTTAATGGTAACCCTTGGCTATGTAATGGTAATCTAGCCATTTTTTAAGTGTAAGGGGAATCCTATGTGCTTCTCAACGGTATTCATAACTTTTAATAAAGGTATGAGAGGCTTCAAAAAAGGGTAATACCTTTTTTACATAAGTTTTGTAATGGGAATTGGTATATTTTGTAAGCGAAAGATAGAGATTCTAAAGTTTGTGTATGGATAACCTGTTGTTATATAAGTGTAATAGTGATTTCCTACATGCTTCATAAGGGTAAATTTGGAGTAGTGCAAGGGTATTTACAATTTCATAAAGGGAGTGTAAGGCTAGGTCTTAGTTATACAATGGTAAATAATTTTTTTCTAGGGTTGTGTAAGGATAACAAAGAACACTTATGGGACACATATGATCTCTGTGAGGGTAAAACCATGTTACCCTTATACTGTGCCCATTTGGGAAATAAATGTTATAAAATCCATATTTTTTTCTTCTTTTTCCCCACTGTGGGCCTATAACATGTTCTTGACTATTTGAAAATAAAAATATCATGGAAATTAATTCTTTTATTCATTTAAAAATCATGAATAATATTATTTAATAATTTAAATATACCATAATTAAAAATCACATAAAATTCAAATTAAATGATGAATTTAGTGTGTAAATTGTAATGAAATGAACCTGTACACTTTTTTCTTTCTTAAAAAAATATAAAATTGATTTCCTATCATTTTTTGGTTGATCCCTTTGAGCCCGACGAGTCTAAAAAATCACTTGTTCGGGTTTTGTAAAACCAACTATAAAAAATTAAAGTTCTTCATCTTGTTTCTAGGCATGGACGAACCAACTGTTCCTCTCTTCATTTGGGTTCAGTATCATAGAGAGGGGAAATACCTTGGTAATAATTATTATTCATTTTCCTTATTTTCATGAGTTATTTTCATTCTCGTTCTTTTCTTTCTATGAGAAAAATTGAGCAGTTTCTGTTAAATAGTAATAACCTTGATATTACCAAAGAGTGATTAATAATTATTATCTTGAGTTTACCCAAGATTATTTTTGAGAAAAAAATTTATTATCACAAATAAATTATGTTTTAAACTAATTAAAAAATCATGGGTTCATGTTATAGCATAATAGAATAAATTATAATTATCAAGGAGATATAAATATATTCCATAATGTAATGTTTTTTCCTTTTGGAAATTAAATAACTAGAATCAGTTATATGAGTCCTTGGAGTGAATTTTTAACTGACTAATTTGAAGACATGATTAAGGTTACAATTCCTTGAATAACATTGATGTCAACATCAATAATCAAAAGGTTGGGAGTTTAATTCCATTTGGGGAACTTTTATACACTTTTTCCAATGGTAATATTCATGTGCTTGGATAGTTTGTGTTTTCCATTGATGGTGATTCCTTATGGTTGGGTTCATTATTGTGGTAGCCATATATGACTCGTGTTTCCATGGTAATTGTTAGAATAAATTTATGTACTGTTTGATATTTATTGACATGTTGATTTATGGTGAAATTATATATATCATGATGTCATTCTATGTTAGTTTATCATGTTTTACATTGTTATCTATTAACTTGAATTTGGAGGTTTGGTGTTTGGTGTTTGGTACACTTGATAGGTGACCATCATGGTATGATTCTCCCATAAGAGGGGGAGTATTCATGGAATGTGATAATAAAGATGGTGAAGCATGGAATCTATATGGACCAACCAAAAACTACATCCACCAAGTTGATACTGAGTAACATGACGATACTTGACGCACCATGTGGATACTAAGTCGCATGTCAATAACTCGATACACCTTGTGGATACTAAATAACATGTCCATACTCAGTGTGACTTTTGGATACTAAGTACGAATTCTAAAACATGATGAACTTTTTAGGTTTTGAGTATCACATCAGAATCCTCGTGGATAGTACCGATCTTATATATATCTCGGACTATCCTTCCAGTATAGAGCCAAAGAATGTATAGATAGGGGTTTGTGGAAGATTGTTTAGTGAATAACCACACATTATGTTATTTTATGTTTATTATACTATCCATACAATTTATTATTATCATGTAATACACCATATATATATGTTTACACTTGTTAACAATTCATTGGTGCTTTCCTAATGGGATTTATTACTCACACCCAACACAAGGATCTCAATGCATCTTATGTCATCATGTATAGGGGTCTGAATAATGAAAATGGGACAATAGCTGATGGATGAGTAGTGGGGAACTGATCTTATGGTGTGACTAAGATAGACTCCAATATAAACCGTAATATATGTATTTATCTACCTATTTTACTTTTATACCATAGATTAGTTTTCCCCCATGGGAGCTATTATCTATTTATTTTATTTCAAGTATTCCATATTTCAGTTTATGTGTGTAACTTGGGTTATTTATTGTTTTGGTAATTTATTTATCATTTTTTATGACATGATACTGAGGGTATAGTCTCCCCACTGATGGACTTAGACCCTCATTTCTAGTTGGTAGTCTCATTTGTATGGGGAGGCTTACACGACATCATTAGGAAATCCATTTCAGACCTGGTGGTTGAGGATGGGTTTCTAAAAAAATATTATCAGTATATAGATTCATACTTTTCTTTTTGGACTAACCTTAGACATAGTAGAGAGTAGTTTTTGTGTGGAACTTGAGTAGGGTAGTTTTCCAGTTTCATGGACACCTAATGTTAATGGACCTTCGAGTTACCATTGATGGGATTATTGTTATAGTTTTATGTTATTTCTTTGTGTGTTCTTACATATTTAATTTTCATGTTTGTTAATATTCCATATATATATATACATATTTTTTTGATGCATATATGTTCTTAAATTTATTGAATTGATGTCTTCTGTCTTTTTGGGATATACTTTTATTTATGATTGCGTGATATATTTGTTTACATTTCTATTGTGATATATCTTTGTTTCCATTAATTATTTGACCTGAGTATTTTTTATATACATGTGACTATGAATAATGTGGAGGGATTAGATCATTTTCATTGTTATGATGGTTATACCATGGATTGCAGATATACTCCTTGGATAACCTTTCTGTGATCATATAAACAGATTTGGAATCTTCCTAACAGGACTAATTTATTTGCATGTTTCTTTCGCATTATGGAATGTGTCTCCTTGACATAGTCTTATGGGAGTAATTTCAAATAAGGTAAATAATTAACTTGACTTTTATCTCCAACTTACTCATCCTTCCATGGAACTAGATGCCCAAAAGTTTTCGAGGAATGGATTTAAATTATTTTTAGAAGCATTAAACTATTAGAGACTCTAAAGGATTTCAATTTTAAGATGAGATATAGCACATGTGGTGTAACACCCCAAACTTACACGGTATGTTTCCATTTGAATAATGTAATATCATTCATTGTACGCAACTTTGAGATTCTAACACACCGCGACCAATCAATCTAACTAATATGAATATTAATACCAACTTTACGAAATTTTTGAAATTTTATCTTTCAAAATGGACTTCATTTTTGGATTTGGAATAAAAAAATTAGCGTTGGGGGATCTTTTGGTATTTTCCTGAAAACTTTAAATTTTTCATGAATAGTGAAGATACTAAATTTTAATTAAAAACTATTTTTTTAATCGAAATAATTTATAGTGTTAAATTATAAATTTTAATGGTTTTTAAGTTTCATTAGATTATATTTTTGTCATTTAATATAATTTAAGTCATTGGATTTAATCTCACGATTAAACTAGACCTAAACAAGTGTCAATCTTTTGATAGTTATTATTTCATAAAAATGCACTTTTTGTTTTGACAACGAAAATTAATTTTAAATTAATTTCTGCCACTTATGTGCTTTCAATTTGGGAAAATGGATTCCATATTTCGAATCAGGAGGTCCAAATTGTGTAAATAGGTAACTTTTATTTTTAGACATTGGGAATATTTACTTCAGTAAATATTTTATTTACCATGGTTAAAGGGGTAAATCCAGTAAATACAGATAAGAAAATAATATTATAATAATATTAAATTACCCTAACACGTGACCTAACACTATTTGAGGATACATATCCGACCATGGGCATCATTGTGTTGATTTGGGGACCCCATGAAGCCACTTGGGACTGATAATGACATTTTATATTAAATAATCTAAAGTAAAGACAAAAATAACAAAAGAAAATAAAATTTTGTAAAACAATTTTTATATGAGGTTATATAATTGATATATTCGACTCTAAATAATCATTAGAAATCTAAAAATATTTCCTACCTCATGGTATTTTATTTATAATTTTTAGACATAAAATAAATATATTTATATTTGACACAATAATGATGTAGTATTTTCAATGTTAATGAAACAATCAAATAAATGATATTATAAATACTAAAATAAATATAATTTGAAAGTTTTTATTCCATGCACAAATGTTATATGTGACTTTGACATGTCAGGTTTGATTAAATGTATTTATTTCGAAGTAATAAAGTTTTTAGAACTTTAAAAAAATAAATTATTAAATAATGTCAAAATTGACATAATAGTGTTTTTAAAACAAATACAATATTATTGGTTGATATAATAATTCTAAAAATCTATGGTTCATCCAAAAAAATTATATAATTATAGGTGTGTAATATATTAACCACTTGGGATTATATATAAAGTTTATTGTATGTTTATTAACCATATAATTTAAAAACACAAAGAGACATGGTAAATGTCAAACTATTTAACTAAGAGATAAATAAAAATTATAAGGTTATTATAGAGACCAAAACTTGTCTATAACCTATTGGTTGAGTGTTTTAAGACCCATACCCACCTTATCTTTTAAATAATTTATTTTTGAGACATTATAAACCGAAAATAATTTTATTATAAAATAATATTTCAATTTTTTCCTAAGGTTCCCCTCACCCCTCTTATAAAAGGGCACTTCCCCTTCTCTCAAATTCACACATTCAAAGCCATTTTTATCAGACCAAACCACCCCAAATATACATAAAGCTATCCTCCATTAATCCTAGAGGCATTTCTTTAGTCATAAAGCCAGCATAACAAGTCCTTTTGATCAAATCAAAAGGAAGAACACGAAAAAGAGGTAAGTATTCCATCACCTCTTTAAAGATCTTTTCTTCTTCCACATCCTCTTTATTTATTTTTTTCATTATAAAATAATAAATACAGTATCTTCTATATATTTTTATGTTATTATAAAAATGTTACAACTATATTCATTATTCTATCCATCCTATAAATGACAAAGTCACCATAGGTGTGTATGGACGGATTACCGTCTCCACGTCGTGGTGTGGTTTGTTATTCAAATACTTCATCATTTAAATGGGTATAATAATGAGAATAAATGATGTAAATAATAAATATAACATGATAATTATTCTTTTTATGTGATATACCATCCAATTATATATGATTTTGATATCAAAATAATGATATTGTCGCTCATCCGTACGTACGGATTACCATCTCCACGAACACAATGAGATCCATTCCCCATCGTATCCATTCAAGAATAATTTTCATTTGATGATTAAAAATAATTTTTAAAGACTTAATATCATTATTTATATGAATAAGATACATACTATCAATAAAAAACATTACTTACATAATAAATCATATAAAGGAAAACGAATCAGTTAACACATGAAATGATGATACTACTGAAATATCATTAAAAAAGCAATATTAGAATATCATATATGATATAATATTTATGTATATGGTTATTTTATAATTTAATAATTATTATTTCACCATTATGTGGAGGTTCACCTAACCTCGACCAAGGTAATGTATAAAGAAAGGGGTTTCTTATCTCACTTTTAATTTTGTGAGATATCCATTGTTCGCCACTTATTTATTGAATGTGGTGTATTTCATACTTCCATTTGATATATATTATCATGATTCTATTTATATTCATGGTATTATGTGAATTATTTTTTGGTTATTAACTTTTTTCAAACGACTCGATTGATTACAACGTGGTAAGGGGATTTCGTCTCACTTCTTATTCCCATGAGATTCATGCTATATTGCCACTATTTCATTTTGTGTGGTGTAGGTACTTCACATGATTGTATTATTTGTGTAATATAATTTAATTTATGGGTATTTACATCTTCATTGAATGATAATTCTTTCATGGGGTTTATGTTTCGTAAATTACCAAATCGGTAAGGGAATTTCAAATTTCAATTTCCACTCATTGGGATTTATGCATACTTCATTGAATATTTTACTCCATGATTATGTGTGGAATAACAATTTATTATTTGTGTAGTAATTTTCACTCCTCTTTATTTGTATATAATTTTGATAGACATAGTATCTCCATTGATAAATTCTTATGTCATTGATATGAACTTGATAAGTTAAAATTTTAACTCAATCTCCATTCATTGAGTTAAACATCCAAGTCATTCGTGTTGTTTTTACAAGAATATGTGTGAATGTCCTATGATTGATTTACACTGAATATATAATCATATTTAGTGTATTTATGTTTTACACAAATAATTATGTTATCAATATATCCTTAACCTAGGGATATAGTTTTTATAAGTGACTTTATCCTGATTTACATTCCATTGAAACTTCTTTGTTGTTATGCACCAATTCACATTTATATGGTGTATATAATGTCCTTTTACATAGTATATCATGAAATACTTTATTCTATTGATATTATAATTTTTTTATTACCTCAATTATTTGTATTCAAGCGTCTCTCATTTGGTTAGAAACTCTAACTAAAATATCATTTTTAAATGTTTTAATGATTTATTCTTCTAAATATTTCTCATTAATGTCCATGTTTTAAAAATGGTTTTAAGGATTTATTTATATAGACATTAATGTTTTCAAATTGAAATCCCATTTAAAAGTTTCAAATTATTATGGGACACTATGATTCAAAAATTTATTTTAAACGTCTATTTGATCAATAGTGAGACTTTTAAATGTTTTCAAGAAAAAGGGGGATATTTCTCTCATATAGTTTTGATGATTATTTTCATCTATATCAATATCCTTCATTATTCTCGATTGAGGTTAATCTATTATAATAAAATATTCCATATTGTATTGAATGAGTTATGTTTGATTTTGAATGTGCTATCTTTATCCCATTCATGGTTTGAGGTTAAAGTATTTACTTTTCATATGATAGTTTTAATACGAATGTATAGATTATGTTTCACCCATTTCATATGAGGAATTAATTGGACTTATTAAGTGATGGGTGGAGCCCACTATATCTCCTTGATGCATCGGTAGGTCTCATGAGAAAATTAGGCGTGGAATTGGCCAAGTCCTTTCCCAATTTTTTTTATTATATGGTTTTGGCTAAGGCCTTAATCATTTTTAGACGTCTTGTCTGAGGCCTTGAAAAAATGATTTAGAATGTCTGACATTATGCATTCCATAATTATGAGATTATCTATTGATATTTTATGTGGTTATTCGACTAGTAGAACACCCATGACTATGTTTTATTATGGAATTATTTACTCAGCTCATATTCCTGCAATAAATGCTCATGTTTATTATTCGTTAAGGAATGTGTTTTCAAATATTCACCATGCTTAATATTAATTTTATCTTCCACAGTATTTCTTACCCTTAATGAGCGTTTGAGATCACCCCTTTCATATGTTTCATTTTCCTCAGATATGAAGGAGTTAGTGATGAGTGACTTGCAGGCATAATCTATGAGGATTGGATGTTTCTAATGGAATAAATTAGTGTTGTTTTTCATTTCAAGATGTAATGTTGAACTTATGTATGTATCTTATTTCCAAGACTACTAAAATGATTAGTATTTTCGGACCTGATTCCTTGTAATCATGCCAATGTATTAAAATAATGCACCGGCCTTTGGATAACTGGGGTCGGGGCTTTACATCTGGTGTGTACATACCCTCTCGATTCCCACATATCTTATGAACTAGCCGAGCTAAAGGATATCAAGGTATAGCTTCGGGACATGTTCAAAAAGGGATTTATCAGGAAAATTACCACACTATAGGGTGAACCTATGTTGTTTTCTATGAAGGTATATGGTAGTCTTCAATGAGACACTAATTTATGGAAAATAAAATATGTAAATGAGAAGAAGAAAATATCATTTTCCATGGATTTAATATTTTTTGATCAATTATGGGGATCTTGGGGGTTCCCCAAGATTCATCTTTTATAGATATACTTCCATATGTAGGTTATATTGGATTACTTCCCATATATAGTGTTTTTGAGAAGGTATGCCATGTGAAATTAATTGGTGATGGTGATAAGATTAAAAAATATGATGATACTGTTCATGGATATCCTAAACAGGATCTTACATCCTCAATTGGTTTTTATTATGGTGTTCATTCATGAAATCATTATCTAATCACCAATTATATAGTGGCATTATAGACACATCATGATAGTCATGATTATGCTTTAGGAACATTGTCTATATACCAAGTGTATAAGTCTATCTTCTTCTTTAAAGATGTTATGTTCTTGGGGAATGTTCTCTCTAAGATAGTAATATCCATTTACATGGAAAAACTGGAGGCATTGATTCCCTAAACACGTCCACAAAACATGTTCAGGATCATACCATTGTGAAGAGGTATTTATTGACCTGAAGAGGAAGTTGACTTGTAATGTCTTGAGTTTTTGAGTGGGCCAAAATTCCCAAAAAAAATACATTTTTCAGTTTGGTGGACATACCAACATGAATCCTAGTCATCGAAACCATATTATGAGATTTTTAACACCCCAATGTTTTTTTAAAATTGATGTTTAGTGCTCAGTGACTTCGTTGGGGTGTTGAGTGAGTTTCACGAGTGTTGAGGCATCAAAATACCATTTTTTAAAAGGTACATATAGAGGCGTATGATTATATTTAACTGTATATCCCCAAGGATAAACTATGTGGGGTGTATAAAGCTTGTATCATATGGTATTAATGGTCTAGACATGGTTTTTTAAAACATTCCACCTTTCACACACACCTTGTTCAAATTTGGCAGTAGGTGTGCCTGGTTGGTGCACAATTTGTCTAAACAGTGCAACCAAATCATGAGACTTGTTTCCATGTGGTGAACCTTTGGATAGTGAGTGTTCACTTTAGTTACACAGTTAGCCAAACTATGTGACTTAACCATATTCCCCCTTAAATACTGGTAAATTTCATTTCATTACCTCCTTAATTAAGAAACCATATCCTATTTTTCTTCTCTTTCATTTGAGACATCCTCCCAACTGTCGTGGATCTCCCCCCTCTATCTCCATGGTTTTGGCCTTCCTCCAATAATGGGACTTTGATACAATTTCCTTAGGTGTGAAATAATATATAAGCGGTAAGGAATTCAAACTTCTTTATTCTATTTCTTATAAATTTATCCATATAGAATTATAAATACATGTGAGATATTTTCCTCAATTTTTAGGATATTTTTCTAAAACATTTATTTCTCTTGATATTGCCTATATTAGAGGACGATATTCAATGAGTGATTTCCTACAAGTAAAAGGTCATTGTTTCCTACATTTCTTCTTAATTTTATAGGTGTTATGGGGTGTGTGTTAAATACCAAAATGTGGGTTATCTAAGTAAGAACCATAATTAGTTTACCCTACTATTTAAGTTTATAAATTGATATTTTGGGATGTCATTGGGAATTCCCTAGTCTATTTAAATCATGCTAAGATGAGTATGGGTATGTTGACCAATTGGGTTGGTTATTTTTGCCTTATAAGTTTAATTAATTAAATTTTTATATGACTATTATGGTTTTATGGGAATGTGAATTGTATGGACCTAGGTATTGAGGTTTTGTTGATCATTGGGAATTAGTATATAAGTTTATCAAGATGAGGGAGTGGCCCGAGATACGTGGTGTGATGTTGATCACCAATTTTTGGTGACATGATCATCAAGATTTTGGTTGAAATTTTTTCTCAGGATAAGGGTAGGGCCTGTGGGACTTGAGATGGTGTTGACCATTAAGAATTTGGTGATGTTTTTCCATGTGGAAATGAGTTTCCACATTGGTTTCACTTAGGAAATTTTTGTGATTTCCACTCACTTTTCTTGGTTAATAGATCATTATTGTCATGTGCATATGGATAGGACTCAAATAAGGCGTTTTAAACATTACTTGTTGGTGGAGGACTCTGTAAATATTTTCACATAGGGGATGGTGTTGACCCTAATTTATGCAAAAGGTGTTCACCATATAAATCTAGGGATGATGGGGATAGTCCATCTGGTGGTGGTGTTGAGACCATTGGTTGGGGAATGAGGCTCACTATTTTATTCAAGGTTAAAGGTCTTTGATTATTAGACGATTAATATGATCATACCTCGGGATGATAGTCTATTGATCTAGTGGTGAATTTCTTTTTTTTAGAGAATGGATATCATCATGCCTCAGGACGTTCGGCTATTGATTCGATAGTGACTATTTCAATGGAGGTCTAAGGGACCTAAGTTATTTTTATGGGCATGCCAATAAGATGCAGGTACATTATCAATATTTCATGTAGGTGCTATCAAATGGTATGAGGTGTCAGGTGACATATTTATTAGTGGAACTTGGGGGTTCACCTTGTTTGATATTCTTCAAGGGACTCCTGGGAAATTAATTCATGGGTCCTCACCATGAAAAGTATATATTTATAGAGATGTATAGTATGAAAATATATATTTGGGGGAATATATTCACATATATGTATACCTAAATTGGTTGATGTTGGTAAACACTCACTTATGTCTATTGAGAACATCTGGAGTGAGTTATTTATATTCATTTGTGAGTGGATAATATCCATTTATATACGAATACACTGTATAATTATGGATGTTAGACAAGAAAATATTTGTGTTATCCTAGTGATTTAATAATCACAAAGTATACAGGCCCCTTGTGATACATGTAAACTATAAGGATTTTAGATCAGGTAAGGATCTTGGCTTAGGAGCTAGATCTTAGTGATCAGGGTTGTACCATTTAACATGGGATGGATGGTAGTGGACCAGGTGGTTCTTCCTTATAGGGAGAGACCTAATTTTGGGTATATATATATATATATATGTTTACTTATAAATTCTTCCAATAGAGAACTTCATTAACTATTTTTTATGACCTTTCTTGGATCTTGTAACATTTATAAATAGTTTTTTGGCTCTAGATTGACTATTATTACTGCTAATTTTTAACATTTTCAACAATTTTTTATTATTGGTTATTCTATTTTATTCCTCCTTATGCTATTTTATATATGTGTGGAAAATTATTATTATCATAACCATAAGTTATATTCTCCCCACTATCACCTAATCATACCATAATAGATAGTTGGCAGCCATTGTTTTATGGGGAGGTGTACCTATGTTTTAATGAAAAACCAACTCAAATCACAGTTTTATTAGAATACTAGTTTAGGTAACTAAAAATTGAATCCAAGGTGTTTATTTTCCTTTTTGATCTTAATATTTGGTCAATGGTAGACTAGAAACTAGGATTTAGTCATAATTGGGTGTGGAACACATGTTTGGGTTCTTGAAGACCCTTGTAAAGGGGGTATACCAAGTTTTCAGGGGTGGAAAATTGATCTTATTCTTTGTTATTTTATAGTTGATTGATTTCCACCTCATGTGGTTCACTTGGGTGTAATGTTATCAGATTATGGTTTGAACAGTATCCCATAATGTAAAGGGATGATTTTTTATGCACCATGTTAGGCATAGAGGGTGACATGATATATGTATGTTCTTTTGAATGATTGTAGGGGACCCTATAATGCTCTAAGAGTATTTGGGATATTAGAAGTGTCAACAAAAAGATAAATAATGTTTTCCTATTTATATCATTTGGTTTCATTGTACTTAGTCATCCCAGGTATGTTGTTTCTAATGAGACTGATTTGTGATTCTATGTGTATGTATGGTCCTAAATATGTTATGGGTAGGAATGGATAGTGAAATGGTGTGAGTTTTTTAAATTTTTCCTAAAAGAATATTAATATTGTTTATTATATCATTTTTCTGGAATTATACTCAAATAACCAATATTGATGATATCTGATATGGATGATATGAGATTTCTAAATCTATTATGGACTGGAAGGGGGCCATGAGATTAGATGATATGTGATTCCAGCCTATATTATGGGTAGGTAAGGCACAAAGAGGAATGATGTCATGTGAAATGGTTGTGGTAGTGGACTGTAAGTGTAGTGAGATGTGTTTCATGTTATATCTTCCCCTATATGTGATATATATATAAAGAAATATGATTTTTGTGGATGTTTGACCATGGTATTTGGTCTTCTATGTGAATCCAGCTAGATGGATTCTAGTGCAACATTAAGAGCGCATATATGTGGTACCACATGAGTGTGCAAAGAATGAGGTCCTTGAGGGTTCGTATGAAGCCCTTGAGGATCATGATCAATTTTTATAGGCTCCGGTACAGGTGAAACTTCAACATCAGTTAGAATATTTTGGGTCATGGGTAGATGAGAAGCCCGTGATGAGTTTGGTAGTGGTCATACACGGTATTGATAGGGGAGCATATAGAGTAGAGTCAGTAATGGAATATCTGACTCATGAGTTCCAATCTCAGAACCAACATTTATTTAATGGTGATGGTGGACGATAAGTAGTAGGTAACTATATCATATTGATGGAGAAAAATTTATTCCATCTTAAAACAACTCCATGTCATACGGTGAAGCAATAAATATTTATGCTCAAAGGACCAGTACAGTGTTGGTGGGATGTAAAGGTTCAAGATAGTAGATAGGATGGACTAGCTTGGAAGGATATCGAGTCTAGGTTCTTTGAGAACTTCTTCCTGAAGACCTTGTAGACATATAGAGCCCATGGGACCAGAAACTAATACCAGGGAAATATATCATTTATGGATTATATAGATAATTTTACACACATATCCTAATTTTTCCATTCTATACTGGGAAATGAAATTGGAATGGTGAAGAGTTTTGAGTATGCATTGTGGCATGACCTCTGGGTTCATGTAAATATCATTACATTGATTTTGTTTTTAGTGGTGGTGAATGATGTGTAGGTAGTTGAGGGAAACTTGATGGATCGGTCATATTCGAGCTGGGTGAAGGTGTCAAGTGAGTTTAGAGGTGATGCATTAGTTATTCAGAAGCGATACTGTGAGTATTTTCAGTAGGTATGTTTGTCCAGAGATGTTGGTATCCACTGAAGAGATGTTTTTTGATGTTCTGCTTCTAGTGTAGGTAGTTTGGTCATTTTAGACTCAGTTTGAGTGGGATCTAATGTATTTCAGAGAATTTGGGCTGATGGGGTATTTGTAAAGGTTCTCTCGGAATTATCCTCGTATAGCTAGGAGCTAGGGAATGGGTCAGACTCAATGATTTTATGTATTATATGGATTGTAACTAGGAGATGGTAGCCATAAATTTGATGCATTCATAGGTTGTGGATGGGAGAGAGAGACCCCCCCGTGGTGTTAGTGGATGGTAGTTGGTACAGCTCTATAGGGAGTTTAGACCATGGTTTGTTGGGTTTTGGTATATGTGTGTGTAGTTTTACTACATGTAAAGAGAGGGTTGGGGAGCTGATGATGGTTATAGTTATTCCATGATTGTGGGCATGGTCCTTTTCTAGGCATGGTCAATCTTGGATCACATGGTGTACATGTGACAATTGAAATAACCAAATACTGGTTAGTATGTGGGAATCAAATGTGATGCCCATTTTATATAAGGTGTGTAAGGATCAAGACTATACTGGGAATGAATTTGTATATATATTTGTGTGTGTGTGTGATTTTGGTTTACATTGAATTATCTATAGAGGTGTATAACTTTTGAGCATCTATTGAGATGTAGGACTTTTGTGCATCTCATGAGATGAAAGACATGAGGGTTATAGTGTGTGACACAGTTATGAATTTAGAACTTTATGAGATACATGAATGATGGTATATCATTGGAGGACTTTTATGTCTAGGGATAGTATGTGTAACCATTATAATGCTTCATTTTGGTTGGTAAGAGACTGAGTAAGAAATTCATATGGTGGGAAACATGACAAGGGGAATTGACCTTGACTTGATACTTGAGTTGGACCAAGGTAATGTAAATGAGATGGTTTTGTTTGGTACCACAAATGAGTAATTATTATTATCTCAGGTATGAGCTATTATAAGCTTTAGAGACTGTAATGTCCTTGGTTTTTTAGTGGGTTTAAATTCCTAAAAATGAATTTTTGAGTTTAATGGATTGATGAAATTGAATTCTGGAATACAAAACCTATTTCTTGGAGTTTGATTATTCTAATGCATTATTATTAGATCGGTTTTAGGGATCAGTAAATGCCTTAGTGGTTTGGATGACCTTTGTGAGTATGAGGGTCCCAAAAGTTTATTTTTCAATAGGTGGAAACAAAGATTCATGATAATATTTAACCATGTAGCCTTAAGAAGTAACCTTGCGAGGTGTATATAACTATTCATAGAGGTGTTCATGGGTTGTGAATTTTATTTAAAACCATGTATCCTAGTATTTACTCTTATCTTTATTTAGGTAGTGGGTGTGGATGATTTTCGCATGCTTTAGTGAATTTGTAATGCCAAACTTTGTGACATGTTTTAAAGGGGTGAACCTTTGTATAGTGAGTGTCCACAGTTCGTTAAAGGTTAGAAAAATTGTTCATCATAGCCATGCACCTAATTTAATAGTAGGAAATGACATTTCTTTCCCCTCCTTTCTTAAAACCCCTCCTCCTATTTTTATATTCCCATGTGTGAGCCTTTCTCCCATCAACCATGGATCTCTACTCTTCCTCTACTAGGATTTGACCTTCCTCCTCTGATTGGATTCACCTAAAGACTTTTCAAGATTATTGGAAGCATAGTGGTAAGGCATTCAATCATCTTGCTTAAATTTATTGGTCATATCACCATATGGAATGCTAAATCCATGTGATCTATTTTACCATGTTTGTAAATAGATTTTCTAAAACTTTAATTTCCCTCGATACGGATCAAATAAAAGGATGGTATTCAACAAATGAGTGCCTACATGTATAAGGTAAGTGCTTTATATATTTCCCCATAATTTTGTCAGGTGTTATGGGGTTCATGTTAAATATGCACAAGTGGGTTATCTGACTAAGACCCTTAATTAATTAATGCTTGTATTTGAATTTATAAATTGATATTATGGTATGTTTTTGGGTATTTCTATGTCAGTTTACATCATGATAATCTTGGTAAGGTGATTTTGACCAATAGGGAAGGTTATTCCAGTTGTCTATAATTAATTAATTAAATTATTTGATGAATGTTAGGGCTCCCTAGGAACATGATATGCATGGATTACGGTATTTATATGATTTTGATCATTGACACTAAGGTTGAAAGTTCATCATGCTAAGTGAATGGCATGAGGTTCATGGGGTGAAGATGATCACTAGGTTGAGGAACCATGGTCATTGGGATTTGGGGTGAGAAGTTCTTAACGATGAGAGTAGGACACTTGGGAATTGATATGGTGTTGAATATTGGGAATTGGGTGATGTGGCCTCATGTGGAACATGGTTTTCAATTGGTGTGGATTGAGAAATGTTTATGATTTCCACAAACTGTTTTTGGATGATACATTGATGGAGTCATATACACATATATATGAATTCATTGAGGATGTATTGGCTAATCATTATGGGTGGAGGACTTCATAGATATTGAGGATTAGGGGATGGTGTTTACCATCAGTTTTAGATAAGGTTCAAACTATAGAATGTGATGGTTGATTTTTATAGATCATCGAGTGATGGTGTTGAGACTACCATTTGGGGGCCAAGGCTCATCATTTTATATTATCCTGAAGGGACAATATTATTGGTGGACAGATATCACCATACTTCATGACATTGGGCTGTTGAACTGATAGTTAATTACTATATGTGGGGGGACAAATATCATTATTCCTTGGGACATCGGACTATTGAGCCATTTGTGTGTATTTTAAGCGAGGTATGAGCGACCTGGGATGTTTTTATGGGAATTCCAATAGTATGTCAGTAATTTATCGATAGGTGATATAGGTGGTATTATATAGAACAATGTGTTGGGTGACATGTTTAGTGGTGGAAACTGAGGGTCCCCCTGGTATGATATTCTTTAGCGTATTCCTAGGTAATTAAGCCATGGATCCTCAAAACTACAAATATATATTCACATAAATTTATTGTAGGAAAATATATATTTGGGTGAATGTATTACTATATATATATATATATATCTTCATTAGAGGAATAAAGTAATTGATCACTTGTGGTTGTTGAGAATTATAGGTGTGAGTTATTTACATTTATGTGTGATTTTATTCTATTTATTTATTTATTCATACACTATATAATTATGGATGTAAGACGGGAACACATTGGTGGTGTCCTATAGATTTCATACTCAAAAACAATATGGGCCCTCAAGGAACATGTAGCCTTTATTTTTTCGAGATTAGGTAAGGATTTAGGCATGGGAGATTGACCATAGAGATGAGGGATGTATCATTTTTATGGGATGTATGGAAGTGGACTGGGTGGTTCTTCTACATCAAGAAGGACCTTTTTTAGACATTAATCAGTATTTTTATTTAAATATAGGTAACGAAAGTACATGGAGAACCATAATACAAGTGTTCACAAAGAGATAATGGGGTCTGAAATAATTGAGCTCGATGAAATCCCCTATAACAATGTTCTTTCCCTCATGTGAAAAAAGCCTAATATAGAGAATTAGGTAAAGAGAACAACATGGAATTATAGTGAATTGAGGTAATTAGCAAATTTTTACCCCTCATGATAGGTGTGAAGGACTTTCATGTGAGGAAAAATTAATCCCTTGTATTTATGGATAAGATATGAAATAGATAAGGAGACATACCCAGACCCATTTAGGGTGCTATGAATAGTTGATTGGTCGATTTCAACTGCTAAAATATCAATATTTTTCTCTGTTCACATAAAGAGACCAGTAAGCAACTCATTTTCCTTGTCCTGGAGAGAGTCACTTCTACAAAAGTTGGTAGGGATTTCAAGAATAACATAGTTGTCGGGATCATAAACCACTCCACCCCAGATAATACCAATGATAAAAGAGCCATATGTATTGATTTTTGTAACTGATTATTGGTGGGAAATAAAACCCATCAACCTTTTTTCCACTGAATCCCATGATATGTGTGGCTCACACAACCGAGAACTATTTGATGTAGGGGTGTCCCACAATTTGGGGATAAGATGATAAAGATTAATCAATATGTTCTTCATTAAAAAAATAAGATTGATTTTCATAGAATGCATTTTTTCATGATGTGTGTTAGTCATCACTGGAAAGATGCACTAGTAACCTTCTATAAGAATATGATATTGAGGCCTCCTTTTTGGATCGTAGTTACCCAACCCCTTGAATTGGTGGTTGAGAATAGAGGAACCTGATGGGGCCTTGTTAGTTGGTTGAGTAAATGTGATGATAGAACTCCATAGAGTGCACACCCATTCACTTTTATAGAAAAGGTGATTTAAGGTATTTTCTGATTGGGAATTGCAACACGATCACCTTAGCACCACATGGATGGCCAAACATTTGATGTTATCATTTGTGGGTGGGCATGTTTTAAAACGTGATACATGAAAAATTTGTACCTTGGAAGAATATCCTTACACCTCTAGGTATGTCCCAATGTTTTCTTGTCACTAGAGTTAATTATCACTCTTTGTTAATCCTACAATAAAATATGGTATGAAGATCTAATAAAAACATGTTTGTATGGTTCTGAGTTCAGTTCGATGAGGTTGAAAATATCACAATGAGAATTATCAAAGACCTCGTGGATTAATCTTGGGTACATGATATCTTTCTTGAAAGTTATGACAAGGTTTGGCATTCAAAAAAACCAAGTTTGGTTCTTTCCTAGTTTTGGTTCTATAAATTGATATGCACCTTCATACAATCCACCATGTAAGAGACTAGAGTCTCACGATATAGGGTTGAATCATTAGTATAAGGGATAAAGGATTCCCTCTTTTCTTGTCCATATCACTTCCATATTTTTTCACCATAAATCTTCCCCAGACCATATGAAATTTAATAACCTCCCATTTCACCATCACATGAAAACACTACAAAATAGTAGAGATACTCCTGACATTTATTCCACCCTCCTTCAGCAATATTTTCATCTTCTTCCATGAGGTCTAGTGATTCTTCCCCTCAAACTAAGTGTCCTAATTGTTTTCTACAAAAATATTTTCAATGCTCGAGATGATACCTTTAGGAACCTTGAGAACCAACATAACATGCATGGGGAGGGATGTTAAATCACTATTTAGAAGCTGTAAAAATATAGTAGGTGGTTTTTTCAGTTCACGATGAATCCAATTGTCATATACACAACCTTATCAATTATTTTTATATGGATGTAGATCTATGAACTTATTTATCTATTTTATATGACCTTTCTTGACTTTTTTTGCATCTATAAATTGTATTGTTCCATTGGGATTATTATTGTTGTTTCTGGTATGTTTATGCTTCTATTGAGATTTATTATTTCTTCTATTTTTATGGTCCTTATTCCACTACATTTTATGCATATGGACCATTTTTATTATCATCAACAGAGGTTGTAGTATCCCCAATATCACCTAATCAAACCCACACTACTAGTTAGAAACCTTTTGTGTATGGGGAGGGGCACGAGGCTTGGTTTCAAACCATACCAGATCACAGTTTGAGTAGAAAATAGGATTTCGGTGATATAACTACAACTCTAGTACTCAAAATTTCCACGATTGGAATCAGATATCTAGTATACTATGATGAATCATCTATTGGGTTTTTTAGAAGTAAAAATATCGAATGGGAAGAAAGTTGATTTTGGGTCATGATAACTAAGACCCCACCAGAAAAACTTCATACTCATGACATGGAGCTAGTAGTTATAGTTCAGGATTGGATGTATTTTCAACACTATCTCTTAAGTGAGAGGTTTGTTATATCACTAACCATAAGAGCCTTCATTACATCTTCACATAGTGGGACCAAAACTTTTTGTAGAGGTTCTATGTGGTGTCTCTATAAATGGATAACTTTGAGATGGTGTATACACTTTAGAAAGGTAAAAAAATAAAATGATGTTATATGTAAGATGTTGGTAGCTCAAAATCTTTATGAGAAGCCATTATAGGAGTAGTGGTGCTTGATGAACTTTATGGATGATAGGAGGGTGGTTGGTTCTGAGGATTAGATATCAATGAAATTTTCTCCATTGGTGGTCACATATTCTCTATTAGACTAAGTAAAGGCTAGATAGGACATTGAACCATAATATTCTATGATAGGGGAACTACTAGAATGAGGTGACCTGATAGCCATGTGTTAATTGTGTGATGGTGATGTGATCCATATGCATGGTAGATTAGTAGTCCAATATTTTATAAGATAAGATCAGATGAGGTACTTTTATACCACTAGAAGCGAGGAGTATCTTGGTGTGATAATGATGTGAAATAACCACATGAAATAGTCTTGATGGACTGTGATAGAGAGAGATGTCACATGTTTTTTTTCATGGTGAATTACCTCCCATAGGATAGAGGCCATAAAATTGTTCCCATATTTTTTTCTAGAACCACCAGAAGACAAACAGTCTGAGCGAACAATTATTATACTTGAAGAAATATTCCAAAATTGTGTACTAGAATTATTTGGAACTTGGTATTATCAACTATCATTGTTTGAGTTCATGTGAAACAATGGTTACGAAATTTTTATTCAGATGGAACCTTACAAGTGTTTTTATAGAAGGCATTGTCAATCACCGCTCTATTGGCATGAGGTTTGTTAGGTGGTAATTATGGGTCCTTGCATGGATCAAGAGACCTCTTAGGGTGTGATTATAATTCAAAAGTGTCTTCTTATATCTCTAAATATATAGAAATATTATTACTACCACAGGAGGAGACCTTTGCAGGTCACAATTGGTTATTAGATTTTCCTAGAAGTGACTCCTTAGTTAGGTGATTGATGTCTAGTGAAGCAAGGAAAACTACCATCATGATATGGTGGACCCAATGAGATTATGGAGAACATTTTTATTGTGGTATAACATATTTACCTTCCTCCAAATTATCGTGGAATGCATGATGTTTTCCATGTTTCTCAGATTCAGAGGTATATGCCTTATCATACTCTTGTTATAGATTACAAGGACAATGAGTTGGAGATAGATGCATCTTATGTGGAATGTCTGGTGAATGTTATAGACTATAATGATATGGTATTGTGGGGGATGATTTTTCCATTTCTCTGGATCCTATAGTATTATTGAAGGATCTTAGATGAGACATGGTAGAGGGAGTCAAACATTTGAGGTCAATGGCTTGAGTTCTTCAATAAAGATGACTAGAGACACCACTTACGGATCAGAACTCATTAGAGGGGAAGAGGTATAATTTTATCATTCATTAATTTTTATTAAAACATTTTTTTTACATATTTATATGATTCTTGTTTGAAAACATTAGATGTTGTAATTTAATTCTTACCCTTATACAGGGCCTATGAATGGTGTAAGGTAACATGTGTTATTCAAAGGTAAAATTAGGGTAAAGATGAATTTCCTTAGTTAAATAAATTTTATATTGTGTTTATATGAACTATATAAGGATAAATATTAAACCCTAGAGGATGAATAATGGCAACCCTTCCTTGGTAATGGTAAACCAGCTACTGTGTAAGGGTAAGGGGAACTCCATTTACTATGTATGGGTATTCACATCATCCTGTAATGGTAAGAAGAAATTAACATAAGAGTAATCTTCTACTTAAATAAGTTTAATAGGGGTAAAATGTACACTTTATGGGGTAAATATAGTGTTTCTAAATATTTCTCAAGGGTAACTTGTTGTTGTATAAGGGTAACTTTAGATAAGAAGCTTCTTACCATTTGGGGATCTCTTGTAAACTTGTTTCAATAGTATGATTCATGTGTTAACTAGGTTTTATTCTACAGTGTTAGTGATTTATTGTGGGTGTGTGAATTTTCATGATACCCATATATTACCCTTGTATCTATTAAAAAAATTATAATAGCTTGATGTCATTATTAATGTTAATTCAAATTTTTATTTATGGTGTTATTATATATTTCATAATACCATGATATATTCATTTATCATATTATACCATGTTGTGTACTATATTATCATTATAGGTAAGGTTCTTGGTATATGTGAGAGGTGAATTTTTTTGTATTATTACCCCTTTGAGGGGGAGTGCATTTGATGTGCGATGGGGGTGTTGGTGGAGCATGAAATCCTTGTCATCCAACCTGAAACACAATGCACCTTATGGATATCCAGTAATGTTACAATACTAATATAACCTTGTAGATACCAAGTTGAATTCCTATAACTCTATTTACCTTATTGATACCAAGTAACATAAAAATACTTAATTCACCTTGTAGATATTGAGTAGCATTTCGAAAATGTGATGCTCCTAGTGGATATCGAGTTACATATCAACATTCCTATGGCCAGTACTGATCTTACTAACATCTTCATTTTTTATTTCATCATAGAGACAAATTGGGTACCTCTAGGGGTTTTTTGAATCTTGTATAGCAGACAATCACTCGATACACGATTTTGGGTTTTTTTATTTCCTTCTCATTTATTATTATCATGGTATACACATGTTATATATGTGAACACTTTTTAAGGCTACATTGGTGGTGTATTACTACGTTTTATTATTCACTCCTCACACGAGGCATCCCAAGGTTCACAAAAACATCATGATATTGATCTGAGTAAGGTCAAGGGACCAGTAGCCAATGGCTGAGTAGTATAGCATGGAGATAATGGTGGGACCTAGACAGACTCTTGGAGACATATTAGTTACTTATTTATTTACAGAATTCACATTTATACTCTGGATATTCATTCTAAATTATGATCCCATTATCTATTTATTGTATGTCATTTATTCTAGTTTCTAACTTCTACATATTACTATGATTATTTATTATATTTTTTATTTTTTTATAATTTTTTATAGGACATGATATTGAGTGTATAGTCTCCCAATTGACGGGCATATACCCGTGCTTCTAATTGGTAGCCTCTTACATATGGGGAGGCATGCATGATTTCATGTGGTACTCTCATTAGGACTTGTTGGTTTTGGATAAGGAGTTACACATAACATATTTCAAGTTATATAACCAATACATTCACATCATAATGGACTAGGCTAATGTCCTTCGCATAACATATTGGACATGGGCTAACCACCCATGTCCCATTACATTTTGGACTTGGGTTTACACATTTTCCTCATCCTAATATCATGAGATAGAAATCTTGACCCTATTTATTGTATTCATATATTTGAACCACTAATCATATAATGTTAAATATGTGCTACAGATGAACATGAAAAAATTCATATTCCCATCATTGAATAATTAAACCATAAGAAATAAAGTTACATATTTCCAAAAAAAAATATGATCATAAGATATCTGGAAAGAGTATAAGGATGGAATCATTATATAATATCCCCAAGAAACTCTAATAATCACTAAATTGTGTTTATATTAATCAAAAAAACTTTATGAGAGCCCAATATATATTTTTTAGAAATAAGAGGAAATATCCTTTATATTTTTAGTAACTTTTATTTCAATAGATATAATTTATAAAAAAATGATAATATAAATTACGTTGAATCACCATGAAAACATAAAAATTAGATTCATAAATATAAAATTGTGTTTTTTCATGAAAATTCATTCATGTGTAAAGAATAAAAAAATATGCTTCTTTTCCACGTTTTATAAAAAAAGTCAATAGAAAATGACCCACGAAGAAAATGTTAATAGGGATTACTTTCACACTTTCTTGAAGAAAGTAAAATTAAATAGAAATTACATTTAAAAGTCAACTAAGTATTAATATATATATATGTGTGTGTGTGTTTATCAAAAAAATAAACTAAAATGCATAGGAAGGGTAAATTTTCGCAATCGAAAAGATGACATATGGTCGGATCATCTTATAGGAAACCTTTCAATTGAGTTGGGAACCAAAGGGATATGAAATGGTCTAATGACATGTAAAACTAAAATACATATATTATAATATAATATTTTAGGTTTTGGGGAAAAAAATAAAGCATTTCATCAAATATGATTTTAGACATAAATAATATTAAATTCAAATTGATATTCGAAAGGAAATACTAACCTTAGACTTTCTTTTGGTCAAACGTTTTCCAAATCTATTTTAAAAAAAATTGTTTCATTATTAATATTTATTATAAAATTTATTATATTTAGTTTACTTAATAAAATTCATTTATAATTCCATATTACCCATATAATAATTATTTATTGTTATATTTAATATTCAATTGATAATCATTTCATATGAAAGCTTCGATTTGGTGGTTCTATTCCATTATCTAATGATCTATAAAATATCAATGGTTATGTATTATATTTTTTGTTGTTGTTCCATGGTCATATCATTGAACATGTGGTGCTGATTCGAAATGAATGCTTAAAAATATCCCTTTAGATGATTACCAAATAAACAAAAGAATTGAATTTATTAGTGAATATAAATTGTTATATTACCACTATAAATAAATGAAAAATTATTAAATTAGTAATTATTATATAATATTGCAATATTTTATGTTTTTTCATTCATGAGGTAAACTTTATTACATTGTTCAATTTGGCACTAAACCCGATTGAAATAAGATCATGTCATAATAGCTAAATGAGTTAATACATGTTATTGTACAGTAAAAATACAACTTTATATAAATGTTAATAATAAAAACAACATGATATTATAGAATTAAATTAAATTTAATACGATTTAGATGAAAAATATTAAGAATAATGGCTAAAGAAAGGGAAACCCATATGTTGATGACTTGGACCACCTCTTAAAATGGATATTAGAAATGAGATATTCAATACCTCTTCTTGTTAACAGAGGTTCCCAAACATGGGAGAGGAATTTTATTTTGATATTATGGGAAGGTATTCAAGAAAAAATGGATGTAAAAGTTTGCTTTTAAGTGGGTAATGGAGGGTCCTTTTATAGATGACAAGGGAGTAACATTTGTAAATAAGCATTATCTAAAATAAAAAAATGACAATTTCAAGGAAAATAGATTCGAAATAGATGATAAAAGAAACCTGGGATCAAAATTTCATCATTTAACCATTTATAGATAATATTTAATAACATTTTTTGACTTTATACCCCAATTAAATTATTTTACCTCATTTTAGCCATTATTGTGGAAACTAACTTTATCTTGGTAAATTAATATTATACCAAAAAATGAAATAGATATTATTATAATATCCATAAATTTTAATTAAAAATATTAAACCATTTAATTATATTCAATTTCAAATTTTGATAAAAAATTAATTTTAAAATAATTATGTATAATGCATAAAATTTAATTTTTGAAAAATGTATTTTTAAACATAAAAAAATTATTTGTATTCTTTACCATGAAATATTCATTTGATTATTAGTATTTATTATATATATATATAAATATATATAATTTAATTAAAATAATTCTTTAATAATGATCATTTTAGTTTAGTAAAATGAAAATATTAAATTTATTTGGAAAAACATTGAAAATAAGTATTTTTCACACTCAAGGATTTAATCTTTATTAATAAATAATTAATATTCATTGCATTAATGTTTATTAATTATATATAGATATATAAACAATACATTTCAATAAAATTCATAGTTGAAATATGATAAATTAATCTTTTAAATTAAAACATATAATGTATAATAAAAATAATGTATGTAAGAAAAAAAATTTGTTTAGTTATTAATAATTCAATTAGTATCACTTACATATAATTAATTATTTATTAGAAGTTATAAATTTTTTTATTAACCATTCCTTGAAATTTATCAATAAATTTTCAATGTATCATTCTTTAAAAGTAATAAATTTAATAGAAATTTTTTATTCATAAAAATTGTTTCTTTGGAATCAATAATCAGTTATAAAGTGAGTTAACACCTATAAGTTGAATTAAAGAACAATTTATTTTTCCAATTATGTTTCATTTAGATATATTTTAATGTATTTTATTTTTTATAATAGTATACTTATCAATTTAGTTTTATTTTTCATGTATCACAAGCTATCAAACACAAAATATTTATTTAAAAGGACATGAATAATAAAATTGTAATGTTTTATATTCTACCCCCATTAAAAAAATATCACCCTAAAAGTTTTATTATTCTAATGAAATATAATGAGAATACTTATTCCTCATTTCATCTTAGGGTACCCATGTTACTTCCTCAAATTTATGATTCCTCAAGAGAAATTTAACCAGGTGAGTGGTCTCGTTTCATAACAATTTATCTCTACGATCTAATATTTCTACCGATTATTCATTATAAGAGAGATCATGTCATAGTTCTTCAACCAATGGGTTTATTACATGTTATGTATCAAGTATATAATTTACCAAATGTTATACAATGGATACATCATGAACTTGGAAGAGGATTTTTGGATACCTTAAGTGAAAAGTTTCAATCCATAAATGATCAAGAATCTTGAATGGACCGATGTATCTAAAGCCTATATTTTCCTTTATTCAAAATCTCAAAACACATCTCCTTGATGATATTTAAAGGAAAAAATTATATATAATGTTAAATTACAACTCTCATCAATTATTATTTTTATAGTTTCTCGGTCTAATGAGTGGTTATTTAATATGTCCTTTAATAGTTTGAGCCTTCTCTATCATTTCATGGACAAGACTAAGTCTTAGGTTATTCCTCTCTATGACCACATGATAGAATTATAGAGCTCTATATCTCTTCCCATATAGATCCTTGTATTATGCCATTTGGATTCATGATTAGAAACTATTATTATATGTGAACTCAATAAGATGACAATTTATATCCCAGTCTCATTTGGAATCCATTGAATATGATGTCAACATATATTTTAGGGTCGGAATGGTCCCTTAAAATTGACCATCAGTATAAGGATGATAAGTGGTGATGAATATTAACATTGTATCAAATATTTGGTGAGTAATTAATTATAATATCAAGTTGAACTTTATATCTCATCTTGATACAATGGAATGTATTACTCTATGAGTCCTTACAACTTTTGGTATATATTAGAATGTTCTTCAAGTGAGAAATATTCTAGAATATTAATGAAATATAAATACATAATAATTAAATCAAATATAACAAAAATGATATTATATACATTTGATGTCTTGGGTATTCCAAAACAAATGCATGGTGATTTTCTGCCATTTCAATATAGGTTTGGTTAATGGTTATATCATCCAATTAGGCTTCATACTTTCATCCTAAAATTATTGGAAACCAATAATTATGATAAATACATTGTATTCTCTTTGTCCATTTTTTCCCACTAGAAATAATTCACTGGTTGAATCATTATGTTTCTATATATAAATAAAATGGTGGGCTATGTAAATCTTCCAATATCTCATTCTTAAATTATGTTATTGTTGGGACACACATTAAATTCCCAAATATTATAATTCCATCATCATCAAGGATGAACTCTATAAATATTCCTTACTCTATTATATATCACCATATCCTCCGTATCATCCTTCTTGATTTTCACCTAGATGGATTATTGAGAATTCATATGAGAAAGATAGGATTTATCCCATTCCTTTATTATTTCGAGGTCCATCCTTTGAAAATAAATTATTATTGGTTATATCTAAGCCCTAATCATGTAAAATGTAGCATGAAAAATTCAACATAGATCATAAACAATATTATTTGCATTCCCCCATTGGTAATTTATTGAGTAGTACTAGTAATCGATCAACACCTATCATCTCCTTTAGTGCATGTTAAACACCTTCTATGTGGATATATTCTTTAATCTCTTATGATGAAAATATATTTCATATTTTTATCTATTGAGGTAATACTTCAATATGATTAATTCTAGTATTACCACTATTAAGTCTGATTCATTTTTCAGTAATTTCATTCATAGACATTTATTCTACATGAGGCATACACTACTGCCATATTAGTTTTCTTGAGAATAATTACAAAATCATATATTTGATTCATCATTTTATATCACAAAACTTTCTCCATTTTAGTGTATAGCGATTGGATGTTCGTTGAACAACATCTTATTGAGATCCTTGTAATTTTATTCACATTTATTAGTCCAAAGAAAGTCCTCTCCCTTTTGATTTAACTTGGAATTTGGATTTGATATATGTCATTAACATCACTCAAATTTTTTATAGTATCAATACAATCAGTGGAAAATAAGATTCTTTATAATAGTTTTCATTTTGGGACAATATTCAATTACCACTATCTTTGAAGGACCCAAGATATTCCCTCTCTTGCAATTGAAAACCCCAATAATGTTACTTTCATTAAACAAAATTTACACATTCTAAATTTATTTTTATGTTTAACCTTTATAAATCTCATATGAAAAATCCTCAAATAATCTTCAAGTAATTAGTTTGATCTTGGAATATATGAGAATATAATCTATAATGACTATAAAAAATTTACTAAACAAATATCTAAAGACTCTATTTACGAAATCCATGAGGATGGAAAGGGTATTTGTAATTCTAAAAGGATTAACTAGGAATTCATAGGAAAATATCATGTAAATAAGGTTCCCTATGGTATATCACCTCTTTTTAAACAAAATTGATGATATACATATCAGTGTCCAATCATTGAGATGTATTGATCACCTAACAACTGATCGAGAAGGTCATCAATACGAGGAAGATAATATTTTATTCTTTATATTGATATGTTCATGATAATCAATGTACATATGAATTGATTCAAATTTATTATTAACAAAATTAACCATTATTCCTCAAGGTAAAGAACCTAATTATATAAAACTATTATATGTATAATCTAAGAGTTTCTTCTTTAATTCCTACAATTTAATTAGGTCAATTTTATAAGGATTCATTGATATAATCATAGAACCATGTATGAGTTCTATTGAAAAATAAACCTCATAATCTGGTTGAAGAATAGGAAACTCTTATATAAATATAATTACTTATTCCAGAACAATAAAAAATATTTCACATTTCTCTCTTTCCTAGAAAAATTATAAAAATATATGTCATTATTAAGTAACAACACCCATATAAGAGATTTAACTTCCAAGGGTAGTTCATACTCATCCTTTCATCGATAAAAAACTATGGGTTGATTTTGGATATGGAAATTCATTGATAATTATGAAAAATGTTATGGCATATATGTTAATAAAGAAAACACGCGCCCAAAATTACATAATTTTTGACAAAAGAGAGAATAGTAATTTATATATGAATCAAATTCCCACAAACCGTAATCATATAAGAGATATAGACTATATATATAATCATTACAATAATGTGAGTTTTCAGCAACATTTCAATATACAACTACTGGGTTGGTGATTTAATGATCTTATAAAACATTCATGACATAATGGTTTGGGTATAAAAATAATCAAATAAAGCATTTTCATTTTTTGACTATATAATTAGTATACATTTCACTATATCATTTTCATGACTCACTGTTATAGTTTTGATTTGAAAGGAATTACATTTATCTCTTCGCTATGGAGGATACAAACATCAATTTTCATTATTAACCAATGGATTTGTAAGCCTTTGGGTGTAATTTCCATACTTCTTAAAATTGGAGAATTAAAGTGTGGGTGGTGTATTGGATTGAGATTTCTCTAAATATATTACATTGGACGTCCTCTTCATATTTCATCAACATTTATATGATATATGGAATTCTCTTACAAACATAAATCATTTAATTATTTCATTATGATAATTACACTATGATTCTTCCCATATTTTTCAAATGTAGGAAGATGACTCTTCATTAAGTTAATTGATTTATCCATTTAGTTTCAAAAAAAGTAAAAATCTCAATTTCCCCCTAAAACCATAATAATAACGGGTGTCTAAAATTTCCCTTTCAACCTTGAGAAAACTTTGAAAATTTTCATCATAGATTCCAATGTACATTATTGATAACACCCTTTATAGATTTGGGTTTAATCCATAAATTAAATGAATAGTTTTTCATTCATGGCTAGTGATAATATCATAAGTGTGCCTTGTTGGTCTCATTAAGTTTTTTCATACTTATTAGTTTATTCATACGTATATTCTTTCTTCTTCATAAATTCACTCTACATTTTAGTTTTACGATATTGGGGAAAATACTTATTTAAATATACCTTCTTAAACTTCTCATATTCGTTAGAGTAGATTTCATTCCCTTGACTCAGATACATAATTAGGGTCCAACATTTATTTTCCTCAAAATCTAAATGAAAAAAATGAATAAAACATACAACTCATGCCTCAATAATTTGAGAAAGAAAAATAAAATTCCTATTGTGTTGATCCACTATTTGGTAATTATTGGTTTAGAAGATCCACTAAAGAAGGGTGTATGTTTCCTTAGGAAAGATTCAATGTATATTTTTTTCCTTAATTTGATTGTGTTGGATTTTGAAATGGTTGATGATATTATTTAAGGATTGGGAGTGTTTAGTGAGATTTTTTGTGAGATTCTTTCACCCCATCACTCATCCCATTTGGTTTTACATTAGGATAATCATTATATTGTCAACTAAACTAGTTGTTATCTCAATTACTCATAGATCCAACCACTGAGAAAAGTGATAGTATGAGTATCAAATAATTATAAATAGAATAATAAATCATATGATAAGTAAAACAAGTCCTATGATTCTACAATTTATGAAACCTTTATTTCATCCTATGACATTTTCAATTCATCCTATATAACTTTTTGTTCCACATATGTTGTTTTAGGTTTTAGACTATTATTATTTATTATTTTATTTCTAATAATTAACTAAACCTTTATTTTATACCAATAAAACCTATTGCATATCATACATACATAAGATATTATTTTAGATTCTTATTCATTACATCACATGCTAAATCATACCCTAGAACTTATAGGTTTAGTGCCACTATAGACTAGATACATAATAAACTTATTTTAATAACATTATTCTAAATCCACCTAAAAATATTATTAACACATGACACCCTTATATAAATATCATACATAATACACTTATTAAAAACTATATATAAGTAATCATGTGAATGTGTGAACAGACATGCTCAGTAAGGGGTTAACATAAGATATATCAACTGGAGATCAAAATTGAACACAAGATAAATAAGTGGGTATGAGAACATAGTCAAAGTAGATAAAAATATCATAATTTAATGATACTAAATAAAATGGGCATTATAAATGATGATTCATGACATAAATATATGTTCATGACAGAATACCTAAGTTAGAGGAGTGTGGAAACATGAGTCATTAATCATCCGTACAAAGATCATGAAATGGTGTTGTAAACAAAGGATATTGTTTTGGAGATTGATGTCATATTATTCTTGTTTTCAATCAAATTCAGGGTTAATCATAGAGTTTAAACACTGAGGGAGATGGTTTAGAGAAAGGTTTCATGAAATTTTCTATAAAAAGTATGGTTTTTTGTAGTACTTACATGGGTATCATACGACATATGTGGAATCTCAATCTCATAGGTTTTTTTTATCATAGTTAGATCATGAATGAATTGTGTGTATCCATAAATGAATTAGGTGATGGTTATAATAATTTTCAAAGAAGTGGAAATAACAGTTTGTGAACTACATAGAGTGGGACTTACATAGGGGTCACATAAGAGGGGTGTCATTTTTGATTAGTGGGTAGTAATTCTATGTTCCCTACTAGTGAATTAGTCATTGATGAAAAATATCTACATAATGTGATTATTAGTATGTTTATTAGTATAATTTATTATTTAGTCTGATTTTTGGTAGAATTAGGCTTCAAATACCCCATGATTCAATTCATTAAGGCATTAGATGAAAAGTAAAGGGAATAATCAAGGAGTGATTATCCAAAAAATCATTAAAGGACTATAGAAAGGATGTTCTGTGAATGAAGTCCAAGAAGAAGGTTCGACAAAGTTAGTATCTGAGGTGTTGTATGCAAGATATTTTCATAAAGGTAATTCCATAAAGAAGTATGAAAATCACTACACCACATATAAAAAAGTCACTCATGATGTGTTGTATTGTGTGTTGTGAAGCATTTTGTGAAGGGAAAAATTTTCTTACAAGTGTAAGTACATAGTGAATATTGACTTATGTGAAAGTCAGTTATATATTGGAATATTTATATAGAAATTTAAAGTATGTATTCTAGTGACCAAGGATTCTTTTGAGAATCATATTCATGATGTTATAATTAAAATAAAATTTTATTTTCTTTAAAATTGTTGAGATAACTAAACATAATAAAACTAAGAACACATCCATCCAAAGCAATTTATAGAGGAGAAGAATTTATAACTCATCCAAGGGAGGTAGTGATCTCTTCCCTAAAATCAATTGTAAAGGTAGTGATCATAGAATATAGTGTACATGACTAATTCATTTCAATCCCAAAAAACTAGCCAATAATTTTAGATTTTTCTATGACCAAAACATATTTGGGATATTCTCCTTAGATTATCCATTAGTGGTCAACCATGTAAAATTTGGTATGTACTAATTTAATTCCTACATTTTTTGTGGTGGATATATTACTTTTATTAGAAGGTTAAATGATTTTCTACCAACATAAGATAATGATCCAATAAAAGGTATAAAAATTTAACACCTGTATTTTCCCCTCCCATATCATTGTGTCATAGAATAAAGCTTGTCGTATCAGATCCACTAGTTATGAGAGTTAAATCTAACATTATAATTTTTTTTATATAGAGAATACAATGAGTGTGGTGATAGTTCCCCTTTATATGTAAAAAATTATTATATCTATAAGAGTATAATGAGATCAAATTTATTGTTTCTTGGTATAGAAGAGTTTTTTTATAATTCATAGAGTTCATAAAATTTTTGAATTAGAATTGATCAAGACAAAAAAAATCATGAATTGGATCGATGTTGATGCCAAATATAAAAATGATCTATTATTATCTCTATAAACTTATATATATATCTGTGTGTGTGTGTGTGTGTGAATATGATTAGTTACACTACATTTTAGTGCATGTGGGATCAATATTTTCTTTCATGTAAGAAGGTGACAATATGGTGGACAAAGGTGAAGTGAATGTGTGGCACAATAAGTTTGAAGATATAAAAATATCCCAAATGAAAATGGTGTCAGTTTTATAAATCACGTCACTAAAATTGATATGTCTATATATTTACTTTTTAATAAATTAAGGATAATTATATTATAAATAATATCTTGTGGTGACTATCACCTCATTTTAATCTGAACATTTTAGCTCTTGAAGAAAGATAGTTGTCTATGTTGTCTCTCAATGATTTGTTATGTTTCTTGGTGGACTATAAAATGAATGTTAATCCAAAAGGGATGTAAAATCTCACAATATAAGATAAAAAATTCAAATCCATGGATGAAACATGATATCACTAATAGTGGTGGTGGTGAAGAGGATGTGGATGTCCAATACCTTTCTCTTGTTGAAAGAAAATTCAAGAGTGGAAGGGGAGATTCGAGGGAAAGCTTCAACTAGAATAATTTAAATTTGGTAATGTTACACACATTATGGTAAGTTATTAATTTTTATTTTATGATTATTAAAGTGAAATATAAATCTTGAATAATCCCATGAATATATTCCCCCCCAAAAAGAAGAATTCAAACTGGGAAGTTCGGGAAAAAAGTTCTACAGGAGAATCTTTATTATCAAAGAATAAATTGAAAATTAATATTATCTATAGGAAGAAGAAATAGAAATATACTTTGATGCATAGTATTTCAATATGGATACAACAGGGTAAGGAGATTTTGAAAAGTAAGATAATAAAGAACCATAATATGTTATCGATCTCGAGTGGGAACTTGAGGGAGCTCTTTAAGAAGATGATATAAAAATAAAAATAAGATGAGTAGATATTTACTAATGGAATCCTTCTAATATGTGAATCAAACTGAATCTTGAACTAAATAGATGTTATAATAAATTGAGGATGAATTATCTAGTCTACAAAACTCAGGAGAAGTTATGGAATTTGAACATATGATCAAAGAATAGTAAAAGATAAATAATGAACTTAATTATAGCTAAGACGAGATAGATAATAAATTTGAAGCTATTGACAAAAAATTTTTAACTATGAGGCATAAATTTATAGCTTAATTAGAGTTAGGTGATGCAAATAAGAGACTATAATTTGGAATGTTCTATGATACTTAACTCTTAGAAAGAGAACAATGTAGTTCTATAGGTGTATATAAAATTATTAATTATCAAATATTCATGTTCATGGGTACAATTTTATGGATCTATGATGATAATACATCATAATTAACAACTATAGAAAATTTAAACAAAGTAAAATTGAATGTAGTAGATAACAATATCAAAAGTAAGCGACTAGAATCGTGAACTATGAGTTCTCGGAATAAAGGATAATAGAGTTTTAGAAATAATCCTCATTATTTGAGGGTTAGTAAATAATATAAAATCTATATTAATTATAGTTACATGATACTTAATGAGAGTGAGAAGCTATTTTCTCTTATCAATTTGTTATTATATGGCTTCCTTGGACACTCTATATTATACATTAAAGAGGTGAGAAGCTATCTTAATGGATATTCACTTTTAATATTATAAAGAATAATGAGATCATATCAAAAATTTGTTAAATATTATTTTTATAGATATTTTTTAACTATTCCACCTTCAATCACATAAACATTGATTATAGGAAATAAAAGAATATGTGATTTTTAGCATGGGGTTCAAAGCTAGATGAATGAAAAACATCCTGATAAAATGATCATGAAAAATATTATACCCATTGAAATAAAAAAATGAGAATATAATTATATTACTCATGATGAAGAGGATGTGTTGGGGAAAATTATTAGACATATTTGTCAGGCATCTTCTATAAGGAAAAAAGGAAGAAAGATAACTTGGTTGAAATCATTATCAAGTATGCAATGAAAACTATCACATAAATCCTTGGTAGTCGGTGTTCATACCACGTTATTTGAAATTAAATTATCTCTAAAATGAAAAGAATAATTTAGGAAATATTTTATTTTAGAAACAATGCAGTTTTGAATATCAAAGGGAGTAGAAATCTTTATTAAATGGAGATATACTAAAGGAAACTGATATTATTTATATGGATGTGATGATTATAATATCTTAAGTGTGAGTTAAATATTTGTCTTGGGAACATGTTTTAAATTCAAATATTGTGGTGTACAATCAAATTGAAAGTCAAGACCTTACTCACAAAGTTATGGATAACTAAAGGTAATATTTTCCAAGTGGAGACTAAATAGAACACTTTTCTTATATCTTTTGGAGAGGGAAATATTTTATGGAATCAGACACATTTCCACATTTACTAACAAATCATGTAGAACTAAAAAAACTAAAAGATTCAAAAAAAATTATAATTCTAAAGTGAGATAATGAGTGGACCTATGATGCATGTTTTTGGGGAATGATGGTCTAAAATCCCAACCATAAAATGAAGAAAATGGTATTTAATGTCATTTATCTGGTCTAAAAACTTGTAGGTTTTCCTCTAACATGACCTATAACATGTGGAGAAAGATGTTTCATTCAATTTACTTATGACTAAGAATGGATAGTGTGATATTCATATTGGAAACAATATAAATTATCGAATGTATGAAGACTTATTGGAAGATAGTATAGAATGAGACTAGATTCACAATCAAGATATTATGATTCAATGATGAAAAAAATAAGTTCAATTAAATTTAAAAACTACATTGAGAGTTATAAATTAAAACAATAATTATCATTATAATAATATTCAATAGCCTAATTGAGTTATTGAATGAAGAAATTCTGTTGTGAATAATAAAGAAGAATTTTTTATCACTAAAAGTTTAATATGGATTTAATATTTGGAATAGGTAGTTCAAGATGTGGTGTATACTCGAAATAGGGTGGTATGGATCCCAACAAATGAAAGGGTGCATTAAAAAAAATAATTGAATTAATTATTAATGGAAACATTTTCATGTTTTCATAAGTAAGTATTTTATTGTAAACAATTATGGATGTTATGGAAAGTGTGGTGATGTAATATATGAATGATTGTTTCTTGGATACACAATATAGAGTAAGGATTGAAAATGTTACAAGAATATCCTAAATTAAGATGTGGAGATTAATGTTATAAAATTAATTTAATAGAAACATGGAATGAATTATCAAAATAATTTTTTTTAAAATAATAGGATAAAGATGATATTAATCTTGTGGGTTTCCAAATAACGCCAAGTGGTGATGACTATTGGGAAGAATCATAAGAGAAGAAAATTGAAAAATAGCGGAAGCATTCACCTCAGAGGGGAAATTGGAGAATGGAGATTTATCCATTGAATATAATTTTAGGTATGAATGCTCCAATATAGACATCAAGGATGAGAAATATATATAATGATTTTCTATTATCTATGGGGGAACCAATATTTTTGTTGAATTTATAAAAGATCAATCATGGTTCACATACATGAATGAGTATTTCAGTAAAAATGAAAAGAATAAAATATGGTAGATTATGGTATATCCAAAACATCATAATTTGATTAGAAAAAAAATACATCTTAAATAATAATTTAAAAAAACATGGTAATGTGGTTTGAAATAATGAATGATTGGTATGTAATATATATTTACAAATTGATGGGGTTTATATAGAATAAATTTTTTTACCTTTAGATTATCATGATTCAATTAATATTTTCTTGTTGATGGGATTCATATGGGTTTCATGATATATCAAATTGTTTTCAAAATGGAATTCTTGAATGGTGTGTCCTAAGATGAGGTTTGTAATGAACAAATAGTGGGTTTTTTTGATTGGCCATGATGAATATAAAGTGTTTATGTTGAATAAGTATTTGTATGGTCTAAATCATATTGACTATTCATGAAATTATCAGTTATAATCATATTTAAAGAAAATATTATTTATTATAGTCATCATGGACCAAAATATATATCTTAAGACATCCAAGAAGAAATAATTCATTATGATAGTCTATTTAGATGACATAAATCTTGGTGGGGTCATGTAAAACTCTATGGGAAAATTTTCCAAACTAATGTGTTCAAAATTTTAAATTTCCACAATTGGTAATATTTTATAATTTATAGAGCTACATGTTGTTTAGATGGAAATGTACAATTTTATCTCTCAAACCAAATATACAAAAGATCTATTGATTAAGTATTATATACATGATTCCAAACAGATATCAACATTGATTGAATTAGGAACTGGTCTTTGGAAACAAGAAGATGGAAAATCTATATATCACACCTTTTAAAAAATTATAATTTTAATCTTGTCGTACTTGAATACAATATGACCTGATATTGTTTTTACATCATGTTTGGTGGAGCATTTTTAGAGTAATATTAAGGAAGTAAATTTATCACTATTTAATAAAATTATGATGTATAAATAATTTACTCTAAATTTTATTTTACTCCATGATGCCATCAAACATCATTAATTTTTAGTATTTTCTGATACAAATTGGGATGATGATATGTTTAACCAAAAGTCCACAAGTGAAAGTGCATTATTTCTAAAAAGTGGATTTGTAGATTGATCAAGTAATAAGTTGGAAAGTATAATTCTATTCATAATAGAATAATAGTATTTATTAGTGTCAAAGGCATGGACTTGGATATTATGTATAATTAATGGATGGAAGATATTGATTAAGAAGTGAAGCATCCCATGGTGACTTTCAATGATAAAAAGTCTGTAATTTAGCTTATAAAAAATTAGATATTACACTCTCATACCAAACATATTATTATTTGGTATCTATTTACCAATGAAAAGGTGGATAAAGGAGTGATCATGATGGATCATATTGTAAATAATCATAAAAAATACTTAGTGTGAAGAATTAAAGGAATTTTCATCTCTAAGACCTTGAAAATTAATATAGAAGAGAAATATTTTTCATGTGTGAGGAAGAATCAAAGAATTTTTGTGATATTTTTACAAAAAAAGGAAGGTTCTCTATATAGCACTTATATAGGTGAATTAGGAATTACATGACATCACTTTTTCATAGGATGATTATGGAAATTATCTTGTGATGGAATTATTCATAATAGTGAATGAAGAAAGAGAAGCTCAAAATAGTTTGTGGAGAGGTGGAGGTATCAATTTGGGAACCACATAGTGTGGGACTTATATTGAGGTTATGTAGGAGGTTTTTTATTTGAGAGTACTTTTTGGTGATTCTTAGTGTCCCATAAAATAACAAATCATTTGTGATGTAGTGATATGTGAAGTGGTTGGTGAAAATGTTATTTCATTAATATTATATTTAGTAATAATTTGGGAGGAGTTTGGTTATAAATACCCTATTATTCATTTCCCCATGGAATCAAATGAAAATATAAAGTAAATATCAAGGATATATTTTTTGAAAGATCATTGATGGTAGTTTTCGAAGGAGGTTCCCTGATGGAACTTCATAAAAGCGATAATGAGAAGTCAATTCACAAGGTTTATTATATGATGGACATTCATGAATGGTGATTTAGGATGTAGTAGATAAATAATTATTCCTTATGTTGTGAAGAACCTCATGACATATAGTTTCATGTGCTATGAAATGTTTCATGAAGTGAGTAGGGAGGTTTGTTAGTTTCATATGTGGTGAATAGTGTTCAATGTAAGACTTACATGCAATGTATTATTAAGCATGAATTTCTACATGTAAATTTCTAATAGGTATACATGGGACCAAGGAGTGTATTAGGATATAATATTCAACCTATCATGATGTAAATCGAATCTTATTTTTATAATAGCATGTAATATTCATATATACTGATTAGTATATAATATATCCATCGAAATCTGTGTGTAGAAGGGGAAAATTAAGGAGTGATCTGGGAAGGGTAGTGCACTATTAAAAAACAATATTCTAAAGGTAGTGAATCTAGTATTGAGTGACCATGATTGAATAGACTAAATCCACCAAAACATGTGAAGTATAGTGGATTCTGGTATAACTGACACATTATTGATGTATGGTCCACAGAAAAACCCTTAGTTATAATTCCCAATCAATTATTTTACTAAAGAAACATATTTTTATTACAAAATATGTACTACAAATAAAAGTTGAAATATTACTAAAACTATTATAAATAATAATGGAAAATATAAAAAAAATTGTACAATGAATATGACTTCTACATCGGATTCTCCAATGGAAATCACAACTACAACTAGAACAATACAAAATAAGGAGAATAAAATCCATGAAGTAAATATATTAAAAGAAATAAAAATAAAAAATATTATTAAAATATTGATTTAATAAATTTATAAGAAGAAAATATAGCCATTACATGACCATTGGGTATCATTACCAATGGGAATTATGACTTTCCAGAATTATAACCATGGGTATTGTGAATGTTGGTAATATATCCATTATAAAGTGAACATTATATATTTAGGGTCCTTGAAATGTGGTAAAGTCTCCCCCATAAAACTGCATCAACCCAAGTTTAAACCTATAATCCCAAATTTAGGGTATTCACATACATCAACATGGTTTATGGCTAGCAGCAATAAAATAGGAGGGTGGGCTCTACGATATAGTAATGTAGGCCATAGTGTAGGAGGCCTGACCTCCATGGTTCTATGACGTAAGGATGGGAGGCAATGACATGGTGTTGGGTTTATGGATAATGTTAAAGTACATGAGGACATTGTACCTCAATAACTTTGGTTCATGTAAGGGTTTCATCTAAGTCTAGTCAAAAATAGGATTAGTTTCTTAATAAATATGGGTTTTGACCCCACAGTATTTCGAGTTTTAAAGTGACTATTAATATTAGTGTATATTAAGGGTAATGACGATGGATAATTGATGGATAAGGAATAAATATTTCCCTAAACCGATAGTAAGCTAATCTAAAAAGATCATTTATTGGATATTTGTAGAGATGTTACATCATAGTGGATTTCCCTTGACCAATCTCAAGAATAAATTTAACAACTAAGGCTAGATAAGAATCACCAATGAGAGATTTTTAGGTTGGTGGAAGTCACTATCAGGTAAATATTAGTTGAACCACTTGATGAAAGCATCGCCATTGAACACCTTTACATATGGGATTCTGTGAGTTTAATAAGGTGTTATCTATCTAGGAGTTAAGTAGTATTAAAGAGTAAATTATATTATAAATGATATGGTATATACTCTTATAAAACATATTCATCAAAATTTTCACCCTTATATAAAATTTAAAATATATATAATTAGAGGATGAATTTGATAAAAAAATTCATATATTTAATCTAGATTCTAAAATCAAACTGGGGGTGTAATTAAATAATTTTTAATAAAAAAAGAATTATATGATAAAAATGTGAAATACAGTAAATATGATGTCATATATATGTAATCATGACTCACATCAGACAAAGTAGTTCTATTTTACCAAATTTGGAACTCACCGTTATCTTGGAGCACAAAGGAAGGAATTGGGGAGCTATTGTCGATCGCAGAGCACAAATTATAGTTGATAAATAAAATAACCTATAATTTATTCCATAAAATTCCACTCACCAAATCTATAAATTCACACCCACTATTCTGATTTCACTCACAAAAAAATTGAAGATTCCTATTCATAAATCTCTTAAGTATTTTCTTTGTATCACTCTCTCCAATATTAATGATTCATTTTTTGTTCTATGGGTTGGATATAAGCTTATTAGCTAAAGAGATATCAAGGTTACAATTTGACCCACTTCATTTCCCATTTGAATTTTTTTAATATCATTTAAATATAAATTCCATAATCTTTCATTACTATATCTCTATGTTATTATCACCCCTTTGATCTATTTTCAATGTTATAATTATAAAATACCTCTCATATTTACCATTCTTTATCCATAACCATGTTGAATTAGAGGTTCAAAATCCCTTCTTATAATTATTTATACAATCCTTTCTTATTCATTTTCATTTCAATGTGAAATTATATTATTATTCTTTTTCAAAAAAAATTATCATTTTATCAATAGAAGATAACCATTATTTTTCGGTATACTACCTTATAATTTTTAATCATTAGTGGAAACACTAAGTATATATCTAAAAAAATGAAAACATCCTAACATTTTTTAATTACCCAATAATTTATATTATATATTCTTCACTTGATATTGTTACATATTATGACATTTTTTATTCAAGTAAATTCACCTAGATATCATTATTTATTTATTCACTGAGGAAAATTATTTTCATTTTTTATAATCCCCACTATATGCAGGGAAATAATATTGGATAATCATCATTGAGAAATTAAGTATTTTAATTTTTTAGTTTCTTAAACATTATTCCATGTATATCTTATGTTCATTTGGATATGGTGTCAGAAATTAGATGTTTATGTGATGGGTGGGGCTCGAAATTATATATCCTCCCAATTCAGTAGTATGTCTCATGATATAACTAATATTGGTAATATAGGTATTCTTACTCATTATATATGATATCCTATAACAAGGCCTCAATGGTAGATTTATGATGTCCAGAATTAGGAATTCCCATCATTTCCATCATTATATAAACATTTACTTCAATACATGTGTATATCTAATTATTTTTTATAACATGGATTTTTTATGGATATATATTAATCATTTGAATATCTACTCCGATTAGGCCATTATTAGGCCATGGTAGGTTACACTATACACTTTCCCTTGCTAATCATTTGATCTCACCATTTAATTTTTTTCCTCATTTAGCAAGGTAATTAACTGAAATAATACATATGATCGGATCCTTGAATAATATTAAGGAATATTGATTTGTTTTCAAATGAGATAATATATCATGTTGTATTGTAATTTTTGTATATATAGACTTCTAAGGACCACACAACATTGAAATTTTAATTGTAATCTAATTAACATGTAATAAATAATCCACCATCTCTTGGTGACTAGGGATGGTGGAATTACAGTTAGTATTAGAGAAAGTTTTAATATAAACATTTGGAAATGGAGTTAGAATTTCATGGGTAGAAAAAATGATTTTTCCAATAGAAAATTATATATTTTATTAGTATTCTATTAATAATACAAAATTTTATGAAAGCATGATATATAATTCATGGTTTATACATTACTTTCTTATAATATTACTAATTATTCAATGAATTTTTTTATAATGATGCCAGTTAGAAGAAAAGGAATGCAAGGCAACAACCAAGGATGATGTGGGACTGTATAGGTAATCAGGATAATGGAATTAATTATGGTACTAATAAAATTAACACCATATTAAAAATATCAACTTAGTTTATGAAATATAAAAATGGATTTATTGGGAAACCCGTTTCTATTCAACAAGGATAAACTACAATATATTATTTAATGAGGAATTAACCACCACCATTTAGAATATCAACAAATACAATGCTAAAAGATAAATAAATAAAAATTATCTCTAGAATATCTTTATGGAATTGGGGTGTAAGGACCCCAACTCAAGAAAACCAAAGTTGATGGTTACTTTTTTACCTTGGTATAGATACAAGGGATTGTATCCTGAAGGATTAAATAGTTTAGTTGTTTCGGGAAACTATATACATAAAATAATTTCAATCTATAATTGAAAACATAAAATACATCATAGTATTTTTTTTAGTAATCTATTATTCCAATTAGAATATCCCAACTTATCCCTCATAATACGCTTCTTTTGGAATCCTTGAGAAAAGAATGATTAGAAATAGGAGACCTATAACACTTAGTAAGGGTATGTGTATAATGAAAGAAATCATGAATAACCAAGAAATAATCAATATGGAAGGGTAATTAACTGAACACACATGCCATTTAACCAATATCTTCAGCACAAAATGAATCCAGGGATAATATCATAGTGATAATATCACAGATATTAATAACTAAATTCTCAAGGAAGTAAATACATAATTGTGGATGTCATTATTTATGAGATCATGATATCACTACCATTACAACCTTTTCTAATAAAATTAAAAAATATGTGTAAAAACCTATTTAATTTGGTCAACAACTTTGTCTTAGGATACCTATTGATTCATTGAGTGGATATATAATTACAGGACCCACTAGTCATTGTATGTCTAATGTGTTCCTCATATATTGAATGATTGATTTATTTCATGAACAATATACCTTATCAACAATTATATATATTTAGTAAAGAATATGTATTTTTCAACAATTCTATAATCACTAAAATGCATTAAATGTGCATCACCATTTATAAAAATGGTATAGTTCTTAGAAAATAAACATATCCATGATATTAGAATATAAATATTTATGGTAAATTCAATAACAAATGATCACAAGTAAGTGAATTCCAAAAATTATGGTATAATAAAAATATATACCTATTAGTGAATAAGTAAAAAAAAGGTATTTTGTTACTGATGAATTAAAATACATAAAAATATAACTAAAAACATTTTTGTGGAAGGCATCTTTTTCACTTTGAAATTAAATTTTATAGAAAAAGATGTGAAAGTATGAATAGAAACATTTTCCTTGAAAAAAATATTTTAAAATTGTAAAATAATATTAAAAAAATTAAGGCATAAAGATAGTAGGAATACATTCGCATTCCATAAAACTTAAAAATCATTCCTTTTGATTTTTTTTAAATTAGTGAAGTACCTAGTATGAAAAATAAAAGGATGATTCCTTTTAAAACATTTTGTGAAAAGTAAAACATGTTTAAAAATTAATTCAATCAATTTTAGGATAAAAGTAAAAACATTTTTGAAAAAAAATTCTGAAAACACGGGCATGTAAGAGAAACATTCCCTAGCAGGGACTTAAATACAAGAAATCCCAAATAATTAACAGATTGTGGAATAATCCCTTACCACTTTGGAAACTTTTGAATAATAATACCCATTATATAATAACTTAAAATTAAACATTAAATATCTTTTAAAAAAGTTTAATCATGATTTAAAATTAAAATGATTCAGTATATACACCTTTTAAATATAAATAGGTTCATAACATCAAATATGTTCTAATGAAACAAAATTGAGATGCAGAACCCATACCCCAAGTTTAACATGATTCATAAAAGATTTTAACCTCATATATCATATATATATATTCATAATACATCAATAACCATAATAATATATATCATAACATATATTATTTACTTTTCTTATCACATGTTTATTAAAAATTATTTGTAAATCTCATTCTTTCTAGTAATAACTGCTTCATTTTTTATGTATGTTTAGGTGTAGTAGTTTTGATCCTTATACTTTGATGAAGTTTTCATAATCCCAATAGATGTAATAATTATACAAATATAATTTAATTTAATTATTACCATCATTATAACCATATAACTATTGTGGTTATGAACTAAAATTGCACAGCTTTGCGGAGATGGTGAGTTGTATGTACGCACGTGCGGTGATTTCATTTTTTATAGGATAGATAAAAGGTGGAATATGGTTTTATCATAATAATAATAACATATTAATATATTTATTATAATATATTTATCAATTTATAATGGAAACAATATAATAATATAAATTATAAGAAGAAATAAACATGAAAGGCTTTGTAAATCTGATTACTTCTTCTTTGACAGACTTCTTTTAGATTTGTTATTAAGTGATCTATGGTAGGAATTTTGGAGAGACCAAAACCTATATTACTTGGATAATGATTTTTAGAAGATTAAAGGGATGGTTTTAATTGATATATATAGCTCAATGTGGTTTAAATAAGATAAGTAAGTGTTTCCCTTTTATAACTGAGTTGAGTGGCACTTTTGGAATTTCTCTAAATATTAAAATATATTAAGACTATTATGGAGTCGAATGCTTCAAAATTTCATATAAATGAACATTATTGGAAATTTTGGACATTTTATTATCCTAAATGTGATTATTTAATAATTTTAATCTATTTAAATGACTTAATAAAATATTTATCTCAAAAAACTTCATTATTGTCAATTTTGATACAATTCATTACATTTATATAAAACATCAATAAAATAAGTAAAACATGAAAAAAGGTCTTATTATATACTAAAATGTCATGGTAATCTATATAATTTTTTATCACCTTAAATTTATCACATTATTTAATATTTAATATTTTTAATATAATTTATTTGATTAATCCATTAATTAAATAATTAATACACCAGTTTTGTGTAAAGATCTTAGTTAATTATTTCTTCACTATTAATTAAAAATAAATCACCAGGATGATAATAAATATTTTTTATTTCAAAATACTATTAATAGTAAAACATATACATTGTTTAACCCAATATTTTCAATATTGTAGTTAATTTGAAATAGAGTCTGACATGTTCGCCTTTTATTGAAATAATGTATTATTATGGTCATAATCTCATCCTAATGGGTATAAAATACCATATAATAGAATATTGGATGATTATGGATGAATATTACTCATTAAAAAGATCATGGAAATTTTAGTGTTATTTTACAGTTATTTTCATATTATTTTTAAAGCAAAATCACTTGATTTACCATTGATATGGTAATAAAATTTCTATAGTTAGAATTCATAATGATCAAATAATTGTGGAGAAATATTTAACAAACTTTTACCAACTTATTCGAAATATGGAATCAATTTTTTATGATTCAACTCACTAATGTGGTATAATTAAATTTAATATTAATCCCATAATATGTAGTGAGAAATGATTTTCTTGAAAAATGTGTGTTTAATCTCAAAAATATATTTATACCCAAAAAAAATATGAATGATTAAAATTAAATTAATTTTGTTATATACAACTAGATATTTGTTAATTTACTTTTAGGTGAAATTAATTTCATAATGGGACTTTTCCACATATAAAAATGACATTTAAAAAAATGTATTTTTTATTATTCTCTAGAAAAAAAATATTTTCAGAAAAATCCCAAAAAATAAATAGAAGATAATTTTAATATGATTATTCAAAATAATATAGTATTTTTATCAGATATTATTTTTTTAATTTCAAGAAATTTGTTTTTGTATTCACTTATAAAAATCATGAAATCAATTTTTTAAGAAAACGTATTTTTGAAGAATAAAATAAATTTATTAAAAATATAGATCTTATTAAAAATTAATTAATTAATCTATTAACAATGATTAGGTAGATTTTATATTTAATAATTTTTTTGATACTATTCCTTCCTACCAATATAGTGGCTATGTTATAACGATCACATAATAATATTTTATTATTTGTTTAAGTTGGGTTTTGTATATCTTGTATGCTATGGAACATAATATTCTATTAAAATATTGGGGTGTTAAATGGGTGTTCTAAGAAGGAAAATTTTATCATGGATATTTACCTTTTAATGATAGATACTAAAAATAGTGTTCCTTGATTCAAAATACTAAGGAGGTATAGGAGATATAAAACATGGAGTGGAATGTATTTAAGTTTTTCTATAGAGAAATTCATTCATGAGGAGAAATGTGTTGTGATAAAAAAATAATCCTTATATTTGTTAATAAATTAATAAAATATTGTCAATAAATATGAGGTCAATTTTATAGGATTATCAATTTATGATTCAAATTATCTACCAAACCCAGAAAACATGGTTGATCGCTTCTTTGATGGTTTAAATCCCAAAATTAAAAGATCATTAGTCTGCCAAAAAATCATCATATTAATAGATATTCATGAGTGATATAGATACTAAGAAATAGTTTTATAAATCAATCACATTCAAATGGAAGGATGAAAAAAATTAATGGTTGACTACCATGTCAAAATAATTATCATAAAAGAATATAAGGGAAGAGTAGATTTACTGATATACATTAAATGTGAAAAGAAAGACTGATGGTATTGATTAATGGGATTAGGTGTATACTTTAAATATAGAAATAACGATAATCAAGATCATAATATCAATGTAAATAAATAATAAATCAATGCAAAATGTTTTAACTAAACGGTTATGGGACATTACTATAATCAATTCCTCGTGTTTCAAGGAAATATACCCCAAAATAGGATTGTATATCAAGGCCAAGGTTTTTCAATAATAACGGATGGAGTTAATGATCTTGATGATTTGATATCAAGTACATTGATTATAAAATCAATGTTAAATTATATATTATTTGTTTCTAAATCTATAAATTATTTAATATCGTTCATGATTGAAAATAATATTCAATCACCCTTAATGTCTTCAGAAATTATTTATCAGTTAGAACACCCTGTGTTACTTTGATTTCATCAAAGATATTCTATGTATTTTAAATTTGAATGTGTGGTTATTATTAGGTTTCAAATCAAATCATCATACCTACAATGGATTTTTATGTAATCAGGAGAATCTAATAGATCATGAATTATAAGAAAAGAATTTATTACAGATATAAAAAAGTTTGAATTGGTGAGGAAATTATGGAATTATTTTTTTCCATGGAGAGATTCTTTTACCAAATTATTATTATAAGTATCCAGAAGTAGCTCATCTTAAAAAATCCATTTTAAAGACAAAGATTAAATTCATTCTACAAAGGGTAAAGAGTTATTGATAACAGACGATGTAGAAAAAAATATATTGATATATTTCTTGGTGAATTAATATATTTCCCCTTAATCAATATGCTAAATTATCTGTTAATATTATTTCCGTTTCAAAATACAAATCTGAGACACTATATCAAATGTCTTTAGTGTACTTATTTGATTTCAAAAAGAAATTTAATGACTTATGTGGAAAAGGTAAAAAAATATGTGTTTCATAATGGGAATAATATATTTAATTTGTGAATAATAATTATGGTTTAATGATGTTATATATTGATTATATAGAAATCAATGGAATTTTTGTGAAGAAAAAGTACCCATTGCCATTTATTTATGACATATTTGATCAATGTCAAGGATTTCAATAGTTCTCTAAGATTGATCTCTATTCTGGTTATCATTAGTTAAATGTTAAGAGGTGTATATCTCAATTACGACCTTTCATACATTTTATAGTCATTATGAGTTCATAGTAATACAGTTTGGGATAAAAAAAATGTACCCTATGTGTGTATGAATTTAATTAAAAGAGTATTCAAGGATTATCAAAGAATATTTTTTATTTTTTGTTTCGGATCGGTTTCGAAATGCCCAATGGTTCCGTATCCGACGATGTGTGGACCTGCTTTCCAAAGGTAGGCGTTCGCTGGGCGGTTTGGCCAGCGACACTTAAGAACTCACATTAGTGGAGAGGATGGGAATTCGGGCTCATCGCACCCTTTTTGGGGGAATTATTGCATGTTCCGGGACTCTATCTTAGATTTAAGACGTATTCATATATTCGCGAATCTTTGGTTTATACCCAAGCATAGTATACATGGATTACTTCTGGTTGGAAATGGTCTGTTGGAAGCATGGGTTTGGAATCATTTATGGCCGAGGTTTACCATCCCTCATTGGATTAAAGACCCTGAGGAGTCAGGACTCATTGAGGCGGCACTAGGAGTGGCACGGTGAACCGATGTGAAGATAGTCGGATCAACCGGTTGTTGGGCTCGAACCATGGGGAGGCATTCTACGTACCCTGCCTAGGAGGCAGGGATTATAGTCCTCGTAGTTCGAATGGGAGTGTCGAGGAACCAACATGAATGTGGACCCGGGGGTCCAGTGGTGATCGAGTTTGAACCTCATAGAGGATTCCTACGTATCCCTGTGGTAGGAAATCAGAGTCCTCATAGTTCACATTAGCTTGGGGCTTACACTCTGAGGAGGCCCATAGGAGGATGTCATGGTCGATGCCTACTCTAAGCCCACGTGAGTCATGCTCGGTGTGAAAAAAAAGAGGCTGTAGGGACCAGATGATCACGCTGTGAAAGGTGTGTCCGTGGGAAGGGGAGTGGGGATTACACATAGAGGCATCCAACAAAGTTGGGGCTTACTCCGAAATGGATTCCCATGGTCAAAAAGCGCAATGGGAGAGTGACTTGACCCCAAAGAAGGACGGAGCAGTATCCTTCCCTATTATACCCTTCCTTGGCCGTAGCCGTGGGGATGTATGGAGGTGCATGGGGGATTCCTTCTGATGGGTAGTCTTCCACGCCTCAGGGAAGAGAGAAGTGCCCTAGTCCTAACGAGTGGATAAGTAGAAAGGGGGTTCCTGGACTCAAACTCCGCATTGACTTGGGAATGATAACCCATGAATGTTTTGGGAATCCACTCAAGTGCTAGAGCAACCCCTTCACCCTCGCTTACTGTGGGTATGTAAAATCAAAATTGCACGCTGATGTGCCTGAGGGTTACACCACACGGGTCCGGTGGCTTTGGTAGAGGCCTTGGCTCGGGGCCAATTAATGGGCCAATGGGGGGGTTTTGAAGGATCAGGTCAGATTGGGCAGATTTTATCTAGCTCAAGTAATATGAACTTTGAAGGATCTTGCAGGCCACACAGGTGTATGAGTGGTGGCGCCCTTCGCATAGGGAGGTGCTACGCTGCTGGAAAATCCATCCACGAACCAGGGTGGTCCACGGACTGATGGGCATTCTGCGAACCAGGGTGGTTCACAGCTTCGTGTTCAATCCGCATACCAGGTTGGTACACAGAGGGATCCATGCGAGCAGCGATGGCCAAGGGCAGTGTCGGTTGGGGTTTCATCGGTCGGGGCTTCGCCCATGCAGGAGGGTGCTATGCAGCGCGACGGATCAGAAAACGGGCATAAACTCCCTAGTCCGCTGGGAGTGAATCCGCAGAGGGTCCATGGTTCGCAGTCTTCTTTTCTTTGTTATTTTAAGTTCGCGGTTCACCAAGTTATTATGCGTTTTGGTTTTTTTAGTAATTCTCTTCCAGCTTCATACCTGTTCTGGTTCGTGGACTGGAACTTCACTGTTTGCGAAATCCTATGCTCCTTCCTTCAAAATTCTTCCACCCGAATCTGGTCAATCTCCCTGAATCCCTCCTTCCTCTTCCCCCTCAGTCCCCTTTTATATAGTGGGGAAAGAGATTTATCTCTGGCCATTTGAAACCTTTTAAGGAGGCCCATGATCGAAAACCCTGTTTACGGATGACTTGGTTAATCCGCAACTCGTGGGGGGTATTGAACGCTCCTCCCCCGAAAACCAAACCAACCTCAGGGAGTGCTTCACGGTCGCGCAGGGTTCCACCTTCATTTCACGAACGACAGCAGATGCGGCCTGGGCTGGTCAGCGTTGTCCACGGCTGGGGCAGTTCATGATGGTGAACAGGTTTGGCGCACATCCTGCTTCGCGCCCGCGGAGGGCTTCCGCCTCCATTCCACGAACGACAGCAGTCCGCGGAGGGGGTGCTTCGCAGAACCGGCCACGACCTATTATCATTGGACTGGTCTACGGACCAGTTCGTCTTGTTCCTTTCTTTGAGTATTCTCTACACTTTTCCCCAATTCATTGGGGGGAAATTCGGTAGAATCTCCCTTGGATTAAAGGGGATTTTCATTCTCCCATTGCAGATTTTTCAGGACCCTACAAATGCCACCCATCGGAATGGGGTCCGATCGGAATGAAAAGGAGGAAATTCCGATGCAGAGTGGTCCTAAAACTTGGAAGGTTTGCGGTAGAGGAGTGGACCTAATAGGGGACCACACCTATAAATATGGGGGCCCTTCCTTTTTATTTTACCAGATTCTTCACGAAACCAGAGCTCTCATTTCCGCGTGCTCATCCCTTCACGAAATGCCTCATCCGCAAACCAGCTGCCACTTCCACAGACCATTCCTCGTTCGTGGACGCCTTCATCCACGGACCAACTCCCAGCCGTGAACTAACACTTTTAATTAATTAAAAAGTAAGTCACGACGGGCCGCGTATGAACTTGCTCTGCGGTTTCGATGGTCCGGTGACTGAAATCTTCCAAAATCTGAAAATTTATTTAAGTCTTCTGAATCTAATTATTTAAATCTGGGATTGAGATTCTGTGGAGAAACCTGGTTCGCGGTTTTCTGGCCAATGCTCTGCAGGCTAGGGTACAATGGACTGCTTCTGCACAGGGTTGGTTCATGGGATACATTCATCGTGAACTACCTTTTGAGGCCTGCTCAGGGACCATGCTATGAAGGATTTCTGACTGAATCCTTAGCCATATATTCGGTATTTTATCCAAAATTTATTATTCCAGACTAACCATTTTCCTGGCCTTTATAATGCAAGGATAAAATATGGTTCCCCCTCATACTGCACCCAGGCCTGCTACCGATCCTCTCCCAATTGGCGATCAACGCCTGAAGGATGTGGCCAACTCTATTAAGGATGGAATCTTCCACTCCCTAATATGCTCCTTCCTTTCTGATCGGCTCTCCGAGTCACAGTGGGAGTACCCATTTTCCAATAGCCTTCCTACCTATGGGATTGGTTTACTGTCTAATACTCCGATTCCGGTACCATCTCATGATAATAATCCTGTATCATGGATATTTACCAGCACTATCCCTCGATCTGTGATATCTGCCAGAGGGTGGCCTTCCATAAGAGATACAGCTGTTGGGTCTGTATTGAATCACCTTCCTGTGTCCCCAACAGGGGAACAACATTAGCTGGATGGGAAAATTCATTGTTACCAGAGCATCGCCCGCAATGCTATGGTAAATAACCAGCATGGATAGTCCGCAGACCGAGACCTTAGGCCTGGAGGGGAATTTAAGTCATTAGATTGGGGGTGGCCCTTCTGGGTTCGCCAGAGTTGCGTAGTGTTTGAAAAAGAGTTGTGATCCGTAGGCTTGTATAAAGCTTACTGGGTGTCCCAAACCTATACGCATAGGTCTCAAGCCCTTGCCAGGAAACTTATGAGCTGTTGGAGTCCAGATACCAACACATTCCACCTGGTCCATGGTGAGGTGGGTATTAGTCTTTCGGATGTCTTCCAGATTTTAGAGGTCCCTATCATTGGGGGTATGTATGACAAATTCCTGCCTCCCTCTACTGTGTGGATTGATGAAGAGAGGACTCCCCCCTTGGTGAAGAAGCTTATCAACCAGGCCCAGAAGCATTCAAAGGATACTTCTTCAAAACAGCTTGTCCCCTATCATTATTGGGTCAAGGATTTTTCTAGAGAGAGCAAGTCCATGGCTCTTCCACGCAGTCCCACAACCTGCCCTACAATGGAGTGTTGAAGGCAGAGGGGCAGCTACTGGATGGTCCTGGAGGAGGGCCAGTTCAACGACTGGGGATGGGAGCTTGTTCTGGATGTAGATTGGTTGCTTCTTCTGGTGGCATTTCTGGCCATGTTCTTGAGTGGATGGTTATTGCCCGTACGCGAGACTGGTGGCATGCGGGTCTCTACTTTTATCATGGAAGCATAGCTGGCTACCAGAAATGTCATCAACATGTTCGTCCAAGTATTGGCCATGATTTATTGGTTGCTTAGCAATATTACCGATGGGGTTCTGCCGAAATGGGTAGCCGACCCTTTCCAAATTCTCTAGGGATGGTTGGGAGCGCATATCAAGAACTGCTACACCTTTATCAACCATCTTCATATTTCAGGGACCACATTCCGGTTGTACTTGCAAATGATCTGTGGGTTCATGCCCGAAGAGTGGATGACCCAAGAGAAGGATGGACAACAGACGATTCATAATATGTGTCTCATGTCGAGTCCGATCTCGAGTCATGATCATTTAAATTTTATACCATATCCCTCCCCAAATTTTGTAATTAGGAACACCATATCGGAGGAGTTTAGCAAGAGGATCTATCTCCTTTCCCTCTGAGAGGGCATTCTGGTGGCTCGTATCGGTGGGGAACTGATCTGTGAGGGGTACGCGCCTTGCCGATTTGGGCGTCCATTTGGTTGTGTCCAGGAAATGTGTCCTCCTGCACTCAATGGCGCCTGTGAGAACCGCCATTTAATGTTGTTCAGGCAACTATGGTTAATGTTTACCCAAGAGGATACCATATGCGTGGTTGTGACTCTCGCACATGCAGACTCCACGCCCTTCTTATCCAAGAATTATGCCGACTCCTGGGTGAAATCATACCCGAATGGCCATCTAGGGCTGTGGGTGCCTACCATCTCAAGTCATAAGGCATATAAGGGCAAAAGGAAGTGAAAGGGGGATGATGCTTCTACTAGGCCGGGAAAGGTTCTTCCCCACCCTGCTGGTACCATGCTTCCGGGGAAAGTTTTAACAGACATAGGTGTATCCTCTCATGCCCTCGAAGCCACCTGGAGAGGGTTGGTTATCCCTGCTGATGCAGCCATTCCGACTTCCTGGGGCCAATGGGACGAAATCAAAATCTGATCATCCTTTCGCATCCAGTACCCCCGTTTTCTGTGGCAGTACCTCCAGGAATATGAGGTGGAATTTGGTAGGCTGGGCTACATATTTGCTCCTGTTGACATTCTTTATGATGCGGACCCAGAGAGGGGAAAGCCGTATCTCTGGGACCTTGAGGCATACATTCATGCACTCTTTGGTTATGTAGTGTTGACTCATCGAATCTAGGCCCTGATACGATCGGTGACAGACGAGGAGGAGGAAGAGAGTGATCACTCTTCCAGGGGTGATGATTTCGGTGGTCCCCCTACCGTGGCTGAAACAATGGAATTCTCCCCCCTGCACGTAAGTTCCCATCCATAGGTAGCTCCATAGAGTTTTAGGGTAGCGGCGAGATCCGAAAAACAGACACGGCCATTGGCGCCCCCACAAGCCCCTATCACGGCCCAACATTCTCATTTTGATCCTCTTCAGTTAGCCATTTTGGTTATGACTGTATTCCCGATTTCTTGGAGTATTTGGGATGACCTGAGGGTTAGTGGCTCGAACGAAGAGGTCTGGGAGTTACTCTAAACAGGCCCTCTCGAGCTTCTGGGTATTGGGACGATCTTCGCTCCACCCCACTTGCTGCTAGAAGAGGCTCTGGATGAAATAGTCGCCTCACAGAAGGAGATGGACACCTACGTTCATTCACTCTGGAACCGGCTTTATGGGTCTACTCGGGTGTCCGTGATGATAAGACATCATGAATCGTCTGATCTCGAAGAAGAGGTCGTCCGGTTCGTCCATTCTGGATTTCCCTCCTCCTTTACCGTGAAGGTTCTAAAGTTTCTTCCCTTTATGCATGGTGCCGAGGGGTCCCAGAGGGATATTCCTTCCCCAAAGTACACTCCTCGTGGTACCGTGGCAGGCAAACACGCGCTTTAGGTTATAAGGATCATCGAGATGGGGTATCCTGGCACTGCTGAGCTTATGGAAGTGACCATTACAGACTCATCTGGGGTCTTTCCTCCTCCAGCCCCTCCCGGTGTTCTGAATGAGGAATTGTCCCCGGGGCAGATCCAGCGGCGTCAGCAGGTGTCCCGTTTATCAGAACGGCTCAGGCAGGGGACGTCTGGTAATAATGACTTCCCATATCCTTGATTTCCAACTCGTATATTCTGACTCTGCCAGTTATTAACCATTTTGGTGCATGGTGTAGGGACACTCGTAAAACCAGTCGTGGCGACCCCTGTAGTCGTATCTTTTGCCTCTTTATCATCTGAGGGATCACCTGCAGCCATACCTAAGCATGAAGAGATGGTGGGCCCTACTGATGGGGAAAGTGACATTATTGCTCTACTTATACCTTCATCAGTCAGAGATATGTCAGAGGAGGAACAGTTGGAAGTCAAGACCCCGGATGATCATGTGGCCTTTATAACCACAGGGAAGGACAGGGTGCCCATGATTACCGAAGAGGCCCCAAATCTGACAGTGCTAGCTTCCTTGGACCCAACGGATCCCTTGGCGATGGGGGATGATCCTGTTATTAGGCCAGTTGTTGGAAACCCAGATCGGGCCATTATTTCATTTACTGGGGGAGTAATTTCCCCGATCTTGATCTTTTTAGCTGATCACTTCGAGATAGATCTGGGAGTTGTTGGCCTTGGTTGTGGCCTCAGGTCCTGAACACCTCTGGGGGTTCCCATGACTCCCTTGCCTCTCGAAGATATAGTGTCTTACTCAAGTGTTCGTAGTGGAACAGAGCATGAAGATACTGATGCATTGATGACCGAGGGTAAATACCTCAATCTCTTGCCACTGACTCTTTCCTCTTCCCTTTTCTGATTAGGGATACTTACTCGTCTTATCAAATCTCGGGGTTCAGGACCACGACCATCGGTGTTGGCGATTGTGCCGCCAGATCTGATCATTCCTGTGACCACAACCGCCGGGGGCGAAGCTGCTACGGCGCCAGAGTTTGTGGGTGAAGTTGCATCAGGTCCCTCTTTAGCGACACTCATCCCTGAATACGTTTCTTCGTCCGGGAAAGACTCCGATCCTGATCAACAAGTCCTCTCCAGTTTTTAACCTGCTCTCCAAAGGGCTTGGGAGAAAATTTGGAAGCTGATTTCTCAGACGCCCTTGGCTGAGATGCCGTTCAAATTACTGAGGCTGCAAAATCTGTTCATGCTGTTGGGATTTGATAGCTTCGATTACCATGGTATTTATGACATAGTCAATCAGGTGATCGCTGATCAAGAAATACTGGGTGGTTTCGAATCTTGCCTTTCTATAGCTCAATCTTAATCCTACCTTTCCACGACTCGACAGCTTTGCCTAAAAGAGTCTCATGATCATGCTGGGGTTGTTGCGAGACTCCAGGGAGAAGTCACTGAGCGGCGTTCTTTACTAGAGGTGCTTAGGAATGATATATGGTGACTGCAGCAGGAAGAGACAAACTTCATGACCATAATTGAAGAAGCGGAGGGGCAGGTGGAGGAGGAGATGAGGGCTATCTCAAAAGCAGCCCAAGAAGCAGAAGCGTTATGGGCTGGTGCAGAAGCTGAGACATCTTTATTGCAGAATCTTCATCCAACAATCGAGGATTCTCATCAGCACCTGATATAACTCTGTGAATCCACTAAAAAGCTCCTATAATAACCTTTTATGCCAAAGGAGGCTCCGGATTGTGGATGCCCTTCTTAACGACATTGTTATAAAGAAATGTTTCTCCTTAGTGCTCTTGTTGTCTTCTCCTGTGAGAGAAATCATTTGGCATGATTTCTGTATATATCAATTCACCAAACATAGAAGAGTTTATTGATAAAAACAAGCTCTAACTTTTTCCTGGACCATGGGATCCAGCGAGCATAGTTAGACTATTTCTAGGGTTTTGTAGAAAATCCCCACAAACTTGTTGTCTTTTTCTTTTTAATGCCGTAATTTTACCTGGGCCCATTTAGTGTGGACCCAGCGGGTATGGCCTGACTTTTTCATAGGTCTCCCTTTTCGTGTTTTCAGCCTAATAGGCTTTGTGCCTCTTTTTGTTAGTGGTTTAACGTCCTGCTGACAAGACTATCATTACTGATGTTTTAGGTCGAATAACATTGACCAGATATGGTTGGGTGAGGGGCCCAATGAGGTTTGGTTGATTAAAGTATTTATCAATATCCTCCAAACTCATATGGGTGGATCATGTGTACATTTGAACGACATTCAGGGCATGTCTCAAGGCATGGGATCCGTATCGACGTACATAGATAGGAAGGGCATCACTTAAGGAAATCTTTCATTTGGAAGACGAGTCAGGGGAGATCAAAATGCAGATCCACTGAGGGCATGGTATGCATAGTCATGCAAAGGTGTCCCTAAGTCAATGACTCTCCATTTCTGATGGCCTAAGGACTTCATGGAATCCCAACTTATGGAAACCACCATGGGTGGCTTGGAGAATTATGAAGACCACCGAGGGTGGCTCGGAAAGGGTATGTGACATCTGAAAAGGGTTTGAGGACATCTATATTAATCAAGAGTGTGGACTCTGGGTCCTTATGCTATGTATTTACTTAGCACATAGGCTGATTGAGGCTTGGTGCAGTTTAAAGTCAAGCATTTCTGACCTCATTTTGAATGGAACAGCTTCTCCTCGTTCTTGGTAATCTCGTAAGAAATGCTCCACCATATTCAGGCAAGGTTGTGAAAGAGGCTGGTAAACTATAGCTCATAGGGTTTCTGAATCCTAGGATGGACATGGGGTCTAAAAGGCCAAGAGGCGTACGGAGAGAAGCTTTGCCTAAGGAAATCTTTCCTTTGGTAGACGAGACAGGGGCAATCAATATGCAGATCCGCTGAGGGAATGGTATGAATAGTCATGCAAAGGTGTACTTGGGACAATGATTGCATTCTCCCGATAGTCGAGCAACATCAAGGAGGTTTGTGATTCAGGACCATAAGGGGTGGTTTATGAGAGTTTTTCTCTTTCTGAGTTCAAAGTATGGTTTATGAGGATATGGTGCCTGGATACGGGAGAAACATCTAGGCTAAATTTCCCTATAATGGATTAAGTCATTTCTTCTCACGTTGGTGTGAGATAGTGGTTTGTGCAGGTATGACCCATGCACTGAGGGACAGATAAAAGCCTTCGCTCCTTTATGAACCCATGACAGGTTTTACCATGCAGTTTAACATCATGCGGTATGGACGGCTTCCGTGTAGTTTAACGTCATGCGGTAAAGACGAAGAACATTATTAAAGGATGTTGTGTAGTTTAATGTCATGTAGTAAGGATGGGGATCATTTTAAATTCTATGTAGCTTAATGTCATGAAGTAAGGACGAGAATCATTTATGAAGATTTTGTGTAGTTTAACGTCATACAATGAGGACGTAGTTGCAATGGCTTCTCTTGATCAAAATGTAACTGGGCTTCAATATCCAGGCATGCCTCAAACGTGGAAAAGGGGTTGATTGTTGTAAATCGTGGTTCTGGGGATTCTTGGATCAGGAGAAATGATACAGAGGCTTTGAGGTCGGTAAGCATACGGAGCTAGGAAGAGTACCGCCTGAGGAAATATTACCTTTGGTAGACGGGCCAGGGGATATCAATATGCAGATCCACTGAGGGCGTGGTATGCATAGTCATGAAAAGTTTTCCACGGGTTGATAACATTCCACTTCCGATGTCCGTAAATGGTTATGAGGATCTGCAACTGTCCGGGCCACGAATTATATTATCTGGTAATAAAATATCTGGGCATGTCGGGTATATTCGGCCCTGGTTGTTGTTAAAGCTTAAAGAGCTCCCTGTGTTGATTTATCTTGCGTGTGGGGGTGTACCCTCACTCCATGTAGTTTAACATCATGTAGTAAGGATGGAATACCCCTAGTTTAGTTGTCAAAGAGCTCTGAACAATGGGCGGCTATTGTTGCAGTCACTCAAAGGATAACTAAGTTACCATGCTCTGATATACTCTGAACAGGGTGGGGGATGAAGGTTGTAAACTGTAACTCTGAGGTTTCCCGGATCGGGAGATGTGGTGTGGGGATATGAGGCTGGTAAGCGTACGTAGCTAGGAAGATTATCACATGAGGAAATCTCACCTTTGGTAGATGAGCCAGGGGCAATCAATATGAAGAGCTGCTGAGAGCATGGTATGCATAGTCATGAAAAGGTGTCTCCGGGTCGATGACTTTCCACTTCCGATGGCCATGAAGGATTATGAAAACTCGAGATTTCTCACAGTACAGTGTTCAGCATATGGGGATAATGATGTCCAAGAATACAAGAAACATCTTCACTAGAATTGTCCGTTGAGTCAAAATAGCCAAGTCGTGACCTGATGTTTGTGGATGCAGGTCGTCATGTGAACCACGGGCGGATAAATAAGCTAACTGGGTAGGGATACCCTAGCGACATTTGGATGTGAAAAGGGGGATGAACTTGTAAATCATTGCGCCATATGTTTATGGATCGTGAGATATGATATGGGGGCTCTGAGGCCGGTAAGCATACGAAGCTAGGAAGAGTACCGCCTGAGGAAATATTGCCTTTGGTAGATGGGCCAAGGGAAATCAATATGCAAAACCGCTGAGGGAATGGTATGCCTAGTCATGCAAAGGTGTCCTTGGTTCAATAACTTTCCACTTTCGATGGCCATGAATGATTATAAAGATCCATAATTATCTGGGTCGTGGAGTATGATGTATGGAGAAGATTCATCCAAATGCACAAGGAGTATTTCCATCACCAAATGTGAGAAGTTGGTGCCGTTATCCGTCAGTATGGTATGAGGGACACCAAATCTGAAGATGATATTGGTTTTAAAAATGCTGACAATGCTTCTTTCTCCAACTTCCTTAAGGGGTACAACTTCTGTCCATTTGGAAAAGAAGTCGGTTTCCATGAGGATATACTTTAGCTATTTGGCTGTGGCGGGAGAATATTGTCTCATGACATCCATTCCCCAGATGGAAAATGGCCAGGAGTACTTAGCCTGATGAAGTAACTCCGGGGGTTGGTGTATGAAGTTGGCATGAATTTGGCATGAGTGGAATTTTGTGTTAAAGTGATTGTAATCTCGTGCCAATGTGGGCCAATAGTATTTAAGCCTTCGAAGTTGATGGGAAATCTTGGACCCGACTAATGTGCCCCAGATACTCTGGCATGTACTTCAGTCATAACGGCAGCGGTTTCTTCTCCATCAATGCATCTGAGGAGGATCCAGTTGAAGACTCATTTGTAGAGGACCTCTTGGGTGAACCGCACCACCGTATAAGACAAATTTTATTTCCCTTCTCTGTATTTTCACTCATTCAGCCCTGTCTGACGGAAGTTCTCCCCGTTGAAGGTAGTTTGCAATGGGGTTCATCCAGCCGGTGGCAAGAGCATATGGCTCTAAGACAGTACTGACATCATTGATTTCTTCCATCTTGGCCTGAACAAACGGCAAGACCATTCGGCGGTGAGCGATGCTGATGACCATTTCATCCCAGTCTGGTTTGGCTAGGGTTGTGGCTACATTTGCTAATGTGTCGGCCTGGGCATTCTGAGACTGGATAATATAGGTCAATTTCAGTTGTGTGGAGAATTCGACCATTAACCCTCGTACATGGTCAAATAAGGGAATCAGCTTCTCCTTTTTTATACAATAGTCACCATTGACTTGCTTGATGACCAGTTCCAAGTCAACTTTGACCTTAAGGTTCAATACTTGTGCTTGGAGTGTGAGCTCCAGGCCTGCAATGAGGGCTTGATATTCTGCTTCATTGTTTGTACATCCTTCTGATAGGAGGAGGGAATATGGATAAACTGACTTTTCTGGGGACACGAGTATTATGCCCAAGCCCACCTTGTTAAATTTGGGATCTTCCATCCTTTTCCCAGTTGGGTTTTGGGAGGCGTCGTCGAAGTACATTTCCCATGTTGGGAGCTCCTCTTGAACCGCAAAGATGTCTTCATCGGGTAGCTCGACGTCGGGTGTGGCGATCCCTGTTGAAGGGTGCTTTGCCCGAAATTTTCTAATGTTCAGCCTTTGATGGCCTTTTGAGGCACAAAGAGGATTTCAAATTGGTGCAGGATGACTTCCCATCGAGATAGGTGCCCAGTCAGCATCGGGCTGCTGAGGATATACTTGAGCAGGTTATTACGCAAGACCAAGTGGACTTCATGATACTGCAGATAGTGTCGCAACTTTTGAACTGCGAAGACTAGGGCCAAAAAACTCTTCTCGATGATTGAGTATCGAGTTTCAGCATCAATCATGGTTTGGATGAGGTAGTAGAGACTAATTTCACTATCGGCGTCATTTTTCTGCGCGAGAAGGCTCCCAGCGATCGCTCTAGGACCTTCACGTATAGGATGAGGGGTCTTCCTTCAATGAGGGGCATGAGCACCTATGGGATTAAGAGATACTTCTTTAGGCTGTCGAACGCCTCTTTTCATTCATCTGTCCATTGGTACGTGAATCCATTCTTCATTAACCTGGTAAAGGGAAAAAAATTTCCTACCAGGTGGGCTATGAATCACCTGATGTAGGAAAAGTGCCCTTGGAATGCTCTCAACTCAGTGAGATTTCGGGGGGGGGTGGTAGGACAAGGATATCCTTCTTCTTTTCAGGGTCGACTTCGATGCCACAGTTGTGTACGATAAACCCAAGGAATATCCCTGAGGTAACCCCGAAGGCGCACTTCAAGGGGTTCATCATCAGACTATGTTGTCGAAGTTTGTTGAAGATGGTATAAAGATCTGACAGGTGATCTGAGCACTGCCTAGACTTAACCACCAATTCATCTATGTAACATTCGACAAATCTCCCCTGGAATGGTTTAACGATACAATGCATAGCGCGTTGATATGTGGTGCCAGAGTTCTTGAGACCAAAGGGCATGACCCTGTAACAGAATACTCTTTGGGGGGGGCCAGAAGGCAGTGGCTTCTTCGTCTTCTCAGGCCATCCTGATTTGATTATACCCATAATAGACATCCATGAAGGCTATATTTTTGTACCCAGCTGTTGCATCGATTAATAACTCGGTGATCGGGACCGGGAAATAATCTTTCGGCCAATGCCGATTGAGGTCTCTGAGATCAATGAAAACGCAGATTTGTCCGTTATTTATCTTAACAGGGATGATGTTGGCCAACCATATGGGGTACTGGACCTCCTGAATGAATCCTGCTTTAATGAGCTTATTGACTTCAGCCTCTATTTTGGCAGCATGGGAGGTGTGTGTCCTTCTGGCATCCTGTTTATAGCCCCGGTGGTCTTCTAGAAGACCTAGGTGATGCGTCACCACTTTGGGATCGAGTCCTGGAATTTCTGTATAATTCTAGGTGAAGACATCCCGGTGTTGTCTCATGAAAGAGGTATATACCTCATGCTCCTTGGGGGACATGGCTGCACTAATGAGAGTAGGCCTCGGGTCTTCCTTAGTACCCAGGTTTATTTCCCTGAGCTTGTCCATAGTGGTGGAAATTCCTTCCTCAAACACGGGAGGTGCATCCCTGAGATATTTCTCCATTTATTCTCCCACAATCCACATCTCCTTGATCTGGCGAGGGTAGAGCCCTTGACTCGGGCTTCTACGAGTCCGGAGGCGTGGCATTGTGGGTTTCCTCACTCAAGTATTCACCGTCAAACTGAGGGTTAGCGGACATTCCCGCATTGTCATGTTTGGCCGTTATGGCTGAAATCATGAGGAAAGCTAAGTGTGTGCCCAATCTTGAACCACTGCTCTCAATATGGTGGATGGGCAGTATGTAGTCCCTTCCAAGCTGTCTGAGGGGGTTGTCAGGAACCATTTCCAGACCATTTGGAGTGGTGATCCAGTCAATACCATCGAGCAAAGGCTTCTTCCTCTTTTGATCAAAAAACCTGGCATCAATGTAGTGTGACTCAGAGAGCTCGAAAGGGGCCTTGTCAGCGTGCAATGTCCCACATTGTCCATTGATGCAATATTTAATAAACTGGTGGTAGGATGAAGGAAAGACCATGTGATTATGGAGCCACAGCCTTCCCAGCAGGGCATTGAATGTTGTGTTCTATCGAACCCCCAGGAATTCCAAATAGGCCACAAGGTCACCAAAATGGATCTTTAGCTTGATTTGTCCCATCAGATTCTGTTCACTCTTGTCCTAACCCAGAAGAGTTGTGGTCGAGGGTATTAAATCACCCTCACTGAAGCCCAACTTACGTAGTGTCCATAAGGGAAGGAGATTAACTCCAGAGCCGTTGTCAATAAAGACTTTGCAGATCTCAATGTCCTCTAGTGTTCCAGACACATATAATGGTTTGATGTGTCCCTGCATGATGGAATCTTTATCTAGATCTATGAAGGAAATCAATGCATCGCATTCATCCAGAAAAGTCTCTGTTTGGTAAATCTCAGTGGATGCTACCTCGGCTTGAAACTCCTGGGGGCTGAGCAATGCTTCTATAAGTGTCTCCCTGAGGTAGGTTGACAAACTCAAGGTGTCCAGGATCGAGAGTTTGGCTGGAACCGACACCAGCTGCTTATAATTTCATATTTCTGCTCAAGAAGACGATGCTTCTCCATTGGAAGGAGAGTTTTAGCGAGCATCTTGGGAGTAAGAATACGTGATGAGGAGGGACCTGCTATGGGGTTAGATGCCAATGATGTCCCCAAGTTCTGGGGACTCGGCCCAGCCGGTCTGTTTGTGCGCACTAGGTAGTGTGACGCTTGTTCCTCTTCTGATGGGTACCATAGATTAATGGGGGAAGAGTGGCTGCTTGTGGATGTGGAGGGATTTTCTTTCTCCTGTTGAGTCCGTTGTAGGGCTCTCCCACAGGTTTCTGTGATATTTATGGTTAGGGCCGAGGTCCAACCGTAGGGTTGATTTTGACCTTGACTACGCCTCCCCCGATATCCCCTGCCTCTGCGATTCGCCCTCCCGACCCTTTGCATCGGGAACTCAAGTTCATAACCATACCCTTTATCGGGGAATGATTCCATAAGATCGCTGAAGTTGATGGAACCAAATATTGGTTCTTAATCCTTTGACAGGTCAACCTGGTCGGTTGTTCCTGATGGTGTCATTTGGTGGGTTAGTGCCCATGGCGCCAAATTTGAGGGCATGAAATCTGACAGTGTCGGGGCTAACTTTGGCCTCGTCGCGGACTGCTCCTCATGCACTTGTCTCCTCCTTCTTTGATTACGCCTGGATGACCGGCTTGTAGAGGGTTTTGAGGCCAATATTGTCAGTTATGTGGCATTAGGGGTTGTTGGCGACAACACCAGCTACTATAGTTGAGCTCGGAGTATGCCCTGGGCTCAATTAATAGTCTTTTGAGTCATCCAATTTTCGAATTTCTGCCCATTCTTACTGGTGAATTCCTGCCACCCCTCTCCTTCATTGGGGCTGGTGATAGAAATATATGTCACATGTGATGGGGGTGGTCCCAGCTCGACTTGTCCGGAGTCTACCATCCTTTGCAGGAGGTCCTTGAAAATGAATCATTCATGAATATTGTGCCCCAACATTCGATGGTAGAGACATTAATCTAGCCTGTCATCGCGACTGACTTCTTTGGGCTTCCTTGGCTCCAGGAGGCAGAGCATGTTGCAATTCATGGTGATGATGAAGTAGTTGCGGACTTGGTCTTCTCGGAACGAGTATACTTTATGTCATCGTTCCTTAAACTGGTTCCACTTCGATCCTCTCTGATCGTCCCACATAGGTAGAGGCGTCCAATGATATACAAGGGGGGCTTGATGATTTGGCGGAGGCCTGAGCGGTGGAGCAGGCATAGGGGATGGCTTGAGCGTGACAGAGGACGCTTCAGCTCTAACTTCTCACTTTGCAGGAGCCTGTAAGGCTATCCGGGACTTCAAATTGGTCCGCTGCAGGGAGTCCTCTATTATTTGGGCAATGGCCGAGAGATGGCGGAAGCCAGTGGTGCACTCCCCTGGTATGAGCGGTGTTCACAACTCATCTCAAAGATTATCAATGTATAAGGCCAGCAACTCGTCTTGAGGTATTGGACTGTTCAGAGAGTAGGTCAGACCCTTCCATCTGCAATGAAATTAGAGACCCTCTTGTTCTCCCTCTGCTTGAAGTTCATGAGGTCGCTGACCATTGTTTTGGGCAACGTCGAGCTGAAGTGGAACAAGAACTACTACCGAAGGTCTTCCCGGCAATTTATTGACTGGGCTGGTAGGCTCGTATACCATATGAAGGCAGATCCTTTCAAGGTCGGTACGAAGCATCTGTGTTTCAATGCATCTTGCTGTTCTAGAGTTCCCATCATATTGTCGCAATAAGATGCGTAGTGCATCAATTCTTGTTCTAGATTGCCTGATCCATTGAAGATTGGGAATACAGGTCTCCAAAAATTGGTTGGATGTGGTGTGTTTCTCACCCAATCTGGGTAGGGCTTCCTCTTTGGTTGTATCGAAGCACGTCTACCTTCCATTGCTTCCAATCGAGCTATCAGTGCCTCGACGGTGTTGGTGAGACCCTGGTTTACATCATGCTGGGATCGGTCCTAGGCAGGTGTAGCCTGGGGCATTTCTTGAGGATCCATCTTGGTTGGCACCTGGGGTGCATGTGTCGTTTGTGACACCTTCAGAGGGATCAGGCGTACTTTCTCCAGTTGCTTCTAGAGTGGAGGTAAGTCTTGGTATTCATTCAGATTCACATTTAGATAGTTGGATGGGTCGGGCGCCTCGTTGGGTGGGAGCCCTGACCATGCTTTATTTTCCGGGGTAAACCTCGGTCTTTGAGTTGTACTTACTAGGAGTGCATGATGTGGCTGCTCTTGGGATGCGCTTTCAATAAGACGGTTCCTCTGGAGTAGCTCAGCGTTAAGCCGCCTCAATTCTTTCATTTCCTCCTCCTGTCATGTGAATCTCTCTTAGAGCGTAAGTGGCTCGTTTTATCGAGGCAAGGAGGCGGGTTAAGGGTAACTGGTTTCTTATTCTTATCCTTATTGGAAGATCGCAGGGTCAGTGGAGGAAGGTTAGCTAAAGGGGTGTCCATATTTAGGGAGGCCCTCTGGTTCCGGGTGTGCACACCTGGTGGTTCATTGTGAGTCACAGCCTAACCGGAACCATCATCTCCTGATCCATCCGAATTTACATCATCTTCGGTGCTACCCATGGGGTTAGCCTCTAAGTCGTTGATGGATGTGGATCGTGGGGTGGAGAACATGAAATCTTCCAAATAGGAAGAGGATCTCCTACGTCTTTTACTAGTCTTCCCTCTCCTATCCCGGGATTGCTTTCGGGATCCATGATAAAGTGTGACACAGAGAGTTCTATGATGTGATCTTAAGGTACGCCTCCCATTCAGAGGGGATGATGATTAAAATGATGTGATAGGGCATGAACCTCCTCTTCTGACTGTCCTCCCTAGACAAGAGAATACTGATTCTGGTGGGGGAGGTTGTTGTTGAGGAGGTAATAATGCCCCCATCCCTGAGGGATGGGGTTGGCTCTATTCCTTGGATTTTGAGTCTCTCCTTGTTTTTATTGGTCTTACGGGGGCATTTGTTGTTAAAAATGCCCCCAGCCCTGTAGGCTGGGCTTGACCCTGGATTGCAGCAGTGGCTGCTGCTATCACTACCTGCCTAATCTTGTGTTCTCCCATTTGGGGGTGAACTGGGCTTGGTGTTGAGTTCTTCTGTGAATCGACCCCTTGGGGGGAGGCAGGAAATGATCGCAGATTGGCCTCTCTTAGGTGAGAGGCATGTTGTATGATCTCAGTGGCCTGATTAGGGAGTTCATGAAAGGCTTGTTCCCATTGGGCCTGCCGCTTCTGGGACTTACTAAAGGCCTGACTCTGTTGGGTGTGTCACCTTTCTTGAACAGGGAGACCACTCAATTGCAGCCTTCATGTTATTCCAATGCCAGACACCATGCCGAACGGGTTATTATAGGTGGGGAGCGGAGTGAAATGCCGAGCTCCATGTTCTCCCTATCCCCTGATATGGACTCCCGTCGGGGTGTCACCGATGAGGCGGCGCAACTGGTGCAGCGCACACAGGCAGGCAATTTCCATGATTCTTTTATGCCTCACGAGTCGTTGTTTCCGCACCAAAGGAAGAGCTTCTAGGTCAATGTGATGAAGGAGGTCTCATGTTGTCTTGACGTGGTCTATATACACATCGTAGGGCAGGAATCGTGATTTTAGCTAGCGGAGGGTTGTCCATATATTGTAGTGGATGTCATGCATGCATTATTTTGACAACTTTCTGGGTATGTCGAATTAAGAGGTGGTCGTGGGCCAAAACATGACCAGGATATCATCTCTGGTCAGTCGTTTCCTCGGGAGTAACATGTAGGCATACTCCTCCACTAGCGATTCCTCTACCAAGTCATCCCAAGTGAGATGCTCACTAATACTATGGTCGGAGGCAGTGGGATGGATAGGTGTAGAATTTTCATGTGGGCGATTCTGAGGTGGTTCAGAAGATGAACGTGGCCCCAGAACGTCTACTGATTGAAGAAGGGTGTTGTTAGTGACTAGATGGTAATCTGACATGATTGATCCCGTCCTTCTGAGTGCCTTGGCATACGAGGGCTTTTCCGTGCTTGATTCGGCAGGGGGAGGACCTTCATGTCGATATGATATGTCATTGCAGGGAGGACCTTCGCAATGGCGGCCGCAATGGTGAGGAATACCATTACTACTTGATGCCTCATTGAATAGAGGGCTTTTGTAGTGCAGACCCTAGAGAGGACCTCCAAGGCATGTCGCAGCAAGGGGAGGACCTTCTGGCTGCGTAGCATTATTGCGGGGAGGGCCTTCGCAACAACTACCATCATGGTGAGGATGACCATCATGGTTTGACGTTCAATGTGCATCCTGGGGAGGACCTTCAAGACACACTGTGACAAGGGGAGGACCTTCTTGTTGCTTAGGGACACTACAGGGAGGACCTTTACAATGGAAGCCTTGGTGGCGAGGACTACCATCACAGCTACTACAAGGGTGAGGACTACCATTATAGTTGCGGTAGAGAGAATATATACGGGGTACACCCTGGGGAGGGCCTTCAAAATGTACCGCAATGAGGGGAGGACCTTCTCGTTGCTTGTCTTCACGATGGGGAGGTCCTCCGTTATCCATGTGGCGAGGACAACCACCGTGATCTGATGCCCAACTACATGGAGTGTCATTGCAGCGTAACCCCTACGGAGGACCTTCATGGAAGGCTACGACAAGGGGAGGGCCTTCTTATTGTGATGATACGTCACTACGGGGAGGGCCTCCTCAGTTGAGACTATGACAGCGAGGAATACTATAATAATTTGTGGTCCCACTGCATGGAGAGTTTTTGCAGTGTATACCCCGAGGAGGACCTTCAGGGTGGACTATAGCAAGTGGAGGGCCTTCTTGCTACTCGATCTTGTGGTCATGCGGAGGGTTTCCGTGACTCGCATCAAAAGAGGAGCTTTGGTGATCGATCGTTATATGCCCGTGGGGGAGGACCCCATGGGTGCTCTGGGGAGGACCTTCAGAGCTGCTGGTAGCGATATTGCGGGGAGGACCTTCGAAACTGATACTGGCACTCCCATAATATGGTAATGGGTGGGCAGGGTTCTGAGCCTTCGATATGCACTTAACGACATCAGGAACCCCAGATTCCAGCAGAGAAGAGTCAGGAACCCACTCTTTATTTTCCGACTACTTTCGGCGCGTTTGGGCCACCTTCTTGCGGGAAGCGGGGACCGTATACTATTGAAAATGGCCTTTACCTTTGGTTCCTTGCCTAATTAGGTCTTTTGATTTTGCTGGGATACACCGACGAACATCTTGACTTTTATCAGGGATATATGTCTGCTCTTGATCATCCACCATGATGGACAGATGTCCCCCAGTTGGAACGAGTGAAGCTGCTCGATCCGATTGCCCTTGCATCACGAAATATGGCCGGTGACCCTCCTAGGATGAAGCAAGGATGCAGATCAGCTCCGATGCGTCTATCTCGTCTCTTAGATGAGTCACCTCAATTGGGGAGACGGGCTCACAGGCCCGAGTCCCTGCTGTTGCTGCTGATGTAATTACATTCTGTCAAGTCTGCAAGATATGATCTGGGATAGATACCTCCTGGCCAGTTCTAGATGAAACACCACATTTATGTATCATTATATCATACCTAACCTTTTAGGATTATGCTGGTGAGATTATGGGTTTTGTATCTAAGAGTTATGTAATATTGAAGTGTGAATTCTTTTATAGTTGATATGTTGTTTACACTAATACTAAATTTTTATCAAATGTATCACCCTTATAAAAATGTTGAAATGTAAATAATTAAAGGATTAATTTGTTGAAATGGATTATATATTTGGAATTAATAAATAGAAATTATCTAGGTGTTATATTTTGTAATTTTTTATAAAAAATAAAATATGCTAACAAATGGTGAAATACTATAAAATACAGAAAATGTGACATCATATATGTGTGAGAATGACTGAAATTGGATAATGTGGTTCTATTTTAATAATTATGTCAATAATAATTACAGTGGATCACTAAGATAGGTAACAGGGGATTATATGGGGTATCATAGAACAAAAGATAATATAAAAATAATATAATCAATAATTAATTCCCTAAAATTCTACTCACAACACCTATAAGTACTCATACCCTCTTTTCATTTATCTCACAGAAAAATTTAATTTTACAAATTTTTATATATACTAATGAGTTTCTACCATGTATCTCTATTAAAGATTGAATATTTAGGATTCTTCTAAATTTTATATCATAGCAAAGAATCTCAAGAGTGGTTGGGGTTCATATTTCACACTATTCATTTCTTATTCAAATTTATACAATTTAAATCACATTAAAAAAAATTCCATATGATTCCATGACTATTTCTTCATGGTATTATCACCCCTTTAATCTATTATCAATGTTTGAGGACCCAAATCCCTATAATATTTATCTTTCTTTATTCTTTAACATGCCAAAGTAAGGGTTCATAATCCCTTATTATTCTTTATTTATGTAATCCATTCTTATTCACTTTCATTTAAATGGTAAATATTATTATGATTCATTATTATAAATCACTTATCATATTATCAATATTATGTCACCATTTATATTCATTATACTACCTTCATAATGTTGAATGCGCACTAAAAGCATATGCATGTGATTTAGGTGCTTGAATTAACCCACATAACTTTACATGTACGCATCATCCCGTGTAGTTTAATCAGTTTTAATCCCTTAATAAGGGACTAAAGATGTATAATATTAATTTATTGGTTTCAATGAATAAATTGAAAATTGAAAATGAATTATTTTGATACATTGAAAATTGTTGACATGTTTTCATTAAATGAAGTGGGTTGCGTGTGGATATATAAATTGATGTGATACGTCTTGCATCCCACCAATAGATGGAATGAAAACACCCAAATAATCTCTTCCTACTAAAATATAGTATAAACCTATGTGAATTTTCATAAACCCCATCTAAATTTATGGATCATCAATGAATATCATGGGGTCGTTTGGTCGGTGTGATCCCTTCATGTGAAGAAGGCTTTTGTCTGCTACTCCTGTGATTGATATCAAGCATACTCAATCAAAATTTAATATGAAGAATAAATTTATCAAGGTATCCACATTTATATTCCTTTTCTATATTCAAAATAGATATAGTAGTGGATAGATCAAACATTATATTGGTCTGCTTCTACTAACATCCATCATATGATGATTCACTTAAACCTAGTATGTGGAATTAGATCCTTATTCCTTATTGAATCAATATTTTTCTTTAATTTTTAAATTAATAACACATTCAATGAAATTGTAACTGGTTTCTCCTATCTCAGCAATACTTTAAATAGTTCGAAAAATGTGGGTTGAATATCATGGCTTACATTAAACAATTAATGTAGTATGCATCATTGGAACAAGAAAAAAGTAATCAATATTTAATTTCATATATAAATTATTTATAAATAATAGAATTATATATTTTAAAATATTTATAGAATTTATAATATATTTTTGTAAAATAATTAACTTTAAAATGTGTGTGGATTATTTTATTAATTCTGTTGAAGCAATTGTTCTAAATGTTTCACTAACATTAATGATTCAGTATTAAGAATATGTTTTCAAATTTATACAGTTTATAAAATATTAATAAATAACATTAAAATTTATTTTTTATTTTCTAAATTATATGTAAAACCTTATAATCTTGAAGTAACGTTTTTGATAGGAAATTGTAAGAGAAATTTATTTATAAATCATAAATTACATAAATACAGCCAAAATGTAAATGATTGTATACTATTATTTAATAATTTTTCATAATTAGTTTATTTTATTTGATCAAGTTAAAAGGGGTATTATATAAAGATAATATTTAGACTTCATCAAAAACCATTTGATGATATATTTATTTATCGTTTAAATAATGTTTAATCTTTTGATATTAAGAATATGTAAAATGTTTACAAAATAGAAATTAGATTGTAAAATTTTTATAATTCATAATAATATCATATATTTAAAGTAAAATGTCATATAAATAATGAACTTATTTTGAAATTTTGTATAAAGAGTTTGTATTAAAGATTACAGAATATTTTTACTGTTTAGAATCATTAAAAACTGTTCATATGAAGTAAATATATATATATATATATATGAATATTTTATAAAAATTTATCTTGAATAAATTTAAGAAATTTACATTTATTTATATGTTACTTCTTATATTATTCATATATATAAATGGTTTACAAAATTGGAATAATTTGTATAATTTATTTTCATGATAAATTACTTCAATAGGACATGGCATTGCATTACATGCTAGGTGTGATTCCATAAATTTTAGTTTTTAGTCAATCTTGATCTTGATTCAATATTTAGTTATGAGATTTAGAATAGTTTTTTAATATAGTTTGTTTATATAAGTTGTTAGAGATATCATGTGTTCAACTCTCTCTTGACTAAAGACACCTTAGGAAGAGGGACTTAGGGTTGTACAACCTACCTGTAACGACCCCAAATTTTATCAATAGAGTTTTCCTTCTTATAATTATGTCATATAAAACACATGAATCACATAGAGAACCCAATAAAAACTTTATTCTCATAAATAAAAAATAAAATAAGTGATATTTATTGAAATTATGAAATATATACTGATCGAATAATAACCTGCCTGTTGTAATAGTAATATGACCCCTATGAATTGTAATTTTCTAATTAGAATGGAAACATAACCTATAAAAGTAAAAAATAATATTTTGGTTTCTTATAAATTATAATATGATATATTTATATCATTATATAAGTAAATAATTATTTTAAAAATGATAAATAAAGTGTTGGTATTTTTGTAAGACAATTTAATTTATTCAAAATTTTATAATTAATATAACGATTTAATAAGGAATTTATTTTTAAAAAATTGATTCATAAATTAGTATTATATTATATTATAATTATAATATAATTTTATGTGCCATTAATTAATTTTTAAAAGGGTCAAATAATTGATTAAAATATTAAAATTAGTATTTTTTGAATAAATGATGATTTAATATAAAAATTAAATTTCTAACATTTAAATAATTATTTACATAAAATGTAATATATATTTGAAATTTATACATTGAAAAATGATTAGATAGAATTTTTGGGATTTTTATAAAATAATTGAATTTTTATGAATAGTGAAATATGGAAATTTGTGATATAAGCTAAATACCTATATTTCTGGGTTATGGATTATGTATGGATGATGTAAGAACAATTATCTCGAAACATACTTCCCTATTTACTTTTCTAGTCATTGTAATCGACACTATTGATAGTCGTGAGCCAAAAAAATAAATAAATGTATAAAATAATCAAAAACACACCCTTCTCCTCTCTTATAAATACCATCCCTCTCCACCTATTTTACTCACACATTATAAGACATGTATCGTATATATATTCAACCTAGATATTCCCCAAGACTCTTTTCCAAATCAAGGAGCTATTGGTCTCAAAAAAAATAAAAAATCCAAGTTCCTTAAGGAGGTTCTCAAGGAGACAACATTCAAGAGGTAAAATCCTCAATCCTTCTCTTTTGATTTCTTTACTTTTCTTAAATTCTCTTCACCTCCACTTATAAAAAGTGGTGTGATAACTCCATTATCATGTATATACAATAAAGGTTTTGTGTTAATGTAATATCAATCATCTAATCTCTTCTCTTCTCCTTTTATTCTAGAAAAATGAAAACCTCCTCCATAATGTGTGGATTCACCGCCTTTGTGGACAATGACTTTTCATTTTACATTAACACCATTAAATCTTGTAATAATTCCATTATTATCTTAAAAAATTAATTAAATATTTATAATATTACTTTTTTAATGTTCCATAACTAATTTGTAAACATAGTATTTTATTAAATGAAATTATTTTGTGATCGGCGGAAAAAAACTACCAAAATCAACTAGAAAATTATCATTGAGGTTTTACCAAGTAATTCATCCTAATTTCATAAAAATGATATATGAGACCATTTAGACATATAAAATTTCATTAATAACACATAATTTAACATCTACCTAATTACTCTCATTTTACGAGAACTTCCAAAATTATATACAAGTAAACCGGCCATGAAACCATGAAAACAAAAACTCCCAATGCGATGAAATTGAACACTATAAATCATAAATATTTCTATAAATGTACATTATAAAAATATAATAAATAAATACATGTATAATATGTTCATAATTATGTAATTAATTAATTTAATTAGCATATACATCTCATTATGTGAAATTGTATAACACTTTCGAACATAAGGCAAGGGGATTCTCAAACCCAACTACCTTTCTTTGGGTAATTCCTCTTTCATGAAAAGCTTTATATTTTATATCCTTTTAATATTACCCAAACATAATTTCATCTTTATTAACTTTTATTTTCTAGTATATATATTTTTCTAATCTAAATTATTTTAAAATACAATTATTTTTACAAAAGAACTCATCTTTTAAAAACACATCTTAGCGCTCGGCGGTCTTCGTGACGCAGGTGAATCGGTATGATGCATTAAGGTTAGATCTCAGAAGGTGATTTTGTGGCACTGACATCATCGGTGTTTTCCATCACTATTGATAGATTATTCTGATTCCAGTGGTGGCCGCGATTTGGACTCTGGCGATGATTCTTCCGCGGTTCATATTTTTCCAGATCCAAGCTCAAAGTGGCGGTTTTTGGTCAGATCGGCCCAGATCACATCGCCAGTGACGCTACCTCAACACGGGGTTGGGCCTCCCAGTCATGGTTGATGGTTGTTTGGCTCTGCGTTCTATGGTATTCTTTCCTCTTTGGTTTTCTGGCATGGCTGTGATGTTGGAGGAGGTCTCATGGTGGTGGTGGGGTTCTTGGATTTTGGTTACGGTGGTCAGGCCTATGAAGGGATGTTGCTGCTTCTACACTGGTTGTTCTTGTTTGTTTTATGGGAATTGAAGCTCATTCTTGTTTGTTACTGATGTCTGATACTATGTATCAGACATATGTTTAATGGTGGTGTTTTGTAGAGGAGGTTCTGGTGACGACGCTTCCAATGGTCTCGTCGGTGACCCGCTGTGATGGATGTTGAACAATGATGGGGATGCGATGATGGCGTTCAACCTGCAGTGATGGTGATGCAGTGATGGAGACATGTGATGATGAGATCATGGATCGAGGTGTGGCATGTGGATTTTGATGGAAATTGGTTCAGTTTGAATTTGAATTTTTTAATCTGGATTTTTGGGGACTGTTTGTATGAGTACCGGGAACCCGTAAACCAGCTTTTGAAAATGAAAAAAAAGATTTTCCAATTGTTATATGTTCTATGTGGCTTGCATGATTATGTAAATGTTATGATGTGATAGGTGGACTTGGAATTATATATCCCTCTAATGTATTGAGTATTGTGATGTATCTCATAATAAAATGGGTATTATGGATGAAAATGATACTATATTTGTTCACAATGATTTTTTTAAGATTATTTGTATATGTTATGTGTGATCATGATGGTAGATTTGTTCAGAACTATGTGTGGTATTTGACCACTAAGACATGATGTTTCATTTTTATGTAGTGAAAAATTACATTCCTTTATCAAATGTTTCAATTATGATGTTTATAATGATACTATTATTATATTATAATGATTATGATTATGATCACTCATGTTATATTGTTTCATGTCCCTTATTTGTCTTGTTACTATTTTTTTATCTCTCCCATTTATTTGGTATATATCCTAAGGTGAATACATGCACTATAAGGAATGTGAGACTTATAAGGATAAAAAAGAAGATTCTAAATAAATTTTTATGCTTTATTATGTATAAGTGATTAATGGTCATAGTTTTCCAAATATACTAAACATTTAGATCTTGTATTTATAATGATTTTATGATATTTATCTTAAAATTATTTAATAGTCATGTAAAAAAGTATGGTCATTATAGATGGTATCATTATAGTGTTTAGTTAATTTGGGAATTAGTATTAGAGAATGTTAAGGAATTCCCTTAGTATAAGACTCTCTATATGTAAACATTAAATAATCTTTGTTTTAGAGAAATGATAAACAAAGGGACACCATAAGATATTCCTTTAGAGTTGATTACATGAAATAATAAATTATTTATCCATGTTCTATTAAATTACAATTTTTCAATACTTTTTTATTTTTAAAATGTTGGGAAACTAAAGGAACCCAAACAACAACTCATGTGAGGGAAAATGAAACAATTTCCCAAATGACATTCTCAAATCCATTGGAGGTGGAGTTCGAAGCTTCAGGGTGATGCCTACCCATCTGTCTCAAGTTATGAATAATAACTTGAACCGAGTAGAACTACCTCCTTCGCAAAATAAGGATAAAATTTATTTTTAGTAAATTATTTAGTAACGAAAATGGAAATATAGTGGATATTCCTATCCACTTGTTTCAGAATAATGGGTTTACTCAATAGAGAAGATATTTTTTGTGATGAAAAAATAGAGTGAGATATTATTGTGATGGGGTTAGATTTTATAGGGATGACAAAAAATGAAGGCAAATCTTACACATCTTATAAATAAAAATTCACAAGGACTGAAATATATGCCTATGGTTTTTTATCAACAATGATAGAAAAATAAATAGGTTTTTTATTGTTTTAAAACCACACATTCAAAAGAATCTATCTATTAGAGACTTTGGGAGTTATGAAAAGGTGGTTTTATGTGCTCTAAAATTTGAGATGGGGTTCTTAGAATGGTTATATGGTTGTGGGGATAAGAAGAGAAAATTGGAGTTCATACCAGTGTGTCCAATGACAAAAGATGAAAAAGGATACAACAACCCACGTGTCAAAAATTTGGGAATAAGAATTATGGTAATTACCTTAAGGGGATGGGAAAATGATTCAAGTGAAAAAGAGATGTCTATCAAGATCATAAATATTTAAGAGACATAAAGAAGCCACCAACATGATAGAGTAAAGGAGTGAACTTCTTAATGTACCACATATGGTTCAATTATTCAACTGTAGGGAGCATAGGCACTATGTATTCTAGTGAAATAATCCTTGAGTGCTTTAGATTAATCACCTTCATTAGCCACTAAATACAAAAAATAAAGGGAAATCTTATCCCATCACAATAACTAAACTGGAGAATAAAAAAATTCTTACAAGGTTCAATTTTTATTCACTCAAGAATATAACAAAAAGTATTATTTGATTCTAGTTCTATAGATTTATTTATATCCTAATATTTTTCTAGAATTATTCAATAGTATCCTTGATACCTTGAAGTACATATATCTTTAAAAAACCCTAGTGGTGCGATCATTTCAACCCAAGTGTTGTAGTATTCTCTGGTTAGATTATGTGGTAAAATTATTCCATCAAATCCCATAATACATCCCTTGACGAAATTTGATGTTATACTGTGCATAGATTGGCTCTCTTTATATGGATAACACATCAACTATCAAGAAAATGATATATCTTTTCATATTCTGAACCATCCCATGATCCTTTATAAATTCAATGAATATTAAGAATCTCCATTAGAAAATTCATCAATGGTGTGGCTATTGATACCCTAGGAAGAATCATATCTGGCCTAAATGGATTCATAAAACAAAATCATTGAACATGAGAAAATTACAATTTTGAGGGAATATACTGATGTATTTCCTGAAATGTTTCCTATACTTCCCCCAGATCATGAGGAAGAGTTATCAATAGAACTTATATCGTTATCCAATCCTATATCAAAATGTCCATATAGTATGGACTCTCTCAAACTATAGAAGATAAAGAAGTATCTACAAGAGAATTTGGAAAAAGGGTTCATGCACCCTAGTGCGTCCCCTTGGGGTGTACTGGTGCTCTTTGTAAAGAGAAAGGAAGGATTAATGCAGATGTGTATTGATTATTGAGAGATCAATATATCACCATAAAGTAAAAGTATCCTCTTATAAGGATTAATGACTTGTTTGATCAACTACAAGGATCTTATTACTTCTCAAATTTTTCTCATCATTATTTATATCATCTACTAAAGGTGAAAAAGAAAGATATTTAAATGATTTTTTTCTATACAATGTATGGAAGTTATGAGTGCCTAATGGTTCCCTTAAGACTTACGAATTCCACTACAATCTTTATGGATCTGATGAATAGATTCTTTAGAGACTGCATTGAAAATTTCATGGTTGTTTTTATTTATGATATTCTTATCTAATACAAGAGAAACAAGGAACATGAAGAACATCTAAGGATTATGTTGGAGACATTAAAGAATGAGAAATTGTATTCCATGTCTAGTGGGTCTGACTTCTTTATGCAGTAAGTCACATTTTGGGGCCACATGATATCATGTAATGGAATTACTATAGTCCCTTCAAAAACAAAGGAAATTGAGGAGTATCCCTGAACCACTTGTTTCATGGAAATATATAGTTTTCTTGGATTAAAAAGGTATTATTGACATTTTATGAGACTTTTATCATGATTGTCTCACTCTCTAACTAAGTTAACATAAAATGTGGTAATGTATTTATAAATAGAAAAATGTGAGGATAGTTTCAAGGATCTTAATAAGACGTTAATCACTACACCTATACTCACACAACCAATAAGTGGAGAAGGATTTGTGTTATACGCCATTGCATCAAAGAAAGTCTTCGGTTCTGTATTCATATATAATGATTAAGTAATACCATACGCATCATGACAGTTGAAGATTGACGAGAAGAACTACGTGATGCATGATCTGGAGCTAAGAGTTGTGATCTTTTACTAGAAAATTTGGAAGCACTAACTACATGGGGAAAAGTTTAACATATATACCAATCATAATATTCTAAAGTCTAAATTCCCATATAACTAACTCAACATGAATCAAATGAGAAGGTTAGACCTAATAAACTACTGTGAATTCTCTATTCATTACATTCCAGGAATGGAAAACAAGGTATATAATAATCTTAGCATAAATTAACTTACTACTTTGTCCATGATGTTGATTGAGAAAGACCTCAGATTCATGTACAAGCCAAGGATATATTTAAAAATCAAAACTAAAGAGAATATATCCTACCTTTCCCAAATAGTTTCCAAACCATCTATCCAAGAGAAGATCGAGGAGGCCAAAATGGATGATTTGGAGCTATAATGGAAGGTGAAAGTGGTAAAGGAAGTAAAACTACAAGATTTTTTTATTGATGATGATGGTGTGATTTGGTTCAGAATAAGTCTTTGTGTTCCTTCATCTCCTGAGAAAAAAAGGATATATTGGATAATTCACATAGCTTATCAATATACATCAATCATATAAGTACCAATATTTAACATGATTTATAAGAAATATTATGGTTGTAAAACATGAAGAAGGATATTTTGGAGTATATCTCTAGGTGTTTGGTATATGAAATTTCTATAGAAAAAATACATAAGTCCAAATGGATGATGCGACCATTTCCTATCAACTTTTAAAAATGGGAGAACATCATTAAGGACTTTTCCACTAGTCTCCTGAAGACATCCAAATAAATCAATGCAATATGGGTTGTGGTGGATAGACTAACCATGATTGTCCACTTCATTTCATTTGGAGAATATTTCTAGCGTGAACAACATTCCAATTTATATGAGAAGAAATTATTGAGGATGTATGGGGTTACACATTTGATCATATCTAATCATGATAGAAGTATAACATATAAACTATAGAGAATATTTCAACATTATTTGAGTACTAAATTGAATTTCATCGTGTATTATTGACCATAAATACTTAGACAATCTGAAAAAGACAATTCAGACACTCAAGGACAGGTTTTGTACCTATGAAATGGAATTAAAAGGAGGATGGGATCATCATATCTCATTGGTTGAGTTCTGATATAACAATAGCTTTCACTCCAATATTTATATGGATCCAAATGAAGCTCCATATGGGACGTGATGTAGAACTCCAACTTATTCTGATAGAGTTGAAAAAAAGCTACTTGGACCTGATCGTCTTCAAGAGATTTATAAGAAGAATAAAACTATCCCACAACACATCAAAGTTTCTTATAGTCCAAAAAAGTGATATTCTAACAATCAATTAATGGATAAAGAGTTTGAAGTTGGAGACAATTTTTTTCATTGAATATCATTAATGAAGAGAGTCTTGTGGTTTAGAAAGAATGGGAACCTTAGCCCAAGGTACATTTTCCCCTTTGGGAACCGTGATCATATAGAAGTGGTTGCTATCAGTTTTCACATTCACCAACCATGTATCAAGTGAATGATGTATTACATGTATCCCTCCTAAGGAAATACATACAAGATCCCTCACATGTTCTGAACTCATAGGTGGTACAGTTAAAAGATGATCTCTCATATGTCAAAAAGTCAGTAATGATTTTGGTTCGTATATACAAGGTTATGTGGAACAATACCACCCACCAGGTCACGGTACAATTGTGAAACCATAAGTATTAAGAGGCAACATAGGAACTGGAGGAAGAAATGAAAGAGCAGTACCCCGCCCCCACATTTTTTCACCTTATTTGTTAAAATGAAATTTATAGGATGAAGTTTCAATCATGGTGAAGAATGTAATGACCCAAATTTTTATCAATTGAGATTTTTTTCTAATAATAATGTCATAAAACACAATCATCCCATATAAAACACAATAAACAATTATTCGCATAAATTAAGAATACAATAATTGATATTTATATGAATTAAATAACCTATACTGATTGAATTGAAACATGGCCATTTAAATAATAATATGACCATTAAGAATAGTAATTTGGCCACTAAAATAGTAACATAACCTAAGAATGCGTAGATAAAATTTTCGTATCCTATAAATGAAAATATGATATATTTATATCATGGTATAAGTAAATAAATGTTTTAAAATTGATAATTTAATTGTCAGTATTTTTATAAAATATTAATGTTTATTCAAAATTTTATAATTTATTTAATTATTTAAAAGAAAATTTATTTTCATCAAATAGATTCATGAATTAATATTTTATTTTATTTTAATTACAAGATAATTTTATGTGACCTTAATTAATTTTTCAAAGGGTTGTAAAATCAATTATAATATTAAAATTGGTAATTTTTAAATAAATGATGATTTTATATAAATAAATATAATATTAATAAAAAAAAATTCATAAGATTGAGTCTATTTTTTAAACCTACACATCTAAAAATGGTTAGGGTTCATTATTGGAATTTTTCTAAAATAGTTTAATTTTTGTGAATAGTGAAATTAAAAAATATACGATATAAGCCAAATATATAAATGTTTTACTCAGGGATAACGTATGGATGATGTAAGAGCCATTATAATAAAATATACTTCCCTAGTTACTTTATTTATTAATGGGAATAAATAATATTGATAGTCTTGGGCCAAAATAACAAACAAATGAATAAAATAATCAACAAACACATATATCCTCTTCTATAAATACCACCCCTCACCACCCCTTTTCCTAGCTCATTATAAGATTTTTATCATGTGTAAATAATTCCAAATTACATCCCCAAGTCTCTTACCCACATCCCAGAGATACCAATCTCAAAGAAATATCAAATCCAAGTGCCTTAAAGAGGTTCTCAAGGAGACAACATTCAAGAGGTAAAATCATCAATCCTTCTCTTGTAATTTATTTCCCTTGCTTATACTCTCCTCACCTCCCATTATACAAAAGTGGAATGATAATTATATTATCATATATATTTTATAATTTGGTTTTTTAATATAACATACATCAAAAAAATATGTTCCCTTTTTCTTTTATTCTAAGTAAATGAAAACAGTGTTTGTGAGGTGTCTATCCCCCGCCTTCATGGATGACGAGTAATCATTTTTCATTTACATCTTCAATAATGGTAATAAAAAAATTTTTATGGTTAAAACATAATTTAATATGCCTATTATAACTTTTTTAATGATTTTTACTAATTTATAAACATAATATTTAATAAAATTAAATTTTTTCATAATTGATGGAAAAAAACTGCCCAATAAACTGAAACTTTATCATTATTTTTTTATCAAATGATTCAACATAATATCATAAAAATTATATATGAGACCCTTTAAACTTATAAAAGTTTTTTAATAACAAATATTTTTTGTTTTATATAATTATTCTCATTTTACAAGAACTTTCACATTTATATACAATTTAACCGACCATGAAACCATAAAAACTAATGCTCCCAAAACAATGAAATTGAACACTATAACTCACAAAAATGAACATAAATGAACATAATAAAATTATAATAAATCAAATACATGCCTATAATTATCTTAATTATGTAACGAATGAGTCTAATTTGACTATACAGATTATTATGTGCAAAAGAAAAACTCTTTCGAACATAATGTAGGGGGATTCTCAAACCCAACTTCCTTTCTTTGGGTAATTCCTCATTCTTTCCAAGTTTCATTATGGATATCTTTTTAATATTACTAAAAAATAATTTCATTTTTATTCCCTTTTATTTTAATTTATATACATGTTTCCAATCTAATTTTTTGAAAATTACAATGATTTCTCAAAATGAACTCTTCTTTCCAAAACACATCTTTTCTCTCCCTGATATTGTTTCTTATTAACTAACTAATGATGGTTATTACACCAAATATGTTTTATCCTCTATAATTTGTGAACCACAAAGATTGTTCATGAATATATGCTTTATGAAATTCTTATGAAACTCATTTTTATCGATGGGTTATTTTATGACATTGATTTTTATACATTCTATGTGGCATGCATGACTATGAAAATGTTATGATGTGATAGGTGGGACCAAGATTATATATCCTTCCAATGCATTGTGTAATGTGATTTATCACATTGGATAATGTGTATTATGTGTGAAAATGATTATAACTTTGTTAAAAATGATTATATTATGATTATGCACATATGTTATGTGTTAATATCATGCTACCTTTTTTCACAACTATGTGTGGTATTAAACCACTAAAACATGATGTTTCATTTTTATGAATTCCCACATTCCATGCCTTCTTTCCAATGATTCACTTATTATGATGATAAAGATACTATTATTACTTTATGATGACGATGATCATGTTCACTCATGATATATTGCTTCATGTCCCTTATTCATCCTCTTACTGGGATTTTAGCTCACCCATTTGTTTGATGTATATCCTCATGTGACTACATATACCAAGGAGAACGTGAGACTTAAAAGGATAAAGAATAATATTTTAAATAAATATTTATGTTTTATTATGTATAGGTGATGAATCTTTATATTTAACCAATGATACTAAACCCTTTTCTCCTGGATTTGTAGTGCTATTATGTTTTTATCTTAAAAATGATCTAATAATCATGTAAGAAAAAGTAGGGTCACTGTACTAACATCCTAAAAATATATTATTTGTTCTATAAATGTGAGGTGGTTGGTTATCTGCAACTTTTTTATTACTAATTTAGATACTATCAATCTCATATAACTTTATTTCATCAGATTAAAATTTCATGTACCTTTTTCATAAGGTGCATTTGGACATGTATAAATATACATAGTTTCTATAATTTTGTAAATAACCAAATATTGTGGGTTGTGTAGAAGGATACACATAAATATGGTGTAAACGCATTTATTTTTTGGATTGAATATATATTTTCAAACAAAATCATTATAAGCATTCATACACAGTGATAAAAACATGAGAAAATACTAAATTTATGTGATTCACTATTTATAAATTTAATATGCATGTGATTTATTTTAAATTGGTTATACCTTAAGAGAAAAAACTCATTAAATACAATGTGTAAGATTCCTTCCAATGTAAAACTCTTCAAGGCCTCGAATATCCAACATGGTATTTTCAAGACAAATTCAAGTTCCCTTGGATTATAATGTGTAACAAAGGAAAGTAATGGTTGAAACTAGATCATATTTTTTTATAATTTCAAATGAATAAATTTGAGTATATCTATATGATGAATTTGGATAAAGAGTTATCCAATAAATTATCCAAGAATAATAATTATTCTAATAAGGATAATTTTCTGTATAAATAAGTATGTGGTGATATGGACGCTAAATTTGTCTCATTACATTTTGAAATATATATCTTGGCTCACAAACTATATATAATTTTCTGGTTGATCATTTTATTTGGAGCTCCCTTAATTAAAATTCTATAATCAAAAAATATAAAAAATGATATTCACCCACTATTAGGACTACGTTGTAGATAGTGGAATAATTTACGATAATCATATTGATAACTTTTAGGGGTATGACCTATAAAATATTTAGAAATTAATATCTATGGTTGATAATAGTTCATAATGAGGAGTATTTAGAGCCAATGAATATGAATATGAATATGAATATTATAGAGATCAATTCACCAAACTATAATCATGGGTATTATATATTATATATGTACCACTCATTTGTTATGATAAAACAAACTCATATATAAAAGGAAACTAATGAAGGAATAATTAGAACGTCATCTCAATAATGGAGAAATAGTTGTTTCATTAGAGGTACGAACTTTTCATTTATGCCTATGTATTGGGATAATACTATTAATAGGGAAAATTTATTATAATCCCACTATAAAAAAAATTTGACTTCCGTATCTTTTCTTAAAAAGATGAGATTTTCATTAACTATTAGGAAAAATATTTGTTATATATAAGTATATAATATTTAATGGAATTGGGAATATAGTAAATATCTTATTCTTTCTAGATATGGGTAATCATATTTATAACCTTTAGAATAATAAGTATATGGTTAACTTTAATCCAACCAACCTTTGGCATTACCTCCTTGGACCCAAAAAAGATATATACATCAAAGACTCCATATATATGGATCATTAGACTCATTTGATTATGAACTATTCGATACATGGAGATATTTTTAATTGATTAAATGATGAAGATTTATTTTTCATGAAATTTTGAAAGGACTATTGGATTATTGGATCTCTTACATCGTTATGTATGTGGACCAATGTGAACATAACCAATTGGTGGTTAATATTGAATTTATTCATTATTGATTATTTTAGTCAATATGGTTATGTGTTTCCAATGAAACAAATTATGAAATTTAAAAACATTAAAATAATTTCACAAAAAAAAATAGAATCAATAGGTTAAAATTATTACGATTCACCAATCTGATCGGTGTGGTGAATACTTACACAAAAAAATTATCGATCATCCAAAGGATTGTTCAATTATTTAAAAACTCACTCTCTCTGAAACACCACAATAAAATGGTGTATCTAAGATGAGGAATCATACCCTATTTGACATTATTTAATAAATGGTTAGTCTATGTGAATTTTTTTTAAATTTTGGGGTTAAACTATGGTAACTTTATCATTAATACTAAATTGTGTTCCATAAAAATAAATTTGGAAGATTGATTTTGATATGTGGAAAGGGAAATGTCACAAAATTTATATAATGAGTATTATGGGTTTCTAATATCTCATATGATGTCTAAATGTGAAAAAATTTGGTACCATGTCTTAAAAATTAATTTTTTTTCTTATACCAAGGAAATTACGTTATATTATTTTTATAACCCTGATTGATAAAAGTGTTTTCCCCAATATGTAGCTTTCCCTGAGAATAAATATATAATTAATAGTTTTTATGGGAGGTAAGTGAAACATAGAGATGTTGATGACCAAAAATTAGGAAGTGTCTCTAAGATTATGGTTGTGGTGGATTCACAAAGAGTTAGGGAAGAAGGGTTGACTCAATTTACACAAAAACCTCGATGGTTTAGTAGGAATCATTTAGAACATAGGAGATATGTATTTACTATGTCTAGTAATGTTTAAGTAACATATATGGGGTTTTTAAATACTTCCTCCAATGAATAAATATATATTTTTATTCTAATAAATGGTTAAAATTCAAGGAATCTAAAATGGACTTCTTGTACACAAACCATGTTTACAACATGGTGGATGCACCTAAAGTGTTAAGACCCATTAGTTGAAAGTGGTTTTATTGAAAAAAACTAACATGGATGGTATAGTTTCTACCAATAAGTCATTTTTAGTGAAAAATGTTATAATCAAATTCACGGTATTGGCTATGAAGAAAACTTTTCACTAGTAGAGATGACTAAGCCCATTTAGAGTTTACTAGACATAACAGAATATTATGATTATGTTATATATCAAATAAATGTCAAAACTCATTTCATCGTGAAAATTTATTAAAGTAAGTGTAAAAAATACAACATGAATGTTTTTATATTCCAAACGTGTCTACTCTGGTATGCAGGCTGCTATAGTAAATTTATGGAATAAAAAAATATTATTAGAGTTGGAAAATTAAGTTTTATGATGAATCAACAATTTTAGTTTATTCAAAAACACGAATTAATATTGAGAATATAAGTGGATTATTAAAATTACTTTTTTGTTTTTAATATTATAAATATATGACATACTACTCATTGGAAACAATATCTAGATTGGTCACACTATGAATATATTATTGGGGAATGGTATCTCGACAAAAGACATGTTGTAAACAACTTAGATACTCAGTATGAGGATGTATTGAGATAGATCTAATAGGCCACCAAGATTCATTCATGAAATTTAAATTGGTATAGTACTAAAGAGTTTTATTTTTGATAACTATAAAATGGGGTATTTACTAGGGTTACATGGAAGGAGGATTATGATAGTTTTACATCCTTCAAAAGATTTATTATGTATGGATATATTCTTTTTTCATATCTTATAGTCTCTATCATCTAATACATACTCGTTACTCTACCTGATCTCACTTCTGATCTTATCCTCACTAGAAGATACCAATCCAATATTTTGGAGAGTCACTGGATTGTTGTAATGAAAATTATTATGTACTTAAGAATGACTAAGTTTATATTCTTAATCTTTGTAGGCAAGGATGATCTCTATGTAAATGGTTACACATATACTAATTTACTATCTTATCCAGATTATGTGAGACACCATTCTTGATTCATGTTTCTCTAAAAAGGTGGATATATCACTTAAAATAGTTCTAAATAACCCAACATATAAGACTTGACAATAGATCTTGATTATATCACTATATCAGATGCTACAAATGAATCTATTTGGATTAGAAAGTTTGTCCCTAAACTTGAGGTGGTTTCTAGAATTTAAGGAGAAATCATGGACAATTGTGAAAAAAAGGAGATATCACTCATGCTAACAAACCCTACTCTCTATATAGGGCCAAACATATTCTTCTAAAATACTAAATCATACATGATATTATTGACAGGTTCAATATAAGCATCTATTGGGTGGCTATGAAAGACATTATAGCATATCAATTGATGAATCCTTTACCATAGTCACAAAATGAGGGTCATGTTAGGTTTCAAGGTATTTAATACTTTATAAATTGATGTAATTGATTTATAATGTACCATGATTATAAAATAAATTCAATATAAATATATCATTCATTCTTGTGTGCTATAAATTATTTTATATAAATGGTATAATATTTATATCCCTTTAAAGTACAACTTTGAGTTGTTTCTAATTAATAATCATCATGTAATATTATCATTTTTTGATGATATATTAATATTAGAATGAAAATGATATAATAATCTTTATAATGTTTGAATACGTGATATGATGGATAGATTCGTGAGGTAATTTGTAGATACTTATTACTTGTGTTGAACTACTAAACTATATTAAATAGAATGTTATACAACAATTGATATACATGGAAGTGTATTCTTATAATAAATCATATTTTACTATAAATTGATGAGATACATAGAATAAGTAACTTTTATTTCATACCATTATTATGAAATTCTAAAGATAAATAGCTAATTAGATTTGGTTGGGTAAGTTATTTATCATTCCATTAGTTGGAGCTCAACTAAGATAAGATTTTTCCACTTTTAATATAAGTTTAGATATCAATCCATTTGTTGAATTATACTATATAAATGCATTTCCTTGGATTGTTGAGTCACATATGATGTTATTTACTACATGAATAAGGGAAATGTGATATAATCATCTATTAAATGAATGTCATGTGATGTATTCATCGACCTCATAAGTTTATTACATAGGATCAAGAAATGATGAGATGGACTATACCATATTGACATGTTCTATATCTAGTGGTCACTTGTTGTGATGTTGAAAATGAATTATGTAGGAATAAATATAATTTATATTATATATATTTCGTGTATATCATTATATAGGGATGTGATTATGTTTATAGAGATCAAACTAGATCCCTTTGTAGCTTGAGTAAAACTAATTCATTTTCAGAAGTCGATCTTTTCTTACATCTAAGAAATAATGATTTTATCTCTATTATCAATGTTATTAAGTCCTACAGGGTCACACAATTAATCCTTTGGGTATGAATTTAGTATTTTAAAAAATAAGTTTTCCCATAATGAGTATTATTAGAATAATCTGTATACAAAATAAATTTTATCAATTCAAAAAGAGTTTTGAATATTGGAATACATTCATTATTGATTTTAGTGAAAGTGGGAGATTTCTTATTACTTAGTAAAAGAATATACATATTATTTATTTGCACACATTTTCCCACATGTTATTAGGTGGATGCATCTTCCCATGTAGTTTTATCAGTTATAATCCCTTATGAATGCATTGATGTCAAGCATATGCCTTGAATGGGTTAAAGGAATAATTGAAAACATGAACAAATGTATGTTGATATGTTGAATATGATTGATAAATTTTCATTATATTAAATTCATTTATGATGTTTATATTAAGGGATATAATACCTCCTATTATCCTCCTATAAATGGTATGAATTTCTCCCAATAAACAACTCTACCCAAAATACAATTTATCACTTTGTGATGGTACTAGAAGACCTTATGCATTTCAGGATCCTCAAGAAATGTTCTGGGATTATTTGGTCAATGTAATCCACTCAATGGTAGGATGATTTTTTTCTACTACTCCATTCATTAACATCAAGAAAATATTATCAAATATTGAATATGGGGAAATATCTTATCTTGGTATGAATATTTATGTTTTTTATTTAAATTATATATTGATATCCTCTAGGATAAGTTGATCATTGTTTTAATTCTCTTCCATGGTCAAAAATCATATGATGATCCCCCAAAAACCCATCGCATAGGTTTTTTTCATTGCTGGAATCCTAATAGATAAATATAAAAATATGGAAACATCCAAATTATTTGATAAAGAAAACAGTGTGTGGTTTCCCTATAATGAAATACATGTCTATATACTACAAGTGGATATAGGATTTTACTCAAAGGAACTTATGGATAATGACCTCAAAAGAGGTAGGTTGAGTATTAACTCAATATTAACTAAGCTCTAAACAAATGGGCTTAGCTAAACACCTATTTTGACACTCTCTGATAATATGCTTTGCATAATTGAAATTATCTTTATGAACCATAATGAAAGATTTGAATATATTATTGTGGTATTTTTAATTTTTATATCTAAATAATGTAAGTATTGAACCAGATATATAGGTATTCACCTAAGGAGTATTTTGATATTATTTCAATGGTTTCCTACCATTATAAATAGATGTATTAGATTTCCTATACACCTTGATCATCTTAGTCTTTTAATGTGCCCAATAATTTATATTTTGTATTGTTCACCTGATAATAGTACTTATTTAAACATTTTGAATCCCTAGTTATTACTTATAATGGTCAATAGAATTTACATATATATCATAATTAATTCCTTTATATGGGAAAACTATTTTCATGACATATAATTGTTTTTTCTATAAGGGAATGTATTGTTGGATAAGCCTCATTGAGAAATTATGTTATGAAATTTTATGTCTTTTATTCAGGAACATTATACTATGTAAGGCCTATAATCATTTAGTATGTGATGGAATGCGTTATAATTTTATGTGATGTGTGGTTCCTAGAATTATATAGCCCCTAAGTGGGATCCTATGTCACATATGACATTAAATAGAGGATAACGGTGGCATCCTAACCCTTTATATAGGATGTCGTGGTAAAAGGCCTTGAAAGTAAGTTTATGATATTAAACATTATGAATCCCTATCATTTTCATCATTATCTAAACATTTTGTTTTTTCCATATGATTATTTAATTTCTTTCATACATAGATCATTTTATTCTTACGTATTCATCATTTATTTATCTACTCCTTCTACATCATTATTTGGCCATAATAGATTCCACTGTAAACATTCCCTTACTGAGCATTTAAGCTCAACCTTTACCTTTGTAATAAATTCTTTCAGAAAATTATGAAACTTATGTATAAATATTTTATTTAATGTAAATTTATTAAAAAATAATTACTCAATTTTTAGCAATATCATGTTATGATTCAAAAATATATTTTCTTTAAAATGGTTTTTATTGATTCGTAAGGTTAAAAAATTATAATTAATTTATAAAAAAAATTAGAAATATTATGTGATAACAATGATATATTATTTTACATCAGAATATCAAAAATACCTTAGGATGAAATATTTTCTTTTTCTAAAAAAAATTATTTTACACTAAATGGTGAAAATTATGACCTTTCACGAAAACTTAATTTTCATTTCAATAATTCAAAAAGATTCATATATTAATAAAATGGTTTAAAATTAATATTAGTATATTTTTATTATGAGTAATCAAATTAATTTAATTTTATTAAATTTTATTTTGAATTTTGGAAAAAAACATTATATGTGTGCAAACAAAATTCGAGATAATCAATTTTTATCACCTTTTTGGGGATTAATTTTAAATAAAATTATACCAATTATATGAATTGAGTTTTGTTAAATGGATTCCCTTTTTTGACTCATAATTTAAAAATAAAATAATGAGGGAACATTCATTTTTTCCATAATGAATACTCAAAATTGTAAAAATGTTTTACCATGAATATGGTGAAAACGGGTTTATCGTGGGTTAAACCAAGAAATAATTGTATGTTTTAAAATTAAATGTACCTATCCTATTTTTTCACAATAATTATTCTTAATACTATCCCAAATATTAACATCTAACTATGTGAATTAATATGAATAGAATATGACTTTATTATATTTTATTATTTTAAGAAGTTTTATTTTTGTCCTCTCCCCAACCTATAAAATAAAATCCCTCATTTTTCTTGTTCGCACCACTTTGAGATCTCTAGATTTCCAAATCCATAGACAATTAACTTCTTAACACACATATCGAGGAATTAGAGTTTATGGTATTTTTAAAATACCATTCCAAGGGTCCTGGAGAAAGGATCTAATGGAGACCAACTAAATAATTGGTAATCGTTGTATGAGAAATCTTTTAATTTATTTCATACCTTGTCTAAATCTATGGTATTCATAATAAAATAAAAAATTCAGTTCCCTAAATACACTAAATATTTTTTACGATTATGTAACCCCTAATATCAACCCTCTTTTATAATAAATGGGAAATAAAAGTATAGCTTGTGCATACTTGTGGACTACAGACTCCACATAGCGATAATTTTTTTCCATCCCTCTTATTCATTTGTTGTTATTAAGATGGTTATAATGTTTTTATATTATACTTATGAAAAAAATTCTTCTGGAATTATAATATATTATATAATTTCTTACCATCCAATCATTTTTAAAACAATAATGTTGCTCATGTGTATATGTGGACAACCACCATCACGAAGTGATGTGATTATTATTTTTATTATGATTTATATAAAATATCATAATGATAGTTTTAATTAATATATATGATATATATAATATAATAATGATTATATAATTTGAATTTTATTTACCTTTCTTTCATTCCATCTATTAAAAATTGAAAACAACGTTCATGTATACGTATAAACTATCATCTCCATGAACAGTTTAATTAATTTTTACATTTATAAACTTTATGGATGAATCTAAATATATATATATATATATATATATTGAATAAATATGATATTTATATCATTATTATCATTATATGAGTTATGGAACAATAATTAAAGTACATGGGCTGGAACTACTGAACCGAAATTCTCAAAAAAATAGTTTACACCAGCAAACGATGATATAAATAAGAAATTTTTAATAAATTGGTGATGAAATGTTATAGGTGGATCAAATATGATATTATATGATATAAATGACTCTATTTAATACATATAATACATTAAAATTTATTATATTGGATATTGGAGTGCTTTTGAAACAAGTTGAACCCGAGGAATGGGATTCATTTTATAATCTCATTGTTTATCAGGATTATGTATGACTACATTTCTGATAATGAAATTATATGAATTATATCTCAAGAATACAATAATATTTACTCTTTTTGGGTTATTTTCATATATTACATTTTTCCTTTTTTTCCTATATTTAATAAAACAATATACTGAAAAAAAAATTAGTGTAACTCTTCAATCAAAAATCCCTTTTCTTCTATATCCATGATTTCTAAAAATATTTTTAATAATGTTTTTAATATCATCAAATGATTTTTTAAAGTCTTACTAAGCCATAATTTACATTTTCTAAAATGATTTACAATTATTAATGTTTTTGTTATAAAAATTAGGTTCTTTTGACCTTTTACTGAAAATGTGAAACAAATCTTTGTTCTGAAATTCACAGTACGAATGGAATTTTTCATCATCATGAATAATAAATTATTTTCTACTTTCATTAAATGTTAAAAGGTTTTTTAAAAAAAATTATGTAGTATTTTTCAAATTTTATGATTTTTAATATGTGATTTCAATGTGAAAATGATATTTTCTTCAAGAAATATTCCAAGTGGTCTTTTAAAGGAATTTCAATTTATCATAAGATAATTTTGTGTTACTTATGATTTACTAGAGATATTTTCCCATGATACCGTCCATATTATTTTTCTACATGGATTGGGATTATGATAGTGAGATGTTTATGAAAACATTTTATTTTCTACCAGTTATCCTATGATGAAATATTGATATGTTTATAAAATATGTTTCAACTAGACATGTTATGATATATGATGGATAGATTATGATCTTGTGGAACACATTTGAATATATTATGATTACGTGATAAGTGGGATCATAATTATGTGTATCTTTATTTCATTGGGTAAATATGTATATCTCATTAGATTATAAGGACCGGAATGGGGATTGAACCAAGCTAATTAAGGGATTATATACACTATGACAGTCTTGGAAGTGAACCTTGATTAAGGATTTAATGGAACGGGGGATAAAAAAACAAATTATCATAGTCATGTTTGTGAGACATGACTAAGTAAATGATCTTCATTACTTATATATATTCTAAGAAAATATGACTTATGGAAATGTTATGATCTCATAGCTCATATTCTTTTATTTCATTATGATTCATGTCTTATAAAGTTTCATACTTTATACCATGAATCAATATTATGATCTTTGAAATAAAATTTATAGTTTTCCAATTATAATATAATGGTATCATACCTTTGTGATCATATTATATTTATATGATCATTAATATATTCCCTATATACCCTTATTAAGTATCTAATCTCACCTTTTATTATGTTTTCTTTCTTTGTGTCATGAAGAATGGTTTCAAGTATGATATGTATTTGAAGGCTAATAGTTTTGACGAACTTAGTGGGAGATGATATAAATATCTAATTAAAAAGTTGTTTATGTATCCATGTTTCAAAATACACTAAAATTATATGATTCTGGAGTGGATCATAATGTTATATAATCAATTTCCATCTATTAAGATGTTTTATTTATTTATGAAAATTAATTTTCCTTATAGTTGGTATCATAGAATGGTTAAGTTACCTTTTCAAACTATGTTTAGAAATTTTTCTATCTAAATCCTTAGGATAATCATATATATAAAATAATGTCATGATTTATGCTAAAAAATGTGTTTAATTTTCCAAGAAAAACTTCCCTATTTGGATACTTTATGTGTATCTAGTTTTCACATAGATTCATATACGGGTAATAACCTTAAAAAGTTTTTTTATTATATGATGAGGATAATTTGGGACCATGGATAGTGTTTTCTTAATTCACATCTAGTTTGACACTCTTAGGGGGTATTTTTGTGTTAATTCACATTTATATACAAACATTTATAATAGATTTTAATAGATGACAAAAATGAATGACATAGCTTAAACCTAGGGTGTAATGGTTTGAAAGTAAAGTGTCGTGAAATAGATATACTATAAATTATTTTTTTTATAATTATTGGTTTCCTACTATTATTATTGTTTCTCACACTATGTTATTTTGTTTTAATCAATGGATGGAACACAAAGAAAACATGTTAATGTTTAATGTTATAGAAAATGAAATGATTTTACTCTAGAGAAACTAAATGCTATGGGATATGGAATAAAAAATATTATTTATCAACTTATAAAACATTTTGAAGATAAGAATCACGATGAGCATCCAAACTAGAAAAGGAGGTTACAAAATTCTATTGAGTCCGTCATAAGGCCACATCTACCTTCTTTTACTCGGTATTTTGATCCACTAGTTTCTAAAAGATGGATCAAAACAACTAAAAATATATTTCCTATTATCTAGTGTTCAGAACATGGAAAAATTTTATTATTTATCATTTGGAAGTAGATAAACAGTGGTATATTATCAAGAACAAAAGGTTATGAATTGAAATTTACTCATATAGTGGGATGAGTTTACGAGCTTATTTTTCATTATTTAATTTCCTCTCATTCTTCATAAAAACTAGAAAAGGAATTCCTTAAGCAAAAGAATAAGGATGATTAATCCATTAGTACCTATGAGGAATATTTTACAAGACTTTCATGGTATGCTTCAAGTATTATCATCCAACCTTAAAGTATGATTAACCAATTCTTTAGTGGGTTAGAACTGAATATCTTATGGGAATTTTCCATAGGAAACTTCAGTTGCTATAAAGAAATTGTTCAATGTGTAATCATGGTGGAGATGGAGAATGGAATTACCCATCAAGGTAATGGTTTTGATAAGAAAAGAAATATATAATTCAAAGGAAATTATAAAAATACTAGAGAGAAGATATGAGATTCACTTTAAGATCGAAGTGTTAAGGGAAACATGGAGGAAATTTTCATAAGGGGATTAGTAATTTTTTCACATGTGGAAAAGAAGATCATAGAACCATCTACTACCAAAGTGATTGGAAGAAGAATTCAGATAAATATGGAGAAATAGTACCTCAGAATGAATTTCCCACACTATAATATTATAAATACAATGAATATGGGAGTTGTGATAACCAATGCTCAAATCCAATGTTTAATGACGATGATCGACATTAGAAACTTGTTAAACCTATATTAAAAGGGAATTATCATGTGATAACTATAGTTGATGAGGGTATGATAATGATTTGATGAATGGTATACATACAATCCAATCTAAAACTCACAATGTCTTATTTTATTTTGGATATAACCACTCTTTTAAATATAAAGAATTTTCAAAAGGTATCACAATACCTCCCAAATGACTAAATTATTAATTGGCAGTGAAAACTCCTAATGGTTTGATGAACAGATCTCTTGTATATTTTACTTCTCTAGTTAATGTTTTTTGGAATGTGATTCCTATATATATTTGTATTATCCCATAGTTGATTTTGATGTTATCTTAAGAATGGACTGGATTTCTTTTCATAAATCCAACATCAATTATCATTCATCTGAACTCATCTTTGATATTCCAAATCAACCTATGATTTTCAATTTATGTGATGATAAATATGAACCTCTTATTGAAAAAATATATGTTATATGGGTCTTGAATCCAATTCAAAAGTGGTATTTATCTTGGATGGTTGAGGGGAAACTCAAAATAAAATATATTTATATTATGTGGGATTTGGTTGATGTCTTTAGGAAAGTTCTCTATAGCCTTCCCCTAAATCATGAATTTTTGTTTTTAATAGAACTCATAAATATTGATACACAAATTTTTAAGACTCTATATAGAACATCCCTAATTGAATAGTAGGAATTGAAGAAGAAACTCCAGGAGAATCTTGACAGGGGACCCATTCATCCAAGTGTGTAACCATGGGGTGAACCTGTTATTTTTATTTATAAGAAATATGGATCAAAGATAATATTCCTTGATTTTATGGAACATAAAAATATCACAATAAAAAATAAGTATCCTCTTTCTAATATTTATGATTTCTTTGATCAATTATAAGAAACTCACTATTTTCCCAAGATTGATATTTGATATAGATACTATTATTTTTAGGTCAAATGTGAAGACATACCCTTAATACCATTCAGTATGAGGTATGGAAATTATGAATTTATATTAAATCCATTTTTCATTACAAACTTCCACACTATCATCATTGATTTAATGAATAATGTATTTAGATATTACATATATCGGTTTGTGGTAGTTTTCATATATCATATTTTTATATATCAAAGAACATAAAGGGGAATGAATATCACTCAGGGATTGTATTGAAGAACACAAGAAATGATATTTTGTGGGAATATTTTATGAAGTGTGAATTTTGGGGATAAAAGGTTTCATTTTTTGGTCATAAAATCACAAGAGAGGATATATATGTTGATCTATTAAAGACATTTGTTATTGAACGTTGGACCAAACTAACCACGATGACTAATATTTGTGGTTTATTTGTTTTTATAGATATGATCAATGATTAGTGGATAATTTTACAATGATATATAATCCAGTCACCGTGTTAACTAAAAATGGTGCAATGTTGATTTGGATATTTGAATGTGATGGAAATTTCAATAATTTAAATTGAAGGTTAGTCAGTACACCAATACTTACCAAAATCTATAGTGGAGAATGTTTTATGATATATTTTGATGCATAAATTAATGGAATAGGATGTTTCTTCATGGGTAATGATTAGGTAATATCTTATGACTCATGATAATTGACGTTTAATGAGAATAATTACTCAACTCATGATTTGGAGTTGACTATAATAATTTTTTCATTAATTATATAGAGGTAATGTCATTACAAAGAATGTATTGATATATATACTAGTTTTAAATATTCTAAGTATATATCACTCATAAAGTGTTTAATATGAGCTATAGAAGATGGTTGGTGTTGATTAAACATTATGACTACTCAATACATTTCCACCCTAGGAAATAAAGCAAGGTGGTGGATGATCTGAGTTGAAAGGATCCTTCCAAATTATCTGTAATGAGGACCATAAATTATCCAATATTCTTATACATATAATATATGGATATTTAAATCTATGAGGAAGGGTAAAATCTTATATTTATCATAAGAGTGTTCAATCATCAATCTATGTAAATATTAAATATGTAAAAAATGAAAATGTACAACTAAAAAACAAGGTGAGAAATGGTCCAGATCTCTACCTTGATTATTATGGAATGATATGGTTCAATAACTATATATTTTTTCCCTCAAACTATACTTGAATAATGAGAAATTATTTGAATCTTAGAGTTCATCATTATCTATTCAACATGGATGTACGAAGATGTATAGTGACTAGAAAATGTATATCTTGTGGAACACTAAGATGAAAGATATTGTAGAGTATATATCTCAGTTATTGGTAAATAATTAAGTTAAGAATAAGAAAAATAATTCTATGGTGATGTTACAACCACTACCCAAACCAGAATGGAAATGGGATAACATCACCATGGATATTATCATTAGACTTCCCAAAACATCAAAAGGCCATAATAATTTTTTGGTTGAAGTCAATCCCAATTTGAATTTAGTGAACTTAATTCCAATTAGATAATATTTCACCCATGATCATCTTAATAGAATTTATATTAAGGAATTACTAAGGTTTCTTGGAGTACCAAATTATTTTTTATCTTATCAGTATTTTTGGCTTGCCTCGATTTTCTGGACAACTCTTTGGAAAACTCTAGATTTAGAGTTCTGTTTCACTACTCCTATCATCCTTATAATGATATTAAATCTGAGAGAATAACACTAACCCTTGAGGATATTATGAGGGCCTAATCTATGTTTTTTAAGGGTGGTGGGGATTGACATGTTCCTCTGGTAAACTTTTCTTAAAATAATGGGATTCACAAAAGAAACTAGATGGATCCTTAGGAATACATCAATAGAATGTCATTTATAACTCCACTATGTTTGGATGAAGATGAATAAATGAATATATTAGGACATGATATATATTATATAATGGAAAATTAATTCAGATCCATTCAATTATACATTAAGTAAATATAGATTCGATAGAAAATTTATACCAAAAAACATTAGTGAAATCAAGAATTAAAAGTTGGTTGGAAGGTATTACTATGAATTTATCAAGAGAATAAGGTTATGATACATTGAAAGAAGTAAAATTTTATCCCTAAGTATAGTGGTCACTTCAATATTCTTGATCAAATAGGGATGGTATATTATCTCTATAAGCTTTAACTAAACCTCTCTCAAGTTCACGATGTGTTCCATGTATCTCTCTTGGAATTACATATCGGATCATTCATTTTTACTAAACGCAAAGGTCCTTCCACTAGGTTATGATATTTCTTATAAATAAAAACCATTATAAATATTAGATCATAATGATAAATTGTTAAGGAAAAATACTTCTCACCTGGTAATGCTCTCTAGAGGATTCGAAAACACGTAGAAGCCACATGGGAACCTGAGGATGTAATGAAATAGAGATATCTTAATTTTTTGGTATCTAAGTTAAAAAAATTAAATGGAGATATTAATTTTAATTAGGTTATAATGTGACACGCTGATATTTAATGATATATTTCTCTTCAAATAAATTCAATTTCGTCGATATCTTGCATTACATGTAAACCCAATTTTAAACAGACCTTGATAAAAATAATATAATATAATAATGATCATTATAATTTAGACGTTAAAATTATATGTATTAATAATAATAACCACCTTATAAAAATATTTAAAATCATTCTATATAATGTAAATTTATTGACAAAAATTCACTCAATTCTTAGTAGGACCATTTTTTCAAACAAGTTTTTAAGGTTATTTTGACCAAAATATTATAACTAATTTTTAACAATTTTATAAATTTTATTTAAAAAATGATATCATTTTGAAATTATAATATCAAAAATATCATAGTGAGAAATTTTTGGATTTTTATGAAAATATGGATTTTACACTGAATATTAAGAAATACTAATTTATATTGAAAGTCGTCTTCTCTTATCAAGAATTTACAATGTTTTATTTTGTATTAAGATGGATTCAGTGTAAAATTACTTTTTTTACATTATTAGTAATATTATTAATGTAATTGGATTAAATTTTATGTTTTAATTTTCTATAAAAATATTTTATAAATCCAAAAACATATTTTTTTTCTAGAAAAATGTTGTTTGCTCGTGTTTTTCAGGTTTAATATTAACCAAAATTCGAACACTTATATGAATTGAATTTAATGAAATGAATTTGAAATTTGAAATAATAATACTTAAATTTTTTAATGATTCCACGATCATTTTTTATCATAATGTATTGTAAAAACTGTAATAATGTGTTACCACAGTTATGGTGAAAACAAGCTTACCTAATGGACTAAACCAATAGTTAGGGGTATAATCTCCAATTAAACTTTTCAAAATCCTATTTTATGGAAATATTTTGACCTTATAATATAACAACTTTGAATATATGAAAATATTGGATTATTTTAATTCAATATAACTTTATTATATTTTATTCTTCAAAAAATTCAAATTGTGTCTTCTCCCCCACTTATAAAAGGGCACCCCTCTAAAGGAGGCCTACTAATGAATAATTAATCATAAAACACCACCTATTTCTATTCAATTATTATTATACCACCTCTAAATATGTGGTTTTAATCATAAAATAATAACATAAATATCCTCAATTACTAAAATTTTATTATGGTTATAGAAACACTAATATCCACTATTTATTCAATGTAGTGCGAAGTGAAAATATCGCTTGTGCGTAAGTATGGGCTATCACTACCACATAGGGATACAATTAATTTTCCATCACCCTAATTTAGGGATATTTATTAGGTTTGTTTTCTTTTATACATTATATTTATAATATAATTATGATTTTATAATTTTAATATCATATCTTCCTTTTTAAATTCCAATCTGTTGGAAACTGATAACATTTATCATGTGTATATGTAGACTATCACGTCTATAAACTGATGTGATTATTGTTTCAATTATTATATTAACAGATGGTAATAATAATATATTTAATAAATATATATATAATAAATATGACATAATGATTAAAATTGAAGACAATGTTCATGCATACGTGTGAAAAGTGAAAACAAAATTCATTCATACGTATGACCTACCATCTCCAGGAATGGTGTAGTTAATTTTTCTCTATATAGATTTTATGGATGAATCAAAATTTATATATAATGAAGATATAATATATTTATATTTAAAATAAAATTATGGAAGATATGGAACTATGATTAAATTATATGGATTAGAACTATAAAACTGAAATTCTCATGTAAACTAAAATAGTTAACACCTAAAAACTATGATTTTAATAATTAATTATTAATAAATTGTGTTGAAATGTTTTAAGTGTATGATATATGATATTATATGTGTGTTAATGAATCTCTAATATAATTACAATAAATTTAAATCAATTATATATGATTTTTCATCACTTTTAAAGAAATTTGAGCTCGTTGTATGTGATTCATGTTACAATCTCACTATTTATCAGGATTTTTTATGATCAGGTTTATAATGATGAAATATTCTAGCCTATATCTCAAGAGTCATATTAATTCTCTTATACTATTTTTTTAAAAAATATTACACATTTTAATTTTAATTTCCCCTCTTTAAGAACATATGATGGTGAAATAATGTTTTTAAAGAAAACTAACTACATTTCTCTCTTTGGTTGAAAATACGTTTTCTTTCATAGACATGATTTAAAAAAAATCAATATTTTTTCTATTAGTATTTTGTGATTATTTAAATTCATCTTTACCCATGACTGAGTTTTTTCAATATATTTTATAATTAATCTTCTTTTAGTTTCTAAATAAGGTACTTTTTACTCTTTCTTAAAAATGTGAAAAAACATTGTTCTTATGTATGCATCATGAACAAAGTTTCCCACTATCAGGACAGCTCAATTATTTTAATATTATATTTATAATTTTCAAGTTTATTTTCAAAGGAAATATTTACCTTAATATTTAGAATATTTATATATTTTAAATAATTGATTTCAAAGTGAAATGTCTATTTTCCTCAAGAAATATTTGAAGTGGTATGTTAACGGAATTTTCATTTATGATAAAATCCTTTGAAATAAATTATTATTTAATAGTTATATACTCCAATGATATATTTTTTATACTTTCTTTGGATGGTTTATGATTCTGTTGATGACATGTTTATGAAACATGTTTTTTCATGGGTTATGATATGATGAAATGATGTAATGTTTATGAAAATCATTTTATTTTCACATGTTATGTTGTATAATGAATCATTTATGATATTGTGTAAAAAATATAAATGGATTTTGATTACAATATAGGTGGGACCAAAATTATAAATCCCTCTAATGAATTGGGAAACGACGGATATCTCGTGATATAATAAGGATATGAATGTGGAGTGAACCCAATTTAGAAAGGGGATATGTCCACTATGATAGTATTGGGATTGGGACTTTCATAAAGATATGACGTATTGGTGAGTGAACCAAATCTAATATCATATTCTTGGAAATTATCCTTGACTATGAATATTATTTTCTATGCTTATGAGTATTCGACAAACTAATGTATTATGACAATTTTAGGCTCTCATTGATCATTTTCCTTGATTCCATTATAATTCATGACTTTTGGAATACCAAGATTTATGAAATGAATCAACATTTTGATCTTTGAAATGAATGGTGTGGGTTTCCATTATTAAAATAATGTTATTATACCCTTATGCTAATGTTATCTTTAACTAACCATTGATATCCCCCGAATTTACCCTTACTGATCGTGTGAGCTCACAGTTTCTTATGTTTCCATCCCCTAAGTTATGAAGAATGGTTTTTAGTATGATGTATCTATTAAGGGAGATTGTTTTTAATAACATAGTAAATGTTGATTTGGATCACTTACAAACAAGATTTCTAGGTATTTCATTCCCAATGACACTAAACATATATAGTTTGGGCAAGGACCACAATGTTATATATTGATTATTAATCTAATTAAATATAATATTTATATATAAAAATTAAGGGTCAATATATTTTATATATCTATTCTCTTTATAATATATAACCTTGGTTATGGAAATATTATCTCATGTAACCTCATTATCATGTTATAATTAACCCACCAGATCTAGTCAAGTAGGATTAGGGTGATACATTAGTGGTGGACTGAGTAATAATTATTGTTTCCTTATTTTACTTATATATATTATCTATGGTAGATATGATATTTATAGTGACATGTTAAATTTGTTACAAATGATGTATTAATGATATCTTATGCAACATGAGAATAACATAACCCCTTAATTCACCCCCCCCCCACCTCAGGTTGTCTTATGTTGTAAAGCATTGTTATGAATCATGGAATAATAATTTGAAACAATCAAAAAAATATAAATCCTAAAATATATCAATGCTAACAAAAAATACAACCACATCATAATAGACTAGCCTAACCATTTTCCCATAATATTGTGGGATTTAGTTAACCACATGTGTCCCATAATATTTAGGACATATATTGGCCACTCATGTCTCATTATAATATACTGTGATATAAACCATTACTCAATGCATTATATGGTTATATAAGACCCACCCACCATATAATTAAAACCATATATATTTTTTCCATATAAATAAGAAAGAATTTATAATCACAACATAGCCTAATTAACCCATGATAAATAAATGGGTTTCATCAAGATTTCTACAAGTCATGATCATAATCCATCTAGAGAGAGAAATTGTATAGTATCATTTGGGAATATCCTCAATTAATCATAAAAACATAAAATGATTCTGGAGTTGATAAAAGATAATTTTTAAGAAAATTATAAAAATAAATAGAAAAATATTAATAAATACCATTTATGTTTTTAATAACATTTATTTAAAATGGAATAATATATAAAAAATGATAATATAAATTAATTTGGAAAATCTTTAAAACATTAAATGGAAGAATCATAAATAAAACATAATAGGATGATGTAATAATTTTTTCATATGTAAAGTGTTAAAAATATATTCCATTCAAACATTTGTAAATAAAGACATTAGTAAATGATCTATGTGGAAAATATAAAAATGATATTCCATTAATGATTTGTAAATAAATTAAATAAAAGTATAAAATGATCTTAAGAAATACTATAATGATATATATCAATATATATATAAGACGGTATAATGAATATGGACAAGAAAGTTAAAGATTCTCAGTCAAAAATATGAGATAAGGTCAGCAACAATTACATGTAACCTTTCCGTTCTATTTTGAACCAAAAAGAGGTTAAATGATATGAATAAATAAAAAACACATAATTAAATATATGATAATATATTATATTTTTTCAAGATAATTAATATACAATTTCATCAAATAGAACTTTAGATATAAATAATATTGATGTCAAATTGAGATTAGTGAAGAAACTCACACATTGGACATCTACTTGGTTGGACATGTTCTAAATCTATGTATAATAAGTTTAGGTTTTTTATTCATATGTATAAGATCCTTATTCATGTTTATTTTACTTAATACAATTTATTTATAATTATTTATTTCACACATATTACTTTTTTTTTAAATTTAATATTCAGGTGTTATTTATTTTATTTTCCATGCACGCTTCAGTTTTGTAGTTCTGGTCCTTGATCCCTGATTATGGGGTCATCATAACTAGAATGTTTATAAAGATTTAATATATTTTTTTTTCTTATTTCATGAGTTAATTTGTCATTTCATAGAAATTATTATAATGGTTCGTAAGGAATTATTAAAAATATTTATTTCAATTATGATCAAATTTGAGAATTAATTGAAGTTGTTAGTGTCTATAAATGGCTTATTAAAACTCCATAATTATGAAAAAATTTATTAAATTAATAACTACTGCATCATATTTACATTATATATGTTTTATTCATTATTTATGTATTAAATATTACATCATTGTTCATGTAGGTGGTAAATTTCACCCAAAATTTAAAATTTTATATAGACTTAATAAGTAAAAATAGGTTATTGTAGAGTGAGCGTATCACTTTCATATAATATTGATGATTTTAAAATTATTTTCTTAACATATAAGATTATATTTAAGAATATTTTAATGAACAATAGAAAGAGGAGTGATTAAATAGAGGATGAGACATACATTGAAGACCTAAATCTCCTCTTAGAGTTTTTTTTAGAATTGAGGGATTTGTGACTTCTTAATATGAACCGAGGGTAAAAAAGTGGTATAGGAATGTTATGGAAAAAAATAGAAGGTATTCAAGATAAAACTAAATGAAATGTATATTTTAAGTCGGGTAGATGAGGTATCCTTTTATATATTATTAGGAGGTGGATTTTTTGAAAATACTCATTTTTAAATAGAAAAAGAATTTCATTTTCAAATAAGGTGAATCCAATGAAAGGGAAATTTTCTTCCAAATCCCTTCCTCTCATTGAGTCATGTTTTGGAGGTTTATAGGAGGGATATATAAGGGATTATGTTTCTTTGTGATGAGAGTTTAGCAGGGAGTGGAGGATTTCATAATGGATGTTGATGTTACAATGAGTATAATTTAAAGGTGGACCTTGTGGAATACCTTGGTCACTTATAGTATAGAGGCATGAGATGAATATATTTAGTGGTTATTTTACTTTGGAAGAATCAATGATGTGGGGATAAATTATTACTTAGTTAATGGGGGTGTATTTGTTTCTCTTCCTTCTAATAGGTGGTTTTCGTACAAGGTATTGGTTGCATCTTAGAGTGGTAGGGTAAGGTTCCAGTTGTTCTATTGTGTTAGGGGTGGCTATGGTGTACTGAATAGGTTATTTCAAAACCATACCCTAGTTTTCTATAATTTGGGGGAGGAATGGAACTAATTCCTAGGTTGTTTTTGTAGGTTGGTTGGATCAGGGTCTCTTGCAGTGTTTCCTTTCATACTACGCTATAAGTTTATGGAAAACCCTACACATTACAACATTGTCAAAGAGGTTGGATTTTAATGTTGTCATATTTCATATGGCTATAAATTATTCAATTCCTTTGAAATATTCATATTTTCTCCTTTCTCCTTTAAACCTTATGTGAATTGAGGGCCTTTTTCAGACACATTAGGCACCTTTTTCTAGGCATTATCCCTCTACTTCTAGAGATTGTATATTAGTGATCTGAGGATAGTTTCTTATTATTTATTTGGTTACAATCTCTCCCATTATTCCTTAATAAGATATTTAAATTGGGTTCCTCTATTTATTATAGTATTTCTATAGGGGTTTTTTGTTATATCCATGGTGGGATGTCCATAGGGATTTTGAGTTCTTTATGGGAGAGGTTATCAGATATTTTCACCTGTAATTTTTTTTCTTAATGAATATTGGATTTATAGAGATAGGGGACTCATTAATTATTAATTTTAAGTGTCTATTTAAAATTATCATTCTATAGTTTCTTTGGGTAAACAGTTCAATTATCCAAATGAATATAACAATAGAAATCAAGAATAAATTGTATGGGATATTGTGATCACATGTGTTCGGTCATTGTTGATAATACCTATTGTGATGTTCTAGATAGTGTATTATACACTTTTGGTATTTTTTTTTTGTTTTTTAGTATAGTTTATATTCTTGAAATGGTATAAACATCATAAAAATGGTAATGATTAATGCATTAATGAAAGATTCATGTGAATTGAATTTCTGTACCTCTATAAAAATTATTTATTAAGAATGAATTTTTTAAAACATTGTCAAAGTTGGTTCTTAGATTTTATTTTTTTTATGATAGATTTATTATTAGTAAAACCATTTGAAAATTAATTAATTAATTCTGGAAAATTAATGTAATGGGTTTTCATAGACGAATATTGTTTGGGGATGAGTGGGCACCTTCCTATTTTCATATGGATTTAATTCCAGGGGTTGGGTCATAGTTTCCCTTTGACCTTACCATGTTGAAAATAATTTTTATTACATATGTTTCCCCTTGGATAGTAGATCCCTTATTATGTTTTGATATGTGTGGTTTTTCATATAGTTTTTATATTTGGAATGAGTTGGACTATTCATGTTGAGAGTAGTGATTACCTCGTTACTTTTTTGGGAAGGGTTGATATGAGTAGATGTCACAAGTTGAGAGTGGGGTTTTCTTATATATCAAGTTTTTATGTGATACTTGTTTATGTATTTCATGGAAATAGGTTTAGTTATAGGATTTCCCATATTTTATTTATACTTTTTGTATTCATTTTTCGGGCATTTATCAGATGGTTTTCTATTATGGGTTTGAACTACATGTTGTATTTATCTTATACACTATGAGTGAAACTTTTTTAGTTATCTTAGGAGGATTCCTCAATTACCTAGTTATGGAATGGTAAATGGGATTAATATGGATACCATGGGATAAGTTGTTTCCTTGTAAAAATTTAATTAATAATGAAAACATGGGATGGATGGATGAAATTCTCTAATGTGTATCAGATGCAAATAAAAAAGTGAAATGGTATTGTGAATTATAAAAAAGTTGACTTTTAATGAATAGAAATGGTTAAACCAAAATTTTCAATGGGATGTACTAAATGAATAGTAATTTTTAATTACTGTGTATAAATAGTTAGTTATGATAAATCTTGATATTGGTGTGCATATATGAGATCTAGTCTCTTAGTTCTTGGTGTGAGATTTCAGGTATCATATAGTATAATAGAGGAAGATTATTCTATAGCTATGCAATTACACTTGATTTTTCTTTATATATATCCATATATTTTATAATTTCATATGCTTCACCACCCAAGTTGAGTGATCATCCAACACCCAACTGTTTAGGGTATGGGTATTTTCACCAATATTCAAGTTGGTGGGGAATTGATAGTAGAATTCCCCCCCCCCTCCTTCCCCACTCTCCCTTCCACAAAGCATGATGTGTAAGAATATGTGGGATATAATTGATTAAGGAGTAGGTTATATATCAAATCTAAATATGATGATTATAAATTTTTAAAAACATGTATGTGTAAGATATAATGACTTATGTTTATATAATATACATGAATTTGTAAGATATAGCGGATTAAGGTTATAGAATATATATGTATCTAGTTCTAGTGAATACAGTTTCCCATTGGTGCACATGCATGGGATATTGAGGATTGATGTATAATACATAATACGTGGGTTATAAGGGATTCTGAAATTACTATTATTTATGAGGGTGGGATTGTGATGAGATGCAAGGGATGAAAGCTGTGATGTGTATCTATATGGTTCGGGATGTCATATAGAAGGATTGTAGCGTAGGTTTCTACTAATTAGGAGAGAAGAATGAAAAACTAATTTGGAAGTGGTAGTGGGGTACGGTTTTAAAATATATTATTTTATATGGATATTCTTACATATATACATGGCATGGTGAGTGAGCCCTATAAGGTTTGGATATAGGTTTACAGATTTGGGTAATGAGTTGGTTTCATTTGGATGTTCATTGAGCTTTATTCTTCTTCTTTCAAATCATCATAAAATGTTTTGAGGATGATCCTACTGATTATAGTTGTATGGTAAGCCTCATTATATATAAATTTCCTTTTAGGTATTCAAGATCTAGTTGTGGATCGTGCTAGATATACTAGATTGTGGAATTACTCTAGATTTTTTAGAGATTCCATGGTCATTTCCTATGTGTTATTTTGGTATTATAGTTATTTCAATTTTTATCACATTACATTCATGTATTGGGATTGATTTTATATTTATGAATGGTGTTTATTGATTTATTTCCAATTACATCTATTTTTAAATTTATATAATATAGGTAATTCTTCACATTAGTATGAATTATATACTTTTGGTGTTATCCTCTTACATGTGACCTATTAAAGGTGTGATTTTGGGGTTATCTATATCTTTTTTGTCAGTACAAGAGGGTAAAATTGGTAGTTGGTTATGATAGAGTGGTATTGGAGCGTATGTTTGAGAGATAGGATAGAGTTTTGTGATAGACACTAGTGATGATTTCTTGGGTTGTTATGAGAATATTATCAATTCTACAGAGAACATGATGTAATCAAGGTAGATTGTCAATGAAACAATTTTTTAGGGAACCTAGGGGTATGATATATAGACATAAAATCTTACTTAATATTATAATATAAGTGATGTTTCATTTATGGTAGTGAAATAGGTAAGGATCATGCATTATGATTGTCATATGCTTTGTTTTATTTTGGGTAGATAGTGGTAATTAAGTGGAAAATTAATTAATTATCCAATCATAGATATTCTATATTCAAGATTTAGGATTATATAATGTTTTATATTTTATAGGTATGGATCCAAGTCAACATAATCATCATTCTTTTAGTAAATTTGTTTAGTAGGATGCACCATTTAATCCTCATAGAGTTGAGGTTTATGATTATAACACCTTGAGGATGAAACATTGAGAGTTTCGATGTTAGGTTCTAAAGAAGTATATGGGATCCATTTCAAATAATGATACTGAGTCTTTGTTATATGAGTCATATACCACCTTTATTTATATATGTTTTTGTAATGAGAATTGGGTTTCATTGGATATGAGGATTTTGTGTGGGGTATAACAATAGTAGTGGTTCTTGTTCATCATGGATCACAAAGAGATAGCTTCTACTTGTGAGAAGTACCATGACTGGTTTCAAGATGAGTTTCATTTTTTAACTGTGAATGTGGATCACCAATAATATATTCTTAATCTCATCTAGGGGACTTAAAATGTGTTACATTTCATGTCAACTATAATAACATCTTGAATTAGGATTCAAACCATTGATCATTTGAGCAGGTTGGGGAGAGGCATTTTGAGGATGTTTTACATCTAAATATTAGGCACTATGTCACCATATTCATTTTTTGGTATATATTGAGGTTCTAGGGAATGCATGGGTTGTTTAGAGGGTGTTGACATAGAACATTTCTTAATAAGTGGTGAGTATCCTAGACTATATGTGGAGGAGAGTTATGGATACATGTTCTTCATTTACGAGAGAATAGAATAATCAAATAGTATGAGTCTGTTCCATTCTTATTAATCCCATTCCACTCATACTGGTACATCTTGAGCCATAGAGTGTGGGTCATGCAGGGTTTTATTTCCATGTAGAGGTCATGAATATCATAATCTTGAGTTCTAAACCTTCCTTTGTAGTCATCATGGATCTATAATCCCTCTTCAGTCTCAGCCTCTACAGTAGTATCCCCTGAGGTAGTAGTGATTGTGGCATGATGCTCCATATTTTGATTATTAGAGAGGGGATAGAGTGGGAAAAAGATAGATTCATGATTCCCCACATCTTCAATGGAAATTTAAGAACTTTTGTAGTAGATGCGGTTTCCATTAGGTCCAGAGGGGTCATAAAACCAGAATTTTGGTGAAGAATGGAGTGAGTGGTTTTTATGTAATTTCTTCCCTGTGTAGATAGTATAAGTGGATATAGATCTGGAACAGTTGCACTTAAGGGTTATAACTCTAAAAAGGGTGTATAGAGATGGACTCGATAAACACCTGCTACACAATAATGGTCCTTACTGCACAATTGGTTTTACAATCCCAAGGGATTTGATTTGGATATTCCCAAACTCTTTATGCACCATATTGGAGGATTTGAATATAAAATAATCATTAATATCCTAGGATAAACCTAATGTGTTATAGATTTTAAAGAAGGTGTCATGATTTAGACATCATATACATTATTATGCAGTTCCCCACTATGATTATTGCTTCTCATACTATTCATTGTGGTTTAAGTTAATGGATAGAACCAGGAGGAATAATATTAACACTGAATATGAGGGGAAAATTAGTGATTATGATAAACCAAATTGGATGATGGATAAAGAAGAAGATATTTTTATCATTTCTAATAAACTGTCTGGATATATGATTAAAAAATTTAACTTTAGTGAGATTCATTTGGAATCAAATAGGTGGAAGATGTAATTTTATAAATGTCAATGTGGTAAGCAACATGGTAGAATGAATATTTGGCTACCTACATGTAAATAAGTTGGGAATAATCACCTATAACAACATCTCAAACATAAGGTAATATGTTTTCTATGTGAAATAAATGTCATTAAGCAACAAATAGACAAGGAAATAAATTTCTTATATGTGGAGAACTTGGGGATTATCAGATTCAGCCCCCTAAACTAAGGTTTATCCCTAAGAGCAAGGAAGGGAATATGTTATACCAAATCTCTAAATTAAAAGGGTGAAGTATTAATATATTGGGATTATAAAATGGTGATTTTGAAGTATTTTTAACAATTTTATTTTTGTTATCAGAATCAGGAAATAACTTAGTATTTTATTAATTCTAGAAGAATATGTCACTTCATGTATGTTTAACTTAAGAGTTATGGATACCATCATGGGTTTGTGAGTTTAAGGTTTATCAAAAGCTTAAAGTCTTAGACACGTCCATTTAGGCTCAAATTGATGGGATTCTATTGTGATTAATGATATTTTGGTAGGAGTTTTATCAGAATAAGTTTTATATACCTCTTAGGTTAAACATGAAGTATTAATTTAGGAATAGTAATATTTTAATAAGATTAAATATATTGATAACATTTAGAGGTTATTTGAAATTTATGATTAAGGATGTTTTTATGGACTTTTAGTATATATATATGGATGATATAAGAATTATATTAATATATTTTTTGTAAAAAGGACAATCCATCCTATTCCGCAAGGTAGTGGGGCATAAACCCACAACTTAGGGGAAATAAGGGTGAAATCCATACCATTGGACAATATGATGTCTTAGTTTGTATGAATATTTTTTAAAATGATGTGATAGATAAATTTTAAGTTTATTTTTGGAAGATATTTTTTATGAAAATAATAAACATGGGATTTAAAAATGATATCATGATAGCTTATGTCTCATGACAATTGAATGTTCATGAAAAAAATTACTCAACTCATGATTTGGGTTTACATTCTGTAATTTTCAAATTAAAGATGTGGATTAATTATATTTAAGGAGAAAGGTACAATATATATAATGATCATAAATTTTTAAATTATATATACTTGAAAAGAAATAGTTGAACATGTGCTATATAATATAGTTGTATTTGATTTAAGATTATGACTACTCATTGCATTAACACTATAAGAAGAAGAACAAGGATGATGATGATTTGACTCAAAATGATCCTTCTATATTTTCTATTATGAGGATCATAAAAAATAAAATATTTATGGATATTCGAATGTTGGATCAAGAAATATTGAAGAAATATGAGAAATATTATCTCTCTCAAATGAGTGTTCAATCATCTATCCCTGTAATGATTCTAGAGGCACATAATGAAGATGTTGAGATAGATAAGAAGTGTAGTAATTTTCCTATGTTTATATTTTATCATGATGGAATGAAATTGTATAGAAACTTTTTATGACTTTTATTCATACCATATTTGAAGATGAAACTGTTATAGGAGGTTCATAGTTCCACATTATCTATTTATCCTAAAGGTACAAATATGTATAGAGATATGAAATAATATGTATAGTAGTGTGGAAGGAAGAGAGATAATGCATAATATATATACCAGTGTTTGGTATGTCATAAATTTAAGTTTGGGAGAAAAAAATTATAAGGGAATGTAACAGAAATTACCCATACCAGAATGGAAATAGGAAAACATAACTATGGATTTTGTCATCAGACTCCCCAAAAAATCAAAAGGGAATAATGATTTTTGGATTGTATTCAATAACCATAAAAAGATAGAAAACATCATCTCTATCAGAGAAGGTATCTCTCAAGAACATCTTTCCATGATATAAACTATGCAAGGGGTAAGGATTCACGGAGTTCCATAATATCTTGTGTCTAATTAGGATTCATGGTTTAATTTAAAGCTCAAGAAAAGTCTTCTATAGGATTTGGATATAAAGTTAAGTTTCAACATTGTGTATCATCCTCAGATAAATGGTAAGTTTGAGAGAAAAATTTTAACCCTGGATGTTATTTTTAGGTATTTTTCTACATATTTCGAAGGTGGTTGGGATCAACACCTTCATCTAGTTGAGTTTTCATACAAGAATAGATTTCATTTGAGAATTAAAATGGATTATAAGGAATACCTCCATGGAAAGAAGTGTAGAAATTCTAAATGATGGGTTGAAGTTGAAGAAAAAAAGATATTGGGACCTAAGCTAGTTGAGGGAATGATAGAGAAAGTTAAAGCCATTCAAGAACACAATAAGGAAGTTTAATGTCTATGGAAAAGTAATACTAAAAATATTCAGTGTGATCTGAAGTTTATAGTTTAGGATAAGGTCCTTTTATAAATGTAACTATGGAGAAAGGTTATGAGACTCATGATTAAAATATGGTCCCTAGGAAGATTGACCTTTATTGCGATTCTTGATGGAGTATGGATGGTTTCTTATCAACTAGCACTTCCACTGACCCTCTCTCAAGTTCATAATGTGTTCATTTATCTTTCCTAGGGAAGTACATACCTAACCCTTCAAATTGACTAAACTCAGAGGTAATACCACTAGAGAAAGATCTTTGTTATTAGTAATAACTAGTGGAGATTATGGACCATATAGAGAAAATTATGAAACAAGACCTCTCACTTTGTCATTGATTTATGAAGAAACCGCCAATTTTAATAACCAACATGGGAACATGAGCATATTCTGAGGCAGAAGTATCCTTATTTTTTTACAATAGAGTGATAAATTTTGAGGGAGAAATAAATTCCATGGGGTATAGAATATAAAATGATGAATTTTAATTAAATATTTTTTTTCAAATAAATGTTATTTATTGGATAACATGTTTTCTACGCAACACTAAGTTCTAAAAAACCACGATATAATATTAATATAATTATTTAAACATTACTATTATAACCTAGCCATTAAATTTTGTGGTATAGATAGGAATAATATTTTTTTAAAAAAATTAAGTATAAATGTTCAAATAAATAAAATATATTTATAAATAAGTATATATTTTCCAGTAAAGTCTTTATATCCATTGAAATTCCTTTTTCTCAAAAAATGATTTTTATTTATTTTTATAAATTAAAAATGAAATTAATTTTTGACACATTTAGAAAATTTATTTGATAGAATTTAATTAATATTTTAATAAATATATAAAAATTATCATATGTTGAATTTTTGATAATTTTCTGATAAGATTAATTTTTCAATGAATAGTGAAAATATATATTTTTATTAAAAACTACTTTTTCATTTAAAGTATTTGCATTGTTAAATATTGCTGAAAAAAGTTTAAAAATTGAAATTTGAATAATTATGTTATTATTAAAATATTATTGGTTATTGAAATCAAATTTATGAAGAATTTTTATATTAAAACTTTCTATTCTTATTAAAATTTACTCTTTAGATAACTATTTTTTGTCACATCTACAGGTTTAATTTTAAATTAAAAGATTCCACCTATCTGAATGTAATTTAGAAAAATGGATTCCATATTTTAAATTATAATAATTAATATTATATAATATTTTCTTAATTTTTTTCAAAATGAATAGTAAAAATAGAAAAAAAAATAATTTCCACAGTTATGGTTAAAACTGGTTTACCGGGGGTAAAATTAAAATGATAAGAGGTAAAATGACATAAAAACATGTAAAACTACCATTTTATGAATATATTTCGACATTATATCATCTAAAATTTTGTAATGACCCACATTTGAGGCATGTTTCAATTTTAAAATGTTGGAAAACATTTTTTTTTCAAAAATTCCAAGTGTGTCATCTCACCCACTTATAAAAATTCACCCTTCTCCTCTACTCTTCACAATTCAAAAACCATTTTTCTACCAATAACTAAAATATATATATTAACTTATTCATCATGTACTATAGATGTTAATTTTATTATGAAACCCTCCTCGAGAGGATTTTAGTTCTAACATATGGAGGTGCTCTAAATAAGTGGTATTATTCTTAACTCAGCATTTTAATTTTATTTCTTCATCCACCTACTTTAATTATTATTCAACTATTCAGTTATAATAACATATTTTTACCCCATATATTTATACATTTTTATGATAATGTAATAAAATTTTTCTATCTCCTATTCTAGGAAATTTAAAACCAAATTGTCTATCGTGTGTACAACGGAATACCACTCTTCAAACCGATATTATTGGTTTTCCATCACTGCCCCTCGCAGATAGAGATAATTTTGGATTTCATGTTTATATATGAAATTTATGACATATTTATACTCATATAATAATAATAATAATATCACTTTTAAATACATAATTTTTAATCTTTTGGAAAATGATAACATCGCTCATGCATATGTGTAGACTACCGCCTCTATGAAGAAACGTGATAAGTTTTTATTTTTATTATGACATGGTTGGTAATAAAGATAGATTGAATGAATAAATATGACATATATTATGTAGCAACGATTATATAAAGTTGAATTATTATTTACCTTTCTTTTTTCTACAATTGAGAAAATGGAAAAATACCTTCATGTGCATGTACGACCTACTATCTCTATGAACGGTGTCATTTGTTTTCTATCCTGACAATAATAGATTACTATAAATACAAATATAAGGAATATATATGTTATATTTATCATCATTAAAATTCTATATGTGATTTAACTATTATCAAATTAAAATGACCAAAAATTCCGAACCAAAACATACATGAAAAATAAAGCAGTTATTACGTGAAGTGTGATTATAACAAGAAATTGTTAATAAATAGGTAATCTAAGGACATAAGTAAACCATATATGGAATAGTACATATAATTATAGTTTTATAATATATTGATAACAAATCTATATTTATTTTAAAGGATGTACAATCATGTACAAAGGGAGTCGAGATTTAAGGTAAGGGATTTGTAGTTTCGCATTTATTTTTGGGACACATTTGTTAAATTCACCAGGTTTTTCTATTTTTTGGTGTATATAATACCCCTTTGAAATATAATATCATAAATATAATTTTTTTCATTATTTTTAAAGTTTCAATTGGTGTTATTCTATCACGGTGCTTACATATCATATGATACCAAAATGTTAATGGTATTATTTGACAACATCTTTATTTATCATGGTCTTTTAGTAATAACATTAAATGATGAAATATTATGATTTATCTATGAAAAAACTAATTAATTTCATTATCCTATAGTTATTTCATTAAAATACATGTTTCCCAACATTTTACTCTCTTTATGTAATCAAGGGTCTGAAAGAAAATTATTTTCGAAAATAGTCTTTATTTCTCTTTTCAGTAAATATCGGTTTTATTCTACATCCATATTTTCTAAAAAATGTTTTAAATATCATTTTTCATATTATTAAATAATTTTTTAAATAAGTATCCATCCATGTTCTACTTTTATAAAATGGTATGAAATGAATATTCTTTTAATTTAAAAAATAAGGCACTTTTGTCTTTTACCAAAAATGTCAAAGTAATCTTCATTTTAACATGTAAATTAGGAATAGTATTTCCCATAATCATCAATTATTAGTGATTTAAATATTATTTTTCATCTTTATAAGGTTTTTTAAAAGAAAAATTTTTATTTTAATATTTGGTATTTTAATAAAATTTAAAGAAGCGATTTTGATGAGTAAAGGATATGTTGTTTAATAAATATTCCAAGTGGTCCTTCAAAATAATTTTCCTTTGATGATGACATACTTTGATGTCACATGTCGTTTACTAGGTGTAAAAAACAAGGATACCATTCCTACTCTTTTTCAGGATGGTTTATGATTAATATGATAATTTATTTATGAAACCAGTTCCTCTTCCAAAGGTTATTATATGATTAAATAATAAAATGTTAATGAAATATATTTATTTTCCAAGGGTTATGTAATAATGAAATTTTTATGAAACCCATTTCACTACATGGGTTCTGATATGAGGATTGTTTTATGATATTTTTCACACATATTTATTATTTTCATTATGTTGTAGGTGGGACCTATATCTCCCTCTAATGGCTTGGGTAATGATTAATGTTTTATAATCTCAAAGGGTACATAGAAGGTTATACCATACCCAAAATAGGGTACATAAGTGGCTATCCCAAACCTGAAGTAGGTGAAATGGTTAGACTCACAAGCTTAACTTGTTAAGAATATCTTAGTGGGAAACGTTTTCCAGATATTTTCTATTCTTATGTGTATGCCACACATCGATGTCTTGTTATAATTTTATGCACTCATAGATCTTATTATTTTATTCCATTATGATGAAAGACCTATAAACTGCTAAAATTTATGTTATCAATCATGTTTATGATCCATGATTTGTATATTATTGCTTTAAAATATCATTCTAAACTTATCATTATCTTTATGCGCATGTTATATTGATATCACCCTTTTTTACCCATACTGATCATTTCGGACCACCCATTATTATGTATCCTTTCCTTGAGTAATAAATAAGTTTTTTATTTATGCTATTTATATGAATGGTTCTAGTTATAATGAACTTAGTGGTATATGATGTAGTTCACTAATGAACTTGTTTTTTATGTATCCAAGATTCCAATCTTATAAGAACTAAATGATTCTTGCTTTAGTTTTTATGTAATGTAATGAATATTCATCTACTAAGATGTGATATCTATTTAGGAAATGTTGGTGGATATAACTTCCTTATTATTTATTCAATAATATATTTGGAGAAATTTAATTTTGAATCATTGGGAGTATTCAAAAAGTCAAAAATCATATCAAGTCTCTTGAGCCATTCTTCTGATTCCTAGTCTAAGATCACACCATTTATAAAGTATGTTCCTCTTGGTGTTTTTTCCAAACCTCTTTTTTTGGGTTTTTTTTCTTCTTTAAACCTCAGTGGTTAAGTCCCTTTTTGGGAATGCAAATAATTTTCTTGGGAAAATTATATATTTTTTAGACATGTATGTTTATATGAATTAATAGAGTCCAGTTATAAACATTTCAAGGAAATAAAGAGTTCTTTATGAGTTTGTAAAGATTTCCAGGAGGTTTAGGTTATTTCTACAGAAGTTCGATTGAGAGATATCTACTATAAACTTTCACATTGTGAATAAGATACATGATATTAAACTATTTTTTGTAGATGTTTTGAAATTGATTAGATCATGAAAAGTTTCATCCCATGAAGCTGGTTCACATCATGAAATGGTTGATCAGGGTTTTTTTAAACTGATGAAATTGGTTTTTTTTTGGTATATATTATAAATTGAAAAATTCACATCATGAAATGGTTACACATCGTGAATATCTCATGAACAATAGTTTTAATCTACATTGTGTGTATGATTAATCTTTCATTCATTGTGAAACTCTATCTCTATCTCAAACCCTAGGCCAACTGCATGTGATTTGAGAGTGAGTTTTTACCTTTTCGATGTTTCTATTAGCTGTATAATCTCAGGTGGTTTTACTCAATTTGGGTTTACCCTTTAGTTTATTTGTTCTATGTTATCACATTGTAATCTATTGACTTCTTTTGAATTTGTTTTTGACCTTGTGTGATCTATGTTTTTCCTTATAATATCCTTCTCCTTCATCCTTCATTGGCATTAACGGTCAAGACCGTTACTTTAATCGATAGATAAAGGTATTTGGTCCATAAAAACGGCATATTGTCTATTTCCATTTGTTGAAGTATGTAAAATATTATGCAATTACACCAACACAATGTGTGAATTAACAAAAAAACAATGGGTGATTATAATCACCTTTTTGGGCTACTCATTATATCCATCTGGATCTAATGGAGTTGATATCTGGCTTATGGTTACCCATAGTGTGAGTCTACCCGGGATCAATAATGATCTGGCTAATTGCTTAAAATATGATTATCATGACATGAGACCTCAGGTGATTTCTTGTGATAGATTTACAATTGAAAATGGGTTACTTGATTATTGAATGAATGGGTAATTGAAAGACAAATGGTAATCATCTAAATTGACTATTGTGGCTTATGATGTTATGTTATGGTATTCTTTCCATTATGACTTGTATTGTGATTTATGATAAAATTATTATATAAAGGGATTTTCGCAGTTATTCTCCAATGCTTATATAAAGGGATTTTCCTAGAAATGTTGAAATGATTATATAAAGGGATTTTTCTAGTGATGTTGAAAAGCATATATATAGGGGTTGTACTAGTGATGCGAAAATTGTTGTTAAAAGGGAATATCTTGGTTATTATGAAATGACTATAAAAATTTATTGGCCTAATTATGTTGTATTTATTATAGGTATTGAACCAAATATGTGATTATTTTATAGACTTGTGGATGTGGTCTCCATGGTTATGCTACATGCTTAGAGATATTGCAACATGGTGTCAAAGCTGGTTGATTATTGTATCATATTAATTGATTGATGAATAAATATGATTATTTCTTTATAGTATTCAGTTATTATCATAAAATTTTTAATTATACATGGTGGTGTAGACCTACTACTTTTTACTCACACCCTATTTGGGATATAGTTTGGTACCAAAGAAGATCAAATAGATGTAGGTTTGGATGATATAAAAGGACCTTGTTGTTGATTGTTTCTTTCTAGATGGGTTGAAGTGTGGATATAGGACTGATATAGGGTTTGGTATTGAGGTCTTTGACTTTATTTATGTAGGAATGGCATTTTATCTCACTACCAAAATATAGGGAAAGAGAAGCGCTACCATTTATCAGTGCTAAGAAGGAAGCACTGATAAAGGGGTGGTCCTTTATCAGTGCTAGCTAAATGCGGTGATAAATGGAGACTTTATCAGTGCTAAAACAAGGGTTGATATAGGTTTACCCTTTATCAGCACTTTTTTAGCGTTGATAAAGTGTACATTTATCAGCACTATTATTAGCGCTGATACAAGTTTTTATTATTAATTTATATAAAAGTATTATATTTATATTAGAAAATAATTTTAATTAGAGATTTATTAGATTTATTATAATAATTAATTGTATTTATTATATTTATTATATTTAATATATATATTTTATATATTTTATTTATAAATTTATAATAGTTTTTAATATATATATATATATGTAATTAAAAGGGATTACTGAAATAAGTATTTATCAGTGCTCTAATTTTAGTGCTGATAAATATTTGTTTTATCGGTGCTTTTTGAGTAGTGATAAAGATAAGCCTTTATCAGTGCTAAACTTTTAGCACTGATAATGGTATATTTTATCAGTGCTTCTATTTTAGCACTGATAAAACATACCTTTATCAACACTTTTAGCTAGCACTGATAAATGTTCCCGTGATTTTTATAAAATAACCCTAACAGGCCCCTCCACCGTCGCACGTGTTCAAGACTTCGTGGAAGCTGAACCATGCACTGTGACTCCTCCTCCTCCTCCTTCGCCTCCGTCTCCACTGCTGCCTTCTCCTCCTCCATTGTAGCCCTACATCTCCTTGTCCTCCGTCTCCATTGCCTCCTCCTCCTCCTCCTACTCCTCCGCCTTCGTCTCCTCTACTGCCTTCTCCTCCTCCACTGTGGCCCTACATCTCCTTGTCCTCTGTCTCCATTTCCTCCCCCTCCTCCTCCTCCTCCTCCTTTGACCACCAAATCATCCTCCTCTACGTTGAGGGTGGTGGTTTCAAACCATTACCAATGTGTTAGGTATTGTTTTATGCATTGTGATATGTAGTTTTATGGTAAGAGGATTCTACTTGTGGTTGAGTTGGGTGGGGTGATTTAGGGTGCTTTAATTTACTATATAAGGGTGGTCCCTAAGTAGGATAACACTAAGAGGAATTCATTTTGTGAGTTTCATCATTAGTTATTATTTAATTATGAGAAAAATATCCCTAATTATCAGATAGAGATATGGTTACAAGATTTTTAGATTTGTTTTATTTTGATTCTTTATATAAAGGAACATTAGATTATATTATTTATTATCTTGTTTTTGGTAGCTATTCATTAGTAATGGATCTTGTTTCTCATTGATTATGAGGGTCCAGAGATATCATTGGAGATGTTTTGTAGTCAATCATTGGATAATTTTGATTATTTGGAATTGAAGGAGAAACAATGACATCATTTGTTTTCTATTGAATAGATGAGTTCCCATATATTATAGTTTGGAATTTATTTTATGAATATTCCTTTCAATACATATAACATTATTCTTTAAAAGGATTCTAGGGTGTGGTATTTTTATTAGGCGACATAACTACAGATCAAACATAAAATCACCCCATTTACTTTGCCAATGTATTTTTTTTCTATAAAAGTATAATGTAATAGATATTATTCTAGTGTAAAATGATCCATCTCAAGAGTGAAACCATCAAAAATTATCTAAGGGAAATTATATGTATGGATTTCCTCAGTTGTCAAAGTAGTTCATGTGTTGGCTAGTAGGGATTTGGTCTCAACTCCCTTTTTCTAATTTCCCTAGAGATAATGGATCCTAGACCTCAACCTATACCCCTATAATTGGTTTTTTTCTTGTGAACATCGTGTTCATTATCTCTTCCAATGAAAACCTTCCAAAGTTTTCATCATAGATCTTCCCACCCAATTCATATTAAATAATTGAAATAGATTAATCTAATGCATAATAATTTTTAACAGGGTGATGAATTTTTTGGGAGGTAGAAAGAATATTGAGTTAGTGGAGGATATTTGCCCATGAGTAAATTAGGTTACTTGTATCCATTTGAAAAATATTCACAATAGTGTGAAATCATCTATAATCAGTCATGGTCTATAAGATAAAATCATAGCCATAGTAATATAGAAAAAACATAAGTTTATAAACCCTCTACACTATGTTGACCTCCCCCTCCTCTCCTCTTGGGTGGTTCTCCCTCACCTAGTGTATGTTTCATCTTTCATCACTCGTATTGGAGAGCCTACGATAATTCTTACCTCTCTGATTCCTTCAACATATTAGTGTCTGAACCCCCCCCCCAAATACTATATTTAAATGGACATCGGTCAATTACAATTGGAAATGTAATGATACGACCGAGACTGGTATCATAACCAACAACTGGCCTAAAATTCCACTAACTTAAGAGGCATTCATGATCACTATGGGATAGAAACCATCATATGGGAAAAATACAATTAATGTGTAATATTTTAACCATAAATTAGAGTAAATTAAATACTATCTTTATATTGAAAAGCAGACATGTATTATTCGTAATTTGAACATCTAGTAAAATATTAGATACACAAAAAATAAATAAATTGGAAGAATATATCATAGATGGAAAATAAAATCCCAATATTTACCAATAAAATTGTTTAACAAGTGTGTTCTCATTTTATGTTTTCTTTTCAGTTGCATGGGCTAAATGCCTTTCTTAAAATCATGGTTGTTGGTGGTCCTTGTTTGTGCACTAAATGAATTTCATGTTGGTTGGTTCCTATTGAACATTTGAATATAAAAATTAGTAATTTATGTATACTGACTAATGAATGAATTCCCCGTGATGATAAAACTTCTATGTTAATCCTTAAATTAACAGACGAAATTGAATAAGGGATGCTTTTTAAAATCTAAAATTGTGATTGTTTGGTTTGTATGGTGTTTAGATTGTGAGCATGATTGTGTATTTTTATGGTGTTGTGGTTGTTGTAACGATTGGTATTCCATTTGTTTTACATGTTGTAGTTCTTCTACTATTGAATATCAATCAAAACATTACCCATTTCAATGGCACCACCACTTTGTTACTATTTCAATTCCACTAAATCTTAGAAAACCACTTTAGAAGAGGACTATATGAGACACTTTATGGACAGCATAGTCAAATAACCATAACAAAGCATGTAATGAATCCTTCCACCGACAATCACTCTATTCAAAATCATACCATCTATTATTTTAGTACCATAGTTCTTGACTAGATAAATTATTTTTCTAGAGAAACACTAAAAAACTGGTTTACAACAATTCATATAGATCACATGTGTGATAGTAAAACATTCTAGTGCAAGGGATTCTCATAGGTAGTTCCATTGATCTGGTGGTCGGGAAGATGGGTGTAATCTACTTTGATCCTGAGTAATGCATGGATAGGTAAGGGTATTATTTACCATAGCTAGTTTGATTGATTATAGTTGGATGATGACCCTAGTTGAACATATTTTGTGCAATTATTTTGTTAAATATTAATATTATTGTATCAAATAGGATGAATATGAATAAAGAATGGATGAATTCCAATTGGTTGACAAAAGAGTATGACAATGATGTGAAAGAGTTTATCATGGTTGCAAAAGATCATGCATATGACCCTTCACAAATCCTTTGTTCTTGTTTATGCTGTTTTTACCCAAGAAAAATTAGTCCAGAGGAGTTGGAAGAACACCTGATCTATCACGGAATATATCAAAGTTATACATGTTGGAGTAAACAAGAGGCAAAATGAATGCAGGTTGTGGCCAGGATAACACTGCATTTTTTGGATCATCTGATATGATTTCAAGCATGAAGAATAAAGACGATTTTATGGAGGATGTGATTATAGATTTGAATGATGACGGAGATCATATTGAAGAAAATACAAGGAAATCTGAAGATGAACTTCATGATTGCCCAAAATTATTTGAGAAGTTAAAGAGTTATGCAAAGATGACATTGGATGCTGGATGCACTAAATATACAGCATTGTCAGCCATACTGAAGCCGTATAATTTGAAAGCAAGAAATAGGTGGAGTGACACCAGTTTTATGGAACTACTTGCTCTCTTGAATGATATGCTCCCAGAATCTAATGAGCTCATAAGAAAAAAATACGATGCTAAACAAATTCTATGCTCAATGGGTATGATCCTTGAAGGAATACACGCCTACTCGAATTATTTTATATTGTTTCTTAAGGACCACCAATCACTTAAAGAATTCCCAAAATGTGGTGCTTCTCGATACAAGAAGGATGAATCTAGTCCTACGAAAGTTGTATAGTACTTTCCACTCATTCCAATTTTTAGGCGCCTATATAGAAGTGAGGAGACTACAAGACAATTGACATGGAATGATGATACAAGAATTAAATATGAGAAACTACGTCACCCGGAAGAATCTTCTCAATGTAAGAGAATTTATCATGAGTATCCTGAATTTGGAAACGAGTCGAGAAACCTTCTTCTTGCATTATCTCTAGATGGAGTGAATCCTTTTGGTTTTCAAAGCAGCAGTCACATCACATGGCTGGTTATGTTGGTAAATTATAACTTACCACCATGGTTATTCATGAAATTAAAATACAACATGTTATTTAAGCTTATATCTAGACTAAAAAAATCTGTTAAAGATATTTATGTTTATTTGGATTCATTGATCGAGGATTTGAAATTATTGTGGTATTTAGGTGTTACATTTTATGATGCTTATGAAAATAAATATTTCACTTTGAGAGCCTTATTGTATGGGATGATAAATGACTTTCTTTCTTATAGAAATTTGTCAGGATATAGCAGTAAATGAACTCAAGGGTGTCTCATTTTTTAACAAGGTACACAGTCAATTAGGTTGAAACATTCATTGAAAAATTTGTTTCAAGGACATCACATGTTTCTACCCTGATAAATTAAGTACCGATATTGGAAGACATCATTAGATGGATGTTCATAAGAATGAACATCACCATCTATCCTTATAGGTGATCAATTATTTGTGAAAGTAAAATATGTGGACAATACTTTTGGTAAACCGTTTTCAAAAAACCTTAAAAAAACTGGTTGGAAAAAGTAATCAGTTTTTTTAATTATCATACCAGAAATGTTTGTATGTCAGAAATTTTCTTGATGCTATGCACATTGAAAAAAAATATGTGTGATTGTGTCATCGTCATGTTGCGAAATGCTCCCGGAAAAACCAAGGATAGAATTAAGGGTAGATTATACATGGTTGGGATGGAAGTATGAGAAGAGTTGTCACCAGTGAAGGGTGAGAAATGAACATTTCAGCCTCCTACTGCTTATAATATTCCCAAGTAGAAGAGATATCAGTTTTTCAACTTCTTGAATGACATAAAGGTTCTAGAGGGGTATTCATCAAATATCAAGAACATCATGTCAATGAGTGATTTAAAGTTAAAGGGTCTTAAATCATATAACTACCATGTTTTGATGCAAGATCTAATTCTTATAGCTTTACATTGCATTTTTTTCCAATAATTTCCATTATACATTAACGAAGATCTATTTATACTTCAAATATATATGCAGTAAATTTATAGACACGACGAAATTGCCAACTATTGAAAGAGAAATTGCCATCATATTATGTGAATTGGAAATTTTCTTCCCACAGACATTATTTGATATGATGGTTCATTTGGGGATAGAGATTCGACTATGTGGTCTTTTACATTATATATGTATTTACCCCATTGAATGGTATATGAATATTTTGAAAGGGTATGTCAAAAATCGAAGTCGGATAGAGGGTTGTATTACAGAGCAATATATTATTGACGAAGTTGTTGAATTCTGTACTGAATACATATCTGGTGTGGAAATAATTGGCCTACCTAAATCTCATCACATTGGGCGGCTTGAGGGTGAAGGAATTTATTGTTAGACAGTTCAGTTGAATTTTATTATTCATTTTTTTATATATTATTTCCACTATTTTTCATTACTCTTATATTTTTTATTTATTCTATATCATATCTGTATACTAGGGGTTATAGTATCCACATTATGTACTCTACCCCCCCCCCCCCCCACTACAAGTCTGCACTCTCTTGTATATGGGTAGGCCCACTTGAGGTCCAGTAACTAACATGATTTTCTATGTGAGAGAGTGTCAAATCAAGGGATGTTACAAAGTGGTATCAAAGGAATCATGTTGTTCTTTTTTTTTCTTTACAATTTTTGAAAGTAAGAAAGGGGATTACAATGTATTGGGACATGGTAATGATATTTTGTATGGGATTAGCTATCCCATGTAAAGTGGAAAATATGATTACCACAGGATGGGATTGTTGTTCATGATGGTTGTTTTTTATATTTGATATTATTTCACCTTAATTTAATCACATATTTTGAGATATTTTTGTTTTTTTAGATTTATACTCAAAAATTGGTATGTCATAGGATGAGTATGCTTGCATCATGATAAGTACATAAGGATATATATTAACATGAATTTTTAATGGGATGGACATATGTATTTCATGTGACATATTTTCCTTTATGAACTATGAAATAAGATAACTGTTATATTTGATAGATGAATAAGTGGAAACTATTATATCAAGCTAATTCACTTATTAAGATATTTTTAAACAAAAAATGTACTAGTGGTTCTCTATTTTTATCACCTTTCTAGGTTGACCTTTTTATTATCTAGGATCCTAGGAAGTTTTTTTCCTTGGAGATAAGATTCAACCTCATTTTCATTGAATTGAGCATCATGAGAGTGGAAATTAGCATGCTCCTAACCTAGCTGAACCAGTGCTTCCTATTTATATGTAAAACTATATGGATGTTCAAATTCATTAATGCCTCCAGAGGGTTATGTGATCCAAATAAAGGGAGATTTTTTACGCTGTAGCTTCAAGGTCTGATCGGACAATATAGTTTCAGTCGTACCATCCACCAATGTTTTCTGTGGAGGGAGGCCCCTAGGTAGTATATTTTTGAATCGAGTTAGTCTAAATGATCTTTGAGAACCATGATATATCTCAGTATATGAGGGTGAAGCTTTCTATATTCATGCTTTGTGGACTATCAAACATTATTGGGATACTATAGAAGAAGTAGGGAAGCAAGAGGATTTTTTCTGGTAGGACCTTGAGGAAAATTTTCTATGTCTCTTATATGATGAAACATTGAGGGATGAAAAGGATCATGAGTTCATGTACCTTCTATTGGAGGGATTTTTAGTAATGAAATATTTTTTATGTTTCGATGACAAGTAATAATTTTTATAATCTTTAGTAGCTGATGAGATATCTAGGGTGAGGAATTCTCAGTATGGTCTTCACTATGAGATTCGGTCATAGGTAAACATTTTTTCATGAGTAGATTTTTAGATGTGATGAATTAGGCTCTCATCACAAATGTAATCTAAGAGAGGTCCTGAGAAATGGCCATTCTATTTTATCATAGAAAACTGGGATCACTTTTCTTGGTGCAATGAGGTGATGTTATGAGATTTATCAGTAAGTAAATTGTGGTATAACATTCAAGGAAGTGGTAGTTATCTTGAGACTATGTTCTATTTTAATTCTACCGGTGTGGAATTTTTGGTCATAACTGGCCTTCGTATTTATTCTTATGGTTGGTTGGTCTAAATACATTTTTTTATGGGCATGCAACATTAATGTAGTGGTAGGGGATTAGGATATATACCAGAGTCTGGAAAGGATAGAGCTACCAATAAATAAACATGTAGTTAGAGTTTCACTATAAATTCAGGTTGAGGGAGGGCGCATGGTACCCCATTCCATTAGTGTAAGTACCTGGAAATTGTAACAGTGCATGGGATTTATACTAGATCATATAGAAGAGGGTTAATCCATCTGCACACTATGCAGTCTAATCCAGCTAGTTTATAAGTAGGAATTTCTACCATTATATGTAAAATGATTGGATCATATAACCTTGATTGTGTTTTGTTTAATATAGGTGTATCAAATTTTATTATATCTTTTATTTTTTAAAATGTTTTGGTCTTGGAAGTACAAATTTTGGATGGTGTCTGGACTTTCGATACACCATTTGGAGTGCATTCAAAAAATATCATACATTGCAATGTCAGTTCTCTTGAAATTGGTTGTTACTATTTCATATGAGAACATTTTGTGCTATAAATGATAGGATACAAATTGATTCTTCATATGGATTGGGTAGTTTTATCTAAACATCATATATACGGTTATCATAGGATAGTTTCCTTTTTATCACCCAAAGGAGATAGTTATTTTTACCAGGGTGATTGGGGTCTTAATGCTGGTAAAGTATGATGAATTTAGGGAACATTGGATTGTCTCACAACTCAGATAGTAGGTATTTCTCTAGATGATGGTGGAATTTAGGAAGATACTTTTTCTCCAGTGGTATACCATGGTCAATATTTCTTTCCTGATGAGTTTTATAGCTTACAACCCAAGAAAGAGATCGATTTCACGATCGAGTAGGTGTAGGAGAAGAGTTAGTATCTATTTTTCATAACCGGATGAAACTAATTGGGCATTGAGAGTTGAAATTATAGTTGTAATATCGATAATATAAGGGTTCCATATGTCTTAGTACATCTTTGTTTCCGACGCTTTAGATGGGGTGCGCATCTGTCTCTTTCAAGGGACATGCAGCTGTTGCCCTGACTTCCCGCTTTCCAAAGGTAGGTGGCATCTGTCACTTATTTAGAGACCTTTGCTCCTTGATCTAAACTGGATGATGGGATGTCGGTTACTCATTCTGTTGATTCCTCATTGGAACTTTACTCCTAGTCCGGGTCCCCCTCATAGACTTAAGACGATTTTCGTGAAACTCTTCCCAGTGCCATGTCTTCATGGATTCTGGTTAATTACGCTGCTTCTGTTGAGACATTCTGAGGGGTCAAGTCAAGGTAGAAACCTTCAGTCAGAGGAGTAGTCATGTTGGACATCATTGGTAGGTCTGGACACTAGAACACTGATGCATCTGGGTTTCATCCCATTATGATAGGGCTTCTCGAGGGTGTATAAGCCTAAGGCATCCCACGTAGAATGTGGGTAATTATATGACATGGGCATGTATCTAAGGTATTTCTCATCTTCCCTTATTTAACACAGGGTATGCTTCCAGTTTAACGTCTAGAGGAGACAGATCGAACTGATCAGAACACATATGGGAGTTGATCAGATGGGTGCAACCCCTAGAGGGAACACTGATGCTGGAGATAACGTGTGATTAGTATACCAATTGCTTCTAAGAGAAGCGAGAAAGTGGGTGACAAGATCTCACCAGGATGTGGTTTCCCGGGTAAGAATCAGAATGGATATATATTGTTGAGACTGTAGGGAGAGTGATATGGAGCTGATGTGAGGGCGATGGTGATGTTGGGATTGAGCCTCATATATACTTCCTACGTATCCATGTGGTAGGGAATAAAAGTCGACGTACTTCGGTGAAGTGATGGGGCACCTAAGGAGGAGACTCGTATGGATGGGACATAGAGGAAGTGAAACCTCTAGGTCAGGGAATGACCTTTCTAGAACACATAGGCTCAAGGGAAAGGGGTCATGATGGGTCTTGAGTGATGGGCTTGAACCTCTGAGATTTTTCCTACATATCTCCATGGTAGGGAATCAATGTCGACATTGTTTATGATAGGGCATGGAATCGGGGTGTCCAGAGAGGACAGCGACCCAAAGGCATGTTGGGGCATACGCATGTTTAGCGGCCCAGGTTCGTCTGACACTAAAGTGGCGGACCGAAGATTTGGGTCCTAATAGGGGGACACTGATGTTTACCAGTGTTTGTGGTTGGACCATAGGAAGGCTTCTTACATACCTTGTATAGGAGACAAGGATTAAACAAATGTAGTTCATCTTACAACGGCTTACCATTGTGTGGGAATGGCAACGACTTACCACTAGATTGGGTACAACAACTTACTGCGAATTGGGAAATGCAATGGTTTACCGTCAATTAGGGGAACTCAAAACCATCAATTGGGGGAATTCAATGGATTACCGTCGATTGGGGAACCCAACAACATACCGTCGATTGGGGAAGACAATAGCTTACGGTCGATTGGGATCCAATGGCTTACCATTGATTAGGATTCAATGGCTTACAGTTCATTGGGATTGGACCTCATGGAGGCTTCCTACATACCTTTCCTTTGTAAGGATCAAAGTCCACATAGTTTGGGATGGAAGATACAGTTTAACATCAGGTAGGATGAAGTTGAAAAGACGTGAAGGGGTCGGGACAAGTAGGTGTTGGTCTTGAACCCCAGGGAGGCTTCTTATGTACCTTGTCATGGCAAGGATCAAAGTCCACATAGTTTAAAATGGGTGATACATTTTAACATCACGCAAGATGAAGCTAAACTAACATAAAGGTGTGGGTACAAGTAGGTGTTGCGCATGAACCTCATGGAGGCTTCTTATATACCTCTCATTGGCAAGGATCATAGTCCACGTAGTTCGGAATGGTTTGGGGATTACACGCTAAAGCATCCAAGATAGGATTTGGTGGTTGATTCTTACTCTAAGCCCACGTGATTCATGCTCAGTGTGAGAGACAAGAGGAAAAAATACCTAAAGATCACATTTTGAAAGGCATGTTTGTGGGAAAGGGAATCGCGCTTATATGTACATAGAATCCTAAAGAGGAAATAGGGGATTATGTGTGGTTAGTATCCAAGGGAGATGGAGATTGGGACTTACTCCAGGATAGAGTCCCGATGGTGACAAATCCCATAGGGAGAGGGATGGAATAAATATTTTCCTTGTGCCCCTCTCACCACTAGTCTTCGGCATGGAAGAATAGAGGAGGATTAGGGATGCTACCTACTACAATAGAGGCTAGGAGTTTACACCAAGATGGTTTTCCTTCCCCGTGGATAGGTGCCACTCCAGTAGAGAGGATCCCATTCCATGTGAAGAATATCTCACTCCCATGGAGATGATCAGGTGTAGAGAATGTCCAATAATGGGAACCTCGTGCATGATGCATGGGGTGAGGCCTCGATTTAATTTCATGTTCTGGGGATGATGGTGCTTCACAATTTAACTTCCGGCAGCTCGTATGAGGTGGGTTCACTCCACAAGGCTAGGACATAATTAACTGACACACTTTAACCCTTGGTAAATGGATTTCACTGACAATAGCATGGTGAGGGGGTGTTGTGGAGTGATCCACTAAGGTTCCCACATTTTCATGGATATGTGAAAAAAGAAATAGCAATTAGCATGCCTATGTGAAGAAGCATAAGGCAAAGCAACGCAATGTGAAGTACCACCAAAGGGACCTTGAAGTCACTTTGTACGAACTTGGAGGGTCGTACGAGAGAAAGGTGTGTGACACAGGTGTGTTGTGCATAATAGGGTCTCAATCATGGTGCCTTGGGTTAAGGACGACACATGGAGGGCATAAGGAGGTTTTCATGCCAAAGAGGTGTTTTGGGCATAATAGTCATGAAAAAGAGAGATAGTGCACGCAAAAAGTCGGGGTGTGTGGTTAAAGGAGGTAGGCGTGCAATTGGAAGAGGTTTTTCACTCAACAAGCCATGGTTTACACACAAGGAAACAGACTTGTACACAACTATCCAAAACAATCAAGGACCCAAGTGATGGTAAAACACTAGGGGTTTTCAGGAAGGCGGACCCCTGGGAGACCTATCGCGGAAAATCCTGTACCTGAAAGCCAACTTTTTCACACAGAAGAGGTGTATTACTCATAGGGGAGATGGTTTGAATTCTTCATCCCGGAATGAAGGGGTGTCATTCTATTTATAGGTGATAGGGAGCCGTAGGGGGGCGCCTAGAATTTAGACTATGTGGAAAACTCAACGCATCAGTCGGTCACGTAGTACTTTCTACGTGGCGTGTAAAAACTCTCTTGTAAATGGAAACATGTTCTCCATTGGGGTGGCTTTATGCACACTCCTTCGATTTTTGGTGAGGCATTTCTTCCTATCCCGGACCAGTTCGCTCGATCAAAATATTCCTTCAGTTTTCCCGAAATGTCGGTCTGCAGCCTTCGGTAGATCATGGTGTCTACAAGTGCCCCCCCCCCCCCTTTGAATTTGATCTGTGATGTGGCGGGAAGGTCTGATTCTAAGGGAAATGTCGAGACACTTGGCCCCGATGGGGGTGACGTGTGGAAAATAGCTCATGTGGCACGCAATCTCTTTTCACACGTGTGGAAAACCCCATTCGCGCTTATGAAAACCCTTGGAGGTCCCATGGTCTATATGATATGGGACTTCTATATTTTAGAGTTGGTACCAGTGCCAGAATTTGAAGTGGATACATTGCGGTCATGGGTGACCCATGAGGATGATATTCCCTGATATAAAATCAAAAACAATGGCCTTCCTACTAGATAAATTAGGCACATGGACATCTATGTATTGAATCCAAGGACCAGAACAATCTTAGAAAGTGATCCAGTCACCGAGGATTCTCTAGCACATTACACAAGTACCTTCTGACAGAGCATCACCTATGAGTCCAAGGGATGGCTGTAGGACTAGGACCTGAGGTCTGGAAGCAATTTCACAAGTGAGTTGGCCTGGGCATATTGGGTATGCCAATCATGCGATTAGTTTGGGGCAGAATTGCGGCACATCACGTTGTTCGAGGTGGTGTGGACGTTGCTGTTCCATTTCTATTTCCATCAAGAACTCGGACCAGAGCTGTTTAGTCGATTGTCCTCTAATACCAACACCTTCCATCTCCATCATGGGGAGGTTGGTATTAGTATTTTGGACGTTCACTGCATAGGGGGAATCCCTTTGGATGGGCATCAGTATGATGAGTTTCTTCCCACAGAGAATATCTGTGGGGACAGGTCGTGGACTCCCATCCTAACATGGAATCTTTTAGTGTTGGCCAAGGAGTTGCTGGAGGTCAAGAAATTCTTGAAATTATTTTCCAATTCTAAGTGGTTCAGCCTATTTCTATGGAAATACCCTGATATAAAGGTATCAGGGCAAGGGAAGCGATGTCCAACTGCAGCATAGAGGAGCAAGGGAGGATTATATAGGAGGATCCTGTAGGTGGGGGAATATCAATCCTAGGGATTTAGTGTGGATGAAATCTGCGACCCAAATTTCCAGTATTCCAGATTTATTAAAAATTTCTTGAGTGGGTGGATATAGCCATTAAGAGACACAAGGATGGGTGTCTGCCCAACAACATTGGTGATGGCCAACATCCCGGAAGCCAATCAAAGGTTTAACTTGGAGTTCCTTGTACTGGACCAACTATATGCCATTATGGGGCATATTTCAAGAGGTAAGTCACTGAGGAGGATCTGTAGCCCTTTCCAAATCCTTCATGATTGGATCGCAACTCACTGTGGTGGGTACACTTTCCCAAACACCATTCGTCCCCTAGGTAATTTCCTCTGACCTTCCATGATGAACATTTCTGGGGTCATGCCAATGACGCTCAAAGAATATGGGATAAGTGTTAGGGTGGAAAATCACACCAATTTTACTTTTATTCCATTCCCCACACCTTCTGTCTAGATTATAGAAGACAGGAAAGGCTCACTAGAGAAAATAGAATACATGCAGAGCATTAGAGGTGAGGTGCTTGTGGCCCGGTTCGATGGAAACATTTTCTAAAACCATACATGCCGGCAAGGTTTTCCAGACATTTTTGATGCCTCTAGCGGATGCCAAATAAGGTGTTTACATATTTACTAGAGGAGAAATATCCTAGTGTTCTTTGTCAAATTTGGCTGATGTTTACAACTTATGGCTCTGGTGAGGTAATTACCTCCCCACCCTTCACCGAAGTTGATGTTCGCCTCTCAACAAAATATGTTGAACATTGGGTTGCATCATATCCTAAAGGGATCTTGCAGAAGTAAGTCTGGAAGCTCAAAATGTCCATTGTGGAACCTGACTAGCGAGAGATCAAACAAAGTGTCATCGGGGAGGAAAAGCTGGGAGTTAGTCGGGCAGCTGGGTCATTAGAGGTCGCGACTTCAGTAGCAGGAATGTCAGGTGGTTCAGTCATTCCCTCATCATCTGGTGGGATAGGGGATTGTGAAAAACCTCATGGAGCATAAGAATGAATGAGTCATTCCCTCATCATCTGGTCGGGACTTCAGTAGCAGGAATGTCAGATGTTTTTCACCTTGAAGAACATAATAATGAATGAGTCATATTCGTTGCAAACAATCCAAGATTATCGAGCGGTTGAAGGACCTGTTGGTCGAAGCCCATGAGCAATCGACATTCGAAAACCATCAAATGGTTGGGTTTCAAGCTAAGTAGGAGAATGTGCAGTTCAAAGCCAATTAACTCCTCTCCATATCATCTAATGAGGAGAGATAGCTCAAGGAGAAGGAAGTATTCTTGGAGGCTACAATCCAGAGGGTGGTAGCACTTGAGAAAACCATTAAAGGGGATAAATCATAAGAGATTTTTTTTCAAACCTATAAGAATTTCTTTTTTTTCTCATCCTAAACCACGTGCATAAAATTATTATCATATTTCTTGTTTATTTTGATTATCGCATCTCAAACATAATGGTGTAGTAACAAGAAATCAATCCCTCAACCCACGTGGGTTGTGCCCGATGTGAGAAACAAGGAATGGCTGCATTGTTACTTCGTCTGATCCTGAGAGTTCCAACCAATCTTCAGAAATATGAGGTGTAAATGACCATTTCGGGATTCTAGGAAGAATGAGGGAGGCCTGACTAGTGAATTAAGTTATCAAAATAGTCGATATTCTCTTTTTCCAATGTGCTCCAGTGCACGAGCAGAGTAACACCAGGGGAGTTACAATAAATACAAACATAGGAGAATGGAAAGTGTGAATCACGATACCCAACAAACGGAACACTATGGGGGTGGCATGACAATTAGGATAACTGTTGACCATGTTTGAAACATAGTATCCCTATTTCATTATCCTTAAATGGGGATGAAACATGAGGACTGACAGCTGACCATGTTTGAAACATGAGGCTTGACTCAAAAACGTCATCTTTTAGTCTTTTAGAATGTTAGCCTAGGATAGTAAGCGATCCATAGGCTGAGCATTCGTATTGTTAGGGGTTCCTTTATACCTGAAATATGATGAGGTTCCAAATAAAGGACACGCAAAGGGTGGAGGTTGGAGTGGTGGGTTGTTCGAATAGAGTCCAACACCCTTGAAATAAAGACATCATGGAGGAAACACATTAGGAAAGCGCTTCGGTCTGATCCGGGATCAAAGTTACTTCCGAACAGGACATTTTTAATAAGGACCTGGAGTTCCTTATAGTTTTACATCATACTAATAAGGATGATTAACACGTTGTTAAAACATCGTCTGGTGAGGATGGGGCACATTGTTTTAAGGTCAAACTGACTGGACTAAGATGGGGCTAAGGGGCCATAAGGGTTAATGGCCTTAGGGCTGGGCCCGTGTCAAAAGGCATGGACATCGCTACGTATCCCATATAAATGAGCATAAAGCTAAATGTATTTCTTAAATCATGTCATGGTCAAGGACCAATGCTGGTAGGGGGAATCCTCTGTGGCAAGGAAGCTAACGCATCCCATGATTAACAAGGGGCATCTTGAACTGGTTCTGGGTAGAACCGTAGTTTAGTCTAATAAGTTGAGGATATATGGACTCTTGTAGTTTATTGTCATACGATAGGATGATAACTGAAGTGGGAGATCCCAAAAGGGGAGTACGTGATGCAGTAGCAATAAACCCAGCGTGAATGAGGACATATAATGTCTGCAACATACCACGTATCCCTGGAGGAAGTTTTTTAGGTCAAGGGACTGAAAGTAAAAGTTAGGTTGGGCCCAGGGAAAAGTGCACGAGCATTCCTACGTACCCCAATTTGATGGTAATCAATCCACAGATTGTTCTGGAATTACAGTTTAACATCATGCAGGATGAAAAGGCATGTGTGGCATAGCTTCACAAGTACACGCCCTATCAAAAATACCAATCCCGCGTGAATCATGCTCAATGTGGGAAACAAAAAGTAGTGATGGGATTTCCCTGGAACAGTGAGTCACACATTAGGAGTGGTTGAATTCTAGTAAAATGGCATCCCAAAACTATTGACCCACCTGCTTAACGCACATAGATATGCAAAGGTGTAAAACCGAGTGTGATGGAATTCCTATTGAACATAAGGGAGTGGAATGATGTGAGTCATGGTGCCTAATAACTGGATCACAATTATGGTGGTGTGAAGATAATGGAAATTTTTTGACCATGTTCGAAACACAGTATCCATTTCGTGTTATCCTCAAATGGCGATAGACAAATGATGGTTGACCATTGGCCTTGTTTAAAACATGGGACCTATCGCAAATGTTGTCTAAGGTCTTCAGGGGAATCATCCCAAGATAGTAGGTGAGCCAATGTGCCATGATACTAGGCCATAAAAGGGGGTCCCTTCAGACATAGAAGATAATGGGGATCCAAATAAAGGTCTCATGAAGCTTGGACATGAGACGGGGAAATGCCCATGTGAAGATTCCACACATTGGGATCTTTGTCATGACACATTGGAGTATGACAATAATACGCATCAGATATAGGGAATCGAATCTCCTTCCAAGGATATGTGTCATCGGGTCACATTCTCCTAACATAAGGTCATAAGGTGGGCCATTAATAGGGGACTTGATTTAATGAAATGCCCACAGGGTGGCAAATTTTTCAAACAAGATGTGTAGTTCCCATAGGGAGGTATTAGTTTAGTCTTATAGAACTCTCACAATGATGTGGAGAGACAAGGAAGAAACATGGTGTGGTTGTTGTAAAACCAGACGTGAATGAGAACCCAAGAGTTGTTCGCCACACCACATTCTTTAGAAGGATTTCAGACTAATGGGCGAAGAAGGGGGATTTATGATTCCTGGGGCTGAACATACAGACGGAATGTTTGGGCATTCCTACGTTTCCCATAAGTATGGTAATCAAGCCATACATAGTTCTGGAGGATGTTGTGTAGTTTAGTGTCCTGCATCAAGGATATTTGAATCTTAGTTTAAAGGTCTCTAAGCTTAAAATGTAAATATAAAAGAGAGAGGGAGACACGTGGTGTGGTAATTAAGAAACCAAATGTGAATAAGGACAATAGGAGTCCATATCACACCATGTGCACCCTAGAGAGGTTTTAGGTCAAGGGACCGAAAATGAAAGTTGGCATGGACCCGAAGAAAAGTGATTGGGCATTCCTATGTACCCCATTATGATGGGAATCAAGACATATGTAGTTTAGAAGAGGAATGGTAGGGTACCAATGCTAGGGACAATACTATCATGTAGGTCTGTCCCACGCGCCCCAAAAAGCACCATTTAATAGATATTGTTTGTTCTTTAGGATGGTTGTCTATGTTTTTTTGTGAAGTGATAAACCTAGGACAGAGATTCCATGAGTCACTATAGAAATCGATCCATATATGGGCATTGAAAAATGTTATGTTGGGTAACCATTACCAAACATGATGTCCCCTCGAGTGAGGACATCACAATGCAGAGTCATTTTTCATCATGCGGTCAAGACTATAATGTCATAGTTTAGGGTCGTATGATAGGACCAACCAATAAATTTTAATGTTGTGCGATAAAGATGCAATAGTTCAAAGTCATGCAAGACCAGGCATCATAGTTTAAAATTATATTGTGTGAACTCATATAGAAGAAATGAGGTTTTGAGGGGAATGTGCATGGCATGATAAAGCATACTCAATGTGAATGAGGATGAGGTCCACACCACACCATGTGCAATTCCAGGAAAGATTCCTCAGGCCTAGGGGCCTGAAAAGGTCATAAAATATGGGGTCAGACCCAGAGATGAGACCTCTGGGTGTTCTTACGTATCCCATGAGGAGGGGAATCAGTCCATAGATTGTTTTGAGAGTGATTTTTTAACATGATGCATGATGAGAGGCAGTAGAGACTGGATACTAAAAGGGGAGTGCATGGTACAACCATTGTAAACCCAATGTGAGTGAGTACATAAGCCCACAAACACCATAACATGAAATCCTATGAAATTTTGGGCCAAAATCCTGAACTAAATAGGTAATTAAGGGGAACCTGAGATGTGTCTAAGGACAAGATGCCTGAGAATTCCTATGTATCCCATAAGGATGGGAATCAAGCTACATGTAGTTCTAAGAATGTCGTGCATTTTTAAATCTTGTGTCAAGGACATAGAGAGATCTTAGTTTAAGTTATTAGAGCCCGGACCATAGATAAATGAGACTCTTCCAAATGGGCGCAATCATCAATTGAATCCCTAAGCCCAAGTGAGCAACACTCGGTGTAGGAAAAAAGGGAGGAGAAGGACTTTGCGATACATGGAATACATGAAAAGGAGAAATCGGTGCGGGGCCCCGAATGATGCATCACCGCGACTTTGTCCTCCTAACGTGAAAATGTGCACTGATGGATAGTATCAAGATTTTCGAAATTCCACTTGGACATGATGGAGTGGAAAATGATGTGAATCACGTGACAAATATTTAAGGCTGTGGGGTTGGTGTGGTGATGGAGGATAGCTATGGACTGTGTTTGAAACCAAAAATCCATATCGTGTGACCTAAAATGGGAACAAAAAATGTGTGTCAACCGCTAACCATATTCACAACACGGGACTTGTATCAACTTGTTGTTCAAGGTCCTCGAGGACTTTGGCCTAAAACAGTAAGAGAGCCCTTAGGCTGAGTATCTGTACCATTCGGGGGCCTTTTTGGATGTGAAAGATGATGGAAGCCCAAATGAAGGGGAGTATAAAGCCTAAGGATGGGCGATAGCATGTCCTTGTAGGATTCAACACTCTAGGTGTTGAACCTAAGTGCTCTTGGGAACATTGGAGAACTAAAAAATAGGGATAATGGGAACAACTTAAAAGCAACTGACTTAATAAGATAAGTGTGGAACAAGGGGATGAAGAGATCTCTGGATAGAGAGGTACATGGAATGGTTGTTACAAACCCAACATGAATGAGGACATAAGCACATACCACATCGCATGTCCCTCTCATTAGAGAACATGGGCTAGGGGTAGGAAGTTAAGGAGGTTTCTATGAAATGAGGCTAAACCTGAAAGCTAAATGTTCGGGCAGTTCTATGTATCCCATAAGGATGAAAATCAAACCACACATAGTTCTGGAGGATGCTATGCAGTTTTACATCATGCGGTAAGGGTGTAGATAGAGGAAAGTCGTCGCAATGAAGTTTGTGTATGGCATGTAGATTAGAAAATAAGTTCATACTGCACCTTACAATCCCAAATGAGAACTTGTGCTAGGAATGAAAAGGTTAAGGGATATAAGATGGGAAGTCCCAGCTAATTCGCAGTTTAACATCTGGCAATGAGAAAAAAGAGATGGAGATCTCGAAGTTGGGGCTAGGCCTATGAACTAAATATTTGGGCATTCCTAAGTATCCCATGAGGATGGGAATCAATCCATACACAGTTCTGGAAGGGACATGTATTTTAACATCGTGCAGTGAGGACGTGGGAGGATAAAAGAATAAGGAGGGGAACAAGGTGTGATTATCATAATTGTCAAATGATTGGGTCCAAATAAGCCTACACTACACCGTGTGGTATCCTTCAAAAAAACTATACCTATGGGGGATAGTCAAAAAGGAGTATGGGGATGGACTTAAGACAAAGTCATTCGAGCATTCCTAGATATCCCATGAGTATGGGAATCAATCCATATGTAATTCTTGAAGGTACCATGCAGATTAATGTCATGAGGTGAGGACGAATGCTGGGTGGTTTTACGTCCTTCAGTCCGAATGAATCGCACATTGTAACATCGTGTGGAGAAGAAAGAATAGTTTTTGGTCATGCGGGACCATACAGATGTTAGTTTATGGTCATAGAGCTCAGACCATTTTAATGATAATCAACATGTGGGATAGAAAATTAGTTTAAGATCATGTAGTATGACAAAGATGTTTAATGCCATGCATGACGTAGCATTTTTAGGTCATGTAGGCCCATCTCTAAATCGTGAAAAGTATTTCTTGAGGAATTTGGAATTGGTGGGAGGATTTATATGCCCTCCATCCATGGTAACCAAAGATTATACACCATTAGGGTAAACCTAGTGAATGATGTAAGGTCCTTCCCATTTGGTCTCCATCTTGTGTGGTTTCCTACCAGGTATCATTGGTGTTCTCAGGGCCAAAACTAGGTCACATTGCAAGAAAGATCAGTGGAAGACTTTCTTGTTTAAAGCTCTGGAAATCATTCTATGATGACTTTATTGATTGTGCATGGCATGAAGCTTGTTCTCATCAAGAACTTCCAATTCATCCATACAGATTTCAGCTACCTCATCTAGTGCTTTCTGATCATAGACAGTTTTGCGTAATGAAGGAAATTGAGTCTCAATGGGTAGGACAACCTCTATTCCATACACTAGGGAATATGGGGTCACCTGTGTGGAATTTTGAGTCATCTTCCAAAGGGCCCAGAGGGCGTTGTGGATTTTTCCATCGAAGTCTTCTTGTTCTAACCAACCAATATCTATAGGATGTTAGAGTGGGTTTTGTTGAATTAATCAATTCTCCCATTTTCCTACGCATTATAGTGAGAGGTATGGTTAGAATTAATGTTTTACTTGGTGCAAAATTTATTCAACTCGGGTCCCCATATGTTGGTTCCATTATCGGTGAGAACGACATGAGGGACTTCAAATCAGTATATGATGTTGGAGATCAAAAATTCAACGATAAAATGGGCTTTGGACTCCTTGAGTAGAATTTCCTCTGCCCACATAGAAAAAAAATCTATACTATTCAGAATGAACCTGCACTAGTGAGTTGTTGGTTGAGGATATGGACCCATGACATTGAGTCCCCAGACCGCAAAGGGCCAAGAGTACTTTGTAGCGTAGAGAGGCACCAGTTTTTTATGAAAAAATTTAGCATGAATTTGGCACTCATGACACCTCTTGGAAAAATCGATATAGTCATGGATCATGGAGGGCCCAAAATACTCCAGTATTCTGATCTGGTTAGATATTTTCAGCCTGGTCTGATGAGCCAAGCAGGAACCAATACGAACCTCCTGTATGACATGGTCAATTTCATCTTCTTGAATGCAATGGAGGAGAACCCCATCAAACTCATGCTTGTAGAGGATCTTCTCAAGACGAGGGCCACTCTAGAGGGTAAACTACAATGTGCGGCGTCGGATTCTCTTGCGCTCAGCTTGTTCTGCTGGGAGATTACCATGCTGGAGGTACTAGATAAAGGGGGTCCTCCAATAGGGATTTACTTCCAACACTATAGCAGGGGGACTAGGGGGTCCTGATGTGGAGGCTCTGGTGGGAAGGTGCCTTACCTACGGGGCTCTCATTATCTTACAGAGAAATGGGAGTGATCAATCTATGGTGTGCCACATGAATAATCAAATCATCCTGGTCAGTTTCTACAAGAGATGCAGCGAGGCTGACCAAGGCGACAGCTCGACTATTCTGGGATCGAGAGACATGGGTAACTTCTGGATGAGATGGGAACTAGGCCATCAGCCAGAGGGCATGTTCCAATAGTGGTATGAGCTCTGTCCTTCTGAAGAAATAGTCAATGTTGATCTGTTTGATGACTAGTTCAGAGTCCCCTTTCACATGAAAGTGGGGAACAACAATCTCGAGGGCCAGCTCGAGGCCAATTATGAGAGCATGGTACTTCACCCCATTTTTGGTACAACCTTTAGATGGTAGGAATGAATATGGATAAATAGCTTGTTCCTAAGTGATGAAGATGATGCCCAGGCCCACTTTATTGAGTCTGGGGTCATTGAGCCTTTTGTTGGTGGGGCTCTGGGAAGTAGCATAAAAGTACATTTGCCAACATGGAATGGTTTGGACTACTGAGAGGATTGCCTCATCAGGAAAATCAAGGTCTAAAGGTTTTCCCATGGGATTTGGATGGGCGGAAAGGATGTCTGGCAATGCTTCCCCAAAATAGCCTTCTGAGGGAAAAAGATGATGTCGAACTTTTGGAGGATCACTACCAATCGAGCTAGACTATTTGTAAACATGGGGTAATTTAGGATGTACTTCACCAGAACCACTCAGGGAACTAGTTACACCTCATGGTGCTTCATGTAATGTCACAATTTCTATATTATGAATACCAGTGAAAGGAAGATCTTCCTGATAGGGGAGTATGTGGTCTCCGTATCAGGGAGCATGCAATTTAGATAGTACAGGTTTTTCTATGTTCCCTTATGGTTCTTCTTGGAAAGAATGGAGTCAAGTGATCATTCCAAGTTGGTCACATAAAGTACCAGAGGTTATCTTGAAATGGGTGGCATTAGGACCAGAGGCTAGAGAATATACTGCTTTATTTCATCAAAAGAATTCTGGCATTATTCATCCCACTGATAGACAATGCCTTTCTTCATGAGCTGAGAAAAGGTTTTACACTTTCCAGCTAAATTTGTGATGAATTGGCATATATAGGCCAAGTGGAATTGAAATCCTCGAATCTCATGAATGTTGTTTGGGGGAGTTATATCGATGATGGACTTTATCTTTTCCAGACCAATCTTGATACCTCTATACCTGACAATGAAGTCGAGAAACTTTCTAGAGGTGACACCGAAGGCACACTTCAATGGGTTCATCTTTAGGTGGTGAGAACGGAGGAATCCAAACACTTTCTCTACATCTTTGAGATGGTCCTGACGCTCGTGTGATTTGACCACAAGATCATCCATGTAGCATTCCACCGATTTCCTGAGAATCGGCTAAAATATGTTGTACATGGCACCCTGATAGGTGGCACTGATCGGGTTGTCGAGCGCGTCAAATTAGTTGTTTAATTTTGACTAGAATTTCTACAGTATAGCAGCAACCCTAGGTCGTCTCTCGACGGAGCCTTAGATCATTAATTTAAAAAGAGGGTTCTGATTATGAAAGTAGAAGGTGAATTAGGTTTTTTGAAACTTGGGGGTTTTATGATTAATGATGAAAATAGAAAATGAAAGCGATAAAACAAAGTAGAAATGAACAAGATTGATTAAGCGTGATCAACCCGGGGAAGTCTCGTGATGCTCATCCTTCATCGCTTCAAGGGATGGGGTTATGATATTTTAATCCCTGGTTTGTAACACCTAGAACCATAATGTTACTTAGTTTATACTAGGATACCTCCTAGGGTTCAGTTGAAAACACATAACGATTCACCAGACACCGCCAATGATTGGGTGATTGGTGTTCAACATCATAACCGAAACTCACCAAGGCAACACATGAAGAATTCGATGTGCTCTCCAGGTTTGCATGTTATTTCATTGTGATACCATGAAATAAATGTACATGGCCTTGATAGAGCTTGTGTGAGTTCTATTGACCAATATGAATCACACAAGCACCGCAATTAAAAGGGGGAAAAGAAAGTGGTGAATGGTGTGTGAAACATCACCTGAATGGGTACCCCCAAACATGATCACATGAGTTGAGAATGACATACCAGTACATAACTCAACAAAATAAGAATATAGGATGAGTAAAAACAACATAAAACTTGGAATTAAAAAGATCATTCAAATTAATACAACTTTGAAGCTCGGGATTACATCACATTCCTTCCCAGGTGATCACAAGGGGTTTAGAAACCCATGGGAGGGGAAGAAGAAGAAGATGTTGAAGTAGCACCTCCAATAGCCTCCAAAACCTCTAGGGATTTTTATAAGACTCCTTGGGGACTCCAAAATGGCAGCACCTTGCCTCTTGGCTGAGCTTCCAATTGGGGAGACCAAGGTGCCATTTTATAGGAAAATTGGAAGGTGGTTTTAGGCACACAGGTTTCTTCAATCCAATTGTACCACGCGTTTCGGCCTTCAGACAGTCTTATATCACTTTGGAGAAAATAGAAAAGTTGTATCCCTACCTCTTGAATATCTCCACTGAAAGTTTGGCACCATTTGGACAACTACAGCTCAAGATATTGGTAAAATACAGAACACCACATTTGACTTGGTCCAAATTCGGTGGCTTGGACAGATCAGTTCAGATGGGCCCCATAGAATCCGAATAAGCATTGGGTTCCTTAATATGAAATGTATCCTATTAAATTTTGGACAGGCTCACAAACGTTCATCCCATTTGGATGCACGGATTATGTGTACTATGCAATACAGTGGACAGATGTCCATGGATCCATACAATTTTGGTCCATTTTTCTTCCACTTCATCAAAGGCCCTCTAAATCACCTCCACCTACATTCAAACAATAAAAACAAGTAACATTTCCCATTATAATATTGATTAAAATTAATTGATTTATTCAAAAATTAAGTGCAATTTATTATTATATTTGGAATATTAATTACAAAACTAGTTTAAAACTGCAGTGTAAGGGTGGAATAAAACAGTGAATCGTGGTACGATCACACCCCCACACCTAAACATTTGCACTCCTAGGCAAAGTCACATATCCAAGTACAATGATTCATATATATATATTTCCAACATCCTAATGATTTATCATTTGGGGAAATTTTATTTAAATTAAAGTGATCAATGCACGAACCACACTGAGGAGTTCTTCCTAGTGAAAATAGAAAACGATGTCTCATAAATCATATCATAGCGAAATTCAAAAAGATTCATGATACCCAATTGAGAAAGGAATTCAGAATTAAACCATGACACTAAATCTCCATGTGTGTGTGTAAAAACCATTCCATGTTATTCTTTCCACTTGCTATCCAATAAATATATGTTATTTTAACATTTTTCAGCTTAAATGATTTTGTCACTGAACCTGTCCTACATCCTTTGCAATCATATTTCAAGACACACTCATTTAAGCATTCCCAGAAGTCAAACCATAAGCTACCAACCTAGATATCCCCATATGTTGCACATTTCATCACTCCCCTCATTTATTATTTTTTTATGAAGTTACAATTGGAACAAATTTCACACTCATCTCTCAACCCTTGTTTGATCTCCTCATGACACTAATTGAAATAGTTATAACAATATCAAAGGTTGAGGAGGAGTGGTTTTTGTCCTTCCCAAGACACAACAATTTTTTTTGAGGGCATACAACAGTCGTACATTAGGTACACACGAATAGGTCAATCTGGTATAGTAATGAAACAGATCGGATAAGGAACGAACGTATGGAAATATCATTTAAAGCTGAAAAATATTAACCCAACATATATATACCTTATATTAAGTAAGAAATAATCAAACTTTGTGGTTTGGTGCAAAAATTTGTGGAGATATTAGTGAAATAGTTTTCCAAAAAAACTACTCACATAAAGGGCATCAATCATCTCAAAGGTTTCACATAGATACAACCATTTATATCATTGACAGAAAACCAATTCACTAAAAATCACTCCTTGATGGTAAACTCATACACAAATTCTTTTTAGCCTTCGTTATGGTATTTTTACTTTCCCCACTTTATGGTCACCACATCATGGAATTTTGAAATTGTTGATGGGGAAAAATAAAAATACCATAAAGAAGGCCAAAAAGGGAAAACAAAAGGAAAAAACGATGAAAAATCCTAACTAAACCAGGAATGTATCCACCCCCCCCCCCCCCCCACACCTAGATTGTGTAGTGTCCTCACTAAAATAACTGAAAATGTGAGAAGGAAGGATAAAACATGGCGTGTTTTATTAGTATGATGTGTCGAGAAGGTGGATTTCCTCCACCGGATTCTTTGGAAAATCCTCATAGAAGTGTTTAAGTCGCTGCCCATTGACGGTAAGACTTCGTCCACTCTACTCATGCAAAACCTGTATTGCACCAAATGGGTAAACATTAGTAACAGTATAAGGACGGAGCCATCGGGAATGAAGCTTACCTGGGTGGAGCTTAATCCTAGAATTGTACATGAGGACCTTCTCACCAATATGGAACTTCCACTGGTGAATCAGGCTATCATGAATAGCCTTTGTCTTATCTTTATAGATTTGGGATTTTTCATATTCATCACGTCAAATTTCTTCCAAATCTTGAATTTGCAGCTTTCTTTCCTCACCTGCATCTGAAAGGTTCATATTACATTTTTTAACAGCCCAATATGCACGGTGTTCTACCTCCACCAGGAGGTGAAAAGCTTTTCCAAACACAATCCTATATGGTGACATTCCTATCGGTGTTTTAAAAGTATTACGGTACGCCCAAAGTGCATCATCCAAGTGCAAACTCAAATCTTTCCTATTGGGTTGTACCGTTTTCTCCAAGATTCGCTTAACTTCCTGATTTGAAATTTCTGCTTGTCCGTTATTTTGGGGATGATATGAAGTGGAGACTTTATGAACAACCCCATACTTACGAAGAAAGTTTTTCATGTTACGATTGCAAAAATGTGAACCCTGATCACTAATGATGAATCTTGGTAGACCAAACCTACTGAAAATCTGGGACCTCACAAAATCAACAACCACTCGAGAGTCATCGGTCCTGGTGGCCTTTTCTTCCACCCATTAAGATACATAGTCAACAGCCAATAAGATGTACACAAAGCCAAATGAATTTGGAAAAGGCCCCTTGAATTCAATGCCCCATGCATCGAAGATTTCACAGAATAACATGGGATGTTGGGGCATTTCATTCCTCTTAGAGATATTCCCTGTGAATTGACATCAAGTACATGATTTACAAAACCTATGGGCATCTCTATACAATTTTGGCCAATATAATCCTGATTCAAGGACCTTTCGAGCTGTACGTTGAGAGCCAAAGTGGCCCCCACATTCCAAGGTGTGGCAGAAGGTCAAAACAGAGGTGAACTCATGGTCAGGGACACACCTACAAACAACCTGGTCACTAAAAATTCTCCACAAGTATGGGTCATCCAAAATGTACCATCGAGAATCATGTTTAAGTATCTGGTATTGTGAAGAGATAAAATCAGTGGGGACCCTAGATGTTGCTAGAAAATTCACAATGTCTGCATACTAGGGGGTAAGGTCCACAACATCACAAAGGTTCTCATGAGGGAAGAATTCTCCAACGGGTAGGGGTGAGTCAACATGATGGTCCAATGGTGGGGAAATCCTACTAATGTGGTCAGCTACAACATTCTCCACTCCTCTCTTATCTCTAATCTCAAGGTCAAACTCTTGGAGGAGGAGCATCCACCGAATGATGCGGCACTTGGCTTTAGGTTTCTTTAGGAGGAAACGAAGGGCAGCATGGTCAGAAAACATAATCACTTTTGACCCAAGAAGATATGAACGGAATTTTTCCAAGGAAAACACAATAGAAAGGAGTTCTTTTTCTGTGGTTGTGTAGTTTATCTGGGCAGGGTCAAGGGTACGCGAGGCATACGCAATGACATGAAGAGCCTTTTCAACCCTTTGATATAAAACTGCCCCAACTGCAAAGTTAGAGGAATCACACATAAGCTCGTAGGGGAGATCCCACCTAGGTGGTTGTATTATGGGAGGTGATGTGAGACTCTTTCTTAGTGAATTTAATGCATCCTCACAATTTTTATCAAACACAAACTCAGAATCCTTTTGTAATAATTGAGATAAGGGAAGTGTGATCTTACTAAAGCCTTTAATGAATCAGCGGTAAAAACCAGCATGACCCAAGAAAGACCGCACCTCACAAACACATTTTGGAAATGGAAGGGATGAAATTAATTCAATTTTAGATTTATCAACCTGAATTCCCTTATTTGAAATGATATGCCCAAGAACTATCCCCCGCTCAACCATGAAATGACATTTTTCATAATTTAAAACAAGATCTTTTTCAATGCAGCGGCGGAGGACAGAACCTAGGTTTTCCAAACAATCATCAAAAGAAGAACCATAAACCGTGAAATCATCCATAAAGACTTCTATACAACTCTCAAGGTACTTAGAAAAAAATACTCAACATACATCGCTGAAAATTACCAGGAGCATTACATAGACCGAATGGCATCCTTGTGTATGCAAATGTGCCAAATGGACAGGTAAATGTTGTCTTTTCTTGATCCTCAGGGGCTATATGGATTTGTAAATAACCCGAATAGCCATCAAGGAAACAATAATGGGACTTACCAGCCAATCGTTCAAACATTTGGTCAATGAAAGGTAAAGGAAAGTAGTCCTTCTGCGTGGCTTGATTCAATCAACGGTAGTCAATACAGACTCGCCAACTGTTTTGCACACGTGCTGGAACCAATTCATTCCTTTCATTTGACACAACTGTTATTCCTATTTTTTGAGGCACAATTTGCACTGGGCTAACCCATTTACTATTAGATATAGGATAAATGATCCATGCAGCAAGTAATTTACTGACCTCCAATTTTACCACTTCAAGGAGAGTGGGATTCAACCGGCGTTGAGATTGTCTTACGGGCTTAGCCTCATCATCCAAAAGTATATGGTGCATACAAATAGATGGGATAATCCCAGGAATATCAGCCAATGCCCATCCTATTTCCTTTTTACACTCTCTCAAAAGTTTGAGCAGTTTTAATTCCTGTTGTGGAGAGAGGTTATTGGCAATAATGACGGGCAATTGGTCAATACCCTCAAGATATGCATATTTTAAATTTGAATGAAGTTGTTTAAGTTCAAACAATGGTTGTTTCTGGATTGAGGGAGGGGATTTGGGGGGAGTGGGGTCCATGAAACTATCTATCTGCTCATGTTTATTCTCAAAGGAAAGAGAATCTATTGAAATGAGATTTGTAGAATCATCGATAGTCATGGGTACCTCAGAATAAATACACTCATCAATGAAAGCACAAAATTTACATTTTTCTGAACCCACAAAACATTCAAAAGAATAACCAAAAATAAAATCATCCAAGGGTGAAGAAAACAAAAAAGAATCCGAGTTTGGGTTGAGGAGAGAATTGTGTGTGTGTGCATCGTTTGAGAGAACTTACATCAAATAGACAGGAAGAGAGGAGTGCTCTTCAACGGGGTGTTTCATAGCCTCAAGGATGTTAAAACTTTCATTTTATCCTCCGAATTCCATGGACAGCGTACCATTGTGAACGTTGATGATCGTCTTTGCTGTTTTTAGGAATGGCCTCCCAAGTATGAGAGGGGCATGTCCTTGAGTTTGGGTATCTTCCATCTCAGGAATGTAGAAATCAGCAGGGAAGATGAGATTCTTCACTCTAACAAGGACATCCTCAATCACTCCTTTTGGATGTGTTGTACTCCGGTTGGCAAGTTACACAACAATGCCTGTTGGTTGAAGCTCTCCAACCTGTAGAGAAGTATACATGGAGTGAGGCATTACATTAATGGAAGCACCTAAATCTAGCATAGCATCAGAAAAGAAGGTCTCCCCTATGGTACAAGATATGGTGAATGTGCCGGGATCCTTGCATTTGGTTGGCATTGCTGGTTGAATCAAGGCCGAGACATTCCTTCCCAGGTTGACTCTCTCATTCCCCTTCAGCCTTTGTCGATGGGTGCAAAGATATTTAAGAAATTTGGCATAACGGGGAATTTGCTTGACTGCATCCAATAATGGAATATTAACTTGAACTTTTTTAAATGTATCCATTATTTCATTGTCAATCTCATTATCAATGTTTTTCTTAGATTTAGAGAGTCTTTGAGGGAAAGGAAGAGGAATGGATTGTTCATTTGAATCATCAATGACTATTCGATTACCATTTTTGTCTTGTTTTTCTTTACATGACGTTTTTGAGGGTTGGGAAAGAGAGTTTTCATGAGGGGGACATACCTGATGTGAAGAATCAGTAGAAGGAGTAACTTCTTTATCACTAAGAAGTGTAACTGCACATACATTAACTTTTTCCTTTGGATTAGCAATGGGTTCGGATGGTAGTTTTCCAGAACCTTTCATCTTAAGCTCACCGATGGTGTTTTCCAATTTCCCCACTTGGGTTCGTAGGTCTTGAATAGCTGATTGTGTGATCTGTTGGAACTGAAGGTTCTGGGTTACCATTTTCTTCAATATATCCTCAAGGATTGGTTCAGAATTGGGAGGAGGGGGATTTTTTTGAGATGTTAAAGGATAAGAAGGTTTCATACCTTGGCCTTGTTGATACCAATTCTGCTTGGGGTAGCTTGAGTTTCCTCATTGTCGGTATTGTGGTTTAGCTTGCCACCCGGGGTTTGTATTTGGCATGAATGGTTCTTGCTTGAATGGAGGTTCTTATTCGAATGGACACCCTGGGAACACATCTGCATAGGACTCAGATGAATCTTGAAGTTGTAGGCACTGGTCAGAAAAATGAGTGTTATCAGAACAAATACCACAATGCAATGGAATAGAAGTAGAGTGTGAGTTACCTTGTTCTTGGGATAATTGCCTTAGAAGGGTATGTATCTCATCAAGTTTAGTATCTACCTTTTGTTATAGGGCTTAATGACTTACCTCATGAACTCCTCGGGTTGGAGCAATAGCTTATGTACCAAATTGTTGTGCATTTTGAGCCATGTTAGCTATTAAGTCCCGAGCGGCAGAAGGAGTTTTGTCAACTAGGGCACCACTTGCCGCAGCATCAATCATTCCACGATCCATGGGGATAAGTCCCTCATAGAAGTATTTGATTAATAGTTGTTCACTAATCTGGTGGTGGGGGAATCTTGAGCAAAGTCTCTTTAATCTCTCCCAATATTCATGAAGGGTCTCTCCTTGTGATTGCCTAATTCCACAGATTTCTTTCCTAATTGATGCAGTTCGGGAGGCAGGGAAGAACTTCTCTAGAAAAAGTCTTTTTAGGTTATTCAAGCCCCCAATTGTGGAAGGCAAATAGTATATCCAATCTTTGGATACACTATCAAGGGAGAAAGGGAAGGCCCTAAACTTAATGAGGTCCTCAGACACATTTTGGGGTTTCATGGTGGAGCACACTATGTGAAACTCTTTTAGATGTTTGTGAGGGTCCTCACTGGGAAGACCATGGAATTTTGGAAGAAGGTGGATGTGACCTGATCTAAGTTCAAAGATGGCTGCTTCCTTGGGATATTGGATCTACGCAGGTTGGTACTCCACATCAGGGGTAGTTAGTTCTTTTAAAGTTCGATTATTTGCAGTCATGTTTTCTTGGGTTTGATTGGGTTCAATTTTGGGTTGTCTTAGAAACACTTGAGGTTATAAATGGGGTTCCACAATTTTACTTGATTGACCTTCTCTAGATGCCTTGATTTTTGAGTGAAGTGACTTTTCGATTTCAGGATCAAATTCAAGTAGTGTTCCTTTACCAGATCTTGTCATGCAATAATGATGTCCATTTTGATTGATTGATAGTTTGTTGTGTTTCTTTTTTTTATTTAAGATTGATAAAATAGAAAATTAAGAAGGTTGAAAGAAGAATATAATTTTATACTATAGAATTAGAGAGGGATATGGAGAAGAAGATAGATAGAGAGAGAGAGAGATAAAGAACACACCAAAACAACCAAAAATAAAGACAAAACCCAAAACAAAAAACAATAAAATGGGGTTGGGGTATTTAAATAAGTACTAATTAAGAAGTAAAATAAATAAATAAAATGAAATAAAGTAAAAAATGATCTTGGCTCCCCGGCAACGGCGCCAAAATTTGATCGCGTTGTCGAGCGCGTCAAATTAGTTGTTTAATTTTGACTAGAATTTCGCTAGTATAGCAGCAACCATAGGTCGTCTCTCGACGGAGCCTTAGATCATTAATTTAAAAATATGGTTCTGATTATGAAAGTAGAAGGTGAATTAGGTTTTTTGAAACTTGGTGGTTTTATTATTAATGATGAAAATAGAAAATGAAAGCAATAAAACAAAGTAGAAATGAACAAGATTGATTAAGCGTGATCAACCCGGGGAAGTCTCGTGATGCTCATCCTTCATCGCTTCAAGGGATGGGCTTATGATCTTTTAATACCTAGTTTGTAACACCTAGAACCCGAATTTTACTGAGTTTATACTAGGATACCTCCTAGGGTTCAGTCGAAAACACATAACGATTCACCGGACACCGCCGATGATTGGGTGATTTGTGTTCGACATCATAACTGAAACTCACCAAGGAAACACATGAAGAATTCGATGTGCTCACCAGGTTTGCATGTTATTCATTGTGATACCATGACATAAATGTACATGTCATTGACATATCTTTTGTGAGTTCTATTGAACAATATGAATCACACAAGCACCGCAATTAAAAGGGGGAAAAGAAAGTGGTGAACGGTGTGTGAAATATTACATGAATGGGTACCCCCAAACATGATCATATGAGTTGAGCATGACATACCAGTACATACCTCAATATTATAAGAATATAGGATGATTAAAAACAACATACAACCTGGAATTAAAAAGATCATTCAAATTAATACAACTTTGAATCTCGGGATTACAATCACATTCCTCCCTGGGTGATCACAAGGGGTTTAGAAACCCATGGGAGGGGAAGAAGAAGAAGATGTTGAAGTAGAACCTTCCATAGCCTCCAAAACCTATAGGGATGTTTAGAAGACTCTTTGAGGACTCCAAAATGGCAGCACCTTTCCTCTTGGACGATCTTCTAAATGGGGAGCCCAAGGATCCATTTTATAGGAAAATTGGAAGGTGGTTTTAGGCACACAGATTTCTTCAATATAATTGTACCACACGTTTTGGCCTTACGACTGTCTTATATCACTTTGAATAAAATAGAAAAGTTGTATCCCGACCTCTTGAATATCTCTACCGAATGTGTGGCACTATTTGAACAACTACAGCTCAAGATATTGATAAAATACGAAACACCACATTTGACTTTGTCCAAATTCGGTGGCTTGAACAGATCAGTTCGGATGGGCCTCATAGAAGCCTAATCAGCATTGGGTTTCTTAATATGAAATGTATCCTATTAATTTTTGGACAGGCCCACAAAATGTCAGCCCATTGGGATGCACGTATTTCGTGTACTATGCAAAAAAGTGGACATATGTCCATGGATCCATGCAATTTTGCACCATTTTTCTTCCACTTCATCAAAGGCCCTCCAATTCACCTCCACCTACATTGAAACAATAAAAACAAGTAACATTTTCCATTGTAATATTGATTAAAATTAATTGATTTATTCAAACATGAAGTGAAATTTATTATTATATTTGTAATATTAATTACAAAACTAGGTTAAAACTGCAGTGTAAGGGTGGAATAAAACTGTGAATCGTGGTACGATCAGGCACATGAATTCTTTTGACAAAAGGGAATTACCTGGTAGCAGAAAGTACATTGTGGTGCCCTAAAAGCTATAAAATCTTCAACCTCAGGGGACATTCGGATTTGGTTATACCTGTAACATTCATACATGAAGGAGAGGGCCTGGAAGCCAATGGTGGAAATAATCAACAACTCTGTCACAGGAAGAGGAAAATCATCTTTTGGAAAGTGACGGTTGAGATCCCAGAAGTCGATGCAGACTCTGATTTGTCTATGTTTATTTATGATGGGCACAATGTCGACTAACCATCTGGGGTACTGGACCTCCTTGATGAAATTGGTTCTGATGAGCTCATCAACTTTTTCCTAGACCATGGCACCATGAGAAGGGTGCATCTTTTTGGGAGGTTGTTTGAACCCATAATGATTTTATGGGAGACCGAGGCTGTGGACAACTACCTAGGGATCTAGTCCTTGAATCTCATAAAAACTTCAAGAAAATACATCACGGGGCTGCCTCAGAAATTTCTTGTATTGTTGTTGCTCTTCGACAGGCATAAAAGCACTTATTAAAGTGGGTTTTGGATCTGTCTCTCTATCAATGTTCACTTGTACCAATTCATCAACTATGGAGGAGACCCCCTCCTAGAAAGAAATAGGAGAATACTCTAAATCCTTTTTTTCTTATGGAAGATGGGTCCTTGGTAGGAGGAGTTTTCTTTGAGTCAACATATCCTGATGTGATATTTCTACTAGCCTTAGCGACATTAGACACTAAATCGGGGGACTCCTGTGATGTCTAAACCAGAGAGGTGAATTTTCTCGATCCGATATCATCTTGTCTTCGGCCCAAGGGGCCATGCATGATGATATAAAAGAAATATTAGTGCATCGTCTTGAGTTGGTTTTTCCCAGCCTGACTGAATAATCATGTATGACATTCTCCCATTTCCATAGGGTAGACATCTTCATACCTTATGGGGGTGGGGGGCTCTGAGATCACCCGAGCCTGATTTTTGTAAGAATAGAAGGTGATCTTCCAACATAGCTTAGACATGGGAATGTGCTCCCCCTCATTCTAGAAAAAAAACATTGTCCCATATCTGGGGTTGTAGCCTTCAATCGGTGGATCGGAAGGATGTAGGCATCATCCAAGTCTGTCCTTGGGTCTGTTGCAGTCGTAGCATGTTCAACTTCGTTTTCCTGAATCTGCTTGTCATTTCTCTTCTAATAGTCGGCATCAAGGTAGTGGTCTTCAAAAGATGAAAAGGGAGACGTTTCACCTTGGATAATTCCCACTCGACCATTAATGGAGTACATAAGGAACTAGTGATATGAAAAGGGACCTCCGAAAGCAAGTGAAGCCATGCCCTACCCATAAATGTGTTGTATGTGGTAACTTGGGATACAACCATGAACTCAGGGCTGGCAACTATGCCACCGAACTGTGTCTTCAGTTGGATCATTCTGACTGGTGTATGTTTTTTCCTATCATAACCTTGGATTTTTTGGTCAGAGGGACTCAAATCATCCTTGGATAGCCCCATTTATTGAAGTGTTCAGGTTGGGATTTGGTTGATCCCCGAGCCTGTGTCAATAAGGCAGTGATGAACATCCACACCATTAAAGTGGACAGTGATGTAAAATGGGTGAATGTGACCCTTTATGGGAGAGCCTTAATCTTCTCTATAGAACAAGATAATGTCATGTCATTCAGCATGCTCAACTGCCTTTGCATGGAAGGCTTTTGTAGATGCTACCTCCGACATGAACTGGAGGGGGATTCCTAAAGCTTTAGTAAGGGATTCAGGAATATCCACTCTTAGGGGAAGGGCCTCAAGCATATAATTCCTCACATGAATGTTGGAAATATTCTTAAGGACATCATACTTATGTTTCAAGTGTGAACATCTTCTTATAAGAGGTCGTTCTGCAGTAGGGGGGTGACTTGCCCTTCTGGCCGAACCAACGATTGTCTTGTGCTGGGAATTTCCCATTTCTCACTAGTCAAAGCTCATGGAGTGACTAATATGAGTGGGACATATGACTATGTCTATTCCATAATAGAGCGTGGATAATCACAGTGCAATCAAGGTGGCTCCACCTGATCAAGTAACATAAACTATGGAGAAGGCGGAACTAATGACACCAAATGTAAAGATTGTGCATGTTGAGCTCTATGTTCTCCCTACTGTCTAGTTTCGATGGCATACACAACCTAGAAAGAAGTATTAACTGAGGAAATACAAATACCCATATATCCACGGCTGCATTGATGCTAGCGATGGATGTGAACATTGGTAGGATCCGTCTAGCAATCCTCGTCGTCAGAAATTATGTAGGGGTTTACCAGTTCTATGGTGTTAACCGAAGCATACCCTTGATCATCACCTGAATAATCCTCCACTGCTGGATAGATTTTGGAGAGGATCTCCATCTCAGGGGGAATAAATTCACTGAGAGTACAGGATGCTGATGACATCGGTGGGGGACTTCGTTTTCCCTCACTGTCATTGTCTAGCTTCACGAATACACATGAAACTTATGCTTGTGATGGGTCTAACCTGACAATTTTTTTATCAACCTGGTCTTGAAGACAATATTTAAACACATAGAACTGTTTGAGGGAGTTCCCTATGATCTAGGGATAGGGGAATTAATTGAGGTGATCGATTAGGTCCTCCTCTTCTGGCCTCCTGCATTTAGGCAGCCGTATAATTTTCTGCTCCATGGCACTTCGGAAATAACCAAGGACCTAAGCCTTGTTAAATGTGTAGGTCTGGTTTCTCTTATCCAAAAAGGGGGATCTGGGAGCCTATCCATGAATAGGGGCTGGAGAATATTATCGAGGAGGTAGAACCTGGTTATCCCGCCTACGTGGTGGTGGTGCATTATGCGGGGGTGCCTTCTAATTCTGAGGTGGGCGTTGTTTGGTCAGAGGCTATGCCTGAGGTGGAGGGCCCCTATGGGGTAGGGGAGGTAGCTTCACTGGTAATAAATCTTATTTTTAGGGCCTCTATTTGGGCCACTATAGTGAGATCAGCCTTAGTAACTCTTCTAGCCTGAATTGTAGGATGCAACGGATATGCCTTCTTGGCCTTCGATAAGGCTTCCTCTAGATGTTGGCCCTTCTCATAGAAGTCTTGGAATCCCCTGAGGTAATTTTGAGTAATGATACAGGGGACGAGTTCAGTTTTGACTATCTCAAAACCCATTTTCCATAGCTGTATCTTGGTCAGTGACATATCCAAGGAGTTGGTGAGGCCTTTTCATTGGGCAGAAAAGTCTGTGACACACTCACCCGGCCTCTGCTTACACTTGAAGTGGTCTTCAATACTCGTCTTCTTGGTGGTAGAGCTAAACTGGTAAAGGAACTATCTACGGAGATCATCCCAGCCGGCGACCGACCCGATGGGTAGCTGGTTATACCATACAAACACAGTCTTGTCCAATGTATGTATGAAACACCAGAGTTTGGTTGCCTCCACCTATGTCAGAGTTCCCATCCTGGTTCCACACCTTGAGATAAAGTGGTCCAAATGCTACAGTGGGTATCCTATCCCATTAAAGTGGGAGAAGGTGGGATTTCCAAACTCGAGGGCGCTGGCATATCATCCACCCATTCCAGATATGGATTAACATTAGGTGGGATCACTACCTGTCAAGTTTCTAAATCCTCGAGGTGAGAAATGAGTGCCGCAATTGGATCGTCCATGTGGTGATACCTATCTTGATGAGGATCCCTGACCACCAATGTGTTGGTAGGTTCTTCAACATGATAAGCAGGCCCAGCGGCTCATGGAGAGGTTAGTGGGATAACTTGTGTAGTAGCTGGGGGAACCTAAGGTGGGTCCTAGGGATTATCACACTACTCGGGTGGATTTGGTGACACATACTGCACCCTCTTTCCAAAAGTCCCAGCATCTATCCTGCCTATGAGGGAAGCACGGTCAGGGTCACCCGGGGGTAACTCACCGGGGGAAGGTTGTATATTCCCCTACTGCCCCAGCCTAGGCTCACCGTATTCTGGTTGTCGCTCCGTAGTGCATTCGGCAAAGAGGCCATTGGCCATATTTTTGTGCTCCACAAAATATTGGCGCACCACATCCTTTTTAGGATCATACTCTATCTTCTGCACAGGGCCAAATGGGTTAGAGGGTTTGATATCCCCAAGGTGTTCCTTACTCTTATAGAGATTATGACCGAGGTCTAATGTCTTGGTAGGTATAGGATGACCCAGTAAATTTCTCTACTAGTGAGTGACCCTTCCCAATGGATCCAATAGGTGTGATACTCTCTTGGGGGAATTTCCTCTCTGATGAGCTCTAGCTCGTTCTCTTTCCCTGGTAGATAGGCCATGTTAACCACGACTCTACCTGAAGTCATATCCTTGATATCCCATGGGAAGTCAGGCTGGTGCCAGATAGAACTGATATAGAGGGTAGCATACCACCCCCAACCACAGACCTGAATGTGGGGGGAAGCCTACTTGATAATCATGTGGAGCACAATAAAACTCTAGATGCATCGTTGTTGGAGGGTCTGATGGCGACCAAGTGACTCAGGTATTTAGGCTATAGGGAGAGCGGCCAAGTCAAACAAACATCACTGTTGACCAATGTCTTTGAAGTGTGCCTAACTCTTGGGGTAATGCACTTGTCGATGATGAAGACAAAAGTGAGTCACCCAGAGTGTTTGGTAAAAACACCCAACTTCCTCCTCGGTGAGTGATTCTACCGCACTGAAATTCAGTGATACAACAAGAAAAAAAACTCCAGGAAATGGTCTACTACAAGAATGTCCCACACTCTCTTAGGCTCAGACTCAGGGTATGGCCCTTGGTTTCCCCATTAAACGACTTGAAGCTACCGGGGAACCGGTAGTGGTGCTGAAGAAGATTTCTGAGACGGTAGGCTAGCTGGTGGAGAATACAGCAAACAGACCCTAGGAAAAGAGGATTGAGGTGAGGGTTCCATTGTGGAATCACATTCCACCTTGTAATTTATTAATCATAAAGTTTTAATTATGGTATTAATTTTCTTGGCATTCATTTTGTAGTGGTGGTGACCCACCATCCAACCCCAGAATGGACCTTCAGGATAGGGTTGACTTTTGGCTCGAAGTGGACCTTCATCAAAATTGATGTTGGGGAAGAGAGTACATCCACCTGGGTGAGCTGGGGTGCAAGGAGCACCTATAAATATGTAAAATGGAACACGGGGAAGACATCTATGTCCACTGGCTGATGTGCGAAGGTAATCTCCATGTGAATTGCTATACTGGGTAGGACCTCCGTTGGAGTTGGTGAGAGCATGGGTTGGGTCTCCTTGATTATTTACTTTAGCGGCATTGGTGAGAGGGGGGTACTCATAGTGATCGAGCCGAACACGAGTAGGGCCTCCATGCTGGGTGCTGATGAAGTGAGGAAAGCCTCCACCTCTCGAGTTTCTAGGACGAAGATGATCTTCATCGGTTGTAGTAAGGACATGGGGAAGACCCCCACGTTCACGGTTGGCCGGATGGGTAGCACCTTCACATTGAGGACCTCCGTTTGGATTGATGGAGACATGGGGAGGACCTCCACGTCGATCTTGGGGGTGGGACAGACCTACGATGTCATTGATGATGGTACAGGGAGGACCTCTATATTGAATGTCAATGTCGTGGGTCGACCCGCAATGGGCACCTTTTATGTCAGTGACAAAGAGAGTTATTCCAACCTACCCATGTGGTGGTTGGGGCCTCAATCCTAGTTGGTCATATGAGTGCCCCTGCTTGGAATAAAAAGGGGACTAATGGTATGTGTCAGTTGTGGCACGATCAATGATAGTTGTTGATGTTGATTCCCCTCAGCAGGCGTCCTCCTTGGCCTATGCCTAATGCTGGCATCAGGTCGACCAGAATAGAGTCGATGGTGCACGTGCATAGTTTACCTAATCCTTATCTCGTGGGACTAGGTGGAAGTGCTGACATGGCCTTGTGGGAGCCCTCTTTGGGACCCCTTAGAATGATTCCCCGGCTGATCTGGCACGGACATCCCTCACCTCATTAGCGTAGGGGAGGGAGTCATCGAAGAGTTTCTAGGAGAGGCTCCCAAAATGATTATATGTCAGAGTGGGGAGCAGTGGATACATGCACGTCCCTTGGGGGTGGCGATGATGATGAGGTGCATAAGCCTCTAGGTTTTCCCGGGCCATATCCCTGGTTGGGATGATCCCCTCCTCCTCGTATCATCAAACGAGGTCTTTAATAACCATTCTCTGACCGATCTCATAAGGGGGAATGGGGAACATGTGCCCAGTAGCTGTGGACGTAGAGGCTACCATGGGGGAAATGAGGCCATGTGGGATTTCCATGTTGATGTTTCCTCTACCCCGCGTCAGTTGGTGGGCAGTGATCGTTTTTCGGTTACAATATATTGGGTCTTGAAAAGCATACAGATTTAACCATTTGGGAAGAAAAAAGGAAAGTGACTTCCAGTGCCCTAGTGACATTATGTCTTCCGTGATTAGTAAGTAGAATCCACGCTGACAACATCGCAGGTCGGGATGTCCAACATTCAACTACTTCAATTTTTTGGTGAGTTTCATGCAAGGCACACTATTTTCATGGTGTGACGTGGTGCCAGATACATGTATCTAGTGACATGATAATCCATTGATATCTCGAGTGATATTAATCTCCACAATGATAAGAATAACTTCACATAAGGTTCTCCATTTTGGTTTCCAACACTTTTGTTGGGGTGAACATCTGTCTCTTTTGGGGGATGCGTAGCTTTTGCCCCACATTCCCACTTTCCAAAGGTGGGAAGCATCTGTTTCTTATTAAGGGATGTTTTCTCCTTGATCAAAATGGAATTATGGGATGTCGGTTCTTCAATCTGTGGATTCCTCCTTGGAACTCATTGCCTAGTCTGGGTGTCCCTAATAGACTTGAGACATTGTTTGTGAAACTCTTCCCAGTGCCATGTCTTCATTGAATCTAGTCAACTATGATGCTTCTTTCAAGACATTCCAAGGGTTCATGTTAGGGGAGTAATCACATTGGACATCACATGTATGTCTGGACGCTTGAAAACTAATGCATCTTTGTTTCTTCTTCTTATGATAGGGATTATCAAGGGTGCAGAAGTTTGAGTCATCCCTCTAATGTGGGGAATTATATTCCATGGGAATGTCTCTAAGGTTTTCCTTAGCTACCCATGTTTAACACAGTGTATATCATGAGTTTAACCTCTAACGGAGATGGACTGAACTGATCAAAACACTGATGGGAGTGGATTATATGGGTGAAATCCCTGGAGGTAACACTGATGTTGGGGCTAAGGGGTGTTTAGTATCCTGATTGCTTCAAGGATTAGTGAGAAAGTTGGTGACATGATCTCACCGGGATGTGGCAGCCTGAGTAAGAATCAGTATGGATATAGATTGTGGAGAGTATATGGATAGTGGGATGGAGCTGACACAAGGGTGATGGTGATGTTGGGTTTGAGCCTAATATAGGCTTCCTACGCATCCTCGTGGTAGGGAATAAAAGTCCACGTAGTTCGATGAGGTGATGGGGAACCTGATGAGGTGACCCATATGGATGGGACTTGGAGGAAGTGGAACCTCGGGGTTGGGGCAGGACTTTCCTGAAACACATAGGATCGAAGGAAAGGGGTCACGACGGGACATGATTGATTGGATTGAACCTTAGGGAGGCTTCCTCTGTATCCCCATGTTAGGGAATCAAAGTCCACATAGTTCAGGATAGGGAATGGAATTGGGGTGTCCATAGAGGATAGAGACCCAAAGGTATGTTGGGGCTTACGCATGATTAGCAGCCTGGGCTGGTCTGACGATTGAGGGGTAGACTAGAGATGTGGGTCCCAACAAGGGGGATACCAATGTTTACCTATTTTTTGGGTTTAACCTCTGCGAGGCTTCCTACATACCTTGTCTAGGAGATAATGATCAAGCCCACATAGTTCATCTTACAACATCTTACAATCATGTAAGGCTTACAACTTCTTACCGCTGGATGGATTACAACATCTTATCGCTAATTGGAAAATGAAACGGCTTACCATTTATTGGAGAAACAAAGCAACTTACCGTCAATTGGTATAATGCAACGGCTTACTGTCGATTGGGTAATACAATGGTTTAACTTCAATTAGGCAACACAATGGCTTACTGTCGATTGGGATCCAACAGATTACCATCGAATGGTATTTAATGGCTTATTGTCAATTGGGATTTTACCTTAAGGAGACTTCCTTCTTACCTTGCCTAGGAGATAAATATCATGTCCCACATTAGTTCATATGGGTATAGTTTAACATCTTGCCGAATGAAAAGGGGCGTATAGTTTAATTTCATGCAGGATGAGGGTGAACCAACTTGGAGTGGTTGGGACCAATGGGTGTTGGGCTTGAGCCTCAGGGAGGCTTCTATGTACCTTACCTTGTAAAGGATCAAGTTCCCCATATTTTGGGATGGAGGATACAGGTTTATGTTATGCAGGATGAAGGTGAACCGACATGAAGTGGTCGAGACAAGTAGTTATTGGGCTTGAACCTCAAAGAGTCAACCTACGTACCTCACCTTGGGAAGGATCAAAGTCCACATATTTCGGAATGAGGGATACAATTTAACATCATGCAGGATGGAGGTGAACTGGCTTGAAGGTGTCGGGAAAATTATGTTTTGGTCTTGATACTTAGAGAGACTTCCTACATACCTCTCCTTGGAAGGGATCTAATTCCACATAGTTCGGAATGGTTTGGGTATTACATGCTAAGGCGGCCTATAGAGGATGGCATGGTCAATGCTTACTCTAAGCCCACGTGAGTCATGCTCAGTGTGAGAAATAAGAGGCAGCAATGAACTAGTGATCATTTCATGAAAGGTGTGTCTGTGGAAAATGGAATGGGGCTTACATGTAGTTAGTAGCCCAAATAGGAAACAGGGGAATACATGTGGTTAGCGGCCCCGAGAGATAGGGATTTGGACTTACTCTAGGATGGAGGCCCGATGGTGACAAATACCAGAGGGAGCGGTATGGGATAATGAAGGTCCATGTGCCCCTATCGCCTCTAGTCTTTGGCACAAAATAAGAGAGGAGGAGTAGGTCTTCTACCTCTTACAAGAAAGGCTAGGGATTACAACAAGATGGTGGCCCTTCTCCGCAGACAAACACTGCTCCGGCAGAGAGTATCTCATTACATGTGAGGGATATTTCACTAATGTGGAGATGAGAGGGTGTAGAGACTGGATGAGACAGGGCATACCACGTGTGATGCACAGGGTGAGGCCACAGTTTAACATCATTTACTAGGGACGATGGTTCATGGTAGTTTAACGTCTTGTAGGTCAGATGAGGCGGGTTCACTCCACACCCCTAGGACTTACATGACTGACAAACTTTATCCCTTGTTGAAGGGAAGAAACCAGAAATTCCATGGTGAAGTGGGTTTTGGGTAGTGATCCACTGAGGGTCCCACATTAGTAGGGCTATGAAAATAAGAAATAGACAATACTGTGCCTATGAGAAGAAGCATAAGGCTATGCAATGCAATGTGAAGAACCACCCAAGGGTCCTTGAAGTCACTTCTTACAAACCAGGAGGGTCTTATGGGAGAAGAGTGCATGACGCAAGTATTTTTCACATAAGAGAGGCTCAGACATGGTTCCGTAGGGTAAGGACGGAATATGGAGTGGACAAGAAGGTTTTCAGGAAGAAGAGGGGGTTTGTGTGAAATAGTCAGGAAAAAAGAATATGGTGCATTCAAAAAGTCAGGGTGCGTGGATAAAGGAGGCGAACTCGCAATTGGAGTAGGTTTTTCATGCAAGCGGATGAGGTTTGCATGCAAGGAAACGAACTTGCGCACAACTGGACAAACAATCAATGACCCAGGCGAGGGTCAAACCCAAGGGGTTTCAAGTGAAGGAAGATCACATGGGAGACTTTTCATGGAAAATCCTATACTTGGAATCCATATTTTGGATGTGGAATAGGTGTATTACACCTAGGAAAGACGGTTCAAATTCTTCAGCCTCAAAGCAAGGGGGTGTCCTTCTATTTATAGGTGTTCAGGAGCAGCATGGGGCACATAGAAATTGAACTATTCGTAAAACCCAAAACGTCAGTCGTCCATGTGGAGCTTTCCACACAGTGTGAAAAAAATATCTTGGGTGCGGAAACTTGCGCGTCGTTCGGGCGGCTTTACAAACACTCCTCCGATTTTCCGCGTGGCCTTTCGTCCTATCTTGGACCAGTTTTCTTGGTCAAAATCTGCCTTTGGTTTTCCCAAAATGTCGATACATGGCCTTCAGTAGATTTCAGCCTCTACAATCCCCAAGGGGTTCTCTACTTCTTTTCACTAACAATGCTGATGAGACATTTCACTTGAGTGTGGACTATCATAGAGTGAACTAAATAATAGTATAGAATAGTTATCCAATTCAATGCCTCAAAAATATATTCAAATAGATCCGAGGTGGTAAGATATTCTTCAAGACTTATTTGATGTCAAGATACCACCAATTGATGTTGAGACCATCAAACATACCTTAGGAAACTTTTTAGAGAATGTATGGCTTGTAGGGGTTCTTAGTTATGCTTATTAGTCTGAAGAATGTAGTGGAGGTATTCCTGGAATTGATGAATCAGATCATCCATATTTTTATGGATTAGTTATTGGTTGATTTTTTGATGATATATTAGTTTAATCTCAATATATATATGATCATGACATCTAGAAAACATCTTCAGTACATTGAGAGAGCATTGGATTTATGCCAAGCTAAGAAAATCAAATTTCTATATTGATAATGTGCACATCATTGGGAATTCTATCTTAGAGGTTAGAGTGTTAGTGGACCCAGAAAAGGTCACATCCATGGTATCATGGGATCTTCCAAATAATTGCTTAAATATTAGGATTTTCTAGGTTTATTAGGTGATTATCAGTGTTTAATCTAGGAATTATTCTATCTAGAACGATTAGTGTCTAAGATGACCATGAAATGGGTGAATTTAGTTAATTTGAATGCATGTGAAAAAGATTTTTAGGTTTTGGAGAGTAGGTAGACCACAATAACAATCTTTACTATACCTATTCCAGGTAAGTTATATACCATTTATTATAATGCATCTAGAGTTGGACTCCAATCCATTTTTATGTAGGTGGACCAAGTGGTTGCTAATGGGTCTAGATAGTTGATAAAACATTATAGGAATTATCCTACTCATGATCTGGAGTATGGTATAGTGGTACATTCCCTTATATTTTGGAGAATATATCTTTTTGGATAGAGTTTTATGGTGAAAATGGCCCATAAGAGCCTCAGGTACATATTTTCTCATTGGGACCTGAACCATCGGTGGAGGTTTTGGGTAGAGTATCTATAGTATTTGGACTTCAGGTTGGATTATACATTAGGAAAGGGAAACATCATTGCATATCCCTTGATCCCGAAGATACAGACATAGGTAGTTCATGTGTCTCATGGAAAGTTGCAGATGATGGAACTCTTTGAAAAGATGCATCTCAATGTTCAGGAATCCCATGTATGAGAATATATAACTTAGACATCTGTTTTACATGTACTTCTTAACTATATCTAGACATTTCAATTATCTAATCTGGATGTATTATCTCTGAGATACTGATTACATGGTGGAGATCCACCAAGATGGTCTCTTGGTAGCAATAATGTTCTTTATATCCAGGGCTAAGTATGGGTTTATATGAAATTGAGCTTGGAGGTAATGAAAGACTTTTGTGACTCTATGTGGGAATTATAACTAGGGAAAAAAAGATTTATCATAATCTCTATAGACATTACTAGTTTCAAAAAATAAATAAGGAGGTAGCAGTCTTCATAGCAAGATGTTTCGCATGTAATCATGTGAAGGGTGAGAATCAGAGGTGTGTTGGGTTATTACAGCCTCTACCCATTCCAAAATAGAAATGGGTAATGTAAATATGGATTTTTTTGATTGAATTAACTAGAACACCCATCAAGAATTATGTGATATGGGTTATAATAGATTGAATGATGAAGGTATCCTGCTTTTCCCAATCATGAATACTTTCATTATTGATGATTTTTGTAGTCTCTACATAAAAAAGATAGTCTAGTTGCATAGTTTTATGAAGAGTATCATTTATGATAGAAATACTCATTTTACATCCTAGTTATATCATGGTATTCATAAGGCTTTGGGATCATAATTTCTTAGGAGTAAATCCTACCATCTATAGACTGATGGCTAATCTAAATAGTCTACTCAAATTTTGTAGGACATGTTATGATCTTGTCTTTACATTTCAGTGGTTCATGGGAGCATCTTTTTGCACTCATGGAGTCCACAAAAAATAAAAGATTCTAGGAATATATCAAAAAGGAACCTTCCAAGAATCTATATGGTAAGATTTTTTTTTAATCTTTATTGGTTGGGGGTAGCTGAGTTAGCACTTATTGGACCTAGTCTCATGTAGGTGGTGTCGGGGTAGGTTTAGTTGGTGGGGATGTGATTGGTGACCGTGCAGAGTATGAAGAAATCTAATGCTAACCAATGTAGATGGAATTTTTAGTTTAAGGTTATTCATAATGTGTTTCTTTGGGTATCACTTAATTTGGGGAAACATCATATCAATAAATAAGGAAAGTTAATTCCCATGTTTGTCAGGCTGTTTGAGATAGTGGAGTGGTTCGGTCCAGTGGAATACTGATTGGACCTTCCAAAGTTCTATAGTTCCTGGCATGACATGTTTCACATAACACATCTTCATAGGTATCATCCAGATGCTTATCATGTGGTATACATTGATGATTTTAATATTTTAATAGATGCATTCTTTGAGGAGAGTATAATACGAATTGTGAACCATAGTGAGAAGTATATCATGGGAAATACCATACAACTAGTTCGACTTTAGTGTAAGCATGGGAGTATTCAAGAGGACACCTCGGAGAAGGAAAATTATATGCAATAATAGTGGGAAAACTTGTTATTCGAGACCCCAAAATGATTCTTGGAACATCTCAAAGACCATATTTTATATTTTGGGGAGGTTGTAAGATCTTTCCTTTTCTATGTATGTCTCTCTTTATGTTCTGGTTAAACCTCTTTATTTTTGTTTTGTCATTATTAATTAAACCGTTATTTGTTTTTATATTTTGGGGTAAAGAGAGAATTTTCTATGTAAAATGACATAATGTCTAGGGATGTATGTTTTATTGATTTAACGGAGTCTGGGTTTGAATGTGTTAAGGGTATACAAGGGTTCTTCATGGTCATGGAAGGCTTCAAAGGGGGTCTAGATTATTTCTACCAAATATGGGTTGAGATATTTCTATTGGGCACTTTCACATCATGACTTGGTTACATGATGTGAAAATGTTATTGGGAATGTAACGACCCAAATTTTTTAATTATTTTTGTTTCTAATTTTGTGTGTTATTTTACTATATACTCAACAAAAATATATCCTTTAATTAATAAAGTGGGTGTAATTAAAATGAGACCTTTGGGTTTCGACTGTTATATGATCGTTGGTCAATATGATCGTTGGACAATATGAACGTTGGAAACTATAATCTTAACATTTTTTTTTAAATACGGTTATATTGGTTAATTAATACAGAAAGAAGATTGAATGGACTCATCTAGTAGACTTGAGCCTTATGAAGCCCATCTGTCGGAGCTTGGGAAGGAGGTAGCATCGCATGGCTTTGCTCTAGAAAAAGCCCAAGCTGAACTTCAACGTATGAAGCTAGAATGGAATCGCCTAAGGGAGAAGTTCAAGCTGATAGAAATAACCACTCGGGCAATGTTTTCCGAGCCACTCCAAGATTCTATCACCATCGCACACCTTACACTCAGGTCATATACTGGTGTTATAAGAGGCTATGTAATGAGACCATATCTGCTTTGTGTAATTTTTTGTATATAAATAAAATTGTTATTTCTTCTTATGGAAAATTTGTGAATTTCAAATATCCGGTAAATATAGGATGTCTATTATTGATGAATTTTGTAAAAAAGGGTATTTTAAAATGTTTTTGTTCATTAAATAATTATGAATGTGAATTGATTTTCAAGAAATGGTCTTCTACAGTTATGTTCAGTAAAAATTTAGAGTCTAATAAGATCAAATTGGTTTTTAGTGAATAGTAAAGTAGGAATAGTAACATACACATATGAATAGTAATGAATAGTAATTTGACAAGAAAACCGAAACTTTACCCATGATTGTATAAATACATTTCAGACATCTCAAATGTGAAAAAATGATCATAGTATATGTTTTGGTATTTTTGTATGTCATAAATATTTTATTTGCAATTTTATAAATAATTTAATAAATTAAAATGGAAATGTATTGTCATACAATTTAATCATTATTTGTTACGTTATTATCTAATAGTTATTTGATAATTTTATGGGACCTTGATTACTCTTTTAAGGTGTTACAAAATCAGTTATAGTTTTAAAGTTGTATTTTTGGGATAAATAATGATTTTATTTAAAAATTAAATTAAAAATATTTAAAAAATTATTTTCATAAAATATATTTCATTTTTGAATTTAAAGCATTGATATTTTTTTAGGGTCAATTTTATGGATTTTTCTAGAACAGTTGATTTTTCAGGGAATTGTAAAAATGCATTTTTGAGTTTCAGGTGTTTAATGACATCATTAATTATGTAATAATGATGTAAGCTTTCTAGTTGACTTATGAATAGTTATATTTTCTATGAGGTGTCCCAATTGGCCAATACCGTGGGAATATACCATGGTCAATCCCATGGTTTTGCAAATACCACCGATGAGGTGTCCTTTGGAAATTAATAATTTATCCAACCACTTTTCCTATAAATACCAAGCCACTTCCCTCATTCATTTCATTCCAAAAATCATTCTCAACGAATTTTTGGTCTCCTTAACTCCCAAGGAGTCCTCCCAAGGTTTCCTCAAGCCTCTCAAGGTCCCAACCATCAAGATTTTGATGTTACACTTCAAGGTAAGGGATCATTTCACCCACCTCTTTTAAATAATGACTTCCTTTATGTTGTGTCTTATATTTTCCATATCTTTATGTTGAGGGTATGTTATTATATGTTCATATTATTTTCCATTTCATGTCCAAATTCTGAGAGACACTTTCTTCTCTCATAAATTTGTTTTCTGAATTTTTATGTGATGTTGTTAGCCTGCCAAATGTTTTCGTAAAAGGAATCACATCTCCTCTTTTCTTTCATGTTTCCTTTTCATGTGGCATGTCATTAAAATTTCCATACCATGTTCTTGTATCCATGTTATTCTGTATCTATACTGTATTATAATTTATTTATGAGTGGGTTACTCTTGTACACTCTCTTTCCAATGTTTTCTAAAACCGTGTTATATAGCCGTTATGCTACAGAAATTTCACTTCAAAACTTCTATTTCTTTCTCTCTAGAAATTCTCTTGTTTTATTTATCCAAATACCCATACCTATTTAGTTTATTTGGGTGTTCATAAATATATAATGATGATGTATTTTACTCTTTAATTTACATACATATAACCCTCACTCCCTTTCCATGGGTTATAAATGACATAATGATCTTATTTTTGAAGAACTTTTAAATCGTCACGATCTTGAAAATAAACCCATTTCTTTTATTCTCCATGGGTTATTTATGAAATGTTTGATTTTGATCTATGTGGATCACATGAATTTAAAGAAATATTAAGGGTTCTCCCTGATAGTGCTCCAATGCATTGGGTAAAGAATTAATCTCTAGAGATGACAAGTTTCATGATACCTTGGTGAATAACCTTGGTAATTTTTATGACACCACAGGGTTAAACCTTGGTGATATGTTCATGAATGTATAAATGAAATGTTTTAGCCACATACTCAAGTTATGATTCATGTTATTTTTGTTAGGATATTCCTATTATTCCATTGCTCATTCCTTTATGACTTTTATCATCTTCTTATTAATATTGCTCAAGATCACATGTCAAATATTTCACTTATTCTCTTTACTAAGCCTTTTTCTCACCCTTTCCTTTGATGTATGTCTCCAGGATATGAGATATTGTAATTGTACTTATGAATAACTTATTATGAAGGCTTACAAGTGGATTATAAAAAAAATTTATGTTGTATTCAAGTATTTTGTTCCTGATTTCCAAGACACTAGACATTAAAGAGCCTCGGTATGTAAAATGTAATGTAAAGTTATGAAATAAAAAGGCGGGATTCCATAGTTGGTATCAAAGGATAGTTTAGTTATTTATAGAAATTAGGCTATGAAATCATTTGGAAGAACCCTATAGAAGATATTAAATATAGGAAAACATCCTGGTATTTTGGTGAATATTGAGTAAGTGGTTTATCGAACAAATACATCCCTGTCGGGATACGAGCAGTTAGAGGCGGCTCTGGCACAGATGTACATAGGGGTAAAACCCAAAAACACCACTTTGATCTAGACTCGAATTGGAACTGGTGCACGACAATGGGTCTTGCTACACTCTTGGTTACGACACTCTCAGGGGATATGTTTGGATAATCATTATCTTTTTATGAATCATTATGAAATATTTATAGAGAAATGAAATTGTTTAAATAAGTTTTAAGACATAAAACCTTAATAGTTATAAGATTTGTAAATAAAATAATTTTCTCATTAAGGTTTTATTATTTTAGAAATGGTGGGAAATATGAGGAATTGTGCAAATGGTGACCGAAATGGACCATGCGATAACGACCCTCCGATGGAAGCCGGAATGGAAACATTCTTGCGAATGATGAACCAACTGACTCAAGTTATGGGAAATAACTTGAATCAAGATGAGAGACCGGTATCACCATGAAGGGAAAAACATTATATTGAGTCATTTATGCGTCAAAAACCACCAACCTTCAGTGGATCGACTGACCCATTGATCACTGAATAATGGATCATCTCTATCGAGAAGATCTTTTCTGTGCTCTGATATTCAGAGTAAGAGAAGGTCACTTTGGCTGTCTATCGCTTAGAAGGAGAAGATGATCAGTGGTGGGATCTGATTAAAAACATGAGGCAAAGAGTGGATGTTGAAGCTATGGAGTGGGAAGAGTTCAGAGGGATTTTATTTAGTAAGTATTTTCCCTCGATCCATGAGAACACGAATGGAGAAATAGTTTCTTGAGATGAAGCAGAAGGAGAACGAATCTGTCAGAAACTATGATATGAACTTCACAAGGCTTTCACAATACACCTATATCTTTTTCATGGAACCAAATGGTAAGGTTGATAGATTCTTTGGTGGACTGAGACCTTATCTATGGAAGAATCTATCCAACCATGATTATGACAGCTATAAAGAGATTGTGAAATGTGCAATGAAAGTCAAACTGTAGTTTGGTGAGACGTAGTGGTCTCATAAATACAACAACAAATAGAGATCAATGGAGCCAAGATTAGGGAGGATCTTTGATCACAGAATAGGAGTCAAGCAAGTGAAACATCCCACATGTAATAAATGTGGGAAGAAGCATTAAGAGAACTTCCTCCTCGGGGGCGTGAAATGCTACAAGTTTGGAAGAGATGGCTATATTGTGAGGAATTGTCGTAGTGAGGTGAAACCTAAACTTCCAAAAACTAACGGCAATGGGAAGATGGTGTAGTCCCTACCTGATGTTCATTACATTAAGTGTGGACAACTTGGGAACTTTTCCAATCACTTTCCAAATCTGTGGGCAATGGAGGGGAACCACCATCAGCCTCAGAAAATGCCAAGGGAGAAAGGTCATGCTATTTCTATCACGACAGCTAAAGTTGAAGCTCCAAATTATGTGGTAGCAGGTACTCTTGTTGTTCTATCAAAGTTAGAAAGTACATTGTTTGATTCGGGTTCTACACATTCCTTTATTTCTTCCATGTTTGCAAAGAATTTAGAATCAACCCCCAACTTGTTAAAAGTAGAGTTATCTGTCAAGACTCTTTGTGGGATTATACAAGCATCATCAGTGTTTTGAAACTCCATTATCTAGTTTTGTGAGAAAAACATTACCGAAAATCTAGTATTCACTCCCATGCTGTAATTCAACATTATACTAGGGATGGACTGGTTCTCAAAGTATAATGCTAATATCAAATGTAGAAGTAAGGAAATCTCAGTAGTCTTGAATGGAAAACCTACAGTTATCTTCCAAGGAGAGATATCTCAACTTGATCTTTGTCTAGATGAAACTACTATATCCTTATTTGTGGAATTTATTGGTGAAGAAGAAGAAGGAAATGAGAGTTTGAGGATAGAAAATGTACCCATCATCTAGGAATACATTGACGTATTTCCTGAGGAGTTTCTTGGACCTCCCCAAGAAAGAGAGGTAGAGTTCTCCATTTAACTCGTACTTGGATCTCACTCAATATGAAAGAACCTGTATAGGATAGAAAATGTGGAGCTGGAGGAATTAAAGAAACAACTCCAAGATCTTTTGGAGAAGGGGTTAATCCACCCAAGTGTGTCTCCTTAGGGAGCACCTGTTCTCTTTGTGAAGAGGAAGGATGGATCGATGTGGCTATGCATTGATTATAAGGAACTAAATAAGATCACAGTAAAGAACAAATACCCTCTTCCAAGAATTGATGACTTATTTGACCAACTTTGTGGGGCTCAATTCTTCTCTAAGATTGATCTTCGATCTAGTTATCATCAATTCATGGTGAAGAAATAAGATATTCCAAAAACTGCCTTCCGATCAAGATATGTTCATTATGAGTTTGTTGTTATGACCTTCGGACTGACTAATGCACCTGCCATTTTTATGGATTTGATGAATAGAGTCTTTAAGGACTACCCTGATAACATTGTGGTAGTTTTTATTGATGATATTCTGATATATTCCAAAATTCGTGAGTAGAATGGGGATCATCTAAGGGTTATTTTTCAAACTCTGCGAAATGAGAGGATTTTAGGAAAGTTTAGTAAATGTGAATTCTGGTTATTACAAGTTTCTTTCTTGGGGTGCATTGTTACAACTGAAGTAATCACAGTTGACCCTGAAAAGAAAAAAGTTGTAGAGGAGTGGCCTCAGCCTACAACAATAACTGAGATTTGTAGTTTCCTTGGATTAGCGGGATATTATAGGAGGTTTGTGAAAAACTTTTCACAACATTCTAATCCATTAACCAAGTTAACTCTAAAAGGGGTCAAGTTCATCTGGACAAAGGAGTGTGAGGAAATTTTCCAAGAGGTAAAGAAGAGATTGGTTACTACACCTGTGTTAACTCTACCCTCAAGTGGAGAAGGATTCGTTATTTTTAGCGATTCATCTCTAAAAGGGCCTGGTTGCATCCTCATGCAAAATGATAAGGTCATTGCTTATGCATCTCAATAGTTGAAGATGCATGAGCAGAACTATCTGATGCATTATATGGAGATGGCTTCAGTTGTTTTTTATCTGAAGATTTGGAGGCAATATCTTTATGGGGAGAAATGTGATATATACAAAAACTATGAAAGTTTGAAGTATATTTTAACAAAAAATGAATTGAACATGAGATGAAGGAGATGGTTGAAACTCCTTAAAGACTATGATTGTTCAATTAATTATCATCCCAGAAGAGAAAACAAAGTCGCTGATGCGTTAAGCAGGAAAGACCCAGTTGTTTGGTCCACGATGAGGATTCAAAGAGATATTTTGATCAATGACCTAGTAAAACTGAACATGGAAATTATAAGGGAAGGGAAGTCATCAATCCTAACCCAAATGATTTCTCAACCGCCACTACTAGAGAATATCAAAAAATATCAAAAAGAAGATCCTTTGTTATAGAATAAGTTTGAGGCTGTGAAGGATGGCAAGTTTCTTGAGTTCAATACAGATCAAGATGGTGTACTGAAATTTCATACAAGACTATGTGTTACATATATTCCGAAAATAAAGGAGCTGATGGATGAAGCTCATAGCTCTACTTTCTCTATACATCCTGGTAGCACAAAAATGTATAGGGACCTTTGTGATCATTATTTGTGGGATAATATGAAAAGGTAGATTCCTGAATACACTTCAAAGTGCCTGGTATGTCATCATGTGAAGGCAGAGTGACAACTTCCTAAAGGGGTATTACAACCACTACCCATACCAGCATGAAAGTGGGACAATATCACCATGGACTTCATCACTAGTCTCTCAAGAACTTCCAAAGGAAATAATGCAATATTGGTTATTGTGGACCGTCTCAACAAGAATTCCCATTTTATCTCTATTCGGAAAGATTTCTCTCTTGATCAACTTGCCAGGATTTACGTGAATGAAGTGGTAAGGCTGCATAGAGTTCCACTTTCTACCGAATCTGATCATGATCCAGGAATTTAAGGGTGGATGGGATCAACATATCTCTTTAGTTGAGTTCTCTTACAATAACAGCTTCCACTTGAGCATTCAAATGGAAACCTATAAAGATATTTATGGGAAGAAATGTAGAACTCCTACTTGTTGGGATAAAGCTGGGGAGAGAAGGCTTCTTGGGCCCGATCTTGTAAAAGAGATGATAGAAAAGGTTCATGCCATCCAGCAACACATTAAGGCGACTTAGAGTTGGCAAAAGAGATATTCCATCAACCGTCGAAGGGATTTGGAGGTTGATGTTGGTGACAAATTCTTTCTTCAGATTTCACCTTGGAAGATATTCATGAGGTTTGGGAAGAAAGGGAAGTTAAACCCTAGGTACATTAGCCCATATGAAATTCTTGAGTGTGTGGGAGCAGTGTCCTATCAGCTTGAACATTCTCCAAATCTAGCCAAAGTTCATGATTTCTTCCACGTATCCCTCTTGGGGAAGTACAAACCTGACCCTTCACAAGTTCTAAATCCAGAGGTGGTACAACCGGAACATGACCTCTCTTATGAGGAGCAGCCGATGGAGATCTTGGATCGTAGAGACAAGGTTCTACGCAACAATACTACCCACCTTGTTAAGGTGTTGTGGAGGAACCACAAATATGAAGAAGGCACGTGGGAACCACATGAGTCTATGAGGCAGATGTACCCACATCTTTTCTCTTTAGAAAATACAAGTTAAAAATTTCAGGGATGAAATTCCTTAAGGGGGGAAGAATGTAACGACCCAATCTTTTTAATTATTTTTGACTATAATTTTGTGTGTTGTTTTACTGTATACTCAAAAAACTATATCCTTTAATTAATAAAGCAGGTATAATTAAAATTAGGCCGTTGGGCTTCGACTGTTATATGATCGTTGGTCAATATGATCATTTGTCAATATAACTATTGGAAACTATAATCTTAACGTTGTTTTTTTAAATATGGTTATCTTGGTTAATTAATACAGAAAGAAGATTGAATGGCCTCATCCAGTAGACTTGAGCCTTATGAAGCCCATCTATCGGAGCTTGGGAAGGAGTTAGCATCACTGGGCTTGGCTCTGGACCAAGCCCAAGCCGAACTTCAACGTATGAAACCTGAAAGGAATTGCCTAATGGTGAAGTTCAAGCTGATAGAAATCACCACTTAGTAAATGTTGTCTGAGCCACCCCAAGATTCTGTCACCATATCACACAGTACACTTAGGTTCTATGCTGGTGTTATAAGGGGCTATGTAACGAGAAATTAGCTGATTTTTGTATTTTTTTATATATAAAAATTGATATTTCTTCTTATGGAAAAGTTGTGGATTTAAAATATTTGAATAAATATAGGATGTGTATTATTGATGAATATTGGAAAAAAGGGGTATTTTAAAATGTTTTTGTTCATTAAATAATCAATAATGTGAAATGATTTTCAAGAAATGTTCTTCTATAGTTGTGTTCTGTAAGAAATTTAGAGTCTAGTAAGATCAACTTGGTTTTTAGTGAATAGTAAAGTAGGAATAGTAACATACCCATATGAATAGTAATGAATAGTAATGAATAATAATTTGACAAAAAAATAGATACAATACCCATGAATGTATAAACACATTTTAGACATCTTAAAAGTGAAAAAAACAATCATAGTTTAAGTTTTGGTATTTTTGTATGTCATAAATATTTTATTTGAAATTTTATAATTAATTTAATAATTTAAAATCGAAATTTATTTTCATATAATTTAATCTTAATTTTTTAATTTATTGTCTTATAGTTATTTGATAATTTTATGGGACCTTGATTACTCTGTTAAGGTGTTACAAAATTAGTTATAGTTTTAAAGTTGTATTTTTGGGACAAATAATTATTTTCTTTAAAAATTAAATTAAAAATATTTAGAAAATTATTTTCATAAAATGGAATTTATTTTTGAATTCATAGAATCAATATTTGGTTAGGGTGAATTTTAGGGATTTTTCTAGAACAGTTGATTTTTCAGTGAACATTAAAAATGCAGTTTTGAGTTTTCCGGTGTTTAATGACATCATTAATGATGTAATAATTATGTAAGCTTTCTTGTAGACTTATGAATAGTGATATATGCTATGAGTTGTCCCAATTTTCTAATACCAAGGGAAAATACAATGGTAAAGCCCCTGGTTTTTCAAATACTACTGATGAGGTGTCCCTTGGGAATTAATAATTTATTCACTAACTTTTCCTATAAATACCAAGCCATTTCCCTCATTCATTTCCTTCCAAAAATCATCCTCAACGAATTTATGGTCTCCTTACCTCCCAAGGAGTCCCCCCAAGGTTCCCTCAGGCCTCCAAATTTCCCGACCTTCAAGATTTCTAAGTTACACTTCAAGGTAAGGGAACCCTTCACCCTCCTCTTTTAAATCATGACTTCCTTTATGTTGTGTCTTATATTTTCCATCTCTTTATGTTGAAGTAATGTTATTATATGATCTTATTACTGTCCATTTCATGTCCAAATTATGAGATACCCTTTCTTCTGTCATCAATTTGTTTTCTGAATTTTTAAGTAACGTCGTTAGGCTGCCGAATTTTTTCATAAAAAGAATTGTGTCTCCTGTTTGCTTTCATGTATCCTTTTCATGTGGTATGCCAATAAACTTTTCATACAATGTTCTTATCTCCATGTTATTATATATTTATACTGTATTATTAGTTATTTATGTGTGGGTTACTCTTGTACTCTCTCTTTTCAATGTTTTCTAAAACCGTTTTATATAGTCGTTATGTTGTAGAAATCTGACCTCAAAATTTCTATTTCTTTCTCTATAGAAATTCTCTTGTTTTATTTATGTGAATATCCAGACCTATTTCATTCATTTGGGTGTTCATAAATATATAAAGATTATTTATTTGATTCTGGAATTGACATACATATAATCCTCACTCCATTTCCATGGTTTATAAATGACATAATGATCTTATTTTTTAAAGAACTTTTAAAACGTCGTGATCTTGAAATGAAACCCATTTATTTTATTCTTCATGGGATATTTATGAAATGTTTGATTTTTATCTATGTGTATCACATGATAGTAAATAAATATTAAGGGTATGCCCTGATAGCACTCTAATTCATTGGTTAAGGAATTAATCTCTATAGATGACAAGTTTCATGATACCTTGGTGAATAACCTTGGTGATTTTTATGAATCCTCAGGGTTAAACCTTGGTGATATGTTCATGAATGTCTAAATGAAATGTTGTAGCCACATACTAAAGTTATGATTCATGTATTTTTGTTATGATATTACTATTATTACATTTCTCATGCATTTATGACTTTTATCATGTTCTTATTAATATTGCTCAAGATCACATGTCAATTGTTTCACTTGTTTTCCTTACTAAGCCTTTTGCTCACCCTTTCCTTTGATGTATGTATCCAGGATATGATATGTAGTAATTGTACTTTGGAAAAACATATTATGAATCCTTAAAAGTGGATTATAAAAATGTTTTACGTTTTATTAATGTTTTTTGTTCCTTATTTACAAGACACTATACTTTAAAGATCCTTTGTATGTCAAATTTAATGTAAATTTATGAAATAAAAAGGCGGGATTCCATAGGGAATAATCCACGAATAGGTTTAGAGTGTAAAAAGTTACAAAACATGAAAGTATTTCATAACATAAAATGGTCGATCAGGTTTATTTTAACCTAAAGTGAAGTTTTTTGACATATCTTATAAATAGACTAATTCACATCATGAAAGGGTTGCATGTTATGAATATCTCATGTCCAACGATTTTGAACCATATAGTTAATATGATTTATTTTTCATCTGACATGAAGATTTATCTCTCTCTCTCTCACAAAAAAACCCTTGTGAACCTCCTTGTGATTTCGTAGTTATTTCTTCTATTTCAAACATATTGGTCATAAATTTAATCTTAGGTGAGTTTCCTTACTTTGGATTTCCCATTTCATCCTTTTTTTCTTGATTACCACGGTGTAATATCTTGATAACTATGGAATCTAGTTTTGATATTATTTGATATTATTTTTTCCTTGTGATATCTTTCACCTTTGTTCCTTATTGGAATTCCTAATTGAGAGAATTTATTTAATCCTTGAATAAAGATAGGTGGTCTAGAACAATGACCTTTGGTCTTTTTCTATTTTTTAAATTATGTGAAACATTATGTGCTTGAGCTAATAAAATATGTGTATTAACAAATAGAACAATGGGTGTTAATAATTACATGTTTGTACTCTTTGGATCCTATTGGATCAAATGGTGTTCATATATGGCTTCTGGCTGCCCATAGTGTGAGTCTACATTGGAACAACAATGAGCTTGATAATGGATTAAAAAATGATATAGCATGACATGAGACCTCAGGTGTTTGATCATGATGAAACCACATTGGAAAATGGATTACTGGATTGTTGAATGAATAGGTAATTGAAATAAAAATGGTAATTTGATAAATTTACCATTGTGTTTTATGATTTTAGGTCATGGTATTCTTACCATTATGACTTTTTTGTGATTAATACTGAAATACTTATATAATGGGATTTCTTGGTGATGCTAAAATACTCATATAATGGTATTTTCCCAATGATGCTAAAATTATTATATAAATAGATCTAACTAGTGATGTTGAAATGCTTATACAAAGTGCTTCTATCGGTGATGTTAAAATGAGTATATATATGGATTTTACTAGTTAGGAAAAGATGATTATATAAAGGGCATGGCCTGATTATACTATAAGGATTGTAATTATTGACTCTGGTATGTGATTATTCTATGGAATTGTGGTTACGGTTGGAACAGTTGTGCTACATGGTCAAAGATATTCTTGCATAGCATCAAACCAGGTTGATTGTTGTATCTTATTAATTCATTAATTAGTACTCCTAAATATCACTTTATTGCATGCCCTTATTATCAGAATAGCTTCTTTTAGACATGGTTTTGTTTACCTAATATGTTTTACTCACTCCATATCCAAGCAACTTTTGGTGCCTGAGAAGATTACATGGATATAGGCTTGGACAATGGAAAAAGACCTTGTTGTCGATTATTTCTTATTGGATGGATTGGAGCATGGATATGAGACCAACATGGGGTTCAAGAATAGGGTCTTTGGGATAATTTATGTTATCGTGATATTTTATCTATATTAATTTTAGTTTTAAATTTAGATACATTATTATATATCATTACATTATCACTATTTGTTATTAGATTATTATGTTGACTTTTATTATTTAGTTTATCCATTATGATCTATTGTTTCTGTTATTTTTTGACTCTGATATTTCTTTATTTATATTGTATCACATCTCTATAACAGTGGTTATAGTCTCCCCATTATGTCCTTTACACCCCCACTTCAAGTCAGCAGGCATTGGAATATGGGGAGGCGCGCTTGAGCTTCAGTATCCAATCTAAAATTTCCAAATGAGAGAGTATCAGATCAAGGGATGTGGCACCTGGGGTCCCTTTCACTATGAAATATCATTGGGTGTATCTTAGTGAATTCTATATCAGGGATCACCCTCCATTCTAGATCAATGTTGGTGTCTTAGCCAATGGATTGAACCATATGGAATATAATTCCCAACAAAGATGAGTCAACCAGTTGATTTTCCTATAATCCCTACTCTATAGTTTCATCCCTAGTACTCTGAGATGTTCTTCTTATATGATCTATAATCTATAAATCAAGAGGATGTATACCATTTAGAATATATTTTCTCCCATTATCATAAATTTTATTTTAGAAAACAAAATCCTAAAATGGATAGAAAAAACAAGGATACTAAAAAACCATGAACATCCCATGGAGACCTGAGGCTTGTCATGAATGTGAGTAATATAGGAACACACCAACACTACCTCCTGATTTCATAGATTCCTATATATAATCTATCAATAACCCCCAAATATAATTGGGTGATACCCGAGTATAAGTATAGGTATTAATGATAACCCAAACCTTTGATACCAATTTGTAATAGACCAACCTCGGTCAACCTATAATGTCACATGATTAGGCCCACTATAAGTCTTTAAGAACATTAACAATCATCAAAAGCTATCAAAAAGCACCAGGGTATCATAAAAATAAAAAATAGAATGATTTCACCCTCAACAATAATATGATAAAATTGAAATAAGCAATGTATCACTGTATATATCAATGATACATCATATATTAAAAACAACCAAACCATAAAGGTACATCTAACACACTAGATATCAAGGTCTATATAACCAAATGATATCTAAAAAATAAATTCTAAATAAAACCAAGGGTCCATCTCCATGTGACTAGAAGTCACCTCCATCCAACCTAATGGAACACAACAAGATCCAGGAGAGTCATCCTCTTCAAAATTTTATTCTCTTTACCTATATCTTACAAGACCAAGGTTACAAATCCCCAAAGTAAAAAATTTGGGTGTGATAAGTAAATATCAGAAAGATACCGTTAAAAAATATAAAAAATCTTCATTTCCATGCATCCATTAGTTCTTATTTAAAATAGATTTCTAGAAAAATTCCAAAAATAAAATATTTTCCATATAAAAGATATCCTTTGTTTTTCATTTCAGAAACATGAAATTTAAAAGAGATGAATCATTTTGAAAGAACATTTATCCTTGAGAAAAAAAAGGTAAAACAAATAGGTTTCAATCATCATATCCATATCAAGTGGGAAAATGAACATATCAAGTTAACAATAAAATAATGTATCTTCAAAGCACCAAACGGTGGAATCACAACTCAAGGATGTAAATAAATCATAAAAACATGACACCTATATGATATAAGTGACTCTTAAAGTCCAAGAACCTTAATTCCTTGGATAGGATACCCCCTAAAAACCATGGAATCAAAGTTACATTCCCTAGTAATAGTTAACTCCACTAGGGATCTCATATGCATAATTTTCCTTCAAACCCTATGTTCATCCCAATGTGCTATAATATAATCAATTAATTCAAGAAACCATGATCACATTTCATATAATATTTTACAAGGAAAAGATACTTAATTTCATTCCAATTTTTTCAAAAATATTTTTTCAATAGAAATATTTCCCTACTTCTATACATGAAAAAACATTTCCCTTTCAAAATCACATCTAAGGTAATTTATCACACCCCATGTGTATGAAAATGGTTTCATCAAAAAACCCTTCTTAGAAAACATTTCCCTAGCCCCAAAAATATTAATTCAAATCTCTTTAATTTGTTATCCTCGTTTTCATATATCAAATAAAAATGAAATTATAAGAACATAAGGAATGAAAATGGATAGACCATAAGATAGATACTCCTACCTCAGGAATGATGAAAGCCTCATTTTCATCTAGATCAATAATGAGAGAGGAAGAAATATGATCATAGAGAACATAGGTCCAATAAAAGTGATATAAATTCACTATTACCATGATTGAACCAATGACCATGCCTCATAACATGTAAAACACGTGGAGTAGAAGGGAAGAAAATAGATTAGAAATGATACACATACCGAATTTCACCTAGAAAAGATCTAAGATTCCGATTAGAATGAAGAAACATCAATGGGAATGGGAGAGAGCCAAAACCATAAAAAATGATCCTTTAAACCAATAGATATTGAATTAGTATTTAAGAAGTATGTTAAAGGAACTAATGAAAAAATATGCTAAAATTTCATTTTATCATATTCAAAACCAGACACCCAATGACGTCGTTAGTTATCTACTGGTCCTCACAAGTTGGATGGTGGTTACAAGTTGAATGCATTTTCCTCCAGGTACCCAATTAGATAGATGGTGGAAGTCCATCAACATAAATGTGGAACCTTTAGACCTTTAGGGATTATGTCATCACATATTGGTTAGATGGTGGCCCACTTCTACAACCAACAAACCAAATCCACCTCTCTAAACCTCTGTATGACCTCAAATACAAAATAAAAAAAATGGTTCTCCATGCCTGATTCAACATAATATTGTGTGATAAATCTAACCCTAAAGTTGTAGGGATGGTCCAAATCAAAATTTACCATGTGTTGGTTTATATTCTTTAAGGTAATCAGGAATAATTTTATGGTTCAAATTAATTGAATTTTTCTTCCAGTTCAAATGAAAATTAAACATGTATGCTGATAAAATAGATATATACTTTTAAAATAGTAAAATATTTGGGTAAATATTGAATACCACATACCTTAGCTCAGATAATATTCACTCGTAGTGTATTAGACATATACTCTAGTGGAAACAGAGGTAATAAGATAAACCATATAAAAACCCAGAAAATATGGATTATTATCCTTAAGTAATGAGAACACCTGTAACATTGGATTTATAGAAGAATTGGTGAATGAGAAATCTTAGACTTACCTTTGGGCTTCAATCACTACAAAGAGATCTCCATATTACATGAATGAATAATGAAAGTGGATCCTATAAATGATATGCATAGCATATGAGGGGGGGTTTTGGGGGTTTAAACATAACAGGTGAAAAGTGAAAATTTGTACTTTATCAATTTTTTAGCTGGGCATATAGTTTGGGAACACTATTGGTCAAACCGCATGTTAACTATGTTAATTTCACTATCCGAAAACTCCACACCCTATATAGTTAGGCACATGACTACAAAAACCATGAAAAAACCTTTCAGAATGGAACTATAATAAATTTCGGAATTTTTCATTGTTTTGAAGTCCCCGTTAGATAATTTAAAAAAAAATACCCCAATTTAAAAATAAAAAGTTGGGAAGCATGGTAATCACAAATAGTGTGATCACCATACACCCTAATATACATCCCCCAAAACCAAAATCATTCAAGATGAAAACCCTCCAAAACGTTACTAGGTCCTCTACACTAAAAAAAATTAACCTAAGGAAATACCCCAAGGAAACACATCTGATATTTGGATGAAAACATTATAAGAATTCCCCTCCAAGAAAAAAAAGAGTCCTTAATCGACAATAACATTTTTAATTAATGGGTAGGTGTAATCCAAATACCCATCTAACATGTTATGATTACTATTTTATCTCATAAGACCTACGAGTGCATCTAGGTTTTATCTACAATTGTCCCCCACCCATATCTTTCCCATTGTGTGAATTACTCATGTATTAAAGGATCAACATAATTTATTCTAAAAATTCCTTATTAATTCACATTTATCAATATTGAATCAAGAATACATAGACTTCCCCAACGAATAAAATGAAATTATTAATAAAAATTCATCAACTGGTATTATGTATAAAAAGGTTATACGATTGAGATAACAAAAAACCAATGTAAATAATTTCATATAGATCTATGATACTTTAAATATGGATATGGAGGATAAAACAATGTCTAATTAAACGATAGGGAGTGATAGCTAGTGTGATAATGATAAATTTAATAACCACAATACCATAAAGAAGTAGAGGATGCAATAAGACCACCAATTCAACAAAAAAAATAAGTTTTTGTATTAAAACCATTAATATCAGAAATAAAAAATAAAACTAACCTGATATATTAAAAATTATTTACTTCTAATATTTTGAATAAAGTTATAAATTAATTTAAAATTATTTTCACTATTTTGAGAAACTAATCCACTTTTATTTTGATAAAATGTTAATAATATTTCCAGAATATTTAGAAATGGATTTTCTTTTAAAATAAACTTGGATTTATATAAAATAATATTTAAAAAATTTATTTTATGGTGTCAATAAATTTCTTTCATGTAGTAAACATTAAAATAAATATTCTATTCACACATTTGGTAAAAAGTATGGAAATACCTTCTTTTCAAAAAAAAATATTCCTTCTAAATCATTGTAAATGAAGTATAATACGGTTGAAAATGACATTAAATAATCCTAAAATTGTAAATAATAATTTTCTTTAATTATTTAACAAAACTCTAACGTGAAAGAAAAAGAGTTGGAAGAAAAAATATAAAACATATAGTATTTTAAAGAAAGCCTCTTACATATAAATCACTAGTTTATTATTAACACTATGACTAAAGAAATAGAAAATTTAAATGCAATCCCAAAAAATCATATAAGAAGGAAATAGATGGGGTTTAATATATAAATACTATATAATTTTCCCAAATGAAATATGAAAAAGAAAACAATCCCAAAATAAAATGACACTTTAATAGAAATCCATTACCTTGGGTCTACTCTTGGTTATACATGTCTGATACTCCTATACAATGAATTTAAATTTATTTAATATTTTTTCACGAATATGATTCATCTATATTCTATTTTTTCGGATCCTTTTATAATAATTTTAAATTCATTCATTGAATAGTTCTTATTTATGTCAACTAGTTATGGTTGTTTGGTCAAATTCACAAAACATACTTTGTTATATTTCCTATGGTTAAAGAGTTATGAAATGGTTCCATAATCTACATAATTATAATAATTTTATGAATATAATTTGTATCCATTATATACAGTTTTATAATCATCCATGCATGATGGTAATTGAAAAATATATCACTTTTCATTCTGGTGGTGGTAGTCCACATGTAAACACAACAAAAGTTACCATTTTTCGACTGATGAAAGGGTAATAAGGTATATGATATATTATATTTCAAGAAACATAATTATTTCAGAAATAAATAATATATATTCATTATTTCTACCTTTATAACCATTCACATAAAACAGTGATGTTAAATGAATTACACTGCTATATGGTGACAGTAGGTCATATGTATGCACGATCGAGGTTTTCATTTTCCATAAGATGGAGAAGGGAAATAAAATGGATGTAACATAAACATAAAATCGTATCAGTATGGTTAATTGATTGATTAATAGTGTAAATAAGGTTATTTAACATTTTTATTATGTTCAAGAAGAAATGAACTTGAAAAATATAATTTAGAACATATACCTCTTGTTTTGGTAATACTATTTATCTTACACCTTAATCCTTCTTGAATTGATATTTTGGTGATACCAAATCCACAAAAACATCGGGATGTATGTTTTGAAAGAATTTGGTTATGCATTGGTTATCTATGTGTCACATGTAGTGTGTAGAGGTAAGGGGATGTGGTTCCCTTTTATAAGTTTGGTGGGTGGAAAACTTTTAAATAGTTAAATCTTTATTACATAACATTTTTCTTACTCAATACAAGTTGATAAAATTTGTTATAGAATTGAATAAGATAAGGCTAAGGTTGAAAAATAACAAACCAATTTGGTTTAAGTATATGTTTTTTGTAATCTCGTATCCTTATATCTTTACTTTGACCCTTTTAACTCATTTTACTCTTAACCAAAGTAATAAATTTTTACCATAGTTAATATTCATTATATCAAAAAATAAACTTGAAAATATAAATTAATATTAATTTTGATGTTTCTAGACATGAAACTCATTTTACATTATTAAAATCCTATAATTTAAGAAATTATTTCAAATATATATTCATAAAATAAAATAAAAACTATTTTTATAAAAATATTTGTTTTAAGCAATTAAATGATTTTATAATAAAATTAAGTATAAAATTTCATCCAATGAAATTATTTATATTATTTAAAGATTAAATGATTATTATTTATATTTTAAAAAAATCCAAACCCCAATGTAAGCTTTAAATAATTTATTAATATTAAAGAACTAAAAAAAATTTTATTAAAAAAAACATTACATAGATTTCTTAAATGATAAACATTTATTTCTAACTTCAAATTTTGTTATTTATATGAATTTTATTAATTATTAAATATATATTTGGTCTATAAAAATATTTAATAAATATTAATGTTATTTTTATATCATTATTATGTTTTAAAAGTGATAGTCTTTGTAAAATATGAATTTTTCACTATTCACTAAAAAATCAACAATTTTTGAAAATCCACAAATAATGCACCCAAATATAATTTGGATATGATGAATTAAAAAAGAAAATAATTCCATCATATTCAATTTATAAAAAATTTTAATTTACATTTTAATCACATTATTTAATAATTTAATGTGTATTATGTTAGTTTTTCTATAGAAAGAAAAGCTTACTTACTACAATTGAATCTTGGGTGTTACATTCTTCCCTCCTTAAAAAATTTAAATCCAAAAATTTCTAAAATTTCACCTCATGAATAGATGTGGGTGGTTATTCATCATAACATCTTCAGGGTCCGACATTGTCTCTTTTATTTTATGATATCTCTAAAGTACCTTATCTGATCATGTCATCTCATTCAGCAACACATGTTCTCTATTGTTAATAATTTTCATAGGATCTTCATAGTATGATAAATAAGGTTTTAATTCTATTTGATCGATGGTGATTACGTGCATTGGGTCTGGAATATACTTCCCCAATAAAAATATATTTAACACATCATAAACTTTAGATAGGTTAGTTGTCCTTATCAAATGGTAATCCACAACTTCAATTATTTCCATAATTTCAAAACAACTAATGTACCTAAGATTTATTTTTTATTTATTTATAATCATTATATCACTCTTTTAAAGAGATAATTTCCTAAAAACATGATCTCACACTTTATATTATAAATCCTTCCATTGGTTCTGGTCATATCACTTTTTCTACTTTGATCAACATTAACTTGACATTGAATAGTTATCAATTTCGTCATTGTCTCATAAACAATTCTGGGACCTCAAATCTACCCTAAATCATCTTCATCACAAAAATTTGGTGTATGGAATAATTTCCCACCCAACGCATCATGTGGTACTATTTCATTGAGTGAATGTAAGCTATTGTTATATGTGAATCCTGCCAAAGGTAAATATAAATCCAATGTACTGTGAAATTCATTTGGGAATAACCTCACCATTTCTCTTAATTTTTGAATATTCCTTTTATACTTTTCATCTATATGAGGATGATATGTATTGCTAAAAATGTTCTTAGTGTTGACATCTTTCTAAATAATTTTCTATAATTTTGACATAGACCATGGTTCACAATCATACACAATTTAAAGAAGTTCACCACGATGTCTTGCAACATCATTAATATAGATTCAAGAAAGGTTATAAAGAGTTAAATCTTCACTTATAGTGATAAAATGTGTGGACTTTGTAATTAGGTTTATAATAACTAAAATGGAATCCTTCCTTTTAAGAATTTTTTGAAATCTTATAGAAAATTCCATAGTAATATCATCCCATTTATATATAAGAATAGGTAATGGTTTCATGACTCATTTGGGATGCTTTCTCTCAAACATTAATTTTTGACAATCCTAGTATCTTGAAACATAATCTATAATTTCTCATTTCCTATTATGCCACCAAAAATTTTCCTTCCAATCCTAATACATTTTGGTTATTCCATGGTGTATAATGAAATTTGAGCTACAAGATTGATCTAATAATTTTTTTAGATCAGGAAATGATATAATGCATAGCCTCCTTCCAAATTTCAATATACCATATTTATAAATGAATTCTACCAACATCCCATCATTCACAATTTTTTTTTAATATCCATATTATAAACCTAGGAACTTTAAATTTTATCTAAGGTATGGTTTTGAAATCATTTGGAATAGGTGTGATTTTTCTCATTCCTTAATGATACCCATGTCCACCTTGATTAGATCCATGATAATAGGGTCATCATCAATCCTATTTTTAGTTAAAACCCCATGATATTTTCTACTCAATGCATTAAATACCTTATTATCCTTATTATGTCGAATGTGTGTTGAGAAATAATAATATCAGAGTAGTTCTCACTACATCTTTTTCATAGTGTTGTTCTATTTCTACGAGAATATATACATCAAACATTTTGTGTTCATATATGTTTCACAATTTTCACTATAATGGTATTGCCTTTATATCTTTAGTGAAAATATTATGGTTTCTCACTCAATATCATGGGTTGGATAATTCTATTCCTGAATCTTTATCTTCCTTGATGAATAGGAAACAAATATATTGTTTTTGATGAGGATACATCTAAGTCCCTTGTTTGATGAATCGCTATATACCAAAAAACAATCCATTTCTGATGGTAAAGTCGGCATTAATGCATTGGCCAATATCCTATATAATTCTTAAAAATGTTCTTTCAATTATTCTAACCATATGAACTTAACCCTTTTACATTAAAACTTGGTTAATGGATTATCCAATTGAGAAACTTTTTGAACAAATAATCCATAGTAACAATATAATCTAAGGAAACTATTTGCAGTAGTTAAATTCATTGATTTTGTAAATTTTATCATTGCCTTTTTCATTTAAGGATCAACTACTAATCCACTTTTAGAGATGACATGAACAAGAAAAGAACATTACTAAAGCCAGAATTCACATTTTCTAAATTTTCTATATAACTCCTTTTCTATAAGAGTCTCAAGATTGATTTTGAAATGATTCTTTGTCTCATTATTTATTTTAGAGTATACCAATATATCTTAAATAAAGTGATAATTAAATTATCTTGATAATCCCAAAATACAATTTTTATCATATCCTTAAAATATAGTGTGCATTATTCAATCCAAAAGGAATTAATATAAATTCCAAATAATAATACCTCATATGAAACACCATTTTTAAAATATGTTCCTTCTTTACTCATAGTTAATGATACCCAGAATGAAGATTAGTCTTTGAAAAATAGTAATCTGTTTTAAGGAGATTAAAAAAGTCATCAATTCAAGGTACATGATACATGATCTTTATAGTAACGGTGTCATGCCTTGGCTCCCAGACTGCCCTGAAGCCGGTGTAAGGATAAATAAAACATGGTGTGTAATTGTTTTATAAAAATAAATACTAACATGGTTATAATAAAACATATTCCAATAATAGGCATGCTCATATGAAATATAGGGTGTGCAACATATAAATTAAGATTCGTTCTAACTTTAACATGTATGACATGAAAATATCAAGTGCCAAATTTATAACTAAAATCAATACATGATTAGGGTTGCGCATAAAATAATAACTTCAATTTCTTTCATTACAAACTATAAGCCATAAACTGGCTGATAAACTCTCTTAGTGCTGAATAAACATCATTCTATAAGCATTTACTTCTTCTGATTCTAATAAGTTCAAACTCTTTAACCAAGTATATTCTACTAGTTGAAAATTCACTTGGTTAGTTGAATTGCATTGTTATAATGAGGAAGGTGAATATCTTGGACTGTGTCAAGGCCTCATGCTAAGATCATAATAATCATTTTGTCGAGTCCTTGTCCCATGACCATAGTTTGTCTCATGAGACCTACCAATTCATCGTGGGGATATAGTAGGCCCCACCCGTCACATAATAAGTTCAATTCATCCATTATTTCTATAAATCGAAGTTCTCATACCACATGGATTTATTAAATTACTCATTTCTTATCATTCTAAGGGTCATATATTACTTTGTTTCTTAATTAATATTATTCAAGGTGTAACATACCTCTTTGAATAATTTAATTTCATATTTCATATTATTAAAAGTGTCTCAAACCACTTTGAATAATTTAATTTCTCATTTCATATTATTCAAAGTGTCCCATACCACTTTGAATAATTTAGTTCTTAATTCCATAGAAGGCCATTTGAGTTTGATTACATTATTTATAATTTACATACAAAAAGTTAGTCATTCATATAAGTGTTAATAATAATACTAACAACTGCATGGTTATAGTAACAAAAGACAAGTATGATAGGCATATTATAGCATATGTGATGACAACCAATGCAGAAAAATAAATACAGGTTTCATCAAATAAAATGATAACCCTAAATTCAAAAATATTAATAATAAAATACATATTGTAAATTCGTAATGGATTGGATGAATAACTAATTTAAAGGTCAACAAAATATTTCATGAGGGGTATAAAACAATTATATTTCCAAACATTTATTACTTGTATTCTCATGTATAACATGTCACAAGGGTACTTCAATTTACAATGAAAAAATGCTGAGAATGAAAACCATGAAATTCAACCATAACTAATACCATTTAATATTTATAAAAATAATTGAATCATACATATGTGTATAAGAGTTTCAAACCCCAAAAATTATACTCATGAATTCTCCATAATTAATAAACATTTCAAAAGTATAACATTTGGAAAATACAAAATTATCTAGGGTTTAGTGTTGTGTAAATATATTTATAAACAAGGGTGTATATAACGAATTGTATTTTAAATAAAAACCTGTCATATTTTAAAATAAACATTTACCATTAATTCTAAAAAATATTTGGAAGTTATAAATTATATTTAGGATTCAAGTTTATATATGCACATATATATATATATAACCTAATATACATGGTGTATATAAGGGTATTACACTAAAAATTTAATGATTTTTATATGTTTTGAACATATGAGGAACATTAGTTAAACATGGGTTTATTAATTTCAAATCGTTCCATAAGATATAAAGGGTTAGATTATGAAACATATACATATATATATATGATTATGTATAATTAGTATATATATATATATCAAACACATAAAATCTAAAACCCTTTTTGGGTAAAAGATTAAGAACATATGTAAGACCAATAATTCACCATCTTAGGAGGAATCAGTAAGTCTTTTACTCAACCGTATATATATATATATATGAAAAATTCAAACTGAAGAATGGAAAGATAACTTAGGACCCTTACTTGATTTGAAGGAGGAGGAGAGGTACGAGGAGAGCTCACTGGAGGCTTGAGAGGACATAAGAACCAAGAGGTTAGGGGTGAAAATGAGGGTTATATAAACTATATTATACATAAGTTACATAAAATATTTTTAATGCCACTTTCATGGAAAACCGAAGCCTACTCTGTATAAAATAAGGTCGACCACCTCGATCTTGTGGAAAATGAGTGAAATGAGGGGCCAACTGATGAAATGTTGTTTCATGGGTATAGAAAATAGTGCAAGTGGAAGGATAAGTATGACTGGAACGGTGCATGTGGGAGGAAGAAGATGATGTGGGGAATAAGAAATTGAAAAGAAATGGGAGACTGGGATTAGATCGTGACCTGATCTGACGGCTGAGGTGTGTCTGCAAACTTTAAAATGGATGAACGGTTGAGATCTGAGGGGAGTAGATTAGATAGTTATGGGTGATGTAGAGATTTAATAAAATTGAACCATCGTGATTAGATCCCGATGGAATAGACAGTGCACAAAAGCTTAGTGGATATATTTCAGTCATAGGGGTAAGATAGTTGGACTGATCGGACGGTCTGAAATCCGCGTGATGATATCTGATGGACCATATCTGATCCCAACTGAAAACTGATATCCTACATCGAAACGAAGCAAGTTTCGTTGATCCATTATAAGCCAAGGTCTCTATGCCTGTAACGCCCTGACCCTATAATCCTGGAGCCAGTGCATTATTTTAATACATTAGCATGATTACAAGGAATCAAGTCCCGAAGGACTGAACGATTTAGAATTCTTGGAAACAAGATACATATATAAGCTCGACATTACAACTTGAAAAGGAAAACAACACTAACTTATTCAATTAGAAACATCCATGCTTCCTTGATTATGCTAGCATGTCACTCTTAACTAACTTCTTCATATCTTGGGAAAATAAAACATAAAAAAGGGGTGAGCTCAAATGCTCAGTAAGAGTAATCAATACAGTGGAAGATAACATAAACGTTAGGCTTGGTGAATAATTGAAAACACATGCCATTACAAATAATAAACCTGAACAATTTATGGTAGGAATATGAACTGAGTAAATAATTCCATAATAAAACATTGTCATAGGTATTTTTCTAGTCGAGTAACCACATGAAATATCAATATCTAATCTTATAATGATGGAATGCATAATGTCGAACATCATAACCACATATTCAAAGCCTCGTTCCAAGACTAAAAATAAGATTTTGTCAAGGCCTCGTGCCAAGATAGTAGTTTGTCTCATGAGACCTACCGATGCATCAAGGATCTATAGCAGGCTCCACCCATCCCTTGCTAAGTCCAATACATTCCTCATATGAAAAGGTTGAAACATAATTTAAACATTCGTATTAAAACTAGCATACGAAATGTCAATACTTTAACCACAAACCATGAATGGTATAAAAATAGCACATTCATAGTCAAACATAACTCATTAAACACAATATGGATGATTTTATTATAATATATTAACCTCAATTGAGAATAAGAAAGTATATTTACATAGATGAAGATAATCATCAAAACTATTTGAGAGAAATATTCCCATTTTTCTTGAAAACATTAAAGTATCACTATTTATCAAGAAGTCATTTAAAATAGATTTTGGAATAAAAGTGTCCCATACCACTTTGAAACTTTTAAAATGAATTTTAATTTTAAAACATTAATGTCTATATAAATAAATCCTTAAAACCATTTTAAAACATGGACATTAATGATAATGATTTAGTAAAATAAATCATTAATACATTTAAAATGATATTTTAGTTAGAGTTCCTAACCAAATGAGAGACATTTGAATACCAATAATTAAGGTAATAAAAACATTATAATATCATGAGAATTAAGGGATTTATTATATATTATGTCAAATTATAATATATACACCATATAAAATTGAATTGGAGTATAACAACAAAGAAGTCTCAATAGAATGTAAATTGAGATGAAATTCATTATAAAGACCGTATCCTTAGGTTAAGGATAAATCAATGGCATAATTATGTGTGAAAAATATCAATACACTCAATATGATTGGATATTCAGTGTAAATAAATCATACGATATTCACACATATTCTTGTAACAAAAATACCAAACAATATGATGTTTAACTCAATGAATGGAAATTGAGTTAAGTTTACTCTTCTCATGTTCATATCGATGACTTGAGAATTTATCAATGGATTGATTATGTGTAACAAAAGTATATTCACACAATGGGGAGTGGAAATTACTACATAAACAATAAATAGTGATTTCACACAAAATCATGGAGTGAAATAATCAGTGAAGTATGTGTAAAGCTCAATGAGTGGAAATTGAAATTTGAAATTCCCATACCGATTTGGTAACTTACGAAACATACACCCCATGAAAGAAGGATCATAAAATGAATATGTAAATACCAATAAATTAAATTATATTACACCAATAATACAATCATGGGCAGTACAAACACCACACAAAGGAAATTGTGTCTAATATAGCATGAATCTAACGGGAATAAAAAGTGAGATGAAAACCTCTTACCTCATTGTAATCAATCAATTCGTATGAACAAAAGTTAATAACCCCCAAATGAATCATATAATACCATGAATATATATAGAATAATGATAAAATATATCAAATGGAAGAACATAATAAACCACATGCAATAAATAAGTGGAGAAGAATAGATATCTCATGGAATTAAAAGTGAGATAAGAATCCTCTTACCTTGTTTTAATCAATCGAGTCGTATGACCCAATGTTAATTATCACCAAATGAATCACATAATACCATGAATATAAAGATAATAATGATAATATATATCAAATGGAGGTACATAATACACTACATGCAATAAACATGTGGTGAATAATGGAAATCTCATGAAATTAAAAGTGAGATAAGAAACCCCTTACCTCAAGTCTAACTTGTCTTGTATGTTCCTTGTTCTTCCTGAATAATAAACTTATATTAATTTCTACATGATTAAGAACATTTTTTAAGTTTATTATTACTTTTATATCACTTATTACTTTTATATAAAAATTAGTTAATTATTTGAGTACATATTTGATATTTTATCGATGTTCGGAACTGGAGTAAAAAATGAACTTGTTAAAATTACAATTTGTCCATTTGGTAGAAAGTCCAATATCTCCAGAATGATATAAATGATTTATATATCATATATATATATATTATCCAGTATATATATGTATTTATAATAGTACATAATATTTTGAGATAAGAAATGCAATGCACCGTTCATGGAGACGGTAAGTCGTACGTACGCATGAACGCTACTTTCATTTCTATTTTGTATTTTAATGAATTTAAAACATAATGATAAATAGTTATATTATAATTACAGTATAATATCATATATAATATCATTAACTCCATCCTTTGTACATCCCACATAAGGCATTAACGAGTCATATCCCTTTGAGGGAGTGGTAGTCTGCACATTCTCAAATGAAATTATCACGTTTACCCATAATGGAAACCATAAAGGTATGATATAAATGGAAAATACAGAAGCATAAAGAAAAAATAAACATAATATATATCATATATATATACAGTTCCATATTAATGGCCACCAAGAGAGGCTGTAGGAGATAATTGAATAATCATCCTTTTGTGAGGCGTTAGTTTTCCATCCACAGAAATAGTATGGTCTTTACACATTAGATGGAGGTGTGTGTAAGTGTAGTTTGAATAATTATCATAAAAACATCCAATTATATTGAGTATACTGGTGTTGTTATAAAATATGAATAAAAATCTTTTAGGGGTTGGAGAAGTAAAATAAAAAGAAAAGAAGTTAAGAGAAACCATTATCTTTAATTTGGGTAACTCCATTTGGTTTGAACCAAAAGAACTTCTTGAAGTAACTTCTGACTAAGGTAAGGCTTCTATATGGAAGAGAGGGATTTTGAGAGATAATTTGGGTAGGTTTTGGATGATCCAAGAGTCTTGAGAGGTGTGATTAACAGGTTAGAAGTGGTGTCCTTTTATAAGGGAGAGGAGGGGCTCTTTAGGAAAGTTTGAAAATGTTATTTTATTATAAACTTATCTTTGGTTTGAAAAGGTCCAAAACTCATTAAAGTGGGAGATAAGATGACTCATTTTAGAAATAAAGTCATCCAATAAGAACTGGATAGGTTTTGGATATTGTTTTAATATTAATAAATTTATTTATTTAAATCATTTATTAATGAGGTAAATACTGCATCATTATTGTGTCATAAATAATTTAATTTATTTCTGTCTAGAAATTATAAAAAAATACCATAATATAAGAAATATTTTTAGAGTTTGAATGAATATTTATAGTCAAATTGATGACTTATATAACCCTATATAAAATTTGATATACTAAAAGATATTTGTTAATGTCATTTTTTTCTTTACTTTAAGTTAATTAAAATGAAGTATCATTATCACTCTTAAGTGGCTTTATGGGGTCCCAAAATTGACACAAAATGAAAATGGTTGGTAATTAATCATCCAATAAGGTTAGGACATGTTTTATTCTAATTTTCTATTAGTATAATATTCTTTTTACCTTTAATTACCCTATTTTCTTTTAACTGCGGTAAATAAAAGTCAAAAGTTACTATTCACAAAAAATTGATTTCATCTTATTGAACCAAATTTTACTTACTAATAACATCCATGTATGTTGGATTTTCGAAATTCAATTCACAGAAGTGGTAAATTTTCATTTAAAAGAAAAAAGTCAGTTTTTTAACTACTTCTAAGTGGTTTAAGTATTCATCAAAAGTTGATGTTTTTCATAAAAATACCCAAAATTCAACCTAAGCTATATTTGATATTCCAAATTCAAAAATTATTTCTTTTTTACCAATTTAAAAACATAAAATTTGCATTAATTAATTTAAAATTAATTCTCGTTATCAAATCAAATAGCGTTTTTTAAGAAGCAATAACTATCAAAAGATTGAAACTTATTTATGTATAATTTCAAAGTTAAATTAATTCCAATGACCAAAATTGTATTAAATAATAAAAAATTAATCTAATTATACTTCAAAACCATTAAAATGTATAACTGAACAATATAAATTATTTTGATTAAAAAATTTGTTTTTAATTAAAATTTAGCAATTTTCACTATTCACCCAAATATGAAAGTTATCAGAAAAACACCAAAAATTTATCAAAAGTAAATTTTTATGTCCCGATTCTAAATAAGAATTTTATTTTGTCAAATTTTATATATAAAAGTGTCAAATATTATATTCAAAAATGGTTGACCATTAAAAGGCGGTAAAATTGCATTTTCTGAAAAATAATTCTTTTATCTGAAAAAAAATGAATTTGTTCCTATATTATGTCTAAGAACAACATAATATGGATATTTGAATTATATAGAATATATAAAATTCAAAATTTAGTTAATACTTATTCATAACTGCTTTTGAGCGGCCAGTTTGTTAAGTCGTCGTGCGCTCGAACTCGGTGTTGTGTGAGGTGAAAGCTATTGAATTAATTTAATGAGATAACATAATATGAAACCATGGGGTGTTACATTATCACCACCTATAATAAATTGTATCCTCACAATTTATGCTCGGGATTGAAAACTTGGGTTTTAACATTTCAAAATATCTTAGCCGAAACCCCACATCGAAAATGGATTAATGAGGACTCTATTTTAAATTAAATAAATGTACATATGAAGGTTACCGAAAATTACACATACTAGGGTTCCATGTAAGAAAAAATGGTTAGGGAATAGAAAACTAATCATCATGTTCTGATAGAGAGTGATCGAGAATATTATTAGGAGAAATTTAATGAATTGAAAGCCATAAACATATTATGGGTTAAAAGGACTTTGACTACCCAGTAGGAAAAGTAAATGAACAAAGTTTTTGTTTTATATTCCTTTTTATAATACTGATAAATTTATATATGATATTGACTAAGAGTATATGGAGATATACTTACTTACAAGTATAGATTCATCCATTAATAAATTTCTACCACAAACTCATCTTTTCTCCAAACGATGAGTATTAAAGATGACTTGGTTACACCTGAAGCACTAGAATCAACTTATAGAGAATCACATAATCCACAAAAAATGAACTATATATTTCCCTTGTCATTAAACATTAACCAATACCATAATGATTAGTACATTATTAGATGATCCCTAAAAATGAAAATCCTTTATAGAAAGAAATATTACTCTTAATCTCCAAAATTTAAACAAACAATACCCAAAGTCAAAAAAATTCCCTTAAATGAACAATTTTCCTTAAAAATACTTCAATATAATCCAAACTAAGATGGAAACACAAAACTCAGAATAATTTTATAACATAGTATTCCACATTAAATTGTATCTCCAAATAACATCGACTACTCTTAATGTCATATACATAAATGTAATTAAACAAATCACATATTCTCTATAATAGGTTAATAATTTCCATAAATAACCTAAATCACTATAAATCCACAATAAAAACATTGAAAAATATCCACCTTTACTACTCAATTGAAATCCTATAGTATTCTATTTTCCTTAGGCTTATAGTGTTCCCAACAGAGTAAACGTCTTCCAAAATAATATTTATCACTTAATCACCAAATCATTTTCCTATACTAAGGATATCAATTTGATAATACGTAAGGTCCCAAATCATCTTCATATAATCATATAACTAAAAATAATTTGTCACACTAACTAGGGACTTCACGTAGTTCAGTTGTAGTCAATAAAGCCCAATGGCACTTTGGTTGTGTGTTCGATTCCTACAGCTTTGTCCGACGCGATGGGTTGTCACACGGTCTGTGTGTTGTCCTTTTTCAAAAACCATATTTTATAACATTACCAAAATGAGATAAATTCCTCAAAATAAGCATAACATAATTTAACCATAAATTTTATCTCATACCTCGCATTTTCATCTAAAAATTTAATAACTTGTAATTGCCTTAAATTCAAGGATCATATAAAATCAAATGGTTATTTTTAACTATATCCAAAATAGATTCAATCTATTTATTTCCACATATATTCTTCCTTGACCAAGAGGATATAGTATAGAATAGTTCATTCACTATGGTAATGGTCAGGTCTCCTACATTTACGACAAATGGCTGTAAATGGATTCTTGGGACCATTTTTATTTTCTTCTATAATACTCTTCATTTTTCCTCAGCAATTCTTTACTGTATGTTCTTATTTACCACACATAAAGAATTTCTTTGTTCCATTGAGACACTTTCCTGGGTGTCTTTTTCCACATTTCCTGCATGATGGAAATTTGAGGTTTCTTTTCTCCATGGTCTCCACTGCTGGAGCTCTTATCATTCATCACCTTTCTCTTCTTTGTTGAGTCTGGGAGTTGGTTAATATATATGTTGTTGATCATATTTTTGGAAAACTGATTCGGAATTAACATGATATCTTTTACTCCTATCAAAATTACATGTTTTTTCTCATTTCCACCATCTTTCCCACCTTGTACATCATGCTCAATGTTACTGTGACTTCCTTGGAATCCATCCATTGACTAAAAAAGAATTCTTTTTGTGAGTAACAGTAGTCAAAAAATCATTTAGAAAATGTCATGACACCTTATTTTCAATTTGAAACACCTTAGAATAAACCAAGCTCATTTATTCTAATCTTATATTAAAATCCTTCAAATCAGTTTATGAAGAAAATTTAAATTATCTTAAGCATGTCACCCAGGAGTGTCATAACCAAGAGTATAGCAAGGTCTATTTTCGTGTACCAGGATACCTCGGGTCAATCCCTAAACTCCTTGTCGTATTTTTCACTCCTGGGTACATCTGTGCCAGAGCTACCTCTACCTGATCGTATCAAGACAGGGATATATTTCTTCGAAAATACATGAAATATCTACATTACCAAAATTCTACGAAGTTCTTCTATACTAATCCTCGAATTCTATCTTAGGGTAATGTCCTCTAATCAGAGTTTATCTAAATCTGGTTTCCAAAGATTTTACTAAAATTCCTTTGAAACCAACTGTAATGCCCCGACCCCAGAATCTAGGAGAAGGTGAATTATTTTAATATATTGGCATGATTACAAGGAATCAATACCCGAAGGACCGATCATTTTAGAACAATTTCAAACAAGATACATAAATAAGTTCAACATTACAACGTGAAAAGAAAAACAACACTAATTTATTTCATTAGAAACATCCAAGATTCCTAGATTATTCCGGCATGTCACTCTTAACTAACTTCATAATATCCTGGGAAAATGAAACATAAGAAAGTGGTGAGCTCATATTCTCAGTAAGAGTAAGTAATACAGAGGATGAAAACATAAACATTAGGTATGGTGAATAATTGAAAAAACATGACTTTAAAAATAATAAACAAGAACACTTTATGGTAGGAATATGAGCTGAGTAATAATTCCATAATAAAACATAGTCATGGGTATTATACTAGTCTAATAACCACATTAAAAATCAATATCTAATCTCATAATGATGAAATACATAATGTCAGACATCATAACCACATAGTCATGACCTCGTTCTAAGATTACATGTAACGCCCCGACCCCAGTTACCTAGAGTTGGTGCATTAATTACATAACATTGGCATGATCACAAGAAAGATCAAATCTCGAAAGACCGATTGGTTTAGTAGCCTTGGAAACACTAGATATATTCATAAGTTTTACATTACATCATAGAATGAGAAACTACTACAACAACATAATGTATCCATAATCCACACTCATATCCCCACATAATATCCCTCAAGGTCATTCATAACTTACTTCTTCACTTCCTGGGAAAAATAAAATATAGAAAAGGGGTGAGCTCAAATGCCCAGTAAGGATAACAATATAGCGGAAACTTTCATAAATAATAATAAACATTTAAGGCAATGTATAACTAAAACAAAAGCCTTTCAAACTTGAACTTTCAACATAGTATGGCATAAATAAAATGAAATAATGCCATTTACTTATTCACATGGATATTCTACTAATCGAATAATCACATGCAAAAATCAATAACCACTTTCATAATGTTGGAATGCATAATGATAAACTTTAATTTCTTTGTCAAGGCCTCGTCCCAAGACCTTGGGGCTAACTGTAACCGGAACCCAACCCAGAGTGCCTCTAATAACCGGACACCAACCCATAGTGCCTCTAATAAACGGACACCAACCCGGAGTTCCTCTAATAACCGGAGACCAAACCGGAGTTCCTCTAATAACCGGAGACCAAACCGGAGGGCTTACTTTTACCGGTCCCCAACCCGGAACATACTTGTCTAACACATTCATCTGAATGAAAGGTTGAAATAAAACATAAACATTTGGATTAAAAATAACTTATAAAGTGTCAATACTTTCATCATAAACCATGAATGGTATATAAAAAATAGCACATCCACATTCAAACATATCACACAACCTTCAATATAATATAGATGTTTTTTATCATAACAAATCAACTTTAAATAAGTGTAAAATCCATCAAAGGATGTTGACATAGATGAAATCAAAATTCATTTTAATGAAATATCTCTTTTTATTTTGAAATCATTTAAGATCCATATAAAATAAAACATTTTATTTGAAAATACTCTTATAAGCTTGTAAGGGAAGCTTTGACAATTTTATAACGGCGGAAAATAACCGCACCCGCCGTATAAGTTAAAAAAACGTTCTTATCTTCATTTTGTCGAAAAGGTTAAAAAGAACCTAGTTTGGAAAACGACGGAAAGATTCCCTTATAAACCTCTTATAAAAATTCAAAAAAGGGTATAAATGACTTTAACCCATATTCTTTTAAATATTAAAAATGTTTTGAAATACATTTTGAAGAAACATGGATGTGGATGATAACGAGATCCCAGTAAATTATTACGTATAAACAACCTCGGATAATGAAGAGATTGTGAAATAACCCTTACCGTGTACTTTTCCTTGGTTGGGGTAGGTTAACCTCCTGTATAATGGTGAAATAATTGTTATTAAATTATAAAAGAATCATATACATTAATTTTATATCATATATGATCTTTTAATATTGATTTGATAATAATATCTTAGTATTATCATTGTTTCGGGTGTTAACTTACTTGTTTTATTTTATATGTTTTGTTACGTAAGACATGTTTGTAATGGATAGGTTGTATATTATTCATATCCAGAATGATATCAAGTCCTTAAACATCATTTTTAAATCATCAAATGATAATTATACTTGAATGGATACGATGGAGAATGAATCTTATCGCGTTTGTGGAGACGGTAGTTCGTACGTACGCACGAGCGACAATATCATTCTTTTGATATTAAAATAATATATAAATGGATGTTATATCATATATACAAAATAATTAACATGTTATATTTATTATTTACATGAGTTGCACATCATTATTATACCCATCCAAATAATAATATATTGAATAACAATTACACCACGACGTGGAGACGGTAAGCCGTACGTACGCACGTATGGTGACATGTTATTCAAAGGGTGGATAGAATACTGAATATGGTTGTACCATATTTATAATAACATCACAGTATATGTGAGATACTGGAGTTATTATTTTAGAATGGTAAGAACAAAGAAAGAAGAAGTGGAAGAAGAAAGGAACTTGAAAAGGGGTGGTGAAAACATTACCTCTTCTTCGAGTTCTTCCTTTTGATTTGATCAAAAGGGATCCTTAGGTTGGCTTTCTGATCAAACTAAGGCCTCTAGGTTGTATTGAGGGAAGTTGGGAGAGTATTTGGGCAGGGTTTGGAGGAGCCAAGTGGCTTGAGAGGTGTGAGGAATGAGTAGAAGTGGTCTCCTTTTATAAGGGAGAGGAGGGGCTCTTTAGGAAAGAGTGAAAGTATTACTTTATAATATAATTATATTCGGTTTATAATGGTCCAAAAATCATTGAGGTCGAATATAAGATGACTCATTTTCTAAATAACATCAACCAATAAGAATTGGACAGGTTTTAGATAATATTTTAATCATTATAATCTTATTTATTTAAATGATTTATTAATGAGGTAAACATTGCATCATTATTGTGTCATTAATAATTTAAATTATTTGATGTCTACAAATTATAAATAAAATATAATTATGTAGGATATCTTTTTAGCTTTCTAATGAATATTTATAATCGAAAATCCAATATGTATAACCCTATGTAAAAATTGTTCTTCTAAAAGATGTAAGCTTATGCCATTTTTATTTTTATTTTAACTTTATTAATATAATGTGTCCCTACCACATACAAGTGGCTCTAAGGGGTCCCCAAATCGACCCAAGGATGCCCATGGTCGGGTATGTGTCCACCAATAAGGTTAGGACACGTTTTAGGGTAATTTTGTATTATTATAATATTATTTTTTAACCCTTATTTACCAGATTTACACTTTAACCATGGTAAATAAAATATTTACCGCAGTAATTATTCAAAATGTGTAAAAATAAAAGTTACCTATTTACATAATTTGAACATCCTGATTCCAAATATGTAATCCATTTTTCTAAATTAAAAAACACAGTAGTGGCAGAAATTAATTTAAAATTAATTCCCGTTGTTAAAATAAAAAGCGTGTTTTTAAGGGATAATAACTATCAAAAGATTGACACTTGTTTATGTCTGGTTTAATTGTGAAATTATGTCCAATGACAAACATTAAATTAAATGGTAAAAATATATTCTAAATATACTTTAAAACCACTCAAATTCATAATTTATCAATATTAATTATTTTGATTAAAAAAGTTGATTTTAATTAAAATTTAGTAATTTTCACTATTCATTAAAATATAAAAGTTATCCGAAAAGTACCAAAATTTCACCCTAGGCTAATTTCAATATTCTGAATCCAAAAATGAATTCCATTTTGAAATATAAAATATATATGATTTCAAAAAGTAGGTATTACTATTCACAACGGTTAGTTTAATTAGTTGTGGTGTGTGTTAGAACTCGAGGTTGCGTACAACACACGCTATCGCATTATTCGAAGGGAAACGTACTGTGGAAGCTTGGGGTGTTACATTCTCCCCTCCTTCAAATAATTGCGTCCTTGAAATTTCTAGGGTATTACTGCATAAAAAGAATCGGTTGGTTCTTCATCATAAGTTCCTCGGGTTCCCACGTTGCCTCTTCCATCTTATGGTTTCTCCACAAAACTTTTACCAGACGCGTCGTCCGGTTTCTCAGTACTTGTTCTCTCGTATCAAGAATCCTGACGGGCTCTTCGCAATAAGACAGATCAGGTTCCAGTTCTAATTCTTCATAGGTGAGTACATGCGTTGGGTCAGGCATGTATTTCCTCAACAGAGATACGTGGAACACACCGTGAACTTTAGAGAGACTTGGCGGCATTGCCAATCGGTAAGCTACAACCCCAATTCGTTCTAGAATTTCGAAAGGTCCGATGTACCTGGGACTCAATTTACCTTTCTTACCAAAACGTATGACTCCCTTCCATGGAGATACCTTCAGGAAAACATGATCACCGACCTGAAATTCCAAATCCTTCCTTCGATTATCGGCATAGCTTTTCTGCCTACTTTGAGCTGCTTTGATGTGATTTTGGATTACCTTCACCTTTTCCACCGTTTCCTCCACCAGTTCTGGGCCTACAAGTTTTCTTTCACCAACCTCATCCCAACAGGTTGGTGTATGACATCTCTTTCCGTATAACGCTTCATATGGTGCCATCTGAATACTCGAATGGAAGCTATTGTTATAGGAAAATTCTACCGGTGGTAAATATTGATCCCACATACCCTGAAAGTCAAGTGAGCAAGATCTCAACATGTCTTCTAGGGTTTGAATAGTCCGTTCTGATTGTCCATCTGTCTGAGGGTGGTAAGAAGTGCTCAAATGAAGTTCAGTATCCAGGGATTTCTGAAGACTTTTCCAAAATCTTGAAGTAAAACGGGGATCACGATCAGAAACAATCGATAGGGGTACTCCATGAAGTCTCACAACTTCATTAATGTACAGTCTTGCTAGACGTTCCAGGGGTAGATCTTCTCTTATAGCAAGAAAATGTGCTGACTTGGTAAGACGATCAACAATAACCCATATTGCATCGTTCCTTCTAGGAGTCTTTGGTAGCCCCATGACAAAGTCCATCGTAATATTGTCCCATTTCCACTCCGGTATGGGAAGAGGTTGCATGACTCCTCCAGGCTGTTGCCTTCCAGCTTTCACTTGTTGACAAAACCATACATCTTGACACAAAATCAGAAATCTTCCTCTTCATGTTGTCCCACCAAAAATGTTCCTTCAAATCTCTATACATTTTTGTGCTCCCAGGGTGTATAGAGAAATTGGAACTATGAGCATCATCCAGCAATTCCCTTTTCAGATCAGGTAAATCGGGAACACAAAGTCTCTTCCCGAATTTCAAAATTCCATCTTCATACACAAAGTCTCTCAATCTCCCATCATTCACAGCTTTAATCTTCTTCTGAAATTCTTCATCATCGGTCTGAGAACTCTTAATCCTTTCTAGTAAAGATGGTTTGGCAACCATTTGAAAAAGCATTGATGTTTCACCTTCCCTGGTTATTCCCATGTCCATCTTCACTAGATCCATGAAAATTGGATCCCTTTCAATTCTCATCATGTTCAAAACTCCATGGTCTTTTCTGCTCAAAGCATCTGCCACCTTGTTTGCTTTCCCCGGGTGGTAGTGTATCATGCAATCATAATCCTTGAGTAATTCAAGCCATCTCCTTTGCCTCATGTTGAGTTCTTTTTGTGAGAAAATATACTTCAAACTCTTGTGATCAGTATAAATCTCACATTTTTCACCATAGAGGTAGTGTCTCCATATCTTCAAATCAAAGATCACAGCTGCTAACTCAAGATCATGAGTAGGATAGTTTTGCTCATGAATTTTCAACTGTCATGATGCATAGGAAATAACTCTATCATTCTGCATAAGGACACAACCAAGTCCTTTCTTTGATGCATCACTATAAATAACGAACCCATCATTCCCCGATGGTAGAGTCAATATAGGAGCATTGACTAATCTTCTCTTCAGTTCTTCGAAACATTCTTCACACTCTTTTGTCCAAACAAATTTAACCCCTTTACATGTGAGCTTCGTTAATGGGTTAGCCAATCGGGCAAAATTCTGGACGAAACGTCGATAATAACCTTCCAAACCAATAAAACTACGTACCTCAGTTATACTCGTAGGTGCTGGCCATTCTTGGATTGCCTTGGTCTTAGAAGGATCAACAGAGATTCCATCTTTAGAGACAATATGGCCAAGAAAAGAAATATCCTGAAGCCAGAATTCACACTTGCTAAACTTCCCATATAATTCATGCCTCCTCAGAGTCTTCAAGATAATGCGCAAGTGATTTTCATGATATTCGTAGGTTTTGGAGTATACCAAGATATCATCAATAAATACCACCACAAATTCATCGAGATACTCCTTGAAAACTCTATTCATCAGATCCATGAATACAGAGGGTGCATTAGTCAATCCAAACGGCATTACAGTAAACTCGTAATGCCCGTACCTGGTTCGAAATGTTGTCTTCGGAATGTCTTCCTTCTTCACACACAACTGATGGTATCCAGGTCGAAGGTCAATCTTTGAAAAGTATTGAGCTCCATGCAGTTGGTCAAATAAATCATCAATACGAGGTAGGGGATACTTGTTCTTTATCGTTATAGCATAGATCTCCCTGTAGTCAATACATAACCTCATAGATCCATCTTTCTTTTTAACAAAAAGAACAGGGGCTCCCCATGGAGAAACACTAGGGTGAATAAATCCCTTATTACTCAATTCCTCTAGTTGTTTCTTTAGTTCGACTAATTCTACAGTGGCCATTCTATAAGGGGTCTTCAATGTAGGCCTTGATCCAGGAATCAAATCAATGGAAAACTCAACTTCTCGTTCTGGAGGATGTCCAGGTAAATCTTCCGGAAATACATCTACAAATTCTTTCACAACAGGTACATCCTCTATTTGAACATTCCTTTCCTCACCGACAGTTATTTCATTCTCTTCCTCCCCAATAATTGAATTATGTTGAGCTACTGGGGGTGGATCTAAATAAGAATTAGGTGGTGACGATTCTGCTCTAAAAATAAGGTGTTCCTTATCATTATCATCAAGAATCGTAACCTCTTTCTTCTTACAATAAATCTTCGCATCATAGTCCGAAAGCCAGTCCATACCGAGGATTATATCAAACTCAATCATAGGTATGACGATGAGATCAGTAGATAAAGAAAATTTATGTGCTCTAATGGGGACTGATTCACAAAACTTTGTTGCAATGATACTTCCCTTAGGAGTTTTAACTGACAACTCCCTTATTAAATCAAATTGGAAATATCTAATTTTCTTAGCAAACTGGGAAGATATGAAACAATGCGATGATCCAGAATCAAATAATGCATTTTCTAAACTTGAGGAAACCATTAAATTACCTGCCACCACATCTTTCAGAGCTTCTACCTCAGCAGTAGTGATAGCATAAGCCTGGCCTTGATCCCTTGGCCTTTTCTGAGGTAAGTTCTCCTGACGCTTAGGACATTCATTTGCATAATTCCCCATCTCCCTACAATTGTAGCACAGAACATTGGTAGCTTCCTTCTTCCCCTTGAAATCACGAGCTTGGTGGCCTTTTTCACCACACTTGTAACAGACTCCCATTCCCTTCAAGCAAGTACCAGGGTGTTTCTTCCCGCATTTACCACAGGATGGATATTCAACCTTTCCCTTCTTCCCCTTATTTCCATTCCCAGATTGATCAGCAGGTCTCTTCTTCTCTTGCTTTGCTTTAAAGTCATAAGACTTAGATAATTCCTTTTCGGTCTTGATAGCACATGAGACAATGTCTTCGTACGATGAAAAGGATTGTGAGACTAATGCTCGACGGAGAAATGGTTTTAACCCATCAAAGAAACGATCAATCTTACTTCTTTGGTTACGTATATAATCACCAGCATACCTTGCTAACCTTGTAAAGTTAGCCTCATACTTTGCGACATTCTCATCCTCCTTCTGTCTCAGACTTAGAAATTGTCTTTCCATATCTGCTTGATAGTCGCGAGGGAAGTATTTTTCTAAAAACAGATCTTTGAACTCCCTCCATTCCATATTTGATACTTCATCATCTTCCTTCATGTTTTGAATCAATGACCACCATTGATCAGCATCTTCAGTGAGGCGGTAAACTGCCATGATAACTTTTTCTCTTTCACTGCTCCCCAAAGCCTGAAATATTTTCTCTAGGGAATTTATCCATTGCTCAGCTACTAAGGGATTTGTACTCCCATTGAACGTTGGTGGTTGTTGCCTCATGAATCGATCTAACATTGATCCTCCACGCTGCGGATCAGGGTGCTCCATACGGGTAAGGTTATTATTCATAACCTGAGTAAGTTGTCCCAGTATGGTGATTAGCTGATCGGCACCAGTTGCATCACCAGCTCCACTATAATTATCTTGAGCAGGAGGGCAATCCCTACATGGAGTGCGTGCATTGATACGGTTTCCATTTCTTCCACTAGGCGCCATTTCTAAACAATGGCATAAACTAGATCAGTTTATGAATCAAAATACATAATCCCATACTTATAAAACACTTAACATAAATTGAACTATTTATGGATATAATCCATAATCATAAAAATGTCTCCTTTGAGGATGTATATACTCATAAACCCTTCATAATGGTTTGTAAAGAAAATGAGAATTATCCTAAGCATATCCCCCGGGAGTGTCGTAACCAAGAGTGCAGCAAGGCCCGTTGTCGTGCACCAGTTCCCGTTCGAGTCTAGCTCAAAGTGGTGTTTTCGGATTTTAACCCTAGGTACATCTGTGCCAGAGCCGCCTCTACCTGCTCGTATCCAGACAGGGATGTATTGCTCGAAAAACTCACAAAATCCCTACAATACCAAAATTATAGGATGTTCTTCTACACTAATCCTCAATATTCATCTTAGGTCTACGTGCTCTAATCAGAGTTTATCTAAATCTAGCTTCCAAGGTTTGTACTAAACTTCCTCTGATACCAACTATAACGCCCCGACCCCAGTTACCCAGAGTCGGTGCATTAATTACATAACATTGGCATGATCACAAGAAAGATCAAATCTCAAAAGTCTGATTGGTTTAGTAGCCTTGGAAACACTAGATATATTCATAAGTTTTACATTACATCATAAAATTAGAAACTACTACAACAACATAATGTATCCATAATCCACACTCATATCCCCACATAATATCCCTGCAGGTCATTCATAACTTACTTCTTCACTTCCTGGGAAAAATAAAACATAGAAAAGGGGTGAGCTCAAATGCCCAGTAAGGATAACAATATAGCGGAAACTTTCATAAATAAGAATAAACATTTAAGGAAATGTATAACTAAAACAAGAGCCTTTCAAACTTGAACTTTCAACATAGTATGGCATAAATAAAATGAAATAATGCCATTTACTTATTCACATGGATATTCTACTAATCGAATAATCACATGAAAAAATCAATAACCACTTTCATAATGTTGGAATGCATAATGCTAAACTTTAATTTCTTTGTCAAGGCCTCGTCCCAAGACCTTGGGGCTAACTGTAACCGGAACCCAACCCGGAGTGCCTCTAATAACCGGACACCAACCCGGAGTGCCTCTAATAACCGGACACCAACCTGGAGTTCCTCTAATAACCGGAGACCAAACCGGAGTTCCTCTAATAACCGGAGACCAAACCGGAGGGCTTACTTTTACCGGTCCCCAACCCGGAACATACTTGTCTAACACATTCATCTGAATGAAAGGTTGAAATATAACATAAACATTTGGATTAAAAATAACTTATAAAGTGTCAATACTTTCATCATAAACCATGAATGGTATATAAAAAATAGCACATCCACAGTCAAACATATCACAAAACCTTCAATATAATATAGAAGTTTTGTATCATAACAAATCAACTTTAAATAAGTGTAAAATCCATCAAAGGATGTTGACATAGATGAAATCAAAATTCATTTTAAAGAAATATCTTTTTTTATTTTGAAATCATTTAAGATCCATATAAAATAAAACATTTTATTTGAAAATACTCTTCTAAGATTGTAAGGGAAGCTTTTACGATTTTATAACGGCGGAAAATAACCGCACCCGCCGTATAAGTTAAAAAAACGTTCTTATCTTAATTTTGTCGAAAAGGTTAAAAAGCACCTTGTTTGGAAAAAGACGGAAAGATTCCCTTATAAACCTCTTATAAAAAGTCAAACAAGGGTATAAATGACTTTAACCCATATTCTTTTAAATATTAAAAATGTTTTGAAATACATTTTGAAGAAACATGGATGTGGATGATAACGAGATCCCAGTAAATTATTACGTATAAACAACCTCGGATAATGAAGAGATTGTGAAATAAACCTTACCTTGTACTTTTCCTTGGTTGGGGTAGGTTAACCTCCTGTATAATGGTGAAATAATTGTTATTAAATTATAAAAGAATCATATACATTAATTTGATATCATATATGATCTTTTAATATTGATTTGATAATAATATCTTAGTATTATCGTTGTTTCCGGTGTTAACTTACTTGTTTTATTTTATATGTTTTGTTACGTAAGCCATGTTTGTAATGGATAGGTTGTATATTATTCATATCCAGAATGATATCAAGTCCTTAAACATCATTTTTAAATCATCAAATGATAATTATACTTGAATGGATACGATGGAGAATGAATCTTATCGCGTTTGTGGAGACGGTAGTCCGTACGTACGCACGAGCGACAATATCATTCTTTTGATATTAAAATAATATATAAATGGATGTTATATCATATATACAGAATAATTAACATGTTATATTTATTATTTACATGAGTTTCACATCATTATTATACCCATCCAAATAATAATATATTGAATAACAATTACACCACGACGTGGAGACGGTAAGCCGTACGTACGCACATATGGTGACATGTTATTCAAAGGGTGGATAGAATACTGAATATGGTTGTACCATATTTATAATAACATCACAGTATATGTGAGATACTGGAGTTATTATTTTAGAATGGTAAGAACAAAGAAAGAAGAAGTGGAAGAAGAAAGGAACTTGAAAAGGGGTGGTGAAAACATTACCTCTTCTTCGGGTTCTTCCTTTTGATTTGATCAAAAGGGCTCCATAGGTTGGCTTTCTGATCAAACTAAGGCCTATAGGTTGTAGTGAGGGAAGTTGGGAGAGTATTTGGTCAGGGTTTGGACGAGCCAAGTGGCTTGAGAGGTGTGAGGAATGAGTAGAAGTGGTCTCCTTTTATAAGGGAGAGGAGGGGCTCTTTAGGAAAGAGTGAAATTATTACTTTATAATATAATTATATTCGGTTTATAATGGTCCAAAAAGCATTGAGGTCGAAGATAAGATGACTCATTTTCTAAATAACATCAACCAATAGGAATTGGACAGGTTTTAGATAATATTTTAATCATTATAATCTTATTTATTTAAATGATTTATTAATGAGGTAAACATTGCATCATTATTGTGTCATTAATAATTTAAATTATTTGATGTCTAAAAATTATAAATAAAATATCATTATGTAGGAAATCGTTTTAGGTTTCTAATGAATATTTATAATCGAAAATCCAACATGTATAACCCTATGTAAAAATTGTTCTTCTAAAAGATGTAAGCTTATGCCATTTTTATTTTTATTTTAACTTTATTAATATAATGTGTCCCTACCACATACAAGTGGCTCTAAGGGGTCCCCAAATCGACCCAAGGATGCCCATGGTCGGGTATGTGTCCACCAATAAGGTTAGGACACGTTTTAGGGTAATTTTTTATTATTATAATATTATTTTTTAACCCTTATTTACCGGATTTACCCTTTAACCATGGTAAATAAAATATTTACCGCAGTAATTATTCAAGATGTTTAAAAATAAAAGTTACCTATTTACATAATTTGGACATCCTGATTCCAAATATGTAATCCATTTTTCCAAATTCAAAACACAGAAGTGGCAGAAATTAATTTAAAATTAATTCCCGTTGTTAAAATAAAAAGCGTGTTTTTAAGGGATAATAACTATCAAAAGATTGACACTTGTTTATGTCTGGTTTAGTTGTGAAATTAGTTCCAATGACAAACATTAAATTAAATGGTAAAAATATATTCTAAATATACTTTAAAACCACTAAAATTCATAATTTATCAATATTAATTATTTTGATTAAAAAATTTGATTTTAATTAAAATTTAGTAATTTTCACTATTCATTAAAATATAAAAGTTATCCGAAAAGTACCAAAATTTCACCCTAGGATAATTTCAATATTCCGAATCCAAAAATGAAGTCCATTTTGAAATATAAAATATATATGAGTTCAAAAAGTAGGTATTACTATTCACAACGGCTAGTTTAATTAGTTGTGGTGTGTGTTAGAACTCGAGGTTGCGTACAACACACGCTATCGCATTATTCGAATGGAAACGTACCGTGGAAGCTTGGGGTGTTACATTACAAATATGATTTTGTCAAGCCCCTATGACAAGTCACTAGTTTGTCTCATGAGACCTATTGATGCATCAAGGAGTTATAGAAGGCTACATCGGTCACTTACTAAGTCCAATGCATTCCTCTATGAAAAGGTTGAAACATAATATAAACATTCTTATTAAAACTAGCATAAAAAATGTCAATATTTTAACCATAAACAATGAATGGTATAAAAATGGCACATCCACAGTCAAACATAACTCATTCAATACAATATAGAAGATTGTATTATAATATATTAACCTCAATTGATAATAATAAAGGATATTTACATGGATGAAGATAATCATCAAAACTATTTGAGAGATATATCCCACTTTTTCGTGAAAATGTTTAAAAGTCTCATTATTTATCAAGAAGACATTTAAAATATATTTTTCAATAAAAGTGTCCCATACCACTTTGAAAATTTTAAAAGGAATTTTATTTTTAAAACATTAATGTCCATATAAATAAATACTCAAAACCATTTTTAAAACATGGACATTAATGTGAAATATTTAGAAGAATAAATCCTTAAAACATTTAAAATGATATTTTAGTTTGAGTTCCTAACCAAATGAGAGACATTTAAGTACCAATAATTGAGGTAATAAAAACTTTATAATATAATCAAAAATAATAGACTCATGATATATTATGTCAAAGTACAGTATATAAACCATATAAAAGTGAATTGGTGCATAACAACCAAGAAGTCTCAATAGAATGTAAATTGAGATGAAATCCATTATAAAGACCTTATCCTTAGGATAAGGATAAATCAATAAAATAATTTTGTGTGAAAAATATAAATACACTCAATATTATTGGATATTCAGTGTAAATTAATCATTACACATTCACACATATTCTTGTAACAACAATACCAATGACTTGGATGTTTAACTCAATGAATGGAAATTGAGTTAACATTACTCTTATCATGTTCATATCGATGAATTGAAAATTTATCAATAGATTGATTATGTGTATCAAAAGTATATCAACACAAAAGGGATTTGAAATTACTACATAAACAATAAATAGTGATTTCACACATAATCTTGGAGTGAAATAATCAATGAAGTATGCCTAAAGCCCAATGAATGGAAACCGAAATTTGAAATTCCCACACCGATTTGGTAACTTACGAAACATACACCCCATGAAAGAAGGATCATACAATGAATATGTAAATAACAATAAATTAATTTATATTAAACCAAGAATACAATCATGGTAGTACATACACCACACAAATTAAATAGTCACCAATATAGCAAGAATCTCACGGGAATAAAAAGTCAGACGGAAACCTCTTACCTCATTGTAATCAATCGAGTCGTAGGAAAAAAAAACTAATAACCACAAAATGAATCATTGAATACCATTAATATAAATAGAATCATGATAATATCTATAAAATGTCACTACACAATACACCACATGCAATAAATAAGTGGTGAAGAATGAAAATCTCATGGAATTAAAAGTGAGATAAGAAACCCCTTACCTTGTTGTAATCAATCGAGTCGTATGAACCAAAGTTAATAACCACAAAATAAATCATAGAATACCATGAATATAAAAATAATAAGGACAAAATATTTCAAATGGGAGTACAAAATACACCACATGAAATAAACAAGTGGTGAACAATGAAAATATCACGGAATTAAAAGTGAGATAAGAAACCCCTTACCTGAAGTCTAACATGTCATGTATGTTCCTTGTTCTTACTGAATATTAAACATAATTTAATTTATAATTTATTAAGAAAATTTTCAATGTTTATTATTTCTTTTATATCACTTATTACCTTCCTATAACAATTTGTTATTTATTTGAGTTCATATTGGATATTTTATCTATGTTCGGAACTTGAGTTAAAAATGAACTTGTTATAATTACAATTTGTCCATGTTGTCAATATTAAATTATCTCCAGAATGATATACATGATTTAGATTTATTATATATATTATATATCTAGTATATATATATATCTATTTATAACAATACATAACATTTGGAGATAAGAAATGAAATGCACCGTTTATGGAGACGGTAAGTTGTACGTACGCATGAACGCTAATTTCATTTCTCTTTTGTATTTTAATTGAATTAAAACATAATGAAAAATAGTTATATTATACTTAAATTATAATATAATATATGATATCATTAAATCTATCCTTTATATATTTCACATAAGGCATTAACGAGTCATATCACTTTGAGGGGGCGGTAGTCCGCACTTCCTCAAATGAAATTATCACGTTTACCTATAATGGAAACCATAATGGTATGATATAAATGGTAAATACAGAAGCATTAAGAAAACATAAACATAATATTTATCATATATAAATACAGTTCCATCTTAATGGCCACCATGAGTGGCGCTAGTAGATAATTAAACAATCATCGTTTCGTGAGGCGTTAGTTTGTCATCCACAGAAACAGTATGTTCATTACCAATTAGATGGAGGTGTGTGTTAGTGTAGTTAGAATCCATCTCATAACAACATCCTAGAATATTATGTATACTGATGTTGTCATAAAATAAAGTAATAAAAAACTTTTAGGGGTTGGAGAAGTAAAATTAAAGAAAATAAGTTAAGAGAAACCATTACCTTTAATTTGGGTAACTTCCATTGGTTTGAACCAAAAGAACTTCTTGAAGTGACTTCTGCCTAAGGTAAGGATTCTAGGTGGAAGACAGGGATATTGAGAGATTATTTGGGTAGGTCTTGGACGAGCCAAGGGTCTTGAGATGTGTGAGTAATGGGTTGGAAGTGGTGTCCATTTATAAGGGAGAGAAGGGGCTCTTTAGGAAAGTTTGAAAATGTTATTTTATGATAAATTTATATTCGGTTTTGAAAGGTCCAAAACTCATTAAAGTCAAAGATAAGATGACTCATGTTCGAAATAAGATAATCCAATAATAATTGGAATGGTTTTGGATATTGTTTTAATATTAATAATCGTATTTATTTAAATAATTTATTATTGAGGTAAATATTGCATCATTATTGTGTCATAAGTAATTTAATTTATTTTATGTCTAAAAATTATAAAAAAAATAAAATAATGTAGGTAATATTTTTAGAGTTCCAATTAATTTTTATGGTAAAAAATATGACTTATATAACCACAAGTAAAAATTGATATACTAAAAGATATTTGTTAATGTCATTTTTGTCTTTACTTTAAGTTAATTAAAATAAAGTGTCATTATCACTCTTAAGTGGATACATGGGGTCTCAAAATAGACCCAAGGGTGACCATGGTTGGCCATGACTCATACAATAAAGTTAGGACAAGTTTTAAGATAATTTTGTATTATTATAATATTCTTTTTACCTTTAATTTCCCTATTTACCTTTAACTGAGGAAAATAAAAGTCAAAAGTTAATATTCACCAAAAATTATTTTCATCTTATTGAACCACATTTTACATACTAATAAAAACCATGTATGTCAGATTTTCGAAATTCAATTCACAGAAGAGGTAAAATTTCATTTAAATGAAAAAGTCGGTTTTTTAACTACTACAAAGTGGTTTTAGTATTCATAAAAAATTAAAGTTTTTCAGAAGAATACCCAAAATTCAGCCTAACCAATATTTGAAATTCCGAATTAAAAAATGATGTCTATTTTACCAAATTCGAAACTTAAAAGTTGTATTAATTAATTTAAAATTAATTCTTGTTGTCAAAACAAATGGCATTTTTTAAGAAACAATAACTATCAAAAGATTGACACTTGTTTATGTATAATTTCAAAGTTAAATTAATTCCAATGACCAAAATTGGATTAAATGGTAAAAATATAATCTAATTATATTTTCAAACCATTAAAATGTATAGCTAAACACTACAAATTATTTTATTAAAAAATTTGTTTTCAATTAAAATTTAGTAATTTTTACTATTCACACAAATATGAAATTTATCAGAAAAACACAAAAAAAAATCAAAACTAAATTTTTATGTCCCTATTATAAATAAGAAGTTTATTTATTTCAAATTTAATATATAAAAGTTTCAAATATTAAATATAAAAAGGGTTCTCTATTAAAAGGCGGTAAAATTGCATTTTTTGAAAAATACTTCCTTTATCTGAAAAAAATGAATTTGTTCTTAAATTATGTCTAAGAAACACATAATATGCATGTTAAAATTATATGAAATATATAAAATTTAAAATTAAATTAATAATATTCATAACTTATTTTGAATGGCTAGTTTGGTAAGTCATCTTGCGCTCGAACTCGGTGTTGTGTGAGGTGAAAGGTATTGAATTACTTTAAAGAGATAATGTACTGTGAAACCTTGGGGTGTTACAATGTCGTCGCTTAGATTATTCCATCCCCCCTCCCAGTACCGCCTCGTACTGGGTCTTGCGGGTGCGCTCTGTGCCCAACCCTGCCATCATGCCAACCCCCAAGGTGGCGCACTCTGGTTTCCTTGCACTCGCACGCCCGTGTGTGCTTAGGGCTTGCTATGCCCCCATGTGCACGCGACCAAGCACGCACCATGCGCATGCACCGCCACCCTAGGCCATTGCCAGGGGTAGTGGGTGATATTCTCACCAAGGCCTTGTCTTCAAAAAAATATGATTTCTTTATTATAACTAAACAAAGTCCTAAAAATAATATTTGCCTTAGTTTTATAATCACTAAAGTTTTTAAAACCCAATGTTTTAAATCGAGGATTAGTACTTCATAAAAAAATATTATATTAGTATTTTAAATAAATCAAAAACATATTTTTAGTAAAGACCTTTTCATTATACATCCGAGGGTGAAAACATTTATAAAAGCTTTTCAAAACATTTTACGTACTTAAATATATATATAAGTCACAATTTGTAGCTAAAATATCAAATAGAAAAATAGTTATTATTTTGATTTTTCCAAAGTACAATTTAAAATTCAAAATATGTTTTCGAACATATTTATAGTAGTTATTTAAAAGAACATTTAGAACATTTTAAACATGTAAAAAATCATTATACCAAGATACTTTAATATAAACCACCAAAATACCCAACAACTATAAGATCTTATAGACGATTGAGACTCAATAGTAACCTAAGTATGAAATGGTTGGGTTGTCTCTAAGGCCTTATAAAAGAACGATTTAGGTTGTTCCATATTCAAAAAATTTGGCAAAGATGGTACACATCATTCCACTGATACTCAGTGCAGTTGCAGTGGCTCTGGCCATACTAATTTTCATTGTGATAAATCTGAAGGACCCTTACTATCTTCTTGGGGTTTTTGTTGTATTGGGTGGTCTATTTGTAATTCTAATAGGTCTATTAATAGGTATTTTTGGGTATTATGGTTTCCTTTGATCTTTTTGTAATGTAAACACTTCGGAATTTAATTAAATAAAATTCCTTATGTTTATTTTGTAAGTTTTGTTCAGAAATCATGAAAATTAAACAGTGTAAGACCATACTATTGTTATTACATGTGAAACTAGTTTGGGGTGTCACATTATCCCCCCCCCCCTCAATGAATTTCATCCTTGAAATTCCAAAATGCCCATACACAAACACCGACAACACCATACACATTACCTCCAGCATCCCCTCACAAAGTCAGTCAACATGGTCAATCTTTTGAATACCCCCAAGTGGTTCCCTAGATTTTTTTCTAGTCCCTCAACTTCTTAGACCCAAATACACCGAGAACGCTAAGAGCAGCTAGGATCATCCCTTTTCATAAATCATTTGGGTTTCCAGAGGAAGGATTTTGCAATATTGAGATCAGTGATTTCATAGTGGGCTAGATTTATATAAATCCCTCGAACTATATCATGCTCAATAATTTGGATGTCATATATAATTCCATACATAGTGAATCTTAGGATTTGGAACATATATTTCACTCGATAGTCACCCTCCAATGCAGCTTGTTGAATCTTTTTCAAATATTGATAGTCCTCAGAGAGTATGAAGCATAAGAAATGTCCCTCATAGTACATTCCCCTTTTTCTAAACTCTTCAAATTGAGTGTTTTTGATACTGTGATAGATATATCTATCTAATTTATAGGAATGGAGTATATTTGAGATGAGGGGTTCTTTATAAAGTCATTTTCATGCCAGGCATAGGTTCAAAAATGGCTACTGTGTCTCTAAACATGACTTGACAAACATGTGTTCTAGTAATTCGATGCGGAGAGATAAGAGTTTGGTTGGTGAACTCATGTATTCCATCTGAATATATTCAAGAGATATGTTTTATTCAATAAGACATAACCAAATTATTATAGGGACATTACTTGTAAAGGTATATACTAAAGCATAACATAAAATATTATTTATTGAAGGAAAAAATTCATGGAATTCAATAGGGTGCTACATAATTATTCATTCTCTCTCACAACTCATTGGTGTGGATTCCCTGAAATTCCTTGAGGGATCACATTACAAGTACCACTGATATTGGTGATTTCCCTAGTTCTCATATAATCATACCCCCAAAGTTGTTCTAAATTATTCAATCTCGTTGGTCCAGATGCAACGTAGGGAACTAGGATTGACTACATGTGAACATATAAAGTTTAGTGTGAAGGAAACATGTCAAGTATCAAGTTAAGAGACATTGGAATGAACTTGACTTCGACAATGTAAATGGTTAGTATCGTTTTCAAGGGCTCCAAAGTCCATAATTTTTCCATGGAGACCATTGGTCAAAATTTGACCTAGGTATACTACTCAGAGGTCACCCTCCAGGGCATACTCTTGGAATTCCTCCAGAGAGTTAGCATTCCCAGCTAGAGTTAATCATTTAAATAATCCCTCAATGTATTTCCCTTATTGTGCATAGAATGATAATTGAGCATTCATCATCAAAAAATAGTCGTAGCCTCCTCCTCGGTGAAGTTGGAGTACACGATGAGAATTGGATATACGGTAGAGGTGTTTTCATGAAAAATGAATGCTTTCAAAATTTTCATAGTCATCTAAACATGATTTTCCTAATTCAATTTCTAACACTTCCATTGGACGAGTTAGAAGTCTTGATTCATTTTCCATCTAAAATTTTTAAGGAAACTACTTATTATTAAAACATAATCATGTTTTTTATATGTTGTTCTAATTTTCCGGGGTTGTCTAAACAAATTCTCTGATACCAACTCTCTTTCCCCGACCCCTAGACTGCCGCGGAACGGTGTGGTGGCAAATAAAACATGGTTTGTAATTTTTTTTATAAAAAGAAATGTTGAAAACACACATCATGTTTCACTAAAGATGATATTTTGGGTTTAGGTCCTACAGAATCAGAAAAAATTATTACAATTCTTCAAAAACTAAAAGAGAAAATAATTTACATAAAGTTGTCACTAAATAGTGTATCACAAATCCACTGAACCTGTAAAATTAAAGTTAAAATTTAGGGTAAGCATATGAATGCCCAGTAAGGGGTTTTAAAATAAAATAATATTTTAATTAAATCCACTTGAAAACATTTCTTTAAAATTAATTCTAAAACATTTCTATTAGGAATGAATAACCTAACATTTGATCACAAAATAAAAGTGAACATTTCAGGAAATACTAACAGGGTTATAATGAAACATATTACGATCATAGGCATGCGCATACAAAATATAGGGTGTGTAGCATGTAAAGTAAGTTTCATTATAACTTTAACTGGTATGACTTGAGGAAGTACAAGTGCCAAATTTACAACTGGAAGTAATACATGATCAGAGTTGCGCATAAAATAATAACTTCAATTTCTTTCATTACTAACTGTAATCCAAAAACTGGCTAATAAACACTCTGCGTACTGAATAAACATCATGCCAGAACCATTTACTTCTTTTGATTGTCATAAGTACAAGGTCCTTAACCATGTATATTCTACTAGTCTAATATTTACTTGGTTAATTAAATTACATAGTCATAATAAAGAAGGTGCATATTCCATACTATGTCAAGGCCTCGTGCCAAGACCATAAACTCTGTGTCGATGTCTCATGCCTAGACCACAATAATCATTTTTTCAAGGCTTTGTTCCATGACCATAGTTTGTCTCATTAGACCTACTAATACATCGAGGGGCTATAGCAGGCCCCACCCATCACATAATAAGTCCAATGCATGCCTCATTTCTCTAAATCAATGTGCTCATACAACTTTGATTTATTAAATTAATCATTACTTATCATTTTGAGTGCCACATATTAATTGGTTTCTTATTTCATATTATTTAAGGTGTCCCATACCACTTTGAATACTTTAATTTCCCATTTCATATTATTCAAAGTGTCACATACCACTTTGAATAATTTAATTTCACATTTCATATTATTCAAAGTGTCTCATACCAATTTGAATAATTTAATTTTACATTTCATATTATTCAAAGTGTCTCATACCACTTTGAATAATTTAGTTATTTATTACATAAAAGGCCATTTGGGTTTGATTACATTATTTAGAATTTACATACACAAAGTGAATCATGCATATAAGTGTTAATAACAATAGTAATAACTGCATGACTATGGTAATAAATGACATGTATGATAGGAAGATTATAGCATATGTGATGAAAAACAATGCACAAAAAGAAATATGGTTTTTTCACATAAAATGATAACCCTAAATTCCAAAATCTTAATAATAAAATATATATTTGAAATTCATCATGGATTGGATGCATAACTAATTTAAAGGTGAAAAAAATATTTCATGAAGGGTATAAAACACTTAGATGTCCAAACATTTATTACTTGTATGCATAGGTATAACGTATCACAAGGGTACTCCCAACTACTTTCACACAATGCTAAGAATAAAAAGCTTGATATTCAACCATAACTAATTCCATTTAATATTTATGAAAATAAGTGAATCATACATATGTGTTTAAGATAAGAAACCCACAAAAAAATATACTCATGAATTATCCATAATTACTAAACACATTGAAAGTATAACATTTGGAAAATATAAAATTATCTAGGGTTTAGTGTTGTGTAAATCCATTTATACAAAAGGGCGGATATAATGGATTTTATTTTAAATAAAACCCTTTCATATATCAAAATCTACATTTAAAATTCATTCTACCGATCCTGGGTGGGTCAGATCCTATGTGGGTCAGCGCTCAGCGGTCTTGTGTGGGCCAGCGCCTACAGATCCTTTGTGGGTCCGATCCTGTGTGGGACATTGCGGGGGTTAGTTACCTATCGATCCTTTGTGGGTCATTGTGGGGGTTAGTTACCTATCGATCCTTTGTTGGTCATTGCGGGGGTTAGTATCTATCGATCTTGTGTGGTTCTGACGGCTTAGATGAATCAGTGGCTACATCTGATCATCTCTATCGTCTTACGAAGAAGTATACCTCTGTGAGCTGAATCTTGAATTTCAATCATTATCTTTGATATGATTGACTTGCTTTCCTATGTGGATTGTGTTGTGCTATCCTGTGTGGACGTGATCAAATTTGGGCTCGGTAGTTGGAGTCGAACTGGAATTGATGACTTAGGTATATGTATGGGCATATACCTAATTAGTGTTGGATGTTACTTCGTGATTGCATCTTTCCTTGTGGATTATACTTTGTGGATTCTGGGAGACCTCCACACGGGCTATGCCCGCACTACGTTGTGTTGGTTGCAGACGACGGACAACGTTGATCGTGGTTGGGGCTTGCGGAGTAGGTCGGTACCTGGAGAAGGACCACTGAGCGGGATGTACTCGGAGCGGATGGCTGGACCCGAGGAGCTGTGGAGGCTATCTATACCCACCCTTTAGGTGGGACTTCCAGTGGATGGCTTGAGGCTGCAGTTTTACTTTTCAATTGTTGTACTCCCTTTTTTAGTGGCACTTTACTTTTAGTTTGGGTTTCTATTCTGGCCCACTTACTTTTCCACACTTACTGTTGTACACAGTTTTTATGTAGTGTTTACTTCTACTTTCTTGCTCTGTGCTGCTTGTTTACTTTACAAAGGAAATGCCTTCCCTTTTTACCGGCAATTACGCCTCGGTGCTAGTCGCCAGCCCCTGGCCTATGGAAGGCAGGCTTGGGGTAGTCACGGCATGGGCCCCGAGGATGGGTCGTTACAATATGTGATATAAATGAAATAATTATGATGTTAATGACATATTTATATTTATTAAAAAATAATTTATCATTTTATTTCTTACCTTTTCCCTCACTTAAAGATGAGAACATCATTCGTTTACGTGTGGATTATCGCCTTCATGAAGCAATGTGACTCTCTTTTCATCACCAAACCACATAGATGATATATATAAATATATTAAAAAAATGTTATTAATGATATTATTGTCATTATTTAATGATAAAATATTACGTACCTCATTTCTAAAATGATCGTTGAACAATGGAAATGTTACCCATGTGTATGTATGACCTACCATCTCCATAATCATAATGTGTTTCATTTATCAAAACCATATTTCATTATTGGTCATAAATGTATAATTGACATATAATTATTATAATTATTTCATTATTATTACACTATTTATGATGAAATTATATAATAATTATAGGAATAGAAACTTTTATGATCAAGCATGATTGAGAAAACAAGGAAATTAATGTTGAGTCAATAAGGTTTTCCTTATGACTTTTCCATTCCTTCTTGTTTTGAAAATCACAAACACCTTATCATTAAGGAAAATTACTTTTATAAGGAAAATTGCTTTTATAAGGAAAATTGCTTTTATAAGGAAAATTGCTTTTATAAGGAAAATTGCTTTTATAAGGAAAATTTATTTTATAAGGAAAATCACTTTTATAAGAAAAATTATCCTTATCATATTTTCATCCATATTTTTCTTAAGTATAAGATTCGGATTCATTTCTATATTCTCGGAATTATTTGAAACTTTGATATGAGGTATTCTGTTTTTTGGATCCGAATTCTGGACAAGAACTGTAATAAAGTTTCACTCCGAAATCCAGATGAGAACTGTAATAAAGTTTCATTCCGAACGCCGGATATGAACTCTAATTAAGTTCTACATCAGATTCAGGATGCGAATCCTTATAAAGTTCGACAATGAATTCTCATTACTAATTCTTGTGATGAGTTCTCATTACGAATTCCGATAATCAATTCTCATTACGAATTCTGATAATGAATTCTCATTAAAAATTCTGACGACGAATTCTCATTACGAATTCTGATGAAGAATACTCATTACGAATTCTGATGAAGAATTCTCATTACGAATTCTGATAATGAATTCTCATTACAAATTCTGATAATGAATTCTCATTACGAATTCTGATAATGAATTCTCATTACGAATTCTGATGACGAATTCTCATTACAAATTCTGATGAAGAATACTCATTACGAATTCTGATGAAGAATTATCATTACGGATTCTGATGATGAATTCTCATAACGGATTCTAATGATGAATTCTCATTCCGAATTCTCATTCCGAATTCACCTATTAAACAGAATCTAATAATCCTTGTTTTATACACTCCAAATTTATTTAGACTCCAAAAATTATCTTTGGTTAGACTGCGAACTTTCATCTTGCTTACGTTGTTATAATCTGTCTACTCTTTATTATTTTCCTTACACTCCGAACCTTCACTCCGAATTTTTCATTCCGAACTTTTGAGTTAGATTTTAAAATGATGTCGTACATTCTGTTACACTTGTTTTTTTATAAAATGATTTCATCTATTTTGTTATAAACTAATCGTTGTCTAAGTGACACGTGTACAGGTCCCTCCGATTTTTAAGGAAAATATGACCGTTGGAGAAGGAGCCAACCTTACCTATAAATAGGAGCTCATTTGAAAGAGCTCACAACTGATGGATGGATGAAAAAATTGGTTATTGTGCATACATGCTTGAAGTGATTTCTAGAGAGAGAGGCTCTTATTAACTCTCAAAGCTTCGTGCGACTCCGAATGTTGGTGATTACATTCGAGGACTTCCGGGGATAGGAAGACCGAGGTTGCCGACTACCTTGAAGTTCGAGGGCTTCCTTGCTGAGGAAGACAGAGGTTGCCAACTACCTTGAAGTTGAGGGCTTGCGGGGATAGCAAGACAGAGACTCCGATCTTCGTATCAAGGGCTTACCCTGGTGTGGTTAAGACAGACTTGCTTGAAAGTATAAATCAAGGGACCTTTATCCAAGGTTGTTGGATACCCTTCTCTTTGGGTTAAAAGACTTATATCTTTTTACTTGTAGTTTTACTACGTGTTTATATTCCGCTGCATTTTGTATTATAAGGAAAGTATAACTTTCTTATACTTCCTTACTTGTACTCTGTTTCATTTAGATTCTATACGCTTTAAGGTAGAATCTCATATTGTAACTTTTGTTAAGTTTCAATTTCCGGAACCATTTTTCTGGAACCTACTTTCGGAATCTCTTTCCAAGATTGCATTTGGTGTTAGAGGTGTTGTGAATTGGCTTAGTTTAACTTTGTTAAACTTATCCCTTTACTTTGCTTAAGGAAAACATAGTTATTTGTAACTAACTTTAAAGGTTCCAAATGAATTTTTAAAGTATACAATTCACCCCCCCCCCCCTCTTGTATAATGAGCATCTACATCACTATTTCAATCCTACAATTGGTATCGGAGGAGGTCTCTGAAATACTTGTACTTACGAATAAGTTTTTCTTGCTCACTTTATCATTCCGAAATTTTCAATTCCGAACGTTTCCATTTCAAACTTTGTTATTACGAATCTTTTCTACTAACAAGTTTGTGTGCCGAAGGTTATTATAAGTATGGCAAGAATTAATGTTGGTTCAATCGATAATCTAAATCCTACAAGACCACCAATCTTTGACGGTAATGATTATGAGTACTGGAGAGATCGAATGAAGACTTTTTTTATCAATACTGGAGTGGACAATTTTGTTATGCTTACTGGTGATTATAAAATTCTTGATAAGGAAGTTAGAACTTTTACTAACTAGGAAAAGCAAGAATATCAACTCAACTATAAGTTACGCAATACTCTACTTTCTTCAATGACTAGAAATATATATAGCCAAATTTCTTCTTGTGAAGCAGCTAACTGTATCTAGAAGAAGTTAGTGGTTACACACTTTGGAACTTCTAAGGTGATTGAGACTAGGAGAGCTATTCTTAGAGCTGAATATCATGGCTTCAACTTTCCTTATGGTGAACCAATCTGTAAAGATAAACAGAGATTTATGACTATCATAAACAACCTACAGTCTATGGGAGAGAAAGGTTTAGATGATGAAGTTCTTGTGGATAAGATAATTGATATCATGCCTAATGAGTGGGAATCCAAAAGAACTGTTATAGATGAGAACAGGAAAGTGACTCAGATTTCTCTTGATGAGATTTTTGGAACTCTTCTCCAACATGAAACCAGAATGAAGAGAGATGCTGACAACATCAAAAAGAAAAATGGAAATGGTACTGTTGCTTTTACAACAACTTCAAATCAGATGAAAGCTAAGACTCCTGAGAGATTAACTAGATCCAAGTCTGAGAAATTTATTTTTCAATCCGAAGCTAGTGAGAGTGAAGTCTCAGAAAATGAATTATCAAATCTTGCTCGAAGGATGAACAAGATAGCTGGCCAGAGAAATTTCCAATCCAAGTATAAGAAAAAGGAAAGGAAAGATAAGAAAGTTGGAGAAGTTACTTGTTATGAATGAAAGAGAGCTGGACATATAAGACCAGATTGCCCTATGCTCAAAAAGAAAGAAAGGAAAGAAAGACATTCAGACAGGAACAGAAAGAAGTATTATAAAGCAAAAGCTAAGAAGGTTCTGAAAGCTAATGACACCTGGAGTGCCAGTGGTGGTGACTCTTCAGATGAATCTTCTGATTATGAATCTTCAGGACAGAATAATCTTGGTCTTATAGCTAGATTACCTATTGATAACCATTGTTTTATGGCTAAGATACGAAATGCAGAATCACTGACCAATGTTTCTTTAAATTCTAATGATTGTAAGTATTATGACTCTTCTGATGAAGAATCTTCTTCTGATGAAGAAAATACTTTACCTACTTATGAATAAGTCTCTAGGTTTGCTGAACTTCTTGAGATTGAGATTCTAAACTCAATAAGAAACTTGATAAGGAAAAATCTAGGAATTCTATTCTTACAAAAGTGATATTAGATCTTTCTAAAGATCTTGATAAGAAAAATGATGATTTTGAAAGTATTTCAAAAAATCTTGAGGAAGTAAGTTCTTAGAAGAACAAACTTTCTAAAGAATTAGAAAAAGTAATTTCTAATAAAAATGTTTTCGAGCCTAGCTCTAGTTCTAAAACTCATGATTTTGAGGATAAAAACTTGGTTGTAAAACTCAAGTCTGAAATTTTTTCCTTAAAGAAGTGTTTATCAAACTTTACCCATGGTAAAGAAAATTTTGATAAAATGTATTCCCAAATACGACCTTTAAGAAATAAATCCGGATTTGGTTATACCCATGCAAAACCTATTTTTAGTAACAATTATTTTGTTCCTCGAAGTGCCCCATTTTGTACCAAGTGTCAATGTGGTGGTCACTGGGCAAAGAATTATTCCTTAAACAAAACCCAATCTCTAGGATTTCACAAAGCTTATTTCTCTAAGAAGATGTGGGTACCTAAAATTTTATTGTCTGGAAATCTCGGATCCAAACAATTTTGGATTCCGAAAGTCTAATTTTCTTCTTGATTTTAGGAAAATTAAGAGAGTACCAGCAACAATACATGGTATATGGATAGTGGATGTTCCCGGCACATGACTGGTAACAAAAGCTATTTTGAAAAGATTATCAAAACGAAAGGAGTAAAGGTGACTTTCGGAGATAATGCTAAGGGTGAGATTGTTGGTATTGGTAATATTGTTCTTCTTGGTAAAAAGTAAATTTCAAATGTTATTTTTGTTAAGGGTCTTCAGCACAACTTCATTAGAATATGTTAGTTATGTGATGAAGGTCACCTTGTGAATTTTAGGAATGATAAGTGCTTAGTTCACAATTCCAAGGAAGAATTTATTCTTTCAGCCAATAGACAAGAGAATGTTTACACCTTAAATTTAGAAGACCTCAGGAGCCAAGATTTACCTTGCCTTAGTGCAATGGAAGATCATTCCTGGTTATGGCATAGAAGACTAGGTCACTGTAACCTTAGGAACCTATGTAAACTCTCTAAGAAGAAACTAGTTAAGGATCTACCAGAGCATAGATTTGGTTCTTCTAAAGTTTGTGATCCTTGTCAATATGGTAAGAAACATAAATCTAGTTTTAAATCAATCGGTGAAGTCTCAACAACCGATGCATTACAGTTAGTGCACATGGATCTTTTTGGTCCAACACAAACTGGAAGTATTGGAGGAACATACTATGTGTTTTTTCTAGTTGATGATTACACTAGATTTACTTGGGTTTATTTTCTAGCAAATAAATATGAAGCTTTTTCTTATTTCAAAAGTTTTATAGCTCAAGTTAAAAATGAGAAAAACCTTCCATTGAAAACTATTCATAGTGATCAAGGAGGAGAATTTCAAATTTCTGATTTTGAAACTTTTTGTAGTAAAAAAGGTATTACTCACAATTTTTCAGCACCTAGAACTCCTAAACAAAATGGTGTAGTTGAAAGAAGAAATAGAATTCTTCAAGAGATAACTAGAACCATGTTGAGTTAATATTCTATAGCTAGACATTTTTGGGCTGAAGCTATAATTACTGCTTGCTATACTATAAATCAAGTTTTGATTAGACCTTTTCTGAATAAAACTCCTTATGAGTTATGGAATGGTAGAAAACCAAGACTATCCTACCTCAAGGTTTTTGGTTTCAAAGTATTCATTTTGAATACTAAAGATAACTTAAATAAATTTTCACCAAAATCTGATGAAGGAATTTTCTTAGGTTATTCCACAATATCTAAGGCTTATAGAGTTTTTAATAAAAACACTTGTACTGATGAAGAAACAGTACATGTAAAATTTGATGAGTCAGATCCTTTTGTTTTTAAAACACCTCAGCCTACATCCTCGGATGTGCTTTCAAAAACTGATTATCAACCTTTGATAGAAGAACTTTCTGATAAGGATAATGTTCAAGAAGATATTCCTGAAACATTTACCCCAGAAGAATTTCTACCTTATGTTGATGAACAGGCTTTTCAAAACCCAAATCAGGAGTTTCTTAAGAATCATCCCAGTGATAGTATCATCGGTAATGTAAATCAACCTATAAGGACTAGAAGTTCCTTAAGAAATGAAGTAGAACATGTAGAATTTCTTTCCCAATTAGAACCTAAAAGTACTGATGAAGCTTTAGGTGATGATGATTGGATTAAATCCATGCAAGATAAACTAAATGAATTCGAAAGGAATAAAGTATGGACCTTGGTTGAAAGACCTAAGGAAACTTCTATAATTGGAGTCAAATGGGTTTTCAGAAATAAATGTGATGAAAATGGAATCATAGTAAGAAATAAAGCTAGACTTGTTGCTAAAGGCTATAATCAGCAAGAGGGAATAGACTATGAAGAAACATATGCTCCAGTAGCTAGACTTGAATCTATTCGTATTCTACTTGCCTTTGCAGCATTATTTAATTTCAAACTTTTCCAAATGGATGTGAAATGTGCTTTTCTTAACGGTTATGTTCAAGAGGAATTTTTTGTTGAACAAACTCCTGGATTTGAAGATACAAAACATCCTGATTATGTTTTTAGACTTACCAAAGCTCTGTATGGCCCTAAACAAGCCCCACGAGCATGGTATGATAGACTCACTAGATTTTTTCTTCAAAATAACTATGTTAAGGGAAATGCAGATCCAACCCTTTTTATAAAGAAAGATAAGAAAAATGTTTTGATTGTTTAAATTTATGTTGATTACATCATATTTGGTTCAACTCAGCAATCTTTGACCGACTCTTTTGCAAGTCTAATGAAATCTGAGTTTGAAATGAGTATGATGGGTGAGTTAACATTTTTCCTTGGTTTTCAAATTTCTCAAAAACCAGAAGGAACCTACATATCTCAACATAAGTATATTAAAGATCTTCTTAAAAAGTATGGTTATGACAACACTAAAAGTATTAGTACTCCCATTGGTACCTCAAACTCTTTAGACCTTAATGAAGCTGGGAAACCAGTAGATCAAACATCTTTTAGAGGTATGATAGGAAGTCTACTATACTTAACAGCTAGTTGACCAGACTTAATGTTTTCAGTATGCTTATGTGCAAGATATCAATCCAATCCTAAGGAATCTCACTTAAAGGCAGTAAAAAGAATTTTTCGCTACCTTAAGGGAACCATGGATCTAGGATTATTTTATACATTTGGAAATGATTTTATCCTAAAAATCATTTCTGATGCTGACTTTGGTGGATGTAGAATGGATAGAAAAAGTACATCTGGAACTTGACATTTCTTAGGAGATTCATTAGTTTCTTGGTCCTGCAAGAAGCAACATTCTGTAGCACTCTCCACTATTGAAGCTGAATATGTAGCAGCTGGAAGTTGTTATGCTCAAGTGTTGTGGATGCAACACACACTCATAGACTATGGCTTGAGTTTTACTAAAACTCAAATTTTGTGTGATAACACTAGTGCCATTTCCCTCAGTAAGAACCCTGCACATCACTCCCGTGTAAAACACATAGATATTAGGAATCACTTTCTTAGGGATCACACACTTAAATGAGATATTATTCTTCAGTTTATCGGTACGCAAGATCAACTTGCTGATATTTTCACAAAATATTTTCCTTCTGATAGATTTTAATACATTAAACAGAATTTAGGAATGATAACTATAAGGTAATCATTCTTCATTAACATTATGTTGAAAAAGTCTCCTGACAGCAATAAACTCTTTTTCATAGGGGGAGTACATTTGATTGTTAGTTTAACAAATTTTTTCAAAAACTATTTTCAAACTTTTCGGAATTAAAATTCCGGAATGGAATTTCCGGAACTAAAATTTCCAGAATGGATATGTTCATATAGAAGACTTCTGGAATCAAATGCTTCGTATTGAACACTTCCGGAATGGAAAATTTTCGTACTGGTATTTTCATAACGGGATTTTCGTACCGAATCTTCCATAATAAGTTTTTCGTTTTCAAATTTTGTAATGAAATTTTCGTACTGAGTTTTCCTTACTGAGTTTGTTTTTCGTAGTCAGTTTTCTGAATTTTGTCTTTTCGTAATAAAGTTGTTTTTCAAAGTTTTTGTAAGAATATTACCCATTACGAATAATCCTCCTAAGCCAATCCGAAAGTTATGATTTCCTTACCCAAGTTTTCATAGTCATATTTTACTTGCTGGCATTTTCTTATATTTTTTTTTGGATTATAATTTTCTTAATTCTTTGTTTTAATAAAAACCTCAAAAGATCGGATTCAAAAGAATTGGTTTTCGACTGTCAGATCTGATCTCAGCTTATCACAACCGTTCGATCAACCGTGGAAGTTGAACCGTCATCTCATTGCCTATATAAAGGGGACCCAAATAGTAGTCCCACATCGGTTTTCAAGATCTCGCATCCCGAAGCTCTGCCCATCTGTTTTAAGGCCGTTCCAAACTTTAGCTTTCTCCTTTCCGAACTTCTCAGAGGTCTTCAGATCCGAATGTCTGCGGAAGTAGCTTCTCAAGACATGTCTTCCTCCAAACCAATTTCGAAGTGGTTAGTATATAGAGAGAGGTTGGTCCATCCGGATTTCTTCAACAAGTACGATTCTCTTATTTCCAAGAATATCAAGCTAAATGGATGGGAAGATGTTACTGTGTCAAAACCTGGGAACCAAGATGAATTGTATTTGGATTTTCTTATCGAATTCTATGAGATAGTTTCCTTTCTTATGGAAGATGTAAGGAGAAGTTGTCTTTTAAATCTTATGGTAAGACTTATAATCTTTCATATGCCAAGGCAGCCAGCTTGGTAGGGCTAAATAATGAAGGTGAAGCTGAGTTTATATCTCATGTGTTGCCGGATTCAAAAGGTAGTTTCGTCAAGGAAAAGGTTTAGAAACTCTCGGACTGGCAGATGACAAGGCTCCGAAGATTGCTAGTTTATCTACAAATTTTCGGATTCTAGAGTTATGGGTACAGGGTCTTATTGTACCGAGGAAGGGTGAAAACGATAGCTTGAAGAAGAGTGAGATATACATCCTAGATTTTCTGATAAATCTGAGGAAGTTTAATTTGATGAAGCACATTCTTATCACTCTTGAGAATTTGAAGAAAGGAAATCTGAGAGCTCAGATTATTATGTATCCAGCAATCCTCTCCAAGTTGATAGTTAGGTGCCTTGAGTTTTTCAAGGAGGCTTGAAAATCTAAGCCGAGAGTTTGCAAGATTATGCTGGTGAGTGATGGTACACTCAAAAGAATGGATATAGCCTTTGACAAGGAGTCTGGACAGTTTATTGATCTACCTACTCAAAAAGAATCAGTTCTGAAATCCGCTGATCTGGAATCCTCTAACCCGGTAAGGAAGAGAAAGCTGAAGGAAGTGGAAGTAGAAGCCGAGGATCCCAAGTCTAAGGAAGTTCATTCCGCACCTTCAGAACCAAAGAAGAATAAATATTACCCAGATGAGGTTGTTGCTAAATGGAGGGAGATGAAATAAGAGAGAGTGCAAGGGGAGCCTCAGTTTTTCTTGGACCCTGCGGAGGCTAAGGCCTTGAAGGAAAGAACTGCGGATGAGCTCGAAAAACATGCAAAAGAAAAGAAGCTCAAGAAGAAGATGACTGAAGCAGAGGTAGCTCAGGCTTTATTGAAATTCAATGAGATGGTTTCAGAAAATATTCCTATTCCGAGATCTTTTTCATTGGAATCTCTACCTGAGACTCCAGGAAGAAATTTCATTACTCCAGAAGAAGCGGTTGCCAAGACCGCTGAGGAAGTAGAGAAAGTTGAGCAAGTGGAAGAAGAAGAAGATGTTGCTGAAGGAAGTGGTGAAACTGGAGATGTGTTGAAACAAGTAGATGATTTTAAGGGGACACCTTCGGAACACTTATCGCTCCGAACTTCAGAAGATGAATCTTCGAAGCTAGTTACTCCAGAAATGGAAGAAGAGAAAGGAGAAGAAGAAGTATCTTATCATGCAGAAGAAGAACATATTTTACATGATATTGCTCAGATGGAAAACGTAGAGGTTGGGGTTTAGGAAGTTGCTGATGAGAAAGATAATGTTGTCCAAGTCTCTGATACTGAAAAGAAAACTCAGGAATAGGATTCTATTCCGAAAAAAGACAAGGGAAAGCAAATTCTTGTTGATACTCCGAGCTTAGAAGTGATGAAGAGAAAGGAAGTTGGTAGTTCTTCAAAGAGAAAGCTTGACCTTATTGAAGAATAAAATTCTCCAAGCAGAGTCTCGGATTCTGACACAACTTCGGTGGGGCATGACTTTGTTGTTCAGTCTTTAAAGAAGTTGGTGGGAACCATTCCGACCTTCTCAAGTATTGATTCAAGATGCCAGATGCTCCAACATGCTTTAAATCAGAAATCAGACTCCGTATCTATGGTTATGGACAAGTGTGTTGAAATAAAGGCTCAGTTCAAAACATTCTTTGTTGGCTACGAAGCCCATAGAAAATCTTGCAATAGGATGACAAACTGGTCGAGGAAGACTGTAGAAGAAATGAGGCTATTTGATGAATTTCAAGACAATGTTAAAGATGCTTTTGAGACTGAGGATAGGAAGATAAGTGAGCTGACTTCTTCCTTTGAAGTGAAGCTGACAGATGAAGAGAACTTTTAGATTCAAGAAGTCAGAGATCTGAATGGGAAGCTAAATTCTGTCTCTCAAAACTGGAAGTTTGAAAGGGATCATTGGATTGAGTTTCAAGAAAACTTGAAGGCTCAGGAAGAAAAGATAAAATCTCAGGAAGAAAAGCTTCAAGCCCAGGAAGAAAAGATTGAAGCTCAATCTACAAGAATAGTGGTCCTAGAGAAGCAAGCTGAAGAAGATCATAAAGACTTAAAGAAGATCAAGACTATTCTTAAGAGTCTCATGGCGAAGGAAAAATATCCAAAATAGACAGATCTGATCTTCTGTTGTATTTTCTTTTGTTGCCGACATTTCAAACTTAATGAAATTTGTGCTTGTTTTTTTCTAGTTACTACTAATCTTTCAGGTACATTGTTATTTTTTCCATTCCCTCGAATTCTTTTTGAAAATCACAAAGGGGGACAAGGAAAATATACTTAAGAAAAAAACTCTAATAAGAGTTTATCTAAGGGGGAGTTTCTCATTAAAGAAGACCTTCTTATTCATAAATAAAATGTAACTTCGGAAATCTAGAATACGATCCTTAGAGTTTCAAAGCCTAAGGGGGAGTTAGTTGTATTCATCAATATCCTTAAAGCAAAGGGAGATAAGCCTTAATGTTTTTCTTTCTTCTTAGAATTTCTTTTTCGTAAGGATGTTTGTGCTTTCCAAAAAGGGGGAGATTGTTGAGTCAATAAGGTTTTCCTTATGACTTTTCCATTCCTTCTTGTTTTGAAAATCACAAACACCTTATCTTTAAGGAAAATTTCTTTTATAAGAAAAATTGCTTTTATAAGGAAAATTTCTTTTATAAGGAAAATTGCTTTTATATGGAAAATCGCTTTTATAAGGAAAATTGATTTTATACGGAAAATTGCTTTTATAAGGAAAATTGCTTTTATAAGGAAAATTTCTTTGATAATGAAAATTTATTTTATAAGGAAAATTGCTTTTATAAGGAAAATCGCTTTTATAAGAAATATTATCCTTATCATATTTTCATCCATATTTTTCTTAAGTATAAGATTCGGATTCATTTCTATATCTCGGAATTGTTTGAAACTTTGATATGAGGTATTCTGTTTTTAGGATCTGAATTCTGGACAAGAACTATAATAAAGTTTCACTCCGAAATCCAGATGAGAACTGTAATAAAGTTTCATTCCGAACGCCGGATACGAACTCTAATTAAGTTCTACATCAGATTCAGGATGTGAATCCTTATGAAGTTCGACAACGAATTCTCATTACGAATTCTTGTGATGAGTTCTCATTATCAATTTTGATAATGAATTCTCATTACAAATTCTAATAATAAATTCTCATTACGAATTCTGATGACGAATTCTCATTACGAATTCTGATGAAGAATACTCATTACGAATTCTGATGAAGAATTCTCATTACGAATTCTGATAATGAATTCTCATTACGAATTCTGATAATGAATTCTCATTACGAATTTTGATAATGAATTCTCATTACGAATTCTGATGACGAATTCTCATTACAAATTCTGATGAAGAATACTCATTACGAATTCTGATGAAGAATTCTCATTACGAATTCTGATGATGAATTATCATAATGAATTCTGATGATGAATTCTCATTCCGAATTCACCTATTAAACAGAATCTGATCATATTTGTTTTATACACTCCAAATTTATTTAGACTCCGAAAATTATCTTTGGTTAGACTCTGAACTTTCATCTTGCTTATGTTGTTATAATTTGTCTACTCTTTATTATTTTCCTTACACTCTGAACCTTCAATCCGAATTTTTCATTCCGAACTTTTGAGTTAGATTTTAAAACGATATCGTACATTCTGTTACACTTGTTTTGTTATAAAACGATGTCATCTATTTTGTTATAATATAACCGTTTTCTAAGTGACACGTGTATAGGTCCCTCCAATTTTTAAGGAAAATATGTCCGTTGGAGAAGGTTCTAACCTTACCTATAAATAGGAGCTCATTTGAAAGAGCTCACAACTGATGGATGGATGAACAACTTGGTTATTGTGCATACATGCTTGAAGTGATTTCTAGAGAGAGAGGCTCTTATTAACTCTAAAATCTTTGTGCGACACCGAATGTTGGTGATTACATTCGAGGACTTCCGGGGATAGGAAGACAGAGGTTGCCGACTACCTTGAAGTTCGAGGGCTTCCTTGCTGAGGAAGATAGAGGTTGCCAACTACCTTGAAGTTGAGGGCTTGCGAGGATAGCAAGACAGAGACTACGATCTTCGTATCGAGGGCTTACCCTGGTGTGGGTAAGACAGACTTTCTTGAAAGTATAAATCAAGGGACCTTTATCAAAGGTTGTTGGATACCCTTCTCTTTGGGTTAAAAGACTTATATCTTGTTACTTTTAGTTTTACTACGTGTTTATATTCCGCTGCATTTTGTATCATAAGGAAAGTATAACTTTCTTATACTTCCTTACTTGTACTCTGTTTCATTTAGATTCTATACGCTTTAAGGTAGAATCTCATATTGTAACTTTTGTTAAGTTTCAATTTCCGGAACCATTTTTCTGGAACCTACTTTCGGAATCTCTTTCCAAGTTTGCATTCGGTGTTATAGGTGTTGTGAATTTGCTTAGTTTAACTTTGTTAAACTTAGCCCTTTACTTTTCTTAAGGAAAACATAGTTATTCGTAACTAACATTAAAGGTTCGAAAGGAATTATTAAAGTATACAATTCACACCCCCCCCCCTTGTATATTGAGCATCTACATCACTATTTCGATCCTACAATTAACGCCCAAAACAATGAAAAATAATGATATATTAGTAATAAATAAGTGATAAGACGTTATAAAGGGATCATATATGAATCAATAAGTATATATATGGTTATTTTATGAGTTAATAAAAAATTTAAAACCACTATGTAGGAGGTTCAATCATGTTCAACCAAAAAAGAAGCGTGAGGTAAGGGTTTATTGTTTCACTTTTACTAACATGCAACATACATTATATTCACCACTTATTTCTCTTTATTAGTGTATATAATTCCATTTTTGTATGTTATATCATGAATTAATTTATCTAAATGTAATTTAAAGTTTCATTTAATGTTATTTCTTTCATGGGGCTTATGATTCAAAAGTCACAAAAGCAGTAAGGGTTTGTTTAACAATCATTATTCTGGATTATTTTTTGTTTAAGTATCCCATGGGGAATTAATTGATATTTCTATCTTAAAATAAATATATTTTATTCTCCTATTGTTATTCATTAACTTTTTCAATTAATAGTATTATTTTTCCTCTCATTGGTACATAAAATGTTGAAGAAAATGTTTTTAAGAAAATCTGACTTTATTTCTCTCTTCGGTCAAAAATTATTTTTCTTCCAAAACTATGTTTTATAAAAATGTTTTCAATTTTTTTAGAAAACTCCATATTATTCATTAAATACAATTTCACCCTTTTTTAACTTTTTTACAAAACTATTTTTAAGGATTATTCTTTTTGTTTTTTTAACAAGGAAATTTTTTAACCTTTATAAAATGTATATGGAATGCTCTTTTAAACTTATATGACATGTATAGAATTACACTCCATTTGAACCAACATTTATTTGAAGACTGATTTTCATTTTTACAACTGTATTTTTGAAGAAAATTCCTTTATTAATATTCTATAAATTATTATTTTTTAAAATTGGTATTCATTGAAAATGATTTTAAAAATATTTTATTAATTTTTTAGTTTTAAAATAAAAAATTTGATTTTCAAAGAAAGTTTATTTTCCTCAATAAATGCTCCATTTCATCATTAAATATCATCTTACATCTAATAATAGATTCTTTGATGTTACCTATGATTCAATTGGAATATAATAAAATGATACCATCCTTTTTATTCATCTAGGTGGTTTATGATCATTTTGACTGGGGATGTACAATTTTATTACCATTCACCATTTTAATCTGGATATTTTAGGATTATGTTTATTGATTGGGGTAATTATAAACTTTTTTATTCTGTATTTTCAATATGAATTTTTATGTTGATAATGTTTCACAAATTTCAAATAATAAAGCATTAGAATTAGTAAGTGATAGGTGGGGCACTTTCTGGCCCCCCAATGTGTTGATATGTCTCATTAGACAAACTAGAATGTGTTTTAGTTGATACCTTATAGATTTATAAATTTTTATTAGAAGAAGTACTAGATGTTATTATATTTATTGGTACATATAATCTATGGTATGTTGTATATGTCTAATATTATGTATTCCACCTTTGTGAATTCATTTATTGATATTCCATATAATAATTTAATTAGTTATAATATGATTGGTTAAGTTTCATGCTCATGTGATTATTTATATGAAATTATTTGATCATCATTTATTTTTATCATATTATGAACTTTTTATTTATTAAATGGAATTTGTTTCAGTTATTTAAATTTCTATATTAATTATTCCTTATTTATTCATGGATTATACTATATTCTTACACTTACTGATAATATGATCTCACCCCTTTCATATGATTTATTTTCCCCAAGATATGAGTTAGTTTTTTTGTGATCGATATATAAGAATAAACTATGTAGAATAATATAATTCTCAATGAAATTATTTGTGTATTTTATGTTTTAAATATGTATCTATTTTACCATGAAAACTAAACTATTTAGTCCTTCAATATTTGATTATTTGTATCTTATAACAATTTTACAAAGTAGACACCAGCTCCAAGCCATAGGGGTTGCGACATTACATCTTGAGTTATAATGAATTATACATGGTTTTTAATGGATTATAGACATACTATTGGTAATGAGGATGGGGTTTTGATGTGCTTTTTGGGATTCATGATGTGACGTAACATATATGCATATGGTTCAGGATGACATATTGAATGGATTGTAGACCTGTATGTTTGGAATTGGGGTGTGAGAGAATCAAACCATAAGGGAAGTGGAAGCGGGATACCTTTCTTACATATATTCCTTGATATGCACATGATTACTTTTATGCATTACATGGTGAGTGATCCTTATAAGTATATCATATATATTTATGTTTTTATCCAATTATTTGTTTTCATTTACTTGTTCACTGAGCTTTAGTATAATTCTTTCACATTTTCATGAGAGGTTCTAGGGAGGATCCAATTGAGTGTACTTGTATGCTCATCCAACATACATATAAACTATTTTCTAGGCCTATTGGAGCTGGTTAGTGATCTATATATTCATTACTACCTCATTGAGTTCCACATGAGTTGTTATAGTTTTCATGGTCGATGCCTAGGTTTCTTTTGGTATAGTCATTTATATCAAATTATGTATTACATTACATTCATATATTTCAATTTATTCTTTATTTATAAATTAAATCAATTGTTGGATCTATTATTATATCTTATTCCTTAAATCTATATAAAGAGGGAAATTCATTCCATTAGTATGCACTATATAGCCTCAGTGTTATTCACCAACCCATGGCTTATATGAGATGGGCATTAGGGGTAATCCACATCTTCATTATTGATCTTGGATGGGTTCCATTGGAGGGGTGTTCCTGAAATTTAAATTGTATTTAAATAGATAAATAATAATGGGAGGTTAATCATTACCTCATCCACTCATTTAGAGTTAAGGTTTTTTGATATTTTCTAACATTATCCCATAATTAATCCATTCATTTCATTTTATCCCTTACTATAGTGAATAAATTTTACCTTGGTAGTTGTTTTTATTCCTTTAAATGAAATTGGCAATATTACCAAATAAAGAAAATTATAATTCCAAATAAGTAAAACATTTCCTTATAGTCAATTTTTTAGGGAAATAAAAACAAATACTAATATATGTAAAAATAACACATAAAAATGTTTTTTAGACAAATGTATCTTTAAGTATAAAAATGAATTTATTCATATTTAATACTAAGAAAATATAATTAGATGTTTGTTAAATCATATTTATATATATAAATTTTTTTATTAAAATCATAATTTAATAGAGGTGATTTTAATTTATTAAAAAAATACGAAACATTTAAAAAAATTCTTTGAAAAATTTATCTTATTAACATTGAATAGTTTTATCTTTATTACTATATAATTAATAATCAATTAATGAATGTTTATTCAATTGCTTACATATATAAACAATAAATTTCATTAAATTTCATACTTAAAATATGAGAAATTTTAACTTTTAAATAAATACATATTTTATATAGTAATAGAAATTATATTAAACAAAACACTGTTTCTTATCCGTGAATAATTAAATTTGTATTCTATATAGTCAATTAATTATTTCCTGGATTATATTAATTTATTATACTAATAATTCCTTTACTTTTATCAATATATTATATAGATTCCATTATTTAATATTAATAAATTTAATAGAAACTTATAATTCATAAAAATAGTTTCTTTAGAACCAAATGTAATTTTCAAAGTGAATTAGTACATTTTAACTCTATTAAAAATAATTTATTTTAATAATTTTGTTTCGTTTAGATATATTTTAATGTATTTTATTTTTATAAAAATGAATCACTCACTTGTGTTGGTTTTTTTCATAATCTATCAAACATAAAAGATTATTTAAAGGGAAATACATACTAATTTTGTGGAGTGTTACACTAGTAAAGAGTGGTTAAGAATAATAAAAATAAATTGAACTAAAAACCGCATCATATAATTTTCATTATCTGATTTTAATTGATTGACTAGCTTAAATTAAATTTTAACTATTCATGTGGGTATGATTTGGTGAAAATTAGTTAGTTCAGTAATGTATCAATCCATGGTAACTAGTATATTTAATGAAAAATAATTTTGGTATTTTTAAACTTCTCACCTTCTATTTTTATAGAGATAACGTAGGTTACATTGGGGTTATAAATTTCTAAACCAATCCACCCATGAAATTATATTGAAGATTACCTATTATATTAGCCAATTATTTGAAATTTTTATATTAATACAAGGTCAGGATTTTTATTCATATGAAAATAATTTTCTTAAGTTGCATGTGGTGTTAAATTTGATTAAAAATTATTCTGCGGTGTGGAAATATTTTTAGTTACAGTATTAAAATACATAAATATTGTCTAATTTTCTCATAAATTCAATTATATTATAATCCATAGTATGGGACTACGACCATATACATGGGCCATCAAATATTTCTATGTACGAATCACCCTTATAGAATATTACAAAAAAATATTTAGAATGTTATAGTATTATGATATTTTACAACATTATATGATAGTTGATTAATATAAAGAGATGGTGAAAAACATTGAGGCTGTATTTGGGAAGATATAAATATTTTATAATAATAAATATATATGGCTGAAGAAATATCTTAATTTATCTTCCATATTATAGATTCATAGAGGTAAAATAGGGAATTTAATTTATTTCTTCCCATAAATAGAAACATTAGTTGGAGTTATTTAAAGTACCCTTGAAAAATTGGAATCTTTTTTATGAAGGAATGAAAATTTCAATTTCTATAATGTTTGTTTAAAAATGAAAAAGGTTGAAAATAATGGATAATGTATAATTTTATATAATATTTGAAGATAGATTTTTCAATAAATACTTTGAAAAATAATAAAAACAAAAAGTTCATTGAATTAATCTATAAAATTAAGTGTGTAAAGTAAAGAACATTATAAATTACAAAAGAGTTTAAAAAAATAATTCCTTACATATAATTTTTTTACTAGTATGTAATCCCATGTGCCTATAAATAAAACTTCTTCACTTATAATCTAATGAAAAAGTTAGATTTGAAACCCAAACATAGTAGACTAGAATTTTATACAAGAAAATTCCACTTTTATGATAATTCAACAATAAATATTTCTTTAGTCAAGAGAAAAACCAAGTGATGGAGTGAATAAAAATGGGGAAAGTGAATTCATGAATTTTTGGAGTTAAAATATAAAATAAGAATAGAGAATGAAGGGTGAAGATCAAAACAAGTGGATTTGTGGGACATAATTATTTTTATTATAAAAAACATTGGGAACTTGAAAGTATATAATGTTATATGAATAGGAATAAATTATCAAAATTTCATAAAAAACATTGAGATATTTCTAGATAAATAAAATCTATATATTTAAGATTACTTCATAGTCCATTATATTGAAATCTAAAATATAACCATTGTAGAGATTATTTAGAGGATAATTAATGTTGATAAAACCATTAATTTTTTTATTGGGATCATTATAAAATTTTTGAAATTATTGGAATTTGGTGTTTTCTTTAATTACTCTAGAAAACATCATGACTTTTATTACATTTCATTTGATGATATTTAACACCATTGGGAAATAAAATTATGATTAATATTTTTTAGAGGTGGATTGTTTTGTTAGCTATAATGGAAGAGATACTCTAGTTTCTAAATCATAACACTTGTATTTTTATTCTTTTATATATATGGTGTTTAAGAATTATCTATTTTTCATTATAATAAATTTTATTACGCGATTATTTTGGTAAACATCAATGAATTATTCAAATATTTTATGATATATTAATGTTTGGATTTTTTGATTTCTATATAAAGATAAATTCTGGTATAAGTTTTTTTAAAATCCTTCAATGTAAACTATTAGTGAAATGATGTATGATTTCTTATTATATAAACAAAGGAATTAATTGAGACAATTCTAAAAATGACCTAATAGTCATGCAAGTGGTGAACAATAAATATGTCAATTTGATTGTAATATTGTTAGATGTAAAAAGGAAATACTGAGGGTTTTTTAATGTAATGTTGCACTTATAAATATTGGTAATATTTATATATTTATTTATCAATCCTAAATGCTAATGAATATACAAGACTCTTGATATTTATATTATCTAATAAAAAAACATTTTTTAATATTTTCATGGTATTAATGTACAACAGAAATATTCTACAAATTTAAAAATGTTTTTAACATTAAATGATTTTTAATTAATAGGAATAAATTATAATGAGTGTCATTTTTTATGAAAAAAATATAATGATTTTACTATAAAAAAATATTATCGATTCATGAAAGAATTACTATTATCAGGTGGTGTTATATTTTCAAATTTATTTATAGTTAATTAATGATATAAATTTGTTAGATATTTTATTTGTTGAAGTCTCTGATATACATTTTCTAATAGATATATATTTCCCACTATCATTTATTTGATATCATGGTAAATATAATGATATATTTGGTGTGATAATTAATATCTTTTTGAACCATAAATTTATGTTGGATGTGTCCTTATAAATGATATGTGGTGATTTTAAAAGGATGCATTATGAATAAACATCAACCATGGGATTATATTATTGAAAATTATATATTTGAGGTGGTTTTTGAGTTCTGTATGAAGTAATTATTTGAAGTAGATGATGTTAGTCTCCTTATATCTAGACACATTGGAATTCACATCATATGAAAGGGGATCTATGACTTAAATGTAAATTCAGTTACACATGTCTATAAAATGATAGAAAATACTAAGGTTTTACAATAAAAACAACATATATTAATGCACTAAAACTATGATATTCAAATAATAAATATATAAGAGTGATAATGAGAAAAAAAACAAGTTTTCCATGTTTTTATGTGATCATTATTGTAGATATAACTACACCTAAAACATTGAGACAGTTAGTTGATGGGGGATATTTCAATATGATTACAGGATCTAGGTTTTATATTAATTTTCTTACATAATTTATAAAATATCACTATAACCAAATTATAGTTCACAATTGTGTAATAATGGTTTTTATTGAATTAATTCACTTTTTTAATTTCAAATGTATAATATCTAAATTTGTATAAATTGAATATTTTGGAGTTGTTCTTGATATATTAGAGATTTATTATATGAAATTTCTTATGGCATATTCTAGTGTAATAGGGATAATGTTAGTAGTAGTATTAAATATGATAGTTTTAAATTTAAACTTATCAATTTATATGAAATTAAGAAACAATGATGAACATTTTATGATTGTAACAAATGGAAAAAATATATATTATTTTCCCATAAAATGACCAGATATTTGTTTAAAATTTTATTTGTTTTGTATTTTTTTAATTTGATTACATGTTGATATTACTTTAATTCTACTTACATTTATGTAGAAAATTCCTGTGTAATTAATTTATAGATATAGGAATGATTATCCTACAAAGTGTTATTCTTAAGGACATGAGATGGAATCCAACATTATAATACATGGTGGTATATATTTATCTTGTTTATCACATTTTCACTGGAATAAGAGAGGGTAACCAATTGTAATTTTCTCATCTTATTTCTAAAGGGAATTCCCTTGTGTGGCCTTTTCGAACCCTCTACACAAGGAAACCCCCCTCCCCACGAAGAGGTCACTCCGGAGAGAGCCCCAGCCGGGAAGGAGTCGTTGCCAGCCGAGATGGTAGAGCATCCCGGAGGGTGACAACCCGGGCGGCGATGGTTCGTCAAGAAATCCGTCAGCACGGGTGGGTTGTGCCTCATTTTTCTCACCAGGTCAGAAACCGGGTGACCCGACAAGGCGAGTGGATCCCAGGGGAGAAGTTCGCCCCAAAAGCGGACTCCCAGGATTCGAACCCTGTACCTCCCAAAGAATGGTGTTGTTGTACCCCTCTCCTTCACCACTACGCCACCGCCGAAGTGACAAAACGTGTTGTATGGGTAACGAGGTATAGGGCTGGCCTACCCACCTGCGCGCCGCACGCCCCCAGCTAGGCCCAAGGTGGCCAACCCTTGGGCTTAGGCCAGTTCCCACGGAGTCGAGAGGACGAGAGGTTCGATGATGAATGGTGCGCGTTGCCTTTGTGAGGACTCGAACCCGGAACCTCAGCGACGGGTCGCCACCGCCTTGAACCAACTTACCCAGCCCCCGTGGGCAGGGTACCAATTGTATTTTATGATCAAAGAAATCATATTGTTCCAAATTCTACAAAATTTATCTGCTTCTTGATACTATTGGAATTAATCAAAACGTATCTTGTATTTTGATTAGAGGAAATCCAATGAAATGATATAAGATAAATTATGGGGGGTATAATGGTAAAATTTTATATATATATATTTCTTTACTTGTTGTTACAATTAATAGCTATATTATATAATGATTATTTTTCTATTTTCATATATATTACTATTTTTTATACCATATTAAAAATATATTATGTAGAAGTTCTTGTCATCTGTAACAAACAAAGAGATATTTTAAATCTATATTTAAAATACCTTATATTTTTTAGGATAAAAATTAAAATATAAATAAAAATATTGGATTTATAGATAAAGAGATATAAAAGAAGGTTATTTCTAGTATATTAGTGGATACAATTTTAGTAAATTTGATATTCTAAATTAAAATTAGAACATTGATGAATTATTCATTAAAAATTCAATTAAAAATTAATTAATTATTAATTAACGCACATATAGAAGTTATCTCAAAGAGATCTAGGTGAATAATGAATACCCTTTTACATTTACTTGTAGAGAGTATTTTCTGCTACTGAAGAAAATTATTTCGAATTTTTTTTTGTATATATTCATATAAAGTAGTTTTCATAGGGTTTATCATCCTTCTCCCTTCACTTTCAATGTAAAATAGAAAAGATAAAGAATGTGAAAAGGGGGTATACATTCCTAAGGAATCAAGGTCGATGGAATATAAGTTCATAATATTTTAAAAACAAATCTATTTTATTAACTCTATTGTAATAATATAATTTAAAAAATATATGAATCCACATAGGAGAATATATATATATATAACTTCATACCAGGGGATTAGAATGACATATTTATCAAATATTTTCAGATAATGGGTAATCAAATAGAAAACGGCGATATAAAGAGTGTTCTAGTATAAAAAAATATACATAAAATTAGTTCTTTGAGGGAGGATGCATAATAGGGTGAAAGTTTGAATAATCCAATTTTGGGGATTGGAAATTTGGAAAGGATCTAATTAGATCGATATTTTAGTTGATATTTTTCAAGATACATCTATATTATCAACATGTGAATCTTGATCCTCTAATTCCAACTTTGGATCTGAGGTACTGTGAGTTATACATAGAGAATATGTCATATCATATTATAATATATTGGATGATAAATTATGTTGGGATTATCATATACCCTTACTAGATAGAGTCAAATAAGCTAAGAGTGGTGTTAGATGATATTTTAGATTCACCAACTTGAGTTTCATTCCCTAATGCTGAGGTTACTAAATTTATACATTGGTCAATATATTTTTTATAGTGGATAGATAGACACATACAATAATGTAGTACCAAGAGAAATATTGATACTTTTATTTATAAATGTTTTTAAATTTATTGAAATTTTTATAATATATAATTTTTATTGAAATCTACAGTTTATTAAGTGTTGATGTGACATAAATCAATCCCTTAGAATCCAAAACTAAAAAATCTCACTTCTCATGTATTTTAATGAAATTATATATTATCAATTAATCTTTTTCACATAGATAATTATTATTAGTTTTTCATGACTACAAATATTTCCACATAAAATTATACAATTATAATAATAAATAAGGATATCATATAGCCTATTATTAATTATATTATAGGCATTAGAGTACTTCAAGACCTTTAGTTATAATTTAATTTTCTAATTTATTTTATTTATCATTTACTAGGTTATAAGTGTGAGGTTTTATAGGGTTGTAAAATTGTTATGCAAGTACTGGAAGGAAAATATTCCAATACCAAGATTATCTATGTTATTAAAATTAAAACCATTGATAAAATAAAATGAAGAGCATATTGTTAATGGAAGATGAAAAATACACTCATCTATAATCAAATTATTTGTGGATAACATTGAGAAATAGTCAAAGTAAACCTTCCTCTTATGGTATCCATCAGTTTCAAATTTAACCAATGTTTGAATGAGATTCCAATTTCATCCACAATATGCTTGTTCCAATAAAATTAATGGAAGAAGAAATAGAGAGTTTCAACTTTCAAGAATCAATAATGGATTTAACATGTATAAAACACAATTCTCATGCTTATAACATCCTTATAGTGGAACTTTAGAAACTCCCTGATCCTCTATGGTATTTACACAAATGTTATGACCTACTTGAGTAATACCTTTTCTTGTAAACAAAATATTAACTTTAGTCCTCCCATATATGAATTTAATATTTAAGAACATCATTTAAATCTCCCATATCCTTCATCATATAAAATTATGAGAATAAATATAGGCCTTAATTAAATAGATTTCAATGTTAGAACTTAAAATTTGACTAACATTTTTTAGTTATATAATATGATTAATCCATATAATAACTTTTATAATATTCTTATATCATACTCCAAGACATAGGAATGGAAGTGGTGAGATATCACTTATATTTCATCAAAAAATACCTCTTCCAATGAAAATGATATTTTTTAGTTTCAAGTATTTCATATATTATGAAATACCTTATATCGTTTACTATGATATAGATAAAAATATAATATGATTTATATTGGATTCAGGGAATATCTCCATAAATATCTAACTTTCACTAAAGCCTCGTATATTTACTTTCTTTTCACCATACAGTTTGTGATAATAAAAAACATGTGAAACCATATCCAAAAAATCCTTTTGGATATTCCAAAAACACTTTAGGAAAGTTATCATCATGACTTTAGTTGCAAACATGTTGTATCCTTTGGCCTACCCATTCATACATTTAATATTTAAATGTATCATTTTAATCCCCTATATGCTTCATCATATAAAAATTTACTAATAATCATATTCTATATTGAATTAATTTAAATTATAACACTTAAAATTAAAATGTATATTGTTTATTGTAAAATATTTTTATTCCATATAATAACTTTATAAATTTCATGTATCATACTCAATGATATAGCTACGTAAATATTTTAATAAATCTTATATTAGACCTAAAAAATATCCCTTCTAGGGCATAATATTTTTATTTATTTCAATTATACCATAAATACATACCCTATATCATTTATCAAGATAAATCTAAAAACTTTTTATAATTTATATTTAATTTAGGTAATATCTCCATGTATCTCATAATTACACTAAAATCATATATTTTAGGACATTCAACCCTATATTATAGAATGTACAATAACATATATATCAATTTACAAAAAAAGCTTCTAGATATTTTCAAAACACTTATAGAAATTATTCATCAATTTCAATAATTATCACATCAAATGTAATACTTTTTTAATATCTATCTAAAACTCCTTTTATATAAACTTTACATAATATTTAGAGAATATCTCTATGTTTTGTAAAAATTAAACCCCATTTGTTCAACCATAAAGTGGGACCTCATAGGACTTTAAATCACTAACATCAATTTTGAATTATCCATTCCATAAATGTAATAAAAAAATTTCCTCTTGAAAAGCATCAATGACATTTTAGATACAATTAGATTTGGGGAAATATTCATCAATCACATGCATCTTGATACATGTGTCCACAAAATGTATCATATATTATCATGCATCATTCTATAATCTGTTGGTCTCAAACATTCAGTGATCGTGATATAGACTGTATATCAATCCCATATAGGCACGCATACATTCTTTATTCTCCAAGTATAAAATATCCATATTTATGAGCATGTCACTTGGAATTCACCCTAAAGGGTGAGAAATGAAATTACCTTCACCCACTATATAAGAACATAAGATGTCACCTAATTAAGAATTACAATACACTATATGAGTTTATCCTAATTGAGAGAAAAATGTCATAATTTTCATATAGAAGGAAAAATCTCATATTGGTTAATCCTCAAGAAATGAGATGATCAGTAACATACCTATCCACCACTGATTAGCTCAGCCTCAAGGATGTAATAATTAAAGTATAAATTTATTATGTATATTATGTTAGGTATCTTTTATATCCATAGTTTTAATAATTAAATGTGAAACATGAAACCCAAATATACAAAAGATAGTGTATGATACTCCATATGTAATACAAGGTGGGTCATATAATACAAAAAACTAATTTTTGATCTAATGGGAATATTTCATATCTCTATATGATATAATACCAATACTTTCCTTAACATTTATTCAAAATCTATAATACTCCAATATAAACATTTGATGGGGATAACGAAAATTCATACTTTAATAATTTAATTATAATTGAACATCATGATTGTGTATAGACAATATAAAAGAATTATAAATTAAATATTTCATTTATTATGCATGATATGATTCATATTTTTAAAAACTTTTAATAATACTAAAAACCCATAAATAAATGCACATATAATCATATAATGTTTAATAGACCACCAGAGAGGATTTTTATTTGTTTCAATTTTTTGGTTTTCATAAACTCATTAAATATCTATGTAATTCCTACCCAATATCTCTATTATTATATAATAATACCTATATTTCAACCCAAGGTGACATGTGTACATGTTTGGCGATAATTAGAAATGGTCTGACAGGTGACAAGAATTTGTCTGTTATTATGGTGACTTTCACGTCACCATCTTTGGTTCAGCCCGATCTACATCCTGATCTTTTAGGTGGAATTGGATTGACCCCATGAAGACTGGGTAGTTTACCCCTTCTGTATTATAAAATATGTTCCATAGTCAAATGGTCCCAATAGGAAATTTCATGGGGTTAATCATTTGTGCAATTGGTCCTCATAGGATATGACTTCCAAAGATGGTCTCTAACGAGTTTATTTATAGATCCAGAAACACCCAATAGCCCTGATTTTTCTAATTAATGGACTTTCTTTCCAAAGGGAGGTGCTCACTGGATGACGATTTGGCCAATGACACTTAAATACTCTATTGGTTGAGAGGATGGAAAGTCGGGCTCATCACACCCTTTTGGGGGAAATTATTTCCTATTTTGGGACTCTTTTATAGATTAAATTCATGTTCATATTTTTGTGAATCCTTGGTTAAATCACAATGAGTGTATCCATAGACTACCCCAAGTTTGCAGGATCATCAAGGATATACATGGATTGATGCTACTAAGGTAATATTGGTCTAAGCAATGGAATATGGTGTTCTAGAGTTTATCGTCATAAAGGAGTGATGAAAGGTGGTTTGATGTTGGGATTGGACCCATAAAATGGTCTTCCTACATATCATTATGAGAGGAATTAGAGTCCACATATTTCGATTAGCTTGGGGCTTGGACTTGGGAGGAGGCCCATTTATTGGGGGTATAATTGGGTGGACCCTTTTGGAAGGGCACCCCCTTTAAGATTGGGCATTCAAGAAGGTGTCCTATGTATCCTGGTTTGAACAGTAATTATAGTTCTTTTAGTTCAAGATATGAGGTTGGTTGTGTAGATTTTGTGATCGTCACAAATATCTATGACCACATGAGTCACATTCAGTGTGATAAACAAGATGATGTGAGAGATTCAATAAACCACACGCCTTCTCTTTCGCTGATGGAAGAGGTCGAGCCTATGGAGAAAGAAGTCGAGGAAACGGTGAGAGAGGGTGAAAATCAATGAACCCTTCAATGTGGGATGACATTGGTGGTCATATGGATCGACTCTCAGATGGTTAGGGATTTACCTTAGTGGGAGTGCCCCAAAATGTGTTATGGGAATGGGGAGGAATGCCGCTTCTCATCAAAGGTAAAAGAGAGAATGATCCCTTTGACTGATCATCATTCCTCAGTGAATGGGAATGAAAGTGATCATCCTTGATTCCTAGAATGGGGAGGTTTGTTTCAGTATCCTAAGGTTTCAATCTAGGTTACCATGAGAATGTACACTTAGGGATATTCCAGGTGTCCACGCCATTGTGGGGACATCCTTTGTGACTCCACTTACCTTGGTTATGTAGACTAAGAGAAGCAGGTTGATGTGCCTAGTTATCTGATCATATGGGTCTGGTGGTTTTGAAGGAGACTTTGGCATGATGCGAGTGGACTAGTTCACAGGAGTGCAATGGAGGACTTGATGGTAATGGAGGGGTGAGATTAGAGCTGGAGGGAAGGACACCCGAAGAAGCCCCATTTTATGTATTGTTTTCTCATACAGTACGGGGGAGCCTGCATACCATAGTACTATGTGGGTAGAGGGTTTTTATACGTACTTAAGTAGTACGTAGACTTGGGTGTGGACCACCACATACCAATGTGGTATGTGGTCCCAAATGTGCTTTTCCACACTACTTCAGGTTCCATTCGTGTACTGATGTAGTACGTGGTGCAGGGTTTGATCCATATATCAATGAATTATGTGTAACATCGTATTGAAGAAGGATCTTGGAACCTATGGGTCATGGGTAGTTCATCTGTAACTAATTTATGATTTTTAATGGCACCAATTAGGTTTGTGGTTCATCGATTATTATTTAGTTCCTTATTTTTTTGGTTTGTGTCTGATTGTACCTATAGAAATGTGATTTTCAGTTTTCACTTCGTTGATGATTCGAAATCAAAGTCGTAATCTCCTCCAAATTCTTTATTCCAACCTCTAGGGTATCCTCTATGCTTTCTTCATTCATCCTCCTTCAATTAATATTATTCTCTTATTATAGAGCACTGGAGAAATCATATATGTGGACATGCGGCATCGTTTGTGTAATTCAACGAAGACATACATCAAACCACAAAAGACTTGATCAACTAGGGTTTGTAGAGATTGCGGTTCGTGAGTCATGGTTTTGGGAACCCTTCCATCTTGGAGCATTTACTCACTACTGAGTTCATGGAATGGTATGCAAATAGCCTTTCTGTTCTTGATTCTTCCAATGAAAATGGTTTTTCGCATCATGGTTTTTTGTCCATCACCTCATGGGCCAGCACTACATGAGTCCTACCACATTCCAATGGATCATGATTTATGAATTCCTTGATACTTTACCATTGACGGTACGCGAGTCACTTAAAACTCTTGAAAATTTTTGTTTGCTAAAAGTTTATTCTAAAATTAGAAATTCAATTTGCATCTATTTTACTTGCTGAACCTATAGGAATGTTTTCTTCTTTCTGCATAGTGCTTTTCAGAGTATTTAATTCCCTTTGTAAAATTTTCTAGACCCTAAAAATTCCACCCATCGGAATGGGGTTTATTTGGAACGAAGAGGAAGCTATTCTGATGTAGAAGTAGTCCTGAACTAAAGTGGTTTGTAGTAGAATAGATAGGTCCAATAGAAGGAGACCATGCCTATTTATATGGGTCCAAGTCATTTTTCTTTTACCATTTCTCACTAAGAAAGGTTCTCTCTACATTAACTTGGCTTTATCTACATCCTCGTACTGCCTCCTTTGTGAAATCTGCATTTGTGAACCACCTTGTACGTTGCAAGAACCAAAATCTTCATAATTGCTTCTGCCCATGAACTGAATTTTGGGATTTGGAGAACTACATCATGGAATTTAAAACAAAAGTCTAGACTTTTAGAGATGAGAATGGTATTTTATTTACATGTTATTCTCACCAAATGTAAACTGGTGAACTGAACTTTAAACCTTATTAAAATGAACATAAAATATTATTTATCATAATTTGAATATCAATATGGTGTGGCCTCGGTTCACAATTTCTTTCATCCACGAACCCCTCAGTTTTTTGTCTAATGCTATGTAGGCTAGCACCTCATGGGCCTTTCGCATACAGTGGCTATACACGAGATATATCCTCCATTTACTAATACAGTATGTTATAAATGGTTCTGTGTACTGTTAGTATGTGGGAAATGAATTCCGCATACCTTTTTAGGGAGCATTATGTAGAACACCATGTGGAATTTATTTTAAGCCCCATAACCATTTTTGTGGCCCTTATCCAAAAATATTCTCATTGGATAGGAATTTTTTGGGACCTCTTGGATCTTTTTGTGCAGAATGTAATGTCTCTTCCACAGAAAATTGATGATGTCATTGTTCTTACTGAGGTTACCACTACTGACCCTCTTTCTACCACTAAAGAAATATTGAAGAACATGGAGTATTTGGTTGATGACCAAATTTTAATCATTCTATTTCATCAATATCTAGAAAATTTTCTTATAGTGAGTCTAAAGGAGTATCTGGCTTTATATAGGCTTTCAACTTATGGGTTTGGTCTACTGTATGATACATCTATTCCAACACAAAATCAGGCTGATCAGCCAGCTTCCTGGATAATTAAAACCTCTATCCCAAGGGCCTTGATTTCTTCTAGGGGATGATACCTCCAGAGAGAAATTTTTATATGGGTCCCTACTAAGCTACGCCCCTAGAACCTTAGTGGAGGTGCAACGAAATCCAGAAAATATGTCCCATTGTTGTAAAAGCATTGTGTGGAAGGCTACAATGAATGAACAACACATTCGGTCATCTAGACAGAAGTTTTCTCTGGAGGCTCGTTTATCTTAGACTGGGGGTGGCCTTTTGGGTTCGCCTGCGTTGCGAAGGATTTCGAGCCGGGCTGTCGGCTATGGGACTATACATGGCTGCCTGGGTATCTCATACATACACTCACTGACCCAACACCCTTATTTAATAGCTCCATAGCAGGTGGAGCCCAGACACCAATACCTTTAATTCAACCCATGGTGATGTCGACATTAGTATTTAGTACATTCAGCTTATTTCAGGAGTCCCTATTGTCTGGGATATGTGTGATGAATTAATAATTCCTTCCAATTCTTGGGATAATGAGGAGAGGACTCCACCCTTGTCCAAGAAAATCATTGTTCATGAGAAGTCAATTTTAAAGGAAATCTATATATTTTTGAAGTATGATGTTCCTTTTGTTGAGTATTTTGGTATCTTTGTAAAGAAAAATGGTCTAGAGCCACATCCCTGTAGACCCAGGTCCCTCTCTACCTAGACAACCCGGAGGCAAGCCAGTACCTATTTTTCCACCATAGAAGAAGGGAAATTTTATGAATGGGGTGGTGTCTTATTCCTAATGATGTCTTATTATCTTGAATGGCAGCCTTCTTGGCCTTGTTTTTGAGTAGATGGCTCTTACTAGTATGGGAATCTGGTTGTGTGAGAGTCCCAACATTCATCATGGCCACTCAACTGGCCACTATTAGATGCATAAATCTAGGTTTTCCACTGATGGCTAAGATTTATCACTTCTAGGCTGGATCAGCAAAGGGGGCCACCTTACTGGATTATTGGTCCCTTCCAAATTCTTTGGGGATGGATAGAAGCTCAGATAGAAGGATACACCTTTATCAATTACTTGTTGATTCTACATTCCATCCTACGACCATATCTTCAGAGTACCAGTGGGGTTATGCCAAGGACTTGGGCCTCACATGATAAGAAACAAGAGTATACTGAGAAGAATAATAAATACTTAATGGCTCATCTCAACATCCATGAACGTTTTTCCTATCATCCTTACGATTCCCATTCCAGTACTATTATGAATAATACATCTAAAAACATTATCAACTAAGGATACATTTTTTCTTCGAGTTAAGGCATCCTGGTTTTCTGTATCGGAGGGGAGTTCATCTACGATGGGTATGCCCATTGTAGATTCAGTTGTTAGTTTAATTATGCTCAGAAGTTGTGTCCTACTGCTCTCAACAGTGCATATCAAAAGAAACATATAATTATAGCACGTCAAATGTGGATAATGTTTAGCATGGAGGACACCCAGTGCTAGGTCAAACTTCCAGATTCTGTGGATTTTGTAACCTACCTCACAAAAAGTTATGTTGATTCATGGGTTAAATCGTATCCATATGTCCAATTAGCTAATCTGTTTCTTACTGTAACAACTTCCATGTCATATAGGGCCAAGGGGAAGTAAAAGAAAAAGGAAAATGTTGGGAACTCTTGACCTGGAAAATTCCTTCGAAAACCTCTCATCTCTCTCATAAGGAATGTTGTGAAAGACGATATTTTGACTTCATGAATGGATGAACGAGCTACTAAAGATGCTACTGGGACTCAACCATCCATCCCTTATGATGATGATTTTCTAGTGGCCAGGAGGAAATGGTACCTTTTAAAAGGTCGTGAATATGCTTGCGACGTATCCCCTTGTTCTTTATGGTAGCTCCTCTTGACTAGGGAAGTTTCCCTTGTCCACATTTTTTATGTGTCAGCACCTACTAATGTCACTATTGATGAGGATCCTAAGAAGGTGGGTTGTTACCTTGAGATCATCAAGACCGTGATCCATTTCAAAAATGTTCGCCACAAATACTCACATTGGGTGCATTCCATGATATAACCGGAAACTAATGAAGAGGAAGACGATGTTGTTGGATCGCATATTGTGGCTACAATGATAGAAGTTTCATATCTTTTCCCAAAGTCCCATAAGTGTTCATCTTTTGGGGGTCTAGAGACTATAGAAACACCCAAGAATCATTTATGATTGAATAGACCCACTCTTCTCCCATGTGTCAATTTTCTAGCACTATCCATCCCATTCATAGTTGCATTTCAAGATGCTTGAAGGGTCTAGGACGAACTGAGGAAAAAGGCTTCCAATGAAGATATTTGGAGACTACATCAGGGAGGATGCATTGACCTTCTGGGTTTTGGAGGATCCATTTCCCCCACCTATATTTCTACTGATGAAGTGCCTGATGATGTGTATAGTTATTTGAACAAAATGGACAAGTTTCTTCATGCCCCCAAAGATAGGCATTACGGGTCTAACCGAGTAGCATTAATGGTAGTACTTCCATGGTCGATGACCATTGAGGGAGAGGTTATTCTATCTACCAACCCTAACTTTAAATTCCTTTTTCGTGGAGATGATAAAGCCCCCCCCCCATTTTTTATTTTTTAGGATATTGCAGGGTCTTAGGAAATGGTTCATTCCCTGATTTATTCCAACAGGGGCATCATAGCTGGATAGTGTATCCCTACGATTGTGGGGGGTATCGGAAGGATCTCATGGATCCCAAGAATATATGGAATCATTCATCATAGAACCATCCTGATAATTTCCCCCTATATATCCCTTGTATGCTCTTATTCAGGGACTATATCTATGAAAATCAAAAAAATGATAGCAGCAATCCCAACTGTCAAGACGCATTAGGTGGGGAATCACAAGTAATTTTCTTTTCACCTGGGGGTCAAACCGAGTACCCTCATCTTGTTAACTCACTATTTCATGTGTATTTTGATGCAGAGTATATTATTAACCAAATGGAAATTTCTGAAGCATCAATGAATATCATTCCATTTGTGGCGAAGGAAGGGTTACCAGAAATTTTGATTGACCAAAGTATAGGAATAACATAAACCGAGGAGGCTAGGAGTATTGTCAACCCTTTAATCTTGCATGCTCCGACTTGAAAAATCTCTTCCTCAATAGTAGAAGAACATCTTGAATTTTAGGCCTTGTTTGAACATGTTGATCCTGTTCCCATGGAGAGAGATAGGGAATCCTCTATGGCATGGGTTGATTCCAATGAAGAGCCACAAGCCCCATAGAATCTTGGAGGGGCACTAAATCTTGAGAAACCAATCATTCCCGATCAAATGTTATTTTACCTTGTAGAGGGGGTCCCCTAAAATATTTCTACTATACTTTTACATGTTGACTCATTCTCTATAGATGTAACAACCACTGGGGAGACTATTCTCCCAGCCCTTGAAAATTTGGAATGGGCTATTGTGCATTTTTCTCCATTTCTGAGAGAAGTTATTGTTTCGTCCACCAAAATATCAAGGTTAGTACCCTTTATTGGACTGACTATCCCTACATGTATGATATTAGTAAGAAACCTTCTGAGGGATTCCATGTGGATTACTATTCTGGTTGGGCATGGTACCAGACCATCAATGCCCCCGAGTGATTGAGGGGCACAATTATTGATTGAAGATGTGGTGTGACATTTTATGGGTAGTGATATTATCAAAGTGGTGAGACGTATTGAAGCTTCAGTAAATGGAGGTTAGTTCTCTAGTCTTTCATTCAAACTAATTTTTTTATTTCAGGAGTCAGGAATATTTTACATGCCTTTCCTTTAATTTTAGAATTGCAACCACAAGCATTAAAAATTGAGGTGAACTCTGCCACTATATCCTCCATTGCAATCATCAGAGGCAAGACTATTGAGGGATTGAGTCATGTTGTAGCCACTAAATCAAGTCCCTCTCTTTTGAAATTCATCCTTGACTACATTCCATCATCAAAGAGTTACTCTAAGACTAACCAAGAAGGCATGGTTGACCTTCATCCCATCCATCAAAAAGGCATGGATGAATGTTTCAGGATTAATCTCTTAGATTCCATTGGATGAGATTTTAGAGATGTTTCTGAAACTAAAAATCCATTTTGTGGTCTTGGGATTCATTGGTTTCGACTATCATGGCATCTATGATATAGTGATACCAGTGGTTGTTGTTAGGAAAGAAACTAGCACACATTAATATAGACTTTATGCTCCAAATTCAATGGTTCATCTTGCTATTGTGAAGAAGATTCTCATTGATGAAGCTTCCAATAAAGTTGGAGTTGTTGTGAGGCTACAAATTGAGCTCACCAAGAAAGATTATTTAGTGGAATAGTTTGACCAAGAATTAAGGAAGAAGAGCTGGAAGCTAGAGAAAATTAAGAAGGATCGGGCCTCTGCCATGGTCGCTATTAAAGAGGGGCGACAACAGATGGAATAAGGAGAACAGACTAGCCTCATAGCTATGAGGGATGTAGAAGCACTATGGGAAGATTTGGAGGCTGAGACTAAAAACTTTTTAAAACTTATCCAGTCCACTGTGGATTCAAATCAATTATGGATGCTACTTTTCAATTCTACTGAACATCTCTTGTAATTAAAATGTCCCACTCACAATGAAAGGCTTCAGGCTATGGAAACCCTCCATATCTTTGTGGAATATAATGTAACTATTTCACCCTCTAATATTTCACCTTTTCATTATTTTTCTACAATTTAAATCGATCATAATTGACCATATACGTATAATTTCGACCAGTTATTAATTTCAAACCGTGATTCCAAATAGTTAAACTAAAATCATTTAATCAATCTCTAATTGTTTTCTTGGGCCACAAAACTCTGTGAGGGTAGTTATACTATTTTTGGGGTTTCATGGAAAACCTCACGAACTATTGTTCCTTTTTTCATTATTTCCCTAATCTTTCCCTAATCCTGTTTGGTAGAGGATTAGTGGGTATATATTGACTTTTTCTTAGGTCTCCCATTATAGGTTTTTGACCTAATAAGCTTTTTGTATCCTTTGAGTATTCAATAGAATAACATTTTTTCCTAAACCATACATAGTATAGGTTTCACAATCTAGTAATTGGATTTTATCCATGGGTTCTCTTTGCAGGTTCTCACTCTAGAGAGTATTACCTCTTTTATTCATTAGCGGTTTATAGTCTTTCCAATCAGGCTTATTAATAATTTTTTAGTTTGAATAGCTTTGAACAAACATGACCGAGTAGGGGACCCAATTTGGGATTCATCAGGTGGAAATTTCCTAATAACTCTCAGACATGAATGAGGGATTTTTCTTGACCCTAAAATTGTGATTTTTGGATGTATATAGGGCTCGAGGGCCATATTAGGCATACTGAGGTAAGAAGGGACTCTCTTGAGGACAAAATTGCCTTTGGTTGATGGTTGTTTTGTTAGAGACATAAGAAAATCCACTGAGGCATGATGTGTGTAGTAAAATAAAGGTGACTTCGGGACATTGGACTTCCATATCTAATGGCCATGTAGGATTATAGGGATTGGGACCATTGTGGAAATGACGTATGGCTTATGAAAGGGGGTTCACCTAAATATGAAAGAGGGAATTTCTTTGGATTAACTTTACCGAGAAACCAGAAATAGGTGGGGGTGTTTTTTCATAAGTGGATAAAAGTCTTGCATAGGGATGAGGAATCCTTATTTTACATAATCCTTGAGATACTAGAGGTGAATTGGGCTAGGATGTTCTGATATATTCAATACGTGGGTAGGAAAGAGAATATAAACCACGAATTTGAGGGTTCTTGAATTAGGAGTGATGTCACAAGGCTTGGGATCCATTAGGCATACTGAGGTTGGAGAGGACTCTCCTGAGGATGAATTTTCCTTTGATTAATGGTCGTTTTGAAGGAAACATATGCAGAGCAACTAGGGCATGATGTGCATAGTCAAACAAAGGTAGCTGTAAGACACTGGTCTTCCATTTTTGATAGCCAGGGAGGGTTATGGGGATTCATGATTACTCAAGGCATGGAGTTTGATGTATAGAGGAATTGTATCTGAATACATTAGGAATGCCTTGGTTATGATTCAACCATGGGATCAAGTGATCCCCAGAGTAGATCTGGTTCATATGAAGGTTAAGGAATCTATCCCATCTTTGGATTACCCTATAGTTTAATGTTGTATCGACAGGACCCAGGGTTAATTATGGAGAAGGGAACCATAACATTCCTTTTATGGTTGTTCTTCTAGGGCCAAACTCCTATACTGATTTTCCATGATGTCATGGTGGATCTCTTTCTGAGGTCCCTAAGATCACGTAAGCTATGCTCAGTGTTAGAAAAAATGGATTACGAGGATTCTGGGTCCCCACATAAGAATTTCATAACTAGTGACAGTGAGAATTTTATTCTTAGAACAATGTTATTCATTTTAACATCATACTACAAGGATTAATTCCACATAATTTATCATCATGTGGGGTGGACGTAGGGTAATCCCAATGTAAAATAAGGGAAATAAAAGTATCATTTAGTAACCCTATAGATAAGACTTGACCAAGGATTCTCTACTCTTATTCAGTTCATGCACAGAAATGGTGACATTTCAATACCTTCTATGGCCTGGTCCATATCATAGAATCCAGGTCCACCACACATATTCTTAGGTGGAAACCAAGTTATACAAGATTCTCAATAAATATTACTTACAGAGGTCTAGCTCGTGCTCAAGAAGGGAAGGAATTTTGTTTGATGAGGACGGTCCAAGATACGAATCTAATAAATTTCATTGAGCGATGTTGTTTAATGTAGTGCAGGAGGGAAACTTATGTCCTTATAGTAAGGAAATCATCCATATATTTTACCATCTTATTGTAGATATAAATTGTCAAAAATCCCATAAATAGATTTTTGTTAATCATGTTTGGGATATTCTGGCATTCCTTAGATATGAGTGATGATAGAAGGTGTAAACCATAGTCCTAGGGGGGCCTTGGACCAGGAGGAATGACATGGGTCATGGAAGCCATTGGGTGTATGGAAATAGGAATGGACTCTCCTGGGGAAAAATTTTCTTTTGGTTGATGGATGTTTTTTTGGAAACATATGAAGATCCAGTGGGGCATGATGTGCATAGTTAAACAAAGGTGTCAACAGGACACTGGCCTTATATCTCTGATAGCCATTAATTTTTATGGGGACCCAAGAATTCCTGGAGTATGGAGTTTGAAAAATGGAAAATATGTGTCTAGGAATGTAAGAAATATCCAAACCTTGATTATTCATAAACTACTAATTCTTGTATATAGAATGCTTTTCATAACCAATTGGTGTGCGATTTTATGTGTGCGTCTTGTGTTATTTCGATTGGAAAACATAAAAATCCTTTTCTTTCCAAAAAAATTGAGATTTCAATGTTCCTTTACAAACCATAAACCATGATAAGGGTTTATAACTTGACTATATGATTTTTATGTCAAGGTTTAGTTCTAATCACAACATTTTAAGAGGGTTATGGGTACCCAAGATCTTAGTTAACCCTCAACCAAAGGATTCACTAAAACCTAATAATCAATCAAGAATAAGGAACTATTTAATTTCTATACTAACTTATCAATGATCACTTAGTTGTCTCATATTTTTCAAAATCCACTTTACCTTTCAACTTTATAACTTTTTAAATTAAGTTACTTTCTTAGAAATGTTTTCAAAACCACCCCCTCTTCTAGTAATTTTTACTAAAAATACACACTCAAAACCTATCAACACCCCTTGAGAAATGACCTATGGTCTTCCATATACTAAACAATATTCCTTAAATCACTATAAATTTTATGTGTCATGAAAAGGGGTCAAAGTTTGGAATTTTTTATGGAGAGCGCATTGGATTTTAGTGCATGTTTTTATAATATTTTTGTAAATTTAGTGAATATTTATTTTCTTTATCTTCTACCTTTTCATATAATTCTGTTTTATGATTTATTTCTTGTGTAGGTTCTATGAATGAAATGTTATACTTTTGGAGACCTACCACCTTTCAAACCTAAAATGGAGAGGATTCTACCTCAGCAACACTGAGATGCACAAGACACCCCTTTGAAGGAGGAGACACCACCACTTGAGGCTTTTCTAAACCCCTCTTCTTCTGGAAGAAAATTAGAACCTTAAATTAACAAGTATGAAATGGAAAAAACAATTGAAAACTAATAGACCTAACCTCACCTAATGTTGATATCCAACCCACATATATTAAAATATAAACTTAGGCACCCAATTTTTAACTAAAATCGGGTCTAATTCACTTATTGACAAGATTTCGTCGACTTTATGGATAATATCCACATAAAAAAATAAATGAATTTCATACCATGTGTTCAACCTTAAAACCTACTAATGTGGATGAAGAACAAGTCACGCTTAGGGAATTTCCTTTTTCATTAGAATACACTATGAAATATTGGTTGTATTATGTTAATTCACCAATTAGAGGTTTTGCCGACATGAAACACCATTTTCATGAAAAACACTTCCCAGGATCTAGAACCCCAACAATAAGGAAAGAAATATGTGGTATAATACAATCACAATGGGAAAAATTATATGAATATTGGGAAGACTTTAAAAGGTTATGTTCATGTTTCCCACACCACCAAATAAGTGATCAACTTTTAATTAATTATTTTTATGAAAGTTTAATTTCTATTGATAGAAACAGGATTGATGTTGTTGTAGGTGGTTCCCAAGTTAATAATATCCCAATTTCTTCAAGAACCCTAATTGAGAAGATGGCACAAAATGCTCAAAAAGTCAGTTCAAGGTCTATTGTACCCATTCGAGGTGTCCATGAGGAGAAAATAACTAAATTCTAGAAGAAGTGGACATGAAGTTTAAAGATGTAACTACCATTTTTTGACAAATGGATCTTTCCCAAGGGAAAATCCAATCTCCTCCTCCCATCCATATTGGTATATGTACTTTTGACACCCACTACTCGGACCAATGCCCCCAATTAAGTGATAATTCTGAGAGTTTTGGGGTAATATTTCTAGGACGCCCCTATAACCAACCCTTTAGAGAATAACCATACTATCCATCCAACCCTAGGTGAAAATAAAACCAAGATTATTGGTATGGGGTTATTCAAACCAACCTCAACAACAATGGAACCAACTCTGGTAGAGTAGTCTGCCAACACCACCAGCAAGAAATACCCAACCACCACAAAGGTCATTCCAACCACCCCCTCCAAAACTCGAGCCTAGACTAGAAGATATGATGAAACAAATGGTTTCCCAAAATCTCTAATTACAACAAACCACCCAAGTAGACATATAATACCTAAAAACCCAATTTGTCCAACAAGCTAACTATATGGGGGAAGTTCAAAGTGATGGGTCGAGTAAACTACCCTCTCAACTAGTAGTCAACCCTAGGGATAAGTGAAATCATAGTTTAATCTATCTTAGAGGTGAGAAACAACTTAAAATCCAAATAAACCCTCATTTAGAGTCATCACCTCTAGAAGAAACCACCATCCCAGCTGTTGAAAATGGTCCAAGAGAAGAAAGTCCTTGTCCTGAGAGAAGCCCTTCCAAAGGAAGGAGTGTGTCTATTAATGAGTCATCAATCCTAACTATTTCTCTTCCATTCCCAAAAGGGCCTCCCAACCATGAAAACAAAATGAAACTAAACTTGATAAGGATATATTGGGAACATTCATAAAAGTTCAGGTTAACATTCTCTTGATTGATGTTGTGAAGCGAATTCTAAAATAAAACATGTTTTGGAAAGAGAAGTGTACGCACTAAAGGAAACTTCAAGGTGATGAGAAGGTGATCATGGGGAGGAATATCTCTTTATTGGAAGATCCATCACCACCCACCAAAGGCAATGATCCAGGAACATTCTCATTTTTGTACATCATATGGGGTATTACATTCCAATGTTATGCCTTATTTGGGTGCCTCTATAAATTTGATTCCATACTCCATTTACTCTTTATTACAGGTCAGAGAAATGAAGCCTATTGGAATTTTTGTTCAATTAGGAAATCAGATTACATCACACCCATCTTGGGTATTAGAGGATGTTCTAGTGAAGGCCCAAAATTTAACGTTTCCAGCTGATTTTTATGTTCATAAAATAGAAGATGGAAGGATAAATGGATATAACACAGTTATAATGGAAATACCCTTCTTAAAAACAATTAAAACCACAATTAATGTCTATAATGGTACATTATATATCGATTTGGGTGGTGACATTTTTAAATTCAATATCTTTAATGCAATGAACCACCCCTCAGAAGAACATTCCTCTCTATTTGTTAATTCAATTGAGGTACTCTCATCCCTTAAAAACTTATTTTCATTCCATTGATCCCATTTCTAAGTTTAATTAATTGATTAAAATGATATATAATGAATCATGAATTGAATTTGGTACCAGTGTAGAAAATTTTCATCTGTTTTTGTTAATTGATGATTTCATTAACACTGAAGATCACATGACCATCGATGATACCGCTAAGCTTGTAAAATCTCTTTCCTCGTCTAAGGATGATATCATTAAGTAGTTAGATGAGATTAGTGAACGATAAATTTCACACACACTCCCATGAATCTAAAATCCCCCTAAATTGGAATAAAAACAACTTCCTGAAGATTTAAAATATTCATATCTCGAGAATGGAAATAAGTTTTCTATCATCATTGCTAGTTCACTCCCTCCTAATCATGAATTGGGACTACTAGAAATTTAGAAGGATTATAAACATGATTTGGAATGGACACTATCTAGCATTTATCGTATTATCCTATCAATTTTCACACATCATATATTTTTAAATGATGAGGCTAAACTAGCGAGGCAGTCACAATGTCGACTGAACCCAAACCTCTTAGATGTTGTTAAAAAGGAGGTAACAAAATTTTTGGCTGCTAGAATCATTTTCCTTATCTGTGATAGCCAATGGGTCTATCCAATACAATTGGTTCCTCAAAAAATTGGTCTTCCTATAATTAAAAATGAAAACAATTAATTGGCCACAACTCATGTGCAGAATAGCTGGTGTGTTCATATAGACTATCTCTGATTAAACCAACAAACTAGGAAGGATCATTTCCCATTGTCATTCCTTGACCAAATTCATGAGAGGATATTAAGAGATACTTGTTATTATTTTAGTGATGGGTATTTTGGATACTTTTAGATTTATATTGCCCCTGAGAATCAGACAAATATAACCTTTACCTGCCCCTTTAGCACATTTTTATATTGGAGGATGTTATTTGGCCTGTGCAATACTCCAGGTACATTCTAGAAATGCATGGTTAGTGTTTTTTGAGATTACTTAGAGAATTTCATGGAAGTATTCATGGATTATTTCATTGTTTATGGAACTTCATTTGATGAATGTTTGAGTAGTCTTGGTTCAGTACAACGTCTAGGTATTGAAAAGAATCTTGTATTAAATTAAAAGAAATTCCATTTCATGGTGAGACAATGTATAAAATTGGGACATGTCATTTCTGGGGATGGTTTCCAAGTTGATAAATTAAAATTTCATTTCATTTCATCCTTACCATTCCCTAAAAATGTATGGGATGTGTGGTCTTTCCTAGTTCATTTTAGATTTTATAGTCGTTTCATTCACGATTTTGTAAAATTGCACTCCCCCTCTCCCGAATTTTCCAAAAATAAAAGGAATAATTTCTGAATAAAGAATGTGAGAAATATTTTATTAAGTTAAAATAGAGTCTCAAGTCTCCCCAAGTAATCCAACAACCTCGGTGGGATTTTCTATTTGAGCTCATGTGTGATGTCTCTAACTATGCAATTAGGGAAGTTTTATCACAAATGGTTGATCGAGCTCCACATGTCATTGCTTATGCATCATGTAATTTAGACCCAACCCAATAAAACTACACCACAAATGAAAAGGAATTTCTTTCCATTGTGTTTTCTATGGATAAATTTAGGTCACATCTTTTAGGGTCCAAAGTCAATGTGTTCTCAGACCATGAATCCCTTTAGTATCTCCTTAAGAAACCGAAATCCAAACCACATCTCGTTCACTGGAAGCTCCTCGTTCAAGAATTAAATTTAATTATTAAAGATAAAAAGGGGGCATAGAATGTGGGGGCTAACCATATCATTTGGATCAACCTATTCTCATACAATTACTCATCACCCTGTATTCCCATAAATGACAAGTTTCCATATAAGAAATTGTACAAAGTGCAAGATGATATTTTTTGGTATACCGAAATTGTAAATTATTTGGTATAATCTTTCATTCCTTCTTATTTCAATGAAAACTAGGTTGAGTGTCTAAAATACGATTCTTGTTGGTAAATTTAGAAGGACTCCTACCTTTGGTGTGCATGTAGTGATAAATTCATTAGGATTTGTGTTCTCAATTGTGAGTTTCAGTCTCCTTAGGTTCTGTCACACTCTTGCTTATAGGGGCTACCTTGGTCCCCAATGAACGACTCACAAGGTCATTGATTCTGGTCTCTTTTTTCCAACATTATTTTTGGATGCCCATGATTTCTTTAAATATTTTCATCAATGTCAAATAATGGGGAATGTATATAAAAGAAATAAAATTCCACAATAAACCTTACCCTAACATGACTTTTCCAATGTTTGGGGACTTGAATTTATGGAACCATTCTCCAATTAATATGGGAACCTTTATATTCTTTTGGTAGTGAATTATTTTTCAAAATGGGTAGAGGCACAATCTACAAGGATTAATGATTATATGGAAGTTGTCGAATTTTTGAGAACCCAATTCTTTTGTATGTTTGGATTACCATGGTTCATCATCCGTGACTAGGGTTCTCATTTCTACAACCGAACAATGCAATCTTTTTTATGTTAGTATGGGGTCAGGCATCGACTTTCTACTTTTTATCACCCATAAACCAATGGTCAAGATGAGGTTTCAAAAAGGGAGGTTAAACAGATTCTTAAAAAAATAGTTCAACCAAATATAAAATAATGGATTATTAGACACGATGACTCATTATGGGATTACCATACTACCTTTAAGACTCTCATTGGAATGTCACCCTATCAGCTTGTGTTTGGAAAGTGTTGTCACCTCCCTATTGAGATTGAGCACTATGATAATCAGGCCATCAAACAATGTAATTCTAATAATTCTGGAACATGTTATCAAAGGAAGTTCCAAATTCATCAGCTAGAGGAAATGAGAAGAGATAAATATGAGAACTTCTGGATTTATAAGAAGAAAACTAAGGATACCCACGATCATCTAATCCTTCATCATCAATTCCACACAGAGCATAAGTTCCTCCTCTATAATTAAAGGTTGAATTTGAATCCAGGTAAACTTCATTCCCACTATTTTTGCCCATACATTTTTACTAATTTTTATCCATTTGGTGTTGTTCAGGTTCAAAATGAAGAAACCAACAAAAACTTCATTGTCAATGGGCAGCAGTTGAAGCACTTCCATGAAGCCATTCCGGAGTCCCCAATGGAGGAACTGCAAGTTCAAGAAGCAGTATGTGAATATAACCTAGAATTTTATATTCTTCCTTCCCACATTATCTTTTATTTCAGCGATGACACTACATACTTTAGGTGTGGCGGACGAGTACATTCATGTGATAGAATAATTTTCATCACCTTTCTTATCTTTTCTCTTTTTATCTTGCTGAATATTATTGTTACCCCCACCCTTACATTTGTGCTAGAATTTTACTTTTTGATGAAAACTTTTTCATGGAAAATTATTCCCACTTAATCATGGCTGTTATTGAAAATGCATGAGGAATTTCTATTTTAAATATTATTTTAACATTCAAAAAAAATTGATGAAAATTTCATTTCAGTAAGAATTCAATAAATTGGTGTGGCTTTTATTTGAAATTTAGTTCTTTATAGATGATATAAATGGTTTTATAATTTTGAAATCTTTGAGAAGATTGGTACCCATTGTGTGAAAAGTTTAAGGGAAAATTGTTTCACTTAATCTCTCGACACATCTTTGCACCCAAACATGATGTTTGAAAATTTATTAGTTAATGGACGGTAAATATAAATTAGGTTGATTCTTCTCTATTTTCCAAAATCATTTTTTATATGTTCATTCCTTATCTGATCTATTTTATTATTGTACCAGATTGACCTATGTGTGTGTAAATTTTATCTGACTATTGTACACCTTGAAAAAAGAGTAAAAAAACAGTTGGTATATTGGCATATCAAAAACCACCCTTCCTATACTTTTGATCTTGTTATAACTATTACAATTAGTTTCATGAGGAGATCAAAAATGGGTTGAGAGAAGAGTGTGAGATTTTTTCCCAGGACAACTTTTTAAAATAAAATAATTAATGTGGGGAGTGATGAAATATAAAACATATGAGGATATCTATGTCTTGATCTTATGGTTTGACTTCTGGGAATTCTTAAGTGAGTGGGTCTTAAAATTTGATTGCAAAGGAAATTGAAAAAGTTCATTGAAAAGGATCATGTAAGTAGATAATTTTTAAAAGAAATTATATTTACTTGATAGAAAGTGGAAATAATAGCATGAAATGGTTTTCACACACACGTGGAGAATCATTTACAAGATTAACTTTTGAATTTTTTTCTTTGATTGGTATCATGCATCTCTTCGAATTTCATTTGGATACAATTATTGAGACATTTATTCCTAATATCACAGATAATAACACCTCAGTGTGTGTTTTTCTTTGATCACATTTCTATTAGGAGTTTAATTTTCATTGAATGTTAAATCTTTATGATGTTTTAAATATATACATGCATAATTTTTGGAAATATGAATTTTTCTAGGAGTGAAAATGTTTAGGTGTGGGGGTGTGATCACACAGCAATTCCTTGTTTCATTTTCACCCTTACACCAATGTGGTAAACTAGTTTTGTATTGAAAATTATACAAATAATAACAAATTTTACTTCATGTTTGATACCATTATTTTTTATCACTATTAAAAATTGAAATGTTTCTTGTTTTGATAATTTCATTAAAGGTGGAGGTAATTTGGAGGTCCCATGATGAAGTTCGACAAAAATGGGCCAAGATGTGTAGGATCCAAGCACACCAATTTACTAAATTGAACACTACTACTAATCTGTGCATCCAAATGGGAGTAAGTTTTGTGGGATCATCCAAATTAAAATGGGCTACATTTCATCTAAAAGAATACAAGCCTAATTCGGCTACTACAAGGTTCATCCTACCAGATCTGTCCAGAACACTGAATCTGAATGATGTCAAAAGTTTTGTGTTGTAATATATCCATATCTTGAGAATTAGGTTTCCAAATGAATCCAATATTTCAGTGGATATATTAAAGATGTGGGGCTACAACTTTCTATTTTTTCTAAAGCTAGATAATACTGTCTACATGCTGAAAACATTTGGCTAAGTGGTTTTACACAATCTGTGTAGCCAAAACCACATACACTTTGCCTATAAGATGATACCTTGAGAACCTCATTTTTATGTTTGAACCAGAAGAAAAGCTCAAAATTTTTGGAATCCTGGACGAGTATCCTCCTTATCCTATAACTTCTTCAGGTCCCTATCCTCATAGGGGGGTCAATAATGAAGAATGAGTTCCACCTGAGCTTCATCCTCATCCTGATGCTGCACTAAGTGGTGGATGATCATTACAAGTTATTTAAACACTTGAAGAGAGAGTTTTGGAACACAATTATCCTTTAGTTTGGTGTATATTGTGGTTTTAATTATTATATCATGTGTATCATAACTTTTTTTGATGCATTTAATTAAAACACTATCTATTTCATTACCGATTGGTGTGCGATTTTAAGTGTGTGTCATGGGTTTTTCCGATTGGAAAACATAATAATCCTTTCCTTTCCCAAAAATTTGAGATTTAAATGTTCATGTACAAACCATAAATCATTCTAAGGGGTTGGAACTTGATTACACGATTGTTATGTTAAGTTTTACTTCAAATCGCATCATTTTAAGAGGCTTATGGGTACCCAAGATCTTGGTTAACCCTCAACCAATGGATTGAAATATAAATTAATAATCAATTAAGAATGATTAAATCTTAAATTGTTGTAGTAAAATAGGAATGATCACTTATTTATCTCATATTTTTCAAAATCCACTTGGTCTTTCAACATTATAACACATTAACTTAAGTAACATGAAACTGTTTTCAAAACCACCACCTCTTTTAGTAATTTTTATCTAAAATACACACTCAAAACATGTCAATTATCCTTGAGAGACAACCTAAGGTCTTCCCTAAACTACAAAATATTCATTAAATCACTGTCAATTTGATATTTCATGACAACATGGTCAATTTTACAATGCATCACATTGAGTATTTTGTGACTAGGGGACATAAGTCAGTGTTGGTATCATTGGTAATTCTGCCATCAACCCCCGTACATTATTCATCAAAGGTTTAAGTACTTATTTCATTATGTCATAGTCACTATTAACCTACTTGATGTTCAATTTTGAATCACCTTTTATCTTTAGTTGTTTAGATTGTGTGTGAAGTGCCAAATCCAAGCCTACAATGAGAGTCTGGTATTCCACTTCATTTTATGTGCACCCTTCTGAAAGAAAGAACAAGTTAGGTAAGGCAGCCTTTTCTAGGGATATGTGTATAACTCCAAAACCTAAATTATTGACCTTGGTATCCTCCAACCTTTTTCTTTGTCAAGCTTCTGGAGGCACTGTCAAAGTACAATTCCCATGCCTGGGGGCCTTCTTCGGCGAAGAATACTTCTTTACCAGGAAGTTTAGTGTCCAATGGGTTCATTTCTTCTGAGGTGTGCCTCGCTAGGAAGTATGATAATTCATGGCCTTTTCTGGATTTCTCAGGGACGTACCATATGTCAAAATATTTTTGGATAATTGACCACTATGATAGGAATCCAGTTAGCATAGGATGGTTGATGATATAATTGAGTGGGTTTCATCAGGAGATCAAATGGACCTCATGGTGTTGTAGGTAATGCCTGAATTTTTTAACTGAAAAGATCAGAGCGAGTTAATAATTTTCAATTCTTGAATATTGAGTCTAAGAATCTATCATTGTTCTGCTGAGGTAATAGCGACTATTCTCGCTACCATCATCATTCTTCTGCATTAGGAAATCATGTAATGACCATTACAAGGTGTTTACATAAAAAATGAGTGATGTACATCAACTGGAAGCATCATAACTGGTGGGATTAGGATATATCATTTTATATTGTTGAATTCTTCCTAAAAATAATTATCCCCCTGGTATGAAACCCCTTTCTTCATCAAACTAGATAAAGGAAAACACATACCTTCACGTCTGTCCATGAAGTGTCGAATGTAGGCCCGGTGCCCCTAAAGACCCCTCAACCAAGCGAGGTTGTGAGGTGTAGACATTCCAAGGATGTATTTTTTCTTCTCAGGGTCGACTTTGATTCCTTTATGGCATACGACAAAGACGATTAATTTCTCAGAGGTAACACCAAAAGTAAATTTTATGGGATTCATCATTAAACTATGCTGTTGTAGTTTATTGTATACAATTTTAATGTTTTTATGGTGGTTTTAGAACTATCGTTATTTAAACACCAGGTTGTCGACGTATCACTCAACGAATTTTCAAAATATGGTCTTGAAAATGTATTCCATGGTGTGCTGATATATAGTACTGAATTTTTTCATACCAAATGGAGTCACCTTATAGTAGAACACTCTCTGAAGGCCTAAGATTAATGGATTCTTCATCTACTTAGGCCATTCAGATCTGTTTGTATCCGAAATATCCATCCATGAAAGAGAGGGCCTCATATCTGGTAGTTTCATCGATCATTAATTATGTGATCGGGACTAGGAAACTGTCTTTCGGGGAGTGTCAATTGAGGTCCTTGAAGTCAATGAAGACTTTAATTTTTCTATTCTTATTTTTGATAGAAACTATGTCTGTCTGAAAGTTCAGATATTGGACTTCTTGAATAAATTTATCTTTGATTAGTTTGTCAACTTCAGCCTCTATTTTGGTAGCATGTGTCGGGTGGGTCCTTCTAAAAGCCTTCTTATAACCACGATAGTCTTTCGGTAGACCCAGATGATAAGTGGTGACCTCAGGATTGAGACCTGGAATTTCTATGTAGTTCCATGGAAATGCATATCAATTCTTCTTTAGGAAGGAGGTATATTCCTCTTTCTCCTTTATAGACATAGCCACACTAATCAGAGTGGGTCGTGGGTTGTCTTCGGTGCCTAGTTTTATCTCTCTAAGTTCATTGATCGTGGTGGAGATAACTTCTTCGAATGTAAGAGAGGTATCTTTGAGGCATTCTTCTCCTTCTTATTCTTCTCCATCCTCTTCATCATCTTCTTTCTCTTCTGATGGAGATATGATTCTTGAGATGACCTCTCTAGTGCTGGGATATAAATTATATCTCTGATTTGGAGAAACTGAAACAGATCTTTTTTCCCCAACTGAATGTGGGGAATTCTCTAAAGAAGATTGGATTTTCTTGATTTCTTTTAGGGGCAAGACATCATCTTGTACCTTAGGGAGTAATTCGGGAATTGTATGAGGTCTTAAGGACGAGTCAAAAGCATCTTTGTTTGGGCCTTCCCTATCATCATAGGGGTCATCATGCTTTTCAATGTCTTTGGACATTCTGTCCATAATAAAAATCAGGCAAATAGATGAGTCCATATCCAATATTGAACTTATTCACTCAACATAGTTGATTTATAATACATACTCTTCCCCATGATGTTTGAGGGGATTAGTTGGATCTATTTCCAATCTATTTGGGGTGGTGATCCAATCAACGTCATTGGCCAAATACTACTTCTCCTTCGGTCCATAGAACCCTACATCGATGTAATACAACTCATAGGATTAGAATAGTGATTTATTGGTGTTAAATATACCATTATTCCCATTAGTGAAATATTTGAATCACTAATGGTATGATGAGGGAATCACAGTGTGCTAATTCAGTCAGGGACTTCCTAACTGGACATTGAAGTTTGTACTTTTCCGCACTACTAGAAACTCAGAATCAAACAATAGGTCACCAAACCAAGTTTTAATCTTGATTTGTCCCAATGAATTCTACTCATATTTTTCTTATCCTAGAAGAGTTGTGGTTTAGGGTGTCAGACTATCTTCATTATAGCCTAACCTAAGAAGTGTTCAAAGTGGGAGGAGATTGACTCCAGAGCCATTATTGGTGAATATTTTCAAAAAAAATCAATGTTCTTTCTCTCTCCAGACATATATAAATGTTTTATGTGTCCTTGAATCATGGAATCTTCATCCTGATCTGTGAAGGAGACTATAGTGTGGCATTCTTCAGGATTAGTCTATGTCTGATAGACTTCGGCAGCTACTACTTGGGCCTCGAATTCCTTGGGACTTAGTAAGGCTTCGATGAGTTCCTCCCTAAGGTCTGCTGATAAACTCAAGTAATACGGGATAAATAGCTTTATTGGGACTGAGGACAGCTGTTTTAGAATATCATATTAATATTCTATAGGTCAGTTCTTCCGGACATGGGGATACTCTTTCATGGGTGATTTAGGGGCTTGATACTTGGACGTAGAAGGTTCGACCACTATGACAGCAGCTGATGGTGTTGTTTTGATTTTTTATTTTGGCCAAACTATTCTACCTACACGCCATGGGAGACAATAAATATTCATTTCTTCTGATGGATACTCTAAAATGTTTGGGCTCAGATTTCTTCTACAGGGGAAGAGAAAAATTCTGGTTCTAATTGTGTCTGTTGAAGGGTCCTTCCACGAGTTTCCGCAATGTTAATAGTTTAAGTTATGGTATGGTCAGAGATATAACTCCTTCCATGAACATTCCTTCCTGGAAACCCTCAGCCTCTGGAGCCTTGGTCGTACCACGATTCACTGTTTCTTTTTCACCCTTACACAATTGTATGAAACTAAACTTGTATTGTAAATTCCAAATATAATAACAAAATGAAATTCATGATTGATTCAATTATTCTCTATTTATCACTGTTAAAAAGATCAATGTTACTTGTTTTGATAATTTCATTAAATGTGGAAGTGATTTGAAGGACCCATGATGAACTCCAAGAAAAGTGGGCCAAACTGCGCAGGATTCAAGCACACTAGTGGATTAATCCGCACACTGATACTAGAACATGCATTCAAATGGGATGAAATGTTTTGGTCTGGTATAAACCTATATAGGATAAATTTCATCTCAAGTAACCCAATATATATTCGGATTCTAAGGTCCCCATTTGAATTGATTTGTCCAAGACACCAAATCTGCACAAAGTCAAAAGTCGAGTTCTATAATATGTCTATATCTCGAGCTCTGATTGTCCAAATGATTCCAAACTTTTGGTGCTGATATTCTAAAAGTGGGGATACAAATTCATCATTTTTCAAATGGGATATTCGATTGTATATTATCAGAAAACCATCCTCCAAGTGGTTTATCAAAATCATAGTTCTCAAAACCATGTCCCATTTTGGCTATAAAAAGGCACCATGGGCACCTCATTTGGAAGTTCAACCAGAAGGACAAGGTTTGACAATTGTGAGTCATAGGGGATTCTCCTCTTCATCTTAGAAGTTCTATAGGCCCCTATCCTCATAGGGGGATCAAACATGAAGAAGGACTTCCACCCAATCTTCCTCTTCCTTGGGATATCGAGCTAAACGATGGGAGTTCTTCACGAGGGATATACACACATGTCAAGGGATTTCCGACACATAGTTTGGAGTAATCTTGGTGTTTAAACATTTCATTCCATGTACCTTACATGATTTCATATTTGAATTCTTGTTTTGATACATGTTAATGTTATTCTCTTAACATCTAACTAGTCGATGTGAGGTTTTGAGTGCGTGAATTGTGTAGTTCCGATTGGACATCACAAGAATCCTTTTCATACCCACCTTTTTTAGATTTCATTCTGCTTTGGCAGCTCATATTCCTTGCATAAGTTCTGGAAAATGAAAATACGATTGTTGTGCCAAGGTTTGGTACATTAAGCATTGAAATAAAATCTTAGGAATTAATCAGGATTCCAATTAATTTCAACCAAAGAATTACTCCAAAATTAAATGAATATATATGAATAATAAACTTGAAATGTATATAGTGAAATCAAAATGAACCCTTTTTCACATATTTTTAAAAATCCATTTGGTTTCTCAACATTTAAGCTTTAAATTAAGTAATTTCATCTTGAAACTAATTTCAAAACCACCCCCTATTTTAGTACTTCTTATTAAAATCACAAACTCTATACCCACCAACGCTCCTTGAGAGATAACCTAGGGTCTACTCTAGAATATAAATCAACCTTAAAATCATAATCAATTTGACGTGTCATGACAATGCAGTCGAATTTTTTGGATGGGTATATTCCTGGGTCAGTCAGGAATTTTCATCATCTTTCTTTTTTTCTCTTTTTTGCTTGCTTAATTGTATTGTTACTTTTTCCCTTCCTTCGCACTATCCTTTGTGCCAGAATATTACCTTTTTTATGCCCACTTTTTCATAGAAAATAATACATGTTTAATCATGGAAGTTATTGAAAATGCATGTGGAATATTTGAATTTCATGTTGTTTTAACATTCAAAAAAATCTAATCAAAATGTTTATTTTAGAAATAATTTAATATTGTGGTGTGACTTTCTTTTGAAATTTGGTTCTTTGTAAATGATATAAATGGTTGTATCATTTTAAAACCTTTGAGAAGAATGGTTCCCTTTTTTTGAATAGTTTCAAGAAAAATTGTGTCACTTAATCTCTCTACACATTTTTGCACCCAACTATGATGTGTGAAAATTTCTTACTTAATAGAAGGTAAATATAAGTTAGGTTTACTTTTCTCTACATTAAAAAATAATTTTTCTATGCATTATTTCCTTATCTGATATATTCCACTACTATACCATATTGACCTATGTGTTTATACATGTTATCCAATTGTTGTTTTCCCTCAAAAATAAAAAAAAGGGTTGTATATTGGGTAGGTCAAAAAACATCTCTCCTTGATCTTTGATCTTGTTATAACTATTACAATTAGTGTCGTGAGGTGAGTAAATATGGGTTGGGAGAAGAGTGTGAGATTTTTTCCAAGTGAAACTTTAAAAAAAATGAGGGGAGTGATGAAATGTGTAATATATGGGGATATCCTGGTCGGGAGCATATGGTTTGACTTCTGGGAATGCTTAAGTGAGTGAATCTGGAAATTTTATTTCAAAGGATGTTGGGTATGTTCGGTGGAAATGATCTTGTAAGTAGAAAATTATTAAAATAACTTATATTTACTCAATAAAAAGTGGAAGGAATAGTATGAAATGGTTTTCACAAAAGAAAATGGAGAACTAGTTACATGATTAACTTTTGAGTTACTTTCTTTGATTGGTATCATGAATCTCTTGGAATTTCATTTGGATACAATTTTTGAGATTTCCTTTTCAATGATCATTGAAAATAACTCATCAGTGTGATTTTTTCTTTGATCACATTTCTATCAGAAATTAAATTTTCATTGAATGTTAAATATTTTTGAAGTTGAAAACATATACATGAATAATTTTTGGAAATATGACTTTTCCCAGGAGTGAAAATGTTTAGGTGTGGGGGTGTGACGTACAACAATTCACTGTTTTATTTTCACCCTTACACTATTGTATTAAACAGAAATTGTATTGTAAATTCCAAATAAAATAACAAAATGAACTTTATGCTTGCATTAATTATATTTTTATCCCTATTAAAAATGGAAATGTTACTTGTTTTGATAATTTCATTGAAGGTGGAGGTGATTTGGAGGACCAATGATGAAGTCCATGAAAAATGGGCCAAACTGCACAGGATCCAAGAACACTAGTGCAATATTCCACACACTACAACTATACTGTTAATTCAAATGAGAAGGAATTTTTTGGGCCCATCCAAAATTTTATAGGCTACATTTCATATCAAAAAACCCAATCCATATTCGGTTTCTAAAGGGCCCATCCTAACTGATCGTTCCAAGCCACCGAATCTACCTAAAGTAAAAAGTGACTTTCTATAATATGTTTATATATTGATCCATGATTGTCCAAATGATGCAAAACTTTCAGTGGTGATATTCAGTAAGTGGGGTTAAAAATTTCCAGTTTTTTAAAATGGGATATTCTACTGTCTATTATCCAAAAACAATCCTCTAAATGGTTTATCGAAATATGAGTGCTCAAAATGGTGTCCCATTTTGTCTATAAAAAGGCACCATGGTAACCTCATTTGGAAGATCGACCAGAAGGCCAAGATCTATCAATTTTGAGTCCTATATAATTATCCTCCAAATCCTATAAGTTCTAGAGGCCCTTATCCTTATAGGAGGATCAAACATGAAGATTGAGTTCCACCCGAGCTTCCTCTTCCTCCCGATATCAAGCTAAACGGTGGGTATTCATTGTGATAGAGCTACACACATGTTAAGGGAGTTTTGATGCATATATTAGCTACTAATTTTTAGTAATTTTTCTTTTTAAAAATTTTATTCCATGTACCTTACATGATTTAATATTTGAAATCTTGTTTTGATACATGTGAATGTTATGCTCTTAACTTCTAACCGGTTAGTGTGAGGTTTTGAGTGTGTGACTTGTGTTGTTCCAATTAGATAGCACAAGAATCATATTCATACCCTCCTTTTTGAGATTTCAATATTCTTCATAAGCTCTTATTCTAGGAATAAGTGCTGGAACATGACAATATTATTGTACGTCAAGGTCTTCTTCTTTAGGCATCGAAATAAAATCTTATGAATTAGTTGGGATTCTATTTAATTTCAACCAAAGAATTACTCCAAACCTAAATAAATATCTATGGAAAATGAACTTGAATTATGTGTACTGAAATCACAATGAACCCTTTTATGTCATATTTTTTAAAATCCATTTGGTTTCTCAACTTTTAAGCTTTCAATTAAGTCACTTCGTCCTAAAACTATTTTCAAAAACACCCCTATTTTAGTAGTTCTTTTTAAAAACACACACTCTAAACCCACCAATTCTCCTGGAGAGATGATCTAGGGTCTTTCCTAGACTATAAATCAACCATAAAAACACAATCAATTTGATGTGTCATAACAAGACGGTCAAATTTATCGGATTAGTATTTTCTTGGGTCAATTAGGTATTTTTATCATCTTTCTTATTTTTCTCTTTTTATCTTGATTAATAGTATAATTAATTTTCCCCATTCCTTCCCCCTCACCTTTGTGCCAAAATATTACCTTTTTTATTACCAATTTATCATGGAAAAAAATTCCCCTTTAATTATATAAGTTATTGAAAATGCATGTGGAATATATGTATGTCATGTTGTTTTAACATTCAAAAAAATTATGTTTAAATGTGAATTTTAGAAAGAATTTAATACTATGGTGTGACTTTATTTTGAAATTTTGTTCTTTGTTGATGATATAAATGGTTGTATCATTTTGAAACCTTTGATAAGAATGGTGCAATTGTTTGTGAATAGTTTCAGGGAAAATTGTGTCACCTAATCTATGTACACTTTTTTGCACCTAACCTTGATGTGTGAAAATTTCATACATAATGGAAGGTAAGTATGTGTTAGGATTATTTTTCTCTACTTTCCAAAATCATTTTTCTAGACTTTCATTCCTTATTCGATCTATTTCATTACTGTACCAGATTTACCTATGCATCTGTACCTGTTATCTGACAGATGTACACCCTCAAAAATAAAAATAAAAAAGGGTTGTATATTGGGTAGGTCCAATACCATCTTTCCTTGACGTTTTATCTTGTTATAACTATTACAATTAGTGTCGTGAGGAGATCAAATATGGGTTGGGAGAAGAGTGTGAGATTTTTTCTAAGTGTAACTTTTGAAAAAAAAAATAAATGAGGGGAGTTATGAATTGTTCAACATATCGGGATATCTTGATCGAAAAATTATGGTTTGACTTCGTGGAATTCTTAAGTGAGTGAGTCTTAAAATTTTATTGCAAATGATGTGGGGTATGTTCGGTGGAAAAGGATCTTGTAAGAAGACAATTTTTAAAATAACTTATATTTACTCAACAGAAAGTGGAAAGAATAGCATGAAATAGTTTTCACACACACATGTGGAGAATTAGTGACATGATTTACTTTTGAATTATTTTCTTTGATAGGTATCATGCATCTCTTATAATTTAATTTTGATATAATTTTTGAGATGTCTTTTTCAATGATCATTGAGAATAAAGCATCGGTGTGATTTTTTCTTTGATAAAGATTCTATTAGGAATTAAATTTTCATTGAATGTTAAATATTTATGAATTTGGAAACATCTACATGCATAATTTTTGTAAATATTTATTTGATTATAAGTGAAAATGTTTATGTGTGGGGGTGTGATCGTACCACGATTAACTCTTTCATTTTCACCCTAACACAATTGTATTAAACTGAATTTGTATTGTAAATTCAATATATAATATCAAACTTCACTTCATGTTTGATTCAATTATTTTGTTTTTATCACTGTTAAAAAGGGAAATGTTACTTGTTTTGATAATTTCATTGAAGGTGAAGGTGATTTGTTGGACCCATGATGAAGTCTAAGAAAAATGCGCCAAACTGTGCAGGATCCAGGCACACTAGTGGATTAATCTGCCCACTTCTACTATACCGTGCATCCAAATGGAATGAAATTTTTTGGCCTGGTCTAAAATTTTATACGCTATATTTCATCACAAGGAATCCAATCTATATTCAACTTATAAGGGTCATATCTGAACTAATTTTCCAAGCCACCAAATCAGTACAAAGTCAAAAGTGGCGTTCTGTAATATGTCTACATATGGAGATGGAATTGTCCAATTGATTCTAAAAATTCGGTGGTGATATATAGTAAGTGGCACTACAACTTCATATTTTTGTAAAATGGGAGATTCAACTGTCTATCAGAAAAATATCCTCTAAGTGGTTTATCAAAATCCAGGTGCCCAAAACCATGTCCCATTTTGTCTATAAAAAGCACCATGATCACATCATTTGGAATTTCGACCATAAGGCCAAGTTCTGCCAATTTGGAGTCCAAGAGGTGTCTCCTCCTCATCCTAGAAGTTCTGGAGGCCCCTATCCTTATAGGGGGGACAAACATGAAGGAGTTCCACCTGAGCTTCCTCCTCCTCCTGATGTCGAGCTAAACAGTGGGTGCTCGTTGTGATAGAGCTACACACATGTCAAGGGAGTTCCGACACATATATTAGCTACTGGTTTACAGTAATATGGGAGTTTAAATATTTCCTTCCATGTACCTCAAATGATTTAATATTTAAATGCTTGTTTTAATACATTTGAATGTTATACTCTTAACATCTAACTGATTGGTGTGAGGTTTTGGGTGCATGAATTGTGTTGTTTCGATTGAACAACACAAAAATCCTTTTCATACCCAACTTTTTGAGATTTCAATATAAATTGGAATATCTTATTCAATGCATATGTACTGGAACATGACAATACGATTGTTACATCAAGGTTTAGTTCTTTAAGCATCAAAATAAAATCTTAGGAATTAATTTGGATTCAAATTAATTTTGACCAAATAATTACTAAAACCAAAATGAATATCTAGGAACAATGAACTTGAAAAGTGTGTAGTAAAATCACAATGAACCCTTTTATCTCATATTTTTTAAAATCCATTTGGTTTCTTAACTTTTAAGCTTTCAATTAAGCCATTTCATCCTAAAACTATTTTCAAAACCACCCCCGTTTTAGTAATTCTAATTAAAAATGAACACTCTAATCCAACCAATGTTCCATGAGAGATAAACTAGGGTCCTACCTAGATAATAAATAAACCTTAAAATCATAACCAATTTGACATGTCACAAAAACACGGTCAAGCCTCTTCCTCCAGCTCTTCGGTTCGACGTGGGGAATTCCGGTTTGTGGCCATAGTCTTTATCAGAGAAGGCGTACATCTGGTGAATGAAATTAATGGAGCCGAAGATCAGTTTTTTATTCCACAATGATTCTATCTAAATATCTTCTTTTGATTGTTCCATTTGGTGGGGCGGTTCATGTTGTCATGTTCAGCGAGAGAGTTCTCATTCTCTCATTTGGAAGGGTAGTTCCCATTGTCCCGTTTGGCGAGGTGGTTCCCGTACTTTCAAGTATCTTGTAATGAAGTCCCAAAGTGTCAATAAAAACTTTGGATTTGGTGTCATATCATCTTATTTCTCTTTTTTTCTACCTTTCTGGTCCTTAGAGGACTGTGGCTCTTAGTATGATGGTTGTGTTGCATTAGGAACTATTGGGGGAATGATGGTTGTTTCAACTATGCCTGAGGATGCAATGAGCTTGGTTGACTATTTTTTTAGTCGTCTAACTATAAATTGTTTTCTCCTTTTTTCTGGTGATTGCTCTTTATTCCTATTCCTCTCTTGGGTCTAAGGTGGATACATACGCCACTTTCGATGGCGGTGGAACCAACATGACTTGTCTGAAACACACCATATTTTGTAGGATATCCTTAAAGATGAAGCAATCCTAGATGGTGTGAACTAGCATCTGATGATAGGGAAAAAAATTAGACGGGCATCAAGACCCACCTCATCAGCTCACTTTGTCTCTATGAGTTAGAGAAATTTTCAATTCATGGAGGCTATGAAGTAGCCATGGACTTGGTCATCTCTGAATGAGTAGAACTTATTTTTTTATTCCTCGAGTTGATTTCTTTTACCACCCCTTCATCATCTTGTCATGGTGGGGGTGGTTGTTGGCATTTAGGGGGTCCTATACAGTTTAGTGGTGGCTTTGAAAATATATATGTTGCTAGGTGTGGTTTAAGCGTGACCGAAGCTACTTTATATTTTCCCGTTGATTTCTATGGGGATGATGGGGCCACTCGGGACTTGATATTGGTCCACTACAAGGAGTCTTATATCCTTTGGGAAATGGTGGTAAAATCTTGGAACCCACATGTGTACTTCACTAGGAAGATTAGTTTTAGCAATTCATCATAGAGATTTTTGATGCACATAGAAATCATTTCATCCTAGGAGAGTGGCCGGTTTAGGGAGTAAGTTAGGAACTTCCTTTTGGTGATGAATTCTGAAATTATTTTATTTTCTCACTGCTTACAATTCATGAGATCACTGACTGTTGTCTTAGGAAATGTTGAACTGAACTGGAAGATAAACTGTCATCGAAGGTCCTCCTAGCTTGTGATTGAGTTAGCTGTCAAGCTATTATAGAACATGAGGTAAGAACCCTGTAGAGTTCACCTGAAGTATCTAAGTTTTATTGATTCTTGATTCTCTGGGGTTACCATCATTGGGTCACAGTAAGATTCATAATGCATTAGATACTATTCCTGGTCTCCCGAACCATTGAACACTGGGAATACGGGGTTCCCGAAGTTCAATGATGGCAGAATGTTTCTCACCCAATCAAAATAAGGTTTTCATTTTGGTTTTACTAGAGCGTGTTGCATGTCCATTTCTTCCAGCCGTTTTGTCAATTACTCGACGATATTCAAGTTCCCTAGAGGAATATCTTTATGGACTTGAGCTTGGGTAGGTGCAGCTAGGGGAAAATATGGACATTCTGGAACTACTAGTATTTGGGGAAGATACCCAACCATGGGTATTTTTTTTGGGTTCCCCTGAATGTATTCTAGATTCTTGCATATTAGTGGGAAGTCTTTATGTCTTTTGGGTTTGGATTCAAGTAGGTTGATGGTCCCAGTGCTGTATTGGATAGGAATCTAAGATTAATTTCATTTACCGAGATGGGTTCCTGTGGTAGGGGAACCTCTTCTCGAAACACCTTTTGACGTTCAACTTGATGAATGCATCTGAAAAGATAGCTTCATCAGCGTAACTTGGCATTGATTCATTTGATTTCTTTCATTTATTCCTCCTACATTTTGAATATTTCATCGAGTGTGAGTGGAACATTCTCAGGGGGAGAGAGTGGTGGATAATAGAATACATGGTATTTTTTCTTCTCCTTGTTGGGGATTCTCTAGGGAGGTAGTAATGGGTTTTTTAAGGGTCCACACAAATTTTAGGTTAGCTCTCTAATTCTGGTTATGTACACCATCATGCTTGGTGTGGGATACCTCTGGGGGGGAACCATCTTCTTTTGAATCCTCTTCATTTGTAACATTTCCCATGAGATCTATGGGGATGAAGTTCACTATATTACATGATGAATACCACATTGGGGGCAGTGTACCTAGTGACAAATGGTAGGAGATCTTTTTCTTATCATCTATTGGACATTTTCCTTTTATTCTCTGGTATTCTTCAGGTTTCTTGGTGAAGATCTACATGAAAAGAGCCCTAACCTAACCTCGAAATATGCCTTCATCTCAGAGGGTATGAACAAAGGGATGGGGATGAATAGGTGACTTCTCTTCTCATTATTCTTCCCAGATGAGAGAAGATAGACCTTGGTTGTGTGGGAATTTGAGGTAGAAATCCCCCATCCATGTGGGTTGGGGTTGTTCCCATTCTTGTGTTGATGCACTATGACCTGAATTTGTTGGTCTTATAAGGGTATTTTGAGTTAAATATTCTTCCATCCCTATGGTTAGGGGCTGTTCCAATATTGAGACAATAGCGGCCACTATTCCCACCTTTTTGATTTCATGCACTCTCACACGGGGGTGAGCCAGGTATGGTGTTGGGTTTGCACCAGATTTATTTTCCTTCAGGGATATGAGAATTTCTTGTTGGTCAGATGGGGCGTCACAATTGAGAAAACATAACTTGTGCAGTGCGTGGAGGAAATCTCGTTCAAGGTTTTTTTTTCTAATTGTGTCCACCTTTCATATTGAAGGGATTCGAGGTTGACTAGATGGAGAATATTTCCTAATATGTTTACATGGTCTGTATACCCTTCCTAGAGAAAGAACATTTATTTTATCTGTTGAAGAGTCGTCCAGATATTGAGGTGAATTTTATGCATACATTCCCCATACAACTCCCTTGTTATGTCGAAGTGAGAAGTGGTTGTGGGAAAATACATCACTGGTATATTATGCTTATCTAGTTTTATTCTCAGAAGAAACATATTATATTGTTTTTATTCCGAGGACTCATCTACTTGATATGCCCAACTTGAATAATTCTTAATGATTTTGTTCCATAAAGAAGGACAGGTAGGAGACTCATTAATATGTGAGCGGTGTGGTGGTGGCTCGGAAGATGAGTAAGGCCCCTGAACTTCCTCTGGTTAAGAGAGGATATCACTCATCATATATAGAGTTTCTGACATGTCTGACTCCATTTTTTCTGAGTGCCTCCATATAGGAGGGCTTTCTCAAATTTCTTCTGGCATGGGGGGACCTTTTTTATAGTGTGAAGTTTGATTGCAGGTAGGACCTTCACAATCAGTACTCCTCTGGTAAGGGATACCATTCCAACTTGATGACCGACCATGGGGAATGTTCCAATGTTGTATACCATGGGTAGGACCTTTAGGGTGGGATGCTGTGACTGAAGGACCTTTGGGCTGCTTCATTTCATTGAGTGGAGGACCTTCTCGATGACTAAAATGATAGAGAGGACTACTATCACACCTTTATATCTAGCTGTAGGGAGAATTTTTAGAGTGTAGATCTTAGGGAGGGCCTTTAGAATGTATTAAAATGAGGGTAGGACCTCCTCATTGCTTCATGATTCTATGGGGAGGACCATCGTAGTAACTACCATTATGGGGAGTTCCTTGAAATTGGTTGTCATTGTAGCGAGGATTCCATCATAAAACTACATCTGACTTCAAGGCCAAGCATATCTGCAATATATACCCTGGGGAGGACCATCAGGGAGGACAACAACAAGGGGAGGACGTTCTTGCTTCCTGATCTTCTGGTCAAGGGGAGGGATACCCAAACACGCATTTGGAGATAGGCTATCTTGATCGATCATTCCTAGCCCATGGAGTAAGCCTCTATGGGTGCTTTGGGGAGGACCTTCAGAGCTGCTGGTAGCAATATTGCAGGGAGGCCCTTTGTAAATACTAATGACACTTCCATAATTTAGTAATCGACTAATAGGATCTTGGGCCTCTATTTATATATACTTGAGGGTGTCAATAACTCTAGATCCCAGTAGAGAGGGATCATGTGTATGCTCTTCATTTTCTAGTTTCCTTTGGCTCATTTCAATTTTGGGCACTCTGTTGTGGGTAACTAGGACCGTCTGATATTGGTAATGACCTTCATATACGGGTCCCTATTTTGTTGTTTCTTGTGATGCTGTTGGGTTACACCGACAGAAATCTGGTGTTTTGGAAAGGATATATTCTTCCCCTATAGTGGCCACCATGTTGGACCAGCATCCCCTAGTTGGAATGGGTATTTTGTTTCTGATCTGGTTGTCTGTGTATTACAGGAGATTGTCGTCGACCCTCCAAGACTAGATCAGGGATGCATAATTCCTCCTGTGATTTTCTAGATAGTGTTATATTAAAATTTCATGATTTATCTTTTTATCAGAATGGATAATACATTTTGAATAATTTAAGATATGTAAATATTATAATTTTGAATATATTAATGAAAGGGGCATGAGAATTTTAATAATGTTATTCCTCCAAAATTGATGAACATGAACGAATTTCTAGAATCTTGTTTATGGTTGGATCTTAGATTAGATAGCTACTGATGATATGTTTATTTTTTTATTAAATCTATGAAGACTGAATTAGTTAATTAAATATATAATTTAGAGTAGTTTTTACTAGAGATATTTTTTTGGGGCTATGTTAGTCCATCTCTTTTTTAACAATGCATGTGTTCCTTGATGTTAGAGCCTTAGCCATCCCTTTCATTTTCTATGATAAAAACACATTTTTTCCATATTTCTACTCTAGGATGGTAGAGACCATTTTTTTGTTTCTATGTGTGGGGTTTGGTATGTTTTGGAGATTATGAATGGCGTGGATGTTTCATGTTGAGAGCTGGGATTTATTTTTTCCTTTTTATTGCACTAATGATGATGGGAGTATATGACTCAAGTTTGGAGTGAATCTTTCCTAATTTATAGTTTTCTATGTGAGGATTGTATATGGTTTTCATAGTTATTCGTTGATATATGGGTTTTTTATCTTTCATGAATTATTGTTTTATTCCTCTAAGGGATGGCTATCAAATGGTTGTTTGTTGTTGGTTTCAATTTCTTGTTGTAGTTTGTCTATGCACTGTGATTGTTCCTTCTTGTGTAGAATTAGTAATATTCCTTGATTACCAAGACTATAGAATGGTAAATTTTATTAATAATGAGCTCCTCGTATTGGTTTTGTTTTTAAAAAAAATGTATTATTAGTGGAATCATGGGATGGTTGAATGGAATGCTCTAAGGATAATTATATAAAAATTAGGAAATTGAAATAGTTATGAAAATTAAAAATAGTTTGGTTGTAATGAATTAAAATTTCTTAATTAGAATTTAAAATAGGGTTAATTGAATGATTAAAAATATAAAAAAAATAAAAATGGTTAATGATGATGAATTTGGATTCTTATGTATATTTGTGAGATATAGTCTTCTATGCCTCAACAGTAGCATCCAGGTGTCACATGGGATGATAGTTGTTATTGAGTCTAAGGCTTGATAGTTTAGCTTAGAGTGGTTATGTGTTATTTTTATCCATTTATTTTCTGATTTCAAATACCTACCCAATAGAGTTGGGAAATAATATGGTCCCAAAGGTTTTGGGAATGGGTGTTTTCCCCAATATCTTGGATGATGAGGAATGAGTGGTTGAATTCTCCCTCTTCCCTTCCCTCCCATTGACATAGTAATATGTTTAAAAATACATTGGATGTAATGTCTTAAGTTAAGTGGTACATGTCTACTCGAGTTATGATTTCTCTAAATTTTACTATACATTTATTTGTTGGTCGTGGTGGATTAAGGATATAGTGCATAATTTTATCCAATTATAGGGACAACTATTTCATAGAGGTGCACATGCATGGGATTTAGTGGATTATGTAACACCCTTAGATTTTAAAATAGAAACATCATATTCGATAGTTTATGTGACATGAAACACCAATCTTATAAGCTAATATTACACCCTGATACTTTATGATGTATTTATTTTTAAATTAATTCAATATCTTTGACAGCTTGCAATGCATGCAACACCAGGTTTGAATGAAACACAGAACTCTAACAAAATATTATTATTTAAATATAACCAATAAAAATTAGTCATTAATATGGAGGGTATGAACTGTACTAGCTAAATAAAAATAATTATATGGTATACAGATTATTAAAATAAATAAAATTGATTTCTATTAATTAAATATAAAATTTGAAACATTTGAATGAAAAAAATGTTTTTTCAAAAACTGTATGTTTCTAAAAGGTAGTTTAGTCTTAAATTGTGAACATAATTTAAAACAAACTTTTAAAAATTTTATTAAATTTATATAAGAAAATAAACTTAATTTTTTAATGTAGCATACAAAATTTATTTTATGGTTATGTTATGGGACTTTCTTAAAATGTTTCATTTTTCGATAAATAGTGAAAAATACTGAATTTTAAATGAAAAATGTATTTTCATATAAAATATTTATAATGTTAAATTATATTTTAAATTCATTTAAAAGTATATTTATCTCAATTATTTATATATTATTCAAATTTAGTTCATTAAAGTCATTTGAATTTTGAATCTTGATTTAAAAACATTGTAAGCTATTGAACATTTTCTCTTTAAAGACTAGCTTTCTTATCACGCCTGTATGATTAATTTTAAATTAAATGTTTCAAATAATATAAGTTTAATTTTAATAAATAGATTACATATTTTAAATAATAATTATTTATATTATCTAATAATTTCAACTTAATTTTTAACCATAACTAATAGTAAAAAATATTTACCATAGTTATGGTAAAAAAGTGTTTACCATGGGTAAAACTAAAATGATACGGGTTAAAATGACTTGAAAACCTACATAAAACCTATTTTATTGACATTTTTCGACCTTATAATGTCTAATTTTTTATAATACTATATTTTTGGCCCTGATGGAATTTTAAAAGTATTGGTACACTTTTTCACTTCAAATATTACAAGTGTTCCACTCAACTCAACTATAAAAGGTCACACCCTCTTCTATCCTCTTCACACCATAAAAGAAATTTTCAAAAAATAATGGCCCTAATCAGTAAAAAAAAGATACACACAAATTATAATCCCTATTTTTTTCATAAATACATACTTTGAAGGATTTTTTTGCAAACCTAAGGAGGTTACTCATGGAATAGGTAATGTTAATCATCAATCGTTTTATTTAATTTCTTCATCCACATACATCAATTATTTTTCAAACATTATGATATAAAAATATCACTATACTCCATATAAATATATGTTTTCAGGATAAACTAATGACCTAAAACTTCCCCCACTTCAATCAAATGGTTTACGAAATCACCATTCATGTGTACGGAAGACTACCATCTCACGAAACAATGTCATTAATTTTTCCATGACCACATCTGATGGTTGGGTATGATGAAGGATATAAATAATATATATAATATTTCAAAAATAATTATACCTCTTGAGTAATTATTTCATATCTACCTTGTTAAATAACATTTCATACAAGATATGATAACGCCACTCATGTGTGCAGCGGACTCCCGCCTCGTAAAGTGATGTGATTCCTTTTTCACTAACGCTTTACATGGAAGTTGATAAAGATAAAGTTAATGATTATATTTGATATATAGAAAATAATTGTTATATTGAGTACATATTTATCATCACGAAATTATAATATATTATTTTATTTCGTAACCTTCCCACTCACTTAAAGTTGATAATATCATTCTAGTACGTGTGGACTACCGCCTTTACGGAGCGATGTGAGTCTCTTTTTATTACCACACCACATGGATTATATATATAAGTATATTTTAAATAAATCATATTTTATTAGTGATATTATTATAATTTTTTAAATATAAAATATTACTTTCCTTTTCCATAATGATCAATGAAAAATGGAAATGTTACCCACGTGTACGTACAACCCACTGTCTCCATGATTGTAACATACTTCATTTTTCAAAATCATCTTTCATGATAGTAATTAAAATTATAATTGATGTATAAATATGATAATTATTTCATGATTATTATTAGGTATATTATGGATGTATATAACATGGATAAGAACTATAACTTTCATGACAAAGCATGAAAGAGAAAACAAAGCAATTAGCACCCAAAACAATGAAAATAATGAAAGATTGTTAACAAGAAAGTGATTAGATGTTATAAAAGGATCATATATCATATAATAAATATTCATACAGTTATATTATAAGTTAATAACATGTTTAAAAACACTATACCTGAGGTTAAATCACATTCAACCAAAATGTAAGTGTGAGGTAAGGGTTTCGTGTCTCACTTTTACTTCTGCGAGATATTTGCCATATTCACCACTTATTTATTTTCTGTAGTGTATATAATAACCTTTTTGTATTTTATATCATGAATTAATTTATATTCATCATATTTAATATTTCATTTCATTTAAATTTATTTATTTATTTCAGCTTATGATTCAAAAGTAACCAAAGTTGGTAAGGGTTTATTTCACAATATCATCATTATTCAAAATTGTTTTTGTTTAACTCTCTCTTAGGGGAATTATTTGATATTTATATCTTAAAATAAAAATATTTTATTCAAATATGTTTATTCATGACATTTTTCAAGTAATATTTCCATTTTACCTCTCTTTAGAACCTAAAATTATTAAGAAAATGCTTTTAAGAAAATCCGACATTATTTCTATATTTTGGCGAAAATAATTTTTCTTCGAAAATTAAGTTTTATAAAAATGTTTTCAAAAATATAATAACATATTCAAAATTGTTTATTAAAGAAAATTTTACCATTTTTTGACAGTTTTATGAAACAAATTAATGTAATCTTATTTTCTTTTTCTAAACAAAGTACTTCTCTAACCTTTTTACTTTGAAAAATGAATGTTCTTTTTAACATATACGACATGTATATAATTATTTTCCATCATGAAAATTATTTATTTAGAGATTAATTTTCATGTACACAAGGTTATTTTAAAAAAATGCCTTTCTTAATATAGTGTAAATTCTTCGTTTTTAAAATTGATTTTCAAAGAAAAGGATTTTGACAATATTTAATGAATTTTTTAGTTTTAAAAAAAGGTGATTACAAATGAAATGTTTTTTACTCAATAAATGTCTAATGTGATCTTTAAAAATAATTTACCACCTATAATGACTTTATTTGATGTTACTTATTCTATAATGGAGATATAATCTAATAAAAACATCATTATTATTTCTCTGGATGGTTTATGATTTGTTTGACTAGGGATGTACAATTTTATAACTATTCACCATTTTTATCTAGATGGTTTATGATTATGTTTATTAATTGGTCTAATTATTAAAATTTCATATGTTTTTTTCAATACAAATGTTTCTGTTGATTATTTTTCCACCACATTCTTTTGAGGAATGAATTGAACTCTATAAGTGATGGGTGGGGCCCATAATAGCCCCTCAATACATCTTTAGGTATCATGAGACAAATCATGTTGTGTTGTGTTTGGAACCATAACCATTTATATATATTTCTTGGAATAAGGCCTCAAAGGAATTATATTATTTTTAACAAAGCCTCAATGATATGTTTCATATGTCCAGCATTATGCATTTGATCTTTATAAATTAGGTTATTGATATTCTATATGATTATTAGATTACATAGAATATCCATGTTTAAGTTTTGTTCTTATGTTATTATTTATATACAATTATTTTTTCATAAATTATTGATACCATTTTATGCTCAAGTTAAATGGAATCTGTTTAAATTATTTACCTTGTAACACCCAGAGATTTTAAAAGAATAAACTTATGTTTGATAGCGTAAGTAACACACAACACTGAGCTTAGATGAGAATGTAACACCCCAAGACATTACGGTATAATTATTTTTAAATAAATTAAATCTATTTAATAGCTTTTGGTAAACACATCCTTGAAACTTTTATGGTCGATAGCGTATTCAACATGTAACACCAAGCTTAAATGACCCATGATATATATAATTGTCATAACGTAGCCATTCAATTGGAAGATATAAATACTAAAAATAAAATTATGATATATATATATATATATATATATTAACTACACAATTTAAATTATTGAAATAAATTTAGTGAATAATAAATCAATTTTTTGTATGGTAATTTTATTCTTCAAAAATATGTTTCCTTCAAAAAATATCTTTTCCATTTCTTTTCATCAAAAAATATATTATAACAAATTTTCAGAAATATTAGAACATTAAATGTATAAAACTAACTTCATTTTTTTAATTATAATAACAAAATTTACACTGTGTGAAATGTTTGTATTTGTTTGAAAATATTTATTTTTTTAGTGAATAGTGAAAATTCTGATTTTTGTAAAACAAACATTTCTTTTCAAAAAATTAAGAAATTTAAATTTCACAATGTTTTTTGAATATGATTTAATATAAAATAATTTCTATTTATTGATATTTATTCTACATAATCACAATTTAATAATAACAATATTGCATTTTAGTATAAGATTTGTTTGGTTAAAAATGGGATTTTTTTGAAAACTGTTTTAACGTACACAATGTTTCTCCATTTTAATTAATTAAAATTTTCCCCTAATGTGTAATGATTTAAATAAAATTTATAGACAAAAAATAAATAAATATTTATTTATATTCATATGATTATTATTATTTGACATAGAGTTGAAATAAAATCATCTTGTGCTTGGAAAAAATACACTTAATGCAAACCCACTTTTTTGTTGCGTCTGCGGGATTTCATATAAATTTTATTTTTCACAATTTTATAAAATTTATTTGAAAATAAAAGAAAATATTTTTGACTTCATAATTTTTAAATTATATTAGGGATATTTTTTATAATTTTATTTAAAGATTAATTTTTGATGAATAGTGAGAAATATTGAATTTTAATATAAAACTACCTTTTCATTTAAGTTATTTAAAAATACAAATATATTTTCAATTGTTTTAAATAAAAAATAGTAAAATTATATATCTATATATCAAATTTTTGTTATTTTATTAAATTTAATTTTTAATTTTCATATAAAAATATTGTAAACTTATGGACGTTTTCTATTTAAAAACATGTTTTCTCATTGCTTCTGCGGGATTAATTTTAAATTAAAATTTTCAAATTCTTGAATTTAAATTTACTAATTGGAATAAAAAATTTAAATCATAATTATTTTTAATTTATAAAAAAATTAGCTTAATTTTTTACTAAATAAATAATGAAAACAGTAAAAATTATTTACCAAGGTTGATGTAAAAAATATTTTACTGGGAGTTAAAATAAGAAGATAAGCGATAAAAAAGACCTAACAACTCAACCAAAACCCATTGTATGGACTTATTTAAAATTTCTATCTTCTAGTATCTAGAATTTCCCTTTTTTTATGATTTATTATGGATAAAAATCTAGGTATGATTGAATATTTTCAACAAAATTACAAATGTGCCACTCACATCACTTTTTAAAGGCCACCCCTATCCTCTCTTCTTCAAACCTTAAAAACTTTTTTTTCTTGTAAATGTTCAATTAACTTTAACAAAACTCTCCAATATTCCTATAAGACTTATTATGGGAATAAATCCTACCAAGGAAGCCCTTTGGTGTAAACAAAAAGAAGTTAACTGAATCAGAGGTAATGTTCTCCAACGAGTGTTTTTATTTTATTTCTTCCACCACACCCTAAAATTTCTATTAAACCATGATTATATAATATAAAAAGTATATTTAATATACTTATATGTTATTATATTAATTTAATAACCAAAATATGTCTCCTCTTCCATCAAATGGGTTACGAGATCACCATTCGTGTGTACGGAAGACTACCACCTCACGAACTGATGTCATTCGTTTTTCCAACACCACCTTTCAAGGTTGGGTGTGATGATGAATATAAAATATTTATACGATATTTATATCATAATTATTTCAATTTTTTAATATAAAATCTATACCTAAATACTTTATATTTTGTAGGGGTTACGATAATATCGCTTGTGTGTATGGAGAACTAGTGACTCACAAAGTGATGTGATTCGTTTTTTCACTAACACTTTACATAAAAGGTAATATGGATAAACTTAATGATTATATGTGATATACATGAAATAATTATGATATTAATTTAATATTTATCATAAAATATTTATAATATATCTTTTTCATTATTTACACTAAATAGATGATTACATTGTTCCTGTACGTGTGGACTACCCATTCATGAAGTGATGTGACTCCCTTTTCATCACTACACCAAATAGATAAAAAATATAATAATATTTAAAAAATTAATAGGTTTTATATTATATTATTATTATTCTAAAAATATAAAATATTACTTACCTCATTTCCATAATGGTCATTGAAAAATGTAAATGTTACTCACGCATACGTATGACCTACAGTCTCCATGATCGTAATAGACTTTATTTATCAAAAAAACATTAATGTTTTGTATTGAAGGTATAATTGATTAATAAATATGATAATTATTTCATGATTTTTATTCTTTATATTATGGAAATATATAATATTCACAAGAAATTTAACTTTTATAATAAAGCATGAATGAGAAAACAATGCAATTAACACTTGAAACAATGAAAATAATGAATGATTATTAACGAATGAGGGATAAGATGTAATAAAAGGATCATATATTATGTTATAAATATAAATATAGTTATAAAATAATTTAGTTACCTCTTTAGAACCACTATAATTTATTTTAAATCATGTTCAACTAAAAGGAAGCGTGATGTAATGGTTTTCTCATCTCACATTTATCTCTATGAGATATATGTCATATACACCACTTATTTTTGTTGTGTGGAGTATATAATACCCTTGGCTATATTTTATTATTATTTTACTTATATTTATTGGAATTTACATATCCATTTTTAGGATATCTCTCTCATCGGGTTTACGGATTCAATGTTACCAAAGTGGTAAGGAATTTTTGTCTTAGTTTTCCATTTTGATACATATGTTATGTTATGCACCTAACATTTTTTAAGAGGTTTATGTACTTCCCCTTTAACATGTTATATCAAGAATATCATTATTTTCATGAAATTATCTGTTTCATTTAATATTACTATTTCATGGGTATTATAATTAAAAGTTACCAAAGTGGTATGATTCTTATGTTACAATATTATCATATTTCATTGTTGTTTATTATTATGCTACCAATGATGAGATCATATAATCCAACTACCAAGAAAGTCATGTACTTTCTTATATCATGGTTATTAATGATATTTAAAATTAATAGTATAATATTTATACTCTTTTTAATAATTTTTTTTGTATAATTTCTTTTAATGAAAATCCTACATTATTTCTTTCTTCACTGGAAAATTTGTTTTCATCCAAAACCATGTTTTCTAAAAATGTTTTCATAAATGTTTTTAAATTTCAAAAAATGATTTATTAAATATATTTTTATCTATTTGGTTTTTAAAATAAATCATATGAAGATTTTTTTTTCTGATCTAGGCACATTTCTATCATTTTTACAGTTTTTTAAAAAATATTTTTTTAACATGTACACCATGTACAAAATTACCCTCCCTCACGACCATTGTTTCTATGAAGATAAATTTAAAATTTTTCAAGGATATTTTTTTATAAAATTTTTTCCAAAAATTCTATAAATTCTTAGTTTTTAAAATTGGTTTTGAAGGAAAAGTATTTTCAAAATGTTTTATGTTTTTAGAAAATATTTTTCAAGTGGAAAAAATATTTCCATCAATAATTTTTTTAAATGATTTTTAAATCCTCTTATATATATTTCCAAGGATATTTTCAAAGAATTGGAATTTTATAAAATTTATGAATATTTAGGTTTTTGAAAGTGATTCTAAAATTAATATTTATTTTTCTTCCAAAAAAATTAATGATCTTTTAATAGAATTTATATTCATAAATTTCAAAAAAACATATTATTACTTATAATCTATTAGGGATATTTTTTAATGATACAATTCTCATTCCTTTTCTAAGGAGATTATGATTTTTTTAACTACACTATTATAGAACCCGTTTATTTCCAACTTGTAAATCATGTTTCCAAGAGATTGTTATAGAACCCATTTCTTTTCTATATGTTAATCATGTTTAAAATGGATTATTATGGAACCTCTTTATTTTACATGCGTTAATCATGTTTCAAAGATATTAAAATGAAACCCATTTCTTTCCCAGGATTTAATCTGGTTATAAAATAAAAATTATTTTTTCTATGACTATTATGATGAAAGCATTATGTATTTTATTCATGTTGTGGTTCTTGGACATTATATAAAATGGGTTCACCCATATAGTATCTAGTGAGCCTAATATGTCTTAAATTTTAGGGTTCACCCAGATAGTTATCCAATGCATTGGGTAATGATTATGTTCTCTGATGAATTATTATATATGTAATCCATATGTTTATTCAAATTGTACTGGTTTTTTATGGGTTATGTAATTTTTATATGAAGATGATGTCCCAATATACTAACACATTTTTTCTATAATTACTATGAGTTTATGATGTTTCCCTTTATCAAGATTGATATTAAATTAGTCATGATTGTTGACTATTAAGGCTATTTACTTTGTTAAATACTTAAACCATGATTTCATGTTTCATTATCCAAGTATATTTGGGTATGAATATTCATATTTTATACTTAGGTACTTTGATTATGTCACTATACCCATATTCCCTTATTATACTCTTTTATGACATCCATTTTTTAATTCTTACACTTTCAATTACTGAGATTTCAAGATCATCCTTCTTATCTTTCATTTTCCCTAGGTTATGAAGAATGATATTGGATTAATTATATCTATAAGAGATTTTATATGGATGATGATAATGATTTAATGTGAAAAAGAAACTTGGTTTAAGTAGAAGAATTGGTCATTTAAATACATGGGTATTATTTTTGTGTGATTTTGTTTTAATACTCTAAAAATCTAATCCTAAAAGTTCCATGAGAATTTATGTGATCCTTGTTTTCCTTTTGAGGTTGTAAGGTGTGGATGGATAAAATTTTCAGCACATTTATTGGTATCAAAGTTAGAAATTTAATGTTTATGAATTTAGCACCGGATCTAGGTGTATGGGTTCTTGTCTATTATAGATGGTATAAAAGGAGGGTTTATATTACTTTATTTATTATTATGGATTTCTATGAGGTTATCATAAGAGTTATGGATGCCTTCATGGGTCTCTATAATTTATGATGATCATAAGTTCAATGTTTTTTACGCCCCTGTTAGGTTTTAAGCAATGAGATCTCAAAGTGATTAATAAACTTTTAGGAGACATTTGAGTTGGTTAGTGTATTGTTAAAAGCTATTTTTTCCCATGAAATATACATTTAAATATTTTTTGGAAATTATATTTATATTATTTATAACCATTAGGTTTTATATGATCTTGGACATTGATAATACAAGTATTGTCATGTAGATAACCATAGGACGGAAAAGTTATTTTGTGACTAAGTGAATAATTTTACTTCAACAGAATATCTCTATATTTTTTAGGCATGAAATATAAAAGTTAGGAGATAACCATTGAGGTTAAAACACTCTATAATTTTGTTTTTATTGAGGTTATTTGGGATATACTTTTTTGGAATGATTTAGTTTTAACTTTGGGTATTAATATTGAATTTTGAAGTTTAATGTATCATATGAAGGTTTACTCATTTTGGTAATTATCATACCATGTTCTAACCATTTTTTTAGTTATCATATAAATACATAAGAAATGGATTGTTATCCCTTTTAGATTTTTGTGGTCTTAAGAAGTTGATTTTATTGCTTCATCCTTGAATAATTGATCGTGAATACACATCACTTAGAGAAAAAGATGATATTTAGGTGGAAATAGAAAAAAGGATAAAATTATAATCATCAACTAAGTATATTTCCTAATACACTTAGTCTAGATAGAAAATTAATTACTCAAATTTGAGTAAATGTTCTTGAAACAAAGATGTTATTCTATTACATTCATGTACGAAGATCATATAGTCTTCTAAATCATCATATATTTATGGTTTTGGGACCCTAAAATTTCTGTTAATCATTTAAATTTTTTCAATCATTGACCTCAATCACTCCCTATAATTATTTATTCTTTTCTTCCATTTCTAAATCTTCACTTCCTACCAATGTTCTCTTATTGGAAAACCAAGCATGTGGTATTCCAAATGACACACATAATTGCTTTTTTCTTTTATTAATAAGATATTTTATTAACCATTTTTATGATATGGGTTTAAATAAATTAGTTTTAAATATATATCCTTTTATTATTGAGATAAAGTATAAATCGTTAGGATGCATTTTATTAAAGGGTGAGGATGTAAGACCCTGAGATTTTAAAAAAAGAAAGTTATGTATGATAACATAATTGATACAAGACCCTGAGATTATATGAGAATATAACACCCCCAAGACTTTATGAAATACTTATTTTCAAATTAATTTAATCTAATTAATATATTTTGGTACATGAAACCTGAAAAATTTTATGTTTTTAATGTATTCATCACATCACAACGAGATTAGACGAACCACCTTATAAATAGCCATTATAACCTAGCTATTAAATTTGTGGGTATGAGTAATATTAAATACTTAATGAAATATATATTTATATATTTCTTACTCTATATATATTACTGAAAAATATTTATAAAATAATCAGTCAATTTTTAGAAAAGTGATTATATTCTTCAAAAATATTTTTTCTTTAAAAATGATTTTTTTATTATCAATTCACGGAAAAAGATTATAATTTTTTTAGAAGTTTAAAAAAACATATTAGATAAAATAAACTTCCTATTTATAATATATATATTGAAATTTTCTTGGGGTGAAATTTTGTAATTTCTTTGAAAATAATGATTTTTCTATGAATAGTGAAAAATCTCAATTTTTATAAAACTTTCATTTCTTTTTATTAAATTAAAAAAAAAGTAAAAGTAAAATTATATATTTAATATGATTTCATGTATCTTAAGTAATATTTAGTTATATTTAATCAAATTACTTAAATTTTAATCATAAAAATATTTTATTTTTTTATTTTTTTTTTGCGTTTAAAAAACAGATTTTCCTTAAAATTGTTTTAAAGTACATAATGTTTCCCCATTTAAATTAATTAAAATAACCCCTCATGAGGAATTAATAAAATTAAATATATATATATATTATATATCAAAAAATATTAATTTATATTCATTAAATTATTATTATTAAAAATATAGTTAACATAAAATCATCTTGTTCTTGGAAAAAAATCACATTTCGAAAACCCACTTTTTCCTCACATCTACGAGTTTTGTTTTAAAGTTTATTTTTTCAATTTTAGAAAATTTATTTGAAAAAATAAAATAAATTTTTTAAATCATTGTATTAAAATTATATTAGGATAATGTTTTTTATAATTTTCTAAACATATTAATTTTTTGTTGAATAATAAAAAATATAGAATTTTAATTGATAACTAGCTTTTTTTAAATTATTTATAAATTTTAAATATATTTTAAATTAGTTTTAAAGAAAATTTATTTCATTTATATATTTATTTATCCATATTAGGTCATTATATACATTTTTATGTTGAATTTAGATATAAAAACTTTGTAATCTTTTGGACATTTTCTCTTTAAAAACCTAATTTCTCATCTTGTCTGCGAGATAATTAAAAATGAAAAATTGTAACTTATATGAATTTAATTTGTAAAAATGGATTCAATATCTTGAATTATAATAATTAATAATTTATAATAATTTAAACTTAATTTTTTACCAAAATAAATACTGAACATAGTTAAAATTATTTACCATAGTTAAGGTAAAAACTGTTTTATCAAGGGTTAAACTAAGAAGAAAATGGTAGAAATGACCAGGAAAGTTATCCAGTAACCCATTTCTTGACATATTTAGACCATATTTCTAATATTTTCTATAATTTACCATTATAATCTATTTTTATGATAAAAACATGGTTATGATTGAATATTTTCAGCCAACTACAAGTTTATCACTCACATCACTAATAAATGGTCACCTCCTATCCTCTCTTCTTCACACATTAAATCCTATTTTTTTCAGAAAATACCTACCCAAATAACTTCCCAGATTCACTCCATGAATCCTATAATCCTTATTTTTTCATAAATACAATCTAGTAAGGCCTTTGGTGTAAAGAAAAATAATTTACCCGAATAAGAGGTAATGTTCTCCAATGAGTGTTCTTATTTTATTTCTTCCACCACCCCCTTAAAATTTTATTAAACTATGATTATATAAAAAACCCCATTATGTTACATATATTAAGATGATATTATGTTAATTTAATAACCTAAATCCTTATCATATTCTATCAAATGGGTCACAAAATCATCATTTGTGTGTACAGAGGATTAGTGCCTCACGAACCGATGACATTCAGTTTTTCCATTAAAACCTATCACGGTTGGGAATTATGATGGATATAAATAATATATATTAAATTTAAAATAGAATAATACCTATGTATTCATTATATCATATACATGTTATTAATTTGCATTCTGTATGGGACGTGATAATGTCGCTCATGTGTATGGTGGACTGCGGCCTCATAGAGCTATGTAATTCATTTCGTTCACTAATGATTTACATTGAAGTTAAAAAGGATGAGAATAATTATTATATGTTATATAAATTAAATAATTATTATATTAATGTCATATTTATAATTATTTAATGATAATATATTATTTTACTTTTTTACACTAAAATGATGATAACATCATTCATGTACGTGTAGATTATCGCCTTCACGAAGCAATGTGACTCTTTTTTCGTCACAAAACCACATACATTATATATATAAATATATTTAAAATAATAATATTTAATATATGATATTATGAACATTATGTAAATATAAAAAATTTCTTACCTAATTTTCATAATGATCATTGAAAAATAGAAATGTTACTCATGCGTATGAACAGTCTATCATCTCCATGATTGTAACATACTTCATTTCTCAAAACCATTTTCATGATTTTTATTAAAATTATAATTTTTTTATAAATATGATAATTATATCATGATTATTATTCATAATATTATTTAATAATATATTATTTAAAACAACTATATCTTTCATAACAAATCATGAATTAGAAAACAAGGCAATTAACACCTCAAACAATAAAAATAATGAAACACTATTAGTGAATGAGTGATAAGATGTTATAAAAAGATCATATATGATATTATAAATATTAATATTGTAATTTAAAAAGTAAATAACATGTTTAAAACCACTATACACGAGTTTAAATCACATTCAACCAAAAGGAATCACTGAGTAAGGGTTTTCTAATCTCGCTTTTATTTTTGGGAGATATATGCCATATTCGCCACTTATTTATAATTTCTGGTGTATATAATTACCATGATTTTATTTTATGATTATTATCCTAAAATATATGTGTATCTAAATTTCCATTTCAATATCTCTCTTTTATTGGATTTACTATCTCAAATTTACCAAAGTGGTAAGGAATTTTGCCTTAATTTTCTTTCATTCAGACGTATGTTATGTTATACACCGATCTTATTTTATGGGATGTATATACTACGCCATTGAAAATTTATTTCATGAATATACTTATTTTCATGATATTATATGTCTAATTTAATTTTATTCATTTATATATATTATGATTCAATGTTATCAAAGTGGTTATAATCTTATGCTACAATCACGTCCTTTATCGACCATGTTTACGATAATGCTTACAATGATGAGATATTATGATCTATCAATCTAGAAACTCATGAATTTTATTCTAATTTGGTTATTCATGATGTTTAAAAGTAATATTACCATTTCTCACTCATTTATACTTAATGTTTTACAAATAAAATTTAAGAAAATCTAACTTCATTTCTATCTTTTATTAAAAATCTATTTTCTTTCAAAACCGTGTTTTCTAAAAAAAATTAAAAAATTCTTGAAACCTTTTCAGAATTATTTATTAAATAAATTATTAACAATTTGGTCTTTTTAAAAAAATGTCTTCAAATGAACCTTTTTTTATCCTCTATTCAAGTCACTTTTCAAACCTTTTTCTACAAAAATGGAATGTCCTTTTCAACTTGTATATAAGGTATGGAATTACCCACCATCATGACCAAGATTTGTTAGAATCTCCCATCACATGTTTTCAAGGATTATTTCAAATAAATTATTTTCTTAATTTTCTGAGAATTATTATTTTTTAATAGTTGTTTTCAAATAAAAGTTTTTTCAAAATGTTTTATGTTTTAAAAAAATCAAGCGAAAGGTATACCTTCTTTAAGAAATGTTTTGAATGATTTTTTAATCTTTATTTATATGCTTCCAAAGTTGTTTTCAAAAAAATGATTTTTTATAATAATTTATGAATTCTTATGTGTTTAAAAGTTTTTCTAAATGAATAGTTTATTATCTTCTAATATGTTTTAATGATATTTTAATGGAATTTACATTCATTGACATCTGTAACACATGTTATTACTTATTCTCCATTGGGAATATTTTGTAATGAAACCATACTCATTATTTCTCTAGATAGATTAATAATGTTTTAAATATATTTTTATGGAGCCCATTTATTTCCCACAAGTTAATAATTTTTCAAATATATTATTATGTAACTCATATATTTTACATGGAATTATCATTTTTCAAAGATGTTATTATGAAACATCTTTCTTTTATATGTGTTAATCATGTTTCAAAATGATTTTTATGGAACATGTTGCTTTTACATGAGTTAATTAGGTTATACAAGACTAATAATTCTTTATATGAGATTTATGATGAAATATCTATGTAATTTAATCATGTTGTGGATTGTGGACATTATGTATGACTGGTGAACACAGATAGAATTAAGTAATCATGATATAGATTAAACGATTGGTTCAACTAAATATTGCTCCATTGCATTGGGTAATGATTATATTATTTGGAGAATTATATTAGAAGTCATCTGTATGGTTATTCCAATTTTAAGTGTTTTGTAAGGGTTCTATCATGATGTTTTTCCAAGATACTAGCATGTTTTATCTATAAATTTTATGGTTTTATGATGCTTCCTTTGATCAAGATTGATATCACATGATGCATGATTATTTATTCTTATGACTCTTTCCTTTATTAAATCCTATTTCCATGTTATCATGAGTGATGATATAGGTATTTATGGGTATTAATAATCTTATTTTATACTCATGCACTTTTATTATGTCATCATACCCTTATATCCCTCTTATTTTAAATGATGACATTCATTTTTTAATTCTTACAATTTACCTTAAGAAGAATTTGATCACACCCTTCTTATGTTTCTTTTTCCCAAAGTTTTAAGGAATTGGGTTTTGAAGAATTGCATCTAGAAGGGATTTAATATTGATTATGATGATGAATTAATGTGAAAAAAAAAGATATGGGTTAAGTTGTAGAAATTCGTATTTAAAGACATGAGTATTGTTCATGTAAGGGTATTTCCTAATTCTCTAAAACTCTAAACCTAAATGTTCCTTGAGAATGTAAGTGATCCATGTTTTCCTTTTGAGTTTCTAAGGTATGAATGGAAATAAATTGGTTCACATTTATCGGTATCAATACTGAAAATGTAAATTCTATCAATTTAGCATCAAAACTAAGAGTACAGGTCCAAGGCTGTTAAATATCATTCCATATGGATTGTGCATTATTTATTTATAACTTCCACTATATGCTACCATTTATGGGCATCTAAAATCACCACTTTTTTGGGTTTTATTTTCCCTAGGATGTGGGGAACTATTTTTTGATTGATATGTAGGGTTACACTAAGAGAAATAATGTAACTCTCAATGAAAATTAGTTGTGTATTTTATTTTTAAAAATGTAAGTTGGGTTTCAAGTATATATCTAGTCTACCAAGGCTACTTAAGTATTCAATCATTTGGGATATGATTCCTTATATCTTATTCCAATGTAACAATTTAGTCACTGTCTCTGAGATATGGGGTTAGGGTGTTATAGATGGAATCATAGGAAGATTAGTAAAAACCTTGGGAACTAGAATTATGAAAAAATAGATTAGGTAACATAACCTTATGTTATAATTTTAGGATAAGTAAAGGTGAACATCATAATTTTTTTAGTGAATATTTGATGTTATTTTTTTAGAAAATAGATCCATTTCTAGATACTACAAGTATTCTTGGTTCTGGAATAGATTTACCTAGTAGTAAAAACATTGAAAAGGTTGCATTGGGTTTAACCTAATCATCACATAGTTCACAACAGACCATACTGTACACCTATCTTGACACCCTCATGGGATATGTTTATGAAAATTGACATTTTCTTTATAAACAATTATGAAGGATTTGAAAATAAAGATATCCTCAAAGAATCAAAATTTATGATTATGATATTTCTATGCATAAATTGATCATTTTATGTTATATATTTCACAAGTTTTTTGGATTATAAATTATGTTTCATGATTTTTTAATCTAATATGGTGTATGAAATTATTTAAAAATGGTACCTAACAAAAGTAATGGGATTAGTACCAGTGTATGTATCCATATAGATATTGATCTACTAAGAAATATAATAATCCTAGATCTGGATCTATAGCTAGAAGTAAAATATTATAACCACATTAGGGAAGTTGCCTCAGTTTATGAGTAATAACATTTCCCGTATGGGTCAGCCTACTGATCCACCACGTAGTGTGACAATGTTAGACCATTTTATGCAACAAAAAAACTCAATAATTTAATGGGAAAACAAATCCATTTTTAGTTGAGAAATAGATAAGTTCCTTAGAGGTGATATTTCTCATTCTAGGAAGTGGTGAAAGGGAAAACATTTCATGGCAGTTTTTCATCACACAGGGGATTCAAATCAATGGTGGTATTTGATTCAAAACACTAAGGATTACGAAGAAATAAAAACCATGTAATGGAAGTATTGCAAGGTACCATTCTTGTAAAAATATTTTTCTCATGAGAAATAGTGGATAAGGAATGATATTTCTTGAATCTAAGACCAAAATAAGAGAAAAATGCCTATCAATACAAAGCCAACATTACAAGGATATAAAGGTATGTTGTGAACTATGTACATAATTTAAAGTGCAATATTGACCATTTCTTTAATGGGATTAATCCAATAATACAAATGGAAAAAGTCTCCCAATAATTCTCATCATATGAAGAAATAGTATCATGTGCCATCAGGATGGAGAAATAATTCTCCATGTCTTATGACTTCGAAGGGAAGTAAGAGAAAAAGAAGTTGGAAGATAACGCGACACAGAAAGAGAATATGGGAATGAATTATTTTATAACATGTGATACTTGTGGAAGGAGACACCTTGGTATATTTATAAAATTGAAAGGATTTTGTTTAAAGTGTGGGTAAAAATTCAACCATGATAGATATTTCAACAGAATGAAAGAATCTACAAATGTGTAATGATTTATCTATAAGTATATGGGAAACTATAAAAATGAATTCCCTAAGTATAAATGTAATATTCCTCAAAATAATCTAGTGGATCATGGTCAATCTTATGTTATTAACCAATATTAAGTGGTGTAATTACTTTTATAGTGTTTGGATTCAATAAGTATATCATTTTAGTTTGTTATCAATGATATCCATGTTATAATAATTATTAAATGTATAAGGATTATACTATAGAACTTTCTCATTAAGGATTTTAAAGTATATGTTGAATAGTTCTGATGACCAAGGAAACCAATTCATTGGAAAGTTTAACTTCATATAAAAGACATGATTTAGGGAAATATAACCCTAAATATGTTCTTGATTTTGAGATAATGATGTTGGGAGAAAGAGATTATTTATATAGATAAAGCAATTTGGATTGAACTAACTACCTTGGAACTAATTAATTATTTTTGGACAAATTGGTTTATGTTATCATTGATGGTGTCTAAAATATTCATGTATTTAGGAAATATATCCAATAATATTTGTTTTATTTAACAAATAAGTAAGAGTGCATGTTTCTAATAAAGTTTAATAGTAATTTAAGTTATTGACATGTTTTAAGAGAATACATGTATAAGGTATTTACATGCTTCATATATGATGATTAAGAGATACTTTATATTGTTGGGGGGTTAATGATAACTTAATTTTGTAAATTTAATGAACTTATTTCTAATGTTTTGGATTTTAATATTTTGGAAGGGTCATATTGTTAACCACTAATGAAATAGTTTAATATCAACTTTGTTAGAGGTTTTAGAGATTATTGGATTAATTAACTATATTAATATTTATTCATATTATATAATATGTTCTAACCTTTTTTATATAATGATAGCTAGAGGTTGAAGGAAAGACTTTTCATTCTATTATGGATCTTATGATATTTTAGTGACTAAGGCATAAAATCATCATCTTCATTTCTTAGAGTAAGAGATAAAATGGATATTGATAAAGGCTCAACTAAAGTATGTTATTGTGCTCATGAAATTTAATTAAATAATGTATGTATTACTTCATGAAATAAATCATTAACTTTAGGAAAAGGAACTTTAAATAAAATTTTATCGTATTTCCATTAAATCTAATGATATTAATGACCTATTTTTGAACAATTTTCTTTTTTGATTTTTTGTTTTTGATTTCCATAATAATATTCAATTTTTATTGATAAATTAACACTATCACTCGCCATTATTATTTCAACATTATTATTTTCTCCCATGTTCAAATCATTAGTTCCCACCTTTGTTCTCCTCTTTTGAAACCTAGTATGTGTTATTCCAGATGAACTCCAAAACTAATTTAGATTTTATATAGAGGATGTTTTATATACCATTTTTATGATGTGAGCTTACAAAAAATGTATTTTTAAATTTCAAATGATGGATTACCAAAAATAAAGATTAAATTGGAACGATCCAATTTATTAAAGGTGGTTGAATGTAACACCTTGATATTTTAAAATAATATTATCATATTCAATAAATAATATGACATGAAACACCAAGATTATATGAGAACATAACATCTTGAGACTTTATGATATAATTATTTGTAAATAAATTCAATCTCTTTGAATTCTTTCTATGCATGCAACACCATGATTGAATAAAACACAACAATCTATTAAAATATTAATATCTAAACATGGAAATTATAAACTATCCAATATGATGGAATTTATATATAGTATTACCTAAATTATGAAAATTATATGTTTTTCACACGCATAAAATTAATAAAATTAATATCTGTATATTAGAGATAAAATTAGAACCATTTTAAAGAAAAAAATAATGTTTTCTGAAAACCCATATTTTTCTAAAAGTCAGTTTATTAGAGATTTTCGTTAATACTTTATAATTAATTTTTATTAATTTAAAAAAATATTTGACAATATAAAATTCGTTTTTGATGCCATAATATCAAAAATATATGACGATTTGTCTTCAGTTTTTCTGAAATGTTTCTTTTTTTGATGAATAGTGAAAAATAATGAATTTTAATTGTAAACTTTCTTTTCATTTAATTTATTTATAATGTTATATTATATGATAAATAGGTTTTAATGTAAAATTAGTTTAATAATATATCTATTAATCTAATTTAGGAAATTTTAATCATTTTAATATTGAATTTTGATATAACAACTTTGTAAACATTTCAATATTTTCTCTTTAAAAACCTGCATTCTCATTGTATCTACATGATTAATTTTAAAGTAAATTTCTAAAATTATATGAATGTAATATTGAAAAATTGATTAAATTTTTAAAATTAGACTAATATATATTATCTAATAATTTCAACTTAATTTTTAACCATAATGAATAGTAAAAGAATAAAAAATATTTACCACATTTATATTAAAAAATGGTTTATTATGGGTTAAACTAGAAATGTAATATTTATAATGATCTAAAACTTGTATGAAACCTATTAAATCTCCAAATTATGATCTTATATTGTATAATTATCAATAATACTACATTTTTTAAAAAACTTTATTTAAAAGACGTTGGTACACCTTTTTCTTTTCAAAAATTACAAGTATTCCACTCACCTCACCTATAAAAGGCCACCATCTCTCCTCTCCTCTTCATGCATTAAAATGATTTTGGTTAATAACATAACCTAAAAAATAACTTCTAAAATTATATAACTTTATCCTTGAATCCTGAATTTGGGAATAAATCCAACCTTGGAAGAATTTGGGGAAAACCTAAAGAATTTACCCAAGGAAGAGGTAACGTTCTTCATCGTGTATTTTTATTTTATTACATCCTCCACATACATGAATTATTATTAAACCATGATGATTTAATAACATAAGTATATTTAACATATATATATATATATGTGTGTGTGTGTTTTTAAGTAAGGTTATTTAGCTAAAACCACCCCTAATTCCATTAAATGGGTTATGAAATCATCATTCGTGTGTATTGAGTACTACCACCTCGCAAACCGATGTCATACATTTTTCCATTACCACATAACACAATTGGGTATGATGATGGATATAAGATATATATTTGATATTTATAAAATAATTATACCTCTAGATTAATTATTTCTTATATATAACTTTTTTACCTTTCCTTCCTTAGTGGATATGATAATGTCACTCGTGTGGACAGTGTACTACTACCTCACGAAGCGATTTGATTTTTTTCACTAGCACTTTACGTGGTGGGTAATAAGTATAAATATAATGATTATATGTGATATAAATTAAATAATTATGATGTTAATGACATATTTATATTTATTAAAAAATAATATATCATTTTTTTTACTTTTTTATTTTTTTTCCTCACTTAAAGATGAGAATATCATTCGTTTACGTGTGGATTATCGCCTTCACGAAGTAATGTGACTCTCTTTTCATCACCAAACCACATAGATGATATATATAACTATATTTAAAGAAATAAAATGTCATTTATGATATTAGTGCCATTATTTAATGATAAAATATTACTTACCTCATTTCTAAAATGATCGTTGAACAATGGAAATATTACCCATGTGTATGTACGACCTACCATCTCCATAATCATAATGTGCTTCATTTTTCAAAACCATATTTCATTATTGGTCATAAAAGTATAATTGATGTATAAATATTATAATTATTTCATTATTATTATTCAATATATGATGGAATTATATAATAATTATAAGAATAGAAACTTTTATGATCAAGCATGATTGAGAAAACAAGGAAATTAACACCCAAAACAATTAAGATAATGAAATATTAGTAATAAATATGTGCTAAGACGTTATAAAAGGATCATAGATGAATCTATACGTATATATATGGTTATTTTATGAGTTAATAAAAATTTTAAAAACAATTTGTAGGAGGTTAAATCATGTTCAACCAAAAAAGAAGCGTTATGTAAGGGTTTATTGTTTCACTTTTACTAGCATGTGACCTACATCATATTCACCACTAATTTCTCTTTAGTGGTGTATATAACTCCATTTTTGTATGTTATATAATGAATTCATTTATCTGCATGGAATTTAATGTTTTATTTAATGTTATTTCTTTCATGGGGATTTTGATTCAAAAGTTACAAAAGCGGTGAGGGTTTGTTTCACAACCATTATTCTGGATTGTTTTTATTTAAGTATCCCATAGGGAATTATTTGATATTTCTATCTTAAAATAAATATATTTTATTCTCCTCTTATTATTCATTAACTTTTTCAATTAATAGTATTATTTTTCCTCTCATTGGTACTTACAATGATGAAGAAAATGTTTTCAAGAAAATATGACTTTATTTCTCTCTTCGGTCAAAAATTCATTTTCTTCGAAACCCATGTTTTCTAAAAATGTTTTCAATTTTTTTTTCAAAAAACTCCATATTATTCATTAAATACAATTTCTCCCATTTTTTACTTTTTTACAAAACTATTTGTAAGGATTATTCTTTTTCTTTTTTCAACAAGGAAATTATCTAACCTTTCTAAAATGTAAATGGAATGCTCTTTTAAACTTATATGAAATGTATAGAATTACCCTTAATCAGGACAAACATTTATTTGAAGATTAATTTTCATTTTTACAACAATATTTTTAAATAAAATTCCTTTCTTAATAATATATAAAATATTATTTTTTAAAATTTTTATTCATAGAAAATGATTTTGAAAATTTGTTATTATTTTTTCAGTTTTAAAACAAAAATTTTTATTTTCAAAGAAAGTTTATTTTCCTCACTAAATGCTCCATTTGATCCTTAAATTTCATCTTACATCTAATAATATATTGTTTGATGTTATTTATGATTAAATTGGAATATAATACAATGATAGCATCCTTTTTATTTATCTAGGTGGTTTATGGTCATTTTGACTAGGGATGTACAATTTTATTACCATTCACCATTTTACTTTGAATATTTTATGATTATGTTTACTGATTGGGGTAATTATAAAAAATTTTATTTTGTATTTTTAATATGAATGTTTATGTTGATAATGTTTCACATATTTCAAATAAGGAATGCATTATAATTAGTAAATTACAGGTGGGGCACTTTATAGCCCCTCAATGTGTTGATATGACTCATTAGACAAACTAGAATGGGTTTTAGTCGATACCTTATATATTTATAATTTTTTTTGGAATAAGGACCAGATGTTATTATATTTCGTGGTACATGTAATCTATGATATGTTTTATATGTCTAACATTATGAATTCCACCTTTATGAATTCATTTATTAATATTCCATGTAATAATTAAATTAGCTATAATATGCTTGGTTAAGTATAATGCTCATGTGATTATTTATATGAAATTATTTGATCATCATTTATTTTTATCATATGCACTTTTTATTTATTAAATGGAATTTATTTTAGTTATTTACATTTCTATATTAATTATTCCTTATTTATTCATGGATTATACTATATTCTTACACTTACTGGGCATCTGATCTCACCCCTTTCATATGATTTATTTTCACCAAGATATGAGGCAATTTTTTGTGATCGATATATAAGAATAAACTATGGAGAATAATATAATTCTCAATGAAATTATTTGTGTATTTTATGTTTTAAAATGAAAAGTGATTTTTAAATATTTATCTATTTAACCATAAAAACTAAACTATTTAGTCCTTCAATATATGATTCCTTGTATCTTATAACAATTTAACAAAGTAGACACCATCTCTAAGCTACTGGGTTTGAGGCATGACATCTTGAGTTATAATGAACTATACATGGTTTTTAATGGACTCTAGACATACTATTCGTAATGAGGATGGGGTTTTGATGAGCTTTTTGGGATTCATTATGTGGCGTAACATATATGCATAGGGTTCAGGATGGCATATTGAATGGATTGTAGCCCTTGATGTTTACAATTGGGGTGTGAGATAATCAAACCATAGGGGAAGTGGAAGTGGGATACCTTTATTACATATATTCATTGTTATTCAGATGATTACTTTTATTCATTACTTGGTGAGTGAGCCTTATAAGGATATTATATAGATTTATCTTTTTATCCAATTATTTGTTTTCATTTACTTGTTCACTGAACTTTAGTATAATTCTTTCACATTTTCTTGAGAGGTTCCAGGGAGGATCCAATAGAGTATACTTGTATTCTCATCCAACATACATATAAACTGTTTTTTTGGCATATTAATGCTGGTAAGTGATATATATATTTATTACTACCTCATTGAGTTCCACATGAGTTGTTATAGTTTTCATGGTTGATGCCTAGGTTTCTTTTGGTACATTCATTTATATCAATTATGTATGACATTACATTCATATATTTGTATTTTTTTTATTTATACATTGTATTGATTAGTGGATCTATTATTATATCTTATTCTATAAATCTATATAAAGAGGGTAATTCATTCCATTAGTATGCACTCTATAGCCTCAGTGTTATTTACTAACCCATGGCTTATATGATATGGGCATCAGGGGTAATCCCCATATTCATTATTGGCCTAGGATGGGTACCATTGGACGTGGGTTCATGACATTCAAATTGTATTTAAATAGATAAATAATAATGGGAGGTTAATAATTACCTCATCCACTCATTTAGAGTTAATGTTTTTTGATATTTTCTAACATTATCCCATAATTAATCCATCCATCTCATTTTATCCCTTACTATATTGAGTAAATTTAACATTTATAGTTGTTTTAATTCCTTTAAATGAAATTGGCCTTATTACCAAATCTTGAAAATTATAATTCCAAATAAGTAAAACATTTCCTTACAGTCAATTTTTTTAGGAAATAAAAAAATCATAATATATGTAAAAATAATACATAAAATTTCTTTTTAGACAAATGTACCTTTAAGTATAAAAATTAATTTATTCATATTCAATACCAAGTAAATATAATTAGATGTTTGTTAGTTCATATTTATATATATACATATTTTTTATTAAAATCATAATTTAATAAAGGTGATTTTATTTTATTAAAATAAAAATACGCAACATATAAAAAAATTCTGAAAAACATTTATCTTATTAACATTGAATAGTTTTATCTTTATTACTATCTGATTAATAATCAATTAATGAATGTTTATTCAATTTATTACATATATAAACATTAAATTTCATTAAATTTCATACTTAAAATATGATAAATTTTAACTTTTAAATAAATACATATTTTATATAATAATAGAAATTGTATTAAACAAAATACTATTTCTTATCCATGAATAATTTAATTTGTATTCCCTATAGTCAATTAATTATTTCCTAGATGTTATTAATTTATTTTATAAATAATTTCTTTACTTGTATCAATATATTATATTGATGTCATTATTTAACAGTAATAAATTTAATAGAAACTTGTAATTAATAAAAATAGTTTCTTTAAAACCAAATGTAATTTTCGAAGTGAATTAGTACATTTATAATCTATTAAAAATAATTTATTTTAATAATTTTGTTTTGTTTAGCTATATTTTAATGTATTTTATTTTTATAAAAATGAATCATTCACTTTTGTTGGTGTTTATTCATAATATATCAAACACACAATATTATTTAAATGGAAATACATACTAATATTATGGAGTGTTACACTAGTAACGAATGGTTAAGAATAATAAAAATAAATTGAACTAAAAACTAAATAATATAATTTTCATTATATGATTTTAATTGATTAACTAACTTAAATTAAATTTTATATATTCATGTGGGTATGATTTGGTCAAAATTAGTTGGTTCAGTAATGTATCAATCCATGGTAACCAGTATATTCAATGAAAATTAATTTTGGTAATTTTAAACATCTCACCTTATATATTTATAGAGCTAACACAGGTTACATCGAGGTAATAAATTTCTAGACCAATCCATTCTTGAAATGATATTGAAGATTAACTATTATATTAGCCAATTATTTGAAATTTTTATGGATATACAAGGTAAAGATTTTTATTCATATGAAAATAATTTCTTTCAGTTGCATGTGATGTTAATTTTGATTAGAAATTATTCCGCTATGTGGAAATATTTTTAGTTATAGTGTTAAAATACATAAATCATGTCTAATTTTCCAATAAATGTAATTATATTATCATCCATAGTACGGGACAACAACCATATACATGGGCCATCAAAGATTTCTATGTACTAATCACCCTTGTAGAATATTGCAAAACAAATATTTAGAAGGTTATAGTATAATGATATTTTACAACATTCTATGATAGTTGATTAATATTAAGAGATGGTGAAAACATTGAGGTTTTATTTGAGAAGATATAAAGATTTTATAGTAGTAGATATATTTGGTTGAAGAAATATCTTAATTTATCTTCTATATTATAGATTCATAGAGGTAAAATAAAGAATTTATTTTATTTTTTCCCATAAATAGAAACATTAGTTGGAGTTATTTAAAATACCCTTGAAAAATTGGAAACTTTTTTATGAAGGAATGAAAATTTTAATTTCTAGGAAGTTTGTTTAAAAATGAAAAAGTTTGAATATAATGGATAATCTATAATTTTATAAAATATTAGAAGATAAATGATTGAATAAATACTTTGAAAAATAATAAGAACAAAAAGTTCATTGAATTAATCTATGAAATTAAGTGTGTAAAGTAAAGAACAATAAAAATTATAGAGGAGTTTGAAAAAATGATTCCTTACATATCTTTTTTTACTAGTATGGAATCCCATGTGCCTGTGACTAAAACTTCTTCACTTCTAAACCAAAGAAAAAGTTAGATCTGATACCCAAACTCAGTAGACGAGAATTTTATACAAGAAAATTCCACTTTTATGATAATTCATCAATAAATATTTCTTTATCCAAGAGAAAACCCAAGTTATGGAGTGAATAAAAATGGGGAAAGTGAATTCATGATTTTTTAGAGTTAAAATATAAAATAATAATAGAGAATGAAGGGTGAAGATCAAAACTGGTGGATATGTGGGACATAATGATTTTTATCATAAAAAACATTGGGCACTTGAAAGTATATAATGTTATATGAATAGGAATAAATTCTCAAAATTTCAAAAAAAACATTGATATATTTCAAGATAAATAATATATATATATTTAAGAGTGCTTCATAGTCCTTTATATTGAAACCTGAATATAACCATTGTAGAGATTATTCATAAGAGAATTAATGTTGATAACAACATTAATTTTTTATTAGTATTATTATAAACATTGTGAAATTATTGGAATTTGGTGTTTTCTTTAATTACTCTAGAAAACTTCATGACTTTTCTTACTTTTTATTTGACGATATTTAACACCATTATGAAATAAAATTATGATTAATTTTTTATAGAGCTGGATTGTTTTGTTAGATATAATGGAAGAGATAATATAGTTGGTAAATCATAACACTTGTATTTTTATTGGTTTATAAATATGGTGTTTAACCATTATCTATTTTTCATTAAAATAAATTTTATTATGCCATTATATTGGTAAACATAAATAAATTCTTATAATATTTTATGATATATTAATATTTCGATTTTGTGATTTCTATATAAAGATAAATTCTGGTATAAGTTTTTTTGAAATCCTTCAAAGTAAACTATTAATGAAGTGAAATATATTATCCTGTTATATAAACAACGGAATTAATTAATAGAATTCTAAAAATGACCTAATAGTCATGAAAGTGGTGAAAAATAAATATGTCAATTTGATTGTAATATTGTTAGATGTAAAAAATGAAATACTAAGGATTTATTTAATGTAATGTTGCACTTATAAATATTCGTAATATTTATATATTTATTTCTCAATCCTAAAGGATAATGATTATACAAGCCTCCTGATATTTATATTATCTAATAAAAAGAAAAACATTTTTTAATATTTTCATTGTATTAATGTACAAGAGAAATATTCTTAAAATTTGAAAAAAAATTTAACATTAAATGAATTTTAATTAATATGAATAAATTATAATGAGTGTCATTTTTATGAAAAAAATCTAATGATTTTACTATAAAAAAATATTATTGATTCATGATAGAATTACTATTATTAGGTGGTGTTACCTTTTCAAATATATTTATAGTTAATTAAAGATCTAAATTTGTTAAATATTTTATTTATTGAAGTCACTGATATACATTTTCTAATAGATATATATTTACCACTGTCATTTATTTTTTATCATGGTAAATATAATTATATATTTGGTGTGATAATTAATATCTTTTTGACCCATATATTTATGTTGGATGTGTCCTTATAAATGATATATGGTGATTTTAAAATGATTCATTTTGAATAAACATCAACCAAGTGACTATATTATTGAAAATTATATATTTGAGGTGGTTGTTGAGTTCTGTATAAAGTAATTATTTGAAGTAGATCATGTTACTCTCCTTATATCTAGCCACATTGGAATTCACATCATATGAAAGGGGATATATGACTTAAATGTAAATTCAGTTACACATGTTTATAAAATGATAGAAACTGGTAAGGTTTTACCATAAAAACATTTATTAATGCACTAAAACTTTGATATTCAAATAATAAATATATAAGAGTGACAATGAGAAAAAAATGAGTTTTCTATGGTTTATGTGATAATTATTGGTGATATTGCTACATCTAAAACATTGAGATGGTTGGTTGATGGGGTATATTTCAATATGATCACATGATCTAGGTTTTATATTAATTTTATTACATAATTTATAAAAGATCACTGGAACAAAATTATAGTTCACAATAGTGTGATAATGGTTTTTATAAAATTAATTCACTTTTTTAATTTCAAATCTATAATCTCTATATTTGTATAAATTGAATATTTTGGAGTTGTTCTTGATATATTATAGATTAATAATATAAAATTTCTTATGAAATCTTCTAGTGTAATAGGGATAATGTTAGTAGTAGTATTAAATATTATAATTTTAAATTTAAACTTATTAATTTACATAAAATTAGGACATAATGATTAACATTTTATGATTGTGAAACATGGAAAAAATATATATTATTATCCCATCAAATAACCAGATATTTGTTTAAAATTTTATTTGTTTTGTAATTTTTAATTTGATTACATGTTGATATTACTTTAATTCTACTTAAATTTATGTAGAAAATGCCAGTGTAATTAATTTATAGATATAAGACTGATTATCCTACTAAGAGTTATTCTTAAGGACATGAGATGAAATCCAAATTTATAATACATGGTGGTATATATGTATCTTGTTTATCACATTTTCATTGGAAGAAGATAGGGGAAGCAATTGTAGTTTATGATCAAGGAAATCATATTGTTCTAAATGCTACAAAATTTATATGCTTCATGATACTATTGGAATTCATCAAAAAGTGTCTTGTATTTTTATTAGAGTAAATCCAATGAAATTATATAAGATAAATGATGGGGGAGTAAAATGGTAGTATTTTATATATGTATAATTATTTACTTGTTGTTACAATTAATAACTATATTATATAATGATTATTTTTCTATTTTCATATATATTACAATTATTTTACCATATTCAAAATATATTATGTAGAATTTCTTTTCATCTATAACAAATATAAAGAGATTTTAAATCTATATTAACAGTACATTATATTTTTTGGGATAAAATTAAAATATAAAAAAACATTGGATTTACAGATAAAGATATATAAAAGAAGGTTATTTCTAGTATATTAATGGATACACTTTTAGTAAATTTGATATTCTAAATGGAAATTAGAACATTGATGAATTGTTCATTAAAAATTCAATTACAAATTAATTAATTCTTAATTAACACACACATAGAAGATCTCTCAAAGAGATCTAGGTGAAGAATGTATACCCTTATACATTTACTTATGGAGAGTATTTTCTACTACTGAAGAAAATTATTTCTAAATTTTTTTGTTATAGATTCATATAAACTAGTTTTTATAGGGTTTATCATCCCTCTCCTTTCACTTTCAATGAAAAATAGAAATGATAAAGAATGTGAAAAGGGGGAATACATTCCCAAGGAATCAAGGTCGATGGCATATAAGATTATAATATTTTAAAAAATATATATTTTATTAACTCTATTGTAATAATATAATTTAAAAAATATATGAATCCACATAGGAGAATATATATATATAACTTCATACCTGGGGGTTAGAAAGACATATTTATCAAATATTTACAAATAATGGGTAATCAAATAGAAAACAGGGATATAAGGAGTGTTCTAGTATAAAAAATATACATAAAAATTGTTATTTGAGGAAGGATTCATTATAGGGAGAAGTATATAGTTTGAATAATCAAATTTTGGATATTAGAAATTTGGAAAGGATCTAATTAGATCGATATTATAGTTGATATTTTTCAAGATACACCTATAGTATCAACATGTTAATCTTGATCCTCAACTTCCTACTTTGGATCTGAGGTACTGTGAGTTATTCATAGAGAATATGTCGTTTCATATTATAATATATTGAATGATAAATTATATTGGGTCTATCATATACCTTTACTAGATAGAGTCAAATAAGCTAAGAGTGGTGTTAGATGATATTTCAGATACACCAACTTGAGTTTCATTCCCTAATGATGAGGTTAATAAATTTATACATTGGACCAAATATTTTTTTATAGTGGATAGGTAGACACATAAAATAATATAGTTCCAAGAGGAATATTGATACTTTAATTTATCAATGTTTTTAAATTTATTGTAATTTTTATAATATATAATTTTTATTGAAATCTAAAATTTATTAAGTGTTGATGTAGTATAAATCAATCCCTCAGACTCCAACTCTATCAAATATCACTTCTCATATATTTTAATGAAATTAGATATTATCAATTAATGTTTATCACATTCATAATTATTATTAGTTTTTGATGACTACAAATAATTTCACATAAAATGTTACAATCATAATAATAAATAAGGATATTATATAGCCTATTATTAATCATATAATGGGCATTAGAGTACTACAAGACCTTTCATTATAATTCGATTTTTTAATTTATTTTATTTATCATTAACTAGGTTATAGGTGTGAGGTTTCTTAGGGTTGTAAAATTGTTATGCAAGTGCTGGAAGACAAATATTCCAATACCATGATTATCTATTTTATTATAATTAAAACCATTGATAAAATAAAATTAAGACCATTTTATGAATGGAAGATGAAAAATACACTCATCTATAATCAAATTATTTGTGGATATCATTAACAAATAGTCATAGAACTCCTTCCTATTATGGTATCTATCAGTTTCAAATTTAACCAATCTTTGAATGGGATTCTAATTTCAACCACAATAGCATGTTACTATTAAATTAATGGAATAATAAATAGAGAGATTTAAATTTCAAGAATCAATAATGGATTTAACATGTATAAAACAGAATTCTCATGCTTATGGACTCATTATAGAGGCCCTTTGGAAACTCCCCAATCCTCTTTGGTATTTACTTAAATGTTATGACCTATTTGAGTAATCCATTTTCTTGTAAACAAAATATAAACTTCAGTCCACCCATATATGAATTTAACATTTAGGAACATCATTTAAATCTCCCATATGCATTATCATATAAAATGTTGATAATATATAGTGGCCTTAATTAAATATATTTCAATGTTAGAACTTAAAATTTGACTAACATTTTTTAGTTATATAATATGATTAATCTACATAATAACTTTTATAATATGCTTATATCATACTCCAAGACATAGGTATGGAAGTGGTGAGATATCACTTATATTTAATCAAACAATACATCTTCCAATGAAAATGATATTCCTTTAGTTTCAAGTATTTAATATAATATGAAATAACTCATATAGTTTACTATGATATAGATAAAAATATCATATGATTTATATTGGATTCAAGGAATATCTCCATAAATATCCCACTTTCACTAAAGCATCATATATTTACTTCCTTTTCACCATACAGTTTATGATACTCGAAAACATGTGAAACCATATCCAAAAAATCCTTTTGGATATTCCAAAAACACTTTAGGAAAGTAATTATCATGCCTTTAGTTGAAAACATGTTGTATCCTTTGGCCTACCCATCCATACATTTAATATTTAAATGTATCATTTTAATCCCTTATGTGTTTCATCATACAAAGATTTACTAATAATCATATCCTATATGGAAGTAATTTAAATTAAAACACTTAAAATTAAAATGAATATTCATTATTGTAAAATATTTTTATTCCATATAATAACACTTATAAATTTCATGTATCATACTCTATAATATAGCTATGGAAATTTTTCAATATCTCTTATATCAGACCTAAAAATATCCCTTCTAGGTCATACTTTTTTTTATTGATTTCAATTATACCATAAATACATACCCTATATCATTTAGCAAGATAAATCTAAAAACTTTTTATAATTTATATTTAATTTAGGTAATATCTCTATGTATCTCATAATTACACTAAAAATCATATATTTTAGGACAATCAACCCTGTATTATAGAATATATAATAACATATATAAAAATTTACAAAAAAAAATCTACTAGATATTTTCAAAACACTTATAGAAAGTAATCATAAATTCCAAAAACTATCACATCAAATGAAATACTTATTTAATATCTATCTAAAAATCATTTTATATAATCTTTACATAATATTTAGAGAATATCTCTATGTTTTGTAAAAATTAATCCCCATTTTTTCAACCATAAAGTGGGACCTCATAGGACTTTGAATCACTAACATCGATTTTGAATTATCCATTCCCTAAATGTGATAAATAATTGTCCTCTTGTAAATCATCAATGATATTTGAGATACAAATGGATTTGGGTAAATATTCATCAATCACATGCATCTTGATACATCTATTCACCAAATGTATCATATATAATCAGGCATCATCCTATAATCTGTTGGTCCCAAACATTCAGTGATCGTGAAATAGACTGTATATCAATCCCATATAGGCACACATACATTATTTATTCTCCAAGTATAAATTATCCATATGGATGAGCATGTCACATGGAATTTACCCTAAAGTATGAGAAATGAAGTTACCTTCACCCAATATATAGGAACATAACATGTCACCTAATTAGGCATTACAATACACTGTATGAGTTTATCCTAATAGAGAGAAAAATTGTCATAATTTTCATATAGGAGAAAAAATATCATAATGGTTAAACATCAAGCAATGAGATGATCAGTAACATACCCGGCCACCACTTATTAGCTCAGACTCAAGGATGTAATAATTATATTATCAATGTATTAAGTATATTATGTTAGGTATCTTTAATATCTATAGTTTTAATAATTAAATATGAAACATGAAACCCAAATATACAAAAGATAGTGTATGACACTCCACATGTAATACATGGTGGGTCATATAAAACACAAAAATAATTATTGATCTAATGAGAATATTTCATATCTCTATATGATATAATACCAATACTTTCCTTAACATTTATTCAAAATCTATAATACTCCAATATAAAAATTTGATGGGGATAACTAAAATTCATAATTTAATAATTTAATTATAATTGAACATCATGATTATGTATAGACTATATAAAAGACTTATAAATTAAATATTTCATTTATTATGCATGATATGATTCATATTTTTAAACACTTTTAATAGTACTAAAAACCCATAAATAAATGCCTATATAATCATATAATGTATAGTAGACCACCATCGAGGATTTTTATTTGTTTCAATTTTTTGGTTTTATTAAACTCATTACATATCTATGTAATTCCTACCCAATATATCTATTATTATCTAATAATACCTCTATTTCAACCTGAGGTGACATGTGTACAAGTTTGGAAAAAATTAAAAATGGTCTAACAGGTGACAAGAATTTGTCTGTTATTATGGTTACTTTCATGTCACCATCTTTGGTTCATCCTGATATACGTCCTTATCCTTTAGGGGGAATTGTATTGACCCCATAGAGACTGGGTTGTTTACCCCTTCTGTATTATAAAATATTTTCCATAGTCAAATGGTCCCAATGGGAAATTTCATAGGGTTAATCATTTGTGCAATCAGTCCTCTTAGGATATGACTTCCTAAGATGGTCTCAAAAGGGTTTATTCATGGTTCCAAAAACACCCAATAGACCTACTATTCATGATTAATGGACTTTCTTTCCAAATGGAGGTGGTCAATAGGTGACGATTTGGCAAACAACACTTAAAGACCCCATTGGTTGAGAGTATGGGAGGTCGGGCTCATCACACCCTTTTGGGGGAAATTATTTCCTATCTCGGGACTCTCTTATAGATTAAATTCATGTTCATATGTTCATGAATACTTTTTTAATTCCCAATGAGTGTATCCATAGACTACCCCAAGTTTGCAGGATCATCAAGGATATACAAGGATTTTATGCTACTAAGGTAATTCTGATCTAAGCAATGGAATATGGTGTTCTGGAGTTTATCGTCATAAATTAGTGATTGAAGGTGGTTTGACGTTGGGATTGGACCCATAACATGGGATTCCTACATATCATTGTGAGAGGAATTAGATTCCACGTAGTTCAATTATATTGGGGCTTGGACATGGGAGGAGGCCCATTTATTGGGGGTATAATTGGGTGGACCCTTTTGGAAGGGAACCCCCTTTGAGATCAGGCATTCAAGAAGGTGTCCTATGTATCTTGGTTTGAAAAGTAATTAGAGTTCTTTTAGTTCGAGATATGAGGTTGGTTGTGTAAATGTTGTGTAGATGTTGTGATCATCACAAATATCTAAGGCCACATGATTCACACTCAGTGTGATAAACAAGATGATGTGAGAGATTCAATAAACCACACGCCTTCTCTTTCGCTGATGTAAGAGGTCGAGCCTATGCTGAAAGAAGCTGAGGAAACGGTGAGAGAGGGTGAAAATAAATGAACCCTTCAATATGGGATGACATTGGAGTTCATATGGATCAAATCTCAGAAGGGTAGGTACTTACATCAGTGGGAGTGCCCCAGAATATGTTTTGGGAATGGGGAGGAATGTCGCTTCTCATCAAAAGTAAAAGGGAGCATGATCCCTTTGACTGATCATCATTCCCCATTGAATGGGAGAGAAAGTGATCATCCTTGATTCCTAGAATGAGGAGGTTCAAGTCAGTATCCCAAGATTGTACTCAAGGTTACCATGAGAATGTATACTTAGGGATATTCTGGGTGTCCACACCATTGTGGGGGCATCCTTCATGACTCCACTTACCTTGGTTATGTAGACTTAGAGAGGCAGGTTGATGTGACCAGTTATCTAATCATATGGGTTTGGTGTCTTTGAAAGAGGCTTTAGTGTGATTCCAGTGGACTAGTTCACAGAGGAGCAATGGAGGACTGGATGGTAATGGAGGGGTGAGATTAGAGCCGGAGTGAAGGGCACCCAAATATTCCCCATTAAATGTATTGTTTTCTCATATGGGATGGGGGAGCCTACATACTATATTACTATGTGAGTAGAGGGGTTTTCTATGTACTGATGTAGTACGTAGACTTGAGTATGGACCACCACATACCAATGTGGTATGTGGTCCTAGATGTGCTTTTCCACACTACTTCAGGTTCCATTCATGTACTGATGTTGTACATGGCGCAGGGTTTGATCCACATATCAATGAACTATGTGTAATGCCGTATTGAAGAATAATCATGGAACCTATGGTTCATGGTGAGTTAATCTGTAAGGAATTTATGGTTTCTAATGGAACCAATTAGGTTTATGGTTCACCAATTATTATTTAGTTCCTTCTTTTTATGGTTCATTTCTGATTATACCTATAGAAATGTGATATGCAGTTTTCACTTCGTTGATGATTTGAAACCAAAGTCGGAATCCCCCCCAAATTATTTTTTCTGACCTTTAGGGTCTCCTCCATGCTTTCTTTATTCTTCCTCCTTCAATTCATACTATTCTCCTATTATAGAGTACTCAAGAAATCATATATGTGGACATGCAACATCGTTTGTTTAATTCAATGAAGACATACCTCAATCCGTAGAAGACTTGATCAACTGGGGTTTGTGGAGGTTGTGGTTCGTGAGTCATGGTTTGGGTAACCCTTCCATCTTGCATCATTCTCTAACTACTGAGTTCATGGCATGGTATGCAAATAGCCTTTCTGTGCTTGATTCTTCCAATGAAAATGGTTTTTGACATCATGTTTTATTGTCCATCACCTTGTGTGTTAGCACAACACGAGGCCTACCGCATACCAATGGATCATGATTCATGAATTCCATGATACTTTCCCATTGATGGTACGCAGGTCACTTTAAACTCTTGAAATTTTTTTATTGCTTCAAGTTTCTTCAAAAATTTGAAATTCAATTTGCATCTATTTTCCTTGCTGAACATATAGGAATGGTTTATTCTTTCTGCATAGTTCTTCTAGGAGTATTTAATTCCCTTTCTGAAATTTTCTAAACCATAAAAATTCCCCACCTCAGAATGGGGTTCATTTGGAATGAAGAGGAAGCTATTCTGATGTAGAAGCAGTCCTGAACTGAAGTGGTTTGTAGTAGAACAGATAGGTTCAGTAGAAGGAGACCATGCCTATTTATATGGGTCCAAGTCATTTTTCTTTTACCATTTCTCACTAAGAAAGGTTCTATCAACATTACCTTGGCTTTATCTACATCCTCGTACTATCTCCTTTGCAAAATATGCATTCGTGAACCACCTTGTACGTTCTAGGAACCGAACTCTTCACAATTTCTTCTACCCACGAACTGAATTTTGGGTTTTGGAGAACTAAATCATGGAATTTAAATCTAAAGTATGGACTTCCATAGAGGAGAATGCTATGTGATTTACATGTTCCTCACACCAAACTAAAACCAGTGATCTGAACATTAAACCTTATTAAAACAAACAAAAAATATTAATTATCATAATTTGAATATCAATATGGTGAGGCCTCAGTTCATAGTTTCTTTCATTCGCAAACCCCTCAGTTTTTTTCCCAATGCAACGTAGGCTAGCGCCTTGTGGACCTTTCGCATACAGCAGCTATACATGAGATATATCTTCTATTTACCGATACATTATATTAGAAATGGTTCTGTGTACTGTTAGTATACGGAAAATATATTTTTCATACCTTTTTAGGGAGCATTATGCACAACACCATGTGGAATTTATTTTAAGCCCCATAACCATATTTGTGTCCCTTATCCAAAAAAAGTCTCATTGGATAGGATTTTTTGGGGCCTTTTGGATCTTTTTGTGCATAATGTAATGTCTCTTCCACAGACTATTACTGATGGCGTTGTTCTTGCTGAGGTCAACACTACTGACCATCTTTCTTCCATTAATGAAATATTGAAGAACATGGTAGATTTGGTTGATTAAAAAATTTTAGACATTATATTTCAAAAATATCAAGAAAATTTTCATACGGTGAGTCGAAGGGAGTATTTGGCTTCATACAGGCCTCCAACTTATGGGTTCGGTCTGCTGTATGATACATCTATTCCAGCACCAAATCAGGATGATCAGCCAGCTTCCTGGATAACTAAAACCTCCATCCCAAAGGCCTTGATTTTTTCTAGGGGATGATACCTCCAGAGAGAAATTGTCGTTGGGTCCCTACTAATCTACGTCCCTCAAACCTTAGGGGAGGTGCAACTAAATCCAGAACAGATGGCCAATTGTTGTAAAAGCATTGTGTGGAAGGCTACAATGAACAAATAACACAGTTAGACATCTGGGTAGGATCTTTTCTCTGGAGGCTCATTTATCTTAGACTGGGGGTGGCCTTTTGGGTTCTCCTGAGTTGTGAAGGATGTTTGGCCGGGCTGTTGGCTATGGGACTATACGAGGATACCTGGGTATCTCAGACATACACTCACTGACCCAACACCCTTATTTAATAGCTCTATATCGTGTGGAGCCCAGACACTAATACCTTTCATTCAACCCACGGTGAAGTTGGCATTAGTCTTTGGGACATTCAGCTTATTTCAGGAGTCCCTATTGTCTGGTATATGTATGATTAATTACTAACTCCTTCCTATGCTTGGGATAATGAGGAGAGTACTCCCCCCTTGGCCAAGAAACTCATTGTTCAGGAGAAGTCACTTTTGAAGGAAATCAATATATGTTTGATGTATGATGTTCCTTTAGTTGAGTGGTTTGGTGTCTTTGTAAGGAAAAATAGTCTAGAGCCACATCCGTGTAGACCCAGGTCCCTCCCTACCTAGACAACCAGGAGAAAAGCGAGTACCTATTTGCCAACCATGGAAGAAGGAAAATTTCATGAATGGGGGTAGTGTCTTGTTCCTAATGTTGACTGATTATCTTGAATGGATCCCTTCTTGTCATTGTTTTTGAGTAATTGGATCTTACTAGTATGGGAATCTGGTGGTGTAGGAGTCCCAACATTCATCATGGCCACTCACCTGGCGACTATTAGATGAATAAATCTAGGTATTCCACTGATGGTCAAGATTTATCACTTACTAGGCCGGATCAGCATAGGGGTAACCTTACTAGATGATTGGGCCCGTCCAAATTATTTTGATATGGATAGAAGCTTAGATACAAGGCTAAACCTTTATCAATTACTTGCTGATTCAACATTACATCCTCCGACCATATCTTCAGAGTACCAGTGGGGTTATTTCAAGGACTTGGGCCTCACAGGATAAGAAAGAAGAGTATACTGAGAAGAATAATAAAGACTTAATGGCTCATCTCAACATCCATGAACATTTTTTATATCATCCTTAGGATTCCCATTCCAGTACTATTATGAATAATACATCTGAAGACTTTCTCAATAGAGGATACTTTTTTAATTTGAGTTAAGGCATCATGGTTTCCCTTATCGGATGGGAGTTTATCTATGAGGGGTATAACCCTTGTAGATTTAGTTGTTAGTTTAATTATGTTCAGAAGTTGTGTCCTACTGCTCTCAACAGTGCATGTCAAATAAAACATCTAATGATAGAACGTCAAATGTGGCTGATGTTTACCATGGAGGACACCCAGTGCTAGGTCAAACTTCCAGATTCTGGGGATTCTATACCTTACCTCACCAGAAGTTCTGTTGTATCCTGGGATAAATCGTATCCATATGTCCAATTTTCTAATCTGGTTCCTACTGTAACAACTTCCAATTCATCTAGGTCCAAGGGGAAGGAAAAGAAAATGGAAAATGTTGCAAACTATTGACCAGGAAAAATATTTTGAAAAATTCTCGTCTCTCCCCTAAGGAATGTTCTCAAAGATGAGATTGTGACTTCATGAATGGACGAACAAGCTGATGAAGCTTCTACTAGGACTCAACCATCCATCCCTCCTGTGGATGATTTTATAGTGGCCGGGAGGCAATGGTACCTTTTGAAAGGTCATGAATCTACTCACAACCAGTCCCCTTATGCTTTATGGTAGCTCCTCGTGACTAGGGAAGCATCCCTTATCGACATTTGTTATGTGTATGCACCTACTAACGTCACTATTTATGAGGGTCCTAAGAAGGTGGGTCGTTACCTTGAGATCATCAAGATCGTGATCCATTCCAAAAATGGCCGCCACAAATACTCACATTGGGTACTTTCCATACTGTAACCAGAAACTAATGAGGGGGACGACGATGGTGTTGGCTCGCCTATTGTGGCTACAGTGATAGAAGTTTCTTATCTTTTCCCAAAGTCCCGTAAGTGTTCATCTTTTGGGGGTCCAAAGAGTATAGAAACACCCACAAATCATTTATGATTGAATATACCTACTTTGCTCCCATGTGTCAATTTTCTAGCACTAGCCATCCCAGTCATACTTGCATTTCGAGATACTTGAAGGGTCTAGGATGAACTGAGGAAAAAGGATTCTGATGAAGATATTTGGAGACTACTTCAGGGAGGATGCTTTGAACTTCTGGGTTTTGGAGGATTCATTTCCCCCACCTATATTTCTACTAAAAAAGTGCCTGATGAGGTGTATGGTTATTTGAACAAAATGGAAAAGTGTCTTCATGCCCCCAAAGATAGGCATTATGGGTCTAACCGAGTAGCATTGATGGTAGTAATTCCATGGTCGATGACTATTGATGGAGAGGTTGTTCTATCTACCAAACCTAACATTAAATTCCTTTTTTGTGGTGATGATAAAGCACCCCCCCATTTTTTATTTTTCAGGATATTTCGGGGTCTCAAGAAATGGTTCAATTCCTGATTTATTACCAATGGGGCATCGTAGCTAGAGACTTTACCCCTACGATTGTGTGTGGGGGGGGGGGTAGCGGAAGGATCTCATGGATCCCAAGAATATATGGAATCATTCATCATAGACCCATCATAATCATTTCCTCATATATCTCCCTTGGATGCTCCTATTCAGGAACTATCTCTATGACAATCGAAGAAATGATAGCAGGTATCCCAACTATCAAGACACATTAGATGGAGAATCACAAGTAATTTTCTTTTCACCTGGGGGTCGAACTGAGTACCCTCATCTTGTTAACTCACTATTGCATGTGTATTTTGATGTAGAGTATATTAGTAACCAAGTGAAAATTTCTCAAGCATCTGTTAATATCATTCCCTTTATGTCGAAGGAAGGGTTACTAGAAATTGTGATTGACCGAAGTATAGGAATAACATAAACCGAGGAGGCTGGGGGTATTGTCATCCCTTTAGGATTGCATGCTCTGGCTCGAAAAATCTATTCCCCAATGGTAGAAAAATATCCTGAATTTTTTGCCTTGTTTGAACATGTTGAGAATGTTCCCATGGAGAGAGATAGGGAAACCTCTATGGCATGGGCTGAATCCAATGAAGAGCCCTAAGCCCCGTTGGATCTCATAGGGGCATTAAATCTTGAGGAACCAATCATTCCTGATTAAATGTTATTTTACCTTGTGGAGGGGGTCCCTTCGAAGATTGATACTCTACTTTCACATGTTGACTCAACCTCTATAGATGTAACAACCACTAGAGAGACTATTCTCCCAGCCCTTGAAAATTTGGAGCGGGCTATTGTGCCTTTTTCTCCATTTCAGAGTGAAGTTATTGTTTCGGCGCCCAAAATCTCAAGGTCAGTACCATTTATTGGACTAACTATCCCAACATGTACGATATTAGTATGAAACCTTTTGAGGGATTCCATGTGGATTGATATTCTGTTTTGGCATGGTACCAGACCATCAATGCCCCTGAGTGACCGAGGGGCGCAATTACTGATTGAAGATGTGGGGTGACATTTTCTGGGTGTCGATGCTGTCAGGGAGGTGGGAGGTATCGAATCTTCGGTAGATGGAGGTTAGTTCTCTAGTCTTTCATTCATACTAATTTTTTTCTTTTAGAAGTCAGGGATATTTTACATGCCTTTCCTCTACTTTCAGAATTGCAACCATAAGCATTAAAAATTGAGGTGGACGCTCCCATTATGTCCTCAATTGCAATCATCAAAGGTGAGACTATTCAGGGATCGAGTCATGTTGTAGCCATTGAATCAAGTCCCTCTCTCATGAAATTCATCCTCAAATACATTACATCATCAAGGAGTTACTCTGAGACTGACCGAGAAGGCATGGTTGACCTTCATCCCATCCATCAAAAAGGCATGGAGGGTAGTTTTGATATTAATCTCTCAGGAGCCAGTGGCTGAGATGTCAAAGAAGTTTCTGGAACTACACCGCCAGTTTGTATTCTTGGGATTCATTGGATTTGAATATCATCGCATCTATGATATAGTGAGACTAGTGGTTGTTGTTAGGGAAGAAACTAGCACACATTAATATAAACTGTCTGCTGAAAATTCAATGGTTCATCTTTCTATTGTGAAGAAAACTCTCATTGATAAAGCTTCCAATAAATCTAGAGTTGGTGTGAGGCTACAAAATGAGCTCACAAAGAAAGATTCTTTAGTGGAATAGCTTGGCCAAGAATTGGAGAAGTAGATATGAAAGCTAGATCAACTTAATATGGATTGGGCCCATGCCATGGTCGCTATTGAGGAAGGGAAACGACAGATGGAAGAAGGAGAACATACTAGCCTCATAGCTATGAGGGATGCAGAATCACTGTGGGAAGGTGAAGATGCTGAGTATAAGAAATTTTTAAAACTTATCTAGTCCATTGAGGATTCAAATCAATTATGGATGCTACTTTTCAATTCTACCATACATCTCTTGTAATTATCATGTCCAACTCACAAGGAGAGGCATCAGGCTATGGAAACCCTCCATATCTTTGTGAAATGTAATGGAACTATTTCTCCCTCCAATATTTCACCTTTTCTTTCTTTTTCTGCAATTTTAATGGATCACAATTGACCATATATGTATAATTTTGATCAGGTATTAATTTTAAACTGTGATTCCAAATAGGTAAACTAAAATCATTGAATCAATCTCTAATTGTTTTCCTAGCCTGCAAGACTTTGTGAGGGTAGTTATACTTTTTTGTGGTTTCATGGAAAACCTCACGAACTTTTGTTCCTTTTTTCATTATTTCCCTAATCTTTTCCTAATCCTGTTTGGATGGGGATTAGCGGGTATATATTGACTTTTTCTTAGGTCTCCATTTATAGTTTTTTGACCTAATAAGCTTTATGTATCTTTTGAGTATTCAATAACTTAACATTTTCTACTAAACCATATATAGTATAGGTTTAACAATCTAGTAATTGGATTTTATCCATGGGTTCTCTTTGTGGGTTCTCACTCTGGTGAGTATTACCTCTTTTTTCATTAGAGGTTTATAGTCCTTCCAATCGGGATTATTACTAATTTTTTTGGTTGAATAGATTTGACCAAACATGACGGGGTAGGGGCCCCAATTTGGGATTCATCAGGTGGAAATGTCTTAATAACTCTCAGACATGAATGAGGGATTTTTCTTGATGCTAAAATTGTAATTTTTGTATGTATATGGGGCTTGGGATCCATTTTAGGCATACAGAGGTAGGAAGGGACTCTCTTGATGACAAATTTCCTTTGGTTGATGGTTATTTTGTGGGAGACATAAGCAAATCCACTGAGGCATGATGTGCATAGTAAAATAAAGGTGTCTGCAGGACATTGGACTTCCATATCTAATGGCCATGTAGGATTATGGGGATTAGGACCATTCTGGACACGACGTATGGCTTATGAAAGGGGGTGCGCCTAAACATGGAAGAGGAAATTTATTTGGATGAACTTTCCAACGAAACCAGAAATAGGTGGGGGTGTTTTTTCATAAGTGTATAAACTTCTTACATAGGGATGGGGAATCCTTATTTTACATAATCCTTGAGAGACTTGAGGTGAATCGGGCCAGGATGTTCTAATATATTCAAGATGTGGGTAAGAAAGAGAATATAAACAACGAATTTGAGGATTCTTGAATTAGGAGTGATGTCACAAGGCTTGGGATCCATTAGGCGTACTGAGGTAGGAGAGGACTCTCCTGAGGATGAATTTTCCTTTTATTAACGGTCGTTTTGTAGGCAATATATGCAGAGCCACCGAGGCATGATGTGCATAGTCAAACAAAGGTATCTGTAGGACACTGGCCTTCCATCTTTGATAGCCATGGAGGCTTATGGTGATTCATGATTACTCAAAAAATGGAGTTCGATGTATGGAGGGATTGTATATGAATACATTAGGAATGCCCTGGTTGTGATTCACCCATGGGATCAAGTTATCCCTGGAGTAGATCTGGCTCATATATAGGTTAAGGAATCTATCCCATCTTTGGAGTACCCTATAGTTTAACGTTGTACCGATGGGACCTAGGGTTAATTATGGGGAAGGTATCCATAACATGCCTTTTATGGTTGTTTTTATAGGGCCAAACTTTTAGACTGATTTTCCATGATGTCATGGTGGATCTCCTGATGAGGTCCCTAAGCTCACGTGAGCTATGTTCAGTGTTCGAAACAATGGATTACGAGGATTATGGGTCCCCACTTATTAATTTCATAACTTATGACAGTGATCATTTTATGCTTAGACTAATGCTATGTAGTTTAACATCAAACTACAAGGATGAATTCCACATAATTTATCATCATGTGGGGTGTGCATAGGGTAATCCCAATGTGAAATAAGAGAAATTCAATTATCATTAAGTAACCCTATAGACAAGACTTGACCAAGGATTCTCTACTCTTATTCAATTCATGCGCAGAAAAGGAGACATTTTCATACCATCTATAGCCAGGTCCATATCATAGAATTCAGGTCCACCACACATATTCTTAGGTGCAAACCATGTTATACAAGATTCTCAATAAACATTCCTTACGGAGTTCTAGCCCGTTCTCAAGAAGGGAAGGCATTTTGTTTGAGGAGGCCGAGCTAAGATAATAATCTAATAAATTTCATTGAGTGGTGTAGTTTAATGTCATGCAGTCGGGAAACTTATGTCCTTGTATTATGTACACAATCCACATAGTTTACCATCCTGTTATAGATACAACTTGTCACAAAGCCCATAAATATCTTTGAGTTAATCATGTTCAATATATTCTAGCATTCCGTAGATATGAGTGATGATAGAAGGTGTAAACCATAGTCCTGGTGGGGACTTGGAGCAGGAGGAATGACAAGGGGCATGGAAGCCATTAGGAATTTAGAAATAGGAAAGGGCTATCCTGGGGACAAATGTTCTTTTCGTTGATGGTTGTTTTATTGGAAACATATGAACAACCATTGGGGCACGATGAGTATAGTTAAACAAAGGTATCCACATGACACTAGCCTTAAATATCTGATGTCCATGAGTTTTTATGGGGACCCTATGAATTCCTAGAGTATGGAGTTTGAAAAATGGTAAAGATGTTTATAGAAATGTAAAAAATATCTAGACCATGATTATTCATGAACTACTAAATCTTCTACATAGAATCCATTTCATGACTGATTAGTGAGTGATTTTATGTGTGCGTCTTGTGTTGTTTCGATTGTAAAATATAAGAATCCTTTTTTTTCAAAAATTTATGATTTCAATGTTCCTTTACAAACCATAAACCATGATAAGGGTTTATAACTTGACTACATGATTTTTATTTCAAGGTTTAGTTCTAATCACAACATTTTAAGAGGATTATGGGTACCCAAGATCTTGGTTAACCCACAACCAAAGGATTCACTAAAACATAATAATCAATCAAGAATAAGGAACTCTTTAATTTCTATAATAACTTATCAATGATCACTTAGTTATCTCATATTTTTCAAAATCCACTTGGTCTTTCAACTTTATAACTCTTTAAATTAAGATACATTCATAGAACTGTTTTCAAAACCACCCCCCTCTTTTAGTATTTTTTACTAAAAATAAACACTCAAAACCTATCAACGCTCCTTGAGAAATGACCTATGGTCTTCCATAGACTAATAAATATTCCTTAAATCACTATCAATTTGATGTTTCATGAAAATGGGTCAAATTTTGGAATTTTTTCTGGAGAGCGCATTGGATTTTGATGCATGTTTTTTGTAATATTTTTGTAAATTTAGTGAATATTTATTTGTTTTATATTATACCTTTTCATATAATTTTGTTTTATTATTTATTTCATGTGTATGTTCTATGAATGACATGTTGTACTTTGGGAGACCTAGAACCTTTCAAACCTAAAATGAAGAGGATCCTACGTCAGCAACACTGAGATTCACAAGACACCCCTCTGAAGGAGGACACACCACTACTTGAGACCTTTCTAAACCCCTATTCTTCTGGAAGAAAATTAGAACCCTAAATTAAGGAGTATGACATGGATAAAAACAATTGAAATCTAATATACCTAACCTCACCTGATGTTTATATCCAACACACATATATTCAAATATAAGCTTAGGCACCCAATTTTGAACTAAAATTCTGTCTAATTCACTTATTGACAATATTTTGTGGACTTTATGGATAATATCCACATAAAAAATAAATTAATTTCATACTATGTGTTCAACCTTAAAACCTACTAATTTGGATTAAGAATAAGTCATGCTTAGGGAATTTCCTTTTTCATTGGAAGACACTACGAAATATTGGTTGTATTGTGTTAATTCACCAATTGGAGGTTTTGCAGACATGAAACACCATTTTCATGAAAAATAATTCCCAAGATATAGAACCACACCAATAATGGAAGAAATATGTGGGATAATACAATCACAATGGGAAACATTACACGAATATTGGGAACACTTTAAAAGGTTATGTTCATGTTTTCCACACCACTGAATAAGTGATCAACTTTTAATTCATTATTTTTATGAAAGTATAATTTCAATTGATAGAAACAAGATTGATGTTGTTGTAGGTGGTGCCCTGGTTAATAATATCCCAATTTCTTCAAGAACCTTAATTTAGAACATGGAAAAAAATGCTCAAAAATTCGGTTCAAGGTCTATTGTACCCATTCTAGGTGTCCATGAGGAGAAAATAACTAAATTCTAGAAGAAGAGGACATGAATTTTGAAGATGTAAGTACCCTTTTTTGAAAACTGGATCTTTATTAAGGGAAATTACAATCTCTTCCTCCCATCCATATTGGTATATGTACTTCTAACACCCACTACTCTGACCCATGCCCCCAATTAAGTGATAATTCTGAGAGTTGTGAGGTAATATTTCCAGGATGCCCCTATAACCAACCCTTTAGGAAATAACCATATTATCCATCCAATACTAGGTTAAAATAAAACCAAGATTATTGGTAAGGGGGTATTCAAACCAACCTTAACAACAATGGAACCAACTCGGGTAGAATAGTCTTCCAACACCACCACTAAAAAATACCCAACCACTACAAAGGTCATTCCAACCACCCCTACAAAACTCAAGACTAGCCTAGAATATATGATGAAACAAATGGTTTTCCAAAATCTCTAATTCCAACAAACCACCCAAGTAGACATACAACACCTAAAAACCCAATTAGGCCAACTAGCTAACTCTATGGGGGAAGTTCAAAGTCATGGGTCGAGTAAACTACCCTATCAACTATTAGTTACCCCTAGGGATAAGAGAAATCTTAGTTTCATCACCCTTAAAGGTGAGAAACAACTTAAAATACAAATAACCCCTCCTTTAGATTCATCACCTCCAGAAGAAACCACCATCCCAACTATTGAAAATGCTCCAAGATAAGAAAGTCCTTTTCTTGAGAGAAGCCCTTTCAATGGAAGGAGCGTGTCTGTTGATGAGTCGTCAATCACAACTATTCCTATTCCATTTCCCCAAATGGCCTCCCAATAATGAAAACAAAATGAAACTAAACTTTATGAGGATATATTGGGAACATTCAAAAAAGTGCAGGTTAACTTTTCCTTGATTGATGTCGTGAAGCGAATTCTAAAATATGACTTGTTTCTGAAAGAGATGTGTACACACTAAATGAAACTTCAAGGTGATGAGAAGGTGATCCTGGGGAGGAATATCTCTGTATTTCCAGATCCATCAGTTCCCAACAAATAAAATGATCCATGAACATTCTCATTTTTGTGCACCATAGGGGGTATTCCTTTTCCAATGTTATGCTTGATTTGGGTGCCTCTATGAATTTGATTCCTTACTCCATTTACTCTTTATATCTGGTCAGAGAACTGAATCCTATTGTAATTTTTGTTCAATTATGAAATCAAAGTACATCACACCCTTCTGGTGTATTGGAGGATGTTCTAGTGAAGGCCCAAAATTTAATTCTTCCAGCTGATTTTTATGTTCTTAAAATATAAGATGGAAGGATAAATGGACATAACCCGGTTATATTGGTAATACCCTTCTTAAAAACTATTAAAACCATAATTAACATCCATAATGGTACATTATCTATGGATTTTGGCGGTGAAATTTTAAAATTCAATATCCTTAATGCAATGAACCACCCCTCAGAAGAACATTCCTCTATCTTTGTTAATTCAATTGATGTACTCTCATCCCCTAAAAAACTTCTTTTTATTCCCTTGATCCCATTTCTGAGTTTTCTTCATTGATTGAAATGATAGTTAATAAACCAAGAATTGAATGTTGTACCAGTCTAGAAAATTTTCATGTGTGCTTGTTAATTGATGATTTCATGAACACTGAAGATCACATGACCATCGATGATACTGCTCAGCTTGTAAAATCTATTTCCTCATCAAAGGATGATATCATTGCGTAGTTAGATGAGATTAGTGACCGCTCAATTTCACACACACTCCCATGAAGCCAAAATCCACCTAAATTGGAATAAAAATAACTTCCTGAGGATTTAAAATATTCATATCTTGAGAATGGAAATAATTTTTCTATCATCATTGCTAGTTCACTCCCTCCAAATCATTAATTGGGACTACTTTAACTTTAGAAGGATTATAAACATGATTTGGAATGGACACTTTCTAGAATTCATCGTATTATCCAATACATTTTCACGCATCATATATTGTTAAATGATGAGACTAAACCAGTGAGGCAGTCACAATGTGTACTGAACCCAAACCTCTTAGATGTTGTTAAAAAGGCAGTAACAAAATATTTGGCTGCTGGAATCATTTTCCTTATCTGTGATAGCCAATAGGTCAATATAGTACAAGTGGTTCCTAAAAAACTATTCTCCCTGTAATTAAAAATGAAAACAATTAATTGGCCCCAACTCATGTTCAGAATAGCTTGTGTGTTTGTATAGACTATCTCTGATTAAACCAACAAACTAGGAAGGATCACTTCCCATTTTCATTCATTGAACAAATTCATGAGAGGATGTAAAGAAATACTTCGTATTATTTTCTTGATGGGTATTATGGATACTTTCATATCTATATTTCCCCTGAGAATCAAAAAAATATAACCTTTACTTGCCCCTTTAGCACATTTTCATATTATAGGATGTTATTTGGCCGGTGCAATACTCCGGGTACATTCTAGAAATGCATGGTAAGTGTTTTTTTAGATTACTTGGAGAATTTCATGGATTATTTCATTATTTATGGCTCTTCATTTTATGAATTTTCGAGTAGTCTTGGTTCAATACATCATTTATGTATTCAAAAGAATCTTGTATTAAATTATGATAAATTCCATTTCATAGAGAGACAATGTATAAAATTGGGACATGTCATTTATGGGTATGGTTTCCAAGTTGATAAATCAAAATTTGATGTCATTTCTTCCTTACAATTCCCTAAAAATGTACAGGATGTGTGGTCTTTCCCAGTTCTTGTTATATTTTCCTGTCGTTTCATTCACGACTTTAGTAAAATTACACCCCTCTCTTAACTTTTCCAAAAAGAAAAGGAATAATTTTTGAATAAATAATGTGATAAATATTTTAATAAGTTAAAATAGAGTCTCACATCTCCCCCAGTAATCCAACAACCTCAGTGGGATTTAACATTTGAGCTCATGTGTGATGCCTCTAACTATGCAATTAGGGAAGTCTTATCACAAAGGGTTGATCGATCTCCACATTTCATTGCTTATGCATCACGTAATTTAGACCCTACCCAAGAAAACTACACCACAACTGAAAAGGAATTTCTTTCCATTGTGTTTTCCATGGAAAAATTTAGGTCATGTATTTTAGGCTATAAATTCAATGTGTTCTGAGACCATGAATCCCTTCAGTATCTCCTTAAGAAACTGAAATCCAAACCACATCTTGTTCACTAGATGATCCTCCTTCAAGAATTAAATTTAGAAATTAAAGATAAAAAAGGGAGCATAGAATATGGGGGCTAACCATATCAGTTGGATCCACCCATTCACAAACATTGACTCATCACCCTGTATTCCCATAAATGACATGTTTCCATATGAAAAATTTTATGAAGTTCAAGATGATATTCCTTGGTATACCAAAATTGTAAATTATTTGGTGTAATCTTTCATTCCTTCAAATTTCAATAAAAACTAGGTTGAGTGTCTAAAATACGAGTCTTCTTCGTACATTTGGAATGAATCCTACCTTTGGTGTACATGTAGTGATAAATTCATTAGGAGTTTTGTTCTCGATAGTGAGTTTCGGTCTCCTTAGATTTTATCACACTCTTGCTTATGGGGGATACTTTGGTCACCAATGAACTACTCACAAGGTTCTTGATTCTGGTCTCTTTTGGCCAACATTATTTTTGGATTCCCATTATTTTAGTAAATATTTTCATCACTGTCAAATAATGGGGAATGTATATAAAAGAAATGAAATTCCACATTAAACCATACCCTAACATGACTTTTCCAATGTTGGGGAATTGAAATTATGGAACCATTCCCCAATTAATATGGGAACCTTTATATTCTTATAGTAGTGAATTATTTTTCAAAATGGGTAGAGGAACAAGCTACAAGGACTAATGATTATATGGAAGTTGTATAATTTTTGATAACCCAATTCTTTTGTAGGTTTGGATTACCTAGGTTGATCATCCGTGACTAGGGTTCTCATTTCTGCAACCGAACAATGCGATATCTTTTGTGTCGGTATGGGGTCAGGCATCGACTGTCTACTTTTTATCACCCACAAACCAATGGTCAAGATGAGGTTTCAAATAGGGAGGTAAAACAGATTCTTAAGAAATGGTTCAAACAAATATAAAAGATTGGATTATTAGACACGATGACTCATTATGGGCTTACTGTACTGCCTTTAAGACTCTCATTGGAATGTCACCCTATCAACTTGTGTTTGGAAAGATTTGTCACCTCCCTATTGAGATTGAGTACTATGCCAATCAGGCCATGAAACTGTAATGCCCTGACCATAGTTACCCAGAGTCGGTGCATTATTACATAACATTGGTATGATCACAAAAGATCAAGTCTCCAAAGACCGATTAGTTTAGTGCCTTGGAATCACTAGATACATTCATATGTCTTACATTACATGATAAAATGAAAAACTACATCAACATATTGTCTCCATATACCACACTCATATCCCCTCATACTATCCCAGCAGGTCATTCATAAAATACTTCTCCACATCCTAGGAAAAATAAAACATAGAAAGTGTTGAGATCAGATGCCTAGTAAGGATAACAATATAGCGAAAACTTTCATAAAAAAGCATAAACATTTAAGGCAATGTATAAATAAAACAAAAGCCTTTTAAATTTAAACTTCAGCATAATATATAAAAAATAAAATGAAATAATTCCATTTACTTATTCACATGGATATTCTACTAGTCGAATAATCACATGCAATATCAATAACCACTTTCATAATGATGGAATGAATAATGCCAGACTATAATAACCACATAGTCAAGGCCTTGTGCCAAGGCTACAAAAAATATTTTGTCAAGGCCTTGTGCCAAGACACTAGTTTATCTCATGAGACCTACCGATGCATCGAGGAGCTATAGTGGGCTCCACCCATCACTTACTAAGTCCAATGCATTCCTCATATGAACAGGTTTAAACATAAAGTAAACATTCATTTTAAAAATAGCATATGAAATGTCAATAATTTATACATAAACCATGAATGGTATAAAAATAACACATCCACAGTCAAACATATCACAAAACCTTAAATAAAATATGGAATTTTTGTATCATAATAAATCAACTTCAAATAAGCTTAAAATCCGTCAAAGGATGTTGACATAGATTAAAACAAAACTATTTGAGAGAAATATATCTTTTTTTAAAATCATTTAAAAGTCACATAATTATAAAAGGAAATATTTAATTTGAAAATATTCTTATAAGCCGGTAAGGGAAGCCTCGTCAATTTTATAATGGCGGAAAATAGCCGTACCCGCCGTATAAGTTAAAAAAAGTCATTCTTACCTTAATTATGTCGAAAAGGTTAAAAAGGACCTTGTTTGGAAAATGAAGGAAATATTAATTTATAAAAATCTTATAAAAATTAAAAAAATGGTATAAATGAATTTAATCCATAGTCTTTAAAATAGTAAGAATGATTTGAAATACATTTTTAAGAAACATGGATGTGGATGATAAAGAGGTCCAAGTAGATAATTACGTATAAACAACCTCGGATAATGAAGAGATTATGAAATTAACCCTTACCAATTTGGTAACATACAAAACATACAACCCATGAAAGATGTGTCATTCAATGAATATGTAATTATACATAAATTAAAGTGTATTACACAAATAATACAATTATGGGCAGTACATACACCACACAAAAGCTAATAGTGTCAATGTGGCACGAATCTCACGGGAATAAGGAGTGAGATGAAAACCCCTTACCTTTTACTTTTCCATGGTTGAGGGTAGATTAACCTCCTATATAATGGTGAAATAATTGTTATTAAATTATACAAGAATCATATGATATCATATATGATCTTTTAACATTGTTCTATTAATAATATCTTAGTATTATCGTCATTTCAAGTGTTAACAGATTTTTTTTCCTTTATATTCTTTGTTATGTGAGTCATATTTTTTATGTATGTGATGTATCTAATTCATATCTAGAGTGATATAAAGTCTTTAAACATTATTTTTAATCATCAAATGAAAATTATTCTTGAATGGATATGATGGGGAATGAATCTCATTGCGTTCGTGGAGACGGTAGTCCGTACGTACGCACGAGCGATAATATCATTATTTTGATATTAAAATATTATATAATTGGATGTTATATCATATAGACAGAATCATTATCATTTTATATTTATTATTTACATCAATTTCACATCATTATCATACCCATCAAAATAATAATGTTTTGAATAACAATTATACCACAACGTGGAGATGGTAAACCGTACGTACGCACGTATGGTGACATGTCATTAAAAGGATCGATATAATACTGAATATGGATGTACCATATTTATAATAACACCACAGTATATAGAATATACTGGAGTTATTATTTTAGAATTTAAATATCAAAGAGAGAAGAAGTGGAAGAAGAAAGGAACTTGAAAGAGGGTGGTGAAAACATTACCTCTTCTTCGGGTTCTTCCTTTTGATTTGATCAAAAGGTCTCCTTAGGTTTTCTTTCTGATCAAAATAATGTCTCTAGGTTGATGTTAGGTAAGTTTAGAGGATATTTGGTCAGGGTTTTTCCGAACCAAAAGGCTTTTAAGGTATGAATAATTAGTTATAAGTGGTGCCCTTTTATAAGGGGGGGAGGGGATCTTTAAGAAAAACTTAAAGTATTATTTTATAATAAATTCATATTCGGTTTCTAATGGCTCAAAACTGGATTATGTAACGTATAAGGTGATTATGGGTCTATAACCACTCAACCAATAGATTTTAGATAGTTTTGGGTTACTATATTAACCTTATATTTTAGATTTAACTCTTAGTTAAATAGTTTGACATTTACCATGTCTCTTTGTATTTTTATATTATATAGTTAATAAACTTACTATATTCTTTAAAGAGACCCCCAAATGGTACATTAATGATACACCTATAATTATATAATTCATTTTGTAGAAATTAAGATTTTTAGGAATATAATATCAATTAATTATATAACATTTGTTTTAAAAACACTTTTATTTCAATTTTGACACTATTGGGTATTTTGTTTTTGATAAATTCATAACATCATTATTACTTCAAATAAAATTCATATAACTAATAATAATAAGTCATATTAACATAGAAAATTATTTGAATTCATAAAAATTCTTAAATTACATTTATTTGGATATTTATAATATCAATTATTTTAATATTTTATTAATTAGGTAATTACTGCGTCACCATTGTGTCATAAATAAATAAAATTATTTAATGTATAAAAATTATAAATAAAATACCATTATGTATGAAATATTTTTATCTTTCTAATTAATATTTTTAATTGAATTTATCTTATTTATAACCCTATATTTAAAATGTTTTATTTATTAAACTTTGATTTTAACTCTTTTAACTCTTATTTAAATTAAATAATAATAAATGTCCTAATCTAATCCAAGTGGACCAAAGAGTTTCATATTTTATTCCTAAGGTTTTTTTTGGTCGAATTATACTTATCCAATAGAATTAAAACATGTGTTAGGTTAATAATAATATCATTTTTACCCTTAATTACCCAATTTACTTTTAAAAGTGGTAAATAAAAGTAAAAAGTTACTATTCACCAAAAATTATGTTTATCTTATTGAACCACATTTTACTCTTTGATATTAAATGTTTCTCTCGGAGTTTCAAAATTCCACTCACAGAAACGGTAAAATTATGTTTTATGTGAATTTGCAAATTCTCCTAGGAGACGGGTAAAAGACGGTGAAAAGTTCAATAAAATTTTTATATGTCTAAAATTATTAAAAACTGACTCCAATGAATTAAATTGAACTTATATACGTATTAAGTATCTATTTTGACCTAAAATAAATTAAAATAAAATAAATAATTATTTAAATAAAAATTCGGTTTTAACGAATAACACAGTGTTTTTTACTATTCATCAAAAATAGAATGTTTTCAGAAAAATACCAAAAATTCACCCTAGGCTAGTTTTGATATTCCAAATCCAAAAATTAAGTCCATTTTGAAAGATAAAATTTATAAATTTTCAAAAAGTGGGTATTACTATTCATAACGGCTAGTTTTATTTGTTGTGGTCTGTTAGAACTCGAAGTTGCGTACAATACATGCTACTGTATTATTCAAAGAGAAGCATATCGTGGAATCATAGGGTGTTACATTCTCCCCTCCTTTAAATAATGATGTCCTCTAAATTTCTATAATACTACCGCATAAAAAGTCTCAGATGGTTCTTCATCATAAGTTCCTCAGGTTCCCACGTTGCCTCTTCCATCTTATGGTTTCTCCATAGAACTTTTACCTGACGAGTCGTCTGGTTTCTCAAAACTTGTTCTCTTGTATCAAGAATCCTGACCGGATCTTCACAATAAGAAATATCGGGTTTTAGTTGTAATTACTCATAGGTGAGTACATGCGTTGGGTCAAGCATGTATTTTCTCAACAGTGATATGTGGAACACATCGTGAACATTGGAGAGATTTGGCGGCATTTCCAAACGGTAAGCTACAACCCCAATTCTTTTAGAATTTCGATAGGTCTGATGTACCTGGGACTCAATTTACCTTTCTTACCAAAACGTATAACTCCCTTCCATGGAGATACCTTCAAGAAATCATGATCTCCTACCTGAAATTCCAAATCCTTCCTTCGATTATCAGCATAGCTCTTCTGCCTACTTTGAGCTACTTTGATGTGGTTTTGGATTACCTTCACCTTTTCCATTGTTTCCTCCCCCTGTTTTGGGCCTATAAGTTTTATTTCACCAACGTTCTCCAAACAGGTTAGTGTGTGACATCACTTTCTGTATAATGCTTCATATGGTGCCATCTGAATACTTGAATAGAAGTTATTGTTATAGGAAAATTCCACCAGAGGTAAATATTGATCCCATATACCCTGAAAGGCAAGTGAGAAAGATCTCAACATGTATTCTAAGGTTTGAATAGTCCGTTCTGATTGTCCATCAGTTTGGGGGTGGTAGGCAGTGCTCAAATGAAGTTCAGTATCCAAGGCCTTCTAAAGAAATTTCCAGAATCTTTAATTAAAATGGGGATCACGATCTGAAATAATCGATAGAGGTAATCCATGAAGTCTCACAACTTCATTAATATATAGTATTGCTAGACGTTCAAGTGGTAGATCTTCTCTTATAGCAAGAAAGTGTTCTGACTTGGTACGACAATCAACAATGACCCAAATTGCATCATTCCTTCTAGGAGTCTTTGGTAGCCCCATGAAAAAGTCCATAGTAATATTATCTCATTTCCACTCAGGTATGGGACAAGGTTTCATGACTCCTCCAGGATGTTGTCTTTCAGCTTTCACTTGTTGAAATATCATACATCTTGACACAAAATAAGCAATCTCCCTCTTCATGTTGTCCCACCAAAAATGTTCCTTCAAATCTCTATACATTTTGTTTCTCCTAGGGTGTATAGAGAAATTGGAACTATGAGCATCATCCAACAATTCCATTTTTAGATCATATTTTTCTAGAACACAAAGTCTCTTCCCAAATTTAAAATTTTCATCTTAATACACAAAGTCACTCAATATCCCATCGTTTAAAGCTTTAATATTCTTTTTAAACTCTTCATAATTGGTTTGAGAACTCTTTATCCCTTCTAGTAAAGATGGTTTGGAAACCATTTGAAAACGTAATGAGGTTTCACCTTCCATGGTGATTCCCATATCCATTTGTAATAGATCCATGCATATAGGATCCTTTTCAACTCTAATCTTGTTCAAAAATCCATGATCCTTTCTGCTTAATGCATCTGCCACCTTATTTTCCTTCCTCGGGTGGTAGTGTATCGTGCAATCATAGTCCTTGAGTAGTTCAATCCATCTCCTTTGCCTCATGTTGAGTTATTTCTGTGAGAAAATATACTTCAAACTCTTGTGATCGGTATATATCTCACAGTTTTCACCATAGAGATAATGTCTCCATATCTTCAAAGAAAATATTACAGCAGCTAACTCAAGATCATGACCAGGATAGTTTTTCTCATGAATTTTCAGTTGTCGTGATGCATAAGAAATAACCCTATCATTCTACATAAGGACACAACCAGGTCCTTTCTTTGAAGCATCACTATAAATAACAAACCCATCATTCCCTGATGGTAGAGTCAAGATAAAAGCATTGCTTAATATTCTCTTCAGTTATTTGAAACATTCTTCACACTCTTTTGTCCAAACAAATTTAACCCCTTTACATGTGAGTTTCGTTAATGGGTTAGCCATTCGGGAAAAATTCTAGACGAAATGCCAATAATAACCTGCTAAACCAATAAAACTGTGTACCTCGGTTATACACATTGGTGTTGGCCATTCTTGGATTGACTTGGTCTTTGAAGGATGAACAGAAATTCCATCCATATATACAATATATCCAAGAAAAGAAATCTCCTGAAGCCAAAATTCACACCTACTAAACTTCCCATATAATTCATGTCTTCTCAGAGTCTTCAGGATAATGTTCATGTAATTTTCATGATCTTTGTAGATTTTGGAGTATACAAAGATATCATCAATAAACACCACTACAAAATCATCGAGATATTCCCTGAAAACATTGTTCATTAGATCCATATAGATAGAGGGTGCATTAGTCAATCCAAAAGGCATTACTGTAAACTTGTAATGCCCATACCTAGTTTGAAATGCTATCTTCAGAATGTCTTCCTTGTTTACACACAACTGATGGTATCCAGATCGAAGTTCAATCTTTGAAAAGTATTGAGCTTCATGTAGTTGGTCAAATAAATCATCAATGTGAGGTAGGGGATAATTATTATTTATTGTTATAGCATTGATTTCCCTGTAGTCGATACATAACCTCATAGATCCATCTTTATTCTTAACAAAAAGGACAGGGGATCCCCATGGGGAAACACTAGGGAGAATAAATACCTTATTACTCAATTCCTCTAGTTGTTTCTTTAGTTACACTAATTCCACAATGGCCACTCTATAAGGGGTCTTCGATATAGGCCTTGAACCAGGAATTAAATCAATGGAAAACTCAATTTCTCGTTCTAGAGGATGTCCAGGTAAATCTTCCAGAAACACATCTACATATTCTTTCACAATAGGTACATCCTCTATTTGAACATTCCTTTCCTAAACCATAGTCATTTCATTCTCTTCCTCCCCAATAATTGAATTTAGTTGAGCTACTAGGGGTGGATCTTGATTAAAATTAGGTGGTGACGATTCTGCTCAAAAGATAAGGTGTTATTTATCATCATCATCTAAAATTGTAACCTCATTATTCTTACAATAAATCTTCACATCATGGTCTGAAAGCCAATCCATACCAAGGATTATATCAAACTTAATAATAGGTATGATGTAGAGACCCAAATCTTGATGTACATGGACATTACATTACTTTTTCGGAATACTTAATACATTACAAAAACAGACACACAAGGATCATAATAGTTTAGTGTCTTTGGAAACTTGGAATATAAACTTGTAATCATATTGAAAGATATTCAATATCTCCCATAACGATCTTCCCCATTTTTTTTCCTTACCTAAAACCTTTCTTTATTTCCTGGGGGAAAATAAAATATAAAAAGGTTGAGCTTAAATGCTCAGTAAGGGTAATCATAGAGAACATAAAACAATCCATTAACATTTGAATACAAAAACATTAACATTAAATTTAAACATCAAAATCTTGAGCAAAGACATAAATCATGGAAGTACGTAAGGCATATATCATAATGGAACATCAATCATGATAAAATAGCATGGGAATAAAACATGTAATTGTGGAAACCATTCAGAACTTGTTATGATTTCCATAGTAGCCAAGGCATTGCTGCCAAGACTATCTTAGTGGACAAAGTCTCTTTCTGAATCGATTTCACTCCTAGTTTCAGTCTTGTAACACTGAACCGGATTAACTTACCATTCTAGACATGTCTATCTCATGAGATACAAATCTTTAACCAATGAATTGGAGGGAGATATAGGTCCCACCCATCTCATAATGAAATCATTCTTACTTGTGCCACAAAATAAACATACATTATTCATAATAACCCAACGAATAAAATGGGTTTCATAAACATCATCCCATCATCTCATAATCCATATAAAACAAATGGACATTTCATCATAAGAAAAGTGAAACCATTTAAATCATAGATACATTAAACTTGAAACATACACATATGAAATAATTTCATCTTAGATGGAAAATGGTTTTGATAAAACATTTGAAATGAATTCTTGAGGAAAATATCCTTTCTTCTTCAAAATCAATTTCTTTTAACAAAACATCATGCAATTTTAAAAGAAAGAGATTTTTTTGAAAATAGTCAGGAAATATTTTTTAGTAAGCTTCATTAAAATAAGGCTTTATAAAACTGTGAAAATCCTTTCATTCCGTATAAGTTAAAAAAACATTCTTCTCGTACTAATGTCGGAAAAGTCAAAAAGTACCTCGTACGAAAAACGACAACAGATTCCTTTCATATCTTTTAATAAAAACTCACTGAAGGGTAAAATTTGATTTAAACAATTTTATAAGGATATAAATATTACATATTGTGGAAACATTGATGTGGATGATAAATAATCCCCAGTAAATTATGAAGTATAAACAATCTCGGATAAAAATGAGATTGCGAGATTTTCCCTTACCTTAGATCTGATTTGCTTCGTAAGAGTCCGAAACTTCTGTATAATGATCTAAATAATGTCACTGACTTATTACAGAATCATATTCATTGTTATGATATCATATATGGTTCACATATGACTTTATATTACCCATTCTTTTGTAAATTCCATGTTAAAGAGTGTTTTTGGTAAAATCGTTTCATATGTCATTCTTGTTTTGACTTGTAATTATTCATATGATTACTTAGATCATGATTAATTAATTACAGAATATAAAACATGATTTATATATAATATATATTCAGAATATACATATATATAATAGATCGATAAATGGAAAGAAATACACCATTCATGGAGACGGTAGGTTGTACGTACGCATCAACGTTGTTTTCGTTTCCTTATTGAATTGAATGGAATTAAGTATATGACATACATATATATATAAATAAATCCATTAGAATTATTATGTCATATATTTCATGATTACTTATTATATATACTTTATAATCATTCTTGAATTGTTAACATGGAAAATGAATCTCATCGCGTCGTGGAGACGGTAATCCGTACGTACGCACGAGCGATGATATCATTCCCATATTTATTGAATAGAATTGGATTGAATGATATAATATATTAGAAATTTGTATGATGTTATAATAATCATATTTATTTATTCTTTACACCATTATACCCATCCAAGTAAGGTGGTGGTGGAAAAACAGATTACACCACGGCGTGGAGACGGTATTCCGTACGTATGCACGCGCGGTGATTTTGTTTTCCTTAGGATGGATAGAAGGTGAAATAGGGTTGTTTCATATTTATAATAACATATCAGTATATGAATGATACTTATGTTATTACTTCATAATGAAACAACTAAAGAAGAGGGAGTAGAAGAAGAATGGAACTTGAAGAAAACGGTAGAAGGTATTACCTCTTTCTCGAAGTGCCTCCTTTAAACTTTCTCATAGGGCGCTAAAATTAGTCTTTAAAGAAGACCAGGACCTCTAGGATGTTTCTAGGGAAGTGTAGAAGAGAATTTTTCAGGTGTGGACAAGCTTGAAGGCTCAAAGTAGTCTGAGGAAGAGAGGGAGGAGATGCCCTTTTATAAGGGAGGAGAGGGGCACCGTTGGAAAAACTTAAAATATTATTTTATTATAAAGTCATATTCGGTTTTTAATAGCTCCAAATTGATTTATTTAGAAGATAAGGTGGCTATGGGTCTAAATTCTCTCATACAATAGAATTTAGACAAGTTTGGGTATCTATTTTTACCTTATCATTTAGATTTTACTTTAAGTTAAATAATTTTACTTTTACCGTGTCTTCTTGTTTTCTTACACTATAATGTTAATAAACTTACTATAACAAGCCAAAAGAACCCCAATTTGTTTATTATTAATATATATAACCTTATCTAAGTCATTTGGCGGAACCTTATATTTTTAGGAATAAAATAACAATTAATAATATAATATTTGTTTTAAAAACTATTTTATGTCAATTTTGACACTATTTGGTAATTGATTTTTTTGAAACTCATAACAGAAATATTAGCTAGAAAAAAGTTACGTAAATCAATAATAACTTGTCATATTAAAATATAAAATTATTTTAATTCATAAAAAGTCTCAAATTACATTTATTTGGGAATTTATAACATCAATTATGTCAATATTTCATTAATAATATAATTACTGCATCATCATTGTGTCATAAATAAATTAAACTATTTAAAGTCTAAAAATTACAAATAAAACAAAATATGTAGAAAATATTTTCAGATTTCTAATTAATATTTATAGTCTAATTTATCTTATGTATAACCCTATATTAAAAATGATATACTTATTAAACATTGATTTTTACTATTTTAACCCTTCTCTAAATAAATTAATATTAAATGTCCTAATCTAATCCAAGTGGGCCTAAATGGTCATATTTTATTCCTAAGGTTGTTTTTGGTCGAATTACAGTTATCCAATATAATTAGGACATGTGTTATGGTAATAATAATATCATTTTTACCCTTACTTACCCTATTTACTTTTAACTGTGGCAAAAAAAAGTAAAAAGTTATTATTCACCAAAAATTATTTTCATCTCATTGAACCACATTTTACTTACTGAAATCAACCGTTTCTCTCTAATTTTTTAAATTCCATTCACAAAAGAGGTAAAATTAAGTTTTATGTAAATTTGCAAATTCTCCTAGGAGGTGGGTAAAAGACGGTCAAAAGTTCAATAAAAATTTTATATATCTAAAATTATTATAAAATGACTCTAATGAATTGGATTTAACTTATATAGGTATTATGTATCAATTTTGACCTAAAATAAATTTAAATAAAATAAATAATTATTTAAATAAAATGTCGGTTTTTAAATAGTAACCAAGTGTTTTTACTATTCATTAAAAACTGAAAATTTTCAGAAAAATACCAAAATTTCACCCTGGGCTAATTTTGATATTACGAATCCAAAAATGAAGTCCATTTTGAAAGATGAAGTATAAAAAATTTCAAAAAGTGGTTATCACTATTCATAACGGCTAGTTTTAGTAATATTTTAATAGCATATCGTTGTTTAGTGAAACTCAGTGTTGCGTACAACACACGCTATCGAGGAAGGTCGTGATTGCATGTAATGTAAGCCAAGTTAGGGTTGCGTGTTGTGCAAGACTCCTTTGTTGTTTTGTTATAACAGAATCCAACCATTTTTCATTTATACATTTAATATATATATATATATATACTCAATGTTGCATAGACTGACTATTATCAAACAAACTTGAAATTGTGTATAACACAATCTAAGAATAGTGTTGCGAATACTGAAAGCTAATACGGTGTTGCGTATAGCACACGATAATCATGTTGTAGCATAAAACACATGACATCAAATAAATTAAAAAGAATACTTATAATAAAATATCGGGTTGTTACATTCTACCCCCCTTAAAATGAATTTCTCCCTCAAAATTCGTCGGGGTTATACATGGTTTTCTACTTGAAAGTTCCCTTAATTGAAACCCACATCGTAAAATGAAATACCAAAACTTAATTTTAAAAATTAAAGTATGAAATGTAATGGTTACCCAAATTAACTAATCACTGGGTTTCCACATAGATGAACATAGTTGAAAATATGGATATGGAAGAGAAATCTAACCATCATGTTCTGATAGAGAGTGGTAGAGAACATAGCTATGAAAAAACCATTAATCACATAGCCATAAATTTGTGATGATTTAAGGTACCATCTGATTCATTGGATATAAGGGCACTAGGAAAACTTTTTTTGGTTTTCATTTTGATTTCCCAAAAGTTGAAGAAATTGGAATTAGAAGAAATACTTTCTTGATTTTGGTACAATCTCACTGTTGGTCGTTCCTTGGAAAATTTACACTTCATCTCTTAAAGAAATGAAGTTGAATTTTTCATTCGTGAAGTGTTAGCAGATCATATGATAGAATGACAGGTCATTCCATCTGTCTCAAACAAAAAGTTTTCAAAAGTTATCAAACATACATAATTCAACATATAGTGAGATTAATCGTATATGATTCCAAAAATGGACTTACACTTCATCTATCATACCGCTTAATAAAATAAAACTAGTTTCTACTAACCAGGGACTTCTTGTAGGCCAGTGGTAGGCGATAAAGTCTAGTCATACTTCAGTTGTGGGTTTGATTCCCATAGCCTTGTTCGACACGATGGGTTGTCGCCCATCCTGTAGGTTGTCCTTTTTCTAAAACTACATTACTATAACATCCCATCAATGATATCGAAAAAAGTTCTATCCTTAAAAAATACTAACTTATGTCCAACATAATACATTCCAATCTTTAGGCTTATCTAAAATACTTCGATCCAAGCTAATATTATAAAGAAAAAAATTACTAGAAATGTTATCTACCAAGAATGTGAATACAAGGATTTATCCCACATATATCATAAGATATATCTTGTTGGTTATATTCCAAACACATGAATACCTTAGTCATATATTCCCTTGAAACATAAATTACCATATAACCTTAGTGAAAACATGAATACTGTCAAAAGGTAACTCTTACCACATACCAAAATCCCAAAAAAAATCTATATAATCAAACCATAATATCACTTAGTCCTTATATCAGTCATGAGCTCATGAATACAATCAAACATCTCATTATCTTCTCATCCCTTCATTATGCGCATATCATCTACTTTCCAAAAATATCTGAATAACCTTCCATGGTTACCGGTACCATTCAACATATACTTTCAAATACTTTAGGAAAAAAATAGTGTAACAATCCTTAGATGATTCTTTATTCCATAGTACCATACATTATTCTTAATAAACATACAATCATTCCACTAACTTCTTAAACCACTAACTGAGCTTCATCATTTCTTTCATCTCATATTTCATTTGTAGTCTCATCATTATCATCCACATAAATACTACTAATATGACCATGCTGATTCTCATCATGAGATTTTTCCTTAGGGAATTGGTTTGCATAATGCCCATACATTCCACATTTAAAACATCTAATCATTTTTGATGTCGTAGAAATACCATTATCCTTGTCCATGGTGTTAACTGAACCATTTCCTTTGCACTTACTAGCTTTTTTTCCTTCATTTCCACACCCAAAGCATCTTCTAGTTCCTTTGAAACAGCCTCCCTGATGCCTCTTCCCACATGATTTACATGAGAGAAATTGAACTTTCTTTCCTCTATGATCATCGTGAAACTCCATCTTTCTCTTATTATCTGAGTTGGGAAACTTTCCAAAGTTGAGATTATTGATCATATTATGAGATTGCTGAATAGGCATAATAACGTTGTTTGGACTTCAAAATCTCGTTTCATTTGGTTTCTCATGAATAATATCATTCCATTGTCCATTATATCCTCCATTATCGTGAATCTTCCTGTTTCCAGCCATTTTCTAAAACCCAAAAAGAATAGTGTGAGAGGAAAAAATCATGCTAGGGAAAAAACATAGTAAAGGGGGAGTACCCTAAATATCTAACATCTTAGGTTAAATTCTAATATCGTTATCGTAGTTCTAGGACTATATCTTATACGTATACTTATCCTTAGGGACATCCCCAGACATACCACAGAAATATCTCTAGGGATCTCACTAATGTTTTTGAATCCTAGTTTCAAATGGTTGACTAAACCTTTCCTTTGATACCAACTGTAGAGACCCAAAGCTTCACGTACATGGACATTACATTACTTTTGTGTAATACTTAATACATAACAAAACAGACACATAAGGATCGTAATAGTTTAGTGTCTTTGGAAACTTGGAATATAAACTTGTAATCATATTGAAAGATCTTCAACATCTCCCATAACGATCTTCCCCTTTTTGTTTCCTTACCTAAAAACTTTATTTATTTCCTGAGGAAAAATAAAACATAAAAAGGGTGAGGTCAAATGCTCAGTAAGAGTCAGCATAGAGAACATAAAACAATCCATAAACATTTGAATGCAAAAACTAGAACATGAAATTTAAACATCAAAATCTTGAACAAAGACATAAATCATGTAAGTACGTAAGGAATATATCATAATGGAACATAAATCACAATAAAATATCATTGGAATAAAACATGTAACTGTGGGAACCATTCAGCACTTGTTATGATTTCCATAGTAGCCAAGGCATTGCTGCCAAGACCATCTTAGTGGACAAAGTCCCTTTCTGAATCGAGTTCACTCCTCATTTCAGTCCTATAACACTGAACCGGATTAACATACCATTCCAGCCATGTCTATCTCATGAGATATAAATATTTACCCAATGCATTGGAGGCAGATATAGGTCCCACCCATCTCATAATTAAATCATTCTTACTTGTGCCACAAAATAAACATACATCATTCATAATAACCCAACGAATAAAATGGGTTTCATAAACATCATCCCATTATCTCCTAATCCATATAAAACAAATAGACATTTCATCATAAGAAAAGTGAAACCACGTAAATCATAGATACATTAAACTTGAAACATACACATATTAAATAATGTCATCTTAGATGGAAAATGGTTTTGTTAAAACATTTGAAATGAATTCTTGAGGAAAATATCCTTTCTTCTTCAAAATCAATTTCTTTTCACAAAACGTCATGCAATTTTAAAAGAAAGAGATTTTGTTGAAAATTGTAATGAAATCTTTTGGAGGAAGCTTCATGAAAATAAGGCTTTATAAAACTGTGAAAATCCTTTCATGCCGTATAAGTTAAAAAAAATATTCTTCTTGTACTTATGTCGGAAAAGTCAAAAAGTAACTCGTAAGAAAAAAGACAAAAGATTTTTTTCGTATCTTTTACTAAAAACTCACTAAAGGGTAAAATTGGATTTAAAAAATTGTAGAAGGATATAAATATTACATATTGATGAAACATGGATGTGGATGATAAATATTCCCCAGTAAATTATGAAGTATAAACAATCTCGGATAAAAATGAGATTGCAAGATTTTCCCTTACCTTAGGTCCGATTTTCTCCGTAAGTGTATGAACCTCCTGTATAATGATTTATATAATGTCATTGACTTGTTACATAATCATATTCATTGTTATGATATCATATATGGTTCACGTATGACTTTATATTACCCAATCTTATGTAAATTCGATGTTAAAGAGCGTTTTGGGTAAAATCATTTCATTTGTCGTCCGTGTTTTGACTTGTAATTATTCATATGATTACTTAGATCATGATTAATTAATTCCAGAATATAAAACAAGATTTATATATAATATATATTCATAATATACATATATATAATAGATCGATAAATGGAAGGAAATACACCGTTCATGGAGACAGTAGGTCGTATGTACGCATGAACACTGTTTTTGTTTCCTTATTGAATTCAATGGAAATAAGTATATGATGTAAATATATATACATAAATCCAGTATCATTATCATGTCATATATTTCTTTATTACTTATTATATATACTTTATAATCATTCTTGAATTTCTAACATGGAAAATGAATCTCATCGCGTCGTGGAGACGGTAATCCCTACGTACGCACGAGCGATGATATCATTCACATATTTATTGAATATAATTGGAGAGAATTATATAATATATTATAATCAGTATTATGTTATAATAATCATATTTATTTATTCTTTACACCATTATACTCATCCAAGTAAGGTGGTGGTGGAAAAATAGATTACACCATGGCGTGGAGAAGGTATTCTGTACGTACGCACGCGCGGTGATTTCGTTTTCCTTAGGATGGATAGAAGGTGAAATAGGGTTGTTTCATATTTATAATAACATATACGTATATGAGGTATATTTATGTTATTACTTCATAATGAAACAACTAAAGAAGAGGGACTATAAGAAGAATGGAACTTGAAGAAAACGGTAGAAGGTATTACCTCTTTCTCGAAGTGCCTCCTTTAAACTTTCTCTTAGGGCAATAAAATTGGTCTTTGAAGAAGACCAGGAGCTCTAAGATGTTTCTAGGGAAGTGGAGAAGAGAATTTATCAGGGTTTGGATGATCTTGAAGGCTCAAAGTGGTGTGAGGAGGAGAGGGAGGAGGTTCCCTTTTATAAGGGAGGAGAGGGGCACCTTTGGAAAAACTAAAAATATTATTTTATTATAAAGTAATATTTGGTTTTTAATAGCTCGAAATTGAATTATTTCGAAGATAATGTTTGAATGGGTCAAAATAATCTCATCCAATAGAATTTAGACAAGTTTAGGTATCTATTGTAACCTTATCATTTAGATTTAACTTTAAGGTAAATAATTTTACTTTTACGGTGTCTTCTTGTTTTCTTACACTATGATGTTAATAAACTTACTATAACAAGCCAAACAAACCCCACGTTGTTTATGATTAATATATATAACTTTATCTAAGTCATTTTTCTGAACCTTAGATTTTTAGGAATAAAATAACAATTAATAATAAAATATTTGTTTTAAAAACTATTTTATGTCAATTTTGAAACTTTTTGGTAATTGATTTTTGTGAAAATCATAACAGAAATATTAGTTCTAAAAAAGTTAATTAAATCAATACTAACATGTCATATTAACATATAAAATTATTGTAATTCATAAAAAGTCTCAAATTACATTTATTTGGGTATTTCTAACATCAATTATGTCAATATTTCATTAATAATATAATTACTGCATCATTATTGTGTCAGAAATAAATTAAATTATTTAATGTCTAAAAATTACAAATAAAATACCATTATGTAGGAAATCGTTTTATCTTTCTAATTAATATTTATAGTCTAAATTATCTTATGTATAGCTCTATATTAAAAATGATATACTTATTAAACTTTGATTTTTACTATTTTAACCCTTCTTTAAATAAATTAATATTAAATGTCCTAATCTAATCCAAGTGGGCCTAAATGGTCATATTTTATTCCTAAGGTTATTTTTGGTCGAATTAAACTTATCCAATAGAATTAGGACATGTTTTAGGGTAATAATAATATAATTTTTACCCTTAATTACCCTATTTACTTTTAACTGTGGTAAAAAAAAGTTACTATTCACCAAAAATTATTTTCATCTCATTTAACCACATTTTACTTACTAACATCAACCATATCTCTCGGATTTTTGAAATTACATTCACAAAAGCGGTAAAATTATGTTTTATCTAAATTTGCAAATTCTTCTAGGAGGTGGGTAAAAGACGGTCAAAAGTTCAGTAAACTTTTTATATATCTAAAATTATTATAAAATGGCTCTAATGAATTGCATTGAACTTATATAGGTATTATGTATCAATTTTGACCTAAAATAAATTTAAATAAAATAAATAATTATTTAAATAAAAAGTCGGTTTTTAAATAGTAACCAAGTGTTTTCACTATTCATTAAAAATTGAAAGTTTTCCGAAAAATACCAAAATTTCACCCTAGGCTAATTTCTATATTCTGAATCCAAAAATGAAGTCCATTTTGAAAGATGAATTTTAAAAAATATCAATAAGTGGTTATTACTATTCATAATGGCTAGTTTTAGTAATATTTTAATAGCATATCGTTGTTTAGTGAAACTCGGTGTTGCGTACAACACACGCTATCGAGGAAAGTCGCGATTGCGTGTAATTTAAACCAAGTTAGGATTGTGTGTTGTGCAAGACTCCTTTGTTGTTTCATTATAACAGAATCTAACCATTTTTCATTTATACATTGAATATATATATATATATATACTCAATGTTGCGTAGAATTACTATTATCAAACGAACTTGAAATTGTGTGTAACACAATCTAAGAATAGTGTTGCGTACACTGCAAGCTAATACGGTGTTGCGTATAGCACACGATAATCATGTTGTAGCATAAAACACATGACATCAAATAAATTAAAAAGAATAATTATCATAAAATATCAGGTTGTTACATATGATGATTAGATCAGTAGATAAAAAAAGTTTATATGCTCTAATGGGAATTGATTCATAGAAATTTGTAGCAATGATACTTCCTTTAAGAGTTTTAACTAACAACTCCCTTGTTAAATAAAATTGGAAATATCTAATCTTCTTAGAAAACTGGGAAGATATGAAACAATGCGATGATCCAGAATCAAATAAATCATTTTCTAATCTTAAGGAAACCATTAAATTACCTGCCACCATGTCTGTAGGAGCTTCTACCTCAGCAGTAGTGATAGTATAAGCTTGGTCTTGATCCCTTGGCCCTTTCTGAGGTAAGTTCCGCTAACGCTTAGGAAATTCATTTGCATAATGTCCCATCTCCCTCCAATTGTAGCATTGAACATCTGTAGCTTCTTTCTTCCCCTTGCAATCACGAGCTTGGTGGAATTTTTTACCACACTTGTAACAGACTCTCATTCCTTTAAAGCAAGTACAGGGGTGTTTCTTCCCACATTTACTACAGGATGGATATTCAACTTTTCACTTCTTCCTCATATTTCCATTTCCAGAGTGATCAGTAGATCTCTTCTTCTCTTGCTTTACTTTAAAGTCATAAGATTTAGAGAATTCTTATTCTGTCTTGATAGCACATGATACAGTATCTTCGTACGATGAGAAGGATTGTGAGACTAATGCTCGAAGGATAAATGGTTTTAACCCATCAAAGAAATGATCAATCTTACTCCTTGGATTATGTATATAATCTATTTCATGCCTCGCTAACCTTGTAAAGTTAGCCTCATACTTTGTGACATTCCCATCATCCTTTTGCCTCAGACTCAGAAATTGGCTTTCCATATCTGCTCGATGGTCATGAGGAAAGTATTTTTCTAAGAAAATATCTTTAAAATCCCTCTATTCCATATTTTATACTTCATCATTTTCCTTCATGTTTTGAATCAATGACCACCATTGATCATCATCTCCAGTGAGGCGATAAATGGCCATGAAAACTTTTTCCCTTTCACTACTTCCCAAAGCCTGAAATATTTTCTCTAGGGAATTTATCTATTGCTCAGCTACTAGTGTATTTGTACTCCCATTGAAGGTTTGTGGTTTTTGCCTCATGAAGTGATCTAACATTGATCCTCCATGCTGTGGATCTGGGTGCTCCATACGGGTAAGGTTATTATTCATAACCTGAGTGAGTTTTCCCAGTATGGTGATTAGCTGATCAGCACCCATTATATCGCCAGCTCCACTATAATTATCTTGAGTAGGAGGTAAATACCTACATGGAGTGCATGCATTGATATGGTTTCCATTCCTTCCACTAGGTTCCATTTCTAAACAATGGCATAAACTATATCAGTTTATGAATCGAAATACATAATTCCAAACTTGTAAAACACTTATTATAAATTGAACAGTTGATGTATATAATCCATAATCATAAAATAAATTTCTATTAGAAATTATATACTCATAAACCCTTCATAATGGTTTTTAAAGAAAATGATAATTATCTTAAGAATATACCCCGAGAGTGTCGTAACCAAGAGTGCAGAAAGGCCCGTTGTCGTGCACCGGTTCTCGTCCGAGTCTAGCTCAAAGCGGTGTTTTTGGGTTTTACCCCTAGGTACATCTGTGCTAGAGCTGCCTCTACCTGCTCGTATCCAGACAGGGATGTATTTCTTGTAAAACTCACAAAATCTCTACAATACCAAAATTCAAGGAATTTATTCGATACTAATCCTCAAATTCCATCTTAGGTCTATGTGATCTAATCAGAGTTTATCTAAATCTAGTTTCCAAGGTTTGTAATAAACTTCCTCTAATAACAACTATAACGCCCCGACCCTAGTTACCCAGATTCTGTGCATTATTATATAACATTTTCATTATCACAAAATATCAAGTCTCGAAAGACCGATTAGTTTATTAGCCTTGGAATCACTAGATACATTCATATGTCTTACATTACATGATAAAATAAAAAACTACAACAACATATTGTCTCCATAGACCACACTCATATCCCATCATACTATCCCTGCAGGTCATTCATAAAATACTTCTCCACATCCTGGGAAAAACAAAATATAGAAATGGGTGAGCTCAGATGCCCAGTAAAGATAACAATATAGCAGAATCTTTCATAAATAAGCATAAACATTTAAGGCAGTGTATAAATAAAACAAAAACCTTTCAAACCTGAAATTCATCATAATATGGAGAAAATAAAATGAAATAATTCCATTTACTTATTCATATGGATATTCTACTAGTCAAATAGTCATATGCAATATCAATAACTATATTCATAATGAAGGAATGCATAATGACAGACTATCATAACCACATAGTCAAGGCCTTGTGCCAAGACTACAAATAAGATTTTGGAAAGGCCTTGTGCCAAGACACTAATTTGTCTCATGAGACCTACCAATGCATCGAGAAGCTATAACGGGCTCCACCCATCACTTACTAAGTCCAATGCATTCCTCATATGAACAGGTTTAAACATAACATAAACATTCATTTTAAAACTAGCATACGAAATGTCAATACTTTATCTATAAACCATGAATGGTATAAAAATAACACATACACAGTAAAACATATCACAAAACCTTCAATACAATATGGAAGTTTTTTATCATAATAAATCACCTTCAAATAAGCTTAAAATCCATCAAAGGATGTTGACATAGATGAAAACAAAACAATTTGAGAGAAATATCTCTTTTTTTAAATCATTTAAAAGTCACATAATTATAAAAGGAATTATTTAATTTGAAAATATTCTTATAAGATTTTAAGGGAAGCTTAGATAATTTTATAACGGCGGAAAACAACCGTACCCACCGTATATGTTAAAAAAAATACATTCTTACATTAATTCTATCGAAAAGGTTAAAAAGGAACTTGTTTGGAAAACGACGAAAAGATTCCATTATAAGAATCTTATAAAAAGTAAAACAAGGGTATAAATGACTTTAAACCACAGACTTTAAAAAAGTAATAATGATTTGAAATACATTTTTAAGAAACATGGATGTGGATGATAGAGGTCCTAGTAGATAATTACGTATAAACAACCACGGATAATGAAGAGATTGTGAAATTAACCCTTACCAATTTTGTAACATACAAAACATAAACCCCATGAAAGAGGTTTCATACAATGAATATGTAATTACACATAAATTAAAGTGTATTACACAAATAAAACAATTATGGGCAGTACATACACCACACAAAAGGTAATAGTGGCAATATGGCACGAATCTCACAGGAATAAGGAGTGAGATGAAAACCCCATACCTTATACTTTCCCTTTGAAGAGGGTAGGTTAACCTCATGTATAATGGTGAAATAATTGTTTTTGAATTATAAAATAATCATATGATATCATATATGATCTTTTAACATTGTTCTGTTAATAATATCATAGTATTATCGTCATTTCAGGTGTTAACGGATTCATTTTCCTCTATATTATTTGTTATGTGAGTCATATTTGTTTTGTATGGGATCTATCTAATTAATATCCAGAATTATATAAAGTCTTTAAACATTATTTTTAATAATCAAATGAATATTAGTCTTGAATGGATACGATGGAGAATGAATCTCATCACGTTTGTGGAGACGGTAGTCTGTACGTACGCACGAGCGACAATTTCATTATTTTGATATTAAAATAATATATAATTGGATGGTATATCATATAGACAGAATAATTATCATGTTATATTTTTTATTTATATCAATTACACATCATTATCAAACCCATACAAATAATAATGTTTTGAATAACAATTACACCACGATGTGGATACGGTAAGTCGTACGTACGCACGTATGGTGACATGTCATTCAAAGGATGGATAGAATACTGAACCCATGTTTGATCTCCTCACGAAACTAATTGTAATAGTTATAACAAGATCAAAAGTAGAGGAAGGGTGGTTTTTGATATGCCAATATAAAAACCGTTTTTGTTTTTATTGTTTTTTCAGGGTGTACAATAGTCAGATAACAGGTACACACACATAGGTCAATGTAGTACAATAATGAAATAGATTGGATAAGGAACGAATGTTTGGAAAAATGATTTTGGAAAGTACAGAAAAATCAACCTAACTTATATTTACCTTCCATTAACTAAGAAATTTTCATACTTTATGGTTGGGTGCAAAGATGTGTAGAGAGATTAAGTGAAACAATTTTCCCTTAAACTATTCACATAAAGGGTACCACTATTTTCAAAGGTTTTAAAATTATAAAACCATTTATATCATCGAAAAAGAACTAAATTTTAAATTAAAGTCACACCAATGCATTCAATTCTTGCTAAAATACACTTTTTCAAAAAACAATTGAATGTTAAAACAATATTTAAAATGGAAATTCCTCATGAATTTTCAATAACTTCCATGATTAAGTGGGCATAATTTTCCATGATAAAGTGTGCATAAAAAAGTAACATTCTAGCACAAATGTAAGTGGGGGAGTAACAATAATATTCAGCAAGATAAAAAGAGAAAAGAAAAGAAAGATGATGAAAATTCTTCTAGCCCATGAATCTACCCATCCGCCAAACCTAAATTAAGTATTGTCCTCACTGAAATAAAAGATAATGTGGGAAGTAAGAATAAAACATGGTGGGTGTCATTCATATACTGCTTCTTGAACTTACAGTTCCTCCATTGGGGACTCCAGAATGGCATCATGGAAGTGCTTCAGCCACTGCCCATTGAGAGTGATGTTTTTCTTGGTTTCTTCATTTTTAGCCTGAACAACGCCAAATGAATAAAAATTAGTAACAATTTATGGGCCAAACTAGTGATAATTAATCTTACATGGATTCAAATTAAACCTTGCATTATATATGAGGATCTTCTTCACAATGTGGAATTGACGATGAAGGATGAGACGGTCGTCGGTATCCTTAGTCCGCTTCTTATAAATCCTGAAGTTCTCATATTTATCTCTTCTCATTTCCTCTAGTTCATGAATTTGAAACTTCCTTTGAGAACATGTTCTTGAAAGATTATAATTGCATTCTTTTTGTAACACCCCAGGCTTCCACAGTACGCTTCACTTTGAATAATATAATAGTGTCTATTGTACGCAACTTCGAGTTTTAACACACCACAACCAATCAAACTAGCTGTTATGAATAGTAATACCAATTTTTTGACATTTTATAAATTTTATCTTTAAAAATGGACTTCATTTTTGGATTCAGAATATCGAAATTATCCTAGGTTGAATTTTAGGTATTTTTATGAAAACATTCTATTTTTGATGAATAGTGAAAAACACAAAGTTATTGGTTAAAACTGACTTTTTGTTTAAATAATTATTTATTTTATTTAAATTTATTTTGGTCAAAATAGATACATAATACCTATATAAGTTCAATGTAATTCATTGGAGTCAGGTTATAATAATTTTAGACATATAAAAATTTTATTGAACTTTTCACCATCTTTTACCCATCTCCTATGAGAATTTGCAAATTCACATAAAACTTATTATTACCACTTCTGTTAGTAGAATTTCGAAAATCCAAGAGACATGGTTAATATAAAGGAGTAAAATGTGGTTCAATAAGATAAAAATAATTTTTGGTGAATAGTAACTTTTTTCTTTTATTTACCACAGTTAAAAGTAAATAGGGTAATTAAGGGTAAAAATGATATTATTATTACCCGAAAACATGTCCTAATTCTATTGGATAATTATAATTTGACCAAAAACAACCTTAGGAATAAAATATGAACCTCTTTGGTCCACTTGGATTAGATTAGGACATTTATTTTTATTTAATTCAAATAAGATCTAAAAGAGTTAAAATAAAAGTTTAATAAATAAAACATTTTTAATATAGTGTTATACATAAGATAAATTCGATTACAAATATCAATTAGAAATCTAAAACAATTTCCTACATATTGGTATTTTATTTATAATTTTTAGACATTAAATAATTTAATTTATTTATGACACAATGGTGATAAAGTAATTACCTAATTAATGAAATATTAAAATAATTGATATTATAAATATCCAAATAAATGTAATTTGAGACTTTTTATGAATTAAAATAATTTTCTAGGTAAATATGAAATATTATGATTGGTTATATGAATTTTATTCGAATTAATAATGCTATTATGGATTTATCAAAAACCAAATCCCCAATAGTGTCAAAATTGACATAAAAGAGTTTTTAAAACAAATTTTATATTATTAATTTATATTATATTCCTAAAAATCTGAGGTTCATCCAACAGACTTATATAATGATAGGTGTATCATTAATTGACCACTTGGGGGTCCCTTGAAGTATATCGTATGTTTATTAACTATATAATATAAAAATACAAAGAGACATGGTAAATGTCAAACTATTTAACTAAGAGTTAAATCTAAAAGATAAGGTTAATATAGTGACCCAAACCTATCTAAAATATATTGGTTGAGTGGTTTTAGACCCATCCAACAGACTTATATAATGATAGGTGTATCATTAATTGACCACTTGGGGGTCCCTTGAAGTATATCGTATGTTTATTAACTATATAATATAAAAATACAAAGAGACATGGTAAATGTCAAACTATTTAACTAAGAGTTAAATCTAAAAGATAAGGTTAATATAGTGACCCAAACCTCTCTAAAAAATATTTTTAAATCATTGCCAATTTGACATTTCATGACAACATGGTTAATTTTTAAATGCATCACATTGAACATTTTGTGACTGGGGGACATAAGTCAGTGTTAGTATTGATGGTAATTCTGCCATCAACCCTCGTACATTATTCATCAAAGGTTCCAGTACTTCTTTCATTATGGAAAATTCACTATTAACCTACTTGATGACCAGATCTGAATCACCTTTTATCTTCTATTGTTCAGCTCGTGCGTGAAGTGCGAACTCCAGGCCTGTAATGAGGGCCTGATATTCCACTTCATTTTCTGTGCACCCCTCTGAAAGCAAGAACAAGTAAGGTAAGGCAACCTTTTCTGGGGATATGAGTATAACTCCAAGACCTACTTTATTGACCTTGGTATCCTCCAATTTCTTTCTTTGTCAGGCTTCTAGAGGCACTGTCAAAGTACAATTCTCATGCCTGGGGGCCTTCTTAGGTGAATAATACTTCTTTATTAGGAAGTTCAATGTATAATGGGGTCATTTCTTCTAAGGGATGACCTTCTAGGAAGTATGATAATTCCTGGCCCTTTATGGCTTTCTTAGGGACGTACCATATGTCAAACTATTGTAGGATAACTGACCACTATGATAGGTGTCCAGTTAGCATAGGACGGTTGATGATATACTTGAGTGGGTTTCATCAAGAGATCATATGAACCTCATGGTGTTGTAGATAATGCATGAATTTTTTAACCGAAAAGATTAGAGCTAGGTAATACTTTTCGATTCTTGAATATTGATTCTCAGAATCGATCATTGTTAAGTTGAGGTAATAGAGACTATTCTCTCTACCATCATCATTCTTCTGCATGAGGAAATCATGTAACGACCATTCCATGGTGTTTACATAAAAAATGAGTGTTTTCCATCAACTGACAATATCATAACCGGTGGGGTTAGGATATATCATTTGAGATTGTTGAATGCTTCCTAAAAATAATTATCCCACTGGTATGAAGCCCCTTTCTTCCTCAAAATAGAGAAAGAAAAACACTTACCTGCAAGGCTGGCTATGAAGTGTCAAATGTAGGCCTGGTGCACCTAAAGACCCCTCAACCAGGTGAGGTTGTGAGGTGGAGACATTCCAAGGATGTATTTTTTCTTCTTAGGGTCGACTTCGATGCTTTTATGGCATAAAACAAAGAGGATTAATCTCTCATAGGTAACGCCAAAAGTACATTTTATGGGAATCATCTTTAAAATATGTTATTGTAGTTTATTGTATACAATTTCAAGGTTTTTATTGTGGTTTTAGAACTATCATGATTTAAACACCAGGTCGTCGACTTATCACTCAGTGAATTTTCAAAATATGGTCTTAAAAATGTAATACATGGTGCGCTGATACATAGTACCGACATTTTTCATACCAAATAGCATCACATTATAGTATAACACTCCCTAGGGTCCTGAAAGTAGTGGCTTCTTCATCCCCTTAGGCCATTCGGATCTGGTTGTATCCAAAATCGCCATCCATGAAAGAGAGGGCCTTATATCTGGTAGTTGCATCGATCATTAATTATGTGATTGAGACTAGGAAATTTTTTTCTGGGCAGTGTCAATTGAGGACCCTGAAGTCAATGTAGACTCTAATTTTTCCATTCTTATTTTTGATAGAAACTATGTTTGTCTCCAAGATAAGATATTTTACTTCTTGAATAAAGTTATCTTTGATCAGTTTGTCAACTTCAGCCACTATTTTGGTAGCATGTGTCGGGTGGGTCCCTCTGGAAGCCTTCTTATAACCGCGATGGTCTTCTGGTTGACCCAGATGATAAGTGGTGACCTCAGGATTGAGACCTAGAATTTCTATGTAGTTCAATGAAAATGAATATCTATTCTTATTTAGGAAGGTGTTATATTCCCCCTTCTCCTTTAAAGACATAGCCACACTAATCAGAGTGGGTCGTGGGTTGTCTTTGGTGCCTAGTTTTATCTCTCTATGTTCATTGATCTTGGTATAGATACCTTCTTTGAATGTGAGAGGTGTATCTTTGAGGCATTCTTCTTCTTCTTATTCTTCTCCATCCTCTTCATCATCTTCTTCCTCTTCTGATGGAGATAGGATTCTTGAGATGAACTCTCCAGTGTTGGGATATAAATTACAACTTTGATTTAGGGAAACTGAAACAGCTCCTTTTCCCCCGACTGACTGTGGGGAATTCCTTGAAGAGGATGGGATTTACTTGTTTTCTTTTAGTGGTATGACATCATCTTCTACCTTAGTGAGTAATTCAGGAATTGTATGGGGTCCTAAGGACAAGTCAAAACCATCTTTGTTTGGGCTTTCCCAGTTATCATAGGGGTCATAATGCTTTTCAGTATCTTTGGACATTCCGTCCATAATGAAAATCATGAAGATGGATGAGTCTATATACAATATTGAACTTATTTACTCAACATAGTTGATGTATAATTCATAATCTTCCCCAAGATGTTTTAGGGGATTAGTTGGATCTATTTCCAATCTATTTGGGGTGGTGATCCAATCAACGTCACCGGCTAAAGACTGCTTCTCTTTCGGTTCATAGATCCCTACATCGATGTAATACAACTCATAGGATTTGAATGGTGATTTATTGGTGTTCAATATCCCATTATTCTCATTAGTGAAATATTTGACTCACTAATGGAATGTTGAGGGAATCTATGTGTGCTGATGTAGTCAGGGCATTCCCAACTGGACATTGAAGGTCATACTTTTCCGCACTACCAGAAACTCAGAATCAAACAATAGGTCACCAAACCAATTTTTAATCTTGATTCGTCCCAACGACTTCTACTCACTTTTTTCATATCATAGCAAAGCTGTAGTTTAGGGTGTTAGACTATCTTCATTATAGCCTAACCCGATGAAGTGTTCGAAGTGGGAGGAGATTCACTCCAGAGCCATTATTGATGAAAATTTTCAAAAAAATCAATGTTGTTTATCTTTCCAGACATATATAAGGGTTTTCTGTGTCCTTGCATCATGGAATCTTCATCATGATCTAGGAAGGAGATGATAGTATTGCATTCTTCAGGATTAGTCTATGTCTGATAGACTTCAGCAGCTATTACTTTGGCCTCGAATTCCAGGGTACTTAGTAAGACTTTGATGAGTTCATCCCTATGGTATGCTGATAGACTCAAGGAATCCAGGATTAATAGCTTTGTTGGGACTAAGGATAGATGTTTCAGAATATCATATTTCTATTCTAAATGTCAGTGCTTTCAGACTTGGGGATTCTCTTTCATGGGTGATTAAAGGGCATGATATTTGGACGTAGAAGGTTCAGCCCCTATGACAGTAGCTGGTGTTGTTGTTTTTATTTTTCAGTTTGGCTAAATTGTTCTACCTACATGCCATGGAAGACTATACATATTCACTTCCTCTGATGGATACTACAAAATGTTTGGGCTCAGATTTCTTTTGTAGGGGAAGAAAAAAATTATGGTTCCCATTATGTCTGTTGAAGGGTCCTTCCACGAGTTTCCACAATGTTAATATTTTGAGTTATGGTCTAGTAAGGGATCTAACACCTTCCATGATCATGCCTTCCTGGAAAACCTCAGCCTCTACAGCCTTGATCATACCACAATTCACTATTTCTTTTTCACCCTTACGCAGTTGTATTAAACAAAACTTGTATTGTAAATTCGAAATATAATAACAAATTGAAATTCATGTCTGATTGAATTATTATGTGTTTATCACTGTTAAAAAGATCAATGTTACTTGTTTTGATAATTTCATTAAATGTGGAGGAGATTTGAAGGACCCATGATGAAGTCCAAGAAAAATGGGCCAAACTGTGCAGGATCCAAGCACACTAGTGGATTAATCCGCACACTGATATTTGACCTTGCATCAAAATGGGCCGAATATTTTTGGTTCAGTCGAAACCTATATAGGATACATTTCATCTCAAGTAACCCAATCCATATTCTACTTCTATGGGCCCCATCTGAACTGATCTGTCCAAGCCACTGAATCTGCACAAAGTCAAAAGTAGAGTTCTATAATATATCTATATCTCAAGCTGTGATTGTCCAAATGATGCCAAACTTTTGGTGATTATATTTAGGAAGTGGGGATACAACTTCCTCATTTTTTTCAAATGGGATATTTGATTTTATATTATCAGAAACCCATCCTCCAAGTGGTTTATCAAAATCGTAGTGCTCAAAACCATGTCCCATTTTTGCTATAAAAAGGCACCATGGGCATCTCATTTGGGAGTTCAACCAGTAAGACAAGGCCTGCCAATTTGGAGTCATAGAGGATTATGCTCATCATCCTAGAAGTTATATAGTCCCCTATCCTCATATGAGGATCAAACATGAAGAAGGACTTCCACCCAAGCTTCTTTTTCCTCCGGATATGGAGCTAAATAGTGGGCGTTCTTCATGAGGGATCTACACACATGTCAAGGGAGTTCCGACACATATATTAGCTACTATTTTGGAGTAATTTTAGTGTTTAAACATTTCATTCCATGTACCTTACATGATTTCATATTTGATTTCTATTTTTGATACATGTTAATGTTATGCTCTTAATATCTAACTAGTCGGTGTGAGGTTTTGAGTGCGTGAATTGTATAGTTTTGACTGGACATCACAAGAATCCTTTTCATACCCACCTTTTTTAGATTTATTTCTGCTTTTGAAGCTCTTATTCCATGCATAAGTTTTGGAACTTGAAAATGTGATTGCTATGTCACGGTTTGGTTCATTAAAAATTAAAATAAAATCATAGGAATTAATTGGGATTCCAATTAAATTCAACCAAAGAATTACTCCAAAACTAAATGAATATCTATGAATAATGAACTTTAAATGTGTATAGTGAAATAAAAATGAACCCTTTTATCAAATATTTTTAAAAATCCATTTCGTTTCTCAACTTTTATGTTTTCAATTAAGTCATTTCATCCAAAAACTAATTTCAAAACCACCCTCTATTTTAGTACTTCTTATTAAAATCACACATTCGAAACCCACCAAATCTCCTTGAGAGATGAACTAGGTTCTACACTAGACTATAAATCAAACTTAAAATCATAATCAATTTGACATGTCATGACAATGCGGTCAATCTTTTTGGATGGGTATATTACTGGCCCAGTCAGGATTTTTCATCATCTTTTTTCTTTTTCCCTTTTTAGCTTGCTTAATTGTATTGTTACATTCTCCTTTCCTTCCCCCAATCCTTTGTTCTAGAATATTACCTTTTTTATGTCCACTTTATCATGTAAAATAATACATGTTTAATCATGGAAGTTATTGAAAATGCATGTGGAATATATTTATTTCATGTTGTTTTAACATTCAAAAAAATAAAATCAAAATGTTCATTTTAGCAATAATTTAATATTGTGGTGTGACCTTCTTTTGAAATTTGGTTATTTTTCAATGATATAAATGGTTGTATCATTTTAAAACCTTTGAGAAGAATGGTCCCCTTTTTGTGAATAGTTTCAAGGAAAATTGTGTCAATTAATATCTCCACACATTTTTGCACCCAAATTTTATGTGTGAAAATTTCTTACTTAATAGAAGTTAAATATAAGTTAGGTTGATTTTTCTATACTTTAAAAAATCATTTTTCTATACATTCGTTCCTTATCTGATATATTCCATTATTTTTCCATATTGACCTATGTTTGTGTACCAGTTATCCAATTATTGTACGCCCTCAAAAATAAAAAAGGGTTGTATATTGGGTAGGTCAAAAACCATCCTTCCTTGACCTTTGATCTTTTCATATCTATTACAATTACTGTCATGAGGTTATTAAATTGGGGTTGGGAGAAGAGTGTGAGATTTTTTCCAAGTGAAACTTTGGAAAAAATAAATAAGTGAGGGGAGTGATGAAATGTGTAACATATGGGGATATCTAGGTCGGGAGCATATGGTTTGGCTTCTGGGAATGATTAAGTGAGTGAATTTGGAAATTTTATTTCAAAGGATGTAGGGTAAGTTCGGTGGAAAGGATCTTGTAAGTAGAAAATTATTAAAATAACTTATATTTACTCAATAGAAAGTGGAAAGAATAGCATGAAATGGTTTTAACAAAAAAAAACAAGGATAATTAGTGACATGATAAACTTTTGAGTTATTTTCTTTGATTGGTATCATGCATCTCTTGGAATTTCATTTGGATACAATTTTTGAGATGTCTTTTTCAATGATCATTGAGAATAACTCATCAGTGTGATTTTTCATTGATCGCATTTCTATCAGAAATTAAATTTTCATTGAATGTTAAATATTTATGAAGTTGGAAATATCTACAAGAATAATTTTTGGAAATATCACTTTTCCCATGAGTGAAAATGTTATGTTTGGGGGTGTGACATACCACGATTCACTTTTTCATTTTCAACCTTAAAATATTTTATTAAATAGAATTTGTATTTTAAATTGCAAATATAATAACAAAATGAACTTAATGTTTGATTTAATTATTTTTTTATCACTTTTAAAAAGGGTAATGTTACTTGTTTTGATAATTTCATTGAAGGTGGAGGTGATTGGAGGACCAATGATGATGTCCAAGAAAAGTGGACCAAACTGTACAGGATCCAAGAACACTAGTAGATTATTCCACACACTACTACTATACTGTGCATTCAAATGGGAATGAATTTCATGGACCGGTCCAAAATTATATAGGATACATTTCATATCAAGTAACCCAATCCATATTCAGCTTTTAAAGGGCCCATCCTAACTGATCGTTCCAAGCCACCGAATCTGCACAAAGTGAAAAGTGACATTCTGTAATATATCTATATCTTGATCCGTGATTGTCCAAATGATGAAAAACTTTCAGTGGTGGTATTCAGTAAGTGGGGTTAGAATTATCAATTTTATAAAATGGGATATTCTACTGTCTATTATCCGAAAACCATCTTCTAAGTGGTTTATCAAAATCTGGGTGCTCAAAACTGTGTCCCATTTTGTCTATAAAAAGGCACCATGCGAACCTCATTTGGACGATCGACCAGAAAGACAAGATATATCAATTTGGTGTCCTATAGTATTTTCCTCCTCATCCTATAATTTCTGGAGTCCCTTATCGAGCTAAACGGTGGACGTTCATTATAAGGGAGATACACACATGTTTAGGGAGTTCCGACGCATATATTAGATACTAATTTTTAGTAATTTTTCTTTTTAATAATTTCATTCCTTGTATCTCACATGATTTCATATTTTAATTCTTTTTTTGATATATTTGAATATTATGCTCTTAACTTTTAACTGGTCAGTGTGAGGTTTTGAGTGTGTGACTTGTGTTGTTTAGATTTGTTAGCACACGAATCCTTTTTATACCCTCCTTTTTGAGATTTCAATATTATTTGAAAGCTCTTATTCCATGTATAAGTTATGGAACTTGACAATACGATTGTTATGTCAAGGTTTTCTTCTTTAGTCATTGAAATAAAAGCTTAGTAATTAGTTGGGATTCCAATTAATTTCAACCAAAGAATTACTCCAAACGAAAATAAATATCTATGCAAAATGAACTTGAAATATGTGTATTGAAATCACAACAAACCCTTTTATCTCATATTTGTTAAAATCCATTTGGTTTCTCAACTTTTAAGCTTTCAATAAAGTCACTTCATCCTAAAACTATTTTCAAAACCACACACTATTTTAGTACTTCTTATTAAAAACACACACTCTAAACCCACCAATGCTCTTGGAGAGATGACCTAGGGTCTTTAATAGACTATAAATAAACCTTAAAAACATAATCAATTTTATGTGTCATGACAACACGGTCAAATTTTTAGGATGGGTATATTCCTGGGTCAGTTAGGAATTTTCATCATATTTCTTCTTTTTCTCTTTTTAGCTTGCTGAATTGTATTGTTATTTTTCCCCCTTCCTTCCCCCTCGCCTTTGTGCCATAATATTTCCTTTTTTATGCTCACTTTATCATGGAAAATAATCCCCCTTTAATAATGGAAGTTATTGAATATGCATGTGGAATATTTGTATGTCATGTTGTTTTAACATTAAAAAAATCGGTTTAAATGTGCATTTTAGAAAGAAGTTAATACTATGTTGTGACTTTATTTTGAAATTTGGTTCTTTTTTGATGATATAAATAGTGGTATCATTTTGAAACCTTTGATAAGAATGGTGAATTTTTTTGTCAATAGTTTACGGTAAAATTGTGTCACTTAATCTCTACACACATTTTTGTACCCAACCTTGATGTGTGAAAATTTCATACTTAATTGAAGGTAAGTATAAGTTAGGTAGGTTTTTCTCTACTTTCCAAAATCATTTTTCCAGACATTCGTTCCTTATCTGATCTATTTCATTATTGTACTAGATTGACCTATGCGTGTGTACCTATTATCTGATAGATTTATGCCCTCAAAAATAAAAATAAAAAAGGGTTGTATATTGGGTAGGTCAAATACCATCCTTCCTTGACATTTTATCTTGTGATAACTATTACAATTAGTGTCGTGAGGAGATCAAATATGGGTTGGGAGAAGGGTGTGAGATTTGTTCAATGTGTAACTTTTGAAAAAAAAAATAAATGAGGGGAGTGTTGAAATGTGAAACATATAGGGATATCTTGTTCGGTAGCTTATGGTTTGACTTCTGGTAATACTTAAGTGAGTGAGTCTTAAAATTTTATTGCAAAGGATGTGGGGTAAGTTCGGTGGAAAAGGATCTTATAAGTAGACAATTATTAAAATAACTTATATTTACTCAATAGAAAGTGGAAAGAATAGCATGAAATAGTTCTCACACACACACGTGTAGAATTAGTGACATGATTTACTTTTGAATTATTTTCTTTGATTGGTATCATGCATCTCTTATAATTTAATTTAGATACAATTTTTGAGACGTCTTTTTAAATGATCATTGAGAATAACTCATCGGTGTGATTTTTTCTTTGATCACATTTCTATTAGGAATTAAATTTTCAATGAATGTTAAATCTTTATGAATTTGGAAACATCTACATGCATAATTTTTGGAAATATGACTTTGTTGAGGAGTGAAAATGTTTAGGTGTGGGGGTGTGATCGTACCACGATTCACTGTTTCATTTTCACCCATACACCATTGTATGAAACTGAATTTGTATTGTAAATTCCAAATATAAAAACAAAATTCACTTCATGTTTGATTAAATTATTTTGTTTTTATCACTTTTAAAAAGGTTAATGTTACTTTTTTTGATAATTTCATTGAAGGTGAAGGCGATTTGTTGGACCCATGATGAAGTCCAAGAAAAATGTGCCAAACTTTGTAGGATCCAAGAACACTAGTGGATTAATCTACCCCCTGCTACAATAACGTACATCCAAATGGGATGAAATTTTTATTCCCAGTCCCAAATGTTATACTTTATATTTCTTCTCAAGGAAGCCAATCCATATTCAACTTCTAAGGGTACCATCTGAACCGATCTGTCCAAGCCACCGAATCTGTACAAAGTCAAAAGTGGTTTTGTAATATGTCTATATATCGAGATGAAATTGTCCAATTGATTCCAAATATTCAGTGGTGATAGACAGTATGTGGTACTACAACTCCCTAGTTTTTTCAAATGGGAGATTCAGGTGTCTAGTATCAGAAAACCATCCTCAAAGTGGTTTATCAAAATCCAGGGGCTAAAAACCATGTCCCATTTTAGCTATAAAAGGCACCATGGTCACATCATTTGGAATTTCGACCATAAGGCCATGTTTTGACAATTTGGAGTCCTAGAGGAGTCTCCTCATCATCCTAGAAGTTCTGGAGGCCCCTATCCTCATATGGGGATCAAACATGAAGAATGAGTTCCACCTGAGCTTCCCCCTCCTCCCGATGTCGAGCTAAACAGTGGGCGTTTGTTGTGAGGGAGCTACACACATGTCAAGGGAGTTTCGACACATATATTTGATTCTGTTTTGTAGTAATTTGGGTGTTTAAATATTTTATTCCATGTACCTCACACAATTTAATATTTGAATACTTGTTTCAATACATTTTAATGTTATGCTCTTAAATTCTAACCAATCGGTGTGAGGTTTTGAGTGCGTGACTTGTGTTGTTCTGATTGGACATCACAACAATCCTTTTCATACCCAACCTTTTTAGGTTTAAATCTAAATTGGAAGCTCTTATTCCATGCATATGTGCTGGATCTTGACAAATTGATTGTTACGTCAAGGTTTAGTTCGTTAAGCATCGAAATAAAATCTTAGGAATTAATTAGGATTCCAATTAATTTCGACTAAATAATTACTCAAAAACAAAATTAATATCTATGATCAATTAACTTTAAATGTGTGTAGTGAAATCACAATGAACCATTTTATCTCATATTTTTTTAAAATCTATTTGGTTTCTCAACTTTTAAGATTTCAATTAAGTCATTTCATCCAAAAACTATTTTCAAAACCACCCACATTTTAGTACTTCTTATTAAAAAATAACACTCTAAACCCACCAACGTTCCTTTAGAGATGAACTAGGGTCCTCCCTAGACAATAAATAAACCTTAAAATCATAACCAATTTGACATGTCACGACAACGCAGTCAAGCCTCTTCCTCCAGATCTCTGGTTCGATGCGTGGAATTCAGGTTTGTGGCCATAGTCTTTATCAGAGGTGGGGTACATCAACTGAGTGACATTAATGAAGCTGAAGATCAGTTTTTTATTCCACAATGATTCTATCTAAATGTCTTCTTCTGATGGTTACATTTGTTGGGGCGGTTCATGTTGTCATTTTCGGCGGGAGAGTGCTCATTATCCCTTTTGGAAGGGTGGTTCCCGTTGTCCCGTTTAGCGAGGCGGTGCCCATACTTTCAAGTCTGTTGACATGAAGTTCCAAAGTGTCAATAACAGTTTTGGATGTGGTTTCATCTCATCTTCTTTCTCTTTTTTTTTCTACCTTTCTGGTCCTTAAAGGACTGTCGGGCTTAGGATGATGGTTGTGTTGCATTAGGAACTATTGGGGGTATGGTGGTTGTTTCAACTGTTCCTGGAGGATGTCATGAGCTTGGTTGACTGTTTTCTTAGTCATCCAACTATACATTTCTTTCACCTTTTTGCTAGTGAATGTTCTTCATTCCTATTCCTCTCTTGGGTCTATGGTGGATACATACGCTACTTTTGATGGTGGTGGAACCAACATGACTTTTCTGAAACACACCATATTTTGTATGAGATACTTGAAGATGAAGCACTCCTAGATGGTGTGACCTAGTATCTGATGATAGGAAAAATAATTTAGACGGGCATCGAGACCTGCCTCATCAGCTCACTTTGGATCTATTAGTTTGAGCAATTTTCAATTCATGGAGGCTATGAAGTAGCCATGGAATTGGTCATCTCAGAATGAGTAGACCTTATTTTTTCATTACTAGAATTGATTTCTTTTAGCACCCCTTCACTCATCTTGTCAAGGTGGGGTGGTTGTTGGCATTTAGGGTGTCCTACACGGTTTGGTGGAGGCCTTGAAAATAGAGCTGCTGCTAGGGGTGGCTTAAGCGTGACTGAAGCTGCTTTATATTTTCCTGTTTTTTTCTATGGGGCTGATGGGGCCACTCAGGACTTGATATTGGTCCACTTCAAGGAGTCTTATATCCTTTGGGAAATGGTGGAAAAATCTTGGAACCCACATGTGTAATTCAATGGGAAGAGTAGTTTCTTTAATTCATCATAGATATTTCTGATGCACGTAGAAATCATTTCATCCTGGGGGAGTGGCCAGTTTAGGGAGTAAGTTAGGAATTTCCTTTTGGTGATGAATTCTGAAATTCTTTTATTCACTCACTACTTACAATTCCTGAGATCACTGACATTTGTCTTAGGAAATGTCGAACTAAACGGGGTGATAAACTATCATCAGAGGTCCTCCTATCCTGTGATTGAGTTAGCTGTCAAGCTAGTATAGCACATGAAGGAAGAACCCTATTGTGTTCACATGAAGTATCTACGTTTTACTACTTCTTTCTTATTTGGGGTTCCCATCATGGGGTCACAATAATATTCATAATGCATTAGATACTATTTAGGGTCTCTCAAACCATTGAAAACTGGGAATATAGGGTTCCCGAAGTTCAACGGTGGCAGAATGTTGCTCACCCAATCAAAGTAAGGTTTTCATTCTGGTTTTACTAGAGCATGTTGCCCACCCATTTCTTCCAGTTGTATTGTAAATTACTCGATGATATTCAAGTTCCCTTGAGGAATATCCTTCTATACTTGAGCTTGGGTAGGTGCAGCTGGGGGAAAATATGGACATTTCGGCACTAATAGTATTTGGGGAAGACACCCAACCACGGGTATCTTTTTTGGGTTCTCCTGAATTTGTTCTAGATTAATTTTTAGAAGTGGGAAGTCTTGATTTCCTTTTGGGTTGGGATTCAAGTAGGTTTATGGTCCCAGTGCTGTATTGGACAGGAATATGAGATTAATTTCATTTACCGGGATGGGTTCATGTGGTAGGGGAACCTATTTTGGGAACACCTTTTGACGTTCAACTTGATGAATGCATCTGTAAATATAGCTTCATTGACGTAGCTTGGCATTGATTCATTTGAGATCTTTCATTTATTCCTCCTATAATTTGAATATTTCCTCATGTTTAATAGGAACATTCTTAGGGGGAGAGGGAGGTGGATCATAGAATACATGGTATTTTTTTTTCTCCTTGTTGGGGATTTTCTAGGGAGGTAGTAACGAGTTTGTTGAGGGTCCACCCAAATTTAGAGAAGCTCTCTGATTCTGGGTATGTACACCATCAGGCTTGGTGTGGGATACCACTGGGGGGAACCATATTATTTTGAATCCTCTCCATTTGTAACATATTCTATGAGATTTGTGGGGATAAAGTTCACCATATTCCATGATGCATACGACATTGGGGGCAGTGAACCCGGTGCTAAAAGGTAGGAGAGATTTTTTCATCAGCTGTTGGACATTTCCCTTCCATTCAATGGTATTCATCGGGTTTATTAGTGAAGATCTACTTGAACGGAGACTTGATCTGACCTCAAAATATGTCTTCATCTCAGAGGTTATGAACAAAGAGATGGGGCTGAACATGTGACTTCTCTACTCATTGTTCTTCCAATATAAGAGAAGACAGACCTCAGATGTACAGGAATTTGAGGTAAAAATACCCCATCCATGTGGGTTGGGGTTGTTCCCATTCTTGTGTTGATGCACTATGACCTGGATGTTTTGGTCTTATGGGGGTATTTTGAGTTAAAAATTATTCCATCCCTATGGGTAGGGGCTGTTCAAATATTGCGACAGTAGCTGCTGCTATTCCCACCTTTTTGATTTCATGCACTCCCACATAGGGGTGAGCCGGGTATGGTGTTTTGTTTTGCACAGAATTTATTTTATTTAGAGGACATGAGCATTTCTAGTTGGTTTGCTTCCCTTAGGCAGAAATCCTATTGTATATTCTTAGTTTCTTGTATCAGAAGCTTCTCGGTGTCTTGATCTTGTCGGGTCTGACGCTTTTGAGACATACTTCATGCTTATTCTTATTGAGGGTTCAACCTTTCCTGAGTAGGGATTTCATGTGTTGCAAGATTTCATTTCTAATGAGGTCTAACGGGAAGAACATGGGTTGATGTGTAGATCTCTATGTTCTCCCCATCCCCAGATATGAACTCCAGATGGGGCGTCACAAATGAGGAAACATAACTTGTGCAGCGTGTGGAGGAAATCTCATTCAAGGTTTTTTTTCTAATTGTGTCCACCTTGCATATTAGAGGGATTCGAGGTTGAATAGATGGAGAATATTTCCTAATATGTTTACATGGTCTATATACCCTTCATAGGGAAATAACTTTTCTTTTATCTATTGAAGAGTTGTCCAGATATTGAGGTGAATGTTATTCATACATTCCTCATACAACTCCATTGTTATGTCGAAGTGAGAAGTGTTCATGGGAAAATACATCACTGGTATAGTATCCTTATCTAGTTTTCTTCTCACAAGAAACATATTCTATTGTTGTTCTTCTGAGGACTCATCTACTTGATAGACCCAACTTGAATTCTTCTTAATGATTTAGTTTCATGCAGCAGGGCGGGTAGGAGACTCGTTGATATGTGAGTGGCGTGGTGGTGGCTCAGAAGATGAATAAGGCCCCTGACCTTCCTCTGGTTGAGATAGGATATCACTCATCATATATAGAGTTTATAACATTTCTGACTCCATTTATTATGAGTGCCTCAGTGTAGAAGGGATTTCTCAAATTTTTTCCAGCAAGGGGGGGACCTTTTTCTAGTGTGAAGTTTGATTGCAGGGAGGACCTTCGTAATCAGTACTGCTATGGTAAGGGCTACCATTTCAACTTGATGACTGACCATGGGGAATGTTCCTATGGTGTATACCATGGGGAGGACCTTTAGGGTGGGCTGTTGCAACTGAAGGACCTTTAGGATCTTAATTTCATTGAGGGGAGGACCTTCTCGATGACTACTATGATAGAGAGGACTACTATCACACCTTTATATCTAGCTATAGGGAGAATTTCTAGAGTTTACATCTTGTGGAGGGCCTTCAGGATATATTGAAATGAGGGGAGGACCTCCTCATTGCTTCATGTTTCTATGGGGAGGACCATCGTAGTAACTACCATTGTGGGGTGGTCCTTCACATTGGTTGTCATCGTAGTGAGGACTTCCATCATAAAACGACATCTGACTTCAAGGCAAAGCATATCTGTAAAATATACCATGGGAGGACCATCAGAGAGGACAACAACAAGGGGAGGACCTTTTTTTCCTGATTTTCTAGTCAAGGGGAGGGATACCCAAACAAGCATCAGGAGATTGGCTATCTTGATCGATCATTCCTAGCCAATGGAGTAAGCCTCTGTGGGTGCTTTGGGGAGGACCTTCAGAGCTGCTGGTAGCAATATTGCAGGAAGGCCCTTTGTAACTACTACTAACACTTCCATAATTTGGTAATGGACTAATAGGATGTTGGGCCTCTATTTATATATTCTTGAGGGTGTCAAGAACTCTAGATCCTATTAGAGAGGGATCATGTATATGCTCTTCATTTTCTAGTTTCCTTTGGCTGATTTTATTTTTGGGCACTCTCTTGTAGGTAACTAGGACCCTCTGATATTGGTAATGACCAACATATACGGGTCCCTATTTTGTTGGTTCTCGTGATGCTTTTGGGAAACACCGACAGACATCTAGAGTTTTTGCAGGGATATATGCCTCCCCTAGAGTGGCCAACATATTGGACCGGCATCCCCCAGTTGGAAAGGGTATTTGTTTCTGATCTGCTTGTCTGTGTATTACGGGATATTTTTGTCAACCTTCCTAGACTAGATCAGGGATGCATAACTACTCCAAAGCGACTAACCCATTTTGTGGGTACGTCATTCTATTCAAGGAAACTAGTTCATGGGCTTGGTTCCTCTCCTTTTCCACTGATTCAATGATATCTTGACATGTTTAGAGGATATGGTCTAGAATCGACATCTAATATTCCATCATTTTCAGGATGTTATAAGATACATCTTTGTCTAGAACGGGTATGAAGGCTCATTATGATTTCAGAGAAGGATTTTGTGCCTGCTCCAGTCCTCCATAGGTTACCAGTGGATACGGGTAGATCTCCTCTATTGGGATAGAGGAACGAGTCTACCACCGACTGTATTCTTTGGTTGCCACTAAATTTTATTGGTGGGATTCATATTTACAAGTAGGAATTTTTATCTACTCCCTTTCCACTGTATTTATCTCACGAGCTTTGTATTCATCCTTATGAATATTACTCTACTCATATTTGTTTTCCACCCTATTTGGATGGTGGTCTTGGTACGCATCAACAGGTTTTTTATCTTACATGTAACTAGTTGTTGTCCTATTTATATAACGGGCTTCTTACACATTAGCATATATTTTTATTTGCCTATTATTTGCTGCTATATCTGCACTGTGGGATCCTCAAGCACTGGCACGAATGTGCATGTGCTTGTGTTGTTCCACTCTATCTCTATGGTGGACTTCAGTGGAGGGGTTAGATTTGTATATTTTCCCATTGAATGTGGCTGCGTTTGAATGGAGGAGTTCCACCTTGGAAATTAGGGTGATAGCCAGTTCCTCATTTTTTGTCTGCTGCCCTCAGCGGGCGGCCCAAGGGGCCCATATCTTTTTGACATCATAAAATGACATTAGCATAATATCCTCTTTAGAGTGAGGATACTTGATCTCCCGGTGTTTGCAGTGATTCTATCTAGTAGGGGCCCATGAGCAGGACCCTTGTTTATCTGGGATGAAGTCATCATCATGGAATTCGTTTGACTCTATGACATAAGGGAGGTACTCATTGTCACACTCTGGGGAAATATCCTAAAATGATTCATCATGACCACCAGGGCTGCCTTGTGTTAGGTTGTTTGTCATGGATAAGGATGCGACTAGTGAGATTTTGCAGATTGGAGGGCTTATCTTGCAACCTCTGTTACAATGAGAGTACTGTTTTGGTGGTACTCTTTAGTCAGCATGTTAGATACCCAACATTGAAGACACTAGGTTTGCGAGGGGGTCCTTCTCTTCATTGGGGCCCAATCCACCTATGGGATTGCTATGGTGCATGTCTTCATTAGCCATTATAAATTTATTTGGATCGAAGTTTTCTCTTCAGAAACCTATAATAGATATATATGACATATATAGACAACAAACCCCCTTCAAAGTAGCATCTCCTAATCATATACATATTTGAAGATTCATCTTTTACCCCCTTCCTTTTTTTGTGAGGCAAAGGGGATTGAGTGGCGTAGAACCACAACCTTGTTTGAGGGTTCACGTCGGGTTCACCATTTTTGTTTCGACCAAAGATAAAGCCTATACGCATTTGGAGAAAATACAAACCAGTCCAATGGGTGACAAGAATTTGTCCATTATTATAGATACTTTCATTTCACCATCTTTGTTTCAGCCCGACCCATGTCATTATCCTTAAGGTGGAATTGAATTGACCCCATGGGGATGGGAAGTTTATCTCTTCCGTATTATGAAGGAGGTTCCACATTCAAATGCTCCCCACCAGTGATGGAATGGGGTTAAGCATTTGTGAAATTGGTCCTCTTAGGATATGAATTCCTCAAATAGTCTCTAATGGGTTTATTTATGGAGCCATAAACACCCAACGACCCTGGTATCCATGATTCATTGACTTGGTTTCCAAAGCCAGGTTCTCGATGGATGAAGATTTGGCCAACGACACTTAAGGACTCCATTGGTCGAGATAATGGGAGGTCGGGCTCATCACACCCTTCTGGGGGAAATTATTGCCTATTCCAGGACTTTCTTGTAGATTTAAGTCATGTTTATGTGTTTGTGAATCCTTGTTTCATTCCCAAATAGTGTATCCACGGACTACCACTGGTTTGCTGGATCATCATGGATATAGCAGGATTTGATTATACAGAGTTAATGCTGACTTTAACCATGAATTAAAGTGCTCTAGAGTTTATCATCATCTAGGAGAGACAGAAGGTGGTTTGATTTTGGGATCAGACCCATAATATGAGCTTCCTATGTATCCTCATGAGAGGTATCAGAGCCCAAATAGTTTAGTTATCTTGGGGATTGGATCTGAGTGGAGTCCCATTTGTTGTGGTCATAATTAGGTTGACCCTTTTGGAAGGGCACCCCCTTTGGGGTTGGGCCTTCAAGAAAGGGTATTACATATCCTGGTTTGAACAGGAAACAGAGTTCTCATAGTTAAAGATATGAGGTTTGTTTTTTTTTTGTTGTGATCATCACAACTCTTTAATCCCATATGAGTCACACTCGGTGTGAGAAACAATAGGATGTGATAAATTCAACAAACCACACACCTTCTCTTCTGCTAACGGAAGAGGTCAAGCCAATGGAAAAAGAAGTTGAGGCAACGGTGAATGAGGGAATTGAGAAATGAACCCTTAAATGTGGGATGACATTGGAGGACATATGGCTCAGCTCTTAGATGGTTAGGGACTTACCTCAGGGGGGGTGCCCCAGAATGTGTTCTGGTAAATGGTAGGAATATCAATTCTATTCAAAAGGAAAAGTGAGCATGATCCCTTTGACTGGTCATCGTTCCTTATTGAATGCAAAACAAAGTGATCATCCTTGATCCCTAGAACGGGGCGGTTCAAATCAGTATCCTAAGGTCGGACTTTGGTTTACCATCAAAATGTAGACTAAGGGGCATTTCAGGGGTCTGAAAAATTGTGGGGACATCCTTCATGACTCTGGTTGCCTTGGGTATGTAGACTTAAAGAGGCGCGTTGATGTGCCAGGTGATCTGATCCAACGGGTCTAGTGGCTTTGGATGAGACCTTGGCTTGATGATACTAGACTGGTTTGCGGAGGAGCTATGGAGGACTGTACGGTAATAGAGGGGAGAGATTAGATCCCAGGGGAAGGACACCCAAAGATGCCACATTCCATGTGCTATTTTCTATTGTAGGATGGGGGTGCCCCACATACCATAGTGTTATCCCGGTAGAGGTTTTATCTGCATACCGAAGTAGTACACAGACATGGGTATAGACCACCACATACCAAAGTGTTATGTGGTCATTGATGTGGTTTTACACACCTCTTTAGGTTCCATCCACATACTGATGCAGTATGCGGCACAGGGTTTGATTTATATAGCAATTCACTATACAGAACGCTATACTAAAGAAGGGTCCTAGAACCTATGGTTTATGGGAAGTTCATCCGAGTTGAATTTATGGTTCGAAATGGCACCAATTATGTTCAAGGTTCATCTATTATTATTAAGATCCTTTTTTATGGTTCACGTCTAGTACTACCTTTAGAATTTTGATTTGTAGTTTTCAATTTGTTGATGATTCGAAACTTAAGACGAAATCCCATCTGAATTCTTTCTTCCAACCTCTATAGTCTCCTCCATGATTTCTTCATCAGTCCTCCTTCAATTCCTCATGTTCTCATTTTATAGAGCACTGGGGAAATCATATCTATGGGCATGAAACATCTTTTGTGAAAGCCTGTGAAGACATATCTCAACTTGTGGAAGACTTGGTCAACTGGGGTTTGTGGAGGATTTGGTTCGTGAGTCACGGTATATATAACCCTACCAGAATTCTTCATTCGCAAACTACTGAGTTCGTGACATAGTATGTGAATGGCCTTTCTGGGATGGGTTCTTCCAATGACATGGTTCAAATTATCTTGGTTTTGCTGGCCACCACCCTATAGGCCAGTGCATCATGGGTCCTTGTGCATCCCAATGGTTCACAGTTCATGTGTTCCCTGAACTTTTCCTAGTGATGGTATGTGGGTCACTTAAAACTGTTGATAAATTTGATTTCATCATGTTTACTCTAAAATTTTCAATTAAATTTTCATCCATTCCTCTTATTGGACTAGTAGGAATGTTTTCTTCATTATGTAAAGTGCTTGTGGAAGTATTACCTTCCCTTTGCGAAGTTTCCAGGACCCTAAAACCATCTATTAAACTCATTTAGTGATTAAAATCGATGATAAATTTTTAATTGAATAATGGTGAGATTAGGAATCTTATTCCTAATTTTTAAAACATTAAACAAGTATTCAGACATAATTACCTCAAAACATCAAAAACATTTATGTTAATTACTCTTATTGTCTCTTGAGAACATTTTTTTGTTCATTAAAACCATCATTCAAGAAATATCTTCATTTAAAAATTTCCTAAATATCATTTTTTTAACAAAATATAACTCTATGTTATCTTTCTTTGCCGAAACAACCCTAATTTTTTTTGAGATATAAAGTTACTTTCAGTTTGATTTAGTCTAGTAAAATATCTTATTTTTTATATTTTAAGCTTCTATAATTCTAAGCAAATACAAACTAGACAGACAGAAAATAAATATTTTCAAAACTATCATGCTAAGTGAAACAAACTTCTTTATTTTTGGAAATAACACTTATTTCTTATTATGTAACTATTCAATAAATAAACTATTAACATACATATATTATATAGTTTTCTATGTATTTGGTTTATTTTTTTTAAAATAAGAACTGTTTAATTAAAAAATGGAACTATAAGGTGGTGAAAATATGTTTCCTCATTTATTAATAAAATATCAGATAAACTATTTTATGTTGGTTGTAACATATTTTATCTTTATTATAATTTAAAAAAATATGTAAATTTTTATAGATCATATACTATTTGTATCAAAGTTATCATCTCATTTTTTTATAAAACCTTTTTTTTACAAACACTTTATCTTATCGTATAATAGAAATAAGATGAATGAAACCTTTATTTTGATCCATCTAAGCTTGAAATATTTCAGTTCATTTTAAATATTTTTTAAAAATAACATTTTCTACTATATTTTAATACAAACTTCAAGCTCCATTTAATATTACCTTAATTTTGAACTCATTTATATTTATAATATTTTTATGATTTTTATTTGGAATCAGACACCCTTCAAAATCAATGAATTGATTTCTATAATGCTAATAACTAATGTAGACTTTCCATAGAGTTTCCCAAACCCCTAAAAATATTTTTGATAATTATATCTGATGGAAACATTTATTCACCATAGTAACACCTCCCTTAGGTTTCTAAGACTTCAACTAGATCTTTTAAGAAAAATTTTTATGCATTACAAAAAAAAATCTTCTTCTAGTTTGAACTATTTTCCCCATGTACTGTCAACACATCACCAAAGCCAAGAAATCCCTTGTCTTGAGTAGCTATCCTAAACACTTTTATTATTTTAGGTAAAATTTTATTGAACTCATTTATGTTATCAAAACCTTTCTAACAATATTTATATAACAAATTTTGGATTCATATCAAGCATTAAATGAAACTTATCATATCTTATAGTAATTAATATACCCAATTGTATTGATTACATGAGAAAACACTAAAGTTAGTTTGGTTATTTGGAAAATTGAATATGATTTTAGAACCATAAATGAATCCATATATTATTCTCATAATTTTCTATATATCCAACTTCAATAATCAACTAGGTGTGGGTTTCTCTAATGAATAGAATTTTACTCCTTACATAAGAACAATTTTTATGTTTTTATTTCAATTTAAGAAGATTCTCCCATTAATATTATATTTTTTATAAATTTATCCCAAAGTAATTTTAGTGGATGTTGATTCCATTTCATATATAACAGTTAGATAATTATCATTTCTGGCATTCATTTGATAATCACTTTTATTAAATGTGCTCCCATTAGAATAATGACAATTTTTTTAATTTCATCATTTCCATTAGTGGACCAAGATTCATATATCACTAACTATTATTTTTGGAGCATATATCATCTCTTATCCATTTAGATAAACCATATAATTAATCATATCATCTATGACTCTAAGATAATTTATTGAACAACTAATTAACAAAATATATCATATGGATTTATGAAGCTCTATTATTTTAGTATCATATTTCTATGAGGGTTTCCAAGATACGTTTAAATAAAATATCACACCATATATATCCTTATAATACCATTAGGGTCTCTCATAACCTTCTTCAATTATGAAAGATAATCCCTGGGAACTGAATTTTGTCATGACTTACCTATTTAGATGATCGAGGCCTTGAAAATTGTTCTATTTTGAAGGAATTTTACCCTTAGTATTTTAAAGGGATTGTAAAATATCTCTATCTTATTTATTTCATTCTTTTTAAATTATTCATGATTTTAACGATTTAGCATTGAATACTTTTTCCTTTTACATAATCTATATGTTCAAATCATATTTATGCGTGAAAATTTATAGGACTCATGAATTCTATTACTAATCTTAATTGACTGTAATATATAATTAAACAAATACAAAGTAATCCCAAGAAAAATGTACATAGAACCATTTCATTTAAAATATTAAAATCATATAAAATCAAAACAAAATTCCACAAGAGAAATCGTTGTGTAAGGGACCATGTCCTTTTAAACCCTTTGTGATTTTAGAGTATTTTCCACAACATCAATATTTTTTTAGGAAAAAATGGATGACTAATACATGTTCCCTAATATCTCGTCTAGATAGAGTATCACCTATGATGGACTAAAGTTATAATTCATGGGATGTGATGGACTGAAGATAGAGTGTGATTAATGATGATGTGATTTGATGCGATCTGATGATAATGTAGTAGAGGATCTGATATATGTTTTGAGTCATTCATAGTTGTAGGATGGAATGAGGTTTTTTCTTTCATGTTCATGATACCTAGCTATTATTAGTATATTAGGTGTTGTGATGATGTGGTGATATTTGATTGTAGTGTGTGGTATGAAATGGTATGTGGTATGTGGTGATGATCGTGACTTTGTTATAATTGTGATGTGGGATATGTATATGTGGTAATATGGGAGGGATGGGAATCGCCAAAACATTTATTATTAGGGAATGAGATCTAAAAATCTATGGAGAAGTTGTTGTGGGGTACCTATTGTTTATATTTTTCCATTACTATGTTATTATACATGAATGAAATATTGGGTGAGTGAGAATATGTGTGGTTGGGTGGTAATTGACCTAATGTAGGTGGAATTTTCTTTAATTATCTATTCACTGAATCATTAGCAAGCTTCTTCCACATTTCTAAGAGAGGTCTTGAGGATGATCCCTTAGAGTATATTGGTATACCCACCCCTATTGTAATATCCTATCCAAGACACCACTAATTTAGTGACCTAAGCCAATTTTCCACAAGGCCTCAAATGTGCCTACCCATATTCTAGAGGTTTTCAAGTAGTAGCAATGGTCTAAAGGTGGTAAAGTGGGGAGACTATACCCTCTTATTAGAGTAAAAATCATGGAAATAACCAGATTTCATCCATATAAGTAATAAAGAGAGTGTGTAAAAAATACATAAATTGAAATAGAAGCGTGTTTTAATTATAAATGAAATTTTATAAAAACAAAAATAGTCATGCCATACATACAACAATGACCACCCACTGGCCCACCATACATGAAGGTGTACATAAAAGAAACTAAAATTAAAGTACATGGATCTAATACTAACTCAGATCCAGAGCACTTGCTTGGTCTCTAAGCCTTATAAAATTTCTCTCATAAGTGCATTCTCGTGGAATATTAAAGTCTTAGACAATACAAAACTTAAAAAATAAATATAGCAATAATATAAACAGGAAAGTAGTCGATCCTCAGGTCTGTGATCCCTATAAACCATATCTGGTTCTACCTAAGTTAGAATATCTTTGGTCATATTTCATCATATATATATATATATGTATGTATGTATGTATATATGTATATAGATTCCAATGAAATTGACCCAATACATCAGACTAAGGTGATTATGAACAAAATCATAAGGAAAAACGCAATCCATAATATATCTTAGGATCCTAGATCGGGTCAATAGGACATACTGCGAGTAAGGATCTGAGCTGGATATCATACCACTCATGTCATGTATCATTAAGTTAGTTCTTGAGTCTATAATCTCAATTGACGATACCTACTTCTCCCAACACTGAAATGTCTCTGAGCAAGCTGCCTGACCATAGGGGGATACATGTCCTATCCATGGATTCACCCGTACTCATATTTTATAACTAAGATAAAGGATTCTAGGTATCCACTGAATATCTTTGAAATATGAAATTGAGTAAGATTTCATAGTACTCAATCCACATGTAATAATTCCTAATTTCGGATTCCTAGGTCATGTCCTATATGAAATCCCAAAATTGAAACTCGAATAATCCGTAATGGGGTGACCCTTAGGAAATATGTAAGGAATACTCTCCAGGTTTGGAATAACAACACGAAATCATTGATTGAATGGCTCAATATCCTCATCCCCAAATAATTCTATGTATACTATAATGGTGTGCCCACTGATCCAAGGGATTATCTTAGGCATCAAATGAGGATATCAAGTATATCAATAGGGATCTCATCAGCATTCCCCTGCTTGAGGGAAAACCAACCACCGGGAAACCTTTAGAATCCTATGGAATTCTATAGTACTAGAAATTCCTAAAGAAATTCAATATAATAGGGGTCCATGATATTTTTAGTGACATGCCTCTATATCCCTAAAGATGGAGGAATCTGAGTAACAAATGGGACTTCTAATAAAATTAATAGTAATATTAAATCAAGTAAGGCACATGAACTAGACCCCCCAGACTTCATCTAAAAAATCTAATAGAATAAAAAAAATTCTTAGAATCTGGGTCATATGAAGAACATATGTGAACCCCAATGAATGAATAATATGTATCCCATGATGTATGTCTGGGAATCCTAAAGATAGATGTCACATCGTGTCAGGTTCTTCAATCAAAAACTAGAAATCACCTCTAAGAATAAATATTAAAACTAAAGTAAACAAGTTAATGCATAAATAAAGAGTGAGGGTGGCCAAACACCTAAACCCATCATTACTGCCATTTCCCTATAGGCTTACACATTCAGATTCCAAGCTGACACATTCTACCATCTCTACCCAAACCAACAATGCACTAGCTTAGGGTTAGTCAAACTCCAGGGTACCCATTCGGTATCCTAAGTCAAGACAGAGAAGAGGCATCCCACTCAGGATCCTCAAATATGGTACATAGGATGAGGTGTAGTTCATGAGACCCCCAATAATAGTGCATGAAGGTATAGGCATCCTATATGGAGTCCTCGAAAAGAAAACATATGTGTACGGATCCTAAAAGGGATTATCTAGGTCATCAGGTAAGAGAAGGCATCCCATATGGATCCATCAGTCAAAGTAATAAGCTAGAGACATCCAACATGGGATCCTCTCAGTCAAAACAAAAGCAAGTTACTGCTATAGGGTATCCTTGGAAAAAACTAACATTGTGGCCTCTTATCCATTAGGACACATCTCGGAAAGGAGATATCCCGAATGGAAAATCTACATATGGATTGGTAATGAGATATTGCTCATGGACCATATCTGATAAAAGGTATCACTCCTAGGAGATATCTGAATTTGATTATTAGAAGAAGAACCTCTCCATATTGTAACAAGCCTGAAATTTCTCCTAAGAGTCCTTGAATCACCAAAATGTTTTCCCAATTGTGATCTATGTAAAAAGATACTCAAAATTTTCTATTCATGTGACCAATTCCAACTATTGGGAATAAAGATACAAAACCCCCAAAAAAATGTAGCAAGGGATGGGTACATGGTGTGTGTACCCTAATACACATTGTGTACCCTCAAAGCTCCACCTAGGTTTGTACTTCAGCTGGACTTTGAATGTAAAAACCCAAGTACACAAGGTGTTTACCACATACACAATGTGTACCCTACATGGGGTACCTTCCTGTGTACCCCACTGGGCCAATCTAGGTATATATCCTGTTCATGTATCTCTACAAAGTGTGCAACCCACCTGGAGTCTGACCATGTACACTACGTGGCCATCTGCCCCTACACTGGCTATTTGGTTGGGTACATGGCTACATGGACAAGTCCCATTACATGGTGTGTATACACCATACATTACATGTACTTTGAATAAGACCATATTCCCTAAATGAGAAGAACACAAGGTGTTAGTTCCCTGAACTATATGTCATGTAATCGGGATTTACGAATGGAAAAACTCCCAAATCGCCCAAAACCAATGTTTTTGCCAAAAAATCTATAGATCGACCCACTAGGTTTCATAAGAAGTTATAAAAGGGACTTAAAATTAAAAATGGTAAATCTAAAATGATATATAGAAAAACATAAAATGGGGTACCTTTGAGTGGAATCCGTTGAAGCTTCACCCATTTCGCGGTCCATAGATACCACACGACGATAGGGGATCCTCTAAATATCAGTGGTGGTGCCTCATTTCTTATATCTCTATCTCTCTCTACCTCTCACTTTCTCTCTTTGTTTCATGATTAAGGAATATCATAGGGGGCGTATTCTGGAAGCCAAGGCTGAAGGGAGAAAAGAAAACGTAAAAAAGGAAAGAAAAGGAAAATGAGTTCTAGCCTCCACCCCGATGCCCGATCTATGTTTATGTGCTTCCTATAAAAAACTCCAAATTTTGGACTCAAATAAAAAGACAACATCTCAATCTAACACTCCCTTCAAAATATATTTCTAAATGAACATGTGGGAATAAATTAATATTTAATTAATTAATTATTAATTATTCCAAAATAAATTGAATGTGTTCAGAGTTACACCAAACTCATGACCTAGGGTAAACACACAATTATAATAGAAAAGGAGTAGTTAGAAAATTTATTCAAGATCATCTCCAAAGGTAAAAAGACCATTTTACCCCTTGCAGACATTTGAGTGTAAAATTCAAATTTTTTTCTCAGAATTCCAGTCCTGAAAACACATATCCTTATAGTCTATCCACCATAAACATTATCATCCAAGATAATCCTTGGTGGTAAAACTAGAATTTATTCTCTCAACCCAACATCTACACAAACATGTTATATTGGCTATCCAACAACTAGTCTCATATCATCTAAAACTATCTTCAGTATGGGAGATATTTAACTGTGACCGATATAGTAATCCCCACCATATGATTATCCTTATCATCACCTCGCAACATTTCCATTTCCCACTTCCCAATAATGGTTTCCATGAAAAACACTAGATTTCAATTGAAAATGAAATTAACAACTACCAAATAGCCAACAGTACACCACCCACCATATGGATTACCTTATACCACTAATTAAGTGTAACCTCAACATGTGCCTTTATCAAACCAAGAAATACATTTGAAAAGAAATGAATCTTAGTGTATATATGACGATATATCATCATACTCAAGATGTTTTCATGAAAGAATATGGTCATATATAACTAGGAGTATACTATGATAGTATAAAAATGTGTTTATATTTATTCCATATTCATTCTCACATAAAAAAAGTATATACTTTCCTTTATCCAACTACTGACACCATGTATCTTGAAAATTCGTCTCTATGTCCAACCATAGGTCATCCATCTCATAGAACCCATACAATTATTTATGTCTCCTCACCTACAGAGAGACATTCCTTATTTCTTCACAACTCCTAGGAAAATGTGCCAGCAGAAATTTTTCAAAAACATCATTCCCCGGCTCGTACCTAGCCACTCCCTAATTTAATATTTAAATGGTACCAGGCATAACCGACACATACCATTATCACATGAATCATGCTCCCATGATTCATCCACTATAATTCAAGTATGTTATTTATACTTAGTACATCATTCCAAACAAGCTTGAAGATTCCTTGGAACTTATATTATATTTCATGCACCTCACATGTGTAATGATTTATTCCACGACTACATGTCACCCACGTTGTTCCAGTCATGAGTGTCTACTCACGCTATGGATAAAGTATAAATAATGGATACACTGGTCAATAGAGCTAAGCACATTAAAACTCATGCTAATAAAATCCAGTCTTTATACCAAAGCACCATAGGTTATTTATTAAAATTCAAATCATTACCATTTTTATATTGAAAAACCAGAGTACTTATCATGCTTCTATCTCAACAAGATCATACAACAATGATCATTACCTAGAAAGAATCCAAAAACACAGACTAACCTATCACCCAATTTTCCCTTGATCAAAATTAAATATTTACATACAAGGGTCCAAACCAAAACTAGTGTCTTCTAGGTCTCCCACATAGCCCTAATGATCAAGTCTCACAACAGAGTCGCTAGGTCTAACCACCTAGACCAAATATGAAACCCCTCTATGGTAAATATAACATATACCAATGAGGTTCAAAATATTCAAGGATAGAAATACTAGGTCCCTAATAATCCATGTCAATCCTTATAAGGATATGCTCCCTGGAGGGCATGATACCAACATAGAATAAATACTAATCTTACACTCACTGGGAATACATATATGTTAATACCCCCACAATGTCCAATTCACTAGAAATTTATAGGTACCTATCATCACCAAAATCAATGACACAACTAGATAACTATAAGAGAAGACATAAACGTCCAACATAGATCAACAAGGGAAAATGGTACACATACAAGATCATATCATTGATCCATGTCGTACCAGACATACAGTTTGGTTAAGAATAATGTCATTACAAGATATGTACTAAAAAACTATATATATATATATATTGTTACTAACACTTTTAATAACCAACCCTAAAAATCAACACCCCATGAGGGATCCAACACATGGGAATCATGATCCCTATCAACCTACTAGGGTCATTACACCTTCTATTCATGAGGACTGAGTAATCATCGTCACTATCAAATGTATCAATGTAAATCTACATCACCTAACATTATAATGATATATATATATATATATATGAGTCACCCTAATTGAGTATAATTCCACCAAAAACCTATACAGTAAAACACCATTTAGGATTTTATTAAAAATTAAAATAATTGTCCTCTCTCATCAATAAAATCACACACTAGAAGACCTATAACATGTGAATCATATGTTTCAAATATAATGCATAAAATGCCTCTTTCCTTTTCCATACAATAGTCAAAATCAATCATTGGACTCTTTCTTAAGGGACTAAGTTCTATAAATCCATAATAATTCATAAGATCCACACAGTATTTGATTCTCATATATAACTATAACATCACATATATGAATAGAAATCACATATACCTAGAAACTGGGAATTATTACTAGAACAAGTGTTCTCTACACAAAAGTCTGATATCCATCACTGGCTCTGAAAAATTTATAATACTCATATATTTAATATCCCAAATAGTAAATAAAAAGGAAAGTGATACATCTGATACCACTTTGTAATGTCATGGACTAGATTTCAACAATCCAGTGCCCTAAGTCGGTTTACCACAAGGGTTCAAGCACCCGTCCCTATATTCTAGAGGCTACCAACTGGCAGTAAAGATCTCAAGGTTATGCAAGGGGAAGACTATACCCTCGTATCATCGTAACATAGTATGAAATAAAGAAATATTATCCATATGAGTAATAAATAGAGTGTGGAAGCAGTAAATAATCAAAAATAAATTCATTCTAAAATCATTAATAAAATTATATAAAATCTCCAATATCCATGTCAAACATGAAACACTTATCAACCATCGGGTCAACCATACATGCATAAGTACATAAAAGAAACTGAAATAAAATTATAGGGATCTAATACTAACTCTGAGCCAGACCACAAACCTGGTATCTAGACACTATCGAACTTCACTAACCCGATCATAGAAATACACATGAGTTACTCTTATTTATCATGCAACTTTGGGCCTCAACCCAATCCATCATGCATCTATACTCAATGTAAAAACCATACATAAGGTTTTTGCACACATGTAGGTGCATGTATAGGGGTGAGAAATAATCTCATTAGACCACCCCAATTATGAACTTATAAATCTTCTTTCATAAGTGAATTCTTGTGCAATATGATCACCCTAGATGAGAGACAATAGGAAAATCAAAGACAACAATAACATAAAGAGGAGCGTAGTCGATCCTCAGGTCCAAAATCCCTATCGACCATACCTACTTCTACCTAAGTTAGAATGTCCATCGGCTTATGCAATTACATATATATATATACCCATATATATGTATATATATACATGAAAAATATATTGACCCTATAAATCGTAATAAGGTGTCCATAAACAACATCATAAGGAAACAATCAATCCATAGTCGATCCTCAGATTATAGATCTGGTCGATTGGACATACTATAACTAAGTCTATAATATGGATGGTGGAAAATTTAATAAATTTATCATTAATTCAATCCTCAAGTCCATAAACTCGATCGACTATACCTTTTTTGGATAACATCAGAATGTGTCTGAGCAAGCTACATCAGCATAGGGGGATACATGTCCTAGACCTAGGTTCACGGGTACATGCCTCCAATAACTAAGATGAAGGATTCTTGGTATCAATTGGACATCATGAAATTATGGGCAGGATCTATATTTCATACTACTCAATCCATGTGTTATCTTGCCTGATGTTGTTTTCCTTGGTCTTGGCCCATAGGAAATCCAAAAAGAGAAACTCTGATAATTCATAAGGGGATTACTCTTAGGTGATATGTAATGTATAATCTCCTAGTCTGGTATAACAACATTGAATTATTCAATATTTGGCTCAACATACACATCTCCAAACAAGTCTGGGTGATACTATAATGGTGTGTCCACTTGTCCTATGGAGTATCATTGGAATGTGATGATGAGATCATGTATATCCTTGGGGATCTCATCAGCATTCCACTGCTTGGAGGGAAATCTCCCACCCAGAAACCTTTGGAATTCCATGTAATTATAGTGGACTATCCATTCCTAGAGAACCCCATTATAAGATGTGTATGAGACAATCTCAAGGACCTACTGTTATATCCTAAAATAATGAGTACTCCCAATTAAATAATAGGTCTTATAATAATAGTAAAAGTAACATTCAATCAATCAAGTCTCATGTGATAGGCCACATGGCGTACATTTGGTAATCCCAATAGAATAACAAAAAGGGATCAAAATCCAGGTTCTAGGAATCATGTCTAGGCACCCCAATGAATAAATAAAAAGGATATAGTGAGGTACATTGGGGATCCCAGAGATAAATATTTCCTCATGTCAAGTTCATCATCCAAAAATTATAAAGAACCTCTGATAATTGGAATTTCATCAATTGTAAATGATTTAATGCATAAATATAGAGTGAGTGTTGTTGAACACCTAAACCGACCACTTATACCACAGTCATGTGGCCTTACATGTTTAGCACAGGTTCTAAGGTGACACTTACTAACATATCTACACAAACCCCCAACATGCTGTGTAAGATTAAATAAAACATCTAGGTACCCATTGGGTCCCCTAAGTCAAGACACATAAGAGGAATCCTAATCAGGATCCTTGGAAACAATACATAAGAAGAGGTGTCCAACATGGGACCCTCAACAACCGTGAAAGAAATTAGAGAAATCCCACATGGGATACTCAGAAAGAGTAAATAGGTAGAGAGAACCTATAAAGAATTACCTAGGTCACCATGTTTGTATGTCATGATACAGAGGACCCCCAATCATAGTAATAAGGTCGTGTCATCCTACATGGGATCCTATAGGTCGAAACATAAATAGAGGCATCCTATAGGGGATCCTTAAAAACAACTAACCTCATGGCCTCTCTATCAAAGGGATTTTCTCTCAAGGGGGATGTACTCAAAGGGAAATCTACATAAGAATTGGTCATGTGAGATGACTCATGACCCATCTCAATTCAAATTTCTCACTCTCAGGAGATAACTGAATTTCATTACTGTTGGAAGAAACTCTCCATTTAGTAAAAATCCTTAAACACCTCCTAGAATTCCTTAAATCACTACAAGGGGTTCACCATCACGATCTACATGGAAGGATACTCAAAATGGACAACTCATGTTTCAAATTCTGACTCATGGGTATAAAGGTACGAAAAACCCATAAAAGGGTAGTAAGGGAGGAGTACATGACGTGTGTACCCTGCTACATGTTGTGTACCCTCAAAGATTCACCCAGTCATGTACATCATCAAGACACTACATGTAAAAACCCATGTACATGGAATGTACCATACACTGGGTACATGCATGTGTATTTCACCTAGCCTGGCCATGTATATAGCCTATTCAGGTACATCTAAATGATTCGTGACCCATATGGTTTCTGTTCATGTACTCTACACATCCATATACCCCTTCACGTGCTATTAGGCTGACTACTTGGATACATGGTTGAGTCCCAGTATATGGCATGTATACACCGTAAATGACATGTACTCTGAAAAAGATCATCTTCCCTAAACAGGAAGAACAGACAATGTGTGATCCCTGAACTACACACCGTGTGATTGGGAATTTTTAATGGGAAAACCCCAAAATCACTCAAAACCCCATTTTCCCTCAATATATATAGATATGAAGTCCCCTACCCTAGTATCCCATAATTGGTACCGTAATTTATTACATTGGCACTACATACAAGATTCAAATACAAAAAGACCATATATGTTAATAGTATTGAATAACTAGATACATAAATGGTACCCTTATTACATTTGTAATCAAATATAAAACATAACAAATGAAAGTAATTGCATCCTTGAAATTCTCAGTAAGGGTTAAATACAACAAAAGATTTCATGAATCTGTAATAAATGAAACTTAATTAATATGGAAAGGAATAAATAACTTAAATACATTCCATTTTATCAATAACATTTCAATCACGAGAGGATAAGGCATAATCATTATGAAAATGTAAATGATTGGGAAAAAATACCATTTAATAAATAACTTGAGGACAATCTAAATCGATAGATAATATCATAGTGAAAATATCGTGGAAAATATTGACTGAAATATTAACGAACGAAATGCTTAAAAATTTAGATTCCATGATCGTAATCATCATGGTACATCTACCATCAAGACCTTTAATAAGATAGTTTAATCATTATAGGTAAAACCCCCTTTAATTTAGACAACATTATCATTCCATGAGACATTCGATGCATCAAGGGGATATCTATAACTAGACCCCAATATTTACTACATGTCCAAATTATTCCTCATTTTCTCAAAAAAGATAAAATTAATTCATGAATCAATATTCCTTATCAAAAAATGTCCATATTTATTAAAAGATATGGATTTGACATTATTTCCCTTGTTAATCAAATAACTTTCCAAGTAAATCCATATGTAAAAAATGGTATATGGCTTAAGAAATAATCATATACATGATATAATAAATATATTTATTTAATTAAATATTCAATTAATTATGATAATAAATAAAAGGGGTAGTATGTGGACCGTAGAAAAGTAAATAGGTTCATAACATCAAAAATATGCCTCAACGAAAGAAAATTGAGATGGAGTCCCTTACAAGGATCATATAATTAATCAAATGAATAGATTATGGGTATTAATTGTAAATACAAAAAACAAATTGGAATACAACATAAGATAATAAATATACATTTTAAAAATAACCATAACATGGAATAATCAAGGAAATAGTAGTTTAACACAATGAATGAAAACTGAATTAAAAAATCCCTTGCCACCTTGTAATCTGTTAAATTATATACCCCATGAATGTAATAATTATCAAATGAAACATTTAATACCATGATGATAATGAAATTTATGATATGATATATCAAAGAGAAGTATACATACACGACACAAAATAAATTATTGATGAATGAGGCATATATCTCATATAAGTAAAAAAGTGAGATGAGAAAACCCTACCTTATATCCAAAATCATTCTTCATTTGTAAGTAATGTCATGGATAATAATATTATATTAATTAATTAATTAATTAATAACTTATTATGAATAAATATTTTTTAATATAATTTTATTAAGTTCATTTATGTCCATTTTTATGAGTTATAATATTTAATTCTATTGTTCCGGGAGCGTCTGTTTCATGGTTTTATCATCGGTTCCATTATATATAATTGTGGGGGTGTTTTTCAAAATGAATAAATACTTCATAAGTGTAATTAAATGGTATTGATTTGATTCAAAAATATTAAATGATCATATATATCATTTTTTTCTAGGAGGATGATTCATTATATAAAACTTTAATGCTAAATGTTTGGTTGATTTTTGGTGGTTTCTCTGACCATCACAAACTAGTTTTGTTTTATAAAATATTATTCCTATAAATTGGATAAAAATAAGATAAATGTTATAATATTTTTATCAAAATATTATTATACAATAATAATGGTTTTATTTCTATACTTGAAGGTGGTAAAAGAAAATGAAAAATCATCGTCCATGAAGGCGGTGAATCGTCACATCACAGATGATGTTTTCATTTTTAGAAAAGAAAAAAGAATAGAAGAGATTTGAAAATAGATATTACATTAACACAATAAAATTCAAGTATATACATGATATTTTATTTATCATTTCACTTTTTATAGGTAGGTGAGGAGATTATAATAAACTAAAAGGAGTTAAAAGAGAAAGAAGGATGATTTTACCCCTTAAATATTGTCTCTTTGAGAACCTCCTTATGGAACTTGGTTTTTGTATTTTGGTAATACCAGTAGGTCTTGGATATGGGGAAGAATATAGGTAAGGTAATTAGTTAGGATTCATAAAATATACAAGGCTTTGTAGGGTTGAGGAGAAGGGGTGGTGAGGGGTGATTTATATAGGGGAGGAGAGGGTTTTTTTAATTATTTTATTCATTTATTATTATCTTGGTACAAGACTATCAATAGTGTTGATTATTGTGACTAATTATAGTAACTAGTGCATGTGAGTTCAAAAAAATGTTTAATTACCTCATCCATACATTATCCATGACTCAAAAAATGATTTATTTAATTATAATGTCAAATACAGTAAAATACTGTATTTCACTATTCAACAAAAATGAAACTATTTTAGAAAAATAAAAAAATCACCCTAAATTTTTCTTGACGTGTAGATTTAAAAAATGGGCATAATTTTATGAAAATAATTTTCTATATTTGAAAATTTATATTTTTAATTAAAATCATCATTTATTCAAAAAATAACAATTTTAATATTATAACTGATTTTATGACACTTTGAAAAATAATTATGGCCACATAAAATTATCTTATAATTATAAAAAAAAAAATATTAATTTATGAATATATTTTATGAAAATAAATTTTCTTTTCAATCATTATATTAATTTTAATATTATAAATAACATTTATGTTTCACAAAAATATCAACACTTATTTTATCATTTTTTAAAAAATTATTTACTTATTCTATGATATAAATATATCATATTTTTATTTTCATGACACCAAACTTTTATTTATACTTTTATAGGTGGCGTTATTATTCAAATGGATATATTATTTTTCCTAATAGTCACATTACTATTCCAATGATCATGTTAACATTTAATATTATATCACGATTTGTTTAAGCTCGGTGTTGCATGAAATGCAATCTATCAAATAAATTGAATTGATTTAAGAAGATAAATAGCATAGAATCAAGGGTTTTATATTCTTCCCTCCTTAAAAAATTTCATCCTTGAAATTTTTCATGAATATTACCTTCTAAACAAATGAGTGTGGTTTTCTATCATAACATCCCCAAATTTCTACATAGATTCTTCCATTTTATTATTTCTCCAACGAACCTTTCCCTATCTAGTTGTATTTTTTTTTTAAATAATTTCATTCTTGTGTCAAGAATATTTATAGTCTCATCATACTAAGAAAAATCAGGACCCATTTATATTTCTTCATAGGTGATTACATGTTTTGGGTTTAGCATGTGATTTCTTAATCATGATACATAGAACACATCATGAAATTTAGAGAGACAAGGTGGAATTTCTGATCAGTAAGCTACAGCTCCAATTCTTTACCAAATTTTGAATGGTCTAATGTACCTGGGGCTCAGTTTCCCTTTCTTACTAAACCTTATGACACCCTTTCATGGAGACACTTTCCAAAATAAATTATCTCCCACTTAAAATTAAAAATCCTTTCTCCATTTGTTAGCATAAATATTTTTACTAATTTGAGTAGTTTTAATATTAGCCTAGATAGTCTTTACCTTTTTCAATGTTTCTTCAATAAGTTCTGAGCCTATAAGTTTCCTTTCACCAACTTCATCCCAAAAAGTTGGAGTACGACACCTCTTTCCATTTAATTCTTCATGTGGGGCCATTTCAATACTTGAATAGAAACTATTTTTTTTTTTCAAAATCTTCCAAAGGTAAATAATAATCCTGCATACCTTGAAAATCAAATGATCAAGAACTCAATATGTCTTCCAATTTTTGAATAGTCCTTTCATACTATCAATTGGTTTTAATAAGGTAGGTGGTTATCAAATGAAGCTCGGTATATGGAGACTTCAGAATACTCTTCCAATTTTTTTTTGTAAAATGGGGATCTTGGTCAAACACAATCAATAGAGGTGCACCATGAAGTCTTAAAACCTCATTATTGTTGATTATCTCTAGGATATCAAGAAGTAAATCTTCACTTATAGAAAGAAAATGTGCCAATTTTTTTTGATGATCCAAAATAACACATATCGCATCATTCCTTCTAGATGTCCTAAGTAGTCATGTGACAAATCCCATTGTAAGGTCTTCCCACTTCCACATAGGAATAGGTAGAGGTTGCATGACTCCTCTAGGTTTTTTTTCTATCGACCTTCACTTATTAAAAAACTTGGAATATTGAAACATATTCATCAATATTCTGCTTCATATTATCCCAACCAAAATGTTCTTTCAGATCTCTATACATCTTGGTACTAGAAGGGTGTACAGAGAAATTTGAGCTACAAGAATCATCTAGTAGTTCCCTTTTTATCTAAGGTATTGATGGAATAGATAACCACTTTCCAAATTTCATAATTCCATCCTCGTACACAACTTCTACAAATATTATATCATTCAAAGCATTAATCTTATTAGAAAAATCCTAATCATCATATTGTGGTCATTTTATCTTTTATAATAAATATGGTTTTGTAATTATTTGAAAATGGAGTGTTGTATCCCCATTATTAATAATTCCCATAAATATATTTACTATTTCCATGAAAAAATTATCTCTGTCAATCCTAATTTTGGTCAAAACTCCATGATCTTTCATGCATAATGAATCTTCTAACTTATTTAGTTTTCATGGATGGTAGAGTGTTGAGAAATCATAATCTTTGAGTTACTTGAGCCATTATATTTACCTCATGTTGAGTTATTTTTATGTTAAGTTGTATTTAAAAATCTTTTGATTGGTATATATCTCACATCTTTCACAATAGATATAGTTTCTATATATCTTCAAAGAAAATATTACAGCTTCTAACTCAATATCATGAGTAGGATAATTTTTTTAATAAGTCTTCAACTACCTTGATGCATATGTAATAAATTTATTGTTTTTCATAAGGACACAACCCATTACATTCTTTGACACATCACTCTTTATAAAAAACACGTCATTTCTTAATGGTAGAGTCAAAATTGGTGCATTAATAAATCTTCTCTTCAATTCTTCAAAAAATTCTACACAGTCTTTTGTCCAAATGAACATAACCCCATTATGTGTGAACATGGTTAACGGGGTAGCCAATTAGGAAAATTTCTAAAGGAAAAAACTGTTAGTAACCTGATAAACCAATGAAATTATGTATCTTGGTTATGTTTGTTGGTGTATTCCATTCTTAGAGTGCCTTTATCTTCACAGGATCAACTGAGATTCCATCCTCTGAGACAATATGGCCATGAAAATGAATTCCCTAAATCCATAATTCACACTTGATAAATTTTCTATATAACTATTTCTTCATGAGAGACTCAAGAATGATCCGCAAGTGATTATAAGGGTATTCATATGTTTAGTAATATACCATAATAAAATCAATTAATACCACAAAAAATATTTAATATATTCCATGAATATCTGGTTCACCATATCAATAAAAAATGAGGGTGAATTAGTCAATCCAAATGAAATTATAGTAAACTCATAATGTTTATACCTCATCTAAAAAGTTGGCTTCGAAATGTATTCCTTCATTTATAACAATTGATGATATCTATAATGATGTTCAATCTTTGAAATATAGTGTGTTCCGTGAAATTTATCAAATAAATCAACAATACTATGTAGAGGATCCTTGTTCTTTATCTTAATTTCATGGATTTCTCTATAATCAATGCACACCTTCATGGATCAATCTTTCTTCTTAAAAAAGAGAGTGTAGTATCCCCATTAAGAAATACTAGGCTGAATAATTAACTTAATACTCAAATACTTTAGTTTTTTCTTCATCTCAAGTAATTACACAGTGGCTATTCTATAGGGATTCTTTGATATTGGTCTTGCATCAGGGATTAGAGCAATGTAAAACTCAAATTCACGTTATAAAGGGTATCTAGATAATTCCTCAGGAAATAAATCATTGTATTCTTGTACAAAAGGTACATCTTTTATTTGAATCATACATTCTTCTATAATGTCTTTTATTTTCCATGTATTATTTTTAAATATTATATGGATTATTTTCAAAACCAGGTGTTGATAAAACTTGTGATTTTGAGGTCTGGTGTGCCTAGAATAAATGTTTTAACTGTATTAAATATATTAAATATCACATGCACATAGTTTTCCTAAAAATGTGGAATAACTTCTAAATAGATGCTTGGATGAAAAATATGACAGTACCATTGAAATTAGAACATGATGTTTACCCAAGGCACTACTTAACATTAGTTGATGTGGGTAGTTTGTGGAAAAGTTCTCGCAGAAGTGTAAATGAATAAAATAATTGAAATAAATTATTTTATTTCTAATTATTGATACCACAAATATTTATCCTTTAAAAAGGCTATTATGTAAAATTTAAAAGGGTTTTCCATATAACCCTGGAACCATGGCTGAACTATTGGAGAGAGATTGAGGGTTTTCCCTCAAGTAAATAGTGATGGATCATGGATCGATGATCAATGCACCTCGGATTCGATGGATCATGCCAATGAAAATTAGATCACATATTTCTTTATCAGTGATCAAACCGAATCAAGTAAGGGTGTGTGTTTTATTTCTATTTCATCCCCATTATTTATATCTATGATGAATGTAGATCAATCGATGAACAGATAGATTCATTTCTCATGTGTATTTTAGGATGGGTTTATATGTGAGGTTTTCATAGTAGTTTTATTATGATTCATGATTTTGTAATTTTTCATTCTAATGGAAATGAATCAAGATCTACATGAACATCGATCAAGGTTTTTTTCTCAAATATGTTCTTGTTCGCTTCTCTTCTCACTCATCGTTGGTCATGGGCGTTCTTCATTTGTCCCACCACTCAAAAAATCGTAATCACTAAAATATTGTGCAATTATTTCTTGATGCAATGGTCTGAAATAGTAAAACAGTGATCAGAATGGCACGAAGGTGGTGCGACGATGGGAGCGGTGATGAATCGATCATCCTATATACTTGATTTTTTTATTCTTTGGTGTGAAAAAATAATGAAAAAAATCCCATTTATGAGAATTTCGAAGGCTTGAATATTGTTAATTAGGTGATGGATAGGATCAATGAGGCTCGATCTACATTTTTTCAGCAAGTTGTAGCCAAAATCGGAGACTAGAGTGACGGAGGAGATGCACAGAACTAGATCTTGGATTTTGTAAAATCACATGAAACATAACATGTAAACTAAATCTACATGTTATGTGGGGAACCCTTGGAGGAACCTAGGGTTTCATAGAAAGTTAAACATCACATGGAATGTGATCCCTGTCATACAGCATGTGGTCACTCTCTGGATACTCAGCCTATACCTCCGAGATTACATGGACAAGGGGTGGAGTACACAGCTTGCCTACACAGTGAGTACTCCCCTAAATGACATGGCATGGACCTGGTATATGGGATAAGCCATGTATGGGTGAATGGGTATATGTAAACAGGATTGATTCATATACTGATGCATGGGTAGACTACATGGGCATCCTACATTCCGTGTAGTACTACACGGATACGGTTTGAGACACAAGTTGTTTACACAATTAGGACTTAGGGTCAAGGAACATGGCGTGTAACCCTTCTACACATCATGTAATCTTTTCTACATGGATTATAACCCCTGTACTTAGTTCCTTAGAAATGTTTCATTAGGGTTAGTTCCCCTTATCCTTTCCCTAAAGGTTAGTATAGAATCATTTCCTACTCCTATGACTATGATCCCTTTAGCAGGACATCCTAGTTAGAGTCATTGGAATCCATCTAAGAGGCCCCAAGTGAGATCATCTACTCATCTTCATGACCAATGTAGATTTCATGGTATCAACGTGACTAACATTACATTGTCTTTGATCCTCCACTTAGCATTTAATCCAGATTGAGTTGTTGGTATCACTCCATGGCCCTGATAGTGATCTTCATTTTTGCATAATATTCTCTTCAGACTATCATTGTGTATCTTTTTCATGATGAGACGTGATGATCAATACCTCTTGGACAGACAACATCAGTGTTATCAGACTCAAGAGTGTGTTATCCCATATGAGTGCTTCATGGAATCTCTGAGCTAGAATTCAAGGATTTTATACAATGGTTGTGGTTTATCTCTAGACCATGTGTCTTTATAAAGTATATCTATATATTCTTGTTATATGTGATATATACATGTATCTATGTAGAGCTAACAGTATTTAATTTTTGTATGCTTTTTGGTTTTGGGGTGTCCTGCTGAATATTGTTATACTCACCCCTACATGAGAATTTCCCGCACATGTCATGTCTTTTGCAGATGATCGAAATTTTGACCGACTCTTAGGTGGAAAAGGACTAGACAGTGTTTAGTGAGACCAGATCGACTGAAGTTTTATCTTGAAGCTTTTATATAGCAGTCTGTATACCTTTACATTCAGGTTAGACTTTTGTTACAGACACTTTATGGTGGGATTTCATTTTCCCCTGTTTACTTTCTATACTTTTTTTGTACTTGGGTTATGGGAATTAGACGTATGCATGCATTTTTTGTTCATTATTTTTAACATTTCAGCATTTCTTTGCCTTGGATGCGTGTGTGGGGGGGATAAGGAAATCCCTCCCATGTTAGTGATATGCCTACTCACTGCTAGTCACCAGCCCCTAGACTATTAGAGGTGGCCTTGGGGAGTCGTGGAATGGACCCCACTGGGATGGGTTATGAAATAGTGGTATCAAAGCAGTTTTTTCTACTTTAGGGTCGAGATTCTATGAGATTGGTTTGGGGCACAATGTTATGTGCTTTGAATTTCTCTTTCAGGCCAGGGACTCTAGTGTTTTTTGCGGTGGTCGTCATATCCATACACTAGGACTCTAATCACCTGCTTTTCGATGCATTACCTAAGAAAACTAGTTGTAAGGAAAACAATAGTACATTCATCATATAGGAAGGGGTTGTGGTTTACATGTCCTTCTTGAGTCATCTTTCTTAATATACTCATGGACTGTGGTACATCTTATTTATTTCAAGATACCTCCATGACATATGCCATCTATGATTCAACATGATGATCTTGAGGATGATCCCCTCATTGATGAGGCATCGATACATGGACTAGTTCCTAAGATGTTACCTCCAGGTGGTGCACTATCCATACCACCACTTATAGAGAAGCATGTGGTAGCCATAGTACCAGAGGATGAGGTGCACAAGCTTATTGTTCTTCATGAGTTTTAGTGATAGTGACCCCTTAGGTTCCATGGTGAGCCTGACCCATAGACAGATGAGTATTTTCTTGACTTTGGGACTTGATTTTTTCATCTAGGTAGGACACCGGTTGATCATATGGTGGTCCTAGCTGTGATCCTTCCTCATAGCCCATTATGGAGATAGTGGGGTTTGATTACCCAGTCTTATAATGAGGTGAATGTTCCATGGATAGAGTTTCGGTATCCTTTTAGAGAATATTTTTCACTAGATTTATTGAGGGATGTACATGTCCAAGTGAATTTTTAGCTCCAACAGGGCATCATGATAGTGGATGAGTTTTCATCGAGGTTTACCAACCTCTCTAGATAAATTATGAATACGGATCAAGAACAGTTCTTCAGGGATCAAACCTTCAAGAAAGGTCTTCATAGAGATATATTATCCAATTTTATCCCTATATTAATTCTTACCTATGTTGGGGTGATAGAGAGAGCTTTGGTGGTTGAGAGTTTCTTGCATGAGAAGATATAGCTTGTAGTTTTCAGCAGTAGGCAAGGGGGATTAGATACCTCAGCAGCATGGAGATGACGCCAGTCATAGGGACCTGGTCATGGGAGATGTAACAAAAAGAGGTCCTAGGATAGAGGATCTATAGTTCAGGGCTCACCGGGTGGGTCTATTTATCCCAGAGAGAGGTGGTGCTACTCATGTGATGTTAGGGACATCTCTCCTAAGATTGTCTGACCCAATGTACAGTTGATGGAGAAACTTTAGATGGGCCACTAAGGCAGAGGAGATAGTATGAGAATGTAGGTTTATAGGGTGGTGGATGTGGTAGATATAATGACCCACACTTTACATACATTATTGTTACTTCATAATTGAATCACACTTATTACAACATATAACAAAACCATTAAAGGACCGTATAGGTATAGTGTCTTTAGAAACTGGGAAACATAAACAACTGATCCATAAATCATCTACACTGTCTTCCTTTTATTTTATCATATCTAGAGTCCCTTTTGGAATATCTTACTTAATACCCTTCATCCTGACCTGGGGAAAAGAAAACATACAAAAGGGCGAGCTCAAATGCTCAGTAAGGGTAAACAAAAGAAATATAAATCACAACATATTCATAAAAACATAATATTTTGGAAATCTTAACCAGCAAAAGAGATCATAATTTCATAACAAGGGATAAATCATAGTGGTGAAATGTAATCCTAATAATCGTAACATAAGACATGAGACTTTGTATCATACACACATAATCATAGAGAATCATTTCTTAGTAGTCAAGACTCATTTCTAAGACTATCTTAGCGGACAATGTCCATTTCTGAACTGAGTTCACTCCTCGTTTCAGTCTTGTATCACTGAACCGGTTTAACCTGTCGTTCCAGCCATGTCTATCTCATGAGATATAAATCTTTACCCAATGCATTGGAGGGAGATATATGTCAAACCCATCTCATAATGACACCATTCTTATGTGTGCCACAAGATCATAAATCATACATCATAGAATAACCCATGTAATAAAAATGGGATTCTTAAACGTCATGTCATCATAACATAATCCATATAAGATAAAAGGACATTATAAAAATAATTATATCATAACATAATCCAATCAATGTAAAAATAGGGATAGAAATAGAACCCTATATTATCTTAGATGGAAATTTTTTTTGATAAAATTATTGAACTCCATTCTTGAGGAAAATATCCTTTCTACTTCAAAATAATTTTTCCTTTATTAACATGTCATACAATTTTAAACTAAAATAAGTTGATTAAAAATAAACATGAAAACTTGTAAAGGAAGCTTCATGGAAATAATGTTTTATGAAATCATAAAATCCATTCATGTCGTATAAGTTAAAAAAACATTCTTCTCGTACTTTGGCCAAAATAGTCAAAAAGTACCTCATACTAAAAACGACAAAAGATTCCTTTCATATCTTTTAATATAAACTCACCAACAAGTAATATTGGATTTAAACAATTGTAGGAGGATAGAAATAATATTACATATTCAGGAAACATGGATGTGGATGATAAATACATCCCAAAAATGAGATTGCGAGATTTTCCCTTACCTTAGGTCTGATTTTCTTCGTACATGTTCGAACCTAATGTATAATGATTTAAATAATGTTATTGATTTATTACAGAATTTTACTCATTTTTATGATATCATAAATGGTCATACTCTTAGCTTCTTATTAGTAATATTTCATTGTTACTTGTTATTCGGGTGTTTATTAATTTTTGTTCTTATGTGTGTTTTGTCGAATAAATTTTTATTCTTCTTTTTAGGTTATAGATAAATCATTTACACAATGGTATTAGTGTAATATATATCATATTTATTCATTAAATTCATTTATATAATCATTATTCAATGAAGATCATGTATAACGAGTCGCATCACATCGTGGAGACGGTAGGCCGTACGTACGCACGAGCGATGATATCGTTCCCATGATCGTGGAATTGTATTGAAGTGTATGTATACTATTTCATAATCAATATCACTTTACAAGAATAATATATAATTATTCTTTACACCATTATACTCATCCAGGTAAGGTGGTGGTGGAAAACAGATTACACCACGGCGTGGAGACGGTATTCGGTACGTACGCACGTGCGGTGATTTCATTTTCCGTAGGATGGATAGAAGGTGAAATAGTGTTGTTTAATATTTATAATAACATATCATTTTATTAGTGATACTGATGTTATTACTTCATAATGAAAAAACTAAGGAAGAAGAAGTTGAAGAAGAAAGAAATTGGAAAGGATCGGTAATGGATATTACCTCTTCTTTGACGTGCCTCTTCTTAACCTCCTCTTAGGGCACTAAGGATGGTATTTTAAGAAGACCAGGACCTCTAGGATGTTTCTAGGGAAGTTTAGAAGAGAATTGTTCAGGGTTTGGCCGAGCATGATGGCTCAAAGTTGTGTGACAAGGAGAGGGAGGAGGTTCCCTTTTATAAGGGAGGAGAGGGGCACCTTTGGAAAAACAAAAAGTATTACTTTATTATAAAGTCATATTCGGTTTTTAATAGCTAAAAATTGATTTATTTCGAAGCTAGGGTGGGTATGGGTCTAAATCCTCTCATAAAATATAATTTTGACAAGTTTAGGTTACTATTTTAACCTTATCATTTATATTTAACCTTAAGTTCAATAATTTTACTTTTACCGTGTCTTCTTGTATTCATACACTATAAGGTTAATAAACATACTATAACAAGCCAAACGAACCCCAAGTTGTTCATTATTAATATATATAACATTATCTAAGTCATTTGGATGAACCTTAGATTTTTAGGAATAAAATAACAATTAATGATATAATATTTGTTTTAAAACATATTTTTGTCAATTTTGACACTATTTGGTAATTTATTTTTTTGAAAATAATAACAGTATTATTATTTCAAAAAAAGTTAATTAAATAAATACTAAAATGTCATATTAACCTATAAAATTATTTTAATTCATAAAAAGTCTCAAATTAAATTTATTTGTGTATTTATAACATCAATTATGTTAATATTTCATTAATAAAGTAATTACTTCATCATCATTGTGTCATAAATAAATTAAATTATTTAATGTCTAAAAACTATAATTAAAAACCCATTATGTAGGAAATATTTTTATATTTCTAATGAATATTCATAGTCAAATTTATCTTATGTATAACTCTATATTAAAAATGTTTTAGTTATTAAATTTTGATTTTATCTATTTTAACTCTTTTTTAAATAAAATAATATTAAATGTCCTAATCTAATCCAAGTGGGCCTAAAGGGTAATATTTTATACCTAATGTTGTTTTTGGTCGAATTACACTTATCCAATAGAATTAAGACATGTGTTAGGGTAATAATAATATCATTTTTACCCTTAATTACCCTATTTACTTTTAACCGTGGTAAATAAAAGTAAAACGTTACTATTCACCAAAAATTATTTTCATCTTATTGAACCACATTTTACGTAATGACATCAACCGTGTCTCTTGGATTTTTAAAATTTCATTCACAGAAGCGGTAAAATTAAGTTTTATGTAAATTTGCAAATTCTCCTAGGAGGTGGGTAAAAGACAGTCAAAAGTTCAATAAAATTTTTATATATCTAAAATTATTATTAAATGACTCCAATGAATTACATTGAACTTGTATAGGTATTATTTATCAATTTTTACCTAAAATAAATAATTATTTAAATAAAAAGTCGGTTTTTAAATAGTAACCCAGTGTTTTCACTATTCATCAAAAATTGAAAGTTTTCAGAAAAATACCAAAAATTCACCCTAGGCTAATTTTGATATTATGAATCCCAAAATTAAGTCCATTTTGAAAGATAAAATTTTTAAAATTTCAAAAAGTGGGTATTACTATTCATAATGACTAGTTTTAATAATATTTTAATAGCGTATCGTTGTTTAGTGAAACTCGGTATTGCGTACAACGCAAGCTATCGAGGAAGGCTGCGATTGTGTGTAAAGCAAGACAAGCTAGTGTTGTGTGTAGTGAAATATTCCTTTGATGGTGTATATAACATAAAAACAAAATATTTATCATATAAATCTCGGGTGTTACAGTAGAGGTTCTGGGAGACCAGCAGGATGTGGTCGATGCTTTGACATGTTACCACCACCATCCCCATGTGGTATATGTCAGGCTTAGGGAGCGGGAGGATAGGAGAGTGGATAGCTGCAGGCGGTCAAAACATAAAATCTAGAGGCTCTAGGAATAATTTGAGGTATGTTCTACGTCTTTTCAACTTTAGTTGTAGTAATGATAGACAAAGGTTCTATTAATTCCATTCTCCCAACATATTTTGTTTAAGATTTAGAGATTCTGGTTGAACCATTGAATTGACCCTTATGCTTATAGAATCCTACTAGAAAAGACTCAGTGATTAGGCACTTATGTTGATACTGTAACCTAAATATTATAGGTGGGAGTATCGATTGAGATAACTTGGTTGTAGCATCAAGGAATTATGATGTCATTCTTAGTATGGAATGGTTATCTATAATGCATGCCCAAATTGACAATTTTAGTCTAAGGGTGTGGTGTGTTCATAGTTATGGAACCAGGTTCTCCAATATTGATGAAAAGGAAACCCAAGAAGTTCATGATGGACTCACACATATGGGGTGTTGCCGATTACTCATTAGTTGGATAGCCTAACCCTTCGTGCAGTAGATGTTTTGAGTATTCATTTTTCCTACAGTGGTGGTGGAGTATAAGGATGTCTTATTCAAAGATTTTCTAAGTTTACCTCCCAAATGAGATATATACTTCTCCATTTATCTAAACCTATGGATGGCTCAGATGTCTTCTCTAGAATATCATATGTATCTCACATAGTTTGGTGAACTGATGGTGTAGTTGGAGGACTTGGACTGAAAGGGATTTGTTTGACCTAGTGTTTCACCCTGGATAGCCCTAGTTTTGCTTTTTAATAATTTAGACAAGATCTTGAGGTTGTGTGTGGACTACCGACTCTTGAACTTGGTGACTGTGAAGAACAATTATCCACTACCGAGGATCGATGACCTCTTTGATTAGTTGAGAGGGGAATGATGGTTCTAGAAAGTTTATCTTAGATCTGGTTATCTTTAGTTGCAAGTATGGGACAAGGATATATAGAAGACAACATTAAAATGTTGTACGGTCACTATGAATACATTATGATTCCCTTTGGCATGAAAAACACCCCAGTAGTGTTTATGGGACTCATGAACCTGATCTTTGAGCCTTTCTTATACCGGTGTGTGGTAGTCTTCATCGACGATATCCTTATGTACTCGGTATCTAAGTAGGAGCATGCGAGACACTCAAGGATTGTTATAGATATACTTTGAGAACACCTTCTTTATAGAAAGCTCTTGAAGTGCCAATTAGGGATGTAGGTGGTCCACTTTCTGGGACATGTTATTTTAGTGTATGGAGTGGTAGTGGACCCATCAATGGTTGAGGCAGTGTTAGCTTGAGATCCACCAAAGAGTGTGATAAAGTTTAAGGTCTTTCTTGGGTTGATAGGTTATTACTAGATATTTATACCTAATTTTTACAGGATAGCATCACCCATGAAAGCTCTAACTTGAAAGGGGTAGCTTTTCATGTTGAAAAAAATGTGCCAGTGGGATTGTTAGCAGTTGAGACAGAGTTTGAGGAGTGCTCCCATCTTTAAAGATTCGGAGGAAGGTGTTGAGTATGTAGTATTCTACGATGCATTGAGAAATGATCTAGGTTGTGTTCTAATGTAGAGGCAAGTAGTGATTTCATATGGTTCATTCAAGTCGAGACCTCATAATAAAAATTACGACCCACGATCTTGAGATATCAATATTAGACTTCTATTTGAAGATGTGGTGACACTACCTGATAGGAAATCGATTGATAATCTATTCTGATCAAAATAGTCTCTAGTATATCTTCTCATAGAAATATCTTAACTTGTGATAGAGGTGATTTCTAGAGTTCCTCAAAGATTATGATTTTGAAAATTTCTATACTTCTTGGAAGGGGAATGTGATAGTGGATGCTCTTGGAAGGAGATTGTGCTTGTAATTGCTGAGAGAGGCATCAAAGCAGTTTCCCTTGTTGTTGTTATCCTCTATGGATGGACATGGACCCGCTTACCTCCATTCGATGGTTGTTACCCCTTTACTCTTGTAGTGATTTATGGGGGAACATCTTGGGGATATAGACTGTGATATCATGCAAGCTCAGATATCTACAAGGCGTACTCTTGATGGATATTCTAAAACAATGGAGAACGTCATTATTTTTAGAGGATTAATGATGGTACTAGTGACATTATTGGTGGAGGTTATGATATAGTTTCATATATATCCTTTGGATAAACATCAAGGTATGTAAAAGATGTACCAGGACCTCCAACATCAGTTTTGGTGTCCAGGTATGAATAAAGGAATTTCGTAGTTTGTCAATTGATGCCTCACTTATCAGCAAGTGAAGGTTGGGCACCAAGTTACAGTGGGTTTGGATTAACCCCTTGAGGTTTTAGAATAGAAGTGGTATGGGATATCCATGGACTTCATGATGGGATTACAACATACATCTTTGGGAGATGATTCCATCTAGATGATTGTAGACTAAGTCACAATGTTGGACCACTTCCTAACTATATGAGAATAGAGTTATGTAGAAAGCTTGGGATGACTCAAAATTCAAGAGATTGTTTGAATCCATATATTTATATCAACAATTATTTTTGATCATGATTTCAACTTTACATACCAGTTATAGAATGGATTATAGAATGTGATTAGGACTAATATATGCTTGAGAACTGCATTTCACCCCCAAACCAATGTCCTGACTGAGCGAACCATTACGGTTTTGGAGTAAATGTTGCAAGATTGAATTTTGCAATTTGGTTGTAGTTGGGAGGATCACCTACCAATGGTAGAGTTTACATACAACAATAGATTCAATTCCACCATCAGTATGGAACCATTCTAGGATTTTTACAGGTGACCCTGTAGGTTACCACTTTGCTAGACTAACCCTAGAGACAGCACTAATGGGCCCAAAGTTAGTGTGAGCTACTATAGAGAAGGTGCAGATCATTTAAGAGAAGATAAAGACTGCACAGAGCCATCGGAAGTCTTACGATGACAGGTGATGAAGGCCTTTGAATATCAAGGAAGGAGACCATGTGTTCCTATGGATTTGACATCAATTTGGATTATGAATATTTGTCAGGGTGGAAATCCATCTTCAATATTGATCATCCCTTTCCAGATACTATATTGAGTTGGTGAGGTGGCATATCAGTTAGATATATCAATGTATTTAGATAGGGTGCATGACCTCTTCAATGTGTTGTAGCTGAGGAGGTACCTGTATGACCAATCGCACGTTATCAACTGGGGGGACATGTACATCGAGGATGGAGTGACCTTTGATGAGTACCTAGTGGAGATTAAGGATAAGTAGGAGAAGATCCTTTATGGGAAATCAATTCCTTTGTTTTTTGTCTGATTGAAGTATTGGAATCTCTAAGAGAGCACATGGGAGCGAGAGGATCAGATTTGTACTCAGTACCCACATCTTTTTTATTACCCCTTGTTTTGGATTTTTGGGATTTGAATCCCCAAGGTGGGGAGAATGTAATATCTCTGATTTTCTGTGTATTACTTTTAAACAATATATGAATTATTTTGGAGACCAGTTCTAAGACAACATGCGATTCTATGGCCTAGTGTTCTTGGAAAAAAATGTTTGAAATGTATTAAATATATTAAATATCACATGCAGTTATTTTTTCTGAAAAAGAGAAAAAACTTCTAAACGGATGATCAGATAAAAAATATAAGGTCACCATTAAACTCAAAATGCAAGGATTTCTCTAGGTGCGACTTAACATTAGTCGGCACGAGTCATTTGTGTAAAATTTGTCACATGATTAAAAATGAATAAAATAATTTAAATAAATTATTTTATTTCTAATTTAATGTAGAAACTGGTTATCCATTAAGAATTATATTATTTCAAAGTTTCATGGTTATCTGCATAACCTTAGAACCTATATATAACCATTGGAGAGAGATCGAGGATTCCTTATTAATAAAAATAGTGAGGATCGTGGATCGACGATCAACACACCTCAGATTCAATGGATCTTGCCAATGAAAACAACGTCTCATTGTTCTTTATCAAAAATCAAACAAAATCTAGGTAGGGCATGCGTTTTATTTGGAGTTCATCCCCATTATTTATTTCTATGATGAATGTGAATCAATTAATGAATGGATTGATTCACGAATCGTGAGTATTATAGGATGGGTTTATTTGTGTGGTTTTAATTAGAGTTTTATTATGATTCTTGATATATTAATTTGTTGTTATAATGTAAATGGATAAATATCGACAAAAAAATAGATTGAGGTTTGTTCATCCAATATGTTCTCATTATTTTCTCCCCCTATTCATCGTTCATTTCGGACGTTATTCATTTGGATTGTGGCTCAACAAATCTCGATCAATGGATTGTTACACATCCATTTCTTGGAATAATGATCTCAAATCATAAATCCAAGATTAGCATGATATGAAGGTGGTGTGATTATAGAAGAGATGATGAATCAGATGGCATAGATATATGATTTTCATGTTCTTAAGTGTGCAATGAAGAATGATGAACAATCTGATTTTCAAGAGGATCGAAGGCCCAAAGCATTTTGATTTGTTTATGGATAGGTTTTTGAAGTTCGATCTAAATTTTTCCAGCAAGTCACAGGTATAATCAAAGGACGGAGTGATGGAGGATATGTACAAACCAGATCTAGGATTATGGAAAATCCCACAGAACATGGCGTGTAAATCGGAACTACAAAACAAGTGGGGGCCCCATTGCTGCAGCTGGGGTTTTGTGGGAATTTAAACATCACACCATGTGTGACCCTTGTCACATAGCATCTAGTACCTCTTTGGTTACTATATGTCTACTTTAGAGCACAGGGCAGAGTATATAGGTTACCTACACAGCGTGTACTCCCCCACACGACATGACCTGGACTTGGTATACAGGCTAATCCATGTACTTGTACATGGGAATATGTACACCATATAGATCTCTATACCGATACAAAAGTAGACTACATGGGTATCCACCACTCTATGTAGTACTATACAGACATGATTGGAGGCACGGGTTGTTTACATGGGCAGAACTATGGGTCAAGGGATATAGTGAGTAACCCTTATATGTATCGTGTACTCTTTTCCACATGTCTGAGAGCCTTTTCCTCAGTGAATTAGAAATTGTTTTAGGGATATTTCCCCTAATCCTTTCCCTAAAGGTAAGTATGGAATTATTTCATACTCTTAGGAATACAATCCCTTTAGTGGGACCTCCTAGATAAAGTCATTGGAATCCCTCCGAGATACTTGTAGTGAGATCCTATATTCATCATCGTGCCCTAAGTGGAGTTAATGGTATCGATGTGACCAACACTACATGGGTGTCGATCCTCCACTTAGTGGGTTAATAACAATTGAGTTATTGGTATCACCCCATGGCCCTGGTAGTGATGCTCATCTATGTATCATTTTCTCTTCAGACTATCAATATGTATATTTCTCATGAGGAAACCTGATCGGAAGTACTTCTTAGATGAATTTCATCAGTTCTATAATACTCAAGAGTGTGTTCTCTCAAATGCGTGCTTCTTGGAATCATTGAGCTGGAATCATAGGCTAGTATACTATTGTTGTGGTTTATCTCTAGATTTTTTGTATTTATTGAGTATATCAGGATATTCTTGTTATATGTGTTATAGACATATCCCTATGTAGAGCTAACTGTATTTCCCTTATTGTGTGCTTTTTGGTTTCAGGGTGTCCTGTTATGTATTGTTATACTCACCCATGCATATGATTTTCCAAAAATTTTCATGTCTTGTGAAGATGATCGATCTTTTGAAGGATTCCTAGGCAGGCTAGGACTAGATGATTCTTAGTGAGACCAGACAGACTGAGGTCTATTCCTACATCTTTAGATATGCATCCCAGTACCTTTACTTTTAGGTTGGACTTTTGTTATATACTCTTTGTGGTGGGCTGGTATTTGTCCCTATTTACTTTATGTACTTCCTATCATACTCTGGTTGTGGGATATATATGTATGCATGAAATGACTGTTCATTTTTTTATATTTCATCATTTTGGGGGCTTTAAGATGTGTGAGTGTGTACAAGCACTTAATAAATTCCTACCATGTTAGTGATATTCGTACTCGGTGCTATTCTACATCCCATGGCCGATTTGATGTGGAATTGGGGAGTAATGTCACGGGCCCCACTAGGATGGTTCGTGACATCTTCATCCCTAGATGTTGTTTTCTATTCCTCCCCAATAATTTCATTTAGTAAATCTATTGGGGTGGATCCATATAATAATCAAATGATGGACTTTATACTCTAAATATAAGGAATTCTACAACTTCTTCATAAATCATAATTTCCTTCTTCTTGAAAAATATTTTGACATAATATTTTTAAATCCAGTCTATAGCGAGGATTATATCAAAATAAATCATTGTTATGATGATAAGGTAGGAAAATAATTCATGTTTTTGGGTCATAATGGGGACTTCTAAACATATATTTATTGCAATGAGACTTCCTTTATGAGTTTTAACTGATAACTCCCTTATTAAAACCAAAGGGAAATGTGTAATTTTTTGGAAAACTAGGTAGATATAAAAGATTTTGATGATCCATAATCACATAAATCATTGGATAATTTTAATGATAGGATTAATATACCTTCCACCACATCATTGGGTATATCTAACTCAGTTCTAGTGATCTCATAATCACAGAAATCTCTTATTGGCCTCTTTTGTGGTAGATTCCCTTTATGCTTGGGATATTGGTTTGAATAATTCCCCATTTATTTGTGGTTGAATCACTTTATATCATTATTTTTTCTCCCCTTTAACTTGTTATATAGATGACCCTTGTCTCTAAAATTGTAACATACTCTTGTTCCTGTCAGAAATTTTCCCATATGTTTATTCCAACAATTTTTACAAGATTAAAAATGATTCATTCACTTGTTATTCATGGTTACATTACCTTTTATCATAGTTCTTAGTTGACCTCTCTACTCTTTATTTCCCTTGAATATTTAAGATCAAGAAATTTCCATATATATTTTGATGGAACATAGAAATATTTTATCATAGGATGAATAAGTTTGGGAAACCAGTTCCCTTCGGAGGTTTAGCTTAATTCCTTAATAGAAATAATCAATATTTCTTTCTAAATTATGTATGTAATTTGTAGCATATGTGAATAGTCTTTTAAAGGTACCATTATACTCTGAAACACCCTCTTCTTCCTTTTTTTAAGCTATGGTATTTTCTCTTCATATAAATGTTTATGATCATGAGGGAAATATTGTTCAAATAATGTTTATTTAAAATATCTTCATTCCATGTGTTTTATTTCATTTTCATAGTGTTCTGGATCAATGATAACCATTAATCATCATATCCCTTAAGAAAAAATAATACCAGTACTTAATTTTCATTTTCATTGCATCCTAATGCTAGAAATATCTTTTCAAGAGACTTGACTCATTGCTCAGCTACCACTGAATTAGTAGTACCATTAAAAAAATGGTGGATTTTGTTTCATGATCGATCCAATATAAGTTTATCATTTTATAAAGCATCGTGTTTCTCCATTCGAGTAAGTTCATCCATCATAGCCTCAGTAAGCTTCCCTAATATGGTCATGATCTACTAAACTTTAACACTAACTATGTTGACTTGTCCAGTGGGGAAACTCATACATTTTTTATGGTTATTGATTCCATTCCTTCAATTAGGTTCCATCACTAAATTATAGAACACACTGAGTTATCCGATAATCATCATGAGTATTGATCCAAAAAAAATCCTCTAATGGAATTTTTTAAAAATACTATAAAGAATTATTACAGTTATCACATTGGTAATATTTATTTTAAAATCTAGTTCCCAAGGTATCTAATAAAATTTTTATGATACCAACTATAAAGACATCAACAGAAGTATCCTAGAGCCATTGCCTTACTTTATTACATTTCCTCTAGATACTATATTTATATCCCAAAGGACATAATAGTTTATTAGTCTTGAATAACAATATAAATACATGGTACCCTTATTACTTTTGTTGTAACATCTCGGTTCCGGAAGCTGCCCAGAGGCACCCCGTACCCGGTTGATCAAATGGCCTCAAGCACATTTCCCCAAATGCCGGAGGCTGCCGACTAGCAATGAGGGCCTTGGGTGTGATGATGGGGAAACTATGCCCTAATTGGAAGAGTACACAGTGGATGGAAAAAAAATATGCAATAGCAGAAGCCGTAGATATCCAACAACAATGCACAAGTAAATAAAAAAAGGGTAAAATAATAAACCACTGGAGAACATATGTGTGTATGAAATGATACATGATACATATCTTGAAAAACAACCAAACAGGTCACAATGCTGGAAATGAAAATAGTACCAAAACAAGTATAAAAGAAAAGATAAACATCTCCTCAGAATCACAATCCTAAGCTTGGTCCCATGATCTTCTACTCAAAGCAATCAAGTACCAGAAGTCGAAGGGTGCTTTCCCTTGTCTATACCTACAACAACATAGTCTATTTGGGCCCAAAAGCATAACCCAAAAAGGGTGTGAGACTAAATCCCAGCAGGCAACCACCCGAAGATCTGTTCCTAACAGTCAGTGAGCATATGGCAGGTCATGGTACAGTAAGTAGTAAACAGTAATAGTAAATAGCAGGCGGTAATCAGCAAGTAGTAACAGGATGATATACATCTATAATCAATCCACAGAACAACAAGCAACAGTGAAGAAAATAGCTAACCACAACAGGAACCCCTCTGGGAAGTACTCGCAGCCAACCCCTCTGGTCCTATCCAAGAAGTAACAACAACCCTCTAGGTAGTGTGCTCAGCCTAACACCTCTAGTTTGGACATACGAAATTATAAGCCTCTCTAGGGAAGCTCGCTCGATCAATTCCCCTTATAGTCTAGGGTAGTCAGGGACTCTCTGAGGAACACCAGACAGTCCAACCCTCTTATAGCCAAAAGGTCTAGAAACTCTCTGAAGAAGCTCACTCGGTCAATTCCTCCTATAGTCTCAGGTCTATCACATACTCTTTGAGGAATCTCACTCGTTCAATTCCTCCTCTATCCTGGAATGGTTTAAGGAAAATCAAACAAGTAAAAGACTCTCTGAGGAATCTCACTCAGTTTACCCTCATGTGGTCTATAATATCCAAGACTCTATGGGAAGCTCACTCGCTCTATCCCCTGTAGTCTATAATAATCAAGACTCTCTGAGGAAGCTCACTTGGTCTACCCTCCTGTGGTCTATAATATCCAAGACTCTCTAGGACGCTCACTCGGTCTATCCCTTATAGTCTTAAACACCAGGTTCTCACAGTCCCATGTCAGTCAGTGCATAATAATGCTATAAGTCCAAATTACACCCATAGAGCTACTTGGATAACCATTCTACAGAACAACAAGCATGTCAATATTATCATTCCATCCTATGGTCACAAGGCATGGAAAACAAGTATAACGGCCAAAGGCAAACAAAACCCAAAGGTATTAATAAGAACAAGGCATGGGAAAAACATCCAAGCATAGAAATTATCCACAAACATGATCAAATTACCTCTACACAAGCATAAAAGCAAGGCATGAAAACAAAAGGGGTAGAAAAGAAATCACACAATACCCCGTTCACGGGTATTCATGGGAATTTCACATAAAACTCGAAGACATCAAACGGAAAGGCACAAACCACCTACCTTGGTTCTAGGAGATCAATATACATGAACCACAAGGCTTGATTCTTCTTAGAACGGCGTAGATCTACGAAAAAGCACAAAATTTTCAACCCATGATATATCGAGAAAGAGGGAAAATAATGGAATGAAACTCAATAAGAAGGAAGAGCTCACAACTGCGGTTCCAACACAATCGACGGAAGTCGATTCGATAAATAGATGGAGGCTCGGGGGCTCGGAGGATATTCACAGTCGTAAGGATTCTCTCAGTCGAAGAACCTAAAGAAGAAGGCGTTTCTTTCTGTTAGACGCAACCCTGGTCTATTTAATGCAAATAAAATACACGGTGTGTACTTTTAAATTACACGGTGTGTACTTTTAAATTACACGGTGTGTACTTGGACTTTCCATAGTCCGCTTTAAGCAGCTTCCACATCTCCCTACACACCGTGTGTGTGGCCTGGACATGGCCAGCACACGGCCTAGTGCAACAACAATGTATAGGGTGTGTACTTATAAAGTATGTAGCGTGTAATCTGAAAATTTCCAGATTTTCCTCTTTTTCTCCAAAACGACCAAAAAAGGAAAAACAAACCTGAAATGAAGATCTGGGTTCTTACAACTTCCCCCCTTAAAGAAATTCATCCTCGAATTTCCCTAGCGAGCCATAGAAGAAGAAACCCCGAAGAGCTCCAGCCACTATGATCATACATCAGCCTCCCTCTCCCAGGTCTCGTCCTGTACTCGCCTGTGCTGCCATAGCACCCGTACTAGAGGAACAGACCGGCCACAGAGAACCTTCGTGCTGCGATCGACAATCTGGATAGGATGCTCCTCAAATGACGCATCCTCTTTGAGCTCAACCTCCTCGGGTTGAAAGACATGATACAGGTCTGAAAATTAATGTCGGAGCAGAGAGATGTGGAAGACATCATGCATATCCTGGTACCTCTGAGGTAACTGAAACCGATAGGCAACCGGCCCAACTCTCTCCAACACCTCAAACGGACCGATGTACCGCAGTGAAATCTTACCCTGTCTCTGAATCCTCTTGTGTCCCAACCTCAGTGCGACACACAGAAAAACCTGATCCCTGACCTCAAACTCCAGAGGCCGTCTCTGTTGATCAGCATAATATTTCTGTCAAGACTGTGTTGTAACCATCCTTTTCTGAATCAACTCTATTTTCTCTAAGGTCTCCTGAACAATATGAGGTCCCAGCAAAGCTGCCTCTCCTGCCTCCTACCAGCATAAAGGTGATCGGCATGGCGTACTGCACAAAGCCTCGTAAGGTTCCTTCTGAATGGTTGCCTGAAAATTTTTGTTATAGGCAAACTCCATAAGAGGAACATGATTCTCCCAAGAACCGCCAAAGTCTAGAATGCAAGCTCGGAGCATATCCTCAATCACCTGGATCGTACACTCAGACTGGCCATATTTCTGGGGATGGTATGTTGTACTTAAAAGTACTTGTATACCCAAGGCCTTCTGAAGCCCCTACCAAAACTGAGAAGTAAAACGCACATCCCTGTCTGAAACAATGGTGTGTGGAACTCCATGTAGATGTACAATCTCTCGGATGTACAACCATCCCAACTCATCAACACAGAAGGTCTCCTTGATCCGCAAGAAATGAACAACCTTCGTAAGTCTGTCGATGACTAACCAAACAGCATCATTCCCTCGAGGTGTCCTTGGAAACCCGGTCATGAAGTCCAACACGACATCATTCCATTTACACTCGAAAATGGGTAACTGCTATAGAATATCTACTGGTCGTTGATGCTCCGCTTTCACCTGTTAACAAGTAGAACATATCACAATGAAACCAGCAACATCTCTCTTCATACCTGGCCACCAGTACTGGCGGTGTAGATCACGATACATCTTGGTGATGCCAGGATGAACTGCCCAAACATTGGAATGAAAATACCGCATCAACTCCTCGCATATGTCTACTGGCACCCATACGCGTCCCTAGAAATTAAATATCTCATCCTCTCCCCCTGCCTATCCAGGAGGAGGTTCCTCTCTTGACACACTCTCCCGCAGCACTAGGCCTTCGAAGTCCTATAGCTACCTCATCCGTACTCGATCAAGAAGGGTAGAGGTAATAGCTACATAAGATATGAAAGTATGCTCCTATTTTTTGTGCACCTCCAAATTCATCTTAAAGAACAGAGCCATAAACTTCCACTCACTTCTGGCCTCCTGAACTGCCAGAATCTAAGTTCTTCTGCTCAGCGCATCAGCAACTGCGTTGCCCTTCCCTGGTGTATATGCAAGCTCGAAATCAAAGGACTGCAGAAACTCGACCCACCTGCGTTGTCTCGGATTCATGTCCAGCTGAGTAAAAATATAATTAAGACTTTTGTGTTCAGTGAAAAACACAAAATGCTCTCCCAGAAGGTAGTGTCCCCAACAACGTAAGGCATGAACAACAGCTGCTAACTCCAGATCGTGTGTCGGGTAGTTCCTCTCATGTGGCCTCAACTACCGAGACCCGTACACAACAACTCTATCTCCCTTCATAAGCAAAGATCCTAGTCCGATACTTGATGCATCATAGTAGACTGTATAGTTCTTACCCAGCTCTGGCAAGACTAGTATCAGTGCTGACGTCAACCTCCCTTTCAGCTCCTGAAAGGGTGACTCACAAGAATCTATCCATAATAACTTCGTCCCTTTCTTGGTTAGACCTGTCAATGGTGCTACAAGGCGTGAAAGGTCCTAAATAAAGCACATGTAGTATCTAGTCAGGCCCAGAAAACTCCGAACCTAAAAGATTTTCTTAGGATGCTCCTAGGAACCTACAGATCTCACTTTCTCTGGGTCCACTAATACTCCTTCCTCCGAGATGATGTGACCCAAGAAGTGAATCTGATCCATCCAAAAGTGGCACTTTGAGATTTTAGCATAAATTTGATGCTCTCTTAGTGTACTCAAAACAATCTCAAGATGGGTAGCATGGTGGTATTGAGTGTGAGAGTACACCAAGATATCGTCCACAAAAACCACCATGAAGGAATCTAAGTATGGATGGAAAACTCAGTTCATCAGCACCATGAAAACTGCTGGCGCATTCATGAGACCGAACGGCATAACCATATACTCATATAGACCATACTTGCTCTGGAAGGCTGTAAGAGGTATCTCTGTTGGTCTAATGCGCAACTGATGATAGTCGTATCTCAAGACAATCTTCAAGAACACTCGGACTCCTCGAAGCTGATCAAAGAGGTCATTGATCCTCAACAAGGGATATTGGTTCTTGAGTATCAACTGGTTCAACTTCCGATAATCCACACAAAGACTAAGGGTACCGTATGCCTTCTTCGCAAAAAGGACAGGCAACCCCCAAGGAGAAGTATTGGTTTGGATGAAACCCTTTTCCTACAACTCCTCCAACTGCTTATTGAGCTCTTGAAACTCAGGTGTAGCCATCCTATAAGGAGGAATGGACACTGGTGCCGCTCCTGGCACGTGCTCGATAGAAAATTCTACCTCAAGCTCTGGAGGCAAACTTGAAAAGTCCTCTAGAAAGACATCCCGGAAACAATCCACCAGTGAAGGGAAGTCTAACTTGAAGTCCCCTGGTCATCCAGATAATGACTAGAAATCTGGGTTGTAACTCCTCCTAACCCATGATGCTCTAGTCCATCTCTACCCGCCTGGACATCCCACTCGCCTCTATGAAGAAAAGATCTACCCTCTGGTGATACGAAACTCAACCTGCGGTGATAGCAATCGACGACTTCCAGGAAGGGAACTAACCAGTCCATACCTAGAATGACATCATAGCCTGTCATCTCTATGACATATAGGTCAAATAATATGTGACTCCCTGCAACCTCAAGAGGGCACTCTCTGCACTGACGTATGCACTACTGGAAATACAGCCTTTCCCAACGGTTTAGAACCGTTGGTATATGTTATACCAACGGTTCTGCAAACCGTATGGAATAAGCCGTTGGGAAAGGTTTTCCCAATGGTTTATTGTGAACTATTGGGATAGGGTGGGGGAAGCCTAACCTATCCCAACAGTTGTTCCAAACCATTGGGATAGTTTTTCCCAACAGTTTGGCTTGAACCGTTGGGAAATCCCAAGGATTCCCTTCTTTCCCAACGGTTCAATGAACCATTGGGAAAGGGTTTTTACCAACGGTTCAATGAGATATTGGTAAAAAAGGAACCAAGATGTTATGCCAATGGTTTTGAACCGTTGGCATAGCCTATGCTGTGCAAATTGCACATCAGCCTGCAATTTGCACAGCATGTCTGCAATTTGGATAGCAGGCCTCATTTTGTGCCCTCCCATCTTCAATCCAATTATTGTACCTGCAATAAACTAACACCTACATATATATACAATTATTGTACCTGCAATAACCAACTAACACATACATATAGAGAAAAAATTCATACACATTTAACATATAATGCTGGAATTATACACATCCAAAATTATATTAGAATTCATAACGTAATTATAAACATACATAATTCATTTAGAATTCAATTTAAAATATAGATGACAATTATATGTGGAATCCGGAAGTCAATTCATAATTTGATCAGTTTTTTGTATACCATATATTTTTACCTAAAATGATGTCCATTTTAAACAAAATACATACACCTGGAGTGATACCGGCCACACCGCACCTCGGATTGAGGCGAGGTTGACTCGTACATGTCACATATGACCCATGGATCATTTTGCTAAAGTATCGACACAATCCAAATGCGTTTGGTCAGTATTCCGTATGCTAGTTGATGTTTTTCAATTAAAGTGATGTCCTTTTGAAACAAAAGGCAGACACTTTGAGTGGTTTCGGCCACACCGCGTCTTAGATTGAGGCAGGGTTGATTCGTACACGTCACATATAACCCATGGATCTTTCTCCTAAATATTCAATGGAAATCGAATGCGTTTGGTCATTTTTCTGTATGTACTTAGAATGTTGCCCATTTTAAACAAAAGAGAGCCACTTAGAGTGATTCTGGTCACACCGTGACTCCGATTAAGGCGGGGTTGACTCGTACATGTCACATATAAACCATGGATCGTTGTGCTAATGTATTGACACAATCCGAATATTTTTGGTCGGTTTTCCATATGTTAGTTGATGTTTTTCACTTAAAATGACGTCCTTTTGAAACAAAAGATAGACACTTTGAGTGGTGGCGGCCACACCGCACCTCAGATTGAGGAGGGGTTGACTCCTACACATCACATATGACCCATGAATCATTGTTCTAAAGTATCGAAACAATCTGAATGTGTTTGGTCGGTTTTCCATATTCCAGTTGATGTTTTTCAATTAAAATGACGTACTTTTGAAACAAAAGGCAGACACGTTGAGTGGTGTCGGCCACACCATGTCTCAAATTGAGGCAGGGTTGATTTGAACATGTCACATATGACCCATGGATCGTTCTCCTAAATTTTCAATAGAAACCGAATGTGTTTGGTCATTTCTCCATATGTACTTAAAATGTTGTCCATTTTAAACAAAAGAGATCCACTTCGAGTGATTCCGGTCACACCGTGCCTCTGATTAAGGCGGGTTTGACTCGTACACGTCACATATGACCCATGTATCGTTTTTCTAAAGTATCGACACAATCCGAATGCGTTTGGTTGGTTTTTCGTATGTCAGTTGATGTTTTTCACTTAAAATGACGTCCTTTTGAAACAAAAGACAGACACTTTGAGTGGTGACAGCCACACCGCACCTCGGATTGAGGCGTGGTTGACTCGTACACGTCACATATGACCCATGAATCATTGTACAAAAGTATCGACACAATCTGAATGCGTTAGGTCAGTTTGTTGTATGCCAGTTGATGTTTTTCAGTTAAAATGACGTCCTTTTGAAATAAAAGGCATACACTTTGAGTTGTGCCAGCCACACCGCATCTCAGATTGAGGTGGGGTTGATTTGTACATGTCACATATGACCCATGAATCGTTCTCCTAAAGTTTCAATGTAAACCGAATGTTTTTGGTTGGTTTTCCGTATGTACTTAAAATGTTGTCCATTTTAAACAAAAGAGAGCCACTTAGAGTGATTCTGGCCACACTATGCATCCGATTAAGGCGAGGTTGACTCGTACATGTCACATATGACCCATGGATCGTTGTGCTAAAGTATCGACACAATCCGAATGCATTTGGTCGGTTTTCCGTATGCAAGTTGATGTTTTTCACTTAAAATGAAGTCCTTTTGAAACAAAAGACAGACACTTTGAGTGGTGGCGGCCACACCGCACCTCGGATTGAGGCGGGGTTGACTCATACATGTCACATATGATCCATGGATCGTTGTGCTAATGTATCGACACAATCTGAATGCATTTGGTCCGTTTTCCGTATGCCAGCTGATGTTTTTCAATTAAAATGACGTCCTTTTGAAACAAAAGGCAGACACTTTGAGTGGTGTCGGCCACACCGCATCTCAGATTGAGTCGGGGTTGATTCGTACACATCACGTATGACCCATGAGTCGTTCCCCTAATGTTTCAATAGAAACCGAATGCATTTGGTCGGTTTTCCGTATGTACTTAAAATGTTGTCTATTTTAAACAAAAGAGAGCCACTTAGAGTGATTCCGGCCACACCGTGCCTCATATTAAGGAGGGGTTGACACGTACATGTCACATATGACCCATGGATCATTGTTCTAATGTATCGACACATTCCAAATGCGTTTGGTCGCTTTTCCGTATGCCAGTTGATATTTTTCACTTAAAATGACGTCCTTTTGAAACAAAAGACAGACACTTTGAGTGGTGCCGGCTACACCGTGCCTTGGATTGAGGCGGGGTTGACTCATACACGTCACATATGACCCATGGATCATTGTTCTAAAGTATCTACACAATCAGAATGCATTTGTCGGTTTTCCGTATGCCAGTTGATGTTTTTCAATTAAAATGACGTCCTTTAGAAACAAAAGGCAGACACTTTGAGTGGTGGTGGCCACACTGTGCCTCAGATTGAGGCGGGAGTTACTCGTACATGTCACATATGACCCATGGATTGTTGTGCTAATGTATCGACACAATCCAAATGCGTTTGATCGGTTTTCCGTATGCCAGTTGATGTTTTTCAATTAAAATGACGTCCTTTTGAAACAAAAGCCAGACACTTTGAGTGGTGTCGGCCACACCGCATCTCACATTGAGGCAAGGTTGATTCGTACATGTCATATATGACCCATGAATCGTTCTCCTAAAGTTTCAACAAAAACCGAATGCGTTTGGTTGGTTTTCTGTATGTACTTAAAATGTTGTCCATTTTAAACAAAAGACAGACACTATGAGTGGTGTCGGCCACACCACGCCTCAGATTAATGCGGGGTCGACTCATACATGTCACATATGACCCATGGATAGTTGTGCTAAAGTATCGACACAATCCGAATGCGTTTGGTCCGTTTTCCGTATGCCATTTAATGTTTTTCAATTAAAATGACGTCCTTTTGAAACAAAAGGCAGACACTTTGAGTGGTTCCGGCCACACCGCGTCTCAGATTTAGGCGGGGTTGACTCGTACACGTCACATATGACCCATGAATCGTTCTCCTAAAGTTTTAATGGAAACCGAATGCGTTTGGTCGGTTTTCCATATGCCAGTTGATGTTTTTCAATTAAATTGATGTCCTTTTAAAACAGAAGACAGACACTTTGAGTGGTGCCGGCCACACCGCATCTCAGATTGAGGCGGGGTTGATTTGTACAAGTCACATATAACCCATGGATCGTTCTCCTAATATTTCAACGAAAACTGAATGCATTTGGTCGGTTTTCCGTATGTACTTAAAATGTTGTCCATTTTATGAGAATCCTCATGTGTCTATTAGTGGAATGGTATTTACATAAAATCTTGTGGAAATTATTATAAAATAATTTTATATTAATCTTAGTATGGGTTAGATTTTAGTTTATCATGATATGAAACATTTTGGAGCTAACAATGTCATGCCCAATGAATACATCTCTTTTATAACATACTAAGAATCTATGATATTGATTAGATGTGTAAATGTGATTTACATTGATTATCATGATGAAAATAAATAAAATATATATTATAGATTTTTTAGTATTAAATGAAATCAAGGAGGGTGGGGGGGCTGTCCGGCGGGGCTGTCCGGTGGGTGTCCGGGGGCGTCCGTGGACCAAGGAGGAGGGTGGGGGCTGTGTGGGGAGCTGTCCGGGGGTTGTTCGGGGGGTTGTACGGGGTCCAAGGAGGAGGGTGGGGGGCTGTCTGGGGGGCTGTCCAGGGGGCTGTCTGGGGGCTGTCCGGAGGCGTTTGGGGGTTGTCCGAGGTCCAAGGAAGAGGGTGGGGGGCTGTCCTGGGGGTTGTCTAGGGGGCTGTCTAGGGGGTTGTCCAGGGTCCAGGGAGGAGGATGGGGGTTGTTCAGGGGGCTATCTGAGTGCTGTCCGGGGGTGTTCGGGGGGTTTTCCGGGGTCCAAGGAAGAGGGTGGGGGGCTGTCCGGGGGGATGTCTGGGGGGCAGTCTGGGGGGCTGTCCGGGGTCCAGGGAGGAGGGTGGGGGGGCTGTCTGGGGGTTGTTCAGGGGGATGTCCGGGGGTTTTCTGGGGGTGTTCTGGGGGGTTGTTCGGGGTCCAAGGAAGAGGGTGGGGGCTGTCCGGGGGGCTGTTTGGAGGGCTGTCTGGCGGAGCTGTCCGTGGTCCAGTGAGGAGGGTGGGGGGGCTGTCCGGGGGGGCTGTCTGGGGGCTGTCCAGGGGGGGTGACCGAGGTCCAAGGAGGATGGTGGGAGGTTGTCCAGGGTCCAGGAAGGAGGGGGGTTCTCAAACACACAACCACTAAAAAAACAACATTCATAGAAACAGATAATATATAAAAATAACTCAACTCCAATACTATACTACGAGTGTAGATGAAACCAACAACTAGAATAGATTAAATATCAAATCTCAGTAATATCTGTCAAAAATTTAATGGAACAACTTGTCCCACATCACCATCATCACCATCACCATCATCATCACCCTCATCCTCATCCCCATCATCGTCCTTGCCCTCCTCACCCTCTCCCTCCTCCTCGCCCTTGCCCTCCTCCTCGCCATCGCCACCCGCCTCGCCCTCCTCCTCTCCCTCCTCTTCCGCATTAGACTCCTCTCCATCATCATCGTCAAGATGGACATCGTCCTGACCACCACTAGAACTACCACCTGGTGCACCATATATAGAACGTATCGATGAAATATACTCATCAAAAGCTAGCTTGTCCTCTGCTGGAAGTGTTGGATGTAGAACTTCAATAAATTTCATAAACGCACTGTTTGCCCTAGCAGACTATTCTGTCATCTCTGTGGCCCTTTTCTCAGCCTATTCTGCATGTGCCCTAACTTTTTGTATCTCGGTGGAACTACATCTCGTACCTTAGGAGGGCCAATACCTCGTCGTGGCTATCCTAGGTCGGCAGCATACTCTGCCAGAATGCTCCTCTCCCAACACCTGATGTAAGTGATCTGTTGGCCCAAAATTGCCTGGTTCTTGGGCATCGAGGGCCTCTAAAGCAGCCTGTTACAAATATAAATATATCATTAAGTTACAAAATAGATATTAAAATATAAATTCAACATATTAAAATTTACAATCTGCTGTTGAGTCGCTTCGTTGACGGCACTTCAATCCTTTTTCCGTCTACTCGATCAAAACAGTTTCGCTCGAGGCACACGTCCTTCAATATTTTGTATTTGCCTCTACAATGACATTAAAAACTAAAGTTATATGAAAACTTCAGCAAACTATTAAATAATTTAGGAAACAAAATAAAGTGTAAGTCGTAAAGAAAACTTATAAACAATTGTCATACCTGCTTCCTCTCATGATCAGGCATCGTAGTGTGTCCCAGTGTGTGGAGGTATTTTTTTGCATCAATGTTATTTTTATTTTTTCCAGATGATTCCTAAATAAAATTCGAAAATGCAACAGATAGTATTAATGAAAAACATGAATGTTATTATTTAAATACCTCAAATGTTATTAATACCTTAAACTGGGTACTCATCCAATGAGTAATCATCTGACAATACTGCTCTATAGGACAATCGTACACCAGTGGTACCGCCTATAACTCAGTGCCAACTCTAGAAACCCATCCAATATACAACTCATGCTTGTAGGCTCTCCAAAACTTTCCTAAATCCTTTAGAAGTTCCAGTCATGCACCCTCACCATCGGGAATATTAAATCGAAGCTGAAATCAAAATATTAATTCATATAAATACAAAAATAATTCATGGCATTAAATAGAACAGATTTTTTTACCCATATCTCTACCCAAGATCTATCCTTGACCTCATGTGGCAAATTTCTCCATGATAGCGGGCTGATGATAATGATGTCGGAGTATTTGGAAAGCATCGCCAAAAAACTCCGACATTGCTGCCCTGTTTTCTCAACCATTTGGTTATCTTCATTATAATCCACCATAACATCTGTGCGGAGGTTCCACACTGAACACATGTGTGTACGCTCCCGCCCACGCCTCCTGTTAGTAGATGTATCTGTCATGAAAGAAAAACAAATATTTTATCATAACATGTTATAATGAAAATAAATATTTCTATAAAAATTTGTTAGGTTTCTATAAATATACATGTGCCGGTATGATCGTTGAGCGCCTCTGGATCCACAGAAACTAATGGAACACCCTGTGGTGGAACAAGAGTCGAAGAAGATGGAATATAGAAGCTCGGAGAGACAGAAGTATAAGGAAAAGAAGATGGGACAGCTGTCTGGCCGGATGCTGACTAGGGAGTGGGAATCATCATGGGATGTGAAAATGATGGGCCAGAAGATGTAGAAGGTAGAGAAAACATGGGAGGCCTAAATGTCCCGTGTGTCCCTAATGACACACTGGGATCAGAATGTGGGAAGGATGACATGTTAGTGGGAGGGGCAGGGTCCAGTCAGGTATGCACAGCTGCTCGTCCTCCTCTGGTACGAACCCTCCTCGTACCACCGGCCTGAGTACTAGGACCAGTACTAGGCTCCTCATCGAATAACTGTCGATATATAGGTGGATCCTACAAAAAGGTTTACAAAAAATATTAATCACATGACATTATATATTCTTTAAATATATTAATTTGAAATAAAGTACTCACTACAGGACCTAATGATGGAATTCCCAACTCTATCATTCGACGATTGTTCTCCCACATTTTTTTCCTTCGTCTCTCTTCAATTGGCTTCATTTCCTGCTTTTAAAAACAAATATGTAATTAATTAGAAAAAGGAAACTAATGTGTAATCCAAAAAACTAAATATATGAGGAAATATGGGGATTCATTGGTAATTTAGCTATTAATTGTTTTAGAAGATCTTGAATGGATTTAATAAATCATACAAGATGTAATGTTCACCAAGTTAGAAATATTGTTTGTCTATGTTTTAATACAGTTCAATTCCAAATTAGAAAATGAAATTCAAATAAATCTACAACCAATAAACATTGAAAATTCACATAATGGTCAAGTCAGCTATCAATTGTTTTAGAAGAGCTTCAATGGATTTAATAAATCATACAAGTTGTAATGTTCACCATGTTAGAAATATTGTTTGACTATGTTTGAATACAGTTCAATTCCAAATTAGAAAATGTAATTCAAATAAAACTGTAACCAATAAACATTGCAAATTCACATAACAGTCAATTCAGCTATCAATTGTTTTAGAAGAGCTTGAATGGATTTAATAAATCATACAAGTTGTAATGTTCACCAAGTTAGAAATATTGTTTGACTAGGTTTGAATACAGTTCAATTTCAAATTAGAAAATGCAATTCAAATAAAAATGCAACCAATTAACATTGAAAATTCACATAATGGTCAAGTCAGCTAAAACATATTTGTTATCAATAATAAATCAATTTGAATATTACCAACCTTAACAATCCAACTCAAGGTAAACCAAAAGAATTGAGAACATGGATGAATGATTCTATATATTTTCAACCATAACTTCAGGTTTACAATAAACTCTGACAATTGTGCTATTTGAGTCATCAAAAGAAATAAATGGATTGGTTCCAATGGAACTAGGGACAGTTTCAATTCCATCATCACCATCATCAAAAATATGTCTTGGAATTACTCCAACTATGACACCAAATTAAGGTCGAAGTTGGTCTTTGACATAAAAAACTTTTTTAGCCATTGATGCCAACACATATGGTTCTTAGGTAGCAAGAGTGTGAGTCATATTAATTACTCGAAATCCATAATCATCAATAAATGTGCCATGTCTCGTCATAGAATCAAACAAATGGTATTTCATCATTGTGACTCATCCATGAGAGTAATAATCCAATATTATTATTTAGTTACCTAATATAGTCATCAAAAAAATCACAGTTGAATAAAACAGTGTGATGTGCCATCTCCCGCTCTTCATGGCTTAATGCCTTCAATGTATATGATCCAGGAATTCCTCCTATTTGAGGAAGTGATGGAAAACCGGGTTCAATTTTCTCATACTGTTATTCTTCATTTCTCATTGGTCTGTTCAATATTGTAGTAAGATCATACAAATACATCGAGTAGAAATCCATACATTCTTGATCCAAGTAACTGTTCACAATAGAACATTCGATATGATTTCTGTTTCGGACATAAAACTTTAATGTGAACATATTTCTTTCAGTTGGATACATACAATGAAAAGAAACAGGTCCTCTGAGAAGTATTTCAGTGGGAATATGGATAGTCAGATGCAGCATGCATGTGAAAAATGATGGAGGAAATATTTTCTCCAACTCACACAAAATTAATGAGGCATCTGTCAACATTTTTTGCAAGAAAGACTTGGAAAAATTATTATCACAAAGATCTCTAAAAAAATGGCACAACTGAATGAAATCCACCCTTACATTATTGGACAAAAGATGATGGATTGCTATTGGAAGCAAATCATGTATTAGAATGTGATAATCATGATTCTTTAAAGATTTTAGCTTCAACTCTCTTCTGTTGACCTATTTAGATATGTTGCTTGAATAGCCATCAGGAACTCTAATTGTCTCGAATACTTCCAGAAATTGTTTTTTTTTCGTAGGTGTCATCACATAAGAAGCACATGGAAGTTTCCATTTATTTTCACTGATACGCACAGGATGTAATTCTGGTCTGATGCCCCAATCCACCAAGTCACGCCGAGATCGTAAATCATCTTTTGTCTTCCCCTAGACATTTAGAACAACCAAAAGCAACATTTCGAATATATGCTTTTCAATATACATTATGTCTAAGCAATGACGTAACAAATTGGTTGACCAATAAGGCAAATCAGAAAAGATACTCCTCTTCCTCCAATTGTAACAGGTTTCAGTGGAAACATTCTTTCTCTTTCCAGATTTCATTTAACCCTTCCCAAATGAAAAACTGAAATCTTTCAATTCATTGAGCATGTCAGTTCCATACATACGTTGAGGTGGATCATCGGTCTCTATGGTATTATCAAATCTTTGATGATTCATTCTATATGGACGATCCTTTGGCAAGAATCGATGATATCCCATAAAACTGAAACTATAGTGATGTTTCAGTCTTCTGGATCGTGTATTCTTCATAAAAACTAGACATGATAATTTTCCCTTCATGCTCCATCCAGGCATCATTGCATAAGCCGGAAAATAATTGATCGTCCACATAAGCGCAGCACGCATCTGAAATATGTCTTTCGAACATGCATCGTATGTGTGCACACCCACATCCCATAGAAGATTCAACTCTTTTATTAAAGGTTGCATGTAGACATCAGTATCAATGCCGGGATCAGAAGGACCAGATATGAGTATACTCGTGAAAGCGAATGGTTTTTTCATACACAACCATGGGAGAATATTAGAAATGTGTATAAAAAGTGGCCATGTGCTGTGCGAAGTAAGAATCTACCCAAACGGATTAAAACCATTGCATGAAAGACCAAGCCTCATATTACGTATGTCAGATACAAAATCAGGATGTTGAGCATCAACTCCCTACCATGAAAATCCATCTGCAGGATGAACTAACTCAGCATTAGTCTTCTTTCTCTTGGTATCATTCCATATCATTTTTATTGATATGTCATCATACATAAAACGATTCTGGTGTCTGGGGATCAATGGAAAGTGCCACATTACTTTCTGTGGAACACAGGATGGTGTTCCATTAGATTTTGACTTCCAACGGGATGTGCCACATTTTATAGAATCATTTCCTTCAGCGGTTTCCTCCCAGAATAAACTGCAATCTTTCGGGCAAGCATGAATTTTGTTTCTTGAAAATCCAAGTTCCTCAAATAACTTCCATTACATACAGTGGTTTGAGGGAATATATGCATCATTTGGAAGTAAATCATTCAATAGGGTAAGAATGTAATCAATTGTTGTATTAGAAATCCCATACATAGTTTTCCCATGAAACAATCGGATTAAAAATTCCAGATTTTTCATTTTATCGCATTGTTGATATACTGGAGTCGTGGCAGCATCATTCAATTTTTTCACCCTATCAATATCATCATTTTCACTAGATGCATTAGTTGTGCTCATATCGAAGTCTTCTTGAGTCGAAATCCTTTCTTTTTCATGATGACGAATAAATGGAAACCGATCATCTAACAAATTCTCCATTCCAGTCTTTTCATTTCGACCATCACCAATTTTAGATTTCATTTTCTCTCCATTTTGATACCACACAAAGTAGTTTGCTTGAATACCATTTTTAGTTATGTGGTAGCTGACTTCTTCACGGCTCAACCAAGGTCTACCAACACAATTGGATCATGGGCATTGTATGCGACCACTATTTGAATCATTGTGAAATGAAAAATCTTTAAAGACCTCCAAATTGTTTTGAAAATCGCTTGAGATCCGATCGGTTTCATACATCCAACTTCTGTTCATTCTGTAAAAAGAATTTATAGAAGTCATTTTTTCATAAACAATTCAATAGGATTGAACTTTAATAGAAAATACATTTAAGGAAACGATAAAGTAAGAAGTTTCTAGTCGATGTAGTGAACTATTAAAATAATGTAAAGAACAAGTACTCATAAATTAAATTAAAATTTATTTATATTAATTTTCATTAGGTCTATAAAAGACACATGCCTCAGGTCCCATCATGTGTTATAGGCATCCCAAATCATTCACTCATGTTCAATAACTCATTATTGACACCTGGCCATACCTTTCATTACCCAATTACTTCCCCAAGTCAAGTGCACCCCATGGGTGAATAAATTTTAGGCTTCTACACTAATAGGTTGTTCAAGGCCTGTAAAAATATCTAATTTCATTAAGTATAGACAAAAACATTTATTTTTAAATTTGAAATTCTTAATAAATTATTTCAATGATAACAACATTACTGAATTAAACTTGTGACTTATCTAACATTTTTATAGTTTTCTACACATACTAGAATGGGTAGTGAAAAGCACCCCACCCTCATAAAATTGAGTATTGTCTAATAAGGACACATAATATAAAACGTACAATGAGAACCATATTTATTTGACCCTAAAGTTATATTAGTACAGTCATCTTGGGGGAAATGGAATATATAATCCTGGTTAACTAATGAATTCAAAAGCTCATATTCCATATGGTGGACACTATCTAAGGTAATAAATCATGTGAGGATGGGTTTACATCATTCAATTTCTTACATGATAGTGAGAATGAAGGGTTAAATTAATGACTTGAGTTCATTGATACCATGTCAACTGTTATACACACCATGTGAACCCTTATACACACCATATGAACCCTTATACCATATCGTCATTATTACAACCATTAATAACAACTTATTAAATAACATCACTTTTTAAAGATAATAAAATTGAACATAAATCAATAATAATATTGGATATATCAAGTAAAATGAAGTCATACTATCTTACATCCTAAATGACCACCCACAACCATGATTAATGACCACAAAGCTCCCCTTTCGGCCAAATCAAAAGTGAAAACAAAAACACATTATTGTAGAAAAAACTTTATTTGTGTGAAGAATAATAATCTCATGGTCCTCATGATATTTGAACCATGCAGTCATGATTTTTGAGATGAACTTGTATCCATGAAACCATATGATAAACATGATTCAATACATGCATTTTTCTGATTTTCCCAAGCATTTTGAGGAACCCCAAATCAGTGAAAATGGTCATTGTGTTTTAAAAAGGTGATTGAATAACACATGTATGATGTCGAAGGCAGAATGATTAATGGTTATATTAGAAAAACTAATATTCACTAATATTGCGAATTTGACATTCTGTGAATTAGTTTCATGAAAAAGTAAGAAGTACTAATTAGGGATGACATACTATTTGGCAAAGTTCAAGAAGATACTCCATATGTTCTATTGTGCAAAGGATAAGTGAACAGTGTGTCATTTGATATATATATAGATTTTGATAGAAACATGATACATACTTGTTATGTAATACACATAGTGTACAAAAATAAGATGAACAATATCTTCATGTTTGGCATGATCTTAATGAAAGGAGTGATTTTCATGAAATAATATCAATAAATATTACAAACAATTTCTTATTAGTTCATATATATGAAGCTATAATATTTGAAACATTGAGATTAAAAACACTATGAATCTTCAAAATTAGAACACAATAAAGATACACCATGCCCTTATAAATGTAAATGTGTAATGAAAACATTAATTGGACATACACCGATATAGGAATTTGAGTACACAATTCATGGAACAATCATAAAATTTTACAAAAACCCTAAAAATTGGGAATAAGGAAATCGTTGAGAATAGAAGGATATGCTTTATAAGAGGTGGAACTATATCCTTGATAAAATATGGAAGGAGTCTAACCTGGTAGCTACTGATCCGATGGAAGAGGTGGGGATTCAGAAGTGCTTCTGCCAAGGAATCGCTTCTGGAGACCAGTGGAAGGGTTCTGGAATCGTGGGGAGGCCACTGCCTGCATTTAGAGAATTTGGGGCTTTTTTTCCAATGGTTTTTAAAAACCGTTGGGAAAACTCAATCTTTCCCAATGGTTTTATGAAACCGTTTAGAAAACTAAATTTTCCCCATCTTTCCCAACGATTTCCTCAAACCGTGGGGAAAAGTGATTTTTTCCCCACTTTTCCCAACGGTTTTATGAAACCGTTGGGAAAAGTAACTTGTTCAAGGTCTTCACCAAAGGTTCTTTGAACCGTTGGTATACAACTATTGGGAAAAGTCCCCTTTCCAGTAGTTATTCTAGATGTCCTCATTCCCAACGGTGTATCAAGAGTCAACATGTTAGTAGATGGAATGATACAGAGCCCAAGCCTCTCCACAACAGTAATAGAGATAAAGCTATGCGAAGCACCAGTATCGAAAAGATCTGAAAATAAAACTGGGGATACTAAGATCATACCTTGAACTGTAGAAGGGCCAGAATCTTGCTCCTGATGGGTCTACTCCACAGCAAAAGTCTGGCATGTACCGCGGCCATGCGCCCCTGGCTGACCACTCTAAGCTGATCCACTCTATTGTCGCTGGTAACCTGGTGACTGACCACCACGACCATGACCTCCACCTCGGCCCAAACGACCGGAAGAACACTAGTTCCCAGACTGGTGAGAAACTGACGATACATCTCCTGTACACAGGGTCATAGAAGAACCCCTACCACCAGCTGTAGGTGAGAAGATCTGACAAAAATGCTAAAGATGGCCCATCTTAACGCATGATCGACACTCCATTGGGTCTCTCTAACACTGATGCCTAGTATGCCCGCTCCTACCACTCTGGTAGCATACAACCTGGCTGCCCGAAGATACATTCTTCCTACCCTGATCTCCCCAAGTAGACTCCCTACGGTGCTTCCTGCTATCAGTAGGAGGAACACTGACTCTGGATGTCGAACCACCCTGGCTCACTGTTCTAGAATCTATTAGATTGCGCTCAGTGATCAGCGCGTGGTTAACGATCAAGGATATCAAGGTCAACCTGAAGATATTCACCTGGGAACAGATCTCCTACCTGAGACCATCCTCAAACTTCCTATAAAGGGAAAACTCATCACCTGCTGGAATCGGTGTGAAGCGATGTAGCTTGGTAAAACAAGACGAGTACTCCATAATAGAAAGAGTACCCTGCTCGAGACTCATAAACTCTCAAACTCGGTCAGCCCTCAATGTCTCTAGATAGAAGTAATCATATAAGATGCGCCGAAACTCGTCCCAAGTCATACTCTACTAGTGCCCTGACTGTGACATCACCTCCCATCACCTCTTGGCGGTGTCTCGGAGCATATAAGTAGCCATGTTTACCCTTTTCTCTGGAGGTATCTCTAGATGATTGATGATCTTTAGCGTGGCCTCTATCCATGACTCTGCAGCCTGGGGTCCTCTATCCCCTGGGAAAGTAGGAGGACGCTGCTACTGAAAAACCCATGTCAACTCATCCATTGATGGGGCAAGAGGTAGCGCTCCCTGAAAGGTCTGCATCAACCTCAGGAAGTCCTCCGTGAACTGCGCATTAGTGCCTGCAATGGGTATAATAGTTGGTGCCAAGGCTGGCACAATAGGAGGATCAGCAGAAGGTCCCTGATTGGCCATATCTGGTGTTTGATCACCGTCTGGAAGCTGACGTATGACCGGAGGACGTCTCGGAGTCATAGCTCTTAAATATCAAAAGCACACCTTAGATGAGGATTATCAAGGACAGAAAACACAAGAGTAAAAAACGGGAGCAGGAGAAAGAAAAACTCATGTTTCACTAAACACGACTACACGGCATGTATAAAAACTACAAGGCGTGCTCTTTAAGCTCATTCACATGGGCGTGTACTTCTGCCACCTTTGGTCATGTAACACCCCAGACTACACGGCGTGTTGCCCCCACACATGGCGTGTACTTCATCTCCATTCGCCTACCTGAGTCTCTTTACAAGGATAACTCACACGGTCCTCTTAACCCTGGACTACACGGCGTTTTCACTAAGGACACGACGTGTACTAGAAAAGGTTTCAGCGACCTGTGTTGTTAGTTACACGGACAGCTACACGGCTGACCCTTACATGGTGTGTTCCAAACAAACACGGCGTGCATAGGAGAGATATCATCGTACCATGTTGTTTGTGACATGGCCAGGTACCTAGAACAAGACCAAAAGGTGTGTGATATACGAGCTTCCCCAACCTGTGTTGTTAATGACACGACTGGGTACACGGCTCACTACTACACGGCATGTAATGACTATACATGGCGTGTTTCTGAAAAAAAATTCACCACCCCGTGTTTCTGATCACACAGCCAGTGACACAGTTTAAAACTACAGGGCGTGTAGTCAAGTACATGTCGTGTATTCTTGGTTTTTCCAAGAAGTAGCTCACAAACTGCACCGAAGCCCAGAAAACAATGAAAACCAAACATGAAGGTGGAAAATTCTGATCCGTGAGGGCCCATACTCCCTGAGAACCAAAGCTTGGAATCTCCTACATATCATATACAAAGAAACAAGTCAACCAGACAATGATACACTAAATTCTGGTTCATGAGGGCTCATAACACCCCATGAACCAAAGTTTGGTGTCCGTTTAAGCAAAGTACTATACGAATATATTCTCTATCCAATAGTATACATTCTATCAAAGCATATATCACAACATCATTCATAATCTACAAAACATCTATCACAACAACATGAAATCGCTAATACATCCTAGATAGAATGCAAAGAATGCAAGGCATGTGATTTATAACAAGTGGCTATATGATGCATGAGATGGAATACCCTCATCTCATTGAGTTACGACAGAAAAAGAACCACACCAGCAAAACAAAAACAACACAAGGCATGTGAATCACTCTAGGTGAAATCATATCAACCGAAAAATCTCAAACCAGAAAACTACAATAACGAGGTAGATTGGGTTTTCCCTATAAAAGGGTTAGCTACTCCCGGGCACAGCATATTACCAAGTACTGAATCCATTCTATCCCTGACTAAAGGCTCCAAATAGTAAATCAAGAGAAAAGAATCCTCTGCTACCACTTTGTAACATCCTAGTTTCGGAAGCCACCCAGAGGCGCCCCATACCCGGTTGGTCACATGGCCTCAAGCACATTCCCCCAAATGCTAGAGGCTGCCGACTAGCAGTGGGGGCCTTGGGTGTGATAATGGGGAAACTATGCCCTCATTGGAAGAGTACACAGTGGAAGTAAACAAAACATGCAATAACGAAAGCAGTAGATATCCAACAACAATGCACAAGTAAACAGCAGAAGGATAAAGCAATAAAACATGAAGCACATATGTGTATATGAAATTATTCATGATACATATCTAGGAAAACATCCAAACATGTCATAATGTTGGAAATGCAAACAGTACCAAAACAAGTTCAAAAGAAAAGATAAACAGCTCCTCAGCATCGCAAGCCTAAGCTTGGTCCCATGCTCTCCTGCTCCAAGAAATCAAGTACCAGAAGTCGAAGGGCGCTTGCCCTTGTCTATACCTGCAACAATGTAGTCTGTTTGGGCCCAAAAGCATGAACCAAAAAAGGTGTGAGACTAAATCCCAGTAGGAAACCACCTAAATATTTGTGCCTAACAATCATTGAGCATATGGCAGGTAATAGTACAATAAGCAGTAAACAGTAGCAGCAAACACCAGGCAGTAATCATCAAATAGTAATAGGATGATATATAGTAATAATCAATCCACAAAACAACAAGAAATAGTGAAGAAAACTACTAACCACAAGAGGAACCCCTCTGGGAAGTACTCACAGCCAACCCCTCTGGTCCTATCCAAGAAGTACCAAAAACCCTCTAGGCAGTGCACTCAGCCTAACCCCTCTGGTTAGGTCATATGAAATTATACGACTCTCTGGGGAAGCTCGCTCATTCAATTACCCTTATAGTATAGGGTAGTCAGGGACTCTCTTAGGAAGACCATGTGTTCTAACCCTTTTATAGCCCCAAGGTCTAGAAACTCTCTGAGGAAGCTCACTCGGTCAATTCCTCCTATAGTCTCAGGTCTATCATAGACTCTCTGAGGAAGCACACTCGGTCAATTCCTCCTCTATCCTGGAATGGTTTAAAGAAAATCAAACAAGTAAAGACTCTATGAAGAAGCTCACTCAGTCTACCTTCATGTGGTCTATAATATCCAAGACTCTCTAGGAAGCTCACTCAGTCTATCCACTATAGTCTATAATAATCAAGACTTGCTTAGGAAGCTCACTCGTTCTACCCTCCTGTAGTCTATAATATCCAAGACTCTCTGGGAAGCTCACTCTATCTATCCCTTATAGTCTAGAACACCAGGTTCTCACAGTCTCGTGCCATTCAGTGCATAATAATTCTATAAGGCCAAAGTACACCTATAGAGCTACTTGGCTAACCATTCTACAGAACAACAAGCATGTCAAGATTATCATTACATCCTACAGTCACAAGGCATTGAAAACAGGTATAACAGCCAAAGACTAACAAAACCTGAAGGTCATAACAAGAAAAAGGCATGGTAAAAACATCCAATAATAGAAATTATCAACAAACATGATCAAATTACCTCTACATAATAATATAAGCATGGCAGGAAAACAACTGGGGTAGAACAAAAATCACACAACACCCCGTTCATGGGTATTGGTGGGAATTGCACATAAAACACAAAGACATCGAATGGAAAGGAAAAAACCACCTACCTTGGTGCTAGGTGATAAATATACTTGAACCACAAGGAATTATTCTCCTTATAATGGTGTATATCTACAAAAATTCACAAAACGTTCAACCCGTGATATCTCGAGAAAGAGGGAAAATCATGGAATGAAACACAAGAAGAAGGAAAAGCTCACCGCCAGGGTTCCAAAGCAATCGAAGGTGGTGGATTTTACAAATAGACATAGTTTCAGGGTCTTGGAGGATATTCACGGCCGTACAGACACTCCTGGTTGAAGAACCTGAAGAAGAAGGTGTTTCTGTCCAACAGACGCGACCTCGGTCCATTTAATGAAAAAAAAAGAAAATACACAGCATGTACTTTTAAAGTAGACGACGTGTACATGGCCTTTTCATACTTTTCTTTAAGTATCCTCCACATCGCTCCTACACACCGTGTGTATGGCCCGGACACGGCCAGTACATGGCCTAGTGCGGCAACAAAGTACACGGCGTGTACTCCGAAAATTTTCAGATTTTCCTCTTTTTCTCCAAAACGACCAAAAAAGGAAAAACATACCTGAAATGAAGATATGGTTTCTTAAATTTTTAATCAAATATAAAACATAAAAAGGAAAGTAATTTCATCCTTGAAATCATTCAAACATTTCATCTTCATATTCTGCAGAAGATAGAACCAATAAAAAGGTGAGATCAAATGCTCAGTAAGGATTATATACAATGGAATCTATCATCAATTAATAATAAATGAAACATAATAAATATGTTGAGGTATGTATAACTTAAATTCAATCCATTTAATCAAAAAAATCAATCATGAGAGGATAAGGTGTAATAATTATGGTAATGTAAATGATTGGAAACAAATTCCATTTAATCAATAACATGAGAACAATCTGAATCTATTAATAATATCATAGTAAAAATATTATGGATATTAATGAATGAAATCCTAATAAATGAAATTCTTAATAATTTGGATTCCATGATCTCATGCATCATGGTACCTCTACCATCAAGACCTTTTACAATATGGTTTAATCATTATACGTAAAAATCCATTTAATTTGTCCCATATTGTCATCTCATGAGACTACTAATGCATTGAGGGGTAATCTAAAATTGGGATTCACCCATTTATAAATGTCCAAATAATTCCTCATATATAAAAAATGATTGATTTATTTCATGATTTAATATTCCTTATCATTAAATAGTTTTTATTAAGTTAAAGATACAGATTTATCATTATTTCTCCAGTCAACCAAATAACTTTCAAAGTAACATTTTTTGAAAAATGGTATAGAGATTTGGAAATAATCATATCCATGATATAAAAAATATATATATTTAATGAAAAAATAAATGAATTATAATCATAAACAAAAATGGGTATCATATACACCATAGAAAATGAAATAGGTTCATAACATCAAAAATATGACTTAACAAAATAACATTGAGACGAAGTCCCTTATAAGGATCATATCATTAATCAAATTAATATATTAAGTGTAGTCCCTATAAATCCAAAAAAAATGGGTTGAAATAAAACATAAGATAAAAAAGTCATTTTACACATATCCTTAGCATGACATAATCAATGAAATATATGTTTAACCCAATGAATGATAATTGAGTTAGAAAATCCCTTACCACTTCATAATCAGTTGAATTGTATTTCCAATTAAAGTAATAAATATCAAATGAAACATTTAATACCCTGAAGATACTGAAATTAATGATATGATATATAAAATGGAAGTATACACACACCACACAATAGAAATTTGTGCCGAATAACACATATATCTCACTCAAGTAAAAAAGTGAGATGATAAAACACTCACCTTATGTTTGAAAGTGATATGAACTTGTATTTGATGTCCTAAATAATTAAATTAGATTCATTAAATAATTAATTCAGAACCTCTTAAAACTATGTTTTATTTATTATAATTTTATTAAAATTATTTATAACCATTTTTATGAGTTTTAATATTTAATTTTATTGTTCTAGGAGAATCTCTTTCATGGTTTTATTGTAAGAACCCCAGTTTTGAGCCTGAAATACTTTGAAATTTTTCTTGATGTTAATCCAGAGCAAGGTGTTCAGACGGCGTGTGATTCTGAGCCCTGATGAGGCCGGAATTAAATTTTTAAGTGCGTTCACACTGGACACACCAAATAAACATAATAACTCATAAACAGTTGCTCAGATGGGAAACCTGATGGCACCATTGAGTCTGGAACGTGCCATTTACCCTAGGAGGGGTATGACTTTCACGGGCATAGGCCTTCTGTGAAAAACGCCACCAGGGGCATTTTTGTAATTTAGCGGCCTCATGCGTCGAATTTTATAACTTTTGAATGGAGGCTTAGATTAAAATTTTGAGACTTCTATTTCGCTCAGGGCATGGCATTTACCCTAGAGGAGGCTTAACCTCGGCCCCGCTGGGAGCTCGGGTACGGTGCCTACAGGTGGGGGGTTTAAGTTTTTTTTCTATTTAAACTTGACCCCCCACCCTTTTTCCCCCTTCTTCCCCGACACAAACTCCCCCAATGAAGAAGGAGGAGCTCCACTACTCTCCTCCATCCCTCTGGCAAGGCGGTGACGGCTCCAGTGCACCGTAGGTGAAGCGTCGGGCAACACCCATTGAGGTAGGCGCGTGTTTTATCATTTTAATTCTCACAGTCGTCTTCAATTTGGTTTAATTGCATTGAATTGTTTTCTAATCATCGAGATAATCCCATATTACAGTAGAAATCGTTCTATGTTCTCCAACTCATGCTTCAGATTGAAAATCTGAGTCCCGAGGTGTCCGGGGTGGCCCCAGGAAGTTTTCCGACCATTTTCCCCATTTTCCGGCGATTCCAGCGGTGGTCCGGCGGGTTTTAGTGGTGGTTCGGCAGACTCCAACAGCGGAGGCAGGCTCTGGAGGTAGTGGTGATGGCTTCAGGCGATGGCGGCATGGGATCCAGTGGCGGCGGCGCGGTGGGTCAACCGGGCGGCAGTGGTCGGCCGGGTGGACCGGGGTCGCAGTGCGCGACCCTGCGGGAGGAACAGAGACCGGCTTCCAGCGGGTCTCCGTGTGGACCACAGACCAGCCACGAGGGCCGATCGGTAGAGCAGTGAACCATGGGTCCATGGTCGGCCCGCACGGCCAAACCTCGAGTCGGCGCTGCGATACGGGCCGACCGGTGAGGGCCGGCTCAGACCGGGTGGACCGGTAAGCCAGGCCAGTCCAGCCCAAGGGGCTTCGTCCCCTCAGACTTCAGACACCCGTAACTTTCACTACGGGTGTTCGTTTTTCATGCCGTCTATGGCAGTGTAATACTCAGATCAAGAAAAAAAATTTGAGATGGTTTTGGGGATTTTAATTCCCAGGACGGGAACTCGGTGGCGCGACACGCTCGTTAAGTGCTACGCCAGGATTCTTGTTTTGGATGGCGCAAACACATCCGATGACCAATTTGAGCATTTTCAGCGGCGTTTCGACCCTGGTGTCGAGGTGGAGTTTTCTAGCATAGTTTCAGGCGTTGAAGTTGGAGTTGGGACGTGGGACCTAAGGGCCTTCTTTTGAGTTGTGTACATCATTTTTGTGCCTTTTTCACCAGACGTCTGTTCAAGACGTTTGAGTAGTCGTTTCCGCGGGTTTTTCTGAGATCATCGTGATGGCACAGTTCGCCCGATGAGTATCAGAGTCGTGGTGCGGGCCCCACACGGTCCGGCTATGGTGAATAGTACTATATTCACTGGGTGTCCTTTTCGGTCGAGTAAGTAGTCTATCTCGCGTTTTTTTCTGCGAGGACTACAACGGTGTAATCCGTTTGAGCATGTGGAGCTTCATTCGAGATCATGTTAAATGTGTAAACATGGGAGGGTGTTGAACTAAGATACCTTTTTGACACACTTCGAACAAATGCACGGTGGCGTTGTTAGTGACACCTGGTGATGTCAACAGTAGTGCAGAGCTATCAGACCGATTCTGGGTCTACCCTCTAGTAGGGCTGGGAAGTGGGTCGCTTATTGACTTCTTCCAGGTCTACCCTACAGAAGGGCAGGGCAGTGGGTCACCTGTCGACTTCTTCCAGGTCTACCCTCCAGAAGGGCTGGGCAGTGGGTCGCCTGTCGACTTGTTCCGGGTCTACCCTCCATCAAGGCTGGGTAGTGGGTCGTTGTCGACTTCTTCCAGGTCTACCCTCCAACAGGGCTAGGTAGTGGGTCGCCTGTCAACTTATTCTAGGTTTACCCTCTAGCAGGGCTGGGTAGTGGGTCACCTGATGATGTATTATGTTTTACCCTCCAATAGGGTTGGGCAGTTGGTCACCTGTTGGCATTTCAGATGCAGCCCTTCTTACGAGGCTAGTCGGTGACTTTTCGCCGTGACTACCGAAGCGGGACCTTGGTTTTGCGGATCAGTGGTGTGACAGTTTTAACATTACCTATGTATCCCGAAGGAAAAGGGGAACTTTCCCCACTGAGACTCATCCTTGATATGCGACCTAAAACCGTGTGGGCGAGTTAGTGCCGCCCAAAGTGGATTGTATCGAAGTGTGGTGATTGAGCCCCTTTGACTTGGGCTTCCTAGGTGGACGAGACGACATGTTGAGCTGTGCGGATGGTCTTACTTTGAACTGATGGTGACTTATCCTAGGCTGATCATGGATATGGAGATCCCCTTACACACTCGTTTGGGTTTCTTTTTGAGCATATATATATAATTTCACCCTACTTTCGTTCCCACACCTTGGGGTACATGCTTACTTGTTTCTGTATGGTTGAGTTTCACTCTCTTTACTAAACTTTTTCACTATCCTTGTTCATTCTACTGCTCACATCTTTAGTGCCTCTTTTGTTTCTCCTTTGAGCTTTTGGGGTATCTTACTGAGTATCTTTATACTCACCCCTACTTGGGCTTTTCTCACACCTGGTATGCCCTTGCAGAAGAAGGACAGGTCGATCGTGACTACGGAGGAGTGTAGAGATCACAGTAGTTGGAGCAGCGTACCATAGTCATGCTAGAGTTTTCATGTGGGAGTCTATCCATTTGTTTTCTTTTTTACCTGTTTTAAGTTTGTGGCACATTTGTGGTCGGGTGCGTGTTTTTCCCTTTTTAATTTCTAGTTTACTTGTCAGTACTTCCAGCACATTACTTACTCTTTTTAGTGGTTGATGCATCATTGTGGTTGGGGTATAGCTGTCTGTCTTTTGGTTTTTTTTTACTCTACACTACTCCATTGAGTGGGTTGTGTGTGCGTGTGTACAGGTACTTAGGCGAAGGCCTCCCCAAGATTGTTATGCCTATGGAAGTAGTCGCCAGGCTCTGGCCTATAAAGGCGTGCTTGAGGTAGTAGGAGCTCGGGACCGGTAGGGTCGGGCCGTGAAAAATTGGTATCAGAGGTGGTTCATTCCTTGGGATGTTGTTTGGATGCCCCTGAAAAGGAATTTGTTGGGATTTAGGGTAATGATGTCAATGTGTCTCAAGAGCGGCTCTTAGGCCAGAGAGTCCAGTGATGGTACAGGCGGCCGACGTATCCATTCACCAAAACTCTGATAACCCGCTTGTCGACTCAGCATGTAGAGACACTTGTTGTAGGGAATTTTGAAACATGCATCCTGTAGGATAGAGTCTTTTACTATCTTTGTTTGAGTCAGGTCCCATTTGTTATTACTGTTATATATATATATATGCTCACCTGATTGTGGTGTCCCTTGATAATTTTCAGGATGCCCCCACAATAGTAGCCAGCTAGGTTACCCTCTCCAGCTCAGGACGATGACCTGGAGAGTGACGAGGTGGCGGTTCAGGGACCCACACATGATCCCCTTCCGCCCAAGCTTTAACAGTATCCTTTTAACCTAAGGAGCGGCAATTAGTATAGGTAGCTCCAGCCGAGGTTGCACGTAGACTCAGCGCGCTACGAGACGTCCAGCGTCAGAGGCCACCGAGGTTCCGTGGGGACCCGGATCCCTAGGTAGCAGAGGAATGGCTTGAGTCAGTGGAACGACTCTTCAAGCTGGGACAGACCCCATCAATCAAGATGGTGGCCCTAACCACCCGTATTTTTCTCAGGATAGCCGGGTGATGGTGGGGTCTGGTGACGCAGACCCATGATTAGTCATCCCTCACATGGGATGGCTTCCAACATATTTTTCCGGAGGAGTACTCCCTATCGTGTTTACACTCCGTTTGGATCCAGGAGCTTCTGGAGCTGAAGAAGGGAGGGATGTCTGTGTCCTAGTACTCGGCTCGGTTCATTGATCTTACACGCTACTCGCAGGACATGATCCACGACAGCTACTTCCAGGCGCGAAAGTTCGAGCAGGGTCTCCATAGGGAGATCCGTGCTAGTGTGGTACCCTTGTGTATCCTCACTTACGTCGAGGTGCTGGAGCGGGTGCTTGTGGCTGAGAGCTTCCTAGACGAGGGGCGCCAGATAGCAGGACCTAGTAGTGGCCGCTTTATAGTGGAGTCTTCAGCAGGCAGACGACAGAGAGCTGGGCCTCAGTTGAGGAGACCCTTCCGTGAGCAGGCTTAGGGGTAGGGTCGTACACCGCAGTGGTGCCGTAGGGTCCGAGGCAGACAGGAGAGAGTCGGTGTTATGCTTGTGACGGACTGGGTCACCTAGAACGGGACTGCCTGACCAGGCGTGCTGAGTAGCCGTGGCAGGCAGTGGGTGCACCGCAGCGGCAGAGGCAGCGTCGTGACTAGGGGACACCTAGGCAAGCACCAGGTGGTCTTCAAGGAGGTGGCGCAGGCAGAGCGGCAAGACCAAGAGATGGAGGACGGCAGTTCGAGATCCCTCCACTGCCACCACCGGGCAGCCCACGCCAGGCTCAGGGAGCTGGCAGTAGGGGTTGTAGGAAGCTTCAGGCCATGGGTGTTCGAGACCCTCAAGCACACGAGATGGTATGAGGTACGCTTTGTGTTTACTTCACACTTGCTTCAGTACTAGTAGACTCAGGCTCCAGCCATTCCTTTATATCATAACTATTGGTACGGGAGATGGAGCTTCCAGTAGAGGTGCTGACACCTGCACTTAGCCTTTAGGTTTCTATGGGAAGTGCCTCATTAGTGACCTTTATCTGTAGATAGTGCGAACTATCGTTCAGAGGAGGGAGTTTCATGTGGGACCTACTCGTCATCACGATGGAACCTTACAACGTTATCCTGGCCATGGATTGGATTTCTATGGTTCACGCCCAGATCGACTTCCATCACAGACGAGTCAGAGGCGTGTTTTCTGGTGGGATGAGGTTCCCCATCCTTGGTGAACGAGACCTCGTGGCCGAGCAGATGGGCACTCTGAGTAGGAGATCCCGACCTTTTTCACACCAGCTGGCGAGCATGGCTCTTAGAGCAGTACACACTATAGGCACCTGGATCCCTACTGTTGTAGAGGACTACATGGATGTCTTTCTTGAGAATGTTTTCGGACTACCTATGAGGCGAGAGATGGAGTTCTGCATTGACTTGCAGCCGGGGACTGCTCTGATATCTTGTTCAGCATATCGGATGGCACCCATAGAGCTTCGGGAGCTATGAATTCAGTTGGATGACCTTTGTGAGAATGGATTCATTAGGCCCAGTTTATCCCCCTGGGCATCTCCAGTTTTGTTTGTGAAAAAGGCAGATAGGAGTCTGCGGCTTTGTGTGGATTATCGTCACCTAAATCAGGCCACAATAAAGAACAAGTACCCTTTTCCGAGGATCGACGACCTCTTAGACTAGTTGCGTGGTGCGAAGTGGTTCTCAAAGATTGATATTTGATCTGGCTACCACTAGTTGCAGGTTCGTGAGTCTAATATTCTGAAGTTGGATTTCCATTGTCGTTATGGGCATTATGAGTTTCTAGTGATGCCCTTTGGAATGATGAATGCCCCCGCCATTTTCATGTCTGTGATAAACCAGATCTTCTAGCCGTACTTGGACTGGTTTGTGGTTTTCTTTGTTGATGACATACTCATTTACTCGGCGACAGAGGATGAGCATATGGAGCATTTGAGGATGGTCCTAAACTAACTTCGAGAGCATCAACTATACGAGAAGCTCTTGAAGTTCAAATTCCGGATTCATGAGGTTCACATTTTGGGGCACGTCATTATGGAACATGGGGTGGATGTGGATCCCGCAAAGATAGAGGCAGTGCTTGCTTGAGAGGCACCCAAGAATGTGTCGGAGGTGAGGAGTTTCCTTGGTTCGGCAGGGTACTACCGGAGGTTCGTGGAGGAATTCTCCAGGATTGTTTCCCCTTTGACCCCATTGATAGAGAAGGGACAACCGTTTACATGGATTGATCAGTTTCAGAAGGCCTTCGAGGAGTTGAGTAAGAGGCTGACTAGTGCTCCGGTATTGAGGCTGACAAAGGAGGGCGTTGAGTTTATCGTATATTGCGATGCTTCAGGAGTTGGGCTTGGGTGTGCGCTGATGAAGCAGTGGGAAGTGATTGCATATGGGTCGAGGCCGTTGAGGCCCCACAAACAGAATTATATGACACATGACTTGGAGATGGAAGCGGTCATCTTCTCTTTGAGGTTATGGAGACACAACCTTCTGGGTGAGCATTTCATGGTCTACTCAGACCATCAGAGCCTCAAGTACATCTTCACTCCGAGGGATCTGAACTTGAGGATGTGGCGCTGGCTAGAGTTTCTGCTAGAATATGATTTTGAGATAGTCTACACTCTAGGGAAGGGCAACGTAGTAGCAGATGCCCTTAGTAGGAAGTCCCAGGCTCGTCTAGTGCAGGATGCTTCAGAGCTATTGGCTTCCTTGCAGCTGACCTTGGTGGAGCGGAAGTGTACGGCTTTTTACAGTCAAGGGTGTTGACTCCTTCACTCGTTGAGCATGTGAGAGAGTCCCAGCTGGGGGATATCAACAGTGAGGTACTACGTGATCAGATATCCATGGGCGATGCACCCGATGGGTATTCTGAAGGAGGAATTCATGAGATCCTATTCCAGGGATGAGCTGTAGTACCATTGGAGATGCGAGAGGAGGTGATGTAGGAATTCCACACTTCTCCCATGGTCGTACATCCCGGTGTGGGGAAGATGTACAGAGACCTTCAACGGCAGTTTTGGTGGTCTGGGATGAAGCAGAGCGTAGATGAGTTCGTTTCTCGGTGTCTTACATGTCAGTAGGTGAAGGGGGAGTACCAGGTTCCGGCAGGGTTGTTGCAGCCCCTTGATATCCCGGAGAGGAAGTGGGATGGAATATCTATGGACTTCATCATAGGGATCCTACGCACAGTGATGGTCCATGACTCCATTTGAGTGATAGTGGACCGACTCATGAAGTTGGTGCACTTTCTTTCTATTAGAGAGCAGAGCTCGGTGGAGAGTCTGGGCAGTTTTATGTTCAGGAGATCGTCCGTCTTCATAGAGTACCCTCGATGATTGTCTCCGACTGTGACGCGTGGTTTACTTCGCGATTATGGCGAGGCCTATAGGAGGAATTCAGTACTCAGTTGCGGATGAGTATATCTTTTCACCCCCAGACTGACGGGTAGACCGAGTGCACTATCCAGGTGTTGGAGGATTTGCTCTTGGTGTGCGTGTTAGACTTTGGCCGGAGCTGGGAGGATCACCTGCCTTTGGTAGAGTTTGCGTATAACAATAGTTACCACTCTAAAATTGGAATGGAACCTTTTGAGGCCCTCTACGGGAGACCCTGTAGGTCACCCTTGTGCTGGATGGAGATTGGGGAGACCTCCCTCGTGGGCCCGGAGTTGGTGCAGGCGATGAAGGAGAAAGTGCAGGTCATTCGTGAGTGGATGAGGACAACTCAAAGTAGACAGAAGTCTGATGCAGACCGACGTCGTAGGCCTTTGGAGTTTGAGCAGGAAGACCATGTCGTTTTGAGAGTCTCCCCATAGCGTGGAACGTGGAGATTTGGCCAGGGAGGAAAGTTTTCCCTGTGGTTCATCGGGCCCTTTGAGATCATGCGCAGGGTTGGTGAGGTCACCTACCATCTTTCCCTACCCCCACAACTGAAGATAGTTCACGACGTCTTCCACGTGTCGCAACTGAGGAAATACATGCATGACCCCACACACGTTATCAACTAGGGAGAGCTGGACATTGAGGATCGAGCCACCTTTGCGGAGTACCCGGTGGTGATTGAGGACTGACTGGAGCGGACTCTGTGCGGATGGGTCATTCCTCTAATTCATGTGTTGTGGAAGCACAGGAGGGTGAAGGAGAGCACCTGGGAGTGGGAGAGCCAGATTCGGTCTTAGTATCCCGAGTTGTTTTTGTAGTTTTTTTTCAAGGATGAAAAACTTAAAGGAGGGAATGATGTAAGAACCCCGGTTTTGAGCCTGAAAGACTTTGAAATTTTTCTTGATGTTATTCCAGAGCAGGGTGTTGAGACAGCGTGTGATTCCGAGCCCTGATGAGGTCAGAATTAAATTTTTAAGTGCGTTCACACAGGGCAACCCGAATAAATATAATAACTCCAAAATAGTTGCATGGATGGACAAACTAAAGGCACTGTTGAGTCTGGAACATGCCATTTACCCTAGGAGGGGTATGACTTTCGCGGGCGCGGACCTTCTATGAAAAACGCCACCAGAGTTGTTTTCATAATTTAGCGGCATCGGGCATCGAATTTTATAACTTTTGAATGGAGGATTGGATTAAAATTCTTAGACATCTATTGCGATCAGGGCATGATGTTTACCCTAGGGGAGGCTTAACCTCGAACCCGTGGGGAGCTCGGGTACGGTGCCTACAGGTGGGGGGTTTAAGTTTTTTTCTATTTAAACTTGACGCCCACCCTTCTTCTACCCCTTCTTCCCTGGCACAAACTCCCCCAAAAATGAAGGATGGGCTCCTCTCCTCTCCTCCATCCCATCGGAAAGGCGATGACGGCTCCGGCGCACCGTCGGTGAAGCATCAAGCAACACCCATCGAAGTAGGCGCGTGTATTATCGTTTTAATTACCGCTGTCTTCTTCAATTTAGTTTAATTGCATCAAATTGTTGTCTAATCATCGAGCGAATCCCATATTCGATTATAACTAGTTCTAATCTTTCCAACGCATTCTTTGGATTAAAAATCCAAGTCCTGGGGTGTCTGGAGTGGCCCCGGGAAGTTTTCTGGTCGTTTTCTCCGTTTACCGGTGATTCCAGTGGTGGTACGACGGGTTAGAATGGTGGACCGGTGGGCTCCAGTGGTGGAGCTAGGATTTGGAGGCAGTGGCGCGGGCTCCAGTGGCGGTGGTGCGGTGGGTCGACCGGGCGGTGGTGGACGGTCGAGTGGACCGGGGTCGCGGCGCGCGACCCCGCGGGAGGAATAGAGACCCGCTTCTTACGGGTCTCCGCGTGGACCAAAGACCAACCATGAGGGCTGGTCGACAGAGCGATGGACCATGGGTCCACAACCAGCCCACGCGGCTGAACCGTAGGTGAGTGCTACGAGCCGGGCCGGTCAGCGCGGGCCGGCCCAGACCGGGTGGACCGGCCGGCCAGGCCGGTCCAGCCCAAGGGGCTTCGTCCCCTCCGACTTCGGACACCCTTAACATTCGCTACGGGTGTCTATTTTGTGTGCAGTCTATGGTAGTGTAATCCTTTGATCAAGACAAAGGTTTTGAGATGGTTTCAGGGATTTTAATTCTCAGGATGGGAGCTCGGTGGTGCGACCTGATCGTTAATTGCTACGACGGGATTCTTGTTTTGGATGGCGCAGACACATCTGATGTCCAATTTGAATGTCGTCAGCAGCATTGAGACCCCGGTGTTGAGGTGGAGTTTTCCATCATAGTATCGGTTGTTGAAGTCAGAGTTGAGACTTGGGCCCTAGGGGCCATCTCATGAGTTGTGTGCAACGTTTTTGCTTCTTTTTCCCCAGATGTCCATTTGAGGTGTTTGTGTAGTTGTTTCTGTGTGTTTTTATGCGAGTATTGCGATGGCGTAGTTCGCCTGACGAGTATTGGAGTTGGGGTGTGGGCCCCACATGGGCCGGCTACGGTGAATAGTACCATATTCACCGGTTGTCCATTTCGGGTGAGTAAGTAGTCTATCTCACGTTTTTTTCCACCATGACTGCAACGGTGTAATCTGTTTGTGCATGTGGAGCCTCATTTGAGATCATGTAAAATGTGTAAACATGGGAGGGTGTTGAATGGAGATCCCTTTTTGACGCACACTTAATGAACGCACGGTGGCATTGTTAGTGACATCTGGTGATGTCAATAGCAGTACAGAGCTATCGGACTGATTCTAGGTCTACCCTCCAGCAGGGTTGGGTAGTGGGTCACCTGACGGCTCTTGAGGGTCTACCCTCTAGTAGGGCTGGGTAGTGGATTGCCTATCGACTTCTTCCAGGTCTACCCTCCAGCAGGGCTGGGCAATGGGTAACCTGTCGACTTCTTCCAGGTTGACCCTCCAGCAGGGCTGGGCAGTGGGTCGCCTGTCGACTTCTTCCAGGTCTACCCTCCAGCAGGTCTGGGCAGTGGGTCACATGTCGACTTGTTTCGGCTCTACCCTCCAGCAAGGTTGGGCAGTGTGTCGTCGTCAACTTCTTCTAGGTCTATCCTCCAGCAGGGCTAGGCAGTGGGTCACCTGTTGACTTATTCCAAGTTTACCCACCAGCAGGGCTAGGCAGTGGGTCTCCAGATGATGTATTATGTTTTACCTTCCAGCAGGGTTGGGCAGTGGGTCACCCTTTGGAATTTCAGACACAGCCCTTCTTATGAGGCTAGTCGGTGACTTTTCGTCATGACTACCGGAGCGGGACCTTGTTTGTGTGGATCAGTTGTGTGACAGTTTTAATGTTACCTAAGGACCCACAAGGAAATATGGATTTTCCCCACTGAGGCGCGTCCTTAAGACGCGACCTAAAACCGTGCGGGCGAGTCAGTGTCGCCCAAAGTGGATAGTATCGAACTGCAGTGATTGAGCTCCTTTGACTTGGGCTTCCTAGGTGGATGAGACGACATGTTGGGCTGTGCGGAAGGTCTTACTTGGAACTGATGGTGACTTATCCTGGGCTGAGCTTGGAGATGGAGATCCCCTGACACACTCGTTTGGGTTTCTTGTTGATCATATATATATAATTTCACCCTACTTTTGTTCCCACTCCTTGGGGTCCATGCTTACTTGTTACTATAGGGTTGAGGTGCACTCTTCTTACTAAACTTTTTCAATGTCCTTGTTCATTCTACTGCTCACCACTTTAGTGCCTCCTCTGTTGCTCCCTCAATATTTTGGGGCATCCTACTGAGTATATTTATACTCACCCCTACTTGGGCTTTTCCCCCACCAGGTGTGCCCTTTCAGACCACGAACAGGTCGATCATGACTATGGAGGAGCGTAGAGTTCATAGTAGTTGGAGCAGTGTACTGCGGGCGTGCTAGAGTTTTTAGTTGGGAGTCTATCCAGTTGTTTTCTTTTGTTTACCTATTTCCGGGTTGTGGCACCTTTATGGTCGGGAATTTGTTTTTCCCTTTTTTACTTTCCAATTTACTTGTCATTACTTCCAGCACTTTACTTGCTCTTTTTAGTTGTTGATGCATGAATGTGGTTGGGGTATAGTTATTTGTCTTTTGGTTTTTTTTACTCTACACTACTGCATCGAGTGTGTTGTGTGTGCATGTGTATAGGTACTTAGGCGAAGGCCTCCCCAATATTGTTACGCCAACGACACTAGTCACCAGCCTCTGGCCTATGGAGGCGGGCTTGAGGTAGTTGCGACTCGGTACCGGTAGGGTCGGGTCATGACATTTAGGGTTGCTTCCATTGTGTATAATTATTGGTGTTCTTGTAAAATTTAAGAAAAACAACAAAAATGATAAGAAATGGTATTAATATTCTTTAAAATATTTTAATTATTCCACTTATAATTCTATTTTATAAAATAGGTATGATTCATTAGATAAAACATTAATAATGATCGTGTGTTTTATTTTTTTTCAATTTTTTTATCATCACAATCTAGTTTCATTTTATTTAATATTATGTCAATAAATATGTTCTGGAATATGATAAAATTTATTATATGTATATTAAAAACATAATTTATCATAATAATGGATTTATGACGAGCCTTGAATGCGGTAAATGAATTCAAAAAATCTTTTTCCATGAAGGTGGTGAATCAGGACATCACAGATGATGTATTCATTTTTAGAAAATAGAAAAGAAGAGAAGAGATTTTATGATGGATATTACATTAAAAAAATAAATTTCTACTACATTTATTATAATGGAATTATCATGTAAATTTGTATAGGGTATTTTAGTAGAGGATAAGAAAAAATAAAAGAGAAAAAAGGGGATTTTACCTCTTGAATATTGTCTCTTTGAGAACCTCTTGAAGGACCTTGGTTTTGGTCCTTTGGTAAGACCAGTAGGTCTTAGACAAGGGGAAGAGTCTTGGTAGTTGAATTTGGTAAAATTTAGACAAGATACAAGTCTTTGGATGTGTGAGGAGAAGGGGTGTTGAGGGGAGGTATTTATAGTGGATGAGAGGGTTGTTATTTGATTATTTTATTATTTTTTTTATTATTTTAGATCAAGACTATCAATTTTGTTGATAATTGGGACTAAGTATAGTAAATAGTGAAATTTAGTTACAAATAATGGGTTCTAACCACATCCATACATCATCCATGACTTTAAAATTCATTTATTTATTTATAATGTTAAATACCATAAATTACCGTATAATACTATTCACTAAAAACTAACCTATTTTAGAAAAATCCCAAAAATTAACCCTAACCATTATTAGATGTGTAGATTTTAAACAATTGTATCCATATTTTGAAAATAATTTTCTAAATATTAGAAATTAATTTTTAATTAAAAACTTCATTTATTTGAAAGATACCGATTTTAATATTATAACCAATATTATGACACTTTGAAAAATGAATTATGGTCTCATATAATTATATTAAAATTATAATAAATAAAAATATTTATTTATTAATATATTTTATGAAAATTAAATTTCTTTCAAATCATTATATTAATTATAAAATGATATGTAAACATTTATGTTTCACAAAAATACCAATAGTTAATGTACCATTTTTAAAACATTTATTTAATTATTCCGTGATTTAAATATATAATATTTTCATTTATGAGATACCTAATTTTTATTTATAATTTCACAGGTTTGGTTATTATTCTAATGGATAGATTATTATTCCTAATTATAACAATACTATTCCAACAGTCATGTTAATATTTAATAGTATATCATGGTTCGTTTAAGCTCAGTGTTGTTTGAAACATAAACTATAGATTAAATTGAACTAATTTAAGAAGATACATACCATAAAATATTGGGTAGTTATCATAGATCAACCCACTAGTGGTCCTAAGTATTTATAAAATTTCCATAAATCTAGAAAACATTAAGTCTATAGTGATCAACATAAAAAACATAAACTCACACTACCATTGGGTGCAATCCACTGAAGTCTGGTCTAATTCCACAAACTATGACTCTAACATGATGATCCAACCCCTACCAATCTCCATGGTGGTACCTCATTTATTCTTCTCTCTCTCCCTCCCCCTATACCTTTCTCTCTCAGTCACATGAAGAAGAAATTCCCTTAGGGTAAATACACAAGAATCTAAGGGAGAACAATGAAAACAAAAAGGTATAAATGAAAATAAAAATAAAAGAATAAATTGGCATGACCCCGAGCCCGATGTAACAACACAAACTTTTATTAATGAATATTTCTATTGATATAATTAAATGTATTATTATGTAAAATGGTTATTTAAAACATATGTACTTCCTTAGTTTTATTTTTTTGGATTTTAAAATACTTTTAAGAATTTTTATCGTTGCTAATATAGTTGTTGAATAGTGATCACATGATAAGTATAAATATAAGGCTTCAAAAAATCCAATTTAAATATAAAAAGAAAGTGATAGCCTCATCCCATAGAATTACTTCATATGAAGCCCATTTTTTAGAACATGGAAAGGAGGTAGCATCATTGGGCTTCACTCTTGACTAATCCCAAGTTGATCTTCAATACGTTAAGCTTGAATAGAATCGCTTACAGGAGAAGTGGAAGTTAATAGAGATTACCACCCAAGTGATGATATCTGAGCCACCCCCGAGAGTTTGTCACCATCTCACACCTTACCCTTAGGTCTTATGTGGGTGTTATAATGGGTTATGTAACAATACCCTAGAACTATAATTATGTACATTATTTTTGTAAAGAATAAAGGATATAAAATCATTTTATTATTGTTACTTTGTAAATAGTCTTTAAAGCAGAAATAGTACTTTCAGTTAATATACAATTAAGAAATTTATTTAGATTAATTAATGGATTTTTTAATTAAATAATAATTTAGCAGAATATTATTACGAAATTAATTTTTATTAAAAATAAATTATCATATAATTTGTATAGAATTGTAATTTTTATTAAGGTTTGAAAGTCGTTTTTGTCAAAACCCATGAATTTTTTTATAAATGGCGGTTTTTTATTTTAAAAGTGATAATTCACATATTTATAAAATTATTTAGATAAAATTAATATTATTTTTTATTCAGGACATTAAAATTATCTAATGGTGAATGTTTCGTAATTTTCTGAGATCGTCGAATTTTTTGGGTAAAAATTAAATACTGTTTAAATATATAACATGTTTTATAACATGATAATGACCCAATAATGATGTAATAAAATACTATAATAGGTTTAATTAGAAAATATTTGTTTTAAATTTAAAATAATGTGATTTTAGAATTGTTTGATTAATTTAATGGTGCCTTAGTGGACCCTCCAAGACTTATAAAATATTTTATCATTTTAAAATGATTTCCTTGAGAGTGTGACTCACCTCCATATAAGAAAGAATAATATTATAAGATGTTTTCCCATTAGACTTATAAAATAATTTTTTCCACACCACATTGACAATGGACAAAAACCATGGGAAGGTTTGTGTTTTTGAAAATTTAATTATATAGATTCCAAAACCTAAGTTTGTGAAATATTAATGAATTTCTATCTCATTTCCTATAGAAACCCACAAAATCTCCCACTACTCTTCACTAAAAATCCTTTGATCATGTACCTACTCTTTCCTATTCTCTCTATAAACCTCCCAAGGTGCCCTAATCTCTTAATAATCCCCTCTTTAAGCTCCTGAAGTGACACTCTCAAGTAAGGTATTTCTTTCTATCTCATTTTTGTCCAAGTTTCTTTATGTTGTTATACCATTTTATCTTAAATTAAAAATGTTGGGGTATATTTTCTCAACTTCCCCATACTGAACTCCTTATGTTTCAATGATGAGATACCTCTTTATCTCTCATTAATCCCTCCCATGTACACCCCTTACCATGCCAAAATTTCGTAAGAGTTATTCCATTTCTCCTCTTTCTTCAAGTTTCCTTATTATGTTACGCCTTCTATTTCCAAATTCCATGTGTTGGTACATGTATATATATGACCCCATTACTTTCCAGTTAATGTAACTATAATGATATACACCTTTACCTCTCATCAACCATTTTTATGAATTTTCATGTCACACTGTTATGTTGTCAAAATTGCACTGTGATTTTCCAATCCAAAATCATTGTGTAGTGAATACCATACCCATTTCTATATCAAGGGTATTTACCTTTACGAACATATTGAATGTTACTTAAAAATGTGTATTCCACATTCATTAATCATGGAATAACTTATGATTTTAAATGATTCCATGTTATAAGATCCATGTGGAACACTTATGCCTTAAATGAAATGTTTATAAGGGGTGCACCCTGATAGCACTCTAATGAATTGGGTAATGTTTAGTATCATGATACGCCATGTGCAATGAGTGTTTTATCATGCTAATACATATTAAATGAGGGTTTACTTGTGATAATCCATGTGAAATTAGGGTTTACTCATGCTAATTCAAGTGCAATGAGGGTTTACTCATGTTAATCCCTATGCAATGAGCCTTGGATCATGCTAATATCATATTGTATGTCGTTTCATGTTTCTCTTATGCTCCATTGATATTACTATTTCTTAACATGTATTGTATTCTTCAGGTTATATCTTGTTTACTCTCTTACTGGGCTTTATAGCTCACCCATTTCTTATGTATACCCTTAGGTTATCCCATGCAATGATAAGTAGGAAGGAATGTTCTGGTCATGTAATAGGAGTTTTCAATAAAGATGTTGTATTTTATGTATTAAGTTGTAATGTACTGTTCTTAAGCCCGAAAGACACTAGACCTCTCGATCTTCCTGATTTTATTAAGTGCAATTTTATGTAATAAATCTTGTTTAAGTGTGTAACGAAGATCAGGGTTGTTATAGGTATCAAAGGATAGGTTTAGTTATGTTTGGGATTTGTATAAGAAACCCTAGTGAAATCATTAGGGATAAGACTAAGTATAAGAAAAAATATCTAAATTTAGGTGAGTATAGAGTAAGTGGTTTATCAAACAATTACATCCCAGTCTAGATATGAACAAGTAGAGGTGGATCTGTCACAAATGTATCTAGGGGTAAAACCTGAAAACACTGCTTTGAGCTAGACTCAAATGGGAACTAGTGCACAAAAATGATCCTTAATGAACTCTTGGTTCAACACTCTTCAGGTATATTATTTGATAAATTCTTAAGCGTAGTATAAACCATTATTATGGGGAAAAATCTGATAATAATATATGTTAGGAAATAGATTATGGATAACTTAGATTTAAGCTTTAAAAATAATTATTTAAGGTAATAAATGTAATTTATATGTTATCCTTTTTTGTCTTTGGATTCCCCTTAATCTGTTACCCCTAACTTTCCTTTTATCCCAGCCAATAGCTAGTAATAAGAGGAATCGGTCTAACAAATGATGTGAAGATCAATGTGATGACTATTCTAATGAGATTCTCAATCCAATGGGAGCAAGAATCACAAACTTTGTCAAAATACTCTCTCAATTAAATAAAGTTTTGAATAGAAACATGGGTCAAGAGGAATATCCCCCCCCCCCAAGAAAGAACAAGTTGTAATCGAGATCTTTGTGAGAAAAAGGCATCCTATATTTCATGGATCATCTGATCCCTCAATCATCAAACAATGGATCAAATCCATTGAGAAGATCTTCTCTATCCTTCATCGTTCAGAATAAGAAAATGTTCTTCTAGCATCTTATCATATGGAGGGTGAACTTGATCAATGGTGGGCATTGATCAAAAATATGAAGCCTAAGGAAGAGATCAATGCATTAGAATGGAAGGATTTCTAGAAACTATTTTTTGATAAATATTTTCTATGTACCATAAGAATCAAGATTGAAAGGGACTTCCTTTCCCTCAAGAAAAATAATGACAAATCCATTGGAGCATATGAGGAAAACTCCACAAGGCTTGCTCAATACGCCTCCAACTTTGTTGTTACCCCTGAATGCAATGTTAAATGCTTCTTTGGTTTGTTAAACCTAGTCTACAGAAAGCCCTAGAAATTTGTGACTTCGAAAGCTATGAGGAAATTGTGTGATGTTCCCTCAAATAAGAAATAGAGATCAGTGAATCTCATGAGTATCATGGGGATAAGAAGTGGAAATTGGATTTTAATTTTGGTGTTCTGATGGATAAATCCAATGGAGCAAAGAAGTTCCATCACTCCACTTGTCAAAGGTGTGGAAAGAAGTACCCCAGAAACTGCTTGAAGGGGATGTGGAAATACTTTAGGTTTTGAAGAGTAGGGATCCTGGCTATTAATTGATAATAAGTAAAACCTAGTTTTGTGACAGAGGAGAGGAACACTCTTTTCGACCATCAATTCATTTTTCATTGCTTCAACTACAAAGAAACAAGGCATTATGCAAAAAAAGTTCCTTAAGTTAAGGGTTTTCAAAGGCAACCAACAACCTCTAAGGAAGAAAGGGTAATATTTTTCCATTACTACTACTAAATTGAACCCCGACAACAAATTGGTGAAAGGTATACTGGTTATTCATTCAAGAATAGAGAACATACATTTTGATTCTGGTTCTACGAATTCTTTTATATCCTGAATGTTTAGTATAACAATACCAACACCACCACGAATCAACGAAGTAGTGATGTCAGTGAGAATGGAAAATGGGGAAATTATTGCATACCATTAATATAAATACTCCCTTGTCACAATTTTTGGATTGAAATTCCCATAGAACCTCTTCATACACTCTAGTAGAATTTGATGAAAGTCTTGGCATTGATTGGGTTTCCCTATATAAAGCCAACATAAATTCCCGTGAGAGGGAAATCACTCTCCATATAAGGAATCGACCCCCAATTTTGTACAAGTGCAAAGAGGATAATGAATATTCCTTAGCACTATCAACTCAAGAATGGATATTACTGCCCCATGAGCATGCATATCTGGCTTAGATGATTGAGTCGAAGGAAGCAACCATCCTTGAATACATGCCTATTGTAAGGGAATTTGCAGAAGTGTTTCTCGGTGATTTTTCTAGTCTTTCTCTTAGAAGATATTTTGAATTATTGATTGATATTATACCTTAAAATTTTCCAATATTCAAAACTCCATATAAAATGGATGTTTTGGAGCTTGAGGACCTAAAGAAACAACTACAGGAGAATATGGGTAAAGGGTTTATACGTCCAAGTGATTCAACATGGGGTGCACCAGTCTTCTTCGTCAAGAAGAAGGATAGGTCAATGCGCCTTTGAAATGATTATCATGAGCTCAACAAAATCAAGATAAAGAACAAGTATCCAATTCTATGAATTGATAACTTGTTCAATCAACTATGTGGAGCACAATACTTCTCCAACGTGGATCTGCGGTTGGGATATTACCAAGTAAGGGTGAAGAACAAGTATATCCCCAAGACTGGTTTTTTTACAAGGTACGGGCACTATGAATTCATAGTAATTTCTTTCAGACTTAATAATGCTCCAGAAATCTTAATGGACATGATGAATAGTGTCATTAGAGATTACCTTGACAAATTTGTGGTAGTCTTTATAGATGATATTCTAATATTATTTAAAAATAAAGAGTAGCATGAGGAGTATCTAAGCACTGTACTAGAGACCTTGAGAAATGAGAAGCTCTATGAAAAGTATAGTAAGTGTGACTTCTAGTTGAAGGAAGTCTCATTATTGGATCATATCATTACATGCAATGGGATATCTATGGATTCCTCTAAGACAAATGCAATTGAGGGATGTATGAGGCCAACATCTGTGAAGGATATTCGTAGTTTCCTAGGTTAGCTAGATATTATCACCTATTTGTGATAAATTTCTAATGATTATTAAACCATCTGACCAAGCTAACTCGGAAGGGAGTCAAGTTTTCTTGGAGTGATGAATGTGAAGAGAACTTCAAGTAGTTGAAAAGGAGGATTATCATGGCACCCGTTCTCACACTACCCACAAGTGCATAACATTTTGTGGTATGCAGTGATGCTTTGAAGAAGGGCATGGGTTGTGTGCTGATGCCAAATGAAAAATTCATTGCCTATGCTTTAAGGAAATTTAAAGTTCATGATAAAAACTATCCAACACATGATTTAGAATTGGATTCAATCTTCGCTTTAAAAATTTATCAACATTTCCTCTTTGGGGAGAAGTGTGAAATATATAGAGATCACAAAAGCCTCAATTATATATTCACACAAAAAGAGTTGAATATGTGCCAATGAAGATGGTTAGAGCTAATCAAAGACTATGACTTCTCAATTCACTGCCATATTGGGAAAGTGAATAAAGTGGAAGACACTCTAAGTTTAAAGGAATCAACGATTCTATCATTGATGAGAATTGAAAAGGATCCAATCTTATTAGATTTAATGAAGATGAACATGGGAATCATAAAGAAGGGAACATCATAAATTATTTCACAAATTATTTCTCAATCGTCTCTTTTGGAAAGGTTAAAGGATGCTCAAAAGGTTGATGTAAGAATTCAGAAGAGAGTGGAGACTATCATAAAAAGGAAATCCCAAAAGATCAATGTTAATAAAGAAGGAATTGTGTGATTTGGGTCAAGACTATATGTTCCATCAAGTCCAGTGTTAAAGAAAACTTTTGGTTAATGCACATTGTATGAATTGCTCCATTCAACCATGAAACACAAAGATATATTGAGATATCTGATAGCATTATTGGTGGGATAACATGAAGAAGGAGGTCGATGAGTATACATAAAATTGTCTGGTATGTCAGCAAGTGAAGGATGAGAGGTAGAAGTCTAGGGGGATGATGCAACCATTACCTATAGCATCATTGAAAGGGGAAAACATCAACATAGACTTTTTCATCAGACTTCTAAAGACATAAAAATAAAACAATGCTATCTGGGTTATTATAGATCTTCTTAAAAAGACAGCACACTTCAATGCAATTCAAGAGGATTTCTCATTGGATCATCTAGAATGGATATACATCATAGAAGTGGTAAGTCTGCATGGATTACCACTATCTATTATATCTGATCGAGATCCAAGATTCACCTCTATGTTCTGAAAGAGTGTCCAACGTGCTCTAAATACTAAGTTGAACTTCAGTACGGCTTATTGTCCTCAAACTGTTGGCCAATCTGAGTGGACTATCCAAACACTTGAGGACATGTTGAGAACATTTTCAATTGATATCAAAGGATAATTGGATCAACATCTTCATCTGGTTGCGTTCTTTTATAATAACAGTTTCCACTCAAGCATCTGAATGGCTCCTTGTGAAGCCCTTTATGGGAATAGGTTCAGAGCCCCGGTATGTTGGGATGAAGTTGGAGAGTGAAAACTCCTAGGTCCAGAAATTGTTGAATAAATAGTGGACAAGGTTAAGACCATCTAGTATAACATTAAAGCTTCTTAGAGTCAAAAAAATATCTATGATTATAATCATCGATGAGACCTATATTTTGAAGTTGGAGACATTTTATTCCTCCACATATCATCTTGTAAGTGAGTTATGATATTTGGGATGAAGGTAAAGCATATTCCAAGGTATATCAACCCTTTTGAGATCCTTGATCACATTAGAGCAGTGTCATATCAACTAGAACTCCCACCGGACCTATCTAAAGTAAATGATGTATTCCATGGATCACTCTTGATGAAGTATATACATGACCCATCGCATGTACTCAATCAAGAGGTGGTACCATTGGATAGTGAACTCTCCTATGAAGAGAATCTGGTGATGATCTTATATCATAGGGAAAATTTTCTATGAAATAATACAATTCCCATCATCAAGGTACTATGGAGAAACCACAAGTTTCAATAATCAATGTTTGAATCAGAGGATGTAATGAAACAGATTTACCCTCATCTATTTTAGTGTGGGAAAAAGAAATTTCAAGGGTTAAATTTCTTAAGGGCGGAAGATTGTAACAACCCAAAATTTTATTAATGAAAATTACACTTGATCTAATTAAATGTCTTATTTTGTAAAATGGTTATCTAAAAGATATTCACTTCCTTGGTTTTATATTTTTGTATTTTAAAATATAGTTAAGAATTATTACCATTGCTTATATATTCGTTGAACAGTGATCACACGATTTGTATAAATATAAGGCTTTAACAAATCTAATTTACTCAGAAAAAAGAAGTGATAGACTCATCTAGTAGAATTGCTCCATATGAACCCCTTTTGTTCAGAGCTTGGAAAAGAGGTAAAATCACTAGGATTACCTCTTGACCATGGCCAAGTCGAGATTCAACACGTTAAGCTAGAACAGAATCACATACGGGTGAAGTGGCAGTTAATAGATATTACAACTCGAATGATTTTATTTCAGCCACCCCAAGAGTCTGTCATCATCTCAAAACTTACCCTTAAGTATTATGCGGGTGTTATAATGGGTTATGTAACAAGACCCTAAAACTATAATTATGTGCAATACTTTTTTATAGAATAATGAATATACATTCATTTTATTATTGTTACTTTGTAAAGCGGTTTTAAAGAACAAATAGTATTTCTAGTTAATATTCAATTAAGAAATAGATTTATATAAATTAATGGATTTTTAAGATATATAATATTTTAAAAAATTATTACTATTAAATTAATTTTTATTAAATATAAATGATCTTAAAATTTATAACAATTTTAATTTTTATTAAGGTTTGAAAGCTGTTTTTGTCAAAACCCATGAATTTTTTAAAAATGTTTGTTTTTATTTTAAAATTTAAAATTCATATATTTTGAAAATTATTTAGATAAAGTTGATATTATTTTTGGATTCATGATGTTAAAATTATCTGATAGGGAATTTTTCTTAATTTTTTGAGACAGTCGAATTTTTGGGTAAAAATTAAATATCTATTAAATATAAAATGTGTTTTATGACATCATAATGACCCAATAGTGATGTAATAAAATACTATAAAATGGATATTTGGACAATATATGTTTTACCTTTAAAATAATGTGATTTAAGATTGGTTTGATTAATTTTATGGTGCTTTAGTGGACCCACCAAGACTTATAAAATATTTTAACATTTTAAAATGATTTCCTTGAGGGTGTGACTAACCTTCACATAAGAAAGACTAATATTTTAATAAGTTAGGACAATGGCATTATAAAATAATTTTTTCCACTCCACTTTAACTGAAACCATAGGTAAAAACCATGTGAAGGTTTGTGGTTTTGAATATTTAATTATATATATTCCAAAACCAATGTTTGTGAAATATTAAAGAATTCCCCTCTCATTTCCTACATAAACCCACCCAAGCTCCGACTTATCTCCATTAAAAATATGTGTATAATGATACTAATATTCCATCCTCTCTATATAAACCTCCCAATATGCCTTAATCACTCAATAAAACCCTCTTAAATCTCTTGAAGTCACACACTCAATTAATTAATTTCTTCCTTTATGATTTTTTGTCCAAGTTTCTTTATGTTCTTATACCCTTTTATTTTCAATTAAAAATGTTGGGGTACGACTTCCAACCTCCCCCATACATCCCTACTTATGTTTTAATGATTATATACTTCTTTATCTCTCATTAATCCGTCCAATGTACACCTGTTACCGTGCCAAAATTTCGTAAGAGTTATTCCATTTTCCTTATTTATTCATGTTTCTTTATTATGTTACGCCATCAATTTCCAAATTCCAGGTATTGGAAAATGTATCTATATAACCCCATTATTTTCAATTTAATTTACATATTATGAGATACCCCTTTCTCTATTATCAACCATTTTTATTAATTTTTATGTCACGTCGTTATGCTGTTGAAATTGCACCGTGATTTTTCAAACCAAAATCATCGTGTAGTGAAAACCAAACCCATTTATCTATCAAGGGTATTAGCCTTTATGCAAATGTTTAATGGTACTTACATTTATCTATTACACATTATTTAATTATGGAATAACTTATGGTGTTGAATGATTCCATGTTATATGATCCATGTGTCACACTTATGCATGAAATGTAATGTTTATAAAGGGTGCACCCTAATAGTGCTTTAATGCATTGGGTAATGTTTAGTATCATGGTATGCCATGTAAAATGTGGTTTACTCATGCTAATAAATGTTAAATGAGGTTTTACTCATGATAATCCATGTAAAATGAGGTTTTAATCATTCTAATTCAAGTGCAATGAGGGTATACTAATGTTAATCCATGTGCAATGAGCCTTGGCCCATGCTAATATCATGTTGTATATTGTTGCCACATTTCTATGCTATGATAATCATGATATATAATTCCTTTATGTTCATGTTTCTTTTATTCTCTATTTATAAGACCATTTCCTAATATGTATTTTATCCTTCATTTTATGCCTTGTTTACTCCCTTACTAAGATTTATAGCTCACCCCTTCCTTATGTATGTCCTCAGGTTATCCCATGCAATGCTAAGTATGAAGGAATGTTGTGCACATGTAAAAGGATTTTTTAATAAATATGTTTTATTTTTTGTATTAAGTTGTCATTTAATGTTCTTAGTCCCCAAAGACAATGTACCCCTTGATCTTTGAGTTTGTATTAAGTGCATGTTTATGTAATAAATCGTGTTTAATTGTGTAATAAAGAGCAAGGTTGTTAAAACTGGAACCCGACATCATTTCATGACCTATCTAGGAAAAACACCCTATTTTCTAACTAAACGGAGGTGACATAATCTATGTCTAATGATCCATTCAAAATCTATCACTGAATGAACACATTAAAATAAGTTAATATGAAAATAATTCATTATTAATTATTACTTATTCCATGAAAATTTCAATGGTTCAGAATTCCCCCAAACTCATATCACATGGTAAACACCCCATTTTGGGAGTAATAGAGTGGTCAAAAAATATCTAAGATCATATACTAGTGTAAAATACCATTTTACCCCATACAAGCATCTGAGTAAGGATTTCAAATTTCCTCACAAAAATTCTAGTCTGTAAAAACATTGGTCCTTACACCTATATGTTTAAATTTCTTTTTTCAGTTTCTAGAAATTATTTAGAGGTAATGTTTTAAATTAATAGTTCTTGTGACATTAAATTTTGGTTGGAGTCACTACCTTAGTATTTCCTTTTATGAATTTTAATTTGATGTTTTGTTTTTTCTGAAATGTAATACACTATGGGATAATGGATTTTATTTATATTAAGGATTTGATTGGTGGATTCCTTTCTATGATTATGATATTTATGAGGTTCTTGCATCCATGTTTTATGTTTTATATCCTAGCTTCAAGTTGCCTACTGTTGTCCTTTTTAGGGTAGGATTTTGGGGTCACTCGTATCTTCACTGCTACCACAAGAGGGATTTTTAGTGGGGGAAGGTCAAGAGAATGTCATATCAGAGATATGGGTGATAGTTAGTATATGGACTCTAGTTATGAACTGGTGACTATTTCTTACAATTGGTTAGGAAATGGTTCTACCTAAACCATGAATCTAATGTAGTAATGGATATTGTATTAGACATAGAAAATTAGGGTCCGATATGTTCTGATGTAAGAATCTTGATCTTATTGAACTCCCTAGGTGTGATAATGTTTATTATAGGGTAGAGAACTAGGAGAGTATGATGAATCATTCCCATTTTCACTTGTGATTTAATAGAGGTGATTTTGGGGAAATTAAATTCTATCGAATTAAATGAATCTTAATGAATTTCATTCTATTATGATTAGGATATTTCTTTATTTTTTTGTGCAGATCAAACTAATTCACCATCTACATGGGAATTAGGTGGGTGATATGAGGAATAATGGTCTAATTGATCAGAGAAGGGTTGACCTAGCTAATAAGGATGATTCTACGAGAAGGATTTTGTGTGTGCTTCAAAACTAGGGTTTATAAAATAAAGATGGGATCGACTTGGATTTAGAGATGAATCACTATTTAGCAGATCTTGACATCACCTTATGTTTGATCTATTCCATGATGGAGTATCAAGTCCCGTTGTCTATTAGTTAGATGAGAGGATTTGTGTGCTAGTGGTGGATCTTATTCCTTATAAAGTTACAGGAGGTAGAGATCTCGTGGGATGACTTCTAGAGGGAATTCCATGTAGTGAAGATGTGGTAGTTTATCTACCGCCAATTGGGGATCCCAAGAAAGTATAAGGCTCAGAATAATGAAGAGATGATCTAGAGGATGCACTCATAGAGGAGGCCATCTATTGATTGGGAGGCATTAGGATTTATTAAAGATCATAGTTATAGATGGAGGATCTATAATTTCTAGGAAGTCAAGGCTCTAACCAGTAGGAAGGCATACTATATAGTCTTCATTAATCTTTTATAGAGCTAGTAATTCCTATAAATCCACTTGGTGATATGTTTTTATTACTAATTTTTTGAAGTATGTAGTCACCATTAGTTCTATTGCATGACCATTCATGTGGGAAAACATAGTTTGGGAATTCATTTTTCATTTTATCCATAGTAGTAGATAACTTATAAGAAGTATCCTTAGAATGGTTATCTGGATTATGTTTTTCTAAGTAGAGATGGAGAAATAAAAGGGAACCCTATGATATCCTTAACCCTAAGGGATATAGGGCTGAGAATGGTCATAGATATAGTCATCAGTGGGCTAGAAAGATAAGGAATATCGGTATTGTCAGCTTCATTCCATAGATTTTACAATTCCAAATGCTCTAGAGATTAACTCAGGTTCCATATAATCTACCATTTTTCTTGACTTATTTAATTATTGAGAATCATATTTCTTCATTTTACCTACCTTATTTCGATCCCTATGAATCAAGTAGAAGAGGCTTCCAATGCCCCTGGTCTTTGGTACACTAGTTAGAGTTCAGTTGATTTTTTTAGAAATGGTTTGGGGTTCTGATGTGATGATAGGGAAACAATAGTCACTGGAGGGTTTCTAATTAAAATAGATATGACCATATTATGTAACACTTAGCATGGATTAGTTATATTTTATGTTTTAATTCATTTAATTCTTCCAAAGGATAATTTTTTCTATGATTTGGAAGGCTAACGTATGGTGTTAGTCAGATAGTGGGATCATTATATGGGTCTCATTCATCAAGACCCTCTTTTTTATCTCAACTAGTGGAGTTGTATTTGAGTTCTATAGAGGCATATGTAGTGGATTTTCATAGAGTTATAGAGGATTTTTTGTAAAACATTTCTAGATATTTATTTGAATGACCCCGTTGAATTTATTTTAAGTTTAGGATATATTTTTATCCTAATTCCACACTCATTTAATTGGATTATTATTGAATGATCACCTATGGTATAAGAGAATTTAGGATTTAAATTAATGATTTGATGAAGAAGGGTTTCATCTACTCTAGCATGTCATCACGGGGTGCTCTGGTGTAATTCACTAAGAAGTTGGATGGTGATATATGATTTTTCATAGATTATTGGTGATTGGATTGGGTGATATTAAATACCTTTTATCCCCTTCCAAGGAAAGATAATATTTTCTATTAGATAAAGGGACCAAGTTTGTTTTTTAATATTGATTAGCAATTTGGTTATCATTAGATGAAGGTGGAAGAGGAGGATATTCAGAACATTGAATTTTGGAGTCATTATGGGAATTTCAAGTTCTTGGTTATGATGTTTGGTGTCAACGAAACATTGGATATTATTATGGGAATCATAAACCCCATGTTTTGTGAGTTCTTGGTCCAATTCATGGTATTATTCAATGATGACATTCTCATTTACTAGAAGTCAAAGGAGGGACAATACAAGCATTGTATATCTATTTTACACGTTCTTTTTTACCATTAATTAAATGGGAATTTATCCAATTGAATTATTTTTATGAAAAAGGTGTATGTTCTAAGTAATGTGGTGTCTTAGAAGGTAGTATAAGTTAACCCATTGATGATTGAGGTGGTTGTTTCTTTGGTAGCACATAAGAATGTTGTGGAAGTTTGATGTTGATTTGATCTCATATACTATTAATGAAGGTTAATTTTTTATTTATCTTATGATACAATTTAGTTTATATCCTTGAAAATGAAGGTGTGGGATTTTTTGGGACAAATTAGAGTCAAGATGATTTTGACTACCTGATAGGGAATTTGATAAGTACCATAATTCATCAATTTCTAAAGGAAAGAGTGATGTTATAGGTTTTCTATAAAACTTTTCATCATGGATGGGTTATATCTTGGTGTAGTAGAGGGCATTGATTTCATATGGTTCAATGAAGCTTTGTCCTTATAATTATAACTATTCCACCTAGGATTTTGAGTTAGCGACAAAGGTGTTTCCACAGAAGCGGTTCCAAAATTAGCACACCAAGGAATGTTTTATGGTATTCACAAATAAAAAGAGATTTATTTATATATTATCTTAATGGGATCTGAATTTATGTCAATGTTAGTGGATTGAGATTCTATTGGATTATGACTCTGACATCTCTTACACATTGGGGAAAGGGAATTTTATTTTTGATGTGCTGAATAAAAGTCATGATAGAATGCTTTTTGGGAGTCTAGGGGTCCATAGAGAGTGATGGAGAACCTTTTAATGACTCATATTGATATGATGGAATATAGCGGTATATGTTTTTACACCAGATGATAGTGAAATCATCCTTTCCTAAATATTTATAGGAGTCTTAGTGGGGTGACTCGGAGATGGAGGTGATTTGGGATTTTATATTTCATAGTGATTATCCTGAGGGGAGGTCATAAGATGATCACCACTATATATTGTGTAAGTACCCAACCTTAAACAATACACTTTCTATTGTATTTATACAATAATTCACTTTTTTTAATTTCAAAAGATCTTTAAGGTTTATAATTTTAGATAATTATGATATAACCCATAAATTACAAGTTGGACATTTTTACTTAGTATTAATTTTACGACAATATAAAACATTAATAATAAAACATTATTCCTTTCTTTGAAAAATATTCATGGCTTTCAACTTAACACTTTAATTACCTTACCCATCCCTAAACCCAATGAAAAACATTTTAAAACGTGGTATGAGCACAAAAAGGATAGTAAGGGACATAAAATGTAAGAAACTCGTTAGTCTAGTGAAGAATATGAAAACCAATAAAATAATTATATTTATCACTTTATTTTTTGAGCTTATAGAATAAATAATTTCTACATGAAAAACACATAATTTTTTTCTCAAAGGAATCTTTGAAAATCTATTGAAAGTTTAGAATCATGTATGAAACTTGGTGACCATTTTTAAGTCACTCTTACATATGAAGTTACCCTAATCGTTACACATGGAATAACCATAAAAGTTATACTTGCAATAACCACCATAGTATATTCCCATAATATCTTAGTAAAAACCTATTTGGTTGGATCTAATCCATATTTGGAATAACCATCACAATATATTCCCATAATTTCTTAGGAGAAACCAAATCGGTTAACTCTATTTTATATTAGTAATAACCATCATATTATATTATCATAATCAATTAGGAGAAACCTACTCACTTAACTCCATTACATATTTGAAATTACCATCATAGTATATTCTTATAATCACTTAGTAGAAACATGATCAATTAACATTATCCAATATTTGGAATAACTATAACAACACATTCTCATAATATTATAAGAGAAACTTAATCAGTTAATTTTTCCCCTTTACCTAATGCATTGGAGAACTATAATGGGATCACCCATTATCTATTTATAATGGAAAAACAGATACCCATGAAACATTACCAAAAATATAACATAATCATTTTATATGAAATATTTAATTCATAAAAAATTATTTTCACTCATAAAAAAACATTTCTAGATATTGATATATCCATTTTCTTTAAAACACATTCCAAAAATTTAATTTATAAAACAAAGGGAAAGTGGGTTTTTATTTGAATAAAACATGAAATGTTATAATGGAATTCAAACATAAAATAACATTTATAGTTTTGAGAAAACTTATTAGTTCCATATATGTTAAAATAGAACATTATTTTTTTCTTTTGTAAATTCAAAACATTCCATAAAAATATTATTTTCTAAACCCATAAAATGAAAATAAAAAGAGAAAAAAAATATCTACTATAAATCACTTATGTCCAAAAAATATATATCCACAAAAAATTTAAAATTTGGGAATGGAAGAAAATGAGTTTTAAGGGAAAATTTAAAATAATGTTTTTAAAATAAAGTCCCTTAACAATATAAGACCACTAATAATAATATTCTACGAAAAATAATAAATCTATAAAATGTTTAGGGGTGTTATTAAGGTATTTTTTTTAAGAATTGGATTAATCCAAAATCTATTGAGGTTTGAATAATTGAGAATAATGGGTTCCCTTTTATAAGAGAGTGTATGAACACTTGTAATTTTTTAAAATGTTAATTTAATATAAATTAGTCTTTTTGTCCAAAAGGCTCCAAATTGATAATATTAGAAAATAATATTATTATGAGTAAAAATCCTCAAATTTAATAATTTTTATAAAAGTTTAGATCATATTTCTACCCTTATCTTTGGTTTTTAACTCCTTGTTAACCATTTTCACATTTATCATGACAACAAGGCTTTTTTACAAATTGAGGGTTAAGATAATTAATATAAATGGAAAAAATTTCCCATAAATAGAAAATGGTTGATTTTTTCAACCATATCATAATATCTTAGACAATTATAAGATTTTTTGAATTTATATAATTTAATAAAATATTTTTTCCACAAAATATCAATAATTCCAATTTTAGAGCTATTTATTTAATATTAATTTTATAACAAAATGAAAACAAATGAAATTAGAATAAAATCTTTTAATACATCCCTATAATGTAATTTTTATCTAAAACTTTTGTGGATTATCTTTATTATTTCAAAGTATACAAGTTTTAATATATTTAATATAATTTATTTTATTTTTCTATTAATTGAATAATTATTATGTCAGTGTTATGTAAGAATTAAAAGTAATTATTTATTCACTAAAAATTAAAAATAAATTATCATGATTAAGATATATATTTTTTAATTAAAAATGATATTTATAATTGAACATATCCTCTAGTTATACCTATGTTAAAAATATTATAGTTATTAAAAACAAGAGTGTGACATTTTCTACTTTTCTTTAAATAAAATATTATAAAGGTTATCATCACATACAAATAGGAAAAAATGAAATATAACTGAATATTGTATGAGTATAGATAATATTGAATAATTTAATAAAATTAAGGCAATTTTTAGGGTAATTTTTTAGTCCCTATCATTTTAGTTTCAACCCTTAATTTCCTAATTAACCCCTTACTATGGTAACAAAAATTATTGTGGTTACTATTCATAATGATGAAAATTAAAAGGCTTATATTTACAAAATTTAGAACATATGATTACAAATATGTAATCTATTCTTATAAATTAAAAAAAATGTAATGAAATAATTTAATTTAAATTAAAACCAAAAAAATGTGATGAAAAAGGATTTTATAGAAAAATGCCCTTTTTAAATATAAAATGTTTTTATACTATATTATAGTATAAAATTCAATTCAAAAACCAAAATTTGATTATTATAAATCAAAAGGACTGAATTAAATTTAAAAGATAACAAAATATAATTTTACTATTCAAACCATAATTAGATTATGTTTTTTTTTTAATACAACTTTCAATAAAAATTTGTATTTTCACTATTCATTGAAAAATAAAACTTTACATAAGAATTTGAAAACATTACCTTATGGTAGTTTTGATATGATGATTCAAAAATGATATTTATTTTATCAAACACAATTTATAAATTTTCAAAAAATTATTATCTTATTCTCTCAAAAAAATAAATAAAAATCACTTTTAAAGAAAACACATCTTTATAGAATAAAATATATTTACTAAAAATGTAGTTATTGTTTCAAATGAATTAATCAATAAATTTTTTACTTATTAGAACCTTTACATGTATTTCTAAAGGTGTTTAATCCTAATCATACCATCTAATTTTACATCAATGTTTTAACAGTCCTATTTAAATAATAATATTTTGTGGTACATTTAAGATCGGGGTTGTGTGTCATACATGTTATAGAACATAATGTCATTCCTTTTAAAATATCTGGATATTAAATTCTTCCCCATTAAATAAATTTCATCCTAAAAAATTTAACATTATCTTGCTAATAGGGGTTTGAAATTTGAAAATACCTTTCCTGAAATCCCATATCATAAAAAGGGTTTATGAGGTTTCTACTTGAAAAGAGAGAAAATAGAAGTATTAAGGCCATCTAGAATAACACATAACTAGGTTTCCAAATTGGATAACATTAATGGGATGTGAACACATAGATATGGATTAAAAAATTAATGTCCAAATGATTATGGTTAGTGATAGAGAACATTCATTACAAGGAATTGATTGATCATGAGAATGCCAACCACAACAAAACCATAAACTAAAGAGGTGTGAAACAGACCATTGGTTCATCATAAATTAATATAATAGGATAACATTTTTGTTTCAAGATATTTTTCCTATAGTTTAAGAATTAGTTTAATATCTAATTTATGAAAATATTATCTCAAAACATTCTAATTATATCTAAAAAATGAATAACATTTTTCTTAAATAATATTTCACCTTAAACCAAAGTGTAACATATACATAAAATGAGTAAAATGACACCCAAAATTTCATTATTCACCTTAAAATTCTATCACATAAAACATAAAATGGGGGTGTCTATGATTTTGAACTTATGATCAACCTTGAACTTATAAACACATGATCGTATCCATAACACTTCAGATAACCTCACATTAAAACATCCTAAACTCCAAAGTTTTCTAAACCCTACTCTAATACCAACTCGAAGAAATAATCCTTATATATTACCTTTTATAGTGTCTTTAAACTAGAATTCACTTTATTGCATTCCCAGATATCTTTTACATTTAGTGTCTTATAGAATGGGTTCATAACCCAAAAATTAAAAAGTGGAAACTTTTACTCAGTATCCACATTTTCTAAAATATATAACTATTAAAATAAAATATGTTTTCTTTTGATCAAACAAATCTTCACAACTTTCAACGTTACATCTTCTTTTCCCTTACCCATACTTAAACCCTATGAAAAACATTTTAAAATAAGGGATGAGCACTAAAATATTAGCAATCCACATAAATAGGAAGAAATTTGTTAGTCTAGTGGAAAACATGAAAACCCATAAAATACAAACATTTATCACATTATTCTTTGAGCTTATAAAACAAACCATTTCCACATTAAAAAAACTTTTTTTTCAAAGGAAAATTTTAAAATCCATGTCATTCAAAGATAAAAAATGGAGGAAATTTGGGGTATCATTTTCATATCACTCTTACAAACAGAGTAACCTTCACATTTACACATGGTATAACAATCAAATTTATACTTTGAATAACCATTGTAGTATATTCTCATAATCTATTAGGGGAAATCTAATCAGTTAACTTCATCCCATATTTAGAATAACCATCAAATTATATTACCATAATCTCTTATGACAAAACTCATCAGTTAACTATCATATTATATTATCATAATATCTTAGGAGAAACCTAATCGGTTAACTCTATCCCTTTACCTAATAAATTGGAGAGCTATAATGAGCTCTCCCATTCTCGGATTATAAAAGAAACATCCATACTCATGAAGAATTACCAGAAACTATAACATAATCATAACATTTGAATTATTTCACTCATAAAATATTCGTTTCACCCATAAAAAAACAAAATTGGTTATTGATATATTTCTTTCTTATAAAACCCATTTCAAAACTAAAATTTCAATAACATAAGTAAATAGAGTTTTTCTTTGAATAAAACAGAAAATATTATTGTGTAATTAAGACATAAAATAATGGTTTTGGATGTAAGTTAAGTTATTTTCATTATATACATTAAAATAGAACATTTATTTTTTCTTCTGTAAATAATGTTAAAACATTCCGTAAAATGTTTTTTTTAACCTTTGAAAGAAAATAAAAAGAGACATAAAATTTCCTTTATAAATCACTTATGTCCATATAAATACATCCATAAAATAATTTTAAAAATATGGTAATTCCATAAAAATAGTTTCGAGGAAACTTTAAATGAATATTTTTAAAATAAATTCTATTACCTTATGCCCGACTAGCCACACAGATTCTATATCTTCCTCTTCTTTGCAAAATCTTATTTTTTAAACATCTTAATACCTTTAAAATTTGTATTTTTCCAAAAATAAGGCCTCAAGAACATTGGGAGTGATTTTATTAATGGATTTGGTAATTTATTTTACGAAACAAAAAAAACTTTTGAGGTGTGAATAATTGAGAATAGCATGTCCCCTTTTATAAGAGTGGTGAGAGGAACTCTTTGAATTTTTTAAAAATTAATTTAATAAAAATTTATTTTGATGTCCAAATAGTTTAAAATTTATAATATGTAAATATAATATGATTATCATAGGAAATTATATCATCCAACAATTTTATCAAAATATTAGGTCAAGTTTTTACCCTTATCGTTTCGGTTTAACCCCCTGTTAGCTCTTTCCACACTTACCATGACAACGAGATTTTTTACTCATTGAGGGTTAGGAAAATTACTATAAATGGAACGAATAGATAATAAATTGAATTTTTTTTATTTTCATCCAATACCTAATAAATTCACCAAATATAGGATTTTTAGGAATTAAATATCATTTAATAAAATATTATTTCAATAGAAAATAAATAATGTCAATTTCAGAACTATTATTTTAGTTTAAATGTTATAACAATAATAAATTAAATTAAATTTGATTAAAATATTTTTATACATCCCTAACATGTTATTCATTAATATAAAATTTTAGGGTAACCTTAATTATTTAAAATTTCAGAACTTTTAATATTTTTAATATTATTTTTTTTACTTTTCCATTTATTGAATAATTACCAAATCTGCATTATGTAAGCATTTAAGGCAATTACTTTACACTAAAAATTAAAATTATATTACCATGATGAAGTTAAATCATTTATATTTTAAAATAATATTTATAAATAGACATATCCCTTGTTGATACCTTTGTTAAGAATATTATATTTCTTAAAAATAAGAGTGTGAAATTTTTTTACTTTTCTTTAAATAATATACCATAAATGTTATTCTAAAAAAAGGAAAAATAACCGAATATTGTATTATTTTAGATGAAGGTAACTATTAAAATAAAATTATTTCATGTTTTAGGATCATTTTCTAGTCCTTATCATTTTATTTTTAACATTTAATTTCCGAATTTTCCCATTATTGTGGCAACAAAAAAATATTATAGTTACTATTCATAAGGACTAACATATAAAACGTACCTATTTAAAAAATTATACATATTTATTATAAATATTTAATACTTTTATAAAAATTAAAACACATTTGTGTAATATATTAATTTTAAATCAAATCGGAAAATGAGAAGAAAACGGTTTTACATAAAAATGCCCATTTAATTGGAAATTATTTTTATAAAAAACTCAATTATAAAATTTATTTTAAAAAGCCTAATTGTATTATTTTAAAAAAACTGAAATAATTAAATCTTAAAACAAGACCAAAATATAATTTTAATATGTTGGTACTTTAAAATAAAATACGGGTTTTAATAGAAATTTACTTTTTCACTATTCATTTAAAAGTAAGACATTTTATAAGAATTTTAAAATTTCAGCATAGAATGATTTTTATATAATTATTGAAAATATTATATTTAATTTTTAAAATAAAATTTCTAGATTTTCTTAGAATTAATTATATTATTCTCTCATAAGAAACAATAAAACCCATTTTGTTATAAAATATATCTTTTAATAATAAAATAGATTTACTAAAAATTGAGTCCTTATTTCTGAAGCATTAATAAAAAGATTTTTATTAATTATAAACTTTATAAATATATTTAAGATATAATTAATTCCTATTAATACCCTCCAATTTAATGGCAAGGTTATAACAGTAATATTTAAATAATAATATTTTGCGGTTAATTTAAGCTCGGTGTTGTGTGTTGTATACATTATCGAACGTATTGTCCTTCCTTTTAAAATCTCAAAATATTAAATTCCTTCCACTTTAATAAAGTGAATAATTGAAATTTTAACTTTAACTATGTAATCCATGGTTTGAAATTTTAAAATACCTTTCTTGAAATCACAAATCATAAAAAGGGTTAATAAAAGTTCCACTTGAAAATAAAGAAATGGGGAGTATGAAGGTCATCTCAAATAACACACAGTTAGGTTTCCAAATATAATAACATTATTAGAATGTAAAAATATATAAACAGATGAAAAAATTAATCTTTAAATGATGGTAGAGATATATAGATAACATTGATCTCAAGGAAATTATTCGTCATGAGAAAGCCAACAACCACAAAACCACAAACCAAAGATTTGTGAAAAAGACCATCGATTCATCAGAAATGAATGTAGAATGATGATTTTTTCCAAGATCCTTTTCCTATAGTTTAAAATTAATTTACCATCTAATATATTAAAATAAGGAAATATTCTTACTTTCCATGTATAATTTCATCCTTTAATTAATTTCCACCACAATCTCAATATTTTCTCCAAATAATGAGTATTGAAGATGTTGTATTCATTTCTAAAGAACTAGATTCATATTTTAATGGATCACATAATTACAAAAAATTATAAAAATTTATTCCACCTATATTTTGACATTAACCAAAACAAAAATTATTATCATAATGTGAGATAATTTCAAAAAAAACCATACAAAGAAATAATACATTAATTTTAAAAATTCAACAATAATACCCAAATTACAAACTAAATCATTCCATACATACCTATCCTTAAAATTCATAAATATAATCCTAAAAATATTGAAACCCAAATATTTGAATGATTTGATCACATATTCGAAAAATATTTATCTCCAAATTATATTAATCACTCTTAAAGTCTCATAAAAAAATGTGTATGACATGGTCATATTATCAAAATTATATACTATTCATTACTTAAATGAACTAAGTAACCATAAATGAACCTTAAAATCATATATTCCCCTAAAATATAATTCACCATTTAATCCTCAAAAAAATTTAATGTTCTGTTTACCTTAATTATATTGGGTTTCCAAAATATTGAACTTCTTCTAAGAAAACCTTAATCACATAATCACCAAATCACCTTTCAATCACATGGTTATACATACGAAAAAAATTTTGTTCCCAAAATCAACATTATCATAAAATCAATGTCATACTAACCAGTACATCACATACCTAAATGGTAGGTGTTGTGCCATTCTCTCCCTTTGGTTGTTGGTTTAAGCCATGCAACCTTGTGTGATGTGATGGGTCATTGTCCGGTGTGTGGGTTGTCCTTTTACTAATTCTATATTATTATAACTCTCATAACACTCTTAAAAAGATAATAAACATCCTAAAAATATCATTTATCATCAAATCACTTGTTAAACTCTATAGTTTTCTATAGAGCTCATTTTTTCAAAGAATCAGAAGATCATAATTGACTATAATTTTATTAACATAAATTACATTTTATAACAATGGTTTATCTATCCCTTTATCATGTTTATTTAAATGAATTTATACAAAAATAACCTTTTTTCTACACTACTTTTATAACTTGTGTGACCAAATTTTGAAGACAAAATATGTTATAGAATGTTTCATAATTCCCATAATATATCAGAATACCATTGACAAATATATCCTTCCTTCAACTTCTTTATTAAACACTTAAATATGGTTTATCATCTTTTTCAATGATGTTTAATGTTTTATAATGATTAATTAATATCAATTCATTAATTATTCTTACTTAAATCATAATAAAATAATTCATACCTTAAATCCAAACATTAGGGTATTCCTTTATACTGTTGATATCCCCTTTTATATTTCATCACGAAAGTTTATCTCTCCAAAATAAGAATAATAAGTTCAAAATTTAGTATTTTTTTAACAATAATGGTTAACTCAAACCCTTTCACTTACATCCAAAATAAAATTTAATAGTTTTATTCTAAAATAATCTTTCATGTTCAACATAAGGGTAATATATACATCAAATCAGTAAAATATAACACAAAGTATCATTAGACACCTTAAAATTCCATCATATAAAACCTCAAAAAAGGGGTGTCTATGTTTTTGAACATATAATCAACCATAATATCATAAACCATTGATTTTATTCATAACTCTTAGGATAACCTCACTTGAAAACATCCTTATCTCCAAAATTTTATAAACCCTACTTTGTTTCCAATTTTAAGGCTCAGCCTTGAACATTACATTTTATTATGTATTTATAAGAGAATTTAATTTCATTCATTCCCAAAGGTAATTTAAATTTATAATTTTATATAATTAGGTCATAAAACAAAAAATAAAATTTGGACACTTTTACTTAGTATCAAATTTTTCACAATAAAAAACTTTCAAAATAAAACATGTTTTCTTTATATGAATGATCTTCAAGAATTTCAACCTGAATTTTTTTCCCTTAACCATTCTTAAATCCTATGAAAAATATTTTAAAATGTGGTATGATCACAAAAATATAATTAAGGGATATAAAAATAAAGAAATTAATTATTCTAGTGAAAAACAGAAAAATTGATAAACTTATGAAATAAATCATTTACACTTAAAAGAAAATTTTTCTAAAAGGAAAATATTAAAACCCATAGAACTCATAGATAAAAAAATAAGAAAACTTGGGGAATCATTTTCATATCATTATTTCATATGGAGTATCCCTTAGGGTTACACATGGATTAACCATCATAGTATATTCCCATAATCTCTTAAGAGAACCCTAATCTGTTAACTCCTTCCGTATTTGTAATAAACATCATAATATATAACTATAATATTCTAGTATAAACTGAATAGGTTATCTATCTTAATATATTTCTATAATTTGATAGTAGAAACCTAATCGATTAACTTCGTCCCTTTACTCAATGCATTGGAGAGCTATAACGGGCTCACCCATTATACGTTTATAACAGAACCACTCATACTCATGAAAAATTCCCACAATACATAAAATAATCATAATATATTAAATATTTAATTTATAAAACTATTCTGTCCACTCATAAGAAAACATTTTCAGATATTGATATATCCATTTCCTTTAAAACCCATTTCAAAACAAAAATGTCTAAAAAAAGAAAAAGAGGGTTTTTCTTTGAATAAAACATGAAATTTTATAAATTATGTCAAAAATAAAATAATTTTTATTGATATAAGAAAATTTATTTTCTTTATATATGTTAAAACAAAGAATTACACTTTCCTTTTATAAATAATGTCAAAACATTCAATAAAAAGATTATTTTTCAAAAAAAATGAAAGAAATTTAGGAGTCATAAAATGTCCTTTATAAATCACTTATGTCCACATAAATGCATAAATAAAATAATTTTAAGAATATTTACATATAATAAAAGGATTTTCAAGGGAAACATTAAAAGAATATTTAAAAAAAGGTCGCTTACCTCGATCCTCACACATCACATTCATTCTTTATCCTCCTATTCTTTGTAAAATCTTCGTTACATTAAACATTAAGACCTATAATATTGGTATTGTTCCCAAAAAAATGTCTCTAGAATGTAGTGAGGTATGTTGGGAATGTATTTGGGAATACATTGGGTAATCCAAAAATATTTTGAGGTGTGAATAATTAATAATAAGATGTTCCATTTTATAAGATAGGAGAGAGGTACTCTTGGATTATTTTTAAATATTAATTTAATATAAATTCATTTCGGATTCTAAATGGCTATAAATTGATTATATTTAAGTTTAAGATTATTATGAGTCTAAATATTCTCATAATATTATTTTTTTTATAAGTTTAGTGCACATTTATTGTCACGACCCATCCTCGGGACCCGTGCCGTGACTACCCCAAGCCTGCCTCCCATAGGCCAGGGGTTGGTGACTAGCACCAAGGCGTAAATCCCGACAAAAAGGGGAAGACATTGCCTTTATAAAGTAAAAAAACACCACAGAGTAAGCAAGCAGAAGTATACACTAAGTAAAACTGGGTACAATAGTAAGTGCGGAAAGTAAATGGGCCAGAATACAAACCCAAACTGAAAGTAAAGTACAAGTGGAAAGAAAGTACAGCAAATGAAAGTAAAGCAGAAACGTCGAGCCGTCCACTGGAAGTCCCACATGAAGGGTGGGTACAGATAGCCTCCTCAGCTCCTCGGGTCCAGCCGTCCGCTTCGTGTACGTCCCGCTCAGTGGTCAACCTCTGGGTACCGACTTGCTCCACAAGCCTCAACCACAATCAGCACTATCTATCGTCTCCATCCAACACAACGTAGTGCGGGCATATCCCGTGCAGGGGTGAGTATATGCTAATTTGTAGGGACCTCGAGACCCCCGAAGGTCTCCCAGAATCCATAAAGGATAATCCACAAAGGAAATATACAATCACGAAGTAACATCCAAAACTACTTAGGTATATGCCCATACATATACCTAAGTCATCAATTCCAGTTCGGCTCCAACATCTGAGCCCAAGTTCGATCACGTCCACACAGGATAGGACAACCCTATCCATACAGGAAAGCACAACCCAATCCACATAGAAAAGCAAGTCAATCATATCGAAGATAATGATTGAAAGTCAAGACTCAGCTCAAACAGGTATACTTTTTCGTAAGGTGATAGAGATGATCATATGTAGCCACTGATTCATCTAAGCTGGGACCCATGTAGGATACAAAAACCAGCTACTCTGCCAGACCCACGTAGGATACAAGAATAGAGTCAAACACTACTTGACCCACGTAGGATACACGAACAGTATTACTGCCAGACCCACATATGATACAAGAACAGTAGTCATCACCGTCGAACCCACAGAGGATATTAGTACGGTCTTCATCGCTGCCCAATCCACAGAGGATTTCAATGCAGTCTTCAACGTCGTCGAACCCACAGAGGATTTCAGTACGGTCTCCATCGCTGCCAAACCCACGGAGGATTTCAGTGCAGTCGTCATCACTGGCAAACCCACGGAGTATTTCAGTGCAGTCATCTTCATCGTCGCAGTCGCAGCCAGCTCTAGGGTTCCCACACACAGTATACTCGATTCCGGGAGGGTCCGCACCAAGAGCCAAGGGGGACGATACATCAACTGACACGTAGTCTGGAGTTGATGTATTCCAAAGTTCCGCCTCGAGAAGAGGAACTCAACGTGACAGACGGCGCATCAATCGGATGCCCGGTCTGAGAGTTATTGGATTTTTCGATCCAGGGGGCCGGTTGGTTTTTAAGTCAAAACCAACCCGACCGCACTCTAACTGCATCCAAATCTCGAGCGGAGTAAGCCAAAATTTCTGTCTCACAAAGAGGAATCCAACAAAGTCGACAGCACATCAATCGGACGTCCAGAGCTTAAGTTATAAGTGTTCCCGCTCTGAGGGCCCGGTTGGTTTCGTGTTCGAACCAACCCAGCCCTACACAAAGTTCTCCAAAACCTTCATTGTAATATACCTAAACCACCACCTCATTATAAGGATCGCTACACAACTGAAGGTGCGTCGATCGGACGTTCGTAGCCCATGTTATGGGAAAAAGACCGAAAGTGGTCTGAAAGTGGGGGGTCTGGGCCCGGTCCGACCCGGCCCAACCCCCCTGGGTCAACCCAAACTTGGTCGACCCAACCCGGGTCCGGGTTCGGCCCATTAGGGCGCGGCCTGGATGAGTGGCGGGCTGGTTCGGCTAGCGGCCGATCAGGGGGGGACGTGGTTCCCCCTCCCTTCGTGCTCGGAGGATGTGGCGGGTGCCGCATCCTACTCCGGATCCCGCGCGATCGCAGGATCCCTGTCTCCTGCCGCTGCGGCTTCAACTGTGGCAGTTCCTCCTGGCGGCGCGCCGGGACGCCACCGCCGAACCGGCGACCCGCGCCGCCGGTGAAGTTTGCGGGCCACCGGAGCCTCTCTGGTGGTCCGTTCTTGCTCCCATCTGCGCCTAGGGTCGTCTCGGGACCCGTAGATTACTACGACAGCCTCCAATAACTCAATGGTCCCATTTAATCGTCACCCAATGTTCCGCACATCAAGAATAGAGAAACGGTGGGATCAGACTTGTTCGATGGTCCGCACCCACCGCATTAGTGGTTCAAATGACTTCCAACAATTAAAACACATGTCGAGGATATAAACCACATAAATTAAATTAAACCAAAATCCCCAACCTCAAAGAAGTTGTCAAACGAGGATCGTCACGGAAGACGGCGTCATGGAAGAGGATTGTCGGAATCGTAGTACACGGCGCCGCGTCGTCGATCTCTGAGGAACTTGCGTTCTTCATCGTCCTTCTTTGGAGGACGTGTTCTTCGTCGTTCTTCACATTCTTCAATGAGGAATAACATTGTTCAAGACTAGTGTAATTTCTCCCCAAATCTTCTCGCACAACACATCAATAATAATAAAATAAGGCTTTGCCTTATTTTATTACTCATGCCATCCCTTTTTGAAATTCAAAATTAAATCACGATTTAATTAACGTGCATTGACCAATAAAAGAGGTGTTTAATAATCCAATTAAATGCGAGAGTTGACTTGGAATTTAAAAAAGGGGGTGCGGGTGTGTTACACAAAAAAAAATTAATTGGGGTTTCCCAACTTAATGGGAGGTTTGAGGAAGTTGAATAGGTGGGGTTCGTGTGGGTCCCACTTCACTAATATCCTATCAATAAGGGTTAGGATTTAGTGGGTCCCACCTCAACTTCCATATGTATGTTTAAACTACTTAGAATAAAAATTAAATTTGTAGCACAATATTTTATTTTATTCTTTAGTTAACCCATTTATTTAATAACCTCACCCGAGCAAACGCAACTCCATAAAAGGTGTTCTTAAGAAATTACCGGTGTTACGGTTTCATCGGTGCCCTCGTATTTCGATTCCGAGCACCAGTTCAAAAGTTAGGAAAATTGTCTCGTTCGTTCACTAAACGTACCCAAGCTAAATGTCAGAAATTGATTCTGGGAACACCGGGCCTCGTAATCAGGTGCCGTCAGAAACTGCTTACTCATAAAATCCCAAAGAAAATTAAGAAAAATATTTCCCTTGAAAATTTATGGGTCTTTACATTACTCCCACCTCAGGGATTTACATCCCCGTAAAGATATATCATAAACTAGGGGAACAAATGTGGGTATTGAGCACGCATCTAAGCCTCCCTCTCCCAAGTACTCTCCTGGAGGTTCTCGTGCTGACATCTGATGTGCACTAAAGGAATCGACTGCCCACGTAGGACCCGCTCCTGTCGATCCTTGATCTTTACCAGGACCTCCGCAAAAGTCGCCCCATCGTCGATGTCCAGCTCCCCATGGTCGATGATATGCATCGGGTCATGCCCATATCTCCTCAGCTGAGATACGTGGAAGACGTCGTGCACCCGGTGCAACTGAGGTGGTAGAGCCAAGCGATAAGCCACCTCGCATATCCTGCTGAGGACCTAGAATGGTCCAATGAAGCGCGGAGATAACTTGCTGCCCTGGCCAAATCTCTGTAATCCACGTCGAGGTGAGACCCGCAAGAAGACATGGTCACCATCCTCAAACTCTAGTTGTCTCCACCTCCTGTCCGCATGGGACTTCTTCCGGCTCTGAGCTGTCCTCATCCACTCCTAGATGACCTGGACATTCTCTGTCGTGGCCTGTACCATCACTGGTCCCACAAGTGCTGACTCCCCAGGGTCTGTCCAGCACAAAGGTGATCTGAAAGGTCGGTCGTACAATGCCTCATATGGTGCCATCCCGATGGTTGAGTGGTAGTTGTTGTTGTACGCGAACTCCACCAAGGGCAGGTGGTCCTCCTAGCTGCGACCAAAGTCGAGGACACATGCACGGAGCATGTCCTCGAGAGTCTGAATGGTCATCTCCGTTTGACCATCCGTCTAAGGGTGAAAGGCGGTGCTCAGACTTAGCTATGTCTAGAATGCCTCCTACAACCCCTTCCAAAGTTGGGAAGTAAATCGAGCATCTTGATCGGAGATGATAGATGATGGAACACCATGAAGCCGTACGATCTCTTGAATGTAGAGGAGTCCCAAGCACTCCACTGAGACCTGCTCTCTGATGGGTAAGAAGTGGGCCGACTTGGTGAGTCAGTCGACAATCACCCAAATGGAGTCATGTCCTCTAGAAGTACGTGGAAGTCCAGTCACAAAATCCATAGATATCTCATCCCACTTCCACTCTAGGACTTCCAAGGGCTGTACTAAGCCTGTTGGTACCTGGTGCTCTGCCTTCACCTACTGACAGGTGAGGCATCGAGAAACGAACTCAGCTACAACCTTCTTCATACTCGGCCACAAGTGCTATCATCTGAGATCTGGGTACATCTTCGCCACTCCTGGATATACCGCTAAAGGGGAAGTGTGAAACTCCCTCAGTACCTCCTCCTGTAAAGCAGTCGGGACCATGGTACGTCCTCTGAAAAGAATGACGTCCTCACCTCCCACAAAGAATCCATCAGGTGTCTGTCCTGAGGATATTTGTGCACGTCGCGTCTCACAGTCAACATCCCCACGTTGTGCCTCTCGGATCCGCTGAAGAAGTGGAGGAGTGACTGTGAGTGACTGAAGAAAGGTTTCTCCATCTCTATCCACAAAGGATATCTGCAAAGCGTCTAGCTGCTCCGTCACCTCCCCAAGTAGTTGAATGCCCGTCCTCCTGCTGAGAGAATCGGCTACTACGTTCCCCTTCCCAGGAGTATAGACTATCTCAAAGTCATTGTCCTGGAGGAACTCGAGCCATCACCACTATCTCAGATTCAGATCCTTCTACAAGAAGATGTTCCTGAGACTCTGGTGGCCAGAGTGGACTGTAAAGCGCTCGCCCATTAGATAGTGTCGCCACATCTTCAGAGCGAAAACCACTACTGCTAGATCCAGGTCATGGGTAATGTAGTTCTGCTCATGCTGCCTCAACTGTCATGATCCATAGGCGATCACTGCCCGTTCTTGCATCAGGACACATCCGAGTCTGGTCCATTATGCATCGCAGTAGACTATGTACTCTACTCCCTCCTCTGATAGCCTCAAGATAGGTGTGTTGGTCAATCTCTGTCTCAGCACTTGTACGCTCTGCTGACATCTGTCTGACCACACATAGGGTTTCCTCTTCTTCATCAAAGCTGAGAGTGGTGTTGCAGCTCTGGAAAATTCTTGCACAAATCTCCGGTAGTACCCAGCTTGACCCAAGATACTCCACACCTCTGTCACTCTCCTGGGTGGCTCCCAAACTAGCACTGCCTCGATCTTCACAGAATCCACTGCAACTCCCACCTCAGAGATGGCATGTCCCAAGAAGTGGACCTCACATAACCAGAACTGACACTTCAAGAGCTTACCATAAAGCTGGTGCTCTCAGAGTGTGTCAAGTACAACCTGCAAGTGGTAGGCATGCTCCTCCTTAGTGGTCGAGTATATCAATATGTTGTCAATGAAGACCACGACAAATAGATCGAGGTATGGCTGAAATATCCTATTCATGAGACTCATGAACACCGCTGGAGCATTGGTTATGCCGAATGGCATAACCAAGAACTCATAGTGGACATACTGACATCTGAAGGTCGTCTTCTGCACGTCCTCGTCTCGAACTCTGAGCTGATGATAGCCTGACCTGAGGTCTATCTTTGAGAACCACTGTTCTCCCTTGAGCTGATCGAAGAGGTCGTCTATCCTCGGTAGCATATACATGTTCCTCACGGTTACCTGGTTCAAGCGACGATAGTCGACACACATTCTCAAGCTTTCGTCTGCCTTCTTAGCGAACAAAATCGGGGAAGACCAGGGTGAAACACTGGGTCGGATGAATCTCTTGCCCTACAAGTCCTCCAGCTATACCCGTAGCTCTTGAAGCTCGGCGGGAGCCATTCGATATGCTGGGGTGGATATCGGGGTTGTCTCGGGGTACAGGTCAATATAAAAGTCTACCTCTCTGTGAGGAGGTAGTCCTGGAACGTCGTCAGAAAAAACGTATGCATACTGATCCACCACTACAGGAAAACTCGAACTCCGCACGTCAACTGCTCCTGGGATGAGGCTAGCCAACTGATGAGTGATGGGCTATCATCTCATCTGTGTGAGTCCATCCTACACTGTAAAGGTTCCCTTCTCGCCAGTGAAGGTGAACTTGCTCCCATTGGTGCGAACACACCGCACCTTGCGCCTAATATAGTCGATCTGAGCATGGACTGTAGATAACCAATACATGCCCAGGATGGCGTCGTAAGGCCTCAACTCCACTACAAGAAGATCCCAGCCGAAGCTCTCGCCTCCTAGAGTAAGCTCACACAACCGACACCAGTGCATAATCATCGAGTCTGCTCCCGTAGGAGTCTCTAGCCGTAAGGATCGAGCCAATGGCTCCGTCGGAATCTCTGAGCTCCGAACAAGGGCAGCAGCAATAAAATAATGACTCGCTCATGTGTCTATAAGAACTATAGCAAGGGTGGAGTAGACACAGATAGTACCTTGAATCATCTCTGGCGCTCCGTGGTCATAGGCCTCCGCTGCCTGAAGCTGAGCCTGTCTCTGCCCGCCAGCTCCCTGTGGTCGGGGTGGACCTCCTGGTGGTGGTGGTGGTAAAGCCTAAAAGCGTCGCCCACCACCTGCTGCTCGGAAAACTCCCTTGCGTCATCTGCCTACTCTCTGCGGACCGCCACGGTTGACCTTATGCCTCTGCCTGGGTGGCCCCTCAACTGTCTGCTACTCCTCTGCACAGCGGGTAGGGCAATCATGAGCCAGGTGGCCCTGCCCACCGCATGCGTAGCACTGTCTGCTCCTCAGAAGGTTGGCTCTGCTCCATGTACCCCGCACCTCTGATCCAGTGTCCTGAGGTCATCCGCCTGATGATCTGGTCCACCTGGACCCCTGTGACGTCCGTCGACTGCCAGCTGTAGATGACTCAGCTATGTGCCGCCCTGGGGTAGGTCTCGCTGCTGGTGTAGGCTCAGAAAGAAAGCTCCCTATGAGAAGAGCTCACTCCAGTACTCCTGCATGTGTCAGAATGTTGTGGGAGATCATCGATGCCCTGATATCATGCCTCAGTCCCTAATCGAAGGTCCAGTCCCGGATGAATGGGTCTTGTACCATGTCCGTCGAATAGCGTGAGAGATCAGTAAATCTTATCGAGTACTGGGTGACTGTCATGCTGCCCTACTGCAGCTGTAGTAGCTCCAGGATGCGCACCGCACGGAGGGTGGTTGGGACGAACTTCGAGCGGAAGAGGCTCTCAAAGTCCATCCAGAGGAGAGATGCCTCGTCGTGAACCTGGAGCATCAAGCTCCACCATCTTCCTACTTCCGCGTGCAGGAGGCTCGATGCAAGGATCACCATGAGGTCGGCTGGTGTCCCCACTAACCTGAAAACTCGCACAACCGCCTCCATCCAATCCTCGGCTGCCTGAGGGTCATTCCCCCCACGGATCCTGGGTGGTCTCTGATGCTGAAACTCGTGAAGTTCACTAAGGCGACGTGTACTCTCAGAGGCTGGGGCTGGTAGCATTGGTGGCTCGACGGGTAGAGGTACCGCCGGTGCCTCTGCTGAAAAAGGGCTCGGCACCGAGGCCTCTTCGCTCAGTGGGCTGTCGTCTAGCACAAAGCTCGGAACCCTAGCTGGCTGCCATCGTGGGGCCATCTTGAGAAGAAATAGGTGCGCCACGGTCAAAATAGTATACCTGGTGAGCTGACACAAATTAATCACAAAGAAAACTTTTGAAACACGCATGCAATCAATGTTTTCTTGCATTGAGTTTGAAATCAGAAGTTAGGGTCCTGGTGTAGGGATACGTTGGTCGCCGCACCAACACTGGACTCCCTGGACTGATAACCACACTCAATACCCTTAACACTGTTGCTTCACATAGAATAAATATCAAAGTCCTATGTTCTGCGGTAGAACTGAACACCTCTGATACCAATTTTTCAGACCCGTCCTCGGGACCCATGCTGTGACTACCCCAACCCACCTCCCATAGGCCAAGGGCTGGCGACTAGCACCAAGGCCTAAATCCCGACAAAAAGGGGAAGTCGTTGCCTTTATAAAGTAAACAAACACCACAGAGTAAGCAAGCAGAAGTATACAATAAGTAAAACTGGGTACAATAGTAAGTGCGGAAAGTAAATGGGCCAGAATACAAACCCAAACTGAAAGTAAAGTACAACTGGAAAGAAAGTGCAGTAACTGAAAGTAAAGCAGCAACGTCGAGCCGTCCACTGGAAGTCCCACCTGAAGGGTGGGTATAGATAGCCTCCTCATCTCCTCAGGTCCTGCCGTCCGCTCCGTGTACGTCCCGCCCAGTGGTCCACCTCCAGGTACCGACTTGCTCCACAAGCCTCAACCACGATTAGTGTTTTCCGTCGTCTGCATCCAACACAACGTAGTGCGGGCCTAGCCCGTGCAGGGGTGAGTATATGCTACTCCGTAGGGACCCCGAGACCCCCGAAGGTCTCCCAGAATCCACAAAGGATAATCCACAAAGGAAAGATACAATCACAAAGTAACATCCAACACTACTTAGGTATATGCCCATACATATACCTAAGTCATCAATTCCAGTTCGGCTCCAACATCCGAGCCCAAGTTCGATCACATCAACACAGGATAGCACAACCCAATCCACACAGGAAAGCACAACCCAATCCAAATAGGAAAGAATGTCAATCATATCGAAGATAATTATGGAAATTCAAGACTCAACTCAGACAGGTATAGTTCTTCATAAGGTGATAGAGATGATCAGATGTAGCCACTGATTCATCTAAGCTGGGACCCACGTAGGATACAAAAACCAGCTACTCTGCCAGACCCACGTAGGATACAAGAACAGAGTCAAACAATGTCGGACCCACGTAGCATACACAAACAGTAGTGCTGCCAGACCCATGGAGGATACAAGAACAATAGTCATCGTCGTCGAACCCACAGAGGATTTCAGTACTGTCTTCATCGCTACCAAACCCATGGAGGATTTCAGTGCAGTCTTCATCGTCATCGAACCCATGGATGATTTCAGTACGGCCTTCATTACTGTAGAACCCACGGAGGACTTCAGTGCATTCTTCTTAACTTCCGAACCCATGGAGTATTTCAGTGCAGTCTTCATCGCTGTCGAACCCACGGAGGATTTCACTGCAGTCATCTTCGTCGTCGCAGTCACAGCCAGCTCTAGGGTTCCCGCACACAGCATGCTCGATTCTGGGAGGGTCTGCTCCACGATCCAAGGGGGTTGATACATCAACTGAAACGTAGTCTGGAGTTGATGTATCCCAAATTTCCTTCTCGACAAGAGGAACTCAACGTGAGAGACGGTGTGTCAATCAGACGCCCGGTCTGAGAGTTATTGGCTTTTTCGTTCGAGGAGCCCGGTTGGTTTTTAAGTCAAAACCAACCCGACCGCACTCTGACTGCATCCAAACCTCGAGTGGAGTAATCCAAAAGTTCCATCTCACTAAGAGGAATCCAAAAAAGTCGACGGTACATCAATCGGACATCCGGAACTTATGTTATAAGTGTTTCCGCTCCGAGGGCCCGGTTGGTTTCGTGTTCGAACCAACCCGGCCATACCCAAAGTTCTCCAAAACCTTGTGTTTAATATACCAAAATGACTGTATCGTTCCAAGGATCACTAAGCATCTTAGATTGCATCGATCGGAGGTCTGTAGCCCATGTTATGGGCAAAAGACCGAATGTGGTCCGAAAGTGGGGGGTCTGGGGCCGGTCCGACCCGACCCAACCCCCCTGGGGCGGCCCGAACCGGGTTGACCCGACCCGGGTCCGGGTCCGGCCCATTAGGGAGTGTCCCGGTCTGGTCCGCGCAACCCGGGCCAGCCCGACCGGGTGGCACGCTGGGATCTCGGTCCCTCGGAACCAGTAGATTACTGCGACGGCCTCCAATCACTCAACGGTCCCATTTCATCATCACCCAATGTTCCGCGCATCAAGAACAGAGAAACGGTGGGTTCGGACTTGTTCGTTGGTCCGCACCCTCCGCATTAGTGGTTCAAATGACTTCCAACAATTAAAACACATGTCTAGTATATAAACCACATATATTAAATTAAACCAAAACCCCCTACCTCGAAGAAGTTGTCGAACGAGGATCGTCGCGGGAAAAGACGTCGCGGAAGACGGCGTCGTGGAAGAGGATCGTCGGTGTCGCCCTACACGGCGTCGCGTCGTCGATCTCCAAGGAACTTTCGTTTTTTGTCATCTTTCGTCGGACGTCGGCGTTCTTCGTCGTTCTACGCGTTCTTCAACGAGGAATAACGTTCTTCAAGACAAGAGTAATTTCTCCCCAAATCTTCTCGCACAACACATCAACAATAATAAAATAAGGCTTTGCCTTATTTTATTACTCATGCCATCCCTTTTTGAAATTCAAAATTAAATCATGATTTAATTAAAGTGAATTGACCAATTAAAGAGGCGTTTAATAATCTAATTAAATGTGAGAGTTGACTTGGCATTTAAAAAGGGGTTACGGGTGTGTTACACAAAAAAAAATGGGGGTTTGCCAACTTAATGGAAGGTTTGAGGAAGTTGAATAGGTGGGGCTCGTGTGGGGCCCACCTCACTAATATCCTATCAAGAGGGGTTAGGATTTAGTGGGTCCCACCTCAACTTCCATACGTAGGTTTAAACTACTTAGAATAAAAATAAAATTTGTAGCAAAATATTTTATTTTATTCTTTACTTAACCCATTTATTTAATAACCTCACCCGAGCAAATGAAACTCTAGGAAAGGTGTTCCTAGGAAATTACTGATGTTGCGGTTTCATAGGTGCCCTCATATTTCGATTCCGAGCACCATTTCAAAAGTTAGGATAACCCGCTCGTTCGTTCACTGAACGTACCCGAGCTAAACTTCGGAAATTGATTCTGGGCACACCGGGCCTCGGAATAAGGTGCCGTCAGAAACTGCGTACTCGTAAAATCCCAAAAAAATTTAAAAAACATTCCCTTGAAATTTACTAGACTTTACATTTATACCCTTATCTTGTGGTTTTATCACCCAATTAACCTTTTTCACACTTACCTTCACAACAAGATTCTTTACACTTTTTGGGTAAAGATAATTATAATAAATGTAAAAATGGATCATAAATGGAACATGGCCTATATTTTTAGCCATTTACTATTCAATATTATGAATATGGTAATTTTATGAATTTTATAACATTTAATGAAATATTATTTCCACAAAATATCAATAATGTCAATTTTTGAACAATTCATTTACATTGACTTTTATAACACCATGAAAATAAACTAAACTCAAAGAAAATATTTTTATACATCCCTAAAATTTTATTCTATTCTATTAAATTTAGGGGTCACCATAATTATTTCAAATTATAATACTTATAATATTTTTAATATCATTTATTATATGTTTTCATTAATTGAATAATTACTATGTTGGTGTTGTGTAAGCATTTAAGGTGATTATTTATTCACTAAAAATTAAAAATAAATTAAAATTATGAATATAAATAATTTATATTTATAAATAATATATATAACTAAACATATCCTCTAGTTATAACTATTTTAAAAATATTATAGTTATTAAAAACAAGAGTGACATTTTTTACTTTTAATTATATAAAATATTATAAAGAGGTTAATCACATACAAATGGAAAAAATGTCATATAAAAAAATATTGGATGATTAGGGATCAAATTTACTATTATAATAAAATTAAGAAACATGTTAGGGTCATTTTATAGTACTTATCTTTTTAATTTTAACCCTTAAATACCTGATTTACTTTTTACTATGGTAATAAAAAATATTATAGTTACAATTCATAAGGAATAAAAATAATATTGGCCTATTTACCAAATTTATACCTCATAATTTGAAATATTTAATCCATCTTTCAAAATTCAAAACATACTAGTGTTTGATTTCAATTTAATATCAAACATACAAAATGCAATGAAAAACAGTTTTTTAGAAAAGTGGACTTTTTTAATATAAAATATTTTTATTCTAAATTAAATTCTAGGATTAATTTAATAAACCATAATTGAATTATTAAAAATAAAAATAAATTAATTATGTTTTAAAAAACAAAAATATAATTTTACTTTGTTTGTAATTTAAAATATAACATAGTTTTCAATAAAAATAAATATTTTCATGATTCATTAATGAATAAAACATTTTAGAAGAATTTAGAAATTTAAACATAAGATAATTTTGATATAAAAATTCCAAAAATGAAATTTTTTTTATAAAATAAAATTTCTAAATTTTCTAGAAATTAATTATATTATTATATCATAAAAATAAATAAAAACCATTGTTGAAGAAAATGTATCTTTGAAGAATAAAAAGGCTTCACTAAAAATTTAGTGCTTATTTCCTAAATTATTAATAAATAAATTTTTATTGATTAGAACATTTGTATGTATTTCAAAAATTATTTATTCCAATTAATAACTTCTAATTTAATAGCTAGGTTATAATAGTTATATTTAAAAAATAATATTTTTCAGTTCATTTAAGCTTGGTGTTGTGTATCATACACATCATCAAACATAATGTGCTTCCATTTAAAATATTAGGATATTGAATATTGTTTCAAGTTATATTTATTATTCCATTGGTTATGTGATGGTTCCTTCTCTATGCATCCCAAATCTCACCTTTTGTAGTGTAACCTTGAATATGAAGGATGTATCGTGCCTTGGAAGGTCAATTATGGTGGTGGTGGATGAAGAAATATGTAACAGATTCTGTGTCTTAGTGTTTGTACATAGGTAAGTAGAGGTATATAAATTAATTTATGGTGGATTGTTTTAGATATTATATGTTCCTGAATGGAAGTTTTAGGATTTTTTATGGATTTTATCACTGGTTTTCCTTAATATCAAGGAAAATGTAATGTGGTCTGGGTGATTATGGATTGGTTGATAAAGGAAACTCATTTTTTGGAGATTAGGGATTTGATTATTTTTTATGTTTTGGTGAAGAGGTATGTAGATGTGGTAGTGAATAATCATAGTGTAACACATTGTGATTTTAGTATGTATTAATTTAAATAAATTATTATATAATAAAGAAAATATATAAATTTATTTATGAAAATTTATTTTTTACTAAAATAACTATATTTACAAAAAAAATTAAAAGTTATCAATTTTTAAGAATAATATCATTAAAAAATATATATAAATTAAAGGAATCAATGGTAAAATAAACTAGTAGTATCCTTGAAATAATTAAGCAACTTTAAGCAATGTTAATTTATTTATTCATGGAAAAACAAAAAAAAATGTTTAGAATTATTTTTTTTATTATATAATATATATGTTTTATTTAATAGTTGTGTTTATAAAATTTATAATTTAATTTTGATCAAATGAAATTTATTTTTTGACTCATCATGTTAAAATTATCATAGGGTGAAATTCTTGTATTTTTCTGAAAATGAAGATTTTTTTGAATGGAAAAAATATTGTTTTTACATATATTATAACTTTTATGACATCATTGCAATACTTTCTTGAAATAAAAATATAAATGAAACCATTTCCCATCCAAAAAATAATTTAAGAAGTAAAATAATGTATTTAAAATTAATATATTGAATTTATAAATCTATATTTTACTTTTTGGTACCTAAGTAATATTCTATTCCAATAAAAAAACTATTTTGGTCTACTTACTTTAATTAGGTATTCAAAATTATCAATCCAGATTTTTCTTACTTTTAAATTCACATAACTCTCCTCTATTTAATCATAAACCAAAAATAACACTATAATCAATATTATAGATAATTTTAGTGAAAATTTATTTTTTATACTTGAAATGTAATATTTCTAAAAACTATTTTTGTTGTGTTAAATGTATCTTATTAAAATTAATTTTTACCATCACTAGAAAATGAATTCAATAAAACTATTTTCAAATTTTTAATAAGTATTCTCAAAATATTTTATAATTTTAACTTTATTTTTAGCGATATAAATAATTTACCTAAGTAAAATTTAGTCAGTGCGGTAAAAGCTAAATGAAGGTAAAATTATTAAATCAAGTGTTAAAGACGAAAATTATCACAAAATATTATATAAAAATTGGTTGATATAGGATTTCTAAACCTCACCAATGACCCTTGTAAATTTTTATCCATATTGGATCCAATTTCCTTGACAATTACTTACTTTTTTATATTATGAAATTAATATTACAAAAATATCACCCATCATACATATAAAATGACCCATTCACTAATTAATTCCACTATTCACTGAAAGTAACCTAGATCAATTAAACTCCACCTAACATTCTCCCCAACCCTCTTTTCCTTTTCTTGGATGCTCTGATCTACCCAAAAGACCAATCTAAGCAGGCTTATGGTGTGGTATAAAGGTGGATGTGTGTAGGGTCCCGAAAAATCCTCAAAGGTAAAGAAAATATCCCATAAAATTTATAAAGGAAAAAGATTCATGTGGGGATTAAAATTAGAGGAAAATAATGAAAGAATTATATTTGGAAAAGGACACAAACTAGTCTATATACTAGTTTCTGGGAAGGGTCTGCAGAAGGCACAGACCGCGAACCGAGCGATACGAGGGCGGTCTGCGAAACACTATCATGTGACGCACCAGCCAGTAAGGTGTCAATTAAATGTGAACCGCGTCGTTGGAAAAATAGAGGTAGATAAATACCAATCGTGAACCATGTTATTGGTGAAAACATGATAGAGAGGCACACCCCCGCAAACCATCCCTGCGGACTGAGTAGTTCGCGGATGAGGAAAGGTGCATTGCGCCCCACAAACCATGTCATTCATGGAATTAAGGTGATAATTTCTAGAGTTGAGAAACACAACACCACGAGCCTCGGTTGACCAATTCATCCACGAGCGGTATGGTCCCTCCATGGGCTACCACAAAATGTTTCATGTGCCCATAGATACGGCCTCCTCAGAACTCTATAAAAGGACCCACAAAGTGAAGCTAGGAAAAGGACCAGATTTTGGGAGGGTTGGGATTATATAGATAGAAGACCTCAAAGGAAAAAATTTAGTGAAGTACAGGATCATGAATGATTTCGATCAGGTATAAAAATTCCTTCAACGATGAATAGAAGAAAAGATAATACCATAGAAAAACTGCAAACCTAAAAGGAAAACCACAAACCATTCTACCTTTACAGACAAACTCCTCGTGAAATGCGATATGAATTCCCCTTCTTTAATCTTGTGTACCATGTAGCACAACCCTATGCGTATGAAACCCTACTCGGTGCAGAATTCAGGCACATAAAGGGACTTCAATACCACATACCACCATGGTATGCGAACGGAGCCTGAGGCCGCGTACCACCATGGTATGAAGACCATACCTAGATCCACGTACCACCCTGGTGGAAAGAAAACATTCAAGTCCGTGTACCACCCTGGTATGCGGACCACATCCAGATCCGCGTACCACCCCGGTACGCAGACAATATCCTGATCTGCATCCCACCCTAGTATACAAACAAAATTCAAATCCGAATACCACCCCAGTATGTAGACCACATACAGATCTGCGTACCACTCTGGTATACAGACGACCCTTCCACACGTATAACAAAATTCTGTGTGGAAGGTACCACACCCAGCATGAACAAATGGTACACGGAGTATGGAACCTCTGATCTTTCCACCTTCCGATTTTGATCATGAGCCTCTATTTCCATCCCATTTTCTGAATCCCTTCTATGAACCAATCAATTGGCATCAGGCCAAAGCCTCTTACAAAGCCACCTGACTTGTATAAATAGACCATTAGGTGCCTCAGCACACCCTTCTGTGTCTTCATACCCATGGTAAGAGTAATGACCCAAGATTGAAGTACATAGATAATACATTACTTTTGAGGAATACTTAATACATGACACAAAAAAATTCCCAAATATTGTATTAGATTAGGGTATTTGGAAACATGGAACATAATCCTCTATGTTGGTAAAAGATCTTAAAAATATCCCATAAATATCTACCCCTTTTGTTTTCCTATCTGAAACCTTTCTTTATATCCTAGGGAAAAGAAAACATAAAAAGGGTAAGCTCAAATACTCAGCAAGGGTAAACATTGATAACATAAAACAAACAATAAAAATAAGAATATAAAAACATGAACATAACGTTTAAATATCCAAATAATGAGTCATGAAATAAATCTAGGCATTACATAAAGCATAGATCACAAAGGAACATTAACCATGATAAAATAGCATTGGAATAAAACATGGAATTGTGGAAAAAACAAGCACAAAATATGATTTCCATAGTAGCCAAGGAATTGATGTCAAGACCATAATTGTGGAAAAAGTACACTATTGAACCAGGTTTACTTTCCATTCCAACAATGTATTACTAAATCAGATTTACTTTCTATTCCAACCCTCTATTACTAAACCAGATTTACTTGTCATTTTAGCCCGATATTACTGAACCAGATTTAGTTTCTGTTCCAGTCATGTCTATATAATGAGATATAAATCCTCACCCAATGAATTGGATGTAGATATAGGTCTCACCCTTCTCATAATGAAATCATTCTTACATGTTCCACAAAAACATAAACCATTCATCATAGCATAAACCAAGTAAAAAAATGGGTTTCTTAAACATAATTTCATTATAATCCATATAAAATAAATGGATTTCATAAAAATAATTCCCTCATAAACACAATAAAATCAAAGTAATAATAGTTATAGAAACATAACTCTGTTTCATCTAATGTGTAAAATGAGTTTGACTAAACACTTGAACTTAATTCTTGAGTAAAATATCATTTTTTCTTCAAAAACGTTTCCTCTTCTCAAAATGTTGCACAATTTTAAAAGAAAATAATTTAGATGAAAATAAAATTTCAATAACAAAGATAAAGTTTCGTGGAAATAAGGCATTATGAAGACATAAAAATTTATTCATGTCATATAATTTTAAAAAATAACATTCTTCTCATACTCTTGTTGGAAAAGTGAAAAAGTACATCGTATGGAAAACGAAAGAAAGATTCCTTCCATAATGTTTAATAAAAAATCACCAATGGTAAAATTGACTTTAAAAATAGTATAAGAATATAAATAATACTATATTTATAGAAAACATGGACATGGATGATAAATAAATCCCAGAAAATACTTATGAATAAACAACTCGGATAATAATGAGATTGAAAAATTATCCCTTACCTGAGGTCCAATATGCATACTGAGTATCCAAACCTCTAATATAGTGGGTTTAAAAATATTATTAACTTGTAATAAAACCATATTAATATTTATGATATCATATATGATTCACTTAAGACATTATATTACCTGTACATTTATCAATTACAAGTTGAACCAACATTTTGGGTAATAGTCGTTTTATTTATCATATGTATTTTGACTTGTTATTCTTGATCTTATTACGTAGATCATGATTTAATTAATTCCAGAATATAAAACATGATTATATATCATATATACTCAATATATAGATATATATAATAGATATATAAATGAAATTGAATACATCATTCATAGAGATGGAAGGTCGTACGTACGTATTAACATAGTTTCTGTTTCCTTATTGAATTGAATGTAAGCAAGTAAATAAAATATTTATATATATACATAAATAGAGTATCATTTTTATGTCATATATTTCATTATTATTTATTATATATACTTGATAATCATTTTTTAATGGTTAACGAGGAGAACAAATCTCATCGTGTCGTGGAGATGGTAGGTCATACGTATGCACGAGCGACGATATCATTCATTTAATTGTTAAATGGTATGGAATTGGATGGTATATTAATTATATAGAATAATTATCTTGTTATTTTAATTATTTATCTCTATTATACTCATCATTATACCCATAAAAATTATGTATTGTTGAATAACAAATTTCACCACGGTGTGGGGATGGTAAGCTGTATACACGCACACAGGGTGATATTGTTATTCGTTGGAAGGATAAAAAGAGGTATAAGGTTTTTCCATGATTATAATAAAATATAAATATGTATAATATACTGGATTTATTACTTTAGTATGGAAACAAGATAATAAGAGGAAGTATAAGAAGAAAAGTATTTTGAAAGAGGTGATAAAATAATTACCTCTTTTTTGAGTATCTTTTTTTGATTTGCACAATAGGTCTCCTTAGGATGGATTTATTCCCTAAGTGTGGACACTAAGATTAAGTGGGGGATTTTTGGAGAGTAAATGGGCTGGGTTTGACTGAGAAAAAAGGCTTTAGAGGTGTGATTAAAAGATAAGGAGAGGTACCCTTTTATAAGAGAGGGGAGGGGCCCCTTTGGAAATACCAAAACTATTAAATTAATATAAATTAATTTTTAAATTTAAATGCCACCAAATTGAATTATTTAGAATATAGGATGAATATTGGTCGAAATAATCTCAACAAATAAAATATATACATGTTCTGACTTTTTAAACCATATCATTTTGATTTATCCTTATTTAATCTATTTAATTTTAATTGTGGTAATAATATTCTAAAAATTAAATGGTTAAAATATTTAATTATGTGTTGTAAATAGTCCATAAATGGATACTTAATAGAATTATAGATCTTATAATTTTGACTTTTAAATTTTAAAATATTGTTTTGATTTTTAAATAATTTAATAATATATTATTTTTACAAAATATCAATAGTTTTCATTTTGACACTATTCATTTATTTGACATTAAAAAAATCCATACATAACATAAAATCGAAAAAAAAATATATAATACACTCATAAAATGTAATATTCACATAAAAATGTGTGTATCACGCTAATTAGTTCATATTATTTTTCTTTTAATATTTTTAAGCCCATTTATTTGATATTTCTATTAATAAAATAATTTATACATCACTATTGTGTCTTCATTAATGGTAAGTATTTAATATCTAAAAATTCTACATAAATTTACCTGATTTAGATAATTTCATTATATTTAAGGATAATATTTATGTTCAAAGTTTTATCAAGCTTATCACTACATTAAATTTATTATTCTTATAAGAGATAAAAGAGTGACATTTTGTCACTTTCTTTTGTTTTAATTATAATTACATAACTTTCCTAGGAAAACGTCCATTAATTGAATCAATTTTTACCCTTATGTGAGATTGGTAGACTTTTATTCATCAAATATAATTTTTACAGGTGTTAGGGTAATTTTATTAACTTTTTCATATTGTTTTTTGCCCTAATTTACTCGATGTACCTTTAACTATGGTAAATAAAAATTACCGTAGTCACTATTCATAATATACAAAAAAATAAAAATTTACCTATTAACATAGTTTGGACCCAATGATTCCAAATATGGAATTTATTTCTCAAAATTCAAAGCAAATAAGCTTCATTAATTAATTTAAAATAAATTCCCATTGTCAAAACCAGAAAGAAGGTTTTTTATAAAGTAATAACTATCAAAATATTGACACGTGTTTTTATTCAATTTAAATGTGAAATTACTTCCAATGACCAAAATTGTATTAAATGATAAAAACATAATCTAATTACACTTTAAATCCAAATAAAAAGATAATCTAACTATATAAATAAATTAGATGAAAAGGCAGTTTTGAATTAAAATGCAGTATTTTTCATTATTCATTAAAATATAAATTTCATCAGAAAAATATCAAAACATAAACCAAGGTAAATTTTTATGTGCCAATTACAAATAATAGGTTTATTATGTCAAATAGAACTTATTAAATATTCAAAAATTATATTTAAAAAGGGTTCTCCATCAAAATTCAATAAAATAGTAGTTTTTTGAAAAATACTTCTCTTATCTGAAAAATTAAATTTGTTCTTATATAATATCTAGAAAACATATAAGATGAATTTAATACATTGTATTAAATATATTACATATATATTTCAATAATATAATTTATAAAAAGTAATTTTATTATTTTATAGACTCACTTATTTTTATTTAATAGTTTTTTAGAAGGATGTTAATATTATTCATACTCGCCACTATAATGACTATGTTATAATATTTAGTTATCACTTATACTAATCCTTGAGTAAAATAAATTCTATCAAAATAACTTGAAATTGTGTGTAACAGAATCAATGAATACTGTAGCGTATACTGAAAGCTAATACGGTGTTGCGTATAGCACAAGCTAATCTTGGTGTAGCGTACAACACAAGACATCAAAGAAATTAAAGCGAATCTATCTTATAAAATCTCAGGGTGTTACATTATACCACCCTTAAAATAAATTTCACCATCAAAAATCATTGGAGTTATTAAAGTTTTACTACTTAAATTTTTTTTTATAGAAACTCACATCATAAAAAGGAATTCTAAAACTTCATTTTTTAAGTGAAAAACATAAAAGTTACCCAAAGTAACTCATAATTGGGTTTCCACATAGCAGAACATAGGTGGGAAGTGAAAACATGGATATGGAATAAAACTATAACCATCATGTTCTAATGGAGAGTGATAGAGGGCATGGTTAAGAGATAGTTAACAACCAGAAATCCATAAATTTGTGTTGATTTAATGAGGTGGATGTGTGTGATTTGGGGGTTTTCGGGGTCTTATCCAGCGGGGCTGAAGGTGGCGACGGGCTCTGATTCCTTTTAGGTTTTTTTGTATTGCGTTTTTGTGGTTGGGTCTGGTGGTTTTTTGTCGAGGGTTTCTACCTCACTGTTAACAGTGACGAGAGTTTCTCCCTTGTTGTATTTGGTGAAGGGTTCCACCGGCGGTGATGTGCTGTTTCTCGTCGCCGGCACGGGTGAGTGCGTGATGATGGGCATCGGTGTAGCTCACCGGCATTCTAGTGTTCGGAAAATTTTTGAATGGTGTAGATCCGTGGTTATTCGACGACGACGATGGATGGTGATGGTCTGGTTCTCTCGCCGGCGATATGATATCCGTCGTTTTTGACGACGTCGATGGAGGCAGATGGCCGGAATCTCTCGCCGGTGACATGGATTGAGGCGGTTGGATTTTCGTCGACTTGCTTCTCGAGGTGGCGTGCGGCTTGAGGTGATGCAAATCGAGGTGGTGTGTAGCTCGAGGAGGCACGTGGTTCGATTAATGTTTTAATTTGAATTTGATTTGCTGTTTTTTGTATCCCGCTTATGCTGGTTTGAAGCTGGAATGTTGTGAGGTTTCCAGTTTTCCTCAAACTGGGCTACAAGGGAACCGGCTACCCACAAACCGGCCATTAGAAAATCAAAAAAAATGATTTTTAGTCATAACATAAGGGAAATATTAAGGGTTATCTTTGCAATAATCATGTTTTCTACAAGTATATCACCTTACCCTTAAATCTCTTTTTTGGATCCTTAGAACTATTTAATATATCATTTACAATCCTTAATGAAAAACTTATATTGAAAACATTTATGTATATCATGATTCATAAAATGTAATCTTTAAATTCCAATACATATACACCTCAATCATCCAAATTTATTATTAAACCAATACTCAGGATCCATCATCTTCATCATTCCAAAAACATGAATCATGTCTTAAGGTTTATCAACCTCAAGCTTATTAGGTTTAATGTAAACAATACAAGAAGAACATCACATACCTTTCACATTTCATTTACAATCTATTTATCCTCAACAGTATGACTAATACTCATACCATCATCATGGTTCTCTTTAATATATTTTCACTTAGGAAATCAATCTTCATAATTCCCATACTTTTTACATCTGAAACATCCAATGGTTAAATATGTGCTATGTAGTTCTGGCTATTTAATAAGACTATAAATCAAAGTGTGATAAATATATATGAGATATTATAAACACATAAGCAAGGTAAACTAGCTATAATATTTCAACATATGATATTTTTGGTCTAACCCTAGGTTATTCATGATTATCAAAAATACCCTAGGATTGTAACCTATATTTGAATTATCCTTAGGAAATCCCTAGACATAACCTTAGAAATTTCTCAAGGGATCTCACTGAAGTTTCTGCATCATAGTTTCCAAAGGTTGACTAAACCTTCGCTCTGATACCAACAGTAACGACCTAAGCTTGACGTACATGGACATTACATTACTTTTGCGGAATACTTAATACATGACACAAACAGACACCCAAAGACCATATTAGTTTAGTGTCTTTTAAAACATAGAGCATAATGTTATATCTTGGTGAAAGATCTTTAACATTTCTTATTAAGGACTTCCCATTTTGTTTTCATACCTATACCTTTCTTTATATCCTCAGGAAAAGAAAACATAAAAAGAGTGAGCAAAAATTCTCAGTAAGGGTAAATATTGAGAATATAAAACAAACCATAAACATATTAATTTAAAAAAATATGAATATAAAGTTTAAATATGAAAATCATGAGTCATGAAATAAACCGTGGTAGTACGTAAGGCATAGATCATAAAGGAACATTAACCATGACAGAATAGCATTTTCATAAAACAAAGAATTGTGGCAACCAAATATAAACATAATATGATTTTCATAGTAGCCAAGGAATTACTACAAAAACTATCATAGTGGAAAAAGTCCATTACTTAACCGAGGTTAACTTTTCATTCTAGCCATGTATTACTAAATTAGATTTAATTTTCATTCCAGCCCTGTATTACTGAACTGGATTTACTTGTTCTTCTAGCCCTATATTACTGAATTGGATTTACTTATTATTCTAGCTCTATACTACTGAACATGATTTAATTCTTGTTCTAGTCATGTCTATATCATGAGATATAAATCTTTACCTAATGAATTAGATGGAGATATAGGTCTCACCAATCTCATAATTAAATCATCATTACATGTTCCACAAAACATAAACCATTCATCAATACATAGCCCAAGGAACAAAAAGTGGGTTTCTTAAAAATCATTCCATCATAATCCATATAAAATAAATGGATTTTATAAAAATAATTCCATCATAAACACAATAAAATAAAATTAATAATAGGGATATAAACATAACTCTATGGCATCTTATATGAAAAATAATTTTTACAAAACACTTGACCTTAATTCTTGATTAAAATATCATTTCTGCTTCAAAAATGTTTTTATTCCTCAAAATTATGTGCAATTTTAAAAGAAAAGAATTTAATGGAAAATAAAATTAAAATTTTTTAGAGTAATATTCATGGAAATAATACATTATGAATACATAAAAATCCATTTATGACATATAAGTTAAAAAATAACATTCATCTTGTACTCTTACCGAAAAAGAAAAAAAGTACATCGTATGGAAAACGAGAGAAAGATTATTTTCATATCATTAAATAAAAATTAACCAATGGGAGAAATTTAATTTAGTAAATATTATAAAAATATAAATAATATTATATATTTAATAAAGATGGATGTGGATGATAAATATACCCCAATAAATACTTATGAATAAACAAACTTGGATAATAATGAGATTGCAAAATCATCCCTTACCTTAGGTCTGATATGCTTTATATATATTTGAACCTCCTATATAGTGGGTTTAAAAATATTAATAACTTGTAATATAACCATAATTATATTTATTATATCATATGTGATTCACATATAAATTTATATTACTTGTTCATTTATCAATTCTATGTTGAAGAAATGTTTTGGGTAATAATCGTTTTATTTATCGTACGTGTTTTGACTTGTTATTCTTGATCTTATTACTTATATTGTGATTTACTTACTTCCAGAATGAATAAAATGATTTATATATCATATGTATTCAGTATAATATTATATATAATTGAAAGATAAATGAAATGGAAAACACAATTCATAGAGACGGTAGGTCATACGTATGCATAAACATTGCTTTCGTTTCCTTATTAAATTGAATGGAAGAAAGTAAATGAAATATGTATATATATACATAAATTTAGAAGCATTATAATGTCATATATTTCATTATTATTAATTATATGTACTTTATAATCATTTTTTAATTGTTAATGTGGAGAATGAATCTCATCGTCTCGTGGAGACGGTAGGTCGTACGTGCGCACAAGCAACGATATCATTCATTTAATGGTTAATTGGTATAGAATAGGATGGTATACTAATGATAAAGAACAATTTTCATTTTATATTCATAATTTATATCCATTATACTCATCATTATACCCATCCAAATTATGTAATGTTGAATAAAAAATTTCACCACTACGTGGAGATGGTAAGTCGTACGTACACACACATGGTAATATTGTTATTCGTAGGATGGATATAAGGAGGAATAAGGTTTTACCATAATTATAATAAAATATAATAATGTATAATATACTATATTTAATACTTTATTATGGATATAATATAATAAGACAAAGTAGAAGTAGAAAAGAATTCTGAAAGTGGTGATAAAACAATTACCTCTTTTTCGAGTATCTCCTTTGATTTACATAAAATGTCTCCTTAGGATGGATTTATTCATAAATAGTGGACTAAAATATTAATTAAGGGATTTTGGGAGAGTAAATGGGCACGGGTTGGCTAAGATAAAGGGATTTAGAGGTGTGACTAAAAGATAAAAAGAGGTTCCCTTTTATAAGATAAGGGAGGGGCACCTTTGGAAATACCAAAACTATTAAATTAATATAAATTAAAATTTAAATACAAATGCCTCCAAAGTGTATTATTTAGAATATAGGATGATTATGGGTCTGTATAATCACAAAAAATTGAATTTATACATGTTTTTATTTTATTTTAAACCTTATCAGTTTGATTTATCGTTATTTAATCTATTTAATTATAATTGTGGTAAAAATATTCTAAAAATTATATGGTTATAAATATTTACTTATGTGTTGTAAATTTTTCTTAATTGGATAATTTATGAAATTATAGATCATTAAATTCTTACTTTTTAATTCTTAAATATTTTTGTGATTTTTAAATAATTTAATAATATGTTATTTTTATAAAATATCAATAGTGTCAATTTTGACACTATTAATTTATTTGAATTTTAATAAAATCGACAGAGAAGATAAATTCAGAAAAATATTTAATGCACTCCTAATATGTCATGGTCACCTATAAAATTTGTGGAGAATATTAATTATTTCATACTATGATTATTTTTATATTTTTAAAACCATTTGTTTTATATTTCTATTAATAAAATAATTTCTACATCACTATTATGTCATCATTAATGGTAATTATTTAATCTCTAAAAATTCTAAATAAATTAAAATAATTTATATAATTTGATTAGATTTCTAGATACTATTTAGTTTTGAAGTTTTATCAATCTTATCACTACATTAAAATTATTATTCTTATAAGATATAAGAGAGAGACATATTGTCACTTTATTTTGTTTTAATTATAATTGCATCACTTTCATGGGAAAATTTCCATTAAATGAATCAATTAAAACCCTTAGTATGATAAACCATTATTTAAAAACATTGATATTACTTCATAATTGAATTATATTTATTACAAAATATAACAAAACCATGAGAAGAACATATAGGTATAGTGTCTTTAGAAATTGGGAAACATAAATAACTTGTTCATAAAACATCTAAATTGTATCCAATTTATTTCATCATAACTAGACTAGTTTTTTGGAATATCATACTTAATACCCTTCTTCATGACCTAGGGAAAAGTAACATATAAAGGGTGAGTTCAAATGCTCGGTAAGGGTAAACAAAGGAAATATCAATCATATCATTTTCATAAGAACATAACATTTGAAAATTGTATCCTGCATATACAAGATCATAATATCATGTCACTGGATAAATCATAGATTTCCAATGTAATCCCAATAGTCATAACATAAGACATGAAATTTTTTGGAATACACACATAAGCATATAAAATCATTTCATAGTAGTTAAGGATCATTTACAAGACCATCATAGTGGACAAAGTCCATTACTAAATTGAGTTCACTCCTCGTTCTATCCATGTATCACAGAATCAGATTAACTCGTAATTACAACCATGTCTATTTCATGATTAATAAATATTTACCCAATTCATTTGAAGTAGATATAGGTACCACTCATCTCATAATGAAACCATTCTTATGTGTTCCACAAAAACAGAAATCATTCATCGTAGCATAACCCATGTAGTAAAATGTGATTCTTAAACATCATGCCATCATAACATAATCCACATAAGATAAATTGAATTCATAAAAATAAATACATCATAAAATTAATCCAATCAAAATAATAGTTGGGTTATAAACATAACCCTATGTCATGTTAGATGTAAAATAAGTCTGATAAAATACTAGAACTTAGTTCTTGAGGAAAATATCCTTTATTTTTCAAAAACATTTTATCTTCTCAAAATTCCAAGAAATTTTAAAAGAAAATAATTTTGATGAAAATGAACATGAAACCATTTAGAATAATATTCATGAAAATAAGGCCTTAGGAAATATTAAAAATCTATTCATGTCATATAAGTTAAAAAACATTCTTCTCGTACTTTTACTGGAAAAATCAAAAAGTACCTCGTATGGTAAATGTAAGAAATATTCCTTCCATACCATGTTGTAAAAGTAAAAATTGGTAAAAATGAATTTAAATATACATATAATAATATTAAAAAATTTATGATAATATTATTATAAAACATGGAAATGGATGAAAAATATACCCCTAGTAAATACTTATATATAAACAATCCTAAATAAAAATGAGATTTAAGAAGTTATCCCTTACCTTAGGTCTGATATGATTCTAATATATCTAAACCTCCTGTATAAATATTTAAATAATTTTACTTATTTATTCTAGAATCATAATCATTTATGATCATATTTTTAACCGTTTGTAAGTAACATTTCATTGCTACTTGTTATTTAGGTATTAAATGCTTTATGTTCTTATGTATGTTTTTTTGAATAAGATATTATTCGTATTTTAAGGTTATAGTTATATATTTTAAATATTTTTATTATTATAATACATATCATATTTATTTATTCAATTCATTTATACAATCATGGTTTAATGAAATTTATGTAGAATGAATCACATCGCATCGTGAAGACGGTAAGCAGTACGTACACACGAGCAACGATATCATTCCCATAATTATTGAATGGTATTGAAGTGGATAGGATATAGTATCTCATAATTAGTATAATGTTATATTAATCATACATAGTTATTATTTCCATAATTATACCCATCCAAGTAAGGTGATGGTGAAAAATAGATTACACCGCGACGTGGAGACGGTAAGTCGTACGTATGCACGTGCGGTGATTTTTTTTCGTAGGATGAATAGAAGGTGAAATAGGGTTGTTTAATATTTATAAAAATATATCATTATATAATTCATACTTATGTTATTACTTTATAATGAAACAACTAATGAAGGGGAAGTATAAGAAGGAAGAAATTTGAATGAATCGGTGGAAGATATCACCTCTTCCTCGACATACCTCCTTTAAATTTTCTCTTAGGGCACTAGAGTAGGTCCTTTGAAAATACCATCACCTATATAATGTTACTAGGGAATTTTAGAGTAGAAAATGGTTGGGTTTGGCCGAGCTTTAAGGCTCGAAATGGAGTGAAGAGGAGATGGAGGAGGTTCCCTTTTATAAGAGGAGAGAGGGGCACTTTTGGAATGTCTCAAAAAAATATTAATTTATAAAAAAATCAAACCCAACCCAAAAACCTCCAAAGTTTACCAAATTATAATATGAGATGATATAGGGTTGTAATCTCATCAACCAATAAATTTTTTACAACTTAATCTGTCAATTTAAACATTATCTTTTTAATTGGCACTTAGTTATTCTATTAATTTTTAATATTGGTAATATCATTCTAAATATTTAATGGTAATGAATATTTAATTATGTGGTGTTAATTTACCATAAATGGATAATTTATGAAATTTTATTCCTTATAGTTATCACTTTGTAATTTTTAAATAATTTAAAAAAATGTTGTGTTTTTTAAATTTTAGTAGTGTCAATTTTGACAATATTCATCTATCAGATTTTAAATAAAATTCACACAAGAGATAAATTTGAAAAAAAATATTAAATACACACCTAATATGTCATAGTAAACTAAAAAATTCTTGGATCACATTAATTAGATCACATGTTATTTCTTTTAATATTTTTAAAACCATTTATTTGATATTTCTATTAATGAAATAATTTCTACATCACTATTGTGTCATCACTAATTGTGATTTTTTAATCTCTAAAAATTATAAATAAATTTATATGATGTATTTAATTATTTAATATTTCCATAGACTATATATAGTTTATTTTATCTCATAGTTATACATATATTAAAATTAATATACTTATATAAAATGAGATGATAAAATTTTATTCATTTCATTGGTGTTTACTACATTCATGTCATTTCCATATTTAAGTGACCATAAAGTGATTCCATTTTGAAAAATAGATTATAAGGGTCTAATTTAGTCATCCAATAGGATTTTTACAGGTGTTAAGGTAATTTTATAATATTATTTTTACCCTTAATTACTCGATTTACATTTAACCATCGTAATAAAAATAACTACCAAAGTTACTATTCATAATGCCCAAAAATAAAAGTAGTATATTAACATAATTTGGACACACTGATTAAAAATATGGAATCCATTTTTCAAAATCAATATACATAAGCTGCAGTAATAATTTTAAAATTAATCGCATTGTTGAGAAAATGGGTATTAAAAGTTAAAACATTGCAAAAGATTGAATTGTCTTTACACATGAATTCAATGTAAAATTAATGTTAATGACATAAATTATACTAAATGGTAAAAATATATTCTATTTATACTTTTAAACCATTAAATGTTATAAATTAACCATATAAATTATCTTAATGAAAAAAATTAATTAAAATTTAGCGTATTTATACTATTCATCAAAACATGATAGTTATCAGAAAAATATCAAAAAATTATCGAAAGTAAATTTTTATATCCACTGAAAATTAATGTGTTTATTTTTTAATATATAAATTATTAATGTGTCAAAATAGTTATTTAAAATGGGTTTGGCATTAGAAAATAGGTTCTTATACATAAAATAGGGTTTTATTCATACCTTTGACTAATATCTATTTGATGAACATCAAAAATATTATATTAAGTATATAAAAAAATATATATCTCATTAATTTTATTAAAAAATATAATTCACTCTAAAATACAAATATCTAATTGATTTATATTTTTCATAAGTAATTGATTTCCAATGAATTTATAATGCATTTTTATAAGTTAGTTATAATTATTCCTGCTAACCTAACGGCTAGGCTATAATGGTAATTTTATAATAAGGTCATCTCATGGTTCATTTAAACTCACAATTACGTGCAAAGAAAGCTACTGAAGAATAAAAATTATTTAAATATTTCATAAAAACATTTGGGTGTTACATTCAACCCCCCTTAAACTAAATTTCGCCCTCGAAATTTGTCACTTTGTAACAAACAGATGAGGATACCTCTCCCTCAAAATTTCCTCAAGTTCTCATGAAGATTCTTCGAATTGGTGGTTCCTCCATAAAACTTTAACCAAATGAGTGGTCTTGTTTCGTAGGACTGTTTCACTACGATCCAGAATCTCTATCAGTTGTTCTCCATAAGAAAGATCTTGCTCCGGCGGTACAAATTATGAGATTAGTACATGTGAAGGTTCAGGTATCTACTTTCTCATGAGAGATACATGGAACACATCAAAATCTTGAAAAAGATTCGGTTTATGAGCCAATCGCTAATCTCCCTTCCCAACACGGTCCAGAATTTCAAAAGGGCGATATACCTAGGGCGCAACTTGCTCTTCTTTTCAAATCTCGTTACTCTCTTACGGAGAGATATTCATAAGAACACATTATCTCCCACTTAAAACTATAGGTATTTTCTTCGACTGTATGCATAAATTTTTTGTTGAATATTAGTTGGTCTTATGTGTTATTGAATAGATCTGACATTTTCTACTATTCCATGAACAAGATCATGTCCAAATAGCTTTTTTCCCCAACTTCATCCCAACAAGTTAGATTTTTTCACTTATTTCCATAGAGTGCTTCATGAGGATCCATATAAATACTAGAGTGAAATCTATTATTATAATAAAATTCAACCAGTGGTATGTGTTGACCCCAACCACCTTTGAAATCCATATATTAAGCTCTCAACATGTCTTTAAGAGTTTGAATTGTGCTCCTAGACGGACCATCTATCTAAGGATGATAAGCAGTACTGAAACATAACTCTGTATCCAGAGTATGCGGAAGACTTCACCGGAACTTTAAGGTAAACCTCAAACCCCGATCAGATATAATGGAAAGTGTTACTCCATGAAATATTACCACTTCCTTTACATATATCATTGAAATATGATCAAGATAGAAATCCTCTATAATAGAAATGAAGTGTGTCGGCTTCGAAAGACGATCAACTATAACCGAGATAGCATTATTGCCTTTGCATGTTTTGGGAAGTCTGATGACAAAGTCCATAGTGATGTTTTCCCATTTCCATTCTGGTATGGGTAATGGTTGTAACATCCCCTTATACTTCTGTCCATAGAAATGAAGTGATGTTTTCCCAAGCATCAAGATACATATTCAGTGATATCTCATTTCACTCCATCCTACAGGAAGTACTCTTTAATGTCCTTGTACAGCTTTATGATACTAGGGTGAATAGAGAATGAAGAACTATGAGCCTCATCCAATATCACCTTCTTTAATTCTGTTATGGGAGGAATACAAATCCAGTTCTTGAACCTTATTATTTAATCACAATCATGGTTGAATTCTGGAACATTTATCACCTTCTTTTGTAACTCTGCATCTTCCTTCTGTGCCTCTTTAATCTTCACATGAATAGATGGTTGAACATTCATTTGAGGAAGATAATATTTATCCCCTTCCATTATAATTTCAAGATCATTCCTTTGAAAATCCATAAATATTGGATCTTTCTTGATCCTCATCATGGATAAGCGAGCACGATCTTATCGACATAATGCATCTTCCACCTTGTTTTCTTTCCTAGGGTGGTAATGTATTGAGCACTCGTAATCTTTAATCAACTCCAATAATATTATTTGGATCATATTCAACTCTTTTTGTGTGAAAATATACTTTAAACATTTATGATCATTATAAATATCACAACATTCACCATAAAGATAATTCCTCCATATCTTTAATGTAAAGATTACCGCAGCTAACACCGAATCAGGATTCTGGTATTTTTGCTCATGGATTTTCAACTGCCATGAGCCATAATCTATCACCATATCTTTTTGTATTAGAACTCTGCCCAGCCCCTTCTTGGATGCATCAATGTATATCACAAACCTTTCTCTACTACAAGGTAGTGTGAGAACAGGTGCACTGGCTAGCCTTCTTTTTAGCTCTTTGAAATTCTCTTCACATTTCTCTGTCCAAATGAACTTAACTACTTTCCAAGTCAACTTGTTGGTGGATTAAATAATCATGAAAAATATTTCACAAAATGTCGATAATATCCATCCAAACTAGGAAAAATTTAGATCTCAGTTACTGTTGTTGGTATCAACCATCTTTCAATAACCTCTTTTTTTGTTGGATCCACATATATTCCCTCTCTTGAGAATATATGACCAAAAAATGAAACTTTCTAAAGAAAAAATTCACACTTGGTAAATTTTTAATAAATCTTATTCTTTCTCAGGGTCTTCAATACAATTCTCAAGTGACAATCTTGTTCTTCCTTTCTATTTGAATAGATAATAATATCATCTATAAATACTACCAAAACTGATCAAGATAGTATCTAAATATGTTATTCATTAGATCCATGAAGATAGCAGGGGAATTAGTAAGACCAAAAGGCGTCACTATAAAATCATAGTGTTCATACCTTATACGGAATTTTTATTTCATATATCCTCATTTTTTACCCTTAATTGACGATATCCTAAACAAAGATCAATATTTGAAATGTATTCATCTCTACATAGTTGGTCAAATAAGTCATCAAAGCGGGGAAGACTATATTTGTTCTTGATAGTGATCTTGTCAAGTTCTCGATAATAAATGCAGAGTCTCATTGATCCATCTTTTTTCTTAACAAATAGAACATGTGCTACCCAAGGTGATGCACTAGGGCATATGAATCCTTCATCAATATTCTCATGGAGTTGCTTCTTCAATTCCTGCAACTCAATTGGGGCCATTCTATAAGATGTATTTGAAATAGCCATATGAGTTCTATTTAAAACTCAACTTCACAGTTTGGTGGAAGACCTGGAAATTCCTCTGTAAATACATCATCAAACTTCCGTACAGTGGGAGTATCCTTAATCGTGATTTTCTCCCTAACCATTTGAGATAAATAACCTTCATTTATTGGAATCAAGACCCATAAGATGGAATAAATTTCAACTGGAAGGTTATATTCATCCTTTCATTAATAGATGATCATAGATTGATTTGTAATATGAAATGTGACTTCCCTTACTTGGAAATTGATATGAGCTCCATGTAGAGAAATCCAATCCATGCAAAGAATCACATCAAACTCCACTATAGGAAGGATCACAAGATTTATAGGAAGAAAATTCTGACAAACTTCTACCAGAGAAGAATTATAAACTTTTGATATGACTATTGTGTTGTTAGGAGTTGTCACAACTAACTCAACATCTAATTGTTGAGATAATACGGAGATACCATAAGAAAATTATTTCGAAATAAAATATTGGGTGGATCCAGAATCAAATAAAACATTTTTTATTTTAGGGTGGATGGTAAGTGTACCTTTCACCACTTCATTATATTACTCTACATTTCCGATAGTTATTGAATGTCACGTTCCTTTGTCATTTTCCTTAATATTTTGTTGATGTTGATCATCATCAATCGCCCATGTATTAGGGCATTGATTGGCATAATGCCCCGTTTCCTTTCACTTGTAACATTGAATTGTAGGAGGTGCATTCTGAGTAGCCTTTTCTTTGTTTACATCATTAGGCATATATTTCCCATCACTTATGCATTCAATTGCCGAATGATCTTCTTTTCCACACTTAAAACAATTACAATCCCCTTTAAGACAATTCCCTCCATGTTTATTTCCACACATTGAACATAAGGCAAAACTCATCTTATTTTTAGTTTGATATCTATATTTTCCTTTGAATTCCATTTTTCTCTTCTTATCAAACCCATATGACTGATGGGTTACTCCAAAATCCATCTCAACCTTAAAAGCACATCGAATAATTTCCTCGTAGCTATTGAAGTCCCTTATGTCTAATGCCCTTAGGATACTTGGTTTAAGAAACTAAAAAATCGATCAATTTCACTCTCAGGTTGGATAACAATTTCAGAAGCAAACCTTGAAATTCTTGTAAAATTTACTTCGTAGGTACCAACCGATTCATCATCCTCTTTCTTAAGTTCAAGGTACACCTTCTCCATCTTTGTTCTAAGAATATGAGGAAAGTACTTATTGAAAACTAAGTTCTTGAAATCATGTCATTCCATGGACTCAATTTCATCTCTTTTCCTAGTATTCTTGATAAGATTCTACCATTGATCAACTTCACCTTCCAAATGATATACTGATAAGATGACTTTATCATGTTCAGAACATTATAGAACTGAAAATATCTTTTCAGTGGTAATGATTCATTGTTCATCCACTAATGGATTAGAAGACCCATAGAATGAAGGTGGTCGTTGTCTCATAAAGAACGAAATAGAATTTTTTTCCCTCCTTTGAACGTTTGGAAGTCCTGCATGATTCATAGCTTGAGAAATTTTTGTGATCATGGCAACAAGATTTTTCATTCCAACTCCCATAACATTTGATTGCTCAGGGGGACAATCATTTCATTTCCAATCACACTCAGCATTAACGCGGCTCCTTCTGGTTCCATCCATTGACTAAAACCAAGAAGCATAGTCTGAGAAACACTAATCATAATAGGAAAATTACATAATCAAGAATTAAATTTCAATTTAATACACTTTAGGTTTTATCATAGGTTATTCGTTGTCATTTCTAAAACACTATAATTGTATCCTATTCTTAGACATGTCCTTATGGTTCTTACTTGCTCTTTCTCATCCTAGTTTCCAAATGTTAACTATACCTTTCCTCTGATACCAAATATAATGATCCATTCCTTTCATACATTGATATTACATCAAAATTGAAGTATATTTATTACAACATATAACAAAACAATTATAGGAATGTATAGGTATAGTGTCATTATAAATTGGGATATATAAACAACTGGTTCAGAAAACATCTACATTGTCTCCTGTTTATTTCATCATAACTACAATCCTTTTTGGAAAATCATACTTAATACCCTTCTTCATGACCTTAGAAAAAGAAACATATAAAGGGTGAGATCAAATTCTCAGTAAGGGTAAACAAAATAAATATCAATCATATCATATCTCTAAGAGAATAACATTTGAAAATCTTATCCGGCATGTAAAAGATCATAATATCATGTCATGTAACAAATCATAGAAGTGAAATGTAATCACAATAGTCATAACATAAGACAATAAAAAAATTTTCCTATACACATAATCATAGAAAATCATTTCATATTAGCCAAGTCTCATTTCCAATACCATCATAGCGGACAAAGTCCACTACTAAACTGAGTTCACTCCTCGTTCTAGCCTTATATCACTGAACCAGATTAACCTTTTGTTCTATACATATCTATCTCAGGAGATATAAATATTTACCTAATTAATTATAGGGAGATATAGGTCCCACCCATCCCATAATGAAATCATTCTTATGTGTGCCACCAAAACATAAATCATTCACCATAGCATAACCTATGTAATAAAATGGGATTTTTAAATGTCATGCCATCATAACACAATCCATATAAGATAAATGGGATTCATAAAAATAATTACATCATTAAAATAATCATATAAAAGTTATAATAGGGTTAGAAACATAACCCTATGTCAAATTATATGGAAAATAATTTTTATAAAACCCTTTAACTTAATTCTTGATGAAAATATCCTTTCTTTTTAAAAAATGTTTCCTCTTCTCAAAATGTCACACAATTTTAAAAGAAAAGAATTTTGATGAAAATAAACATGAAACCATGTAGAGGAAGCTTCATCGAAATAAGGCATTAGGAAAGTGTAAAAAATATTTCATGCCATATAAGTTAAAAAAACAATATTCTTGTAGTTTTTCCAGAAAAGTTAAAAAGTACCTTGTATGGTAAATGTAAGGAGGATTCCTTCCAAACCATGTTGTAAAAGTCAAAATGGGTAAAAATGAATTTAAACATACATATATTATTAGTAATAATTTTATGAGAATATTCTTATAAAACATGGAAATGGATGATAAATATAACCCTAGTAAATACTTACGTATAAACAATCTTAGATAAAAACGGGATTGGAAAAGTTATCCCTTACATTAGGTACGATATACTTCGTATCTATCCGAACATCATGTATAATGATTTAAATAATGTTACAGATCTATTCCAGAATCATAATCATTTATGATTACATGTATGATCATATTTTTATCCATTTTTTAGTAACATTTCATTGTTACTCATTATTCAAGTATTAACTACTTTCGGTTCTTATATATGTTTTGTCGAATAAGTTATTATTATTATTATTATTATTATTAGGTTATAGTTGGTATTATTATAATATATATCATATTTCTTCATTTAATTCATTTATATATCATGTTTTAATGAAGATTATGTAGAATGAATCACATCGCACTGTGGAGACTGTAAACCGCACGTACGCACGAGCGATGATATTGTTCCCATAATTTTTTAATGGTATTGAATTCGATGGTGTATAGTATATATGAATTAGTATAATGTTATATTAATAATATATAGTTATTATTGCAACCATTATACTCATCCAAGTAAGGTGATGGTCAAAAACTGATTACAGCATGGCTTAAAGATGGTAAGTCGTACGTACGCACGCATGGGGAATTCGTTTTTTGTAGGATGTATAGAAGGTAAAATATGATTATTTCATATTTATAACAACATATAATTATATAAGTAATACTTATGTGATTACTTTATAATTAAAAAATGAAATAAGATGAAGTAGAAGAAAAAAAGAAATTTGAACAAATCAATGGAAGAGATTACCTATTCCTCGACGTACCTCCTTTAAATTTTAACTTAGGGCACTAGAGTTGGTCTTTTGAGAATACCATCACCTCTAGAAGGTAACTAGGGAAGTTTAGAAGAGAATTGGGTAGGTTGTTTTTGAACATTAAGGCTCAAAATGGAGTGAAGATGAGAGGGATGAGGTTCCCTTTTATAAGAGAGGAGAGGGGCACTTTAGAAAACTCTCAAAAATATTAATTTATAAAAAAATTGAACCCTACCTAGAAACCTTGAAACTATCCAAAATTATAATATGAGATGATAGAGGGTTCTAATATCATCAAAAATTAAATTTTGGACAACTTATTTTCTCAATTTAAACCATATCTTTTTAATAGACACTTAGTGATTCTATTAATTTTTTATTTTGGTAATAACATTATAAACATTTAATGGTAATGAATATTTACTTATGTGGTGTTAATTTACCATAAATGGATAATTTATAAATTTTTATACATTATAATTATAACATTTAAATTTTTAAAAAAATTTATGATTTTTAAATAATTTAATAAAAGGTTATGTTTATAAAATGTTAATAGTGTCAATTTTGACACTATTCATTTATTAGACTTTAAATAAAATTCACACAGAAGATAAATTAGAATCAAAATATTAAATACACTCTTAGAATGTCATATTCAACTAGAAAATTCTTGGAGTATATTAATTACTTCATATGATATTTCTGTTAAAAATTTTAAAACTATTTATTTGATATTTCTATTTATAAAATGATTTCTACATCACTGTTCATGTCATTTTCATAGGTAAGTTGCCATAAAATGATTTAATTTCAAAAAAAAGATGATAAGGGTCTAATTTGGTCATCCAATAGTATTTTTATAGGTGTTAAGGCAATTTTATAATATTATTTTTACCCTTAATTACCTGATTTACCTTTAACCATGGTAATAAAAAAAATTACCAAAGTTACTATTCATAATAGCCAAAAATAAAAGTAGCCTATTAACATAATTTGGATCAACTGATTCCAAATATGGAGTCCAATTTTAAAAATTCAAAACACATAAGTTGAATTAATTAATTTAAAATTAATCATGTTGTTGAGAAAACGGGTTTTAAAAGTTAAAACATTGAAAATGATTGAATTGTTTTTATCTATGAATTCAATGTAAAATTAATGACAATGACATACATTATATTAAATGGTAAAAATATATTCTATTTATACATTAAATCCATTCAATATTATAATTTAACCATATAAACTATCTCGATGAAAAAAGTTGTTTTTAATTAAAATTTAGCTTGTTTTTATTATTCATCAAAACATGAAAGTTATCGGAAAAATATCAGAAATTTATCTAAAGAAAATTTTTATATCCCACTTCAAAATAACATGCTTATTTTTTCTTATATAAATTATTATTATGTCAAAATATTATTTTAAATTGGTTTCTCCATTAAAAATTGATTTTTTATACATAAAATTAGGTTTTATTCATACCCTATGACTAAAATATCCATTGCATGAATATAAAAAATATTTTATTAAGTATATAAAACATATATATCTCATTAATTTTATTACCAAAAGTAATCCCCTGTAAAATACAAACATCTAATTGATTTATATTTTTCCTAAGTAATTGATAGCTAATGAATTCATAATTCATTTTCATAGGTTAGTTATAATTACTCCCTGTAACCTAATGGCTAGGCTATAATGTTATTTTTATAATAAGGGAATCTTTTGGTTCTTTAAACTCGCGATTGCATGAAAAGAAAGCTACAAAAGAATAAAAATTGTTTAAGTATTTCATAAAAACATCTAGGCATTACACTTAGGTGATATTGGTAAACTTTAATTCATTCAATAGGATTTAGGTAGGTGTTAGGGTAATTTCATTATCTTTATCGTATTGTATGTTACCCTAATTTACCTTATTTACCTTTAACTATGGTAAATAAAAAATATCGTAGTTACTATTCATAATATCAAAAAAAGTAATCTATTAACATAATTTAGACCCACTGATTCCAAATATGGAAACCATTTATCAAAATTCAAAGCACATAAGTTTCATTAATTAATTTTAAATTAATTATCGTTATCAAAACTAGAAGATGGGTTTTTTAAAAAGTAATAACTATAAAAATATTGGCATGTGTTTATGTCTAATTTAATTGTGAAATTACTTCCAATGCTAAACATTGGATTAAATGATAAAAACATAATACAGTTACCATTTAAACCCAATTAAAAAGACAATATAACTATATAAATAAATTAGATGAAAATAAATTATTGAATTAAAATGAAATATTATTCACAATTCATTAAAATATTAATTTCATTAGAAAAATACCAAAATTTCAACCAAGGTAAATTTTGATGTCTCACTTCCAAAGAATAAGTTTATTATGTGGAATAGAACTTATAAAATTGTTAAAAAATATATTTAAAAAGTTTTCATCATCAAAAGGTGGTAAAATTATTTTTTTAATGCTTCTTTTTTCCAAAAAAAATGAATTAGTTCTTACACCATATCTAGAAATCATATAAGATGAATTTAAAAAATTATATTAGATATATTAGATATATATTTCACTAATAAAATCCATAAAGAGTGATTTTATTATTTTATATACTCACTTATTTTAATTTAAATATTCTTTTTAGAAGGAATTTAATACTATTCATACCTACCATTATAAGGAATAGGTTATAATATTTAGTTATCCCTTATAATCGTTCTAGGGTGAAATTAATTCTATCAAAAGAACATGAAATTGTGTATAACAGAACCCAAGAATAGTGTTACGTATATTGAAAACTAATACGGTGCTGCGTATAGTGCAATCTAATCTTGGTGTAGCGTACAATGAATAGCTTCGAATAAATTAAAAGGAATCTATCTCATAAAATCTCAGGGTGTTATAGTAATCAGAGTCACAAAGGTAATCCCTGCATTGGTATGGACTCCAAGAATGTTCTTAAGTCTACATTCCCATGGTAACCCAGAGTCCATCCTTAGGATGCTAACATGAACCTTTCCATTCTAGGGATCAGGGGTAATCATTTGCTTTTCCATTCAATTAAGGGAAGTGATATTTCAAATGAATTACGCTTGTTTTTTTATGAGAAACAGTATTCTTCCCCTCTTCCAGAACCCATTCTGGGGCATCCCTCTTAGGGTAATCCCCGAACCTTATGGGATAGACCTAATGACCTTCACTTTTATTTCAAATTGAAGGGTCCATTGCTTCACACCCTCGTCCACAGTCTCCCTGGAATCTTACGTTGTGGGCACCTCATTTTCCCTAATTAGATAAGAGAAAGTGTGGCATTGTTAAATCTTTCACATCCTCTTATTTCTCACACTGAGCATGACTCCTATGGGATTAGAGGTCCATCACAATACGACATTGGCACAACCCACAGTGAACTACTAGAACTCTGATTCCCAACACAATCGGGATATATAGGAAGCCTTTACATAGGCTTGAGATCCATACCATCTCATCCATGAAATGAGGGACCACGTCCCCTTCAAATGTGTAGCTATAACATGTATGCCCCAATAAAGTCACAAGTCCAACCAAACTATTAGGGGCTTCATTCCTAATCAACTGGGATACATAGGAAGCCTCCCCAAAGTCAAAACCCGAAACCCAAAACAACCTAGCATTCTCCGAGCCATATTCACAGTGGGGTCACATTCATCTAGGGGACCATATCATACTTGGTCATCTTGGGCCGCCTCATCATAATCCCCACATCGGATCTTGACTAGGAATATTTCATCAAGATGTCCTTGTTGCACAATGTTATACTGCACAGATGGGTCCTTGTCACAGGACCTTAAAAGGTGATTTGTCCAATTAAGTGACACCGAACTATGTGGATTATGATTCCCCTCAAGAGGATACATAATAAGCCCATCTCGTGTGTTTGATCCTGATATCGAAGAAACTCACATCCTCCCTGGATGATGATAAACTCCAGAGCACCTCATCATGGGGTTTAAACTAGTGTTGTCTTAGTAATTCATAATCCATGTGTATCCATGATTTATCTTTCAACACTGGGGTAGTCTATAGACACACTCTTTGGGAAATAACCAAGGACTCATGAACATATGAACATTTATTAAATCTATAAGAGAGTCCTAAAGTAGGCAATAATTCCCCTCAAAAAGGTGTGATGAGCCTGATCGCACATCCCCTCAACCAATGGAGTCCTGAAGTGTTGTTGGCCAATTCATCATCCAATGAGTTCCTGCCTTTGGAAATCAGGTCCATGAATCATGGATACTAGGGTCGTTGGGTGTTTCTGGATCCATGAATAAACTCATTGGAGACCATCTGAGGACATAAAAATCGATATAGGCTGATTTCATGGACACATAACCCCCTTTGTAATCGCCCATCAGGGATCATGCAATGAGACACCTCCTTAATAACATAAAAAGGATACACTATCCAATCTTGGTGGGACTAACTCACCCTATCAACATACCAGGTGTGACGTGAATCGGTACGAAACAAAAATGGTGAACCTGACATGAATCCTTCACCAAGGTGGCAGATTACCCCACCTCAAGCCTCTTTCACATTCAAAAGAAATAGGTCCTTGCATTTTCGTCAATTTCACATGTGATTATCAGATGCTACTTTGACAGGGTTTTGTTGTCTTTATATGTTTTATATATATATAGCATGTATTTATCAGATCTCTCTTAAATCTAAATGGAATCTCAAAAAATTGCTCAGACACGCATGTCAGCGACCACACGGGTGGCCAGATCCCCAATAAAGAATAGGACACCATCGCCTACCCAAAGTCTTCATCACTGGGTTCCAAACGTGATGATCAAAGAGTACCATCAAAACAGTACTCTCCCTATAGGGGAGGTCGTAAGACATGTCCTCCAATCGGTAAAATCTCTCTATCTATCTCTCCAACTGTGACCAATGATCCATCATAGGATTGCCCCACTGGCTGTCTCCAACCACTTCGGGAGTCTGTCCCTAGTGTGTGATAACAAGTACCACCCTTATCTTAGGGAGGCACATGAAGTCAATTCCAGTGACTTCATCGCTTATGCACAGGAACCTCGCTCGAGGGTTCCTTCCTGAGGAAGTCTCCATCATTGTCCTATAACCCAATATCCTCATAGTAAAGAGGATCCCATGATAAGGGAACTTGTTCAATTCCAATGGACATGGGTCCCTCAGGCTACCCACCAAGTGAATAAAATGAATTATCAGGAACAAGTTATCACCTTGGATCCTAAGGGGGAGGTCTTCCACACAAATGTGGAAACACATAATGGTATGGAATACAGTCCTTCCCCTCCTACTAAATCCAACCACAAAAATAGGGTGGCACTGTATGAGTAAACTCACATTCCTACCAATGCTTGTCAATCCCAACATGCAGATAGAGCAATAAATTATAGGAAGAGTCAAATATGGGCCAACGTGTAAGAATCCTGTCACCCAAATAGGATGGCACCCAACTACAAGCAGGCTCAAATCCCTACTGATGAAAAAAACCCTCTATCTAAAAAGGGATGAAAATTATGGGCATTCATGAAACACTACCGATGCATATGAAGCCCATCATCCGAATATGGCAGCAATTAAAAATGAGCTGAGTCAAATTCCTGTGGATGAAAATCAAGCCCGTGAGAAAAATAAATCATCAAACGAGTAGACACAATTTCCTAGTCACAAATACAAATCCCAACATCCAAATACAGTGGAAACTAGAGAAAATATTCTATGGAATAATCATTCCACTACATGGATATAAGAGAACCACCAGTACCCATTAGCAACTCCAGGAGGACAGGAGCAGGCACAAATTCTTACCCCAACATCAGAATGGGAATTCATACTCATTACATCCAAAGACTTATCTCAACACATCCTGGCCATGATGGAGTATTAGAAGACGTTTCCACACTATATCCTCTAGATGTGTTAGGATTTCATTTCTTTGGCAGAAAAACTGAGGAGTCAGGCTGATGACCCGATCTCCCCGGGTGAGGTGATCAATCAACCAAATAAAATAATCACTCCAGAGTAGAATAGTATCCATGCTCCAATCTTGGAGGTTCAACGTCTACATTCCACGATACAAAGATAACCAGATCAAGAACAAATACTCATTCCAACTGCGGGACATCGGTTCAATGTTGTGGAAGCTCTAGGAAAGGCATATATCACTTCCATAACTCAAGATGTTTATTGGTATATACTTGTGAAATCATTGGAACCAATTAGACCGGGACCCATACAAAAAACTGTTACTAATAGCATGTGGCCCCAATTGCCCGTAAGAGAGCCCCCAAAAATGAAAGGTGTCAAAGACAACTATAAAATGAAGAGTACATTCAGGATTATACTCTATTGGAAGTTGGAGTTCTTAGAACCATAAAATATTTATCAATATAGTCCCAAGATCCTCTTATTTAATTAACAAATTATGGAAGTGACAGTAGCAGTTTTGAAGTTCATCCCAGCAATTTTGCTACAAGTAGCTCTGAAGGCCCACCCTAGAGCACCCATGGGGGATTACTCCGTGGGCCAAATACCAATGATCAAGAGAGCCTATCTCATGATACGTGTTAGGGTATTCCACCCCTTTACCAGAATATCATATAGTAAGAATAGCCTCCCCTTACTTTAGTTCACCCCTATAGTCCTCCCTAGGGTATACACCACAAATATGCTTCTCCCTATAGTCAGACATCAAGTCATGATGGTATTCCTCACCATGATGGAAGTCGCTATGAAGGGCCTCCCTGTAGTGACATAAATAAATGAGAAGGACATCCCCTTCTTATAGTAGATCCTAGAGGCCTTCCATAGAGTGTTCACTATAGATACTCTGCCTACAACTAGATCTATGATGGTAGTCCTCGCTATAATAAAATTCATTGTGAATGCCCTCCCTTCAATATTGGGAAGCATTAAGAAGGTCCTCCCTTTGCTATGGTCCACCCTAAAGGTCCTCCTCAGGGTATACACCGTAGAAGTCCCCTCTTTGGTTGGACACTAAACTTTGATGGTAGCCCTCACCATCATGTCACTTACTGGGAAGGTTCCCCCCACTATCCAAATTCATGCTGGTGAGAAAGTCATCCCTCGTTAGGTAAAATACGAGAAAACCCTTATATGTTGAGGCACTTAGAAAAATGGAGTACGATACATGGGATACTCTCTTCATGACCAGTGAAGTACTTTCTCACCCAGAGAACAGCCTGGGTCCATTATCTTCTATCGAGCCACCCTTGCACTGTTCAAATGACAACGAGACCCTAAACAACACCACTGCTTGTAACGAAACCATTAAGGAGCAGTCAAACCAGGTGGATCAAGCAGAAGTGTCCCTGGGGGAACAACAATAAGATATGTTACCTGTGAGAATACAACTAGAAAGGGATGATACAACTAGTGATGTATTTCCCCACATCCACTTCTCAGTTCAACATACCAAAAGTGTTTTCTAAAAAATGTATATATAACATTTACCTCAATATTTGGAAAAATCTCCACCATTTAAAAGGAAAAAAATTCCCTACTATCAGTATGCAGACCATGTTAACATCATGGATGATCTTAACCATCAAATCAACCAAGTATACCTTCAGTCTACATGGTGGCCATAATCAAAAAGGCAAAAATAATGACCTTGGGTTTTCCATCTTTCAGGTGCTGCATAATTTTTGATGTCTTATCAGTGATGCCCCATATTGTTTTCATATCTGGATATGGGTAGAACATTGGGCTCTACACTTCAACCCACTATCCATATAGTAAAACTAATTGTAAATGACATCCTATAAAGTTGTTTCCCAATGATAGCAGAAAAAAAAAGTCCCTCCTCAAAAAATGTGGAATGCCCGGAAAGAGCAGGCCATGAGTAAGTCTTAGAAGAATCAGGCCCGATGAGAGAAATCCACTGAAAAGCTCTTGAACCAGGAAACTGAGAACATCCAATAGGATTCCATTTTATGGTAATCCAATCAATGAGAAATTCTCATGTCCTAGAAAGTAAAAAATTTACATGCAGACCCTACACTATATTTGGCTCACATCCACTTGGGAATGCATGAGATCGAGAAGGCGGTAATAATAGTAGCATCTTCCCAAACACGAGATCTACCCTAGCCTATAAGGATGGGCGAATTTTAACTCAAAATTCCCCTATAAGACTATAAAATCCAATCCAATTAATATCAATAGAAAAATGGTAGTAACACAAGCCCGCATGGCTGGGGGAATATTTACATCAAATTCCCACCCAACAGACATCTATCTTCTCCCGTCTGGGGAGAACAATGGATATAGGGGTCACCCGTTCCATCCCATCCTAGGAATCGCATTCCTCGTAATAGAGGCATACCGCAAGGTCATATCAGGGTTCCCTTCAGGTCACTATTTTCCAAGAAACCTGTAGAGTATCACAAAATGGAAAGAGAATCCCCAAAAAAAGACATAGGAAGCTCTCCTACCATTCCGTACCAAGTACGACACCCCAACTGTGATATGAATCAGTTAAAATCAAGGACATAGTCCCTATAGAACTCACTGAAAATAATAAAAAAAAATGAGGAAACCAGAGAAGATGGTTACCACCCAAAGATGGTCCACACTGAGCCTAGAGTCATGCACACCAGAAACGAAATAGTTGTCTTAAACTTGAGTGCCACCTCATTCAATCCTCCATTACCACTTGAATCAATCCTCAACAAGAAGAAGACTAAGGACAATGTATATAAACCACCTCCTCCACCCCATGAAGATGATTCCCCTACACATGAAGAAATATTCACTCAATAGGAGGAACAAATGAAAGAGCCTAGGTGACTCAACACTGAGCTGTTAAGAACAAGTCGCCCTATAGGGTACATTCCTCGGGTGGAGCATCAACACACACTTCCATTAGAGGTACCTTTGCCTCTCAGGCTCATCCCGATGAATGAAGTAAGGATGAAAGTCTCATTCAAGGTGTCTTCGTGACCATCAGTCTACCTGAACCCAATCCTTGCCGGATATTAAGATTTCCTTCTCTTAGGGAAGCAATCGGAATAGATTTAGGGAAATCCTCAAATGATGCCCCTAGTTGGGTATTTTCCTCAAGGTCCAGAAGTCCCGGAACATCCAATATTCTCCCCTAATGAACTTATTCATGCTCAAGTCCAACATGACATGCATCAAGGGCTCCAAAATACCATTGAGTTTTTAAATACCCAATTGGAAATAATGGAATGATGGCGTGCTCTTGTATAATCAGAATAGACACCTTACTCCGACAAGGTGATAAAAGTCTCACCTCTACAAAATTTCAGGAATCCCTTATTTCTAATGTTCAATGTATCAGGGGACCCGAAGAAGCATATATTTCACTACTCTTCTTATTATGATACCATGATGGAAACTCCAAAGTAATAAAAGGTTGTAAAACTCAGATGCTTTTTATGAGCTCTACAATGTTCAACCTTCATGTGGTACACCAGTTTTCAAGCTAACTCAACAATGGTATGGGAGGATCTCTGACACCATTTCCTATTCCAGTTTATCTTGACATTTCCCAAAACAAAATTCATGGATCTCATGAACTGAAAATAGTGAGATAATGAGAGAGTCTCAAACTTCATCACCATATAGAAAGGTCTGACTTACTCCTTGAATCGTCCACTCCCCTAAGATGAGATTCTTTCCATGTGCATCGATAATCTACAAGATGATCTGCAAATGCCACACATTCCTGTAAAGTACACTAGTGGGTTCTGGGACTTCTTCGATATCGCTCAAAGGATAAGGGATTCCGTTAAACAGACTAATCTCAAGTTCTAAGCAGCCCCATCGCCCCCATTAAAAAGATCAAGGAGAGAAGAAGTGGCTCCTATCATGATCAAGCCACCCCTTATGCTAACTCCAGCTCCAAGACCCCCACCAAACCATGCAGGGCCTCTTGGATGTCAGCAGCCACCCCCATCCTATCAAGACGAGTGAAGGGGGCCCAAAAGAAATCAATTAGAGGAAAAAAATAAAGTATACTCCTTCTAGGATGACCAAGTCTATGATTACTTCCTAAATAAAATGAATTGAAACTTTCTTTAGCTTCTTGAGCCAAAGAGGGGTGATGAAGTAGGTCTTTATGACCAGCCATATTATTTTCCCTTCCATCAGATATTGGGATACAGTGTCCAGGAGTGTTTTTACTTTAAATACCTCCTTCAAAATATGATAGATTTTGGACAGGTCATGTTGGGACCACCACCAGCACATGTGGCATATGTTTCCACCACTGATCTGAATGAATAAGGGAACTAGAAAAAAGTTGTTAACAAAAAGGAGAAAAAGTTTGATAGTTGTATTCCTCGGAAGACAGTTGACTAAGCTCATGGAATACTCCCAGTGTGGTTGAAGGAACCAACCATGCCTCCAATGGATTTCAATGAAACATGGACATCATCCATATCCCCATAATCCTCCATGCGACAACCACCCAGACAAAATTCGAATCGAAAGGGTGGAAAGAAAGTGCAAGAAGATGAACTTTCACCAAAGTCGAGGTTGGCTTTGCTGCTCCTAGATTTCATTCCAGAAAATATGAAGCTACAGGTACCACCCTAAAAAACAACACAATGGGAACCCCACCAAAAAACGGTATATGAAGAGGGATATGATGAGAAAAAAGTCATCATAAGAAGAGGAGATGATTTTTGGCTTCATCAATGTCATCCATTTGAGGGATCCTTTATATGATGATGAGTACGGTTATCAAGCATAATCCTTTATACCTATCCAGAGGGAAAGAGGAAGAAGCCACAAAATCCAAGCATACAAAGGGAGATATATCCATGGTAGAAATCAATCATATGGTCACATCCCCACTCAAAACATTAGTGTTGCAGAAACCCGTAGAAGGACCCTCCAATGGATCCAACAAGGGACAAAAAATTCCCTTTACCCCACAAGAAACCACCCCAGTCCAATTATTTTAAAATATATGTTAGAGGAAGAATGAATGACCAATTACCCACACCATGTGAGCAGATATGCCATGCCTAATCCACGATAAATGGAAGCTCCTATGACTTTGGTGCCATGGTCCAAACTGTCTACATAAAATTCTAACACCCCTAAAGCACCTATGAAAGAGCATCCCCAAGCTAGAGAGCACCGAACTTTAGATTAGAAATATGACATTCTGAAATAGTTTGATTCAGTGCCAATTAAGCTATCAATCATAAATACACTGAATCTATCAAAAGATTTCAAGTAAGAACTCATCAAATCTTTGCAGATTCCACTGAAGTTTGAAGATGAAGTAGCCACCACTAAAGTCTACCAGACAGAGATCAATCCTTCAGAATGAAATGAAGTTATCTTTTTCACATATCAAGATGAAGACACCACTATTCAAGGACACATAAAACCTTTATATGTGTCTGGAATGATAAATGGCAGTGATATCCAAAAAACCTTCATCGATAATCGATCTGGGATTAATCTCCTCCCTCTGCGGACACTCCGCCAGTAGGGATGAAATGAGGATGATCTCACAACCGGCACCACAACTTTGTTGGGATATGACAGAATTGAGCAGAATCTATTGGGCCAAATCAATATCAAAAACTAGTTTGATGATATTTTAGCTCACCTATAATTTCTGGTTATTCAAAATAATATGTCCTTCAATGTTATGCTAGGGAGGCTCTGGCTGCATAAGCACACAAAAATCCCCTCCTCATACCATTAGTGCCTTCATTATATCATTAATGGATAGAGTGGGACACCGCATACTAATATTTCCATGTTCAAGTACTTTGAGTCACACTATATTGATGCATGGTTCTACAAACCAAAGGGGAAAACACTCGGCTAATGGAATTGATTGGTTCGCCACCCCAAACGGTTTGGAAATGTCTCCTACTGATCCCCTTAAGCATCTCAGGGAAGAATACGTAATTCACATCAATCAGATTGAAAACATAAGTCCAAATTAGGACATGTATTCAGTGGTCCTCATTATTTCAGTTAATATTGTTGAGCATGATAATGTCAAAAGGTACATTGACTCCTGATATAATGGAGAGGGTTTGGATGAAAATACCCCCAAACAGATATCAAAACTCCAAAAAATTACCATCTCACCCGCTGAGGTAGGAAGAAATGTCTCTTTATTCACGTAGTATGAAGAAAATCTTTTACCCCTCACTATATATTTCCTGGGAAAACCCCCACCAATGGTTGAGGCTGAATAGATAACCATACCTCACAGACACCAAAAATTAAACTCCCCCATCAAATGTGGTGAAATCATTTCAAGGATTGTTTCCATATCTGAAGAAAAAGAGGAAGATAATGAGGATGCAGGGGAGGAGGAAGAATAATACCTAAGGGAGGACCTTCCAGAATATGAGGAAGGTGTTTCCATCACCATTGATGAACTCAAGAAAATCAACTTAAGTACGGAAGAAGACCAACAACCCAATATGGTTAGTGCGGCCATGCATCTTGATGAGAAAGAGAAATATTCCTTTTTCCTGAAGCAGAATCGACATGTTTTTTCCTAGAAATATACAGAAATTCTAGTTATTAATCTAGAGGTGGACACTCTTCACCTGGGCCTACCAGAAGATAAATGTGGTTATAAGAAATCCTCCAGGGGGATGCACCTGACTCGTGCTTCCAAAATAGAGGTTGAAGTCAAAAATCTCATCAAATACAACTTCATTCAATAGGTACAATACCCCATATGGATAGAAACAATTGTTCCCTTAATGAATAAAAATGGAGAGATCAGGGTCTGCATCGATTTCAAGGACCTCAATTAGGACTTCCCAAAATATAGTTTCCCAATCCCGAACACATAATTTTTGATCGATGCAACTACTGGATATATGGTTTTATCTTTCATGGACATCTATTCAGGATATAACCAGATCCAAACGGCCCAAAAATATGAATATTCTACCACCTTTATGTCTTCCAATGGAGTGTTTTTATATAAGTTGATTCCTTTCAGTCTTAAAAATTATGGTGCCACATATCTGTGAGCCAGGCACCGCATTTTCAAACCCTTCCTGGTAAAGTTTTTCAAATGCTATGTTGATGATTTAGTGGTAAAATCATGACAATGCACAAACCACCTAATGGATACTGAAACCACCTCCAAAAAACTATGATAGCATAGTCTGATAATGAACCCCCTAAAATGTGATTTCAGCGTCACCTTAAAGAACTTCCTCAGCATCGTTGTTCGCCACCGAAGCATCAAAGTTGACCCTGAGAAGAAATAAGAACTCCTTGAAATGTCACCACCTCTCAACCTCACTCAGTTGAGAGGACTTTAAGAGAATCTATCTTACATTTTTTACTTCATATATAACCTTGTAGGAAAATGTTTTCCATTCACGAGGTTGCTGAATAAAGGGGTAGAATATTAATGGACTGATGATCGTCAGGAAGCATTTGACAATATTATGAAATATATCATGAGTCCACCATTTCTATTGTCACCCATTGAAGGAAGACCACTCATTTTTTACATAACCATATTAGAATGATCCATAGGAAACTTTTCACCCAGAAAAATGATGTCAGCAATAAGAATAGTATCTATTATCTCATTCGAACCATGATTGATGTTGCGACTCTTTATTAAAACATTGAGAAGAGATACCGTGCATTAATATTTGTGGTGCAGAAGTTGAGACATTACTTGTAGCCCCATGAATTCCATTTTCTCTCAAATACCAACCCACTCAAGTAAATTCTCATTCATCCAATGTTAAATTGATGAATGTCATGATTGGCGGTCTTCCTACAGTTGTTCGATATACGATTCATACCACAGAAAACTATAAAATTATAGGCATTAGCAGGTTTCTTGGTCGAACATCCCTCAAAAGAAGTGGCCCCATCAGATGTTGAGCTACCTGATGATGAAGTGTTCTCTATTCAAGATAACTCTCAGATATGGGAAATGCACTTCAATAGTGCCTCCAGAAGCCTGACATGAAGAAGAATGAAATACCCCAAATTATAAAAAGTGGGTCTGGGAGACATACTCATATCCTAAGAAAAATCAGTTCTTCCCTAGTCCTTCTTACTATCAGAAGGATGGACGAACAATGAAGCATAGTGTCAAGCCCACATTACAGGGCAAGAATTCATAATCTAGGTGCAAGTCAGACACTTGAAGGTAAAAGGTGATTTAGAACTGGCCATCAAGTTATTCAATGGTGAATAAGCTATCAAGAAAGAGGATTTGATCCCTTTGATTAAATATGTTTGAGAACTGATGGAAAAATTACCATTATAGCTAACATTGTCTTATGTTCTTAGATCACAAAATGTGTAAGTAGATACATTAGAAAATGCCTCCATAGCTCTAGATGACCCAGATCATAATGAGACAATCATTAGTATTTCACACTTCCAAATGGTTTTACTATATGTTTAAGAGAACATGGAGGAAAATAATGAGACCAGTCCCATCTCTGAGTCATATGGTCCTACCACCAACTAGATGAATCCCATTTTGTATTATCTTCAAAAGGGATAACTCACAACAGATAGGGTTGGAAGGGAACAAATTTGAAGAAGAGTAGTCAATTTCATGCTATATGATGGCACAAACTTGAAAAAGGTTCTTTATTGTTGAGGCCTTGAGGGGTCCTTCTTAGGTGCATTGATGGAGGAGATACTGCCACAGTCATGAAAGAAGTGCATGCCAGAACTTGGGGGGAACACCAGTCAGCATCCAAACTCTCTCACCAAATTCAGAGTCTTGGATACTATTGGCCCACCATGATGCAAGATTGTGCCGATTTTACCAAAAAGTTTCATTCCTTCCAAGTACATACCAATTTCATCCATAAAATCCTAGAGATTCTTTACACAACTAAGTACTTCTAGAAATTTTCCATATGGGGAATGGATGTTGTAGGACCATATCCTCCCTCCATGGCCAAACAATTTAAGTTTATTCTCACAGCCACCGACTTCTTTTCTAAATGGGTAGAAGTCACACCCCTCAAAAAAGTTGGATAAAAAAGAATTGTCTAATTTTTTAAAGACAATATCATCACTATGTTTGGTGTCCCGTACACAATGGTAATGGAAAACAAAAGTAATTTTTACTCTGTTGAATTGGAAAAACTATACCAGGAATATGGTATCAAATAAAATCATTCATCCTGTTACCAAGCGGTGGCCAACAGATAGAAAGAGGCTTTCAACAAGACCATGTCCAATATACTCCAAAAGATGGTAGACAGAGATAAGAAATCATGGAAGGACAAGCTCCTCTATGGTCTTTGGGCTTACTAGATCACAACCCACACTACTACTCAAGAAACCCAGTACTCATTAGCATATGGGATGGAGGCAGTTCTACCCATTGAAATTCAACTGCCATCGCTACATGTCACTGTCTATGATCAGCTATCTATAGATGAGAAATATTAAAAATGGTTTGATGAGATGGGGAGGTTGGATGATAAAATATTTCACACTCTGTACCATCTTGAAGTCTACCAAAATTTTATTTCACAAGACTTCTATAAGAAGGTTCACCACTGATCTTACCTTGAAGGGGAAATTGTGTTGGTCCTCATAACCCCAATGATACTTGAAAAGAAACCTCCAAATTTGGATCCAAAATGGGAAGGACCATATGTCCTACACCAATTTTACGCTAATGGAGCATATGCCCTAATTTTAATGGATGGAAAGCTCACAACAGCCCCCACCAATGCAAGGTTCCTAAAAAAGTACTTTGTGTAAGCGCAACATATTTGTCTTAGTTGCAGGACATTAAACTGCAAAGAGACGTATTCTTCTTAGTTACATGACATTAAACTGCATAGTTACATATTCATCCATGTTACACGATGTTAAATAGCGCATAACAAACATCTTAGCAACATGACATTAAACTAAAAAGTGACATATCCATCTTAGTTGCATGACATTAAACGACATATCGACATATTGGTCCCTGCTGCATGACATTAAACTGCTCAACACAATCGTCTTAGATGCATGACATTAAACTATAAAATGACATATTTTCCCCTTCTTCATGACATTAAACTGTTCAGCACAATCATCTTAGTTTCATGAAATTAAATTTCATAACGACATATTTATCCCTACTTCATAATGTTAAATTTCTCATCACAATCATCTTAGGTGCATGAAATTAAACTGCATAAAGACATATTCATCTTAGTTGCATGACATTAAACTGCATAGAGACATATTCGTATTATCTTTATGATATTAAATTGCACAGAGACATATATGTCTAAGTTTCATGACATTAAACTACATAGCGACATATTCTCCCCTACTGCATGACATTAAACTACTTAGAACTTTTGTCTTTACTGCATGACATTAAACTACATGGTCCCAACAATTTTCTCACCTGGGGTAACATTGTCCCCAGCCTCGGTCACCTACCATGTCATTTTATAGAACTAAGTACATCTTGATTCCTATTCTTCAATAGGATACGTAGAGGCACCTTGACCCTAGGTCTTGATCCATCCACCAAATGAAATGGAATTCCTCTGTTGTATCCTATGTCGCCCTTATACTACAAGGTAATTCATCATCATTCATTATTTCTCATACTGAGTATAACTCACACGATATTAGTAATGGTGGTCAGGATTTCCCCTACATAGACAAAGAATAGAGGAGTATAATAATCCAAGCACACAGAAAGAATGGTATAAATCCCCCCCCCGACCCTCTTTGTGCACAGGTCAGACTGGAATGGTAGTGTCCTTAGAACTACATATGGATTCATTCTTCCCCTCACTAGATACATAGAGACACATGAATTCTACATATTGGTCCATCCACCAATCAAAATCAATAATGCCCCTCTCCCTACATCAAAGTCGTACTTGCATGAGAAGAACATTTGTCCTTACCACATGACGTTAAACGGCATGGCCCCAACAATGTTATCACCCAAGGGAACATTGTCTCCAGCGTTAGTCCCCTACCATATCATGCTCTAGAACTACATGTGGCTTGATTCTTAACTCTGCAGGATATGTAATGACACCTAGATCTTCCATCCAAACCCAGCCTTTATCAAATAAAGAAAAACGTAAAATTCCCCCTCTTTGTGTCTGGGTCTGACCAGAATAGGGAACACCAAGAACTATGTGTGGCGTGATTCCCTCCCACCAATGGGACACATAGTGACACCTGGTCCTTCCCAGGTCCATCTATGATGAAACAAATTCCTCTTTTACATATAAGCCAGACTTGCATAAGGAAATTCATTAGCCCTCACCAAATGATGTTTAACTGCATGGCCAAAGAATTATTAACCACAAGACATTAAACTATAAGGTATCTCAAGAACTATGTTTGGATTATTTCTCAGTATAACAAGACACATAGTGACACTCAATCTAGAACTCTCAAGTTCATCCATGTAGAATAAAATAAAGGAGAGAATCCTCCAACCCCTTGAATATAAAATGAAAATGGATGCAGAGAATTTCTGATTGAAATTATTAGATTCTGAAAGCATCAAGAGACCATGATTCCCCTTACATATGAATCAAATCTATGTAAAGGATATCTTACATCAAAACTAATCATGGACTAGAAATTCCTCACATACCCAAACATCCTTTCTTTATGAATCAAACTCCATGCCCCAGAAAATATCGAGCCACCATAATCCTCTATGGCCATCGGAAACAGAAATCCAGTGTTCTAAGAACACCTTTGTTTGACTATGAACATTATGCCTTGGAAGCTCTTCATATGTTTCCCACAAAAATGGCCTATCAACCAAAGGAAAATTTATCCCCATGAGAGGTTTTTCCTCACTCTGTACACCTAGTGTCTTATAATCCCCATTTCATTTATCCTGACTCAAGACCCCCCATAATCATGTTTTACACCTTCTCCCCTCACTCATGTCTGGGGAGTACCATGAATATTCTGGCCTGATTATCTCATAGTTACACATAATCCCTTTAATGTTTTGTTCCTGCAACAAGACAATTAAACTGATCTATCAACATTGTTTCCACATGATGTTAAACTATATAGATGATTTCCTCACTGTATGATGTTAAAATGCAAGGCTTAAAGTCCTTACCGTATGACAAAAAAACAAGGTACCCCAAATATAGCTAAATTACCCCCACTCCTAACACACAGACAAAGATTTGTGTAATGAAACTAGTCTCGGGATGCTTGGATCTTCAAAATTTGGCCCTGATCCGATAAGGGAGTCAAAATATCCCACCTCACATATGGGTTAAATATTTATAAATAGACTCCCAATTTTGAAAATAGTCATGTAATTTCGTCACTAATCATGGTCTGAGTGTTCATCGCACATCTAAATAAACCATTTCCCTTTGTCAGACTCTATGGTTTGGGTGATCTTGGAGCATTACAAACCTTTATGGACATCAGTAATGGAAGGTCAGTGTCCCGTAGACACCTTTGTTTGACTATGCACATTATGCCCGGGACACTCTATACAAGTTGCCCACAAAAATGAACTATCAACCAAAGGAAAATTTGTCCCTAGGATAGGATTTTCCTATTGTCGTATGCCTAAAAGCTTCTAATCCCCATGTAATTCCTCTAAATCCAAGAACCATTGAAAGCATGGTTTACACTTTCTTTCCTAGTCACATCCTGGACATGTCAGAACACCCTGACTCGATTACACACCGGTTACTGAGGGCTTCTATATAGACATCCTGATCAAATGACATTCATACTACCTAATACTTGATACCAGTATTCACCCTTAGGATAGTTCATGTCCCAGGGTACTTTTTTTCTTGACCCTAAATAATAAATCAATCTACATAAAGAGGTTTAACATATTCTCCCACCTGATTGGTGAATCTGTGTCCTAAATAAAAAGGATCGGCTCTATTCATGAATCAGATCTGCATATGAGAAAACCTTAAAAAACTACATATAGCTTTATTCTTGTCATCACATGATTTGTAGTGATATCTAAATCTCATAATTGGATCCACCTGTGAATCAAAAACATCACATCCCTTCCCGCGCAAGGGTCATACCTACGTAAGAAAACAAACTTAATAGATGGGATAGAAATTCCATTACCAATTCCTAGAATTCCCAATAAAGTTCAACCTGAAATACCCCTTTTAATGAGTCATAATCTGTGTCCAGAAAGGTACGAATCTCAATAATGCTCTATGGCCATCAGAAATGGAAGGTCAGTGTCCTACGAACATCTTTGTTTGACTATTCACAATATGCCTCGGCAGCTTTGCATATGTTTCCCACAAAAATGGTCTACCAACCAAAGGCAAGTCCATCCTCAAGAGTGGCTCTTCCTGCCTCCGTATACCCTTATGAAATATATGTCCCACCTCATCCCTTGGATTCAAAAACCCTTCGAATTACAATTTTCATATTTCCCCCTCTCAATTACTAAAGGTGAAGGAAGTTCCTGACCAAACAGTTGTGTAAGAAATGAATCATTTACCCTCCTCTTTCCAAAGTAAGATTATTTCACAAAACAGAACCCAAATTTCTTGTGAGGACAATGTTTAACTACACCATGCTTCAACCCTCCTTTACGAAAGCCAAATTCATGTGGGTGTGGTTCTCCATCAAAATCTGAAACAAATCCCCTTATTACTTTCATATGTAATTCCTTAAAAGGTACACCCTCTTTTGTAATCAATAGATAAATAAGTCCAAAGTTTCTATAAAAACTTTTTGTCCATTGGAAATTGAAGGTCAGTGTCCTGCGGACATCTTGGTTTGACTATGTGCATCATTCCCCAGTAGCTCTACAAATATTGCCCACAAAAATGGCATGTCAACTGAAGGAAAATCCATACTTAGGAGATTATTTTTCTATTTTCATATGCTTCATGGATTTCATGCCCCATACCATATCCCTTATACAAAAATCACAAATCAGGGTCAAGAAAAAAATCCCTCATCCATGTCTGAATGTTACCAAGACATCCTCGGTGAGTGAATCCGGAATTGGGGCCCTCACCCAAAAATTCATGGTCAAATCCTTTCAACCTAAAACATCTGTAATTATATTCTAGAGGGAAAGATATTAAACTTCCAATGTAAAATATGCAACACTTTCCAGGATGAAAACCACAAAGGGAACTCTGGACAAAATTCGAGTGTTGGATCTCAAAATCTATGCTACATATGGTTTGAAAAATTTATGTCAAGTAATAAAAAATAATAAATATATACATGGATTATTACGTGTAAATACCATAAATGTAATCCTAAGTAAAATTTTAGTTATACCCGTTAAGTCTACACTGTCGGCTTAGAAAAAAATTAGGGGGATAAAGAAAAGGCCATAAAGTTTGTAGTGTTCTCCTTGTGACCCTAGAAAGAGTAAAACTACACTCATTGAGTCCCTCAATTTAGCCTAAAATTAGAGCAAAGGATTATTATTTTATTATCCTAGATTATAATTCAAATTGATATCTGGTTGATATTATTGTTTAAAATACATTTGATCATAAATGATTAATATTGCAGGAAAGAGTAAAAGAAGAACACTAGAAAGAAATTTTTTTATTTTATAAGAAAGTTAAGTGAGAGTGGGGGGAGCATCAAAAATTTGGAACCTCTCCCCGAAGTCAAAATAAAGCTGATGCCAGGTAGCCCGATGGATTACAACGAGGCCCAACTCACTCTTTCCAACAATTTTACAACTGCCCGATGAGGGTCATCAAGGGGTTGTTCCAAAGCAGTTCTCTATTCAACTTCATCATCAACCATCAGGCGTACTCACTTAATAATAGTACAGTGGTCTCTCTCATTATTTTTTATGGCCTCGTAATTAGCATTTGACAATGCCAGTTGTACTTTTTGTTTGGCCATGTGAGCCTCACACTCACGCATCTCCTCTATCTGGGTGATCACCTGGTCATGAGAACTAGCCTCCTTAGCTTCCAGATGATGCAACTTATCATTAATATCTCAAATATTTAGGTCTTGGTGGTGATAATCATTGAAATAGGCTAGAACACCTTCATAAGCGGCAAGATCCTCTCAAGCTACAACAATTTGGTGCACAAAGAGATGCAAGCATCAGTAATCAAAACCGCCTGAATGTAGATTGAAAAATAGTCATCATAAATTATCCATCTCTTTGGAAAATTCTGTCAGGGGAGTTTTCACATAAAGAGTGAGGATTTTATGCCATGCCCTCTTTCGTATATATGGATTCCTCCTAATGAAATCAGAATCTTGGTCCTCCACCACGATAGGTATGTAGTGAGGAAGCATCATTCCAGCTGTCAAGAGTGCCCAAACTCAAGTCACCAAATCATGGAAAATTTCTCTCTCAATAGATGGTTCAGCCTTCGGTGCTAAATGATGTGGTATAAAAGAGACTTCAGGAGCATCGAGTGATGTTGTACTCAGACCATCTTCGACAAGACCATCGGCTACATCGGCTAAAGATCCGGGATCTCGATCACACTCTACAGAAATTTTTTATACTATTGTATACCATTCCAAACATATGTTATGGAAAGTAGAATGCCTTCTCACCACGGGAAGGAGAATATATGGAACAATAGGCACTACTGGGATAGGATCTGAAATAGCCAACTATCTCTGAACCTGCCGAACTCTCCTTACTAGCACCCTATCAGGATGGCAATCCACCCACATCTGGGCATAATATAATGATAGGTAAGTTGAGAATATTATGGGAGGAATTAGGACTTCCACTTTAGAATCCTCTCACATCATGGCCAACCTCAATTGGAGAAGTATTATGGGGTGTGATTCCCGCTTTGCCAGAGTGGCGGGGAGAGATGTGATCTTCTAAAGGAATTCAAACTGTATAGCGAACCTATAAGGAATGTAAGGATTGCAAATGGTGACCCTTTCTTTTCATGTGGTCAGAACTCCTTCTCAAAGTGAAATGTTGTAAGAATTTTATTTGGTGGATCCCCTCCTAGTATTTATCATCGGCCCATAAGGCACTGTGTATGGTGAAAAAGAGAAGTGGGGGACATCTCTTAGCAATTCAATCTCCCCTTCCACGCTCAAAGGTTTCTCCCGAATGGAGAAAATGTTAAGAAAGGTTGGGTGGAAGTCATAATGAGGAACAATGGAAGTATGCTTGTACTTGTAGTAGGGGAAATGCTCTCTCATCCAAGAATATAAACATTCAAATGTCCCATTAAGATGATGTTGGGGTTTCCCTTCTTATATTTTCCCAAACAATTCATAGATTAAGTCAAGAGTAGGAACATCCAAGTTAATGGGTTTTCCCTCTGCCAATGCAGCTGACATAGAAAAATGTTATGTGTAAGGTACTTCACCTTGCATGAATAAATGGTACATGGAGTAGGGAACCTCTGATCTCTCTACTTTGTGGTGTCGATCATTCCATTTTGTTTCCATCCCATTCTCCGAATCTCCTCCACAAACCAGTCTATCAGTAATAATCCAAAGCCTATTCCAAAGCCATCAGACCCATATGAACGGACCATCGAGCACAATAGTATGCCCTTATGAGTCTAGATATACATGTTAAGTGGAGTAATGAAGTTAATCCCTACATATGTGTGGACTCTGGAAATTTTCTTAAGTCTATATTCCAATGGTAACCCAGAGTCAAACATTAGGATCTTAACGTGAACCTCCTTATTCTAGGGATCAAGGGTAATCACTTTATTTTCCATTCAATGAAGGGAAGTAATAATAAAAAGGAATTGTGCTCATTTTTTTCTTTTGATGAGAAGCAACATTCCTCCCCTCTTCCATGTTTCATTATTGGGAATCCCTCCTAGAGTAATCCACAATCCTTTTGGGATGGACCTAATGACCTTCACTTTCATTTCACATTGAAGGGTTAATTTCTTCGCACACTCATCCACCATCGCCCCAGAATCTTCCATTGTGGGCACCTTCTTCCCCCTCAGTAGAGAAGAGAAAGTGTACCCTTGTTGATTATTTCACATCCTCTTATTTCTCACACCGAGCATGACTCTCTTGGGATTAGAGGTCCATGATAATATGACATTGGAACAACCCAAAATGAACTATGATAATTTTGATTCCCAACACAACCGGGATATATAGGAATCCTTTACCTAGGATTTAGCTCTATACAATCTCATCCATGAAATTAGATATCATGTCTCCTTCAAATGGTAATCCCCTGTGTGTAAGCCCCAATCAAGTCACTACTCAAAAAAACAATGAGGGTTTGATTTCTAATCAACTATGATACGTAGGAAGCCTCCCTCAGGTCCAAACCCAATACCCAAAACACCCTCACATTCTACAAGACATATTTCTTGTGGGGTCACATTCATCCCAGGGACCATATCTTTCCCAGGCATCTCAGGTCACCTCAGCATTATCCCCGCATTAGATCTTGACTAGGAACCATTCACCAAGATTTCCTTGTCGTACGATGTTAAAATACATGGATGGGTCCATGTCACATGACCTTAAAAGGTGATGTGTCTAGTTAGGTGAAACCAAACTATGTGGGTTCTGATTCCTCTCGAGAGGATATGTAGTAAAACCATCTCAGGGGTTCGATCCCGATATCAAAGTAACTCTCAACCACCCTAGATAACGATAAACTCTAGAGAACCACATCATGGGGATTAAAATAGAGTTGTATCAGTAATTCCTTATCCATGTGTATCCAGGATTGATCATAAAACCCAGGGGTAGTTTTTGGACACACTCTTCAGAAAAGAACCAAGGATTCATGAACATATAAGCATTTCTTAAATCTAGAAGAGAGTTATGTAGTAGGAAATAATTCCCCCCAAAAGGGTTTGATAAGCCCAATCTCCCATTCTCTCGACCAAAGGACTCCTGAATTGTCGTTATACAAATCATCATCCAACGAGTGCTTGCCTTTGTAAAGAAAGTTCATGAATCATGGATACTAAGGTCGTGTGGTGTTTTTGGCTTAATGAATAAACCTATTGAAGACCATCCAAGGTTATTGTAACTGACATAAACCGATTACACGGACATATAACACCATTTCCAATTGCCTTCCAGGATCATGTAATGAGGCACCACCTTAATAACATAAAAAGGATACACTACCCAATATGGGGGGTATCATCTCACCCTATCAATATACATGGTTCAATGCAAATCATGACAAAGCAATGTGTAGGGAAGATGTGATTCCTATACATGATTTGTTTCAAGTTTCTTTCTTTCTTTACCTCCAAAAAATATATTATAATAATACTTATATAGTAAAATTATTACAATTATTATACTTACATATTATTATGTTGATGTAACAACCATTTTCTACCTCTCTCGCATCTATATGAAAATTAAATTGTCGCGCGTGTTACATACGAACTACAGCCTTCATGAATGATATATTTCATTTTTCATCACCACCTTAAATGGATGGTTAAAAAATATATATTTTATGAATAAATGTGATAATTTTATGTAAATAATGTTTTTTTGTATCATAATAATAATTTTTAATTCATAATTAAGATATCACCTTTAGTTTGACAAATATTATCCAAAACGAGACCATTATGGGTTTCATCATTAATAATTGTACCCAAAACTAAAATACAATAAAAAATTTAATTCATAAATAATTATAGAACATCCATTAAAAATTTTCAAAATTCAATAAATAATGAACCCATGGACATGGAATGGTAATCAAAGTCAATATACCAAAGTAGATGAGGAACAGTTAAAACAATTAACACAAACGGAATATAAAAACATAAAATGGGAAATAAATATGTAACAAATGAATATAAAAGAAAAATATAAAAGTTAATATAAATGAATAAGGTTATAAAATAAATTATAATGAGTCTTATTTTATTATATCATATGTTATAGTTTATCCAACTAAGAAAGAATACATGGTGTGGGTAGTTTTTCTTAATCTCAATACCTTGAGACATGTTTATTATTATGAACCGATTTACTTTTATATTGTGTAGATACAACCACATTGAATTATAATATCCTAAATAATTTTTTATTCTGGGTAGTTTCACTTTCATTTAATCTCTCCCTATTCATTTTCCTTGATTCATACATTACCTAATTCAAAAGGGTTTTCATCACAATTTCAATTCGTTGATACATGTTAATATTATGAACCTATTTTAATTTATATAGTATATATACTATATTTCTAAAACATTATATCATATATATTTCTAATCTCGTGGTATTTAAAGTTTCATTTCCTGTCCTTACATTCTAAGGCATTTTATTCAAATGTTTTCAAAGATAAAAGTGTTTTTCATCTAAATTTCACTTCATCGATACATGTTTTATATTGTGGAACTATTTTAATTTATATGGTGTATATATTTACTCTTTGAAATATTATATCAAAACAAAATTTATACTCATGGTATTTAAAGTTCCATTTCAGGTTCTTATATTCAAAATGGTTTTTATACGAAAGTTACCAAAGTTGTAATGGTTTTCATCTCAATTTCACTTTATTAATACATGTTTTATATTTTACACATTTTTTTTCTATACAATTTATATAATATATATTTAAAATTTTATATCATAACTGTATTTATACTCATTTTATTTAAATATCCATTTCATGTTTTTACATTCAAATGGGTTTTTATTCAAAAGTTACCAAAGAAGTAAGGTTTTATTTTCTAATCTCACTTATTTTATAGTTGGGAATATTTCTCTTCCATGTCTATATTTTTTATTTTATTTTATAAATTTCCTTTCATATAGTGATAATATTTTTGTGTTTATTTTATATTTTCCTTTCCTTTTTATACCAAAATTTTAAAAGGAATTTTCTATCGTTTTCTATACTATTCATTTATTACTTTCTTTGAAAAAGTGAGAAAAGAATATTTTTTATCCTTATCGATGTGAAAATATTTCAATAAAGTTATTTCTATTTTAATTTATCAATATTCCTTTGCTATTTAACATTGTTTTAAAATAAAATCATATTCCCATTATTATTTTCATTTTTCATTTTTTAAAATTTCCCAAATGAAAGGATATTTCTTAACAGTTTTAAAATCATTTTTTGAATGATTTTATAAATTGTTTATTTCATCAATGTCAATATCCTTTATGGATTACTATAATCAAAATGAGATATTATCTAATGATCTCATCCAAATTCTTGATATGGATGTATTATTATGATCTTTTCATGAATTTATCTTGAAAATTGTTTCTTTCCATGGTTTTACGAAGCTGTGACAGAAATATGATTGAAATCATGTTCTTAATATTATACTATTATAGTTCTTATATCGAATGGTTTACCAAAAATATTGGGTATGATTCAATGTAAATAATTTTTAAAAAAATCTTTTTTTAGAACCAACCCCCCAATGACTTTTTAGATTCATAATCCACTCTTATAATAAAATCATCACCCCTTGAAATAATTAAGTAATACAAACAGTACAAGATAAATTTTAGAATGTTCAAACTTTATGTGATAGCCTTATCTTATGATAAACCTATAGTTGTTTTAAAGAATTTATCATCGCTATAATTTTTAGTGATATACATGCCAAAAATTGGTGCAACTAGTTGAGTAGGGTATATCCACCTCTCTATGTGGGAAGGTTTCATCCACTTCACATGACTAGAATTATTTCATTTTTAGATATGAAATAGTTATTTTTTATAGATTATTACTTTTCTCTAGAATGAATTTGATCTTATATTTGTGTTGGGATGATTTTGTATCAAATATAATGCCTTTTTCCAGAAGTTCCTCGACTATTGTAACAAATGAAGTGAAGTAGAAATAGGTCATCCTTCCTCTCATCAGTTTAGAACAAATAACTCATGCATGAGAGAATACAAAAATTAGATAATCCTATTACTTACTAGAAAATACTTTCAAGATTAATGGAAATATAAAATATCATCTTTCACCTATTTAGAAATAATAATTCATCACAGGTTTATGGTTACTCAAATTTATTATTGATATAGATGTGTATCAACCTCTCTTAGATTTATGAACACATTTTTCTTCTTTATTTATCTCATTTATATTCACATTAATTTGTAAATAATATTACCATAATGATTTATATAAATTCCAACTAATCTTAGCAATAATAATAATCCCTAGATAATATAATATTTCACCATGAAGGATAATTTCAAATGTTGAATTTTATGTCCCATGAAAATTTTCCACAATCCTTCTCATTTAGACTCTCATGAATCCTAGTGTGAATAATGGATTTGATTATATCCAATATATTTTAAAAATATGAAAGAAAAATAGAATCATGATATTTAATTTCTATTTTCTTTAGAATTCAAAATTTTGGAAACTCATACTACCTTTACACAAGTTGGTATGGCATTTATGAAAATTTTAGTTACCTTTATATAGGTCTATATGACCCTTATGGAGCCCTCGGTATCTCTCAGTTATCCTGATGTATAGACCCAACAACCTTTACACAACTCCTAATTTTTAGTGTTATCTTTACATAAGTAACAATTTTTAGATAACCCTTACCCAAATTATTGTCATGTTTTTCATGATATTTAACCAAGTGTGAATATAATTAGAGCATAAAAATATCATATGATCACCTCAAACCTCTTACGCATAGGTAAATTCTACAACACACAACTTTAATGTCTCATAGGTTCTATAAACATCATACGGCCTTCAAAAAGTCATATGAACTTAGCTTTATCCAAAAATAAGAAATCATAAATATCATATGAAATTCTAAAATGGTGTCTAGCCTATTAAAATATCATATTCTGTAATATTTTTCACTTTGTGAAATTTTTTCCAAATCGAATATCAAACGGAATTAGAAAAATATCGTATGGACCTCTGAAAGAAAACTTCCATGTATAAGAATTATCTTATACACTATTTAAATAACTTCTATTTAGGATAATGTCCTCTGTTTTTTTTTATGAAACATAGTTACATAGATGAAATGTCTTACACATAGGTTAACTATCCTATGTGTAAGATAATTTCCATTTTCAATTTGTTGTTATCATCTAAAACTTCAAGATAAATCTAAAAACAAATTTGAGACATCTAAAAAACTTTTATACCACTTCAAATCATCACAAAAACAGTTCCTAAATATCACAAAATATCTTTTATATGGGGTTGAAAAAATATATTTATTCAAAAAATTCAATGGTACTTTAATCTCTCCTTATGGATTTATTTTAAACCACTAAAAATATTAGTCAAAATCATATCAAACATCATATGGTCATTTAATAAACACCAAATAATAACCTTTTCATATGAAAATCATCTTGACACCATATTATGGGTTAGTGTATTGTGTTTTGGAAAATTCCATCTCTCAATGAAACTAAAAAATATATCCAAGTGACAAGATGCCCCCCCCCCAATACATGGACTCATTATCTTCAAAAAACTCCCACTTTTCACAATAAGCATAGTCATATAAAAATAATAGATAAGTAAAGATAAGTAATTTTCATGAAAAGATTTGGGAACATTATCTCCACATTGAACAACTTAATCTTAAGAACCTTTGTGATGTTTTTTCATAATAATGTTTTTGTATTTTTTGAAAAAATAATATTTTTTAAAATAATGATTTTCAAAAATAGGTAAAAGTTACTAAAGGGAGTCACCATTGAATATTTTACATAATAATGGAAAATTATATCATAATGAAGTTCAATTATAATGACTCTAAGATAGAATATCGAACTGACACTGAGAAGGAAAATTGGATATAATCTAAGAAGAAATATCAAACTAACTCTGAGAAGGAAAATCGAAGTGACTCTAAGAAGAAAAATCGAACTGACTCTGAGAAGGAAGATCAAACTAACTCTGAGAAGGAAGATCAGATTGAATTTTAGAAGTAAGATTAGACTGGCTCTTAGAATGAAAATCAGACAAAATCTGAGAAGGATGGTCATACTAACTATAATAAGGAATATCATATTGACTCTAAGAAGGAATATCAGACTAACTCATATAAGGAAAATTATATTGAATCTGAGAAGGAAGATCGGACTAACTCTGAGGGGAGGTCAATCAGGCAGACTCTGATAAATAAGTTCTATCAAAATGATAAAAAGAATAAATTCATATAGTTATGGTTATAAAAATAAAGTTAGATCATAATGAGTAGAGGAAGAAGTTCATCAAACTGAAGATGGGTAAGATAATCATACAGAAGCATAAAAATATAATCAGAATGAAGATAAGAAATATAATCGTACTAAAGATTAGATAGATAATTATATTAATCTTAGAGAGATAATCAGACTAAATCCTAACAATATAATCAGAATGAAATTGAGAAATAAAATCAGACTGATGATATGCAAGATAATAAAGCAGAAGTTGGGAAATATAATCATATTGAAGCTGAGATAGATAATTAGATTGAAGCTGAGAAAGATAATCGAATTAAAGCTGAGGAAAATAATTAGACTGAAACTAATAAATATAATTATACTGATTCTGAGCAAGATAATCAGACTGAAGAAAAGTTATTATGTTTTAGAAGACTAATTTCAGATAAAAATTGAGAATTTTTGAATAAGTCAGAGTTGGAGTTTAAATACAAGTGATTTTCAGTGTTTTGAAATTTGAGTAAGTGGGAAAAGTTATTTATTTTCCTATCATTTATTTTCTAAATCAATTACAAATATAGTTAAAAATCATTCACACCTTGTAATTTTTCACAAGAATGAAAAAGGTGGATCCCTGAGGAAGTTGAGATGGAGTTCCTTCCGAAATAGAGATCTCATTATAAGATCTAACATCTATTGTTTTGTTAACTGAACTATGAAACTTCATATTGAGAAGATAATATTGAGTTGATCAGACTGAGGAAGAACTGACTGAATTTTTTTAGTGGAGTTTGATAAGTACATATTTAGAAAGGTAAGATCATATTGATTTGATCAAATTGAGTCCATCAGACTAGGTTCATCAGATTGAAGACCATCAAACTCAAGTTCATCGGACCCAGTAACCTTAGGGAGTAAATTGAAAAAATTATTTATTATTTTTTTGGAATAATCATTTTGTAAGAAACTTTGTAAACAGAAGGGAGTCAGAATAATCATTCCTATCGGGAGGTAAAATGTGTCTAGTAGGAGTTGTCACAAGTTGTATTCACTTCTTTATAATAGTAAATTTCGATAGACCCATTAGAGTGTCTTGGGAAAGGATGTAAGTTCCCGCACTAGGGATTGTAAATATTATATGATTTTATTGATTTCATAAATTTTCCGGAATGATTATTTACTAATATATGATAAAGAAATGAACCATAATAGGTTGTAGGGATTAATTTTTTAAAAGTATTGAAACTCATAAAAAGTGAACATTTAATTCAACACCCTCCCCCTTATTAGTTTTTTTCGATCCTTTAGAACTTTAATTGGTATCATAGTCAAGGGTTTCTTTTTTAATCCTTATCTTAGATAATATCAATTCTATCAATAGTAGATGAATTCTTAAATTTTATGGAAAAAAATTATTATAGATGAAAAAATAGGATGATTCCTTATCTTGAATCTATTGGCATGTAAGTTTTTTATGATACTTCAATAGGAATCTCATATATTGATAAATATTCCCCTATGATGTATATTGATAAGAGAAATATTGAATATTATGAAAAATCTATAAATTTTATCCTTATGTCCTTATTAGAAAATGTTAATATGAAGATAGTGGTTCTCAAAACATCAAAGAGTATGTGGGACAAGATGGAAAGTATTTTCAAAGGTAATACTAAATTAAATGAAACAAAGATAAAGAAACTATCATTTTAAGTATGAAGATATAATAATGAGAGATAAATAATCAATTGATGAATAATTTACCAAATTAAATGAAATTCTTTTCAATATCATGTGATTTTGTGATATCCTGGAAGATTCTAAAATTGTGAAGAAACTTATGATAACCTTTCTGAACATGTTTGATTCTAAAATTTCTTATTTTTAAGATAATTATGATTTATCTCTTGATTAATTGCATAAATTTTTTGTTTATTATGAGATGAAGCAATATACAATGTTTAAAAATAAGATGAAAGAATAAATAGATTTGGAATCCATGAGAAAAATGAAAAATCAAGATGTTGAAGATGTTGATCCTTGTGACTTTGAATATAAATAGGATGATGAGTTGAATGAAAAAATGTTGTCTCTTATATCAAATAACTATCGAAGAGGAATATGAAATAATAGAGGTAAACTTCCTCTCAAATGTTTTGAGTGTGGAGGAATCAGACACTTTGTTATGAATTTCCCCAAGAAGAAAGTTGTACAATATCAAGATGAATCTAATGAGAAACTTCGATGGAATAAGTGGGATAAAAGATCTAATGAAGAAAATCATTCTAACAAATATAAGAATTTCACTGGAGAAAAAAGGATCATGCTAAGTAAGAAAGCTAAAACTGAATCAACTGGCAATAATTCTTTAGAGGATGAAATATTATAAAAGTTTAGAACATTCATTGAAAACATTGATTATGTGGAGGAATCCTCAAACAGTAAATAAGGAATAGGTGAAGAATCTTATAGAGAGTACCATCTTAGAACTGAACTTGTTTTATTTCTTGAGGAAAACAAAACTCTCAAGAATGAAAACAGAGTAATGAAGAAAGATTGTGAATAATTTTCTAAATGAATAAAATATTTCATCAAGAATGAGTAATAATGAATTCACAAGATCTTATGTTACAAATATATAATTTCTAAATAAGGAAATATGGTTGAAGATCTTAGTAAGAAGCTGGAAGCTAAGTGAGAATAAGTAAACAAGTTTCAATCGAAACTTCTTCAGACCGGATGTACCTTGAGGAATATGAATGAAAACTTAAAAAAATCCTCATAAGTAAAATCTAAGACTTTAAAAGTTGCTTAGGAATCTCAAACAAAGAATCTAGTGAAATCCTCACCCACTAAAAATAGTGTTTTATCTGATTCTTCTAACATTTCATGTTTCAAAATAAGTATTGGAAAATCTTGGGTGAAAGAGGGTGTGAGAAACCTATTTCATCTACAAAAGATGAATACCCACTCATGAGGAAATATGGTCCACATATATAGATTGTTAAATTAAGAGGAAGTTATCAACCTTAACATTGTTTCTATAGAGAAAGATCTTACATTAATAGAAAATAATGATTGGATAGCTATTACTTGTGTTTTGTAATCCATGGGTAGAGGGAGTATAATTATTGGAATAACGTTTCACTTCCCAGAATAAGTTTTGAACAAACTGAAAGCAATAGTGGCAGAAGGGTTAGTAACTTTCCTAATCCATAGGAAGTTAGAAAAGAAAAATCTCAAGATTTAGAAATTTTCCAAAAAAAAATAAATTTTAATATTTGGAAGAAATTTTTGGAAGATTTTATGAGGCTAGTCATCATGATTAATGTTTTATAAAACTCTTTATGGAATATGAATACTATGGTAGAAAAGAAAAGAAATATTGAAAGAAGAAATTTTAGGAAATAGCTTTTGTTGTTAATACATCTTTAAAAGTAATTAAAAGGAAAAACCATGGATACTTGTTAGTGGTTGTTATTCACATATACATGTTATATAAAAATATTGAAACATGTTGAAATTCATGATGTATAAGAAGTTTCCTTTTATAATGATAGTTCCTTAAAAATAAGAGGAATTGGAATTTCTGAAATTGAAGTAGAAATTTTGAAATCTAAGGATGTTTTATTTGTTGATGGGCTATAAAATTACTTAATTAGTGTAAGTTAACATTTTCATGATGGAAAAGAGGTTTTATCAAAAAAAATTGTATCATCAGAAGTGTGAAAGAAGTAAAATTTATCACACAGTAAGAATGAACTAATGATAATCCTTTCAAATTGGAGAGTTTAATAACTCCTGTTACTTGAGTGTTGAAGAGGAAATAAAATTGGGGCACCGAAGAGTTGGTAACCTTGGGTATAAAAACATTAACAAACATTATAAAGTTGATGTTGTCTATTATTTTCCATAATTGAAAAGAAGAGATCAATATGGTTGTGTTACTTGTTAGAAAGGGTATATGACTAACAAAAGTCATAAAAGAGTTGAGATTAGGTCTACTAGAACTCTTGAACATATTCATTCCAATTTATGTGGTCCAATGAAACATCAATAAACAAAAGTAAATTTATACTTTATTACTTTTATTAATGATTTCACTTTGATGAAAAAACATAATTTTTATGAGACACAAGTCAGAGGATATGGAAATGTTTAGGTTTTTTAGAAAATAATTTGAAAAATAAATGGGGGCTTATATAAACAAGTTGATAATAGATAATCGTACAAAATTGGTAAGAAATAATTTGGAAACTTATTTAAGAAATAAGGGTATCAAACAACAGTATTTTGGTCCCTACAATCCACAAAACAAATGGTGTATCCAAAATAAATAATCAGAGTTTATTGGAAATGAGAAGAAGTATGTTAGTAGAATACAAACTTTTAGAATTATACTAAGATAAGTTTTTAGAAATTATGTACTTTTTTAGAACAGATGTTTGTTATGACCTTAATCCAACATGATTTCTTATGAAATGTTGTATAACAAAAAACCATTATTAAAGCACTTCAATGTTTTTGTAAGTCCATATTTACTTAAAATAAAAAATATTGATCTAGGAAATTTTGATGAGAAAGCTAAGGAAGAAACTTTTATGGGTTATTCACCCAATTGAAGAAGTTAAAAATGTTATAACGTACACTTACAAAGGTTATAGGAATCATATTATTCTAAAGTAATTAAAAATAAAAATTCCAAAAAACAATTGTTGAGAATGTTGATGAGGATAAACCAGATATTTCTAAAAAAATTGAAGGAAAGTCAAAACATCCTTACATGGCTTCAGGAGAATAGTGTGATAAGGAATGTTCAGGTGGAATATAAATAATGAAATTTCTTACCATACAAAAACATGTTTATTCTAAATACATTATTATAAATTAGAAGCATCCAGTTCATACCATAAGGAATTTGATATTAGTGAATTAGACTTTACTTATCTAAAAAGTTAAACCAGAATACGTTTCAAAAGCTATTCAACACAAAAAATGGATGGATTTTAGGAATGAAGAGTTGGATTAGATTGAAAAAAATAAAACATGGTAACTTGTTCCATAACCTGAAAATAAAAATGTTGTTGTAAATAAGAGTCTTTATAGAAACAAATTGAATGATTGTGGATAAGTTTTAATAAACAAATCAAGACTTGTTTGTAAAGGATATGCATAGGTGGAAGGTGTGGATCTTAAAGAAACCCTTTCCCTAGTTATAGGATTAGAAACTATTAGAATGATTTTATTAGTGGCAGCGCATTGAAATTAAAAAGCTTATCATATGGATGTAAAGTAATTTTTCTTAAATGGTGATATTGATGAAGAAATTTACATTGAACAACCTTGTGGGTTTCTACTTGATGGGGATAAAAAAATTTAAATTGAATAAAGCTTGGTTTGGTATGAATTAATCTTCGCGTGCATGTTATTCTATACTTGAAATTTTTTTGAGAATGTTAAACTTTTCTAAAGTAAAAGTTGATAGAAACTTATATACGAAATATTTTGACTATGTAAATCTATTTTTAATTATTTATGTTGATGATATGATTTTTTTTGGGGATAAAGAAAAGTTTTGTAATAAATATTTTGAGGAAATGAAGAAGAATTTTAAAATATTAATGATGGGAGAATTGTCTTTCATCCTTGTCTTACATGTTCAAAAAATAGAAATATATATTTTATTATCTTAAGACAAGTATGCTAGGGAATTTTTAAAGATGTTTGGGATGACCGAATCCAAATAAGCTTACACTCTTATATCCATGAGCACAAAGTTGAGTAAAGATGAGTCTAAAAAATGTGGGAATCAGAAATACTTTCAGAAGTTGATAAGAAGTCTAATTTACCATATATCCCCAAGGCCTGATATTGTTTATGTTGTGACTTTGTGCTCCAGGAATCAAATTAATCCAAAATAATCAAAAATGTTAGAAGAAAATAGAAATATAGGATATTTCAAAGGAACAACTTCACATGGGGTGTTATAAAAAATAAATTATTTGATGAAGTTTCATGGTTATACTAATGCGAATTGGGATGGAGATTGTAATGGTAGAAAATAAAACTCAGGAGTAACATTTTTCTTGGGTTAATGTTGTGTGAGTTGGCATAGTAAGAAACAAAGTTCAGTAACTTTGAGCATAGTGAAATCAGAATATGTTGCAGCTACACAGGCTTATACTCAGATATTGTGGATGAAAGTTCAGCTGTAATATTTGAAAGTAAAGGTTTTAAAATTATTAAAGATAATTTGTGACAATAAAAATGAAATTTATCTTTCCAAAAATCTCATCCAACATTAAAGATAAAAACACACTGATATAATTTTTCTCTTTATAAAATAGAAAGTTGGTTCTAGATATATTTATCTTGAATATTTTTCAACGACGTATCAAATTTCTAATATATTTGCACAGGAAATGTCGAAAGAAATGTTTTTTGAGTTTAGGTTGTAACTTTATGTTCATACTCCTCTAATGACTTCCTAGATCTCATAAGTAATTCTCCCGCCTTTCTTTGGATTATGTTGACAAAGGGGGAGAGAAAGTAACAAATTTTTACATTTTTATAATTTTTTACTTATCTTTTGTAAATTAATTTGTAGTCATGGTTATCATAAAATGGGGGAGATAAAAAAGGGAGAGAAAAATAAATGTTAGAGGAAAAGATAAAAGTGAGGTGTGTTATATTTACATGTTCGTAAAATTTTCTTAACAATGAGGGATGGAATTCCTTTAAACACATTATTGTATCTAGTAGTGTGGTGTCAGTTAACTCTCTTTTGAGAAATATTGTGTTTTGGTAAAAATTCGAAATCTGTTTATGAAAATTTTATGAGAGTTGAAAAATTTGTTAATGAGTATTTTCAAAAAATCCAAATGGGGAGAATAATGAATCATTGTAATGTTTTGTCTTAAAAATGTTTTTGTATTTGTTGATAACTAATATTTTATAGGAGAATATTTTTGAAAAATATGTGACATTTTCTAAGAGGATTCACCATTGAATACATTCCATTATACTGGGAAATTACATAATAATGAATTTTAATGAAAATGACTTTGAAAAGAAAGATCAGAATGACTCTCAGAATGGAAATTAGAGTGACTCTTAAACGGAATATTGGACTAAATTTGAGAAGTAATATCAAACTAGATCTAAGAAGGAAAATTTGACTGAGTTTGAGAAGGAAGATCAAAATGAATCTGAGATGGAAGATCAGACTGACTCTGAGAAAGAAGATCATACTAACTTTGAGAAGGAAAATCAGACAGACTATGATAAGGAAGATCAGAATGAAAATGAGAAGGAATATCACACTGACTCTGAGAATGAATATTGGACTGACTCTGAGAAAGAACATCGTACTAACTCTGAGATTGAAGATCAGACTCACTCTAATAAGTAAAATCAGAATGACACTGAGAAGTAAAATTAGAGTAACTCTAAGAAGGAATATCAAAATGACTCTAAGAAGAGAGATTGAACTGATTCTAAGAAGGAAGATCCGATTGAATCTAAGAAGGAAAATCAAACTAACACTAATAAGTAATCTCAAAGTGACTTTGAGGAAGAAATTCAATCAATACAACTCAAATGAATAATTTCTATTGTAATGGGTTGAGGGATAAATTCAGATCATAATGACAAGAGGAATAAAGTCAGGTCATAATGAGAAGAGGTAGTAGTTCATCATATGGAAGCTAAGAAAGATAATAATAATGAAGTTGAGAAAGATAATTAGACTGAAGCTGAGAAAAATAATTGGACTGAAGTTGAGAAAGATAATTGTACTAAAGATGAAGATAGTTATACTGAAGCTGAGAAAGATAATCTGACTAAATTTGAGCAAGATAATAGTACAATAGATGAGTAAGATAATCAAACCAAAGCTGATCAAGATAATCATAATGAAGCTAACAAATATAATTAGACTAAATATGAGCAAGATAATTAGAATGAAGCTGACAAAAATAATCAGACTAAATTTGAGAAAGATAATAGGACTGGAGTTGTGTAAAAAAATAAGACTAAATAAAACTTTTTATATTCAATAAGTATAATTCCAATAAAATCATGATAAGGTTTAAAGATGTAAAATTTGGAATTTAAATGTGATTTATTTTTAGATTTTTAAATTTTGACTAAGTAGAAAAGGTTTAACAGTTTCCTCCCTTTGCTTTTCTAAGTCACCAATAAATAAAAGAACAAATCATTTGAAATTTTTAATTTTTCAAGAGAGAATAAAAGGTGGATCATTTATGAATTTGATAAAGAGTTCCTTCTGGAAAGATATCTCATTAGAATATCGGACATCTTTTGTTTTGTTAATCGGAATACGAAACATCGTATTGATAAGATCGTATTGAGTCGATCAGAAAAAGGAATATCTAACCAAGTTTTTTAGAAGATTTTAGGAAGTGAATATTGAGAAAGGGAAGATAATATTGAGTTGATCAGATATATTCAATCAGACTGGGTTCATCGGATTGAAGCCCATCGGGCTTAGGGTCATCGAACCAAGGAACCTTTGTAAAGAAAATTGAACAAAGTATTTATTCTTTGTTCTACATCAATTTTTTTGTAATAAACTTTGTAAACTAATGGGATTATATATAATAATTCCTATCGGGAGATAGAAGCATTCTAATGGTAGTTGGAACAAGTTGTATTCACTCCTTTATAATAGTGAATTTCAATAGACCCATGGGTGTGTCTATGGTAAGGATTTAGTTTCTCACACTGAGGCTGAACCTTTTAAATATTATGTGATTTACTTTATTTCCTACGATTTAATGCATGATCATTTAAAAAAATATGATAAATTAATTAATCTTAAAATGTTATAGGGGTTAAGTTTCTAACAGTCTTAAAATTCATAAAAAGTGAACAACTGATTCACCCCCCCCCCCCTCTCAGTTTTTTTCGATCCTTGGGAACTTCATAATCCATTGATCTATTGGGGTACACCTAAATCATATTATTTATCTATTATGGGTTGAAGACCCATGTTTATCCACAAGTTCTAAAATCTCTCCACCTTGGTGAAAATATTATCCAACTGCTCTTGGGTAGGAAAAGATTTTATATTTCAATCTAAATTGGAAACTATCTATTTAATAAACTGATATTTAGTATCTATATTATTGAACCTTGAGTGGTGAATTGGATTTATTGATAGGAATATTACATGTTAATTATAACAATTATTTTCGAGAGTTCTATCAACTTTCAACCTCAAATCATCTCACTTCTCAATTATCAAAATCATTTGAGTACAAGCACTGATATTAGAAACATATTCAGCCTCAATAGTACTCAGTGTGACTGAGTTCTATTTTTATAGTGCCAACTCACACAACACTCTCCTAATAGGAAACCTCCACATGAACTAGACCTTATATCATCACAGTCACCTACCCAATCAACATCTATAAACCCAAAAAAAATCAAATTACTTCCCTTCTAATATAGTAACCCACGACTCCCAAACCCTTTGATATATCTGAGAACACTTCTAGAATCCATAATATGTTCCTCATTTGGTTCACTCTAATATCAATAAGTGAGTCTTTATAAATATAAAATTTGGTCTGGAATCTTTGAGATAAAGTAGAATCCGATTCATTCTTATAAATTAAATTTTATTTACACTCTCGCCTTCATAATCTTTAGATAATTTTGATCCTACTTTAATGGGTATAGATAGTTCATTTATCTCCTCCATCTAAAAATTCTTCAAAAACTATCTAGAATCATTCTCTTGGGATATGAAAATAAAATTTACTTTTTACATCACTTGTAATTTTAAGAAGTATCTCAACTCAATAACATTGGACATCTCTAATTTCAACTTCATTTGATTATTTATATTTTGAAAATAATTATCATGACCAAATAAAATAATGATATCATCAACATATACAATTATAATAATATATTCTATCTTTATTTCCTTAATATAATATTTTCCATCTAATTTTTGTTTCATAAATTTTAACTCTTCAATCATTTTTTCCAAATAAGAATATCATGACCCTAAGGATTTTTTTTAAGACATAAATAGACTTCTTTAACTTACACACTATTTTTCTATAAATATCAATAAAAACGCCATTATAATTCTAAATATATAATTATTTTTCAAGATAATCAATTAAGAGGGTATATTTTTCATATATTTGATAAATTTTATATTTTCTGTATATTTCCACAGTAAAGAAGATCTAGATAGCCTCTAATTTTTCTATTAGTGAAAATGTTTCTCCAAATTCCATTGAATCAACATGGGAATAACCCTTGAAAAAATTATATCTTTATTTCTTAGCACTTCCACTTTTTTATTTAACTTATTTTTGAATACTCACTTGGTGCTGATGAAATTTTTATTAAAAGGTCTTGGAATAAGGTCCAAAGTGGCATTCCTCTCAACATGTTTTAGCTTTTAATTTATAGACTGAATCCTATCGTTATGTTTAAAAGAATTGTTTTCTAATTTAATTTTAACTTGATAAATTAGAAAGTACTTATTCCCAAACCACATCCTTTTTTAGTTACTTCTACAGTAGGTTCATCATATCTAGGATTTCTAAAATTTTGTACAAGAGCATAATATTATTCTATCATATCTTCTATATCAACATGAATCTTTAATATTTGAAAATTTATTTTTTCATTCTTAGAAACCTCCACATCATAATAATTTTTGTTAGATTCTACACTAACTATTTATTGCTCAAAATTAGTATATTTTCACTATTCTATCCAAATATATGCCTGGTGAATTCATCTTTTTCTTTAAAAATTACTATATCTAGAACACGTTTTGTGATTTTTTTAATAATTTTTACATCATAATAATCAACCATATTATATATTATTTTATTCAAATATCTATAGCATTTTCAATTAGATCATTACCCAATAAAGATACCCTCCTTGTCCTTTCCAACAAAGTTTCCTTCATTCGTGTATTTGATTTTGATAAAGAAAGGACATTATAGGACTCTAAAGTAACTCAATATTATTTTCTTGTTATACCAAAACTCATATGAGATAATATTTGATATTGATCTTAAAAACCCTATATTTTTAATGCGTATGTATATTAAAATTTCCTCTCTTCAAAATAATTTTGATCATTCAAATTCAGAAAGTAGTATTATCCCCATTACCTTAGTATTTTTTTCATTATATTATAAATTAAATTATATGGAGGTTCATATGCGTTGTTTTATTAATTTTTAATCTCATATTTTACATGGTAAAATGAAAAAGTATTTCTAGTTTACAACTTCCTATTATCAGTTCTCAATTTCTTAATCTAAATTCCGAAAACTCTTCAAACTCTCTTCTATAAATCTTAAACATATCCAATGTTTGAGACTTTTGAATCATGAAAAAAACTCTTTTCACTATTTTATATTCATAAATTAATGTGTTGAAATATAATTAACCACTTTTTGATTTGTTCCTCATTGTTCCATTCAAATATAAGTGAATTAATTAAATAGGTTTTGATGATTGATCCTCTACTCTTTTATGTTTCACATTAACCATTTTTTCTTATGTACGGATTTTATAGACATGATACTTATGTTAGATTAATTGGTGTAGGTAACCCAACAAAATTAAATTAGATATACTTCTCATATTCTATTGAAAAATGTCTCCAAGTTTTTTATTCCATAGATTTTTCACTTCTCCAGAACTGAGATAATAATAATTACTAGGATCACCGATCTTAAATAAATTCCCCTAGTTCTTTATCCTCTTATAGAAATCCTTCTATCAGAAATTAATTTAATGTGACAATGATTCTTCTAGAATATTTTTTCATTAACTCTATCACATAACTGATTAACACTCAATAGGTTATGTTTGTACCCATCATGGAATAAATCTTCATGTGAGTTTAGTCTGGATGGTTCAATTTTAGAATACCCAATCCCCTTGGTTTTTAAAAATTGTTCATTACCAATGGTCAAAGAACCTCATTTATACTTTTCAATATTATGAAGGATTGTGGTATCTCCTATCATCTGTGAAGAGAAACCTCTATCAAGAATTTAATGTTTGATTATTTTGATAATCTTTACTGCAACCTCCAAAATTAATGATCATTCATCTTTACATTACTGTCAGATATTTCAAAAATTATAAATCTATTTTTTACCTAGAAACATGGTCAAACATCCCTTAGAATAGTTTCTTTACTTTACACACCCTCTATAAATCTCTTTAATCTCTTCAAACCTGTTTTAGATGGAAATTATATATGAGTTCTCATTTTATGTTTGTATTTTCACAAATCTACTAAATTTTTTATTTGATTAAATTTCTATAAACTCTATCCTTTTTTATTACAAGGAAGATACATGGTGTACCAGAGAATATAGTATTTATGTCCATAGGTTCCAAAACACCATTAACAACATTTAGATCTTGTTATTTGGGAAAATTTATGAGTATGTCCATGAAATTTTGTTTACTGTTTTAATATATAATCAATCTTCCATTTATTGGTCTTTGAGAAGGATTTATTCTTATGAAATATATCAACTACATTTAATGTAAAAGTTTCCTTATGAAGATTTTTTTCAACCTAGGATTTCCAAGTTTGGTATTTAGGGCAGGCACTATTAGTTGAAAAAAATTAAATGTTTTCTGAAATTACAGATGCATATTTTACCTAAGCTGATATATAAGGCTTATCAAAATTTTATGATGAATTATTTATTAATTAAATGGTTTTTTATAGTTAAAATTTATTAATTTTTTCAAGGGTCTTCCCAGCCTTAATACATCAAGATTCAGACTTCTTACATTATTCTTAATCATCCATATTTCTATTAGATTCTTTTATAAATATTTTATGCTTAACTAATTTAATATTGAGAAATTTTATCTCTTAAATGTATTCAATTTATTTATTATGAAACTTCTATACAACCATATTCATCCTATCAATTTATTTCTTGAAATTTTTAACTTCCTTTTGAGCCCAATATTCCTTTTATGAAAGTATTTAAGTTCAAACCTCAACATGTTAATTATATATTATTTATATCTATCCTCTTCTTCTTCACTACTGGAGCTACCTCTTTTTCTCCCAAAATTTTCACTAAATTTGGTTTCTATTTCAACACAACCTTCCTCTGATTCTCTAATTTAAGAAGAATTGTCTAATTTATCTTTATTAATCATACTTATTTTCTTTTTCTTTGACAGTTTTCTTCTACACCCATATGATTTATTATAACCTTTCCCAAATTTTTATTTATACTTCTTTGAAATCTATCTTCACTATATTTATCCTCAAATTCCATGTTATTATTATTCATTAGACAATATACGACAAATTTTTCAATTTCCCCACACTCAAAACATTTATGCGTAATCTTTCTTTATATTTTCAATTCCCACTCTTAATAATTTTAGATAAGATAATTATAATATTATTTTGTTTCACATCACTCCCATAATCTATATCTAAGTCAATTGACTACTTGTCCCCCTTGATCTTAAATTTATCCATGGATTTAAAATTTATATCCTCTTCAGCTTTCTTCTTGAAAAATAGTGCTTTTACCATCTCATAATTCAAGAGTGTATTTTATAACTCATCATGTGATATATCATGAATTTCATTAAAATATGATATCATTGGGTTAAATCGATAAAGAAAAATATTCATTAATTTATTAACTATAGTTGAATCATTTAGCGTGTACCTGAAGCCTCTAATATGGTTGACTATCTCATTCGCCATTGTGAAATAGTTATCAACAGTATCATATTCTATAATTATTATATTTTTAAAATTTTCCTCTAGGTTTGTACTTTTTATTATTTTATATTAATTTTTACCTCATAGATATCCTCAAGATTATATCACATTTTTTATCTATTTCTAACCCTATCACATTGTAAAACACTTTGTCAGACAAATATGATAGCATTTCTTCCCATATTATCCCATCTATCTCAAGATTCATCTTGATTAAAATTATTTTAGAAGTTTCCATGTAAATTGGTTAATAGAACATAGTAATATCATCACTCACTTCCACATATTATGATAACAGAAATGAATATATTCAGTTATTCTACCCATGAAATTTCTTCCCCCAAGAAAAGGGAACACCTCTGTATTTTATAGAATTTAGATGCTCCAGGATAAAATTTCAAAGAGAATAATCTCAAGGGAGACCTTTTATTTTGTAATACTCATAGATCTATTATAAGATGGTTTACCACTGATGAGGGTGAATTAGTGGTACTTGATTTAAAAAATTCTTTCTTTTTTAAAATTAAACTCCTATGATTTTTTATAGTCATAATCTACTCTTAAAATCACCTCTTCCCCCATATAAAATAAAAAAAGAAAAAAATAATACATAAGAAATTTTATAAGGTTCATTTTCAATATGATAGTTTACTCCTTTTCATGATCAACATATTGTTGTTTTAATGAAGTAATAGAGTATTCTTGGCCTCAGATAGAATCCACTAGGCTGTTTTGGAATGTTGTGGTCATGGAGGTTCAAGGGATCATCATTTATATGAACTTTTGTGTACCTTATATCATTTTATTTTTGGGACTTTCAAGACTACTTTTGGATATTATTCCATGTGTTGTGTGGATTCCTTTCGTACTCTTCATGTCTTGTTTCAGGTCATTATTTGAGTCGGCTTCATGGTACATCTCTCAATTGTATTTTTTGTTTAAAAACTCATTATTTCATGGATTCTACCAACCTTTTATGAGTGTTATCTACACTTGGGAGATATAATTAAATCCTAAATATTATTACTTCTGGATCATTAAATGTATATTGATAGAAATTTTTAATGATGTTTTTCTATGATTTAATGCTCTTATAATCAGATAGATATGGATTTGTCGATTATGTATCTTCTTTAATGCTTCTAGTTTTCAGTTTTCCATTGTCTAGTTGATTTTATATTTGAAATGTCAAGAATAAAATTCACCTTTGGGACCGTTGAATTGTTTTTCTAGACACATTAGTTTGGATCTAGACTTAGTTCAGTTAATATATGCATGGATCCTCAGCTTCTAAAGTATTTAGGCTTGATATGATGAGGCATTTCAAGAATCATTTTATGTCATGTTGATGAAATTGTTTAATTTTTGCTATTTTTAATCATCTTAGTTTTGATTGATAATGAAGATTTTATTTTTGGGAAGATAAATTGAAGTTTTAGTGTTGATCACACTAGAGAATGTGAAGACCAGGCTCAAGATTCTAGGAGAAACATTCAATGTACTATTTGTGTCGGAAAGAATGTGTAATTTTACTACATTTTTTTGGTGTAAACTCATTACACCTCTTGTGTAAACTGTACCTCTTGTTTTATCTAATAAATTTTAAGAGGTATGGGCTGGATGACCAACCCATATCTCATTATATTTTAAAAAATATCTGAGAATTGGTTCACAAGGTTTGAGCAAGGTTTATCCACCTATCTATATGGGTAGATTTCATCAAGTGCTCTTTACTTTAACAGTTGGCATTTTTATACAGGAGCTACTTGTTCTCATAGGATTATTTATTTTCTCTATAATGAATCAATTCTTTTATGTTCATTGATATAATTTTTCATCAAATAAAATATATTATTCTAGAAGGTCCTAGATTGATAAAACAAATTAAGTTAAGCCATAATAGATTAGCCTTCCTATCCTTAGTTCAGAATAAACAACTCGAGCATGAGAGCATTCACACACATGATATGACATTGTAAATTGTACTTAGGTTTTCTTATTACATATTAGGTATTCATCATATCCCATAAAAAACCCATCTATAAATAACTTACATAATATATTTCTTTATAACTTTGGGAAAATAAACATGAGATGGGTGAGCTCAAATGCACAGTAATTGTAAATATAGGAACTAATAATTGAATATATCTAGTGATCATAATATGAGAATAAGGGTATAAGAACATATTCAAAGTTAATGAGAATTATATAAGATAATTAATACCCATCAAATCCTAGATCATAAATCTTGATATATGGCATAGAAAATTAACAAACACAAGAGTCATATGCTTTAAAAAATTTGACCCATGTGAAAATAATCCTTCATTAATGGAAATATTATAACCCATTGAAAGAACTAAAAAATAGTGTAGGTATCTTAGAACATCAAATATCCATCATTTAATCACAAAAAATAGGATAATTATAATATCTATTAGAAGTAACTTATAAAATTTATCTCTAATGTCTTTTAGGAATAACTTACAATCAGTTAACTCCATCGCTTAACCCAATGAATTATCCTTGGTTTATAATGTAACAACCTACCCTTGGTTTATAATAGAACCACCCTTCAATCATAAAAACATATTTCCATGTATTATAGAAAAAAAATATTTTTAAGAACATGCTTTTCAATATAACACCCTTTAAATCAACCATCGTTATTTTAGCATGATTAACTAATAGAAAAGAAATGACTTTCATGAAAATATATTTAAAATAATCATTAAACATCTATATAAAGAATAAGGATGGTATAATTGAATCAAATCCCCTTTCAATAATAGAAAAATAATAAAGAATATTTATATAGATGAAAAATACTTTTAAAATAACTTTTCATACAATTATTTAAAAATATGGAAAATATCCCGTTCTTTTGATATGGTATTAAATAAAAAGTACCATAATATTGAGAAAAAATATTTTTAAAAAAAATAACAATGTTAAATTATAAAGGTAAATTAAAAGAAAATAACTGTTTTGATGGAGAGAAATTCCATTCATTTGGTAAATGTTAGAACAATGATCCCTTTCACACTTCTCGTAAAAGCCAAAAGAAAAATGTTTAAAAAATTAAAAAATATTCCTTTTAAAACATCGTAAATAAAGTAAAATATAACTAAAATTTACTTTAAAAATTCATTTCATTATATAAAATAACATTTTTGAAAATACATTAATTATCATGGATATGGAAGAGAAAATATTCACAACTAAAAAGATAAATAAGGTTGGTTGTTCCTTAAAAACATTATTTTGATATTATTAAGTATCAAAGAGAGTAAAATAAAATTAAATCATATAAACCATTAAGATAACTAAGGGATAATAATATTTATGTGGTTCAATAAATTAATATCATATAATTTATTACAAAGGACCCTTAAACATAAAAAACACAGAAAAGAAATTATATTGTAACATTAACCCTTTACTATTTTGGAAAATTTAGAATCAAAAGTCATTGAAATCAAGAATTTAATATGGATCTATAAATCGCATTAATTATATGACATAAAATTTTTAAATTCTTTCATGGTTTATTAAGTGAACCATATAAATAATTCATAGTGCACGACATGAAACACGTCATAAGAAGATTAGATTGATACAAAAAAACCCCTTGAAAATAACATAACATTTAAATTGATAAATAATAAATAAATTTATTGTGTTAACATATGTAAATCCATATAAAAAATTTAAATATGTCTTAAAACAATTTAAATTTAAATTTACGTATAATCATGGCATAACAAAGCTAGTAAAGATGTGTTATAACCCAATGAAATCATATTGAGTTAATAAACCCCTTACATTGAGTCCCAAATTTCTATGTATTTCCTTTAACTCATGTATACAAAACATATATTAATTATTTAATAGTTTAATAACCCTTTATAGTTTTATTCTGTTTCTATTAAACCATTTATTTTATTTATTTCAGTGGTATATTTAATTACTTAATTAATTAAGCCCATGTCGGGTGTTATGAGTATGTTCGGTTCATAATTACAAAATAAATTTGGTATTTTGATCAAGGTAAAAGGGTTCATTATTCCATAATATCAAAAATAATAATCATTTCATAATTATCCTTTTTATTTATTAAATACTCTTTTAAACCATCCATCAAAATTAGTCAAGAAAAATGAAATGCATCATTTCATTTAGTTGATAGTCTTCACATACACATGATAGACATTTCAATTTCTCAATTAATTAAAAAAATGAAATTAATTTAACATGACAATATTTTAAGAAAAAAAATCAAATAAATTTAATTTCTTTAATATCTTTTATTACATGCAACAACAAGTTAAGACGAACAATGATATACTATTAAAATATTTTTATCACCTAACCATTGGATTTGTGGGTATAAATAAGACTCACTAAATTATAAAAATGTAAGTTTTACACATGTATAAAATTATTTATTTATTTATGGGTTCATTATAAATGAAAATAAAAATCATTTAAAAATAAAGGAGTTGTTTTTCTGAAAAAACTGTTTTTATGTGCACAATGAATTTTTATCCTAATAAATTAAATTGATCAATATGGGTGAATAATATTAATTAAATATATAAATTGTATATTTATACAATTTTTTTTAAAATTCATCTAATATTTTTTGTTATGCATTAGATAGTTTTAAACCCATTTTTATGCTTAAAAAGTATTTTTCTAAAAAACAGTTTTCATTACATTTTATGCACTTAAATTAGAATTAATATCTTAAATTTATAGGTATTTAATTATATAAAATAAATTACATATTTATAATTATGAGGTTTAAATTTGGTAAATAGTCACATTTAATTTTTGGTGAATATAAATAGTAACCATTGTGAAATTTATCACCTCAATAAAGGGTAAATCATGTTAATCTTGGTTACAACTAAGTAGTAAGGCCATAATTTTTCTTCATAATTCTTTTTCTTTTTGAATTTAATTCAACCCTCAAAACCTGATTATCAAAATTTATTAGTTTAAATGATAATTTTCAATGAAAAAAGATCTAAATAATATTTAAATCAAAGAATGATACAAAATGTCCCTTTGTATTTAATATCTCTTATGTTTCCAAATAGGGACAAAATAAATTTATGAACAAATACAAGTGTCTAATTTGAGAATCATGAAATTATTTTACTAATATAATTTTTTTATTAATTATATATTGACCTTAATTTCTTATGTGATACTCATGCAGTACTTCATTATTTAATAAAAACGATATAATAAATGCTTAACATTTTTTTGAAAGTGATATAATATGAATGAGTTAATGTGTTACATTATTTATCTTGATATATATGACATATTATAGATGTATTAAATAAATATATTCAAATTATACCCTTTTCATGATGTATTTAAATTTAAATTAAATGAATAGTGTAAAAAATTATATTAATGATATTTTATAATAAATAATGTTTTATTAAAGGATATAAAATTCATAAAAAAATTATATTCTTAAAAATGAATTAGATATGGTTTTAAAAATCATGCATAATCTATTTATGAGTCATTTTTTATTTTATAGTAACATTATTAACCCTTAAAGGGGAGATAACTTTAATATTACGGTAATTGTCAAAAAGGCTAACAGGGGGTTAAAACTAAAATATAATGGTAAAAATGTGATCAAAAAATTTCCAAATTTTCTTGTATGAGATTATATAGATGAAAAATAATAATAAATTATATTATTATAAATTTTGAGTAACTTTAATATCAAAATTATTTTTTATTAATTTAATATTTTAATAAATTCTAAGAGTGCCCTTCCCCTCAATTATAAAAGGGTGCCCCTTCTTTCTCTTTTTCACAACACTTTGAGCTTTCCATATCAACAAAACTCTACCAATATTTCTTATAAACCTTCCTATAAAGATTCTAGAGGTTTTTTCCTTTACCAAAATACCAAACAAAAAACCCATTAGAGGATATCAAAAGGAGTTGTTCCAAAGAAGAGGTAATCACCTTATCTGGTCAATTTCTAGTAAATTTTTCTTTTACCTCCTCTAAATTTATTATATTATTCATAAAATAATATATTAAGTATAATAAGTATACTTAAATTTTATTATAATTATTTAAACACCATTATACACCCTTTTTCCCATCAAATGAGAAGTGAAAGTATCGCTTGTGTGTATGTATGGCTTATCATCTCCACACAGTGATATAATTCATTTTACATAACCATATTTTAAGGATGGGTATTATGGTAGGTTTAATATTTATATATGTTATTTATGACAAAATTATACTTATTTAATGATAATATCATTTCTATCGTCCTATCATCCAATCCTTTGGGAAAGATAAAGTCGATTGTGCATGCATGTGGGCTACCACCTCTACAAAGTGATGTTATTCATTTTTCATTTATATTTTACTTGGATGGTAATGAGGATTTATTTGGTTAATATATATGATATATATGAAATAATAACTATATTGAATTTTTTAATTTTTATTTACCTTTCTTTTTTTCATCCATTGAAAAATGAAAACAACATTCATGAATACGTATGGATTACCATGTCCATGTATATTGTAATTCATTTTTCTATCCCTAACTTTTATGGATGAATATAAATAAATGTGTGTGAGTGTAATTAATATACATGTTATTTATATCATGATTAACATTCTAGAGATTATGGATCTATGATCAAAGTACAAGGACCAAAATAACCTTACCAATGTTTATAAGAAAAATAAACTAATTGTCACACAAAATTGTGATTTTAATAAATAATTGTTAATAAACAGGTGATAAAAGGTTAAAATTAAATCATATATGATTTTATATATATGATTATGGTTCAATAATAATATTTATAACAACCTTATATTTATTATATATGATATTCTAAAATTTAAAAATTAAGTCAGACCACAGGTAAGGGGTTTTATATTACAATCCCATTATTTATCTCGATTGTGTATGATTATGTTCTAAAGTTGAAATATTATGATAAAACACTCAAGATACTCAGGAAATTTCTTCTACTCTGATTATTTCATGAAAATACATGATTTAATTTCATTTTCGTCACCTTATGTACTCAAGAGACCAATAATATATTTTTAATAAAAATGGACTTTATTTCTCTTCGGTCCAAAAAACATATTTTTATTCTATTTCCATGTTTTCTAAAAATATTTTTAGAAAAAATTCATTTGATGTAAAAAATAGTTTAAAAATTTATTTTTTTTGAAAAATCATTTGAATTAAACAATTCATTTAAATATCAATTGTTTTTTAAATAGTTTAAACATTCATTTGAAATAAAAAATTTCAATGTTTTTTTAGTAAAATGTTTTTAGAAAACATCCATTTGAAGTAAATAGTTTTTACTATTCTAAAATGATTTTTCAAATTAATTTTTACCCACATTTTATTATTTTAGAAATAGTTTAAAAGTAATATTCTTTTCATTTTTCTAACATTGTACTTTTTACTTTTTTACAAAAAATGTGAAAAAAAAATGTTTTCTTTTAGCATATACGGAATTAAGGGAATTTCCCACAATCATGAACACTCAACATCTTTAAGCTAATTTATAGGTTTCCATGGTTCTTTGAAAAAAATTAAAATATATTTTAGGATGTGTTTTCATAATGGAAAAGTTATATTCCTCAAGAATGTATTAATGACCTTATAATGGTATATATATTCATCAAAGAAAACAAACCTCGATTTACCTTATTATTTACTAGAAATATGATCTAATGATGAATTTATAATTCTTTATCTCGAGGTTTTATGTTTATTATGGCATGATATTTATGAAACCCCATCCTTTTCCATGGGTTATTCTATAATTAAATGTTTATAAAACACATTTCCCTTCATGGGATCTTATATTATTAATGGTTTATCATCTTTTGGAACCAATATATATGATTTTCATTATGTTACAAGTGGGACATATATCTCCCTATAATACATTGGTTAAATATTGATATCCCTTGAGAGAACTACACTAGAATAGGGAGTGAACCCAGTATAGTAAGGGGCTTTGTCCACTAGGATAGTTTTAGGAGTACACCTTGATTACTATGATAGTTTACATAGTGAACCCATTCCACTTTGATAGTCTTGAAAAAGATCCTTTAATACTAAGGAAATGATTTTATATTCTTATTTTTATGCCATAATTCCAATTCTTATGCTTATATTATGCTCTCATAGATCATGTTCATAGATTCATTTATGATTATTTCCTTATAAAATAGAAAGATTTATGCCATTATTCAATATTATGATCTATTATATATAGGTTATGGTTTTAAAATGTTAATATCAGGTTATCATACCCTTTTATCATGTTATTTTTATATACTCATTAATTTCTCCCTTTTTTACCCTTACTAAGCATCATATCTCACCCTTTCTTATGTTTCTTTTCTGAGGTTATGAAGAAAGGATTTATGTATGATATGTATAAGATGGGTGATGATTATAAATATCTAATTGGGAAATGATATAGAACTATTATGTAATAGTTATTTTTATTTATAATTTTCCAAAGATATTAGATCTATATGTTTCCAGTGTTAATAATTATGTTATATAAAGAATATTCATCTATTTGAATGTAATATCTATATATCAAAATTTTGGTTCATTATAGTTGGAATCAAAGCAAGGTGTAGTTAACCGTTGGAAAATAGGATAAGAAAATTTAGGGAGAACCCTGGGTATAATTCTAGATGTAGTTAAAATCCTAAAGTTTTGATAAAGATCATGAATAACCTAGGTTAAACCTAAGTTCTCATAGAAGCAGGTTTCATGATATTATACATCTTATAAATTATTTATCTTGATTATGTGGTTTTTCAATATTATTATGGTTACTCTTACAATAAATTTTTTATTTACTCGATGGATGGAACCTCAAGGAATCATGCTAATGTTAAATTTCATGGAAAATTCGATGATTTTCCTTATAAGAAATCAATTGTTATGGGAGCTAGAATAAAAAATATCATTTCTATACCTACACAATATTTTCAGTCTATGAATCGCATTGATCTTCCAAAGGATAAATTGAGGTAGCAATTTTCTATTGATTCTTTCATGATTCAATTTCCACATTATTTTAGTGGGACCACTAATCCACTAGTCACTGAAAATGGATTCGTACCACTTTAAAGATATCTTCTTTTCCCTAGTATTCTAAACATGAGATATTTATTCTATCTTTTTATCATTTTGAAGGTGAATCAGATCAATGGTGGACTCTTGTCAAGATAATAATGAAAAATAATAAATTTAATCTATTGAGTGGGATGACTTTAAGATATTATTTCTCAAATATTATTTTCCTTGTTTCATTTGTATGAAAATGGAGAAGGATTTACTTGAGTTGTAATAGAAGGATGATGAATCTTTTTGTACCTATTATGAAATTATTATATTACCTATAAGGTATTCTTATAGTATAATCATCCAACCTAAGCATAAGGTCAATTTATTCTTTAATATCTTAAAACCAAGTCATCAAAGGGTGTTATCTATATGTGACTTCAGTAGATCTGAATAAATTGCTTGATATGCTATCAATGTGGATGTGGATATTATAATTACCCATAAATAAAATGGTTTTGATAGTAAAAGAAAAATGTAATTCAAAGGAAATTATAAAAATCATGGATAGAAGAAGGTGATATTTCCTTTTATACTCAAAATGTATAAGGAAACATGGGGCAGATTTTCTTAAGGGAACTAGAAAATGTTTCATGTTTATAAAGGAAGGTCATACTACAATTGAATGTTGAAGTGATGGGAAGAATTTATCTAATTATTCTAATAGAGATAAAGCAATACAGAATGCACCACCAACACTAGAGTGTTTTAAATACAAGTAGTATGGGTATTATGCTAACTAGTTTACAAATTCAAATGTTAATGATGTTGATTGAAAACAATAATGACTTAATCCCAGATAAAAAGTGAAATCTCATATGATCACTATTTCTAAAAAGGGGTATGATAAAGATGTGGTGAAATTTACACTTATCATCCACTCCAGAACTCTTTATATTTCATTTGATTCTGGAACTACCCACTCCTTTATATCTAAATACTTTTCTAAGGGTATCACAACAAACCTCAAAATTTTGATATTGATTTAGCACTAAAAACTCCAAATGGTGTGATGATTGAATGACAAGTAAATTATTCTTCTCTAGTTGATGTTTTTGGGAATGTGTTTCCTTCAAATATTTGCATTCTTCCTCTTATTAAATTCAATGTTATTTGGGACATGGTTTGGATTTATTTACATAAATTACAAATAAGTTCCAAGAAAGGGAAGTTATTTTGGATATTCTAAACCAAACTATGACCATCTTTCAATGTGATGATAAAAAAGAACTTCTAATAGAAATTGCATCTATCATTTGTGCCATGATTCCTATTTGAAAGGTGCATTTATCTCAGATGGTTGGGAAAAAACTCAACATCAAATATATTATTATTATATAAGATTTTATTAATAAATTTCCAAAATAATTTCCCAGTCTTACAATGAATCATAAGGTAATTTTTCAATAGAAATCATACCTAGTACAACACAAATTTCCAACACTCAATATAGAATGGCCCTGATTGAGTTTCAAGAATTAAAGAAAAAACTCCAAGAGAATCATGATAATAGATTCGTTTAGCCAAGTGCGTCAACTTAAGGTGAACCTGTTTTATTTGTTAAGAATAAATATTGTTTAATGAAACTCTATATTTATAATCAAGACCTTAATAAGATCACTATCGATAACAAGTATCCTCTACCTAGTATTGATGACTTGTATAATCAACTATGCATAGCTCAATATTTGTTAATATTTATCTTCATTCTGGATATCATCAATTGAGTAATAAGGATGATATACACAAGAACACATTCAGTACTAGGTATGGACACTATTAATTTATAGTAATTCTATTTGGTCTTGCTAATTCCACCACTATATTCATGGATTTAATTAATAGAGTCTTTAGAGAATACCTTGATCTATTTGTGGTACTTAATGTATAAGAAATTATTAAATATTCAAAGAGAAAGGAAGAGCATGAAGATAAAATAATGATCATGCAGAAGATCCTGAGGAAGGAAAATCTTTATTCAAAACTTACCAAGTGTGAATTTTTTCTTCAAAATTTTTCATTCCTAGATAATATAATATCATGTGAGGGTATATCAATAGACCCTTCAAAGAACTAAGTAATTGATAATTGTCTTAGACCAACCACTCTAACTGAGATCCATAGTTTTCATGGTATGGTTGGATATTATTCTATATTTGTGGAAAAAAATTCACAGCTATCGAATCCACTCACCAAGTTACTCATAAAAGAGTTAATTTCTTTTAGATGGATGAATATTAGGAATTTCTTAAGGAACATAAGATAAGGCTACTCAGTGAACCTATTTTTACACAACGCTATAGTGGATAAGGCTTTGTAATACATAGTGTTTCAAAAAATAAGGGACGAGGATCTGTTCTCAGGTAGAATGATATGGTTAAAACTTATACCACGTGATAATTGTAGGTCCACAAGAAAAATTTCTCAACTCATGATTTGGAGTTAGCTGCAGTAAGTTTTTCATTAAATATGTAGATGAATTATCTCTATAGAGAAAGGTGCGACACATATACTAATCACACAATATTAATTTATATTTTAACTCAAAAAGAGATGAAAATTCACTAAATAATATGGTTAGATATGATTAAATATTATGACTACTCTAAACATTACCAACCTAGGAAAGAAAATAGGGTGGTAGATGCTCTGAGTTAATGGGATCATACCAGGTTATCTAAGATAAATATCATAAAAGATCTGATATTTATATAATTAAAATGATGGATCTTAAAAACTTGAATGAAGGGGAGATGTATTATATTTTTCAAGAAATTTTAAGACCATAATAAGGTGATAAATGTTCCTGATTTTAACATTCATTATGTTGTAATAATAAGGTTATGGAACCATGTATGTGTCCCTTTGATATTATATTCTAAAAAGGATGTGTTGGATGAAGATCATTGATCTTAATTCTCTATTCATCTTAGATGTATGTTGATATATAGATATTTGAAAGGGTATTTCCAGTGGGATGGCATGAATAGATATAATGTAGAGTATCTTTATCAAAGCTTGATATTTCAATAATTTAAGGATGATAGATATAAGTATAAGGATATATTACAACCATTACTCACACCACAATGGAAATGGTAAAAACCCACAATGGTCTTTGTTGTTGGATTCTTAAAAACATTTAAAGGGTATAATTATATATGGATTGTAACTAATCACCTTATGAAAACAAAACACAATATTTCCTTTAACTAATATTTATCCTTTGATCGAATTACTCAGTTATATAATAAAAAAGTTGTCATATTTCATGGTCTTCCAATATCAATTGTATATGATTTAGATCTGAGGTTTACCTTGAAGTTTTGAAGAAGTATTTAGTAAGATCTAGATAAAGAGTGAGGTTCTGGCACTACTTATCATCCTCAGATAGATGGTCAGTCAAATAAAACCATTCAAACTCTAGAATACATGTTGATATATTTTCTTATGTATTTGAATGGTGGTCAGGATCAAAGCCTTAATTTAGTGTAATTTTCGTTAAAAATATCTTTCACAACAGTATTCATATGTATCCTTATGAATCCCTCTATGGTAAAATTTGAAAAGCTTCAAAATGCTGGAATAAAGTTTGAGAAAGAAATCTATTTGTACCTGATCTATCTAAGGAAATGGTAGATAAGTGTATATTCAATCGACATCATATAGTAGCATATCAATGTCAAAAAACGTTATACTGACAATTTTCATAAAGATCAAATATTTGAATTAAGTGAAAAGGTATTCCTCTTAATATATTCATAGAAGAGGGTGATGATATTTTTATATAAGGGTATGTTTAACCTACGAATATCAGCCCTTTAAAAATTCTTGATTGTATCATGATGGTAGTTTATCGATTGACACTCCCACTGAATTTCTCTCAAGTTCATGATCTATTCCAAGTATCTACCCTGAGAAAGTACTTACCTAATCCATCATATGTACTGATATTATTATTTATTCTACTGGATATAGATATTTCATATGGGGAATAACCTATAGAGATTCTAAATTTTACAAAGAAAGTGTTATGAAATAAGACCACTCACTCGGTCAAAGTCTTATCATGAAACCACAAATTTGAGGATTCCACATGAAAACATAAGCATATGATGAGGAATAAGTATCCTCAATTATATCTATTAAAATAATGGAATTTCAAGGGTGAAACTATTTTAATGTGGAGCAATGTAACACCACAATATTTTAATTTTTTTCAAATAAATTTAATTTCATTGATATATTTCGCTACACACAACAACGAGTTTAGATTAACTACAATATACAATTAAAATATTATTATCACTTATCCATAGGATTTAAAGGTATTAATGGGACTAAGTAAATTATGAAAATATAAATCATTTGAAAATAATGGAGACATTTTTCTGAAGAAAAAAATAGTTTTTATATGTGTAGTGAAATTTTATCTTAATAAATTAAATTCATCATAATTAGAGAATGATTTAACTAAAATATATATGTATATAATATTCAATAATATTTTTTATGTTAATATAATATTTTTTAATATGCATACGATAATAATAATTCCAATTTTATGCTTAAAAGTGTATTTTTTTTTAAACATTTTTCGTCAACTTTTGCACGCTTACTTTAAAATTAATTTCTACCATTAATAGGTATTTTATTGGATAAAATTTATTGAATATTTATAATCATGATTTTTAAATTTGGTAAATATTACCCTTTATATTTTTTTAAAATTAATAGTAACTATAGAAATATTTATCACCTCAGTAAAGGATAAATCAGGTTATTCTTGGTTAAAACTAAGTGGAAAGGATATAATTTTTCATCCTAATTATTATTGAATTAATTTAATTCAAAATTTATAAAATTATTATAAAACTTTAATAGTTTATTTAACACTTTTCTATGAAAATAACTTATATAATATTTAAATCAAATAATTTTACAAAATGTCCCCCTCTTTGTTTTTAATATCACTCATCATTCTACATAGAGGAAAAGAAAGTTATGAATGAATATAAGTGTTCATTTTTATATTAATTAAATTATATTCATGATAAAAAATTATTTTTATTTTTTAGTACTTATATAATGACCTTAATTTCTTATGTAACACCAATGTAGTACTTCACTATTTAATAAAACAATATAATAAATGATTTTAAAAATATTAAAAGTGATAAAATTCAAATGTGTTAATGTGTCACAAAACTTTAATATATATATATATATGACATATTAGGGATATATTAAATCATTATATTCTAATTACCCCCTTTAATTTATTTATTTTAATTTAAATTAAATAAATAGTGTTAAAAATGTCATTATAGATATTTTATAATATATAATATTTCATTAAATGGCATTAAATTCATAAAAACACTTAGATTAATCCAAATGAATTTTGTATGGTTTTAAAAATAAAATATTTTCCTTTTATGATTTCTTTCTCATTTTATAATAATATAATTAACCCTAAAAATGTAGAAAATGTTAATATTATGATAATTGTCAAAAGGGTTAATAAGGGTTAAAACTAAATTATAAGGGTAAAAATATGATCCAAACTTGTAAAAATTTTACTAGATGAGATTATTTTGACTCATAATCATCTTAAATTTAAATATTATAAATTTGGATCCATTTTTAGGTCAAAATTAATTTATATTAATTTGAAATTTTAGTAAATTCCAAGAGTACCCCTCCCCTCGATTATAAAAGGGCACCCCTCCTTTCTCTTATTCACACAACTTTAAATATTATATATCTAGAAAAATATACCAATTTATATTATAAAAATATATACCCACATCCTAGAGGTTTTTTCTTTCCAAAATACCAACATAGATCCCTTTAGAGTTGATCCAAATGAGACTTTTCAAATAAGAGGTAATCACCTTAACCAACAACTAACCTTTACATATTTCTTTTTCATCTTATAAATCTGATATATTCTTAATAAAATAATAAATTCATCATCCTAAATATATGGAATTATTATTATTATTATTAAATAACTATTATACACCCTCTTTTCCATTAAATGGGAAGTGAAAGTACCACTCATGTATACATATAGCTTATCATCAAAACATAGTGATACAATTCATATTTTATCCCCATATTTATTGGATGGGTATTATGATGGGTTAAATATTTATATATGATATTTATGACACAATTATACTTATATAAGGATAATATCATGATTATATTCTTACCATATAATCCTTCGGGAAATGATAGTGTCGCTTGTGCATATGTGTAGGCTACCACCACCATGTAGAGAAGTGATTCATTTTTCATTCATATTTTACTTGGATGGTAAGGAGGATTAATTTGATAAATATATGTGATATATATGATATAATATTGATCATTTAAAGGTGTATTATTATTTACCTTGCTTTCATTTCATCCTTTGCAATATGAAAACAGTGTTCATGCATATGTGCGGCTTGTCGTCTCCATAGACTGTATAATTCATTTTTCTACACCTAAATTTTATGGATAGCAATATATATATATATAATAAATAAATCTGATGTTTATAAAAAATTTAAAATTCTAAAGATGGTGGAACTATGATGAAAGTACAAGAACTGAAACAACCCAAACAAAACTGACATGAAAAACAAAGCAATTATCTTAATGAATAAGGATTTTAATAAATAATTCTTAATAAATGAGTGATAGAAGGTTAAAATAAAATAATATATGGTTTTATATATATTATTTTGGTTATTTAATAATATTTTTTATATTAAGATATATTTATTATAAAAGGGTTTTGAAAACATATGAAGGAAGTCTAACCAAAGGTAAGGGGTTTAAAATTAAAATCTCATTATTTATCATAATTATTTATGATTAATTTATTTATAATGAAATATTATGATAAAAATATCAAGATACTCATTAAATTTATTACCCTCTAGTTATTTATTAAAAATACATGTTTTCCTTTCATTTTCTGCACCTTATGTACTCAAGACACCAAAAATATATTTTTCATAAAAATCAACTTTATTTCTCTCTTGGGTCGAAAAAATATTTTTATTCCATATCCATGTTTTCTAAAAGTGGTTTAAATAAGGTTTATACAATTATAAAATAATTTTTTAAATTATTTTTCACTCACCTTTTACATTTTAAAAAATGGTTTAAAATGAATCTTCTTTTCATTTTTAAAACAAGGTACTTTTGACTTTGTTTACAAAAATGTGAAAAAAATTCTTTTAACATATAGGACCTGAAAAAAAAATTCCCACCATCATGATCACATTTTTTTTAATATTACTTTATAATTTTCCATGGCTATTTTAAAATAAAATATTCTGTATAATATTTTGTAAATTTTTTTATTTTAGGAAGTGTTTTCAAATTATAAAGGTTATTTTCTTCAAGAATGTTTTAATGATCTGTTATTTCTATTTCTATTCATAAAATACCAAAATCATTGATTTCACATATGATTTAAATTTAATATGATCCATGTATGCCATCATTATTCTTTCTATAGATTTTTTATTTTTATGAGGGTATGATGTTTATGAGGTCCATTCTTTTTTCATAGGTTATGATATGATGAAATTTTTATGAAACTCATTTGGTGTCATGGATTATGATAGGATTAAGTGATGATATTGTGGAACAAAAATGTTTTATTTAATTTATTTTATTAGTGGGAACTATATCTCCCTAAAATTAATTGTGTAAATATTTATATATCATGAGTAAAATAAGACTGGAATAGGGAGTGAACACGGTTTGGTAAGAAACATTGTCCACTATGAAAGTCTTGGGAGTAAACCTTGACTACTATGATGGTTTGGGGAGTGAACTCATTACATTATTATAGTATTTTAAAATATCCTGTAATAATAAGGAAATGATTTTCTATACTTATGTGTATTCCATAATTCCATGTCTTATACCTATATTATGCTCTCATGAATAATGTTTTTTCATTCATTTATGATTCATGTCTTATAAAATACTACAATTTATGTCATGAATCAATATAATAATATATGATATGTAGGTTATGGTTTTAAATTGTTAAAATAATGTTCTCATGCTCTTTTCTCATGATATTTTTATATTATCATTGTTATCTCCCTTGTTTACCATTATTGGGCATCAAAGTTCATCATTTCTTATGTTTACTATCCCAAGTTATAAAGAAAGGTTTTATTTATGATACTACTAAGAAGGTTGGTATTTATGTATTTCTCAGTGGTATATGATGTAGAACTATTATGAACTAGTTTTTTTTGTTCTAAAGTTTCCAAATATACTAGACCTATATGATTCGGGCACTGATCGGTGTGTTATGTAACGAATATTTTTCTTCTTAGATGTAATATCTATGTATGAAAATTTTGGGTTGGTATAAGTAAATTATAGTTTTTTCTTTCCAAAATGATAATTTTATCACAAATATAATATTATTCCTCTAAATCCAACCTTATAACCATATATGTAATGTGGTGATCGAAAATAATATAAATCGGCTTGCGTGGCGGTAGTTTGCATGTACACACAAGAGATATTTTTACTTTTCATTATATGGTAAATAAAGAAGTGGGAAATCTTAAATCCCATATTATAATGATATTTATATAATATATATCATTTTATTTCATTTATATCTATCTTTATGACAATCTATAAGAGGTGGTGATGTAAAATGAAACACATCAGTTCATAAGACGGTAATTTGTAAGTATACGTGAAAGATGGTTTCATTTCCCATTTGTTGCAGAAGGATATTAATAAAGATTGATCCAAAAATAAGATAACACAAAGATATATGGATGATTCTAATGTTATTATATTATAATGGTTATTATATAATTTAATGGTTTGTAACAATAAATAAAATGAAAGAACATGATTTAGAGTTATACCTCCTCTTTATAATACCACCTTTGGCTTAAACCATAAGGCTTCTAGGTTGGAATTTTGAAGATGTTGAGACCAATAGGATGGTGGGATGGATGTTGGGAAGTAATTTTTATAGATATTGGGCGATATAAATGGCTCAATAAGTGTGAGTAATATAAGAGGGGTGGTTTCCATTTATAAGTGATGTGAGGGTCACCCTTAGAAATTCTTAAACTATTAAATTAATATATTTTTATGTTCATTTTCATAGTGTAAAAAATAGACATATTTATAATATTGGATTATCATGAGTCTAAATAATCTCAAAAAATAAAATTTACACAAATTTAGGTGATTTTTTTAACCTTATCTCTTAGTTTTAACCCTCGTTATCCCTTTCAATGATTACTGTGTAATCAAAGGATTTTACTCTTTAGGGGTCAAAAAAGTTACTATAAAAAGAAAATTGGACCATAAGAAGAAAATGATTAATATTTTAGACCATATATCATTAAATTTTCAAAATATATGATTTTTACTAACTCTAATTCATTTAATAAAATATTATTGAACATAAGATACCATTAAATTCATTTCAGGACTATTCACATAGTTTGATTTTAAAAACATCCAGATAGAAATAAAATTTGAATAAAACTTTTAACACACCAATAATATGTTATATTTATCTAAAAAAATCATGTAATTCAATAATTCATCCAAATTTTATTACTTTTAATGTTCTTAAAATCATTTAATTGATGTCTCTATTTCTTGAACAAGCACTGTATCAGCATTGCGTAATCATTTAACATAATTACTCTATCACTAAAATTGAAAATGAATTAATGTGATAAAAATATTAATTAATATTTTAAATAAATATTTAGAACCTTACATAAACTCTTTATATGACTATCAAAAAATATTATTTATTATTTAACAAAGACGGTGGTATTTTGTATTTATTATTTACCTAAAATAATATTAAGGTCATTATAAAAGGAAAGTGGAAATTAATTGAAAATATTTAGAATTATTGATGATTATGGTCTAAAAAACTCTCATAAAATGAAATAAATTCATGTTTTTGGGTGATTTTAAAGTCTTATCTTATAGTTTTAATCTTGTTTTACCTATTCTACTCATACCGTGGTGACAACATTTTAACCTAGGTTACTATTTATAATAACCAAAAATAAAAAAGGCCTATCTAAAAATAATTAAAACTTATAATTCCAAATATAGAACACATTTTATCAAATTAATTTCCTGTAAGTGACAAAAATTACTTTTAAAATAAATTGACAAGACGCAATGCAAAATAGTGTTCAAGAAAAATGTATTTTAAGTATAAAAATGTTTTTATATAAAAATTAAGGGTAATGATGATTTCAATACCATTAAAAGTATTATGTTTGATAAAATGTAATTAATTAAAATTTTAAACCAATTCAAAATAAAAGGGTATTTTTTAAATACTTGAAAAGAAAAGACACTTTTCTATAAAATCGGTATTTTCACTATTCACTAAAAAATAAATCCTTTCCAAAAAATTACAAAATTTTAACATAAGTTAATTTTAAAATTATTAATTAAAAAATGATGATTTTTTTATTAAAAAAAATTTATATTATTTTTATAAATTAATTATAACATTATCTTCGAATGTATTAAAAACTATTTTTGAAGAAAACATATTTTTGAAGCATAAAGTGACTTTACTAAAAATTGAGTTCTTATTTCCTATGAATTAATCAATAAATTTATACTGAGTAAGACATTTATATATTTTTATATATCATAATCTGTGTAATCCTATTCACACCAATCAATTCAATGGCTATGTTAAAACTATCATATTTAAATAATAATATGTTGTAGTCATTAAAGATTGCTTTTACCTATCCTATATGCTATTAGACATGGTATTATTTTAGAATTTCAAGTATTTACATTGATTTAAATAAAACCATACTACCTCAACCTCTTTAGAATCAAGAATTCAGTATAAGTCGAGGGTTCTCAAAACTCACTTTGATTTAACAGTATATCAGCCTCTCCCAAATTCATGAACATATTTTTCTTATTCATTTCTACATTTTATATTCTCTTAAATTTTTGAATTGTGTTTCCATAGAGATTTATGGAAACTCTCATTATTCTTAGCTACATGAATAATCCTTGGAGAAATGATACTTTGGTCGTGAAAGATAATTTAAAATATTGGGTTCGAAATCCAATGAAAAATTTCTATGATTTTTCTTATTTAACTCCCATGAATCTCATCTTGAATAATGGATTTCAAAAATTCTATGATATTTTTAAAATATATTAACAACAATGAATTTTCAAATTAAATTTCTATTTTCCTCCGAATATAAATTTTTTGAAATTAAGTCTATCTTTACACGAGATTGGATAACCATTACACAGATTTCGAATACCTTTATGTAGGTCCATATAACCCTTACATAGCCTTTGATATCTCTGATTTACCCTGACATAGAGACCAAACAACACTTATGTAGCTCCAATTGTTCATAGTTACCTTTACACAGGTAACCAGATTCATATGACCCTTATGTTGATGTTGGTTATGTTTTTTAGAAATTTCTCTGAGTATGAAAATAATACAATTATATAAATATCATAGGAGAACCCCAAACCTCTTATATATAGGTAAATTATACTATACAAACCTCAAATATCTCACAGGTTCCAAAAATATCACACAAGTTTCAGAAAATCAAAAAGACTCATCTTTAATAAAAAATCAACAATCACAAATATCATACAAGATGCACAAATTTATTATAGCCTATCAAAATTCCATAAGTTATAAGATTTTTCCTTTTGTGAAATTTTTATAAAATAAAATATCGTATAGGCTTCACAAAATATCTTATGGCCATCTCAAATAAAACTTCCACATAGATGAATTATCTTACACACTACTAAAATCATTTCTACATAGGATAACATATTTGTTTTCCAAACATAGCTATGTAGATGAAATGTCTTACTTGTGGGATAATTGTTATATTCATAGGATAATTTCCTTTTCAATTTGTATCCATTATCCAAAAAATCAAGATAACACTAAAAGGAACTTAAAAACTTCAAAAAATTTGTCATACCAATACAAATCATCTTGAAAATCCTTCTCAAAGATAAATAAATATATCTTATATGGAGTTATCAATAAAAATAACTTTTTTAACAAATTCCAAGCAACTTAAACAATATTACTTTCAGTTTTTATGATTTGATGATCTTTCTCCCCTTATGAATTTTCATAAATAAGTTCTTTATCACTCTTCATCTTCCTCTTAAAATTATTTTTCATTCATGTCCATGTTATTTTATATCAGGTATATATTCAATATGATTTTCACTTTTCTATAGTGATATTGAGTTAACCATATACCCATATAGTATTCATTTAAAGTGCTCCTATCAAGAAAGTCAATCCATTTATTTACTGGCTAAATTTTTAAATTTTTTATACTTTTTTATTTCAATTTTGATATTTTTTATTACTAAGGACGTTTGATTAAGAATTTTATTATTTATTCATATGATGAATGCAATGAAAATATTTAGTAATAGGTGAGACCCAAAATTAGATAGTCCATTGATGTATCAGTAGGTCTTGTGAAGCAAACTATCATGAGTATTTGGTATATTCCTACCAAATTATCAATAATTTCTTGACACGAGGCCTTGATGAAAGGTTTATAATATCATGGTATGAGGACTTAATCATATATTTATGATGTCTAAAATTATTCATTCCACGCTATGAAATGAGTTATTTTTTCCATGAGATTATTTAAATTATTATATTATCCATGGATTTATCACATGCTCGTGTTATTAATTATATAAAATTATTTGAGTATTGATTATTCCTACTATATTATTCTTGTATTTTTCGTTTGATAATACCTACCCTTACTAATCGTTTAAGTTCTTCCTTCTTATATTTCTATTTCACTAGGTGATAAATAAGTTTATTATGTATGATATATTTAGAAGGGTATTGTGTGTGGAAAACTTTGTGGGAGATATTGAAGACTTATTATAGAATGATAAATTGTGGGTATAGTGCAAAAAATATACATTTTATGGAAGATTTATGGATTTCTTAGTTAATAAATTTTCTTAAATCTATATAACTCTAAACTTAAAAATTCCTTAGTATGTAAGTGACTCTGTAACGACCCAAAGTTTCATTAATGGAAATCCCTCTTGATCTAATTAAATGTCTCTTTATGTTTATATAAAATTTCAACTTCTTTGGTTTTATGTTAAGAATTTTGACCATTTCTAATATATCCGTTGAACAGTGATCACATGATTAGTATAAATATAGGGCTTTCAAAAATCCAATTTACTCAGACAAAAGAAGCGATGGCCTCATCCAGTAGAATTGCTCCATACGAAGCCCATTTGTCAGGGCTCAGAAAAGAGGTACCATCCTTGGGCTTCGCTCTTGACCAATCCCAAGCTGAGCTTCATCATGTCAAGCTCGAATGGGACTATCTACGGGAGAAGTGGAATTTGATAGAAATTACCACTCAAGCGATGTTATCTAAGCCACCCCAAGAGTCTGTCACCATCGCACGCCTTACCCTTAGGTCTTATACGGTGGTTTTAAGGGGTTATGTAACAAATCATTAGTACTATGTTCATGTATATTATTTTTGTATATAATAATAAATAAACCTTCTTGTCATTATCGATACATTGTAAATAGTTTTTAAAGTACAAATAGTGTTTTTAGTTATAATTTAATTAAGAATTATATTTTTTTTAAATTAAGGGATTTTTGAATTAAATAATATTTTAATAAAATATTATTATTATTATTAAATTAATTTTTTATTAAATATAAATGATCTTATAATTTTATGAATGCAATTATAATTTTTATTAAGGTTTGAAAGCCATTTCTGTCAAAACCCGTGAATTTTTGATAAATATCGGTTTTTATTTTTAAAGTAAAAATTAACATATTTAGAAAATTATTTAGATAAAATAAATGTTTTTTATGGAATCAGGATGTCAAAATTATCCAACAGTTAATTTTTCATAATTTTCTGAGACAGTCAAATTTTTGGGTAAAAATTAAATACCGTTTAAATATATAATGTGTTTTATGACATCATAATGACCCAATATTGATGTAATAAAATACTATAATATTTATGTTCGTCCAATATATGTTTTACCATTAAAATAATGTGATTTTTGGTTTCTTTGGCTTACTTTTAAAAGCATTAATGGACCCCTCAAGACTTATTAAACACCTTGTCTTTTTAAATTAATTTTCATGGGAGTGTGACTCACCTCCACATAAGCAACTGTGTTATTTTAAGAAGTTAGTACTTTGGAAAAATAAAATATTTTTTTCCTCTTCCCTTTTCCAAAAACCATGGGATGCTTTGTGGTTTGGATTAATTTAATATAAGGGGTCCCAAACCTAAATAATAAAGAATTCCCTCAACTTTCCTATATAAACCCACCCAAGATCCCACTTCCTCCTAACTCAAAGCCTTTGGAGTTCATCCAACATCTAGCCTAATATCTCTAGAATCCTCCCAAGGTTCCCCAATCTCCCAATAATCCTCTCACAAGCCTCTCTCTAGCCTTTGGAAGCACACTTCCAAGTAAGGGTTTTTGTTTCTTTCTCATTTTTGTCCAATTTTCTTTAAGTTGTTTTGCCCTTTTAGTTTCAATTATCAATGTTGGGGTATGGTTTTTAACCTCCCTAATACTTCCCTCTTTATTTTTGAATGATGGGAGACCCCTTTCTCTCTCATTAAATGCCTCCCATGTACACCTATTACTATGTCGAAATTCCGAAAGGAACTTCTCTCTCCTCTTTTACATTCAAGCAATACTTTTGTATCATGAATCTAAATTCCATTAAAATTGTTGGGACATGTATCTATATGACCTAATTAATGTCTATTACATGTAAGTATTATGAGTAACCCCTTTCTCTCTCATCAACCATTTTTATGAATTCTTATGTCACGTCGTTACGCTGCCGAAATCGCACAGATTTTCTATGCCAATGTCATTGTGTAGTGAATACCATGCCCATTTCTTCATCAAGGGTATTCACCTTTATGCACATTTACTTATTGATTATAAAGTTTCGTGTATTAATTCCACATTCTTTTATCATTTAATAAATTATTATGTTTTATTAATTGATGTTTTATGATCCATGTGGCACACTTATGCATGAAATGAAATGTTTAAGAATGTTGCGCCCTTATAGCGCTCCAATGCATTGGGTACAGTATAGTATCATGATACGTCATGTGCAATGAGTTTTAACTCATGCTAATTCAAGTGCAATGAGGGTTTACTCATGCTTTATGTGCAATGAGGATTTACTCATGCTCCATGTGCAATGAGTCTTGGCTCATGCTAATTCCATGATAAGTGTTGTTGCCACATTTCCATGTTATGATTATCATGCTTTATCATGATTTTATGTTCATGTTTCTATTGTGCTCTATTGATATTCCTAATTTCTAACATGTATTATACTCCTCATTTTATTCCATTTCATTCCCTTACTGGGCTTTATAGCTCACCCTTTTCTTATGCATGTCCTCAGGTTATCCCATGCAATGCTAAGTACGAGGGAATGTAGTGGTCATGTAAAGGATGTTTTTAATAAAGATGTTGTATTTCATGTTTCAAGTTTTTTATGTAATGATCCTATGCCCTAAATACACAAAACCTCTCTATCTTCTTTATTGTATCAAGTGAAGTTTTATGTAATAAATCATGTTTAAGTTGTAACAAAAATTAGGGTTGTCATAGTTGGTATCAGAGGATATGTTTAGTTATTTTTGGGATTAGGATTAGAAAACCCTAGTAAAGCCTTATATACAAGACTAAGTACAATAAAAACATCCCTAAGTTTCGGTAAGTACTGAGTAAGTGGTTTATCAAATAAATACATCCTTGTCTGGATACGAGCAGGTAGAGACGGCTCTGGCACAGATGTATCCTAGGAGTAAAACTCGTAAACACTACTTTGAGCTAGACTCGAATAGGAACTGGTGCACAAAAATGGGCCTTGCTGCACTCTTGGTTAAGACACTCCTAGGGGATATGTTTTGATAAATTCAAAATCTTAGTATGAATCCTTATTAAGGGAATTAAAAAAAATTCCCCTAAGAAAATATGTTAGAAAGTAGATCATGAAAATCCTAGATTGAAGCTTATAGACTCATGAGTTAAGGAAATAAAAGTTTATTTATAAGTCATCAACTTTTGTCTTTAGATTACCCTTTATGTGTTACCCCCTAACTTTCCTTTTATTCCAGTAAATGTCTAGTAATAGGAGGACTCAGGCTAACAACCGATGTGAAGATCAGTGTGATGACTGTATTAATGAGATGCCCAATCCAATGGGAGCAGGAATCGCGAACTTTGCCATGCTTCTCTCTTAGCTAACTCAAGCTTTGAATAGAAACACGGGTCAATAGGAATGTTCTACCCCCCCTCAGAAGGAACAAGTCATTGTCGAGAGCTTTATGAGACAAAGGCCTCTTACTTTTAGTGGATTATTTGATACCACGATCGCTGAACAATGGATCAACTCAATTGAAAAGATCTTCTACATCCTTCAATGTTCTGAACAAGAGAAGGTTCTCCTGGCGGCTTATCGTATAGAGGGTAAAGTTGATCAATGGTGTACGTTGATCAAAAATACGAATCCTGAGGAGCAGATCAAGGCGTTGGAATGGAAGGATTTCTGGATGATGTTTTTCGATAAATATTTTCCGCACACCCTCCGACTTAAGATGGGAAGGGACTTCCTTTCCCTCAAGCAAAAAAGATGAATAATTTGTTGGAGCATACGAGGCAAACTTCACAAGGCTTGCACGATATGCTTACGACTTTGTCGTTACCCCCGAATTCAAGGTTGACTGATTCTTTGGTGGGTTGAAGCCTAGCCTACGAAAAGCATTAGCAGTCCATGACTTTGACAACTATGAGGAAATTGTCTGTTGTGCCCTCAAGGTCGAAATGGAGATCGTAGAATCACAGGGGTATCATGGGGATAAGAAGCATAAGGTGGACTTCAATGCTGGTGGTCTGATGGATAAATCCAATGGTGCTAATATGATCCAGCACCCTACTTGCAAAAAGTGTGGAAAGAAGCACCCTGAAAATTTCCACAAGGGGGTGGGGAAATGCTTCAGGTGTGGAAGAGAAGGGCACCTAGCTGTTAACTGTTGGCAAGAAAGACCCGTGGATGAGACATAAGAGAGTAATGCTCCATTAAAACCTCAACGTGTTGTTCAATGCTATAAATTCAAAGAACCGGGGCATTTTAAAAATCAGTGCCCTAATCCAAGGGTTTTCGGAGGCAATCAACAACCTCTAAGGCAGCAAGGAAGATATTTTGTCATCACTTCTGCCGAAGTAAACCCCGACAACTAAGTGGTGATAGGTATGCTAGTAATTCATTCAAAAATAGTGAACTTACTTTTTGATTCATGTTCTACGCATTCATTTATATATCAAAAGTTTAGTAGAACAATCCCGACACCACCAAAAATCATGGAAGTAAAGATGTCGGTGACTACGACAAATGGGGAAATCATTGCATCCCATGAATATAAGTCCTCCCCTGTTATAATCTGTGGATTTAATTTCCCGGCGATCCTCTTCATACTCCTTCTGGTGGAATTTGATGCAATTCTTGGCATGGATTGGATTTCCTTATATAGAGCCAACATAAATTGTCGGGAGAGTGAAATCACACTCCATATGGAGAATCGACCTCCGATTCTTTACAAGTGTAAGGAGGAAGATGAATCTCCTTTAGCTCCATCATCTCAATCATGGATATTACTGCCCAATGAGCACGCGTATCTTGCTCAGATGATTGAGTCCAAGGAAGAAACCATCCTTGAGGAAATGTCTCTTGTGAGAGAATTCGCTGAAGTGTTTCCTGAGGAACTGTCTGGTCTTCCTCCAAGAAGAGATGTTGAATTATCAATTGAACTTATACCCAGGGCTTTAACAATATCCAAGACTCCATATAGAATGGATGTTGTATAGCTTGAAGATCTGAAAAAACAACTATAGGAGAATCTAGATAAAGGGTTTATACGCCCAAGTGCTTCACCATGGGGTGCACCAGTCCTCTTCCTCAGGAAGAAGGTTGGGTCAATGCGGCTTTGCATCGATTATCGTGAACTTAACAAAATCACGATAAAGAACAAGTATCCTCTACCACAAATTGATGACTTGTTCGATCAGTTGTATGGAGCACAATACTTCTCCAAGTTGGACTTGTGGTCGGGATATTATCAAGTAAGGGTGAAGAAGGAAGATGTCCGCAAGAATGCTTTTCGTACAAGATACGGGCACTATGAATTCATAGTAAATCCTTTCGGACTCACTAATTCTCCAGAAATATTCATGGAATTGATTAATAGGGTCTTTTTAGATTACCTAGACAAATTTATGGTAGTCTTTATAGATAACATTCTAATATACTCCAAAACCAAGGAGGATCATGAGGAGCATTTAAGAACTGTACTAGAGACTTTACGCAAGGAGAAGCTCTATGCAAAGTATAGTAAGTGTGAGTTCTAATTTAAGGAGGTCTCATTCTTTGGCCATATCATCACAGGCAATGGGATATCTATGGATCCCTCCAAGCAGATGCAATTGAGGGATGGCCGAGACCAACATCGGTAACAGATATCCATAGCTTCTTGGGGTTAGCTGGATATTATCGACGATTTGTGAGAAATTTCTCATGATTGTCCAACCCTCTTACCAAGCTAACTCGAAAGGGAGTAAAGTTTGATTGGAGTGATGAATGTGAAGAAAGCTTCAAGGAGTTGAAAATGAGGCTTATCATTGCGGTTGTGCTCACTTTACCCACAAGTGGGGAACTTTTTGTTGTTTTCAGTGATGCTTCAAAGAAGGGCTTAGGCTGTGTGCTGATGCAGAATGATAAAGTTATATCCTTTGCCTCAAGTCAGTTGAAAATCCATGAGAGAAACTATCCAACGCATGATCTGGAGTTGGCGGCGGTGATCTTTGCCTTGAAAATCTGGCGGCATTATCTCTATGGAGAGAAATGTGAGATATATACTGACCACAAGAGTCTTAAATATATATTCACACAGAAAGAGCTTAATATGAGCCAGAGAAGATAGATAGAGCTCATCAAGGATTATGATTGTTCAATCCATTACACCCTGGGAAAGCGAACAAGGTGGCAGATTCCCTAAGTAGAAAGGATCCAGTGATTCTATCAATGATGAGAATTGAGAAGGATCCAATCTTATTATACTTGATGAAGATGGACATGGGAATCATATAGAAGGTAACATCATCAATCCCTTCACAAATGATTGCTCAACCGTATCTTTTGGAAAGGTTAAAGGATGCTCAAAAGGATGATGTGGTAATTCAGGAAAAATTGGAAGCTATCAAAAAGGGGAAATCCTCGGAGTTTAATGTTAATGAAGAAGGAATTGTGCGATTTGGGAAAAGACTATGTGTTCCATCAAGTCTGGAGCTGAAGAAGGAACTTTTGGATGATGCACATAGTTCAAATTTCTCTATTCACCCAGGGAGCTCAATGATGTATCAAGATCTTCGAGAAAACTTTTGGTGGCATAATATGAAAAAGGAGATCGCTGAATATACATCAAAGTGACTGGTGTGCCATAAAGTGAAGGCAGAGAGGCGGAAGTCTAAAGGGATGATGAAACCATTGCCCAAACCAGAATGGAAATGGGAGAACATCACCATGGAATTTGTCACTGGACTTCCAAGGACATCCAAAGGCAACAATGAAATATGGGTTGTTGTGGATCGTCTTACAAACATTGCACACTTCATTGTTATTTGGGAGGATTTCTCTTTGGATCAACTGGCACGGATATATATCAGGGAAGTGGTAAGGCTTCATGGAGTTCCATTATCTATTGTTTCTGACCGATATCTAAGATTCACCTCTAGGTTTTGGAAGAGTCTTCAACATGCTATGAATACTGAATTGGACTTCAGTACAGCTTATCATCCTCAAACTGATGGCCAATCTGATCGGGCTATCCAAACACTTGAGGAAATGTTGAGAGCATGCTCAATGGACTTTAAAGGAGGAAGGGATAAACATCTTCCTCTGGTTGAGTTCTCTTATAATAACAGTTTCCACTCAAGCATCCAAATGGCACCATATGAAACCCTGTATAGGAAAAGCTGCAGAACACTGGCATGTTGGGATGAGGTCAGTGAACGTAAGCTGCTTGGACTAGAAATGGTCGAAGAAATGGTGGAGAAGGTGAAAACCATTCAACAGCATATCAAGGAAGCCCAGAGTCGATAGAAGAGTTATGCTGAAAACCATCGATGATACATTGAGTTTAAAGTTGGAGACATGTTTTTTCTATGCATATCTCCATGGAAGAAGTTCATGAGGTTTGGAAAGAAAGGGAAGTTAAGTCCAAGGTACATCATCCCCATTGAGATTCTTGATCGTGTCAGGGATGTGGCCTATCGACTAGAACTTCCACCTACCATGGCCAAAGTACATGACGTCTTTCATGTATCCCTCTTAAGGACGTACATATCGGACCCTTCATATGTACTCTCTTCTAAGGTGGTACAACTGGAAGATGATCTTTCTTATGAGGAGAAACCAGTGAAGATCTTAGATCATAGAGAAAACATTCTATGAAATAAGACAATGCCCCTCATCAAGGTGTTGTGGAGAAACAAAAAGTTTGAAGTAGTGACTTGTGAATCGGAGGAAATGATTAAGCTGAGTTATCCACATCTGTTTTAGTGTGCCAAAAAGAAAATTTTCAGGGCGAAATTTCTTAAGGGGGGAATATTGTAACGACCCAAAGTTTCATTAATGGAAATCCCTCTTGATCTAATTAAATGTCTCTTTATGTTTATATAAAATTTCAACTTATTTGGTTTTATGTTAAGAATTTTGACCGTTGCTAATATATCCATTGAACAGTTATCACATGATTAGTATAAATATAGGTCTTTAACAAATCCAATTTACTCAGACAAAAGAAGTGATGGCCTCATCCAGTAGAATTGCTCCATACGAAGCCCATTTGTTAGAGCTTGGAAAAGAGGTGGCATCCTTGGGCTTCGCTCTTGACCAAGCCCAATCTGAGCTTCATCATTTCAAGTTCGAACAGGACCGTCCATGGGAGAAGTGGAATTTGATAGAAATTACCACTCGGGCGATGTTATCCGAGCCACCCCAAGAGTTTTTCACCATCGCACACCTTACCCTTAGGTATTATGCAGCTGTTTTAAGGAATTATGTAACAAATTGCAAGTACTATGTTCATGTATATTATTTTTTTATATAATAATAAATATACCTTTTGGTCATTATCGATATATTGTAAATAGTTTTTAACGTACAAATAGTGTTTTTAATTATTATTTAATTAAGAATTCATTTTTTTTTAAATTAAGGGATTTCTGAATTAAATAATATTTTAATAAAATATTATTATTATTATTAAAGTAATTTTTATTAAATATAAATGATCTTATAATTTTATGAATGCAATTATAATTTTTATTAAGGTTTGAAAGCCATTTCTATCAAAACCCAGGAATTTTCGATAAATATCGGTTTTTATTTTAAAAGTAAAAATTAACATATTTAGAAAATTATTTAGATAAAATAAATGTTATTTCTATAATTAGGTTGTCGAAATTATCTAACAGTGAATTTTTCATAATTTTCTGAGACAGTCAAATTTTTGGGTAAAAATTAAATATCGTTTAAATATATAATGTGTTTTATGACATCATAATGACCCAATATTGATGTAATAAAATAATATAATCTTTATGTTCGACCAATATATGTTTTACCATTACAATAATGTGATTTTGGGTTTTTTTAACTTACTTTTCAAAGCATTAATGGACCCCTAAAGACTTATTAAACACCTTGTCTTTTTAAATTAATTTCCATAGGAGTGTGACTCACCTCCACATAAGCAAACCTATTATTTTAAGAAGTTTGGACTTTGGCCTTATAAAATATTGTTTTCCTCTTCCATTTTACAAAAACTATGGGCAAAAACCATGTGATGGTTTGTGGTTTGGATTAATTTAATATAAGGGGTCCCAAACCTAAATAATAAAGAATTCCCTCACCTTTACTATATAAACCCACCCAAGCTCCAACTTCCCCCTCAGTAAAATCCTTTGGAGTTCATCCAACCTCTACCCTACTATCTCTAGAATCCTCCCGAGGTTCCCCAAGCTTCCAAGAGGCCTCTCACAAGCCTCTCTCTAGCCATTGTAAGCACACTTCCAAGTAAGGTTTTTTTCTTCCTTTCTCATTTTTTCCAATTTTCATTAAGTTGTTTTACCCTTTTAATTTCAATTATTAATGTTAGGGTATGGTTTTTCACCTCCCTCATACTTCCCTCTTTATGTTTAAATTATGGGAGACCCCTTTCTCTCTCATTAAATTCCTCCCATGTACACCCGTTACTATGCTGAAATTCTGAAAGGAACTTCTCTCTCCTCTTTTACATTTAAGCAATAATTTTGTATAATGAATCTAAACTCCATTCCAATTGTTGGGAAATATATATATATGACCTCCCTACTGTACATTACATGTAAATATTATGAGTAACCCCTTTCTCTCTCATCAACCATTTTTATGAATTCTTATGTCACGCCGTTACGCTGCCGAAATCGCACCAATTTTCTAAGCCAATGTCATTGTGTAGTGAATACCATGCCCATTTCTTCATCAAGGGTATTCACCTTTATGCACATTTACTTATGGATTGTAAAGTTTCATGTATTAATTCTACATTCTTTTATCGTGTAATAAATGATTATGTTTTATGAATCCAAGTTTTATGATCCATGTGGCACACTTATGCACGAAATGAAATGTTTAAGAAGGGTGCACCCTTATAGCTCTCCAATGTATTGGGTAAAGTATAGTATCATGATAAGTCATGTTCAATGAGTGTTGACTCATGCTAATTCATGTTCAACGAGGTTTTACTCGTGCTTCATGTGCAATGATGATTTACTCATGCTCCATGTGCAATGAGTCTTGGATCATGCTATTTCCATGTTAAGTGTTGTTGCCACATTTCCTTGTTATGATTATCATGCTTTATCATGCCTTTATGTTCATGATTCTCTTGTGCTCTATTGATATTCTGAATGTCTAACATGTATTGTACTCCTCATGTTATTCCATGTGTATTCCCTTACTGGGATTTATAGCTCACCCTTTTCTTATGCATGTCCTCAGGTTATCCCATGCAATGCTAAGTACGAGGGAATGTAGTGGTCATGTAAAGGAAGTTTTTAATAAAGATGTTGTACTTCATGTTTCAAGTATTTTATGTAATGATCCTAATCCCCAAATACACTAAACCTCTCGATATTCTTTGTTGTATCAAGTGAAGTTTTATGTAATAAATCATGTTTAAGTTGTAATAAAAAGAAGGGTTGTCATAGACTCTATGTTTTTTATTGATATTATTTTTATAAATGGTTAAATTTGTGTTTCTTTATCTGGTACCAAATCTAGTATATAAATAATAAGTTTGGTATCATATAAAGTATTATACAACTTCAGAGTCTTATATGTAATCAAGTGGAGATAATTTAATAGTTTTGGATACCATTATAGGTTAATATCTTTAAGTGAGATCATAATATCAAAGGCATTAATACCACTTTTGAGGTCATATATGATTAAATTTTGAGGTGATTAATGATATCTTGGGATATTTTTATTTGGTTTCAAGAAGAATTCATGATTGAGGTTTAGATAACATGTTGGGTTGGTATGTGATTTTATATTTAGGTAATTATGGTTCATTGGTATAATAGGTTAATTTATTCTGGGGATCTAAATTGTGCAGTATAGATGACCTTTTATATTGAAAAAGTTACTTGGAGAAAAATTAATTCATGCTATTTTGGGGAAATATTAATATATTTTTGGGAGTATATATGATTACATTATACATTTATTGATATGTGATTTTATGTTTTTAAGGGATGAAGGTTGAGTTCAAAATTAGTAAGATAGGTTTCTATGATTTTTGAGTTTATAATATAGTAATAAATATTTTGGTAAATTCAGTTTTAGTAATATTTTGGGATTAGGTTATTGATATTAAGAGGATAAAACTTATGAAAATTCAAGTTGAAATAAAAGTCAGTTATAGTTTCATGGTTAAAATTAATAAATCATGGTACGAAATTAACGTGTTATTGGAGAATCCATGTTGTATTTTATTTTTTGTATTAACGAGTTTATCAATTGTTATCATGACCATTGGGTTTTAGTATTTGGATGAAAACAAGATCATGAAAAAATTGTGAAAGTTGTTCTTCTAGAAACCCCATAGTCATATTACAATAGAATTAAAATTTTCATATATGGTTCTCACAAATTAAAATCCCAAAGTATTTCTGTTATAATATAAAATATTATATTCCTAGTATTATCTTAGATAGTGAGGTTCATATACCAGTAGATATTATATCTTGATTCACGTCTTTCTTTTAGATGTCTTTAGTAATTTTGATTTCTATGTAAAAATTAAAATTAGGAGGATTATATCTATATAAGGGGGTAAAATGTAACACCCAAAGATTTTTGAAAGTATAACTTTAAATGAACTATTTTAGAATAAGTAAAAGCAATAAATTCATTTTTTAAATACATTTTATTTTGAAGTAATTGTATTTATAAAATAAGAATTTTTATTAAAGTTATTAATTTTTAATAATTATATCAATAGAATTCATTGATGAAATCCCGTGAATTATTTGTAAATTAAATTACTAATGTTTAATAAATAAATAAGAAACTATAATTTATTTTAATTTAATTATTCCGAGTAAGATAAAAATGTTTTATTTAAAACATTTTTTTATATTATATATTTATTATTTAAAGGATGTGTTTCTAAATTTTAGAATTTTATTTTTATAAAATGAACTTTTTTATTCATCATATTTTAATTATCTTAGGGTGAAATTTTAGTTTTTTTTTGAAAAATTTGATTTTTTTGAAAAATTTGATTTTTATGAATAGTAAAAATATTGTTTTTAAAGATTTCATAACATTTATATCGTCATTATATTTTGAAAATGAATTAACAAAATATGAGACGTTTCTAAAAATAAAATTTAATTTATGAATTAAAATAATTCATTTTAAATTAATATGTAGAATTTAGAAATCTACGCTTGAATTTTTTGAAACTAATATATATTTTATTTTAATTAAAAACAATTTTCATCTTTTTCCTTTAAATTAAGTATTAAAAATTATATATTATGTTTTTTATTGATTTTAAAATTACATAACTCTCCTTTTTAATCAAAAATCAATACATATAATTTGAATTAGTAAAAAACATTATTTTGGTGTGAATTCATTTTTATTCTTAAAAAGATATTTCTATAAAAAATGTTTTTTTGCATTGAAAAATATTTTATTAAAATTAGTTTTTACCACCTTTAAAAATTGAATATTGTGAAATAATTTTAAAAAATTGAATCAAAACTTTCAATTTATGTAATAAGATAAATTTCATTTTTTTTAATGAAAATAATTTACCAATGTAAAATTTTATTTCCATAGTAAAGGTTTAAATAAGATAAAAGCGTTAAATCAAGGGTTAAATCCTACAAAATCACAAAATCCTATCTATAAATATATGGATATAGGATTTATAAACCTACCCCTTATACCATGTCATTTTTTATCCTCATTGGATCCACTTTCCTTTATAATGACTTTCCTTGTTGATATTATGAAATAAATACTGCAAAAATGCCACCCCACTCACCTATAAAAGGGACTCTTCACCACTTCATGTATCTACATACCTAAAGCTTCCAATATTAAAAAAATAAACCTAAAACTCTCACCAAACCTCTTTACCATTTACTATAGGTTTTATTCTCCTCAAAAAGAAAATTGAACAAGTCTTAAGTTATGTTCTAAATATGGATATCCAAGGAAGTGGTGATTGTCTGAACTAAGTTCTTTCAAGTTTATTTCATTATCCACCTCCCCCAATTATATTATAACCATAATTACAGAATTACATAATTATAAATAAAATAATATAATGTTATTAGGTTGATTTAATAACCATTATATACCTCCCTCCCATCCATTGGAAATTTTATGTGTTACGTACGGACTACCGCCTCCCTGAATGACATATTTTATTTTTCATAACCACCTTACATAGATGGTCCCAAAAAAATAGATTTAATTAAAAATTATGATATTAATATTAAAAAAAAAATATTTTTTTTATTTAATGGTAATATTCATTCATAACTAATTATTAAGATACTAACATTAGTTCATTAAAAAATACTAAAAACACACCTATTATGGGTTTCATATTTAATAATTATACCTAAAGTTAAAATGGAATGAACCTAGAAATTAATAAATATTTACAGAACATTAATTAAAATACCTTTAAATTATTTAAATAATAAAATAATGATCGTGTAATGGTCATCAAAACCATTATATTTAAGTAGAAAATGAATGGTTAAAACTAACACCAATGATCAATATTAACTAAAAATAGTAATAATCATATAATAAATGAATATGTAATACAAATATAACTGATAATGTACATGAGTAAAGTTGTGAAATAAATTATTAATTAGTATTATTTTATTATATAGGTGGTTATAGCATGTCTTAAAAAGCGAGAATACAAGCAAAAGGTACTATTTTACAGACTCAATTTCTTAAGACATGTTTCTTATTATGAATAAATTTACTTTTATATTGTTTAAATACATCCATATTGAATTCTTATATAGTAAATAATTTTTTATTCTTGGTTATTTCACTTTAATTTAATCTATCCATCTTCTATGATCATTGATTCATACATCACATACGTCATAAAGTTTTTTCATCTCAATTTCACTACATTGAAACATGTTTCATATTATGCACATATTTTAAATTAAATGGTGTATATACTTCATATTTTTTCTGTTATGTCGTAAATATAATTATTCTAAAGTTATTTCATGTTCCATTTCAAGTTATTACTTTTAAAGGGTTCTGATTCAAAAGTTAGAAAAGTTCAATGGGTTTTTATCTCAATTTGACTTCATTAAGACATGTTTCATATTATGTGCCTATTTTAATTTATATGGTTTATATACTATCTATTTGAAATATTATATTATAACTGTATTTATAATAATGGTATTTAATTTTCTTTTTTAAAATCTTGCTTTCAATAGTTTCTTGATTCAAAAGTTACCAAAGTTGTGTGGATTTCTTTTCTGAACACACTTATTTTGTGGTCGAGAATATTTCTCTTCTATGTCCATGTTATTTATTTTGTTTCATAAATATAATTATCTATAATTATAAGACGTTTTAAGTTAATTTCATATTTTCAATAAATTTCTATATAGTATTTTTAAAATGTATCATTTTAATATTTTACACACTGGTTATTTTTTATGTTTTCTATGAAAGTGGGAAATGAATGTTTTTTACATTACTAGTAAGAATGAATTTTACCACTATTATGTCCATTGTTCAATACCATTATTTATTTTTAAGTTTCTTTATATTTTGAAATAAAATATTATTCTCATGGTTATTTGAATATTTTATAATTTACCAATATAAAATAATGTCTCTTCCTATTTCTAAAATAATTTATAAAACTTTTATAAAACTATTTTTCATTTTTTTCATCATCATTTAATGATTCCTATACTTCATTGGGGGCATTCTCTAATTATAACACCACACTTCTTACTTTGGATGGCTTATGATGGTCATTTAAGCATGTTTTTATGAAACAAATTTCTTTCTAAGGGTTAAATAAGATATGATGGAAATATAATTGTCATTAAGTTCTAGCAAGTATATTATCCTACTTTAATTTCTAAGGAATTCATGGTCTTCATTTATAACCTGTACATTTTTTTGAATAAGTTACCTATCACTCTATGTCTACCTGTTGAATATATTTTGCCTTCATGTCCATGTTCTTTTATCTCATGGATATATTCTATATAATTTTTTGTATTTCTGTAGTGATATTGACTTAATCATATACTGGTATGGTGTTATTCTAAAGGGTACTTATCAATAAAGTTGTTTAATTTTTTAACTAGGGAAATATTGAAATTTTGTATACTTTTTATTTCAATTAAAAAATTTTTTGACTTTGGAGTAATGTTGATAATGTATTGTATGATTTATTAATATAATGAATGTGTTGGAATTATTTAGTGATTGGTGGGATCCATAATTATATATACCTTGTATGCATCAGTGGGTCTCATGATACAAACTTGCCAATGCATTTGATGTATGTCTTCAAAATTATCAATAATGTCTTGGCATGAGGTATTGTATGTTTTTTTATGATGCATTATCATGATATATTGATTTTATATTTATGATGTTCATTATAATGCATTCTTTTACTATAAAATCAGTTATTGTTGGATATGTGATTATTTACCTTGTTATGATATCCATGGATTTATCAAATCATCATGTTATGAATTTTATAGAATTTATTGTTAATTATTACTTATTTATTAGTTATTCATATTTCATTAAATGATATATACCCTTATTAAGTGTTTGAGATCACCCTTTTTATGTTTCAATTTCCCTATGTTATAAAGAAGAGTATAATTATTATTATTATTATTTTTAGAAGGGTATCATGTGTGGAATGTTTAATGGTCATTTTGTGGGAAATATATGGATTTTATGTGTTATAATTTTTTCTTAATTCTCTAAAACTCTAAACATAAAGTTGTTTGGGTATGTAAGTGAATATATATTTTTTATTCATATTATAATTATATATGGTTAAATTTAGGTCACTTATAATGGTATAGAAGCCAATATATGATGATTATGTTTTTAGCATCGGATTCGGATGTATGTGTTTTGGGTTATTATAGTTGGTATCAGATAAAGGTTTAGACAACTTAAAGGTTTTTAAGTTATCATATGAGGATAATTTAAGAGTTTTGGATACTATTATGGGTTAATAATTATAAGTGTGATCTTAATATCAAATACATAAATACCTTTTTTATGTCTTATGTTATTGTATGTTATAGTGATTGATGATATTTTGGGTGATTGTTTTTGGGTTTTAAGAATAACACATGATTGTGGTTTAGATAATCCTTTTGGTTATTATGTGATTTGAAATTGAGGTAATTATGTTTGATTGCGGAAATATGATAATAGATTTTGGGAATATAAGATGAAATGTGTCGATAACCTTGGGATTGAAAAAGTAACTTGGTGACAAAGTGATTTTGGTTATTTTGGGAAAATATTAATATATTATTTATAGTGTATATGATTAAGGAATATATTTATTAATATAGAATTTTATGTTGTTAAGGTATAAAGTTTAAGTTGAATTTTGGGATGAAAGGTTTCCATAATTTCTATATTTAGAATATATTAAGAAATATCTTCGTAAATTCAAGTTTGCGGATTTTTAGGGATAAGGTTTTTTTTATTAAGAGGATAAAACTTAAAGAGATCTAAGTTGACCTAAAAGAGATTTATAGTTTAATAATTAATGAAAATTTATCATGGGATAAAATTAATGTGTTATTAGATAAAACTTTTTATGCTTGAATATTTATATTGACGTGTTTACGATTATTATCATAACAATTTGGTATTAGTTTTTGGTTGAAAATATGATCATAAAAATAATGTTCTAAAAGATATGTTTCTATAAACCCATTATTATTATAAAAAATGAAGTATATTTTTCACAAATTTTTGTCACAAATGAAAATCTCAATATATTGCTATTATAAGGGGAAACTATGAGTTTCTTAGTTTTACCTAAGTAGGTGAGGTTCATATATCTGTTGAAATAATATCTTGATTCATGTCATTCTTATAGATATACCAAATTATTTTCATTAGTGTGTAATAATTTAAATTAAAATGGTGTAATTTATTTAAGGTGGTATAATGTAACATCCCCTTAATTTTGTGTGGATTAAATTAAAAAAATTATTTTAGAATAAAGAAAAGACACAAATTTATTTGTAGAAACACTCTTTATTATAATTAAGTTATTTTTATAAAATATGAATTTTTAATAAAGGTATTACATTTTATGAATGATATAAATAGAATTTATTAATGAAATGAAAGTAATTATTGTTAAAATAATTTAGAAACACCCAATAAATAGTTAATAAACTACAAGGAATGTTTATTTAATTATTTGTGGCTAAAAAAGGTTTTTTTTTAAAAATTGTTTTTATTATACATTATATATATTATATTTAAATTATATGTTTATAAATTTTATAATTTGAGTTTTATAAAATGAATTTTTTTATTCGTCATGTCAAAATTATCTTAGGGTAAAATTATGGGATTTTGTTGAAAAGGTTTAATTTTTGTGAATAGTAAAAATTCAGTTTTTACTAATACCATAGCTTTTATAACATAATTATTATTTAAGAATGAATTAAAAATATATGATACCATTATCTCAACCAAAAATTAATTTAAGTAGTAAATTAAGTTTTCTAAAAAAATTAATATGTTAAATTCATAAATCTATGTTTGAATTTTCAGAGACTGGGATATATTTTACTCTAATAAAAAATATTTTATCCTTTTCTTGTATTTAAGTATTTGTAATGATCCATTCAGTATTATATTTATTTTAAATTCACATAAATTCCATATTTTTAATAATAAACCAATCAACACTATACATTATTTTGTTGTAAATTCATTTTTATTCTTAAAAATAAATTTTTTTAAAAATTAGTTTTTATTGTGTTGAGAGTACTTTTATTAAAATTGATTCTTTTCACCTATAGAAATTGAATCATGAAAAAATATTTATGAAATTGAAATTCTCACATTCAAATTATTTAATAATATCAATTTAATTTTTTCAATAAAAATAAGTTAACAAGTAAAAGTTAGTTACTACGAAAAAAGGTTAAATAAGCTAAAACGTGTTAAATCAAGGATTAAAGCCAAAAAATATCACAAAATATTATCTAAAAATGGGTGGATAGAGAATTAATTGACCTCCCCTTATCCCTTATCAAATTTTATCCATATTTTATCAACATTACACGAAAATTAATTTCTTTTTTATATTATGAAATTAATATTACAAAAATTCCACCTATATCACCTAAAACAACACTTTCACCACCTCATTTCCCTACACACTTAAAGATACCTATCTCAAACAAAATATTTATAAAACTATCTATGTACCTATTACCCATGTCTTATATGTTTTTATATCCTCAAAATATCAATCTATGAGGGCTTAAGCTGTAGTCTAAAGAAGGATATTCAAGGAAGATGTGATTGTCTTAATCAACTTCCTTCAGGTTTCTTTATTTTTTTCACCTTAAACAAATATATTATATCGATAATAATATAAAAATTTAAGTATAATTAGTATAATTAAATTTTATTTTTTCTATTCAAAAACCATTATCTTCCTCCTTTCCATCCATTGAAAAATGAAAATATTGTGTGTCTTATGTATGGACTACCACCCCCATGAATGATATATTTCATTTTTCATCACCACCTTACATGGATAGTTATAAAAATATATTTGAGGAATAAATATTTTATTAATATATAAATAAGGTTTTTTAATCTATAATGGATATATTAATGTTTAACTAATTATTAAGATACAACCTTTGGTTTCTTAAAAACTATCAAAAAGAAGCCTTTTATAGGTTTCATATTTAATAATCATACCTAAAAATATGATGTAATAGGCCTTAAACATAATAAATAATTATGGAAGATACATTATAATACTTTATAAATTCTATAAAACACTAATTCATGACCATGGAATTGAAACTGAAGACGTTATATCGAAGTAGAAAAGGAACGATTAAACATATTAACAACAATGATCAATATTAATTAAACATGAGAAATAATTACCTAAAAACTGAATATGAAAGATAAATATATAAGGTAATATAAATTAATAAGGTTATATAATAAATAAATAATGATTATTATCTTATTATACAGGTGGCTAAATCACTTCTAACAAAGAGGGAATACAATGTAAGGGGACTTTGTCTCAATATTAATTCTTTAAGACAAGTTTCTTATTATAAACAAATAAACTTTTATATGGTGTAAATAATTCCATATTGACTTCTTATATATTAAATCATTTTTTATTCTTGGGAGTTTTATTTTCATTTAAGGTCTCACTTTTCCTTTTTCTTCAATTAATACATTACCAAAGTTGCAAGGGTTTTTAGTCACAATTTCATTTCATTAAGACATATTTAATAGAATACACATATTTTCATTTATTTGGTGTATAGACTTACTATTTTACTTATAATATCATAACTCTTTTAATTCTATTGTTATTTAATGTTTCATTTCAAGTTATTAATTTCCAAGGGTTTTGATTCAAAAGTTATCAAAGTTGTAAGTATTTTTCATCTCAATTTTTCTTCATGGAGACATATTTCATATTATCCAACTATTTTCATTTATATGGTGTGCATACTAATTATTTAACATATTATATCATAAATATTTTTATACTCATGGTATTTAAATTTCCATATCATGCTCTTAGTTTCAAAATTGTTTTAATTAAAAAGTTACCGAAGTTTTTGGGATTCTTCATCTAAATTTAACTTCAGTGAAACATGTTTAATATTATATACCTATTTTAATTTATATAGTGTACATACTTATTTTATTAAATATTATGTCATAAATCTATTTATACTCATGGTTTTTAAATTTAATTTAAAATTTTTTTACTTTCAAAATGGTTTTGATTTAAATGTAACCAAATTTTGAGGTTTTCTTTTCCAATAAAACTTCTTTTGTGATTTAGAATATCTCTATTATATGTCCATATTATTTATTTTATTTTATAAATGTCTTTATCTATACTTATAATATTTTAAATGTCCCCTTTATTTTATAATTTACTTTCTATACAAAAAATTGAAATTAATCTTTTTTACATTTTCCACATAGGATTATTTTATACTTTCTTTTAAAAAGTGGTAAAAGAATTTTTTTATACATTTTCATCATGAAAAAATTTTATGAATTTATATCCATTCTCTTTTAACAATATTATTTTCCAGGTTTCCCTAGTTTTTTAAAGAAAATAATATTTTGTTTCTTATATAAATTTTTTATTTTTTAAAAGTTACTAACAGAAAAAAGATATTTCTTCATGTTTTTCAAAGCGTATTTATAATTATTATAAAAAAGAGTTTTTCATTTATGTCAACATCCTATAATTATTATTATTCTTGATAGGGGATATAATATAATGATACTATCCAAATTTTTACTCTATAAATATTATAATTTTCTTTTGTGGAATTTTTCCTGAAATCTATTTATTTCCACATGTTTAATATGTTATCATGGAAATGTGATTGTCATCAAATTCTTAGGAGTGTACTATCTTTCTTTCATTTCGGATGAAATTATTGTCTTCTTTTCTCCCTTATGTATTTTTATGAATAGTTTCTCTATCTCTCTTCATCTTCATCTAGGAATTATTTTTTCTTCAAGACCATATTATTTTATCTCATGAATATATGTAACATAATTTCCACTTTTCTATAGTGATATTTATGTAATCATATATCCATATGGTGTCAATTTAAAGGTTATTTATCAAGAATGTTGTTCCATTTATTAACTGAATAAATATTGACATTTTCTGTACTTATTTTTTTAAATGTTTCTTAATTACTGAGGGGTATTGAATATGTATTGTATTATTTATTCTTATGATAACTTCATCATACTTTTTATTAACTAGTGTCGTCTAGAATTATATAGTCCAGTAATGCATCAGTGGGTCTCATGAGACAAAGTAGCTGGAGTATTTGGTGTATTTATATCCAATTTTTTTTTATGTCTTGGAAATAGGACTTGATGGTATGTCTATGATGGCCTAACATGAGGCTTTGATGGTATTTTTATGTTTTCAAGAATTATGCATTCCATCACTATAAAATCGGTTATTTTTATCCATGATATTATTTACTTTATTATGTCATCTATAGATATATCACAAGCTCATTTTATCAGATGTATGGAATTATTTTATTATTATTTTTTCTTATAATATTATTTATTCCTTATTCATTCTATGATAGCTAACCTTATGGATAATTTGAGCACACCTTTATTATGTTTTTATTTACCCATGTTATAAAGAATAGTATTATGTATGATACATATGGAAGGGTATCTTGTATGGAAAATTTTATGTGATGTGTTAGAGACTTATTATGTAATAATAAAATAATTACAAATTCTCATAAAACTTAACATTACCGATTCTGTGAGTTGAATTTCAAAAATCAGAGAGACAAAGTTGATCTTAGTAAGTAAAATGTGGTTCAATAAGATTAAAATAATTTTTGGTGAATGGTAACTTTTTACTTTTATTTACCACGGTTAAAAGTAAATAGGGTAATTAAGGGTAAAAATGATGTTGATATTACCCTAACACATGTTCTAATTCTATTGGATAAGTGTAATTCAACCAAAAACAACCATAGGAATAAAATATGATCCTTTATGTCCACCTGGATTAGATTAGGACATTTATTATTATTTTATTTAAAGAAAGGTTAAAAGAGTTAAAATCAAAGTATAATAACAAAACTATTTTTAATATAGGGTTATACATAAGATAAATTCAACTATAAATATTCATTAAAAAGATAAAAAGATTTAATACATAATTTTATTTTATTTATAATTTTTAGACATTAAATAATTAAATTTATTTATGACATAATGATGATGTTGTAATTACCTTATTAATGAAAGATTAAAATAATTGATATTATAAATATCCAAATAAATATAATTTGAGACTTTTAATGAATTAAACTAATTTTATAGGTTAATATGACATGTTAGGGTTTATTAAAGGGATTTTTTTGAATTAATAATGCTTTTATAAATTTAAAAAAATAAAATACTAAATAGTTTCAAAATTGACATAAAAGAGTTTCTAAAAAAATATTATATTATTAATTGATATTCTATTCCTAAAAAACTAATTTTCTTCCTAAGGGATTAAATAATATTATATATGTCATTAATGAACCACTTGAGGTTCTCTTATAAGTTTATAGTAAGGTTATTAACCATATAATATAAAAATACAAAGAGATTGGGTAAATGTCAAACTATTTAACTAAGAGTTAAATCTAAAAGATAAGGTTAATATAGTGACCTAAACCTGTCTAAAACATATTGGTTGAGCTTTTTTCGACCCATCCCAACCTTATATTTGAAATAAATCATTTTGGATCCATTTTAAACCGAAAATGAGTTTATTATAAAATAATATTTCAAAATTTTCCTATGGTGCCCCTCACCCCTCTTATAAAAGGGCATTTCCCCTTCTCTCAAATTCACACCTTAAAATCCATTTTTCTCAGCATAACCATGCCCAAATATCCTCTAAACTATCCTCCCTTCATCCTAGATGACTTATTTTACTCAGAGAGCCAACCTAAGGAGTCCTTTTGATCAAATCAAAAGGAATATCCCGAAGAAGAGGTAAATATTTCATCACCTCTTTCAAGTTCTTTTCTTCTTCCACTTCATCTTTCTTTATTGTTTCCATTCTAAAAAATAAATCCAATATATTATATATATTTTGATGTTATTATAAAAATGATACAACCATATTCATTATTCTATCCATCCAATAAATGGAAAAGACACCATATGTGCGTACGTACGGATTACCGTCTCTACGTCGAGGTGTAATTTGTTATTCAAATACTTAATCATTTGGATGGGTATAATAATGAGTATAAATGATTTAAATAATAAATATAAAATGATAATTATTCTGTATATATGATATACCATCCAATTTTATATTATTTTAATAACAAAATAATGATATTGTCGCTCGTGCGTACGTACGGATTACCATCTCCACGAACATGATGAGTTTCATTCCTCATCGTATCCATTCAAGACTAATTTTCATTTGATGATTAAAAATAATGTTTCAAGACTTAATATCTTTTTGAATAAGAATAAGATACATCCTATTCATAATGAACATTACTTATATAACAAATCAAATAAAGGAAAACGAATCAGTTAACACCCGAAACGATGATACTACTGAAATATCATTAACAAAGAAATATTAGAAAAACATATAAGATATCATATTTATGTATATAGTTCTTTTATAATTTAATAACAATGATTTAACTATTATATAGGAGGTTAAAATACCCTTGACCAAGGAAAATTACAAGGTAAGGACTAATTTCACAATCTCTTTATTATCAGAGGTTGTTTTTACGTAAATATCTACTGGGACCTCCTTATCATCTAAATCCATGTTTTCTTAAAAAATGCATTTCAAAAAAAAATTACTATTTACTAGACAATGGGTTGAAGTAATTTATACCCTTATTTGACCATATATATTTTGAAATGAATCTTTCCATCATTTTCCAAACAAGGTACTTTGTGAGGTTTTTGACAAAATTAGGGTAAAAATGTTTTTTTAACTTATACGGCGGGTGAAACTATTTTCCACTATTATAACATCATCGAAGCTTCCCTTAAAATCTTATAAGAATATTTTTCAAATAACTTTTTTTTTATAATTATATTACTTTTAAATGATTTCAAAATAGAAAAAGACATTTCTTTAAAAAAATTGGATTTCATCTATGTCAACATCCTTTGATGTATTTTAATCTTGTTTGAAGTTGATTTATTATGATACAAAACATCCATATTGTATTGAAGGTTTTGTGTTATGTTTGACTATGGATGTGCTATTTTTAAACAATTCATGGTTTATGGTTAAAGTATTGACATTTCTTATGCTAGTTTTAATATGAATGTTTATGTTATGTTTAAATCTTTTCATATGAAGAATGCATTGGACTTAGTAAGAGATGGGTGGAGCCCACTTTAGATCCTTGATTCATCGGTACGTATCATGAGACAAACTAGTGTCTTCACACAAGGCCTTGACAAAATATTATTTGTATTATTGGAAAAAGGCCTTGACTATGTGGTTATGAAGTCTAGCATTATTCATTCCATCATTATGAAAGTGGCTATTGATATTGCATGTGACTATTCAACCAGTAGAATATCCACGTGAATAAGTAAATGGAATTATTTGATTTTTTCTTTGCCATATTATACTGAAGTTTAAGTTTAAAAGGCTTTTGTTTTAGTATTATACATTGCCTTAAATATTTATGCTTATTTATGAAAGATTTCACTATATTGTTATCCTTACTAATCATCTGAGCTCACCCCTTTATATATTTTATTTTTCCTAGGATGTGAAGAAGAATTTTATGGTTGACCTGTAGGGATAGGCTACGGGTATAAGTTTGTTCAAAACGGGACAAAATGTTGTTGATGTTATTATTTTATGATGTAATGTAAAACTTATGAATTTATCTAGTAATTCCAAATCTACTAAACTGGTCAGTAATTCGGGACATGATTTTTTGTATCATGCCAATGTTATGTAATAATGCACCAACTCTGGGTAACTAGGTTCGGGGTGTTACAGAAAATATATGAGTTTTTTTAGTTAAAGGTTTTTCTTAATTCTCTAGAACTCTAACCCTAAAAGTTATTAGGTATGTAAGTTACTACATATTTATTATTGATATAGTAATTGTTGATGCAAAAATTTGGGCCACTTCTATTGGTGTCAAAGATTTTATGTAAGTAATATTTTTTTAGTATTATATTTAGGTATATGGATATTCAGTTATTTCACATAGGGTATTGAGTACCATTATTTATAATCAGGACCCTCATTTTACCTCGTGAGTCTATAGAGGTTTTCATTATGATTTTGGATCTTAGTTATGATTTAACACAACTTTCTATAATTTGATGGATGGTCAAATAGAGTAGGCCATTTAAACAATGAAGGATATTTTTTGTTCCTATGTTTTCTATTTTGGTGGATCTTGGTTGAATCTCCTTCAATTGTTTGAGTTTTATTTTAATAATAGTTTTCACTCTTCCATTTTCATGGCTATGTTTGAGGAATTGTATAAAAGTACTTTCAGATCATTTTTGTATTGGGATGAGGATAGAGAATTTGGGGTCCTTTGACCAGATGTGTTATAGAGAATTACTGAGAAGGTCTAAATTATTTGAGAGTGTACAAAGGTGGTAAAGGCCCATCAAAAGTCTTATACAGATCTGAGGGTTATACCTATAGAGTTTGAGGTCAGAGATAATGTATTTTTTTGGGTTCCCATACATCATAGAAAGTATTGGTTTAGACAAGGTAATAAGTGTGACACTTTTCATATCACTGGTATTCCATTATTTTTTATTTTATTTACATTCTATTTAATTTAAATTTTTCAGGTTTTAGGGTTTGAATTGTGAAAATTTTAGCGGGCAGTATGGTGTGCAATGTTTGTGTATGGTAAGTACAACACATTTTCTAAACCATGAAGAATGGGTGGAAGGAATATAGTGATATTTTTCATAGTTTTCACATTTTTGATAAAACTATGCAGAAGTATCCAAAAAACAATGTGGTAAGATTTTTAGGGAAGGAGTGACCCCATAGTTGGTGCACAGTTTTTAAAAAAGTGTGGCCAAAATTTATTGTATGTTATGTGCACTAAAATTTTTGAAAACTCCCTTTATCCTTTATGATATATAACCCTAACTTCTCTTATATTTATTCCCTCTCACGTGAGTAGCTCCTCTTTGTTCATGGGAGCTCTTCGCCCTTTCTTCCATGATGGATCTCTCTCATTCTTGGTGGATTTCTCTAAGGTATAGCTTGATCATTCTTGGTTTCCTCCTCTTTTCACCCTATAATCCTTATTCTTCCTTAAAGTTGGGTTTTAGAACCCTAGAATTCCATGGGGGATAAACCTAGTGTGAAGGGTGGATTTCCAATGGAATTTCATGGTCATCTAGGTTCATGGGGATCCATTCTACTTTCTTATTATGGTTTCTGATGAACATGGTGGGTTTAACTCTATTTTTTAGGGAGGTGTCTCTACTTAATGGGTATTTTCTATAGAATTCCATAATTTCATGGAATTAATTTTGTTTAAATTGGTTAATTATCATTTAAATTTGTTCTTACGGGTTGTTGTGTGGTTATTTGATGCAATTGTTGGTTTATTTTTGTATTAAAAAGTTTTTTCAAGTTATATTTCCATTTAAATCAGTTGTATGCCCCAAAAGTGTTTGAATAAATGTTTGAAATGGAGTTTTCACTCTAAAATTTCATCAAGTAAGTATTGGTTTCCAAGGGTTTTCCTGAGAAAATAGCTTTATCACTAAAGTGTGTTTCATAAACTGATTCAAAGGGGAGTTTTGACTCTATAGTGTTTTTAAAGGATGTTTTCAAAAGAATATTTCCTCGAAATAATGTTTCGTTTATTTTTGGGAATTTTTGATATTTTAATAGGATTTATATTATTTATAGATTAGTTTTTGGTTTCATGTGAGTGACTTTAGGTATGTAGTTGAGTGTAATGGTTTTACTTAATCATTATTCATTATTTTTGCAAGGGGTGTTTCTGGTGTTTCTTCAATAGGATAGGGTTATAATTATTGTTTAGGATCTGATAAGTTTGATTGTGATCCATGAGAGAATATTGGTTTGCTTGTAACCTATAGGTTGTATCTCTACCATGTTGCTTATGTTATGTTTTTAATGATGCATGGATGGTCTTTTGTTTGTGAAGTGATGCATATTATTTTCTATTTATTGAGTTTCGAATTTATGTTATTATAATGCCCTCTTATTTAATTATGATTTACTCATGTGATTTACTTATGGAAATTGTCTTGCTCTAAATAATAACTATATAATTTGATAAAACCATTGTTAAAATGAGATGTTGGATTTCAATTACTATTATTCAAACATGAAAAAATTATTTTTATGGATAAATTCATTATGTAGATTCATTGTGGTATCATAATAGTATCCTGTCCTCACACGCTTCATATTTATTTGGGTGTTTGTAGACTTTTTTGCAAGATACAGGTTTGGTAAGAAGTGTCATATGGATTGATACTCTTTTCAATACACACTATCCTTCCTAGGTATGTTTCTAGTGGTGACCTATTGTCACATGGAGGTTGGGTAGTTAGAGTTGTCTTAGTGGAAAGTACCCCATAATCTTACAAGAAAAATGGGGGTTGAAAACCCATCGGGTGCAGGGACTGTACCGGGACTGTAGCTGTAGAGGAACTATAGAAACATCGACACTATAGTAGCGATGGGCACTATAGCAGCAGTGGCACTGTAGCAACGGTGGGTACTGTAGCAGCGATGGGTACTATGTGGGTACTGTAGAAGGTGGGTACTATAACAGTACTATTCATAGAATGGCCCTTAGGCTAGAAATTTTGGGCATATGCGTCATGTAATGGGCTACATGCCCACTATGACTTTAGGCCAAATATGTTTGATGTAATAAAACTGGGTAGTTGGGCGGGTTATCACTTGGGGGGCCATGACCTGCCTTTCAGGTTTGTGAGTGAGTGGTGTGAGTGTGTGTGTGTTTGAGGTAATTTTACCCCCAAGAACCTAATATAATATATTAAAGAAAGTTTGGGATCATTTATAGCATTATGGGAACCCCTATTATTTTGGGATGTCTTTATCAATATTTCTACCCATGGATATATTTTGGATGTCATGTATTTTAGATGATGATTAACTCTTGATTATTATTTTTATAAAGTGATGTTGATTATTACATGAGTTATGGATACATTACATTGTTTATGAGTTTTTGGTTTATTATTATTACTATAATACACTAATTGTTTGTTTTTATAATTTTAAAATTTATTATTTGATATTGTGTACATTCATCGTAAGGACGGGTAATTCCAGATTCTCAATGGAAACCAAATGTTAATTTTTTGGGATTTTGAGGGTGAAATTATTCACTAAAGGTAGTATTATGATACCCTGGTGATTTTATCCTCCCCTTTTTGATCCAGAACATGCTTTTTGACCTTATAGTGAGTTATATTTGGTGATGTTCTAGGACAAATGATGTATCATTGCAAAATGGTATCTGAGGCCCCTTTTTTATTTGAGGTGCATCATAGTAGAAAGAAGAATAGGTTCCTTGAAGATCAAGAGGTATATCAAGAGTTTGTGTTAGATCACCACCCCAGATAATGAAACTTGAGTTATATGGGGAATATTTGATTTTATTCTTGGGTTTTGAGTTCTATTTTTGGTTATTTCACATACATCTTAAAAATAGATTTTTGTGGCCAAAGGTGTTGGTTGTATTTTTTTTCAATTTTGTATGTTAATTAATTCTTGAGTTTTTTCAATGGTATTTTCATATAAAAGGATAAAAGTAAAGGTTCTTAGAATATATATCTGGATATATTATTTTTACCTTATACATATAACATTTTTTGAGTTGAACATTATATAAATGACAAGTGACAAATCTTGGAGAATCACTATCTATAGCAGACACTTACGATGTTGAAAATATGAGATAATCTTAGAAGGAATAGTCCAATATATCTATAATAGATATCTTGAAAAATATATATTAAGTATTAATTATATCTTCTTTTAATAAAAATGGTTGGATATTTATTTAGGAATATTTTCACTTGAGCTGGTAGAGGAGTTCGTAAGAATAATCTAATGTTGAGTCTTTTATATGGTATAATACCATGGAACTTTGATAGAAATAGGTTAGAATTTTTTTAATAATTTATAAATTTGTTTTAATATGTTATAATATTATTTAAAAAGTATTTTTTAGAATTCATAGATTCATTGGAAGTTATTTTGAATCAATTTGAAGAAATATGGAATTTTATAGAACACTAAAAAATGGTTATGTCATGAATATAAGACTTTGGATACTAGATTGAATGTATTTATAGTGATTATAAGTATTCTAGTGTTGAAAGTATGTATTTATCATAAAACTTACTGGTAATTATTTGACCTCATCCCAAGACTTCATTGGATCATATAAATTTATGTTTAGGAAAGAATTTGGAAAAGGAACTGGTTGCAAGTCTTATGAAGATGAGTGTAATACTTCTTCCACTGAGAGTGAGTCTCCAAATTTATTCCATATCCTAATCATGATCATTTTCAGCATAATGTTCTTCTATGATTTTAATCATTGGTGAACTTAATATTTTAATGTCCCAAGTGTAAGACTTTAACACTTATCCCAAATTTTGTAGTTATACTACATGAAAAAGATGATTTTTCCTAATTCAATTTGATAAAGAACCGATAATTTTAGATGATTCATGGGTTTTTATAAAATAATTAAAAAAATATAAACATTTAGAAATGTGGGTGATTTAATAAATAAAAACTATATAATATAATCCTTGTTTATAAAAAGGGAATATGAAACAAAAATAATGAATAGAGTTACCAAAATGTGTTAATTATGATGAAAGTAAAATCTGATGATATTAAAGTAGTGAATTTAAGATTAGAACACAATGAATCTTTTATAATCCATGATTCAATAATAAGATGAATATTGAAGGCTAGAAATTTTAACTAGCATTATTTTAAGAAGATTTACTACATGCATTTCTTATTGTTAAAATTTAATTTATTAGGTTTTCAAGAATAATTTTGATGAAATCATATCAATATTTCTCATTCAATGGATCTCAATAAATTTATAAATAAATATGATTTAAAAAGATAATAAAGAGTGTTAATCTTATATTGTTGTTTTTAAAGTCTCAAACCGAGTTTTGTACTGGTTTCGTGAAAATATCACATGCTATAAATTGAGTTATATGCTATAGATATTTCAATTTGATATTCTTATACATCTATGTAGAATGAAAATTTATATCTTATAATGGAAACTTTTGAGAAGAATAATCTGATTCTAGATAATAATAAAATAATATTTTATTTGGATTAGTTTTAAGAAATTTGGTGAATTTAGAAATTATATTTCTTTGAATACTCTTTGAGTTGAAAAAATACTGCATGAGAATATATGGGAACCCAAATATGGGTATTAAATATTTTTTTTTAATGGAAGGTAGCTACTCTTTTCAAAATTCATTCCATTTATAAAAAATTTAAAAATATATAATACACTAAATGAGTCTACTATGAATGTGATTTGTGAAAATCTTGAGGATAATAGAGATGAAACATCCATGCATCGATACAATAAAGGAAGGTGCCACTTATGATTGTGTGTTTTTTTTTAAAAAGTTATAAAACCAATATAATTGATCCTCTCATGGATGAATAACCAAAATTCACGAAAACCAAAAGTGAGGAAGAAGAAGAGACTAAAGAAATTTATACTTGAAATGTTTCAAATAAAATGAAGAGAATGAGAGTATGGAGCTATGGATGTGTATGTTGTTGTTATTTTGTATGTTTAATCCAACGGTACTGAGTTTAAGAAAATAATAATCTTATGTTTGACTATTCATATATATATTTATAAGAATTAGAAGTAGTACATATTCAAACAAAGAGTTATATGTTTCTTTTTTAATACATTATGGCAGTCAAAGTCACTCTATATTGAGTAAGCATGTCATTATTTTATGGGTGAAGTAACATCCTCAGATAGATTATTATATACTTCAAGAGGAGGAAGGAATATATGAAGTGAACTTGAGGGGTATTATTCCAAAGTAGTTGTGGGATTTTGGAAATGATATTCTTGTATAATATTTCAAACCCATACTAATAATATAGTATGCATTGGTTTTGTGATAATCCTTGGACACCCATTTTAATTTTTCATTCTATGATAGTGGATAATCTATGAACAAATGGTATTTGACATGCTAAAGAGTGGTTTCCTAACTAAATTTTAAACCATATAAAAATATTACATGCTGATATATTGTTTATATTTCTAAATTTTATGTGGTTTTTGTAGGTTGTATTATGCTTAAAATATTCATTTATAATCTAATGGTTAACAGGGGTTCAAAGACAAAAGGGGTTAGGTTAAAAGTAATAATTGGTATCTCATAAAAACCCACATATTTTTCACCACCACACTCTTGTATATTCATGGTCCACTAGGTATCTTAAGTTGCATCAAATCCTAGTTTCCCTATAATTATATTTTTGTTGAATTATCACAACTATAATTAGAATAATATGGTTCCCTTTGATGAGTTTTGAAAAAAATTATGATTTTTTTATCTAATAAATATGAAGTAAATATTTCATATGTTTGAAGAAGACCATCAGATAGAAGAATAGTTTTCTAGTCTCCCTACTACTTAAAATGAGGTCTTGGCCAACACTCTAAGAAAATGAAAAAATAAGGAAGCAAATGAGTTAAATAATATTTAAATAGTGGAAAATAAAAAACCAATAACTAAAGGTAATTAGAATAGTCAACACTCATCATTCAAATATGATGATTTTGATTACTAAAATGAATAAAATTATAAATTTGATGATTGTATCATTGAATCAACCAAATACCTAAACCTTGAGGTCAAGGAATATCTAAAGGATGTTCTTCTTGAGGTGGTTATTTGCATATTCATATTCATAAAGTGACTTCAAGTTTAAAAGTTACATATGGAAAAAGAAACTAGTGTTTTGGAGGATGTATTAGTAAATAAAATGAGTTCCTATAACACCCTTACTAATCTATTGAAATTCAAGGAAGAATTTTTCTTAATTTTCAATGAAACAATTTCTTTAATTAATCAAACATTTTAGAGAGATTAATTTGATAAATAAGTGTATCTAAAATTTTTTAAAGTGGTATTTATTTCTTTGTAGAAGATTTATATAGTCTCAATGATGACACATCATCCCAGGTATAATTTATGTCAAAATGAGTAAAAAAAACTAGATATTTATTTATTGGAAACAATAAAAATGCCTGATGTTGAAATTATAAATATGGAGCGTGACTGAGAAGATAGATTTAGATCATTGTAAGATGAAAATAACACTCTAAACCTAAAATGTAAAGATCTAAAAAACTAATTGATGACTCTGGAATAAGTAAAATTTGTAACTTTCCAATAAGATGAGAAGAGATGTCTTAACACACCAAATTACAAAAAGAGACTTAAATTAAATAAGACTATATATTATGGAAAATAGAACTTTATTTCATCTGGAGAATCCTCCACCTTCAGATAATACAAAAAGGTATTCCACAACACTAAAAATTTAGTTTATAATTAATCAAAGTTTTTCATAAGTGTAGTGAAAAAGATAAATTATATGAAAATGTAGATGGATAAAAATGATGAAAACCCACCAATATGTCAAGGGTTGAGCTAATAAAGTACATGAAAATACCCCAACCCCTAAAAAACCCCAAAAATTGATATACATGTTTAAGAAAAACATGGAATGATATCTAGAAAATCTGGAGAGATTACACCCAAAGTGAAAAGAATGCGGTTAATAAGAAGGTGTTGGTGTTACTATAGGTTTGGACATTCATCTATTGATTATTGAATGGTAGTTCAATCTAGGGGAATATTTCCTTATCTCATAAAGTAATAAGTGATATCAACCTGAAGACATTTGGTAGTAATTTGGCCATTAAGATGGATATGAGTAAAGCTTATGATAGAGTTGAATTGAGTTTCATAAACAGGTTCCTAGAATACATGGGGTTTTCAGTGTGTGTCATTGATATTATCTTATAATTATTTATCTATCCATGGTTTTCATTCTCTTTTTCGGGTAAAATTTTTGGATTTTTTAAAGTTGCTAGAGGATTGGGGTAGGGAGACCCTTTATCACCCTCTTTGTTTATCATTGCCCAAGATTCTTCCAGCCACCATCTGAAACATTACATTGTTGTGGGAAAGACTTTCCCCTACCAGAATAAATTCCAGGTTGGATTTATATCCCATATTGTGTTTGTGTATTACACTATTCTATTTTTTAATGTTTGTTGGAGGTCTATCCAAGGGGTTAATGAGGACTTGTAGGTGTACTTATCTTTTAGTGGTCATGTTTTCAATTGTGAGAAAAGAAATTTCTTTGTCCCTAATAAATTTTCTTAGAGGAGGAAAATATATTTTATTTCTAGCGTATGTATGTAAAAAGGATTCTTCCCTATGTCTAACTTGGGAGACCATATTTCTCCTAAAACCCTACTCATCGAGAACATTGATGTGTCCATTTATAAAATCATGTGTCAGATTCTTAACTAGAAAAACAAATTCTTATCCTTTAGAGGGTGTATCACTTTGATTAACTCTATTATCTCTTCAATTATAATGCACATCCTAGAAACCAGAAATTTCCAAAATAAGGTGATTTCTAACATTGAGAAAACATTGAAATCTTTTTTATGGGATGATAACTTTGAAGGTAAATGTCATTGGGATTCTTGGACCAATCTTTCCTAACCCATTAAGGAAGGGGCATTAACCTTAAGAGAATTTTAGGAACCATGAATGGACTTCCTGCCAAACTTACCTGGGAAATTATAGAGGGGAAATATTTATGGGGTAAACACATGGATAGTACCTATGGCTTGGTTGGGTGATCATCTAAATTTAAATCTTCTAGGATTAAGAAGATGCTTTAGCCCTATATTCCCATCCTCTAATATAATTCTCATTGGATTATTAGAAAGGGGGAAGTAAGTTATGGGAACCGTAATTGGTCAAGGTCTCTTTTTAGCTTTCTGTATTTCCCCTCTCCTAATATTAACTTCATGGAGGTAGGAAATCATCTCTTTCTCAATCAGGACACTCTAGATGATAATCAGAGGAGTATTTTTTATAGCATTGAGATCACTGATGATATTGATCATTGTTTCTTTTCCAGATCTACTTCAGTCATCATTAAATTTAGGTATTTTTAAATTTTTCAATATATTTCTAGTGTACAATACCCATGGGTATAATTTTTATGGTGAAAAGATATGCCTTTGAAATTTTATTTCCTATGGGGGTGTGTCTGGAACAATGCTCTGCCAACTTATGAGAATATCCAACAGACAGGGATATACCTTTCCTCTAAATTATTATGATTTATGGAACCAAAATATGAGTCCACGATACACCTATTCTTCAACATCAACTTGGTGAAAGAAGGTTTGGGGAGCATTCGGCCAGTTCACTAGGTGGGTTGGGCTGTCTGCTTCAATCAACTCTTTCTTGCTGTAATGGTTCCAAGGTGCTATTAATCCTGACTCTGAGAGGAAGTCCATAGTGTTTGTTCTACTTAATGTTTATTGGGTACACTGGACAACCAGAAATGACTCTCTGTATTATTCCTCTCTGAGGTCCATCATGGTTATTCTCTTTAAAATCAGGAAATTGGTTCTGTACTTCTATAAGTTAATCAAGGATTCAATGGACAATCCCTCTCTCATGGTCATTCATCCCTTGTAATCTTCCATTCACAATGGCTCATTAGTTTGGGGAAAATGAATCAAATAGAATACCACTATTTTGGTTAAAAATCTTAATATATACATATCAGGTATCTTGGAATATATGTGAGGCGGTGGCATGATTAGATACCCCAAAGGTTCATTTATAGCGGCTTTCTCGTCTTTCTTTGAGAGCGGTGACTCCCTCGAAGCGGACGCCCATGCCATCCTCACGGTAATTTTTCTATGTTTTCATAGGAACATTCCTATCAAGGATATTGAGTATAATTCACTAACTATTTGCAATGCATTTTCAAGAAAGGGTTATATTCCCTAGGCCATTGAATATTCTGTTAGAAAATGAAAGTGTATTTTGAACAATCACATGGGCATCCAACATACTTGGAATGAGGGAAATGTGGTGGATAAATTTATTGATTCTATAGAATCTCAAAAGGATATTTTCCATGTCTTTTCTAGTCTTGTATACTTTCCCCCTAAGGAAGATAATTTTATTTAGGGTGATACCCTAGGGTTCAATTATTTCCGACCCCCTTAAGTGTATTTTTGTAGGATATTTTTCCTTCTTTCTTTTAATAAAATAAAATGTATTTTGGTTAGTCTGTCTTAGTATAGGGGATAAAGGTATTAGAAAGGAAGAAACATGTTAAAAAGAATCAGTCCTTGTATAAAGTGAATAATCTATCTTTGATGAATAGATTTGAAAGTTTGGATAATTTCTATGAGATGTTAAATATCTATTTTTCTTCCCTCCATTATTTTATTTTAATGGTCATAATAACTCTTAAAATTGATTAATATTTTATTTTATCATATTTTCACCTAGACTTTGTGACATAATGTTAGAAATCTTGAATGATCTTTGGATATTTCTTAATATACTTATTAAAGTCATGGAGTTAATTTCCAATAACTATAGAACATTTTGAAAAAATTAGAGGATCCAATTTGTGAAGCCCATGGTTGCAGGAAGCACTGGTCAACTGATATAGTGCTACTGCCTCATCAGTGGCATGCCCAGGGGATTCCTCAAGTATTATAAGACAATAGGCCGTTGGTGGTGATGGATAGTAGCAGTGCTTCATTCAAGTGATCACTAGTTTTTCGGTGCAAGAGCATCGGAGATCTAGTGGTAGTAAATAGTGATCAAGCAGCAGTATCACCACAACCATCTACTTAGTGGAGGCTACCTGGTAACTGATAGTGTCAAGAAATATTTATCAAGTCCATAATTTATAATGGTAAAAATGGTTTAATTGCAATATTTAATGGCTTAATAAATCCTAGATAATTCTAGAAAGTTATCGAATCATTTCATGCCTATAAATAGATACCTTACATGTCCTTGGAAATTTACAATCATTTTTTCCTATAATGATCACATTAAATCAATTCCCTAATCTCTCATAAAGTGATAAATTTTCTAAATATTATCTACTCTATTCTAGTTTGTGTGAAAATTTTATTATCTTCTCACTCTATTCTCTATTCTCACTCACTCTGAGTGTTCTTCATATTCTTTGAGAGAATTGTGACTATACTAAAACATTATTACTTTATAGAAATCATCTTTTCTTCCTCCTTATTCTAATATTGGTTATCATTACTATTAAACTAATAGAATTTTTTTTAATCCCATTTTCATTAAAATAGACAGGTTTTATTCAACTTTTAGGTTTCTATATTTCTTGTTAAAGAGCTAGTGTCTATTGTAATTCTTGTTTCTTGCTACAACCTAAAAATCATGGGATCTTTGATATCTAGGATACCATTAAAGCCAAGAGACTAATACATGCAATAGAGGTGGTATATATATGGGATATTTTAGAGATATTCAAGATCTTCCTTCCCAAATATTGTGTCTCTTTTACTTTCCACACTTTTCATTTATTTATTTTTTCATTATTTCAATTATTAATTTGTTTAAATCCATCAATTATCATAATCATTTATTTATTAAATCTCTCTTTTTTTATTCTTACAATTTTATTTTTCCCTTTTATTATATTATTATGATTTTAATTTTTATTATTTTATTATTTTATCATCAAAATAATTTAATTTAATAAATCTTTTATAAATAATTTTATTAACTTTAGTTATTTCATTTTAATTTTTTAATTGGAAATTCACCCCTACTATTTTAATCTAATCTGACAAATATTTGGTATCAGTGGAGTGTTGAATTACTTTATTAATTTGTTTTAGAATTGTTTCAAAACTCTTTTTGTTTTAAAAATATATAATCTATTTTTCAAGAAACATTCTTCTTCAACAATGGATTTTAAAAACACTCATGGTTCCCCATAAGGATACTCTATATGTCATGCATCATTTTTTAATTGTACAAATTATGGTTATTTTAAAAAGCACATGTTTAATTCTCCTATATCTATTGTTAATTCCTTATGGAAAATTTTTATTCATGGTTATACTTCCACTACTAAAAAAGAAGATAAATATACCCTAAGTGATATTTCAACTTTTGAATTAGATAGTAAAGTTATGAATGTATTGCACTATGGTTTAGAAAAAAATGAATTTAATTGTATTTATAAATGAAAAATGGATTAATAAATTTGTAAAATCCTTGAAGTAACTCATAAAGGAACTAAAAAGGTCAAAGTTAACCTTTTAGATATTTTTTGAAAATGATTTTAATGTTTCTCTATACATTATAGTGGATCCTTCATGAATATTTTTACTTGATTTCCTCATAATTGTAATGGGAGGTAATCACTTGTTGATTTTATTCCTATAAAAACTCTAGTTAAGAAAATGTATTTTGATTTTTCTAGTAAATAGAAACCTAAGTTCCCCATTATCTAAGAAGCTAACGACATAAAGAATATGGTAGTTGAGTAACTCATTAGTTCTCTAACGACATATGAGATTAATATGAGAAGACAATCCAAAAAGAAAATTGAGGAGGTCAAAGTAGATAAAAATATCATTTATTTCTATTCAATTAATAATTACTCATCTAAAAATGAATCTTTGACTTATTAAATTACCTAAATGGTGATAAATTACATAAAAAATAAAGGATATAATTAATTATTTAAGAATAAAATCTATAAATTGATGTTACTTGATTCGGTTGCAAAATAAAGGCTCATATATAGTAAGATTTTCCCAAAAAAATAAAAAACATAAAAAAGAAATGTTAAAAATCTTGAAAGTAATGAATGTATAGTGCGAGTGAGGATTCAATTTCAACAAAAATATTAATAAATGAAATTCATAATTTCATCATTGCAAATATCAATGTATGTAATGAATTAAATTCTTCATATTCTAGATCTTACTATTTTACCTCTTTTTTAAGTTTTAAAAATATTCCTTATACTATAGATCAACTTCAAGAATGTTTCTGTGAACTTATTTAAAAATTTAAGGATCCTAAAATGAATTACAACAAAGTAATTTTTTAAAAAAATCAACTTTTGTAAGATAAAGATGATTTAGTTTAAAAACTAAATAAAAAATAAAATTTTTAGGAATTTAAATTTTCAATTAAAATTATTAAAAATTCAATTTATAATTTTATCCTAGGGGAAGAAGATTTGAATAAAATTTTGGGTTCTCACCAACTAGTTAAAAAGCACTACGGTTTTTTATTTTTCAAAACACTCTTTTTTTCTAAAAAAACTAAAAACATTACTTTTGAGACATGAATTTATCAACATAAATTTTTTAATTATTGAAAGAAATTTGGTCATCCTGTTTGTGAATGAAATTATCAAAATGATAGATATGGTACAGCTAAATGTATTCATCTCTCTTCTCATATTTGTGACATAAAAACATATTCCAAACACATTTGGATTACAAAATATTTATTTTCCAACTTAATTGGACCCAAGATATGGGTACTAAAACCTTTAGTCTCTTAATCCTTTTTAGGAAAAATATATCCAGATAAAAACCTAATAACCTACATGGTATATGGATATTAGGTGGTTGTAACAACCTGATATTTTATGATAAGTATTATTTTTAATTTATTTGATGTCATGTGTTGTATTCTACCCCAAGATTATCATATGCTATATGCAACAACGTATTAGCTTGCAGTATACGCCACACTCTTCTTGGATTGTGTTACACATAATTTCAAGTTAATTTGATAGTAGTCATTCTACGCAACATTGAGTGTATATATATATTCAATGTATAAATGAAATATGGTTGGATTCTATTATACGAAACAACAAAGGAGTCTTTCATAACGCGCAACCCTGACTTGGCTTGCATTACACGCAATCGCGACCTTCCCCGATAGTGTGTGTAGTACGCAATACAGGGTTTCACTAAACAATGATATATGGTTATAATATTATCACGAACTAGCCGTTATGAATAGTATTAACGAAATTTTGAATTTTATAACATTATTATTCATCTTACTCATTTTATAGAACATGGTATGAGAATAAAATAAATTTTTCGGGTTAAATAAGTATTTTTCAAAAAATGCAGTTTTGTCGCCTTTTGATGGCGCACCCACATTAAATCTAGTTTTTGACATGTTTATAAGTTCAATTTTAAAAAATAAAATTATTCATTGGAATCAAGATATAAAATTTTACCTTGGATAAATTTTTCATAATATTCAAATAACTTTCATATTTTAATGAATAGTAAAAACACGCTATATTTTAATTAAAAACAACTTTTTTCATCATAATAATTTATGTGGTTAAAGTATAATATTGAATGGTTTTAAAGTATAAATATAATATATTTTTACCATTTAATATAATTTATGTCATTAGCATTGATTTTACATTGAATTCGTAGGTTAAATCAATTCAATCTTTTGCAATGTTTTAAACAAAAACTCGTTTTCTTTCGACAATGGGATTAATTTTAATTTAATTTCTGAAACTTATGTGTATTGAATTTGGAAAAATGTATTCTATATTTGGAATCAGTTGGTCCACATTATATTAATAGACTACTTTTTTATTTTTTGGCATTATGAATAGTAACTACAATAAATTTTATTTACCATAGTAAAAGGTAAATCGGGTAATTAAGGGTAAATATAATATTATAAAATTACCCTAAAACTTGTCTTGATACAATTGGATGATTATATTTCATACTAATTTATATTTGGGTCTAAATGGAATCCATTAGAACCCACTTGGAGGTGATTAAGACCTTTAGTTTATTTTATTTAAAGGAAAGTGAAATATGTCTCACTCAAACTTTAATAATTAAAGTATTTTTAATATAAGGTTATATAGAATATAAATTCAGTTATAAATACTCATTTGAAATCTAAAATGTTTTTCTTTATCATGGTAATTTATTTGTAATTTTTAAGAGTTATTTAATTACATTATTAGTTTATACATTAATGATGAATAAATTATTTATTTAGTAAAAAAATCAATAATATTGTTTTTATTGAAATAGTAATACATATTAAAGGGCTCAAAAACCAGAACAAAACTTATTAGTAGTGTATATATACACCATAAGCATCCCAGGACCTAATATATGACAGTTTGGAGTCTTATAAAAGTGATTATGACACTTATATTTTTTATTTTATATGATGTCAAAGTTGTCACCTTCATAATTTAATAAATATAACATTTTAAAATTTGGGTGTTTTAGAAGATAAATCCTAATAAATGTATTATTATAAAATATATAATATTTATCTTCATCTAGTATTTTATTTTTAATTTTTATGCAACAAATAAGTATATTTAACAATTATACAAAAATGTTGTAGTAATTATTTTATTAAGAGAAATATCAAATAAATGGTTTTACAAATAGTAAAATAAATATTATATGAACTATTTAATGTAATACACTAATTTTATAGATTAATATGACATGTTAGGAACCTATTAAATATTATAGTTCAAATATATCATCTGTGTGGATTTTATTGAAATTCAAATAAATAAATAGGGTCAAAATTGACACTATTGTTATTTTATAAAAATAACATATTATTAAATTGTTTAAAAATCACAAAAAAATTTAAAAATTATAAATTGAAATTTATATAGTCTAAAATTTCATAAATGATCTAATTATGGATAATTAATAGCACATAAGTAATTATTTATAACAATTAAAATTTTATAATCTTATTCTCACTAATAAAATTTAATAGATTAAATAAGGATAAATCAAGTTGATAATGTTTAAAATAAATTACCTACATGTATAAATTTTATTGTTTGATGAGATTAAAACCCTATATCATCTAATATTCGAATATGAGTCATTTATGGAGGTTATTAAGTGGGGTTAGATTTATTTTAATTTAATATTTTTTAGATTTCCAATGGTGCCCCTCTCCTCCCTTATAAAAAGGGAACCCCTTCCCACTTCTCTTCACACCCTTTTGAGCCTTGAAGCTCAGCCAAACCATAAAAATTCCTATTCTAAACCTATCTAGTTATATCATATTGTTTCTGGTCTTCTCAAAATACCAACCCTAGTTCCCTAAGAAGAAGTTTAAAGGAGGTGCGTCGAAAAAGAGGTAATCTCTTCTACCGATTCTTTCAAGATTCATTCTTCTTCAACTTCTTCTTCGTTAGTTGTTTCATTATAACGTAATAACATCAGTATAATTAATATACAGATATTTTTTTATAAATATGAAACAACCCCATTTCACCTTCTATCCATCCTACTGAAAATGAAATCACCGCACATGCGTACGTACGGAATACCATCTCCACGTCGTGGTGTAATCTGTTTTTCCAACACCACCTTAATTGGATGGGTATAATGGTGTGAAGAATAACTATACATAGTTATTATAACATAATACTGATTCTGATATATTGTATCATCCACTCCAATTCAATTCAATAATTATGGGAACGATATCATTGTTCGTGCGTACGTACGGACTACCGTCTCCACGACGCGATTAGATTCATTCTCCATGTTAACCATTCAAGAATGATTATAAAGTATATATAAGCAATAATAATGAAATATATTAAATTATAAAGATACTTGATTTATTTATATATATTTATATATATGTCATCTACTTACTTCCATTCAAGTCAATAAGGAAAGGAAAACAGCGTTCATGCGTACATATGGCCTACCGTCTCCATGAACGGTGTGTTTCATTTCATTTATCTATCTATTATATATATATACTGAATATATATGATATATAAATGATGTTTTACATTTTTTTAAGTAATTAAATCATGATATAAGTAATAATAATATCAAGAACAAGAAGTCCAAACACATACGATAAATGAAACGATTTTACCCAAAACGCTACTTTAAAATGGAACTGACAAATGAACGGGTAATATAAATACCTAAGTGAACCAAATATGATATAATAATAATTAATATGATTCTATAATAACTCAATGACATTATTTAAATCATTATACAGGATGTTCAGATACATACGAAGCATATCGTACATAAGGTAAGGGATAACATTTCCAATCTCATTTTTTTTATCTGAGATTGCTTATACGTAAGTATTTACTAGGGTTATATTTATCATCCATGTTCCAATTTTCTAAAAATGGTTTCATGTATGTTTAAAGTTATTTTTAACAATTGTTTACTTTTACTACATGGTATGCAAGTAATCATTCTTTTACAAGGTACTTTTTGACTTTTCCGACAAAAGTACAAGGAGAATGTTATTTTTAACTTATATGGCATGAACGGATTTTTACGGTTTCATAACGCCTCATTTTTATGAATCTTCCTATACAAGATTGCATTATTATTTTCAAAAAAAACCCTTTTCTTTTAAAATTTCATGGCATTTTGTGAAAAAAAATTATTTTGAAGAAGAAAGGATATTTTCCTCAAGATTTCATTTCCAAGTGTTTTATTAAAAATATTTTCCATCTAAAATGACATTATTTAATATGTTTATGTTTCAAGTAAAATTTCTCCATTATTTACATGGTTTGATTCTTCTTATGATTAAATGATATCCATTTTTTTATATGGATTATGTTATGATGGCATAATGTTTCAGAATCCCATTCTATTACATGGGTTATGCTATGATGTATGATTTATGATTTTGTGGCACAAGAAAGAATGATTTCATTATGAGAAGGGTGGGACCTATATCCCTTTCCAATGCATTGGGTAAAGATTTATATCTCATGAGACAGACATGGCTGGAATGGTAATTTAATCCGGTTAAGTGATACAGGATTGGAATGAGGAGTGAACTCCATTCAAAAAGGGACTTTGTCCACTAAGATGGTCTTGGCAGCAATGCCTTGGCTACTATGGGAATCATAACAAGTGATGAATGGTTGCCATAATTAGATGTTTTATTCCTATGCTATTTTATCAATATTGATGTTCCATTATGATACATGTCTTACGTACTTCAATGATTTATGTCTTTGCTCAAGATTTTGATGTTTAAATATTATGTTCATGTTTTGAAGTTCAAATGTATATGGTTTGTTTTTATTTTCTCCATGATTACCCTTACTGAGAATTTGAGCTCAACCTTTATATGTTTTCGTTTCCCCATGATATAAAGAAAGGTTTTAGGTAAGAAAAGAAAATGGAAGACCTTTATTGTAGATGTTGAAGATCTTCCACCAAGATTAGAAGATTATGTTCCAAGTTTCCAAATACACTAAACTATTGCGGTCCTTTAGTGTCTGTTTTTTTTATGTATTAAGTATTTCGCAAAAGTAATGTATTGCCCATGTACGTCAATCTTTGGGTCTCTATAGTTGGTATTAGAGGAAAGGTTTAGTTAACCTTTGGAAACTAGGATGCGAAAACATTAGTGAGATCCCTATAAATATTTCTAAGGTATGTCTAGGGATGTCCCTAAGGTTAAGTATAAGTATAGGTTATAATCCTAGAATTATGATAGAGATCTTAGAATTAAACCTAAGATGTTATATAATGAAGGTACTCCCCCTTTATTATGTTGTTTTCCCTAGCATGATTTTTTCCTCTCACACTATTCTTGTTGGGTTTTAGACGATGGATGGAACCCGAAGGAACTGTGTTGATCAATGTTATGGACAATGCAATGATTTTCCTCCTGAACAAACCAATGTTATGGGAGATGGAGTGAAAAATATTATTTTTATACTTACACATGCTATGAATCATTCTGGACTTCTTAATGAGCAGAGAAGTGAATAATATTCTATTGAGTCCTTCAGGAGGCAACGTCCCCCTTATTTCAGTGGGTCTTCTAATCCACTTGTTGCTGAACAACAGATCAGTACCATTGAAAAGATATTTTCCATATTTCGTTGTTCAGAACATGAAAAATTCATTCTTGTTATTTACCATTTAGAAGGTGAAGCGGATCAACGGTGGACTCTAATTAAGAATACAAGGCCCCGAGATGAAATTGAATCCATCGAATGGGATGAGTTCAAGAACTTATTTTTCAATAAGTACTTCCCTCGTATTCTTAGAACAAAGATGGAAAAGGATTTCCTTGAGCTTAAGCAAAAGGATGATGAATCTGTTGGTATATACGAGGTGAATTTTACAAGTCTTTCAAGCTATACATCTAGCTCTATCATCCAACCTGAAAGTAAAGTTTATTGATTATTCAGTGGCGTAAAACCAAGTCTTCGAAGGGCATTATCTATAAGAGTCTTTAGTAGCTATGGAGAAATTTTGCATTGTGATATCAAGGTAGACCTGGAATTTGGTGTTACATATCCATCTCATGGTTTTGAAAAGAAATGAAAGATGGAGTTCAAGGAGAAATCTCATAAAAATGGTGAAAAGAATATGAATGTTTATTTATGCTCAAAGTGTGGAAAGAAGCAAGGTGTAGATTTCCTAAAAGGAACTAGAAAATGTTTTAAGTGTGGAAAAGGAGTCCATAGAGCAGTTGATTATTGATGTAATGAGAAAAAGGTTGCTAATGATGTGAATAGAAAAAATACTACAGAGAACTCTCCACCAACACTTCAATTATTCAAGTTCAAGGAAATGGGGCATTATGCTAATAAATGCCCTAATCCACATGTTAATGATGATCAACGTGAGAAACCTCTTAAGGAAAAGGATAAAGGGAAGTATCACGCGATCACTATTTGTGATGTTGAGTATGAAAATGATGCTGTGTAATTATTAAGTGTTTATGTAATGGGATTTCAGAATAGTATCATGGAATCTCATTTATGGTATTGTGGAATTTTGGAATATCTATGTATTGGTTTTCCATCATTATATGGTAATGGTAACCATGAAAAAGTGATTGAAATATTTTTGGAAAGCAGATGAAATGCGCATAATGAAGGGATAAAGATAAAATAATATGATAGTAATCATGAGCTCATGACTAAAATAAGGACAAAGTGATATCATGGTTTGAGTATATAGAAATTTTGGAATTTTGGGATGTGGAAAGAGTTAACTTTTGACAGCATTCATGTTTTCACTAAGGTTCAATGGGTATTCATTTTTCAAGAGAATACCTGATTAAGGTATTCACATGATTAAAATGTGATTAACAAGATATATCGGGGATAAATGATGGTATTCACATGCTCGGTAGATGACATTTCTAGTAATTGTTTTCTTTATAATATAAGCTTGGACAGAAGTTTTTTGGATAAGCCTAAAGATTTGAAATGGATTATGTTGGACATAAGTTAGTATTGTTTAAGGAAAGAACTGTTTTCGATATTATTGATGGAATGTTATAATGATGTAATTTTAGAAAAAGGACAACCTACAGGATGGGCGACAACCCATCGCGTCGGACAAGGCTGTGAGAATCGAACCTACAACCGATGTGTGACAGGCCTTTATCACCTACCACTGGCCTACAGGAAGTCCCTGGTTAGTAGAAACTAGTTTTATTTTATTAAGCGGTATGATAGATGAAGTATAAGTCCATTTTTGGAACTATATACGAATAATATCACCATAGATGGACTTATGTATATAACTTTTTCTAACCTTATGTTTGAGATAGATGGAATGACCCATCATTCTATCGCATGATCCACTAACACTTCATGTAAAACAAATTCAACTTAATTTAATTAAGAGATGAAGTGTAAATTTTTCAAGACATGAACAACAATGAGATTGTACCAAAATCAAGTAAGAATTTCTTTTAATTCAAAAATTCTTCAACATTAGGGAAATTATCTTGACAGCCAAAAATGTTGTCCTAGTACTCTTATATCTGATTAATTAGATGGTACCTTAGATCATCACAAATCTATGGCTTTGTGATTGTTGGCCTTTACATAGCCATGTTCTCTACCACTCTCCATCAGAACATGGTGGTTAGATTTTTCTTCCATATCCATATTTTCACTTATGTTGTACTATGTGGAAACCCAGTGTTGAGTTACATTGGATGACCATTATGATTCTAACTTCCCTTTTTAAAATGAAGTTTTAGTATTTCTTTTTATGATGTTGGTTTCTATGAAAGAAACTTTCAAGTATTAAACCATTTATAACCCCGACAAATTTTGAGGGCGAAATTCATTTTAAGGGGGGGTAGAATGTAACAACCCGAGATTTTATGATAAGTATTAGTTTTAATTTATTTGATGTCATGTGTTTTATGCTAAACCAGGATTATCTTATTCTATACTCAACACCGTATTATCTTGCAGTATACGCAACACTATTCTTGGATTGTGTTACACACAATTTCAAGTTCATTTGATAGTAGTCATTCTACGCAACATTGAGTGTATATATATATATATATTCAATGTATAAATGAAATATGGCTGGATTCTGTTATACGAAACAATGAAGGATTCTTGCACAACACGCAACCCTGACTTGTCTTGCATTACACGCAATCTGGACCTTCTCCGATAGCGTGTGTAGTACGCAATACCAGGTTTCACTAAACAATGATATATGGTTATAATATTATCATGAACTAGCCGTTATGAATAGTATTAACTACATTTTTAATTTTATAACATTATTATTCATCTTACTCATTTTCAAGAACATGGTATGAGAATAAAATAAATTTTTCAGGTAAAATAAGTATTTTTAAAAAAAAAATGCAGTTTTGCCGCCTTTTGATGGCGCACCCACATTAAATCTAGTTTTTGACATGTTTATAAGTTCAATTTTACAAAATAAAATTATTCTTTGGAATCAGGATATAAAATTTTACCATGGATAAATTTTTCATATTATTCTCATAACTTTCATATTTTAATGAATAGTAAAAACACGCTATATTTTAATTAAAAACAACTTTTTCATCGTATTAATTTATGTGGTTAAATTATAATATTGAATGGTTTTAAAGTATAAATAGAATATATTTTTACCATTTAATATAATTTATGTCATTATCATTGATTTTACATTGAATTCGTAGGTTAAATCAATTCAATCTTTTGCAATGTTTTAAACAAAAACTCGTTTTCTTTCGACAAAGGGATTAATTTTAATTTAATTTCTGAAACTTATGTGTATTGAATTTGGAAAAATTGATTCCATATTTGGAATCAGTGGGTCCAAATTATATTAATAGACTATTTTTTTATTTTTGGGCAATATGAATAGTAACTACGGTAAATTTTATTTACCATAGTAAAAGGTAAATCGGGTAATTAAGGGTAAATATAATATTATAAAATTACCCTAACACTTGTTTTAATATAATAGGATTATTTTATTTCGTCCTAATTCATATTGGGGTCTAAATTTAATCCATTAGAACCCACTTGGAGGTGATTAAGACCTTTAGTTTAATTTATTTAAAGGAAAGTGAAATATGTCTCACTCAAACTTTAATAATTAAAGTATTTTTAATATATGGTTATACAGAATATAAATTCGGTTATAAATAATCATTTGAAAGATAAAATGTTTTTCTTTATCATGGTAATTTATTTTTAATTTTAAGAGTTATTTAATTACATTATTAGCTTATACATTAATGAGGAAGAAATTATTTATTTAGTAAAAAATCAATAATATTGTTTTTATTGAAATAGTAATACATATTAAAGGGCTCAAAAACCTGACCAAAACTTATTGGTAGTGTATATATACACCATAATCATCCAATGACCTAATATATGACCGTTTGGAGTCTTATAAAAGTGATTATGACAATTATATTATTTTATTTTATATGATGTCAAAGTTGTCACCTTCATAATTTAATAAATATAACATTTTAAAATTTGAGTGTTTTGGAATATAAATCAGACTAAATGTATTATTATGAAAGATATAAAATTTATCTTTATCTTAGTATTTTATTTTTAATTTTTATGCAACAAATAAGTATATTTAATAATTATAAAAAAATGTTGTAGTAATTATTTTATTAAGAGAAATATCAAATAAATGGTTTTACAAATAGTAAAATAAATATTATATGAACTATTTAATGTTCTCCACTAATATTATAAATTAATATGACATTTTAGGAACCTATTAAATATTTTATTTCGAATATATCCTCTGTGTGGATTTTATTTAAATTCAAATAAATGAATAGAGTCAAAATTGACACTATTGTTATTTTATAAAAATAACATATTATTAAATTGTTTAAAAATCACAAAAAAAAATTATAAATTATAAATTGAAATTTATATAGTCTAAAATGTCATAAATTATCTAATTATGTATAATTAACAGCACATAAGTAATTATTTATAACAATTTAAAATTTAGAATCATATTACCACTAATAAAATTTAACAACTTAAATAAGGATAAATCAAGTTGATAATGTTTAAAATAAATTCAATACATGTCTAAATTTTATTGGTTGATGATATTACAACCTTATCGCATCTAATATTTGACTATGAGTCATTTTCGGAGGTTTTTAAGTGGGGTTAGATTTATTATAAATTAATACTTTTAAGATTTCCAATGGTGCCCCTCTCCTCCCTTATAAAAAGGGAACCCCTTCCCACTTCTCTTCACACCCTTTTGAGCCTTGAAGCTCGGCCAAACCCTTCCAATTCCTCTTTTAAACCTCTATAGTTATATCATATTGTTTCTGGTCTTCTCAAAAGACCAACCCTATTGCCCTAAGAAGAAGTTTAAAGGAGGTGCGTCGAAGAAGAGGTAATCTCTTCTACCGATTCTTTCAAGATTCTTTCTTCTTCAACTTCTTCTTCTTTATTTGTTTCATTATAAAGTAATATCATCAGTATAATTAATATAATTATAGTTTATTATAAATATTAAAAAACCCCATTTCACCTTCTATCCATCCTACGGAAAATGAAATCTTCGCGCGTGCGTACGTACGGAATACCGTCTCCACGCCGTGGTGTAATCTGTTTTTCCAACACCACCTTACTTGGATGGGTATAATGGTGTAACAAATAACTATACATAGTTATTATAACATAATACTGATTATGATATATTGTATCATCCACTCCAATTCAATTCAATAATTATGGGAACGACATCATCGCCCGTGCGTACGTACGGACTACCGTCTCCACAACGCGATGAGATTCATTCTCCATGTTAACCATTCAAGAATGATTATAAAGTATATATAAGAAATAATAATGAAATATATGAAATTATAAAGCTACTGGATTTATATATATATATATATATATATATATATCATCAACTTACTTCCATTCAAGTCAATAAGGAAAGGAAAACAGTGTTCATGCGTACGTACGGCATACCGTCTCCATGAACGGTGTCTTTCATTTTATTTATATATCTATTATATATAAATATATAAATATATACCAAATATATAGGATATATAAATCATGTTTTAAATTTTTAAAGTAATTAAATCATGATATAAGTAATAATAATATCAAGAACAACAAGTCCAAACATGTACGATAAATGAAACGATTTTACCCAAAACACAACTTTAACATGGAATTGACAAATGAACAGGTAATATAAATACCTAAGTGAACCATATATGATATAATAACAATTAATATGATTCTGTAATAACTAAATGACATTATTTAAATTATTATACATGAGTTTCGGATACATACGAAGCATATCAGACATAAGGTAAGGGATAACATTTCCAATCTCGTTTTTTTTCCGAGATTTCTTATACGTAAGTATTTACTGGGGTTATATTTATCATCCATGTTACAATTTTATAAAAATGGTTTCATGTATATTTAAAGTCTTTTTTATCCATTTTTTACTTTTACTACATGGTATGTAAGTAATATTTCTTTTATAAGGTACTTTTTGACTTTTCCGACAAAAGTACGAGGAGAATGTTATTTTTAACTTATACGGTGTGAACGGATTTTTACAGTTTCATAACACCTCATTTTCATGAATCTTCCTATACAAGATTGCATGATTATTTTCAACAAAACCCTTTTCTTTTAAAATTGAATGGCATTTTGTGAAAAGAAAATTATTTTAAAGAAGAAAGGATATTTTCCTCAAGATTTCATTTCCAAGTGTTTTATCAAAAATATTTTCCATATAAAATGACATTATTTAATATGTTTATGTTTCAAGTAAAATTTCTCCATTATTTACATGGTTTTATTCTTCTTATGATGAAATGATATCCATTTTTTATATGGATTATGTTATGATGGCATAATGTTTCAGAATCCCATTCTATTACATGGGTTATGCTATGATGTATGATTTATGATTTTGTGGCACACGAAAGAATGATTTCATTATGAGATGGGTGGGACCTATATCTCCCTCAAATGCATTGGGTAAAGATTTATATCTCATGAGATAGACATGGCTAGAATGGTAAGTTAATCTGGTTCAGTGATACAGGACTGGAACGAGGAGTGAACTCGATTCAGAAAGGGACTTTTTCCACTAAGATGGTCTTGACAGCAATGCCTTGGCTACTATGGAAATCATAACAAGTGCTGAATGGTTTCCAAAATTAAATGTTTTATTCATATGCTATTTTATCAATATTGATGTTCCATTATGATACATTCCTTACGTACTTCCAAGATTTATGTCTTTGCTCAAGATTTTGATGTTTAAATATTATGTTCATGTTTTGAAGTTCAAATGTATATGGTTTGTTTTATTTTTTCCATGCCTACCCTTACTGAGAATTTGAGCTCACACTTTATTTGTTTTCTTTTCCCTAGGATATAAAGAATGGTTTTAGGTAAGAAAAAAAAGGGAAGACCTTTATGGGAGATGTTGAAGATCTTTCACCAAGATTAGAAGATTATGTTCCAAGTTTCCAAAGACACTAAACTATTATGGTCCTTTGGTGTCTGTTTTTGTTATTTATTAAGTATTCTTCAAAATTAATGTATTGTCCATGTACGTCAAGCTTTGGGTCTCTACAGTGGTCGAGACACAAGTGTAATGATACTTACAAATTCAATCATCTTGTTGACTTTTTTGGAGGACATGTCACATCTAGAGATGATTCAAAAGGTAAAATTTCTGATATTGGCATGATTTGTTTCTCAAACTCTTATTTAATTAAATATGTTTTGTTTTTTAAAGGTTTGAAACATAATTTACTAAGTGTTAGTTAATTATGTGATGGTGGTTTATGGTTACTTTTAAAAATTATTTTTGTAATGTTTTTAATTATGAATGAAAAATTTTATTTACCACATATCGATTTAAATATGTATATATTCTATATTTAAAATATATTGAAATATAAAATGTTAAGTGTTTAAGTGCACGAGATAATAAAAATTTTCATTAACATTGGCACCTAGGACTTCGTAATATTCACTCTCTTGTCAAGATCGACTATAACCAATTAGAATAATATTTACTAAAATTTTCTATCAAAGATAACTTAGTTTGTAAAACTTTTTATCTTGGAAAGAGAAAAGACACTTTTTTTATCTAAAACCCATATTTTCTTTTAAAAATCCATATTACTAGACCAGTTTTACATTTTTGGATCAAATAAAGTTTATAGTATCAAAGGTGAAAATTAAAACTTTGTAATTATCAATGATTATACAAAATTTACATGGATTTTCTTCTTAACTAGTAAATACAAGGCTTGTGATGTCTTTATCAACTATTCAAGGAAAGTATAAGATGAAGATACTACCAAATATTTTACCTTATAAGTGACCATATTTATTAATTTAATATAGAATACATTGATGAGTTCTATTCTTCTCATGGATATCGTCACTCTTTCTCTTCTCCTAGAACACCTCAATAAAATGGGTTTTTAGAAAGATTAAATAGGAACATCCAAGAAATGTATTGGAATATTTTTAATGATTTTTCACTTACTTAATTTCTTAGGGATGAGGTAGTCAATACCTCGTGCTTTATCCTTAACCATTTCCTTGTAAGACTAGTCTTAAGAAAAATCCCTTATGATCTTTGGAAATGAAAAATTCCATACATTGTATTCTTTGAAGTTTTTAGTTGTAAATGATTTATCTATAATACCAATGATAATTTATGAAATATTGACCCTAAATCATATGATGGTATCTTTAATGGGTAATCAAACCCATGTAATTCCTTCTGAGTCTTAATAAGATAACTAAGACCCTAGAATATTTAATTCACATAAAATTTGATCAGAATATTCCTAAATCAAATCCTAAAATTGATGTTGATATCGATCAACCTAGATATTCCTTAACTAAACATAAATCTTATAAAGTAATTAAATATGTTCAGTAACCCCTATATACTCCTTTACCCAAGGCGTGGATTTAATATAAAGACCATCCTCTTGAGAATTTTATTGTTGAATTACATTCCAAATTTCATACTAGATGGTCAGTCTTAAATGAGGATGAAAATCAAGATTTTCTCTCTAAAATTAAACATAATTACCTTGATGATTTTATTAATGATTAAAATTGAACACTTTACATTCATGTAGAGTTGAATCAATTTTAAAGGAACAATGTTTATAATCTCATGGAATTCCCATATAATCATATTATTATTAGCACTAAGTGGGTTTTTCCAAAAAACAATAATGAACAAGGTAATTTTATTTATAACAATTCTAGACTTATTATTAAAATATATAATCAAGAATAATTTATTGAATATGGTAAATAATTTTAACCAACTTCTCTACTATAATCTATTATAATATTGTTGGAATTCACTGGTCATTTTAATTTCGAAATTTTTCAAATGGATATCAATAATGATTTTCTAAATGTTTTTATTTATGAAAATTTTTTCGTGGATCAACCACATAGTTTTGAAAATTGTAAATTTTCAAACCATTATTTCAAGTTTACCAAATATCTATATATATTAAATGAATCCCTCTAGGATTTTTATTAGATGTTAATTAAATTTATTTTTTCTAATTATTTCACTATGGTAAAATCTAATTCCACTATTTTTTCTCAAAACTATTTAAAATTATTAATTAGTCCTTTAAATTTATATTGATGACGTTATTTTTTACTCAACTAAATATAATATTTTTAATAAATTTTATGATTTAATGAATAAAGAGTTTGAAGTAAGTTTTATTGGAGATTTAAAATTATCTCTCGATTTTAAAATTTCATAACATTCTGATGAAACCATTTTAAACCAGAGTACACACACAAATGAACTTATGAAGAAATTTGGAATGTATCATGAAGAGGAAATAAAAATACCCCTGAGTACAAATTTTAAGATGACTTTGGAAGAAGTCAATCAATTAGTCCACAACAATATTTATAGAAGTGTGGTTGGAATTAAACTTTACCTTAAAACAACATGGAAACACATCATGTTCAGTGCATGCCTTTCTGCTCATTTTCAATATCATACAAAGGAATAATATTTCAAATCTCTCTAAATAATTTTTTTATTTGAAAGTATCAAAAGACATTAGGATATTTTATCCTAAGGGAAACTTTTTTGAAATTAGTTTTTTTATCGATGCTGATTTTAGAGGACACTAACTTGATAGGAAAAGCACTACCAGAACTTGGCATTGACTATGAAACTTTATTGTCTCATGGAGTAGTAAGAATAAAAAAATTGTATCTCATTCTATAGCTAATGTGGAATATATATCCATTGGAATTTGTTGAGATTAAATCATATAGATGAAACATACTCTCCGCAACTTTAGGCTAACATTTTCTCATGTCTATATCAAGTGTGAGTATCTATAAAAATCCAATTGAACACTCTCACACTAAGAACATTGATCTAAAACACCATTTTCTTTAAGATCTCTTTCAAGAATGTTATTTCATTCTTGACTTTGTTTTCACCAACCTTCAAATTATCGATATCTTCACTAAACCCATTCCATTTGATTTTTTTGACTTTATAAAAGGTAATTTTATTATAATTAGTTTGTGATTATTATTTCGTAATCTTTAAAATCATGAGGAATTTTTCAATTTAATTTAAATTTTTGTTATGAAAATTAATTTTCTAAAATAAAATGTTTTATATATATTTATAAAAAATGTTTTCAAACTTTTTATAATTTTTTAGAATTACAGTAAGTATAATACTTTAAGAAAAACATTCTTTTCTAGATGAAAAAAAAATTGTAGTTATCTAACCCAAAATTCACTTTAAAGGATGCTTCCGGTCAGTTTTCCATTGGGTATTAGGCACAAATACTCATACAAAAAAGGTTATTGACTAGAAGAGAGGATTTAAATAGGTGATAGTGGGAAGAATATACCCTCAGGTGGTGATAATAATAATGGTCCATATGTAAATATAGAATCAAAAGAAGAAACAAAACAGAAAAAGAAAAAGAAAACCAGTAGAATCATAATAAAAAGTAGTAGTATATACCTCCCAATGGCACAATACCATTTGTAGAAAAACATTACAAGTCATAAAAGGTCATACAAAACAGATAATATAGGTTCCTCGTGGCCGAAAATAAATTTACATACATATATAAGAGCATGAAAAATATGAAAGGTAACCCTATCTGATGTATAGGAACCACCATAGTTCACTTTCATCCATCTCATGAATAAGGTATAACATGATCACTAAGGTCCAACTCTTGATCTTTACCCATTACCTGATATCATAGACATAATGTCTACATGTGTCCTGAAAGACCCGTGTAAGGTCTAAGAATGAAATCAATAGGCCACCAATAACATGTGCTTGTATTGCATAAAAAATATTGTAGGTGTATGATAAATATAAATAAAGATTCAATGCACACCAATTTAACTAATATACAACTTCCCTTGTGCTCAATAACCACAAGTATTAATTCTACCTACTTCATTCAATGTTTCTTTAACTCTGAATAAGTGCCCCAAAATTTATATATAGAATACAACATGTGTCTGCATATATATGTTTATAGTTTATAGAAACCATTGATTACTTACCAAGGAATCCCCTGATGAATATAATATCTGGTGAATTCTCAGGTTCCACCTGTAATCATGTCACTGGTGCCACATTACAACAATCAAATAGCTGGTGTCCATACGAAACACCCCATCAATAAGATCTATATCATACATACCTTCACTCAAAAAGTCCCCATTGGCTCAACAACCTGAAGAATCATGGCACACTTATATCTATACTTTAATAATTAATCATCATTGGCTTAGGAGAAAACATCATGAGGCACAGCAATCTCCATCCTCTCATAATACCAACACCTCGGCCTCAAGTATAACGGTTAGCCACAACCCCTACCAGATTGTCTCAACACCATCAACTGATGGTCCATCACCATACATATATATTTCTATAATGATCACTTCCAACATATTTTATGTTCAACACCATACCGTAAGATTCATAGTCTACATGGGGCTCCAACCATAATGAGTGGTCAACACAACATCAAATGAGTCCCATCTTTGGGAACATGACTCCAACGGTGTGTCAACCAACATATGATGAGTAGAAATCACCAAAACATCTTAAGCCACCTCATATGGCACTTCAGGCCCCTGTGACCATGTCACTTAATCCTGATGGTCATAACCATCTCATGTCCTAAAATACAACCCCCCTACTCAATGACCTCATCGCCTCAAACTGAAAATTGTGTTTCCTCAACCTAGTGATCAACATCACCCCATGTGTCTTGGGCCACACCCAATCTGATGAACCACATCACCTCAATATAGGTGATCAACATCACCCAAATCCTCAGGACTACCTAATCATATTCCTAAGGAACTTAATAAATTCATATAAATAATTTAATTAATTCAATTTACTCACCTGGACTAAATTGCCTAGGTTGGTCCAATTCCTTTACTCGACTTAACCATTTGTAGTGAAGCAAGAGTATGCCCATATGCATCTCATATCATAAATTAAACAATTTAAAAGGAATAATTTAAATAATTATGGTCTCTATCAGACTACCCACATGGGGTATATAGAACTCACCCTTAAAAATCCAAAACATCAAGGAGAAATCTAGGAACCACCTACCTAAGGCTAGTAGGTGATCACTCAACTCATATTGGCCTCTAACTCAAGATGAAATGATAGAAATCATCTTTTTAGATAAACTCCCTAGAAATAGGGAAAATGAAATCCCATTGATTTAGAATTCTATATGGAGATATAAACAAAAAATAAAATCTGGTGAATTGAAGGTCTTACCAAGACGAAACCATAGCCACCAACAGATCTTGAATTGGAGTCTGATTTGATGAGTTCGCTCAAAGCCTAAGCATGAGAGGAAATGGGACAACCCCATGTGTACTACACATGAATGGGAGAAGGAGGAAGAAAAATATAAATAGTGGGAGGGGGAAAATGTAAATTTTTCCAAATAAATGAACCTCTTGGTTTAGACACATTTTGGCTATTCGCGTGCCAATCATGCGGTGATCACTATCCAGGTACCACACACACACGGGCTAGACAAACGGTTTACCAAAACATGCACATACCATTAAATTCCCCTCAGTTAAAAATTATATAGGTATCACATAGTCATGTTACCCCACCCACATGATTTAAAAACCCTGTCTAGTGTTGTAGGTGGGTTACAAATTTTCTCTTGGGAGGTCGCATGGTTAAATCTGACCATGCACCTCTATTTTTTCTTTCTTGAAATTGAATTTTCAAGCTCTGACAGACCTAAAACTCATCTAAAACCTTGAGGAACTTACTCATCCTTAAAAACCATCTAAAAATAAGGAATTTGTTTAAAAAACTCTTAGAATTAGTTTATGAAGAACAAAAGGAAATTTGTCTCACTCACCAAACTCAAAAAATAAAATAGGTTGGGGATTTTCGACCCTCTCAAAAACTCAGGTTGTTATAGTCTCCCACCTTAACATAGATCATCCATGAGATATCAATCCTTATATTGAGAGGGTACCAAGAATTACCATGTCATCTATATCCAATTGGTCCACCCCATTTATCAATTCATAGGTCAACTCCCCTTTAAGCGCTCCCACCTTGGGAGTTTTCTACCTAGTTGTAACCTAAATCATAATGCAAACATCACTATAGTTCTCCCAACCATCCCTAGACTCAAAATTCCTCCCATGAAACATCATTATCCCTACACCTTATCTAGTGCTCAAATAATTCTTTTGTCAATTCTGACATTAATCATGTAAGGTATCTCATCAGATGCCCATAGGTGCCTGTTCCATACACGACACTCATCAAAAACTTGCATCTCATCAGATGCCTATAATCCTGCATCTCAAAAAATTATAAAAATAATCCCACGTCATATATATATATATATACATTCTCATAAAAATACTGATACTTACACACCTCAAATAAAACTTGCATCGCATCAACATCCACAATAAGTCATGATGCCAACACACTTCAAAAATATATCATGCATCATAACTGATGCCAACATACTAACCAACACCTGGTAAGTCTAAAAATGATACTCATACAAATTGTGTGCCAAAACTGGACAAATCCCAAAAAAAGAAAAACCCAATCATTCCCACAGCGTACCTCTAACTGTTGTCAGCTCCCCGGACTTCTCTTCATCTGGAAGCTCAACTGCGTGAACCTGGCCTGAAGCCTAACTAATTGAAGTCTAGCCTCTCTATAGAGATAAACTAACTATCGAGTGCTAACCACACTTCTAGGTCCCACTATCTCTTCCACGACCTCCACATGCAACTAAATCCTAGTTACCAACTCCCAATACCACTCTCAGTCCTACCTCAAAACCTTAAGTCTGACCTGGTCCCTGGCTCCCAGTTACCTAAGAAGGGTTCCTATAGAACCTATTTAAATGGCCCACCTAGTCGCATGTCAATCACTCCTTAGGAACCCATTCACAGGGGTTTTGAATAGTCTTTATCTTCCCACACTATAAGAACACTACTAAAGACCCGCGTCTCGGTGGTCTCCTTGAATCTCTAGCGTGACTTCCCTACTGAGATTCCTCACAACCTCACTTCTGGATACCCAATGCATCATTGTTATATCACATGATGTCATTACCCAGCTGTAATATGACTGTTCTATCAATTTTCTCTCAGCTATTAGAACATGGTTGACTACCTCTATAAAGGATTTCAAACTGAAGATATTTAAATTTAACTTGATGGCATGACACCAGACTACCTCAAATCACCTCAACCGAGTGATCTCAACACCCACCATAGAAGGTGAAAATTGGGATAGGTTTTTGAAATTAGCCACATAGTCCATGACATAAGTATCTCCCTACTAAAGATTCATAAATTCATGGGCATGGTCTTCCCTTAATGTCTCTTGGAAGAAGTGCTCAAAGAACCTGGCTTTGAAATCCTCCCATGCTGGTCCATTTTATCTGCCAACATGTACCTGTACATCTTACCAGTGATTTTTTAGTCCTATAAGAATATAGGTCATCAACTTCACTCTCCATAATAGGGGTGTCTCAAGATGATGAAAGATAGTCTGGACCAACTCAATCAAGTTATCTACTTCCTGTAGTCTACCCTCACCCTAAAACAAGGTGTGTGATGAGAATAGTACTCATGAGTTAGATAATCCATAGATGAACCTATTCTCTGAGCTCCCCTATCGATACCCTATTTGACATGATCCAGGCTCTCCCTAATCTACTCCTCAAGCAATAGGTCACCACCTTCTATCTGATGTAGATGTCCTGCCTATACTGGATCATATACCTACTACTCGTGATCATACTAACCCCATTGAAATTATCATAAATCCTAGGGACTTCATCCTATACACACTCATACAGCACTATATATCCACCCTCCTTATGCTCCACCAGAATCCGTTTAGGTTGAATCATACTATTTACCAATCATGATAGTCAAACATCCATAACCGAACACACACACACACACACAAACAAACACACACACACACAGAGATATATATATATATATATATATATATATATTAAATAGGGAAATTTTTAATAGGAAGCACATCTCAACACCCTTACACTGCCCTACCGCACCCTATCACAAGACATCCGTTCTCAAGGCCCCTTACCTACTCGTATTAGTGTTAGGTATCAAGTATCATCCGACCTCAAGGACTTATACCTACCAACATTATAGTCAAGCATCATATGTAATCTATCCTCATGGACCCTTTACTTCCCATAATAGGTTCAAGAATCTCATATAATGTATATTAATCTAAGGTATCTTAGTAGAATGGCTCTAAAGAGGCTATACAGAAAAAAATTGTCCAGCTTATTTATTGAAATTTTAAAAAAATCACCCCTTATTATCATCTCTTCCCACTAATATCATATTTATTCCCATATATTACATAAATATAGAATCACATATAGATCTCATTAGAACCACATTCATGGGTTGGATGAGTATAATGACACCAAAATAGGCTAAGGAGGAAAAAATAGTTTAGCTTCTTTTTTCACAATTTAAATAGTCTGACCCCTCTTAGCACATTCCAGGTTCCCCAATGACAATAACAAAAAATCCTACATCATATGATCCTAAGTTTCTATCATGATTCATAGTCAACCCTCCATTTTCATACCAGGCTAAGGGTCAAAATCCACATAGCAGATAACCATCACGTATAAGTGCATCACCCAAGGTATAAATCAATCAATTGTAAAGGGAAAAACATAACATCAATTCCCTACCCCTTCAAACATGGTCTGGAACATGTTCGTGGGGCTTCAGGCACACAAACACAAGCTTATTACCCAGTTCCAATAACATCCTAGTCTCTGGTCTACCATATCCCAAATAGTAAAACCAATAGAAACAAAATCATTTGATATCATTAATAACCAGCAAAATGCAGTTACCATTACATACTTATGTCTTATGATGCTTCAATCCAACATTGAAAAATAACTTTCACTAATACTATTTGTAGTTCCCCATCCTGAAATCCCCTTTAAATGGTGTATTGGGATGATTTTCCACTAGGTCTTAGGCATGCCTACCCCTACGCAAAAGGATGACGACTAGCAGTGAAGGTTTAAAGATGTGATAGTGGAGAGACTATACCCTCAGGTGGTGATAATAATAATAGTCCATATATAAATATAGTAGTGAAAGAATAACCAAATCAATGGAAGAAAAATAAAACCAGTGGAAGCCTAATAAATAGTAGCAGTATAAATAACCCAAAGGCATAAAACTAATTGTAAAAAATTAAATATTCATAACAAGTCATAAAAAATAGATAACCCAAGATTATTGTGGTTAACTATAAAGTTATATACATATATAAGAGCTTGAAGAAGCTAATAGGTGACTCTAGCTCATGTAGAGGAACTACTCTAGTTCACTTTCATCCATACCATGCATAAGGTATAACTCGGTCACTAAGGTGTATCTCCTGATCATGATCCATTACCTGATCTTAAAGACATAAAGTCTACACTCTTCCTGAGAGGCTTGTATAGGGTGTGGTAATGAACTTAGTAGGACACCACTAATGTGTTTATGTCTTATATACATAATTATGAATGTGTATGCTAAATATAAAAAATAGGCAATGAACAACCATTTAATAGACATCTCTTTTTCCTGTGCTCAATAGCCACAAGGAAGAATTCTACTTACTTCGGCCAATTCTGGTATAACTCTGAATATGTTCCCACAAATATATATATGGAATACATCATGTTCTTGTATATACATATTTTTAGTGCAAAGGATCCATGTCTTAGTGCCCAAGCCATCCCCTAACGAATATCATATATGGTGAACCCTCAGGTCCCACTTGTAATCATGTCACTTGCACCATGTGCCAAAAATGAAATAGTCAGTGTCCATATATAATTCCCAATCAATTAGATCTAGGTCCCATGGACCTCCTCTCAAAGATATACCATCGGCTCAACATCCCAACATCTAGAGGCACAATGATAACTATCCTCCAATAATTAATCATCATCGGATCAATAGTCAGTATCTGGAAGTATGATGATATTCATCCTCCCATAATCCTGGAACATAGGCCTCAAGTATAACGGTGAGCCCCAACCCCCAAATGACAGTCTCAACACCATTAACCAATGTTCCATCACCATCCTAATGGATTTCTATAGAGAGTACCCCCAACATATCTAATGGTCAACACCATCCCCTAAGCTCCATATTCCATGGGTCCTTCACCCACAATTAGTAGTCAACACCACCTAAAATGAGTCCTATTTATGTATACAAGACACCAATGACGTGTTGGGAAAGAAAAAGTGAGAAAATTTACCAAAACAACCTAATCCACATCATCTGGAACCTCATTCACATGTGACCATGTTACTCAATCCAGATGGTCATCACCATCTCAATTCATGAGATCCAATCCCTCAACCTGATGACCTCATCACCTCAAACAGACAACCATGCCACCTCAACAGTGTTATCAACATCATTTTATGTGTCTCAGACCAAGACCAACCTAACAAACCACATATCCTCGGTCCAGGTGATCAATATCACCTCAATCCTTTAGCCTATCCCATCAGGTTCTCAAGGAACTTTAGTAATTCATAAAAGCAATTCTTTTAATTAAATTTTTTCACACGGTCTAGACTTCTCAAGTTGGTCCAAGGCCCTTACCCAAATTAACCATTATTAGTGAAGCAAGATCATGCCCAAAGGAATATCATGTCAACAATTGAATATTTTAAAATAAATAATTTAAATAATTAGGGTCAATCTCATAAAATCTACATGATTTATATAGAACGCACCCCAAAAACATCTATTAAATCAAGGATAAAAATAGAAACCACCTACCTTTGGCTCATACACACTCGGTCGTCTAATATCAGTCTATAACATAAGACAAAATAAGGGAAATCCGATTTTTAGATGAACACCCTAAAAATAGGGAAAATAAATAATATTGATTTAGCATTCCATATAGTGAGATAAATATAATATAAAATCTAGTATACTGAATGTCTTACCGAGACGAATCCATAACCACCAACGAATCTTGAAATAGAGTCCAATTGGAGGAGTTGGATCAAATCCTAAGTGGGAGAGGAAATGGGATAACCCGCTATGTACTACCTATGAATGGGATATGGAGGAATAAAAATATAAATAGATGGAGGTAAAATGTAATTTCTCCAAAATAAATGAATCGTTTTGTTTTGATAATCTTGCGGTGCTCATAGTCCAAGCACCACACATACATGGGCTAGGTCCAAGGTTTTCCAAACCATGCATAGAATGTGTGATATCATCGATTATAAATGGAAGTGTCCTCTCATGTTCATGTTCCTCCACCCAAAACGTTTTACAAATAGTGTACAGTTCTGTATGTGGGTCTCAAAGTATCCCCTGGGAGGTTGTACGGTAAAATCTAATCATGTGCCTCTATCAGCACTTTCTTAAAACTGAGTTTCTGAGATCCAATGTAGAAAAAAACCCTGAGGTAATTTATAATCCATATAACCCATCTAAAATAAGTACTTGGGCCAATAAAACTCTCATAATTATGTTTCAAAGATCAAAATGGTAGTTTTCCCTCTCAACAAACTCAAAATTTTAAACAGGTTGGAGATTTTTCACCTGCTCAAAAACCTAGTACATTAAAAATTTGGATGTGGTTCTAGCATAGATTTTCCTATGCATTTTATCCTAAATATAGTTTATTGTATTATTATCCCATTTTTCATCCTTTGCATGAGTAGTGAGTCTTTACTGCACAACTAGTTTGATACTCCTAGGGAATTTTCTATAGTTTTTTAATATAATTTTTGAGGAAAATTAATGATGGAATAGTTTTTAAAATATATTTTATGTATTTATTTTATTATATATTTCTTATTGTCTTTTATCCCTATATATCACATGATGAATTGTTTTATGGGAATATGATCTTGATTGTACTAAAATTATTCTAGAAGTGATGCCCTTTTTCAAAAACAAATTAAATGCTGATATTACTCATGATATTTTTCAGAAAATTAATTATAAATATTATCAAATTTTCTTTATTTTACTTTATATTAATATTAATTAAAAATAACTCTTTATAAATTTAAATTTTTTCAAAATTTAATTTTCAAAACATTTTTTCATCATTCATGAAATGTAATTAATAATGATAAACATAGTTTTAAATATGATTTATCTTTATTTATAACCCTATATATGAATCCTTTTTTATAATCTTAATGGAGAGATAAGTTTTATGTTTTAGAAGTGAAACTTTTTTTTATCTCAAATGGGGAAAAATCTTGATAATCCTAGGATCTCATTGTTATGGGTGATAAATTTTTATAAGAATAAATTTCTATGTTAAGGTGGAAAAGTTTCTTTGTTGGGATTTTTTTTATTCTTAAAATGGGGAATTCATGGTATATCAATAAAATCCTTATAAATTATCATGATTATATTTCTATAATAGTTATATTATTGTTTTAATTAAAATTTTATTAAAATTTTTCTTATCATCAAAAAGTGGGAGACTATTGTGTGTCTCACCGTTCTCTGATTTTAATAATCACAAAAACTCTTAAAAGTGTTTTATATTTTCTATTAAGTGATGTGAATCTAGATTTTATGACATCATGTTAGAACTTATGAAATATCCTTGTATAATTCTTAATGGGATTTTTAATTTTATGGAGTGATATCCCAAGATCTATAGAAGGTGTTTGAGAAAAGTGGATGAGCAACATTTTGAATCCTATAGTAGTAGGCAGCACCAGTCAATTGATGGCATGCTCAGGGGATTCCTCAAGCAAAAAAAAATTCAATAGAAATCTTTTGCTAATGGATAGTAGTAGTATATTCTTCAGGTGGTCACCAACTAATCAGTATAGGAGCAATAGCTATCTGATGGTAGTAGACAGTGTTTATGGAATAAACCACCACCACCAGCAACCCATTTGGATACTAGTAGGTAACCGATGGCATTGAGAAATTTGTAGTAAATCCCAAGTTTATAATGGTAGAAATGTATTAATTATGATCTTAAATGGATTAATATCCCTTGGTAAATTCCAGATGATTATCAAATATATTTAGGCCTATAAATTGAAACCTTAGGTGCCCTTGGCAATTTACAGTCTCAACAATCATCTTGTGTTACAGTGCTCGCATCAAATAAATTTCCTAACCTCTATCAAAGTGATATTTTTATAAATATTCTCCTCTACATTATAGAGTGTGAAAATTTTATTATCTTTTAACTCTATTCACTATTCATATTCTCTCATAGTATTCTTCATATTCTTAGAGATAATTGAGACTATACTAAAATGTGATAGCTTCCTAAAAATATTATCCTCTTCCTCCTTCTTATATCGGTTATCATAGCTATTAAAGGGAGGAACATTGGTTTTATTTTCATTACTAATAAAAATAAAATGGACTTTTCTCTATTTAGGTTTATAGCTTTCCTATAAAAGGCCTAGTTTTTATTGTAATTATAGTTTCTTTCTACAACCTAAAAAAATTACTCTTTATGTCATTGATACCTTTAAATAAAAGGGACTAATATATTAAATCCTTAATATATTGAGGTTTTATATGTAGGGTATATATTATAGATATTTTAAAACTTCCTTACAAAATATTTTATCATATTTACATTCCACATTTTTCATTCATTTATCATTTTCATTCATTCCATTGTTCATTTCTTTAAACCCATCAATTTTTTTATCTTTTATTTATCCAATAACTCTTTGATTATTCTTCCACTTCTATTGATATCTTTAATTATATTTTTTCACTTTCAAATTTGATTCTTTTATTATTTTATCTTTAAAATATTTTAATTTTTTCAATATTTTATAAATAAGTTTTCCATCTATAGTTATTTCCTTTTAATTTTTTAAAGGGAAATTCACCCCCCACACACACACTATTTCCATTTTACTCTACTCCAACCTACAACATAAATGTTCATTTTTATGATGAATACTAGTATAATCCATCCAAGTATCATCCACTAATATATGAAAAGATAGAATGAAAATTCACTAAGAATCATGTAATGAAATAATGTAAGTCTACCTTGGTTTCCAAGTTAGTGAATAACACTGCTCTTAATATATTATAAAAGAATGATGATTTGGGTGTCAAGAAAACATGGATTATATAATTATACTATATTAGTAGAGGAAACACCATGGACCATTACAGTATGGCCATGAATGACAATGTTAATGGAGGAAAAATAAAATAAATAATGTAGTTAGTATAAGAAAGAGAGAGTAGGATTAGCATAGTTGTTAACACTCCTTATAAAGAGTACGAGAACTTCCCAAAAAAGGTAATAGTAAATATTGATAAAGGTATGTGTGGAAGGTATAAGAATGATAGTCATGGTGTTGTCAAATATATTACATTTCTTCCTTAATAAGAATAATTGATGAAATATAAAGGAAAATCACCACTAATATCAAGTTCATAAATAGTTTATATAAATAATCAATCCTCATAGAAAGGTAAATAAGTGAATGAGCCTAATGATATCAAAATCATATGGCCTAAATAGTTGGAAGTGGGTAAAATATTATATCAATATGAAAAGAATAAAACTACTCTAATAACTCAAGTAAGGAATACCATTACATCTATGAAGAATATTGAATATGTAAAGAAGATCATACTTCCCAGAGATGAACAAAATTGTAAAATCAATGGGGAATTAATCATAAAGAGGTATAGATTTTCAAAACCTTCACATAGAAGAGTCTATGGGTTGATAAATCTATCTTGGACATGTTTTTTAATATGAGGAGTTTTTTGAGAAATAACTTTATTCCAAAGTAAAATATATTTGTGTTTTAATGATAGGAATTTAATGTGATGAAAGATAGAAAGTATCCCTTGAGGGGGATCTCCAAAATGTGTGAAACTTCCAGATATAAATAAAATTCTATTAAATTTTAACATATAGACATCCCCGTAAAAATATAAATGATGAATTTCATTCCCCCCCCCCCATCACAATTTATAATATGTATTTATTATGTTTATCAATGGGTTGATTATATATCCATATGGGTAAGACCTTCCACATGGATTTTTTTGATGTGTGTGTTCAAGTGAGTGCGGGTTCCTATGATTTCTTGAAAATTTGTATGTGCGGCCCTCAAGATTTGATAGTTAATAACTTTTATCACATGTGATGAAAATATATATATCCTTAATTTATAAAATTTTCACTCTTGTTTTCTATAATATTTTATCCCATGTATACTAATATTTTATTTGTTTAAGGAACATTATTGAGAGAAATGTGTTCAAAAACATTTCAGATGATGTTGTAATGTTCTCTAATTCCTATAATCAATTGAAATTAGTAAGCAGTGATTCCTTCAGAATTCCTTATTTCAAATATAAGTTCAATGAATCTATCAAATAGTGATAGAAATAATAGTGACAGGATATTATTATACTAAATAAGGAGAAGCTTTTGTCGAAATCCTCCAGGATAGAAATTATATATGTGAGAGGAATAGAATGAAGAATATTCCCTTAAAAAAAGTAGTATCAAATATTTAAGGGGGAGAAGAAAATAAAAAAATTAACCCTACTATTTCCATAAGGGGTAGAATTCATTTCCCCTTTGTATTTATTGGCAATTAGTATGGGGGATTTACATTGGAATTTAAAGTTTATTTTGAATTATTTTTAACAAACAACAAACACAAAGGGGGATATTGTTATGGCTAATGGTATTTTGTTATATATTTTATCAATTAGGTTTTCCAATTATGGATTGATATGTTTTCAAGGTATTTTCATGTAAAAGGAGAAAAAAACTCCTTGGAATTTCTAGCTAGATAGATTCCTTAGACTTTATACATATGAAATTTGTTGAGTTGGTCATAATGTCAAATACAAGTGAAAAGGCTTGGAGGAGAATGTTTCACAAGAGTCACTTCTGAAGTTAAAATCCTGAGATAATTTGAGAAGAAACCAGACACTACATATTTACAAGAATATATTGAAAAAGTTTTATGAAGGATAAATAATAGTTTTTTTAATATATATGGATTGTGATTGATGTAAGAATAGATTCACTCATTTTGTTCAAGGAGTTTATAAGAATACTCTAATATTGAGTATTTTATATATTGAAACACCTTGGAACTGTGCTGGAAGGAGATTGGAATTATTTTAACAATTCATATATTTTTTTGAAGATCTTTAAAGATGATTTGGAAATGAGTTTATAGAATCCCTAGAGTTATTGAAAATCATTTCTAATCTATTTAATGAAATATTGAATTTTAGATTATACTAAAAAATAGTTAAGTAATGAACATAATAATTCACCTACTAAATTATATGACATCACTATGATTGTAATTATTTAGGTTATATAAGGGATACATGATCATAATATTTCATTATAAGTATTTGAGTTCATTGTAAGACTCCAATGGATCGTATTAATTTATGCAATGGTGGGAATTTGGAAAAGGCGCGGAGTGTAGGTCTTATGGAGCTGAGAGTATGACTTCTTCCACTAAGCATAAGTCTCTAAAGTTATGTCTTCGTCCAAGTGTAACCCATTGTAGAATAAGTTTTTTCCAAGATAAAAATCCATAGCTAACATAAGATTTGAAGTTCCTCGCATAAAACTTTAATACTTATCCATTATTTTCTTGTTTTTCTGGTTAAAAGACATATGTTTTATAGATTCAATATTATAAAGAACAAGATGATTTGAGATGATTTTTAAGATATCCTATAATTATTCAAACATAATAGACACTAAGAATAGCGTGTGATTCAAGCAGTAAAACCCATAAAATCTAGTCTCCATCCATGTAAAGGGAATATCAAACAAAAATGATTAAGGGAGTTTTTAGAATTTATTAATTCCAAAGAAAGGAAAGTATAATGATGTTAAAGGTGTGAATTCAAGTTCATAACATCATAAATATTTTATAATCCATGATATAATCCTATGATGAAGATGGAAGGCCATAAATTTTACATATCATAACATAAAAAATATCCACTACATCAATTTATTTTTGGTGAAATTGAATTTATTAGGTTTTTAAGAATAATTTACCTGAAATAATATTAAATATTTCTCATTCATCAAATCTCAAGACATATATGAATCAATCTGTTTTATAAAGAGAATAATGAGTCTGGAGGTACTTATGTTGTTTGTATAGACTCAAACTGAGATCTGTATTAGTTTCATGAAAATATCTCACATTGAAAATTGTGTTTTATGATTTAAATATGTTTGTTGTATATTATTATACTAATATGTAGAATTTGAGTGTGGATCTTATTATTGATGGTTTTGAGAAAAATAAACTGATCCTGGAGAAGAATAAAATAATATTTTTTTCATCCAATTTTCTATAAATGAGGTGAATTTAAAAAATATATTCTTGGAATAGTTTTAGAGTTGAAATATTTATGCTTGATAATATATGGTAACCAAAATCTAGGTATTCCATAATGTTGTTTTATGTAAGGTGGCTAATTGTTTCAATTTTTCTTCCATTACTGGAACACAGGAAAATATAGAATGCACTAAACATGCCACTTATACGCATGAGTAGTGTAGATCTTGAGGAGAGAAGATACAAAGTGTTTATGCATTGATACAATAAAATAAGAAGTCATTATTGCTTCTATGTTGTCATAGAAAAAGTGAGTAAGTTGAGAGAATTAATCCAATCAAAGAAGAAGAATTAGAAAGCATTGTAACCTATATTGAGGAAGAATAATAGAATAAATCCTATGATATATTTTTTGTTTATAAGAAAAATAAAGAAAAAGTGTATTTGAGGCTATGGATGTGTATCTTGTTGTTATTTTTTATGCTTTAGATTAAAGTGTTGAGTTTGAGAAAATAATATTCTTGAGTTTGAATATGAAGCTACTAATTTAGAAGAACTAGAATTTGTATAGATTCAGAGCTTAAGTTGAATATATCTTGTCGAAGAAATTATGGACGTCGAATTCACTCTATGTTTAGGAATCGTATCATCATTTTTTTGGTGCATCGATATCCTTGGATAGATTGTCAACTAATTCAATAGGAGGAAGAAATATTTGAATATAACTCAAGTAATATGATTCCAAAGAAGTTTTGATATGAAAAAAATGATTTTCATGTGTAATATTTGAAACCCACACTTGGTAATATGGAATGCCTTTATTTTAGGATGATCTGTACCCACTCATTGTAATTGGTGATTTGATTATAGTGGATAATTCATGACTCAATGTGAGTTTAACTGGAAAATATTAGTTTTCTTATATCTGGGATAAACATTATAAAATAACATATAATGATATCATATTAAACTTTTTGTATCTCATTTGGTTGTCTAATGTTTTGTAAAGCTTAGAAGATCCATTTGCAACCTTACACTTAAGAGGGGTTCAAATATTAAATAGTTTAAGTTAAAATTATTCATTGGTATTGGGTAAAAATTTTTCACGCCTGATTCACCCCACCACCTAAGTGTGTTTCCATGGTCTAATGGGTATCTCCTAGATGATGGTTTGTTAACCCTAATTTAATATTTATGTGTTGTCTTGAGAATTTTAATGTTTTGGGCCGAAATGGGGAAGGAACCAGGGTTTTGGGGTTACCCCAAATTTCTTGGAAAACCATGTGGAGCACAAGAAGATGGCTCTACAACCCCTCTAAAGTCTATTTCATGGTTGGAACAAGGTCTGCAAAATAGTTTGAATAACTCGTGCATAACTCTATAACACCCCCATGTTTTTTGTTTTTCATTCTTTGTTTTCCAAGTGAAACTCTAATTTTGTTAACCACTAAAGTGAGGTAAGATGAGGGATTTTTATTATGGGATTTAATTATATTGGTATTTTTTTTGATATCTTAGGATATATTGAAAATTTTGTCTTGGTTGTGTTGGATAGTTAGAATTTAGTCTTGTTGGAGTGTGAGTTGTGTGTTTTTTATTTATGTTATGTTAAGAGTTTAATGAATTATTTTGGTTTGTAAAAGTATTTTATATAAAAAATAAACCTTATAAACTTTAATTTTTGGTATGATTATGAAATAATTTTGGAATATCAGTTTTTTTTAAGAGATTGTTGTTTATAAAGCAATTTTTGAAGTTTCAGTTCCAATTTCAAAGGGTGATTAATATTTATAAAAGGAATCATGGATTATTTTTTTTGGGGGGGGATTTTAGGTTGGTTAAATTTGAAATGAATTCTTATAGCTTGTTTTAAAATATATTTTGATTCCTATAAAAAGGTTTGATCCTAAAGAAATTTTTTTTAAGAGATGTTTTAAATAGATTTTGTGGTTTTTTTGCAAGAGGAATTTAATTTTCATGAATTTTTTTAAAGAAGGTGAACCTCATAATGAAAGGTGGAAAGTGTTTTGAAAATCTTGAAGGATTTCATATAGTATGGGTGTATCACTAATATTTAAAGGGAGGTAATGTTTTCAACTTGTTCAAAGATTGTAAGGAAACCCTTTTGAGTTTATAAGTGGGATGAAACATTTTCAATGTTTAAATGTTTTTAAAAGTTGGATATTGTGAAAAATAGACTTTTAAGGAGATGAAACTATTTCAATGAGGTTTTACACTATGGATGTAATAATGTTTAGAAATTCATTGATTGTTTTTAATTAAAATAATATTTCATCAAGGAGTTGAATTTTGAAGTTTCTTTGTAATAAATTTGTGTGAATATGGATTTTAACATGTGATTTATGTTTTCATAAAGTAATGGAATTTGTAATAAAATTTTATAAGTCATTTAAAATCTAATGGTTGTGTTTTGAAAATTATAGTTAATGATATATTGATAGTTTATATTGAAGAATTTTTTTGAAATGAAATGATTTAAAAGATAAAATGTCTTCAAAATGTATAATTTTTGTGAAGGTTTGGAGTTTTTGAGATGTGTCTTCTTAATGATATGTGATTTATTAGGTTGCACATTTGGTTTTGATGGAAATGATATATGGATGGTGAGACTTAAATTCCATGGATAAATGTTAGTTTTATTTGTAGTTTTCCTCCTATAAAAACCATAATGAAAGGTGAAGAGACTATTTTTAGGAATAATCTTTTAAGAGACTTCTCACTTTATATGAGAGTAGCCCATTTTTTTGTCAAATCTACCCAGAAAGAAAATTTAGCTGTGGAATCAGAGTATTTTGGGATATAGGTCTTTCTAAACATCAAAATTTCAAATCATTAGAAGTTTTTAATACTGGAATTTCCAGCTTGTGAATTACATTGATCAGAATTTTAGTCAGTATCAGGTGGCTGGGCTCGATGTAAAGGAAGAATGAGTTCACCTCTTCATCGGTAGTGGGTTTTTGATAAAAATCATTTTTATAGAATATTTTTTTTATAATAAATGACATAATTTCCTCAAATTGTGTTAAATATGTATATTTATAGAATATTTGGTATTAGATAATTCAATTTAAAATTTGATGAAAATTCCAATTTTGACTCTTTAAAGTGAACTATTGTATTTTAGTCACAATTATTTTTCTATGGTGTATTTGAAATTAAAATTTTTTAACTGAATTGATCATGAAATTATATACAACTTTCATTTATATAGACTAAGATTAATCATGGATATGCTTGTATTAAATGGTCCATGAAGTCAAACGTAGACTGAAATCTCCATATTGGAAACCAATTCACCATTTGGACCATATATTATACATCCAGGATTCAATTGGGATAAAATTTTTAATATTGATAAAGGATAAAATTATGAACAAATAATCATTCAGGAAGGATGGATATTTCATGAATTTTGAGGTAAACAAATCAGATCAATTTGGATTAAAATATTTGGCTGAATTTCCCATTCACACTTGAAAACTCTAGAAACACTATCCTCCCATTTACTCTATAAGTATGTACATTTCACATTTGGAGGGTTTTGACCATAAATTATACAATTTAAAGTATAGTTTAAGTGGTGAATTACCATTTCAATGCACCATTGATTGAGGGAATCTCTACCAACGAGCTCGTACCCGAGTGGTAAGGGCTCTTGCCTGGCATCTAAGAGACCCGGGTTCAAAACCGGGTGGAGGTGAATTTCTGGGTACTATAGCAGTACTGTAGTAGTCAATATAGTAGTTATTATTCGGTACTGTAGCAGCTGGAACTATTCACCCGATTTGGGCCTTCGGGCCACCGGTTTGGGCCTACGGGTCTCTAGGGCCTTCGGGCCACAGGGCCTTCAGGTCACATAGACCATGGAGTAGCCCAGTTCACATAGAACATGCCCCAGAAGAGGATCAGAACAACAGGAGTAGCAGCCACCAGATGGAGAGCTAACCAGATTGGAAGAATGAGAGGGTATGGCAGTTGCCATCGGGACCAGGCACAGTGCCGCATTGTACGGGGCAATGCTAGCCGATCAGAAATGCAAGGTGTGGAGCTATGGTGATCAATGATTCAAGATGCTGGGGAGGGGCAGTTATAGTGGGTTGGGCCTACGGGTCATATAATGGGCATGGTATGCCTCTGGGCCTTCGGGTCATGTATTGTGGGTCATGTCAGGCCTTGTGCCTTGGGCGTACGGGTTATGTTCGAGTTCCCCTCCAACCCTTAAAAGGGGGATTATCTATAATAAAATAAAAAATAAGGGCTTCAGGCCATTCGGTCGGTCGGATGAGGGAATCTCTCAAGCTAGGATATCCTCTAAAATGATCTTCTTTTCCTTTTATTTTTTGTAATGTTGTTGTTCTTTCAATAAAATCTACATTTATCTTATATTTATTTTGTTATTTTCAATTTCCTTATAATTTAATTTACTTCCTTAGAATTTATCTCAATAGTAGAAACATGATTGGTTCATGCCCTTTCTAAACCTTTGAAAATGAAAAATGTGTCTACAATGATAACATTTCCCATGGAAGAGTTGTCTTTCTTAATAATCAACTTAATTCTTAACCTTATAAAATTACTTGTTTTGAATCAATGATATCATATAATTTACATTATATGATCTATGAATTGATTTTATAACATAAAATAAATTAATAATGCAATTAAAAAATTAACATAAAACACATGAGGTTGAGTGACATGTGAATTTTGAGACTGTGATCTGAGTTCGTAAAACAAAACAACATGTGATAAAATTATAGAGTTCTAATATAATCCCTAAAATAAATTTATCCTCACTTACAACAAGGATATGTTCCCAAATTCACCACTAACCATAATCTATCCTTGGAATGATAATCAAAGTATGGTGTTGTGATTTCATGTTCCGAAACTAGCCTAGGGTTTAATTCATTTCATCATTGTGGTTGAGGTAAATTCTTATAGGGTTCAAGGCTAAAAATATTATGGGATAATAATAAAGTGGATTACAATTTAAATTATAATGAATAATACATAAGTGGATAGGTACAGTTAGATTGATATGCATTCTAAAAATATTTTCTAAAAAATCTTCTCATTTTGTTTTATCAATCAAATTTCAAAATGAAAAACAAAAAAACTAAAATAAAATATTCTTCCATCATACATAATCTAGTTTTATAAATTTTAAACAACCCAACCCCACATAATTGTAAGAAGTGTTTTTATTTTATTTTATTTTATTTTATTCTTAAAATGCCTTTAATATATTATTTTAATTACTTCCTCTTTTGAGAGACGACCATGGCCAGCCACTCTACTGCACCAAAAAAATCCAAAAATCGCATATCATTTGAGAGAAACCATGATAGTGCCTCTAAAATTGTAATTATTATCATGAAGGAAAGTAACTTTAAAAAAATAAGTGGTATTTTTTTAATTTTCATCTCATTATATTATTCTCTTTATTGTTGTTTCTTTCCCCTTTATAATTTTCTCTTTTTTTCTTCTTGTTTTTTTGGACATCAAATGAAACATATTTTCATTTTATTATGGTCTACTTTTCATCATTTCATTTTTATTAGATTTATAATAAGAACTAATACTAAGTATCTCTTAGATCATAACCCTATGATTGAATGAAGTCTTAGGGTGGGAATTAGATAGACTCAGTCTACTGGAAGTTTCAACATTCACTTAGTTGTGGAATTAATCCATTTTGGGAACATTGAAATTATAAACACTTATGAATCAAACATAATACTAGAACCAATGGATAAAAATAATAAAAATTAACTTAATATAACCATTCGATATTTGGTTGCACTAGACATTAACTATCAACCAAATTGTATTGCAAACCCAAATGTTGAATCGGTCTTTGAATTATAATCTAGATTGATAAACCTTACAAAATTTAATGGCCTCTCTGGTGAGGATCCCAATAAAATATAAAATATTTTAATGTGGTTTTCTCAACCTATAAACCAAGAAATGTATCTCAAGATTATAAAAACTGATAGCATTCACATTATCACTTGATAGAAATAAAAAATATTTGATGTTTTACTTAAAACCTAAAGACATAACATGTTGGAATGATCTGAAATGCCTTTTATTAGAGAGATTTTTCCCAATATCGAGTACCACTTCAATTTGAAAGGAGATATTATGAATTAAAAAATACCAAGGGGTTCAATGTTTGAGTAATGGGAGCGATTCAATAAGTTTTTTGCAAGCTTCCCATATCACCAAATCAGTGAGAAACTCCTCATCTAATACTTCTACAAAGGCCTCATGCTTATAGGTAGAAGTATGGTAGATGTTTCAGCTAGAGGGGAGTTGGTCAAAAAACACAAATAGATGCACATGTGTTGATTGAAAATATGAAACAAAACTCCCAAATATTTGGTGATATAGGTATACTATATGTTAGAGGAGTACATCAGGTAGGTGTATCTTCTATTGAAAATCATTTAATTGATGCCAAGGTGGAATAATTGAGAACTAGGTTGAGATATATTTCTTTGTCTCAAGAGACATCCCAACCCACTATTATAAGTCCTTGTGGAACTTTCACAAAAACAAACCACCCAACTAACAGTTGAACCAAATTACAAGAGACATGGGATTGTTCATCTATATTCCCTAGGAGACCATATTAGTATTAGCAATAACCACATCTCTAGAAGAAGTATTATTCGTTTACACCAACGTACAACCAATGGTAGAAATATCAATTGGATATGAGGTATTGTAATGACCCATAATTTTATCAATTTAATTTCCCTTCATATAATTATTTCATATAGTATAAATCTCATACGTCACCCAATAAAAACTTTATTCTCATAAATTAATAATGGAATAAGTGGTATTTATAGAAATTAAGAAACATATACCATGGGAATAGTAACCTAGCTGTTGGGATAGTAATGTGACGATTAGGAATAGAAATCTGGCCATTAGAATAGTAATCTCACCCTTGAAATTATAAATAAAATTTAGGTATCTTATAAATGAAAATATGACATGTTTATATCATGGAATAAATAAATAAATGTTTTAAAAATGATAAATTAAGTGTTGTTAGTTTTGTGAAATGTAAATGTTTATTTAAAATTTTATAATTAATATAATGATTTTAAAAAATAATAATAAAATATTCATAAATTAATAATTTGTTGTATTATAATTATAATATAAATTTATGAGACCTTAACTAATTTTTCAAAGTGTCATAAAATTGGTTATAATATATAAAATCAGAATTTTCTCAATAAACTGTGATCTTAATTAAAAATTAATTTAGACATATTTAGAAAATTATTTTTATAAATTGGTGTCCATTTTTTAAATCTACACATTAAAAATTGGTTAGAAATTTTTTTTGTGATTTTTCTAAAATAGTTTCTTTTTTGGTGAACAGTGAAATATGATAATTTACGATATTTAACATTATAAGCTAATACATGAATTTTGGAGTCATGGTTGAGTCATGAATGAGGATATTTCCCATTAACTTGAACTCAAAATCTCTATTTACTATACTTACTCACAATAATCAACCCTATTGATAGTCTTGATCCAAAATAATAAACTAATGAATATAATAATCAAAAACACCCCTCTCCTCGCCTTATAAATACCACCCCTTATCCTCACACCTCATAATACTCATATCTAGTCTAAATTATTCCCAATTACCTTCTAAATCCTCTTCCACACTTTTAAGAGATTCTGGTCTGAGTAAAAGACTAAACCAAAGTTCCTTAAGGTGGTTCTCAAGTAGACAATATTCAAGAGGTAAAATACACCTTATTTCTTTTTTAAATTATTTATTTATTCAATATTATCCTCAGATCTCCAATAAAAAATATAATTATAAATCCAGTATCAAATATATACTAAAATTTTATTATGTTAATTTAATTTCCATCATCAAATCTAGTGTCTTCCCCTTTAATCTTAAAAAAGAAAACATTGTCTGTGATATGTTGATTTACAACATTCATGGAAGAATATTTTTTGATTTCCATTACCATATTCAAGTCTAGTCATAAAACCATTAATAAGGTTAAACCCGATCATGATATTTATATTATAACTTGTTTCATGTTTTTAACTAATATATATACAAAATATTAAATAATAAAACACAACTAGTTTGTGATGATCGAAAAACCGTCAAGATAAACTAAACATTTATCATTAACATTTTATCAAATAAATCACCCAAATATAAGAAAAAATGATATATGGGACCATTAAAAATTTTGGAAGTATATTAATACCATTTAATTCCACTGTTATATTTTTCTTCCATTTTACAAGATCACTCATAATTATACTCAAGCATACAGACCATAAAACCATGAAATAAATGCTCCCAGAATAATGAAATTAAAAATTATAACCCATCAAAATGGACATAAATGAAATTAATAAAATTATAATAAATAAAATATATATTTAAAAGGTTATTAATTAAATTATTAATGAATATAATTTTATTATCCAGTACATTCTGTTCAATTACAGGATGCTTTCGAACATAAGGTAAGGGATCTCTTTGAACATTCATATTTTCCTTCAGGTCACGCTTTCTCTCTCTTGGACTCAATGTAATTCTTCATTATTCTTATATAATTATCCGAAATTCTATTTAAATGTTACACATATATGTATGTATCAAATTTATCTTTCTTTTATGGGGAATAACATGTTTTAAAATGTTCCCTCTCAATTCCTATTGATAATAAAACCTTATTGAAGGGAAATTCCATTTTTCTTACCCATTTTTATGTACACTCCATAAAATATTTTAAGCCTCTAATATTTTTCTAAAATCATTAAATTTATCAAGAAAAATATTTTAGATCATTTCTATTTTTATGCAAACAATTATTCATTTATCCTCTTTAAAGACTCTTTATTCTTTTCCTTAAAACCACGCTTAAGTAACACATTTCTAAAGTTACCTAATGACTCTTTTTAATGTTTTCACATCATTTAGACTTCATTATTTATGATATATTATTATATTTGGTTTACTAATGTCTATGTATGATTTAAATCTTTTCTTTCATGGATACCATTGTTATACACTATTCGGTTATGCTTTACGACATGATTATGATACCCATTTCTTTCCATGGGTAACCCTTATGTTTATTCCTTATATTTGATTATTTATGTGGAATAAATATACATGGAGATGTTGTGATGGGTTCACCCAGATAGTGCTCCAATTCATTGTATAATGTTTAGCCTCATGGGATTTCATGTATGGGATTAAGGTGTAAACCTGATCCATTATGGGACTTTGTCCACCATGTAATATAGTCTTTCCAGTTAGCCTGGACTCATGTTTATGTCAAGTTATATATTACTAGAACATTCCTATATTATCATGATCATATGATTCCATGATATATATAATATGCCTCGACACGTTTATTCATGTTTCATGCCTATTATGTTACCACGTTATGCCTTTGACCCATGTGATATGCTTATTTTCCATTCTTATTCTTTTACAGGGATTTTTAGCTCATCCCTTTTGTCTATTTATTCCCTAGTTTATCCAATGAAGATTAAGGAACTAAAAGTATGTTAGGAGATAATTATTGAATATTAATATAAAATATGTTTTTATTTTAGTTTCATGCTTTCTAATTATGTACCTAGTATCCCAAAGACACTAGACTTTACGATCCTTGGTTTGTATTTGATAGTAATTATGCTTAAATCATTTAATAATATATGTAAAAGGATATGGTCACTATAGATGGTATAAGATGATGGTATAGTTATTTTTGGATATTAGGACTATAAAACTTTAGCAAGAACCCTAGGGATAATTTTATCACCATGGATAAGATAGATTTAAACATAGGGAATCACATCTTAGGATTTACTTTTCATTCATAAGTTTATCCTTAAATGATCAAATTTTCCTTTTTATATGATTATTATCTAGTATTCAAGCCCCCCAAGTTGTATTTTTTTCTTGGTTAATAGAGGTAAATAGGAGAACTCATTCCAACAATCAATGTGATAGACAATGTGAATATTTCTCTAATGAGATTATAAACCTAATGGGAATAGGAGATCATAACTTCATGAAAGTACTAGAAATACTAGCTCATGTTATGAATAATAACTTGAATCATGTGTAAGAACCTCATTCTCTTAAGAAAGATCAAGTTGTGGTTGAAACATTTATGTGAGAAATTTCTCCTATTTTAGTGGTTCTTCTAATCCCATTACCATGAAATAATTGATTAACTCTATTGAGAAGATATTCTAAGCCCTCCAGTGCTCAGAAGAAGAGAAAGTTGTGCTGGTGTTCTATCATTTTAATGGGGAGGATGATCAATAGTGTACCCTAATAAAGAACACAAAATATAAAGAGGAAATTGATTCCATGGAATGGGAGGCATTCAAGAAAATATTTTTCAGTCATTATTTTAACCAAACTCTCAGTATTAATATGGAGAGGGAGTCCCTCGAACTGAAGAAAATGAAATATGATTCTATCAAGGCATATGAGGTAAAAATTAAAAGACTTGATCGTTATGCCTCTAACTTTTTCATTAACTCTGAAATCAATGTGGATCTCTTCTTTAGTGTATTAAAGTTGAGTCTAATAAAAGACTTGGAAATTAGATACTTTGAAAGCTATGAGGAGATCGTTTGTTATGCCCTCAAGATTGAGATGGATATTGAAGACTCTCAGTTGTCTCATAGGTTAAAAGATGAAAATTATAAAATAGAGTTTAATATGGGAGGATCAATATATAAATCTTAGGATGGAAAAAAACACAAAACCCCATGTTTAAAAAGTGTGGTAAGAAGCATTGTTTGAACTATCTAAAGGGAACAAGGAGATAATTCAAATGTGAAAGAGAGGGGAATCAGGATAATTATTGATGAAGGGATATGAAGAGGCCCACAAATGTGGATGAAGAAATGAAGGTTCAGATCAATACTCAAACTATAGTGCCACTACAGGAAAATAGGTGTTTCATGGCAGTTTTTTCGCGGCAGTTTTAAAAACCGCCGCGAAATGTGTAAAAAAATTATTTTTTATTTTTTTTATTTTTTTTCAAGGATTAGCGGTGGTTTTTTAAAAAACCGCCGTTAAATAGAGGGGGTTTGGGTCAAACCGCCGCGAAATGAAAAGAAAAAAATGGAAAAAAACATGAGAAACCCAAAAATCACTAAAACGACCATAACTTTTGATCTGAGCGTCGGTTAGAGCGCCACGACCAGTCAAATCGAAGATCATGAAGAGATATAAAGGCATGTGTAATCAAAACCATGAGATGGTCTAAGATGCAGATGATATGAGAGTTATAAGAAAGTTGAAAAAAGTTCTCCAACTTCAAACGGCCATAACTTTCGATTCGGGTGTCCGTTTGGGCTCCACCACATATCAAATCAAAGTTAACAAATAAAGCTATGCACCAATTCGACAAAAGTAAGCTTGTGTCGTGTTTTTTGACCTCAAAAACCCCTACTATGGCCTCTGAAACTCCATTTTCGTCACCAGTGTCCCGTCGAACTTGTCTTCAAACAGACCTAACTTTCGATCCGCGTGTCAGTTCAGACTCCTCCACCTTCCAGATCATAGTTCGTTCCATGAGCATCAGTTTGACTGGTCTCGGCGCCCACATGAACTCATGGATCATAAATTATGGCCTTTTTAGTGGGTATCGGGTTTTTTATGTTTTTCGATGCCTCGTTTCTAGCACCTGTTCCTCGTCAGTTTTATTTAAATGGTCATAACTTCCAATCCGCAGGTCTATTTAGCCTCTTTCACCTATCAGCTCAAATATAGTTTTAGGATCTTTGATTTGACTGGTCGCGGATCTGGAACGGACTCTCGGATCATAATTTATCTTCGTTATTATGAGTCTAATGATTTTGTCACTTTATGACCGTTTTAACGGGTTTTAACAGTTGCTCCATTTAATGCTGTTTATTTGGGTTTCCATGACTTGTTATCTTTATCAATGGTTTTTTGTGGGTTATTATGATGATTATGTTGAATTCTTAAGGGGCTTTCCAGAGTTTTCATGAGTTTCCATGCGTTCTCATGCTTTCTAATGCTTCATTATTCATGCTTCTCCATCTATTTTCATGTGTTTTCATAATTTTTCATCCCTTATCACGCTTTTTCGTACTTTTTCATGTGTTCCATTTATTATTTATTATTTATTATTTATTATTTATTATTTATTATTTATTATTTATTATTTATTATTTATTATTTATTCTTTATTCTTTATAATATACTTTAATTTATTTATTATCTATTATTTGTTACTGGTTATTTATTATTATTATTTTTATTATTTTTTATTTTATTTTTTTTATTTTTTATTTTTTATTTTTTATTTTTTATTTATTATTTATTATTATTAATAATAATATTTATTACTCGTTATTTATTATTTATTATATATTATTTATTATTTATTATTTATTATTGTTAATAATAATATTTTATTTATTATATATTATATATTATATATTATATATTATATATTATATATTATATATTATTATTGTTTATTATTGTTTATTGTTTATTGTTTATTATTTATTGTTTATTGTTTATTGTTTATTGTTTATTATTTATTATTTATTATTTATTATTTATTATTTATTATTTATTATTTATTATTTATTATTTATTATTTATTTGTTTATAATTATTAATTATGTGTTATTTATTATTATTATTATTTATTATTTATTATTTATTGTATATTATTATTTATTATTATTTATTATTATTATTTATTATTATTTATTATTATTATTTCTTATTTCTTATTTCTTATTTCTTATTTATTGTTTATTATTTATTATTTATTATTTATTATCTATTATTTATTATCTATTATTAATTGTTGTTTATTATTTATTATTTATTATTATTTATTTAATTAATTATAATTATTAATTGTGTGTTATTTATTATTATTCTTATTTATTATTTATTATTTATTGTTTATTATTATTATTTATTACTATTATTTATTATTATTATTTATTATTTATTAGTTATTAGTTATTAGTTATTATTTCTTATTTATTATTTTTTATTTTTTATTTTTTATTTTTTATTTTTTATTTTTTATTTTTTATTTTTTATTTATTATTTAATATTCATTATATATGTATTATTATCTATTATTAATTGTTGTTTATTATTCATTATTTATTATTTTTTATTATTTGTTATTTATTGTTATTTATTGTTTGTTATTTATTATTTATTATTATATATTATTATTTATTATTATTTGTTATTATTTATTATTATTTATTATTTATTATTTATTATTTATTATTTATTATTTATTATTTATTATTTATTATTTATTATTTATTATTTATTATTTATTATTTATTATTTATTATTTGTTTATTATTATTTATTATTAATTATTTATTATTATTTATTATTATTTATTATTATTTATTATTTATTATTATTTATTATTATTATTTATTGTTTCTTGTTTATTATTGTTTATTATTTATTATTTATTCTTTATTCTTTATTCTTTATTCTTTATTCTTTATTCTTTATTCTTTATTCTTTATTCTTTATTCTTTATTCTTTATTATTTATTCTTTATTCTTTACTCGTTTAATTTCATTATTTTATTATTTTATTATTTTATTTTCATAATTTTATAATTTATATAAATATTATTAGAATTTATTTTTTATTTATTATAATAAATAAGAAATAATAATAAATAACTCAATAAATAACTAATAATTCAATAATTATTAATTATTAATTATTGATTATTGCTTATTGTTTAATTATTATTGAGTTTATATCTATTAGTTATGTATTATTTGTTTTTTCAATTAGTATATATAAGTATATTAAATTCTGTTTATTAACCACATGACGAGCTTGCTGAAGTGGTAAAGTCTTTGGAAAATATGCAAGAGGTTAGGGGTTCAAATCTCACCAAACGCAGTATTTCTTTATATTGCATGCGCATGTGCATGGGCATAAGCATGCATGCATGGATAAAGCAAATAAAGTAATGTGAATTAAATGAAATAAATAAAATAAATACGAAATAAAAAAAATAAAATACGAAATAAAAAAAATAAAATATGAAATAAAAAAATAAAATATGAAATAAATAAATAAAATAAATATGAATAAATAAATAAAATAAGAAATATATAAATAAAATAAATACGATATAAATAAATAAAATAAATATGAAATAAATAAATAAAATAAATAGGAAAATAAATAAAATTAATAAAATAAATAAAATAAATATGAAAATAAATAAAATAAATACAAAAATAAATACTAAAAAATAAAAATCAATAATAAATAAAAAAAATTAAAAATTTAAAAAAATAAAATATATAAAATAAAATAAAATAAAATAAAAAAACGGCCACTAAATCATTTAACGGCGGTTTAAACCGCCTTGAATAGTTTCTCGATGCATGATTTAGCAGTGGTTTTTCAAAACCGCCACCAATCGATTTAGCGGCGGTTTAAACCGCCGCGAAACGGAAATAAACGCTGCTAAATCGTGATTTTGTCGTAGTGTGCAGTGTTTCAAAAATAAATAACATGGGCATTATACATTCTAATTCCCTAAGCCAAGAGTTTTCGGAGTCAATCAACAAAAACAACCTACAAGGAATCAAGGAAAGGTATATGTTAGCACTGTAGCTAAGGTGGATCCTAAAAATGATTTGATGATAGGTACATTGGTTATTCATTCAATAATAGTGAATGAACTATTTGATTTTGGTTCTATGTATTATTTCATATCCTGCAAGTTTAGTATAACTATTCAAACACCACCTCAAAATATGAAGGTTGAGTTATATATGAGAGTAGTGAATGGGGAAATTATTTTCTCTAAAGTATATAACTCCTCCTTAGTTAATGTTTGTGGACTAAACCTCCCAAAAAATATAATATTACTTCCTTTTGTGAAGTTTGATGCTATATTGGGCATAGATTGGCTATCTTTATATAAATCCAACATCTACTATCGAGAAATAGAGATCACTCTTCACATCCTAAGGCATCCTCTAATTTTGTACAAGAGTAAAGAGGATGATGAATCTCCTTCAGAATCATCATCTCAATTGTGGACATTATTACCTTATGAAAGCATATCTAGCTCAAATGATTGAGATAAAGGAGAGAATCATGCTTGAAGACATTCTGATTTTGAGGGACTACCTAATGTGTTCCCTGAAGAATTGGATGGTCTTCCACTTGATCGAGAGGTTGATTTATCAATTCATATTACACCTGGATCTCTACCCATATCAAAGACACCTTATATAATGGCCACCATTGATTTGGAAGAACTAAAGAAGCAGTTATAATAGAGTCTAGACAAGGGTTTCATATGCATGAGTGCTTCATCATGGGGTCTGTCAGTCCTCTTTGTCTAAAAGAAGGATGGATAAATGCGCCTCTGCATTTATTATCATAATCTCAACAACATCGCATTAAAGAACCAGTATAACCTACCATAGATAGATAACTTTTTTGGTCAACTATATGGGGCCAAGTATTTATCCAAGTTGGATATTTGGTTAGGATATCACTAATTAAAGGTGAAGAAGGAAGATATTCCCAAGACTATCTTTCTAATGAGGTATGGATATTATGAGTTCAAATTTATGCCCTTTGGACTCACTAGTGCTCTAGTAATTTTATTGTACATAATGAACAATGTATTTAAGATTACCTCGAAAAATTTGTGGTAGTCTTTATACAGATATTTGAATATACTCTAATATTAAGGAGGAATACAATGATCATTTAAATTCTATGATAAAGACTTTGAGTAGGGAGAAACTATATGAAAAGTATAGTAAATGTGAGTTCTAGATGGAGTAACTATCATTCTTAGGGAATGTTATTAGCAGTAAAGGAATATATGTAGACCCTTCTAAGATTAATGAAATTAAGGAGTGGCCTAGACCAATATCTAAAATGGAGATCCGTAGTTTACTTGGTCTATCTAGGTATTACTGAAAATTTGTGAAGAACATATCATGATTCTAAAACCCATTAACCAAGTTGACTTGGAAGGGAGTAATGTTTTTCTAGACTAGTTAATGTGAAGACTGCTTCAAAGAGTTGAAGAAGAGGCTTATCCATGCACCAGTACTTACACTACTAATAAGTGCGGAACTCTTTGTGGTATAAAATGATGATTAAAAGAAAGGATTAGGTTGTTTACTTGTGAAAAATGAAAAAGTGATAGCCTATGCCTCAAGGAAGTTGAAATTTCATGATAAAAACTATCCCAAACAAGATCTGGAGTTGCTGGTTGTGGTATTTTCATTGAAAATATTATGGAATTATCTCTATATGGAGAAGTGTGAGATATATATTGATCACAAGAGCCTCAAATATATATTCCCATAGAAGGATATTAATATGAACCAATGGATATATTTTGAAATCATCAAGGATTATCAATGCTCAATACACTACCATCCTAGTAAAGAAAATAAAGTGGAAGATGATCTAAGTAAAAAAGGATCCTACAACTTTATCAATGATGAGAATTGATAAGGATAGAATCTTCTTAGACTTGAAAAGTATAAACATAGGGATTATTAATGAAGGAATATCATAAATCCTTTATCAAATTATTTCTCAACCATCCCTTATGGAAAAAATAAATGATTCTCAAAGAAATGATGTGGAGGTTTAGAAAAAGGTGAAAGCTATAAGAAAGGAGAAATCCTATGAGTTCAAAATTTATGAGGAAGGAGTGATGAGATTTTGGTAATGACTATTTGTACCATCAAATCCAGAGATAATGAAATAGATTTTTAATGACACACATATCTTGATCTTATCTATTCACCTAAGGAGCACAAATATATTTAGATATATCCAAGAACACTATTGGCGGGACAATATGAAGAATGAGACCATTGAATATATATAAAAGTGCCTAGTATTTTAGAAAGTGAAGGCTGAAAGATAATAGTCTAAGGGGATGATGTAGTCATTACCCATACCAACATGGAAATGGGAAAACATCACCATGGACATTATCACTGGACATTATAAAACATCTAGAGGAAATAATGATATATGGGTTGTTGTGGATCATCTTACAAATATAGCTCACTTTATTTCATTTCAAGAGGAATTCTTACTCGATCAAATTGTATGGATATACACCAGAAAAGTGGTGAGGTTTCATGGTGTACCATTATCGATTTTATCTAATCAAAAACCAATATTTACCACTAAATTCTATAAAATTATCCAACATTCCCCAAACACTGAGCTAAACTTCCGTACAGATTATCACCCCCATAAGAATATCCATTCTAAGTAGAATATTCACATAGTGGAAGATATGTTGAGATCATGCTTGATGGACTTTAAAGGAGAATGGAACTAGCATCTACCTATGGATAAGTTCTCTTACAAAAATTATTTCCACTATATCATCTAAATGGCTCCATAGGAATCCATTTATGGGAAAAGATGAAAAACACCTACATATTGGGATGAAGTCATTGAAGATAAGCTACTATGACCTGAAATTGTTAAAAAAATTGTTGAAAATATGAAAACCAATCAGAATCATATCAAGGAATCCAAAATTCGATAGAACATCTATGAAGACAATCATCAATGAGACTAAGAGTTTGAGGTTAGAGAAATGTCATTCCTCCACATATCTTTATGGAAGTGAGTGATGATATTTGGGAAGAAAGGAAAGCAAATTCCAAGGTACATCATCCCCTTATAGATTCCTGATTATATCATATTTGTTGCCTATAGACTAGTACTTCCACCAACTATGTATCGAGTAAATAATGTATTCCATGTATCTCTCTTGAAAAAGTACATACCAGATCTCTTGAATGTACTACATTTATAGGTGGTACAGCTGGAAAATGATCTCTCTAATAAAGAGCAGTTGGTGAACATCTTAGGCCATAGAATTAAAGTTATACACAAAAAGAAAAATCTCCTGGTCAAAGTACTACAGAGGAACCATAAATACGAAGAGGTAAAATGGGAACCAGAGGAATCTATGAAGGATAACTACCCTCTTCTTTTTTCACCTTATTTGTAAAAATAAATTTTGGGGGTAAAATTTCATAAGGTGGGAAAAATGTAACAACCTAGAATTTTATCAATGTAATTTTCCTAATTATAAATATTTAATATAGTATAAAGCTCATACATCACCCAATAAAAAATTTATTCTCATAAAGGAATAATGAAATAATTGGTATTTATATAAATTAAAGAATATATATTTTTGGAATAGTAACCTGACCATTGGAATAGTAATGTGACTGTTAGGAATAGTAATCTAGCCATTAGAATAGTAACCTCACATATGAAATTATAAATAAAATTTAGTTATCTTATAAATGAAAATATTATATATTTATATCATGTAATAAGTAAATAAATGTTTTAAAAATGATAAATTAAATGTCGGTATTTTGTGAAACGTAAATGTTTATTTATGATTTTATAATTAATATAATGATTTAAAAGAAAATATATTTTCATAAAATTTATTCATAAATTAATATTTTTTCCATTAAAATTATAAGATAATTTTATGAGACCTTGATTAATTTTTCAAAGTGTCATAACATCGATAATTATATTACAGTCGGTATTTTTTGAATAAATGATGATTTTAATTAAAAATTAAATTTCTCATATATATAAAATTACATCCATAAAATGGAGTTTATTTTAATGGAATATATACATCAAAAAATGTTTAGGGTTAATTTTTGAGATTTTTCTAAAATAATTTATTAATTGGTGAATATTGGAATACAGTAATTTACTATATTTAACATTATAATCTAATACAAGAATTTTTGAGTCATGGTTGGGTCATGGATGATGTTACTTCACAATATCTAGAACTCACATGTTCTAGTTACAGTAATTAATCTCAATAATAAACACTATATGTAGTCTTGAGTAAAAATAATAAACTAATGAGTATAATCATCAAAAACACCCCTCTCCTCTCCTTATAAATACTACCCATCACCACTCCTTCTCGTTACACCTTATAATCCTTGTATCTTGTCTAATTTTAACCAATTAACTTAACAAGAATATTCCTCATATTCAAGAGCTACTTTTCTCAACAAAAGACCAAACCCAAGTGCCTTAAGGAGGTTCTCAGGGATACAACATTCAAGAGGTAAAATCATCCCTCTTTTTATTTTAAATTCTTTATTTCTTATACCTTATCCTCAATTACCCTATCCAAAATAACACAATAAATCTAGTATCACATATATACTATAAATTAATTTTTTAATGTGATATCCATAATAAAATATCTTCCCTTCCCCTTTTATCTTAAAAATGAAAACATCGTATGTGATATGTCGATTTACCACCTTTGTGGAGGACAATTTTTTGTTATCCAATACCACCTTCAAGGTTGGTCATAAAACCATTAATATGGTTAGAACATATCATAATATTTATATCATAACTTGTTTTATGTTCTGAAACTAAAATATATACAAAATATTAAATAATAAAACAAAACTAGTCTGTGATGATCGCAAAACTCCCAAAATAGACTAAACATTTATCATTAACATTTTATAAAATGATTCATCTTCATATTATAAAAAAATTATATATGGAAAAATTTAAAATTATAAAATTATATTAATTCCATTTCATTCCACTTCGGTAGTTTTTCTTCCATTTGACAAGAACACCCATAATTATACTCAAGTGAATCGACCATAAAATCATAAATCGAACGCTCTCAGAACAAAGAAATTAAACAGTATAACTCTTCTAAATGGTGATAAATAAACATAATAAAATTAAAATAAATAAAATATATGTTTAATAGGTTCTTAATTAAACTATTAATTAATATAATTTTATTATTTAGAACATTAAGTAAAAGTGCAGAACACATTCAAACATAAGGAAAGGAATCTCTTCGAACCTTCATATTTTCCTTCAGGTTATGATTTCTCTCCCTTTTCCTCAATTTAATTCTTCATTATTCTTATATAATCTTCCAAAATTAATTTTAAATGTTCCACACATATTTATCTATCTCAATTTATCTTACCTTGATTGGGAATTACATGTTTTAATAGGTTCCCTCTCAATTCCACTAGATAAGAAAACTTGATTAAAGGGAACTTCTCTTTTTCATACCCATTTTCAAGTACACACCATAAGCTATTTTAATCCTCTATTATTTTTATAAAATCATTCAATTCATCATGAGAAACTATTTTAGTTCATTTCTGGTTATATGAAAACAAGTATGCCTTTATCCTCTTTAAGTACTCTATTCTTTTCTTTAAAATCACACTTAAGTGGCACATTTCTAAAGTTACCTAATGAATCTTTTAAATGTTTTTGATTTAGTTGGACTTAATTATTCATGATATATTATTATATTTACATTATTAAGATCCAATAATGATTTAAATCCTTTATTTTTTGGATATCATTGTTCTACGCCCTTTGGTTATGCCTTATGATATGATTACGATACCCATTTCTTTTCATGGGTAACCCTTATGTTTATTCCTTAGGTTTGATTATTTCTGTGGAACACATATGCATGAACATGATATGATGGGTGTGAATAGATAGTGATCCAATGCATTGTGTAATTTTAAGTCACATGAGACATCATGTATGGGATTAGGGAGTAAACCTAATCCATTATGAGACTTTTTCCACCATGCGATATAGTCTTGGAAGTTAGCCTTGAATCATGTTTCTATAATGTTATATTTTGACACCACATTCCTATATTACTATGATAATATGATTCCATGTTCTTTATGATATTCCTCTACATGTTTATTCATGTGTGATGCCTATTATTTTATCATGTTATGCCTTTGACCCATGTGTTATGCTTCTTTTAGATAATTATTCTCTTACTGGGATTTTTAGATCATCCATTTTTTTAGTGTATTCCCTAGGTTATAATATGCATATATAGAATATAAAAGGATGTAAAGAGCTCATTTTGGAAGATTAATATAAAATATTTTTTATTTTAGTTTCATGATTTTTAATTATGTACCTAGTATTCAAAAGACATTAGAATTTATGATACTTGGTTTTTATTTTATGGATAATTATGATTAAAATCATGTAATAATATGTGTAAAAGGATAAGGTCACTATAGTTATGGATCTATACAACAAAAAATACCACCTTTTTAGTAAAACATCTCGCATCCTCCACCTTACTGATAAGGTTTTCAACAAACCCAAAATAGATTTGCAGCCAGATCATTAATAAGTAAACAACAAAAAGTGAATTCTCAACCAAAGATATATTATAATACTAATGACATTTTTAAATAAATTGTTCTTAATCAATAAAATGATATCAAGATTCAAGATTCGAGATTTGGAGTTGAGGGATTTGATGATGCAAATGATCTAGATTGTTATCACCCTCCATGAACTGGTAAGTAAGAACTCTGGAAATATTCCTTACCAACTTACTCAAAATCCCATGGGGAATATCAATGTCATCACATTGAGTAGTGGGAAGAAAACTACGGATACATGTGCACTAATCATTCCACTAGGATTCATCACAACCCCAGAGAATCCCCATTCAAGTCAAACTGATTAGAAGCCTAAGGAGAAACTCAAAGGTAAGAAACCTATTGATGATGTTCCTCTTAAAAACTTTCCATTTCTCAATAGAGTTGTAAAATCCAACAATATGGATGAATAGGTAGGGAAAAAATATATTTTAGATACATTCAAGCACGTTGATATTAACATACCTCTACTTGAGGAAATCAAGAAAATTCTAAGGTATTCCAAGTTTTTAAAAGAACTATGTACAAATAGAAGAGGGATAAAAAGAAATTAGTGGATAAACTTTATAAGGAATGTGTCTTCACTCATCACACTAACCTTGGTGATTACTATAAATTGAAAGTACCTTGGTACATTCACCATTACATGCACCATATTGTAGTTTCATTACTCTAATTCGTTATCTGATTTGGATGCCTCTATTAATGCCCAAACTCGCTCTATTTTCTCTTCCTTATAAGTTGAAAAGATTAAACAAACAAGGGTGGTGGTGTAAATGTAAAATAGGGCCACAAAATACCCACATGGATTCACCGAGGATGTCCTTATTTAGTTAAGGGATGTGATCTTTCCTGTGGATTGTTACATGCTAGATATGGAGGATGATCAGGTAAGTTCTCAAGCTCTAATAATTCATGTCAGGACCTCACTAAAAAATACTAATGCAATCATCAATATCCATGAGGGTACACTTTATATGGATTTTGTACATGAGACCATAGGATTTAATATTTTAGAATCCATGAAGTACCCCTCAGAGGATCATTCTACTTTATTCATCTCTCACTCTGACCCATCTTGTAATGAATATCCAGATTTTTATTTTCAATATTTTCCAAATGGGGATAATTCCATTATTATAGAGATATTGTGGATTCGTTCAAGGTTTATTTAACAAAATAATTTCACGCCTATTTTTCAAGGTTAAACTGTACTCATTTCTGATTTTTATATAGATTCTAATTCTGATTCTGGGCATATAGTTTTGGATTATGACATGGTAGTTGATTTTTCATAAATCTTTAAAGCATTATTCACCAATTTTGATGATTCATATTCAGACCCCAACATTCATTGTGCATATATATCAGTTTCTACATCATTTCCATCAATAAAAAACCCACCCAAACTGTAACTCATACCATTACCATCAAAAATAAAATACCCATACCTATTAATTGATGAAAAAATTACTTTAATAATTCTAATAATATTCTAAGTGAATAAGAAATATAACTTTTAAATACCTTAAAGTAGAATATTAGGTAAATTGGGTGGACCTTAGAAGACATTCCAAGTATTAACCCTTCCATTTTTATGCAGAGGATTATTTTGAAGAATAAGGAAAAAATGGTTCAAAAACCACAAAGGAGAATCAACCCCACACTATTAGAAGTTGTGAAAAAAGATTTATAAATTTTTAATGAGATGGGTGTCATTTACCTCATTTCTAACTCTTGGTGGGTCTACCCTGTCAAGGTTGTACCCAATAAAATCAGGTTCACATTTATAAAGAATGAAAATGAAAATTTAATTCTTATAAGAGTACAAAACAATTGGTGAGTGTAAATATATTATATGAAACTAAATTAATCCACTTGTAAGGACTATTTCCCATAACTATTCATTGAACTGATTCTTGAGTGACTTATATATATGACACACTATTTCTTTTTGGATGTTTTGTCCATCTATTTTCAGGTTCCTATTATAGCATAGGACTAGGAAAAGATGATATTCACTTTTTCCTTTAGTAAAATTTCTTTCCAAAAGATTACATTTGGGATTTTTAATGCCCTAAGTACTATCCATAGATTCATGGTGAGTATATTTTATGATTTACTTAAAACTCGTATGGAGGTATTTATGGATGATTTTACTATTTACTATTCTTATTTAATGAGGGTCAATTGGGTTTGGGTAATGTGTTTCATCATTGCATTGAGAACAATCTGGTTTTGAACTTTGAGAAAATCCATTTAATTATAGTTAAGGGAATTTTACTAGGTCATGTAGTACCATAGAATGGCATTGAGGTTGATAGATCTATGGTATACGTCATTTCATTCTTTCTATATCCTACATGTGTGCATGATTTTTAATCATTTCATGGACATGTTGGTTTTTATCAATGCATCGTTAGATATTTCACTTACATCGCTCTACCCTCATCTCAATTGATTTAAAAATATATTGAATTCTTTTTTATGATTCATGAAGGGTATCATTTGAAGAAAAAATGAAGAGTCTAACCACACCCATGATCATACAGCCCCCATGGTGGGACCTCCCAATTTATATTTTGTGTGATACTTCAAACTTCACAGTTGGTGTAGCCTTATCTCAGAGGGTAGAAGGGTTGTACCATGTGATTTCTTATTCTTCAAGGACTTTGGATTTATACCAAGAAAGTTACACCATAATGATAATGAAATTTCTTACTATTATATTTTCTTTAGACAAATTAAAGTTTTGTTTATGGGAATCTAAAGTGGTTATTTTCTATGATCATGAAGCTCTGAGGTGCCTCCTAAAGAATATAGATAAAAATACATGTCTTATTCATTGGATTATCCTTATTTGGGTGTTTTAAATTGATATTAGGGATAATAATGGGTCATATAACTTGCTAGATAACCACATGAGTAGGATCACTCAAGTGCTAGAGCATGATACCTCAAACCAAGTACCACTTTGGGACACTTTCCCTAATGAACATCTCTATTTCATCTTAGGTATGCATAATTTGTATGAATATTTAGTGAATTACTTGATTGCCTTTAAAATTCCTAAAAACATAAGGAAACACTAAGTTTAAAATTTAAAGAGTGAGTCTAGGTTTTATTTTTGGTATGATCCTTCCTTTTTTCATAATTATTGTGACCAAGCCATTAGGATATGTGTTCCTGATCATAATTTTTAGTCTTTTTGGAATTTTTGTTATAAAAATTCTTGAGGTGGATACTTTATAACCAGTGAATGGGTAGAAAGTTCATAGACTTTGGATTATATTGGAATAGATTTTTTCATGATTCCCTTGTGTTTTTAAAGTCATTCTCACATTTCCAACACACTAAAATCATTTTGATGAGACATCAGATTCCCCAATAGCCAATATTTTTTTGTGATATTTTTTATGTATGGGGAATTGATTTTAGGAAACTATTTCTAATATCATTTGGTTTCTTTTACATTCATGTAACTATTGATTATGTTATTTAATGGGTAGAGTCCAAGGCCACCATAACTGATGATTCTCATGGTATAGTCAATTTTTTTAGGCTTAAATTTTCTATAGATTTTGGGTACCAAAGTGTATCATTATTGACTATGGGGAAAAAAAATTAGCTGAAATTTGGCTTACCTCCATAAAAATTATGGGGTGACATAGAAAACATCAACACCATAACACCCCAAAAAAGGGTCAGGCTAAAGTTTTAAATCATGATTTGAAGCAAATATAATATAAAACCATGCATCCAAAAAGGAAGGTTTAAATAAAGTTCTTGGATGATGTTCTTTGGGATTATGGGGTAGGATTTAAAACTCACATTGTTATGTCCCCCTCCGGGTCATTTTTAGGAAATCATTTCATATTCCCATGGAGGTTGAGCATCAAGCATATTAAGTAATAAATGAATTCAACAAGGATTTATCCCAAGTTGGAGATCAAAGGAAGTTTAAAATTCAAGAGCATGAAGATATTTGATTGTCATCATATGAGAAATCAAGTATATATAATGAATATCAAAAGCATATCATGATATAATGATCCAAAAAAGGGATTTCATATAGGAGGCAAAGTTTTTCTATATAGTTCATGATTGAGGCTAATGTTTGGTAAGTTGTGTTCTAGATGGTTGGGAACCTGTGTTGTATATATTGTTCTTACGTATAGTGTAATAGAAATCACACAAGAATAAATAAGAAAGATATTTACAATCAATGGGTAATGTTTGAAATAATATATTAATGTACTTCTCACCTATACAGTTGATTTCACCACACTGCATGGCCCTATAATCACTTGTGAAGGTTATCCCAAAACCTTTCGCTTTTATATTATTTTTCCTATTTAAAATTATCTATTTGAGGTTAATTTATCATCCCATAGGTTCAAATTAAGGGAAATTAAATATTTTAAGTTTGGGGTAGGGGAAAAAATTTTGTGGTATGTTCTTATGTTTTTCATTTGTGTGTTTTGTGTGTGTTTTTTTAGTTAATTTTCAAAAAAATAAAAACAAAACAAAGAAATACAAAAAAACACCATGTAGGATACTAATTTAGATGTGGAACATATAAAAACTGCATGTTTTAAAAATTCATTTGTAGCATGATGATAATGATAAATAATTCATCATTAATGGTTGATTTTTATTTATAGAATTCAATGATTATATTATTGGTTGTTTCATTATAAATACTTTTAGGCTTTGACACCATTATTTCTTATATATATTCATATTAAATTATGTCATTGATTTATCCACACAAATTTTCACTCAACCATGAATTGTGAAATTTTTCCTACTCAATTTATTGTATATCCATGTTAGGTTAAATAAAAAAATCTTATATCGATTGCTGATCCATTTGTTTTTTTATCTTCCGATCAATTTCATTACTGTACTAAATTGACCTATGCATGTGTACCTGATATCTAATAGTTGTATGCCCTTAAAAAACCACAAAAAAATCGAAACATATATAATAACAATATATATATATATATATTATCTTAATAAATAGAGCGATTAAATTAGCAACATGTGGGGATATCTTGGTTGGGAGCTTAAGGTTTCACATTTTGGAATGCTTAAGTGAGTGGGTCTTGAAATTTGATTTCAAAAAAGTGTAGAATGGGTTTGGTGGAATTAAACTTGTAAAGAAGAAATTTTTTTCATAACCTGAATATAATAAATAAAGGGTGGATATATGAGCTTTAAATATCAAGCACACACACAAGTGAAGAATTAATGGCATGGTAGACCCATAACTTGTTTATCTATGATTAGTGTCATCAATTTCACTATATTTTATTTTGATAAAATTTAAGAGATAATGACTGTAAAATTTATGGATATTGAATTATTGATGAGATTCTTAATTTTCCTATATTTCCTCTATAGATTAGGAAATATGAACTTGGAAATATTGACACAATTTTTTGGAATGCATGAAATTTGACTTTTCCCAGGAGTTCTAAAGGGTAAGTGTGGGGGAGTTGATAAAACACATTTTTATTTAATATTTTATTGATAATAAATGACATAATTCCCTCAAATTGTTTATAAAATATTAATTTATACAATATTTGTGATTAGATCATTCATTTTCAAATATGATAAAAATTATAGTTTTCACTCTTTAAAGTGAGAAATTGTATTTTAGTCATAAATATGTTTCTATAGCATATATGAAATTGAAATTTTGTAACATAATTATTAAGTTAATTTTATAAAATATTCGTTTAGATCATCTAAGTCAGATCATGCATTTGATTGGAGTAAATGGTCCATGAATACAAAGATAGACCGGACTCGCCAGATTGGAAACCACTTCACCATTTGGGACATATATTATACTTCCCAACTTGTATTGGGATAAAATTTGGACAGGAGATACAAGAACAATTCCTAAAAAATAAAACTTTTTTAATGAAATATGGTTTATGCATTTTAGTGGTCAAAAGTTCATCAATATTTGGATTAAAATATTTGGCAAAATTTCTCATTCACACTCGAAAATTATTGAAACACTTGGATCCCCTAAAATCTATAATTATATTTTTTATTATTTATAGAGGTATGGATGTGGATTATAGTATTAGTATCAAAGGATAAATGGTGACTTACCATTTTAATATACCATTGGATGATGGATACTCTCAAACTGGGATCTCCTCCAAAATGATCTTCTTTTCCTCTTATTTGTTGTATTGTTATTATTATTACAATAAAATATTCATTTCTCTTAAATTTATTCTTTTATTATTAATTTAATTATTATTTCATTTAATTCTTTGGGTTTTAATTAAAGATAATAAAATTTATTGGGTTATACACTTTCTAAATCTTTGCACATCCAAAACATTTCTGTGATGACTACACCACTCATGGAAGAGTGGTTTTTCTTAGTTTTCGATTTAATTCTCACCTTATTCACTTATTTTTTTTAATCAATGAGTAAATTTAATTAAAATAATATTATCTATGAATTTAGTTTTTAAATTAAAGTAAACTAAGTAATGAATTGAACAATTAACACAAAATGTGTGACGTCGAGTGATGTTTGAATTGTGAGAGTGTGATCTTAACGTAAAACCCGAATGCCCAGAAGGCCTTAATTTTTATTGATTTTTGATAAACCCCCTTTCAAGGGATGAGGGGGAACCCTTACAAGGCCTGTAGGCTTAGAGATTACATGGCATGTAGGCTTAGGAGGTTACATGACCTGAAGGTCTTAGAGAATTCAACCAGACTATCTACAAGGAACTATCCCTCCCCAGCATTTGCATCATGATAGTATCTCTCCACCTTCGTATGGTCATCTGGAAAGGCTTCCCATGCAAGCACAAGTTGTTCCTGATGTCATAGTCATACCCTCTCATTCTGAAAAATCCATTTGGCTCTGCTCTGGTGAGTACACCTGCTCTAAATCCTTTTCTGGGGTTGCTCCTCTTTTGTAGTGTGTCTGGGGCAACTGCATGTGGCCCGAAGGCCTTGAGGTGGCCTGAAGACCTTAATGCTGGCCCGAAATCCATACTAACCCGAAGTTCTGGGTGTCCCGAAAGCCTTAAGGACTCCAAGCCCAAACCGGTGGCCCAAGGTGAATAGTTCCAGCTGCTACAGTACCGAACAATACCTGCTACAGTAACTGCTACATTTCTGCTACAGTACCCGCACAGTGTACAGTGCTGCTATAGTTTCTGCTACAGTACTGCTATAGTGCCCCCAAAAATATGCCTCTACATGGTTTTGAACCTGGGTCTTGTGGATGCACTTAAGGATACCTCACCAACTAGGCTGAGGCTCATGTGCTTAAGGTAAAACAAAACAACACTCGATCAATTTTAAGAGTTAAAATTTGATTGATAATTCACCACTAAATATAATATAACTTTGGAATGACAATCAAAGTAAGATGTTATGATTTCATATTCTAAAGATAGTCTGGGGTTTAATTCATTTCATCTTTGTGGTTGAGATAAATTTTCATATGGATTGAGGGTTAAAAAATTTAGTGGATTTTAATTTAAATAATAATGATTAAAAAGTAAGTTAATGGGTAGAGTAAGATATTTTATTCCTTCTAACAAAATTCTAAAAAATATTTTCCTTGTATTTTATCAATCAAATTTGAAAATGAAAAAAAACAAAAAAAAATACAATATTTTTCCAGCATACATATTCTAGTTTTATAAACTTTAAGTAACCCCCACCCATATTTTGAAGTAGTTTTTTATTTTACTTTATTTTATTTTATATATACCTTTAATATTTGGTTTTAATTACTTCCTCCTTTGAGAGATGACCTTGGTCAACTACTCTACTATTCCTAAAATACCAAAAAATCACACATCATTTGAGAGAACCCAAGACAGTACCTTTCAAATTGGAATTATTGATGAGGAATAAAGTACTTTATTCAACCAGTTATATGTATTTTATAATTTTCATTTGATTATATTCTTCTCTTCTTTATTCCATTTTTCCCCATTCTCAATTTCTCTTCTTTTTCTTCTTCTTCTTTTGGACCATCAACTCAAACATATTATATTTTTATTATAGTACACTTTTCTTCATTTTATTTTTATTTGATTTATTACATGATCTAATATCAATAATCTATTAGATATTTACCCTAATATTGAACATAGCCTTAGGGATCTAATCAGACAGTCTCAGTCTATAAGAATTTTTATCATTCAGGTAGTTGGGAGATTCATCCATTATGGGAACATTGTAATTAGAAGCACTTATGAATAAAACATAAAACAAGAACAAATGGATGAAAATAAAAAAAATTAACTTAATAAAACCATTCAATAATTTGATACACCAAACATTAACTATCAAAAAAAATTGTATTACATATCCAAACCTTGAATTGGGATTTAAATTAAAAGATAGATTGATACATCGTCTTCCAAAATTTCATGGCTTCTCAGGTGACAATCCCAACAAAACTATAACAAAATAAAATGTGGAATACTCAAACATAAAACCAATAAATTTTTATGAAGATTAAATAAAACTAAGATAATTCACATTCTCAATTGATTGAACTAAAAAATATTCGATGTATTATTTAAAACCTAAAGACATTACATGTTGGAATGATTTGAAATGTCTTTTCTTGCAAAGATTTTTTCCAGCATCAAGGACCACTATCATTCAAAATGATATCTAAATAATGAAGAAAAACCAATGGGATTAAATATATGAGTAGTGGGAGGGATTCAAGTAGTTGTGTGAAAGTTACCTGCATAACCAAATCAAAGAGAAAATCCTCATCCAATACTTCTATAATGGTCTCATGACTATAGAGAGGAGTATGGTAGATGTAGCATCTAAAGGGGAATTTCTTAACAAAACACTAGTTTCTAAACATGCATTTATTGACAATATGGAATAAAACTCTAAACAATTTGGTGATTCAGGTACACCACATGTTAGAGGGGTACATAAGGTAATCATATCTTCTCTTGAAAATAATTTAATTGATACTAAGTTGGACTAATTGACTACTATGGTGAGATCGATTTATTTGGAACAAAATAAATCCCAACCCACTACTATAAAGACTTGTGTAATTTGCACTGAAATAGACCACAAAACTGATAGTTCCACAGAATTACAATATATAGAGGATGGCACAGCCATGTTCCCTAGGATACCATATCGGTTGTAGCAACAACCACATACCCAAGAGAAGTATGATTCCTTTTCACCAAAATAAATCCAAGGGTGGAAAAATCAATCATACATGAAGTTTGTCTCTAGACAAAAATAAAGTCACCCTTTTTAACAAATATTCTAGTAGTATGTGCCTTACCAATGAGTTTTTCAACAACCCAAAAGTATAGTTGAAGCTCAATAATCAGCAATTCAACAACAACAAGGAAATTCTCAACCAAAGGTAGATTCTAATATTAATGAACTTATGAAAAAAAATGCTCTTAGTCAGTAGAATGAGATGTAGAGTCAATGTTCAAAGCTGAGGGAGTTGAAGATGCAAACGATCCAGATTACCACCACCCTACATGGACTAGTAAGTAAGAACTCTAGAAATATTCCTTCCCAACCAACTCCAACTCCAAAGGGGAATCTCAGTATCATACCATTGAGAAGTGGGAAGAAAAATACTGATAGATCTACAATAATCATTCCATCGGGATTCACCTCAACCTCATATAATCACCATTCAATACCAACTAATGAGTATCTCAAGGAGAAAGATAAATGTAAGAAAAATAATAATAATGTTCCTCTTAAATCCCTTCTATTTCCAAATAAAGTTGTAAAAACCAAGAATATGAATGAAGAGGTAATGAAAAAAAGATTTTTTAGATACATTCAAGTGTATTGAGATTAACATCTCTCTAGTTGAAGAAATCAAGAAAATTCCAAGGTTTTCCAAGTTTTTAAAAGAACTATGTACAAATAAAAGAGGGATAAAAGGAAATGACTGAATCAACCTTGGGAGTAATGTATCTTCACTCAGCACACCAACATTATAGATACCTACAATATGCAAGGACCTTAGGAAATTCATAATTTCATGCAACATAGGGAAGTTTCATTTCTCTAATGCTTTATGTGGTTTGGGTGCCTCCATTAATTCCATACCTCACTCTATTTTCTCTTCCTTACACGTTAGCGAGATGAAGATGACAAGGGTGGTGGTGTAACAAGACAATAGGGCCACAACATACCCAGTGGGAGTCATCAATAATGTTCTTGTTTAGGTAAGGGACAAGATCGTTCTTATGGATTTTGACATGCTGGATATGGAGGATAATTAGTTATGTTTTCACGCTCCCATAATTCTTGGTAGACCCTTCCTAAAATCTTACAATAATATCATAAAATTTCATAAGGGTACACTTTTTATAGAGTTCCTGGATAAGATCATATGATTTAATATTTTAAACTCCATGAAGTGTCCCTTTTAAGACCATTCTACATTATTCTTCCCCTATTCTGACACATCCTGTAATGAATCTACAAATTTTTATTTTCATTTTTTTCTAAATGGAGATCATTACATGATTAAGAAGATCTTTAGGATTGGTTCTAGTTTTATGTCACAAAAATAATTTCATGCCTATTTCTCATGCTCAAACCACACACATTTCTAATTTTGATATGGATTATTATTCTGATTTTGGGCATATACTTTCTGATTATAACGTGGTTGTTGATTTTAGAGATGGATTTGAAGCATTATTCACTGATGTTGATGATGTATATTCAGATCTCAATATTCATTGTGCACATATATTAGTTTCCACATCATTTCAATCAATAAAAAACCACCCAAAACTATAACTCAAACTATTACCGTCAAACAAAATACCTATTGAATGATGAAAAATTATATCTAATAATTGCTAATAATCTTATACTTGAATAAGAAAAAAACATTTAAATCTTTTAAAAAGAGAATATTAGGGAAATTTTGTGGACCTTGGAAGACATACCATGTATTAGCCCTTCCAGTTTTATGCATAGTAATATTTTTGAAGATAAGGATAAACTGGTTTAGTGATCACAAAGGAGACTTCACCCCCACACTATTAGAAGTTTTGAAAAAAGAGTTGGAAAATTTACTTGAGACAGGTATCATTCACCTCATTTCTGAATCTGAATGGGTCATCCCTATCTAGTTTGTTCCCAATAAAAATGGGTTCCCTGTTATATTGAATGAAAATTATGAGTTCTTTTCTGTGAGAGTATAAAACACACTACTACAAAATAGTCCTTTAACAGTGCCAGAAATGACTATTACCAGTGTAAGAAAAGCACGGACTACCAGAGAAAGATTAAAAGACCTGGTCTTTTATCATCACTAGAAAACCACTTATAAAGGGACTTTTATCAGTGCTTATAAAAGCACTGATAAAGGAAATTTTATCAGTGCTTCTATAAGTGATGATAAAGTGTACCTTTATGAGTGCTTTTAAAAGCGCTGAAAATGTGTCATTTTTTTCAATTTTAAAAATAAATGATAAATTTGTCCTTTATCATCACTTTTAAAAGCACTCATAAAAGGCCATACTATAGTGTCCTCCAACAGCACACAATGGCACCACTACAATGTGCTATAACAGCACACTGCAGCACTAGAAACATGCCAGATATCAACAAAAATAATTCCCAATATAGAATTTAAAAGAAATGAAATTTAAAACACAAAGACAAGAAAAACACTATATTATAGACATTTCAAACATTATTTTACACAATTACATAAATTCAAATTATTACATACATTCAAAAACATCAATGATCCTTTGTCTTTTAATCCTAACCCCAACTCATACTATTGTTGAACAGACCACTCCTTCTCAAGAAAAATAACATACCTGTATAAGAAAAAAATTCTTATATTAGTAATTATATAAAGAAATAAATTAACAAAAAGTGTTATTTTTACTAAATTTGAATTTAATTTTACTAAAATTGCTGTCAATTTTAAATAAAAAGACATGATTTGAGTCATATCGATCACACCATGCATTGGATTGAGGTGAGACTAATTCCAAAAGGTCTCAAATGAATTGGGTATCATTTTCCAAAAGTATAAAAATAATTATAATTTGTTTTCTTGTTTTTGAGTATGTTAGGTTTTTTTTTTACTAAAATGTCATTTTAAACTAGAAATACGCACTTTTGACTCATTCTGATCACATCATGTATCAGTTTGATGAGAAACTAATTACTACACATCAAAAAGGACTTATGAATTATTGTCCTAAATTATCAAGAAAATCTGAGTGTGTTTGATCATTTTTCATTGAGTGACACTTTTTGAACTAAAATGTCAATTTTAAACTGACAACGGACACTTTTAAGTCATATTGGGCACATCATATATCAGATTGAGGTGTCGTTGATTCCTACATGTCAAAAATGACATATGGATCACTGTTGTAAAGTATCAAAATAATATGAATGTGTTTAATTGGTTTTGAGTAGTTTAGTTTTCCACATTACTAAAATTGATGTCAATTTTAAATAAAAAGACGCACTTGCAGTCATACTAGTCACATCGTGCATCAGATTGAGGTTTGGCTGATTCCAATAGGTTTTGGATCATTTTCCTAAAGTATCAAAACAATCACAATGTGTGTTATTAGTTTTGAGTACATTAGTTTTATTTTTTACTAAAATATCCTTTTAAACTGGAAACATGCACTTTTGGATCATTCAGATCGCCTCGTGTATCGGTTTGATGTGAAACCAATTATTAAATGTCAAAAATGACTTATGAATCATTTTACTAAATTTTAAAAAAAAAATCATTATGTTTGATTGATTTTTAGTGAGTGACACTTTCTGAACTAAAATGTCGATTTTAAACTCATAACATACACTTTAAGTCATACTGGGCACATCATGTATCAGATTGAGGTGTGGTTGATTCCTACTTGTCACAAATTAATTATTAATCTTTTTAGTAAACTATAAAAACAATATGAATGTGTTTTCTTAGTTTTGAGTAGGTTAGTTTTCCATTTTACTAAAATTGATGTCAATTTTAATTAAAAAGACATACTTTGAGTCATACCAGTCACACCATGGGTCTGATTGATGTGTGGCTGATTCTAAATGGTCTCAAATGACTTATGGATTTTTTTATTGGAGTATCAAAACAATATGAATGTATTTTCTTTTTTTTATTGAGTACGCCAATTTTCTTTTTTACAAAAAATTAATTTTAAACTAAAAACATGCACTTTTGACTCATTATGATCATATTGTGTTTTAGTTTGAGGTTAAACTATTTACTACATGTCACAAATGACATATGACTCATTTTAATAAATTATCAATAAATATGAGTGTGTTTTATTGGTTTTCATTGAGTGAAACTTTTTTAACTAAAATGTCGATTTTAAACTGAACACGGGAATATTGAGTCATATCGGGCACATCACATATCGGATTGAGGTGAAGCTTATTCTAATACATCACAAATTACATATGGATCATTTTCTTAAAGTATCCAAAAATATGAATATTTATTCTTAGTTTTGAGTATGAAAATTTTCTATTTTACTAAAATTAATGTCAGTTTTAAATAGAAATAAGTACATATAGTCATATCGGTCACATCGTGTGTCAAATTGAGGTGTGGCTGATTCCTACACATATCAAAGTATCAAAAAATCCTAAATATCAATGTTATCATGATATCCATTGTCTTTATTTATCAAACTATCAACATTAAATGATCTACTTTGAACAAAATAACCCTGATCAAAAAACATAATTCACCTGTATAAAAACATTTATTATATGAGTAATACTAAAAAGAGATAAATTAAACAGAAATATGAAATAATATATTAATTCTATGGAAAATGATTTTACTATGGTAACATAAATATTACCTCTATGATTTAGTAGTAGAGGTAACTTGAATGAAATTTATAAATGTCAACATTTTTGGGGTGAAAGGTTTTGAGGGAGAAGAAGTGTGTAGAAGTTTTGGTACATAAAGGCATGAAAGATGGACAGACCACCCCAACTCAAAAAAAAAAGAATCCACCTATATAAAAAACAATAATTATGTGAGTGATACTAAAAAGAAATAAATTAAACATAAATATGAAACAATTTATTAATTATATGGGCAATGCTTATACTGTGAAAACATCAAGATTACCTTCATGATTGATCAAAGGCAGTGCCATTGCACATCCTACAAAGGCAGTGGAGAGAAATTGAAAGAAAGTGATAAATGAAACACTACAAGAGTGAAAATGTTTTGAGAGAGAATAATTCTATGGAATTTTTGGTGTAGAAAGGCATAAAAGATGGACGGACCGCCCCAAATCAAACAAAAGAATCCACCTGTATAAGAAAAAAATATTATGTGAGTAATACTAAAAATAAATATTAAACAATACATTAATTATATGGATAATTATTTTGCTATGAAAACATCAATATTACCACTATGATTGAATAGAGGCAGCGTCGTTTCTCTTCTTACAAAGGAATTATTGATGGACAGGAATATTCTAAAATAAATAAACACTGCAGGGAATGATAAAAATTAAATAAACATTCCATTACATAATTTTTTGATAAAATAGAGAAATTATATTGTAAAATTACATTTACAACATTCCAAAGGGTTTCCTTCATTATAGTTTGTTCTTCCAAGGGATTGGTAACATCATCATGTGTAGAAGACATTGTCTATATGATTATTCATACATTTACTTTAGATTATGTTAATGCAGTAAAGAACAGATAATATTATGAGGAAAACATAGTAAATTAAAAAATACTTTTACCTTCTCATTGAACTCTATTTATTTTTTAAAGGTTTTGGGGATTTGGTTCCTCTATCAATAATCCAAATCCCCTCTTTATGGTCTCCTCTAATTTAAAATACATTTTCTACATTGGGACCGAAATGAAGTGATTGTGATCTCCCAATAAAAGGTTCATCCTAGATTGAATTTGCATCTGACCCGACATCTATTTTAGTTTCCAGTAGGACAATCGACCAATTCTTGAAAGTTGGATTAGGGACATTAAATACTTTTACTACTTATAATGACATTATAAAGGACTCATCTTTTCCCCCTTCAATGCTGAAATTCAACTTCATGAAGCCCATTTCATAAACTTTCATTGCAATGATATTGTCAATACATTTTCAGTGGAAAATTAGCACTTGAAATGTTGTATAATACAACTTGTATATCTATTTGATAATTCCAAAATATGACATATTTTCATAAATTGTATTTCTATCCTTGGAACTAGATATGTGCATCACTTCATCCACAAGTGTAACACCATTTTTTTCATCGTATTGCAGTCATCATGTTCTTTTGTATAGAATGTATGACTATTGATTACAAAACCAATTTAAGATATAACATTTGTATTCTGTCCTTTGGTAAGCCATTGAAGTCATTCAACAATTGAATTTGTATTTTCAGATAACACCTTAAAATTTTGATCTTGGATCCATATTATAAACTATTGATTATGTGTATTTGATATACATCTTTCAGCCCTTGATGGATTCAAATCTCTAAGAATTTATTTGTGGGATTCAATGTATGTATCTACATCTTCATTATTTTTTAAAATGTAAACATGTTCTTTCTCCCGCTCTTTCAAGGTAATTGTAACAACATCTATTCCAGAAATCCCTTTGTCTATAAGGCGTTCATTGTAATGAGACTTTGGGAGACCGATGTTGTCAACATATAATTGTTAATTGGTATAGAATTCAACATCTTCTTCAACAATATATCAATCTAAAATACAACCTTCTATCCAACTTCGATTTTTGACATACCCTTTAAAAATATTCATATAGATTTCAATGGGGTACATCTTTATGTAATGGATTGGACCGCATGGTTTTGCCTCTCTAACCAAGTGAACCATCAGGTGGACCATTATATCCAAGAATGATGGTGGGAAGAACATCTCCAATTTACATAATATGCCTCCAACCTCCTTATTTGTGATGGGAAACTTCACCAGTTCTATATCTTTACTATATATAGATTTGAAAAAGAAGCATAATCTAGTTAATGTATGTCATATATTTTGAGGTTGAATGTAACAGAAAGAAATAGGCATTAAATCTTACATCAAAAAATGACAGTCATGTAATTTTAGTTCTTGTAACTTAAAATTAATCATTGACACAGCATTCTTGATATTTGATAAATACCCCTATGAAACTTTTACACTATTAAAAAAAGGAAAAATTGAATTTTTTCCTATCTGGAAAGAGTTTAAGATGCTAGAGGAAGAAAATTCCACTGTTTACCCTTCATCAATGTTAACTTTTCCCTTATCCCCATTTAAATCATGTCCAACCTAGCCTTGATGAAATATTTCATTTTGTTGGGAACATTTAGTAACGTGCCAATAACACTATTAGATAAAAAAAATTTACATGCATAACATCAAAAAAATGTATGACATACAAACAATTCCAATACAGTAATTCAAAGAAAATTAATCTCTTCTTCCAACCTGATTTTGTAAGGTTTTTTTAAATACTATATGAAAAAAAGTTCCAATACATTTTACTTTTTTGTACATTTGATCGCCCGTTACTGGAGACAGTGTTGTACATCTTTCGATATTATCATCAAATTTTGTCATCTAGGATTGATATTTATGTTACCAGGGTAAAAAAAATTATTTTTCTAAAAACATCATCTTCGAGTAATGTTTCAACTGAATTAAGTATGTGCATTTTTCACAAATGGGACACTCCAACATTTCTTTAATGATATAGACTACTAAATTTACATAATTGGGGAAGTCATTTATCATTCTGTATAACATGGACAACAATATGAATTCCTTACTTCCATGAGCATCGTACATTGTAACACTTGTATCCCACATCAATTTCAGATCTTCGATCAATGGAGCCAAATAGACATAAATATCCTTACTGGGTTTCTTTAGTCCAAATATAAGTAGAGATAACATAATATATCTTTGCTTCATACATAACCATGGAGTAAAGTTATAATTTACCAATATGAAGGGAAATATACTATGAGTAATACTCTATACACCAAAAGGATTTATTTCATCTATAGATAATTCCATATGAAAATTTCTCAACTCATTTCCAAATTCAGGATAATCGTAATAAATTTTCTTCCACTGAGGAGAATCTTCTTGATGATGTAGGTTCCCATCATTAATTCTTACACGTGCATTCCATGTCAATTGTCTTTTGTTTTCTTTATATCCATATAGTCTTTTAAACTATGTAATAATAGGAAATTACCATACATATTTCAAAGGACTTGGTTCATTTTTCCTGTATCAATCTGCGGCACACTTAGGGTATTTTATAAGGGATTCATGGTTCTTGAGAAACAATATGAAATCATTTCTGTAAGCATAAATTTTTTTAGAGATCATGCCCATTGAAGGTAACATTCAGTTAAAATCATTTGTTCTGGATGGTAGTTCATTTTCTTCTGGTATCATATCATTCAGGAGACCAATAAGTTCTGTAAATATGGTGACACTCCATCTACTGCCAGATTTTAAATTATATAACTTCAATACTGCTAACAATGTTGTGTATTTAGTAAAATCGGTACATAATGGTTTCTTGGAATAGCTATTAAACTCCTCAAAAAACATTGTACAATCAAAAAGGTCATCTTCATTTTCCATTGTCATTTCTTCCATGTGATCTCTATCATCATTTACATTATCATTTATATCAAATGATCTATAAATCATAGTATCATCCCAATCAGTGTCCACATTTAGTTTTTTTCCATGTTTAGTCAAACATTTATAGCTCTAATCTATTCAGTAACAAATAAAATGTTCTTCCAACTCTTCCAGAATAATTTGTCTTTAATAAAAATAATGTAAACATGGATTTATAATTTGAGACAGGTCATATGCATGATCTTTTTAAAACTTTATGAACTCTTTAACTCCATATTCATACTCTTTTATCAAATGATTAGAGTTCATCCATTTTCGATTAGAATCCATACTATTGGATTCCTAAAAGATTAATTTTCTACAATAAATAAAAAAACACATAAGATATTAATTATCAAAGGTGAAAGTTATAGATAATTCTAATAAGGGAAACTCAACATTTGATTATTTTAAAGAATTTTAGTATGTCAAAGAATATGGGTAATTGAATTTAAGGAAATAATTATTCCACTATGGAAGGTGTTATCCTATGAATTCATTCAAAGGTGAAATTTATAGACAACTCATTCACATCTCCTCGTCTCCCATACATTTATTAGTGCATTTTGTTGTTTGAAACATCCTTCATCTATTATGGACATGTAACTATGTTTCTTGAAATAATATAAGTAGTAGTCGTCATTGGGATAAATAATGCTCAGAGTAGTACAAGAAACATAGAAGATATGGGGGATGAGATTCAAGTAACAAATTTCAATAATGGTTGTTTGGAAGATGAAGGTAATGAGGATGACTCTCATCCTCATTAGCTCATCTATCGAACATTTATCACTGCATTTTGTTGTTTGAAAAACATCCTCTATATCTTATGTAAATGCACCTATGTTTCTTGAAATACTCTAATAAGTAGTCATCCTTGGGATTACTAATGCTCAGAGTATTACAAGCAACATAAAAGAGATAAGGGATGAGTCTCTAGGCAACAAAACAGAATAATAACTATTTGGGAGATGAAGCTGATGAGGATGAAAATTATACTTCATTATCTTCTCTATAAGGGTAAATGCATCCCATTTGTGAGAATTACCCCATTGGAACTAGTTATTAACTAGTGGCCTATTGAAGGTGATATTTTTGGGGCATAAACATTCTTGTATGTGATTCAAGGCGTCTTAGTGGGGACATGTTATGATATATGAATCTTTGGGGCCTCTATGAGTTCTATATTTATAGGAGAAATCTAATTTTTAATAAATTCAATCCTCTAACTAAGACTAGTCCAACCTCTATCAAAATAATTCATCATGTCTTTCTTAAATCCTCTAAACAAATGAAAATATAATATAGGCAATTAAGGAGTAATAAAGAACCCAAATATGATAAAAAAGAATAATCAACTCTCATTCAATCAACTAGAAGATATAAAATGTATTGATAAAACATTTTAATAAATAAATATTTATTTCATATATATGAATCGTAATCAGAGATTTCTAGGGGTGGAACTAATACATGTAGACCTAAAATGATGAATACCTAAAAATAATTTCTAATGTATAGAATTAGATCACTTTCATTTTATTTTTTGGAACAGGTGATGTAGTAACCAAAGGATTCTAGGGAGTCCATCTAATATACATTGACCCATATTTGAGATTTTAGTGAGGTCCATAAAGAAGTTGGAATAAAGAAATAAGACACATCAATAAGATATATCACAAACAAAGGATAAAAACACACTAACCCTTGCAACGTCTATCACATACACATTAAAACATATATATATAACATGGAACTTATAATACACATTATTAAAAAACAAATGAACATTTAAACATAATTTTTTATGAAAATAATTATAATTCATTCTTAATTTAGAAATCTAGAACTATAATTTGGGAATAAATAATTATAAAATCACACTTACATTATATGTACTGAAAACACAAATAAATAGATATAAAGATATATATTTATATATATATATATATATATATCTTTATAAAATTAACTTAAATTGATAAAAATATATGTAACCCTTATAGTGAAATATCACAACATAGTAAAATAAATACAACCCCATACTAATTTTGAAAATAGAGAGTCGTTGAAAATAAATAAATATGGTATCACCATTACTAATATTTATCTTAAAATAAAACAACACAATTCTGAGTAAATAAATTTTTAAGAAAAACCCTTACACCAGTATATTAAAATAGGATTTAAATAAATAAATTCCCTTACATGAATTGCATAAAATCATCTTTTGTCACTGCTTCGCACTATCATCAAACTAAGAATTGGTTTGCTAAATCAATTTGCTCATTCATTTAAGGTTTTTATATCCAAAACCTCTAGTGTTTATATAGTGGAATAAATATTTATTTAATTGGTTTATCTTCAAACTAGAGGTGATTCCCTAAAATTTAAAAATAGAGATAAAATTAAGCTTACAGAGTAAGGTAGGGTATAGATGTAGACAGCAAAGAAAATTGATTAAAAACAACAATTTAAAAATAAAAAAAGCATATCCAAAATAGTATTCAATCAAACAATGGATCATAAACAAAAGAAAAATAGTATACAACAATCGGAGCATAGATACATAAATAAAATCAGAACCTACCAAGGAAAATCGGAAACCCTTGGATCCAGATCTTGAAATGACAAATACCAATATAAAAATAGAACCTATAAACTAAAACACAGACCTAACTCGCTAGGTTGAAGAAAATATGAGACCATAATATCCATATCTCAATGTTTTCTTCAGAAACCCTAGCTGCAAATGAACACCTGATGCCGGACATTGTTCGAGCAACTGGAGGCAGTGGGATTGTGTGATTTGAGTGGGTTTCTGTGATTTGATCTTCGATTCACTTTAGAAGAGTGCCAAAATGGGTGGCTTACATAGAAATCTTATAATATCATGATAGGTTAGAAAAAGGTTAGGCTTTTTTAATTATATCGGGACACTTTTATCAGTGCTTTCAAAAAATTACTGATAAAGAGTCCTTTTATCAGCACTATTTTTAGTGATGATAAAGGATTTATAATTATAATTATAAATATAAAAAATTGAAAATATATATATACTTAATAAATATATATAAATATAAATATAGTAAATATATTCCTTAATTAAATATATTTATTATAAATTTATAATTATTTAAATTTATAATTATTTATTTATAATTATATAAATATTTTTTGAAAATAATATTTATATAATTCTATATATATATATATAATAAATATATATAAATATAAATATTTAAATATATTCATTATTTAAGTAAATTTATTATAAATTTAATAATTTTTTAAATATATATATATATTTTTATAATTATATAAATAGTTTTAAAAGATATTTATTTATAAATATTTTATTTATAAATATTTTTGTTTATAAATAATTTTTGAAAAATATTTTTTTATAGATATTATTTTAGCATTATTAATGAATATCTAATTTTAAATGTCTTTGTGTTAAAAATGAGTGAAATTGAATAAAATAAAAATAAGTACACTTTCATATTATTGAGAAAATGGATAAGTTTTGTGTATGTGAATTTTATATAAAAATTCATTAATTACATATATTTAAAATCAATATAACACACATTTGATCTATGTTAGATTGAAAAATCAAATGACATTCAATTATATGTCCACTACTCTATGAGAATATTCAAATGACACCTTAGGTACCTTCTAGTGATGCATGGTGAGAATATTTTATAATTTACTTGAGACTTACATGGAGGTATTTGGAGACGATATTACTATGTAAGGTTCTTTATTAAATGAGTGTATCTTGAATCTGGGTAATGTGTTGCATTATTTCATAGAGAAAAATATGGTTTTGAACTTTGAGAAGTTTCATTTCATCGTATAGAAGGTAATTGTCCTAGGTCATGTAGTTTCACGGTATGGAATTGCGGTTGATAGATATAAGGTTTACATAATTTCATACTTTCCATATCCTCCATGTGTGCATGATGTTCGATCATTCCTTGTACATGCTAGTTTTTATCGATGCTTCATCAGAGATTTCAGTAAGATCGCTCTACCTTATATCGATTGATTCAAAAATATATAGACTTATTCTTTGATGATTCATGAAAGGAATTATTTGAAGAGATGAAGAAGAGTCACACCACACCCATGAACATACAACCCCCATATTGGGACCTCCCATTTGAAACTATGTGATATGCTTCAAACTTAGTAGCTAGAGAAGTCTTATCTTCAAGTGTGGAAGAGCAGTCCCATGTGTTTTCTTATACATCAAGGACTTTGGATTCAGCCCAAGAAAATTAAATCACAATGTAAAAAGAGTGTATTACTATTATATTTCTTTTAGACAATTATTGGTCTTATTTATTGGGATCTAAACTGGTTGTTTTCTCTGACCATATAGCTTTAAGGTACCTCTTAAAGAATCCATATGCAAAGATCTGACTTATTTTTTGCATGCTCCTTCCTCAAGAGTTTTACATAGAGGTAAGGGATAATAAGGTGTCATAGAACTTGGTATATGACCACATGATCAATATCAGTCACATGTTGGAGCATGATACCCAAAACTAGGCACTACATCATGACACTTTCCTTGATGATAATCTCTATGTAATCTTAGATATGAACCCTTAGTATGAAGATTTAGTGAATTAATTAATTGCCTTTGAAATTATTGTAAACTAAAGAAACATTAAGTTGAAAATTTAAAGATGGAATCTAGGTTTTATGTGTGGGATAGTCCTTACCTTTAGCACATTTGTAGGGACCAAGTCATTAAGAGATCTGTGTTCGATCATGTGTTTGATTTTGTTTTTAATTTTTTTCATACACTTGTTTATGGTGGACACCTTGGACCCCAAAGGATATATAGAAATTTCTTAGACTATGGATTATATCGGCCTACATTGTTTCATGATGACCATGTGTTTTGTAAGTCAAGCTCTCATTGACAATACGCTAGAATCGTTTTGATGAAACATGATATTCCCTAACAATACATATTATTTTGTGATATTTTTGAGGTATGTGGAATTGATTTTATAGTTCTGTTTCAAAGAACAATTTTTTTCTTTGTACATTATTGTCATCGTTGATTATGTCAGTAAATGGGTGGTGGATAAGGCCACCAGGATTAATGATTCTCATATTGTATTGGATTTTTTAATTCTCAAATGTTTTGCTGGTTTAGAGTACCAAAGGCTATAATTAGTGACCAAGGGATACACTTTTATAACTTAAATTTGTCTTACCTCCTTCTAAAGTATGGGGTGACACACAAGACATCAACACCAAAACACCCCCAAAAATAGTTAGGATGAAGTTTCAAAACATGAGTTAAAGTAGATATTTGAAAAAATCATGCAGCAGAATAGTAAGGATTAGATCAAGCTCTTGGATGATGCACAATGAGATTATATTAATGCATCCAAAACTACCATTTGTCTATCCCCCTTCCAGATCATTATTGGGAAATCATGTAGCCTTCTCATAAAGGTCTATAATTGAACATATTGGTCTATAAATAAATTCAAAATGGATTTAGCCCAAGATGGGGATCAAAGGAAGTTGAAAATTCAAGATCTTGAGGATATTCAATTATAATCATATGGGAACTCAAGGATATATAAGGAAATATCAAATGAAGATCATAGTAGAATGATCTAAAAAGGGAGTTTCATGTAGGATACAAAGTTATTCTCTATAGTTCATGATTGAAGCTAATGCCTGATAACTTATATTCTAGTTAGTTGGGGCCTAATTTTTTATCTAATATTCTTCCTTATGGTGAAATGGATATCACAAAATAAAAAACCTAAAGGATATTTATATTGAATGGGAATAAATTTAAGAAATACATTGAGGTACTTCCCACCCATGTAGTTTATTTTACCAGACTACATAACCCCATCATCACTTGAGAATATCAGGCTATCCTAAACCGTTTCACATTTATATTATAAATCCTATTTAAAATTATATATTTCATGTGAATTTATCATCTCATAGGTTCACATTGAGAACAATGTAATATTTTAAGTGTGTGGGAGAGGAAAACATTTTGGGGTAGCTTCTTTAGGTTTTTCATTTGTGTATTTTGTGTCTGTGTGTGTGTTTTGAGTTAAATTAAAAAACAAAAAAAACAAAAACAAAACAAAAAAATAAACAACATGCAACATGATCATTTAGATGTGGAACATATGAAAAATACATGTTTTCAAAATTCATTTTTATCATGAAGAGCATGAGAAATAATTCATTATTAAAAGCTGGTTTTTATTTAAGGAAGTAATCAATGATATGATTGTCTATGTCATTATAAAAACTTTTAAATTTTGAAACCATTATTTGTGATATTTTTTATTTCCAAATTGTTTCTTCAGTTTCTCCACACAACTTTTCACACCAACATGAATTTTGAAAATTTTTCTACTCAATTGAAGGTATATACAAGTTAGGTTTAAAAAAATTATCTTATATCAATGGTTGAAACATATGTTCATATCTATTCCGATCAGTTTCATTATTTTATCAAATCTATTTATCCATGTGTATTTGATATTTGATATTTGTACACCCTCAAAAAATCAAAAAACAAGTCAAAAAAATATAATATACATACATATATATATATATATATATTATCGTAGTAAATATGGGAGTGATGAAATGTACAACACATGTGGATATCTATGTTGAGAGATTAAGTTTTTATTTTTAGGAATGATCAAGTGAGTGGGTCTTTAAATTTTATTTCAAAAGAATATAGAATGGGTTCAGTGGAATTAAACCAGGTAAGATAAAAATTTTACATAACCTAAATATACTAAATAAATGGTGGAGATATGAGCTTGGAATAGTTGTCAAACACACTTGGATAATTAATGACATGGTAGACCCATAACATGTCTCACTATGATTAGTTTCATCAATTTTACTAGATTTTGTTTGATAAAATTTATGAGATAATGGATTTAAAATTTATTGAGATTGACTTCTTGATGAGATTCTTACTTTACCTATATTGTCACTATGGATTAGGAACTATGAACATGCGTATCTTGCCACAATATTCTAGAATACATGACATGTGAATTTACCTAGGAGTGATAAAGGGTAAGTATGGGGGAGTTGATAAAACAAGTTTTTATTGAATTTTTTATTGATAATAAATGACATAATTTTATCAAATTCTTTTAAATATGTTTATTTATAGAACATTTGGGATTAAATCATTCATTTTCAAGTTTGATGAATATTCCAGTTTTGACCCATTAAAGTGAACTATTGTATTTTATACATAAAAATTTTTATATAGCATAATTGAACATGAATTTTTTTAAGATAATTAATCACTTGATTTTATACCACTTTCATTTAGATTATCCAATAGGTATAATTCATTTGATTAGAGAAAAATTTCCATGAAATAAAAAATGGACTAGACTCTATAGATTGGAAACAACTTCCCCATTTGGGCCATATATTATACATCTAGGATTGTATTGGGATAAAATTTGAACAGTGAATATAGGTAAAAAAATATTCAAAAATAATCCTTATGAAATGATAGTAGGTTTTCACATTTTGGAGGTCAAAATTTTGGTGAACGTACTAAAATATTTAGCCTAATTTCCCATTCATTCTTGAAAATTATTGAAACCCTACCCTGTCCTCTACACTATAAATATGTGTTTTTCTCATTTTAATGGGATTGGAAGTGAATTAGATGATTGGGATTAGATAAGTGGTGAATTACCATTTCAACACACCATTGGTTGAGAGAATATCTCAATCTAGGATCTCCTCCAAAATGATCTTCTTTTCCTCTTCTTTGGTGTAACATTTTGGTTTTTGCAATAAAATATCCATTTCTCTTTCATTTATTATATTATTTTCAATTTCATTATTATTTAATTTAATTAATTTGTCTAAAACTTGGGAGTATAATAATTACTAGGTTATACCCTTTCTAAACCTTTGCATATACAAAACGTTTCTACGATGACTACACCACCCATAGAAGAGTACTTTTTTTAGTAATTGATATGATTATAACCTTATTCACTTTATCTTAAACTAATAATCTCCTATAATTCATATAATATGATATATGAATTTAGTTTTAACTTAAAATAATCTCAGTGAGAAATTCAATAATTAACACAAAACACATGAGGTCGAGTGGTGTGTGAATTATGAGAGCATGATCTTAACCGGTAAATCAAAACAACAAAGGATAAATTTATAGATTTTAAATATAACCCCTAAGATAAATTCATCCTTAATTATAGTATAGATATGAGCTTCAATTCATTATTGACTATAATCTAGCCTTGGAATGATAATCAGAGCATGGTTCTATGATTTCATGTTCTGAATTTGGCCTAGGGTACAATTAATTTTATCTTTATGGTTAAGATAAAATCTCATAGGGTTTAGAGGATAAAAAATTAATTGATCATAATTAAAAGGATGTTAATTTAAATAATAATAATTAATAAGTAATTGAATAGGTATACTTAGATCTTTTATTCTTTCTAAAACTATTTTCTAAAAAAATTCCAGTTGTGTTTTATCAATAAAATTTTTAAAAGAAAAAAATACAATCTTCTTCCAATATACATATTCTTGTTTTATAAATATTAAACACCTCCCTCCCATCCTTCTAAGTTGGGTGTTTCTTTTATTTTATTTTATTTTCAAAATAAATTTAATATATTATTTTGATTACTTTCTATTTTGAGAGATGACATTGGTCAGCCACTCTATGACACATATAATACCCAAAAACCACACATCATTTCAGAGTGGTCATGAAAGAACCTTTTAGTTTTCTCCAATATAAGTAGGTCAATTATAAGTTTTCATCTTATGATGGTTCTATAGTGGAGCATTGTGAGGTTTGGAACTTCAAAAAATCTAATGGGTCACCAAGTTGGTAACCTTGCTCATGCAGTCATGTCTTCTAACCCAGGTTTTTTGGAGAGAAGGTTTAACTTGTTTAACTGGTTGTGCTTAATATTTAATCATGTGGATCATCCAGTGATAAAGTGTGTATTAACATAAGGTGTGACAAAGTGAAAATTTCAAGTATCTATGGTTAAACAAAGAATCTATTAGAGACTTATGGAGTTTTTTAGGATTACTTTTCTTTGTAATATATTTTTCATCTATAATATTCTAGTTATTATAAAAGAAATCAGCAGTGTGGTTTACCTCATGCACTTATAAAAAGGTCTAAATCACATTAAAACATTTTTTATTTTCTCTAATTTATTTTATTTTCATTTCAAGATTTATTTTTTTAATTTTTTATACTTTGATTGGTTGTACTAAGGTGTGTGTACAATTATTACATTATGTGGTGAGTAGGGTGTAGTGACAACCTACTTTAGGTACACTCAGTCAATGGGGAAGTGAAATTTTAGAGGTTCAGTTATACTACATTGATCTTCTCTTAAACTTGTGGTGTTGATCAATCTTATGATGTTTAATCATTAGTACATGTGATCATTTTTTTTATTTTTTTCACATTTATATTTCTAACATGTGGTATGAAAGGGTTTGGTTCTAAAATCATGATTAGATCACTAGTAATAGCACAATCAAGGAATATGATGAAGGAAATATCTGGATTAATAAATTTTAGGGATAAGATTTTATCTTCTGGAGAATACAAATTAAAGTCTATCTGGTTCATAAATAGTTATAGGTTCCCTTGTTAGAATCGAATCCAATGATAATGGAGAAGGATAAATGGGATCACTTGGATTAGAAAGTTCTTATACTAGTAATGATGTCTCTAACATGGAATGTTTCATTTAATATTCATGGATAGAAGACTGCAAAAAATGTTATGAAAAGGTTTTAAGACACGTATTAATAATTGATGGCCCTTAAAAAAATATTCATAATTTGATGTTTTTTTAGCTTGAGGTTGGTAGAAGGAAGACTAGTATCAAATCATGTGAATTATATCAATATGATTCATAAGAAACTCTAATTATTAAAGGTACCTTTTTCTGAGGGTATATAGTAATTTTTACTCTTATCTTTAATTATGGAGAGCTAGGATGTGATGGTAATAGTAGTTAGTAACTCTAGAATAAAATACAATCTAGTAGTGATCATAATATAGATGGAAGGGGTATGCCACCACATCAGAAGCAGGTTTATCAGATGAATCCATCGATAGATAAATCTTAAGAAATGCAAGGGATAAGAGTTGAGGTAAGTCTTATGATTCTAGTCCTACCTAATAGATGTGTGAGAAGAATGTAAATCTCAATAATCATTGAAAAAATTGCAATGATAAAAATGGAAATACATCAACCATCATAAGTTTGACCTATATCAATGCAACTGAAGTTCACAATGACTCATTGTTATGTGAGAACACTCTGGTAAAATATTGGGTGGTTGAATCTAGAATATCTTTCCATTAAACTATATATTTGAGATTTATAGTCAATTATGTATCTAGGAAGGTTTTGAAAGTCTATCTAGTGGATGGTGAATCCATGGAAGTTGTTGGAAATGAGATGTCAATATCTGAATAGATAAGGGAGTATTATTGAAACTATTGGAAGTTCACCACATATCTAGCCTTAGGAGGAACCCTATTTAGATTAGAAAATTTTATTCTATTGGATATAGAAATAGATTTGAAAATGGTGTATGTAAGGTTACCTAGGGATCCCCGATAATTAAAAAGAGATTAAAGGATGGGAACCTTTACATGAATAAAAATTCATATGGAAGTTCAATAATCAGAAGTTCAACATCTGATGATATAGAAGTATAGAACTACTAGTTTTTTCACATCAATGAAAATAAATATAATGTTCTAAAAAAAGAGAATATTTAATCTTTTTTCACATAGAAATTGTAAAGTGTGAAATTTTTGTGATGGGAAATCAGAATTTAGTGTCCTTAAACTTAGTTGGTTGGAAGCCTAGGGACTGGAAGTTGGATCTTGTACACTTTGATGTTTGGGAACCTATCCCATTTCAATACTAAAATGTTTTCCTTTACATTCTAACTTTCATTGATGATGATATAAGTAAAGTATGTATTTACTTATTGAATAATAAATCTGATGCTTTTTAGGTGTTTATTCGGTGAATGTGGTTGTAGAAAGGTAGTGCATATAGAAGTTAAAATTCATAAAAAAAATGTGGTGATTACACCGTATGTAACTTTGGGAATTTATACAAGAAGTAAGGTATAATAAAAAAAATGACGGTGCCTAAAACTTTATAGTATAATGGACTAGTTGAAAGTATTAATCATACTTTGATAGAGAAATAAAAATGTATGAGGTTGCCCTCGGGAATTCCTAAGGATATTTAGGTGGAGGCACTCAACATGGTGGATTATCTCCCTGACATAAGTCCATCATTAGTGGTTGGGTAGAAACTTATGGAGGATATGTGGTCTAGAGAATAAAAATAAAAGTTCATTATAGTATAATATTTAGTATTGTAAAATATTTACATGTAAATGTTTTGTAAAACATGATTCTAAATCCAAAATATGTTTTTCACTTGGTTATGGAGATGAAAATTTTAGATATAGTTTGTGGGATGTTGAAAGAAAATACATTATAAGAATCAGAGATGTTGTATTCGATGAGAAGGGCATGTGGATGGACTAGAACTTAGTGGAGTAGAAAGTTGAAGGAAAATCAGTTGTATAATTCTTGGATGATCAGAGTACCAGTAGTTCACAAAAATAAGAGAACTCTGATGAAAATTTTGAACGCATTATAATTCTAAATGTAAGACCGTCATAAGGACTAGATATTTCAAGATTTGTTGAATCTTGAGTTGGAACATTATAATTTTTGATTACTAGATGTTTAAGTATTGGGAAATTGTGAAGATCCAACTAGTTTAGATCATTCGATTCACCTAAGGAGATCAACTAAAATCAGGATACCAGTGCAAAGATATAAGGGGTTGAAATAAACTTTCTACTCCTAATGGATACAGTAGAACCTGAAAATATCAAGTCATAAGCTTCTCTTGGTGACTCTAAGTAGTGGGAGTCAGCGATGAGTGGGGATATTAACTCATTTAAGTTCAACATAACTTGGTATATAACTAAACTATAGGAGGGTGAAAAATCACTTGAGAATAAGTTGTTTTACTATATTATGGAAGAGGTGGATGGACAGAAAATATAAAAATCAAGGATTGTGATGAAGGGGTTTCAACAAAAGGAGTAGATTTATGAAAAATCATCTCAATGTTTGTTAAGCATTTTACCATCATAATATTTTTAATAATGGTTACATCATGAGATCTATATATGAAGTATATGTATGTCAAGACTTATTTCCTTCATAGTTAATTTGAAGAAGATATTTACATGTGACATCCAATAAGTGTACCATAAATTGGTCATTAGAATTTGGTATATAAACTAAATAAACTCCTCTATGGGATAAATCAAGCCTTGTGATAGTGGAATCATAAATTTGATTCATTCATGATAGAGGAAGGGTTAAAAATTTGTAATGTAGATCACCATTTTTATCAGAAGTAATGGAAATATTGGAAATTCATTATATTTATTTTTTATGTGGATAGCATACTGATTACTGGATTGGATGTTTAGAAAATCTAAAATTTGAAGTGTGATTTTTCTCTAAGATCCAAGATGAAAGATCTTGGATATGAAAGGAATATTTTAGGGATGAATATAAAGAGAAATAGGAATACAGATACTTTGGTTCTATCTCAAAGGGATTATATCTAGAAGATCATGGAAAGGTTTGGGATGGCCAGAAGTAATCCAATCTCAACCCATATTATATCTCACTTCAAGTTATCCAAGACTTAGGTTCCAGTAATTGAAGTTGAGGATAAGTACATGGAGAAAGTTCTATATGCATCAGCGGTTGGGATTTTGAAGTATGCAATTATTTTCACTTTTCCAGGCATTTCCCATGGAGTGGGAGTTGTGATTTGTTACATAGAGAATCTAGGAAAAGTTTATAGGGACATTATAAATTTGATCCTTTTTATTTGAAAGAATTAAAAGATCAATCTCTTTTATTTAAGAAGGAATGTTCATTACAAGACTTTATGGACTTGAAATTTTCTATAGATTCAGATACATAAAATATTACTATATGTTTCATGTTTACATATGGAAGTGTTTTAGTTATTTGTGTGTTGTGACTTCAAAAGATCCTTCTATTGAGTAAAACTAAAGTGGAGTATGTAGCTGCAATAAAATTTGGGAAATAAATAGTATGTTTAAAGATAATATTACAGGAGATTATAATAATCTAGGAAGGATTTGTGATTTACTATGATATCCAAAGTGATTTCCACTTAGCTAAAAAATGGGTAATCCATGCAAGGAAAAAGAATATCAACCTAAAGTATCATTTCATCTAGAACTTGTCTGTTGAAATAGAGCTGGTCTTATGAAATATAGCAAGAATCCAAAATTTGGTGGATATATTCACCAAGGTGGTAGTTCAAGAAATTCTAAGTTAACATTGATCCTTAGTGGGACTTCGGTGAATAAATGAAGGAAGGAAAGGGGAATTTTATTGAATTGTAACATCCCTAACCTAGTGCTCCCTCAAGTGATTGATCCAGTTAGATATGTGACCTCAGGTGCACCTCCTCATATGAAAAATGTTGATGACTAGTATCAAAGGGGTAAGGAATATAGTGGTAAAACTATACCCTCTGGTGTATAGTTCCAATTATAGTGGAAAATAATACCATAGTAGCAGAAATAGTAGAAATAATATGAATAAATAAATAGGAAACCAAAGAAGAAAAAGGAAAAACTGAACAAATCCAAATATTAATAAAATAATGAAATGATAAGACGAATATAACTAAATGACATGCTAAAAGTTATATAGATAAAAGAATAATCATACACAAATAAATTATATAAATAGCATGGTCATGAACTCCATATCGGTCTCATCTCTAATCTCTAACTCATTCGGAAAGACATAAATCAACAATAGGGACCCTCACCCTTGTCCAAACCTCCACCCATAAAATCTATCCAGGTAGCAAACAAAAACTCATCCAGGGTGTGAGTATAAATCAATAGGTCAACAACACCATGGCTAAATAAATCTAGTCTGAGAAATTTAGTGCATGCAATAAATAGAATAAAGAGGTATTAATTTAATAAATTTATATTTTATATGAAATAAACTTGATGACCCGTGAGTTTTGGGTTAACATATAAGTTCATCCAAACCTTCTTTGACACCCTATCGGGTATTTCTATCTAAGGTTGGATTCTCCTATATCAGGATAGATCACCCAGGTTAGTGGTAGATTCTCCTCTAGAGTATGAATCACTCATCACGTATCATGAAAATATGGCCTCTTCCCTCAGGATAACCAGAATATCGCCCTCAGGAATTCTTGTGACAGTACATCTAGCCCTAAGGTATCCTATATAATCATACACTCTACCCTAGGACATAAAGTACCTATAAACCTATCGCTCATGTGATGTAACATTATGCACCAATCCCTCAAGAATAAAAATAAATCATGAGTCATAAACTGACAACTCACTATGCAGATAAGAATCCCACCCTTAGGATTTAATCACATCGATGTCACATCATCTCAAAATCTAAGAAAGCAATTCACAAGGCCAAAATCAATCATACATGATATATCACCACAAGTAATAATGATAAATTCATCAAATTATCATTTTTATAACTATTTATCGTCCATAAATCAAGGTTTCTAATTATCCCCATAAATATATCCATCCTATTTCATTTATCATTTAACCCTAAGGTCATTTACATATCAGTTAACCAAATTTAGTTGAGCAGATTATACCTTAAAAATATCACAATTTAAAAATTATTCAAATTAATAAGAATAATCCAACAATCAATAAATGTTTCCAATATATCTCAGGTCTCTAATGTTAAACTGACCAAGTCTCAACAAGGTCTATGGATGCCACACCCATCACGTGGAAACATGTCTCAATCTCCACATCTATGGACCCAATATAATCTAATAGATTGTCTAAAAAAGTATTATTATTCAGCCGGGATTATCCCATTAATTTGGTCATATGCATAAAATTTCAGCATGATCACACTTATAACATATAGTATAAATAATTAAATTAGACAAAAGGGATAAGTTTTAAACCACCCACCTCGAAATCAGAGAAAGCGATGATAAAACCTCACATTTGTAGTAGTGATTAGATTCCCCCTTCCCTTTAATGAGAAATAGAAATTACATCAACAATGGATCAAGAAGTGGAAGAATAACCAATTGGATTACCTTTGATCTCTAGATTCAAAATGCCAAGACCCAATGTAGCATCACTTCTAATTCATAGGGGATTCACAGAAATAACTTCTAGAAAGGATGAAGTTGATAAGGAGGTATGTGATAGAAAAATTTTACATTACTTGGTTTTAAATAGTTTTAAGAATAACTAATTAATAATGGTAACTATATTCAAGTCATTAAATTGTTTATTCCCTTATTTTTACAAAATTCCATTGTCTATGCATTAAAATAATTTAAAGTAACATTTCACATTATGAAATTATTTCATGATGTGAATTCCTTTCATGGGGTAAATTTAGGGGATATAATTAATTCATTGGGTGATTTAAATTCATGGGTTCTATCCAAAGTAATTTACATAATGAATATAATTCCTGGGGTATGCTCAAAAAATCACAGTGTATTAGGTTCACAACTTGATTTTTTTGTAGCCAAAACTCACCTCTTATTCCTATTTCACCCCTACAACACTTAACCCAACTCAGACCTAGGCTTGATAAAAAATTTCTAAATGAAATAGAGCCTAACTAAAAGTGATTTAACCAAAAACATAAATAGAGGTGTGCATGTAAAAAAATTCAATCTGACAACCTCCCCACTATATAACAGCTTGTCCCTAAATTTCTCTAAGAATCATTGTGTGGTATTGGTGAAAAAGTCAGACCACTATGTCTGCATATCAAATTCCCTATACTAGGTATCCTCTTACACACACCCATGCTGCCACTGGACTAATACTAGAGGCATGGTCTTCCCCTGAAAATTTTTCTTACTACAGTTTACAATTCGAATCGAACGCTCCTCAAAGGATGAATCAAGATAAAACTCGATGTGATAAATATATAACATTTGAGAAGGGTTTGGATGATGTATCTAAAACTATGACATGTGGAAAATATCATGCATGGTATTGTAATGTTTTGGAAGGAACAAATGGTAATCCACTTGACCGACCCGCTATACTATCTTGAACTGCCTAATAAACCTAGGATCTAGCTTCACTTAATTTATATTATGGAATTTACCTATCCTAGAGAATCCCAAAGAAAAAATCAATTAGCAACCTCAAACTCTAGAGTTTATCTTTAATGTTTAGAAAATTATTGATGTTGGCTCTGTGTAGTCACCAACCGACTTATTATCAACTGAACCTATGCAGTCTTCTCCTACATGATACCAGACCCAACAAGCATAGACCCACCTACATCTAACTATTAAATAGAAGAACGAAACTATCTTTCATATAGTTCCTCAAAAATATTTATTTGAATCGATTCCTAGAAAATTTTATTATAGGTGATCTCTATGAGTTCCAAATGATGCTCCCATGGACTACTGAAATCTAAAACACGTTCTCATAATATATCCCCTATAATATGAATAGTCCATTAATATTGGTCATCTTTCTATGGATGATAGGTTGTACTCAGGATAAAGTATGATCCAAAATCCTACTAAATACCCTTACAAAACTGAGAAGTGGAACAAATATCTTGATCAAAAATAGTCCCCCTCAAAACACCGTGCAACCAAACTATCTCATGCATGTAAAGACTACCTAAATCATCAATGGTGAAGGTATCTATTATAGGAAAGAAGTGGGAAACCTTCATCAGTTGACCCAAAACCACACATAATTCATCATTCTTGCAAGGTTTCATGGGTAATTCGATCAAAAAACACATAGTGAAATCAACCCACTTCCACTCTAGAATGGGAAGAGGCTGCAACTGCCTAGCAAGACTCAGATGCTCATCATTCACCTATTTATAAGTGAAAAAACACACTAAGAATCCTGTTATATTCTTCTTTATCCATATCCACAAATACTAACTATGGATATCATGATACATATTTTATATTCTAGGATGTACCTCTCATCTAGAAGTGTGAAACTACCTCATTATCTCATCATGTAAGCTCGTAGGAACCCATACTCAGCCATTGATAAGAAGAACATTTCCACTACTAAGATACCATCCAGATGGTGTCTCCCCACTATATATTTCTTCCCTCATAGATAATCTATCTGGATTAGATAATTTCTCTATCTTGATCCAGTCAAGAATCATGGGTATAACAGATGTCAAAGTTAGAGCTACTCAACCCTATAACTTTAGAACATCTATATGTATGCTAATAAGAAGATCCATCAGCCACCACTCATATCAAGACTCTCACACTACCTCAATATATATATTTCAGATCAAGGCATCAGCAATGATTTTTCCCTTTCCCAGTGTGTGAGCTAGCTCAAAGTCAAAAGAATTCAAATACTCAACTGACCTCCTCTATTGAAGGTTAAAGTATCAGTGAGAAAATATTTATCTGAGTATCTTGTAGTATATGTACACAAAAAAACTCTCACCCAAAAGATAGTGTCTCCATCATATCATAGCATGAACCACCTTAGCTAACTCCAAATCATGAGTAGGGTAATTCATCTCATGTGGTCTCAACTATCTAGAGGCAAAGCAACCACACTGTCCTCCTACATCAGTACTACTCTAAGTCCAACTCTGGATGAATCGAAATACATGGTATACTCCTTATTGAGATCAGGTAATCAAAGTATCCGTTCTAAGGTCATCCTTCTCTTCAAATACTATAAATCTCCCTCATAATATTCTGACCAAAAAAACTCCACCCCGTTCTTAGTCAGCACATACATCAATTCTACCATACAAGAGAAGTCATGGATGAAGTGCCAGTAATAACCTACTCGACCCAGAAAGCTATGAATCTCAAATAAAATTTTATGTCGCTCCCAAGATACCATGTATGTAACATTCTCTTGATCCACTAACACTCTATCCTCTAAGATAACATGACCCAGGAAGTGTATTCTATCAATCTAAAAACTATATTTGGATAGCTTGATGTAAATTAAATGTTACCTAATTATAATCAGTGCTATTTTATGATGTTGGACATGATCATATATAGAGTGAGAGTACACTAATATATCATTGATAAAAAATACTAAAATTTGATCCAGGAAATGGTGAAAGTTCCAGTTCATCAAATCCATAAATACCATCGGTGCGTTTGTTAGACTGAACGACATCACTAAGAACTCATATAAGACATAACTTCTCCTAAAAGAAGTTTGGGGTATGTCTAATGGTACACCCTCATATTTTGGTATCCTAATCTCAAATAAATCTTAGAGAAACTCTTTTTAACTCTTATCCATTTTAGGATATCATTGATGCATGGGTGGGGATACCAATTCTTGATAGTCATCAGGTTCAGTATCCAATAATGCTACATAAGCACAATGTCCCCTAAGACTTCTTGGTGAAAAGAAATGGATAACCCCATGGAGATGTACAAGGCCATATGAAACCCTTGGATTCCAGATCTTCCAACTAAACTTTCAACTAATGAAGCTATGTTGTTTTCATCCTCTAATGTCAGATAGAAACTATCTCAGCTATTATAACCAACACGATCATGAACTTGATCTCCTAATCAGGTGGTAAGTTGGATAAATATTACGAAATATGTCCTAAAAGTGTTCCACCACAGGAACAAAAGTATCTTGTTGCACTCCTCCATCATAAAGAATAATTATTTCTATCTATTCCATGATATAATCCAATATATACTGAATTGGTCCTGCATAATCAGCCTGAAGATCCCACTTACCATGGTGAGTATAGCTACCCATGACTAGAGATAGAAATTTTAATCTCCTCCAATAATAGTCTATATGATACTAATATAGAACCTTCCAATACATACCAATAATCAAATCGAATTGAATCATTTGTATAAAAAAAAGATCCCAAAGGTAATGATATCCACCAATTTCAAGAGAACACTCTTTACAGTTCTTGATAACCTCTGACTGAACTCCCAATGGTGTGTCAATGGTCATGACCCCATCTATGGTCTCCACAAAAAAAACCCAAACTAATTTCAAGAATAGAATATATAAAATAATGTGATACTCCTATATAAAAAAACACAAGATAAGGTAAATAATACAAGAATATTAATTCTAATGATAGAAGTTCCTATATCTAAATTGGTCAGAGTAGACTATATAGCATGCAGTTGACTAGCCCCTCTTCCCTGGGCTCCAATCTGACTCCCTATATTATTCCCTCTAAGTTGTACTTATACTCCTGTAATAAGGTACATTTCCACCTACCTCAGCCTGAACGACCAGTGTAACTCTAACTACCAGTCTGTTGAGGGGTAGCTGATCTCCTCCCAGATTCAGATTCCTGTCTTGATCCCCTACCATTGATTTTCTATAGAAAGTACCTAAAAACATATGAAGATGACCCAACCTGCCATAGAAATGGAACTCTAATGTAGGATGAGGACATTTTGGGAACTTGTATCCCAAACTTCTACACTAAAATAATTGTATTGAACTATGGTCCTAAGGTTCAAGTTCGCTCCATTTAAGACTCTTCCTACTACTTACTTAATAGAAAATACTATAACGGCACTTATTTACACCAGAATAATAGTTCCTAGTTCCCCCTGCTAAAACTATATAGACACTTCCTAGGTCCTATCTCAAATTAACTTCCATGATAAGAGCCTAATTCATCACATTTATAAGGCTTCTCAAGAGAAATATGTTCACCTATGACCTGATCTCATATTGAATTCCATTCTAAAAATGTCTTTCTCTAGAAATATTATAAACTACTAAGGATGGAACAAAGTGTTTTAGGATAATGAATCGTCTGGCATCTTCCATCATCGGCATTCCATTTTATGTTAGACTCATGAACTCCCAAGCCTTATCATTCCACAAAATCTTAGGATTGAAGTGGATTAGAAACTTTGTCTCAAATTCCTTCCAGGATAACTCCTCTTGCTACCCAAATTTCTCCAGAATTTCCCACAAATGCTTCCCTAGTCTAAGAATCATGTAAGTATAAATATTTACCCTCATATCTGCAGGTGTCTCAAGATGCATGAAGATAATCTGGACTAACTCAATCCATATCTCAATTTCCTGGGGACCTCCCTTCCCAATGAATGTAGGTGGATTCTATAATTAGAACTCTATCATCAACTTAGATATTGAAGTCACAGTGCAAACAATATCTCTTTCCATAAATCATATGACCCTCAGGAAGATGTTGTAGAGCTCATAATCCATCTAATCCTCTAGGGATGTAAGAATTTGTGGCTCAGAGATGTTAGGAGTGTGTTGATTTCCACTCTCCTGGTGATCAATTTAAAGATGATGAGGAGTCATTTTTATATAAAAAAATTCAACACACACCTTATAACACATGGTACACAAAATAAAAGCCTCAAAAGGTGATAAAAATATAGAACCATTGGATCATGGTTCCTCTGTACTAGCTTAACAATTGAATTGGCATGACATAAAAGACTATTCATTTCATTTATCATGTGCAACAAAGTTCACATTTTATATTTTTTTAACATGGGTGAAATATGTCACATGCGATAAATATGTACCTAATATAAACAATGAATGTTAACATATATCCTCATGTTCTTATTATGATGTATGCATGAATGACTTGTGCCATATTGGGTTATGAGTAGAAATCTCCATAACTATAACATCAAACAACATGTGAATCACCCAAGGTAAAATAGCATCAAACCATAACAAGATAACATCAAGTAAAACAATCCTATCCCTAGGAACATAGATTTTCCCCCTATAAATGGGTTAGATACTCCCATGAACAAGCTCATTACTAAGTCTATACACATCCTAGTCTTTTTTATAGCTTTCCCAAATAGTAATCCATTAGAAAATAAACATGATCTCTGATACCACTTTCTAACATCCCTGACCTGGTGCTCCCTTAAGTGACCAAGCCGATTGGATATGTGACCTATGGTGTGCCTCTCTATACATCAGAGGCTCCTAACTAACAAAAATGGGTAAGGAATATAGTGGAGTGACTATACCCTCTTGTAAATATTTGTAATGATAGTGGAAAATAATAGTAGGGTAGTGAAAATAACAAAAATGATATGAATAAATAAATAGAAAACCAAATCAAAGAAAGGAAAAACTAAACAAATCCAAATAAAAATAAAATAATTCAATGACAATATGAATGTAACTAAATGATATACTGAAATTCATACAGATAAAATACTAAGAAGATTCAAATAAAGTGTTCAATGTCCCTATCCCTGAACCCCATATCGATCTTGTATCCAAACTCCAACTCATCCAATAAGCTACAAAGAGACACCAATGACCCTTACCCTTATCCAAACCTACATCCATGAAATCTATCCAAGTACCAAATGGTATCCCATCCAATCTATGAGTATAACTCAGTAGGTAGACACCATCATGTCTAAACAAATCCAGTCTGAGAAATATAGTGCATTCAATAAAGCAAATAACATGGTGTTAATTTAATAAATTAATACTACATATAAAATAAACCTTCTAATCCTTGAGTTCTAGGTTGACACCCAAGTCCATCCAAAGATACTTTAGTTCCCTAATGGGTATCCTTTTTTAAGTGTGGATCCTCCTATATCAGGATAGTCTACCTAAGTTGGTGGAAGATTCTCCTACCGAGGATGAATCACTCATAAAAAACATGAAAATATTGAATCTCTCCTTAGTATAAACAAAATCACACTCAAGGATTTCTGTGATTGTGCATCTAGCCCTCAGGTATCCCACATAATCATACACTCTTCCCTCATGAATCAAGTACCGATTCACCTATCCCTCAGGTGTCATGAAATCATACACCAAGCCCTCAGGCATCAACAAAAATCATAAAACTTATCCATAAAAATCAATATGCTAATAAGCATCCCACACTTAGTATTCAATCGCATTGATGTCACATAATCTCAAAAGATAAGAAAGCAATTCACAAGGCTACAATAAAACATACAAGATATATAACCACAAGGCACAATGATCAATTCATAAAATTGTCATTTTTATAACTAGTTATATTACATAAATCAAGGTTTCAAATTATCCTCATAAATATATCCAACATTTTTCATTTATCATTTAACCTTTAGGTTATTGACATATAAGTTAACCAAATTTTTCCGAGATGATTCTACCTTAAGTAATCTCATAATTTATATGTTATTCTAATTCATAAGAATAATCCAAAAATAAATCAATTTTTCTAATATATCTTAGGTCTCTAATTTCAAGATAACCAATTCTCAACAATTTTCAAGGATGGAACACCTATCTAGTGGATTCAGGTCTCAATATCTATGTCTAGAGACCCAACAGGATCCAATGGACGATATAAAAGGGGATTATTATTCCATGAGGATTATCCAATTAATTTGTTCATGCACATAGTGTGTCAGTGCAATCACACATTTTTCATATACTATGTATAATTAAATAATACACAAGGGATAATTTTTATACCACCCCCCTTAAATGAAGAGAAGGTGATGATAAAACGTCAATATTTGGAAGCAATCAGCTTCCTCCATCCCTTCAACGAGAACCAGAAATTCCGTCAATAATAGATCGAGTAGTGTAAGAATAACCTAGTGGATTACCTTTTATATCCAAGTCTGTAACACCAATACCCTACATAGACTCACTTCTAGTTTGTAGGGTACTCCCATATATCACTGCTAGAAAGGTTACAGTTACGAAAGAGTTCTGCATTAGAAAAATGGGATGCTACTAGGTTTTAATTAGGGCTGGGTGAGGCTAATTCATAAAATGAATTATATTCACATCATGAAAGTATATATTCAATTATTTTTATAAAATTACTTGGTCCATAAATTAAAAAAAAATAAAACAAACATTTCATGTTGTGAAATTTTTTCATGACATGTCTTCTTTTTTGGGTGAATTCAAGGGATATAATTAACTCAAGGTGTGGACTAAATTCATGGGGTGAATTGAATTCATGGGGTCTTACTAGAAAAATTCATTCTGGGAATATAATTATTATGGTATTCCCAAAAAAAATCATGTCATGAATTAGTTTCACAACATGAATTCATTCTACAACTAGAACTCACCTCCAATTCCTACTGCACCCCTATAACACATAACTCAACCCGGACATTGTCTTAATAAACAAGGTCTAAAAAAAAGACAAACCAACTCAAAGAGATTTAAAAAATAACTAAAAGAGAGTAGTACTATGAAAAATATGGGATATCACATGGATACTTAGTGTTGGAGGCTTATTGAGTTTTTTCCTTAGAACAAGTTACTATGTGGGATATTGTTATGATGTAAAGACTTTTTCTAAGCATTATATGTTTAGATCATCATGGGATCAGAACACCAGAAGCTCATGCATCATAATTAGATTCATCATAATTTTAGTCAGTGGTTGGTGGTTGGGCTTGATATAAAGGTAGAACTAGTTCACCTCTTCATCAGCATTAGGTTTCCTACAATGAAAGTAGGTCTATTAGAATTTCTCATCTACCAATGTTTATATAAAGGAGTATTGGGATGTATGGATCTTTAGAAAATCTGATAGGTCACTGGGTTAGTAACCTTACTCAAGAGTTCAATCCTTTTAACCTAGTTTCTAATTATAGTAGTTTTAACTTGTTTTACTGGATATTCTTAATAGTTAAGTGTGTGGTATCTTCAATGGAAAAGTGTGAATTAACATTGGGTGTGATAAAGTGTAAAAAGTGCAATCAGCTGTGGTTCAACATAGAATTTACTGGAGAGCTAAGAAGTTGTTGAGGATTAATTTTTTTGAAATATATTTTTCATCAATAATATTCTATTTATAATAAAATAAATCGGTAGTTTTTCCCCCATGCACATAGGAAAACATTCAAAGCACATTAAAACTTTGTGTTATTTCTCTTATTTCCCATATTTCTATTTCATGGTTTCCTATTTAATTTTTTCTGGTAATTTAATTGTTTGTAATGAGTTATGTGTATTAGGATTAATATATATTTTGATTAGGATATAGTGACTACTTACATCCAATGCACTTAGATGAGGGGGAACAAAGAACTGAAGGTTTATTTTTACTATTTTGATCTATGTGTGAACCTCTCAGGAATCTATCGATCATACATCTTATGGTTAATCATCAATACAGGCTATCGGTTTTTCATGATTTCATTCACATTTATTTTCCTAGTAGATTCATCATGCTCTTGGTCCTTGTTTAATCACTTTTGAATCACCATACACTTTCCTTCTGTGATTGTGGTTTGGGATCAGGGTAATGTTTAAGTGAGTTGGTATTCAGATTGATGAGTCAACTTCTTTAAGAAATGTTGTTTCTTATAAGTTTTAATCTTGGTATGTTTCAAATATGGATTTTTTCGGGATCCATATTTTATATATTATAGTGGATATTATTTTTGAAGTAACTCTCATTTTTTGTTGAGTTTTTTGGATTCTAAGATCATTCCTCATGAGAAAGGGTTTATCTAGTTATGCTCTAGTCCAACTCTATAACTATAATTTTTGAGTTTTATGCATGTGGGGATGGTAGTAAAAATGATTGATTCTAATGGATTAATCATGGGGAATACTGGGATGTGTGGTCAAGTTTCATGACCTAAGACTAAGTCTTGTGATAGTTCATAAGGAACTAGGTTAGAAAGTCTGTGTTCCCCTTTGCTTTCATTAGAAGATGTCATTGAACCTCAACCTGTGATCCTTGGGTATTTCTCTCAGGTTGTGTTATTTTCTTTTTAGGAAGTCTCATTTTGGTTTATTATAGATATGTAGTCTTTTATAGTGGTGTCTGGTTCATAAGTTTCACTCTATTATTTCACCATTATAGAAAAATTATAAATTGTGGGAAAACCTCAGTTAATTGATCTAAGTCTCTCATTGATTCCCTATTCTTGGGAAATACTTATTCTTCCCTAAACATAGAGGAGTTAGTTTTGGGGAGTAGGTCCATTTCTAATTAAACTTGGTGTTTTGGTTCCTTAAGGGGTGGTTTCATGATGTAATTTAACCAAATCCTTGAATATATGTCCTAATCAGGTATGCTAGTTTTTGGTGGCTGATAGGGAAAAACATCTAGGGTTGGGTTTGATCTCATATAATAGTGATTATAAAACATCAATGAAAAATAATCCCTTAAAAACAATTAGGTTGACCGTGTTAATTACCCTATGTGCCGATTATATTATGGGAGAAAACTTCTCAGTAAGACCAAGTGACACTCCATCGATGATCGATGACACCTTGTTAATTTAAGAGGATTAGCAACGGCCTTTGACCATTGAAGTTTTTCATAAAAAAATTTTTTGTTCTTTGAAGATTAAATTTCATGATTAAGTACCCTTGTTTTGAATTACATTGATTGAGACACTATCATTTGGATTGTTTGGGTTGGTTGATGTTGTGTTTTGTCATACCTTGGAGTTATGGGATACCTTGGGAAGCAGATTTTCTAATTACACTTCCTATCATGTTTGAGTTGGAATATTGGGAATAAGAACTCGGTATCATAATTTTTTCTAGTCTTCTCATGTTTCTAGTTTGTTTTGACCAAAAATTCATGGTTATTGGGTTTATTTTCCATGTTTTATTGTGGTGGGGATAGTATGGCCTCGATTTTTGGGAAGTTTTGGACCACAAAGAGAGTGAGATATGGTATTCTATTTTCATCAATGAGAAGAAGTGAGGAATTTATAGGGGAAAAGTGGAATGGTGGGAAGAGTTTTGAACCCATCAATTCACTGGTATGTATTTATTTTTTATTTTATTTCCATTTAATTTTGAGTTTTTGAGAGTTATGGTGTGAATTTTGGAAGTTTTAGAAGGCAGTCTAGTGTGTACAGTTAGCGAAAAATTAGTAAAGATCATGTACCAAACTATGTAGAATGGGTGGAGGGTATCAGGTTTTATCTTTCATTATTTTCATATGGTTGATAAAAACAAGCAGTATTCTCTAGTAAAATGTGCAGTAGGATTTTAATGGGAGAGGCGACCCACAATTTTGGCAATAGTCTTCCAAACTGGGTGGCCAAACCATTTGATATGTCATGTGCACATAAAATTATAAAATTGCCATTTATCTCGTATGATTTTTAACCCTACCTTCTCCTCTAATTCTCACCTCTCATGTGAGAAAATCCTCTTTAAACATGGAATATCTTCCATCCTGATTCCATGATGGATCTCCTTTATTCTTAATGTATTTCTCCAAGGTATTCCTTGATTCCTATTGGTACCCTCCTCTATTTCCCCTATAACCCATTTTTCATTCTACTTATTGGAGTTTTGTAAGCATTTGTGGCCATGGGGGTCAATTTTATGTTCATGGGTATATGTATAATGTAATTTCTTTATCATTTAGTTTTGTGGGGATCCCTTCTACTCACCTCTTGTGGTTTCCAATGAAAGTGACGAGTTCAACTCTATTTTCAGAGTATATGTCTATACATAATAAATATTTTCCATGAAATTATTTAATTTCATGGTTTTAATTTGGTTTAAATTGGTTAATTATGGTTTTAATTTGTTTTATGGTATTTTTTTAGGTTATTTGATGTGATTATTGGTTTATTTCATATTAAAAGGAGTTTCTAAGTGATATTTCCATTGAAATGAGTTTTTTACCTAAAAGTTGTTTGATGAAATGTTTCAAATTGGTTTTTATCTCTAAAATGACTTCAATTAAGGTTTGTTTTCAATTGGTTTTCTTTGAAAATTAGATTTATGCCTGAAGTGTGTTTGAAAAACGGATTCAAATGGATATTTTTACACTGTGGTATTTTCAAAAGGTTGTTTTAAAAGGAGGATTTACTTTGTTTGATATTGCTCTTATTTTTGTGAATGTTTGAGAATGTAATTGTATTTGTATTAGTTATGGGTCAGTTATTGGTTTCACATGGGTGACCTTAGGTATGAGGGTGAGTGGATGGGTATTTCCTCAACTTTAGGAATGATTCAAACTAGGGTTAGTTCTGGTACTACCTCGAGATGACTAGGTTTTATTTCTTGTTTATGATAATATAATTTGGATATTATTCCATGAGTGATTAATAGTTCCTTTGGAACCTATAGGTAAAATTTCCTCCATGTTTCTTGTGTTATTTTTGAGATGATGTAGGGATGGTCTTTGGTTGGGAAGTAATAATTCTTATTTCCCATTTATTTAGTTTTATATTTCTTATACTAAATTTCCCTCTAAATTACTTATAATTACCTCCAATGAGACACTTATTGAAATTCTCTTGTTTTAAAGAAAAACAAATGACTTGATAAAATCATTTTTAAAAAGAAAATATGGGTTTAAAATATTATTTTTCAATATTTTACTAAGATTTTGCATAGAAAAATTCACTATGTAGATTCATGATGGTATCCTACTAGTCTCTAGGCCTAAAACCCTACATTTTCTTTTGGGAGTATATATATATATTTATAGTATACATATTAGGGATTTCATATGAGCCTTAGCCCGGTTGGTAAGGACTCCGTAAGTGCATCCAGGAGACTCGGGATCAAATTCAGGTGGAGACATTATTTCCTGGTACTATAGTAGTACTGCAGCGAGCTGTAGTAGGTAATATAGCAGTAACTGTAGCAGGTACTGTTTGGCACTGTAGAAGCTGGGAATATGCCCTTATTTGGGCCTTCGGGCCACCGATTTGGTCCTCGAGTCCTTTAAGGCCTTCGGGCCACCCAGGCCTTCGGGTCAGTAAGGCCTTCGGGCAACCTCAAGGCCTTCGGGCCACCTCAAGTGTAGATGCAAACCAGACGACCTACGAGGAACAAGCTCTACATGGAGGATGATCAAGGAGCTTTCACCGTAGCATAATCTATATGGATTGCAAGAATGATAAATTATGGCACCTGCCATCGGGACAATCCTGTACATGGATGGGAATTCCTAGCCGAACAGTCATGCGAAGGTGGAGAGCTGATTTCACGACAAAGATGCTGGGGAGGAGCAGTTCTATGTAGTTATTCTGGGTTATATGTAATGTTTTAAGCCTACGGGAAAATGAATTCCTCTGAGGCCTACGGGCCATGTAATACTTATGCCTACGGTCCTTGTAAGGGTTCCGCCTCACCCCTTGAAAGGTGGATTATCAAAATCAATAAAAAATGAAGGCCTTCGGACTATTGGAGGATATTAGGGATGGAGTTTAGTATGGAATAAATACTCTTTTTGATACTCTACATCCTTATTGGGTATGTTTCTAGTGGTTCCTGATTGTCACATAGAGGTTGGGATGATGAGTAGCATTCCAGTATCCCTAGTGATTTTGGGTTTTTAAAATCGACGTTAACATTCATGGATATAATATTTTTTTGTATATTTTGTACATCTATTATCTCTTGATTCTTATTTTTATAAATTGATGTTATTTATTACTTTATTTATGGTTATGGTATATTTTTTATAAATTGTTGGTTTATTTTTATTATTATGATACTTTTTTTGTTTATTTATATACTACCAAAACTATTTATTAGATGGTGTGGGTATCTAACTTACAGACGGGTCATATTAGATTCTCAGTGGAATACGAGAATTGGTTTATTTGGATTCTATGGGTGAAACCATTTCTAAATGGTAGTATTTTGATACCCAGGTTCATGTTTTTAACCTTTGGTGATCGAGAAAAACCTTTAGGCCTTATGGTGAGATTTCTAGGGTGACATTTTGGGTTGACAGGGGTCATATTATTACAGTAAACTTTCTCCCTAGTTTATTAGTCCATTTGAGGTGTTAGGGTGTGTCAATATGGTGGGGTATTGACTAGAACTTCCACCACTGATGGTTCAGATCCATGACATTTTTCTTGTATTGTAGCTTAGTTAGAATCATCATGCCAATTCTCATGTTATTGATTAGGGAAATTTGGATGTAGAGGATAACCTGATGTTCTTGAAATGGTTGGTTGAGAATCAAGAACATTGGGAGAAGGTTCTATACTGGTGATTTATTCCACTGGTTCATGTTTTAAGGAGTCATTTTAGTTTGGAGGAATGCAAATGAGAATATGAGTTTCATATGAGTTCTTAGTATCTATAGAAGTTTTGAACCTTACCATGAATTGATGATGAGGTGATTAAATTGATACTGATTAATTTGATATTATTTGTCTTTTATGTTGCATTAAACTTTAGTAATGGTGTTGTATCTATTTCAGAGATATCTCATGGGGATTTCTGGGGTTACTAGTTTTTGTTTCCTTTTACGATAGTTTCGATTCTAAAAGATAAGAATCATTTTTGATGTATCATATGTAAGGGACCAAGTTTTTATGAACCCTTCCTTAGTCACTTTTCGAGTGTTTTCCCTAAACTCTAGGTTAGAAATAGAACATATGGGTCACTACTCCCTCTTCCCAACTCTCCCTTCCAAAAAGAGTATTATTTTTTATAGCATGCAGTCATGATGAACATGCTAGGATGTCTAGAATTTAGATTTTGATTCATAATGATGTGATGTGATGTGATTTGATAATGATGTGGTAGAGGATGTAATACATTGTAGGGGTTGTTCATGGTGGGAGGAGGTCACAATGATGCTCTTCTTTATGTTCCTGATACCCTACTATGATGAGGATATGGGGTGGAGTTATGATGTGGTGATGTGTGGTTGTGATGTGTAGTATAATGTGGTATGATGTGGTAAGTGGTATATAGTGATGATAATGATATATTAATGGTTGTGATGAAGAATATGGATATGTGGTAATATGGGAGGGATGGGGAGCACCATGACATTCTCCTTTGGGGCATGAGAGTGAAAAATCAACATGGAATTTGTTATAGGGTAACTTATTGCTACATTATTTCATTATTATGTCATTATACATGGATATGATATTAGGTAAGTAGTCGTTGGTGGGGTAAGGTGGTAGTTTACCTGATGTGGATGTGAGTTGGTTCTGTTATCCACATTTACATGAGAGGTCTGAAGATTATTATACTAAGTATACAGGTATGTTCACCCATATATATATATATATATATATATATATATATTAGGTTTTCAGGATATATTCAAAGATTGGGTTGGACATTACTAGTTCATGGCTTGGAGCTATGGTTAGAGTGGCTGCTTTTGGATTTCCTTTTGGGTGTTTTATTTTAGAGTTTTTTTCTATATGAAATTACATATACTACTAGATATTGGTTTTATTTATATTATGAAATTTATTAGTGGTTTTCTTCATATGATACTGGGATTTATAAGGGTATTGTCTCTCATTTGTATGTTTTATACCCTCAGTAATAGTTTCTAATCATTGGCCTATTTAGGTAAGCCTTTGAGGGTCACTCTCATCTTCACTGCTAGCCTAGTAGAAGTTCCCAATGGTGGAGGGTCGTGACACATTTTGTGATATGTATCCATCCCCCACATTTCTAGAAAGATCAAAAAATCTTAGTCTAGTGAGCAGTCCAAGCCAAATTCTAACTACCTAGGGTTTTGTAGTCAAGAATATAAGGCCCCAGCCTTAAACATTACTTAATCTTGAGTTATTTCAAGAATACACGTTGAGGATCTTTTCAGGTTTAGAGTTCTAGAGAATTAAATCATAAATCATGCATTACATTCCACATTTAAACAAAGTGGTTACATAAAAGATAGTATTCATTTTTTTCCCATCAACGGAAACATATTTAAAACAAAACATGGATTCTTTCATGACACTTACTTGACCCTATCATCACATCATGTACCTTTCCCTTGACCAGTGAAAAACATTTCAAAAACTTGGTATGAACATAAAAATCTCAGTAAGGGATATAAAAGTATGAAATGAAAACATTAGTCCATGTATGAAATCATACTTTACTCATAAAACATAAGCATTTTAACATACCTCATCAAATCATGAATAAATCATAAAAATCATAAAACATAAAGGTAACTTGAGGCATTCATAACATTCTTATGTAGGGAGTAACCCTCATGGTTACGTTTGGAATACCCATCACAGTATATTCCCTAAATCTCTTCAGATAAAACTTAACGTTTAACCCCTTTGCGTTACCCAATGCATTGGAGAGCTATATCAGGCTCACCTGCCCTTAGTTTATCACAGAACCAACCGTCTTCATAACAATGCCCAAGAACCATAACATAATCCTATAACATAAAACATGCATAAAGGAAACATAACATTTCCACATTTCAATCACAAGATATCAATACAACACGTTGATATAATAAAAACATTATGAAAACCATTTTCAATACAAAAATAAAAGAAAAATAAAACATGGTATTTATTTTCCATTAAAAAAGGTTATGGCTTGTAGAGGAAGCCGAAACTCAAATAATGGTCACAGTGGCGGAGAAGTCGTTGTCGCCGCATACGTATGACAAATAAAAACATTCCCTTTTGTCATTTAGTAAACGCTTCGTATAAAAAAGATTCCTTTTGAATAAATGAAAAAGTCAAAGGGGTTTATACACCGTATAAAATAAAGTTGTGTATAAAACAAAATATGTCTCAATGAAAGGAGATCGAGACGAAGTCCCTTACCTCGGGTTCGACTTGACTCGATCGTTCTTTAATCTCCTGAATAATAAACTTGTGTTAATTTATACTTGATTAAGAACCTTTTTCAAGTTCATTATTCCTTTTATATCACTTATTACCATGTCATGAACACTATGTAATTATTTAAGTTAATAACGGTCATTTTAACGATCATTGGTACTTGAGTCAAAAATAAACTCTTTATAATTACAATTTGCTCATGTATCCATTATATCTAGAGTTATATTCATGATGTAGATATCATATATATCATATATATCCATTTTATATATGAATTTATAATATTACATAACATTTAGAGGTATGAAATGAAATGCACCGTTCATGGAGACGGTAAGTCGTACGTATGCATGAACGCTACTTTCATTTCTATTTCGTATTTTATGGAATATAATAATAATGATATAAAGGTATATTATAATTCCAGTATAATATAATATATAATATCATTAACTCCATCCTTTATACGTCCCACATATGGCATTAACAAATCAAATCACTTTGAGGGGGCGGTAGTCCGCACTTCCTAAAATGAAGATATCGCATTTACCCATAATGGAAACCATAAAGGTAAGCCAAAAATGAAAAATACAGAATCTTAAGGAAAACATAAACATATTATATATCATATATAAATATAGTGTCATCTTAATGGCCACCTTTTAAGGTGTTAGAATAATATTGAACAATCATCGTTTCGTGAGGCAGAAATTCGCCATCCACGGAAACAATATGCTCTTTAACCATTAGATGAATGTGTGTGTAAGTGTAGCTCGAATACTTCTTATAACAACATCCTAGTATATTGAAAATACTGGTTTTGTTACAAAATAAATGAATAAAAATAGTTTATGGGGTTGGAGAAGCAAAATAAAACAAAAGAACATTAGAGAAGTCTTTACCTTTAAATTGGGTAACTACTCTTGGTTAGAACCAAAAGGGTTTCTTGAAGAGATTTCTTCCTAAGGTAAGGCTTCTAGGATGAAGAGAGGGATGTGTAGAGATACAATGAGCAGAGCTTGGCCGAGCCAATGGCTTGATAAGTGTGGGTAAGGTGGTAGAGGTGGGGGCCTTTTATAAGAGGAGATGAGGGGCACTCTTGGAAAGGTATAAAATGTTACTTTATTTTCAAATGAGTTTCGGATTTTAAAGGTCTCACATTGATGTATTTAGAAGATGAGGTGATAAGGGTTCTAAATATACTCATCCAATAGGTCTTTGAAACTCTAAATCTTAGATTTTACATTATCTTTTCATTTTATTTAAATCATTCATTAATGAGGTAATCGTTGCATCATCATGATGTCATAAATAATTTAATTTATTTAATGTCTAAAAATTATAAAAAAAAATACGATGATGTAGGAAATATTTTTATCTTCCCAATGACTATTTATAGTCCAATATATCATTTATTTAGACAAAATTAAAAATGTTTTACTCAGGTGATACATTCTTTGTTATATTTAACTTTCTTTAAAAATAAAAAGATAAAAAGTCGTTATCACACAAAAGTGATTCCATGGGGTCCCCAAGTTTGGAACAAAGCATAACATGGTCGGCCATGACACAACCAGTAGAATTAGGAAACATTTTGGGGTAATTTTTTATTATTATGATATTATTTTATTATCCTTAACTACCCGATTACTAATTAATCAAGATAATTAAAGATAATTATCATCGTTACTATTCATAATGTCCAAAAACAAAAGAGTCATAATTAGATAATTTGGACCTTCTAAATCCAAATATGGAATCCATTTTACCATATTCCAAACATAGAAATTGCAATAATTAATTTAAATATAATTCCTGTTGTCAAAACAAATAGCTGGTTTTTTAGAAACAATATCTATGAAAAGTTTGGCACTTGTTTATGCCCAATTCCAAAGTGGAATTAATCCCAATGACCACCATTGGATTACATGGTGAAAATATATTCTATTTACACTTTAAAACCAATTAAAAATATAATCTAACCATATAATTAAATTAGATGAAAATGCAGTTTTGATGTAAAATGCAGTATTTTTCACTATTCATTAAAAAATGAACATTGTCAGAAAAATACCAAAAATTTATCCAAAGTAAATTTAAATGTCCCAATCATAAAGAATAAGTTTATTTTGGCAAATAGAGCTTATAAAATTGTCAAAAGTTTGATTTAAAAATGGTTTTCCATCAAAAGGCAGTAAAATAATCTTTTAAAAATATTAGTGTATTTCATGCTTAAGATTGGATTTATTCTCATTTTAAGCCTCTAAAACACTATCTAATTCATAAATAGAAATAGGTAAGAATATATATTATTAATTAATTACTTGGGATGTTACATCCTTCCCCCCTTTAGAAAATTGTGTCCCTTCAATTTATTTACTTAACGAATAAGTGGGGGTAATTATCCCTCATTGCATTTTCAGATTCTCATGTTGCCTCTTCACTCATGTGGTTTTTCCACAAAACCTTTACTTGATGAATCACCTTATTCTGCAACACTTGCTCCCTGTGTTCAAGAATCTGGACCTGTTGTTCCTCATAAGATAGATTCTCTTCCATCTGAACTACCTCTGGACTCAAAATATGAGATGGATCTGGCATGTACTTCCTTAACATTGAAACATGAAAAAAATTGTGTACCTGAGATAAACTCAAAGGTAAATCCACTCGGTATGAAACTGATCCAACTCTCTCCAGAATTTCATATGGTCTAATGAACCTTGGACTCATCTTTCCTTTCTTACCAAATCGCATCACACTTTTCCATGGTGAAACTTTGAGAAAAAACATGATCACCAAACTCAAAAGAGAGATCCTTCCTCCTGTTGTCTGCATAACTCTTCTGCCTACTCTGAGATGTTCTCATGTGTTTCTGTATCAGCTGAACTTTTTCTGCCAACTCTTCTACCAATTCTGGTCCCATCAACTTCCTTTCACCTCCTTCATCCCAAAAAGCTGGAGTTCGACACTGCTCCCCATATAATGCCTCAAATGGTTCCATCTGTATACTGGAATGAAAACTGTTATTATAAGAAAACTCAAACAAAGAAATATGTTGGTCCCAACTTCCCTGATAATCCATCAAACAAGCACGTAGCATATCCTCCAAAGTCTGAATAGTTTGTTCTGACTGCCCGTCTGATTGAGGATGAAAAACTGTACTAAAATTTAATTCAGTACCCAATGACTTCTGAAGGAATTTCCAAAAGTTAGAAGTGAACCTGGGATCACGGTCAGATACAATGGAGAGGGGAACTCCATGTAACCTGACTATCTCTTTAAGATACAAACGGGAAAGTTGATCTAGGGAAAAAGTATCTCGTATGGAAAGGAAGTGATCAGATTTAGTCAAGCGATCAACAATAACCCAGATTGCATTATTACCTAGAGGTGTCTTCGGCAATCCCACAACGAAGTCCATGGTTATATTCTCCCATTTCCACTCTGGCACTGGTAAAGGTTGAAGCATCCCTTTTGGTAAATACCACTCTACTTTAACCTATTGACAAGTCAAACACTTCATAGTAAAATCAACAATGTCTCTTTTCATTTCGTCCCACCAGTAACACTCCTGAAGATCTTTATACATCTTAGTACTACCTGGATGAACTGAAAAAGGAGAACTATGAGCTTCACATAACAACTCTCTCTTCAACTGTGAATCACATGGCACACACAATCTCTTCCCAAATCTCAAAACACAATCATTATCAATGTTTAATTCAGGAAACTTATCCTTCTGAACCAGCTCTACCTTTTTCTGCCACTCACTATCTTGCTTCTGTGCTTTCTTAATTCTGTCTGATAGAGAAGATTTCACTGATACCTGAAACAAAACAGATGGAAATCCTGCACCAAAAACTTCTATGACAAAGTTTATCAAATCCTTAACCAAAGTATCACGTTCCAAACGCAACATTGTTAATGAAGCATTACTTTTTCGACTCAAATCATCAGCCACTTTATTTGCTTTTCCCGGATGGTAATGAATTTTACAATCATAATCCTTGATTAATTCCAGCCATCTCCTCTGTCTCATGTTCAATTCTTTCTGAATGAATATATACTTTAAACATTTGTGATCGGTATATATTTTACACTTTACTCCATACAAATGATGCCTCCAAATTTTTAAAGTGAAAACAACAGCAGCTAATTCCAAATCATGTGTAGGGTAAATTACCTCATATGTTTTTAACTGACGTGAAGCATAAGCAATTACCTGATCATTCTGCAATAGGACGCAACCAAGTCCTTTCAATGAAGCATCACTATAGATAACAAACTCCTCATTCCTGGAATTTAGTGCCAAAATTGGAGCATTCACCAATCTTCTTTTCAGTTCCTGAAAACAATCATCACATTCTTTTGTCCAGATAAACTTAACACCCTTCTGAGTTAGCTTAGTCATTGGAGTAGATAACTGTGAAAAATTTCTAACAAACCTTCGGTAATAGCCTTACAAACCAAGGAAGCTACGAATCTCATTTACATTTTTGGGTCTTGGCCATTCTTCAACAACCTTTGTTTTTGCAGGATCAACAGTTATCCCATCATTAGAAACAATGTGACCAAGGAAAGAAATTTGTTGCAACCAAAACTCACACTTGCTGAATTTCCCATACACTTTTTTTCTTTTAAGGATTGCAAAATAACCCTTAAATTTCTTTCATTCTCCTCTTTATTTTTAGAAAACACCAAAATATCATCATTGAAAACAACCATAAACTTATCCAAGAACTCATGGAAAATTCTATTCATAAGGTCCATGAATACAGCAAGTACATTGGTTATCCCAAAAGGCATAACTAAAAATTCATAATGGTCATATCTTGTACGAAACACAGTCTTCATAATATATTTTTCCTTTACCTTCAACTGATGGTATCCCGATCTCAGGTCAATCTTTGAAAAATACTGAGCTCCCTAGAGCTGATCAAACAAATCATTGATATGAGGCAAAGGATATTTTTTCTTAATAGTGATGTTATTCAAGGCTCTATAATCAATGCAAAGTCTCATTGAACCATCTTTCTTTTTAACAAATAAAACAGGAGCACCCCATGGTGATGTGCTAGGTCAAATGAAACCTTTCTCTAATAAATCTTAAAATTTCTCCTTCAACTCTAAAAGTTGAATTTGAGCCATTCGATAAGGGGGTTTTGAAATTGGCTTAGCATCAGGAACTAAGTCGACAGTAAATTCAACTTCCTGATCTGGTATTATTTTAGGCAACTCATCAGGAAAAACATCAGGATACTCATTTACCACTGGCACATCATCAATTTGAATAGTTCCCTTGTTTTCAACGATATGTGCAAGGTAACATTCATTTCCATATTTTACAAGTTTATTGGCATCTTGATATGTTATCAACATTAAGGGTTCATTCTTGTACACAAACTGAAAGTCTTTCTGAAAAGAAACTTCTTTAGCTCTACATTCAATCTTAGCATGGTAAATAGAGAGCCAATCCATACCCAGGATAACATCAAACTCTACTAGAGGTAAAACAATAAGGTTTTCAAGTAGGTTCTTTCCACGGATAAGGATATGAAGATTCTTATAAATTCTTTTTGCCTGAACATTTCCCCTAGGTGTTTTTACCACAAGTTCAGGAGTCATTTATTGAGATGGTATTCCCATTTTACTAGAAAAGTTTTCAGATATGAAACAATGTGTAGACCCTGAATCAAACAACACACTAGAATAATCTAAAAAAACAAACAAAGTACCTGATACCACTTCATTTGATGTCCCAACATCTACTGAAGTAATTGCAAAGGATTTCACCACCCCTTTATGCTTGTAGTCTAACTACTTCCCATAACTCAAGCTCTTTGTCGGACACTCGTTTGCATAGTGACCCATCTCATTGCACTTAAAACATTTCACTAACTATAAATAAAATTTGGTCTTACCATCATCCTGATCTCTCTCAGTGCAATCACGAGCCTTATGTCCCATCTTACTACATCGGTATCACTTTCCAAAATTCATAAGACATTCCCTAGCATGCCTTTTACCAAATTTATAATAAACTGGAAACTTAGTTTTCTTACCATCAGACCTTTTTGAAGAATTCTTTCTTTTGTCCTGCCACCTCGGTCTCTTCTTTTGCTGGTTGTTATAGAACACTTGATCATAGGAAAACTCTATTTCCACCTTCTCAGCACATCGAACAAGATTTTCATAACTCTTTAACTCACGAGAAGCTAAAGCCCTTCGATATTTTGGCTTTAATCCTGAGTAAAAACAATTGATTTTACTATCAAGGTCTCGGATAAAATTTAGAGCATACCTTGCCAATCAGGTGAACCTCTCTTCATAAGCAGCCACTGAGTCATCCTCTTGCCTCAATTCCAAGAATTTTTTTCCATCCTAAGTCGAACAGCCTTAGGAAAATACTTATCAAGAAACATACCTTTGAATTCATCTCAGTTGAGAGCATCAATCTCATCAGCATCCCTGATATTTTTAACCATCGACCACCACTGATCAGCTTCACCCTCCAAATGGTAAATAGCAAGAATAACCTTTTGATTATCTGAACACCCCATGACATCGAAAATCTTCTCCAGGGATTTAATCCACCCTTCAGATAGCACAGGGTTAGATGATCCTCTGAATTATGGGGGATGTTGCCTCATGAAATGTTTCACCACTGACATGTTCCTCTGCAGTTGATCTGGCTGATCTCATGCATGGATACCACCACCATTTATCGCTTGATTCAACTACACCATCACTGCACCAAACTGTTCAGTTCCAATTCCGACCATCTCAGGATGCTGATTTGGAAGGTCATTTCCTTCTGTATGCCTTCCTAGCACTGCTTCCCTGTTTCCTCTACGGAAAACCATTCTGAACAAACATGTCTTAGATGAAGCAACATGGTAATATTTAAATGCTATATCATTTCAATTTGACCATAAAAAAATATTCATGACCCGTCCTCGGGGCCCGTGTCATGACTACCCCAAGACCGCCTTCCATAGGCCAGGGGCTGGCGACTAGCACCAAAGGCATAAATCCCGATAACTGGGAAGGCATTGCCTTTATAAAAGTATAAAAAACACCACAGAGTACAAGAGGAAGTAAAACGCTAAGTAAAACTGAAACAAGCTGTGCTGAAAGTAAAGGGGACTAGAAATACAATCCCAACTGTAAAGTACAAGGAAAAAGATAAAACAGCCGGAAGGTGACAAGCAGCTCCCGGAACGTCCACCAAGGATCCTACCTGAAGGGTAGGTACAGATAGCGCAGCTCCTGGATCGTCCACCACGGATCCTACCTGAAGGGTAGGTATAGATAGCCTCCACAACGCTCTTGCCCGTCAACCTCCTCCGAGTGTCACCTCGGCATGAAGTCCACCACCGGATACTATCTCGTCGTGAGGTCCACCTCCAGGTACCGTCCAGACCTCGAACACTCGGCCTCTGTCTGCACTGCCCGTCGTCTACAACCAATAAAATGAGTTGCGGGTATAGCCTGTGCAGGGGTGAGTATAACGATACTCAGTAGGGACCTCGAGACCCTCAAGGTCTCACTAAATCCAACAATGATAACCACAAGGAAGATCTCAACAGATAACCTCTACTTAGTTATATGCCCATACATATACCCAAGTTATCAAGTAACCCATCTCAATCATGAGAAAACAGAAAGATTATGAAATCAACGGATAACCACTACCCAGCTATATGCCCATACATATACCTAAGTTTTCAAGTGAACCATCTCAATCATGAGGAAACACAAAGATTATAGACTCAGCTCAAACTAGGATTTAATCATTAAGTCGAAACCACGACTGCTGGAAAACTCCTCCTCTGTCGAGTACAGTGGGTCTGCCGCTACAACCAAGCGCGCCCCACTAACCTTGGACTGCTGTAGTACTCCACCAGTCGAGTACTGTGGGCCTGCTGCTATAACCAAGCGCTTCCCACCATGGTTCTGCCACTACAACCAAGTGCTCCCCCTCATAGGCTTTAGAGGTACTCCTTCTGTTGAGTATCGTGGGTCTGCCGCTACAACAAAGCGCTCCTCCACTGTGGGTCTGCTGCTACAACCAAGCGCTCCCCCTCATAGCCTCCAGAGATAATCCTTCTGTTGAGTACCGCGGGTCTGCCACTACAACCAAGCGCTCCTCCACCGTGGGTTTGCCGCTACAACCAAGCGCTCCCCACTGGGCTATCCGAAACACACCGAGACGATAGATCAGCAGTCGTCAAGTCTCAGCCAGCTACGAGGTCTCTGCACTCTGCTAGCTCATCACCGGGAGGGTCCGCTCCACGAGCTACTGTTCGATACTCCAAGTATAACAAAGTCCCACAAAAAAGTATCTCAAATATATGCCTCATCATAGGGGTCTCAACGCAACAGACGGCGTGTCAGTCGGACGCCCGGTCTGTGAGTTACTAGCCGTTTCGTCCCAGGGGCCCGGTTGGTTTCGTGTGCGAACCAACCCAGCCGTATCTCGGATGTACCCCGAACTCTCATAGGGTATGCTCATATGGACCGTTTCTCAACGTGATCACCAATGCCGCTGACGGTTCGTCAAATGGACGTTCGGTCTGAAAGTTATCAGCTTTTCCGTTTCAGGGGCCCGGTCGGATTTTGGGTTCAATCCAACCCGACCACTATCCAACTATATCCAAAACTCAGGTGATGCATGCCAAAAGTTCTGTCTCATCAAGAGGAATCCAACAAAGTCGACGGCACATCAATCATACATCTGGAGCTCAAGTTATAAGTGTTTCCGCTCCGAGGGCCTGGTTGGTTTCGTGTTCGAACCAACCCGGTTGTACCCAAAGTTCTCCAAAACCTTGATTATAATATATCAAAACGAACGTCTCGATCCAAGGATCGCAATGCAATTGACGGTGCGTCGATAGGAGATCCGTAGCCCAAGATATGGGCATTTGAACGGAAACTGCCCGAAAATAGGGGGTTCGGCCCCGGTCCGACCCGGGCCAAGACCCCCTGGGTCGGCTCGAACCAGGTCCGGGTCCGGCCCGGCCTGGGCGCAGCCCGGCCGGTTGGCCTGCCACGCTGGCGCGGCCGCGTGGCCGCTCGGCTGAGCGGAACAGGGGGGTGCGGTTGCCCCCCGTGAAAGAAGTCGTGGCCCCGGCATGGGGGCCGCTCCCTGCCAGCGACACGGCCCGGCGCCACGTCGTCCTTGGTCCCGCGCGGCCTAAAGACCAGACGCCTGCCACCGCGGCTGAAGCCGTGGCGGTCCTTCCCGGCGGCGCGCCGGCGAGGTCTTCTACGGACCACCGGACGCGTTTCGGTGGCCTGTTTTGCCTATTGTCTTCGCCAGCGGTCCTCCCGAGACTGGCTCTTCACTCCGAAGACCTCAAAACGCCATTGCGGCCTGCTTAATCGTTGCTCATCAATCCGCCGTAAATTAATAAAACTTTGGAGCCTTCAAAAGGCCGCAGCGTCCCGTTCTTCCCTGGCTCGTTGATCCGCACGCCAAATAAACAACCGCGTCCCTTTGGGGTTTTCCGGCTCGGCACGACGGTGCCATGCATCCTTGTCGCATGATCCCACGCAGTGTCGTTGCACCGCGTCACTTTCCATCGAACCACAACAACACAAAGATAAGGGAGGAGGGTCGGTCGTGTTTGTGCGGTCCGGCCCCCTCCTGTTAATCAATAGCAAGCGGTCCAATTTGAAATGAGGAACGATGACGGAAGAATCCATGAACAACAACAACAATAAAACCCCTACTTCGAGCGTAGTTGAACGAAGGTTCGTCGCGGAAGGGACGTCACGGAAAGAAGGTTCCTCACACTGGACGAAGATCGTCTGAGGAGGAATGGTGTCTCCCTTCCTTTGACGCGGGAAGGAGGAACGAAAGGGTGAGCGTCGAATCGTCGATCTCCAAGGAAGGCATCTCTCACCGTCGTCCGTCGTCGTAGGTCGGCGTTCTTCACATTCTTCGCGTTCTTCACGTTCTTCGCGTTCTTCGTCGAGGAAGAAGAACTTCAATAACTTGAGAAAATTCTCCCCAATCCTCTCACAACCCAAAAAATCTAATAAAATAAGAGTTTGTCTTATTTTATTTCTCAAGCCAACCATTTTGAAATTCAAAAACGAATCAAACAATTAATTGAATTAATTGCAATGTTTAAACCGCCCAATTAATAGAGGTGTTTCATAAATAGATAAACTCAAGGGTTGACTTCCAATTAATGGGGGTGCGGGTGTATTACCTTATTATAGGAGGGGTTTGGGAAGAAAAGAAACGGTGGGGCTCGTGTGGGTCCCACCTCACAATTATCCTACCTAGTGGGTAGGATATTGTGGATCCCACTTCATCCACTTAGCTTAGGTTAAACAAAAATAAAATAAAATTGGTTGGACTACTTTTATTTTATTCCTTTACTTAACCCCAAAATTTAAAAACCACACCCGAGAAAACGCAACTCCGGGAAGGGTGTTCCTAAACATTTACCGGCACTGTGATTCCATCGATGCCCTTGGATTTCGATTCTGAGCACTGGTTCAAAAGTTAGAAAAATTCGCTCGTTCGTTCACTGAACATACCCGAGCTAAACGTCGGAAATTGATTCCGGGCACATCGGGCCTCAGAATCAGGCGCCGTCAGAAACTGCGTTCTTGTAAAATTCCAAAGAAAATCAAGAAACAAAAATTTCCTTGAAATTTCTGGGTCTTTACATTTGGATAATAATTTAATATAATTCTAACTCCTAAAGTTATCTAAACCGACCTTTGATACCAACTATAAGGCCCCAGCCTTAAACATTACTTAATCTTGAGTTATTTCAAGAATACACGTTGAGGATCTTTTCAGGTTTAGAGTTTTATAGAATTATATCATTAATCATGAATTACATTCCACATTTAAACAAAGTGGTTACATAAAAGATAGTATTCATTTTTTTCCCATCAACGGAAAAATATTTAAAACAAAACATGGATTCTTTCATGACACTTCCTTGACCCTATAATCACATCATGTACCTTTCCCTTGACCTATGAAAAACATTTCAAAAACTTGGGATGAGCATAAAAAGCACAGTAAGGGATATAAAAGTATGAAATGAAAACATTAGTCCATGTATGAAATAATACTTTACTCATAAAACATAAGCATTTTAACATACCACATCAAATCATGAATAAATCATAGAAATCATAAGACATAAAGGTAACTTGAGGCATTCATAACATTCTTACATAGGGAGTAACCCTCATGGTTACGTTTGGAATACCCATCACAGTATATTCCCTAAATCTATTCAGATAAACCTTAACGTTTAACCCCTTTGCGTTACCCAATGCATTGGAGAGCTATATCGGGCTCACCTGCCCTTAGTTTATCACAGAACCAACCGTCTTCATAACAATGCCCAAGAACCATAACATAATCATATAACATAAAACATGCATAAAGGAAACATAACATTTCCACATTTCAATCATAAGATATCAATACAACACATTGATATAATAAAAACATTATGAAAACCATTTTCAATACCAAAATAAAAGAAAAGTAAAACATGGTATTTATTTTCCATTAAAAAAAGGTTCTGCCTTGTAGAGGAAGCCGAAACTCAAATAATGGTCACGGCGGTGGAGAAGTCGTTGTCGCCGCATACGTACGAAAAATAAATAAATTCCCTTTTGTAGTTTAATAAATGTTTCGTATAAAAAAATATTCCTTTTGAATAAATGTAAAAGTCAATGGGCTTTATACACCGTATAAAATAAAGTTATGTATAAAACAAAATATGCCTCAATGAAAGGAGATTGAGACGAAGTCCCCTACCTCGGGTCCGACTTGACTCGATCGTTCTTTAATCTCTTGAATAATAAACTTGAGTTAATTTCTACTTTCTTAAGATCCTTTTTCAAGTTCATTATTCCTTTTATATCACTTATTACCATGTCGTGAACACTATGTAATTATTTAAGTTAATAACAGTCGTTTTAACGATCATTGGTACTTGAGTCAAAAATAAACTCTTTATAATTACAAGTTGTTCATGTATCCATTATATCCAGAGTTATATTCATGATTTAGATATCATATATATCATATATATCCAGTTTATACATTCATTTATAATATTACATAACATTTAGAGGTAAGAAATGAAATGCACCGTTCATGGAGACGGTAAGTCGTACGTACGCATGAACGCTACTTTCATTTCTATTTCGTATTTTATGGAATGGAATCATAATGATATAAATGTATATTATAATTCCAGTATAATATCATATATAATATCATTAACTACATCCTTTTTATGTCCCATATATGGCATTAACGAATCAAATCACTTTGAGGGGGCGGTAGTCCGCACATCCTAAAATGAAGATATCGTGTTTACCCATAATGGAAACCATAAAGGTATGAAAAAAATTAATAATACAGAAGATTAAGGAAAACATAAACATATTATATATCATATATAAATATAGTTTCATCTTAATGGCCACCTTTTAAGGTGTTAGAATAATATTAAACAATCATCGTTTCGTGAGGCAGAAATTCGCCATCCACGGAAATAGTATGCTCTTTAACCTTTATATGAAGGTGTGTGTAAGTGTAGCTCCAATACTTCTTATAAAAACATAATAGTATATTTAAAATATTGTGGTTGTTACAAAATAAATTAATAAAAAGAGTTTAGGGGGTTGGAGAAGCAAAATAAAACAAAAGAACATTAGAGAAGTCTTTACCTTTAAATCGGGTAACTCCTCTTGGTTAGAACCAAAAGGGTTTCTTGAAAAGATTTCTGCCTAAGGTAAGGCTTCTAGGATGAAGAAAAATTTGTAGAGAGATACAATGAGCAGATCATGGCTGAGCCAATGGCTTGAGAAGTTTGGGTAAGGAGGTAGAGGTGGGGGGCTTTTATAAGAGGAGAGGAGGGGCACTCTTGGAAAGGTATAAAATGATACTTTATTTTCAAATGCGTTTTTGATTTTAAAGGTCCCACATTGATGTATTTCGAGTATAAGGTGATAAGGGTTCGAAATATACTCATCCAATAGGTATTTGATAAGTGTAAGTCTTAGATTTTACATTATCTTTTCATTTTATTTAAATCGTTCATTAATGAGGTAATTGTTGCATCATCATGATGTCATAAATAATTTAATTTATTTAATGTATAAAAATTATAAAAAATACTATGATGTAGGAAATATTTTTATATTTACAATGAATATTTATAGTCTAATATATCATTTATGTAGACAAAATTAAAAAAATTTACTCAGGTGATACATTCTTTGTTATATTTAACTTTCTTTAAAAATAAAACGATAAAAAGTCATTATCACACAAAAGTGATTCCATGGGGTCCCCAAGTTTGGCACAAGGCATACCATGGTCGGACATGACACAACCATTAGCATCAGGACACATGTTGAGATAATTGTTTATTATTATGATATTATTTTATTATCCTTAACTACCCGATTACTAATTAATCAAGATAATTAAAGATAATTACCGTCATTATTATTCATAATGTTCAAAAACAAAAGAGTCATAATTAGATAATTTGGATATTATGATTCAAAATATGGAATACATTTTACCAAATTCCAAACAAATAAATTGCAATAATTAATTTAAATATAATTCCCATTGTCAAAACAAATAGCGGGTTTTTTAGAAACAATATCTATGAAAAGTTTGGCACTTGTTTATGCCCAATTCCAAAGTGAAATTAATCCCAATGACCACCATTGGATTACATGGTAAAAATATATTCTATTTACACTTTAAAACCAATTAAAAATATAATCTAACCATATAATTAAATTATATGAAAATGCAGTTTTGATGTAAAATGCAGTATTTTTCACTATTCATTAAAAAATGAACATTGTCATAAAAATACCAAAAATTTATCCAAAGTAAATTTCAATGTCCCAATAATAAAGAATAAGTTTATTTTGACAAATATAGCTTATAAAATTATCAAAATTTTGATTTAAAAATGGTTTGTCATCAAAAGGCAGTAAAACAATCTTTTAAAAATATTAGTGTATTCCATGCTTAAGATTGGATTTATTCTTGTTTTAAGCCTCTAAAACACTATCTAATTCATAAATATAAATAGATAAGAATATCTATTATTCATTAATTACTTGGGATGTTACAAATAAAGACCTCAATTACATTATAATTCTTAATTATAATATGTATAAAATATATTTATCCTTTACATTCAAGTTGATAAACAACAAAAAACAACAAGGTAAAAGAAAACAAAATTAATTATCATACATACCTTATAACTCCTTAAAATCATGTATGATAATTTACAGAAGTAATTTATCACTATAATCTAAAACTAAATAGTTTATATTTATGAATAAAGTAAGGAATAAACTCAATAAATGAACATTTCATAAATTTATTCATGAGATAATAATTTATGAACAATTCATAAATAACTAATTATAAACACTTTATAATTGATCCTTTCCATATGAAAATTTCAAAAATAAATAAATATAAATGGTTTAGTAATGCCTTTAGTAAAAAAAACTTTTTTAACCTTTGGCCTACACAAGGGTGCATTTAATATTTAAATGAATTGTTTTAAACCATTATAAATTTCATTATATTAAATATAGATGATCAATAATGGACTATATGAAAGATATTTGAATGTTAACACTTAATATATGAGTACCTATTATTGACTATACAGTATAGATAATCCAAATTATAACTAGTATGATATGCCTATATCATACTTTATGATATAGGTAAGAAATTGGTTTGGTATCTCGTATATTTATTGATTACATGGAAAAAATATGTCTTCATTTCAAATATATTATACATAACAACATACCCTATATCTTTCACTATGATATAACTAAAAATATCATATGATTTATTTTGGATTTATGGAATATCTCTAATAATAGGGTACACATATTATAGGTAGAATAATTATATTCACACTCTTTGCATCTAAAATGAATCAACATCTATTTATATATTCATGGATTTAGACTAAATTTCACTCCAAGAGTTAAATATTCAAAAACATGAGAGAATTGGATATGTTCCTAAAATATTTATGAAATAACATATACAATTCCAGATGTTTCCATTTATTGAGTGGTATTAAAACATATTTTATTAAAATAATTTTAATTATATTATGATTCACATTTGATTTATTTTATTTTAGTAGACACTGGATGTTAAATATTTTTTATCCTGAAGAATAAAATAATTATTAATTATGTTCTATATAAATTAACACACATGATAAATTTAAAGATATTATGGAACTATTATTTTATTAGTTAAGTAACTTCATAACATCTTATTTTATTTACTATTTTTATCATCAAATTTCAACTAGTCAAGGAACCTCTTCCACATGATACATTTTTTTAAAGAGAATTCAATAAAAATAAATATCCTTCTATACATAAGTTAATTTTTTATTGGTAAAAGTGTTGTTTTGTAAATTATTAAAATATTGTTTTTAATTTTGAAATTAGTTTTTTTAATTACAGTGTCATTGTCAGCATGGAAACAAAGAATGTGGTTATTATTTTCTATGATTTTTTTATGAAATATTTACAACTAGAACAATTATATTTTTTTCTTTGAAAAGTTTAGATTTATAAAAAGTATTTTCTTTTATATTATATATCATATTTTTAATGTTATAGTTATTTTAATAATATATGTATTATTTTATGACACGCCCTTGTATTTTGAAATTTATAAACATCTAAGATGAGTGTGGAAAGATTATTTTACAAGTAGTTAAATTTAATTTTTTAAATTAAATTGATGTTAAAAATTTATAATGTACATCACTGATATAATTTATAATTCATCACTTTAAATCATACAAAAATTTACACATTTTTTCAGAATAATTATGGAATTTTTTTATTGAGGTTGACATTATCGATTCTATTATTTTTATTATTTTTTTGAATTTTTTTGATAAATTATTTAGATAGGTTTATCTTAAAAAAATATTAAAAAATAAAATTTATTATTTTAATTAGATATGTGAAATCCTTTGTAGATTTATTATATTGTTTTCTAAAATAAAAAATGGTACACTACTGTAAATAAGGCCCCTAGAAACTACCAAAATATATTTCTAAAGGACTATAGTTTCTATCCAATAACCTCCAAATAGAGGTGATTTTTTTCCCATAGTTTTTTGCTACAACAACCACCATTTAGGAGTTACTATAGTTCATGCAGCCAAAGCCTATATCACCTGCCTAATGGTGGATTCTATAGAAAATTAATGCTTAGAAAATCACAATAAATATAATATGAAACTAATAATTAAAAATAAAAATAAAAAACAACCATAATTTATAAATTCAGTATATGTCTACATGATATATAATTTTATTAGCTCACAAATAACCTCATCCAATCGTTTTCCATGATCTACACCTATCATCTCGTATATTTGAAAATCAAATAAATTTTAAAAAAAACATAGTGAAATAAATAAAAACTAATAGTTATAACCCACTATATTACTTAAATTAAAATTTATTATAGTAAAAAGTTTGTGGTTATTTAATTTTCAACATATTACTAGTATCTAATCATTTTTGTAAATTAAAATTGCATATTATATTAGTCTAGTCACATTTCACAATATATTGACTTGTTTTCTACTCATACGTGTCATAAATAATTCAAATATAGTTTTCTTATGATTTCACTTGAATTTGAGTTATTTTTCTATAGTTTTTACCATTACTTGCATGTTTTAGTTTTTTTAAACACTATGAAAACGTTTTCAGTCATATCATTTTATTTACTACTCTGATTTAGGTTTCACCAGTTCCTATATATCATAAAATAGTATATGGTTTTTTTCTTATTATTTCATGAAAATTGGAGGTTTTTCTCTTGGTTTTAACCCTTAGAAACAAGTTTTTAAAAGTGATAATTCTTTACGAACTATTTATTAAAAAACTTTAAGAACACCATGTGACAGATTGAAATTTTGTCTTCTCTTACATGTCAAAAATAATTAAAAGAAATTTTTCTTATGACTTCACATCAGTATGAGATCATTTTATATTGTTTAGACCATTACACACATGTTTTAGCATTTTGAAAAACTAAAAAATAATTTTCAATTACCCCTAGAAAATGATAACTCACATTAACTCATTATTAGTACCTAAATTTTAAAAATAAATATAGGGTTGTTTTCTATTATTTAATTGTAATTGGAGGTCATTATTTGGGTGTTTACCTATTACTATATGTTTTTAAATATAGTTAATTATTTAAGAATATCTTATTCAGTCAATTTTATCACACTTCATGTGAGATTGATGTTTTATATACTTTTACACATTACAAAAAATATAAATACAATTTTTATATGATTTTACATCAATATGAGGTAATTTTATATGGTTTTTACCATCACACACATGTTTTAGTGTTTTAAAACACTAAAAATGAATTCTAGATCATCTCGGGAAAAGGAAAACTCATATTTATGTGTAGTTTGTTTATAAATTTCAAAATTGAAAATATATAGTTTTTTTTGTATAATTTTATAACAATAATTTTTTTTTATTTGAACCTTTGAAACATGTTTTAAAAGACTGATAATTCTATAAGAAATGATTATTCAATCAGTCTGTGCGCACCGAATGTCGGATAGATGTGTTTTCTACTCATACACATCACAATTAATCAAATACTATTTTCTATTTATTTCACATCAATATGAGGTTTTTCTATGTTTTTTACCTTTAAACATACAATTTAGTTATTTAAAACACTAAAAAGATGTTTTTAATCATCGTGGAAAAATGATCCCTCATATTAATGCATCATAAGTCTCTATATTTCAAAAATAAATATAAATTTTTTTATGATTTCATGAAAAAAATGTTAGTTTCTTTGTTTTGATCCCCTGTCACATGTTGTTAATGATTTCAAATTCTATAAGAACAACTTATTCAGTCAGTTTGAGCATATCAAACATCAAATTGATGTTTCATTTTTTTCATACACACCCATAATAATTCAAAGATGGTTTTTTGATGATTTCACATCAATCCAAGGGTTTTTTCCATTATTTTGACTATTATACAAACATTTTAGTGCTTTAGAACACAAAAAAGAAATTTCATTCATCCTGAAAAAACAATAACTCAGATTGATACTTCTTCAGTCTCTATATTAGAAAAACCATTTTTTATTTATTTTTCTATGATTTCACATAAATGGGAGGTCATTTTCTTGGTTTTAACCTCCTGATAAATGTTTTTAAAGATTGTTAAATCTTTAAGAACTGCTTATTCATCTAGTCCAAGCACACCACACATTATATTGATGTATTTTAATCTTTTACACATCATAAATATTTCAAATACCATTTTCCTATGATTTCACATCAATATGAGGTCATTTTCTAGTTTTTTATTTATACATGTGTGTTTTGGTGTTTTAAAATATAAAAAAGAGTTTTGAGTAATCTTTGGTAAAAAAACTCAAAGAGACACACTATTAGTCCCTATATTTCACAAATCATTCAAAAGTTGTTTTCCTATGTTTTCATGGAAATTAGAGGTAATTTACTTGGTTCTAACCCACTATCACACATTTTTAATGTCTATCAATTCTTTAAGAAACTACATATTCAGTCAATTCAATCACATCATATATCATATTGACATTTCTTATAGACATATATCTCAAAAATAATTTAAATATGGTATTCCTATGACTCCATATTAATTGAGAGTTGTTTTATTTATTGTTTACCATTACACAAAAGATTAAATGTTTTAAAACACTAAAAAGGTGTTTTTAGTTATCCCAGGAAAACAATAACTTAATTTGTGGTTTATTTAGTTTCTATGTTTCAAAAATAAATATGTGGTTATTTTTTTACAATTACATTGTAATCGGAGGTTTTTTCCCTTGTTTCAAACCCCAAGAGCATGATTTTCATGACTATTAATTCTTTATTAGCATATTATTCAGTCAGTTCAATCACTTCTCACATTACATTGATGTTTTATATACTAATTCACATCAAAAATAATTAGAAGATATTATTCCTATGAGTACATATAAATTTGAGGTCATTTTCTATTGTTTTGATGGTTACACACACATTTTAATGTTTTAAAACACTAAAAATGTGTTTTCATTTATCCTAGGAAGATAAAAAATTGGATTGATGTGTACTTAGTTTTTATATTTCAAAAATCATTCTATGATTATTGTATTATTAATTCATAAAAATTAGAGGTTGTTTTCTTGGTTTTGAACCCCTGGTGTATGTTTTTAAAGAATATAAATTTTTTTAAGAACTGCTTATTCAATCACTCTAAGCACACCTCACATCGAAGTGACATGTTTCTACTCATACACATCTAAAATAATTCAAATACATTTTTCTATGATTTCATGTCAATATGAGGTCTTTTTCTATTCTTTTAACAATTATAGATGTGTTTTAATGTTTTAAAATACTAAAAGGCATTTTCGATCATCTTTTGAAAATGATAACTAAGAGTGATACTCCATCAGTCCCTACATTTAAAAAATTATTATATTTTTTATATTATGTTTTAACAATAATATGATCGCATTTTATCAATTTTTACCCCTAGACATGTGATTTGAATTTTATTAAAAAGTGTTAAAAATATTGAAATTATACTTTCCATTATACCGATCATTTCAGGCATTTTTTTGAGGAATAATTGATTCCTACATATCAAAATTTATTTTAGGGTTGTTTTCATACATTTACACATCATTAAAAACTCAATTTCTCAATGTTTACCCACTAGTGGAAGATATTTCATATTAATAATCATATAAAAGGTTAAATGGTGATTTAGATCATACTGGGAAATATAAGAATTAAATTAACATTTGGTTTACTCCTGATGATCATAAATGACTCGAAGATCATTATCTTAAGATTTGGCATCCAAATGTGCTTTCTTGGTTTTGACCCCATGATGGGTGAGATTTCATTTTAATGAAACCATAAAGGTGAAATTCTAAATTCAATCATACCAAAAAATCTGAGAATCTGATTGATATAAAGTTGATTCCAACATTACTAAAATGATTCAATGATCATTCTTCTAAGTATTCACACTAATCTAAGTGATTTTATTTGGTTTGATTCATTATTTTGTGATTCTTCACTTTAATAAAAATGTGTACGCCACATGAAACTTTATATTATACTTAGAAATCTAGGATTCTAATTTATGTGTGGTTGATTTCTACAGATCATAAATGACTCAACTTTCCTTTTCTTAAGTTTTCACACTAATCCAAGATCATTTTCTTGGTTTTGATGAAAACCTAAGTGATTTTACTTTTATTAATAGGTGGTAATAATATGAAATCATACTTTCCATTGTAAAAATAAATATTGGACTCAGTTTGAAGTGAATATGGTAATTAAAGATCATAAATGATTCAAGGATCATTGTATAAGATTTTTATGTCATTCTTAACTTGTTTACTCGATTTTGACACCCTAGAGGGAGATATGTCATATTAATAAACATATAAAAGGTTGAAATTTTTTTTTAATTATACTGAGAAATCCAAGCATAATGTTGATGTGTATTTGACTTCTACATATCATAAAGGACTCAATGGTCATTCTTCTAATTCTTTATACAAATCTAAATGTGTTTTCTTGGTTTTTACCCCCTAATGGATGATATGTCATTTTAATGAAGTAATAAAAGTGAAATTATACTTTGGATCATAACCAATAGTTTAAGAATACGATTTATTTTAGGTTAATTCCAACAGATCATAAATAACTTGATGTTTTTTCTCTTAAGTTTTCACAAAAAAACAAGTGTGTTTTCTTTGTTTTGGCCCTTTTTACATGATTTTTCACTTTAATACAAATATAAAGGACACATGAAATTTTATATCATACTGATCTAACTAGGAATAATATTGATGTGAGGTTAATTTATATAGATCATAAATGAATCAAATAACATTTTCCTATGTTTTCATGCTCATCCGAGCTCATTTTCTTAATTTTGTCCCATACAAAGTTGATTTGTCTTTTATTAACAAGTGTTAATAAAATGAAATCATAATTTTTGATATACCAATCAATTCATGCATCGATTTGAAGCATGATTTATTATTATATATCATAAATGATTTAAGGATCATTTTACTAGATTTTCACATCATTTTAAACTCGTTTTATATGTTTTTGATTCGCTAATGGGAGATATATCATATTAATAAACATATAAATGGTCAAATAGTGTTTTCAATAATACCGAGAAATATGAGAAATTTATTAACATGTGGTTGACTCTTATAGATCATACAATACTCTATGATCAGTCTCCTAACTTTTTCACTAATTCTAATGTGTATTCTTGATTTTGGCCCCTTGACAGGTGATATGTCATTTTAAAGAAAGCATAAAAGAGAAATGATACTTTTTATCATAACAAGAAATATGAGAATCCAATTGATGTGTGGTTGATTCCTTCAAATCATAAATGTATTAATGATCATAATCTTAATTTTTCAAACCAATATAAGTGTGTTTTCTTGGTTTTGATCACTTTTACATGATTTTTCACTTGAATACAAATGTGAAGGTCACGTGATACTTTTTATCATATAAAGAAAACCAAGAATCAAATTTATGTGTGGTCAATTCCTATATATCATAAATTACATAAAGATCCTTTTTCTAGGTTTTCACTCTAATCTAAGCTCATTTACATGGTTTTTAACCCCAACCTAGGTGATTTATCTTTTATTAATAAGTGTTAATAATATGAAATCATACTTTTAATTATTCGGATCAATCTGGGAATTGTTTTGAGATGCGGTTGATTCATAAAAATAAAAAATTATTAGATAATAATTTTCCTAGATTTTTACATCACTTGAAAATCATTTTCTTAGTTTTGAACCCCTGAAGATAGATATGTCATATTAATAAATATATAAATGGTTAAATCCTATTTTCAATCATGATGAGTAATTTGAGAATAATATTAATGTATTATTGAATCTTGAAAATCATAAATGAATATATTATTATTGTTCTAAGTTTTGAAATCAATCCAAATGTTTTTTCTCGATATTAACCCCCTGACAGTTGATATGGAATTTTAATAAAATCATAATGGTGACATGATACATTGGATCATACTGAGAAATATGAGCATATAATTGATTCATGGTTGATTCCTAAAAATCATAAATTAATCTATAAATGTTATCATAAATTTAAACACTAATGCAATTATTTTTTCTTGGTTTTAAACACTTTTATATTATTTTTACTTTAATATAAATGTGAAGGCCACATGACACTTTCTATAATACCTAGAAAAAAAGGCATTAAATTAATACGCAGTTGATTTCTATATATCATAAATGACCCCAAGATCCTTTTTCTTAAGTTTTTATTCTAATCTAAGTTCTTTTTCTTGGTTTTGACCACTACCCAAGTTATTTGTCTTTTATTAGAAAGTGTTAATAATATAAAATCATAAATTATATTATACGTACCAATTTAGGCATTGTTTTGAGACTTGGTTTATTCTTACAGATCAAAAATGATTCGGTGATCATTTTCCAAGATTTTTATATCATTCTCTAGTCATTTTCATAGTTTTTACCCCCTAGCGAGAGATATGTCATGATGATAAATGTATAAAACATAAAGAAGTTTTTTTTTTCATAATCGAGCATAAAATTAAAGAAATGTTAACTCATATAGATCAAAAATGAATTGATAATAATTTTCAAAGGTTTTAACATAAATCCAATATTGATTAATGAATTTTGACCCCTTGATGGGTGATATGTCGTTTTAATGAAAACATAATGGTGAAATGCTACATTGGATCATACTGAGAAATATGATCATCCCATTGATGTAAAATTTATTCCAACAAATCAAAAATTACTCAATGATCATTCTAATATTTTTTCACACCAATACAAGTGTGTTTTTATATTTTTTACTATTTTACATGATTTATCACTTTAACAAAAATGTGAAGGCCACTTGACACTTTCTACCATACATAGTAAATCCAAGAATTGGATTTATATGTTGTTGATTAAAATAGATCATAAATGATTCAAAGATATTCTTTGAAGTATTCATGATAATTCAAGCTCATTTTCTTAGTTTTAACCCAAACATGGGGGGTTATATTTTATTAACAGGTGTTGATAATATGAATTCATACTTACATTATATCAATCAATTCGGGAATTAGTTTGAGGCATGATTGATTCTAATAGATCAAAAATGATTCAAAGATTTTTTCCCTATATTTTTGCATCATTCCTAACTTATTTACTCAAATTTTTCTCCTAAATGGGAGATATAACATATTAATAAATGTATAAAATATTAAATGGTATTTTTGATCATACTATGATAATTGAGCATTAGATTGATGTGTGATTAGATCATATAGATCTTAAATGGATTGATAATTGTTATCCTTGGTTTTAACACCAATAAAAATGTGTTTTCTCAGATTTTTCCACCTAATGGGTGATAATTCATATTAATGAAAACATAAAGTTGAAATGTTAATTTGGATCATACCAAGAAATCTGAGCATCTTATTGATCAATAGTTGATTCTTATATATCGTAAATAAATTAATAATCTTTATGCAAATTTTTCACACCAATATATAAGTGTTTTCTCATTTTAACCCATTTTATGTGATTTTACACTTTAATACAAATTTGAGGTCCAAACAATACTTTCAATCATATTGAGAAAATCGGGCATCATATTGATGCACAGTTGATTCCTATATATCGTAAATAAATCAATTTCCATTATACTACGTTTTAATAGAAATAAAAGTTTTTTACTTTACTAAAAATAAAAATATTAAATGAGATATCCAAACTAAATGTGAAACCATAGAGGTAAAAGGAAACACACCACCTGCATCTGATACATCATGTAGGTCCATGGTTGAAACCTGCATCTGGTGTGTTAAGGTCCCAAGACAAATTAATTTTGATAGTGTGGCACCCAGATGTTTTTATTTCTTATTATTTATTATTATTTTATTTTATTTTGGGGTAAATTAAATTTTTCGATCATTTTTATTTTTATTTTGGAAATTATAGAAATTTTATTTTATTGTATGGCTTCCACACGGTTACTGTATGGTGTGGTAAACCATTCAGATGACCTTTACTTTGGGATTTTCTTCTACGCATGGTTTATTAAACTATGTAGAGTAACATTTATATCGAGGACATGGTTACCTTTACATAATTTTTTTTGTTCATTTTGTTCATGCATAATTTTTCCTGCATGGGAAACACATGGTTTGGATCAAACTATTGGATTTGGTGTTCTAGAACTAACTTTTTGTATTTTTATAACATGTATATTAAAATATTTGAATATTAATAAAACATCTTATTATATATTGTTCATTTTTTACATAAATATAATGTAATGTTTTTCTAGAGAATCTATCACATTGACTAGGTCATAGTAGTTCCCCACTTTGATGAAAACTTTGAAATTCCATGATTATATTCTTAAATACAATTTTATTCATGGATAATAATCTATGATGGGGCACATAGTATGTTGAATATCATTTGTGAGTACTTGTAAGCATATGAGACTTTATATAATGAATTTATCTCTTGGTATTCTCTAAGATGAAAGATTATGAGAATAGACCTCCTAGAAAAAATTTGGCATGTTTATGTGTCATCGTATATTCTTATCTGCAAGAATGTGTAATATTACTTAGAAATTAAGATTATTATTAATACATGTTATGACTCACACACATTGATTTACTGACCAAAACCATGATGCCATATTTTTGTAGGAAGTAGGGTATGTTGGGTGTGTTGCAAATGAAATTTTATTAATGGATAAGTCGAGGAAGGATTTTTCCCCTTCATCTTTATAGATATTGATATCTCAGTTCTTTGATTTAAATGGAACTATCATATTTTATGGACTCCTCCTATCTTAATCATGTTTTAATGATCACGAATTCTATAAATCCTGTAAAACTTGTTAATCCTATTTAATCTATCTCAAATCATGTGTAAAGATGGTTGGTTTCTTTATGATTTAAATAAACCCATCCAAGATCTTAATTTCTATAAATCATGTTTGATTATTGTAAACTATATTTTAATTTTTTTTGTAATGAGTTTCCTTGATGAATGATTAAGTCTAATTCATTCTGGGAATATCACTACTTAAGTTTGTATACAGATATTTGGCTAAGTCTAGGAAACTGTGACCCAGACACCGTGACTCGCACACCATGACCCAAACACCATGACCAGACACTATGACCCAGACACGGTGACCAGACACCGTGACACAGACACTATGACCCAAACACTATGACCCAGACACCATGACCCAGACATCGTGACCTAGACACCGTGACCAGACACCATGAACCAAACACCATGACCAGACACCATGATCCTAACACCACATTTGTGCTCCCGGTTCATGATATCTATACAACCATGCCATCATAAATATCTCACTGCTCAAAGGCAAAGAAAAAGACCCCATTTCTTAGTGACACTGTTTCCAAGTGACACTGTTTCCTGATAGACTGTGATAACGTTCTTTAATTTGTTTTGTAATTTTCAATTTAATTTCTAACAGTCATATTTGAGTATTTTAAATGCACTAACATAATTAATATTTCTCTGTAGACATGTCACCTGAAAGTATGAGGTACGAGGTAAAGAATACATGCATCATGTCAGATCCAACACATGAATTCTAAGAATAAGAAGAAAAGTGTGGCCGAAAAACACGAAAGTAGAAAAAGTAGTATAAGTATGAGCATTCTTGAGAAAAGAACTGACACATGAAACTAGATTCATATTAAGAACACCTGAAACATTAAAGAATACAAAAATTTGGGATATCATAGATTAGAGTCAAGAACATATTCGTAATACAGACTCCACAAAGAACATGAGCCAAATATAACTAGAAACCAGAGCACCAAACTTGCGATACTCTGTTTTTCGCAAGAGGACACGATTCTTACATCTGCTTTATCTTAGAAGTCAAGAGCTGTATAGAATAACAGTTAGAGCACTTCTAATCTTATCTCATTATCTTTTTCTATATTGTGTATTGTTTTTAGCTTTAGATTAGGGTGTGTGTGTCTGTATTAAAACACACACTGTCTCCTGTACTAAACTGAAGGATACAAGATATCCTTCCTCTCATATATTTTTACACTTGTTTACTCCCACAGATAAGTGTAGAAGAGGTCCCTGTGTGACCTGTTAGTTTATACCCATGAAGAACTATGGAATAGGTCACATGACCTGGACAGTTCAGTGCACTATTGTTTACCCTGATCCATGGTGTGGATAAATTTTATTAATATAAACTACTTGGTGGAAGATTATCACCAAGTAGAGTGGATTAGGTCTCAGATTGAGACTGAAACACTTGTTTTATATTCACTTTGTTGTTTAATTTAGTTTTCTTTGTTTTGCTGTATAATTCAGAAATCGCTATATTTACTTTGATATTTAATCTTGGACAGAAGTTATAATTGTTTTTCCTTATTAGAATAGCTTCAAAAGTAGTATCAATAACTCATATTAATATTATTGAGATTTAATCAATCTTCAGAGAAGTTATTTGAACAGTCAAACTTTCATAACCATATTACCTTGATTAACTAGGCTGTATTTATTTTAATTGGGGAACCTTTTAAGAAAACATTACAAATATAAATTTTTATAGATACTCAATCCACCCCCTCTTGAGTACTCTACTCTGACCAATATTTGGTATCAATGGATATTATTAAGACTCTGTTTTTGAAACTATTAAACTGTGATTTTAGTTTTACTTTAAAGATCTATAAATTTATATTAATTCGAAATTTCTATCTCTTTAAAAGTATTTCTTTATTATGGATAATAGACTGGAAGGTGCTACAATAAACAGACCACCATTCTTTAAAGGAACCAATTATGCCCAATGGAAAATTAAAATTAAAATTCATTTAGAAAGTATGGGTTTTGAAATTTGATCTTAAATTATAGATAAGTATAAGATTCCTACTACTAATAGAATCACATGGGATGATCCAAACAATAATTTCTAAAATAACAATTTCAAATCCATGAATTCTTTATATTTCTTATTAGGAGATGAGAAATTTAACAGAATTTCTGCATGTAAAACTGCCAATAAAATTTTGGATACTTTATCTATTTCACATGAAGGAACTTTTAGTGTGAAAGAAATGAGACTTAATACTTATAATATTAAATATGATAAATTTAAAATAAAACTTGATGAGCCTATTTCTGACATGTATCTCAGGTTCAATGAAATTGTCAACAGAATGATTTCTCTTGGAAGAGAAGTTACTCCCAAAGAACAAATCATGAGGATTCTCAGATGCCTACCTGATAGATGGATAGAAACCTCTATTTCTATTAGAGAGTCATGCAACATCAGCAAGTTACCTGTAAAAGAACTTGTTGTTAAACTAATGATGTATGAAGAGGAGCTGAAAGTCAATAAGGAAGAGGAGGATGGACCCAAAAGAAAATATGTTGCATTTAAGACCACCACCTCTAAACACAAAGAGAAAGGGAAATTGGAAGTCTCTGTAGAAAGATCCAGTAGTGAACAATAATCACTTGACATTGATGAGGAGATGGATCAATTATCCAGAAGGTTTAAGAGATTTTACAAAAAGAATAAATTTTTCAGAAAGCCTAACTTCAAAGGAATATATGATCAAAAAGGAAGCTGGAAGAAAGATTGTAAAAGAAGTGAAAAGTCTAATGAGATAGAATTCTATGAATGTAAGCGAAATGGACATGTAAAGGATGACTATCCCAAGATCAAGTAAAAAAAGAAATGTGAGTACAAATATAGAAAGTATAAAAAGGAAATAAAAGAAACTTGGAGTGCTTCTGAGGATAGTTCAAGTGACTCAGAATCTTTACATGATGAAAAGGCCAACAAAGACAATAAATGTTTTATGACAAACACGTTTGAGGTAACACTGAAATATCTTGTACATAATTCCTACTATTCTGGAGATGAAAGTGATTCTGATAATATGTCTAATGAAGAAATGTTTGAGTATTGTAATATTCTTTAAGAGACATATAATGAACTAAAAGATAAATACAAGTCTTTAAAGAAATAGTATGCTCTTACCTCAATTGTTAAATCTAAACTTACTGTAGAACGGGAGAAAAATGTTCAATTACTCAAAGAAAATAATGAAATAAATCTATCTAATAAGAAATTGAAAAAGGACCTTGGAAGGTTTACTAATGGTAAATATACTTTGGTAAATATTATAGGTAAACTGATTAATCCTAAATATACTACTGGTATTGGATATCAACCCGGTAAAATAAATTTTGGAAGAACCAATTTCATCTCTAAATCTAGGACATACAGCTTTACTCCTAGTTCTAGAAAACATTCAGCTAGTTCAAATTATGATACAATCTCTACTATTTCAAGATTTTCTAGACCAAATAGAGTTTATTTTTCAAGAACTTTACAAAATGTTTATAGGAAACCAATGAGGTGGATATGGGTTCCTAAAGCACTAGTCACTAATACTACTGGACCCAAACAAATATGAGTACCAAAATATATTTTTATTTGACAATTTTGTAGGAAAATTACTTAAATATCTTCTGTAAAAGCTTATGGTACTTAGACAGTGGGTGCTCAAGACACGTGATAGGGGACTATTAATTCTTCAAGAATTTAATAAAAATTGATGGTGTACATGTCACCTTTGGGGACAATGCTAATGGAAAAATCATTGGACTTTTCCAAATCGGTAACTCTAACTCAGTTTTAATTTCCAAAGTACTTTTTTTTATGGATTAAAATATAATCTACTTAGTATTTCACAACTATGTGCTGATGTATTTCATGTTAAATTTGAAAATGATGCTTGTAATGTTTTTAATTATAAAAATGAATTATTGTTTTCTACATTGAGAAATGAAAATGTATACTCTGTTAACTTAGATTCTTTAGTTTCTTAAAATGATTCATGATTAAATTCATTTCACAAAGAATCTTGGCTTTGGCATAGGATACTAGGACATTGTAATATTTACTCCCTTAGAAATATAAATACAAAAAGTTTAGTCAAAGACCTACCCAAACATGAGTTTCTAAATGATAAATTGTGTAATCCTTGTCAAAAGGGAAAGAAACACAAAATTTCCTTCAAACCAAATAAATAAGTGTCAACTTCTCAACCTCTCGAATTGGTTCACATGGATTTGTTTGGACCATATATAGTTTCTAGTTTAAATGGGAAGCACTATGATTATGTTCTTGTAGATTAATTTTCTACATATACTTGGAATTTCTTTTTGACTCACAAAAGTGAAGCCTTCTCTCACTTCACCAAATATGGTAAAACTATATAAAATCTTAGTGGACTTAGAATTAAATCCTTAATAAGTGATCATGGCTGTGAATTTTAAAATCAAGAGTTTAAATCATTTTTTTCAAAAAATGGTTATAGTCATAATTTTGTTTCCCCTAGAATACCTCAATAGAATGGAGTTGTAGAGAGAAGAAAGAGAACCTTACAAGGGATTTCTAGAACCATGCTTAGTGAATATGACTTACCTATTTATTTTTCAGTTGAATCTATAAATACAGTATGCTATATTATTAATAGAGTCACTAGTGCAGAAAATGTTTTTTATAGCGGTTATTTTTTATTTCTTATGTCGGATTTTGGCCGATGTTATTACAAGAGACATTATAAACATTGTTTTTTATGTCGGTTATTTTAAAACTGAGGAAAAAACTAAAAATATGAAGCATTTTTCACATCAGTTCCTCAAAAACCGACATGGAAAATGCTTTGGATTTGTGATTTATTACGTCAATTTTAAACTAACTGATGTGGTACATACTTTATTACATCAGTTATTACATAACTAATGTAATAAACTACGCCTCCAAAGCATTTATCATGTCAGTTATTGAAAAACTGATGTGAAAAACAAGTTTATCACGTCGGTTATGAAAATAACCGACGTGATAAACCAGTCTGACAAGCATTTTTTCATGCCGGTTGAATAATAACCGATATGAAAACATATGTACTACATTGGTTATTTTATAACTGAGATAAAAACCCATCCCCATGCATTTGTTACATCAGTTTTAAATAACCGACGTCAAAACACATTCCCATGCATTTTTTACGTAGTTTATAAAATAACCGATGTAAAAACCATATTTTTTTTAATAAAACTGTTGAACCACTACTATGCCCTGACAAAGAAGACCTAAAACAAGCAGAAAACAGATCCAAACTAGACCAAAACCATACCAGAAAACATACCATAATAACATCAAATCTAGACCAAAACAAGAAGAACCAAATAAAAATTAAACTTTCACATACATAACATTCAAAACTTACAATGTCAACTAAAAAAACATAAAACCCCTTGGACAGTCCCCCCACCCCACTGCCCCACTAGACACCCTCTCACCCCCATGGACACCGCCCCACCCCCTGAAACCCCCCCCCCCACCCACCCCCTAGGACAGCCCCCTAACCCCCTGGACAGCCCCCCGACCCCCCCTGGACACCCCACCCCCCTAAAAACCCTCCCACCACCCTAGAAACCCCTCCCCCCAACCCACTATAGACAACCCCCACCCCTTTGGACACCCTCCACCCCCTAGACACCCCCCACCCCCCTGAACAACCCCCACCCCACTCCCTGGACATCCCCCCACCCCCTGGATACCCCCTACCCCCTGGACACCCTCTACACCCTAGAAATCCCCCCCCACCCCCTGGACAGCACCCCACCCCCCTGGACAGCCCCCATTGTAACGACCCGAAATTTTGAATAAATTTTGTTTCCTAACTTTGTGTGTTATTTTATTTTATACTCAATAAAACTATTTCATTTAATAAAATGAATATAATTAAAATGAGACCTTTGGGTTTTGACTGTTATATGACCATTGGTCAATATGACCGTTGGAAACTAAACTCTTAATATTGCGTTTTTTTCTATAAAAAAACAGGTGACCTTGGTTAATTAATACAGAAAGAAGATATGATGGCCCCATCCAGTAGTCTCAGGCCGATCGAAGCCCATCTGACGGATCTCGGGAAGGAGGTAGCACCTTTGGGCTTTGCTCTGGACCAAAACAAAGCCGAAATTCTTCATGTCAAGTTGGAACGGAATCACCTTCATGAGAAGTTCAAGCTGATAGAAATCACTACTCGGGCAATGTTGGCCGAGCCACCCCAAGATTCTATCACCCTAGCACACCTTACTCTTAGGTCCTATGCTGGTGTTATAAGGGGCTATGTAATGAGACCGTAACTGCCTTGTGTAATCCTTTGGTTTAAATAAAAATTGTGATTTCTTCATATGGTGAAGTTTTTGAATTTTCAAATGTCTAGATAAATATAGTATGCATATTATTGATGGATTTTATAAAAAATGATATTTTTAAAATATTTATGTAAACCTTAAATAATTAATGGTGTAATGATTTTCAAAAAATGGTCTTTTGTAAATGTGTTCAGTAAGAAATTTAGAATCTATTAAGATCAACTTAATTTTTTGTGAATAGTAAAATGTGAATAGTGATTTTACGCTTAGGATTAATAATGTGACCAAATGGATTAGTAATCTCACTTAAAGAAAGTATTAATATAATTTAGGCATCTTGATTAAGTAATGTGATTCAATAAAATAGGTAAATGACTGTTTTAGAAATTATTAGTCAAGTATTAGTTTGTTTAGGTGAATAGTGTTTTTTATTAAAAAATAAAATTAAAAATATTTAGAAAATTATATTCATAAAAAGGAGCTTATTTTTGAAATTAGAGTATCGATATTTGGTTAAGGTGAAATTTTGGGATTTTTCTGAAATAGTCGAATTTTCAGTGAATAGTGTTTTATTAAAAAATTAAATTAAAATATTTAGAAATTTTTTTTCATAAAATGGAGTTCATTTTTAAAATTGGAGCATCGATATTTGGTAAAGGTGAAATTTTGGGATTTTTCTGAGAAAGTTGAATTTTCGGTGAATAGTGAAAATACAGTTTTTGAGTTTCGGGTTTTTAATGGCATCATTAAGAATGTAATAATTATGAAATAACTCTGGTCGAATTATGAATAGTAAGATAAGGTATGACGTGTCCCAAGTGGCCAATACCATGGGCAAATACCATGGGCAAGCCCATGGTTTTTCCAATACCACGGATGAGGTGTCCCTTGGCAATTAATGCTTTGTCCCCTCACTTCTCCTATAAATACCAAGCCTTTTCCTCGTTCATTTCACTCCCAACTCTCCCCCGAAAAATCTATGGTCTCATTACCTCTTAAGGATTCCTCTCAAGGTTCCCCCAAGCCCTCAAGGTCCCGACCTTTGTGTTTTAATAGTTACATTTTATGGTAACAGATCTTACCTCTCTCTTTATTTTCATGTATTCTCCTTTATATAATTTATTTTAAGCTCCATGTTATTATGTTGGGTATGTTTTTCTATATTTATCCTACTTTAATTTTCATTTTCATATGATGAGAGACCCCCTCTTGCTCTCATCAATTCATTTTAAGAATGTTTTAGTGGCGCCGTTAGGTTGCCGAATTTTTGTAAGGGAAATCTTATTTTTGTCTTCCTTTCAAGTTCTTCATTTCATATGGTATATCTTTAAAATTTAATTACCATGTTCTTATATCCTTTATATTATTTCCCCCTACTTATTTATGGATCATTTATGAGTGGGTGACCCTTGTTCCCTCTCTTTTCAATGTTTTTTAAAACTCTGTAACATAGCCGTTATACTGCAGAATTTTCATCTCAAAATATCATTCTCTTTTTCTAAAATTCTTTTATTTTATTAAGTGAATAATCAAAGATATTTCTTCTACAGGGGTATTCACATATATATCAAAATTTTCTATTTAAATTCTGCAATTTACATACATGAAACCCGCTTTCCTTTTTTGTGGGTTTATAGTGACATAAAGATCATGTCTTTAAAGCAGTTTTTAAAACGTTATGATTATGAAATGAAACCCATTTCTTTTATTCTATATGGGTTATTTATGAAATTTTTGATGATTATATATGTGGCTCACATGATAATAAAGACAAATTAAGGTTTCACCCTGATAGCGCTTCAATTCATTGGGTAAAGAATTAATCTCTAGAGATGACCATTTTAACGATACCTTGGTGAATAACCTTGGTAATTTTTTAATGACACCTTGGGGATGGACCTTGGTGATACGGAAATGATTATCTATGTTAAATTTTGTAGCCACATCTTCAAGTATTTAAACACGTTAGTTTTATTATGATATGCCTCATGATCACTTTCTCATGCCTTAAAGTTATTTATCATGACTTTATTGATGTATCTCAAGTTCACATGTAAAATGTTTCCCTTGTTTCCCTTACTAGGCCTTCTGCTCACCCTTTCCTTTGATGTATGCTCCCAAGTTATGAGATGCTGTAATGAAATTAGGATGAACAAATGAAGAATACTTTCAATTGTTTAAGAAGAATGTTTTATGTCTTCATGTATTAAGTTCCTGGTTTCCAAGACACTAAACCTTAAAGATCCTCAGTTTTGTATAATATAATGAAAGTATATGTGATAAAAAGGCAGGATGCTATAGTTGGTATCAGATGATGGTTTAGTTATTTATGGAAATTAGGATATGAAAACTTTAGTAATAACCCTATAGAAAAGTTTAAATATAGGAAATATTTTTGGTATTTTGGTGAGTATTGAGTAAGTGGTTTATCAAACAAATACATCTCTGTCTGGATACAAGCAGGTAGAGGTGGATCTGGCACAGATGTACATAAAGGTAAAGTCCGAAAACACCTCTTTGATATAGACTCGAATGGGAACTGGTACATGACAATGGGTCTTGCTGCACTCTTGGTTATGACATTCCCAGGGGATATGTTTGGTTAATCACAAGATTTTTATGAATCATTATGAAGGAATTATAGAAAAAATGTAATTGGCTAAGCATGATGTTTTAAGACATGAAATCCTTTTTAGTTAAAAGATTCATAAATGAAATAAGTTTCTCACGAAGGATTTATTCTTTTAGAAAATGTACCCATCATCTAGGAATACGTTGACGTATTTCCTGAGGAGTTACCCAGACCTCCCCCAGAAAGAGAGGTAGAGTTCTCCATCGAACTCGTACCTGGATCTCATCAGATGTCAAAGACCCCCTATAGGATGGAAAATGTGGAGCTAGAGGAATTAAAGAAACAAATCCAAGATCTTTTGGAGAATGGGTTTATCTGACCAAGTGTGTCTACTTGGGGAGCACTGGTTCTCTTTGTGAAGAAGAAGGATGGATCGATGCAGCTATGCATTGATTATAGAGAAGTGAATGGGATCACAGTGAAGAACAAATACTCTCTTACAAGAATTGATGACTCATTTGACCAACTTAGTGGGGCTCAATTCTTCTCTAATATTGATCTTCATTCTGGTTATCATCAATTGAGGGTGAAGAATGATGATATTCCAAAAACTATCATCCAATCAAGATATGGGCATTGTCAGTTTGTTGTTATGCCCTTCGGACTGACTAATGCACCTGCTATTTTATAGATCAAGAATAATTTGATTTTGGAAACTTATGTTTTATCAAATGTATATCCTTTGTATAGGAAAATGATTTGGTGATTAAATGATAAAGGTTATTTTGGACGATGTTTTTTCTTTTGGAGTATTATATGCCTAAGGGAAATAAAATACGATAGGATTTAAATTGAGGAGGAATGGTTGAATTTTTTTTGTAAGAACTTATGTGTTTATTGTGGACATATGGTGATTTGGGTTATTTCTAAAAAATGATGAACCTAGCATAGAGAATATGTGAATAGGTTAATTACACTTTATTATGAGACTTTAATAGTAGTCGATGTTATTTGGAGATAAATTTTAAGATTTTTTTTGGGGAAGACTATGCGATTAAATCCTTATAAGTTTTGGGTTCCAATCTTAGTTTGGATTATTCTGAAGAATTTTAAGGATGATTGTGTATTGAATGGTCTTTCTGGAACTTTGGGTACTTTTGTTGAATTTTGGAGATTAATATTCATACTTCTTTTTATAAAGGATTATATTTGTTGGGGATTATATGATCTCTTACTAAACTTTTTAGTTTTAGTTGATGACTAAAGAAAATGGGAAATATAGTTATTCTTTTGTGGATTATGTGATTCTCTAGAATATGATTCTTGTGCTTTTGATGAGACCAAGTCTTTTTGAATGCTTGTTGTTTGGAGAAAAGATTAGTCATGGTGGAAACTTATTAAGGGATGAAAATCTACGTGAAGGTAAATATATTTCCTTATATTTTTATTCTATGTAGTAAATAAATTCCAAAAAATTATGACAAGGGACGTAAAACAAAAATGTTGTTCGTTTACGTTTCCTACTCGGTAATCAAAGACCATTAAACACATCTTAAGTTTGTGATATTCTCGTGGTTAATTTTCTCCTAATCATGTGTTCCATCACTCTCCATCAGAACTTGACCCTTTGTTTTCTCTTCCATATCCATGTTTTCCTACATGGAACCCTAGTATGGGTTAACTCGGGTGACCTTTGTACTTCCCTTTCCTTCTTTTAAAGTAACAGTTTTACTGAATCTTTTCTGATGTAGGACTTTCAACGAAATTTCTAAGCCCAATTTTAAAATTGCAAGGATGCAATTTCTTAATGGGGGAAGATTAAAACGACCTGAAATTTTGAATAAATTTTGTTTCCTAACTTTGTGTGTTATTTTATTTTATACTCAACAAAACTATTTCATTTGATAAAATGAGTATAATTAAAATGATACTGTTGGGTTTCGACTATTATATGACCATTGGTCAATATGACCGTTGGAAACTAAACTCTTAATGTTGCATTTTTTTCTATAAAAAACAAGTGAACTTGGTTAATTAATACATAAAGAAGATATGATGGCCCCATCCAGTAGTCTCGGGCCGTTCTAAGCCCATCTGAAGGAACTTGGGAAGGAGGTAGCACCTTTGGGATTTACTATGGACCAAACCCAAGATGAACTTCTTCGTGTGAAGTTGGAATGGAATCGCCTTCGCGAGAAGTTCAAGCTGATAGAAATCACTACTCAGGCAATTTTGGCCGAGCCGCCCCAAGATTCTATCACCCTAGCACATCTTACTCTTAGGTCCTATGTTGGTGTTATAAGGGGCTATGTAACGAGACCATTACTGCCTTGTGTAATCCTTTGGTTTGAATAAAAATTGTGATTTCTTCTTATGGTGAAGTTTGTGAATTTTTAAATGTCCAGATAAATATAGTATGCATATTATTGATGAATTTTATAAAAAATGATATTTTTAAAATATTTATGTAAACCTTAAATAATTAATACTGTGTAATGATTATCAAAAAATGGTCTTCTGGAAATGTGTTCAGTAAGAAATTTAGAATCTAATAAGATCAACTTAATTTTTTGTGAATAGTAAAATATGAATAGTGATTTTACACTTAGGATTAGTAATGTGACCAAATGGATTAGTAATCTCACTTAAATAAAGTATTAATATAATTTAGGCACCTTGATTAAGTGATGTCATTCAATAAAATAGGTAAATGACTATTTCAGAAATTATTAGCCAAGTATTAGTTTTTTCGAGTGAATAGTGTTTTTTATTAAAAAATTAAATTAAAAATATTTAGAAAATTGTTTTCATAAAAAGGAGCTCATTTTTGAAATCAGAGCATCGATATTTGGTTAAGCTGAAATTTTGGGATTTTTCTGAAAGAGTCAAATTTTCAGTGAATAGTGTTTTTATTAAAAAATTAAATTAAAAATATTTAGAAAATTATTTTCATAAAATGGAGTTCATTTTTGAAATTAGAGCATCGATATTTGGTTAAGGTGAAATTTTGGGATTTTTCTGAGAAAGTTGAATTTTCAGTGAATAGTGAAAATACAGTTTTTGAGTTTTGGGTGTTTAATGGCATCATTAAGGATGTAATAATTATGAAATAATTCTGGTCGACTTATGAATAGTCAGATAAGGTATGAGGTGTCCTAAGTGGCTAATACCATGGGCAAATACCATGGGAAATCCCATGGTTTTGCCAATACCACCGATGAGGTGTCCCTTGGCAATTTATGTTTTGTCCCCTCACTTCTCCTATAAATACCAAGCCTTTTCCTCATTAATTTCAGTCCCAAATCTCCCCCAACAAAGCACTGGTCTCATTACCTCCCAAGGTTCCCCCAAACCTTCAAGGTTTTGACCTTCGAGTTTTAAGAGTTACGTTTTAAGGTAAGGGATCCTACCTCTCTCTTTCTTTTCATGTATTCTCCTTTATGTCATTTATTTTAAGCTCTATGTTCTTATGTTGGGTATGTTCTTTTATATTCATCCTGATTTCCTTTTCATGTTCATATGATGAGAGACCCCCTATTTCTCTCATCAATTCATTTTAATAATGTTTAAGTGGCGTCGTTAGGCTATCGAATTTTTGTAAGGGATTCTTCCACCCTTCTCATTTTTCAAGTTCTATTTTCATATCATTTATTTCAAATTACTTTTCTTATGTTGTGGTATGATATTCTATATCTATCATACTTTCCTTTTTATTTTCATATGATGAGAGACCCTATTTTATCTCATCATTTCATTTTTTGAAGTTTTAAGTAACGTCGTTAGGCTGCCGAATTTTCATAAGAGATATCTTATTTTTGTCTTCCTTTCAAGTTCTTCATTTGATATGGTATATCATTAAAATTTCATTACCATGTTCTTATATCCTTTATATTATGTCCCCATACTGTTTTATGGATCATTTACGAGTGGGTGACTCATGTTCCTTCTCTTTTCAATGTTTTCTAAAACCCTGTAACATAGTTGTTATGCTGCAGAATTTTCGTCTCAAAATATCGTTCTCTTTTTCTCAAATTATTTTATTTTATTAAGTGAATACTCAAAGATATTTCTTCTACAAAGGTATTCACATATATATTAAAATGTTCTATTTTAATTCTAATATTTACATACATGAAACCCACTTTCGTTTTCCGTGGGTTTAAAGTGACATAAAGATCATGTCTTTAAAACAGTTTTAAAAACGTTGTGATTATGAAATGAAACCCATTTATTTTATGCTATATGGGTTATTTATGAAATTTTTGATGATTATATATGTATCTCACATGATAATAAATACAAATTAATGGTGTTCCCTGATAGCGCTCCAATGCATTGGGTAAAGACTTAATCTCTAGAGATGGCCATTTTAACGATACCTTGGTGAATAACCTTGGTAATTTTTTAATGACACCTTGGGGATAGACCTTGGTGATACAGAAATGATTTTATATGTTAAATTTTGTAGCCACATATTCAAGTTTTGAAACACATTATTTTTATTATGATATGCCTCATGATCACTATCTCCTGCCTTAAAGTTATTTATCATGACTTTATTGATGTATCTCAAGTTCACATGTGAAATGTTTCCCTTGTTTCCCTTACTGGGCCTTCTGCTCACCCTTTCCTTTGATGTATGCTCCCAAGTTATGAGATGATGTAATGAACTTAGGATGAACAAATGAATAATCCCTTCAAGTGTTTAAGAATAATGTTTTATGTCGTCATGTATTAAGTTCCTGGTTTTCAAAACACTAAACCTTAAAGATCCTCAATTTTGTATAATGTAATGAAAGTTTATGTGATAAAAAGGCGGGATGCTATACCCACCCTTTGGATAGCCCCCCACCCCCTGGAAAGGGTGGGTGGACATCCCTCCCACCCTCCTGGACACCCTCCCACCCCCTGGACACCCCACCCCCCACCCCATTGTACACCCTCTCACCCCACTAGACACCCTCACACCACCTGGACACCCACCCCCCACCCCACCCCTGGACACCCCCACTAGAAACCCTCCCACCACCCTGGAACCCCCCACCCCCACCCCCTGGATAGCCCTCCACCCCCTGGACACCCCCCACCCCATAGAAAAAATAAATTTGAAGACAAATATAAAAAGTATACAAAGGCAATAAAAGAAACTTCGAGTGCTTCTGAGGACAGTTCAAGTGACTCAGAATCTTCACATGATGAACAGGCCAAGAAAGCCAATATATATTTTATGAAAAACACATTTGAGTTAATACTGAAATCTCTTGTACATAATCCCTATTATTTTGGAGATGAAAGTCATTCTGATAATATTTCTAATGAATAAATGTTTGAGTAATTTAATATGATTTAAGAGACATGTAATAAACTAAAAGATAAATACAAGTCTTTAAAGAAACAGTATGCTCTTAACTCAATTGTTAAATCTGAACTTACTATAGAAAGGAAGAAAAATGTTTAATTACTCAAATAAAACAATGAACTAAATCTATCTAATAAGCAATTGAAAAAGTACCTTGAAATGTTTAATAATGGTAAAGATACTTTGGTACAAATTCTAGGTAAACATATTTATCCTAAATATACTACTAGTATTGGATATCTACCTAGTAAAAGAAATTTTGGAAGAACCAATTTTATCTCTAAATCTAGGACATACAGCTTTACTCCTAGTTCTAGAAAACATTCATCTAGTTCAAATTATGATACACTCTCTACTGTTTCAAGCTTTTCTAGACCAAATAGAGTTTATTTTTCAAGAACTTTACATAATGCTTATAAGAAACCTATGAGGCAGATGTGGGTTCCTAAAGCACTAGTCACTAATACTACTGAACCCAAACAAATATGAGTACCAAAATCTATTTTTATTTGACCATTTTATAGAAAAATTACATAAATATCTCTTGTAAAATCCAATGGTACTTGGACAGTGGGTGCTCAAGACACCTGACAGGGGAGTATTTATGCTTCAAGAACTTAATAAAAATTTATGGTGGATATGTCACCATTGGTGAAAATGCCAGAGGAAAAAATAATTGGACTTGGCAAAATCGGTAACTCTAACTCAGTTTTAATTTCCAAAGTAATTTTTGTTTATGGATTGAAATATAATCTGCTTAGTATTTCACAACTATGTGATTATAGAATTCATGTTAAATTTTAAAATGATGTGTGCAATGTTTTTAATTCTAAAAATGAATTAGTGTTTTCTGCATTGAGAAATGAAAATGTATACTCTGTTAACTTAGATTCTTTAGTTTCTCAAAATGATTCATGATTAAATTCATTTAACAAAGAATCTTGGCTTTGGCATAGGATACTAGGACATTTTAATATTCACTCCCTTAGAAAGATAACTACAAAAATTTTAGTCAAAGACCTACCCAAACATGAGTTTCCAAATGATAAATTGTGTAATCCTTGTCAAAGGGAAAAGCAACACAAAATTTCCTTCAAACCAAAGAAAGAAGTGTCGACTTCTCAACCTCTCGAATTGGTTCACATGGATTTTTTTGGACCATCTATATTTTCTAGTTTAAATGGGAAGCACTATGTTTATGTTCTTGTAGATGAATTTTCTAGATATACTTGGACTTTCTTTTTGGATCACAAAAGTGAAGCCTGCTCTCACTTCACCAAATATGCTAAAACTGTAGAAAATATTTGGGGACTTAGAATTAAATCCTTAATAAGTGATCGTGGCTGGGAATTTGAAAATCAAGAGTTTGAATCATTTTGTTTGCAAAATGGTTATAGTCATAATTTCGCTGCCCCTAGAACACCTCAATAGAATGGAGTTGTAGATAGAAGAAATAGAACATTACAAGATGTTGCTATAACCATGCTTAGTAAATATGACTTACCTATTTATTTTTGGGTTGAATCTATAAATACAGCATGTTATATTATTAATAGAGTCACTAGTGCAGAAAACATTTTTTATAGCGGTTATTTTTTATTTTTTATGTTGGATTTTGGCCGACGTTATTACAGGATACATTATAAACATTGTTTTTTATGTCAGTTATTTTAAAACTGAGGTAAAAACCAAAAATCTGAAGCATTTTTCTCATCAGTTCCTCAAAAACTAACTTGGAAAACACTTTGGAGTTGTGATTTATTACGTCTGTTTTGAAATAATTGATGTGGTATATACTTTATTATGTCAGTTATTACATAACCGATGTAATAAAATATGCCTCTGAAGCATGTATCATGCCAGTTTTTGAAAAACTGATGTGAAAAAAAAGTTTACCACATCAATTATTTTCATAATCAACGTGATAAACCAGTCTTCCAATAATTTTTTTTACGCTGGTTAAATAATAACCGATGTGAAAACATATGCACTACATTGGTTATTTTATAACTGACATAAAATCCCATTCTCATGCATTTGTTACATCTATTTTCAAATAACCGACATCAAAACCCATTCCCATGCATTTTTTACGTAGGTTATAAAATAACCTATGTAAAAACCAAATTTTTTTTAATAAGACCATTGAACCACAACTATGCCTTGCCAAAGAAGACCTGAAACAAGTAGGAAACGGACCAAAACTAGACCAAAACCAGACCATAATACATACCATAATAACATCAAATCTAGACTAAAACAAGAAGAACCAAAGACAAATTCAATATTCACATACATAAAATTAAAAACATACAATGTCAACTAAAAAAACATAAAACCCCTTGGACAGTCCCCCCCACCCCATTGGACACCCTCCCACCCCGTGGACACCCTCCCACCCCCTAGAAACCCCCCCACCCACCCCCATGGACAGCCCCTGACCCCCCTAGATAGCCCCCCGACCCCTTGGACATCCCACCACCATGAAACCCTCCCACCACCCGGAACCCCCCCCCCAACCCCCCTGGACAACCCCACCCCACCCCACCCCCTTGGACACCCCCCCCCCTCCCCCTAAACAACCCCCCCCCCCACCCCCACCCCCCTTAACATCCCCCCACCCCCAGGACACCCCCCACACCCTAGACAGCCCCCCCCCCCACCCCCCTGGACAGCCCCCCACCCTCCTGGACAGCCCCCACCCCCTGGACAGCCCCCCACCCCCTGGACAGGGTGGGGTGGACAGCCCTCCCGCCCTCCTGGACACCCTCCCACCACCTTGGACACCCCCCCCCCCCACCACCACCACCCAACTAGACACCCTCCCACCCCCTGGACACCCCCCCCCCACCCCCACCCCCTGGACACCCCCCCCCCCACCCCCACCCCCTGGACACCCCCCCCCCCACCCCCTGGACACCCCCCCCCCACCCCACCCCCTGGACACCCCCCACCCCACCCCACCCCCCCCCCCAGAAACCCTCCCACCACCCTAGAACCCCCCCCTCATTCCCACCCCCTGGATAGCCCCCCACCCCCTGGAAACCCCCACCCCTTAGACATCCCCCCACCCTCTAGACAGACCCCCCTCCACCCCCTTGGACAATCCCCACCCCCTAGATAGCCCCCACCCCCCTGGACACCCTGGACACCCCCCCCCCACCCTCCTGGACACCCTCCACCCACTAGACATCCCCCCACCCCCCTGAACACCCCCCCACCCCACCCCACTGGACAGTCCTTACACACCCCTAGAAACCCCACCCCCATACCCCTAGACACCCCCCCACCCTCTTGACAGCCCCCCACCCCTTGGACAGCCCCCCACCCCCTGGACACCCCTCCACCCCCTAGACACCCTGGACACCCCCCCACCCCCCTGGATAGCCCCCCACCCCCATGGACACCCTCCCACCCACCTGGACACCCCTACCCCTTGGACAGCCCCCCAACCCCCTGGAACCCCCCCCCCCCCACCGACACCCCCCCCCACCCCCGTAACCCCCCCCCCCCCAACCCCTCCTACCCCCCTGGACAGCCCCCCAACACCCCTGGACACCCTCCCACCCCCTGTACACCCCCCCCCCCCCACCCCCCTAGACACCCCCACCCCCTGGAAACCCTCCCACAACCCTGGAACCCCCCACCCACCCACCCCCTGGACACCCCCCCCCACCCCCCTGGACACCCCCCACCCCCATGGACACCCTAGACACCCCTGGACCTCCTAGAAAGCCCCCCCCCCCCCCCCACCCCACCCCACCCCCTTGGACAGCTCCCCGACCCCCTTGGACACCCTCCCCCCACCCCCCACCCCTACCCCCTAGACAGCCCCCTACCCCCTTTGAGAGCCCCCTCACCCCCTGGACAACACCCCCCCCCCACACCCCTTGGACACCACCACCCCCTTAGACAACCCCTGGACACCCCCCCCCACCCCACCCACCCCCTCGGGAAGCCCCCCTAGACCCCCCCCCCCCCCCACCCCCTTGGACACCCCCTGGACACCACCCCCCCCCCCTTGGGAACCCCCCCCCCCCCCACCCCCACCCACCCCCTGGACATCCCTACCCCCTTGGACAGTCCCCACACCCCCCTGGACACCCCCCCCCCTCCCCTTGGACACCCCTTGGACACCACCACCCCCTTTGACAACCACCCCCCCCCCCCCCGGACAGCCCCCTCACCCCCCCCCCCAAACACCATCCCCACCCCACTAGACACCCCTACCCCCTTGGAAAGACCCCCCCCCCCAGACACCACCACCCCCTTGGACAGCCCCCACCTCCTAGAAATCCCCCTCACCCCCTGGACACCACCCCCCACCCCCCCCCCCCCCCACCCCCCCCTTCGACACCCTTACTCCCTTGAATAGACCCCTCACCCCCCCCCCCCCCGGACACCACCCCCACCCCCTAGGACAACACCACCTCCTTGGACAGCCCCCCCCCCATCCCCCTGGACAACCCCCTCACCTCCCGGACACCACCCACACCCCCCTGGACACCCCTACCCCCTTAAAAAGCCCCCTCACCCCCTGGAACCCCCCCCCCCACCCCCCACCCCCCCTTGGACACCCCCTAGACACCACCACCCCCTTGGACACCCCCTGAACACCACCCCCTTAAACACCCCTTAGACACCACCACCCCCTTGGGCAGCCCCCCACCCCCTTGGATAGCCCCCTCACCCCACCTAGACACCACCCCCATCCCATGGACGCCCCTACCCCCTTGGACAGCCCCCTCACCCCCTAGACACCCCCCCCCCCCACACACACACACACACCCACTTGGATACCCCCTAGACGCCACCACCCCCCTTTGACAGCCCCCACCCCCTGGACAGCCCCCTCACCCCCGAACACCACCCCCACCCCCCTAGACACCCCTACCCCCTTGGACAACCCACGCACCCCCTAGAAACCACCCCCTTAAACAGCCCCCCCCCCACCCCACCCCCTGGACACCACACCCCCCCCCACACACACGAACACCCCTTCCCCCTTGGATAGCCTCTTCACCCCCCTGGACCCCCCCACCCCCTTGGACACCACCACCCCCGGGATAGACCCCCCCCCCCCACCCCCCGGACACCACCACCCTAGATAGCCCCCTCACCCCCTTAGACACCCCCTGGACACCCCTACCCCCTTTTAAAGCCCCCTCACCCCCCTAGACACCCCCCCCCAGACCCCCCCCCCCCCAGACACCCCCTGGACCCCACCACCCCCTTGGATATCACCCCACCCCCTGGACAGCCCTCTCACCCCCTGGACACCACCCCACACCCCTTGGACACCCCTACCCCCTTGGACAGCCCCCTCACCCCACTGGACACCCCCCCCCCACCCCCTTGGACACCCACTCGACACCACCACCCTCTTGGACACCCCCACCCCACCCCCCACTCTCACACACACACATGATTGTACACGCACACACATAATAGAACACACATTATAGCAACAAAATAAAATAACTTTCATGATATCACTCCCATGGTTTATTTTACCAGAAAAGAATTTATCATGGTATAAAAGAACACTATGACACTTACCATGATAGCAAGAACAAAGATAAAAAAATAACATCTCAAAAAATAATTTTAGGGCATCACGAAAAATAAAAAATGAGACCAAGGCGTGTGAGGCTTACTTGAGTGTTGTGAGTCGACCTAATAGATCTAGTGATGATAAAGGTGATGATTTATGTTGGAAAAATGAGGTTGGAGGGAACAACATTGAAGAATCCTTTCTAGGTTTTCCTCATGAGAGAGACGAGTCACAGGTCGCCCGATTGAATAAAACAGAATGACACAATACGGGACATGATATATCATTTAAAAGATTTATCACATCAAGTTTATAACAGTGGTTATTTAATAACCGACATAGAAAATACTTTATCACGTTGGTTATTTTTTAACCGACGTTATAGATGGAATTTTATCACGTTGGTAATTTTATAACCGATGTGATAAATCATCGAGATTTGATTTATCACGTCGGTTATAAAATAACCAACGTGATAAATCTTATCTCGGTATTTTTGACGTAGATTATTTTATAACCGACATAAAAAATCCATTATCATCGATTTATCACATCGGTTATAAAATAACCGATGTGATAAACCAATTTTTTCAGCTTTTCACATCGGTTATATAGAACCGAAGTGAAAAATGCTGATGTGTTAAACATTTTTTGCACTAGTGAGTGTTGATTAGACCCATTCTTAAAATAACTCTATATGAGTTATGGAACAATAGAAAACCCAAAGTAAGCTACTTCGAAGTTTTTGGTTGCAAATTATATATCCTTAATACTAAGGATAATCTTGACAAATTTTCATCCAAGAGTGATGAAGGAATCTTTCTACGATATTCAATCTCTAGTAAATCCTATAGAGTGTTTAATAAAAGAACTCGATGTGTGGAAGAATTTTTCCATGAAAAATTTGATGAAACGGATCCGCATGAGCCTAAGACCACTCTAGAGAACCTAGAGGATGATGTGTCAAATCTAGACATCAATTTAAAATCCTCTAACCATTTTGTAAAGGAATGTGTGAAAACTTCCAGTTTTGGAAATTCTTCAGATTTAAGTCATAATGAACCCGAACCTGTTGAAGTACCTAAAATTACTAGTCCTTCTTTTTTTAAATCTTTTAGAACCCTTAAGAACCACCCTTTAGATGTTGTTGTAGGATATTTAGATAAAGGAACTCAAACTAGAGATTCTATTAGAAATCAAGTTGAACAACAAGTCTTCTTGTCACAACTTGAACCTAAAAACATTAATGATTCTATCAATGATGAATTTTGGGTGATGGCTATGCAAGAAAAACTTAATCAGTTTGAAAGGAACAAAGTTTGAAAACTTTTTGATAGACCAAAAGACACATTTACCATAGGCACTAAGTGGGTGTTTAGAAATAAGTTTGATGAAGCTGGTAACATAGTAAGAAACAAGGCTAGATTGGTTTCACAAGTCTATAGTCAAGAAGAGAGAATTGACTATGAAGAGACCTTTGCACCAGTATCTAGACATGAAGTCATCAGAATTCTACTTTCTTATGCTGCATATCTGAATTTCAAACTATATCAAATGAATGTTAAAAGTGCATTCCGAAATGGGTATATATATGAGGATGTATTTGTTGAGTAACCCCCTAGTTTTACAAATCCTCACTTTCCAAATCATATTTTTAAATTATCAAAAGCTTTATATGGTTTAAAACAAGCTCCAAGATCTTGGTATGATAGATTAAGTACTTTTCTTATTTCCAAAGGTTTTACAAAAGGTATAGCTAATCTTACCCTTTTTATAAAACGAATTTCCAATGATGTTTTAGCACTTAAAATTTATGTAGATGATATTATCTTTAGATCTTCAAAAAATTCTTTATGTATTGACTTTTCTAAAATGATGCAAAATAAATATGAAATGAGTTTAATGGGTGAACTAAAATTATTTATTGGATTTCAAATATTTCAAAATAATGATGGTATTATTTTAAATCAAATAAAATATACTAGAGATCTTCTAAAATGTTTTGGCCTGGATAGCACTAAAATTATTGATACTCCAATGAGTACTACTTGTAAGTTGGATCTTGATGAAGATGGAAAATCTGTTTATCAAACCACTTATAGAGGAATGATTGGAATCTTACTCTACTTAACTACAATCCAAACCTGATATTATGTTTATTGTATGTATGTGTGCTCATTTTCAAGAAAACCCTAAAGAACTCATTCAAATGATGTTAAGAGAATTTTCAAATACATCAAGCATACACCTAATCTAGGACTATTCTATCCTAGAGGATAATCATTTGAGTTAGTTAGTTATTCTGATGCTAATTTTGGTAGTTGTAATTTAGATAGAAAAAAACACCTCTAGAACATGTCACTTTTTAGGAAAGTCACTAGTATCATGGTGTAGTAAGAAACAAAACTCTATTGCATTATCTACTACCAAAGCTGAATACATAGTTACTGGTAGCTGCTGTGCACAAATTTTGTGGATGAAACACACACTACTAGATTGTGGATATAAATTTAGGAATGTACCCATAAATTGTGAAAATACAAGTGCTATTAACATATCAAAAAATCTTGTTTCACACTCTAAGACAAAACATATTGATGTAAGACATCACTTTTTTAGAGATCATTATCAAAAAGGTGATATCACTTTGGAATTCATTGGAACTAAATATCAGCTTGTTGATATATTCACCAAACCATTAAATTGTGAAATAATAGATTACATCATACATGAATTGGGAATGATACATCTTAAGTAGTAAGTGTACTATTTCATAGCTTACTATTTCACAGTTTACGGTTTCACAAGTCACTATCTTAAGATTACTATCTAACTCTAACAGTTTTATAGTTTTACTATCTTAAAAGTTGTTGTTTCATATTTATGGTCTCACAGTTACTATCTCTCAGTTAATGTCTGAAACATACTATTTCAAACAATACGGTCTCACCATTTAGAAGTCACACAGTAAAGATAACACTGTGAACACCTATTACGGTCTCACCGTGAACACTTGTTACAGTCTCACCATGACAACCTGTTATAGTCTCACCATCAAAACCTGTTATAGTCTCACCATGAAAGTCTATTTCTATCTCACTGTAAAGACTCTTTTTCATTTTATTTTTATATTATAACCCATATCTCTATAATTAATTATTTTATTCTTTTACTTTCTTGTGCTTTTGAACTTGCGATTCTTGATATCCCTAAATGATAAAAATGAAAGAAGTTTCACTTTTTTCTTCACTCGAGCCTTCTTCTCTCAAACCTGAAACCTCTCTCTATCTCTAACCTTCATTGAATGCCTAGAATGAAACACCCATCCTCATAAACTCATGATAAGTGAAGATCAAAGAATAATATGAAAGTAGCACCGAAGATATTACTCGAATGTCCTTTGAATCTGAACCTGGTGGACAGAATAGTGGTACCCAAAAAGGAAATCTTCCCTAAGTGGATTATATCAAGTAAGTCTTTAGTATTGAAAGTTCTGAAAGAGAAGGGATAGCTAGATTGGTTCAAAAAGGAGACTAGGCCGATATATCCAAAGATAGTTGCTCAGTTTTATCAGTTCGTTCAATTCTCATTTGATACAAAAGATGGTTTTGTTGTAAGAAGCTGGATCAATGGCCAAAGATGTACCTTTTCTTTGAGGTTATGGGATGCTTGCCTAAGGATACCTCATAAGGGTATTTTTTAGGACTGCCAGAGAGGTCCTCCTCCTCCAAGTGAGATCTTTGTTTTAGTAGAAGCCTTGGGAACCTTGACTAGCAATAAAATAAAGAGAAGATCTATTGCTACTGAGCTAGATGGTGAAACCAAACTATTGTTTAAGTTTGTTCATAATCTAATTAGTCCAAGAAAATGATATTTTTCTATACTCAAGTATTAGGATGTATTTTTTATACATCTTATGAAGAATGGACACAAGATTAACCTATGAAAGTATGTTATACTTTATATTATGAGTTGATAAAGACAACTTCAAAGTCAACCTCCTTATTCTACTCAAGGTTAATCTCAACTATGATTCATGCTAAAGGGTTAGTTGGGCTGGATGAAGAATTCATTAAGGACTATGAATTTTTTATTTCAAATTTTATAGTCAAAATAATGAAAATTAGTTAGAATCCATGGAGAAAAGGTTGGGTAGAGGATAATGACAGGGTTTATGAAAAGTTAAACCTGGTTGAGCATTATTCAAGACCTAAGGACATATCTAATCCTATTTTTGAACCATATAAAATTGTTGACTATCCTGTTGAGGAAGTGGAAGAGGAAGATGTTGTTGCACCTACAAGAGAAATTACCTTGGATAAAGAAAGACAGTGGACCTGTTCCTCAAGTCTTAACTAAGAAGGAAGTACTTGTTCCAAAAGAAATTGTTTATTTAGAAGGAGAACCTGCTTCTAAAGAAGTGAATCTTGTTAGTGTAAGGGAAAATACTATTCTAGAAGAGAATCTAGAAGAAGAAGATCTTACTCTTGAGAAAGAAGCTGCTTTGAGGAACACTGAGAGGAAAAAGTTGTTCCTGAGATTATCTCATCTGGTGAAGAAAGAATGAATCAAGCCTTTCAGTTGGCTATAAAAGAAATGGGTGAGGCTATTAGGGATGAAATTTTGGAAATAGATCAAATAACTAAATCTATTAGTCCTATAATATATGCACTTATTGAGGGGGAGCAGCACCCTAATTTGTAAAGTGTTGAAGTTCTGAATCCAGTTTATCAAAGCACTGTGGATAAATGGTTAAAATTCCCTTGCTATTTTGATGTGAATTATTACCAAGAAGTCTCGGTTAAAGGTATAGACCTTTCTACTATATTTCAATTTAAATTAGTCTCTGATCTTATCTCTATAAAGAAACCTAAGCCTATCTCAACTCTTGTTCTTGAACCTTCACAAGAACCTTCAACCTTAGTGAGTAAGGATGATTTGAAAGCCTTTGGAGATAATTTATTGGCTAGAGTTGAAAATCTCATGAACACTCAACCTTCTCTTATAACCAACTTGAGTGAAATATATGATTCCCTTATGTTAGAAATGATCATATTTCATATTCATCCAAAAATTATTCATGAAATTCATGAGGTCAGAATTGAGAACAAACATCTGAGTAATGAAGTGAAGTCTCTCAGAGCTATGGTTGATGATATGCAGAGAGTATTGAAATCAAGACCAGATCCTATTGTTTATCCTGTTGAGGATTTTAGTGGTCAGATTCCACAAGAATTTGTCTCTCTAATTCAACATAATCTAACTTCCTTGGATGACAATGTGGCTGAAAGAAACAAGTAAACATTTTAAGAAATGTGTGAGCTTGTTATTGGTCTTAACAAGTTGATTGATGAGTATAAGGGCTATCTGCAGAAAGTTATGAATCAACTAAAGTCCCTTAATTCAGTTGTTACAGCTTCTAGTACCTATGGACAATCATCTCAACCCTCCTTGGGAAGTGATCTGCTCCAAACGATTGTTAATGAAGAACTTAAATCATTACTCAGTGGCTTTGGCAAAGAGTATTTATCTATGGTTGTTAAGAATAGTGATAGAGTTCTTGATTTGGTAAGAATTCATTCCAAAATTGCAAATGATGCTCAGGAATAAATTACTAATAAGGTGGATTTATACTTTAATAGGATTTCCTCTAATCATGATATGAAAAACCATTTCAAGTACCTTGTAAAGAATCTGAAAATATCTCCTATCACTCAAGCTTTCAAAACTCAAGTTCAAAAGATGAAATATTTCACTCCTTTGTAAGAAAAGTTCATAGAGAACAAATATGACTTTGAAAAATTGATGTAGTATGGTGGTGAGATTATTGTTGACTTCATCAAGTTATTGAGGCCTTATCTTCATGTGTAGAGCACTGCTATTGTGGCTCTTTCAGCTACACCCTTGCAGCCTGGTTTGCCTCCTTCCACATCCACTACCTTTGTCTCTACCTTTATGTCTATCTCTCAAGCTCTGAGTCAGATCAGACCTGTTATCCTTGACCAAAAATTGACTCATTATTCCACTACACCTACATTGGCCCCTTCTGTTTTTGAAGGACTCCCTCTTCCTTCTCTGACAGTTGGTTCACTCCCTTCTTCACTTTCTACCTTTTCTCCTATAGCTTCTCCTAATGCTACTGCCAAGGGAAAAGAGAATAAAACTAGTGCTAAAGAAAAGTGAACATTATCTTTTCATAGGTATATTTTTATATTTTTGTTGCTTACTCATTTTAATGACACATATTTCTCAATATATTTCACTGTGAACTCTTCTTGTCTCCTCTCTTATTTACTTTTGTACTCTTTTTGATAATCCCAAAAGGGGGAGAGACATGCACTCTAAATGCATAGTACGGGAGCGACACATACATTAAGAATAAATATCTCACTCATATGATTTTTGATCATCAAAAAGGGGGAGTTTATTGGACTCCTCCTATCTTAATCATGTTTTAATGATCACAAATTCTATACATCCTGTAAAACTTGTTAATCATGTTTAATCTTTATCAAATCATGTGTAGAGATGGTTGGTTATTTTATGCTTTAAATAAACCTATCCAAGATCTTAATTGATATAAATCATGTTTGATTATTTTAAACTATATTTTAATTTGTTTTGTAATGAGTTTCCTTGATGAATGATTAATTCTAATTCATTCTGTGAATATCACTACTTAAGTCTGCATACAAATATTTGGCTAAGTCTGAGAAACTGTGACCCAGACACCGTGACCCAGACACCATGACCCAGACACTGTGACCAAACACCATGACCCAGACATCGTGACCAGACACCGTGACCCAGACACCGTGACCCAGACACCATGACTCAGACACTGTGACCCAGACACTGTGACCCCAAAACCGCGACCCAGATATCATGACTCAGACACCGTGACCAGACACCATGATCCATACACTGTGACCAAACATCGTGATCCTAATACCATATATGTGCTACTGGTTCCTAAACTCTATATAACCATGCCATCATAATTATCTCACTTTTCAAAGGAAAAGAAGAAGACATTGTTTTGTGGTGACATCATTTATAAGTGACACCATTTCCAGACATACTATGACATCGTTCGTTAATATGTTTTATCGTTTTCAATTTAATTTCTAACAGTCATATTTGATTCTTTTAAATGAAATTACATAATTAATATTTATTTGTAGACATGTCACCTAACAGTAAAATGTATGAGGTGAAGAATACAAGAACCCTATCGGCTCCAATACATGCACTCCAAGAATAAGAAGAAAAGCATGGCTCAAAAACACATAAGTGAAAAAAGCAGCAGAAGTGTGAGAATTATTGAGAAAAGAACTGACACATGCAACAAGATACATCTGAAGAACACAAAAATCATTCACGAATCCAAAAAGTTGGGATATCATAGATCACAGTCAAGAACATATTTGCAATATGGACTCCGCACAGAACACAAGCCAGATCTAACTGGAAACTAGAGCACCAGACTTGTGATACTCTGTTTTTCATAAGAGGACTCGATTCTTGCATCTGCTTTATTCTAGAATTCCAGAGATGCATAGAATAACACCCAGAGAACTTCTAATCTTATCTCATCATCTTTACTTTGTTGTGTATTATTTTTAGATTTCGAGCAGTGTGTGTGTGTCTGTATTAAAACACACATTTTCTCTTATACTAAACTGAAGGACACAATATATCCTTCCTATCATATATTTTTACACTTGTTTGCTCCCATGGATAAGTGTGGAAGAGGTCCATGTGTGGCCTATTAGTTTATACCCACGAAGAACTATGGAAGAGGTCGCGTGACCTAGACAGTCATGTGCACTATTTTTTACCCTGATCCAGGGTGTGGATCATGTTTATTAATATAAACTACTTGGTGGCAGGTGATCACCAAGTGGAGTGGATTAGGTCTCATCTTGATACTGAACCACTTGTTTTATATCCACTGTGTTGTTTAATTTACTTTTCTCTATTTTACTGTATAATTAAGAAATAACAATATTTACTTTGATAGTTAATCTTGGATAGAAGTTATAATTGTTTTGCATTATTAGAATAGCTTCAAAAGTAGTATCAATAACTCATATTTAGATTATTGAGAATTAATCAATCTTTAGAGAAGTTATTTAAACAGTCAAACGTTCATAACCATATTACCTTAATTAACTAGGATGTATTTAATTTTGTTGTGGAACCTTTTAAGAAAACTTTTCAAACATAAATTTTTATAGATACTCAATTCACCCCCCCCCCCCCTATTGAGTACTCTACTCCTACCAATAGTATTAAATTACATGGTCATGATGTAACAACATGTTTATTTCAAATAGTAAAACAAAGATGTATCAAGTATATAGATTGATGACATAGATGTGCACCTTTCTTGATGAGATATTGTGACAAAGGGATTTTATTACACTATGAGTGCTTGCATATGGATTTTGACATTAAAACATTAAGTTATTTTTCTTGGGTGCCTTAATCAATTAATATAAACTAATATTGGACTTTAGAAAATACCACCTGATGTTAAGAAAAAATAATATTAGAGGTTCACAAAATAAGTGTTTCCATTGATCTTAATTTAATTCTATTTGAATTTAATTACTGGAATAAATATTATTCTCAAGGCCAAGAAATAATTTCATCCAATTTTTATTGATCTTATAAATTAAATAAACATTTATTCATTGGATTTAAAATAAAATATTTATTTATGAATATAATATTTAATTAAATATTAATTTTGGTATTAATTAAATACAGAGGATGATTGGACCAAGATTTTTTCTGGTGATAAATATCAATTTTAATGCCATAAAAATAACATTTATCGATGCGCCAGTTAGCACACACAATAAAATAATAATATTGTTTTATATATCATCGGGTAAGATTAGGTTTATTATATTTTTTAAGAATAGTTATGCAATGAAATAATATCTTAACCTAAACCCTAACTCTATAAACAGATAGTTATGTCTATTATGAAGGTTCAATTGATAATTGATCATTGTTGTGCGCAAAAAAATCTCCCTTGAAATCATTCTTCTTTACCCCTCTCAAGAACAAGAATAAAAAGATATAATCCTTCAAGAAAGAAAGAACTAGAACTATTAAGACAAAAAATATAAGATGATAGATCCACCACACTAGCACTTGACATTTCCTCAGTGTTGTTTATAGATCAAAGGATCACATGTAGATCATCGCTGGATGGATTCTACACTTGAATCCTACAAGTGAAATTATAGTAATTCAAAATTGGTTTTTCAAATGATCAATAAAATCATCATTGAAGAAAGTTCCTAAGATGGTGTATCCTTTATTCAGATCTAAATTTAATTAATTATAAATTAAACATACATAAGATCCTTTCTCTAGGTTTCAGGGTTTTCTATGTCAATATAGAATGGAAAATTTTAATTGGTCATGAAATTTACATCTTTAAAAATTAGTGAATGATACATAAAATTAGAGAAAATATTAATGGTTATTCTCCCACCAAGATCTTTCATTGCATCAAGAACCTTAAAATAGTTTTAGAGAGGTCACTTTTTAAATTTAGAATTATTTATTTTACTGTTGATTATTTATGCGTAATAGTTGTTAGATATTACATTTCTATAATATTCATTCTTTTATTGTATTTTTTAATTAAAATACTTTTGACATATTAATTATCCTCAGCCAGGGTTTCATTTTATTAAATTACAAATAAAAAGATATATTGATTAGATATGACATCATAAAGTGCCAAAGATTCTAGTCGATGAGACAGGGCTATATGGTGTGTATTCAGAGTACACATCATGTACCCAAGTGCATTGTTTTTTGTCATGTGACAGGGTACATGACATGCCTAGTAGTTATTATATATGATGAATTTATTGAAAATTGCATGTATAGTAGGCCAACAAGGGACATGGATTTTCAGATTACATGTCGTATAGATGGAATGCGCATCTTTTAGTCTCCATGGTTTATCAGTGAAATTCATGTTAACTATGTGGTCAAATACATGGTTACTGATCGCGTGAGAATTGAAACTGATAATAAGAATTCATATACATCTTTTGGATATATTTATTTAATGTTTAATCATGATTTATTTGATATTATACTGGTTTTTGGTTTTTTTCAAGATTTAGGGATTTAAGACTCAAAGGAGGATTTTGGGGAAAATGGAAAAATTCATTATTACACATAGTGAATATGGAAGTACGTAATGTGTACTCATCGATCAGACCATATACCAGCTGAATTACAAGGCGTGAATCCCAAATAAAAGGCATGAGCCAAGTACATGACGTGTATCCTAATTACACCTTGTGAAATCCTTGAAGTCCAAATCTGATGAAATACATGATGTGAACTCAATACATAATGTACAAATATTGAAACCTAATTTTCACTGAATAATAAATCCACAAAATCCATGAGATTTAAAATATTTGGAAATTTTTTTGGATCTGAAGTATAAAACATAAAAATATATCTATACACTGTGAAAACCTCAAATAATAATCCACTTAAAGCACATGCAGGATGTGAACCATTTACACATCATGTGCCTTTCAGGATCTATAAATATTCAATGACCCTGACATGCAGAATGACCCCCAGATGTACAATCTTATTTTATTTCATTATTCCTTATTTTTATTCCATTTTAATTCCCATATATATCTAATACTTTATTTTATTGTTTTATTCATTTTGTTCTTGTCTCTTTCAAGTTCAAGATTCATTTGACATTCATTGTTGTTCTGACATTCTGAATCCAATACTAATGCACATGAGCCTTAGCCTAGTTGGTAAGGACTCCACAAGTGCATCCAAGCGACCAGGGATCAAATCCAGGTGGAGGCAGAATTTTCGGGTACTGTAGTAGTACTGTAGCAGTACTGTAGCAGGTACTGTAGTGGGAACTATAGCAGACACTGTTTGGAACTGTAGCAGCCAAGAATATGCCCCTGTTTGGGCCTTCAGGTCACCGATTTGGTCCCTGAGTCCTGTAAGGACTTCGGGCCACCTGGGCCTTCAGTTCAGTAAGGCCTTTGGGCCACCTCAAGGCCTTCGGGCCCCCTTAAGTGTAGATGAAAACCAGACAACCTACAAGGAAAAAGATCTACAAGGAGGATGAGCAAGGAGCTTTCACCATATCAGAAGCTAAACGGATTGCAAGAATGAGATGGTATGACACCTACCATCGGGACAAGCCTGTGCATGCACAGGAATGCCTAGCCGAACAGCCATGCAAAGGTGGTGAGCTGATTTCACGATGAAGATGCTAGGGAGGAGTAGTTCCAAGTAGTTATTCTAGGTTGTATGTAATGTTTGAAGTCTACGGGCAATGAATTCCTCTAAGGCCTATAGGCCATATAATACTTATGCCTACGGGCCTTATAAGGGTTCCACCTTGTCCCTTGAAAGGTGGATTATCAAAATCAATAAAAAAATGAAGGCCTTCGGGCCATTGGAGGAATACTAATTTTTTTCAATGTCAATTGCTGCTACATTCTTCATCATTTCCTCATTCAGGTTAGTTTTTAATTACTTTTATAAAATTTCAATTGTGGATTTATTTATTTTGAATTGTTTAATAATTATGTAAAGCATATTATTTGTCTCCCTACTTTCAATTAATTTCGTAATGCACGACTAATCTACTTGGGGTTAGGGGTCGATAGTTGGGGTGGATTGAACCTAATGAATATCTGAATCAAAACTTGGTAACCCTATGGCTAGTAATTAAGTTTAACTTAATTTTCAATATTTTTTCTTTTGCAACTACCCTAACCATCAGAGGTGCATTTGAAAGGATCATCAACCTAATTGAGGTTGAGAAGGGTAGGATCAATACCCTATGATTATTTTTTCCTACAATCCAATATTCCTACTCTTAGGTTGTCAACTGTCTCTAGACCCAAGAATAGTTTCCTTCTTAGGATAATCCAATTGGTTCCTTTTTCACAGTTTTTCAACTGAAGACATAGGTCTATCCCAAGCAATATTTTGGATTAATCTTTTGTCAATACCCTGAAATTGACCCTGGATCATTCCATTCAATTTGATTTAATCCCAAGCTACATAGTTATTAAACCCAAAAACAAGATTGTACATGATGAATCCTACCCCAATGGTTCTTACCGCTGGGTTGCTTGCCTCTAAGCTATCTCGGTGGGTTCGACCCCAAACTGCCATTATGTTATACCTTTGTAGCCAAGTTTAGTTTGATAAATATAAATTTAATCTTATAAATGCATATGCATATTCAATGATTTCATGTATGATGGTCAAATTTTGGCACCATTGTCGGGGATTAGTTGTTCATTGGTACAGTTACCTTCAGTATGAAGATTGCATTACCTTACCCCCCCCCCCATCCCTTTTATTTTCCTTCTCCTTTTCTTTTCATAAAGTTTTTCTCATGATCTATAACCTACATACACTATATTTTGGATTAGTGCATGTGGCAGGGTCCTCTAACTCATTCTAAGAGCCTAGACACAAATGAATTTCTTTCTTTTAATCCCAATATCAATAGAACTTTTGATGCACATTGATGTTCCATCATGGTTGAACACAACGATCTTGCACCGCCCCATCCAAAAAATGTTCAATATATGCCACCTAAATATTAGGGTGAGTGAATATTTCTTAAAGAGTGTACCATAATGGATTATGGCTTTCTGTCCATTAGCATTGTTGTTACCAGCATTATGTGCCCACCAATTTAGACATATTCATTCGACATAAAACCCAGACTCATTCATATGATTCAAAACATGTGGAAATTGAGTAGACTTTAAAGTGAATGCCCCCATGAACACATTTAAAATTTCCTAGAGGTTTGTGATAAATTTTGAGACCAAGTCATATCATCAGACACCATTAGAATAAGAGTTTTCCCATTCTCCTTACATGACCAAGCCAAGAATTGGATTAACAGTCAAGATCTTGAGTCCATCACAACTTGGGATAAATTAGAAAAGAAATTTATTAATCAATATTTCCCACCAATTCAAACCTAAAAACTAAGAAATTAAATTCAAAATTTCACTCATCAAGATGGAGAATAATCATGGGAAACATAGGAATGCTTCAAGGAGCTAATCCACAAGTGCCCACATCATGGACTAGACGTGTGGCTATAACTCAAAACTTTTTATCAGGGACTCCAACCCACCACCTGCACTGTTGTGGATGCTACCGTTGAAGGTGTGCTCATAATAAAGACACCTAAAGTTGGTAGAGAGATGTTTGATGAGATTTCTCATAATGTCATCCTATGGAAAATTGAGAAATTACTGCCCTAATGAAGAATTTATCAGGTGGAGGAGAATACCCACCTAGCATCCCAAGTAGAAGACCTTACCAATAAGCTTGAATCTTTTTATCTGTCTGATCCACCATCACCCCCTCTTACTCCTGTTTGGAGATCCGGTATTAGGAGATGTTTAAATTCATGAACTCGTACTAGGATTACAAGGAAATAATAGATGAGACTCAAATAAAAGATTGTAATTATGTTAATTACAATAAAAAAATCCAGAACCATCACCCCTTACCCTACCAGAAACAATAATACCAATAGATACCAGATCATCATCCACAACAAAACCAAGGTTATTATATTTGAGTAGTGGAAAAATGACACCAATTAATTAGGGACCACCTAGGTACCCACCTCAAGGTGTAGTTCCTCGACTGTAGTAGCAATTTCAACAACCTTTTTCCCATAGTGCCTAGCAGTTTTCACCTACTCAACAACAACAATTTCAACAAGATCCACTAATACAACCATAACAGGCCTTGATTATTCAATCCAATCTTATAAATATTATAACTCATTTCATGAAAAATCATATCCGAGGATGATGACCTAAGAGAAGGAAATGAAAAAACCAAAGGGCTTACCTACGCAACCTCAAGCATCAAGTGGGCTAAATCTCAAATATCCTATCGGATCGATTATCAGGTACATTTTCAGGTAATACTGAGACTCATCCAATAGAGGAGGCTAGGTATATAGTTTTTAGGAGTGGAAATATGATGAATTTTATCATCCATGAAGAGGTAACAAAAAAATAGTTAAAATAATTTGATAAAGCTAGTCATAAGAAAACATAAAAGGTAGAATCAACTGAAAAAAACACCAATTAAGGAGCAGCCTAAAAAGTTAAATCCCTATGTGTCACCACCACCATTTAATCCCCATATCCCTTTTCTATAGAGAATGATACATTCTACAAGAGGGGAAATATAAAAAAATTCCAAATATGTCTAAACAACTGCACATCAACATCCCCTTTGTAGAGGTAATTGCTCAAGTGCCTACTTATGTAAGATTATTTAAAGAATTAATTTCCAATAAAAAAGAAAATGGAATACTTAGGTGTCATCACCTTAAATGAATAATGATACTCAATTTTTCAGTAAAATCTCATGTCATAAATGAGTGACCCAATAATTTTCTCAATTCTTTACACTATAGGGACATGCAATTTTGAAAGAGCCTTATGTGGTATCGGTGCAAGTATAAATCTCATGCCTATGAGTGTCTTCAAAATAATGGGGCTAAAAAAATTAAAACAAGTAAGATTAGTCCTCCAACCTCCTGAACACTCAGTCAAGAGCCATTAAGGACTGTTTAAGGACATCTTAGTAAAGGTCAGAAAATTTTTCTTTCTAGCTGATTTCCTCATATAGATGTAGAGAAAGATGGAGATATCCCCAAAATTATACGGTGACCATTCATAACCATTGGGAAGGTGTTGATTAATGTGAATCAGGGAAGGTTGATATTTAAAGTTGGAAAATAAGAAGTTTTTTTCGATTTAATGAAGGTTGCTAAGAAAAACGGTGAGTCATCAAACTATTAAGACGTCTCTCTTACTAATAAGAAACATGATTAAATGACCAGTAAGGACAACAAAAAGAAACTAAATCCTATTAAAAATGGATAAAGTTATCACAAGAATGAAAATTACACTACAACTTTGATAAGGAATGTCATCTCACCTTTCGTCCCCTCTATTTTTAAGAATTTTTCCACAAGGGCTATTTCCTCACGTTTAAATTTGTCTGAACAGGAGTGTGTTTAGCTCTAGATAATAAAACAAGAACTGGTTAGGAGGTAACCCAGGATAGGTTAGATTAGATTTTTTTTTTTAAATTATAGAGTTTTTTTACCTTAGAGATGGTTTAGTGTTATTTTTTCCAAAAAAAATAAAACTTAAAATTTAAACATAAAAAAAATAAAAGAATAAAAAATTCATATCGTTTAAACTAAATACAAGACATGAAAGTGTCTTTTTTGAAAATTTTAAACCTTAAAAAATGCATGTTGTGTATTAAATACACAACCTAAATTCCTTAGGGAGGCTTTAAAAATTTGTAAACCCTAGGTTCACACCAGCATGACCCCCCCCCCCCCCCACCCAACCCTTGACCTCCCCTCTCCCGCATGAACCCCCTCTCTCCAACCTCGGCCTCCCACTCACCAAACAATAACTCTTCTCCCTCTATCCTCTATTGTTCATCCTCCTTCACCCTCTGGTCTAATCCCTATCCCTATTCTCCACCTCCATATATTATGGTACGCACCAAACATGCATTATGGGGTGAAGATCCTACATTTCTCAAGAGCTAGGTATTTTAACTAGCTCCACCACTATTGGATCCAACTCCCTCACCTTCTGCATCTGCTTCAGCCACCCCACCAGCCTCCAGATAGTCTAAGGGAACTATTATCTCATCCCAATGTGCTACCATACACCCAAACCTACATCCATACCTTCACTTTTCCTCCCCTAATCATTATATTCAGTTGGTCCATCTCCAGGCCAAGTTGATGTGTACCAACAAGACATTGGTTTTGACCATGCTTGATAACATTCACATTCACGAGGAGGTTCTTGAGATGTTGAAACATATTCACCTTTCTACCATCATCCAAGTTCATGAGGAAACATTTAGGGAGGTTTTACTTGAGTTCTTGGCCACATTAGATCTAGATGTGGTTCATGTCACCTTCTACCTTGGTGGAAGGCCCTACAAGCTCACCTTGAGATATTTCGACGGTGGACTCGGTATCTATATTGAGTATTTCATCAACTCCCCTAATTACTCGGCCATGAATCTAGACTCAAACAAGGTGGGTGTGGCTGGTAATTATCCACTAACCAACTGGGACACTCAGAGCATTCACAGTCCACATACGCTGAAGATCACCCAAGTGTGATATGTCACCTTATGGATTCTTCATCGGGTGCTCACTCACTCTTGGTTGGGAAGATAATATGCTTGTGGGAGAATCAATAAGATTTTGGTTCTCATTCTAGCCTCAACCATGGGTAGCCCTACTATAAACATGGCTAGACACCTCGTCTACTACTATGAGACCCAAGTATGGAGGGCTCGTGGAACTCTCATAGGGGGAAGTTTCATTACTCACCTTAGCATATTTGATAACACTTCACCTATTTCCTATATTAGTAAGATAGAGTCTATAGACCTTCTCATGCTCACAAGATGGGACTCTTTAGAAAGGTCGAGGGGTATCTCAATGGGGCCCATAGTACATGTATGACCCTACCCTGGCTTAGGATCCTCATGCCCTTACTAATCCATCAGCCCCTTCTTCCACTTCATTCCCCACTTCCACCTCCACTCTAGCTGCTCAATCTACTATCACCATTTCGCCACCCTAGCCACCATAGCTTATACACCTACCATAGTTGAACTTTCCCCACCTGTTTCATTCGAACTATGTCCTATTTTCCAATTTCTTCTGGAAAACTAGCTCCAGATTTCCCTATGCCTCCACATTCCCTTCAACACTCCATCCATTTTCGCCACCCCCATCCCACCACCAGCCCCTAATTTTTCTCATACACCGCTTAATGTATCCCCCGATTCATCATCCATTATCACCCCACAAACCACACCTGTACACCTCCCTCCTGAGCTCACAGACCCTACCACCTAGAAGAATTTTGTAGCAGAGTAGGCATGACGGCACAAGGGCCCCACCCTCCCATCTCCTTATAAGGTTCCCTATATTAATCCATCTTCTAGATGTATGGTTCCAGTCAAGATCACCACCTTTCCTCCTCCACCCTAGATCGAGCCTGCTTCTAGCACCACAGTTCCTATTATGATAGTTGATCCTCCTGCCCCTACCTCCATAGATGAGATAGATTTGGTAGAGTGGATCCAGAACCCCACTATTCGAGAGGGTACTTCTAATTTAGAGGTTGACAACCATGACCCTACTATTTAGTCTTGTCCTTGTACCCCTCCCTAGTTGTATACTATCTAGGTTTATCTTTTTGTATCTTTATTATATCTCATATTTACTGATGTATCATTTCTTATATATATGGATGAGATATATTTTTGGTTTCATTGCTTGCTTGGTTATTTAGATTTTTTACTTCTGCATTACTTTATCCATGTCAATATATTTTATGTCCTTTATGGTCATTGAATAGGCTGTTAGGAAAGCATATGATCTCTTACATTAGATTTTCCAGCATCTAGATAATGTAGAGATCTACCTTTATGAGCTCCAACTCTAGATCCTTCCTCAGTAGGATCCCCCTCCACGATGTGTATGGAAGCTACTAATTCCACATGAGCTCCATAGGTGACCTATTTATAAGGTGGTTAACACCACTAAATTCCCCCATGATCTCAAAGATACATCCATTAATTCCTAAAGGAGGCAAAGGACCTATAAGTTGATAGAAGACACTGACTGATTCCTTTGTCTGTCCATCCTAATGATGATGTCATTGTTAGATATTTATGGGAGGTAACCCATATTTTTTGTTTTCTTTATCTTAATTTTTTTATTAGTACATTTTTTCCTTTTCTGGATTTTTTTCCATTAGTCATCCCAAGCTTATTTATAGTTCATTCATGCATCTATCTGGGATATTTTTTCTACCATTGACTATGTTCCCCTGCCATATTTCTACATACATATTGGTTAACCCCTATGTCTTAATGGTTTATTTAGTATAGGTATTTTATTTCTAATTTTTTTCAGTTATTCCAATTTAAAAACAACATCTAACAAGTTTCCCCATGGAATAACTTTCACTTTATAGATCTCTTGATTCCGTAATTTTAAATTCATCAATTTCCATTTCATTTTTGTCTATTCTATACTTGTTAACTCTCCCAGATTGATTTCTAGAATAGTGTGTACACTGTCTCATTTTAAGTGTGGGGAGCCTTTCTTTAGCTTTATTGTCAATACACTTGGATTATTGACTGCTTTCACTAGTCTATGATACATTTTTCATTAATATCATGCTTTAAACATGAAAATTCATTTCATCCATTTAAATAATATACAAAGTTATGTTGGAGATTGTGAAATCCATTTTAATTCTTGTTTATATATTTAGAATGATTTCTAAGTTGAGTAATTTAATTATAATTCTATATTCTTACAATTTCTTTTGATTGACTTATTACTGGATATTTTTCCCTGATTGATTGAATGTAATTTTATATACTCCCATTCTCAAGAGGATTATATACCTTCATTGTCATATTATTTTTTGAGCATATTTATTGAGAGATATTTGGGACATGTAAACCTATCAAACGTTTCATTGAGATCTTATGATTGAAAAATTAAACTATTAAAATGATTGAGGTAATATTTTTTGAGCCATTTTTCCTAAGACCCACCTATAAATCTACCCTTCTTTAGCTCGTAGTGTCCATGAATAATCATGTTAGGATTGATCTATTTCAATCCTATTATCCCTTCCAACCCTACTATTGGTACTATGCATGATTTTCTTTTTGAACAAGTGGGGGTTTATCTCAACCATACATAGGATGTTCATATTGAGGAGACATATGGTGGAACATTCATCAAACTGATATGATTTGGTTCATGATTAATTTCTATATTTTCTACACTTACCATGTTCCTTTGAAAAAATAAAAAAAAAGATTTTTGTGTATTAGGAAGGTCAAAAATCACCATTTCAAGAATGACAAGTCTTATGATGGATCATGTGTGGTTAGGTGATGGATGTGAGATCTGGCCTTGACATGATTTTTGAAAAAAAAATGAACATGGTATATTATTTATGCTTTCTTAACATATTCATGGACCTTCTTTGAGCTATTTAAAGCATGGATACATTTTATCATGGAGTAATTACTTAATTTCACTATTCAAGATTATCATATATTATAATATAGTGCTTACCATCCTCTTTGAGCTTGTTTTTCATCACTTTACCACCTTCCATCAGCCATAGAAATATTTGAACATTTTTTTTGAAGCCCTTGTGATTAATTTTTCATTTTTATTTATAAAGTGGAGATTATAGAACCAATGCATGCCTATGGTTAGGAACATGTTTTTAGGGTAAGATCATAACTCCTATTTTATTTTACCTTGAGTGATGAGATAAAATTTGTTGTGAGGTAAATTGAAAAAATGGGTATAGCTTCTGAGGAACAGTTATGAAATTGTAATTAAAATAATAAAGAATCTAAATAAATAACTTAACTATGATGAATTTATGATTTTCTTTATAGAATTGATTCTGGAGGAATTTATTTTTCAGTTTACGCTTAATTTTATCTTCTTAGTTGTAATGCATGTTTCCTTTTTAAAAATTGTTTCTTTTGGAATCCCTTTTTAGATATTTTTTTCTTGAGGAAAATAAATTGTTCAAGTATGGGAGAATTCAATAAGTCAAATTCATATTCATATTTTGGATAAATTTCTTAAATTCTTAATCATTCATAATTTTACATTATAGTGGGATTTGGTTTGTTTTTGTAGGAATCATAAATTCAATACTCAAAAAAGGAATACTGGAAAAATGGAAAAAATCATCATTACACATCATGAATATGAAGTACATGATGTGTATTCCTTTAGCACACAATCTTCCAGCTGAAGTATAAGGTATGAATCCCAAATACAAGGCATAAACCAAGTAAATGACATGTATCCTAATTACATGTCATGAAATACTCGAAGTCCAAATATAATGAAATGTGTGGTGTGAACACAATACATGTTGTGAAAATTTGGAGACCTAATTTTCGTTGAAGAATCAAGCCGAAAAATCAATGAGCTCCAAGATATTCATAGAAATTTGTTGATCTTAAGTACACGGCATGAAAGACATCTACACACTATAAAATCCTCGAAGAAAAATCCAATTAAAGCATATTCATGACATGAACCATTTACACGTCGTGTACCTTTCGAGCTCTATAAATATTCAGCGAACCCAACATGCATAATGACCCACGAACATCCAATTTTCTTTTCTTTTGTTCTTATCCATTTTTCTCATATTTTCATTCTCATTTGGATCTGATATTTTCTTTTTTTTTATTCATTTTTTTTGTTGCTGCATTCAAATTCAAGATTTTTTTGTTGTATGTTGTTGTCCAGACATTCTGAATCCAATACCAATTGTCATTATACATCAATATTCATTATGTTCATCATTGTTTCCTCATTCAAGTTATTTTTTTGATTGATTTCATACAATTTAATTGTGTATTTCTTTATTTTTAATCATTTAACCATTATGTCAAGCATGACATCTATTTCCCTTGTTTTTTTCAATTTCATCATGCACGGCTAATTCTCTTAGGGTTAGGGGTCTATAGTAGGGTTGGATTGAACCTAATGAATATTTGAATTAAAACGTGGTAAACCTATGGTTAGTAATTAGGTTTAAAACAATTGTAATTATTTTTTCTTTTGAAACTACCCTGATCATCAGAGGTTCATTTGAAAGGATCATTAACATAACTGAAGTAGAGCAGGGTAGGAACAATACCCTATGATTATTTATTCCTATAATCCAAGATTTTGGTACTTAGGTTGTAAACTATATATTGACCAAGGAGTAGTTTCTAGATTAGGATGATCCAATTGGATGGACCAAGTTCAATTTTTGTTTTTTCACCGCTTTGCAGCTTAAGCCATAGGTCTATCCCAAGCTAGATTTAATTAATATTTTTTTGATAACCTAATATTAACCATGAACCCTTCTTTTTAATTTTATTTAATCCTAATATACTTACTTAGTAAACCCAAACAAAAGAGAGTGAACATGAGGAATCCTACCCTAAATGTTTTTACCACTGGTTTTCTTTCCTGCAAGTTGTCTATGTGGGTTTGACCTCAGACTTCCATTATACTTGCCTTTGTATCCAAGTGTAGTTTAGGAAATATAAATTTATTCTAATAAATACCTTCATGTATTCAATTATTTCATGTTTCCTAGTTAGAATTATGTGTAATTAATGAAACACATGGCCTGTATCTGGCATACATGGCATGTAATTCATTAATTCCCATATCTGAAATACATGTTGAGTCATTTGGAATGTTATGTGGACACATGGTTAGCGGAATGATTGAGGGTTTCTATATCACTGATGGAATGGTTATCTCTCTTCCATTTCATGGCCAAATCTCTAAGGATGATGGTATTGACAGCCATTTTCAAATGTTTTTTGCATGTGGAAAATCAAATGTGTGAATAGATTACATTGGATCTGGAGAGGAGGTTGATGAAGTCCCCTCATAGAAGAGGGGTCTGGATGAATCAAGGGTTTCTGATGGCTGTCGACGGTGGTCCGTGGTGAGTCACACGAGTGTTGGTAGCCTGGTTTTTTTATTTTGATCTCATCTATTGGTGGGGATGGGGTGGATTCTGGCTTGTTATAATGATGAAGTTCATGTTGATAAACCCTTTTGCAGATCTGGTGTTTTGGGTCATGGCCCATAGCGTTAAGTCTTCTGATTCAGAGATGTTGGGATCCTGGTGGGTTGTGGTGTTGGGATCCCAGCGAGGATGTGATCTGCTCCGTGTGAGTGTCGGTGGAGTTTCCATGGGTAGAGCACTGGTGTCCTGTCATCATTCAAGAATGACTTGAATCAATGACTCATATCAGGGAGTGTGACGAAGGGGATAGTGGTGTAGACTACCACCGATGATGACACCCCGGGCATAGGCTTGTTTGAATATGATGAACAGGATGGGGATCTGATTTTATGGGTGTGGATTGCACTGATGATATGACGATTTCTGGGTGTGGGTTTCTTTGGTGGTGACAGGCTATGACAGCTTGTGTGGACTTTTGGGCCTAATTTTGGGCAATTTGGTGAACGTGATTTCTTGAGACAGGCTGTGTTTTTTGGATGGCATGGAATTTTCAGGGGGTGTCGACCAACTTTGGGAATGTTTTATGTCGTGGATGATGGATCTTATTTTGATTCATTGGGCCGATTGTGCAGGTTGCGGATGACTATCGATTGTATGGGATTCCAATGGTATGATGTTCTTGGGTACCACGAGCTGTCGGTGGTATGGGACACTGATGGTAAAAATTCCCACTAATGATGTGAAAACTGGAATTTTTGACGATGGACATTGGGGACAAGCATGATTGTAATAGTGATAACGTTTCATGGTGATATCCTTAGGTTATTAAAACTTTGTTCGACTGATTTCCTCAGGTGGTGTTCTTTTGGTTAGTTGCATCATACGTTCGGGTGCACAGGATCTTCATGGTCGACAACTGTTGTCTGATATCACGGTCATTTAGCATTCATGTTTTGGGCTTCTAGACCTTTATGTTGTTGGATTTTGATTGTTTCATGAATGTGGGTCTACGGACCATGCTATTTATGTATTATTGCCTTTACCTTTTAATAAAATTTAGAGAGGTCATGGATTTGGGTTACCAAATCCATGATCAGATCTACCTTAGTATGGCTAGTGGAACACATATCGTGTAGCTGAAGTACACTTTGTGTAGTCCTGCATCTAAAAAGTGGGTTGAGTTCTTTGGTGGGTTAAATGAACATATATAAAGCATGAAACATGGCATGTATCAGGTTAGTAAATGTCATGTAGTCCAGATGAGGTACAAACCAAAGTCCTAGGTTTTTATCCCAGGTACAAAAAAATTGAGGAACACAGTGTGTAGCTTGTAAGAACATGTCATGTAGTCTCCCAATAAATGATGGAATTAAATTACATTAAAATAAGTAATTTCTTCATTAAAATCTAATTACACTTTTGGAACTAGATGTGTTTAAATATGTAATAAAGGCTTTAAATAATTATTAAATGCTCAATTAAAATATTGTAATTGTCTTTAATTATTGGTCATGCCCTTTATTTGACATTAATGAATTTATTATGGGTATCTCCAAGATAATTCAGATGGTCATTAAGATAAAAAGGAACTAATTAATTAATTAATTAATTAATTAGTGTAAGAACGTTTATCTTAATAATAAAGAGTGAATAGAAATGAATGTCAACCACTGTACTTTTTCATATTTTTTTCATGTGTGTGACCATTCATGATCTTGACCTAGACCATTGTATGCATTGGTTTTATTTAATTTAATTTATTTTTTGGTTTTGAAATTATTAATTATTAAATTAAATTTGATGGCATGTGAGTCATCCCTACCTACTTTATTATATAGGACTTTCATGGCTAAGGTGATTTATATAATCCCCCTTAATTAATAATTTGGTTCCCCTCACCTATGTGTGAGTTATAAATACATGTAATAGAAGTATTATTCCAAGGTGCGTGGAGTGGTTCAAGATGGAACTGAGATGATACCAACCTAGGTAATACATAGGTGGATAGGTGTAATTTTGTAACTCATGCCAAGACCATCACAATAATTTTTCCCCTAGGTATTAGGTTGATTTATTATCCTATCAATAAATAAATTGTTAGATAGTATCATGATCATGTCATTTATTCATTTGTTTATTTCTATCTTATGCATTATTTATTCTATGAATGAAAGACTACGATCACATAAATAAATGGAATAATATAAAATTATGGAATTTAAATAAATTTATTATGCATAAATGTTTTATTGAAGCATGGTTAATCACTTCAGTAAAATCTAGTTAATGTTAAAAAAAACATGTAAAGGATAAAATAAGAAATCTTTATGCATAATATATAAAATACCTTAATAAAATATTGAGTCAGACTAATCCTTACATTACTATATTTGGAATAAAATATGTAGAACTAAGTGTTTGACCAACCCTCGTTAGGAAACTTACTTTTATTGTAGAGTTCTTATGAATTTTGTGGGTTGATTTAACAAACTTGCATCAAGATAAGTAACCCTCGATAGACTTCAAGTTAATTGGAGGCAAGTGTTGAGGAAATCCGAGTAAGGGTTTCTAGATTAGGGTGTTCAATCAACAAATCAAGGAGTTATAATCCTACAGTTTTAAAAGACCCTCCTAACTAAATAATTTCAAGTAATTGATCGATCCCTCGCTTGGTTCTTGAGAAGGGGAATCTAGATTCATGCAACTATAATTTCTTAAAAAATATATATTTCGAGTTCAATGGAGAGG